>CM065816.1:69237071-71932084 GCA_033398695.1 Orobanche coerulescens | reverse complement strand
ATGCAAGCTCATTTATTCACACTCCGCATGATGTAGTCAAGAAGCGTGCAAGCTCACCGGATGATGCCGGGACCAGCTCCTGAGCAGACTGGAGGGGAGTACTTGACCTTTTACTTTTATTGCATATCATTTTTTTGTCCATTGAGGTCAATGTACGTCCTAAGTTTGGGGGGGATTTACTTTCAGTTGTTACATTCATTGCTGTACTTTATTTTCTTGCTGTACTTTATTTTCTTGCTGTACTTTATTTCGTTGCACTTTTCATTACTTTGCGTAAAAATTTTTTTTAGATAGCCTTGCTTGTCTTAGTTTTTCGTTATTCGTGAATTTTTCGTGCTTCTATTTGTGTGATACTGATGTTACGACACTGTTTTTCTCTCTGAAGAAACGGTCGAGTTTTAGTCGAGTTGTAGTCAGTTATTTCTGTTCTGCTTAGTATTCATTTAGGTCCGAATTTTTTCGTGATTTTAGAGGTCTTGGCAAATAAGAGACGATACATAGTTGTTTTAAAATCACCGTCAATACGTTTGGCTACATTTTCTGGATAGTGAGTCGTACTGTTTCTGTAGACGTGTTGGCACTTAGATCGAGTTTTGAGTCGGTCAGTTTTTCCCAAAAGTCGAGATAATGTGTTCTATGAAGGGAAGTCTAGTAACCGGGGGTATTCGCGTGACCCGTTGTTTACTCTCGCGTAAAACGACGACCCCGATTAGACTAGTGATTTAGTTATTTCACATGTGCCAAGAAGAGGGAGCCTAGTAACCGGGGGTATTCGCGTGACCCGCTGTTTACTCTCGCGTAAAACGGCAACCTTGATTCGGACATGCGGAAATTATATATTCGAGTTGTTTCTCCGCTGTAGACGGGAACTTAGTAACTAGAAGCATCCATGTGCCCCATGAGTGTCTTTTACGTCAAACGGTTTCCTAATACATGAGAATGGAAGTTCCACCCTAGGATTATCCCGATGAAACATCCCGAGATCCTAACCTAGTGGTCAACTCGAATCAACTTCTTGAGCATATATATAAGGGAATACTGTCCGAGGTTTAATTGTTATGAAACTCGTGAAAATTGTGCTTTTAGACTGTGGAACGGGACGAACTAGCTTGTTTATTTTAGCCTTTCATATTGACGGTCGATTTGACTCACGTTTTGTTAATCTTTGAGCTGGATTTTCTTCATGAACGAGTGATTAGGACTGAACTTGATTACTTTGCGGAATCATTATTCTGAGTGCAGCTCGCTTTTATGACACTCGTATTATTTAGAGAGAATTACAGAATAGTATTTATTAGGTTGAACACTATGAGTTGCACGATGATTCACGACATTCTTTTATTGAATTTAATTCTTTTTGCTTGAGGACAAGCAAAGGCTTAAGTTTGGGGGTATTTGTTAGGCGTATTTTTATACGCTTATTTATCATTATTTTATAGTATTTTGGAGAGTGAAATCGTCTAAATGAGCTTTTAATGCCTTAATTTTGTATGATTGACAGGAAATTGAAGTCCGGAAGCTAAAACGAGGCAAAACGGGCGAAAACGGCAAATCTGGACTCTGAGCCGCGGCACAAGGAAGCTGAGCCGCGGCACAGGAAGACACCAGCCGAAGGCAGAGTAACCTGTACTCTGTGCCGCGGCACAGCCCAGGTGAGCCGCGGCACAAAAGAAATTAATGACGCCCAGGTTTAAAGCTGAAGGCCCTGTGCCGCGGCACAGGTTTAGTGCGCTGCGGCACACTTGGCGGTTTTTGTATGTCCACGCGGATTTTGGGCCGTTTCGAAGCCAGTTTTCGACCAACTGAGACGGACGCGATTTGTGGATGTGCTGAGCTATAAATAGGGTTTAAGACCCTAATTAATGAATCTTTGGATCTTTAATCTTGGAGAGCTTAAGCTTGGAGACGGCAGAAGAAGAGGGAAGCAGAAGACTTCAAGGGCAGAGGGCGGAAGCTGAAGAACGGAGGAATCCGAGCTTCATCTGCGTTTGAATTTTATGCTTTCATTTATTTATTCTATATTTTCGATTATTAGTATGTCAGGCTAAAGCCCTAATCTAGGGTTTTGATGAAACCTTTGTTTTGACGAATTGATTGAGATTATCCAATTTATTACCTTTTTATGGAGTTTTCCCAATTATGTTTAATGCTTGCAATTATCTGGCCAATAGTTGTATTGATTTAATCATTCACTTCGAATCGGGAGAGGAGATTTGGTGAGGAACTATTGGTGAGGACCGTTTTATTCTGTGAGATAGGAATATACTCATAGGAACTACGTGGCCTTTAGGAGATTTTATGCTTTTCGCCTATTGATGAATTAATTCACCTAGGGATAGAGTGCGTTATTCGCCTTTAGATAAATCTATTGACCTCGGGAGAGGCGGTAGAATATATTAGCAATTTCCGCCTTCAATAAATTGGGAAAATTATTTATTACGGATAATCGAGAGTAAATTCGGATAAACTAAGGTGGATTCAGAACCGTAGACTTATTCATCATTTGATTTATTTTATTCAAGCCATCGTTTTATACTAATCTTTTAGTAATTCTTCTAGTTATTAATTACAAAATCCCAAATTCGATTGTTCAGATAAAATTGGAATACACAAAAATCGGTAGTTAAAAATTCAATCCTCGTGGGAACGATACTCTACTTATCACTTTATTACTTGTAAACGATGACGTGCACTTGCGTATAAAGAAAATCCGCAACACGAGGCGATAAACAGTAAACACCAGTTCACACCTCTCACAGAGGGCTAGTACAACAAATGCGTGGCAACGCCTCGACATTCATGCCACCAATTCGATCATACTCGGGAGAAAACATCATAACGACAACGCGAATATCATACATACATACCCAGCCCTCAAACGGGAATGGATAGGTTTTAAAAATGAAAACTCCTTTTGAAAATAATTTTGGAAAAACACCGGTTGATCTTGAGTATCACCTTTCAAAAAAAAAGTACAAACGTGAAACATCGTTATCGAGACTTTGGAGAACCATTTCACATTTGATAAAAATGAGGACACTTTATCTTAGTGAAAAACTTTCAGAATAACACAGCCAACCTAACATCCCAACGACAACATAGGACGACAAATAGCAGCACGATAAAACATCAACTCCAAGTCATCACACAAGTGCACGAACTAACGCTGTAATTTAAGAACTTCATTCAAAAATAATTCACACAGTCACATCAACAGAGATATTTGGATTTTACCAAATCAAACACAGTCAAAACCACACACGTATCGTAGGGATCAAACACTAGCAACAAAAATAAAATATTTCCGGAGTATTATTCAAATGATAAAATTCTAAAATTCTCAAGTTTGAAAAATTTGGTGAAATGAAATTTTTGAAAACACTTTTAATACCCCGATCGTCCAATCAAAACCATGTATCTCAACATTTAGAAAACACTGAAACATTCTCCGGCGAGCACAACAACACCACAAACTTATCACAACCACTTGCCCCAACACGTGGACATATGAAGTTCAAAATTTCGAAAACCAAAAATCGTTCTGCAAAATAAAAATTTTCCAAAATCCTTTAGTTCATAACCAAAACGACGGTAATATTTTACAATGTCCGAAGTACTTCAAAACACATTTTTTTCAAATACCGTCTGATTGTGTCATTTGAAAATACACGACCCATTTGTCAAAGTTTAACAAATTTTAAAAAATCCATATAAACTGTGGTTTGACCGCACCACCAAAATATTTTCCAAAAATCAATTTTTACAAAAATTCTCAAACTGTAAAGTCCTTCAGAAAACATTCTCAAACTTTCCCATAGCGGACAAAAATTACAACATTCCAAAAACAGTCGAATTTAAAACCACATACTCAAATGGCAATCAGGGTCGCCAGTTCAATCAAATGCATCTCGTGGTATCAAGTTTAAACACACAGCAAAACCATTCATCGGAGTTTCTCACAAACTCTACCGTAAAACCCATCAAGGTTCACAACTTTCACACCATACCAACCCACATGGTGGTTCAAGGGCCAAACATCAATACATCCAGTTCTATACACATACGGCGTATCCAAGTATCGAATACAACTTCATTGCAGAACACCGCGTAAATAAAATTATGTACTACAAATATCACACATAAATGAAATCATGAACACATATATTATGCATAAAAGAGGAGACTTACATCCAGAGGCCGCACGGAGATGACGGTCGCCCACGATACTAATCTCATCCGACAACATATCCAACGCGTTGTGACTACGCACAACTCAACTTGTCACCTGACGACTCGAAGGACAAGACAACACATTACTCGACAAATCACAACTCGACTCGACCCGACAGCCTAGGTTTCCGCAACCTATTCTCCGATACCATAAATGTAATACCCCTAAAACCATACGGGAATATTACACGCCGTAGACCCTTTCCACAAGGATATACTAGGCTAAACAACCAAATGCTTGCCCGGCCAGGGTCAAACAATATAATAATACAGACCGTTAAGGTCACTTACACATAACACACAGACCGATGAGGTCACACAACTCTATCAACAGAACTGACTAACAATATTACCCACACAGGGGTCAAAACACAATACAGTGGAATACTGAATCAACTCTAACAATACAACCAAACTCTACCAACTCTCGACTCTTTGATTAGTATCGCACCTCGTCATCCACTTGTGCCAATCCTGTGACTGCTCCCCTGAACCTGCATGTACCTGGACGCAAAACAGACATCCACCCCCCAATTACTCGGGAGTTAGTAAAACTCCACTGTTTTACTAGTGCAAGTATAATATGATACGAAATGCAACAAGTAAATAGCAACTACAATTTTAATACGGAAATCTATTATGAAAATGTTCCCGAGAAGTTTTAGAATTTCGAACTCAAGCAAGAGATATTTGAAAAGGAACACATCATCTCGGGGATTTTTAAAGCAGAAATTCTTTTGGACCTCGAGTCCCAATTTACAAAACCTTTTCGTAAACATTAGGGCCTTAGCCCGATTCTCGTTTCAAAGCACACTAGATAATATATCATTAAGAGTCCGAGACCCATATTTAAAATGTTACCAAAACAAGCACTATAACACGATCATTGTTCGTACACATCATGTACCGAACTCCAGAGGCCTCGACGGACCTTACCCGGACCGCACACACTGTTCGTACACATCATGTACCGAACTCCGGAGGCCTCGACGGACCCTACCCGGCCACAAAATCGTTCGTACACATCATATACCGAACTCTAGAGGCCTCGTCACACCCTACCTGGATCACACACCTTGTCCGTACACGTCATGTACCGGACTCCAGAGGCCTCGTCAGACCCTACCTGGATCACACACTTTGTTCGTACACATCATGTACCGAACTCCAGAGGCCTCGTCAGACCCTACCTGGAACACACACACATCGACACGACACAATTCATAATCATCAAATGTCAA
This sequence comes from Orobanche coerulescens, assembly GCA_033398695.1. Taxonomy (NCBI): domain Eukaryota; kingdom Viridiplantae; phylum Streptophyta; class Magnoliopsida; order Lamiales; family Orobanchaceae; genus Orobanche; species Orobanche coerulescens. The sequence goes on along the minus strand of CM065816.1, from coordinate 71,926,613 downwards.
GCCATTCCACATTACACCGAAATGTACAATCAAGTATGTAACCAAAACAACACAATTATCATGATCATCACAACAACTCAACAATGACCAACCACGCTCGGCACAAACTTAGATGATTTGCACATCCAACACAATTCCACGATGTTAACTAAGTGAAGGTATTATCGTTACCATCAATTGTTCGTAATAATCAATTCATACGAAGCATATACACGAAAGTAAACCAATGCATCACCACCATAGTACGACGTCCCTATTCACAAGACACAATTCGTATAGTAAAATACTTGCCTTAATAACCGCTACCGAATACTCCGAAGAACACGATTCGACCGGGAAGCTTGGACCCCGAAGAAGACAATGAACGTAAGGGTTCCGACTCGGTTTCTTTGCAAGAAACTCGACCCTAACAACATATAATCAATGAATCATCGATAATACGAGGAAGAATAATCGTAGAACGCCCGAAAACCCCTCTATGACATTTTACCAGACACCTTCAAGGCGTCGGTCAAGAACTCGACCCAAACAACGAATCGATACGATCCAACCATGGAATAACAAGGGAAATGATATAATACCTCTAAATAATAATCAATCCATCATAATCCTAAGTTAAATCGGATAAAACGGATGAAATCAACCAAAATACCCAAATTCCCCAAAACTAGATTTCTAGGAAATCTGACCTGATTCGGTAGATCGAAGGATGTTATAGGATGGATGATTGATGATATGAACTCCAAGACTTCATGGATTGATTGTCCAACAACATCTCTCCATGATTAACCAAACTCCAGCCGCGGAAGGGAAGAAAACGAGTGAGAAATGGCTGAAGAAAAACGTCGGCTAGCCTTAAATATGCTGATCTGCACTATGTGCCGCGGCACAGGGCCGAATCTGCCCCCAGTGATCGGCAGCGTGCCGCGGCCCGGACGAGTGTGCCGTGGCAGTGACTCGGCAGTGTGCCGCGGCAGTGATTCGGCAGTGTGCCGCGGTTCACGGTACAGAGGGGTTGGCCGATAATTGAAACATGAGTGTGCCGCGGCCCGGACGGGTGTGCCGCGGCTGTGACTCGGCAGTGTGCCTCGGCCCTTTCGGCATGTGCCGCGGCTCACGGTACAGGCTGCTCGGCCAAAACTGGAAAATGAGTGTCTGAGCTATTTCGACCATAACTCTCTCGTCCGGACTCCGATTGACTCACCGTTTGAACCATTAGAAAGATAACTTGATTCTCTATAATATTGAAAAGATTCAAAATCTTTGGAGTTTCCATCAATTTATGGTGATTTTAAAAAGTCGAACTCATACTTGGAAAAGTCGTTTAATAACACTGAACTCAAGAAAACGACACCGAAACGAACTCGGATGACAAAAAGATTAGAATTAATCATTCTAGGAATGACGAAAAGGTCACAATAGAGTTTCTAAGATGGACTTCCGCCAAAAAAAGAAAATTACCGGAAATCGAAATCGCGGATATTACAGTTGGGACATACGGGATTTGCAACCCGTCCCTGATTATTGCCTCCCTGAGTAGGAACCATCTGTCGTCCTTGATTGTTGCCTCATGAGCCTGAGGCTGTCCATGAGATATATTTCCTTGCCATGGCTTCCTGTTAGCCTGGCTGTCCCCATTGCCACCATTGTTTTGTCCTTCCCACTTACGCTTCTCCTTATAATCGTGGGAATTTGTCTGTGTGGGTGGTGGTGTAACTGTGGGTGCTCGCTTCTCTTCTGGCATTGTTGCCTCAATATCCAGAGCTCTGTTCAGCGATTCAGTGTAGCTTAGCCTTCCATCGCTAGCTAGGGACATGCCTATCTCATGCCTCAGTCCTGATATAAATTTTCCTGCCATCTTCTCATACGTATCAACTTGGTCTGGAGCATACCTTGCTAACTCACAAAACATTCTATCGTACTCGGTCACTGACATCCTTCCTTGCTTCAGAATATAGAATTCAGCTTCCTTCTTGACCTTGAAGGTTTTTGGAACATATTTGTCATACAGTGACTCCTTGCATTCCTCCCAAGAGTAGTTTTCCAGTTGTTCAGCCATCAGGATCTTCCTGCGCGCTTCCCACCAGAAGTCTGCAGATCCAGTGAGTTGGAAGAGCACACAAGAAAGACGCTCTTGGTTGGTACACCTTAGGAAGTTAAAAATTCGTTCCATAGCTCTAACCCAAAGCTCAGCATCGCTCGGGTTTCCTTACCCATCGAAAGTGGGTGGATTCTGCTTGAGGAAAAGCTCTTCAATAGCCCGTTGGGGTGGAGGAGGAGGTGGTGTAGGGGCGCGTTCATACCCTCCTCTCCTTCTGTCTCTTCTGGGTGGCATTCTGAGGTGCACATGATCATCATTAGCTCATTCTCATTGGTCCGTAATTATCGTCATACTAGATCATAGAAAGGAGTTTGGAACTACATAATCATAACGCATCAACACATACTCATAGATAACTCTCGTGGCAAGGTCGAGAAAGAAATCATAAATAACAACATCATACTAATGAGAAGAAAAGCCCATGAAGGGTCAAAATATATATATATATAAATATATCATATGCATCGTAATAGTACAATTGCCTTCAACGAGGTCTTACTAACTATCAAAATAAGCTGGTCTAGGCTACCTGCCTACACATATACAAAAATACGGGATGCTCTAACAAATAACATTGCCGTCCATAACATAAGAAAGTGCTAAACATCAGAACGACATGTATAAGCAAAAGTAGTGACGTTCCGCATACAAAATACAAAATAAATGGCTAGCACCATCCTGAGCTATCTCAAGTCGCCCTCGACTCGACGGTCGAGCTGTCCTCCTCAGAGAACTCCTCCGGATCCTCGTCCGGATCTTCTTCTGACTCCTCATATAAAGCTGGAGAGACTGCAACATGGTCTTCAGTGAATCTGCGCTTCTTCGGGAGAAGTAGATGAGCCTCATCTGCGATCGGTCGTGGATGGACTGGATCGATGACTGGCATAGGTCGAAGTGGCTAGGACATCCTCCTGAGAATAAAAGGCTCGGTCCTCATGTCCCTACGGCGAGGTGTTGATGTCCCTGCCTCCATGTCTAACCCATCCTGAGCATGAGACGGCACAACAAGAACCATCTGGCTCGGTAGAGGTGTAGCTAGCCTCTCCGGCAAAGATCCCCTCGCATAAGGTCGGTACACGTGAGCTCCAGGGGGAGGTGCACGATGCTGGAGGTACTGAGTGGTGATGCGGATAGAAAAGGCCATGAAATCTCCGGAAGGTACTAAAGTTGGCTCACGCAAAAAGATATAATACCATGAGACTGCAGCAGCCCACTCCCTCCACTCGATCGTAAGGAGGTCGATAAGACGCTGAATGCCCTCATAGTCCGAGACACCATGAGGAGCAGCTAAACGCCATGTCGCCTCGAGGTCTAGCACGTACTGACCCACGGTGGCACCTATGCCTCGATACGTGCTGCAGAAAACCTCCACAAGGTCGCACGGCATACGCCTTCTTCATTGACTTACGCGGCGTCGTTTTCGTGGTCGCCACCCTATGAAGAAGGTATACGTATAATACATCAACGTCTCAACATAATAGAACAACTCCACTTAAAGGATTCTCAGAAGAAGGATATAAATCTCATCCTAAGTTCTCGACTCAAACTCTGGACTCTGAGAAACACCTAACATAAAAATAACAATATACTCTCTGACGGGGTATGTTATGAAAGTTATTTGGGTTCCGCCATAAATGGACATCCCTATAAAATAACCATACTCATATTACTCGTACGTAAGTCATATTCGTTGGAGACGTCACTGCATCGTCGATCCTCGTTATTATATCATCATTGTCCGTCCTTCATATTCGTGCATGTGCTGAAATACTTAAGGCACATAAGTTCTCGTTCGCGTAATAGAAGACACTAAAGAAGTTTCTAGGTTCTCGTCTTTCGTGTTTCTTCATCAGCAACAATTCATGCGTACTTGAAAAAAATAAGGATTCATATAGTCCATGCATCGTCATACATATATCATTCCATATATGTTCATAATTAACATTTCATAAAAGCTCGTAAAGAGATACATTTTCATGGCAAAAGAAGTTTGAATCATAAAGACAAGTAAATCTTTTACCTTACTCTTCAGTTGAGCATGACGTGACGGGGTGTTGAGTTGACAATTGATCCTTAAATCAGTTTAGAGAATCCAACTAAACTTTGCTTGAAAGAACATAGACTCATAGCGAACGAACCGCTCTGATACCATTCTATCACGGCCCCTTATCCCTAAGGACGGCTCAGTCGGGGCGTGACTCGGGGTAGGAGTTAAGAAGCGGGGAAGAAAGGGGAAACATACGTTTCATAAGGAATATGGGTGAATTACCACGAATAACGTATCAAGGTATCATGAAGGGGGAGTCAATCCCGGGTGAATGACTTAGAATCCAAAGTAGGATACATAGTTATAACATTAGCCTTGAAGTTTAGAAAAAGGCTTCATAGCATATTAAAATCAACATAACTTAGAAAGCCAAATCATAAAGAGTGTTTGCAGCGGAAAAATATGGTTGGTTACATATATGAAGATATGTTACCAGGACTTAACATTGATCGTAAACAAAAGACTTCCACTCAACACCCTCCGTCACATCCCTTGCTCAACCTGCATATTTAAAAAGATATACAGGGGTTAGTACAACGTACTCCGTGAACATATTGCCAAAACACAAAACATACTAACGTACTTGTCATCATGCATATAAGCAGTAACACACGGGGGTTTTAGGAAAAATCCCATGTTTACTAAATCATTTCATTTCATAGCATATATCATCAGATTCACCATATCCATAATATACGCCGGGGAAGGTGGCCACCTCCCGCGAACGTTACTCCCCGAGATTGGCCACTCCGAAGAGAGCTCACAATCCCGAGTACTGTGTACACTAACCCTGGCCAGCAACCTTTGTCTAGCTCAGGATCCGATCATTTCATAGGTTGGCAAGCCAACAGTGATAGGTTCATAAGAATCCACATAAAAGTTTTTATGCATCATAATCATTTGAAATCATAATTTGCTTGTAAAATATTTCATCAAGATAGAGCAAAGCTCAAATCATTTTCATATAGAAAGCCCAAATAATCATTTTCGTATAGAAAGCCCACATAATCATTTTCGTATAGAAAGCCCACATAATCATTTTCGTATAGAAAGCCCACATAATCATTTTCGTATAGAAAGCCCACATAATCATTTTCGTATAGAAAGCCCACATAATCATTTTCATATAGAAATCCCACCTGGACAAGTAATAAACGCAAGCAAAATGATTCTCGGCTCTTCCTTACACTTCAGTCTGCTGCTTCCCCTTTCATCGGAAACAACTAAGTTTAGCGGTCGATCGAGCTTAACGAAGTCTAACGGACAACGGACTCGATCTACATGTTTGGACTTTAGAGTTTTGCATTCGACATAAGTTTAATAATAAAAGCTATGATTCTCTTAGAGAACCTAACTGACCATATAATATATAAAGATACTAACAACGGTAACCGATACTCGATTCCATTACACATTCTTTGGTTCGAAAACCAACATCAAACACTTAACATAATCATAAAATAATGTGCATCGAGTCTGAAAAGAATAAGCATTCTGTTAACGCACACCAAGCACTAGATAGTGAATCTTATACCATTGGAAAGCCACTGAAGTCTAGTTTCAAATATATTTTACAAATCTCAAAAATATGAAACTTGGAGAAAGTTATTGCCATTTCTGTGAAGTGTGACGAAACTGCCAACTTCCGACGAAAATGGGAAAAACATCATATTAACCTAGAGCTCGTTTCTAGCAACGAAAACTCTAAACATGTAAACTCTAATCATACATATCATACTTATAACACATATAGGAGTCGATATACAAGCATGCTCCTTGACATTACGAACTCCATTTCATAATCTTTTCTTTTGCAAAATAACTACTTACTCATTCTTATTTTTCCAACATTAACATTCAAACATCATTAACATCAAACAACACACTTAACATACACTCATGCTGATAATCAAAGTCTTGCTCCTAACATACAAATGACCTAAACATGAGTTTAAAATCCTCAATACATAACATACTCCTTAACTACATCAAATATCACCAACACATCTTCCAACTTTATAAATCTAACTTCATGTTCTTGTTTTCAAATAAATTTTCAAAAACATTTTATAAAAATCTAACAAAAACATATCATGTACTCCTTTCATACCTCATCACAATTATCAAGTCACTTTTGAAGATACAACAACATATTAAGAACTAAGCATGATTCTTCCTTACTTTCAAAACACCAAACATTTTATAAAAATCCCATAAAGTCATCATAGCATCATATCATCATATAACAACATATTGTGTAAGAAAATCATAAGAAAAACGACACATGATTAGGTTATGAAACCCTAAAATTTTCGGTAGACATGAAGAAAATCAAGACATGATTACAACTTGTTCTAAACACTTCAAGAACCTTAAAATCAAATTAAAAACAACATACAAAACATTATAACATTAAACCTAAACTCTTCATATATTTTCCAAATTTTAAAGTGGTCCAAAACCTATTCTTACTTGGGTAGAAATGAAGAGAATGAGGTAACTTAATTGAATATGAACTTGGATTCAAGTTTGGAACACAAAGTGAGCTTCTAACTTGAGTTCTTAATGAAGAACAATGGTGTTCTTCAATGGTGAGGGGGGGGGCTGAAGTAGAGAAGAAGAGGGAAGAAGATGAAGTGAAGTGGAAAAATGAAAGGAAGGTGATGTCCCTTTATATACTAGGTTAACCCTAGACGTCGTCATAAACCGGTCGAAGAATATTTTACGTTTCGCTCCTCCACAGATAAAATTACTCGGGTATTAAATGTATGTCATATACTTAAATTATCGTGTCGCACTTACAGCTTAAAGTCGGAGAAAAGTTTCGCAATTTACGGAACACGAATTATCCCAGAAAACGACTCGACATAAAATATACCCGAAAACTCAAAAAGTAAACTTTTGAAAATCGTACTCGTAGCGTAAAAATAGTGTATATAGAAGTCGACAGAATCACGATTCTGTCTATCGAAACATAAAAATCAAATTCGGAAGATAAACCCAAGCAGATAACCGAACATCCGATTTTTGAATTAAAAACTTGTAAATAGTTCTAAACTTATTCCATTAGTCAGAATTTTATTATTTGTGAATGCAAAACTCTAATGTCTCACTTGAGGACATAATAATTCATGCATATAAAATACTGGGGCATTACAAACTCTCTGCGCCAGAAACTCCACAACAAAATGGTATTGCTGAGAGAAGGAACAGAACTCTTTTAGAGTTGGTAAGGTCAATGATGAGTTACTCAGATTTACCTATAAGATAAATTAATAACCTCAATTAATTTATAATTTTTTTGTAGTCCCGACTCGGGCCCTTTAAAATAAATTAATAAAATTCTCTAAATTTACAAGATAATATTTTTTATTAAAACTTATATGTCCCATATAATATATAAGTTAATAATTCCATCTTACATTTATAATAAGACTCTAATGTAACTTGCTTCCTTTTGAAATTTATCTCTAGCAAGATTGATTATCTCTAGCATGCTCACATAATGCCTTCTGCATCTCATCTGTCATGGTTGGTTTTTCAACACCCTTGAGATGAGACGGCATGATACTGTATATAGCACTGATGCAGACTAAACTTGATATTGTTTATACTTTCTAGTTTCTATTTATGCAACATTATATAATGTGTTATTTAGTTATTAATTATATTCATGAACTTAGTTATTTTCACACTGTAGTATTCATGAATGGATTTAGGTTTAGTAATATTCATGAATGTATTTAATTTATTTAAATTCATGCATCTATAGCTTAATTAAATTCATGAATCTTTAATTTACATAGAATCATGAATGTTGTTTACACAAATTATATATATATATAATTCTAAATATATGTTACAAAAATTAAAAATACACACATATATCAATAAATTAATAAATTATTAATTTATTGATTAATTAATATTTCGATTACTTAATAATTTCCCTCGGTCCCGAGAGTATCATTTTATCGAGGTTTAACTGTATCTATAACAGTGTATTTGAATCCATCTTAGGTCAATGCTATGCGCTCCTCCTCAGCTCAGTCCCCATGACCTGTTCCACCAGATTCTGACATCCTTTTTGAGTTAAAAAAATGCGCATGAAATTTTTTGACCATCAGTTCAAGCCATTGTATCAGATATGCTCTCCAAGTTCAGTAACCACTCCTCGATATTTGTAGGTCCTTCCTGTCCATGGAAGGTAGGAAGCTTGAACTGGTTGATCACTCGAGCTTGGACTTGCTCTTTTGTGGCTGGGCGCATTATAATTGCTCCTTGAAGGAGAGTAGCTAAGCCCCATGAGCAATTGTTACTGATTAGGGACGACATTATCACTAGAAGGCGTGCCATACACGTCTTGAGCTTGGGAATCGATATTAGAGATATTCTAACATGGAGCCATATCCTGCCAACGAATTGTTGCTCTTGTAAGTTGTTGAGTGCAAGAAATCAGGTAATGGATAAAAATACATATATGTGTAACATAAGATAAAAAAATATTTCACCATATATGTGAATTATTTAGTGCGAATAACTGAATATTATGTTAATTACGACTCAAAATAGTTAACATGAACATACATGTCTAATTAATCCTAAAGGGAACAATCAAATGCTAACTGAAATAATAAAATCATGAAATATCAAAACAACACGACTACTCCTCACCATCACTACTAAGGAGCTTTGTGACTGGAACCGGTGGTGGGGGCTCAATCCAGGAAATGATATCATCATCTTCGGATTCAACCATTGCATCGGGCTCTGGGTCCTCCTCCTCTAGATCCTCCTTGAGATCCTCCTCGTATCCGTAATCAAACTCCTCCATTAACCGTGATGGGTAATGAGGATCTCGTCAATCCTGAGAATCTCGCCTCTCGAGTACAAGTCAAGGATCTTTCCCATGGGTTACTCGAAATTATCAATGATTATCCTCTCCTCAGTGGCTCTTTGGAATGACTCATGCCAAATGCAATACAATGAGTAACTCTAATCATTGGGCAGTGTTGTGATCAGGTGCTCAATTTCCTCAATTGAATATCTGGCCTTCGCGGACATAAACCACTTCCGCACTCTTTCGATCACGTAATGTGGGGCGTTCTTGGGCAATCCTGGATTGCCCCAATAATCCTTTTGCGTCAAAGGATGCGAGCTAGAACCAGCATGAACCTTCTTAGTTCAGTCATCTTAAATCCGTCCATACTAACAAAATACATGTATAGTCATAATCACATGCAAATATTAAATTCATGGTGCTAAGATGAATATATGAATGATATTAATATGAACTGAAACTGGTTACCTTAGACTGGAGTACCGAAGCAGCGACACTCAGGAATATGATATTCTCTTTTTTGAAATATATATATAGAAAAAAATATTTTGGCATACAAGGAAAATTGATCGGGTTTTAATCTATGATCTAGTTACCTTAGGAACACTCCGTCCTTTGGCTTCAAGTGAATAGGATACGACGGTATCTTTGCCTAGAACCGCAGCCACGCTGCTCGATTCATGACTTAGACTATCCGCCATACATACATGAAGATATAAAAAGGGACTCTAGAGGTACTCGTACGGACTCTAGCGGTGGCTACCTCCTGAAGGTCGTAGCACTTAGCTCCACACAACACTTACTCCCAATTTCTATGGAATAACAGTTAATGTCGTGATTAGCGACGATCATGTATATTATAAGATTTCAATTTATTTGATAATAACCGGACTTGGGTAATTCAGCGAAATTAATTCAACCGGTTGGTAATCAGATGGACTCTTATGAGTTTTTTAATATATTTTTATAATAAATTCATAAACTTGATAGTTCATTACAGAATATTTATACGTCCGAAAATTATGTACTTTGTTGCGAAAAGTCTGTCATGATGTAAGGATTGAAGGTTATAAATTGCATAGAAGTATTACCGGTCAGAATTTACGATTCTGCTCTTTCTTCTTTTAAATATTATTGTTATTTTTATTATAATTATATGAAGTTGGATGATTGGGTACGAATGGATTATACGTCCGAAAATTACGAACTTTATTGGGAAAAGTCCGTATGAGATAGGCATTAAAGGTCAGAAGTCGGTTGAAAGTTCTACCTTTAAAAAAATACACTTCTGCCCTTCCAAATTTTAAGTGCTTTTATTATTTTTACTAAATCATGGTAAATTTGATTAAGTCAGAGAGGAATGATTATATGTCCAAAAAATTACGAACTTTATTGCGAAAAGTCTGTTATGATGTGAGGAATTGAGGTCGTAAGTTGCATGGAGAATTTTCCTTCCATAAATTATAATTCCGTCCTTCCGAAATTTAAGTACTATTGTTATTATTTTTATTTAGTTTTTGTCTTATATCTTTGATTAAGTGGATTCATTTTAACTCCAAAAATTATGAATCCAGTTGCGTTTTGATCTTTATGTCCGGTCATGGACGTTCGTTACCTATAAATGGTGATATGGTAACACCACAAATTATGGTAGACGGTGTTACTAGGCCATGGATCTCATAAAGTATTGGGATGCCACGTGGTTTGATAAATACTCTCGCTAAGAATGTATGCGAGTTTGGTACATGAAACTTGATCATATGATCAAATGAACTCATCCGTCTCATGTGATTCTGGATTATAGTCAACATTGGGGGATGCCTTAATGAATGCCAATCCATAAAGAGTACTCTATGAATAAAGCCGGTACATAAGGACGTGAAATGTAAGTTTAATCGAACCATACTTCGTTGAAAATCTACAACATTGTAGCCTTGGCCTAAAATGGAAATATATGCGACTCCAGTATGAACATAGTGATAGCCCTTTGTTGAAGTGGTGCCGACACTCCAAAGATAAGATCTATCCTTATACTTTGTTAAATCAAGTGAGAGAAGGAGTTAAACTCACCTCATGGCGTGAGGTTTCTCATAAACGCACTGGAATCGACTATGACGACACGAAACTTAGTTGTGCTATCGTAATGGATGTTATAGCATCCACTATCTTTTTAGTTAGATAGTTTCCCAAAAACTGACATGCAGCTTGTAGTTAAATCTTATCTTAGTGGGGAACTAAGTTAAATGATAAAAGAATCTCGTGGTGGATCAGACTCAAATCAAGTGGCTCCTGACCACGGAGCGTGTCAACAAGTGATTGTCTGGAACGCATACTAAGTATATACTTAATTTGGAAGAGATATAAAGCTTTTACGTGTAAAACTAAGGGTTTACAGTGATGTACTCTTGTGAGACTAAGAGATTCCGCTAAATCCAAAGTTAAGAATGAAAGGATCTTGGGGACACTTGATGATGTGTATTCATCAATCGGTTTAAGGCAATCTAAGGGATGGTTTCTCTAAGAGATGATAAAGTAATGCTTATATGATTCCCAATGACTAGTCGAAGTCATAATAAGACTTGGCTCACTTAAGTGATGATGCAGTCTTAAAGAAAAGTACGGTATTACTTACTCATGTTTGACTCGCTGTACTCATTCGTAATAATCCGGTAAAGCCACGGTGATGATGGTCTAGGATGCGCTCACGCAATGTCTGTGATTGACAAGAAGCTTGAAGCTTGCTCTATCTCGATAAAAGGACACTTGAATATCGATACCCGAATTTGCCCTGAATGTATTGGTCTATCTCCCATATGACCTACAGGGTAGCTCACTTGCTGGAAAATAGTGAAATTGGTACCATTGGAAAGGTTTGTATCTACTTTCCAAGGAAACTAACAATTTGATCACATACATCATGTTGAGCGACATATGACTATTGTTGCAAAGTAGGACAGGATATGTCCGGTAATTTGCTGATTCAACTTCGATAGAGCTTTGTGATCTGCTCAGGCCGATCTAAGTTACGTACTGTATGTGAATGAAAAGCTATGAGTGTCTAGTTTTCATAAGTTCTAACAGTTTCATTGATACCTATTGAATCGAAAAAGATATGATTGATTTAGTGCATGAAGGTCAAGACTTTGAAAAACTTCATAAGTCTTTAGCGACTCAGCACTTTGGATGTGTCGCGCTCTTTTTGTCCTTAGACCAAGGTTGTTTTTCCCATTGGGTTTTCACTTGGTAAGGTTTTTAACGAGGCGACCTATGAGAACATCCATACAATGATGCGTTGTACTTCTGTTCAACTTAGACCAAGAGGTATTTTCCCCATTGAGTTTTTCATTGGTATAGTTGTGAGGGCAACTTGGCATCTGACTCCTATGATTTGAGGTACTCATCAGGGGGAGTCATTATGTATACATCAGGGGATTATACATGACATGTTATGTTTGTGCGTTGCAATCTTTTCCTCATCAAGCCTTTATTTTTCTCATGGGTTTTTGTTTCGGCTTGGAATAGGTTTTTACGAAGGCAACATCTTCTGCACCATTGTTGTATTAGTACTCGACACAGGGGGAGTGTTCCGGGAATTATTATTCCCGTGATATGTCATACCTAATACTAGTTGTAGATATATAGATGGAAGGTTCTAGATCCTTCTAGAGGTAGTAGTATCCTATTAGATGTCTTACCTTATCTAGAAATCCTATGTATGGAAGGACTCTCATTGTAATGCCTATATAAAGGCCCCTCTATTAGTGTTATGAATATAATTATTTGACTCGTATTTACAGTCTTTTTACTTTCTCCTGAACATAAATAAAACTATATATATTCATATATAAGTCTATTTAATGATCCAATTGTTAGGCTGCGATATATACAATTAATTATGATCCAATTGTATATATTTTCCCTAATTAATGACCATGTCATAATTCCAATTTTTTTTCCATATTTTTTCAATCCATTTAATTACACTATATATATGTATTTTTTTTTTAAAAACGTGATTAGATATAATTATGATCAAAATTGTCTCTAACTTTTTTTTTTGTAAAATTTCAACTAAATCGATATTATTGTGGTGGCACTACGGCCCAACTAGAGTGTGATAGTTATTCAATAATATTTATCAATTTGTTGCAATCATACATAATACTGGATCTAATTATGTTAATAATTATTTTATGTAATTATGTACACAGGTTGCGCGAATAATGGAAAATGAAGAAGCACTAATATTAATGATTTAATGCACAACTGGGACATTAAAAATAAAGATACTAGTACCTTACAAATCAATATTGGAAAGTTAAAAAAACTAAAATGATGAAATAAAAAACTAAATTTAAAGATTAGAAAAATGCATCTCCTTGCGTATCTTGCACGAAACTAAATTCGTCCCCTAGAAGTTTTGCCTCGAATCCTTGTTTTCGTGCCACAAGATGATCCCTTTTCAGATGGATGCTTGAATCGCTTCTCCCTTGGCCTTCCTTTAGTACGCTTCTTCTCTGGATCTAAAATGTCAAGATCTTCGCTTCCACTTTCACAAGTTTCGTTGCCATCAACCCTATGGGTAGAGGCTTTGGTAATAGACTCCACTTCTTAAGCTCGCTTGTAATCTCTCTAAGCTTTTCTTTGACAAACTTGATTTTTTCATTAGAGTCAATTGCCAAGTCGCTACAGTAATGAAATTCTTTCTCCATCTCTTGATATTTTTTATACTCTTTTGACATCACCGGGTAACCACCTGCAAAAGAAACACTAAAATGTGGCCTATACACATCCTTCCGCCACCTACGTAGAATATACCTTTCATGAACCACCTTGACATCTAGATGGACTAAAACCTTCAAAATGTGAGAACAAAAAAGCCCTTGGACTCAAATTTTCTACAATTGCACTGAATGTATTCACCGAGAGGACGATATTCAACTACGTAGTTGTATTCTTTGCCATGCCATTGATTCGAAGCAACTCTTTTAAAAATCTCGTACTTTTCTACTGCAATATCGACAGCGGGCAACATCTTTAAATTGCAGCTCCAAATCCTTTTCATTTGATCTTGAAGTAATTTCATGATGTTGTTAGTGCATGCAACCGCAAGTTGCCGTTCCCACTTGAACTCCGAAATACAACCAATGGGTCGCCACGTTGACAGATGTTGAGCCATACGCTCCTTTTCAAACTTTTTGGCAACGACAATTTCATATTGCTCTATGAATGTCTTCAAAGTGCTCCTGTATGTAATGTAATGATCAAAGAAAGCATGCATGGACTCACTTCTTTGAGTAGAAGACATACCAGCCCAAAAAATATGATTGGAATACACGGGCACCCAAGTTTCCTTCTGATCGAACAATTTCTTCAGCCATTTGTGACTTTATAAACCGTGCTTCCACTTAAAAGATTCCCAGCGTGATTCAAACTCAGAAATGGTCAAGCTCTCGCGTACCACTGAATAGAAATCAGCCTTTGCTTGGACCAAATCTCCAACTCCTTTGAATTTTTCGCCGCTCTTTTTTACAATATGCCATATACAAAACCGATGTATGGCTTCAGGCATGATTTCTCTGATTGCAATAGAGATACTTTCGTCTTGATCTGTCAAGATTGTTGTAGGTGTAACACCTCCCATTGCATCAACCCAATTCTGGAAAAACCATTTGAATGTTGCGGCGGATTCATTCGTCAATAGGCAACAACCGAGTAGGATGGAGTGATGATGATGATTTACGCCGACAATACTACCGAATGGCATGTTGTATTAGTTTACAAGGTATGTCGTATCAAAGCTCACGACGTCGTGAAAATCCTCGTATGCAGCTCTACTACGCGAATGTATCCACATTATGTTGCAATGTCTGCACTCATCGTCGACATCCACAAAATAAAAGAAATCCTTATATTTCTTTTGCAAGGACTTGAAGAACTTTAGTATAGCAGCGGCGTCGCTTCCATCTAGTCTCATCCTTCTTGTCGCATCCACAAAATTCCTACAATCTTTTGCAGTTGCTCCCAATTTAGATGCCCCCCGGCAAGTGTTTTCTAGTATCTAATAGACTTTGATATTCGTTGCTTGACATGATCATGTGCTTCTAGTGTTCTCTTTATAATTTTGGTCAAGTCCTATGCGCCAGCATGAACTACGACATTTCCGGGTCAAGTTCGTGATTGTGATCGTGGAAACTTTCCCCATCAACCAAACATCATCACCCTGGTCTATTGCATTTATGTCAGCTTTGCAGCCCGTCCTCTTACTGAATCTTTTACCATTACCATCTCGTGCCTTTTCACATGAGATGGCGAGATATTTAGATCCAACACTTCTGCTTCTTGTTGAAATACCGAATCCTTTAGACTTAGCGTGAGCTTTGTAAGATTCAACTAGATCCTTTTCACTTTTGTTGTGTCGAGAATTATAATCTCCGACCGGCGATCGCCTCAGAGATCGGGCGACCGTGCCGTAGCCAAGCAGCCGAGGCCGAACTGCTGACCAGAGATCGGGCGACCTAGCCATAGCCGAGCGACCAAGATAGATCGACCGACCAAAGGTCCCAGGACAAGTCCCGGTGCCGAGCGATCGACACCTAAGACGATCGTCTCTCGGTACTTGGCGATCGACTCTTGGTGGCCGACCAGCAGACGATCATCTCTCGGCACTTGTCGACCGACCCTTGGTGACCGACCGATGCCGACCCCTGGTGACCGACCATTGACGATCGCCTCATGCCGATCGAAGCCGATGATCATCCAGTCGGCAAAGGCCGAAACTTAGGACAACCCACGTGCAGAGCCGAGACAAGGTCCGTATTTCACGGATCGTTGACCACAGCCTGTCACCATCTTTCCACCAGCCGACAGAACCGCCGAAAGGTGTCAGTAGGACCGCCTGTGTGACAAGAATCCGGACGCGTCTTGGCTCCTCATTGACCGCACCTTCTTTGCCAAGAGTCGCCTTGGACTTTAGGCAGACAGCCCATATGACTTAAAGACGATCGCCCCATTATTATATTGACCGAAAGGCGATCGCCCGCCAGAAGACAAGGCATCTCAGCCCCTATAAATAGAAGGCTGCCTACACTTGGATTTCTCTCTGGCATTATCACGATTCACGCACAATACAGAAGCAATATACACAACTTGACTTTCTCCTACTCTTGGCAACAGCTATCTCTCGGTTCCTTCTTCTCTCTCAGCCTCTCTCACACAGAAGACGATCGGCCGAGAGCAAGAACACCAAAGCTTCGCTCAAGTGCTGGATTAACAGGATCTTTTTACACTCATTGTACTTAGATTCTCACATTAATACTTGTATCCACGAATATTTGTATTAATAACATCTCGCGAGAGCATTCAAGCCCGGGCCTAACAAACCCGGCAAATCTTGTGTTTATTCATATTCTCTCGGAAGTGCTCCCGCAATCTTGTTTGTTGTCCGTCCATTCCAGCAGTATTTCATCTTCGGATAAATATTTTGGGCAACAACAATTGGCGCTAGAAGGAGGGCATCTAACCCTCAATTTTATTCCTACCGTCTCGAAGAACATTCACTGTTCTCCGGGGCATATACCTGAAGAAACACTCACTGTTCTTCAGAGAAAGCTTTCAGAATCATGTCTTCCGCCTCCGCGTCGAAGAAAGCCGCTGGCCAGCCCGCCAGACGCCTCGTTCCGTCTCAGTCCGAGCCACAGCCGATGGCAGAAGGTAGCCGCCGCGGTCCGAGATGCTCGATCCCGCCCCTGGGCGGCGGCCCAAGTCTCTCACTCGATCAGTTCCAAACCGCGGAACAGATCGAGGAGGCCATGGCTGTACTACAGGAGCGACGGAGTACTCTCAACGCGCCTCCCGCTATCAGCCCCTCGGCCATCCGCCGGAAGACCAAACGGAAGTTCAAGGCATTGCTGACCGGGCGATCGCCAGGAGGCTCCCATCCGCAAGAAGAGGCGCTCGCCAGCCGGGGCACCTCTGTTTTCGATCGCCTGGGCAGCGACCCATCTTGGCGACCGGGGCAGTCCGGCCCCAGCCACGAGACGATGGAGTTCGAGTCCGTCACCAAGAGCTCGGCCTATCCGACTCCCAGAAGGCCGACCAACCGTTTGGCTCCCCCTAGCCAAATAGCCGAGGTCGGCAGAAGCGGAGTCAGGAGATCGGTACACGATCGCCTCGGCTCCCGCTCCCAAAGCCGATCCGCGAGCGACCGAGCCACGGCGATGGCCGCGATGCAACGCCAGCTCGACGACATGAAGGCGCTCCTGGAATCCGGGGCAGGCGCCAAGAGCAAGATCGCCGAGCCGAGCGAGCCGCTCGCGGTCCACATCGAGCTCACCTCCGTGCAGCACAAGATCGCTCCTCCTCAAACACCCTTGTACGAGGGGAGATCGGACCCCGAAACACACCTGAGCAAGTTCAACATCTACATGACTGGGTGTGGGGCATCAGACGCGACCAGGTGCCGAATGTTCCCTCTGACGCTAGACGACCTCGCCCACAGGTGGTACGCCTCATTGCCGCCTCGGTCCATCGGCTCCTTTAATCAACTGGCGAACGTCTTCACTGCTTACTTCGCCGCCAAGGTCGCTCGACCGGAAGGTCCCCTTCGCATGATGCAAATCAGGCAGGGAGAAGAAGAGTTCGACTCGGACTACATCGACCGGGTAGACGAGATCATCCTCAACGGCGAGCCCATAAGCGATGAGATCGCCCTCTACACGGTCCTAGGAGGATTCCATGGTCTTTCGCCTATGTTCAGGCATCTTACGAAGGACCAACCCTCGACCTATGCGATCTTCCGAGCTAAGGCCGCAGACTTTCTGGCCAGGCAAAGGTTTCTCCTTAGCCTATGAGCAGCGCGATCGGCGCCCGAACGACGATCTCCAGCCCGATCGCCGGTATCAACCTATGAATAACGCGATCGGCAGCCGAACGACGATCACTAGTCTTCCAGCCCGACCGCCATTATCAAGCAACATCATCAAAACCGGAGGACTCGTTCGCCATCGACAGTTCACCATCTAACATGATGGACTAAGGCACGAGATCGCCTCCACCGCACAACATTCAGCCATGGTCCTGGTAGTCGATGGAACCGGCTGCTTCGGCCAGGCAAGGTCCCTTTGGGCCAAGATCGCCCGCCCTTCGTTTAAATACGAGGCCGGCGTAGTCTGAGGGCCCTCCAAAACGAATCAGTGGACACGATCGCCCGCCCTCAAGGTCCATCATCTAACATGGTGAACCCGGACAATGCGACGCGTCACTACCCCCGTCTCAACGTACACCGTCGAGGTTCGCCATTTCCATGGTGGGCCGAGGTGGAAGTAGAGCTAACAAGCTGCGGAAGTGGAGTTGATTAATCCGATGACGCCCCGCGCAAGGACTCCTCTAGACCAAGACCGCATGCCCTTCGTTTAAATACAAGGCGAGGCGCAGCCTAACAAAGGACCCTCACAATAAAATGAGTCACGAGACACTCAATGTCTTCGCGCACAAGACATGGTCATGGAGTCGGTCCATCGAACTCCGCGACTGTGCACGGTTCCTCAGCGACGAAACAATCAAGTTTCTACGAGGGATCGCCCAATGTTGTTTTTTGCAGGTACAAGACCGAAAGATAGCTAGCCAATCGACATGATCGCCCAAGTCCGAATCCAAAGTCAGCTCAACGGATCGCCCATCCTCATCTTACACGATCGCCAGCAAGAACCACCTCGCCCCATGTCTTCAACATTGGAGCAAGCTGGGGGCAATTGTTGTGTCGAGAATTATACTCTCCGACCAGCGATCGCCTCAGAGATCGGGCGACCGTGCCGTAGCCAAGCAGCCAAGGTCGAACTGCCGACCAGAGATCGGGCGACCTAGCCATAGCCGAGCGACCAAGATAGATCGACCGACCGAAGGTCCCAAGACAAGTCCCGGTGCCGAGCGATCGACATCTAAGACGATCGTCTCTCGGTACTTGGCGATCGACTCCTGGTGGCCGACCAGCAGACGATCATCTCTCGGCACTTGTCGACCGACCCTTGGTGACCGACCGATGCCGACCCCTGGTGACCGACCATTGACGATCGCCTCATGCCGATCGAAGCCGATGATCATCCAGTCGGCAAGCCGAAGCTCAGGACAACCCACGTGCAGAGCCGAGACAAGATCCACATTTCACGGATCGTTGACCACAGCCTGTCAGCATCTTTCTGTAATATCCGCAATTTCGGATTTCTGGTAATTTTATTTTTTCGGCGGAGGTCCGTTTCGACGTCTCACTTAGGACCGTCTCATCATTCTGAGAATGATTAATTCTGCACTTTTTGTCATCCGAGTTCGTTTCGGTATTGTTTTGTTGAGTTCCGTGTTTCTTAACAACTTTTCCGCACTCGAGTTCGATTCTTGTGAATCTCGTCCGAAATTACTGTTTCGAGTTTCCTGTAAGTCCGTTTAACTTTGTTAGACGTGTTGTGAACTTCGGTTTGGTTATTCGATCACGTATCGTGATTTTCGAACGTTTTGGGCCATTTTCGTAATTTCCCGAAGTTTGGGGTAATTACCTTCCGTTGTCGAATTTCGAGCCTTCGGGTGGTCGGAATCGTGTGTTCTCTTAGCTCTTAGATTCGTCTTTGCGAGTACTTCATGAGCGTATCTTCGATTCGTATTTAGGTTCGGGTTTCGGTGTCGTTTTCTTGAGTTCAGTGTTATTAAACGACTTTTCCCAAATATGAGTCGACTTTGTAAAATCACCATAAATTCTTTAAAACTCCAAAGACTTTGAATATTTTCAATATTATAGAGCATCAAGTTAGCTTTCCAATGGTTCAAACCGTTAGTCAATCAGAGTCTGGACGAGAGAGTTATGGTCGAAATAGCTCAGACACTCATTTTTCAGTTTTGGCCGAGCAGCCTGTACCCTGTGCCGCGGCACACTTAGGCTGGGCTGCGGCACACAGTCCAGATTAGCCTATTTCTGCGGATTTTGTGAGATGAATGCTCATTTCATCTCTCCCTTCATTCCTCCTCCTCTTGGGCGATCTTGTGGGCGATTTTTGGGCGTTTTGCATCATCAATCCCAGAGAACTTCATATTCTTCAAGTTTTTGGTGTGGATTAACAACTCCAACAATTGTTCTTCATCATTAATCCAAGGTAAATTCTTGAAACCCTACTTTTGGGTGAATTGGGGGTTTTTGTTCGTTTTGTCCGATTTAACCGTAATAACTTAGATTTGTGATGTATTGATGATTATTTAGATGTATTCTATCATTTCCCTTGTTATTCCATGGTTGGATCGTTTCGATTCGTTATTTTGGTCGAGTTCTTAGTCAACGCCTTGCAGGTGTCCGACAAAAGGTCTTAGAGGGGGGATTGGGCGTTGTATGATTATTATCCATCGTACGATTGTTGATTTATCATTGGTATGAATTAGGGACGAAATTCTTGTGAAGAACTCGAGTCGGAACCCTTCCGTTCGTTGTCTTCTTCGGGGTCCGAGCTTTTCGGTCGAACCGTGTTCTTCGGAGTATTCGGTAGCGGTTATTAAGGCAAGTATATTACTATACGAATTGTGTCTTGTGAATAGGGACGTCGTATTATGGTTGTGATGCATTGGTTTACTTTCGTGTATATGCTTCGTATGAATTGATTATTACAAACAATTGATGGTAACGATAATACCTTCACTTAGTTAACATCGTGGAATTGTGTTGGATGTGCAAATCATCTAAGTTTGTGCCGGGCGTGGTTGGTCATTGTTGAGTCGTTGTGATGATCATGATATTTGTGTTGTTTTGGTTTACATACTTGATTGTACATTTTGGTGTAATGTGGAATGGCTGGACATTTGATGATTATGAGTTGTGTCGTGTCGATGTGTGTGCGTGTGTTCCAGGTAGGGTCTGACGAGGCCTCTGGAGTTCGGTACATGATGTGTACGAACAAGGTGTGTGATCCAGGTAGGGTCTGACGAGACCTCTGGAGTTTGGTACATGATGTGTACAAACAAGGTGTGTGATCCGGTAGGTCAGCGAGACCTCTGGAGTTCGGTACATGATGTGTACGAACGATGTGTGTGGCCGGGTAGGGTCCGTTGAGGCCTCCGGAGTTTGGTACATGATGTGTACGAACAGTGTGTGTGGCCGGGTAGGGTCCGTTGAGGCCTCCGGAGTTCGGTACATGATGTGTATGAACAGTGTGTGTGGTCCGGGTAAGGTCCGTCGAGGCCTCCGGAGTTCGGTACATGATGTGTACGAACAATGATCGTGTAGCAGTGATTGTTTGGGTAACATTTTAAATATGGATATCGGACTCATAATGATATATTATTTAGTGTGCTTTGAAACGAGAATCGGGCTAAGGCCCTAATGTTTACGAAAAGGTTTTGTAAATTGGGACTCGAGGTCCAAAAGAATTTCTGCTTTAAAAATCCCCGAGATGATGTGTTCCTTTTCAAATATCTCTTACTTGAGTTCGAAATTCTAAAACTTCTCGGGAACATTTTGATAATTGATTTCCGTATTAAATTCGTAGTTGCTATTTACTTGTTGCATTTCGTATTGCTTTATACTTGCACTAGTAAAACAGTGGAGTTTTACTAACCCCCGAGTAATCGGGGGTGGATGTCTGATCTGCGTCCGGTACATGCGGAGTTCGGGGAGCGATCACAGGATTGGCACAAGGGGATGACAGTGCGATACTAATCAAGAGTCGAGTTGGTAGAGTTT
This sequence comes from Orobanche coerulescens, assembly GCA_033398695.1. Lineage (NCBI taxonomy): Eukaryota > Viridiplantae > Streptophyta > Magnoliopsida > Lamiales > Orobanchaceae > Orobanche > Orobanche coerulescens. The sequence goes on along the minus strand of CM065816.1, from coordinate 71,904,913 downwards.
GGTTGTATTGTTAGAGTTGATTCGGTCTTCATTTGTATTGTGTTTCGACCCTGTGTGGGTAATGTTGTTTAGTCGATTACATTAATGGAGTAGTGTGACCTCATCGGTCTGTGTGTTTATGTGTAAGTGACCTTAACGGTCTGTATTATTATGTTGTTTGACCCTGGCTGGGCAAGCATTTGGTTGTTTATGGATGTTTAGCCTGGTAGATCCTTGCGTAAAGGGTCTACGGCGTGTAACATTCCCATACGTTTTTGGGGGTGTTACACTTTCCACCAGCCGACAGGCCCGCCGAAAGGTGTCAGTAGGACCGCCTGTGACAGCAACTCCGGACGCGTGCTGGCTCCTCATTGGACCGCACAGCTGGCTGCCAGCAGCTGCCTTGGACTTTAGGCAGACAGCCCATGTGACTTAAAGACGATCGCCCCATTATTATATTGGCCGAAAGGCGATCGCCCGCAAGAAGACAAGGCATCTCAGCCCCTATAAATAGAAGGCTGCCTACACTTGGATTTCTCTCTGGCATTATCGCGATTCACGCACAATACAGAAGCAATATACACAACTTGGATTTCTCCTACTCTTGGCAACAGCTATCACTCGGTTCCTTCTTCTCTCTCAGCCTCTCTCACACAGAAGACGATCGGCCGACAGCAAGAACACCAAAGCTTCGCTCAAGAGCTGGATTAACAGGATCTTTCTACACTCATTGTACTTAGATTCTCACATTAATACTTGTATCCACGAATATTTGTATTAATAACATCTCGCGAGAGCATTCAAGCCCGGGCCTAACAAACCCGGCAAATCTTGTGTTTATTCATATTCTCTCGGAAGTGCTCCCGCAACCTTATTTGTTGTCCGTCCATTCCAGTAGTATTTCATCTTCGGGTAAATATTTTGGGCAACAACAACTTTGAGATAACATTCCCGGCCTTGGCCCATGCTCTAACATCTCATCAATCACGCTACCGACTCCAAACGCGTATTCCGGAACTTCTTCCGGCTGTGTTTGTGGTTGCTCGCCCGTCTGACTTTCCTCGCCCGTCTGACCTTGCTCTTCCAACATTTCTGCTTGCACTTGCTGTTCCTCGCCCGAATGACTTTGCTCCCCTTGCTCATCAAACATGTCCGCACCCGAAGAGCTTGCATTGGAGACCACAGCATCAGTGAAAGCCATGTCCGGCGAGCCGAAGAGCTTGGGAAATAATGCATCTCTTGCAGCCTCACACGCCATGGTTCAGCGATTTGGTAGGATTGTTTTTTCTCCGAAAGGAAGTTGGTAGTTTTGTCTAGATCTGTTGCGAATTTAGAAGAAGAAAGGAGGAGAGAGTTGTATTAAAAAAACAATAAAGCTCCGCGGGGAAAGGAAGAGGTGAATTAATAAGGTAGGCAATTAATATAAAGAAAGTGGCAGGTGGAATTAGCGGGGAATAATTAATGATGGTAATTAGGAGACAAAGATAAGTAGAGAATACAAAAGTAAATATACATATTTATTTTTAATCAAAAGAATCAATAAAATAAAAAACAGGCCGAACCGACCCATTTAATTCAACGGGCTTGATTTTGTGTGGACAAATTTGTCCCCCTGGCATCATTCTTTTAATATTGTTCCTTTTGCTTCTTGGGAGCCGTGCCAAAATATGCAAATTGGCGGCTGGACATCTTCCTACGTCCAAGACTTGTCCACTGCAACACATGCTGCAGTCCTTATAAATAAGAGAGAACAAGAAAAAGGGCATTAATTATCTCATCATTTTTTTTTATACCGAGGTTCCAAGCTTACGCCTGACTAGTCCTCGGGATAACGATTCAGCCGCGATATTGCTACAGAGTTAAATCGCGAGATGTGTATCGCTCAAGGGTTCTTAAATATCCTCAACTACCGCATGAGTCGTGCCAAGTGATTGCTTCTATCTTTGGACCCCAAATCCAACCGCAGTTTCCAAAATCTGGCCTCCCACACCGCAAGCGCTCAATATTTAATTGTTTCACCAACAGTCTAGGAGGCTTCTAACCCTTAGTCAAAGGGATCAAGTGATTAGAATTCAATCCAAAGTGTTAGCTAGAAATTGAGCACTTCCTCCATAAAATTGAAGGTCGGTGTGCAACTTGGCAAGCAGTTGGTTTTATCTCATCATTTTCTGCTTCAAAGACTCTCGGCCGATCTTTATCTTTAAGAGCAGGACTCTTCTTTTCAATTATTTCGGTGGCCTCCTCTCCTTGGACCGAAGGATTTTCAGCCTAATTTTCTTGGGCTGCTTTTAGATGGTCAATAAATGTTCCAACTCCTAAAAAATTCCAAATACCTGAAGTAACGAGCAAATTCCGCGTAAATTGTCTTTATAAATTAAATAAGTAGAAAATAAACGACTTGTGCTAAAATAGAGATAATATAATTGTGCTGCAATATTTTTTACCGATTAAATATCTCCAAACTTAAACCAATGCTTGTCCTCAATCATTAAAGCGTCGAAATATTTGAAAAAACTTTTTAGCTCGTGAAGGTAACTCAATACTATCTTAAATTTCATTCACCAACCCAAAATTCGCAAGTATTTGCTTGAAATAAAAGTTCAAGTTCCTCAATCTCCCCAAACTTAAAAGACTGCTTGTCCTCAAGCAATTTAGAATGAGTTGGATCGGAGAGATGACACAAGTAGTAATATGATTTGCAAGCCCTAAAACAGTAAGCCTTCGTTAACTCAAACAGTGGTGTAATTATCGCCTCTTCTGCAGAAAAAACACGCGCTTTGCAGATGCAAGTAATAAAAATATCACACATAAAATGCAACCCCCTCAAATAGTCCCAAGAAGAGAACAACTCAAATATTTACTACTTATGATAAGAAACTCTAGTCATCTCCCCAAACTCTAAAGGTTCAGTTGGTTGTTTATAAAAAAGAAACTTACGCTAGCGCATCATCCCAGCAGCCGCTTTTTTTTTGCTACTGTCCGATCATCTGCGCAAATTATCTGAGCAAACCCGGTATGACCCTTCATAAAATAGACAACACCATTTTTTTTGCGAGACGGTAGCTACACACCAACAATGGGTTAGTTCTTTATTTTTTCGTTGTTATTTTTTCCACAATATTTTAGGACCCCCAAAATTGGGCGGCTGTTGCTGCTCAACACCTCTCCCCTTTTTTCTCTTTTTAGAATGATATTGCATGCGGCAAGCCCAAAAAAAGTTCAACGACCAACGAAATTTTAAGAAAAGGGTGTAATGACCAAGTACAAATCACAAGTGAAACTTTAATTGTGAACCTCCTTCCTGAATTATCTAAACAGCGTTGCTATTTTCATGTCTCTAACTCACATAATTATCCATTAAAAGCTAACACAAAACCAAACAAGTTTCACAAAAGGTGAAATCTACGAACCATACATTGAGCTAATTTCAACCAATTATTCCGAACGAGCAAATGATACTAAATAATACTACACTTCTCACGAAGCCGCCCATCACAATCGTGTTTTTCGTTACTTTTCCCCGATAGCAGCATAGTTATTTCTTCGGCACAACGGATGTGGGTGTCGGTAATTATGGGGTAAATCATCTCCAGTTCATAAATTAGAACCACATTTTGGCTCGTATACCGGACAGTCACTGTACACGCCATGAGGCGCTGGAGGTATCGAATCATTAGGTTTCGAGTGAAGGTGACCTTCATCTTACCGACGGCGAATGGATCTGCATTATGCGAAATCATCCGACATATTTCACCTTCCTTGCGCAGCCCCATGGTGTCAACATCTTGAGGGAGACCGAAGGTGGCGATGAAATCGGGCACCTCCCACGTAAATCCCCTTCCATTCAAACGGAAGTAATAAGCAATGTTCCCTACACGTTTTCCTCTTGTACAGAACTAAAAAAATCATATGTCAAATCATCATAAACCTCCTATTCTCCTATTACAAATTTCTCCCAACCCAACACTTTTAACATTTTCATAACATCCCCAAACAAACCGAGATACCGCAGAATACCAAAATCGAGATAATGTGTCGAAAGTACCTTTAGTTCTGTAAGTTCGCGGTACCTGGTTATTTGACCGGGGGTGCCGAAATTGATGTTGTATTGGTTCGGTACCCCGAGGATACTGGTCCGTCTCGACCTTAAAATTTTTGCAGCTGGGCTCGACCGAGACACCTGTTCTTATTCCGGTGGTGGGCTAATCGGGGGGTGCGATGAGGTTGGCTCAGGGTCAGGTTGAAGGTCGGTTGAACTTGTGGAGCCTTTAGTGGTGACTAGGTCAGTCGGCCGCATCTAGCGACTCTGCGGCTGGAATGGGTGTAGACGAAGAAGGGCTCAAAGTGCCGGAGCCTAGGGCAGTTGTTGGGAAAAACAATCCTGTACCGTGTTTTGACAAAGTGTCATCATACAACAAGTAGCTGTCACGAAGACAATCATATAGCAAGACGTCAAGTGCCTCAACATACAACAAAAGAATAAAGTGTTGGGATTCGGTGCCTAAAACGAAGGCCCAGCGGAAGCGGTAAAACGAAAATTAATTTGATCTGAATCCCTACTAGGATCGATCGAGCTACGTATATACGAATATATAAACGAAAATCAAGAGTCGTAAGAAACTAACCCTCGAAGTCCGTTGATTAAATGGTAACCTTCTCTTGAGCTATTCCCCAAGCTTTAGATTGATATCTACGAGTCCAATCCGCTCCAAGCTCTTGAACGATCCAACGCCGAAAGCACCGCATCTCTACTTGCCACGCGCCGGAAAAACGATCGGAACAACAACACTCGATTAACCTCAAAGGTTACGGCTAGAATCAAGTGATGAAGCTATTATTATTACACTCTTAGTGTATAATATATCTCTCTCAATATATCTTGAATTTTCTCCAAGAAAACTCAAGAACAAAAGTGAAGAAGATGATAAAGACTTGAGAAATAATTTTTCTCTCTCTCTTTCTCACTACTCACGGTTGGAAGCTTGTTGTGGTAAGTGAAGTGAGTCTTCATTATATTCTTATTCAACTCCCCAAGATATTCTACTTTAGACAATATCACCAATGGGTGATATTTGTCCCCTTGATTGGTCACAAGTCTACCACCCTTGAAAGTGTAGACCAAGACTAAGTAAGGGAGTAGGTGATGGGGTGGCCATCTAGAAGGAATCGAATGAGTTCGATTCGTTTCGGACTTTCATGAGTCCAAACAAATAAACTCCTATTCAGTTCTGATGTATTTGTGTCGATTAATTAATCTAATCAATTAATCTCATTAAATACATAATAACATAATTAATTTCTCCAAGAAATAATTATATTTATGAATTAAATTAATCACCCAGTAATTTATTTAATTCATTAGGCCGTAAATTAATTTATCCAATAAATTAATTTAGACATCTAATGTCCCAAAATCAATTATACATCCAATGTCCAATAAATTAGATATCCAATATCTAATATTTATAATGAGAGAATTAGCTTGATTCATTCCGTCGTCAATCCTAATGCGCGACTCGGTAGGTCCGTCTCAGTCAGCAATGGGAGGAACCAAAGAGTAGTAGCACCACCTAGCCAGCCTGGTGGCCTACGCTGTACCCCGACTCGGTAGGTCCGTTGAATTCAAAGAACGAATGACGAAAGTTCAAGTGTTTCCCCCAAAACGGCCAAGAACACGATTCGTCCCGTCAAAACAGGAAAACGGAATTCTAAATCGAAATACGGATATACAATCCATAGGATATGTTTAACAACATCATTTAACCATAATCGATCCATCAAAAACGGATGGAAAACGAGATCAAGAACAAATCCCCAAAAAGTCGATTCGAAGGAAATCAAGAAATATACTTCGATTCGACGAAGAACAATGAATTAAATGATGTTAAACACAAGAATACTACTAAGATTAATCATACTCATCATGGATTAATCAACGATACGGAACAAATTGGCCAAAAACGCAAAAACCCCAAAATTTCTCAAAATAGGGTTCTAGGAATTCTCACCTTGATTCGCTGGATCAAAGGGTGATATAGGATGATCAATCAATGATATAAACTCAAGAACTTCGTGGATTTGTTAATATGGCTTCAAGATCCCCAAGGCTCCAGCCGCGGAAGAGAAAGATAGAAATGGGAAAAATGACCGAAACTGGACTGCTCTGTCACATTTATACTGGTGCAGCCTACCGTGCACTAGGCTGCAGAGCTAGCGTGCGCTATCGGCCCGGGCCGCAATCTAGAACCTCACTGCCCTACTGTCTCGGCCAGGTAGCATGCGCAGCCTTCCGGCTGTAGCGCGCGCTACCTGCCGGTCGTAACGTGCGCAGTGCCCGACAGTAGCGTGCGCTACCTGCCGATCCACCCGAGTCCAGTACCCCAGTGCCCTACTGCCTCGGCCGACTAGCGCGCGCAGCCAACCGGTCGTAGCGTGCGCTACCTTCCGGCAGTAGCGCGCGCTACCTTCCGGACGTAGCGTGCGCTACGCCGGTTCCTGCCGCACCGGTCCGGCTAGTGCCCGCAACCGTCTGGCCAGGACCCGCAACCGTCCGGCCAGGACCCGCAACCGTCTGGCCAGTGCCCGACCACCAGGACTCGACGACTTGATTATCCGAAATCGCATGGAACGAACACGACAAAACACTCGTGGGCAACATCATTGACCCGAAATGAAATACCATGCAACAATTAATCACACGCGACCATGAAAATGGTCAAAACAACAAATATGAATGCGGATACCCACAACTTTGGGTAAATTACAAAATGGCCTAAAACGCACGAAAATCACGATACGTGATAGAATAACCAAACCGAAGTTCACAACACGTCTAACAAAGTCAAACGGACTTACGGGAAACTCGAAACAGTAGTTTTGAACGAGATTCACAAGAATCGAACTCGAGTGCGGAAAAGTCGTTAGGAAACACGGAACTCAAAAAAACAACACCGAAACGAACTCGGATGACAAAAAGTGCAGAATTAATAATGATGAAACGGTCCCAAGCGAGTCGTCAAAATGGACTCTTGCCAAAAAAAAAAGAAAATTACCGAAATCCGAAATTGCGGATATTACATTCTACCCTCCTTAAAAGAAGTTTCATCCCGAAACTTAAAACAAGTAGGGAGAAGCAATATCCCGTCAGGAAAACTCAACGAGGTACACAAGAAATGCATAACTGACGCCCAACGGCGAAACATAATGAAACCAACAAGTGACAAGTGTCATCAAACAGATAATATAATCAAGTCGATTATCCGAACAATCACAAAACACAACGAACGAAAATCAATACGATTGACCAACCCAACGTTTCATCATTCAAAACGCGAGCCAATTGCTGAACAAATACGGAATTCCACTGCCCAAGGGTTGGAAGATCGAAAACGAGACTAATTTCCCGAACTTAAGGGAATTATGAAGGAGTCTGAACGTTCAACAATCACGAAACGAGATCAACAAAAACCGAACAATCAAACGATCGAGACAACAAAAATCGAACAATCATGTTCGAATCACGAAGACTAATAAAATTCAAACAACAACTCCCAGGTTCACGTCTCGGCTCGAGACAATATATGATCCGGTGAAAACAACAAGATGTGCATTCACATAAGATCCACAGGAAAGGGAATATCAATTGAAAAGTCACAACGAGAAACGAGTTAATCTGAAACAATACCACACGTGTTCGATCAACAAAAACAAGGGACAGGACAAGCACAGAAAATGTCAACGAACACGAGCGAGTCGATAGACTTGAGGAAGAGAAAATGCAGAAGTCTAAAACAATATGGGTATTACATTCGACCTCTTATAAAATAAGGTCGTCCCCGCAACTCCCAATAACGGAACAAGGCAACCAAATAAAAGCAGTCGACGGAAACATTTCCCATGGGCCTCTTAGAGCCGATCCTGATATCTGTACTGAAGTCCGCGCCCTGAAAGACTCGGAACCCAACTCGCAAAACTGGATCCTGTGTCTCTCGGGTCCACACTTGAGATGCTTTACTGACGAGAAGGACAATTTATACGTGCATGCCCTGGCACATCATGGTTGAAATGCCTCGGCTCGGCATACCAAAAATACAAATGCTAGATACAATGGGGCATAACGTCGCAAAACAACATAGCGGAGATGCCAACTCAGCACAACAAAGAATCATAATACATATCATATACAACGATTACCATCGTAAAGTAATACACACACAAACACTACAGCAACGACGGTATCGTTCGGCGACCTCAACGGCCCGAACAATAACCAGTACATAATTACAAACATCATGAAACAATCACACATGTACACAAACGTACAAACCTAAGCTTTAACAGCTCACACAGGTGCGATAACATGCAAGCCACCACGAAATGACAACATTAAAGATCATCATCACACCTTCTCCGACCACAGGCAGGAAATGATGGGTTTTAAAAACGAAAACCACCTTTTGAAAACAGTTTGGAAACACCAGTTGATCTTGAGTATGATTTTACAAAAAATTGAACAAACATCATTGTCGAGACTTTGGAAAACCATCTTGCGTTGAACAAAAATGAGGACACTCTTCTTTTAAATTGAAACTTTCAGAAATATTTGACCCTCGGGTCTAAGCAAAGCATTTCTAAATAATTGAAAATATCTCAAAATATTTTGGTACCCAATCGGAATAATTTGAAATATATTGCGGCACTAGAAAGCACTTTGAAAGTACCACGAGAAAATAATTCATTTTAAAGGTGCGTCTCGAAATTTATTTTCTAAGATACTCAAGTTTTTCAGAAATTCAATAGGCCAGAGTGCCCAAAACTCACACAATCACTAATCAAACCGTCATAAAACATTCAAGGCCAAAATGCCAAAACTCGATTTAGGGAGTCGGTTTTACAAAGTAAAACTCAGTTTGCAAAATACTGAAAGTAATTTTGAAAGAACTCACGCAGCGGATAAAATACAGTTCTAAAATATATTAGCAGTGACACCGCTCCTCATATAGACGAAACATGAGAGTCACATAAACGCAATCACGAAGCCAAAAATCTGCATAAAGGTTCCATCACTTAAAAAATAATCAAACAAATAGCTCGTGTCACACGAGGCACAATACAAAGAAGGGAGACTTACGGCCACGGGTCGCACGAAGATGATGATCGCCCCACGATACTAATCACGACCAAAAAACTCAGACGACGCGTCGCGACACGACTCTGTCAGACAAAATCCAACGAGACAAAACTCAACAGACACCACTTGACCCGACAGCCTAGGTTTCCACAACCTAAAGCTCCGATACCATTTATGTAACACCCCCAATCCGCTCAGGGATATTACACGTCGTAGAACCTTTCCTCAAGGATCTACCAGGGTGGTAACAACATAGAACATCTCAACAATGTCTTTAAGGCTAAAATGACTCAGTAGGACGATTTGGTCTTTCAATAAATACATACAACTCAATTACAAAACGTGCCCACGCAGGGGTCGAATACAACACACTCCCGTACAATGGGGAAAATATACTGCAGCGGAAATAAAATACAACTGAACCAATACAGCAATGTACGGGTCCTCATGTGATTAGGATCGATCATCTTTCATCATCCTTTGTGCCGACCCTGTGTTATGCTCCCAAAACCTGACTGCAAAAATAGACATTCACCTTCCGAATACTCGGGGATTAGCAAAACTCCACTGTTTTGCTAGTGCACGTACAAGTGCAAAAATACGAGCCATACACTACAAGTTCCAAGGATAATAATAACTAGGAATCCTTAAGGATTTAAACATAACGAAAATACTTCCCGAGGCAAGAGTTTCGGTAAAGCTTTCCAAAATCGAAAGATCCCAAGTCAAGGGAAACAACATATAAAGTGATATAAAATGCCATCGGGAGTTTTGATAGAAACAACTCAGGATTTTCGAATCCTTCTCTTTCCAAAATCAACAGGGGTCATAGCCCAAAGGTTTCATTTTCACAAACAGAACTAACAACAATTCACATGGCCAGAGCCCAACATCACGTGTCCTCGACGGACATAAAATCAACAAAACATAATCGCGCACGCGCATCGCCTAGGACCAGGACGAAGCCACAAATCCCACCCGAGGCCTCGAAGGACCCTCACGAGCTGGCTAGCGAAACAAAAGTCACAACATCTCACGGTTGGATCAATCACTTATTGCATCCTGGCCACATGATCGCATGCCACGTGCCACCGTAGATTATCTTTGGTTTTCACGGTTGGATCAATCACTTGTTGCATCCTGACCACATGATCGCATGCCACGTGTCACCGTAGTTTTTTTAGGCTCTCACGGTTGGATCAATCGCTTGTTGCATCCTGGCCACATGATCGCATGCCATGTGCCACCGTAGGCCCTGCCCACATCCACACATTCACACACAGCACAATACAACACATATATTCAAACAATTCACCCAGAGGCATCAAACACTTAGCAAAACACCACGTCAAACCACAACGCACCGAAATGAAACCATATACGTCCACACGCAATATCAAGTGCAATATCAACACCAAACATATCCATAGAATTCACATAGTCATTCACAAACCACGCCATTCACAAAACACACGCGTTTTGAAAACAAGCCTTTAACAAGGCTAAACCGAATCTTTTGAAAGTTCGATTCAAATGATCAAACAAACACATAGATACGATCACTAATTATCATATCCACAAAACAAGAATTGTATGGACAAGGTACTTACCTCGACTAACCACAACGCGGAGAATCGACCGAAGTAGGTTAGCATGAACCGACTACGAACCCGCCGACTCCACCGAATGCCAACTCGCGATAATAAACTACGAAGGACAATAACAACAATGAAAATGAATTCAATAGCACTACTTAAAGCCGTTGAATTCAAAGAACGAATGACGAAAGTTCAAGTGTTTCCCTCAAAACGGCCAAGAACACGATTCGTCCCGTCAAAACACGAAAATGGAATTCCAAATCGAAATATGGATATACAATCCATAGGATATGTTTAACAACATCATTTAACCACAATAGATCCATCAAAAACGGATGGAAAAGAGATCAAGAACAAATCCCCCAAAAAGTCGATTCGAAGGAAATCAAGAAATATACTTCGATTCGACGAAGAACAACGGATTAAATGATGTTAAATACAAGAATACTACTAAGATTAATCATACCCATCATGGATTAATCAACGATACGGAACAAATCGGCCAAAAACGCAAAAACCCCAAAATTTCTCAAAATAGGGTTCTAGGAATTCTCACCTTGATTCGCTAGATCAAAGGGTGATATAGGATGATCAATCAATGATATGAACTCAAGAACTTCGTGGATTTGTTAACATGGCTTCAAGATCCCCAAGGCTCCAGCCGCGGAAGAGAAAGATAGAAATGGGAAAAATGACCGAAACTGGAATGCTCTATCACATTTATACTGGTGTAGCCTAGCGTGCGCTAGGCTGCAGAGCTAGCATAGGCTATCGGCCCGGGCCGCAATCCATAACCTCACTGCCCTACTGTCTCGGCGATTAGCGTCGCGACCTTTGGCCGTGCGCGCGCTACTGCCGATAAATGGCGTCTTGATGCCCGGCGATGGCGTGCGCTACCTGCCGATCCACCCGAGTCCAGTACCCCACTACCCTACTGCCTCGGCCGACAAGCGCGCGCAACCAACCTGTCGTAGCGTGCGCTACCTTCCGGCAGTAGCGCGCGCTACCTTCCGGACGTAGCGTGCGCTACGCCGGTTCCTGCCGCACCCGTCCGTTCAGTGCCCGCAACCGTTCGAACAGGACCCACAACCGTCCGCCCAGGACCCGCAACCGTCCGGCCAGTGCCCGACCACCAGGACTCGACGACTCGATTATCCGAATTCGCACGAAAGGAACACGACAAAACACTCGTGGGCAACATCATCGACTCGAAATGAAATACCATGAAACAATTAATCACACGCGACCATGAAAAGGATCAAAACAACAAATACGAATGTGGATACCCACAACTTTGGGTAAATTACAAAATGGCCCAAAACGCCCGAAAATCGCGATACGTGATCGAATAACCAAACCGAAGTTCACAACACGTCTAACAAAGTTAAACGGACTTACGGGAAACTCGAAACAGTAGTTTGGAACGAGATTCACAAGAATCGAACTCGAGTGCGGAAAAGTCGTTAAGAAACACGAAACTCAACAAAACAACACCGAAACGAACTCGGATGACAAAAAGTGCAGAATTAATCATTCTCAGAATGACGAAACGGTCCCGAGCGAGTCGTCAAAACGGACTCTTGCCAAAAAATAATTACCGAAATCCGAAATTGCGGATATTACATTATGATATGACGAGAATATATGTGTGAAGACCATATCTCCTTGGCCATTAACTTTATCTCACGTTTTTGGCAAGAAAAGAGGAGAGATGAAAAGTTTTTCCAAGGCTTCACCATATTCATCATCATCTTCACTTCTCTTCCTGAGTTTTTTCTTGGAGAAAATATTTGTGAGATAGAGAGATTTTAGATTAAACACTTAGAGTGTTTTAGTCTTGAGTTGCATAGCTTCTATAACCTTGTTCTAGCCGTATCCTTGAAGGATAATGAGGTTTAGTCGTTCCGGTCATTGCTCCGGCGCGTGGCAAGTAGAGACGTGGTCCTTTCGGCGTTGGATCATCCAAGAACTTGGAGTATATTGGATAGTAGCGAATTCAACTAAAGCATGGGGAATAGCTCAAGAGAAGGAATCCATTTAATCAACGGACTACAAGGGTGAGTTCTTACATCTCTTGTATTTTCGTTTATATATTCGTATATACGTAGCTCGATCGATCCTCGTAGGAATTCGGATCGAATTAATTTTCGTTTTACCGCTTCCGCTGGGCCTTTATTTTTAGGCACCGAATCCCAACAGGATACAGCATACATGCTGTAAGTGTTGAGATCTTCAACACTTATCCAACAGGACTGAAGGCCGTTGAAACAAAATCTGCTTTATATGCTAAAGTCAAGCCACCGTTTGAAAAGAAGTATTTAAATACCGACTGGATAAAGTATTTAAATACCAACCGACAAAGATCTTCAGACAAGGAGCAAAATACGGATCTTGTACTGTGCAAGTCAAACAACATAGAACGGACTCTTTGCTCAACGGATCTATTCCCAACAAATCTATTTCCAAAGGCTATATATACCCCGAAGTTTGAAGATCAGATGGAAAATGATATACACGAATATTCATAAGATCAAGATCTGAAAACTGAGCAAACTGAGATATACTGAGATACACTCTTGAACATCACAAGAACAGTATATCAAGAGCAAACATATTTCTTCAAGCATACTGCCAATCTTGAGAGAAGAAATATACAAGTGCTCAACCTTGAACAACACATCATCAGCTCAAGCTCAAGAAAGTCAAGATGTTGTTCAACCCGTGATCTTACATTTGAAGAAAACCATCAGCCCTGTGTGGACTGAGAAAGCCTTGCTTTTCCTGAACTATGTGTGACGGATCTGCATTGAAGATGAAGCTTTGGAACTGTGTGTGAAAAGCAAGTCAAGTGAAAGCTTTGACCAATCTGTGTGAACGATTGAAAGCGACAGTCTTTGTATCAATCTGTGTGAACGATACAAGGATAGGTTTGATTATAGACACGTAGTTGTGTACCTAGTATTTATAATAAATATTTTCACTCCTGTGTGGAGGACCAGTGGCTGTAGAGGGGTTTACCTGAACCACTTTAAATATCGTGTCATTTACCTTTTGCAACTTACTGTTTTCATTACTGTGATTATTTTATAAGTATACAATGCATACCCTGTATGCACCAAGAAAATAGGAGAAAACCTAGTTGTTGTATTTACAGCAACTTACCTTAACAAACTTACGTTACGCACTCTTATTTGAAAATTGTACAACTTGTTGCTTAAAACACTTTCCAAGTTGTATTCTGTATACTTAGTGGCCAACAACAGTGTCGATTGGTGCATCCGTTGGAGAGCCGGCTAGGGTCGGCTCGTGAATCAGCCCACGAGTGACATGTTATTTCAATTTCCTCTTCTGCTTGAGCCCTCGATTGGTTGGGCTCATCCAGTTGGAAGAGTTAGGAATATACCCTCGAATGCCACTTAGGGGATTGTTGTTACCCAAAATATTATCCGGAGATAATGTTGCTGGAATGATCGAGTAACAAACAAATGCGAGAACACTTCCATGGGAAAATAAATAACACGAGGTTTGCCGGGGTTGTTAATCCTGGGCTTGAATGCTCTCACGAGATTTTATTAATATAGATACTTTGGCGTACAAATATTAATGTTAGAATCTATTACAATGAGTGTAAAGTCTTCTAGTTATCTAAGTTGTAGAGCGTGTAGATTGCCGGAAGAACCAGATATGAAGCTCTGTGAGTTCTTGCTTTGGATGTTCTGTAAGTGTGTATGAATATCACTATGAATGTGTAAGTAATTGCCAGATGAGTCTTATTTCTCTCTCTGTGCGTTTTTCACTGTATTCACGATGATGCTAGGCCACTATTGTAAGCCTCCTATTTATAGGAGACAAGGTTGCTGGGACCTCTCCGGCGATCGCGGGCGACCGCCGTTTTCTATATTATAATAAGGTGAGCGATCGTCCCGTGACATGGCGCTGTTCCCTTAAAGTCTGAGGCTGCTGCTGGCAGCCAGCTGTGCGAGCCAATGGGAAGTGTGCACGCGTCCTGGGTCGCTGTCCGGGGAGGACGCACTTTGTACCTTTCGGCGGGCCTGTCGGTGGGTGAGGTAGGTGACAGGCTGGGGTCAAAGGCCTTATCTTGCGGCGCCTTTTGTGGATCTGCACGTGGGTCTCCGTCCAAGATTCGGTCTTTGACGACTTTGACGGATGTTGGATTCATACGTGGCACGAGACGATCGTCTATGGTCGGATATCAAAGACGATCGCCAGATACCAAAAGACGATCGCCATGGGTGCCGACTACTGGGTGTTTGCCCAGCGTATGTCTTCTATGGTTGGCTCTCAGACCAATATGCCGATCGCCATCGAGGCGTATTAATCGCCGCACAACAATTGCCCCCCAGCTCGCTTCGATGTTGAAAACACGGGGTGAGGTGGCACTGTTGGTGATAGCCAGTGTTAAGACAATTGGCTCGTTTGTTTATGACAAGTATGATCGTCAGGATGATCTGATTTCAAATTTGGACGATCTCTTTTTGCGCTGGAATCAGCGGGAAATGAAGGCGGGCTCTCGAAACGTTGCAAGGACACGCGTCGCACTACCATTGGGGGAGTCCGAAGGTTTTGTCAGACTTGTCTCCTGGCATGCCCTCGAAAAGACGCATACGCGGGTTTCGAGGGTTGCATTTAATGTGTCCCCCCCGACGGTTGCACTCCAGCCCTCGGGATTTCGCCTATTTACCGAGAGATCCATGCTCCCGTCTATAAAAGGGGCTAGGGCTACTTCATTTCCGCTCTTCACACACCCTTGCTTTTTAGTCGAGACTCTGCAGAATTTTTCGAAGATCTGTGTGCCGACCGTCCTTCTTTTTAGGTAAGAACACAAATATTCTCTCCCCCTTTACTTTTAAGAACATGTCTGGAGGATCTAAAACCTTCTAGGCCGGAAGCTCCTCCGCCGCCGCGGCTTCGCCTGACCGGGAGGAAATTCCCGTGGGACTTCATATGGAAACGGCTATCGAGGCCATTCATGTGGGGATTGCACCCGCGGAACTTGAGGATCTCTTCAATGAGGCCAAAGTGGCGAGATCGGCGGCGGCAGAGCAGGGGGGTTCGCCGGTAGATGAAGATGAAATGGTACGGCTGTCTTGGGAACAGAATAGCATATTCGGTCCCGCCTCTATGGATTTTGCTAAGCTTATGGAGGGGATCGCCGGACCCTGTCCAGAATTTGATTTCGAAGCGTATTCCGCCGCCCACCCCTATGAGCACGTGAAGCGGACGGCGTTTCGGGCCGCTGACCCTTCTCGGTGGACTTTCGGTCAGATCCGGAGTTCGGAGACCCGAAAAGACTTGAGTCGGTGGAGGGCGAAATATCACATTCCTTCTGATGTTTCATTGCACGTGCCCTCGGAGAACGAATGTGCCGACCAGCCTCCTGAGGGTATGGTCACTATCAATGAAATGACCCTGGCGGCCGGATTGCAGTTCCCCTTGCCGTTCGCCGTGTCGAATTTGCTGATCTCCTGGAATGTGGCGCCGCTCCAGTTGACGTCGAACGCCTGGCTGCAGATTATCAGCACCTTGACATTATTCGGCGGTCATCGGCTGTTTCGTCTGCCTTCTGCGCTGGAAATGAATTATCTTTTCAAGTTGACCACGCAGAAGGGATCGGTCGGAGGTTACCATATCCAAGGTCGCCTGGGTAGGGTGGTCCTTGGGGTGCCGAACAAGGTTCGGGGCGACCTGGCAAAGTGGTTCTGGGTCGGCGGTGCATGGAGGTCGGCATCGAGCGACACGCCGGAGGAAGAGTTGGATATCCCCACCAATTTTCGGGAGAGGAATCCGAGTAAGGGTTTCAACTCTCCCTTTATTTGGATACACCTTGAACTAATCTAATTTGGTTTTCTTTTTGCAGGATCCCTTGTTCCAGCGATCGGCGATCTCCCCTTTGATTTCTTGATTGTCTGGGAGCGAATTCGCGCCTTGCCGGACTCCTACATCGACGTTCACTCAGTCAGTCACAAACTCCATCGGTTGGGAGCTCGACTGTTTCGATACCTTCGCCACCTGAAGGCCCCCGGTATGGATTTTTAGTTCCTCTTTCCTGCATGACGATCGTCTGATTGAAGTAGATGTTTAACTTGTCTGAATTCCTTCCTTGACAGAGATTCATTTTCCCCGCTAAACCGAGCCACCGCAAGAGATCGCAATGTCTAACCCCGGTCTCATCGGTTGTCTTCACCAGGGAAAGAAAACGGGTCGTGTCCCTACGACGACGTCTCGCCCCGTCCCTGCGGTGAGGCCCGCTGTGGTGCCGGTCGCCGAGCCGGAAATTCAGGAGGAAGAACAACTCCAGCACAACCGCAAGAGGTGGAGGCCGGAGGGGTCCCTGCCGACAGCTGAGGCGTACGTAACTATCTTGGAGCCGCCGGTTGCCGCTCCACCTATCTCTGCTGTTCCGATGGTGGAGGGGTCTGGCTCCAGGCCCTCGGCCGGCTTCTTGAAGGCTGCGGCGATCGCCGAAGCTGAAACTCCTCGGGGCAAGCCCTATTTTGGCCGCGACCCCGAGTTGGTCAACAGGTAAGACCGGTTTGATCTTTCCGAGTTAGGAAATTTGTGTAAGGTATATACTAACTCCTTTGTTTCTTTTTGTTTGTGTTGCACGGTCCGTCTTGCTGATCCGAACATCTCGCCGATGGTGCTGGATTTCCTGGCGAGCAAGCCTCCGCACAAGTCCCTTGATGTCCCTTCTTACGTCTCCAAGACCATCACCTCTCTGACTAAGGCTTGGACGACCGACCTCGACGCGATTGCTCGTCGGCGGTCTGGAGATGCCATGCAGGCGACGTTTGCCCTGACTCTCCAGGCGGCGGCGATGGCCGCCCAAGCTGTTAAGGATTATGAGGGGCGACCCTCTAATGCCCACCTTCATCAAGACCTCGAGGCCGCTCGGAACAAAAACGTCGACTTCACTAACCGGATCCAGGCCATGGAGAAGGAACACTTAGAGACGGCCAAACGAGCTAAGCAGGACATCGATCGGATGAAGAAGGAGCTGATCCGGTCCAAGGAAGTGGCCGATCGGTTCCGCGACCAGGTTATGGAAGCTCTCCGGATGCATGTGGCCTTACAGGAGGAGTCGACTGGGCTGAAGGCGACTGTGGATCGGCTCAACAGCGAGCTGGAGAAAGCAAAGGGAGAGCTGGAGAAAGCAAAGGAAGAAATGGCCGCCAAGGTGGTCGAGCTAGCGGAAGGTGAGAAGACTACCACGGATTTGAAAGGGCATATAAAGGCGATCGAGACCGATCCCTACCTCAATGTGGCACTCGTCGGCGAGTTCGCCTACTATATGGCCAACGTCGACGCTGTTTGAGCCGCCAAGAAGGTAGGGATCGAGGTTGGTCCTATGATGGAGAGCTTCAAGGCCTATGCACTCGAGCACCCTTTTCATCCGGAATTTTCCCTGCCGATCCTCGACCTCACCGTCTTGGGGATCGACTTGAGTTGGTATCCTTTTCCAGATAAACTCATTTATCCCGAGGCCGATGAGGGAGCGCGTGCCGATCCGCCACCTGGGGGCGAAGACCAGCCGGGGGGAGCCTGAGTGATTTTTCTCTTCCTTCGCTTTGTAATTTTCTGCTTTTTCTTCTATTGCCTTCGGGCTTGTATTTGTACGAATTTCTTGATTTGAATAAAATACTCCTTTTTCGCATCTGATTCTTTGTAAGTACGATCGCCTTTGAATGTTTGCATGCAAATTTTATACAAGTGTGTATATAATTGCTTCCGATGCTTTGTTCGCCTGATCGATTGTTTCAATGTTAAATGTATTGACATGCATGGAAATTCTTACTTGTAAATATTTGTCGAACAAAATCGATCGTCCTGCGTGTGTTTGAACAAAGTCGATCGGGTACGGTCCCTTCCTTCCGATCGCATTTAGGACTAGCTCCACTTCTTTGCCCCTTGTTTTTGTTTACTTATTGTAAGTAAGGGAACAAAAATAATATGTTTGGTGAGTTATCTTCATTTTGCCGACTCTGAGGAACCGTGAACGGTCGCGGAGTTCGATGGACCGACCTCCATAGTCGTGTCTTTATGTGCGATGGACTGTCCTGCGACTCACTTTTTTGTTAGAGTCCTCCGTTAGGCTGTGCTCGCCTTGTATTTAAATGAAAGGCGAGTGGTCTTGGTCTGGAGGAGCCCTTGCACGGGGTGTCGTCGGTTTATTCGACTCCACGTCCGTGGCTTGTTAGCACTTTTCTACCTCGGGTTGGCATGTTAGATGGCGACCATCGACGGTATATGTTGTGATGGGGTAGGGACGCGCCGCCTTGTCCGGGTACATCATGTTAGATGATGTACTTTGAGGGTATGCGAACGTGTCCACAGATTAGTTTGGAGGGTCCTTCGGCTACGCCCGCCTCGTATTTAAACGAAAGGCGAGCGATCGCAGCCCAAAGAAACCTTGCATGGGCGAAGCTGTCGGTTCCATCGACCTCCAGGACCATGGCTGCACTGTTTCTACCTTGGATCGCCATGTTGAACGACGATCCTTGATGGTATACGATGTGCCTGGTGGGGCGATCGCTCGAATAGATGGGATAGAAAAAATCTCATTATATTCTTTGTCCATTGGGTAGTTGAAACTGAATACAAAGTTTTCACTGGTAGTATTTCTTCAAATGTACGGCGTTCCAGGGATATTGGTCCGGAGTACCGTCAGGGTGTTCAAGTTCGTAGGCTCCCTTAGTTAGCCACTTAGATATCCTGAAGGGGCCTTCCCAATTCGGGCCAAAAACTCCTGTGTGGTTCTGGACCTTTTTGAGGACTAGGTCGCCTACTCGGAACCTCCTTTCCTTGACCTTTGAATTGAAGAACTTCTCGGATCTCCTTTTGTGGATTGTGTTCTTCATTTCTGAGGTCAGTCGTCGTTCTTCGATCATGTCAAGGTCGATCCGCCGAGCCACATCATTGTTTGTCGTCATCTCTTGTTCGGTTCGGTGGCTGAGGACGGCGATCTCCGAGGGGATCACCGCTTCTGTTCCCAAGGCGAGGGCGAATGGGGTTTCGCCGGTTGAATTTTGGGTCGTCGTTCGATAAGACCACAAAACGTTTGGGAGCTCGCTCGCCCATCGCCCTTGCCTAGACTCGAGTCGTGCTTTAATCATGTGTTTGAGAATTTTGTTTACGGCTTCTACCTTCCCGTTCGTCTGAGGGTGATAGGGTGCCGAGAATAACTTTTTGATTCCTCACTTCTCGCAGAATTGCATGACCTCTAAGCCGTCGAACTGCTTTCCGTTGTCGGAGATTATTGCCTGGGGCAGGCCGAATCGGCATATGATATTCTTCTAAATGAACTTAATTACTTGTTCTTGGCCGATCTTGTTGAGTGGTTCGGCCTCAGCCCATTTAGTGAAATAATCGGCCCCTACGATGGCAAACTTACAGCCCCCTGGAGCCGTCGGCAAGGGACCTATGAGGTTGATGCCCCATTGGGCGAATGGCCATGGGCTGTACATTGAGGTGAGCTGCTCGGGGGAGAGCTTGATGTTTGGGCCTATCACTTGACACTTGTGACACGATCTGGCATAGGCGACTGCGTCTTTTTGTAGTGTAGGCCAGAAAAAACCTTGCCTGGTTGTTTTGTAGATGAGAGCTTGCCCGCCAGCATGGTTTCCACAGATCCCGTCATGAATCTAGGCTAAAACGAGCCGGCCTTCCTCCGGCGTAATGCACTTGAGGAGGGGAAGTCGCTGACCTTATCTGGACACGCGTCGAACATGGACGGGTCCACCCACCGAAAGCTAAGATTCCATTATTGGCGATCTGATGTTAGCGTGCGCTAACCAACATGCATTAGCGTGCGCTAACTGAATATAAAAGTCAATCTGGGCCTACCTGTCGGTCACCTTCCGGAACTAACCCAGCACGTCGTTACGTACGTTAGGGGTCCTCCTTAGCGTACGTAACCGAACCTCTTAGCGTGCGCTAAGTATGCACCGTAGCGTACGCAAAGTTTATATCTTAGCGCGCACTAGGCATACCCTGTAGCGTGCGCTAACGTAGCTATACTTAGCCATTTTCCGCTATTCTCCGCCAACATCTCGACATACCAAACGATCATACGGCACAATGAATACATATACGCATTCAGCAACATTGTCATACGTTCACATCATCCTCAAGCACAATTATCCATCAACGACATCCAATAAATAAACGAAAAAAAATATATCCAAAAAATCAGGGTATTACACTGACCTTGTTTCAGATCGACCTGTTTATCATCGTGACCTTTCCGAGTTCGGTTCTATTCTTATGAATCTTGTTTGGAAGCAACGTCTTTCACTTTCTACCAGTTCTTTTAATGTCTGGAGTTGAAGTGGGGACTACGGAGTCATTGTTCGACTGTTGTCATTCGATCATTGTTGTTTGATCGTTGTTGTTCGATCATTGTTATTTGATCATTCTTGTTCGATCATTGTTATTTGATCGTTGTTGTTCGATCATTGTTGTTCGGTCATTGTTGTTCGATTGTTTTTGTTCGATCGGGGTTGTCTGACTGTTGCCTGATCTCGTACTGCGAAGAATTGTCGTTCACCGTTAGTCAACTGTTTCGAGTGTGGCCAAGTGGGTCACCGAGCGGTGAATTGTGAGACCATTGCCAAGATGTTCGGGAATTGGGTTTTAGTTCCTACTCGGGGAGTGCCTGGTGGTGTCCCGTGATGTAGTTGTGTATCGTACTTCGTGCTGTAATTCGTGTAGAAATTGATATTTGTTGTGTGAACTTTTTGGTTTTGTTTGTATTCTACCATGATGTTTTATTTTAAATTTCGGGACAAAACTTATTTTTAATAGGATAGAATGTAATGTCCGGTATTCTAGTTTTCTGTTATCTTGAATTGTTTGTGTCTTGACGTCGGATATTTTCTTGTTGACGAGAATCGGAGTGAATTCTATCATAATACTATATTTGTTTCTACCGCATAGTCGCTGTGGTCGGGTGCGACTTTTTGTCGCATGCGTTTCTTTGATTAATTGTGTGCATTTGATGTGTTGTTAATTACTCGTTGTTGTTTTGAAACATAGTCGGTGGCGTTGTGTTAGCCGTCGTGGGCGTGTTTTCACGCCGTATGTTCATTTGCGTTGCTTGTAACATTTCGCCGTTGACCGTAAGTTACGCGTTTCTTGTGTATCTCGTTGAGTTTTCCTAGCGGGATATTGCTTCTCCCGACTTTTTTTAAGTTTCGGGACGAAACTTCTTTTAAGGAGGGTAGTGTGTAATATCCGCGATTTCGATTTCCGGTAATTTTTTTTTTGGCGGAAGTCCATCTTAGCAACTCTATTGTGACCGTTTCGTCATTCCGAGAATGATTAATTCTAAACTTTTTGTCATCCGAGTTCGTTTCGGTGTCGTTTTCTTGAGTTTAGTGTTATTAAACGACTTTTCCAAGTATGAGTTCGACTTTGTAAAATCACCATAAATTCTTGGAAACTCCAAAGATTTTGAATCTTTTCAATATTATAGAGCATCAAGTTAGCTTTCCAATGGTTCAAACGCTGAGTCAATCGGAGTCCGGACGAGAGAGTTATGGTCGAAATAGCTCAGACACTCATTTTCCAATTTTGGCCGAGCAGCCTGTACCGTGAGCCGCGGCACATGCCGGCAGGGCCATGGCACACTGCCGCGGCACACCCGTCCGGGCCGCGACACACTTATGTTTCAATTATCGGCCAACCCCTCTGTACCGTGAACCGCGGCACATGCCGGCAGGGCCACGACACACTGCCGAGTTACTGCCGCGGCACACTCGTCCGGGCCGCGGCACGCTGCCGATCACTGGGGACAGATTCGGCCCTGTGCCGTGGCACACTTCGGCTGGGCCGCGGCACACAGTGCAGATCAGCCTATTTAAGGCCAGCAGACGTTTTTCTTCAGCCATTTCTCACTCGTTTTCTTCCCTTCCGCGGCTGGAGCTTGGTTAATCATGGAGAGATGTTGTTGGACAATCAATCCATGAAGTCTTGGAGTTCATATCTGTTGGGAATAGTGCCCTAGGACATTCGATGTGCCTAGATTTGTAATTGTCACATTTAAATAAAGTTATTTGATATCATTTATTTCTCGTTGATTATTATAATGTGTGCATGTTTTAATATTATAATAATCGAATAATAGTTATTCACGAATAATAAGATTATTCAAATGTCCCTGGTAAAATCGCGTTGAGTAGAGACTCAAGTGATTAATATACTAGTATAAGTTTGATTGATAATCATCGGATGATTATGCGTATGGTACGGATCAATCTTATGGGTATTGGTTGGAGAACTAATACTGGACCGACCCGCATTGAGATCACCGCATGGAAATGTCATAAGTGAATCTCAATACGATGTCAATAAATCCTTGAACACGAGATTATCATAGAGTCCAACATGATAACTGCTATGCCTTGACGTAATCCAACGTCATCTGAAACATGGTGATCATAAAGGTTAGCGATCGGGATTAGTGGGAGTCATGTAGAGGGCAATGAATAATCAAGATGGGGATTTGTCCCTCTCTTAAGTGAGAGAGATATCTTGGGCCCCTCGATAAGTAGGATCAAGGAAATGCATGGCCATGCTCAAATGAAGAGTCATTTGATTGATCGATCTACTTAAGATCGAGAAAGCATTTGAACATAAATAAGTATGACAGACTCCATGACTTAGTTCAAATATGATATCGCGTGACAAAGGGATTTGACACGTTAAAAGGTTTAATGGACTATTAACTTATATTATTTGGGTAATCATAATGTCTTGCTAGAGGCCGCTTATGATTTATTATTTAATAAGATATTAAATAATTGCCAACATAATATAAGCCTTTTGGGTCGCACATACGACAATTATAGACAAGTAGGAATAAATATCAACTGGGAATAATAAATATAATATTGGATATTATATTTATAAGGAGATTAAATAATAAAGTAATATATATAATATTGGATATTATATATATTGTATTATTTAATAAGTTGAGGGGCAACTAAGCAAATACTAGATTATTGAATCTAGGGTTTACTTAGTATAAATATAAGGTCTTGGACAAGGAGTTGTAACCGAGAAATAAGACCTAAAATCGGCCCTTCAAGAAGAAGAAAAATCGGCCATCTACATTATACTGTAGGAGAACGGAGTCGGTCGTTCCTCTTCCCTTAGTTGATCTTGATCAATAGTACAATCCTTCTAGTAAGGAATTTGTGTTGTACTATTTATCAATATTATTCGTAAGGATCTAGCAATCCGGCTTGTGGAATTGTTCGTGTGTGGATCACCAGAAGAGGAAGGAGATATTCATCTGCTTCTAGTCCGGATCTAGATTTGTTCAATCGGATTAAGGTAATTCGATTAACTCTTTAATTAAACAATTAAATTACTGCATGTGATCCTAAATTGGGTTTTCACTTTTATTGTTCCGCTGCGTTTTTACTCCGATTATTTTGTATTCGATACATAGAAAACCCAACAGTGGTATCGGAGCCAACTTGCATGTAATTTAATTGTTTATGTAGAACATATTTATGTGTAAATTATGTTCCTGATTATGTTTATAAAATATAGATTTTATAAAATAATTTTTGTTTAATTTGATTAAATCGGATCGTCAAAAATAATTTTTCGGATCAAGCAAAAAATCGGCCCGTGAATCGTTTCGGGAACAAAGCAGTGTGTCGGGCAGATTCGGGTCCGGCAGGGTCGGGTCGGACTGGACCCGCTGGTTGTATTAATTAGCAAAAATGATTTTGCATCACGGGGTTCGAACCACGGAGGTCGAGCGGCCTAGCGACTTACCATGTGCGCCGCGAGTTTGTTTTGGAAATAATACACGGAAGGTTTTATTAAAGGCAAATAAATCTGTTTTAAATATTGCAAAAATACTTCCGCAAAAGCGGGATTCGATCCGCGCCATTCGGCTATCCTTGACACCACTTTCCATCTCATTTGAATCTTGTTTTGGTAACTTTTCGGTAGTTCCTTTTATAAGTCCTTTTGTTATAAAAGTAAATTTGGAAATAATAGTTGCAAAATGTTGCAACCGCAACCGGAGTTTCGAACCGGGCAAACCCGTGCCAGATCTCGTGGCACCATCTCGGCGAGTCCAGTTTTGTTCATGTGATGACTCAAATTTTAATTATTGTCGATTGTCGATAAATTGATTATTTAGTATATTACATGCTTTATTAATTATTTGATAATTATTTATGGTATGTGTGTGGTGTATGGCATGACCATAAATTGACCAATGTGATTGGATAATTTAATTTCTTATGGGTTGGTTTTTACGGCTGCGTGTCGTTTAATTATAATTGGTTTTACGGCTGAGTCGTCTATTTAAATTGTTTATTATTTTACGGCTGCGTGTCGTTTGTACTTCTTGTAATTTAATTTATTAGTGTAGTATTAAATTTCATTAATGTAATGAAGACAAGAAGGACGAGATAGATGGACTCGAGGAGCAAATTGATCGCGTATGACGTTCCAAGGAGTTGGAAGATCAATGAAGACCATATTTAACCCTTTAGATGACCTTTGTGATTTTCATGTTGGCTCATGAAAATCACGTTAGATTATGGTCATGCTATACACGGTCCTATGCTTTATTGTCATGTGATGCGATGTATGTTTAAATTTATGCATGTATGTGATGCTATGTATGTTTAGATGTATGTTAGCAAACATAGACATTAACATAGGATAAAAATCCTCGTTAAAATTTTAATGCCGTTCATTTGAAAAACACCTATCAAGACTTCGATCATCATGAGTGGGTCATGCCAAAGTCGGGCACTCGGATTATCTTAGTAAGGGAGGATAGGTAATGGTGATACCTATACGTTTAATGAATTTGGAAATCAAAATAGTTTTGAACCTTAAGGCATAAGATGGGATTATAACATGCTTGGGCATACGATGCCAAATCCCATGACATAATCTAAGAGTTACATATGATGTAATCGATAAAGAGTTATCCACCTAAAGTAGTTCAATTCTAGGCGTCATGCCAAAGTGAGTTTAGGATTGTGCGAAATGGGATCTTAGCCCACTAAAATTACAAATGTTGTAAATTGAGGGTACTTTGTTTTAGTGGGAGTATTTTTCGAGAAATAAAATAATGTGACTAAATATTTTGCATATTGAATTTTGTAGAATGGCATCAAACAACAGATCCACCATTTCATCGCGATCCGTCCTTGAGAAGGACAAGTGAAAGAAAATGGCAAAGAACTATCTGGATTGGATCCGAGCACGAGAATAGTTCTCAAGCAAGAAAGAAAGTCTGTATGTTCTTGAGGAAGAAATTCCCGATGAGCCGGTGACAATGCAAATAAAGCAACAAAAGACAAATGGAAGAAACATTGTGATGATTCCATTGATGTCGGTTGTCTTATGTTAGCCACCATTTGTCGAACTTGAAGAATCTGGAGGAAATGGAAGCTTATGAGCTAAATGCTCACCTCAAGGAAACTTTCTCGAAGCATGCTAGGCAAGAGAGGTATGAGACCTTTCAAGCCTTGTATGCTTGCAAGATGGTTGAGGGGACATCTGTCAGCGCTCACGTGCTCAAGATGAAAGGATATATTGATCATCTTGAAAGGCTTGGTTTTCCACTTTCTAAGGAGCACTCCACGGATGTGATCCTAAACTCATTGCCCGAAAGTTTCGGTCAGTTCATTATGAACTATAATATGAATGAGATGGAGAAGTCCATTGCTGAGCTGCATGGGATGCTTAAAACGGCTGAGCAGAATATTAAGAAGAAACCAAACCATGTGTTGATGGTCAGCAAAGGGAAAACCTTTAAGAACAAAAGCAAGGGCAAGGGTAAGGCAAAAGTTGCCAAATCTAAAGACCCTACTAGGCCGGGTTTCAAGGCTAAAGCTCCCAAAGATGGAAATTGCCATCATTGCAATAAACCAGGACATTGGAAAAGAAATTGCAAGATTTACTTGGAAGAGCTAAAGCGTACCAAGGGCAGTGAGACTGCCACAGGTAGGGGTGTATTTCGAACCGAACGTTCGTGAAAATTTCACGAAAATGTTCGGTCAACGTTCAGTTCGTGTTCGGTTCGGTCAAATTCGAACAGTTCGCGAACATGTTCGTTACATACACGAACCGAACACGAACAAAATAATATATGTTCGTTAGTTCACGAACAGTTCGCGAACAAAGGTTTTTTATATATTTATTAATAATTTTACAATAATTAATAAATATAATTAATAATTTTATAATAATTAATAAATATATATACAAAATAAAACCTACCATTCCAAAATCCTTAATTTCTAAATCTATCTTCTCTTTTTATTTTATTAATTATTATTGCTTGTACCTTAGTTTTTTTTTCTTTTTTTAGAACACAAACGAACAAACGAACGATCAAAACGAACGAACAATCGAACGCTAACGAACGAACACGAAATATGTGAAATTTTAACGAACCGAACACGAACAAGTGGTTTGCAATTTTACCGAACACGAACACGAACCGAACGAACCGAATCCTTAACGAACGAACGTTCGTTAAAGTCACCGTTCGGTTCGTTCGGTTCGAAATACACCCCTAGCCACAGGTATATTTGTTATAGAAGTTAACTTATCTACCTCTAACTCCTGGGTATTAGATACTGGATGTGGATCTCACATTTGTACAAATGTGCAGGGGTTGAGAAGCAGTAGAGAACTGAAGAAAGGGGAAGTAGATCTAAGAGTCGGCAATGGAGCAAGAGTTGCTGCACTAGCCGTAGGAACTTATGATCTAGTTTTGCCCAATGGGCTTTTGTTAGTTTTGAACAATTGCTATTATGTTCCTGCTATGAATAGGAATATTATTTCAGTTTCTACATTAGATTGTGAAGGTTACAGTTTTCTTATTAAGAATAAGATCATTCGTATTTTTTTTGATGACTTGCTTTATGGTACTGCAAAGTTATATACTGGCCTTTACAATATTGATCTAGATGAGTCCGACACTTTGGAAGTCTATAACATTGCATCCAAGAAACCTAAGCTCAATGATTCTAATCCGACTTACTTATGGCATTGTCGACTTGGTCACATAAATGAGAAACGCATTTCTAAACTCCATAATGATGGACTTTTAGACTCTTTTGACTATGAATCATATGGGACATGCGAATCTTGTTTATTGGGCAAGATGACGAAGAATCCTTTCACCGGTCATGGAGAAAGGGCTAGTGATCTATTAGGCCTAATACATACTGATGTGTGCGGACCTCTTAGCACTCATGCCGAGGCGGATACCAATACTTCATTACATTCACCGATGATTTTAGCCGATATGGATATGTTTATCTTATGAAGTATAAACATGAATCTTTTGAAATGTTCAAAATATTCCATAATGAAATCTGAGAATCAACTTGGCAAGACAATTAAAGCCCTTCGATCAGATCGAGGTGGGGAATACTTGAGCCAAGAATTCGATGATCATCTTAGGAGTTGTGGAATTGTTTCGCAACTTACTCCTCCGGCACACCTCGGCATAACGGAGTGTCCGAGAGGAGGAATCGAACTTTATTAGATATGGTTCGATCCATGATGAGTCGAACAGAGCTTCCATTATCATTTTGGGGCCACGCCTTAGAAACAGCAGACATTCACCCTTAACCGTGTTCCATCTAAAGCAGTTGAAAAGACACCATTTGAGAAATGGGGTAAAAGACCAAACTTGTCTTTTCTAAAGATCAGGGTTGCGAAGCGTTCGTAAGGCGCCAAGTGTTTGACAACCGGCAGCGAGATACGAAAGATGTTTATTTGTGGGATATCCTAAGGAAACTAAAGGATATTACTTTTACAAGCCCGCAGAGAACAAAGTGTTTGTTACTCGAAATCTGTATTCTTAGAAAGGGAATTTATTTCCAAAAGAGACAGTGGGAGAAGAGTAATTCTCGAGGAAAATCGAGAACCACAAGAAGACATCGCTTCACCGATGGAAACCGAACAAGCTCAACAAACAGTTGAAGAGCCCATTCAAAGTACACAAGTCCCACGCAGATCGATAGGATGCGACATGAACTGAGAGATATGGTTATCTCGTAACGGAGGATGATGATGCATCGCTCATAGATGATGAGCCTAGTACCTATCAGAGCCGCTTGGGACCAGTCCGAGGAATGTCTAGAAGCCATGAAGTCGAGATGCAATCCATGTATGACAATCAAGTTTGGAACTTGATAGATCCACTGAGGGTGTTAAAACCATTGGGTGCAAATGGGTCTATAAAAAGAAGAAAGACATGGATGATAATGCAAGCCTATAAAGCTAGACTAGTGGCAAAAGGTTATGATGATTCATGGTGTTGACTATGATGAGACCTTTTCGCGAGTCATGCTTAAATCAATTAGAATTTTATTTGCCATTGCCGCATACTATGATTATGAAATATGGCAAATGGATGTCAAAACAGCATTCCTTAATGGAAACTTACTCGAGGATGTGTATATGACACAACTGAAGGTTTTGTTCATCCGAAAATTCTAAAAAGGTTTGCAAGCTTCAAAGATCCATTTATGGGTTGAAGCAGGCTTCTCGGAGATTTGGAATCTTCGTTTTGATGAAATCACAAAGAGTTTGGGTTCATTCAAAATGAAGATGAACCTTGTGTGTACAAGAAGGTTAGTGGGAGAATAGTTGTTTTCTTAGTCTTATATGTAGATGACATATTACTCATTGGAAATGACATTCCCACCTTGCGCATACCAAGACTTGGTTGGGAAGTTGTTTCTCAATGAAAGACTTAGGAGAAGTCGCTTACATTCTTGGGATAAAAATCTATAGAGATAGATCAAAGAGATTGATTGGTCCGAGTCAAAGTACATACATTAATAAAATATTGAAGAGGTTCAATATGCAAGACTCCAAGAGAGGACTCTTGCCAATGTCACATGGCATTCATCCGAGTGAGACTCGAGTCCTAAGACTCGATGAGCGAGCCCGTATGAGCAAGATACCATACGCCGGCTATTGGATCGATCATGTATGCCATGATTTGTACTCGACCAGATGTATCGTTTGCTCTTAGTATGACAAGTCGATACCAATCGAATCCAGTGAAAGTCATCGACGAAGCGGAAAACCATCCTAAAGTACTTGAGAAGAACTAAGGATGATTTCCTAGTTTATGGAGGGTGGGAAACGAGCCGGTTGTAAGAGGTTACGCCGATGCAAGTTTCGAAACCGACAGAGACGATTTCAAATCGCAAGCTGGTTATGTGTTTGTATTGAATGGAGGTCTTGTGAGTTGGAAGAGTTCCAAGCAAAGCACGGTTGCCGATTACATTCTGAGCCGAGTACCGGCAAAGATCGGATGCGGCTAAGGAAGTCGTATGGATCAAGAAGTTCGTTGCAGAACTAGGAGTGGTGCCAACCATCCAGGTCCCATAAGCCTTTATTGTGACAATAATGGTTCTATTGCACAAGATAAAGATCCTAGGTCACATCAAAATAACAAACATATACTCAGAAAAAATCACCTAGACAGACAGATCGTCAGACGAGGAGATATTAAAATATGCAAAGAAGCAACAGAAGAGAATCTACCACATCCACTAACCAAGCCTCTCTCACAAGGAAAGCATGTTGAGCATGCTAGAGCGATAGGACTAAAAGTCATGTATGAATGGTCCTAGTGCAAGTGGGAGATTGTTGGGAATAGTGCCCTAGGACATTCGATGTGCCTAGATTTGTAATTGTCACATTTAAATAAAGTTATTTGATATCATTTATTTCTCGTTGATTATTATAATGTGTGCATGTTTTAATATTATAATAATCGAATAATAGTTATTCACGAATAATAAGATTATTCAAATGTCCCCTGGTAAAATCGCGTTGAGTAGAGACTCAAGTGATTAATATACTAGTATAAGTTTGATTGATAATCATCGGATGATTATGCGTATGGTACGGATCAATCTTATGGGTATTGGTTGGAGAACTAATCTTGGACCGACCCGCATTGAGATCACCGCATGGAAATGTCATAAGTGAATCTCAATACGATGTCAATAAATCCTTGAACACGAGATTATCATAGAGTCCAACATGATAATCAAGTATGCCTTGACGTAATCCAACGTCATCTCAAACATGGTGATCATAAAGGTTAGCGATCGGGATTAGTGGGAGTCATGTAGAGGGCAATGAATAATCAAGATGGGGATTTGTCCCTCTCTTAAGTGAGAGAGATATCTGCTGGGCCCCTCGATAAGTAGGATCAAGGAAATGCATGGCCATGCTCAAATGAAGAGTCATTTGATTCAATCATCTACTTAAGATCGAAAGCATTTGAACATAAATAAGTATGAGACTCCATGACTTAGTTCAAATATGATATCGCGTGACAAAGGGATTTGACACGTTAAAAGGTTTAATGGACTATTAACTTATATTATTTGGGTAATCATAATGTCTTGCTAGAGGCGCTTATGATTTATTATTTAATAAGATATTAAATAATTGCCAACATAATATAAGCCTTTTAGTCGCACATACGACAATTATAGACAAGTAGGAATAAATATCAACTGGGAATAATAAATATAATATTGGATATTATATTTATAAGGAGATTAAATAATAAAGTAATATATATAATATTGGATATTATATATATTGTATTATTTAATAAGTTGAGGGGCAACTAAGCAAATACTAGATTATTGAATCTAGGGTTTACTTAGTATAAATATAAGGTCTTGGACAAGGAGTTGTAACCGAGAAAATAAGACCTAAAATCGGCCCTTCAAGAAGAAGAAAAATCGGCCATCTACATTATACTGTAGGAGAACGGAGTCGGTCGTTCCTCTTCCCTTAGTTGATCTTGATCAATAGTACAATCCTTCTAGTAAGGAATTTGTGTTGTACTATTTATCAATATTATTCGTAAGGATCTAGCAATCCGGCTTGTGGAATTGTTCGTGTGTGGATCACCAGAAGAGGAAGGAGATATTCATCTGCTTCTAGTCCGGATCTAGATTTGTTCAATCGGATTAAGGTAATTCGATTAACTCTTTAATTAAACAATTAAATTACTGCATGTGATCCTAAATTGGGTTTTCACTTTTATTGTTCCGCTGCGTTTTTACTCCGATTATTTTGTATTCGATACATAGAAAACCCAACAATATCATCAATCATCCATCCTATAACATCCTTCGATCTACCGAATCAGGTCAGATTTCCTAGAAATCTAGATTTGGGGAATTTGGGTATTTTGGTTGATTTCATCCGTTTTATCCGATTTAACTTAGGATTATGATGGATTGATGATTATTTATATGTATTATATCATTTCCCTTGTTATTCCATGGTTGGATCGTATCGATTCATTGTTTGGGTCGAGTTCTTGACCGACGCCTTGAAGGTGTCCGGTAAAATGTCATAGAGGGGTTTTCGGGCGTTCTAGGATTATTCTTCCTCGTATGATCGATGATTTATTGATTATATGTTGTTAGGGTCGAGTTTCTTGCGAAGAAACCGAGTCGGAACCCTTCCGTTCGTTGTCTTCTTCGGGGTCCGAGCTTTTCGGTCGAACCGTGTTCTTCGGAGTATTCGGTAGCGGTTATTAAGGCAAGTATTTTACTATACGAATTGTGTCTTGTGAATAGGGACGTCGTATTATGGTGGTGATGCATTGGTTTACTTTCGTGTATATGCTTCGTATGAATTGATTATTACGAACAATTGATGGTAACGATAATACCTTCACTTAGTTAACATCGTGGAATTGTGTTGGATGTGCAAATCATCTAAGTTTGTGCCGGGCGTGGTTGGTCATTGTTGAGTTGTTGTGATGATCATGATAATTGTGTTGTTTTGGTTACATACTTGATTGTACATTTCGGTGTAATGTGGAATGGCTTGACATTTGATGATTATGAATTGTGTCGTGTCGATGTGTGTGAGTTCCAGGTAGGGTCTGACGAGGCCTCTGGAGTTCGGTACATGATGTGTACGAACAAAGTGTGTGATCCAGGTAGGGTCTGACGAGGCATCTGGAGTCCGGTACATGACGTGTACGTACAAGGTGTGTGATCCAGGTAGGGTCTGACAAGGCCTCTGGAGTTCGGTACATGATGTGTACGAACGATTTTGTGGCCGGGTAGGGTCCGTCGAGGCCTCCGGAGTTCGGTAGATGATGTGTACGAATAGTGTGTGCGGTCCGGGTAAGGTCTGTCGAGGCCTCCGGAGTTCGGTACATGATGTGTACGAAAAATCATCGTGTTATAGTGCTTGTTTCGGTAACATTTTAAATATGGGTCTCGGACTCTTAATGATATATTATCTAGTGTTCTTTGAAACGAGAATCGGGCTAAGGCCCTAATGTTTACGAAAAGGTTTTGTAATTTGGGACTCGAGGTCCAAAAGAATTTCTGCTTTAAAAATCCCCGAGATTGTAACACCCCCAGATCAAACCGGGAATATTACACGCCGCAGACCCTCTCCGTGAGGATCCACCAGGCTAGACATCAACACAACACATTACATTACATACTGACGAATTAAAATAATGAATCAATAGACCAATTTGGTCTTTCGACACTGACTTACAAATAAAAGTACATAAATTCATCCAGACTCATACCCACGCAAGGGTAAGATAATTACCACCACGAACAATAAGACAGCGGAAAAGACAATACAATGGACTCCGACTAACTGAACCCAAAACTGGCCTTCGTGTGATTAGTATCATTCGCCTTTCATCATCCCTCGTGCCGATCTTGTGTCTTGCTCCCGAAAACCTGCATGTACTGACACAACATGATATCCACCCCCCGATTACTCGGGGGTTAGCAAAACTCCACTGTTTCGCTAGTGCAAGTATAAAGTGCAAATACGAGCCATAGACAACACATTCCGAGAATATAACGAAAGACTTCCCGAGATATATTTAGTTAAAAATAGTTCAAGTCTTGAAAGCAGAAACGAAGCAAGTAAGCATTTTGAAAACATTTCCAAATCTCGGGAGTTTTGAAAACATCAAAAATTGAAAATGTTCTTAATTCCTCGAAAGCCATTTAGGGTTACAACCCCAAAGTTCATTTTTTTCAAAATACAAATCCGTTTAACAAAACACGGGGTCCACGACCCAACCATTCCGGTCACAAAACACAGGGTCCACGACCCGATCATCCACTTCAATTCACTTACAAGGACACATTACACATAACACATTAATCCTATGCCATTCTAGCCAAGCACCAAGACTCGATATACAATGTCTCTCAACCCCGAGCACAAAGCATTGTGATACTCCGGACAATATCACAATTAATGAAAACATTGTCATCCTCAAGATGAAAAACCACAACTGGTAACCCGCGGCCGTACCCCTTAGTATCGACCCCCAGACATCCCGTCGGACACTCCGGGTGGGAAACCACTTCCGCGGCCGTACCCCTTAGTATCGACCCCCAGACATCCCGTCGGACACTCCGGGTGGGAAACCACTTCCGCGGCCGTACCCCTTAGTATCGACCCCCATACATCCCGTCGGACACTCCGGGTGGAAGTTCATCCACACACGCACCCAAGTCCACTTCCGTGGCCGTACCCCTTAGTATCGGCCCCCAGACATCCCGTCGGACACTCCGGGTGGAAGGAACAACACACACACACATGTTCCAAAATCACAGTTGCAAACCACAAGCCTCGAAGGTCAATCACAGTATATATAGTCGAGGTACCTTACTAGAATGGCCAGTTCATCCAACATATACTCACGACCAAGTAATGATACGATTCACAAGGAAGCACAAGATTTCAACAGCACCGAACGACACAACTAATATCACACAAACTCACATATTCATCTAAGCACATTAATTCCCAACACACATGGGTCACCTTTACAAAAACCATGATGATAAATATTCCGATTCTTTTGAAAAATGGTTATTAATATTTATTTAGCACATATCGACAATTAACAACCGTAATATCCACAAAACACATAATGTATGGACAAGATACTTGCCTTGAACACGATGAAACAAGGGAAACAACGAAGGAATAGGTTTTGGTCCGAACAATCCTCCCAAATCCGCTCCTAACACAACAACGGTATACAACAAGTCTCAATAATGCGGAAAGGTAAGAATTAATCCTAATTCTACCCGTTGGGACAGTTCATCGGACACCAAGAGTGCATAAGGAAATGAAATCGGTCAATGGTATAACAACGGGATTTCATCTCAATCAAAAACAAGAAAACCATGGGTCGCGTGAATACTATCAAAATCTACTAACAACATCGGTTAATTCGAATTAAAACACAAGATCACCACCAAACCCTCCTCAAAATCATACTAGGGTTGAAGGAGTTCTTACCTCTTGAAGATTCAAGCCCTATAATCCGAAGAACACGTGCTAGATCCACAATCCGAGCTAAACGATCGAAGGGGGATGAAGAAAATAAAACACTCAAATGATTTGTGAAGGAAAAATCCTCCCTCAGGCTTTCTCTCTCGGTTGCAGGTGGAGAAAAGGGAAAAATGAGCTGGAAAGCCTAAAAAACGAATTTGTAGGGCGGACAGACTCGACCGTGTCCGACATGACACGGTCGTGGCGCGCAGTCGGCCGGCAGGGACTCGACCGTGTCCTGTATGACACGGTCGTGTCGCGAAGGGGCCTACCGATAGAGACCTGTCCGCGGCGCTCGGCAATGACTCGACCGTGTCCTGGAACACGGTCGGGCCTCTGGGCAGTCGCTTCCGGCTTATCCGGAAGAGTTCGGCTCGGCCGTGCCAGACGACACGGTCGGGTCCTGAGGCAGAGACTTCTGGCTTATCCGGACGAGTACGGCACGGGCCGTGTCGGGCGACACGGCCGAGTCCGGTCGGCAGTGATCGGCCGAAAGCTGAAAAAATGAGCGGGTGAACGAAAACGATCATAACTCTCTCGTCAGGACTCGATTGACTCACCGTTTGAACCATTGGAAAGCTAATTCGATGCTCTATAATATTGCAAAGATTTAGAGTTTTTGGAGTTACCAAAAATTAATGGTGATCTAACAAAGTTGAACTCATAAGAGGAAAGTTGAAACAATGAACAATAATGATACACAACTCGAAGTTTTTCCGAGCGGTGAACACGGTGAATGAACATGATTGATGAATGATTATAATTGAGTGAAAATACACCGAGTGACAATTACAGATGATAATTACCGAATGAAAATGAATGAATTACAACCGGTATTACGGATGACAAAAAGTCGAAATTAATCATTCTCGAAATGACGAAGCGGTCATGAGCGAGTCGTCAAAGCGGACTACTGAAAAAGAAATTTACCGAAAAATCGGAAATTGCGGATATTACATTCTACCCTCCTTAAAAGAAGTTTCATCCCGAAACTTAAAACAAGTAGGAGAAGCAATATCCCGCCAGAAAACTCAACGAGATACGCAAGGAAACGCGTAACTTACGCCCATCGCGAAACGTTACAAGCAACGCAAAGGAATATACGGCGTGAAAACACGCTCCACGACGACCAACACAACGCCGCCGTTAGGGATATAATAAAACCAACAAGTGACAAGCGTCATCAACTGGATAATACAATCAAGTCAATTATCCGAACAAACACAAAACACAACGGACGAAAATCAATACGATTGACCAACCCAACGGTACATCAATCAAAACGCGAGCCAATCGCTGAACAAATACGGAATTCCACCGCCCAAGGGTTGGAAGATCGAAAACGAGACTAATTTTCCGAACTTGAAAAGGTCACAACGATATATAGATCAATTTGGGACAATATCAGAACTCGCTCGAAAGACAAAGGTGAGAAACAACACCAGGTCAGAAGCATCAACGAACACAGTCGAGTCGATACGATTGGACGAAACAGAAGAGAAAGAAAGAAAAATGCGGGTATTACATCATATCACCTTTAAAAGAGGTTTCGTCCCGAAACCTAAACAACGAGAACGAAGTGCTGGAATAGCAACCTTCCCGACCATATCCTCTTGGTCCACATCCGATCTTCATGGCCATTAGCATCGTGGTCACGACTGCGTCCTCTGCCCATCGGCATACTAAGCGGATTCCCACTCAATACGATTGCACAACTTCGCAAAATATTATACTAAGGTACCAACTCAGCACGACATATCACATGGGGTAACCAATAACAACTCGAAAAGAAAATCCACGAGGTATCCTTTTAAAGGAAATCTTTTGAAAATCCTTGGATTTGTATATCTATTTGAAATAAACTTTAAAAGTACTTTTGGTACCTCGGGTTGTTTCATCAAAACTTGCAAACAACATACTTTAACCGTCTCATTTGAAATCATTTGAAGTCATCATGCCTCTACGTATCATCATCGCCGTTAACAACTAACAAGTTAACCATGCAAGATCATCAAATCATTCTTACATACTCTAACATTTCCAAATCCGAGTTTGAACTTTACATCGAGTGAGATTTCTCATCTTTCACTATATATTTTTGAAAATAAAAATCGCATTGGTTTTTGAAATAAAATATTTTTATGGTGTGAAAGATTTTGAAAATCATTCACTCGAATTATTTGAAAATGCAACAATATGTTAAAATCATTTTCGAAAATTCTCCCAACACTTCACAAACATCAACGACGGTAAAATTTTACAAAATGTTCAAGGTACTTTAAAACAACTCTTTCAAATACCGTTGAGGTTTTATTTGAGAATCTTAGGCCGGCTCGCAAATTTCAAACAATTTCCAAAGTTCATACGAAGCCGCCGGCTAATCGTACTTGCACAAACTTATGAAAGTTTTAGAAAAGCGTGTTCGAACACACTCGCAGCAGACATAATTTATCAATTCATCAAACACAATCAAATATCACCTAGCAATACGAAAAGTCTTAACACACATTCACGCTGTGATTGTTATCACTAGACACCACGTAGAGAATACAACTACAGGTGATTGGCCGCAAAAGTTAGACCTAACGGCTATAATGCGGTTCCATAGCCTCTGCCCAGACCGACTAACGCTCGTTACAACACATATTTAGCGTGCGCTACCCATGCTGCATTAGCGCGCGTTAGCCTTACACTTAGCGTGCGCTAACGGTTCTATTTTAGCAACATGATTGCGAACATATATACGACATCACTGGAATCGAAGGTCACAATTAAACAACAACAATATTCGAATCTCACATCGATTCACATAATTACAACACAACATGAGCAACCATCAAAAGGCAATTGTCATTCAAAACTGAAAGTTAAAAGCAAGGATCACGTCTTGAGTATATTTTGTAGAACTCATTTGAGTTCAAAACTCGTGTTTTGAAAACTTATAGTACACAGTGGAAAAGAATTATCAATAATTCGAGTTTAGAACTTTCACCTTGTGGTCAACATACGAAAATCAACTTTTTCCTCCCTTGGGGGGCATTTTAAAAATTTTACGTGACTTCCCGAAAGGATTCGAAAACTTAAAATTCCAAGGTTTATACTCTTGTAAGAAAAATGATTTATACAAGGATACATTCAGCAATATCATTCTACATTTTAGCGCAAGACGGGAATCAACAAATATATGTCACTTACTCACGATGCACCTTCAAATATTAACTACATAACACAAAATCACACAGGCTCGTATAGCTCGTGGTACAACCTGTAGTAGGGAGACTTACATCCACAGATCGCACGAAGATGATGGCTGCACCCTGATACTAATCACGGCCGACATTCCAAACGACGCGTCGCGACACGACATCAGTCAGACTCAATCTGACAAGACAAGACCCAACAATACACGACTGGACCCGACAGCCTAGGTTTCCGCAACCTAAGCTCCGATACCATAAATGTAACACCCCCAGATCAAACCGGGAATATTACACGCCGCAGACCCTCTCCGTGAGGATCCACCAGGCTAGACATCAACACAACACATTACATTACATACTGACGAATTAAAATAACGAATCAATAGACCAATTTGGTCTTTCGACACTGACTTACAAATAAAAGTACATAAATTCATC
The DNA here is from genome assembly GCA_033398695.1 of Orobanche coerulescens. Taxonomy (NCBI): domain Eukaryota; kingdom Viridiplantae; phylum Streptophyta; class Magnoliopsida; order Lamiales; family Orobanchaceae; genus Orobanche; species Orobanche coerulescens. The sequence continues at coordinate 71,866,157 of CM065816.1, read as the reverse complement.
CAGACTCATACCCACGCAAGGGTAAGATAATTACCACCACGAACAATAAGACAGCGGAAAAGACAATACAATGGACTCCGACTAACTGAACCCAAAACTGGCCTTCGTGTGATTAGTATCATTCGTCTTTCATCATCCCTCGTGCCGATCTTGTGTCTTGCTCCCGAAAACCTGCATGTACCTGGACACAATACAGATATCCACCCCCCGATTACTCGGGGGTTAGCAAAACTCCACTGTTTCGCTAGTGCAAGTATAAAGTGCAAATACGAGCCATACACAACACATTCCGAGAATATAACGAAAGACTTCCCGACATATATTTAGTTAAAAATAGTTCAAGTCTTGAAAGCCGAAACGAAGCAAGTAAGCATTTTGAAAACATTTCCAAATCTCGGGAGTTTTGAAAACATCAAAAATTGAAAATGTTCTTAATTCCTCGAAAGCCATTTAGGGTCACAACCCCAAAGTTCATTTTTTTCAAAATACAAATCCGTTTAACAAAACACGGTCCACGACCCAACCATTCGGTCACAAAACACAGGTCCACGACCCGATCATCCACTTCAATTCACTTACAAGGACACATTACACATAACACATTAATCCTATGCCATTCTAGCCAAGCACCAAGACTCGATATACAATGTCTCTCAACCCCGAGCACAAAGCATTGTGATACTCGGACAATATCACAATTAATGAAAACATCGTCATCCTCAAGATGAAAAACCACAATGGTAACCCGCGGCCGTACCCCTTAGTATCGACCCCGGACATCCGTCGGACACTCCGGTGGGAAACCACTTCCGCGGCCGTACCCCTTAGTATCGACCCCGGACATCCCGTCGGACACCAGTGGAAGTTCATCCACACACGCACCCAAGTCCACTTCCGTGGCCGTACCCTTAGTATCGACCCCGGACATCCCGTCGGACACTCCGGTGGAAGGAACAACACACACACATGTTCCAAAATCACGATTGCAAACCACAAGCCTCGAAGGTCAATCACGGTATATATAGTCGAGGTACCTTACTAGAATGGCGATTCATCCAACATATACTCACGACCAAGTAATGATACGATTCACAAGGAAGCACAAGATTTCAACAAAGACCGAACGACACAACTAATATCACACAAACTCACATATTCATCTAAGCACATTAATTCCCAACACACACGGGTCACCTTTACAAAAACCATGATGATAAATATTCCGATTCTTTTGAAAAATGGTTATTAATATTTATTTAGCACATATCGACAATTAACAACCGTAATATCCACAAAACACATAATGTATGGACAAGATACTTGCCTTGAACACGATGAAACAAGGGAAACAACGAAGGAATAGGTTTTGGTCCGAACAATCCTCCCAAATCCGCTCCTAACACAACAACGGTATACAACAAGTCTCAATAATGCGGAGAGGTAAGAATTAATCCTAATTCTACCCGTTGGGACAATTCATCGGACACCAAGAGTGCATAATGAAATGAAATCGGTCAATGGTATAACAACGGGATTTCATCTCAATCAAAAACAAGAAAACCATGGGTCGCGTGAATACTATCAAAATCTACTAACAACATCGGTTAATTCGAATTAAAACACAAGATCACCACCAAACCCTCCTCAAAATCATACTAGGGTTGAAGGAGTTCTTACCTCTTGAAGATTCAAGCCCTATAATCTGAAGAACACGTGCTAGATCCACAATCCGAGCTAAACGATCGAAGGGGGATGAAGAAAATAAAACACTCAAATGATTTGTGAAGGAAAAATCCTCCCTCAGGCTTTCTCTCTCGGTTGCAGGTGGAGAAAAGGGAAAAATGAGCTGGAAAGCCTAAAAAACGAATTTATAGGGCGGACAGACTCGACCGTGTCCGACATGACACGGTCGTGGCGCGCAGTCGGCCGGCAGGGACTCGACCGTGTCCTGTATGACACGGTCGTGTCGCGAAGGGGCCTACCGATAGAGACACGTCGCGGCGCTCGGCAATGACTCGGCCGTGTCTGGAACACGGCCGCCTCGCGCCGCTTCCGGCTTATCCGGAAGAGTTCGGCTCGGCCGTGCCAGACGACACGGTCGGGTCCTGAGGCAAAGACTTCTGGCTTATCCGGACGAGTACGGCACGAGCCGTGTCGGGCGACACGGCCGAGTCCGGTCGGCAGTGATCGGCCGAAAGCTGAAAAAATGAGCGGGTGAACGAAAACGATCATAACTCTCTCGTACGGACTCCGATTGACTCACCGTTTGAACCATTGGAAAGCTAATTCGATGCTCTATAATATTGCAAAGATTTAGAGTTTTTGGAGTTACCAAAAATTAATGGTGATCTAACAAAGTTGAACTCATAAGAGGAAAGTTGAAACAATGAACAATAATGATACACAACTCGAAGTTTTTCCGAACGGTGAACACGGTGAATGAACATGATTGATGAATGATTATAATTGAGTGAAAATACACTGAGTGACAATTACAGACTGATAATTACTGAATGAAAATGAATGAATTACAACCGGGTATTACACGGATGACAAAAAGTCCAGAATTAATCATTCTCGAAATGACGAAACGGTCATGAGCGAGTCGTCAAAACGGACTCCGGCTGAAAAAGAAATTTACCGAAAAATCGGAAATTGCGGATATTACAGAGATGATGTGTTCCTTTTCAAATATCTCTTGCTTGAGTTCGAAATTCTAAAACTTCTTTGGAACATTTTCATAATTGATTTCCGTATTAAAATTGTAGTTGTTATTTACTTGTTGCATTTCGTATCGTATTATACTTGCACTAGTAAAACGGTGGAGTTTTACTAACCCCCGAGTAATCGGGGGGTGGATGTCTGTTTTGCGTCCAGGTACATGCAGGTTCAGGGGAGCAGTCACAGGATTGGCATAAGTGGATGACGAACTGCGATACTAATCAAAGAGTCGAGAGTTGGTAGAGTTTGGTTGTATTGTTAGAGTTGATTCAGTCTTCCACTGTATTGTGTTTAGACCCCTGTGTGGGTAATTTGTTAGTCAGTTCTGTTGATAGAGTTGTGTGACCTCATCGGTCTGTGTTATGTGTAAGTGACCTTAACGGTCTGTATTATTATATTTTTTGACCCTGGCCGGGCAAGCATTTGGTTGTTTATGGATGTTTAGCCTGGTAGATCCTTGTGGAAAGGGTCTACGGTGTGTAATATTCCCATACGGTTTTGGGGGTGTTACACCAACTGTAACAAGCAGCATCATGGTGCCTGTCTGTTGGGCACTAGAAGTTGTTACACGTGTGGTCAGAAAGGCCATATCATGAGAAATTGTCCTAAGCAGCAGCAGCAGGGAGAGAGACCAAACCACCAGGGTCAACCCCAGCCACTGAGAGTAATACAAGGACAGCCGCAACTACCGCCACCACCAAAACAGCAGAATCAGAATGCTAGATCGTATGCCATCAATCAGAAGCAACCCGAGAAGGATAAGGGTAACTTGGAAGGTATGGGCAAACTTCTTAACCTACATGTAATTGTTTTGTTTGATACTGAAGCATCGCATTCATTTATTGCTAGAGCATGTGTGGATAATCTTAGTATTATACCGGAATGTGCTAGTCATGTCATGAGAGTATCTTCACCACCAGGAGGAATTTCAACTACCACGCATGTTTGTTCTAATCTGGAATTAGAACTCGGGAATCTTAAAGTGGTAACTAATAATCTGAATGTTATGACGATGTGGGATGTTGATGTAATCCTAGGAATGGATTGGTTAGCTGAGAATTATGCCACAATTCTTTGTTATGAGAGGAAAATTTCCTTTCGACCACCGGGAAAGGAGCCCGCAGAATTTCATGGCATAATAATGGGTAGAGGATCACCCGTTATCTCTGCTCTCCAACAAAGAAGATGATGAGAAAGAAGGATTTCCAGGTTTTCCTTATTTACCTTAATGGAGAAGCTGGAGAAGAGCAGACTATAGGTGATGTGCCAATTGTGCGGGAATTCGAGGATGTATTCCCATAAGTGTTACCACGTTTACCACCAGATCGATAAGTGGATTTAAACATCGACCTGGAGCCAGGGTCATCCCCAGTGTCGAAAGCAACATATAGGATGGCACCGAAGGAACTTCAAGAACTTAAGATCCAACTGCAGGAGCTATTGGATTTAGGTTTCATCAGATTTCTCCATGGGGAGCACCTGTCCTTTTTGTGAAAAAGAAGGATGGTACACTGAGAATGTGTATAGATTACGGGGAGCTGAACAAGATCACACTCAAGAACAAGTATCCTCTGCCAAAGATAGATGACTTGTTTGACCAACTCAAGGGAACAACTATATTTTCTAAGATAGACCTTAGGTTTGGGTATCATCAGCTGAATATTTGACCAGAGGATATACCCAAGACAACTTTCCGAACAAGATATGGACACTATGAGTTTATAGTCATGCCATTTGGATTAACTAATACCCCCGCAGTATTCATGGATCTTATGAACAGAGTTTTTCACCCATACTTGGATAAGTTTGTATTGGTGTTCATAGATGATATTCTCATCTACTCTAGAAATGAGAAAGAGCATGAAGAACGTCTCAAGATAGTGTTGGAAACACTGAGAACAGAGAAACTCTTTGCCAAATTCAGTAAGTGCGAATTTTGGTTGAAAGAAGTGATGTTTCTTGGGCACATTGTGTCAGCAAATGGTATTAAGGTGGACCCAGCTAAAGTGGAAGTAGTACGTGATTGGAAGTCACCAACCAACCATAATGTGATTAGGAGTTTCTTGGGTCTAGCTGGGTACTATCGAAGGTTCATCGAAGGATTTTCCAAGATTGCTAGACCAACGGCACAACTGTTGCGGAAAGGAATTAAGTATTTATGGACGGATGAATGTGATGAGAGTTTTCAGGAACTCAAGAGGAGATTGACTACTGCGCCAGTTTTAGCAGTACCAGAAGCTAACAAGGAGTATGTGGTTTACACGGATGCTTCTAAGAATGGGCTAGGTTGTGTATTGATGCAAGATGGGGAAGTGATAGCTTACGCATAAAGACAACTTAGGCCGCATGAGGTGAATTATCCTACGCATGATTTGGAACTAGATACAGTTGTGCACTCATTAAAGATATGGAGACATCACCTCTATGGGGTAAGATGTGAAATTTTCATGGATCACAAGAGTTTAAAGTACTTTTTCGAGCATAAGGACTTGAACATGAGACAGAGAAGATAGATCGAATTGGTAAAGGATTATGATTGTGGAATTAACTACCACCCCGGCAAGGCTAATGTGGTAGCAGATGCCTTGAGTCGTAAGACTCAATCGCAATTAGGATACCTACTTACCACAGAAGGGGATCTAATTCAAGATTTTGAAGGAATGAGATTAAGAGTGAGGCTCATGATACTCCCTATACGGCTCACCCCGGAAGTACCAAGATGTACCAAGACCTGGAGAGAAATTTCTGGTGGGACTGTATGAAATGGGATGTAGCTGTTAGATTGGTACCGCCACTAGAAGGGGGGGTTGAATAGTGTGGATACGAGTATTGAACTCTTTTTTTGTGCGGAAGCAAAATATCGGAGTAATTAGAATGCGGAAAAGAAAGAACACAAGAATTTGTTCGAGAGGTTCGGCTATTAACGAAGCCTACGTCCCCTACCTAGTTTTATCGACTAGGACTTTTCTTAGAACTTAGAATTGCACTTTCTAGTTTAGTGACAACTTCTTGCAATTTCTTGATTTCCGGGCTCAAGAACAACCTCACAAAAACACTCTTGTTTTTCTGGGTACAAGATAACCTATACACAAAACAAATGCGAGTAGAAACTCGACTTTCACAATAGATCGCTCTTTGATACAAGAATGAAGAATGGAAATTATAGAACAAATATTCTCGTATCACAATCTAAAATAAGTATATCTCTCAAAATGTTTGCTTGATATTGCTTGAGTATGCTAGTAGGCTCAGAATTCTTGTGTGTTTTCAATCTCCATGAAGTTGGCTATTTATAGCCTTCTTGAGCTCAAATTCCCGTTGAAACAGTTTAACTGATTACGTATGTTATATGCTGATGGTTACGTACGTTATGAACGTTACGTACGTTATATGCTCCGAATAGCGGCCGTAACGAAAGTGAAGAAACGGTCCAGTGAGATATGATAAAATACATTACGTACGTTATGAACCTCATGGTTACGTACGTAATATTCTGGTCAGAGATCCGTTGAGTGAGACGACTTGTTGCAACGGCTAGTGGCTTTTCCAACGGTCAGAATAATTCAAGCATTACGTACGTTAGATAACTCTGGTTACGTACGTTACCTGTATAGAAAAACTTACAAAAACAATGAGTGTTACGTACGTTATAATAGACGAGTTACGTACGTTAACTGTACTAAAAATCTTGCAGACAACTGTGAATGTTACGTACGTTAATATGGTTTGTGTTACGTACGTTAACTGAAGAGAAAATATGTTTTAAGTAAATTTTGGTTTTAATAACACATCATCAAAATGATCTAAAAGATATTGTTCCAACAATCTCCCCCTTTTTGATGATGACAAAATTTACTTGTGTGAGTTTTTGAAAACATGATTTTTAAAAAATTTAATAAGGCTCCCCCTGAACACGAGCACTATAAAAATTAATATGCTCCCCCTGAAAACGAGCACGGGTTATTTCAAAAACGAATACATATTATTCTCCCCCTTTTTGTCATTAACAAAAAGTTGAGAGATCCTGCAAGAGAAATCAATGATACGCATAATAATCAATAGAATCCAAGTCAACGATTAACCAAAATGATGCATAAAAACAAAGATAGTCATTACAGTCGAAACATAAACATGAGAATGAAATGTTTGGTCTTTTAATAAAACAGGAAACATCATCATAAGAAGGATAGCCCGACTAGTCAAGGTCCGCATCCGGAGGTGTCGGCGGTATCCCAAAATGCGTGCAGATGCTCTTGACCATGATCTTGATTTCGCTCAAATCTTTCTCGAGCCTATCCATCCGAGAAGCCATCTGGGATGAAGAGGATTCCGGACGAGGACAGGAGGAACCAAGCTGAGATGAAGGACGAGGTCTAGTATGCTCGATCCCCCTAGATGTGATCCTCTCCTCCGGTCTCGGAAGAGCACCCCCATCTATGAGCCGATCATCATCCTTGATATACGCAAAGTATATCCATCCATGATTTCTCGTGCGAAGATACCTCATCGTCCGTAACGTCCCCTCGGTGACGAGGCTCCCCTAGGAATCGGAACCCCATGAGCCCCAAATAAATCAACTCCTGCTTTCTCAAAAATTTCTGTTAAGATTGATCCAAACGGCATTCCCGATTTTCTTTGTCGATCAACTTTCGCGTAACTCTTTTTGTGGAAAATTTGACCTTTTTCCACGAACCATTTTAGCACGATGGACGCGAAGTTGACTTGGTGATCCTTCCACACATGATAAATGATCTCCATATCGATATTCACAAGTCTAAGCTGAGCATTAACTTTAGGCATAAGACAACGAGTGATAGCATCGTGAAGCAAGCGGATGTTTATTCCAAAGTCATTGTTTTCAAAACGCCCGGAATGAACATTTAGAACGGCTTTGTCCGACAAAAAATCACGGACTTTGGACTCATGAACACCATAGCTTTCATCATCGGAGAAGTTGTCAATGACTTCATCTGGAGGAGCAAACTCTCCTTTACATCGAAAACCCTCATTAGGGAGACCAAAAATCTCCGAAAGTTTTGCGGCATCAAAGGATATTGGTTTACCACGCACAAGAGAGTTAACTACAACAAGTCCATCGGTATCATACATGACAAAAAAAATTTGCATAAATTTCTTTTACACAGTCCACATATATTGGTCGAGCATGACTAACGAAACGATTTATCCGAAGCATATTGAAGAATTCTTCGATAGCAACACCAGCACAGTTCATAGATTCGAAATCAAAGTGGTGACTCGGAGTTACCTCTTCGTCGATAAGGATTTCGTTGAAGATTTTCAAAGCTTGAGCATTCCGAAATGATGGTTCGCCGGAAGCCGTGGAGGATGATTGGGAGGTTTCTCCTCTTCTCTTCTTTCCAGTTCTGGATGCCATGAAGATTGAATCGGTCGAAAAGTGAAGATTTGATGGATGAGCTTGAAGTTTAGGTAGATTTTGCAGGGAGTTTGCAGTCGACGCTAGGGATTTGAAAAAAATGAAAGGGGACGGTCGAAATGGGTTTATATATGTTAGGGTAAATGACGGATTACGTACGTTATATCCCCTATGTAACGTACGTAGCGTGAAAACCTGAACTCTCTGGACTGAATCCTGCGATTCGTTACGTACGTAACGTAACATCATGTAACGTACGTAAGGTCCTATTACGTACGTAATGGACCGCTCCTACCGTACGTAAGCAGGACCAAATGAATAGTCTTTTCCTTTCGATGATGTCCCGATTTAAATGACCATTTAATGTGACTATGATGAGTATGCAATATTTAAAAATGATCAGCATGTCCCATTCCTAAATTTATGCGAATAAAGTTGAAAGCCTCTTCGGGTAATGGTTTTGTAAAAATATCCGCCAATTGTTCATTAGTACCAACAAATTGGAGACGAACATTCCCGTTTTGGACATGGTCACGAATAAAATGGTGACGAATTTCGATGTGTTTTGTCCTACTATGCAAAATGGGGTTTTTACTTAAATTAATGGCACTCGTATTGTCACAAAAAATAGGAGTATTTTTAAGTTCGATGCCATAATCAAGTAATTGATTTTTGATCCAAAGGACTTGTGCACATGCACTTCCCGCAGTCACATATTCTTCTTCAGCTGTGGAAGTAGCGACACTAGTCTATTTCTTACTTCCCCATGAAATTAAACACGAACTCATAAAATGACAAGTTCCGGTGGTGCTTTTTCTATCAATTTTTACATCCACCGAAATCGGCATCACTATATGCAAAAAGTTGAAAATCAATGCTAGAAGGATACCATAGGCCTAAACCAGCAGTATATTTTAAATATCGAAAAATCCGTTTACATGCAATGAGATGAGATTCTTTAGGGTTTGCTTGAAAATGAGCACATAGACAAGTACCAAACATTATATCATGTCTAGATGCAGTTAAGTAAAGTAAAGATCCGATCATACCTCGATACTATTTTTGGTCAATAGATTTACCTTTCTCATCTTTATCGAGTTTAAGAGTGGAAGACATAGGAGTGGATATTTCTTTGCAATCTTCCATCTTAAATTTCTTTAGAAGCTCATTGACGTACTTGGATTGGTAAATGAATATTCCGTCATTGAGTTGCCTAATTTGGAGTCCGAGAAAGTTTTTCAACTCTCCCATCATGCTCATTTCGAACTCTCCCTTCATAAGATTTGAAAATTCTTTGGATAGAGTTTCGTTAGTTGCACCAAAAACAATATCGTCCACATAAATTTGACAAATTAACATATCATCACTTAAAACCTTAATGAATAGGGTATTATCAACATTACCTCTTTTATAACCATTTGAGATAAGAAAAGAGCTTAGACGATCATACCATGCTCTCGGAGCTTGTTTTAATCTATAGAGAGCTTTATGGAGCTTGTACACATGATTCGGATGATCATAGTCTTCAAAACCCGGCGGTTGCCTGACATACACTTCCTCCTGGATGATTCCATTTAGGAACGCACTTTTTACATCCATTTGATGGAGTTTGACCTTCTTGTATGCGGCAAAGGCACAGAGAAGACGAATAGCTTCAAGACGAGCAACAGGAGCGAATGTTTCTTCATAATCCAAACCTTCTTCTTGATTATAGCCTTGGGCGACCAACCTCGATTTATTTTTAATAGGGAGACCATCATCATCGGTTTTGATTTTATGAACCCATTTGGTGCCAATGATTGATTTGTCTACCGGTGCCAGAACTAATTCCCAAACATTATTTCTTTCGAATTGGTTTATCTCTTCTTGCATAGCAATAGCCCAATTCTCATCATTTATGGCCTCATCGATATTCTTTGGTTCTGTAAGAGAAATAAATGCAATATTATTAATACAATCATTTATATTTCTCCTAGTTCGTACACCTTCATCGATTTTTCCGAGAATTTGTTCCATCGGATGGTCTTTCACATTTGCTCAATCTTTAGTAAGGTTGTAAGTATTTTCCTCCTGTTTGTCCGAGCTTACGTCGAGCTTCTCCAACTCCTTTGATACATCGGATACTTCGTTAGCTGGAACCATACCTGCATCATCATCAAAAACAACCTTTCTCGGGGGTAAAACTGTATCATCGAATTTTACATGAATAGATTCTTCTACCGAACCTCTTCTACAATTAAATACACGATACGCTTTACTATTAGTAGAATAACCAAGAAATATGCCAATATCTGATTTTGAATCGAATTTACCCAAATTATCCTTACCATTATTATGAATAAACACTTTACAACCAAATGGATGAAAATAAGATAAATTGGGCTTTTTACCTTTAAAAATCTCATAAGGAGTCATCATTTTGTTCCTCCTGAGATGGACACGATTAATAACATAACAAGCGGTGTTAACGGCTTCGGCCCAAAAATATTTAGGAAGACCATACTCATTGAGCATTGTTCGGCTCATTTCTTCTAGAGAGCGATTCTTTCTCTCGACAACTCCATTTTGTTGGGGTGTCCGAGGTGCCGAAAAGTTGTGCCCAATACCATATTTATCGCACCAATCTTCAAAGAGATTAGAATCAAATTCTCCACCATGGTCGGTTTGAATGGCGATAACTGGCAATTCTTTTTCCTTCTGGGTAACCTTACACCACTTAACAAACTCGTTAAAAGCATCATCTTTATTAGCTAAGAATTTTACCCAAGTAAATCTTGAAAAATCATCGACAAGAACTAAAGTGTAAAGTTTACCTGTTAGGCTGGCATGTCGAGACGGACCAATCAAATCCACATGAATTAATTCAAGAATGCGGCTAGTGGAAATTTCCATTTTTGATTTAAACGAGCCTCTTGCATGTTTACATTTAATACAGGCCTCACAAATGTGGTCTTTTCTAAAATTCAATTTTGGTAGACCACGAACAATATCATTTTTGGCCAATTTTGAAAGAAGTGGTAAAGAGGCATGTCCCAATTTTCGGTGCCAAACAACGGCATTTTCATCATACGAAAGTAGACATTTTTCGTTGAAGGAAGATTCATCTTGGAGATCGACAATGTAAATATTCCCATAACGCAATCCAATAAAAATGATTTGGTCTTTTCTCATTGCCGTGCAATGCGTAATTTCAAAAATCAATTTAAGACCGGTGTCACAAAGTTGGGAAACACTCAGAAGATTATGGCAAAGTCCATCAACAAATAGAACATTTTCAATAGTAGGTAAAGGTTTCTTACCAATTTTACCTGTCCCTTTTATTTGGCCCTTTTTATTATCGCCAAAGGTAACACAGCCACGATATTCCTTTTTCAGCTCCGTGAAGAGATGTTCATTTCCACTCATGTGATTTGAACATCGACTATCAACATACCATTTATTTGATAATGTTGTCTTCCTTGCTTGTACCTACAAAAACAATTTTCTTCCGTTTTATAGGTACCCAGGCTAATTTGGGTCCTGAGGAGTTAGATACAAAAACTTGATTTTTAACAAAGGTCCCTTTTAGTACCCAAATTTGCTTAACCCTTATAGTGCGTCTAGAATTACGACAGTAAGTTTCGGTATGTCCAGGTTTTAAACATTTTGGACATGATGGAATTCCCATTTTTAAAGTGTCCGAATCTTTTGTGGTAATTTCTAAGGACTTTTTCATTGGAAATGAATTATATCCAAGTCCTTGTTTTGAAAGAGAAAATTTTTGACCAAATAGTAGTTGCTCGAATTTGTCATTACCACATGAAAATTTTCTAACATAAAGTTTTAATTCTTTCTGAGTTTTGTGCAATTCATCTTTCAGAATTTTCTCAGTTTCCAAACAATTTGTATGATCAATAGAAACTTCCTTGTTTTTCAATAATTTAGCATTTTCAATTTCAAGGAGTTTTATTTTCTTTTTCAAATCTTTATTGCTATTGCAAGCCTTTTCGTATTCATTATTTAGGGATTCAAAAGCATCAAGTAGTTCTTCATGAGAATCACTAACCTCGACTTCTTCGTCACTATCTTCGGATGCGCGGGCCATTAGAGCAAGATTGGTTTGGACTTGTGGTTCATCATCCTCATCATCATCGCTCCATGTGGCGACATAAACTTCCTTCTTTTTGAACTTTTCATGAGGTGGTTTTGATGAACTTATTGGAGCAGCAGCACGACAATCTTTTGCAAAATGGCCTGGAACGCCGCACCTTCGACAAGTGTTGTCGAACTTTTTGTTTTGAGGGAAGTGAGTCTTTTTGGATTCATCCCTTGATTCTTGCTTGATATCTCTCCGGCGCCTTTGTAGAAGATTTTTGAATTTCTTTATGTTTTTGGCATAAAAGGCGGTTTCTTCATCCTCTTCTTCGATAGGTTCATCCTCTAGATCGCTTTCTTCTTTGGCTTTGAAAGTGATTGTCCTTTCTCTCTCCTTAGGTTTTGGTTTCGAACTTCGAGATTTAATGACAATCTCATAATTGATGAGAGATCCGATGAGAGCGCTGAATTCTATGGTATTGAGGTCTTTCGACTCCATGATAGCCGTAACAGTAGCGTCCCATTCTCTAGGTAGAGACCGAAGGATTTTCTTGGCTTTATCACTACTTGATATCGGTTTCCCGAATGAAGCTAGCCCATTAGTGATTGCCGAGAAACGGTCAAGCATAGTGGTAATGCTTTCTTCTTCTTTTATAGTGAAGAGTTCATAATCGTGAAGAAGCATATTGATTTTTGTTTCCTTAACTTGACTCGTACCTTCATGGGTGATCTCTAACATTTTCCATATTTATTTTGCCGTCTCGCAGGAAGAAATTCTGTTGTGATCTTCTGGATTGAGAGCATAGTAAAGCAATTGAGTGGCTTTACTATTGAAGTGATCGTTCTTCCAGTCGGCATCGTCGTACTCTTCGAAACTTTTGAGAGAGCCATCCGTCTTCTTAGGAATGGTAGGTCCAAGGGCAATGGCCTTCCATATTTCAATATCGTGAGCTCGGATGAAAATGAACATCTTCTTCTTCCATGTCCTAAAGTTTGAACCATCGAAGAAGGGTGGGCGATGGAGAGCGTTGCCTTCAACGGAGGAGTGGATAAAAGCCATTTCTGGATCTTTTCTCTAGCGGGTGTTAATCCGGTGATAAAGAGACCGCTCTGATACCAATTGTTAGATTGGTACCGCCACTAGAAGGGGGGGTTGAATAGTGCGGATACGAGTATTGAACTCTTTTTTTGTGCGGAAGCAAAATATCGGAGTAATTAGAATGCGGAAAAGAAAGAACACAAGAATTTGTTCGAGAGGTTCGGCTATTAACGAAGCCTACGTCCCCTACCTAGTTTTATCGACTAGGACTTTTCTTAGAACTTAGAATTACACTTTCTAGTTTAGTGCCAACTTCTTACAATTTCTTGATTTCCGAGCTCAAGAACAACCTCACAAAAACACTCTTGTTTTTCTGGGTACAAGATAACCTATACACAAAACAAATGCGAGTAGAAACTCGACTTTCACAATAGATCACTCTTTGATACAAGAATGAAGAATGGAAATTATAGAACAAATCTTCTCGTATCATAATCTAGAATAAGTATATCTCTCAAAATGTTTGCTTGATATTGCTTGAGTATGCTAGTAGGCTCAGAATTCTTGTGTGTCTTCAATCTCCATGAAGTTGGCTATTTATAGCCTTCTTGAGCTCAAATTCCCGTTGGAACAGTTTAACTGATTACGTACGTTATATGCTGATGGTTACGTACGTTATGAACGTTACGTACGTTATATGCTCCGAATAGCGGCCATAACGAAAGTGAAGAAACGGTCCAGTGAGATATGATAAAATACGGTACGTACGTTATGAACCTCATGGTTACGTACGTAATATTCTGGTCAGAGATCCATTGAGTGAGACAACTTGTTGCAATGGCTAGTGGCTTTTCCAACGGTCAGAATAATTCAAGCATTACGTACGTTAGATAACTCTGGTTACGTACGTTACCTGTACAGAAAAACTTACGAAAACAATGAGTGTTACGTACGTTATAATAGACGAGTTACGTACGTTAACTGTACTGAAAATCTTGCAGACAACTGTGAATGTTACGTACGTTAATATGGTTTGCGTTACGTACGTTAACTGAAGAGAAAATATGTTTTAACTAAATTTTGGTTTTAATAACACATCATCAAAATGATCTAAAAGATATTGTTCCTACAGTAGCTTCTTTTTTCGAGCGGTGTTTGGCTTGTCAGCAAGTGAAAGCACTACACCAATGACCTTATGGGAAGTTACAGCCATTGACCATTCCAGAATGGAAGTGGAAAGGAATAGCGATGGATTTTGTGACTAGTTTGCCGAGGACCAAACGAGGAAACACTGCTATATGGGTTATAGTAGACAGACTCACAAAATCAGCTCACTTTTTGCCTATCCCAATCACTTATGTATCTGAGAAGTTTGCACAGTTGTATGTCCGTGAAATTGTACATTTGCATAGAGTGCCGGTATCAATCACGTTAGATTTTGATCCAAAATTTACCTCTAGATTTTGGACGAGTCTACGGAAGGAATTGGGTACACATCTGAACTTTAGTACTGCTTTCCACCCACAAACCGATGGACAATCAGAAAGGACGATTCAAACACTAGAAAACATGTTAAGAACTGTAGTGTTGGATCAAGGTGCAAATTGGGAGCATGTTTTACCATTAATCGAATTTGCTTACAACAACAGTCACCAGGAAACGATAGGTATGGTGCCTTATGAGGCCTTATACGGCAGAAAATGCAGATCACCACTTTATTGGGACGAAGTGGGTGAGAGGAATATTTTAGGGCCACATACAGTCAGCAAGATGATCGAGATTATCCGCAAGATACGACAGAGAATACAAGAGGCCCAGACTCGACAGAAGTCATATGCCGATACACGCCGAACTGAATTGCATTTCAAAAGTGGAGATAAGGTTTTCCTCAAGGTTTCCCCTTCTAAGGGAATAATCAGGTTTGGCGTTAAAGGCAAGCTTAGGCCACGTTTTATAGGGCCATATGAGATTCTTGAAAGGATCGGCCCAGTTGCTTATAGGTTGGCTCTGCCACCTAGTCTTGGGAATGTTCACAATGTTTTCCATGTTTCTCAGCTGAGAAAGTATGTATTTGATCCCAAGCATGTGATTCATCAGAGTGACATAGTTCTTAGTCACGATACGAGTTATGTAGAGAGGCCTGAAGCTATTTTAGACCAGAAGGTTCAAGAACTAAGGAATAAGTCGATTCCTTTGGTGAAAGTATTATGGAGTCACCACGGTCAGGAAGAAGCTATGTGGGAACTCGAAAGCAAGATGAGGGAGAAATACCCAGAACTTTTTGATAAGGAATGTAAATTTCAGGACGAAATTTCTTGTTAGAGGGGTAGGATGTAATGCCCCGGTATTTTATATGCATGAATTATTATGACCTCAAGTGAGACATTAGAGTTTTGCATTCACAAATAACAAAATTCTGACTAATGGAATAAGTTTAGAACTATTTACACGTTTTTAATTCAGAAATCGGATGTTCGGTTATCTGCTTGGGTTTATCTTCCGAATTTGATTTTTATGTTTCGATAGATAGAATCGTGATTCCGTCGACTTCTATATACACTATTTTTACGCTACGAGTATGATTTTCAAAAGCTTAGACCCTGTTCTCTTTGCTGTTTTGAGGTCATTTTCTGTTTTTAT
The DNA here is from genome assembly GCA_033398695.1 of Orobanche coerulescens. Taxonomy (NCBI): domain Eukaryota; kingdom Viridiplantae; phylum Streptophyta; class Magnoliopsida; order Lamiales; family Orobanchaceae; genus Orobanche; species Orobanche coerulescens. The sequence continues at coordinate 71,850,288 of CM065816.1, read as the reverse complement.
TTTCGAAAACACTAAAAACGTGTTCTTTTTATCATTTTCGAAAATGCATTTTGGAAAACAAAAAAATATTTGTACACAAAACGCAAAACGCGTAAAACCTCGTTTTGAGCATTTTGTGTGTATTTCAACAAAAAATCTTCAAAATACTCAAAATGCATTTTGAGTTTTTTTTTTTGGATTATCCTAATTTGAAACTAAGTATAAAATAAAGATTTATGAATTTAATATTAATATTGCAAAAAAAATATTTTGCAAAATAAATTTAACAGAACGCGTTTTGAGCAATTTTGAAAACAAAAATAAAAATAGAAAATTACAAAACATTTCTCAAAATGAAAATACAAAATGAAATACAAACAGAACGCACCCTTACTTTTTGAGTTTTCGGGTATATTTTATGTCGAGTCGTTTTCTCGAATAATTCGTGTTCCGTAAATTGCGAAACTTTTCTCCGACGTTAAGATGTAAGTGCGACACGATAATTTAAGTATATGACATACATTTAATACCCGAGTAATTTTATCTGTGGAGGAGCGAAACGTAAAATATTCTTCGACCGGTTTATGATGACGTCTAGGGTTAACCTAGTATATAAATGGACATCACCTCCCTTTCATTTTTCCACTTCACTTCATCTTCTTCCCTCTTCTTCTCTACTTCAGCCCCCCCCCCCCCCCGTCACCATTGAAGAACACCATTGTTCTTCATTAATGTAACACCCCCAGATCAAACCAGGAATATTACACGCCGCAGACCCTCTCCGTGAGGATCCACCAGGCTAGACATCAACACAACACATTACATTACATACTGACGAATCAAAATAACGAATCAATAGACCGATTTGGTCTTCCGTCACTGACTTACAAATCAAAATACATAAACTCATCCAGACTCATACACATGCAAGGGTAAAATACTTGCAACAACGAAAAATAAGACAGCGGAAAAGACAATACAATGGACTCCGACTAACTGAAGTCAAAACTGGCCTTCGTGTGATTAGTATCATTCGTCTTTCATCATCCCTCGCATCGATCATGTGTCTTGCTCCCGAAAACCTGCATGTACCTGGACACAATACAGATATCCACCCCCCGATTACTCGGGGGTTAGCAAAACTCCACTGTTTCGCTAGTGAAAGTATAAAGTGCAAATATGAGCCATACACAACACATTCCGAGAATACAACGAAAGACTTCCTGAGATATAGTTAGTTAAAAATAGTTCAAGTCTTGAAAGTAGAAACGAAGCAAGTAAGCACTTTGAAAACATTTCCAAATCTCGGGAGTTTTGAAAACATTAGAAATTGAAAAGTTCTTAATTCCTCGAAAGTCATTTAGGGTCACAGCCCCAAAGTTCATTTTCCAAAATGCAAATCCGTTAACAAAACACGGGTTCCACGACCCAACCATTCCGGTCACAAAACACAGGGCCTACGACCCGATCATCCACTGCAATTCACTTACAAGGACACCTTACACATAACACATTATTCTTATGCCATTCTAGCCAAGCACCAAGACTCGATATATAATGTCTCTCGACCCCGAGCACAAAGAATTGTGATACTCCGGACAATATCACAATTAACGAAAACATCAACGTCATCCTCAAGATGAAAACTTCACATGGTAACCCGCGACCGTACCCCTTAGTATCGGCCCCCAGACGCCCCGTCGACCACTCCGGGTGGGAAACCACTTCCGCGGCCGTACCCCTTAGTATCGACTCCCAGACATCCCGTCGGACACTCCGGGTGGAAGTTCAACCACACACACACCCAAGTCCACTTCCGTGGCCGTACCCCTTAGTATCGACCCCCAAACATTCCGTCGAACACTCCGGGTGGAAGGAACAACACACACACACGTTCCAAAATCACAGTTGCAAACCACAAGCCTCGAAGGTCAATCACAGTATATATAGTCGAGGTACCTTACTAGAATGGCCAGTTCATCCAACATATACTCACGACTAAGTAACGATACGATTCATGCTAGAATTTCAACGATGCAGCTAGTACCAATAACATAGCAACGAGGGAAAATACCTATCCAACCACGCCGAACGACACAATGACACAGGATCATCAATAGGCATATGATTCATACATATCTCAAGGAAAGGTTAAGATATAAATCTACAACGTCATAATCACACAATACGATACCCCACACATACTTAGACAAGCATATTTAACAACGAATTCATACAAGTCATCTTTTAAGGAAGTATTGAAAAGCATATCAATTCCTTTGAAAGTTAGTTATAGACATTCATAATTCACGTATCGTAAATCAGTAACTAATATATCCACAAAACACGTAATGTATGGGCAAGATACTTGCCTCGAATAACCACAACGCAGAGAATCGGCCGAAGTAGGTTGGCACGAACCGACTACGAACTCGCCGACTCCACCGAACGACAATCCGCAACAATGAACTACGAACGAAAACAATAACAACGAAAATAAATTCCAAAGTACGACCCAAAGCCGCTGAATTCAAAGAACGAATGACGAAAGTTCAAGTGTTTTCCCCAAAACGGCCAAGAACACGATTCGTCCTGACAAAACACGAAAACAGAATTCTAAGTCGAAATATGGATATACAATCCATAGAATATGTTTAACAACATCATTTAACCACAATTTATCCAACAAAAATGGATGGAAAACGAGATCGAGAACAAATCTCCCAAAAAGTCGATTCGAAGGAAATCAAGAAATATACTTCGATTCGACGAAGAACAATGGATTAAATGATGTTAAACACAAGAATACTACCAAGATTAATCATACCCAGCATGGATTAATCAACAACACGGAACGAATCGGATAAAAATGCAAAAACCCCCAAATTCACGAAATTAGGGTTCTAAGGAAGATTACCTTGATTCGCTGGATCAAAGGATGATAACGGATGATTGATTGATGTTATAACCTCAAGAACTTCATGGATTTGTTGTTAAACAACATGGCTTCAAGATTCCCAAGACCACATCCGCGGAAGAGAAAGGAAAGATTGAGAAACCCGTCTGCAGGGCCATAAATAGGCTGCACAGTGTGCCGCGGCCCAGCAGGAGTGTGCCGCGGCACAGGGCCAAATCTGTGCCCAGTGATCGGCAGTGTGCCGCGGCCAGGCCGACATGTGCTGCGGCACCAGGTACAGACGGTTTGGCTGAAAAAATGCACGAGTGTGACGCGGCCCACGGTACGGCCTGCTCGGCCAGAAGCTGCCGAGCACTACCGGCCGTAACTCGGCGATCTTGGCACAGGCCCAGTTGCCGAGCCATGACTCGGCCGGGGCCAACTCCGACGGCCCGAACGACCCCAAAACCCGAACCTGAATACGAATCGATGATACGGTTACGACGTACTCGCAAAGACGAATCTAAGAGCTAAGAGAACACACAATTCCGACCACCCGAAGGCTCGGAATTCAACAACGGAAGTAATTACCCAAAACTTTGGGAAATTATGAAAATGGCCCAAAACGTCCGAAAATCACGATACGCGATCGAAACACCAAACTAAAGCTCGCAACATGAATAATAACATTAAATGAACTTACGAGAAACTCGAAACAACAGTTTTGGACGAGATTCGCAAGAATCGAACTCAAGTGCGGAAAAGTCGCTAAAAAGCTCGGAACTCAACAAAACGATACCGAAACGAACTCGGACGACAAAAAGTGCAGAATTAATCATTCTCGAAATGACGAAATGGTCATGAGCGAGTCGTCAAAATGGACTCCGGCCGAAAAAGAAATTTACCAAAAATCGAAAATTGCGGATATTACAATTAAGAACTCAAGTTACAAGCTCACTTTGTGTTCCAAACTTGAATCCAAGTTCATATTCAAGTAAGTTATCTCATTCTCTTCATTTCTACCCAAGTAAGAATAGGTTTTGGACCACTTTAAAATTTGGAAAATATATGAAGAGTTTAGGTTTAATGTTATAATATTTTGTATGTTGTTTTTAAATTGATTTTAAGGTTCTTGAAGTGTTTAGAACAAGTTGTAATCATGTCTTGATTTTCTTCATGTTGGCTGAAAATTTTAGGGTTTCATAACCTAATCATGTGTTGTTTTTCTTATGATTTTCTTACACAATATGTTGTTATATGATGATATGATGCTATGATGAATTTATGGGATTTTTATAAAATGTTTGGTGTTTTGAAAGTAAGGAAGAATCATGCTTAGTTCTTGATATGTTGTTGTATGTTCAAAAGTGACTTAATAATTGTGATGAGGTATGAAAGGAGTACATGATATATTTTTGTTAGATTTTTATAAAATGTTTTTTAAAATTTATTTGAAAACAAGAACATGAAGTTAGATTTATAAAGTTGGAAGATGTGTTGGTGATATTTGATGTAGTTAAGGAGCATGTTATGTGTTGAGGATTTTAAAGTCATGTTTAGGTCATTTGTATGTTAGGAGCAAGACTTTGATCATCAACATGAGTGTATGTTAAGTGTGTTGTTTGATGTTAATGATGTTTGAATGTTAATGTTGGAAAAATAAGAATGAGTAAGTAGTCATTTTGCAAAAGAAAAGATTAGGAAATGGAGTTCGTAATGTCGAGGAGCATGATTTTATGTCGAATCCTATATGTGTTATAAGTATGATATGTATGATTAGAGTTTACATGTTTAGGGTTTTTGTTGCTAGAAACGAGCTCTAGGTTAATATGATGTTTTTCCCATTTTCGTCGGAAGTTGTCAGTTTCGTCACACTTCACGGAAACGGCCATAACTTTCTCCACGTTTCCTATTTTTGAGATTTGTAAAATGTATTTGTAACTAGACTTCAGTGGATTTCCAATGGTATAAGACTCACTATCTAGTTCTTAATGGTCATTAACAGAATGCTTATTCTTTCCAGACTCGATGCACATTATTTTATGATTATGTTAAGTATTTGATTTTGGTTTTCGAACCAAAAAACGTGTAATGGAATCAAGTATCGGTTACCATTGTTAGTATCTTTATATGTTATATGGTCAGTTAGGTTCACTAACAGAATCATATCTTTTATTATTAAACTTAAGTCGAATGCAAAACTCTAAAGTCCAAACATGTAGATCGAGTCTGTTGTCCGTTAGACTTCGTTAAGCTTGATCGAACGCTAAACTTAGTTGTTTCCGATGAAAGGTGGAGCAGCAGACTGAAGCATAAGGAAGAGTCGAGAGTCATTTTGCTTGCATTTATTACTTGTCCAGGTGGGCTTTCTATATGAAAATGATTATGTGGGCTTTCTATATGAAAATGATTATGTGGGCTTTCTATACGAAAATGATTATGTGGGCTTTCTATACGAAAATGATTATGTGGGCTTTATATACGAAAATGATTATGTGGGCTTTCTATATGAAAATGATTTGAGCTTTGCTATATCTTGATGAAATGTTTTACAAGAAAATTATGATTTCAAATGATTATGATGCATAAAAACTTTTATGTAGATTCTTATGAACCTATCACTGTTGGCTTGCCAACTTATGAAATGATCGGATCCTGAGCTAGACAAAGGTTGTTGGCCAGGGTTAGTGTACACAGTACTCGGGATTGTGAGCTCTCTTCGGAGTGGCCGATCTCGGGGAGTAACGTTTTCACGAGGTGGCCACCTTCCCCGGCGTAAATTATGGATATGGTGAATCTGATGATATATGCTATGAAATGAAATGATTTAGTAAACATGGGCTTTTTCGTAAAATCCCCGTGTGTTACTGCTTATATGCATGATGACAAGTATGAAAGTATGTTTTGTGTTTTGGCAATATGTTCACGGAGTACGTTGTACTCAGCCCTGTATATCTTTTTAAATATGCAGGTTGAGCAAGGGATGTGACGGAGGGTGTTGACTGGAAGTCTTTTGTTTACGATCAATGTTAAGCCCTGGTTACATATCTTCATATATGTAACCAACCATGTTTTTCTGCTACAAACACTCTTTATGATTTGGCTTTCTAAGTTACGTTGATTGTAATATGCTATGAAGCCTTTTTCTAAACTTCAAGGCTAATGTTATAACTATGTATCCTACTTTGGATTCTAAGTCATTCCCCCGGGATTGACTCCCCTTTCATGATACATTGATAGGTTATTCGTGGTAATTCACCCATATGCCTTATGAAACGTATGTTTCCCCCTTTCTTCCCCGCTTCTTAATTCCTACCTCGGGTCATGCCCCGGCTGAGCCGTCATTAGGGATAAGGGGGTGTGACAGAGTTGGGACGTAATCCCCTCATTTGCCAAGAAATTCCAAAACTCTCCACTAAGGTATTCGTCACCACGATCAGATCGTAATGATTTGATACTCTTCCCATGACGCTTCTCCGTTTCAGCCTTGAAATCTCTAAACTTTTCAAAGTCTTCAGACTAACATCGTATCAAATAGATATATCCATATCTCGAATAATCATCTATAAATGTGATGAAGTATTCAAAATCACCCGTAGACTGGATGTTCATTGGATCACATACATTAGTTTGGTCGTTTTAGTTTCCAGACAGGATTCACAAATTGAAAATGACTCAACTTGGAGGTCATTCAATGGGCCATCATCTACCAATCTTTGAATTGTTCCAAAGTTTACATGACCCAACCGTAAATGCCACAGATATGCTTGGTTTATGCTTGAAGGTTCTTTTCTCTTTTTAGGTCTAGACAAAGAGTTAAGTGATTTATGTTTATACATGGGAGTTTGTGCAGTATAATGACATATAGTCCATCTGTATATATACCTTTACAAATATATTCACCATTTCTTCTAATAATAGCATCATCATCAAAGGAAACTAAACAACCATCACAACTCAATTTAGAAACTAAAATTAAATTCATTCGAAAACCAGGTACCAATAATACATTATTAAGGACTAATATCTTATCACTAATCTTCAACTGCACGACTCCCACTGCTACCGCCATAAGTCTAGAATAATCGCCCAGTTGATAGTTGTAACACCCCCAGAGCCATCTAGGAAAACTACAGCGCCGTGGGCCCCGAGATGGAACCCACAAAGCTGCAGGAAATTTTCACAAACATTTACAAACGCCCAAGAGGCTAACGACGGTACTATCTTTTAAAAACATTCGAATATTTAATAAAATCCATTTATCAAAACCGTCGTAAAATATCATTTGAAACCACAAGGCCCGAAATGCCGAAACTCAACAATTTAAAAACATACGTTAAGCTATCGCATACACGTACCAACAAAATAGTTTAGCAAACGATTGCCAAAGTAACCTAAGTTACCAGATACCAATAGGCCATTTAAAAATACTCACGCAGCGGAAAAAGACAAACAATTAAAATACTCTAGCAGCGGAATACAAGAACCGATCAAGAAACTGAATACACAAATACATGGCCTAGCCAGTATCCTCCGGGAAGCTCATCTCTCCACGACCGCTACAAAGCTTGATATTACAAGAACCTAAAAAGAAAGCCCACGACGGGGTCAGCCATAATATCCAACAATGATAACAATCACATCACATCAATAATTACATACCAATGACAATACTAAGTAAGAATACGACCAATGTAATCTTACCGCCATAACTTTACCAAACTCGTAATAATTCTCATCAGAATAACCATTATCGCAATGCACATATTGTAATCTCGATTAATCAATTAACTCAAATATAACGTCCACACGGTACCTCAAGCAATACCCAAGATTCTCAAAACATCATCATAACTCGCAATACGGAAATATACCAACTCTGACCAATTTGATCCATCGGAAATAAACATCATCAAATCTCAACACGACAATCGATTGTCCATCCCAGGACAATAACCAAGAAGGAAAATACGGAACATACCTCGAGATATGAAATGCCATGACGAAATCACGTCAGTCTAATCCAAGATCAGATCCACAACATACGGACACGGTCCTAGCACAAGACCTATAAATGCATACTCATATGACAACGTCAATATTCTCACATCAATAACAACAATGTATACTTATGGCAAACCCATAATATACATATGCACAATAACAACACATGATAATCCGATGATCCAGCGTTCACTGCCTAGATCCCCCGATGATCCCGTCAGACCAATCCAAGGTGGAAAAACTCGTCTGATGATCCAGCGCACGCTAGCATAGATCCCCCGATGATCCCGTCGGACCAACCCAAGGTGGACATATGACAACAATGCACAAATGCATATAACAATGATACACAGTGCATAATAACAACGATACACGAATGTATCACAATATGATCAACACAAATGACAAAAATGATTAAAAATACTTGCTCCGAGTCCTCCGAGAGCAATCTCGATATCTAAACAATCACCAGCTATTATTTTGAATATTCGACGATCCAAAATGTCACGGACAGTAGATAATTCATGTCTTCATCTATACTACAATGTATCCTTGATACCCAGTATACCAACAACAAATGCAAATCATATACATTATGATTTAATTCCCAAAACTCGAATACAACTTATAATCTCAAATCTCCTGTGATTACGATTATAAACATTGCTATACGAATTATAAACTAATGGAATTGAAATCATTCATTAAATATTATAAACTATGCAAGTAATAACTTGCCTCGATACCGATGAAGCTGTTACCAATCCCTCTGCCTTTTTCTACAAGTTCCTCGGTCCCGATCAAAGCAATTCACGAACACACGGTTATAATCACCGATCAATATTCTCAACCTATTACAGTAATTCGATAAATAACACATTCGATGACAATCAACAATCAATAAAACCAATTCACAAACCCAACAGCTCAACAATATCTCGATTAACCAATAGTCTGATCAATCCAACTTAAACGATCACAAATTCATAACCGAAACAAGATATACTACACTGTCTGTTGACTTAGGGCACGTTAATCCGTTAACGTAGCGTGCGCTAAGTTGCTCCCGTTAGCGTGCGCTAGCCAGTAAGCTTAGCGTGCGCTAATGACATGCAGTTGCATGCATTTCGGGTACCGATCAACATATGGCGATTATCAAGAACACTAAGTGATCCTAAACCATGTTCATAGCTACCAAAACAACAAAATCCGATATCCTTTAACATATAGGTAATCATCCAACTCTTAATCCAATTCATATAATCACATATCATCTTCTTCCTCAAATATCAACATCATAAACACCAAGAACTCATAATCATTGCCATGATCACCATCATATGAAGAAACCAACAACAACAACTTCAAAGATCCGAATTGAAAGAAGACATTAGCCAACATATCTCTTTGAAGATAAACAACATAATTCGAAACCATTCGAATCATATCAATACCCGTATATCAACACTAACATCAACATAACTCGGTAACCAATCTCATAATCATACTTGTTAACTCATATACATGACGATTATCAACTCAAGGACATCATATACAATCCAAAATGAAATCCAAAGATGAAGAGTATTTACCTTTTTGAAGGAATGGATTGAATCCCAAGTTTGAATCCGTTTCCAATCGATTCCAAGCTTCAAATGTTGTTATGGATGATTAACTCCACCATAATCCAATGTTTGGAACTTCAAACATCTCAAAACCCTCTCTATCGTTTGCAAGGAAGAATGGACGAAATGAAGAATAATGGTCAACTGCACATATATATACTGACTATTATTAGCGTGCGCTAACTGTCCTTGTTAGCGTGCGCTATCACGATCCAGAGGCTACTGCCTTTCTGCATATAATGATTTACGTACGTAACGCCCATGCAATAGCGTACGTAAAGGCCTCCATTCAGCATACGCAAACTTTCATCCATAGTGTGCGCTACTCATAGTTGACTCGTTTGTCTGTATGCTCCGAAGATGGGTCCACACATCGATAGCTCTGACGAGGATAAGATTCCCTTTGGACCGATCTGATGTTAGCGTGCGCTAACAATATGCATTAGCGTGCGCTAACCCTTCACAACAAACATCCGTTAACTCGTCGGCACATGCGCCGAAAGTGGCCGGGTCCACACGTATATTCCCTCTGAGCTGTTATGCACTAGCGTACGCTACCCTGTGCCCGTAGTGTGCGCTAAACCCGCACGATAGCATGCGGTACTCATGTATATTAGCGTGCGCTAATAAGGCTATACTTAGCCATTTTCAGCTATTCTTGTCCAATGTCTCGACATACAGAATACGAACATACGGAATAATGGATACGTATACTCCTTCCAATAATATTCTCATATGTTACGCCCGACACACAATATCTTCAAATACAACTGTCAACCAAATGCAGTAATTATACCAACACAGATGTCTCAGTCCTTCAATTGTTTTATCCATACTGTATAGATTCCATGTTGTACAATATAACTTGGATAAAATAATATTAAACAATAGTAGTAGAAATTCTAGATATTACATACTACACCACTTAAAATAAGTTTCGTCCTCGAAACTTGCAATTCGTCAAAGAAAAACAAACAAACCGTTCAACCAAAATATTCTGAAACCATCACGACAACGATCAATCATCATTATTACCGAATAACCAAAATAGCATACTTACAAATGCGCAATGTCGACGATCTCCTGAGATACTAGCAAGTGACTTCACTGTAAGGCCTCAATATGCTTACAATCACATTCCTTGAGTCTTAACAAAAATATATCATCTTTGGATGAAATAATTTATCCGTGTCAAATCCTGTTTGCCTGATTACACAATCAAGTCCCAATCTGCTAAAAACCAATAATGCAGGATACATCTGTGGTACAACTGCTCAACACAATGGCAACGAATCCCGAAACATCGACACAAAATCTGAACGCTCAGATGATCACCAACAATAATCAACCAATAAATTAACCGAGAATATCATCGACATGATAAACTCTAATACGACGAATCCAAAGGTCAAAACGTAGCCAAGAATATCATCAACATGATAAACTCAAATATGACCATCTAAAGGTTAAAACACAATCGAGAATATCATCAACCTGATAAACTCTAATATGACCAACCAGAGGTCAAAACACAATCGAGAATATCATCATCATGATAAACTTCAATATTAACAACGAAGGAGCAACAACAATCTAGAATACCCTCACATGGTAAGCTCCAACACGATCAACACAGAACCACAGAAACCGATATACGGACGAATAAAGTTCTCAAAACGACACACCAATCACATACAGTGGATCTCAATAAACATAACCGACTAGTGAACATACTCCTCGGCATACGAACAACCAATCACAAACCGACGAACATATTCAATCATACATGGAGTGGGAACGACCACTTAATATCCAAAACAACCAGCATGAGGTCACCATCCCCAAATCTACACTTACAAAGAAATCATTCAAAAATCATTATGGTAAAATCGCGCTACTACCATACCATTGGAATCACATAGCACATATGTCCCGCTTTCACAAAATCCAAAGTTCCAAAATTACACCCTGTGCATGAATCTACAACACGCAGCATATTTATCTTATCCGATAAATCAACCGATCATCCCTGGATAACCAAACTACCATAGCGAAGTTCGAATCTCTTCTCATCGTTCCACACTGATGTCTTATCCAGTTTGTGAGTCACACTCATAACTCCACCATGATATGCACTATGCACTAAATGCGTATGTATATCAGTCACATTTTCAAAACCAGTTGGAAATCATATAATCTTGTCAAGAAGACAAATTTTCGAAAGTTCTTTCAAAAATTTCAAAACTCAAAACATAACTTTTCGTAAGACCACGAAATCAATTTTCGAAAAATTAAACTGGCTCGCTAATGCCAAGTATTCGATAACAGTTTCCTTCGAATCCACACGATTTCAAAGTTTTAAAATGAAAACCATGCAAATGATTGACCACATCCATACTCATGTATACGAATTCGGCTCGTCACCAATATCTACTGATATTCTATCGGGAAAACCACACGATAGAGTTCCAAAATCTCAATATATAAATTCCGTTAAAAACTCCTTTTTCCTCATATGGCTCGCAACGTCGACCATCATCCCATTCTGGATCACCTCAACTATGCTATAGCAAAACGTTGAAACAAATCAACAAAACGAAAGACTTCCCGAGAAGTTTCATTTGAACAAGTAAACCAAAACTCCGAAAGGCAGAAACGAAATAGATAAACGATTGATAAAATGTTTTACAAATCTCGGGAGTTTTAGAAAACCAAAAAGCCTTTTGAAACATTAGGGTCTCAGCCCGTATCTCGTTCCGCATTACATGAAGTTTAAAAGTAGGAAACCTTTTTCTGGACCTCATGTCCTAACTTATAAAACTATTTCAAAATCGATTGGGTCTCGGCCCAAAAATCATTTTCCGTAAAACATTCATTTTGAAAAATATCATTTTCAAATGCTCAAAACCAGTTCCATATATCACAAAATGAACTTACATGACTACATGTTCTTCTCAACAATCCACATTCCTTCTCCCGAATACACAACTCCGTTCCAAAACTTAACCGACATATTGATTTCCAAAATCATAGTTTCTCAATTCATCAATCATGTCTCAATTCTGTCATCTCATACGGTAACGCATAACATCTTTCTAAATCCCAAAGTATATCCACTTAGAATGGCAATAATTCTCAATGCAATTCAAAAATCCATATACATACAAATCGTGAAGCCGATGATTCCCCGTAATACTGCCACATGTCTCGACTCAAGAAAATACTCGACACAGATATTTACAAAACACACATTTTGCAAACTCAGTTCAACTTGAGAACACAACACAGCTCTATCTGAAGAAATACGTTGACACCATTTGAAAAAGTTCACAATAATCCCAGTACCACACTGGTAAATCACATAACGCACAAGCCCAAGTGAACAACAAAAATCTAGGGCTCTAGTATTAGCCAATCGACAACTCGAATGACGCGACAAAACACGACCCAACTCGACCCGACTACCTAGGTTTTCTCAACCTAAGCTCCGATACCATATTCTGTAACACCCCAGAGCCAACCAGGAATATTACAGCGCCGTGGGCCCCGAGATGGGACCCACAAGGCTCAAGGAAATTTTCACAAATATTTACAAACGCCCAAGAGGCTAACGACGGTACTATCTTTTAAAAACATTCGAAGACTTAATAAAATTCATTTATCAAAACCATCGTAAAATCTCATTTGAAACCACAAGGCCTGAAATGTCGAAACTCAACAATTTAAAAACATACGTTAAGCTATCGCTTACACGTACCAACAAAATAGTTTAGCAAACGATTGCCAGAGTAACCTAAGTTACCAGATACCAAAAGGCCATTTAAAAATACTCACGCAATGGAAAAAGACAAACAATTAAAATACTCTAGCAGCAGAATACAAGAACTGATCAGGAAACTCAATACACAAATACATGCCCTAGCCAGTATCCTCCGAGAAGCTAATCTCTCCACGACCGCTACAAGCTTGATATTCCAAGAACCTAAAAAGAAAGCCCACGACAAGGTCAGCCATAATATCCAACAATGATAACCATCACATCACGTCAATAATTACATACCAATGAAAATACTAAGTAAGAATATGACCAATGTAATCTTACCGCCATAACTTTACCAAACTCGTAATAATTCTCATCAGAATAACCATTATCGCAATGCACATCTCGTAATCTCGATTAATCAATTAACTCAAATATAACGTCCATACGGTACCTCAAGCAATGCCCAAGATTCTCAAAACATCATCATAACTCGCAATACGGAAATATACCAACTCTGACCAATTCGATCCATCGGAAATAAACATCATCAAATCTCAACACGAAAATCGATTGTCCATCCCAGGACAAGAACCAAGAAGGAAAATATGGAACATACCTCAAGATATGAAATGCCACGACGAAATTACGTCAGTCTAATCCAAGATTAGATCCACAACATACGGACACGGTCCTAAAACAAGACCTACAAATGCATACTCATATGACAACGTCAATATGCTCACATCAATAACAACAATGTATACTTATGGCAAACCCATAATATACATATGCACAATACCAACACATGGTAATCCGATGATCCAGCGTTCACTGCCTAGATCCCCCGATGATCCCGTCAGACCAACCCGAGATGGAAAAACCTGTCCGATGATCCAGTGCAGGCTAGCATAGATCCCCCGATGATCCCGTCGGACCAACCCAAGGAGGACATATGACAATAATGCACAAATGCATATAACAATGATACAGAATGCATAACAACAACGATACACGAATGTATCACAACATGATCGACACAGATGACAAAAATGATTAAAAATACTTGCTACGAGTCCTTCGAGAGCAATCTCGATATCTAAACCACCACCAGCCATTATTCTGAATATTCGACGATCCAAAATGTCACGGACGATAGATAATTCATGTCTTCATCTATACTACAATGTATCCTTGATACCCAGTATACCAACAACAAATGTAAATCATATATATTATGATTTAATTCCCAAAACTAGAATACAACTTATAATCTCAAATCTACTGTGATTACGATTATAAACATTGCTATACAAATTATAAACTAATGGAATTGAAATCATTCATTAAATATTATAAACTGTGCAAGTAATAACTTGCCTCGATACCGATGAAGCCGTTACCAATATCTTTGCCTTCTTCTACAAGTTCCTCGGTCCCGACCAAAACAATTCACGAACATCCTCGAACTCGACCGCAACACACGGTTATAATAACCGATCAATATTCTCAACCTATTACAGTAATTCGATAAACAACACGTTCGATGACAATCAACAATCAATAAAACCAATTCACAAACCCAACAGCTCAACAATATCTCGATTAACCACTAGTCTGATCAATCCAACTTAAACGATCACAAATTCATAACCGAAACAGGATATACTACACTGTCTGTTGACTTGGCCCACGTTAATCCCTTAACATAGCGTGCGCTAAGTTTCTCCCGTTAGCGTGTGCTAGCCAGTAAGCTTAGCGTGCGCTAATGACATGCAGTTGCATGCATTTCGGATACCGATCAACATATGGCGATTATCAAGAACACTAAGTGATCCTAAACCATGTTCATAGCTATCAAAACAAAATCCGATATCCTTTAACATATAAGTAATCATCCAACTCTTAATCCAATTCATATAATCACATATCATCTTCTTCCTCAAATATCAACATCATAAACACCAAGAACTCATAATCATTGCCATGATCACATCATATGAAGAAACCAACAACAACAACAACATGAAAGATCTGAATTGAAAGAAGACATTAGCCAGCATATCTCTTTGAAGATAAACAACATAATTTGAAACCATTTGAATCATATCAATACCCGTATATCAACATTAACACCAACATAACTCGGTAACCAATCTCATAATCATACTTGTTAACTCATATACATGACGAGGACATCATATATAATCCAAAATGAAATCCAAAGATGAAGAGTAATTTCCTTTTTGAAGGAATGGATTGAATCCCAAGTTTGAATCCGTTCCAATCGATTCCAAGCTTCAAATGTTGTTATGGATGATTAACTCCACCATAATCCAGTGTTTGGAACTTCAAACATATCTCTGAGAACCCTCTCTATCATTTGCAAGGAAGAATGGATGAAATGAAGAATAATGGTCAACTGCACATATATATACTAACTATTATTATCGTGTGCTAACTGTACTTGTTAGCGTGCGCTATCGCGGTCCAGAGGCTACTGCCTTTCTGCATACAATGATTTACGTACGTAATGCCCATGCAATAGCATACGTTAAGGCCTCCATTTAGCGTACGCAAACTTTCATCCATAGCGTGCGCTACTCATAGTTGACTCGTTTGTCTGTATGCTCCAAAGATGGGTCCACACGCCGACAGCTCTGACGAGGATAAGATTCCCTTTGGATGAATCTGATGTTAGCGTGCGCTAACAATATGCATTAGCATGCGCTAACCCTTCACAACAAACATCCGTTTACTCATCGGCACATGCACCGAAAGTGTCCGGGTCCACACGTAGATTCCCTCTGAGCTGTTCTGCACTAGCGTACGCTACCCTATGCCCGTAGCGTGCGCTAAACCCGCATGATAGCGTGCACTACTCATGTATATTAGCTTGCGCTAATAAGGCTATACTTAGCCATTTTCAGCTATTCTTGTCCAATGTCTCAACATACAGAATACGAACATACGACATGCTGGATACATATACTCCTTCCAATAATATTCTCATATGTTACACCCGACACACAATATCTTCAAATACAACTGTCAACCAAATGCAGTAATTATACCAACACAGATGTCTCAGTCCTTCAATTGTTTTATCCATACTGTATAGATTCCATGCTGTACAACATAACTTGGATAAAATAACATTAAACAATAGTAGTAGAAATTCCGGATATTACAATAGTGATCTCGCCCGCACTAAGTTGCTTGGTTACCTGAAAACTATGCGAATCAAAGCAAATATGATTAGTGGAGCATGAATCTACTGTCCATGAAGTGGTAGAACATGCTGCCAAATATGTTTTGACGACTAGTGTATGAGACATACCTTTCTTAACAGCAGGACAGTCCGCTTTGAAATTTCTTTTTTGACTGCACTTATAGCACTTTTCCTTTGCCTTTTTGTTCACCTCAGGCCGAGGAGTCTTGCTTTTTCCCTTGATAGTTGCCATTTTTTTCTGGCCCACTTGTTTCTTCTTCTTCCCCCACTTGGATTTAGAAGTTGAAACACCAGTTGTCGCAAGAACTTGATACCCTTGTTTGAAGAGTCATTCTGCAGCTTGAAGCTCTGTCAACGATTCCACCAACATATATTCCCTACGATTCATGTTGTAGTTTAGGCGAAACTGCTCAAAGCTTACATACATTCCCTACGATTCATGTTGTAGTTTAGGCGAAACTGCTCAAAGCTTCTAGGTAAGCTGCCTAGGATGATATCAACCTGTGTTTCCTGTAAAACCCGTAATTTTGATTTCCGGTAATTTCTTTTTTTTCGACGGAAGTCTGTTTTGACGACTCGCTCATGATCGTTTCGTCATTCTGAAAATGATTAATTCTACACTTTTTGTTATCCTAGTTCGTTTCGGTGTTGTTTTGTTGAGTTCCGTGCTTTTTAGCGACTTTTCCGCACTTGAGTTCGATTCTTGCGAATCTCTTTCGAAACTGCTGTTTCGAGTTTCCCGTAAGTCCGTTTAACTTTTTTAGACGTGTTGTGAACTTCGGTTTGGTTAATCGATCACGTATTGTGATTTTCGGGCATTTTGGGCCATTTTGTAATTTACTGAAAGTTACGGGTATCCGTATCTGTAATTGTTGTCTCGACCCGTTTCTTGGTCGCGTATGATTAATTATGGTATTATGTTTTCATTTCGGGTTGTTGACGTTGTCCGCGAACTTTTCGTCGTGTTCGTTCCGTACGTTTTCGGAAATCGAGTCGTCGAGACCTGGTGGTCGGGTACTGGTCGGACGGTTGCGGGACTGGCCGGATGATTGCGGGCACCGGCCGGACGGGTGTGGCAGGAATCAGCGTAGCGCACGCTACGGCCGGAAGGTAGCGCATGCTACGGCCGGGAGGCAGCGCACGCTACGCCCGGTTGTCTGCGCGCGCTAGCGGGCCGAGGCAGTAGGGCAGTGGGGGTACTGGACTCGGTGGATCGACAGGTAGCGCACGCTACTGCCGGGCACTACATACGCTACGGCCAGCAGGTAGCGCACGCTACAGCCGGCAGGTAGCGCACGCTACGTCCGGAAGGCTGCGCACGCTACCTGGCCGAGCAGTCTAGTCCAGGAGGTCACTGGATTGCGGTCTGGGCCGATAGCGCGCGCTAGCTCGGCAGCCTAGCGCACGCTAGTCCGGCCCAGTATAAATGTGGTGGCGGACCTCATTTTCACTCATTTTTCATTTCCTTTCTTTTCGATCCGCGGCTGGAGCTTCGGAGGTGACGAAGCCATGTTGTTTAACAACAAATCCACGAAGTTCTTGAGTTCATAACATCAATCAATCATCCGTTATCATCTTTTGATCCAGCGAATCAAGGTAATCTTCCTTAGAACCCTAATTTCGTGAATTTGGGGTTTTTTGCATTTTTGTCCGATTCGTTCCGTGTTGTTGATTAATTCATGATGGGTATGATTAATCTTGGTAGTATTCTTGTGTTTAACATCATTTAATCCATTGTTCTTCGTCGAATCGAAGTATATTTCTTGATTTCCTTCGAATCGACTTTTTGGGGGATTTGTTCTCGATCTCGTTTTCCATCCATTTTTGTTAGATAAATTGTGGTTAAATGATGTTGTTAAACATATTCTATGGATTGTATATCCATATTTCAACTTGGAATTCCGTTTTCGTGTTTTGACGGGACGAATCATGTTCTTGGCCGTTTTGGGGGAAACACTTGAATTTTCGTCATTCGTTCTTTGAATGCAACGGCTTTAAGTCGTGCTATGGAATTCATTTCATTGTTGTTATTGTCCTTCGTAGTTTATTATCGCGAGTTCGCGATCGGTGGAGTCGGCGGGTTCGTAGTCGGTTCGTGTCAACCTACTTCAGTCGATTCTCCGCGTTGTTCTTATTCGAGGCAAGTACCTTGTCCATATAATTCTTGTTTTATGGATATGATAATTAGTGATCGTCTCCATGTGTTTATTTGATCATTTGAATTTCACTTTCAAAGATTCAGTTTATCCTTGTTAAAGGCTTGCTTTCAAAACACGTGTGTTTTGTAAATTGTGTGGGTTGTAAGTGACTACGTGAATTCTTTGAATATGTTTGGTGTTGGTGTTGCGCTTGATAACGCATGTGTGCATATATTACCTCATTTCGATGCGTTGTGATTTGACGATTATGTCGTTCTTTGTGTCTGTTGCCTTTGGTGGATTGTATGAATATCCTTGTTGTGACGTGTTAATTGTGTGAATGTATTTTACTCACCGTGGGTTGGTCCGACGGGGCCACGGCGGGAGTCCAATGGTATATCCCTGGATTCACGAGTGCAGTTGCTTATGTTTTAGTGAATGTATTTTACTCACCGTGGGTTGGTTCGACGGGGCCACGGCGGGAGTCCAATGGTATAGCCCTGGATTCACGAGTGCGGTTGCTTATGTTTTAGTGAATGTATTTTACTCACCGTGGGTTGGTTCGACGGGGCCATGGCGGGAGTCCAATGGTATAGCCCTGGATTCACGAGTAGAACTTCACGAGTGCGTGTGTATGTGTTAGTGAATGTATTTTACTCACCGTGGGTTGGTTCGACGGGGCCACGACGGAGTCGATGGTATAGCCACAGGTTCACGGTAAAAACTTCACGAGTTGGTGTATATGATTTGGAACGATTACGCTCACCTTGGGAGGATCCGACGGGGCCACGAAGAGAATCCAATGGTATAGCCCTGGATTCACGAGTTGGTGTTGTATTTTTGGGGACCAAGGTTTACGTATCTTGGGCGATTATATTGTATTGATTTTATGTCCGTTGAGGACACGTGACGTGGGTTTTAACCATGTGAATTGCTGTTGGTTTTCTATTTGCGAAAACAAAATCTTTGGGATGTGACCCTGTTGATTTTTGGAAAGAGAAGAATTCAGTAATCTTAAATTGTTTGCTATTAAAAATCTCGATGGCATTTGAAACTGTTTTATAAATTGCTTCCCTTTATTTGTGATCTTTCGGTTTTGGAAATATTAACCCAAACTCTTGCCTCGGGAAGTGCTTTTCGTTACGTTTGAATCTTTGAGGATTCCTGGTTATTGTTATTCGTGGAATGTGAATTGAATGGCTCGTAATTGCACTTTGTTCTTGCACTAGCAAAACAGTGGAGTTTTGATAACCCCCGAGTATTTGGGGGGTGGATGTCTGTTTTTGCATTCAGGTTTGGGAGCATAACACAGGGTCGGCACGAAGGATGATGAAAGATGAATGATACTAATCACACGAGGATCCGTATGAGGTCATTGGTTTAGTTATAGTTTATTTTCCGCTGCAGTATTCTTTCCCGTTGTACGGGAGTGTTTGTATTCGACCCCTGCGTGGGCATGTAATGAGTTTGAGTTGTATGTATTTATTGAAAGACCAAATCGGTCTACTGAGTCATTTTTAGCCTTAAAGGCATTGTTGAGATGTTATATGTTGTTATCAGCCTGGTAGATCCTTGAGGAAAGGTTCTACGGCGTGTAATATCCCTGGGCGGATTGGGGGTGTTACATTTCCGAATCGATAGTAGCCCCTAAGATATCAATCTCGTTTAGATGAGAAATCATATTTAGAACATGATCCCTTAGCGGGGTTCCTTCAGACATCTGGGTCATCATCAAGACCCTCATAGCATTTTGCTTAGCCGTCCGGTTCTGATGACCAATATCTCGTCGAGATTTTTCATCATTTCTATGGCCGTGCCCATACTCTGATGCTGATGCTGCATAATAGCGAGCCATCTCATCATATTCCTTCCATTTGTGGTATTCCTTCATCTCATCAGGTGTCGAATCCGCATCTGGTTTTAATGGACATTCCTCAATTAGAACAAACTTGTGTTCTTCAGCAGTCAGGACCATATTAAGGTTACGGTTCCAATCAGCAAAGTTAGTGCCATCAAGTTTGTTTTCTTTGAGAATTACAGCAAGTGGATTGAAAGACATCTGAGATAAAGTTATAACATCCATCACATAATACATATCATAGTATATTGAAAAACCTCAAAACACAATATATATGCTAGCAACCAACACCTCAAAAAATCCGCACAGGTAAGCCACGATCGTGTGGACGTTTACACACACATTTCTCAAGTAAAGTTTTACATTTTTAATTTTACTATTTAGTCAATTTATGTTGATAAGTAAAATTACTAATTGGTTTTTCTTGGCCATGTATTAATTAACATAGACTCCAATGGGGAGCTTATTAATTAATACATATAAGTGAACACCATAATTTAACAACCTTAAAATATTATATTTTAATTAATAGTCCTACAGATGGAGATGTCCTTAAAAAAATAATATTTACCTTTTGTTGTCATTTGAAATTTAAAATCAGTGAACCTATAATTAGCACATCCGACATGGAGGAAGACCCTAATATCAACGCGCATGCTAATCACTTCACAATTTAAATTAATTATGGAGGCTAATTTGATTTAATTTTAAAAAAATTAATCAATTTAATCACTTAGTTATTTTGAATTTAAGATTTTTATTTTTCTCGTCCTAACATGCAAGAAAACATATCATGCATAATTTATACATACCATACATTCAAAATAGTATAAACCAAAAATAATTGCAAGGATAATATAATCATCTGATTATCATGGTCGTCATCCCCGAATAGAATCCGAGAAAATCTTCGAATCGATATCTCCCAATGGATCAAGCATCTCGTCACTCGTCCCCGACCAGGCTGTGGATTTCCAAAATTAAAATTTTCAATTTTATGCAAAATTAATTACATAAATAAATTTGAGTTTAAAATCACGACTCTCCGACGGACGCAACGAATGACGGTGAAACGGACCGGACTAAATACTGGACGACCCGACCCGAAATGGAGAACCGACCCGGAACATTCTGCCCGCGGCCCTCGACAGGCAGCTGTGTGCTGGTCGGTGGCGCCCGCCTGATGCTGCTGCCCGACCGTGATTGTCCAGCAGTCCGGGTGTCCCGGTTCTGCTTTATTTCTTCGTGATTTTGTCTTTTCTGAATTCGATTATAATTTCATAGAAATAAAATACATCGAATTACAGCAAAATTAAACAAAAAATAAAACCCTAGATCTACCCATGGATTTTTCCACCGGAAAAATCATTACATGCCTCAAAACCAGGCCAAACCCACAATAACTTAAATAATAAAAAATAACCATTCATATAACTATGATAATTGGATCATATTCCCTGGAACAAAATATCTAGAAAAATATTCCAACAACATACTACATGAATATTTAATGTAACACCCCGATAAGGCGGCCATTACAGTGCCGTGGACCCCACACTGGGATCCACCAGGCGATATCCAAAGTACAGATTAAATACACAATACATGTGATACCGAACCACAAAACATAGTACTTACTCCGATGTGGAGTTTACAGCAGTATGGCCTACGGCCTTATTACACACAGGATCCAAAACATAAGTATAATCCTTATGGAGATGAATTATACCTTAAATAACAATACATTTGTTCAAACTTAAAATGAAGCGAAAAAAAATAACATTACACGGTACGAACATGACCGGACACGAAAGACTTGGGGCCCCCGAACTAGTATCCTTCGAACCCTTCATCATCACCTTGATCTTCCCGTGCCTTGCCTTTTGCTCGACCTAAAATACAACACAAGTATTTCGCCCAACACAGGGTCAGATATACATGATAAATGATTCTCAAGATAGTATAAAATTCACGTATATAAGATTTCAAGAATAACTCCCCGACTAACGAACATACCCCTCGGGCGTATGAACGCTCAGTCACAAAACGTCGAACACATCCAAGTATAAAAATGGGTGTGGCGACTAAGATAGTATGGCTCGAGAGGGACATCACAGTACGCCCGATCCGAATATGTGTCAGTGCACATGTCCACCCCGTATACGGAATCCAGGATATACGTGGGACAATGTACCTAATTAGCCTCAATGAACTACGTCTCGTGTGCACAGCCTTTCATGGAAAAATATTCACGCATGACTATATATTTGCCCGACTAAAAATCCTACACAATATCCAATCGGAACGTAGATATGACTCCGGATATGTCACGATGCAACATGACAACGAATTCAAAAATTCACAAAATCCGAATAAGGATCGAGGACTCACCGAGATGACAACAAGATCAACAATATCAAGGGTCCAAAAGTAACGAACTTGGGAATACAATCCCACGATGAAAACGGGACATCATTAAGAACAACATCAAATCACAAGACACAAGTTTATAAGTGTTTCATATACACGAAATGCATAATCATCATAAGAATTCACACATCATTATAACCAAGCAAGATAACTTGCCTCAATACAGAGGCGTGTAAAGTCCTTCTTTGTCGAACGAACAGCCGGCCCTCGATTCAAAATTGGTTACTCGGACAATCAACCTTGAATGAAGTATATTTTATTCAATAATGCGTTCATATGATCATCTATACCAAACTTCGACGAGACAACATCCTAATTCTCATTTGAGTAGTTCAACTTTAAGATGTTGAGTGTTACTCCAAGAACCTCATTCAATACCATTCTATTCTTACAATTGATTACAAGATGTTTACCAAATGTTTCTTTGGATTAAGATGTGTTAACCAATAATCTCCTACTCTTTAAACTTATCAAGAACATCAAAAGTAAAATCTGCACTTCAATCAATTACTTATGTTGAGTTAAGTAGTTATAATTCCATATTATGATCATGAAGACCACTACGGGTTCAACACCTTCCTTATAATCTTCTAGTTAACTTGGAAGTTTAAACATTACTCCTCTGGATTCACTTTAGCTTAGGTTCAAGAAGGTGATTCCATACTTCTAATGATCAACAAGGGTTTCTCAAAACATTTTATGGTAATTATTCCAAGAAGTTATTTACATCATAATGAAACAAAGATTATTAGTAGTCTATTGGTGTTATTAGTCCAGGAATAAGAGTTTGGTTTAACCAAACATGATCATCATCATTTAAGATACTAAGAACACAACCTTACAAAACCCTTAACTATCATAATCATCATTAAGTTTGTTGGAAGCTTAACTATGAACATGTTTAGCTTGATTAAATCATCACTAGGTGGAGTATACTTAATCACTATCATTATAACTATGAGATTATAGGGTTAAAACGTATGACATACCTTCAGAATTGAAGAACAATACACCAAGACCACAAGAACACAATCTAAGCTTCAAGAATGACTCCAACTCCCAATCAACAAGCTCCAAAATCCAAATGTAAAGCTCAAACACAAGTTGGAAGAAGGTAAATTTGATCTAGGGGTGCAGGAGGATGATTATCTAAGTGAAAACTCAGAGTTTGGTCGTGCAAAATGAAAGACACAAGCTGTCTTTTTATAACGACCATGACTCGTTACGCTACCGGACGGTATTACGTACGTAAGCTCTGTCCGGATCTTCTTGGTGAAACACGAACATCGTTACGTACGTTACCTATCAACGCATTACGTACGTAACGTAGGTCAACTAGATTGCCTCCAAAAGATCAGATATTCGAATCCCGTCCGGCCCTACACGCCGAAAGTTGAGATCGGATACGATTACACTGGTTACGTACGTAACAAGAACACCTTTACGTACGTAAAGAACTAAGCATAACGTACGTTATGTTTAAGGATTAGCGTACGTTATACCCAGGTTAGTAGCTAAAAAAATGTATTAGTCTATGCGACGTTGAGAATCCAATTATAGTGCGAGTGATCGTTATTATTATGTTTATTTATGATATATTCCAATATCAATAACAATACACAAATGCGACAAGAGTACAACAGTATTTGAATTATCCGAACGATACAACAGTAAGTAAGAATTTCCATCGGATATTACATTTAAACTGCTATTATTTAATCACCAAAATTAATTAAAATTGCAAAAACCTAAAAACCATGCTCCGATATCAATTGTTGGCAGTAAAAAGCAACGGAAGTGATTTCATAAAATTTGAATAAAGCATTTTACGCATCAATGAGCACAAAATCTATTTAGGCATGCTAATTAATTAACTACTAAGATTAATAAGTAATTTAAATACTATTTATTATTTATTAAATAATATTGTTGGTGAATCTAATATCCTAGTCTTGATCAAGAGATCATAGGATATTACCTTTTGAAGCGAAGTGGTTGCTACTTGCTGATCTCCTCCTCAAAGCCTTGTAGAGTATGATCCTGCCTTAATCTGGACGTTGTGTGGGCAATAAGTTACTGAATCTTGCTTGACAATGGAGATGGATCTACCGAAATTCTTATTCCTCACAACTCTCAATTTTTTTCTCTTCAAGTAATTCCGATTGCTAGCAGGAATTAAAGTGTTATCGGAATCAAAGACACAAGTCAAGATCCACAATAAAATACTTGGAAGAAAAATCAAAATTCCTTGTGTAAGACTATATGTCACAGCCGAAATCCTCTTCTCCTATGTCCTATTTATAGGCTTTGATCTACTCTAGAGATCTTAAATAGGATTAGGGTTAGGACTCCTAGTGTAACCAACCTTCTATATTAAGCCCTTCCTAAATATGGTTGAGTTCACTAATATCAATTCAATCCACTAAAGAACTAATATTGCACTTTCAACCCAAATTCCAATTTACAAAATTGAGCTCCTTATTTAAATATATTATTTCTGGTACTTACGATATCAAATGTCTATTAATTAATTTAGACTACTGATAGCTTTAATTAATTAATTTCTTATCCAAGAGTAGTACCACTCTAAATCCACCTGCAAGGTTTAATATAATAACCATTATCGAGCTCCTCAAGGGGACATCATCAACCTGCACGAGTAAGGACATGATTTTTAGTTATAATAATTGTCATATAAATAATCATTGTAACACTAGTCCAAGATATAGTTACTTGCTTAAGTCTATAGATGGATCTCTTAAGCTTGCACACTAAGTGCTTATCTCCTTCAACAATGATTCTCTCTGGTTGGCGCGTGTAGATCTCCTTGTCTAGACTTTCATTCAAGAATGCAGTCTTGACATCAAATCTCCAGATCCAAATATTAAGCTATAGCTAAAAGAATCCAGATTGACTAAGCATGGCTACCGACGAAAAGGTTTCGTCATAATCGATGCCCTCCTTATGAGTATAACCTTTCGCTACAGTCCTCACTGTGAAGGTTTCAACCTTCCCATCACCTTATTTCTTTCGCTTGTAGATCCATTTACTCTCAATGGCTTGTACCCAATCAGGTAGTTCTACTAGCTCCCACACTTGATTGGAATCCATAGATCTCATTTCTGATTCCATTGCTACTTTCCAAGAGTCAGCATCTTTATCTTGGATTGCCTCCTTGTATGTCCAGGGATCTGATTCATCTTCGCCTGGGACTGAGTCTGAATATTTTTCCATGCCTATGAATCATTCCGATTGACGAACAACCCTCTCACTACGATGAGACAAATCTTGAGTTGGTGTAAAAGTCTCAAAATCGATATGTGGTGCAGTGTTAGTGGGTGCTTGCACGATTGGTATAGATTCGCGCATGGGTTTATGATTAATGTGATTAACCTCTTCCAGGAATCGAATATTGGTGCTAACAATGACTTTCTGTGAAACGAGCAAAACACGGGTGCTTCATGATCCCGAGGACTATAGAACAAGCCACTCTTCATTCCCTTAGGCTATCCTACAAACACTCATACCTCTGTATGAGATGCCAACTTATCAGCATTCTTATTCAGCACACGTGATGGACTACCCCAAATACGAATATGTCCTAGACTGAGCTTCTGCCTACTCCACAGTTCTATGGGTGTTTTTGGAACAGATTTCGAAGGCACCAGGTTTAATATGTACGCCGTTGTCTCCAAGGCATACCCATAGAATGAAATAGGTAAATCTGAGTAACTCATCATTGACCTAACCATCTCTAAAAGAGTTCTGTTCCTTCTCTTAGCAACACCATTTTGTTGTGGAGTTCCAGGCATGGTGAGCTGGGACGTAATCTACTCATTTGCCAAGAAATCCTCCACTAAGATATTCACCACCACGATCAGATCATAGTGACTTGATACTCTTCTCATGACGCTTCTCCTTTTCAGCCTTGAAATCTCTGAACTTTTCAAAGGCTTCAGACTTACATCGCATAAAATAGATGTATTCATATCTTGAATAATCATCTATAAACGTGATGAAAAATTCAAAATAACCCCTAGCTTATGTAGGGGGTAATTTCTACAATGAATGATGATGACGTTGTAATACCCGGTCGAAAGTCATGTCATTTCAAACCTCTTCATGTTCTTCCAATCGTGATTTGTTGAGCGAATCCTTGTAATCATTGCTTGGAACCACCGTTTTGGGGTTTCCGTACTTCTATTTCGTGTTATTGTTGCCCAGACATTGAATCCTATTGCTTTTATTTTCTTCCCGGGTCATTTTTCATCATTTTAGGACCCGAAGGGGGTGTGAGCCGCGGCACAAGAAGTGTGCGCGCGGCTACACATTTCTAAATCTGGCGAGCGGTGTCTGCAGTGCGCGGCACACTCGGTAGTGCCGCGGCACCTGCTGAGTCATTGCCGCGGCACACCTAGGGCGAGCCGCGGCACACTTGTGTTGCATCCTCGGCCATAAACCGCTGTGCCGGTGCCGCGGCACACACAGGGTGAGCCGCGGCACCGCCGAAACACAGGAGCAATTTTAGGCTGTGCGTACACACTGGTGAGCCGCGGCACACAATGCGGTCAGCTGAGTCGGCTTTTTAAGCGAGATTTCAGCCCATTTTCTCCATTTCCTTCTTCCACCTGCGAGAGAGAGGGTTTGAAAGAGGAGTTTTCTCACATCTTTCACTTGTGAGTTGGATTTTTACCACTTTCATTCAGTTGGGAAGCCCGGATAGTAGATCTAACGCGTATTCCTTGGATCATAGAGCTTGGATATTCAAGAGGTAATTTCTTCGACATCTTGACTTCTCGATTTTGTGTGGGTATTGACGTTTTGGATGATTAAATCATGGTGTATGATGTGATATATGCGTGATTATGGACATGTTTGAGTATTCATCGGATTATTGAAAGATTATTCAAGAACACTTTGAATTTGGTGTTGGATTTTGGGGGTTTTGATTCATCCGTTTTATTCGATTGAAGCTTGAGAACCTTGAGATTTTGATATATCGATACCGTATGAGTGTTTTATTTTGATTTTACGGGTTGGATTGTGCCGTTTTCGGACTTGTGGGAGTTTGGGCGATTTCCCAACCTTTAGTTGTTCACCCGTATATTTTCTTGAATCGTAGACGAGTTTCGGGAGTCTCTTCGTGTAATTTGAGTATGGATAATTAATTGTCATATTACTTGCAAATCGTTTAGGTGCCGGAAGCGCGTTCTTGGACCTACCGAACTCATACCTTTCCTCCGTTCGATTTCTCGGTGTCTCAAAGGCAAGTATACATTTATGATTATACGTTCTCGACTTTGAAAGTAAGAAATATTGATGGCATATCATGAACGAACCATTTTTACGGCATTCATAGATATATTGTTGGCATGTAATGAACGAACCGTTTTGACGGCATTCCTACATGTATCGGCGTATGAGGTGAACGAACCGTTTCTACGGCATTCACATACGTAACGGCGTATGAGGTGAATGAACCGTTTCTACGGCATTCACATACGTCTTATGAGATTTTAGTTATTCCGGAATACTAGTCTTGAACTGATGAATTGACGGTTACATTTACTTTATTGTCGAGGAGTATTGTGTTTCATATTAATATACTTGCACTAGCTATTCGACGGCTAACCCCTTTATGGGGGAAATACGTTTCATGTATTTCAGGTTCCGAGAGTCGGACGGGCGGTATCGGGTCGGCATGAAGATGGTGGGCAAGTGTGATACTGTGTCTTTCTTCCAGTTATGTTTGGAGTTTCTCGTTCAGTGTTATTGTACTGGATTGGCTTTTGAATACTCGAGTATTGTTTTCCCTTTTCCTTGATGTTCCGGCCTGTGTTTGCCTAAGTATTGATTCGAGTTGTGATGTTTGTGAATACATTGGTTATGTTTCGAACACCTTTGTATTATTTTTCATTCCATTGTGTGTAGACCTTATCGGTCAAATTTTATGGTTCCACGTATGTTTAGCCTTGTGGGTCCCACGGCGGGGCTTACGGCGCTGTAATATTCCTGAATAACTTGGGGGTGTTACAGAATATGGTATCAGAGCTTAGGTCTATGGATACCTAGGCTGTCGGTCTTTTGGGTCGAATGAGTCGTCAATTGTCCACAGTATCACTACTCTGCCATCATCACAGTGCGACCGGTACTTGTAATACCTCTTACTCTTCTAATGTTTCCTTATTCGTTATGCTTCTTCTATGGATATCCTTGAGAATCGATCACCTTAATGTCGTGCGTTTGAATTGTGCTTACGTACCTTGTGTGTTCTTCAGTATGTCAGCTGGTAGGGACCGTGGCCGTGGTCGTGGCCGTGGACGAGGAAGGGGTCGTGGCGCGGCCGTATCCATCAGTTCAGTTGCGGGGTCGACCAACCCCAGTTTGTCGAACTCGGTGCATCCCAACACCGAGAGTCAGCACGACCAGTCAGACGGTCAGGGGAACAACGCAGACGTTGGAGTGGCGAATGCACTTCAACAATTGGCTACTCAGATGACCATTTTAGCCCAAACTGTTCAACTGAATAACCCGAACCCAAACACGGATGCCTTGCTTCAGAATGTAATCCGTATGCACCCTCCACAGTTTGGCGGTGCCACAGACCCGTTAGGCTGGGAAGACTGGCTAGCGGAATTGGAGAAGATTTTCGAAGCGGTTGATTGCGCCGAGGTGAGGAAAGTACCAATTGCTCAGTATTTCCTCACTAAGGAGCCCACTACTTGGTGGAAGGTCATCAAGCCACAAGATCGTATTGCCTCGTGGGATGAATTTAAGGAGCTCTTGGAGGCCGAGTTTTGTCCTTGGCCGGTACGAGAGAGCCGAATCCGAGCCTTCTTCGAGGCTAAACCACAAGATATTCCCGTTTCGCAGGCGATCGTGGAGTATAACCAACAATTGATACATGTGAAGGATCAAGTGCGTAGCGAGCGTGATAAGATCCGTTATTTTGATATGCGGATGAATTTGGACTTACGGCGGTACATGGCCGGATTTGCTTGTACCACACTGAAAGAGTATCAGGACAGAGCT
Source organism: Orobanche coerulescens (assembly GCA_033398695.1). NCBI lineage: Eukaryota > Viridiplantae > Streptophyta > Magnoliopsida > Lamiales > Orobanchaceae > Orobanche > Orobanche coerulescens. The sequence goes on along the minus strand of CM065816.1, from coordinate 71,820,334 downwards.
TTAGCCCATGATATGTTGAGCCCCGACAATGATGTCGTTGAAGAACCGAAGAAGCAGAAAGTCGGGGGAAATTTTTCTGGCTCTAAGGGTGGCAACTTTCAGAAGTCACAGATGACTAACCGTTTTGCCGGACAGTCGTCACGTTCTAATAAAGGGAAGAGGGGTTACCGTCCCACTCCGAGTACCTCAAATCGCACAGTGACTTGCTATAATTGTGGTCGTCCAGGCCACTTTAGTTCGGAATGCTACTTTCCACTATTAAAGTGTCACACGTGTGGTCAGATGGGGCATAGAGCGGTTTACTGTTCCGAGACGAACCAGACTTTGGAAACTCGGGCTTCTGCCCCAACACCTCTTGATCAAGGTATTAATCAGCGACAATCTTTTGGTCAACCTCAGCAGAATTTTGGCAGGGGCCGGGGTCGGGGTCAGAACGCTGGAGGGGGGAACTCTAGCGTCGGTTCGGTGCAACCACGAGTTTATGAGATGCGTCGAACAGACGAACCCGATGCGGCGGTGGCTTCAGGTACCATCCATATTCTATCCTATCCAGTCCGTGTACTTTTTGATTCGGGTGCTACACATTCTTTTATTTCTTTGGAGTGTTTACGCCGTTTGAATATAACTTGTTTAACTGCTTGTGATCCCTTTATCGTGAGACTGCCTAGCGGGGATATGATTGTGGGGAATCGGGAGATTAGAGATTTTCCGGTGGTTATATCCGGTATGGAATGGTTATCGAATTTAATTGTAGTTGATATGGAAGGCGAGGACGTAATCCTCGGCGAGGACTGGCTTAGTAATCACCAAGCGATTATGAATCACCGTACCAAAGTTATCACCATAATGACTAAAAACGGATCTGAGTACTCATTTTTGGGGCGTAAGTCGGGCCAATCCAAGTTATTTATCAGTGCCATGAAGGCCGTAAAACTTTTGAATAAAGGTTGTACGGGCTATTGGTGTTATGCTTTGAAAACGGAAGGAAGCGAAGTCGATTTCTTTTCAATTCCGGTTGTTAATGAGTATCCCGATGTTTTTCCGGATGATCTTCCGGGATTACCGCCAGTTCGAGAGATAGAATTTACCATGGACTTAGATCCAGATGCGGCTCCGATTTCTAAAGCACCTTACCGGTTGGCACCTTCCAAAATGCAAGAATTGAAGAATCAGTTGGGAGAACTTCTGGAAAAAGGGTACATCAGACCGAGCGCTTCGCCTTGGGGCGTGCCTGTTCTTTTCGTGAGGAAGAAAGATGGTTCATTACGTTTGTGCATCGACTACCGCGAGCTGAATAAAGTAACCATCAAAAATAAGTATCCTTTGCCTCGTATAGACGATTTATTTGATCAATTGCAAGGGGCTGCGGTTTTCTCGAAAATTGATTTAAGATCCGGGTATTATCAACTCAGGGTGAGGGAGTCCGACGTTCCGAAGACGGCATTCCGGACGAGATATGGGCATTATGAATTTGTAGTTATGCCTTTTGGGTTGACGAATGCGCCGGCAGTATTCATGCAGTTAATGAATAAAATATTCATCGAGTACCTCGACAGGTGTGTAGTCGTATTTATTGACGACATCTTGATCTATTCTCGAGATAGGGAGGAACATGCCCGGCACTTGCGTTTGGTCTTAGACATTTTGAGAACCGAGCACCTCTATGCAAAATTCTCGAAATGTGAGTTTTGGTTGGAAGAAGTTATGTTTCTCGGCCATGTGATTTCGGCCAAAGGGGTTCGTGTAGACCCGCAGAAGATGGAGGCAGTGCTAGGCTGGGCACTGCCTAAAAATGTTAAGGAGGTTCGTAGCTTTTTGGGCCTTGCTGGGTATTACCGTCGGTTTGTCGAGGGGTTCTCGAAACTCGCTCGACCGCTTACGAAATTACTCCAGAAGATCGAAAAGTTTGTTTGGACGGATGAGAGACAACAGAGGTTCGATGAACTAAAGAGACGTTTGACTTCAGCGCCAATATTAACTTTACCACATGGTAGCGAGGGCTTTGCAGTCTACAGTGACGCTTCGGGTCAAGGCCTGGGCTGTGTTCTTATGCAGCATGATAAGATAATAGCTTTTGCGTCACGACAACTAAAGCCTTACGAGATGAATTATCCTACTCATGATTTAGAGTTGGCCGCAATTGTCTTCGCACTCAAGATTTGGCGGCATTATTTGTATGGTTCACCGTGCCGGATTTATACCGATCACAAGAGCCTGAAGTATATTTTCAGCCAGAAGGAGCTGAATATGAGACAGAGACGTTTGCTAGAGTTGATAAAGGATTATGATCTGGAAATTCTTTACCACCCCGGGAAAGCCAATGTCGTTGCGGATGCTTTGAGCCGCAAATCGGCATCGCTTTAAATGCTCGAGGTTCTTACGTCCCAGACGAAAATTCGTCAAGATCTAATTGAGCAAGGGATAGAAATTTGGCTTCAGCGAGTACAGGGACAGTTGTGTACTCTCGAAATTACTTCGTCCTTAGTTGCCGACATCAAAGGGAAGCAGTGGAGTGACCCGATGATTTCTCAACTGAAGGAAGATGTGATTAAAGGAAAAGCTCCAGGCTTTATGGTTCACGATGATAGTATTCTGAGATTTCAGGGCAGGCTTTGTGTTCCGAACGATTTGGAGTTGAGACAGAGGATTCTCCGAGAAGCTCATGTTACGCCTTACTCAATCCACCCCGGAGCGAGTAAGATGTACAAAGATTTGAAGCGCAATCTTTGGTGGAATAACATGAAGAAGGATGTTACGGAGTTTGTACTACGATGCTTGACGTGTCAACAAGTCAAGATCGAACATCAACGACCGACGGGGTTGTTGAAACCACTTCCCATTCCCGAGTGGAAGTGGGAAGACATCTCAATGGATTTCATCACTGGCATGCCGAGAACTCGGACTGGAATGAATATGATTTGGGTAATTGTCGATCGATTGACCAAGTCTGCACACTTTTTGGGTATTAAGGATACTTGGGGACCGGATAGACTGGCTCGAACCTTTATTGCTGAGATCGTGAGGCTACACGGTGCCCCCAAGACTATTGTTTCTGATCGAGATGGCCACTTTGTATCACACTTTTGGCAGGCCGTTCATCAGGCTCTGGGTACTGAGTTGAGATTGAGCACTTCCTTTCATCCTCAGTCGGACGGTCAGACAGAGAGGACGATTCAGACTCTGGAAGATATGTTACGGGCTTGTGCCTTGGATTGGAGTAATGATTGGGAGCTTCACCTACCGTTGATCGAGTTTGCTTACAATAATAGTTGGCATGCGTCGATCAAAATAGCACCCTTCGAGGCACTCTATGGTAGGCGATGTAGGTCGCCATTATGTTGGGACGAGGCTTCTGAGCTAGTTGGGACGGAACCGGATATGTTATTGGAGACCAAGGAAAAGATTTCTATTATCCGAGATCGATTACTGACTGCCCAGAGTCGTCAGAAATCTTACGCTGATACTCGTCGTCGACCATTGGAGTTTGAAGTGGGGGATCACGTATTGCTCAAAGTATCGCCAACCAGAGGAGTTTTCCGTTTCGGGAAAAAGGGAAAACTCAGTCCAAGGTATATCGGACCTTTCGAGATTTTGGACAGAGTTGGAGATTTAGCTTATCGCTTGGCGTTGCCTCCATCTTTGAGTCACGTCCATAGTGTTTTTCATATGTCCCAGTTGAGGAAGTACGTACCGGATCCGAGCCACATTATCGACTACAGTGAGATTGACGTAGCCGAGGATATTACCTTTCCGGATAGACCCGTGAAGATCCTTGAGCGTCGCGAGAAACAGCTTCGGCATAAGACCATTCCACTAGTTAAGGTACAATGGTCGAGGCATGGATTCGAAGAGGCGACTTGGGAGACGGAAGAGAAGATGCGGGTGGAATACCCCGAACTATTTATTTCTTAAGTTTCGGGACGAAACTTCCTTTTAGAGGGGGAGAATGTAATACCCGGTCGAAAGTCATGTCATTTCAAACCTCTTCATGTTCTTCGAATCGTGATTTGTTGAGCGAACCCTTGTAATCATTGCTTGGAACCACCGTTTTGGGGTTTCCGTACTTTTATTTCGTGTTATTGTTGCCCAGACATTGAATCCTATTGCTTTTATTTTCTTCCCGGGTCATTTTTCATCATTTTAGGACCCGAAGGGGGTGTGAGCCGCGGCACAAGGAGTGTGCGCCGCGGCACACACATTTCCTAAATCTGGTCGAGCGGACTGTACCGGGTGCCGCGGCACACTCCGGCAGTGCCGCGGCACACTCCGGCAGTGCCGCGGCACACTTCCGAGTCATTGTCGCGGCACACCTAGGCTGATCCGCGGCACACTTGTGTTGCATCCTCAGCCATAAACCGCCTGTACCCGGTGCCGCGGCACACCTGGGCTGACCCGCGGCACACTGCCGAAACCTGGGAGCAATTTTTAGGCCTGTGCCGCGGCACACCTGGGCTGAGCCGCGGCACACAATGCGGTCAACTGCAGAATTCGGCTTTTTAAGCGAGATTTCAGCCCATTTCCTCCATTTCCTTCTTCCACCTGCGAGAGAGAGGGTTTGAGGGAGGAGTTTTCTCACATCTTTCACTTGTGAGTTGGATTTTTACCACTTTCATTCAGTTGGGAAGCCCGGATAGTAGATCTAACGCGTATTCCTTGGATCATAGAGCTTGGATATTCAAGAGGTAATTTCTTCGACATCTTGACTTCTCGATTTTGTGTGGGTATTGACGTTTTGGATGATTAAATCATGGTGTATGATGTGATATATGCGTGATTATGGACATGTTTGAGTATTCATCGGATTATTGAAAGATTATTCAAGAACACTTTGAATTTGGTGTTGGATCTTGGGGGTTTTCGTAGATTCATCCGTTTTATCCGATTGAAGCTTGAGAACCTTGAGATTTTGATATATCGATACCGTATGAGTGTTTTATTTCGATTTTACGGGTTGGATTGTGCCGTTTTCGGACTTGTGGGAGTTTGGGCGATTTCCCAACCTTTAGTTGTTCACCCATATATTTTCTTGAATCGTAGACGAGTTTCGGGAGTCTCTTCGTGTAATTTGAGTATGGATAATTAATTGTCATATTCCTTGCAAATCGTTTAGGTGCCGGAAGCGCGTTCTTGGACCTACCGAACTCATACCTTTCCTCCGTTCGATTTCTCGATGTCTCAAAGGCAAGTATACATTTATGATTGTACGTTCTCGACTTTGAAAGTAAGAAATATTGATGGCATATCATGAACGAACCGTTTTTACGGCAATCATAGATATATTGTTGGCATGTAATGAACGAACCGTTTTGACGGCATTCCTACATGTATCGGCGTATGAGGTGAATGGACCGTTTCTACGGCATTCACATACGTAACGGCGTATGAGGTGAACGAACCGTTTCTACGGCATTCACATACGTCTTATGAGATTTTAGTTATTCCGGAATACTAGTCTTGAACTGATGAATTGACGGTTACATTTACTTTATTGTCGAGGAGTATTGTGTTTCATATTGATATACTTGCACTAGCTATTCGACGGCTAACCCCTTTATGGGGGAAATACGTTTCATGTATTTCAGGTTCCAGGAGGTCGGACAGGCAGGTATGGGGTCGGCATGAAGATGGTGGGCAAGTGTGATACTGTGTCTTTCTTCCAGTTATGTTTGGAGTTTCTCGTTCAGTGTTGTTGTACTGGATTGGCTTTTGAATACTCGAGTATTGTTTTCCCTTTTCCTTGATGTTCCGGCCTGTGTTTTCCGAAGTATTGATTCGAGTTGTGATGTTTGTGAATACATTGGTTATGTTTCGAACACCTTTGTATTATTTTTCATTCCATTGTGTGTAGACCTTATCGGTCAAATTTTATGGTTCCACGTATGTTTAGCCTTGTGGGTCCCACGGCGGGGCTTACGGCGCTGTAATATTCCTGAATAACTTGGGGGTGTTACAGACGTCAGACACGTCAGTCAGGTTGGTTGAATCGGGCACTAGCAACATGTCAACACAAAACACGTAAGAGCCCTTACGGAGCACCGGTGGGGTGTCAGCCAAAGAGCCTCCGACGCTCAAGTTAGTAAACAATTTTATATTGTAATAAACGAATTAAATAAAATATATAATAGAGCAATTGATGATGTTGGTGGTATCGGACGGTTGGGTACGTCCGGTGAGTGATGGAGGTAAGGCGGTGGTTGAGAGCGCCGGAGAATGATAATATTGGACGATCAGGTACGTCCGGTAGGTGATGGAGGTAAGGCGGTGGTTGAGAGCGCAGGAGGATTAGAGAGAATTATTAGAGAGTATAATTTGAGTAGAAAATGACTTTGCATTCAATGAATTGATTGGGTCAGTTATCTTGCCTTTACATAGGACAGCTTGGGCTTCCTAGGGTTTTTCCCCTATTCGTCTGTCACGTTGATTCGCTTGTCCGTCACCTATCCATTATGTTGACTTCCTTGGCCCTCAACTTTATTCGTCCGCTACTTTAGCCTGCTTTTATAGCTTTTGACTCGTTCAAAAGTCATTTTATCTAACCATTCAAATACACGTGGCTGATGTGGCGAACCCCTGGATCCAGTTTTGTTTGCATATCTTTCCAAGCCAAGGGCCCAACGAATTTATCTTAGATAAACTCTCTAGTCTGTTGGGTTTGTTGGGCTGGTTGGAAAGACTTTGTTAGGCTTGGGCTGTATTGACAACATTTGTCCACTACAGCCTGGATGTTCATTGGATCACATACATCTGTATGAACCAATTCTAACACGTTCTGAGCACGGGTTTCCTTAGTTTTAAAAACCCTTTTGGTCATTTTAACTTCCAAATAATATTCACAAATTGGAAATGACTCAACTTAGAGGTCATACAATGGGCCATCATCTACCAATCTTTGAATTATTCCAAGGTTCACATGACCCAACCGTAAATGCCACATATATGTTTGGTTTACACTTGAAGGTTCTTTTTTCTATTTAGGTTTAGACAAAGAATTAAGCGATTTATGTTTATACATGGAATTTTCTGCAGTATTAATGACATATAGTCCATATCTATATGTACCTTTGCAAACATATTCACCATTTCTTCTAATAAGAGCATCACCATCAAAAGAAACTGAATAACCATCACAACTCAATTTAGAACCTGAAATTAAATTCATTCTAAAATAGGTACTAATAATACATTATTAAGGACTAATATCTTATCACTAATCTTCAACTGCATGACTCCCGCTGCTACAGCCATAAGCATGGAAAAATCGCCACAGTTGCTGGTGATCTCGCCGGCACTAAGTTGCTTGGTTACCTGAAAACCATGCGAGTCAAAGTAAACATGATCACTGGGGCCTGAATCTACTATCCACGAAATGGTAGAACAAGTTGACAAATATGTTTTGACTACTAGTGCACGAGACATACCTTTCTTAAGAGCAGGCAGTCCGCTTTGAAATGTCCTTTCATACCGCACTTGTAGCACATTTCTTTTGGCTTTTTGTTTGCCTCAGGATGAGGAGCCTTGATTTTTTCCATGAGAGTTGCCACTTTCTTCTGGCCCACTTGTTTCTTCTTCTTCTTCCCCCACTTGGATTTAGAAGTTGAAACACTAGTTGCCGCAAGAACTTGATACCCTTGTGTGAAGAGTCCTTCTGCAGCTTGAAGCTCTGTCAGCAATTCTGCTATGGTATATTTCCTAAGATCCATGTTGTAGTTTAGGCGGAACTTTTCAAAGCTTCTAGGTAAGCTGCCAATGATGATATCGACCTGCATTTACAAATCGAGAGTAGCCCCTAAGATATCAAGCTCGTTTAGATGAGAAATCATCTTTAGAACATGATCTCTTATCGGGGTTCCTTCAGATATCTGGGTCGTCATCAAGACCCTCATAGCATTTTGCTTAGCCGCCCAGTTCGGATGACCAAACATCTCGCCGATATTTTTCATCATTTCCGCAGCCATGCCCATACTCTGATGTTGATGCAGCAATACATTTGCTAAAGAAGCCAAGATGTAACAGCGTGACATCTCATCATATTTCTTTCATTTGTGGTATTATTTCACCTCATCAGGTGTCAAATCCGCATCTAGTTTTAATGGGCATTCCTCAGTGAGAACAAACTTGTGTTCTTCAGTGGTCAGGATAATATTAAATTGGTTACATTTCCAATCAGTAAAGTTAGTGTCATATGTAACACCCCCAAGATATTCGAGGTGTATTACAACGCCGTGGACCCCTACATGGGACCCACCAGGCTAACACAAGAAAACACCACTCGACTAACCGTCTCGGTTAGCAAGGAAACAATTGTTAACAACAAGAACATAAAACAACACGTCCGGTACAACCGGCATAATAAACATCAACCGACAAATACAGTAACTCCAACGAAGACCAATCACAATCCGAAAGGAAAAGCCTAAGTACTCACAAGTACAATCTATAAGTTTACAATTTGGAAAACATCCACATCAAAAGAGACAGTAGGAAATAACAAGACTCAATTGCACATGTCAACAACCTTGGCCGACATCCTCGTACCATCCCAGCGCCCGATCGTCTGACTGAACATAACCTGAAATCCATAACAAGAATTTCCCCGACAATGGGTCCCCAAAGGGGTTAGCAATTACGCTTGTACAAGTATTCAAGGCAAACCAATCGCTTACACATTTCATATTACATGCACCAATATCATTTCAAAAACCAAAACCAGACATGTCTTTTCCGGAAACAAACAGTCAAATAATCAATTTGCCTAGGACTAGGACGCCACCATGAATCCCACCCAAGGCCTCTAAGGACCCTCCCGAGCTGGCCACTTTATAAAATAAGTCACGCACAGGCATCGCCTAGGACCAGGACGCCACCATGAATCTCACCCGAGGCCTCTAAGGACACTCCCGAGCTGGCTAGCGAAACAAACTCGTGAATCCAGAGTGAAGTCATAGATTCCCCCGAGGCCCCGTTGGACCCTCCCAGGGTGAGTAAAGCACACACAATATACATTACCATTACATATTAAGCATAAAAGTTCCCAAAAATACTTGCCTTGAATAATTGACGACGCAACGAACGGGATGGAAAGTCACCAACGAACGCTAGGAACCAACGAAACCGAACCTAACGATTCGAAGAATACAATCACAACCATTTCTAAACGAATACGGAATAGGAATACACCCGAAAACCCGCCTACGATTCATGTATATTCGTATATAAACAACAACAAGGGCGGACCACAACCAAACCCTCTCGATTCCGTAAAAACCACGAAATATACCATGAATCCGTAGGGAAACTAAGAATACCAACAAGATTAATCATATTCATCATGAATTAATCAACAAAACGGAATGAATCGGACAAAAACGCGAAAACCCCCAAATCTCCCCAAAAGTAGGGTTCTAAAGATCTAACCTTGATTTGCTGGATCGAAGGATGTTATAAGATGATTGATCAATGATATAACCTCAAGAACTTCATGGATTTGTTGTCCAACAACATGGTTTCATCTCCTCCAAAACCCCAGCCGCGGACGGAAGAGAAAGCAAATGAAAAATGAATGAAAAAGTGGCTGATCTGTCATATAAATACTGGGCCGGAACTAGCGTGCGCTAGCCTTCCCGAACTAGCGTGCGCTATCGGCTGGTATCGGCCGAGTACCCTCGGCCAGGGCCCGCACGACCCGGCACCACCGACCAAACCTGCCGACCGTGACTCGCCCGACTTCAAGGCGCTACGGCCGGAAGCTCGCGCGGCTAGCCGACTGGCCCAAAGTAACCTCTGGACTAAACAGCTAGCCCAGGCAACGTACGCTAGTCGGCCGACAGCGTGCGCTACCCCTGCCGGTTAGCGTGCGCCACGACCGACAGTAGCGTGCGCTACCTGCCGATCCTCCCCGAGTCCAGAACCTCAGAACCTCTCTACCCTGACCCGATAGCGTGCGTCGGCCGACCGCATAACGTGCGCTACTACTGCCGGTTAGCGCACGCAGTCTTCCGGCAGTAGCGCACGCTACGCCGGTTGCTGCCGCGCCAGCCCGGCCAGTGCCCACAATCGTCCGGCCAGGACCCACCACCGCCCGGCCAGCTGCTCAGCCGTCATGATCCGACGACTCGATTTCCGAAAACGTACGGAACGAACACGACGAAAATCTCGCAGACAACATCAACGACCCGAAATGAAAACATAATGCAATAATTAATCATACGCGACCAAGAAAAGGGTCGAGATGACAAATACAGATATGGATACCCTTAACATTTGGTAAATTACAAAATGGTCCAAAACGCTCGGAAATCACGATACGTGATCGAATAACCAAACTGAAGTTCACAACACGTCTAACAAAGTTAAACGGACTTACGGGAAACTCGAAACAGCAGTTTCGGACGAGATTCGCAAGAATCGAACTCAAGTGCGGAAAAGTCGCTAAAAAGCATGGAACTCAACAAAACAACACCGAAACGAACTCGGATGGCAAAAAGTGTAGAATTAATCATTCTCAGAATGGCGAAACGGTCATAAGCGAGTCCTCAAAACGGACTTCCGCCAAAAAAAAGAAATTACCGGAAATCGAAATTACGGGTATTACATTCTACCCTCCTTAAAAGAAGTTTCGTCCCCAAACTTAAAATAAGTAGGGAGAAGCAATATCCCCTTCCAAGAAAACTTTACGAGATACACAAAAACCGAAAACTCGTGCCCGACGGCGAAACGCTGCAAGAAGCGCAAAGAGACATACGGCATGAAAATACGCTCCACGGCGACTAACACAACGCTATCGATAGAGACAGAATAAAATCAACAAGTGACAAGCGTCATCAAACAGACAATACAATCGAGTCGATTATCCGAACAATCATAAAACTCAACAAACGAAAATCAATACGATTGACCAACCCAACGGTTCATCAACCAAAACGCGAGCCAACGCTGAACAAATACGGAATTCCACCGCCCAAGGGTTGGAAGATCGAAAACGAGACTAATTTCCCGAACTTAAGGGAATTACGAAGGAGCCTGAACGCTCAACAATCACGAAACGAGAACAAAAACCGAACAAACAAACGATTGAGACAACAAAAATCGAACAATCATGTACGAAACACGTAGGATAATAAAATTCAAACAACAACTCCCAGGATGACCTGGTGAGAACAACAAGACGTGCATTCCCATAAGATCCACAGGAAAGGGAATAGCGATTGAAGAGCCACAACGACAGACGAGTTATTCCGAAACAATACCACCCTCATTCGATCAACAAAAACCAGGGATAGGGAAAGTTCAGAAATGTTAACGAGCATAAACGAGTCGATAGAGCCGAAAATACAGAAGTTCAAAATCCGATCCACTTCAAATAAAAGAACTATTAGAACCAAAAGATGTTACTTCCGAACAAGGTTCACAAGAATCAAACCGAATTCGGAAAAGTCACAGCGATAACCAGATCGACTCAAAACCAGACCACAACTCGTTCGAATGATGAAACCAAGGTACAGAACAAGTTCAGAAGGTATCAATGAACACGAGCGAATCGATAGACTGGAGAAAGAGAAAATATAGAAGTCAAAATAGTACGGGTATTACCTTTGACCTCGCCCCCGAAACTCACAACAACGGAACCAAGGTAACAATACAACAAGCAACCGACACAACGCGGAACAATCACTGATGCACACAATCATACCAACCCGAGATCTAACAGCTCGCATATATGCGATAATGCATAAACCGCTACGAGGCGGCAACATCCAATACCAACATCGCACCCCTCACGGATGTAACACCCCCAATCCGCTCAGGGATATTACACGCCGTAGAACCCTTCCTCAAGGATCTACCAGGCTGGTAACAACCTATAACAACTCAACCATGCCTTTAAGGCTAAAATAACTCAGTAGACCGATTTGGTCTTTCCACAAATACATACAACTCAAATACAACTCATGCCCACGCAGGGGACAAAATACAACCACACCCGTACAACGGGAACAATATAGCAGCGGAAAATAAAGTACAACTGAACCAACACACGATGTACGGTTCCTCATGTGATTAGTATCGATCATCTTTCATCATCCTTCGTGCCGACCCTGTGTTATGCTCCAAAACCTGAATGCAAAAACAGACATCCACCCCCCGAATACTCGGGGGTTAGCAAAACTCCACTGTTTTGCTAGTGCAAGAACAAAGTGCAAATACGAGCCATACAATTCACATTCCACGAATAACAATAACCAGGAATCCTCAAAGATCCAAACGAAACGAAAAGTACTTCCCGAGGCAAGAGTTTGAGAAATCACTTCAAAAATCGAAGTATCATAAATCAATGGAAGTAATTTATAAAACGGTTTAGAATGCCATCGAGAGTTTTAATAGAAAACAAATTAGGATTATCAAATCCTACTTTTCAAAATCCAAAGACAAAAGGGTCACCGCCCAAAGGTTTACTTTCTAAAAAAAATGACATTAACCAAACCGTTGGGATTTTAGCCCCAAATCCGTAAAACGACTTTTACAAAACCGTTGGGATTTTAGCCCCAAATCTCATCAACTCGCAGTACACAAGAACGACCACAAGGTTCGTCTCCCAACATCAAAATCCACAAATAAAGGATTTAACACAAACAACAAAATACTCTAGTGCCATCCTAGCCAAGTAGGCCAAACGAACAACTTACCTCTTACACACTTAGTCAATGCATGCAATCATGAAAACCTTTCGAAAGCACTCATTTCCGGAAATGCCATAATCAAATCACATTTGCAAAATGCACCACAATTAATCGTCGATCCACGTCTCTGTGGACCCCTACCGAGACCCCGTCGGATCTAACCCGTAGTGGTTAAAAGCAAGCTCGTCGATCCACGTCTCTTGTGGACCCCTACCGAGACCCCGTCGGATCTAACCCGTAGTGAGCATACACACACACACGTTACTCATGCAATACTAATATGCTAAGAATGTAAGTTCATTAAGAATACTCACTAGAGATGGCCACTTACTCGACGCCGTTATCAAACTCTTCAAAAACACCATAACAATATTAAATACGGAATACACGATCCCATAACTTTAAACATAGGAGTATCATCATCAAAGACTTCAACGTTCAAAATAATCAAATCATAATCAATTCTCAAAACACACCGTTCACAAAACACCCGCGCATTTTGAAAGAAAGCCTTTAACGAGGCCAAACCGAAATCTTTTGAAACTTCATTTCAAATAACCAAACAAACACACCAAGACGATCACCGATCATCATATCCACAAAATAAGAAAAGTATGGGCAAGGTACTTGCCTCGAATAACCACAACGCGGAGAATCGGCCGAAGTAGGTTGGCACGAACCGACTACGAACTCGCCGACTCCACCGAACGACAATCCACAACAATGAACTACGAACGAAAACAATAACAACGAAAATGAATTCCAAATTACGACCCAAAGCCGCTGAATTCAAAGAACAAATGACGAAGGTTCAAGGATTTCCCCCAAAACGGCCAAGAACACGATTCGTCCCGTCCAATCACGAAAACGGAATTCCAAGTTGAAATATGGATATACAATCCATAGAATATGTTTAACAACATCATTTAACCATAATCAATCCATCGAAAACGGATGAAAAACGAGATCGGGGACAAATCCCCCAAAAAGTCAATTCGAAGGAAATCAAGAAATATACTTCGATTCGACGAAGAACAATGGATTAAATGATGTTAAACACAAGAATACTACCAAGATTAATCATACCCATCATGAATTAATCAACAACACGGAACGAATCGGACGAAAATGCAAAAATCCCCAAATTCACGAAATTAGGGTTCTAAGGAAGATTACCTTGATTCGCTGGATCAAAGGATGATAACGGACGATTGATTGTTGTTATGAACTCAAGAACTTCATGGATTTGTTGTTAAACAACATGGCTTCGTGACCCATGAATCGCCACCCGCGGACGGAGAAGGAAGGAAGTGAAAAACGAAATGAAATGTGACTCGACCACATTTATCTCGGGCCGGATCGCCCGCGCAGTCGCCGAGCTAGCGTGCGCTATCGGCCAGTGCCGCGATCCAAGAGCCTTCGACTAGGCCGCCGCCGTAGCGCGGCGCAGCCTTCCGGCCGTGGCGGCGCTACCGCTGGCCGTGGCGTACGCAGGCGTCCGGCGAAGCGCGCGCACCGCCGAGCCCGACCGATTCTGAACCCCGTGACTCCACTGCTCGTGCCCGCTAGCGCAAGCGTCGTTAGCCGTCGGTAGCGGCGCTACACTGCCGGTTAGCGCGCGCAGCCTTCCGGCCAGAAGCGTGCGCTTACGCCGGTTCTCGCGCACCCGTCCGGCCGGGTGCTCGCAATCGTCCGGCGATCCATGCAACCGTCGGCGATCCGCAACTGCCGTGGCTCGGCGACCCGATTTCAAAACGCGTAACGAACATGACGAAAAGTTCGCGGACGACATCAACGACCCGAAATGAAAACATAATACCATAATTAATCATACGCGACCAAGAAATGGGTCGAGACAACAATTACAGATACGGATACCCGTAACTTTCAAGAGATTACAAAATGGCCCAAAACGCCCGGAAATCACGATACGTGATCGAATAACCAAACCGAAGTCCACAACACGTATAACAAAGTTAAACGGACTTACGGGAAGCTCGAAACAGCAGTTTCGAACGAGATTCGCAAGAATCGAACTCAAGCGCGGAAAAGTCGCTAAAAAGCACGGAACTCAACAAAACGACACCGAAACGAACTCGGATGTCAAAAAGTGTAGAATTAATCATTCTCAAAATGACGAAACGGTCATGAGCGAGTCGTGAAAACGGACTCCGTCCGAAAAAAAGAAATTTACCGAAAATCGAAAATTGCGGATATTACATTCTACCCTCCTTAAAAGAAGTTTCGTCCCGAAACTTAAAACAAGTAGGGAGAAGAAATATTCCACCAGGAAAAACTCAACGAGATACACAAGAATGCGTAACTAACGCCCAACGGTGAAATGTTACAAACAACGCAAAGGAATATATGGCGTGTAAACATGCTCCACGGCGACCAACACAACGTCGCCGTTAGGGATATAATAAAACCAACAAGTGACAAGCGTCATCAAATGGATAATACAATCAAGTTAATTATCCGAACAATCGCAAAACACAACGAACGAAAATAAATACGATTGACCAACCTAACGGTATATTGATCAAAACGCGAGCCAAACGCTGAACAAATACGGAATTCCACCGCCTAAGGGCTGGAAGATCGAAAACGAAACTAATTTCCCGAACTGAAGGGAATTACGAAGGAGCCTGAATGTTCACCAATCACGGAACGAGATCAATAAAAACCGAACAATCAAACGATTGAACCACAACGATCGAGACAACAAAAATCGAAGAATCATGTTCGAATCACGAAGGATAATAAAATTCAAACAACAACTCCAAGGTTCACATCTCGACTCGAGACAATATATGATCCGGTGAAAACAACAGGATGTGCATTCACATAAGATCCACAGGAAAGGGAATAGCAATTAAAAGGTCACAACGACAAACGAGTTATTCCGAAACAATACCACACTCGTTCGATAAACATAAACAAGGGGCAGGACAAGCTCAGAAATGTCAACGAACATAAATGAGTCGACAGAGTCGAAAACATAAGAGTTCCAAATCCGATCCACTTCGAATAAAAGAACTAATAGAACCAGATGATGTCACTCCCGAACAAGGTTCACAAGAATCGAACTGAACCCGAAAAAGTCACATCGATAACCAGATCGACCCACAACAAGATCACAGCTCGTTCGGACGATGAAACCGAAATACAAAACAAGTTCATAAAGTACCAACGAACATGAGCGAATCGATAGACTGGGGAAAGAGAAAATACAGAAGTCAAAATAGTACGGGCATTTCCTCCGACCTCGTCCACGAAATTCACAAAAACGGAAGCAAGGTCAACAAGACATTAAACAACCGACACATAACGGAACCATCACATATGCACACGGTCATACCAAACCAAGCTCTAACAGCTCGCACATGCGCGATAACGCAGAAATCACCATGAGATGGCAACATTCAATACCAACATTCCGCCTCTCACAGGGGGCTAGCACAACCAATGTGTGGAAAGCGACTCAACGCTCACACCGCCAATTCGATCATACTCGGGAGAAAGTATCAAAATGACAACGCGAACATCATACATACATACCCAGCCCTCAAACGGGAATGGATAGGTTTTAAAAACGAAAACCTCATTTTGAAAATAATTTAGAAGAACACTGGTTGATCTTGAGTATCACCTTTCAAAAAGTACAAACGTGAAACATCGTTATCGAGACATTGGAGAACCATTTCGCATTTGAAAAAAAATGAGGACACTTTCTCGTAGTGAAAACTTTCAGAATATTCGACCCTCGGGTCTAAATAGAAGTGTTTCTAAAACATTGAAAATATCTCAAAGCATTTTGGTCCTCGAAGTAGAATTTTTTTTTTTTGAAATATATTGTGGCACCTAGGATGTACCACAAGAAAATAACTCATTTGAAAAGTATGTCTCGAAATTTATTTTTCTAAGATACTCAAGGTTTTCAAAAATCCAATAGTCCAGAATGCCCAAAACTCACACATATCGACGTTTACTAAAACAACTCCTAGTACACGCATCAAAACGTTTAAAATCAAGACAATATGTCTTTAAACGGAAATAAACGATAAAATACCATATTCAGAACAAAACCACTGACCCCATTCGAGGCCTCTAAAGACCCTCCCGCACTGGCTAGTGAACAAGTCGAACGTGTATAAGCACAAGGCTTCCACAAGAGAACTTGTAAAACATGCAAATCGATTCGAAAATCATCAGCAACGGACATCACAAGCGACGACACTCCTCGTATAAATCAAATATGAGAGTCGACTAAATAAATATCGTGAAATCAAAATTCACATAAGGATTCCATTACTTAACAATTAATCGTAAAATAGCTCGTGTCACACGAGGCACAATACAAAGAAGGGAGACTTACTTCCACAGGTCGCACGATGATGATGATCGCCCCACGATACTAATCACGACCAACAAACTCAAACGACGCGTCGCGACACGACTCAGTCAGATAAAATCCGACGAAACAAGACTCAAACAACACGACTTGACCCGACAACCTAGGTTTTCCTCAACCTAAGCTCCGATACCATTTATGTAACACCCCCAATCCGCTCAGGGATATTACACGCCGTAGAACCCTTCCTCAAGGATCTACCAGGCTGGTAACAACATATAACAACTCAACCATGCCTTTAAGGCTAAAATAACTCAGTAGACCGATTTGGTCTTTCCACAAATACATACAACTCAAATACAACTCATGCCCATGCAGGGGACAAAATACAACCACACCCGTACAACGGGAACAATATGGCAGCGGAAAATAAAGTACAACTGAACCAACACACGATGTACGGTTCCTAATGTGATTAGTATCGATCATCTTTCATCATCCTTCGTGCCGACCCTGTGTTATGCTCCAAAACCTGAATGCAAAAACAGACATCCACCCCCCGAATACTCGGGGGTTGGCAAAACTCCACTGTTTTTCTAGTGCAAGAACAAAGTGCAAATACGAGCCATACAATTCACATTCCACGAATAACAATAACCAGGAATCCTCAAAGATCCAAACGAAACGAAAAGTACTTCCCGAGGCAAGAGTTTGAGAAATCACTCCAAAAATCGAAGTATCATAAATCAATGGAAGTAATTTATAAAACGGTTTAGAATGCCATCGAGAGTTTTAATAGAAAACAATTTAGGATTATCAAATCCTACTTTTCAAAATCCAAAGACAAAAGGGTCACCGCCCAAAGGTTTACTTTCTAAAAAAAATGACATTAACCAAACCGTTGGGATTTTAGCCCCAAATCCGTAAAACGACTTTTACAAAACCATTGGGATTTTAGCCCCAAATCTCATCAACTCGCAGTACACAAGAACGACCACAAGGTTTGTCTCCCAACATCAAAATCCACAAATAAAGGATTTAACACAAACAACAAAATACTCTAGTGCCATCCTAGCCAAGTAGGCCAAACGAACAACTTACCTCTTACACACTTAGTCAATGCATGCAATCATGAAAACCTTTCGAAAGCACTCATTTCCGGAAATGCCATAATCAAATCACATTTGCAAAATGCACCACAATTAACCGTCGATCCACGTCTCTGTGGACCCCTACCGAGACCCCGTCGGATCTAACCCGTAGTGGTTAAAAGCAAGCTCGTCGATCCACGTCTCTTGTGGACCCCTACCGAGACCCCGTCGGGTCTAACCCGTAGTGAGCATACACAAACACACGTTACTCATGCAATACTAATATGCTAAGAATGTAAGTTCATTAAGAATACTCACTAGAGATGGCCACTTACTCGACGCCGTTATCAAACTCTTCAAAAACACCATAACAATATTAAATACGGAATACATGATCCCATAACTTTAAACATAGGAGTATCATCATCAAAGACTTCAACGTTCAAAATAATCAAATCATAATTAATTCTCAAAACACACCGTTTACAAAACACCCACGCATTTTGAAAGAAAGCCTTTAACGAGGCCAAACCGAAATCTTTTGAAACTTCATTTCAAATAACCAAACAAACACACCAAGACGATCACCGATCATCATATCCACAAAATAAGAAAAGTATGGGCAAGGTACTTTCCTCGAATAACCACAACGCGGAGAATCGGCCGAAGTAGGTTGGCACGAACCGACTACGAACTCGCCGACTCCACCGAACGACAATCCACAACAATGAACTACGAACGAAAACAATAACAACGAAAATGAATTCCAAATTACGACCCAAAGCCGCTGAATTCAAAGAACAAATGACGAAGGTTCAAGGATTTCCCCCAAAACGGCCAAGAACACGATTCGTCCCGTCAAATCACGAAAACGGAATTCCAAGTTGAAATATGGATATACAATCCATAGAATATGTTTAACAACATCATTTAACCATAATCAATCCATCGAAAACGGATGAAAAACGAGATCAGGGACAAATCCCCCAAAAAGTCAATTCGAAGGAAATCAAGAAATATACTTCGATTCGACGAAGAACAATGGATTAAATGATGTTAAACACAAGAATACTACCAAGATTAATCATACCCATCATGAATTAATCAACAACACGGAACGAATCGGACGAAAAAGCAAAAATCCCCAAATTCACGAAATTAGGGTTCTAAGGAAGATTACCTTGATTCGCTGGATCAAAGGATGATAACGGACGATTGATTGATGTTATGAACTCGAGAACTTCATGGATTTGTTGTTAAACAACATGGCTTCGTGACCCATGAATCGCCACCATGGACGGAGAAGGAAGGAAGTGAAAAGCGAAATGAAATGTGACCGCCACCACATTTATCTTGGGCGGACTAGCGCGCGCAGTCGCCGAGCTAGCGTGCGCTATCGGCCCGTGCCGTGATCCGAGTTATACGGACTAGCCGCTCGGCAGTAGCGTGCGCAGCCTTTTCCGGCCGAAGGCGTCGCTACTGCCCGGCCGTGGCGTACGCTGCCCGGCGCAAGCGATGGCGCCTACCGCCGAGCCCGACCGATTCAGAACCCCTGTGACTCCACTGTCTGTGCCCGCTAGCGTGCGTTAGGCCGTCGATGGCGTGCACTACACATGCGGTTAGCGCGCAGCCTTCCGGCCGTAAGCGTGCGCTCGCGGTTCTCGCGCACCGTCCGGCGTGCTCGTAATCGTCCGGCCGATCCGCAACCGTCCGGCGATCCGCAATCGTCGTGGCTCGGCGACCCGATTTCAAACGCAGGCGAACACGACGAAAAGTTCGCGGACGACATCAACGACCAGAAATGAAAACATAATACCATAATTAATCATACGCGACCAAGAAATGGGTCGAGACAACAATTACAGATACGGATACCCGTAACTTTCAAGAAATTACAAAATGGCCCAAAACGCCCGGAAATCACGATACGTGATCGAATAACCAAACCGAAGTCCAAAACACATCTAACAAAGTTAAACGGACTTACGGGAAGCTCGAAACAGCAGTTTTGAACGAGATTCGCAAGAATCAAACTCAAGCGCGGAAAAGTCGCTAAAAAGCACGGAACTCAACAAAACGACACCGAAACGAACTCGGATGTCAAAAAGTGTAGAATTAATAATTCTCAGAATGACGAAACGGTCATGAGCGAGTCGTCAAAACGGACTCCGTCCGAAAAAAAATAAATTTACCGAAAATCGAAAATTGCGGATATTACAACGGAGGCTACCACGACAACTGTGTGGCGAACGACTCAACGCTCACACCACCAATTCAACCACAACTCGAGGGTTAACACCATAACGAGAGTACGAACATCACACATATATTCCCGGACCGCAAATAGGAATGATAGGTTTTGAAAACGAAAACCACCTTTTGAAAATAATTTGCAAGCACCAGTTGATGTTGAGTATCATATAACAAAAAGTAGTACAAACATCATCATCGAGACTTTTTTTTTTAAAAAATCATCTTGTGTTTGATAAAAAAAATGAAGATACCTTTCTTTAAATTAAAACTTTGCAGCAATATTCGACCTTCGGTCTAAGCGAATGCGTTTCTAAATCATTAGAAATATCTCAAAATATTTTGATCCTCAAAGTAGAATAATTTTGAAACATAGCGTGGCGCTAGTAGGCATCTTGAGAACACTGTGAGAAAATAATTCATTTTAAAAGTACGTCTCGAGGTTTATTTCCTAAGATACTCAAGGTTTTTCAGAAGTGCAATAGGCCAAAATGCCCAAAATTCACACGTGTCAACATTCCCTTAAACACATCATAGCACACTCATTAAATCGTTCAAAATCACGACAGTGATATACAATCCCTAGGCTATGTTTAACAACATCGTTAAAACAACAATCGGTTTATCAAAACTGGATGGAGAACGATATCAAGAACAAAACTCCAAAGAGTCAACTCTAGGGATTCAAGAAAAATACCTAGATTCGGAGAAGAACAATGGATTAGATAATGTTAAAAATCATCTAGGATACTCCAAAACACCTTTGGATGGAAGAAAAATCAGCCCAGATGCGAACCCTAGTCGCGACGTCTCAAACTCATGGAGGAAGAAGAAGAAATGAAGAAAAATGCAACTTCTAGACTGGTGTCCAGTATTTATACTGGACACAATTAGCGTGCACTAATCATTAAGGTTAGCGTGCGCTATCACGGCACCAAACAAAACTCCTGACCAAAAATACACTGTTAGCGTGCGCTAACCCCAAGTGTTAGCGTGCGCTAACGAGAACTTCAGACCCAGTCCAGTAGCTCCTGGACTGCCTTGAACTACCAGGTAGCGTGTTCTATCCTCCCCTTAGCGTGCTACTAACGCACTCTCGCGCGCGCTAGCCGCAAAGCGTAGCGTGCGCTAACGACCCACAGAGACAACAACAGAACGTATCATAAAAATTACATGCCGTAAACCTTTCTCACACGGGTTTACCAGGCTAAGCACAATTTTCCACATCATTTCGAAAATGCTAAAAAGACCAATGACGGTAATATTTTCCAAAGCTCACAAAATCATTTGTCAAACCGTCATGAAATGTTCAAGGCTAAAATGCCAAAACTTGATTCAGGGAATCGGTTTTACGAAATAAAACTCAGTTTGCAAAATACCGAAAGCCGTTTGAAAGAACTCACGCAGCGGATAAAATGTGGTTCGAAAATACATCAGCAGCGACGACACTCCTCGTATAAACCAAATACGAGAGTCTAATAAACACATATCGTGAAATCAAAATCCACGGAAGGATTCCATCAGTTAACAACTAATCATACAAATAACTCGTTTCACACGAGGCACAACACAAAGAAGGGAGTTTTACATCCATTGGTCGCACGTAAGTGACGACCGCCCCTCAATACTAATCACGACCAATGATCTCAAACGACGCGTCACGATGCGACTAAGTCAGACAAAATCCGATGAGACAAAACTCAACAAAAACAACTTGACTCGATAGCCTAGGTTTCCCCAAACTAATCTGATTTTTAAAATCGTATACTCTAGTTATTCGAAAATAAAACCGATAAGTTAAAAATCGTTTTCAAGACCCTTTCAAATACGACAAGGGTTGAACAGCGGTAGCATTTTATAAAATGTCCTAAACACTTTTATACACGACCTTTAAATACCGACACAAGGTTTTTATTTGAAAATACAAGGCTGGCTCACCCAAATTCATGTCACTTTTCAAAAACCCACAATACGATCAAGTCTAAGAAATTTTCAAGCATGCACGCCGCATGTATTATTATTAATAGAAACACATTGGTTGTAAATAATAATTAGCCAAGTACCATCAATTCCCGAACACACGCATATACGGCATTCAAAATCACCAGTTCAACAAGCGCAACTCGGAAACACTAATTCTAAGCATATGTCAAACTTATCTCTTCAAGTTTAACAGCATAACTAATGAACACCGATTCGAACACATGTCGAAACCATCTATGTGAGTTTCTCAACAAACTCTCCCATCGATACCTTTTCCGGAACATATCAATGTTCAAAACTTCCACATCATACTGCACCCCTCGGTGTCCAACCCATCAGTACATTTGGCTCAACATACATTTAGTATATCGCAATTACCAAACACAGATTCCATCATACAACAAAAGACTAGAGAGTCAAGCCCTCTCATAGTATACCACGGAGCAAATCTCGGATCTTTCGATCTCCAACGATCCCACCAACGCTAGGAAGTTTAGCGATGGAAGGCTCGCAAGACGAAAAACGGTCAAGCCCAGAACGGCGCACATACTCTAGAGAGATAAAGGACTGCGCAATACTAGAATCAAAAGTATACGAACCGGATGGATCGAAAAACAACTCGACGATAAGTACGAGAGAGGCAATCACAGTTCAAGAAGTGGAAATTCAATACGAGAAAACAAGAGAATCGAGTAAGGAAAACTTACGAGCACTGGATGTACTAAGATGCCGGCAGCGGTGTGACAATGTGCAAACAAAACACAACTAGACCCAAATAACCAACAAGTCTAGGTATCCATAAACCTAGAGCTCTGATACCATTTTCTGTAACACCCCCAAGATATTCGAGGTGTATTACAGCGCCGTGGACCCCTACATGGGACCCACCAGGCTAACACAAGAAAACACCACTCGACTAACCGTCTCGGTTAGCAAGGAAATAATTGTTAACAACAAGAACATAAAACAACACGTCCGGTACAACCGGCATAATAAACATCAACCGACAAATACAGTAACTCCAACGAAGATCAATCACAATCCGAAAGGAAAAGCCTAAGTACTCGCGAGTACAATCTATAAGTTTACAATTTGGAAAACATCCACATCAAAATAGACAGTAGGAAATAACAAGACTCAATTGCACATGTCAACAACCTTGGCCGACATCCTCGTACCATCCCAGCGCCCGATCATCTGACTGAACATAACCTGAAATCCATAACAAGAATTTCCCCAACAACGGGTCCCCAAAGGGGTTAGCAATTACGCTAGTACAAGTATTCAAGGCAAACCAATCGCTTACACATTTCATAGTACATGCACCAATATCATTTCAAAAACCAAAACCAGACATGTCTTTTCCGGAAACAAACAGTCAAATAATCAATTTGCCTAGGACCAGGACGCCACCATGAATCCCACCCGAGGCCTCTAAGGACCCTCCCGAGCTGGCCACTTTATAAAACAAGTCACGCACAGGCATCGCCTAGGACCAGGACGCCACCATGAATCCCACCCGAGGCCTCTAAGGACCCTCCCGAGCTGGCTAGCGAAACAAACTCGTGAATCCAGAGTGAAGTCATAGATTCCCCAGAGGCCCCATCGGACCCTCCCAGGGTGAGTAAAGCACACACAATATACATTACCATTACATATTAAGCATAAAGGTTCCCAAAAATACTTGCCTTGAATAATTGACGACGCAACGAACGGGAAGGAAAGTCACCGACGAACGCTAGGAACCAACGAAACCGAACCTAACGATTCAAAGAATACAATCACAACAATTTCTAAATGAATACGGAATTGGAATACACCCGAAAACCCGCCTACGATTCATGTATATTCGTATATAAACAACAATGAGGGCGGACCACAACCAAACCCTCTCGATTCCATAAAAACCACGAAATATACCATGAATCCGTAGGGAAAATAAGAATACCAACAAGATTAATCATATTCATCATGAATTAATCAACAAAACGGAATGAATCGGATAAAAACGCGAAAACCCCCAAATCTCCCCAAAAGTAGGGTTCTAAAGATCTAACCTTGATTCGCTGGATCGAAGGATGTTATAGGATGATTGATCAATGATATAACCTCAAGAACTTCATGGATTTGTTGTCCAACAACATGGTTTCGTCTCCTCCAAAACCCCAGCCGCGGACGGAAGAGAAAGGAAATGAAAAACGAATGAAAAAGTGGTTGATCTGTCATATAAATACTGGGCCGGAACTAGCGTGCGCTAGCCTTCCTGGACTAGCGTGCGCTATCGGCCGAGTACCCTCGGCCAGGGCCCGCACGACCCGGCACCACCGACCAAACCTGCCGACCGTGACCTGTGCGCTCGACCCCCGCTAGCGTGCGCTACGGCCGGAAGCCTGTGCGCGCTAGCCGACCTGTCGAGTAACCTCTGGACTAAACAGCTAGCCCAGGTAACGTACGTTAGTCGGCCGACAGCGTGCGCTACCCCTGCCGGTTAGCGTGCGCCACGACCGACAGTAGCGTGCGCTACCTGCCGATCCTCCCCGAGTCCAGAACCTCAGAACCTCTCTGCCCTGACCCGATAGCGTGCGTCGGCCGGCCGCGTAACGTGCGCTACTACTGCCGGTTAGCGCACGCAGTCTTCCGGCAGTAGCGCGCGCTACGCCGGTTTCTGTCGCGCCAGCCCGGCCAGTGCCCACAATCGTCCGGCCAGGACCCGCCACCGTCCGGCCAGCTGCTCAGCCGTCATGATCCGACGACTCAATTTCCGAAAACGTACGGAACGAACACGACGAAAATCTCGCAGACAACATCAACGACCCGAAATGAAAACATAATGCAATAATTAATCATACGCGACCAAGAAAAGGGTCGAGACGACAAATACAGATATGGATCGGCCGAAATTCCTATTTCTCACAACTCTTGATTTTTTTATTCAAGTAATTCCGATTGATAGCAAGAATTAAAGTGTTATCTTAATTGTGGAATCATATACACAAGTCAAGATTCACAATAAAATATTTGAAAGAAAAGATCGAAATTCGTTGTGTAAGATATATCACGGACGAAATCCCCTTCCCCCATGTCCTATTTATAGACTTTGGACTACTCTAGCGATCTTAAGGAGGATTAGGATTAGGACTCCTCGTGTAGCCCTTCATAATATGGTTGCATTCACTAATATTAATTCAATCCACTAAAGAATTAATATTGTAATTCCAACCCAAATCCCAATTTATAAAATCGAGCTGCTTATTTAAATATATTATTTCCCATATTTAAGATATTGAATGTCCATTAATTTATTTAGGCTACTTACAGCTTTAATTAATTAATTTCTTATCAAAGAGTAGTACCACTCAAACCTTATTATTATATTGGAATTAAATCCACATGGAAGGTTTAATATAATAATCATTATCTAACTCCTCAAAGGGATATCATCAACCCTCACGAGCCTGAAGACGATTTCTAGTTATAATAATTGTCAAAAAAATAATATTATTGCCCAAGAGATGAAGCATATTGAGTCAATCGCTGTGACTCTCACCCATGGTAAATCAAAGCAATAAATATAAATTCACAATTAAATATTATATACTTAAAATTCAGAAATAATAATTATCCGAGATTTATGTTCTCCTTCCAGTCAGTATAGAAGACACTATCTCACTGCGATCCAGTTCAACCTATGCAAATACGCTAATGCATGCTAATAGCCAAGACCAACTAATCTCAAGCATACATTACAACCTTTCATATAATTTATCTAATAATTATATATGTTGTTATTTATTATATTATTTTACAAGGCACCGATAATATGATCTTCTGTGTAAGACCAACACACCACATTATCTATAATATAAAATTAGTAGACAATATATTTGCATAATCATAACGTGAATAAGTATGCAAAATATGTAATTAAATGTAATTAGTATTATCATAGGTAGTTACAAGGAAATAAGGTAAGACAAGCATGAAGTATGTTTTGCGTTATACAACCTAACGTAAATTAGAATTAAATAAATTAGCCGGACATGATAACTAAATAAAATATAGAATAATAATTAATCATAGCATTCAAAACCAGAAAATCAGACTTTCTTCTAGGGGTCTGCCAATGCCCCCTCCCCCCCTCCTCACAAAACCAAACAAAATATCTTTTTTATCCCTCCCCACTTCTTTAACTTTTTTTATATATAAATATATATATATATTGAATAATATGTATGTATACATAATAATACTTTGAATTTTTCAATTTTTTACTGATATTTTTTCAATAAGTGAACGAGGTGCTGCCCGTTCACTTAGTTATGTGTTCCAATATTTGTTCCAATTCTATTTCATCACACATATAGCCAAACATAAGTGAATAAGTTAGCTTCGTGGATGTGATACCCACAACCTCCAAGATATGGAGTTCTACGATCGTGTTTATCTTGAACGAGGTGCTGCCGATAATATGATGCGAGCACTAAATTTCTTCGAATCTCCGGCACCATAGTGGAGTTGGATGGACATTATGTATGGGGTTGTCATTACAACACGATATAATATTATGCTGCATGTATTTACTCCTCTTAGTGGAAGTTGTTTTACACACTTGCCATTTAGGTCAGCTCCAATTCTATTTCAACAACGTCAACATATAGCAATTGCATTAGTTAATGATAATCATTTTGTACAAGTTTTTTTGAACTCTGATTATTCTGTACCACCAATTCCATTTTTATGGTGGAATAATGTTAGTGAAGATTGTAAAGGATGGGCTGATCCATACGGAAAAGGATACAATCTTGGTTAGATTTGATGACCAGATAATGTAATTGAATAGTTTATTTATCAATGTTGCTCGTATTTTCCATATTTATTATTTATTATATTGTGTCGTAGTTATTTTAAATTATAAATAATATACATAAAAATAAATAAATAATAGAAATTATTAATTTTGATAATAATAAAGTAAAATAAAAATTAAATAAATAAAGAAAAACAAAACAAAACAAAACTAAAGTGAAAGGATACAGATAAATAAATAATGTAAAAAAAGAAAAACAAAACAAAACAAAACTAAATAGGAGGGACAAAATTGGAAAAAACAAGGGAGGGGGTAAGGACGGCTGTCAGGAAGGGGGAAAGCAATTCTCTTCTTCTATACTGCTTTTCTGCTTTTCAGCCGAACTACTACTTTTTAATATCAATAAAGCTCTGTGGACAAATTTGTCCAGACAAAATAGGGTATTTTTGTAATACCCCCAAGTTATTCAGGATATGTTACAGCGCCGTGAGACCCGCCGTGGGACCCACAAGGCTATTCTTACGCGGAATTATAAAATTTGACCGATAAGGTCCAGTACAATGAAATGGAAGACCATAAAAATGGTATTCAAAACAATTTTCAATACATCCGAAAACAATACATCACAAATCAATACCGCGGCAACACAGGCCGGAACATCAAGGAACCCGAAAACCGTACACGTGTACTCAAAAACCATTCCAGTACAACAACACTGAATGGAGGAAACACAAAATATAATCAGAGACAAGACACAGTATCATGTTTGCCCATCATCTTCATGACAACCCGATACAGGCCGATCCGCTCTCCTGGAACCTGAAATATAAGAAAAGTATTTCCCCCATAAAGGGGTTAGCCGTCGAATAGCTAGTACAATTATATCGAATATGAAACACAATACTTCTCGACAATAAAGTAAAAGTAACCGTCAATTCATCATTTCAAGACTAGTATGTAACACCCCAAATTCACTTAAAGGACGTTACACGCCGTAAAACCTTCACAAGGTCTACCAGACTAACATATGACTCAAAATTAACAAACAATACTCATAAGACATAATAATCATAGTAAAGTAGGGTCGTGGCCTCGGCCAAAAAATTTTATTCGGACATCAAGAAGTACGAGTTAATACGAGTTCATTGCCCACGCAGGGGACTTTAACCAAGATTAAAGAAACCAAATAATATCCAACACCCAAGTAGACATAATAAAAAAACATCTAATATAGACTCGAGCCTCAACATCATGTTGGTCCATCCTTTGCATGCGTATCCCGTGCCAGCTCCTCAGCTCGACCAATACCTGAAATGCATAAGACGCATTTCCCCCATTTAAGGGGTTAGCATTCGAATAGCTAGTGCAAGTACACAATTACACTACATTATATACAAATACAATTTACACAGTCATCTCATTCAGAAAACATTTGAAAAGCCATATTCCAGAATATCACATTGGCATCCAAAACAGTTTAAGAAATCATCACAATATCACGAACATTC
This sequence comes from Orobanche coerulescens, assembly GCA_033398695.1. Lineage (NCBI taxonomy): Eukaryota > Viridiplantae > Streptophyta > Magnoliopsida > Lamiales > Orobanchaceae > Orobanche > Orobanche coerulescens. The sequence continues at coordinate 71,791,664 of CM065816.1, read as the reverse complement.
CCAACTGGTAACCCATGGCTGTACCCCTTAGTATCGACCCCCAGATGCCCCGTCGAACGCTCCGGGTGGGAAACCACTTCCACGTCCGTACCCCTAAGTATCGGCCCCCAGACGCCCATCGAACGCTCCGGGTGGAAGTTCAACCACACACGCACCCCAGTCCACTTCCTCGGCCGTACCCCTTAGTATCGACCCCCAAACGTCCCGTCGAACGCTCCGGGTGGAAGGAACATGTAACTCACACCCAAAAGATCAAGATTCATCATTCATATCGAAACCGTAACACACATAACGGAATGTAATACATGTACTTGCCTTGAATAAAATGAAGCGAAGGAAACGACAAAGGAAAAGGTTTCGGTCCGAACAATCTTCACAAATCTGTTCCTAACACAATAACGGTATACAAACAATCTCAATATTGCGGAACGTAAGAATTCATCCTAATTATACCCGTTGGGACAATTCGTCGGTCACTACGAATTCATAAACGATTCTAATCTAGTAACTGTGAAAATCTTGAAGTTTAATCCATTAAACTATACAATCGTAGGTATCAAGGAATTACAACTACACAAATTAAATCTAACAACTCATCGGAGCTAAATCGGTTTCAAAGGGTAAAATCATATCAAAATCCCGAAATCCCCAAAAGCTAGGGTTCTAAAGAAATATACCTCGATTCGGATGGAGAAGGATGATTATGATGATGATTAACCTCACTTGGAACATAATAATCGATCTACGGAGGAACTCTACGGACTGCTCTGCACGAATCGCCCAAATCACTCAAAGAACTCCCATCGCGAGCAGAGGAAAGAAAAAGAAGAGAAATAACGCGTCTGAGGTCAACTCAGGATTTAAACACCTGACAGCGCGTTACGTGCGTTAACACAAATGGTTAACGTACGTTATGAGGTTTACGTACGTAACCTCCCACAAGTTAACGTACGTAAGAGCCCGGCCGAACATTCTGTACTATCTGATGAAGGTCGTAATGTACGTTACCTGTAAAGCATAACGTACGTTATGCAGGAATCGATAGCGCACGCTAAGTAGCATGCATAATGTGCGTTTTGCATGCGGCAGTTCCACACTTCTGAACACCGTTTCCTGCACAGGACGATACAAAGACGGAACACAACACGAGGACAGAACCCAGAAGTGTAAACACGAGGTATCCATAACGGCGAAGTTAAGCGCTGAAAGAAAATACACTTCCGACTATCCGGGAATCCGAAATACAACAAAGAAGATAGAATTCCCTAAACTTCTAGGAAATTACAAAATGGCCCAAAAGTCCGAAAAATTACGATACGATATCGGATTAAAAATCTGAAACTCACAACATAAGAAACTCAACCATACGAACTCATGGAAAAAGGAAAATAACGAAATCGAATGAGTTTTATGAGAATCGAACGTACATGCGATAAAACATAGCTCAAGACGAAAATACGTAAAAACATCTCCGAAACTCATCCAAATGGATAAATTCCAAGAACAAAATAGATTCAAAATTCCAAAACAGTAACAAGCCAGTCGTCCGAAATGAACATACACCAAAAATAGAAATTACCAAAAATAGAAAGTACGGATATTACATTCTCTCCCCCTTAAAAATAAGTTTCGTCCCGAAACTTACAACACGAATAACTCGGGGTATCTCGTCTTCATATCCTCTTCCGTCGCCCATGTGTCTTCCTCGAATCCATGTCTCGACCACTGCACCTTAACCAAAGGAATAGTTTTGTGCCTAAGTTGCTTCACCCGACACTCTAAAATCTGAATTGGCCTCTCCTTGATGGTAATGTCGGGCCCCAGCTCAATCTCTCCAAAATCAGTAATATGGCTAGGGTCCGGTATGTACCTCCAAAGCTGGGAAACATGAAACATGTTATGCACGTGACTCAAGGATGGCGGCAAGCCTAACCGATATGCAAGCTCTCCAACACTCTCCAAAATCTCAAACGGTCCAATATATCTTGGACTAAGTTTACCATTCCGGCCGAAGCGGTAAACTCCCCGTGTCGGTGACACCTTAAGTAATACATGGTCTCCCACCTCAAACTCCAACGGCCGGCGGCGTGTGTCGGCATAAGACTTCTGTCGACTCTGGGCCGTCAACAATATATCACGAATCAAAGCCATCTTCTCTATCGTCTCAACTACCATATCTGGTTCGGTACCAACAAACTCGGACGCATCATCCCAACACAACTGCGATCTGCACCTCCTCCCATATAATGCCTGAAATGGTGCCATTTTGATCGAGGCGTGCCAACTATTGTTGTACATGAACTCGATCAATGGCAAGTGTGACTCCCAATCATCCTTCCAGTCTAAAGCACAGGCTCTCAACATATCCTCCAGCATCTGAATCGTCCGCGCTGAATGCCCGTCTGTCTAAGGGTGGTAGGATGTACTGAGTCTCAACTCAGTCTCCAAAGCCCGATGAACAGCCTGCCAGAAATGTGATACAAACCGGCCATCTCGATCTAAAACAATACTCCTAGGAGTCCCATGTAACCTCACGATCTCTGCAATAAACACTTGTGCTAGCCTCTACGGACCCCAAGTGTCCTTAATACCCATAAAATGAGCTGATTTGGTTAGTCGATTGACAATAACCCAAATCATGTTCATTCCAGTCCGAGTCCTAGGCATAACAGTGATGAAATCCATAGAAATGTCTTCCCGCTTCTACTCCAGAATGGGAAGTGGTCGTAACAACCCCACGGGCCGCTGATGCTCAATCTTAACCTGCTGACAGGTCAAACACTTCGCCACAAACTCACTAATGTCCGTCTTCAAATTGCTCTACCAGTAGTTGCTCCTCACATCCTTGTACATTTTGCTCGTACCAGGATGTATGGAGTAAGGTGTAGTATGAGCTTCACTCAAGATCTTCTGTCTCAACTCAATATCACTCGGTACACATAATCTGCCGCGAAATCTCAAAACTCCATCATCCTGAACCACAAATCCAGGGGCTTTCCCCTTCTTCACGTCCTCTCTCAACAGGACTAAAAGTGGATCATCATATTGCCTCTCCTTGATATCATCAACTAAGGACAAAGTGATTTCTAATGCACATAACTGGCCCTGAACTCTTTGGACCCAAACCTCGATATCTTGACAAATAAATTCCCACTGGATCTTGCTTTGAGGTGTAAGTACCTCTAACATCTATAGCGCCATCGGATTACGACTCAACGCGTCTGCCACCACATTAGCCTTCAGATGGTAAAGAATTTTGAGGTCATAATCTTTAATTAACTCCAACCATCTACATTGTTTCATATTCAACTCCTTTTGACTGAAGATATATTTCAAGCTCTTATGGTCCGTGTAAATCTTACACGAAGACCCACAGAGATAATGCCTCCAGATTTTTAAAGCGAAGACGACCGCTGCTAATTCTAAATCATGCATAGGGTAGTTTGCTTCGTAAGGTTTCAACTGATGGGACGCATAAGCAATTTCTCTATCTCTATGCATCAAGACACATCCAAGTCCGAGGCCCGAAGCATCACTATAAACCACAAAATCCTCGTTCCCCTGATGCAAGGCTAGAATGGGTGCAGTAGTCAACCGTCGCTTCAACTCATCAAAACTGTCCTGCCTGTCTGCAGTCCACTCAAACTTCCGAGTCTTTTGGAGTAACTGGGTGAGTGGTCTAGCGATCTTATAAAATCCTTTGACGAATCTACGGTAATATCCTGCAAGTCCCAGAAAACTCCTCACTTCTTTCACATTTCTCGGCGGTTCCCAAGCCATCACTGCCTCTATCTTCTGCGGATCTACCCGAACTCCCTCCGCTGAAATCACATGCCCGAGGAATATCACTTCCTTGAGCCAAAACTCACACTTAGAGAACTTCGTGTACAACTGATCAGCTCTCAAAATATCTAACACAGTCCGGAGATGTAAGGCGTGCTCCTCCTGACTCCGGGAATAGATAAGAATGTCGTCGATAAAGACGACTACGAATTTATCCAGATACTCAATAAAGACTTTGCTCATCAACTGCATGAACACTTTCGGGGCATTGGTTAGCCCGAACGTCATAACCACAAACTCGTAATGGTCATATCTCATCCGAAAAGCAGCTTTCGGTATATCGCTATCCCGAATCCTCAACTGGTAGTAGCCCGATCGTAAGTCAATCTTCTAGAATATTGTCGCTCCCTGAAGCTGATCAAATAAGTCATCGATCCGGAGCAAAGGGTACTTGTTTTTTATGGTTAACTCTTTAATTTTTGATAATCGATGCATAAACGAAGCGACCAACCCTTCTTCTTAACAAAAAGCATAGGTGCACCCCAAGGTGATGCACTCGGTCGAATATACCCTTTATCTAACAACTCTCCCAACTGCTTCTTCAATTATAACATCTCTGATGGTGCCATATGGTATGGCGCTCGAGAAACAGGAGCCGCATTCGGCTCTAGATCAATAGGAAACTCAACCTCCCGCTGCGGTGGTAATCCCGGCAAGTCATCCAGAAATATGTTGGGATACTCACTAACAACTGGAATCGACGACATGTCAACTACACCATTCTCCGCCTTCAAAGCATAACACCAGTAGCCTACACAGCCCTGGTTCAGAAGTTTTATCGCCTTCAAGGCACTAATCACATTACCCGATCTACCTGGCTTACAACCAACAAGTGTATGCTCTGTGCCATCCTCAGCCACTATCGAGATAGTACGAGTCCGATAGTTAATAATGGCACCGTGACGATCTAACCAATCATCCCTAAGGATCAAATCCTCGCCCTTAAGGTCTACAACAATGAGATTCGAGGGCCAATCCCGGCTCCCGATCCTCACTGGGCAATCTCTAACCTCACGGTTCCCAACTATACGATCCCCACTAGGCATACCCACTACAAACGGTTCACACACAAACAAGCAGTCAATACCAATACGGCACACACAATTCGAAGCAATAAAATATTGGGTAGCACCCGAATCAAAAAGCACTGAAACTGAATGAGAAAGGATCTGAGTGGTACTGATGCCACCGGAACGTCTGCCTCCTCCGTACGCCTCATCTGATACAATCGAGGATGGACTGAGCCCGAACTAGACATAGCTCGGTGGTCCGGCTGACCCCGACCCCTACCACGGCCCGAACTCTGAGGAACCTGAGTGACTGGAGTCTTCTGATCGACGCTAAGATCCTTCTTAATGGCGGTGGTATACGGAGCTCTGGCGGCTCTAGTAGCCCTCTCTCAATGAGTGGCCTGGTGCCCGGTCTGTCCGCAAGTAAAGCAAGTAACTAAAGGAAATGGGCAATCCTTCATCAAATGCTCATATTGGTTGCAGTTAAAACAAACTCTGCTGCCAGATGCAACAGACTGGACTGAACGGTTACCCTGAAATCCCTCGGCCGGATGAAACGGCCTCCTCCCTGATGTAGGAGCAGACTGAGATTTCGAAAATTGACCACTCTTTCCCGCTGAAAAACTGCCAGCTGTCTTCTTTTTCTTGGCCTCGGAACCCAACTCCGATTCCGAGGAAGCCATCTCGATCGCTAGGGCACAATCCTAGTATTCTGTGGCACACATGAGCGGTGCCATACTCTGCCTGATATGCGGCTTCATGCGCATATTGAAATAAAAGATTTTATCGGCCTCATGTAACACCCCGATATGTTCGGAATAATTACAGCGCTGTAAATCCTTTGTATAAGAATTTACAAGGCTAAATTGAGAAATACGAAATAAATACTAAGTGCCATCAAAGTAAAAGAAGTTCTAACACATTCGACAATTCAAATGAGTACATTATTACAAAACATCCCCAAAATCAACAATAACATATGCGTACTCGAGTACTGGAAAATAACCATAAAAGAAAATAACGTCATCCACATCACTGAGCCACTTCATCGTCATGTCGGTACTGTGGCTGCTTCCCCGCTCCTCGGCTAGCTGAACATCAAAACAAATGTCCACCCCCGAAGGGGTTAGCAAAACGATGCTAGTACAAGTATCACAATACATAATTCATCAATGCATCATAAAACATACAAAATGGACTTCCATCACCGGAATCCAACGATGTGAATCCTCACGATTCCATCAACACAATGCAGGGTAATCCAACGATCCAGTGCCCTCAGTATAGATCCCCATGATGATCCCGTCGGACCAACACATGGTGGAAAACCCGTCCAACGATCCAGCGCCCTCAGCATAGATCCTCATGACCCCCCTCAGATTATTTACAATATAAACCATGCAATCATGCATACACATATGCAATTCAATATGTTCATCAATACGAACAATTAATAACGAATACCACAACAAATCAAGAAATAATCTCATACTCGGCAACATAAACAAAACCGTATGCATGATCAAAGTTCCAATATAAATCAAACCCAATGTATGATACTTGCCTCGAAAATGGCAAGAATAAAATCCTCCAACGAATGTCACGTGTCCGTAGGCCACCGCCCCTCGATCGACCCCTATGCAAGGCTCAGACCTTGTTCAAAAAGAGATACAAGGAACTTAACATACTACTCGATACTAACGTACGATCACCGAATAACTCTTATTAGAATCGTAAAATAGTAACGTAAGGCCGGTTCGTGGTTAGTATACTAGATGAGAGCTGAACCGGAGTTGATAATACACTTCAAGAGAGTTGAACGATCATTTCGGAGGTGAAGTGCCGATGTTTATGAGTTCAAGGATTTACAAGATATTAAAGATTTCGAGTTTAAATAAGGGATTCAATTCCAAATTCTCATATGTTCGGCTATTATGATTTTACCACAATGTTACTCAAGATGGCAAGAATGCCCAAGTATTATGCAAGGAAAACGATACTACGGTGATCCGGGTTGAGTTTAATAACATGGCCGATTCATCATCCTCAAGAACATGAAGAATATTGTCAAAACACATACCCTTAGCAAATATGAATTTCATCGGTGGAACATCAAAGGAATTCATAGAATCTAACTAAAAATCATGTTCATGATTCCAACGAGGTAAGGATACTACATCCTAAGGTTTTTATCCATCAAGGCTCGATCAACATTCTTAACAACGATGGAAAAACAAGGTATAATCGGTTTCTAATCATCAAAATATGGTGCTGGACTCAAAAGATCTCTAACTAGTCCAATGATTTCCGAAGCAAGCTCAAAGCATAGTCAAGAACATAAATTCTAGCTTGGTGAATCATAACATACCTTAAACGGAAGGATAAGTTGAAATAACTTGATGAACTCTATGCCCAAAAGCTAGAACACCAATCCTCAAAGCCCCTTGTCCTCAAAGGTGATGTTAGGAGGCTGGTATGCAGGATTTGGATGGAGGAAATAAATCCCGAAGTCTCAAAAATCGAGTATGCAAAGTGGTGAAAACTGGAAATTGGAGATGGGTGTTGTCTTATTTATAGAAAAGGGTTATTAGCGCGCGCTACTCCTTCAATCTAGCATGCGCTAACGGGCTATTAGTCTACTGTTCTGCCTGGTCTCGACTTAGCGTACGCTAACATCCCTTTACGTGCGCTAAGTACATCAATTAGCATACGCTACCACTCATATAGCATGCGCTAACGGCCATACGAAGCTTACTGACCTCACTGTACTCAACATTTAGTGTGCGCTATCCTCATACCAGTAGCGTGCGCTAAACATCATTGACTCGGCTTTTCCAAAAGCCGTCCAGGTTCATTCCGACATGTCCCGACCAAGATCCACGGCTGATCTCACCTACCACCCTGTCATAATAAAGTTGACTACGTATAGCGCGCGCTAAGGTTCATAAACAGTGTGCGCTACGAAACCAAATTAGCGTACGCTACGTATAGTGGTTAGCGTGCGCTACTAGCGTAAAAATTACGAATTTTGAACACATTCATAAAATCATACGTTCAACAACATCGGATCATGAAATACTCTGGATAATACTCAAATCAAATACAACATATAAAATTTCACACTGTTCAAAAGTAAACACTAGAATCTCGGGTATTACATTCTCTCTCCCTAAAAAGAAGTTTCGTCCCGAAACTTAAGATGAAAATAACTCTGGATATCTAGTCTTCATACCATCCTATGTTTCCCATGTGGCCTCCTCGATTCCGTTTCGTGACCATTGCACTTTAACAAAGAATATTGGTTTATTCCTCAATTGCTTGATCCTACTCTCAAGTATTTTGATTGGTCTCTCCTTGAAGGTGCCGTCATTAGCTATCTCGATCTCGCCGAAATCAATTATATGACTGGGATCTGGTACATACTTCCATAATTGGGATACATGAAACACATTGTGAACGTGACTCAGCGATGGCGGTAGGACCAACCTGTATGCTAAATCCCCAACCCTTTCAAGGATCTCGAATGGTCCAATAAATCTCGGACTCAGTTTTCCTTTCCTCCCAAATCGGAAAATTCCCCGGGTAGGAGAAACCTTCAATAGTACATGACTCCCAATATCAAACTCCAACGGGAGACGGTGCACATCTGCATAAGACTTCTGTTGACTCTGGGCAGTCAACAGTCATTCCAGAATTAAAGCTACCTTCTCTTGAGTCTGAACTATCAACTTTGGTTCCGTTCCAATCAAGTCAGAAGAATCATCCCAACACAGGGGCGATCTACATCTTCTTTCGTACAATATGCTTCAAATGGTGCCATCTTAATGGAAGCATGCCAACTATTGTTGTAGGTGAATTCAATCAAGGGCAAATGAACCTCCCAGTCGGTTGACCAGTCTAAGCACAAGCTCTAAGCATGTCCTCTACTGTCTGAATAGTCCTTTCGGACTGACCGTCCGTCTGAGGATGATAAGCCGTGCTAAAGTTCAGCTCGGTTCCTAAAGCCCTGTGAACTGCCTTCCAAAAGTGCAACACGAAACGACCATCTCGATCCGAAATAATGGTCTTCGGTGTACCATGCAATCAAACTATCTCTGAAATAAATACTCGCGCCAAGTTCTCGGGTCCCCACGTGTCTTTAATTCCTAGGAAATGAGCCGACTTGGTTAGTCGATAAACTACAACCCAAATCATGTTCATTCCCGTCTTGGTCCTTGGCATATTGGTGATGAAATCCATCGATATATCATCCCACTTCCACTCAGGTATCGGAAGTGGCTTTAACATTCCGGCAGGTCGCTGATGTTCAATCTTAACCTGTTGACAAGTCAAACACTTCGAAACGTATTCTGCTACGTCCTTCTTCATATTTCCCCACCAGAAGTTTTGTTTTAGATCCTTATACATCTTACTGCTGCCCGAGTGAATAGAATAGGGCGCGCTGTGAGCTTCCTTCAGAATTGTCCGTCTCAAAACATCATCATTGGGAACGCAAAGTCGACTCTGAAATTTTAGAACTCCATCATCATGTATCACGAATCCTGGGGTCTTCCCTTTGTTCACTTCGTCACATAATCAAAGAATCAGAGAATCATCCAACTGCTTAGATTTGATTTCTTCAACCAACGACGAAGTTAGTTCCATCACACACAATTGCCCTTGGACTCCTTGCGACCACACTTCAATTCCTTCACGGATTAGTTCTCGTTGAATGTTGGGTTGGGACGTAAGCGCTTCCAATACTCGAAGAGAAACAGGTTTACAGCTCAGTGCATCAGCTACCACGTTTTGCTTTGCCTGGATGACAGAGGATTTCCAAATCGTAATCCTTGATCAATTCCAGCCACCTTCTCTGCCTCATATTTAATTCCTTCTGACTGAAAATATACTTGAGGCTCTTATGATCTGTAAAGATTTGACAATGAGTGCCATATAAATAATGTCGCCAAATTTTTAGAGCAAAAACTACAGCTGCTAACTCCAGATCATGAGTCGGGTAATTAACTTCGTAGGGTTTCAACTGTCGAGAGGCATAGGCAATCACCTTATCCTTTTGCATCAATACACATCCCATAACCTGATTTGAAGCATCGCTGTATACCATGAATCCATCAGTTCCATCTGGCAACGCTAGTATAGGCGCTGTCGTCAGTCTTCTCTTAAGTTCATCAAAACTCACTTGGCATTTCTCATTCCACACGAATTTTTGGGTCTTCTGTAACAGCTGAGTAAGTGGACGGGCGATTTTGGAAAATTCTTCTACAAAACGGCGATAATATCCAGCAAGTCCCAAGAAACTCCGGACTTCTTTCACATTATTAGGAGATTCCCATTCCAAGATTGACTCGACTTTCTTTGGGTCCACCTGAACTCCATTAGCTGATATTACATGCCCAAGGAAGGTCACCTCTTTAAGCCAGAATTCGCATTTAGAAAGTTTCGCATAAAGCTGTTCCTTTCTCAAAGTGCTCAAAACGATACGCAAATGCTCTGCATGTTCCTCTGTGTCTTTCAAATAGATCAAGATGTCATCGATGAAGACTACCACAAATTTATCCAAGTATTCTAAGAATACCCGATTCATCAATTGCATAAATACCGCAAGAGCATTGGTAAGTCCAAATGGCATCACCACGAATTCATAGTGCCCGTACCGGGATCTGAAAGCAGATTTTGGTATGTCTGATTCCTTAATTCTCAACTGATGGTATCCTGATCGCAAGTCAATCTTCGAGAATACCCTTGCCCCTTGTAGTTGATCAAACAAATTTTCGATCCGAGGTATAGGATACTTGTTCTTGATCGTCACCTTGTTTAGCTCCCTGTAATCAATACATAATCGAAGGGATCCATCTTTCTTCCGGACAAATAGAACGGGTGCTCCCCAAGGAGAGACGCTAGGTTGAATGTAACCCTTCTGCAATAATTCCTCAAGCTGTTTCTTTAGTTCATACATCTCGGTTGGCGCCATCCGGTATGGTGCTCTAGAAATAGGTGCAGCTCTAGGCTCCAATTCAATATTAAACTCTACTTCTCTCCGCGGAGGTAAACCGGGTAGTTCATCAGGGAATACGTCTGAGAATTCGTTTACCACTGGAATAGAGGCGAGCTCGACTCCTTCTTCTTTCTTCATGGCATAACACCAAAATCCTTAACAACCCTGCTTTAGCAATTTAACTGCTTTCATGGCTTTGATCAATTTTCCTGAGCTTCCCGGTCTCCACCCCTTAAGTAAATGTTCAGATCCGTCATCCGCAATGATAAAAATGACTCTCTTTCGGTAATTCAAAATAGCTCCATAATGGTTGAGCCAATCATCTCCGAGAATTAAATCGTCACCATGGATGTCGACTACAATAAGATTTGATGGCCAATCTCTCCCTCCTATAGTCACCGGAAAATCTCTAGTTTATAAGGTTCCCACAAGTTTCTCTCCGCTCGGTAATCCCACAACATAAGGTTCACAATCATACAAGCACGAGATTTTCAAACGATTAACACAGGTCAAAGATATGAAAGAATGCGTAGCTCCTGAATCGAATAAGACACTAACTGGTTGCAAAAGGATCTGAATCGTACCTGATGCAACAGCCGTGTTCTGATCGTCTGACTTCCTCATCTCGTAAATGCGCGGAGGAACGGACCCAGCACTGGACGCCTCTGTTTTTCCAACATTCTGCTGCTGGAAACCACTCTGCTGTGTCTGGTTCACACTTGTATCCTTCGGAACCGGTGCAGGAGTGCGAGTACCAAAAGACCGAGTCGCATTTCCACAAAATGTTGCGCGATGTCCTTCCTGTCCACACTCGAAACAGGTCGCAGCAAGTGCATAACAATCACGTCGAACATGCCCTGTTTTGCCACAGTTATAACATTTCCTCCCTACGTCTGAAACGGTTGGTGCTGCCCGGAACTTCTTTCCACCTCGAGAAGGATGCGGAGGTCTCCTGGCTGAATGAAAAGAGGACTGGCCCTTGCGGGGCCCACTATTCTTGTTCTCCGTGAAGTTGCCAGACACTTTCTGCTTCTTTGCTTCCGTTAATTTCTCTACTGCCGCCTCTTTCATATCGTAGGCCAATGCTTTGTCCTGATACTGTCGCAAAGTGGTACACTCAAATCCGGACATATATTGCTGAATCTCCGTCTTCATCCGCATGTCAAAATGAAAAATCCTCTCCACCTCGGTCCTGACCAAGTGGCGCACATAAGTCAGCTGGTGATTAAAAGTCTTAATCACGTCTGTCACAGATGCCTCTAAATTTTGTGGTGAGAAAAACTCCCGGACTCGGGCCTCTCTAACTGGGCGAGGACAATATTGCGCTTCCATCATTAATTTGAATTCCGTCCAGTCAGCATTATGATCCTCAGGTCGAATGGCCTCCCACCAATCGAAATCCTCCCCAGTCAGGAGATACTGGGCGATCGGAACCTTTCTGTCATCGGGACAGTTAATCCCTGCAAACATCTTCTCTAACTCCTTCAGCCAGTGATCCCAAGTAAGTGTCTCAGAAGAACCGTCAAATTTTGGAGGGTGCAATTTAACCACCTCAGTAAGCCATTTGTCTCCTCGATTATCCTCGTTGTGTTGCCGTCCTATTGCCGTCTGCATGCGGCCAACTACCTGAGCAAACTATTTTATCTGAGCAACCACCTGTTGAAGCACTCCCGGCATATTAGGATTTGCGTTATTATTTGTTGATCCCTGTTGTCCTCCAGAATGGGAATCGATTCAACTAGCCGATAATTCTGGGGTAGAAGCCGAATCCTCTTGTCTCGCAATACCACGTCCGCGTCCACGACCTCCCCTCAACATACTGTAAACACAAATACTCAATATCTGGGGCAAAATTTCTTAAAGTAAGTCCGTCAATATTCATAAAACAGGAATTAAATAAAACGGTAGTATTTGAGATTTGGAGACTTACAACCACGGTCCACACGACGATGCTGGCTCAGCAGTGATGTTATAAACGACCCTTAAATCAAATAACGTAAACAGACCCAACTAACCCAACTGCCAAGATATTCTGCAACACCCAGATATGTTCGGAATAATTACAGCGCCGTAAATCCTTTGTATAAGAATTTACAAGGCTAAATTGAGAAATACGAAATCAATACTAAGTGCCATCAAAGTAAAAGAAGTTCAAACCCATTCGACAATTCAAATGAGTACATTATTACAAAACATCCCCAAAATCAACAATAACATATGCGTACTCGAGTACTGGAAAATAACCATAAAACAAAATAACGTCATCCACATCACTGAGCCACTTCATCGTCATGTCGGTACTGTGGCTGCTTCCCCGCTCCTCGGCTGCCTGAACATCAAAACAAATTTCCACCCCCGAAGGGGTTAGCAAAACAATGCTAGTACAAGTATCACAATACATAATTCATCAATGCATCATAAAACATACAAAACGGACTTCCGTCACCGGAATCCAACGATGCGAATCCTCACGATTCCATCAACACAATACAGGGTAATCCAACGATCCAGCGCCCTCAGTATAGATCCCCATGATGATCCCGTCGGACCAACACATGGTGGAAAACCCGTCCAACGATCCCGCGCCCTCAGAATAGATCCCTATGATGATCCCGTCGGACCAACGCATGGTGGACATTCGAGCCAGCGCCCTCAGCATAGATCCTCATGACCCCCCTCGGATCATTTACAATATAAACCATGCAATCATGCATACACATTTTCAATTCAATATGTTCATCAATACGAACAATTAATAACGAATTCCACAACAAATCAAGAAATAATCTCAACTCGACAACATAAACAAAACCGTATGCATGGTCAAAGTTCCAATATAAATCAAACCCAATATATGATACTTGCCTCGAAAATGGCAAGAATAAAATCCTCCAACGAATGTCACGCGTCCGTAGGCCACCGCCCCTCGATCGACCCCTATGCAAGGCTCAGACCTTGTTCAAAAAGAGATACAAGGAACTTAACATACTACTCGATACTAACGTACAATCACCGAATAACTCTTATTAGAATCATAAAATAGTAACGTAAGGACGGTTCGTGGATGAGAGCTGAACCGGAATTGATAATACACTTCAAGAGAGTTGAACGATCATTTCGGAGGTGAAGTGCCGATGTTTATGAGTTCAAGGATTTACAAGATATTAAAAATTTTGGGTTTAATTAAGGGATTCAATTCCAAATTCTCATATGTTCGGCTATTATGATTTTACCACAAATGTTACTCAAGATGGCAAGCATGCCCAAGTATTACGCAAGGAAAACGATACTACAGTGATCCGGGTTGAGTTCAATAACATGGACGATTCATCATCCTCAAGAACATGAAGAATATTGTCAAAACACATACCCTTAGCAAACATGAATTTCATTGGTGGAATAGCAAAGGAATTCATAGAATCTAACTAAAAATCAGGTTCATGATTCCAACAAGGTAAGAATACTACATCCTAAGGTTTTTTCCATCAAGGCTCGATCAACATTCTTAACAACGAGGGAAAAACAAGGTATAATCGGTTTCTAATCATCAAAATATGGTGCTGGACTCAAAAGATCTCTAACTAGTCTAATGATTTCCGAAGCAAGCTCAAAGCATAGTCACGAACATAAATTCTAGCTTGGTGAATCGTAACATACCTTAAACAGAAGGATAAGTTGAAATAACTTGATGAACTCTATGCCCAAAATCTAGAACACCAATCCTCAAAGCCCTTTGTCCTCAATGGTGATGTTAGGAGGCTGGTATGCAGGATTTGGATGGAGAAAATAAATCCCAAAGTCTCAAAAATCGAGTATGCAAAGTGGTGAAAACTAAAAAAAGAGATGGGTGCTGTCTTATTTATAGAAAAGGGTTATTAGCACGCGCTACTCCTTCAATCTAGCGTGCGCTAACAGGCTATTAGTCTACTGCTCTGCCTGGTCTCGACTTAGCGTATGCTAACATCCCTTTACGTGCACTAAGTACATCAATTAGCGTATGCTACCACTCATATAGCGTGTGCTAACGGCCATACGAAGCTTACTGACCTCACTGTACTCAACATTTAGCGTGCCCTTTCCTCATACCAGTAGCGTGCGCTAAACATCGTTGACTCGGATTTTCCAAAAGCCGTCCAGGTTCATCCCGACATGTCCCGACCAAGATCCGCGGCTGATCTCACCTACCAACCTGTCATAATCAAGTTGACTACGTATAGCGCGCGCTAAAGTTCATACACAGTGTGTGCTACAAAACCAAATTAGCGTACGCTACGTATAGTGGTTAGCGTGCGCTACTAGCGTAAAAATTACGAATTTTGAACACATTCATAAAATCATACGTTCAACAACACCGGATCATGAAATACTCTGGATAATACTCAAATCAAATACAGCATATAAAATGTCACACTGTTCAAAAATAAACACTAGAATCTCGGGTATTACACCTCAATCCTCACCTGCTACTTCACGAATCCCAACTGCATATTATAAGAGATGATGGCCTGAGAAATCGGCACATCCTAAGGTGTGGCAGTGAAGAATTACACAATCCTGTGTTCTTTGACTGGCGGTGGACAATATTCTGCCTACATAGCAGTCTTAAATTCCTCCCAAGTGGCTGGGCGGTCTCTCGGCGCCACATCACCATTCCGTAGCTTCCTTATCCAGGAGGTACTGAGTAATGTCTACCCTCCTATCATCGAGACAAGCTACAACATCGAAAGTTCTGCCCAACTGAAAAAGCCAATTCTCCCAACCGAGGGAGTCATAAGATCTAGTGAAACGAGGAGGGTGCATCTTAGTCACCTTCTGAAGCCACTTACTAGCTTCATCCTCAGGAGTCGGGGGCAGATTCTGGCATACACCCTGAGCTATCTGGGCAAGATGGGCTACCAACTGCTGAAGTACAGCAGTATCTCCCATGTCGTCATTACTCCCCGACGGCTGATCTAGGCTGACTGACAAATTCTGCTGCAGGTCAGAACTCAGAGGTAGAGTGTCCGGCACTGAATGAGAGGCCGAACCCACAGAGGACTGAGAAAGCGGAGCTTCCTCATTATCTGAACCACGACCACGGCCTCGGCCGCGCCCCCTAGTTGGTCTACCACGACCTCTCAACATACTGAAGAAAAGATATGAAAGGAACAAGATCAGAAAAATTCACAGTTTGCAAAGTCGGTACCACAATTCATAATTCCAAACAACACAAGGAAATGAATTACATAAATATAAGAGTTCGAGGAGACTTATAGCCATGGGTCGCACGAAGAGATGGTAGCACGATGATATTAGGCTCAACAACTGACTCTGATGACACGACTGACAGACCCAAAATTAACCAACAGCCTAAGCATTCATAACCTAAGGCTCTGATACCATAAATGTAACACCCCAAATTCACTTAAGGGACGTTACACGCCGTAAAACCTTCACAAGGTCTACCAGGCTAACACATGACTCAAAATTAACAAACAATACTCATAAGACATAATAATCATAGTAAAGTAGGGCCGTGGCCAAAACATTTTATTCGGACATCAAGAAGTACGATTTAATACGAGTTCATTGCCCACGCAGGGGACTTTAACCAAGATTAAAGAAACCAAATAATATCCAACACCCAAGTAGACATAATAACAAAACATCTAATATAGACTCGAGCCTCATCATCATGTCGGTCCATCCTTTGCATGCATATCCCGTGCCAGCTCCTCAGCTCGACCAATACCTGAAATGCATAAGACGCATTTCCCCCATTTAAGGGGTTAGCATTCGAATAGCTAGTCCAAGTACACAATTACACTACATTATATACAAATACGATTTACACAGTCATCTCATTCAGAAAACATTTGAAAAGCCATATTCCAGATTATCACATTGGCATCCAAAATAGTTTAAGAAATCATCACAATATCACGAACATTCACAACTAGTAACCCGTGGTTGTACCCCTTAGTATCGACCCCCAGACGCCCCATCGAATGCTCCGGGTGGGAAACCACTTCTACGGCCGTACCCCTTAGTATCAGCCCCCAGACGCCCCGTCGAACGCTCCGGGTGGAAGTTCAACCACACACGCACCCAAGTCCACTTCCTCGTCCGTACCCTTTAGTATCGACCCCCAGACGTCCCGTCGAACGCTCCGGATGGAAGGAACAAGTAACTCACACACCCAAACGATCAAGATTCATCATTCATATCTAAACTGTAACACACATAACGGAATGTAATACATGTACTTGCCTTGAATAAAATGAAGCGAAGGAAACGGCGAAGGAAAAGGTTTCGGTCCGAACAATCTTCACAAATCCGGTCCTAACACAATAACGGTATACAAACAATCTCAATATTGGCGAAACGTAAGAATTCATCCTAATTATACCCGTTGGGACAATTCGTCGGTCACTACAAAGTTATAAACTATTCTAACCTAGTAACAGTGAAAACCTTGAAGTTTAATCCATTAAACTATATAGGTATCAAGGAATTACGACTACGCAATCGAAATCTAACAACTCATCGGAGCTAAATCAGTTTCAAAGGGTAAAATCATATCAATATCGCAAAATTCCCAAAAGCTAGGGTTCTAAAGAAATATACCTCGATTCAGACGGAGAAGGATGATTATGATGATGATTAACCTCACTTGGAACACAATAATCGATCTACGGAGGAACTCTATGGACTGCACTGCACGAATCGCCCAAATCGCTCGAAGAACTCCCGTCGCGAGCAAAGGAAAGAAAAAGAAGAGAAATAACGCGTCTGAGGTCAACTCAGGATTTAAACACCTGACAGCGCGTTACGTACGTTAACACATATTGTTAACGTACGCTAAGAGGTTTACGTACGTAACCTCCTACAAGTTAACGTACGTAAGAGCCCGGAAGAACATTCTGTACTATCTGATGAAGGCCATAACGTACATTACCTGTAAAGCATAACGTACATTATACAGGTATCGATAGCGCACACTAAGAAGCATGCATAACGTGCGTTATGCATGCAACAATTCCACACTGCTGAACACCGTTTCCTACACAAAATGATACAAAGACGAAACGCAACACAAGAACAGAACCAGAAGTGTAAACACGAGGTATCCATAATGACGAAGCTAAGTGCTGAAAGAAAATACACTTCCGACTATCGGGGAATCCGAAATACAACAAGGAAGATAAAATTCGCTAAACTTCTAGGAAATTACAAAATAGCCCAAACATCCGAAAAATTACGATACGACGTCGGATTAGCAATCCGAATCTTACAACATGAGTAACTCAACCATATGAACTCATGGAAAAAGGAAAATAACGAAATCGATCGAGTTTTACGAGAATCGAACGTACACGCGATAAAACATAGCTCAAGACGAAAATACGTAAAAACATCTCTGAAACTCGTCCAAATGGAAAAATTCCAAGAACAAAATAGATTCATAATTGCAAAACAGTAACAAGCGAGTCGTCCGAAATGAACATACACCAAAAATAGAAATTACCAAAAATAGAAAGTACGGATATTACATAGTATTCCAGAATAACTAAATCTTATAGCATCACATCAATACATACATGATCAACCGTGGAACCGCACCAGAGGCTACAGAACTTTCAGAAGACCCGTCAGTCCGTCCCAGAGTGGTTAACCCAAACTATCCGTGGAATCGTACCAGAGGCTACGAAACCCTCAGAGGACCCGTCGGTCCATCCTAGAGTGGATATAAACAATCATGCCAATCATATATATTACTTTCAAAGTCGAGAATGTACAATCAGAAACATATACTTGCCTTTGAGACATCGAGAAATCGGAATGAAAAGAGTATAAGTTCGGTAGGTCCGAGAACGCACAACCGGCACCTAAACGATTCGCAAGAAATACGATAATCACTAATCCATGCTCAAATTACATGAATAAACTCCCGAAACCCACCTACGGTACACGAAACTACAAGGGTAAACATCTAGAGGTTGGAAAATCATCCAAACCCTCTCACATCCGAACAAGGTGCAAAACAATCCATAAAATCGTAGGGAAAACATGTACGCGGGGTAGATACCTCATAATCTCAAAGTTCTCAAGCTCCAAAATGGATAAATCGAACGAATCTAAGAAAAACCCTAAAATACCCAAAATTAGGGTTCTAAGGATTTTTACGTTGATTTGGAAGATAGAAATAGATTAGGTGTTGTGAAATCTTTGTTATACAACTCAAAATGATGATTGATGAAGAAGGACTGCCTTGAATCGCCCCGAATCGCCACTCCCGATCTCCCCCGATCGGAATAAGTGAAGATGAAGAAGAAATGACAAGTGCAAGGTCAACTGTCCCTTATATACTGTGTCCAGTCTAGCGCACGCTATGCCTCAATATTAGCATGCGCTAACGGGTCACCCGGTAGTCAGGTGGCTTCTACCAGCATCATTAGCGTGCGCTACGTATATGGTAGTGTGCGCTAACGCCTTCTTGTATCGTGCGCTATCCGAGAGTTAGCGTGCGCTACCTGGTAGTTGTTGCCTAGAAATCGGAGTCTAGAACCTACTGTCCTCTGCCTTGCTCGGGACTTAGCGTGTAACACCCCCAAAACTATCCAGGATATTACAGCGCTGTGGGTCCCGCGCTGGAACCCACTAGGCTAAAAACCATTTCAAAAATGTTTAAAAACGCCAAAAGGCCGATGACGATAATATTTTAAATACTCAAATATTTTCAAAAGCATAGTTCTCAAATATCGTCATAAAATACCATTTGAAAATACAAGGCGAAGTGCAAAATCTCGACAGTTCAAAATGTACGTTAAGCTACCACTTATACGTACCGATAGAATAATTTAGGAAAAAGGGTTTAACGAAATAACCCAAGTTCGCAAAATGCCAAAAGGCCATTTTGAAGTTAAACACGAGTTGGTAAAGATACCGAAAAAGCCATTTTGAAATATACATACACAGGTAAAAATACCAGAAAGCCATTTTGAAATACACACGCAGCGGATAAAATGCAGTTCAAAAATACACAATTGCAGCGGAAATAAAACAACTAGAAAGAATACACGATACTCAAATACGTGCCACGGCCAGTATCACCCGAGAAGCTCACCCCTTCACGACCGCTACTAGCTCGATCTCCGAGTACCTAAAAATAAAGCCCACGACGGGGTCAGCCACAATACTCAATAATGATATCGATCGCATCAACATAAATAATTATATACCAATGTAATAATATAGTAAGAATACTACCAAAGTAATCTTACCGTCATAACCTTACCAACCCATAACAATCCATCACAAATCAATCCTTACCATAATCCACATTTCGCATTCTCAAATGACGAAATGAACTCAACCATAACCAACTATACTGTATTCAAATAATATCAAAAATCCTCAAAACATCATCATAACTCATAATCATGAAATAATTCATCCGTGCCAAATCATGTCCGTCGGATTACACAATCAAATCTCAACCTGGGTAAACCAATAACATACAACATATTTGTAGATCGACTACCACAAAACAATGAATACAAATCCCGAAACATCGATGTACAGTCCAAATGCTCCTACGGTCAATAACAATGATCAACCAATACATCACTAAGAATATCATCGACATGATAACTCCAATACGACCAACAAAGGATCAACCATAACGAGGATACCCTCAACATGGTAAATTCCCAACACGATCAAAAAAGGATCAATAATGACCGAGAATACCCTCAACAGGGTAAACTCCAACACGATCAACAAAGATGGATCTCAAAGAAATAACCCGACTGTCGCACATACCCCTCGGGCGTATGAAAAACCAGTCGCAAACCGTCGAACATACCCAACCATAAATGGAGGATGAATGACCAATCAATATGGCTCAAGGATGGAAATCATAGTACGCCCGATCCGGAAATATGTCCGTGCACAAGCCACCCCAGGTATCGATCAAATACACGTGTGGTCTTGTACCTAATTAGCCTCACGAACTACGTCTCATGTGCACGGTTCAATGTGGAAATATCACCACATAACCATAGTGTGCCCAGCTAAAAATCCTACACAATAACCAATCTGCACGTAGATATGACTCCAGATATGTCACGATGCAACATAACAACGAAACTCAAAGAATCACATATCCAATAAGGATCAAAAGACTTACCGAAGTGAACAAAGACAAACTGAGAAAGAAAAGTCAACACGACTAATCAATATCCAAAAACAACAATCCTGGGATCATCATCCCCGACAAATGATCAACACGATCAACGATCTCAATACAATCAGCCCTGGGATCATCATCTCTCAACGAAATAATCAATACGAATCCCAATATACGAAAAATCATCGTACAACATATACAACCACTCAACATAATAATTATCTTCGTAACTGAACAATACTTAAATTACCTCAAAGCCGAAGACAATATCCTTTCCATGAACCAACATCCCAGAACGAACACACAGCTATACGAATAATCCCGAAATAGGTATAGTCCATTTATACCAACAAACCACCGTCCCGACATCAATGTCGACACGATAAACCATCCTCGATATCCGACATTCCATATCACTAAACAAATATAACTCACATGTCCGTATTCACCAATACATTTAAACCATATACATTATGATTTAATCCAAACCAAGGCACAATATACAAATCATCATCCTGACAATTTATATTTAAAATATCATTGCTATATGAATTATAAATGAAATGAAAGCAAAATCATCGATTAAAAATTATAACTGAACAAGTATAAACTTGCCTCGATACCGATACCACGAAGCCATTACCAAAATCCATTGCCTTCGTTTACGAGCTCCTCAGTCCCGACCTGAAGCAATCTACGAACTCTTCGACGTCAACCGCAACACAATGGTCATAATCCACGATCAATTATCGCAACCTAATGCAATAACTGATAAACACACATTCGATAAAAATCAACAAGCGATATAACCAAGCAATCGAACTCACGACTCAACAATACCTCTATCATATACATAAAACCAAATAATCCAACTCAACAAATACGAACTCATATCCACAATACAAGCCGTAACTCGATGATCACAAATAAAATCAATAACCGATCAACAAACACAACGGTTCTACAATATCCCGATTAAACATAATCCGAACAACCAAATCAATCGATCATGAACTCATAACCATAATACGATTCCACAATCTGAAGATCATATCAATAATCAATTTAAACCAAGTGTCTAAGCATTACCGATTCCAAATTCAATCTTAAATACTATTACAAGTTTCCTCCTTGTACATTCATAATAAAAATCAATTACCGATTATCATCATCAATCCGGACTATCCTATTAGTTCGACATTATAGATAATCATATTCCAAAGGTTTCAAAAAATTCCATTATTCGATTTGAACACTTGTTCAATACGTATGAATTCTCAAACTCAAAAGTGAATCATAACCTTATCAAATCCGGAATCATTTTCGTATTCCTATACGAATATTGTATCAAAACATATAACTTAGTTTTATATATGAATATTTTATATTCATATCTAAAACACCAACATCACTTAAACATGTTCATCAATTCATGTATAATCCAAGAGTTCCTGAAGAACACAACTTATTCCGAAATCACATTCAAAACCTCCAATACGACATAATCCGATGTGTTCTAACATCTAAACCATCCTTATTCACAATTCAAGGTGTATATAATCATGTTATTCAATATATATACTTCTCATAACATCATGAATCGCAACAAACTACCAAGAACATCGAGAATACTACGATTCCATAATCATAACGTCATAATCAAGGCATTTGATCATCAATTCATTATCTTCCCTTAACAAAATTCCCATAATTACCAAGAATCATCACAACAATATCAACTAAATCACCATTCATACAAAAACGTGTAGAATTTCCCAAGTTCACTCATTGAGGCATTTCATCGAACACGTTGAAGGCATAGTCCAATTCAATCATTTATTCGAAGAAATACTCAATTGTGTTCCACAAAACTTCAAGAATAACGAACGATTTCGAGTATACAATCACATTCAATCAATAATCTAAAACAAAACGAATCAAATCGGCCAAAATACCAAGAAACCTCAAGAATATCCAAAAACCAAAAGTTTAGGTGTTGTTACCTTCGATCCGGGTGGAAGATAATGTTAATCCATGAATCAAACTTCCAAAACATGTTGCTATAAGATGTTCTTACTCAAACCCATCAATTCTTGCCGAAGGAATCGCGAAGAAACGAAGAAAAATGAAAAAATGGCAAGGATGACTCGGTCCAGGCCTTATATAGCCGAGACCTGCCGACACCCTTACGTACGTAACCGGCAGCTTCCTTACGTACGTAATCGGCCTTGAAAAACAATCTGCCCAGTTTGGCCGACACCCTTACGTACGTAACCGGCACAAGCTTACGTACGTGATAGGCCCTTACGGCCGTTATCGAGCACAACCTTACGGCCGTAATCGGCCAGTCCTTACGCCCAACGAGTCACTGCCGACCGTGATCGGTCATCCTTGTGAGTCACTGCCGACCGTGATCGGCCATCCTTGTGAGTCACTGCCGACCATGATCGGCCATCCAGCGAGTCCTCAGCCACGGCTCGGCCAGTTGCCTCCTAACATACGTAACACTTAATATGTTGCGTATGTAATATGTACGTTGACTTGCTATAGTATTATACTCGTATTACGTACGTAATAAACCCTATATAGCGTACGTAAATCCATCCGTTGACTCACCTGTCCACATCCGCTGCCGACACAAGGTCCACCTGCCGACCACGACTCGGTCCTGTCTGACTCCCCCTGTTACATACGTAATGCCTAATGTATAACGTACGTAAAGCGTAGAATTTAGCGTACGTAAGTCCTTAAGCTTAGCGTACGTAATGGCCTTATGTACTTGGCCAAAATCCAATTGTTCATGTCCGACGTCTCGACATACATAATACAAACATATGGCATACTGAATACACATACTGGATCAGAAAATATTCTCATATGATATACCCGATATCAAAATTAAAACAACCTCATATACGATATCCTCAAATGTAGTTGTCTACCAAATACGATAATTATACAAATACGTCTGTCTCGGTTCTCAATTTATTTGATTCATATTGTATAGACACCAAACTTTACAATATACCTCATATAAAATAACGCCAAAAATTTATACTGAAAATCAGGGTATTACATACTACCCCCCTTAAAATAAGTTTCGTCCTCGAAACTTGCAACCTACCACAAACAACAGATCAACCCAAAATTTTCAACTCATCATGAAAACAATCAAGCGTCGCCACAAGCGAATAACCAAAACGATATACTTATAGGTGCGTGAAGCCGATGATCTCCCGTGATACTAGCACACGACTCTCATACGAAGTCCCAACATAATACCAACATACACCAATATCACAAATAGCAATTTGAAAAGATCTCAAAAATTTTGAAACCTCCAAAAATCGATTTGACTCAAAAGTCAGAAAATCATTTTCAAAAACCACGCTGCTACCGTACCGGTAGAGCCACATAACACACACGCCCAGGTTTCACAAAACCCAAGCTCCGATACCATCTTCTGTAACAGCCCCAAAACCATCCAGGATATTAAAGCGTCGTGGGTCCCACGCCGGAACCCACCAGGCTAAAAACCATTTCAAAAACGTTTAAAAACGCCAAAAGGCTGAAGACGGTAATATTTTTTAAATACTCAAAGATTTTCAAAAGCATAGTTCTCAAATACCGTCATAAAATACCATTTGAAAATACAAGGCGAAGTGCCAAATCTCGACAGTTCAAAATGTACGTTAAGCTACCACTTATACGTACCGATAGAATAATTTAGGAAAAAGGGTTTAACGAAATAACCCAAGTTCGCAAAATGTCAAAAGGCCATTTTAAGTTAGACACGAGTTTGTAAAGATATCGAAAAAGCTATTTTGAAATATACATACACAGGTAAAAATACCGGAAAGCCATTTTGAAATATACACGTAGCGGATAAAATGCAGTTAAAAAATACACAATTGCAGCGGAAATAAAACAACCAGAAAGAATACACGATACTCAGATACGTGCCACAGCCAGTATCACCCGGGAAGCTCACCCCTTCATGACCGCAACTAGATAGATCTCCGAGTACCTAAACATAAAGCCCACGACGGGGTCAGCCACAATACTCAATAATGATATCGATCGCATCAACATAAATAATTACATACCAATGTAATAATATAATATGAATACCACCAAAGTAATCTTACCGTCATAACCTTACCAACCCATAGCAATCCATCACAAATCAATCCTTACCATAATCCACATTTCGCATTCTCAAATGACGAAATGAACTCAACCATAACCAACTATACTGTATTCAAATAATATCAAAAATCCTCAAAACATCATCATAACACATAATCATGAAATTATTTATCCGTGCCAAATCCTGTCCGTCGGATTACACAATCAAATATCAACCTAGGTAAACCAATAACATACAACATATCTGTAGATCGACTATCACAAAACAATGAATACAAATCCCGAAACATCAACGTACAGTCCAAATGCTCCTACGGTCAATAACAATGATAAACCAATACATCACTGAGAATATCATCGACATGATAACTCCAATACGACCAACAAAGGATCAACAATAACGAGAATAACCTCAACATGGTAAATTCCCAACACGATCAACAAAGGATCAATATTGACCGAGAATACCCTCAACAAGGTAAACTCCAACACGATCAACAAAGATGGATCTCAAAGAAATAACCCGACTGTCGCACATACCCCTCGGGAGTATGAACAACCAGTCGCAAACCGTCGAACATACCCAACCATAAATGGAGGATGAACGATCAATCAATATGGCTCAAGGATGGAAATCATAGTACGCCCGATCCGGAAATGTGTTCGAGCACAAGCCACCCCGGGTATCGATCAAATACACGTGTGATCTTGTACCTAATTAGCCTCACGAACTACGTCTCGTGTGCACGGTTCAATGTGAAAATATCAACACATAACCATAGTGTGCCCAGCTAAAAATCCTACACAATAACCAATCGGTACGTAGATATGACTCCAGATATGTCACGATGTAACATGACAACGAAACTCAAAGAATCACATATCCAATAAGGATCAAAAGACTCACCGAAGTGAACAAAGACAAACTGACAAAGAAAATTCGATACGACTAATCAATATCCAAAAACAACAATCCTGGTATCATCATCCCCGACAAATGATCAACACGATCAACGATCTCAATACAATCAGCCCTGGGATCATCATCTCTCAACGAAATAATCAATACGAATCCCAATATACGAAACATCATCGTACAACATATACAACCACTCACCATAATAATTATCTTCGTAACTGAACAATACTTAAATTACCTCAAATCCGAAGACAATATCCTTTCCACGAACAAACATCCCTGAACGAACACACAGCTATACGAATAATCCCGAAATAGGTATAGTCCATTTATACCAACAAACCACCGTCTCGACATCAATGTCGACACGATAAACCATCCTCGATATCCGACATTCCATATCACTGACCAAATATAACTCACATCTCCGTATTCACCAATACATTTAAGCCATATACATTATGATTTAATCCAAACCAAGACACAATATACAAACCATCATCCCGATAATTTATATTTAAAATATCATTGCTATATGAATTATAAATGAAATGAAAGCGAAATCATCCATTAAATATTATAAATGAACAAGTATAAACTTGCCTCGATACCGATACCACGAAGCCGTTGCCAAAATCCATTGCCTTCATTTACGAGCTCCTCAGTCCCGACCAGAAGCAATCTACGAACTCTTCGACTTCAACCGCAACACAATAGTCATAATCCACGATCAATTATCGCAACCTAATGCAATAACCGATAAACACACATTCGATAATAATCAACAACCAATATAACCAAGCAATCAAACTCACGGCTCAACAATACCTCGATCATATGCATAAAACCAAATAATCCAACTCAACAAATACGAACTCATATCCACAATACAAGCCGTAAATCGATGATCACAAATAACAATCAATAACCGATCAACAAACACAACAATTCTACAATATCCCGATTAAACACAATCGGAACAACCAAATCAATCGATCATGAACTCATAACTATAATACGATTCCACAATCCGAAGATCATATCAATAATCAATTTAAACCAAGTGTCTAAGCATTAATGATTCCAAATTCAATCTTAAATACGATTACATGTTTCCTCCATGTACATTCATAATAAAAATCAATTACCGTTTATCATCATGAATCCGGACTATCCGATTAATTCGACATTATAGATAATCATATTCCAAAGGTTTCAAATAATTCCATTATTCGATTTGAACACTTGTTCAATACATATGAATTCTCAAACTCAAAAGTGAATCATAAGCTTATCAAATCCGGAATCATATTCGTATTCCTATACGAATATTGTATCAAAACACATAACTTAGTTTTAGATATGAATATTCCATATTCATATCCAAAACACCAACATCACTTAAACATGTCCATCAATTCATATATAATCCAAGAGGACCATAAGTGTAACACCCCAAACTAGGCGGATATTACAGTGCCGTGGACCCCCGACTGGGACCCACCACGCGAATGAAAATGAATGAATTATAGAGGTAAATGTAGTACCGAACCACATTACAACATCAATTGCTCCGATGAGGAGTTTTATACAACACACCCAGGATGATACTGAATACCAGTATATTTTATATGGAGATAAAATATACAACAATGAGTGAGATGAATATTCAAACGGAATGTCTGCAGCGGAATAAAATAAAAGAAACATAATGACTGAAAAGACTGGGGCCCCCTACTAGTATCACTGGGACTCCTCGCCGTCACCGTGCTCTCCCGTGCCTTAGCCTTGCCATGACACGAAGCAGTATCCCCAACGGGAATCGATACTGAACAACAATCCTCAAGGGTTGAAAATACACAATCATGATATGCGGAATTATGAATTATCTGCCGAAACATACGCAATCAAACATGCTATATAAATCGACTATCGATGCGGCTCAAAGGAATGGCGCCACACAACGTCCGGGATGGAAATGTGTCACACAAGCCACCATCACACGTGGTCTTGTGCCTAATCAGTCTCACGAAGCAATCGACTCGTGTGCACAGTCCAATGTGAGGCCAACAACCAACACACGACAAAATTGTGCCCGACATGAAAATCCTACACATTCCAACCGCACGCCAAGATGACCGGAATGTCACAATATGGCAAAAGTGACAACGAAAATGAATAATGACTCACCAAGGTTAAATGATGGTGAAATGAATGATAGCTCAATGGAATGATCGGAACCGTCGTTCCTTATGACTGAGGTGATTAATTGACAATGACAAGTTTTGATACGGTTAATACAATGATGAATGAGTTACGATTATGAATGAACAACAACAAAAGGAATGAATACCCTTTTAACCGAGTAAGAATTAACTTACACAATACCGATGAAGAATGTCCTTCCACGAACAACGTCCTAAATGAAAAGTCGGTCGCTCGAACAACCTTGAACATCAATAGTTACCAACAACCGATCAATACACGACTCAAATACGATCATAACCGACCCAAACGTCGATACAACAATATCCGAACTCGTAGATGTACTCTAACGAAAACGTTGAGATACCCGTTGGTTAAAACCAAACCCAAATAATCGAACCAACTCCAACATGATTGATTCAAACCAGCAAAACATTATCAATGATATCAATAATCTCAAAGAAATCCACAATCCAAGTTTATAATAACGACAATCGGAAATCCCCAAAATAACCGAAGTCAACCCCAAGGGTTCTTGGAATAATTCCGAAAATAACCATTAAATCCGTAGGAATATATTTATCCAAGTTAGATAATCCATAACTAACATATTCCAATGATAATCCAAGCTTACACGAAGAAATCGGAAGGAAAACCCAAAAATCCGAAATTCTAGATCCAAGAGATTAATACCTTTGATTCGATGTGATGAAGATGATGAAATGATGATCAATCCGAAAGATGAGCTTGAAGATGATGATTGATGATTACGCCTCGAAGAATCCTCTCCGAATCGCTCGAAATCGCCCAAAATTACCGAAGGAATGAAATGAGATGAATAAATGACGAACTCTGACTAAACTGTCCAATTTATAGTCAGTCCAGGTTAGCGTGCACTAGCCCTTGTGCGTAGCGTACGCTAACGAGTAATTTGGGTAGTCCCGTACCCACTGTCCGAACACGGTCGCGCGCGCTACGTACCTTCTTGTAGCGTGCGCTACGGCCATACTACTAGCGTGCGCTAAGATCCATTATTAGCGTGCGCTAACGAAATATTGATGCCCGATGATCGAGTCGAGAAAATTGTCGACCTCGATCGGACCCCGATAGCGTGCGCTACAACCATTGTTTAGCGTGCGCTAATATATCGGTTGCGTACGCTAACAACAATACATAGCGTGCGCTATGAATAAATCGATGCGATCCGGTAGCCACTGGACTCAACCCGATCCGTCCCTAGCGCGCGCTACTCCACACATATAGCGTGCGCTACTACAACCCATTAGCGCGCGCTACTTACCACTCGTAGCGTGCGCTACCTATAACTCACTGCGATCCGGTACCTTGGATCGGCAATGAGGTAACCTTAGCGTGCGCTAAAGCCGAGTGGTAGCGTGCGCTACCTATACCCAATTAGCGTACGCTAAAAGGAGTGCATGGCGTGCGCTACTCCTCATGCACACTTAGCGAAAATGACAATGATGATAAACACGGCACGAAACTCCAATCGATTAGTGATGAATGACGATTGATACACGATACGATTACTCTGAATGATGAATACCATGGTGAATATGAGTGACAAATGATCAATAATGAATGAAATTACTGAGTATCAATTACTGAATGATAAATACTGAATGATAATTACTGAATTACAACTGGGTATTACATACACCCCCCCTTAAAAGAGTTTCGTCCCCGAAACTAAGGGTCAAACAACTCGGGATAACTCTCCTGCATACTATCCTCGGTTTCCCAAGTAGCCTCTTCGACTCCGTGTCTAGACCACTGAATTTTAACCAAAGGAATCGTCTTATTCCTCAACTGTTTGATCCGCCACTCTAAAACTCGTATAGGACGTTCCTCATATGAATGATCGTCGGCGATCTCGATTTCGTCGAACTGAAGTATGTGACTCGGGTCGGCAACATACTTCCGCAACTGAGAGACGTGAAATACATTATGAATTCGGCTCAACGCCGGAGGTAAAGCCAATCGATAGGCTAACTCGCCTACTCGATCCAAAATCTCAAACGGCCCAATGAATCTCGGACTCAACTTTCCCCTCTTCCCAAAACGGAAGATACCACGACTCGGGGATACCTTGACCAACACGTGGTCATCTGCCTCGAACTCTAATGGTCGACGACGGTTATCCGCATACGATTTCTGTCGACTCTGAGCTGTCAACAAACGACTCCTGATCAAAGCTACCTTCTCACGGGCGGCTATAAGCATATCAGGCTCGGTGTCCAATGATTCTGATAGGTCGTCCCAACACAACGGAGATCGACAACAACGACCATACAAGGCCTCGTAAGGTGCCATCTTGATCGAAGCATGCCAACTGTTATTATACGTGAACTCGATTAATGGTAGTTGGGCTTCCCAATCGTCTTTCCAATCGAGGACGCATGCCCTCAACATGTCCTCTAAGGTCTGAATAGTCCTCTCTGATTGTCCGTGACCGAGGATGAAAAGCGATCGAGATTAAGCTGAGTTCCCATAGCACGATGAACTGATTTCCAAAAATGCGACACAAACCGTCCGTCACGATCGGAAACGATACTTTTAGGAGTACCGTGCAGCCTGACTATCTCTTTGATGAACAGTTGAGCAAGTCTCTCGGGACCCCACGTTTCCTTGATCTCAAGGAAATGAGCTGATTTAGTTAAGCGGTCCGCGATCACCCAGATCGTATTCATGCCATGACGACTCGTCGTAAAACTCGTGATGAAATCCATAGAAATGTCTTCCCACTTCCACTCGGGAATAGGAAGGGGTTTCAGCATACCCGCCGGTCGCTGATGTTCAATCTTAACTTGTTGACAGGTTAAGCATCTCGAAACAAATTCTGCGACTTCTCGCTTCATATTACTCCACCAGTAATTTTGTTTCAAGTCCTTGTACATCTTGCTAGACCCCGGATGCACAGAATAAGGGGTAGCATGAGCTTCTTTCAAAATCGAGTCTTTCAACTCGTCATTTGCTGGTACGCACAATCGATTCTTAAACCTCAAAAGTCCATCCTCGTGGACCACAAATCCAGGGGCTTTCCCCTGAGCCACATCCTTTCGGATGCGCAACAATGATGGGTCCAAACCCTGATTCTCTCGGATTTCCTCCTCGAGTGACGATGAAATCTCTAACATACAAAGCTGCCCCTGAACTCGCTGAAGCCAGACCTCGATCTCGGATCTAAGGAATTCCTGCTGAAGCTCCTTCTGAACTGTTAAACGGGCAAGCATATGCTCCTGAACGGACTTACGACTCAAGGCGTCGGCGACAACGTTCGCCTTGCCCGGGTGGTAGAGGATCTCGATATCATAATCTTTGATTAATCCCAACCACCGTCTCGCGCATATTTAACTCCTTCGAGTAAATATATACTTTAAGCTCTTATGATCGGTGAATATCGCAGGTAACGCCATTAAGATAATGACGCCAAATTTTCAAAGCGAACACCACTACGCTAGCTCCAGGTCGTGGGTCGGATAATTAACCTCGTAAGGTCTCAATTGCCGTGAAGCATAGGCAATAACCTTCCCGTTCTGCATGAGTACACATCCGAGACCCTGTCCGGATGCATCACTATAAACCACAAATCCTTCTGTCCCCTGCGGCAAGGAGAGTACAGGTGCTGACATTAAGCGGCTCTTGAGTTCCTCAAAACTCCGTTGACACGCGTCGGACCACGTGTATTTCTTATCCTTCCGCAAAAGGTTCGTTAAGGGTTGAGCGATTCTAGAAAATCCCTCCACAAACCGCCGATAATAACCCGCTAATCCGATAAAACTTCGGATTTCCTTAACGTTCTTCGGAGGTAGCCAATCCCGAATAGCCCCCGTCTTCTGAGGATCGACACGAACTCCGTCTGATGAAATTACATGTCCGAGAAAAGTCACTTCGGACATCACGTTTGGAAAACTTCCCAAAAAGTTGTTCTCGTCTCAACACGTCGAGCACTTGATGAAGGTGAAACTCGTGTTCCTCCCGGTCACGAGAATAAATCAAAATGTCATCGATGAAGACAACAACAAACCGATCCAAAAAGTCGATGAAGACCCGATTCATTAACTCCATAAATACCGCAGGTGCATTAGTCAAACCGAACGGCATAACCACAAACTCATAATGACCATAGCGTGTTCGAAACGCCGTCCTCGCGATATCCGACTCTCGAATCCGCAACTGATGATATCCAGATCTTAAGTTGATCTTGGAAAATACTGAAGCTCCCTGAAGTTGATCTAAGAGATCATCAATACGGGGTAAGGGATACTTATTCTTGATTGTTACCCTGTTCAACTCCCGATAATCAATACATAAGCGGAATGAACCATCCTTCTTCTTGACAAACAACACTGGTGCTCCCCACGGGGACGCACTCGGTCGAATATAACCCTTCTCGAACAATTCTTCAAGTTGGTTCTTTAATTCCTGCATTTCGGTCGGGGCCATCCGGTACGGTGCCTTCGATATCGGGGACGTACCAGGCTCCAACTCAATTGTGAATTCCACATCCCTCTGTGGAGGCAAACCAGGTAACTCGTCTGGAAAAACATCGGCATATTCCCTCACCACCGGAATATCCGTTAACATTACTGATGATTTCTCGGTTTTGGCCATATAGCACCAATAACCGACACATCCCTGATTTAGTAATCTTACTGCTTTCATCAAATTAATGACTTTACCAGAACATCCGGGATTACCTCCCTGAAACACACATTCGACTCCATCGACTGAAATGATAGTGACCAAACGCTTTCGGACACTAATGATGGCATCATGACGATCCATCCAATCAATACCCAAGATGACGTCGTCCCTCGGCAAATCTACTACGATTAGGTCCGCTGGCCATACACGACCATGAAACTGAATCGGACAATTCTGAATCTCACGGTTACCGATAATTCGTCTACCATCAGGTAGGCCAATGACATAAGGCTCGCAACTAGTAGCACTACCCAGACGTAGTCTACTCAAACATGACTCGGAAATGAATGAATGAGATGCACCAGTATCAAAAAGGGTACACACAGGTTGAGATAGGATATCGAGTGTACCTGAGATCATCCGGGCCTCCGGATCGTCGGTCTTCTTCATCTCATAAATTCGGGGCTTTAGGCCCCGACCGGACGCTCCGTCGATAGCTCTGCTCGCCTTTAGCTCCTGTCGTCTTGAACGACGCCACCGAGTGGCTTTGATTACGCACCGCTGAATGACTGGGGCTTGAGATGACGCCGGAGTGGGTTTAGAGTCCCTACGGCAAAACGGGCCCTATGCCCGGCAATCCCGATTATGGCACGTGATACCGCCGGACATTTTGTCTTGCAATGACCTGTTCTTCACGGTTGAAACAGTGGCCGAATCGCCGCTCGAGATTGAGATTCGCGGGTTTAGACGCCAGGGAGGTCGCTCGAGAAAAGTAGAGCCCGCCGCGGTTTCTTGAAGGTGGCACGACTTCCGTCGGTGATCACGGTTCTTAGACTTCTTGCCAGCAGATGAAGGTTGCTGCTTAGAAATCTCCTTAACAGTAAGCTCGTAAGTGAGAGCTTTCTCAATGAACTCGGCCAGAGTGGTACAATTATGATTAAGCAACTGAAGTCTCATACGGGGTTTCAGCCTCTTGCTGAAATACTTGATCTTGTCCGCTTCTGAGTGAATGATAGATGAGGCGAACGGAAGAAGTTCCTGAAATTTCTCGGCACTGGCGAGAACATCCGCGTCTGACGAAGGGTCGGGAGTGAGTAACTCTGACAGCTTGGCCTCTCTGAGTGGGGCCGGATTATACCTCTCCATCATGAGAGTCTTGAACTGATCCCAAGTACATGATCCGTCTGTGGGCTTCAATGATAACCACCATGAATGAGCGCTCTTACCGAGATAGTAAGCCGAACTGAAACTTTATGCCCTTCAGGCAATCCACCATAGCAAATAACTTCTCAAAATGCTCAAGCCAATGAACGATATCCGCCGGCTCAGATGAGCCCTCAAAGGTAGGTGGTCGCTGGCGAGAGATATCGCTAATGATATTGCTTACACCCCTCTCTTGCCTCTGAGGCGGCGGCGGAGGAGCCTGTTGATTTTGAGTAGTTGAGTTATGCATCGCCTCCATTAGTTGTGCCATCTGAGTCATTTGGGCCATCATGCCCTGCATAAATGCGAGTGGGTCCACCCAAACACCCTCTGACTGAGCCGTGTCCTGGGTACGACTCCCCGACAGTGAATGATCGCGTCCAGGTGAATGAGTGGCAGCGTCACTGCTCGATGAGTTAGCATTATTCCTGGCATTTGCACGTGTATTCGCACGAGTTCTCGGGATTCGGCCCGCTCCACGGCCTCGTCCTCCACGTCCTCTGCCAGCCCTTTCCATACTGAAGTGGAAAGTCATATGATGATTATATATCTCGCATGAGTATCACATTATGATTATATTATGAAATGATGAAAATGAGCATACGCGCTCAAATACAGCGATTGCATGAATGATTAGTTGACGTGACATGATTATCTGATGAAGTTACTGAAATGATTATCTTGAATGAGTTAACAAGATTAATGATTCGATCTTCCTGATCAACAACTGAACAATGAAATGAATTGACTGATTAATGAGTTAACCTGACCGTCCCGGTCAAAATGACAATGATGATTGAGGATTGTTAATCGATGAATTATGAATGAATGATTAATGCGAATTTATACCATGGCATTAGAAATCTTCGATTCTTGGTCTGATTGGCTCGGCATTTGCACAGGTCAAACGTGACGCGAAAGTCCAATGATACTAGTCCGATGACGATGATTTCAAATGAGACATGACTTGGAGGGTAGTATTCAAATCCACGCTCCGATACCAACTCTGTAACACCCCAAACTAGGCGGATATTACAGTGCCGTGGACCCCATTTAGGACCCACCAGGCGAATGAAAATGAATGAATTATACAGGTAAATGTAGTACCGAACCACATTACAACATCAATTGCTCCGATGAGGAGTTTTATACAACACACCCAGGATGATACTGAATACCAGTATATTTTATATGGAGATAAAATATACAACAATGAGTGAGATGAATATTCAAACGGAATGTCTGCAGCGGAATAAAATAAAAGAAACATAATGATGAAAAGTAGGGCCCCTACTAGTATCAGGGACTCCTCCGTCACCGTGCTCTCCCGTGCCTTAGCCTTGCCATGACACAGCAGTATCCCCAACGGGCCGATTTACAGAACAACAATCCTCAAGGGTTGAAAATACACAATCATGATATGTCCGGAATTATGAATTATCTGCCGAAACATACGCAATCAAACATGCTATATAAATCGACTATCAGTACGGCTCAAAGGAATGGCGCCACACAACGTCCGGGATGGAAATGTGTCCGTACACAAGCCACCATCACACGTGGTCTTGTGCCTAATCAGTCTCACGAAGCAATCGACTCGTGTGCACAGTCCAATGTGAGGCCAACAACCACCACACGACATAATTGTGCCCGACATGAAAATCCTACACATTCCAACTGGCACGCCAGTATGACCCGGAATGTCACAATATGGCAAAAGTGACAACGAAAATGAATAATGACTCACCAAGGTTAAATGATGGTGAAATGAATGATAGCTCAATGGAATGATCGGAACCGTCGTTCCTTATGACTGAGGTGATTAATTGACAATGACAAGTTTTGATACGGTTAATACAATGATGAATGAGTTACGATTATGAATGAACAACAACGAAGGAATGAATATCCTTTTAACCGAGTAAGAATTAACTTACACAATACCGATGAAGAATGTCCTTCCACGAACAACGTCCTAAATGAAAAGTCGGTCGCTCGAACAACCTTGAACATCAATAGTTACCAACGACCGATCAATACACGACTCAAATACGATCATAACCGACCCAAACGTCGATACAACAATATCCGAACTTCGTAGATGTACTCTAACGAAAACGTTGAGATACCGTTGGTTAAAACCAAACCCAAATAATCGAATCAACTCCAACATGATTGATTCAAACCAAGAAACATTATCAATGATATCAATAATCTCAAAGAAATCCACAATCCAAGTTTATAATAACGACAATCGGAAATCCCCAAAATAACCGAAGTCAACCCCAAGGGTTCTTGGAATAATTCCGAAAATAACCATTAAATCCGTAGGAATATATTTATCCAAGTTAGATAATCCATAACTAACATATTCCAATGATAATCCAAGCTTACACGAAGAAATCGGAAGGAAAACCCAAAAATCCAAATTCTAGATCCAAGAGATTAATACCTTTGATTCGATGTGATGAAGATGATGAAATGATGATCAATCCGAAAGATGAGCTTGAAGATGATGATTGATGATTACGCCTCGAAGAATCCTCTCCGAATCGCTCGAAATCGCCCAAAATTACCGAAGGAATGAAATGAGATGAATAAATGACGAACTCTGACTAAACTGTCCAATTTATAGTCAGTCAATGTTAGCGTTCGCTAGCCCTTGTGCGTAGCGTGCGCTAACGAGTAATTTGGGTAGTCCGGTACCCTTGTCCGAACACGGTAGCGCGCTACGTACCTTCTTGTAGCGTGCGCTACGGCCAGACTTCTAGCGTGCGCTTAGATCCATTATTAGCGTGCTCTATCGTAATATTGATGCCCGATCGGAGTCCGTAAAGCGTCGACCTCGATCGGCCCGATAGCGTGCGCTACAACCATTGTTTAGCGTGCGCTAATATATCGGTTGCGTACGCTAACAACAATACATAGCGTGCGCTATGAATAAATCGGTGCGATCCGGTAGCCACCGGACTCAACCCGATCCGTCCCTAGCGCGCGCTACTCCACACATATAGCGTGCGCTACTACAACCCATTAGCGCGCGCTACTTACCACTCGTAGCGTGCGCTACCTATAACTCACTGCAGTCGGTACCTTACGGAGTGCGGCAGGTAACCTTAGCGTGCGCTAAAGCTGAGTGGTAGCGTGCGCTACCTATACCCAATTAGCGTACGCTAAAAGGAGTATGTAGCGTGCGCTACTCCTCATGCACAGCTCGCAACGAAAATGACAATGATGATAAACACGGCACGAAACTCCAATCAGATTAGTGATGAATGACGATTGATACACGATACGATTACTCTGAATGATGAATACCATGACTGAATATGAGTGACAAATGATCAATAATGAATGAAATTACTGAGTATCAATTACTGAATGATAAATACTGAATGATAATTACTGAATTACAACTGGGTATTACAATAAGAACACAACCTTATCCGAAATCACATTCAAAACCTCCAATACGACATAATCCGATGTGTTCTAACATCTAAACAATCCTTATTCACAATTCAAGTTATATATAATCATGTTCTTCAACATATATACTTCTCATAACATCATGAATCGCAACAAACTACCAAAAACATCGAGAATACTACGATTCCATAATCATAACGACATAATCAAGGCATTTGATCATCAATTCATTATCTTCCCTTAACAAAATTCCCACAATTACCAAGAATCATCACAACAATATCAATTCAATCACCATTCATACGAAAACCTGTACAATTTCCCAAGTTCTACTTATTGAGGCATTTCATCGAACACTTTGAAGGCATAGTCCAATTCAATCGTTTATTCAAAGAAATACTCGAATTTGTTCCACAAAGCTTCAAGAATAATAAACGATTTCGAGTATACAATCAAGTTCAATCAATAATCTGAAACAAAACGAATCAAATCGGCCAAAATACCAAGAAATCTCAAGAATATCCATAAACCAATAGTTTAGGTGTTCTTACCTTCGATCCGGGTGGAAGATGATGTTAATCCATGAATCAAACTTCCAAAACATGTTGCTATAAGATGTTCTTACTCAAACCCATCAATTCTTGCCGAAGGAATCGCGAAGAAACGAAGAAAAACGAAAAAATGGCAAGGATGACTCGGTCCAGGCCATATATAGCCGAGACCTGCCGACACCCTTACGTACGTAACCGGCAGCTTCCTTACGTACGTAATCGGCCTTGAAAAACAATCTGCCCAGTTTGGCCGACACCCTTACGTACGTAACCGGCACAAGCTTACGTACGTAATAGGCCCTTACGGCCGTTATCGACCACAACCTTACGGCCGTAATCGGCCAGTCCTTACGCCCAGTGAGTCACTGCCGACCGTGATCAGCCATCCTTGCGAGTCACTGCCGACCATGATCGGACATCCAGCGAGTCCTCGGCCACGGCTCGGCCAGCTGCCTCCTAACGTACATAACACTTAATCCGTTGCGTACGTAATACGCACGTTGACTTGCTACAGTATTATACTCGTATTACGTATGTAATACACCCTATATAGCGTACGTAAATCCATTCGTTGACTCACCTGTCCACATCCGCTGCCGACACCGGGTCCACCTGCCGACCACGACTCGGTCCTGTCTGATTCCCCTTGTTACGTACGTAATGCCTTATGTATAACGTACGTAAAGCATAGAATTTAGCGTACGTAAGTCCTTAAGCTTAGTCTACGTAATGGCCTTCTGTACTTGGCCAAAATCCAACTATTCCTGTCCGACGTCTCGACATATATAATACAAACATACGGCATGCTGAATACACATACTGGATCCGAAAATATTCTCATATGATATACCCGATATCAAAATTAAAACAACATGATATACGATATCCTCAAATGTAGTTATCTACCAAATACGACAATTATACAAATACGTCTGTCTCGGTTCTAAATTTATTTTATCCATACTGTATAGACACCAAACTTTACAATATACCTCAGATAAATAACGCGAAAAATTTATACTGAAAATCAGGGTATTACATACTACCCCCCTTAAAATAAGTTTCGTCCTCAAAACTTGCAACCTGCCACAAACAACAGATCAACCCAAAATTTTCAACTCATCATGAAAACAATCAAGCATCGCCACAAGCGAATAACCAAAACGATATACTTATAGGTGCGTGAAGCCGATGATCTCCCGTGATACTAGCACACGACTCTCATACGAAGTCCCAACATAATACCAACACACATCAATATCACAAATAGCAATTTGAAAAGATCTCAAAAATTTTGAAACCTCCAAAAATCGATTTGACTCAAAAGTCAGAAAATCATTTTCAAAAACCACGCTGCTACCGTACCGGTAGAGCCACATAACACACACGCCCAGGTTTCACAAAACCCAAGCTCCGATACCATCTTCTGTAACACCCCCAAAACCATCCAGGATATTACAGCGTCGTGGGTCCCAGGCCGGAACCCACCAGGCTAAAAACAATTTCAAAAACGTTTAAAAACGCCAAAAGGCTGATGACGGTAATATTTTAAATACTCAAAGATTTTCAAAAGCATAGTTCTCAAATACCGTCATAAAATACCATTTGAAAATACAAGGCGAAGTGCCAAATCTCGATAGTTAAAAATGTACGTTAAGCTACCACTTATACGTACCGATAGAATAATTTAGGAAAAAGGGTTTAACGAAATAACCCAAGTTCGCAAAATGCCAAAAGGCCATTTGAAGTTAAACACCAGTTGGTAAAGATATCGAAAAAGTTATTTTGAAATATACATACACAGGTAAAAATACCGGAATGCCATTTTGAAATACACACGCAGCGGATAAAATGTTGTTCAAAAATACACAATTGCAGCGGAAATAAAACAACCAGAAAGAATACACGATACTAGGATACGTGCCACGACCAGTATCACCCGGGAATCTCACCCCTTCACGACCGCTACTAGCTCGATCTCTGAGTACCTAAAAATAAAGCCCACGACGGGGTCAGCCACAATACTCAATAATGATATCGATCGCATCAACATAAATAATTACATACCAATGTAATAATATAGTAAGAATACAACCAAAGTAATCTTACCGTCATAACCTTACCAACCCATAACAATCCATCACAAATCAACCTTTACCATAATCCACATTTCGCATTCTCACATTACGAAATGAACTCAACCATAACCAACTATACTGTATTCAAATAATATCAAAAATCCTCAAAACATCATTATAACTCATAATCATGAAATTATTCATCTGTGCCAAATCCTGTCCGTCGGATTACACAATCAAATATAAACCTGGGTAAACCAATAACATACAACATATCTGTAGATCGACTATCACAAAACAATGAATACAAATCCCGAAACATCAACGTACAGTCCAAATGCTCCTACGGTCAATAATAATGATCAACAAATACATCACTTAGAATATCATCGACATGATAACTCCAATACGACCAACAAAGGATCAACGATAACTAGAATACCCTCAACATGGTAAATTCCCAACACGATCAACAAAGGATCAATAATGACCGAGAATACCCTCAACAAGGTAAACTCCAACACGATCAACAAAGATGGATCTCAAAGAAATAACCTGACTGTCGCACATACTCCTCGGGCGTATGAACAACCAGTCGCAAACCGTCGAACATTCCCAACCATAAATGGAGGATGAACGACCAAACAATATGGCTCAAGGATGGAAATCATAGTACGCCCGATCCGGAAATGTGTTCGTGCACAAGCCACCCCGGGTATCGATCAAATACACGTGTGGTCTTGTACCTAATTAGCCTCACGAACTACGTCTCGTGTGCACGGTTTAATGTGGAAATATCAACAGATAACCATATTGTGCCCAGCTAAAAATCCTATACAATAACCAATCGGTACGTAGATATGACTCCAAATATGTCACGATGTAACATGACAACGAAACTCAAAGAATCACATATCCAATAAGGATGAAAAGACTCACCGAAGTGAACAAAGACAAACTGACAAAGAAAAGTCGATACGACTAATCAATATCCAAAAATAACAATCCTGGGATCATCATCCCCGACAAATGATCAACACGATCAACGATCTCAATACAATCAGCCCTTGGATCATCATCTCTCAACGAAATAATCAATATGAATCCCAATATACGAAACATTATCGTACAACATATACAACCACTCAACATAATAATTATCTTCGTAACTGAACAATACTTAAATTACCTCAAATCCGAAGACAATATCCTTTCCACGAACCAACATCCCTGAACGAACACACAGCTATACGAATAATCCCAAAATAGGTATAGTCCATTTATACCAACAAACCACCGTCCCGACATCAATGTCGACACGATAAACCATCCTCGATATCCGACATTCCATATCACTGACCAAATATAACTCACATCTCCGTATTCACCAATACATTTAAACCATATACATTATGATTTAATCCAAACCAAGACACAATATACAAACCATCATCCCGATAATTTATATTTAAAATATCATTGCTATATGAATTATAAATGAAATGAAAGCGAAATCATCCGTTAAATATTATAAATGAACAAGTATAAACTTGCCTCGATACCGATACCACGAAGCCGTTACCAAAATCCATTGTCTTCATTTACGAGCTCCTCAGTCCCGACGAGAAGCAATCTACGAACTCTTCGACCTCAACCGCAACACAATGGTCATAATCCACGATCAATTATCGCAACCTAATGCAATAACCGATAAACACACATTCGATAATAATCAACAACCAATATAACCAAGCAATCAAACTCACGGCTCAACAATACCTCGATCATATGCATAAAACCAAATAATCCAACTCAACAAATACGAACTCATATCCACAATACAAACCGTAACTCGATGATCACAAATAACAATCAATAACTGATCAACAAACACAACAGTTCTACAATATCCCGATTAAACACAATCCGAACAACCAAATCAATCGATCATGAACTCATAACCATAATACGATTCCACAATCTGAATATCATATCAATAATCAATTTAAACCAAGTGTCTAAGCATTAACGATTCCAAATTCAATCTTAAATACGATTACAAGTTTCCTCCATGTACATTCATAATAAAAATCAATTACCGTTTATCATCATGAATCCGGACTATCCGATTAGTTCGACATTATAGATAATCATATTCCAAAGGTTTCAAATAATTCCATTATTCGATTTGAACACTTGTTCAATACGTATGAATTCTCAAACTCAAAAGTGAATCATAAGATTATCAAATCCGGAATCATATTCGTATTCCTATACGGATATTGTATCAAAACACATAACTTAGTTTTAGATATGAATATTCCATATTCATATCCAAAACACCAACATCACTTAAACATGTTCATCAATTCATATATAATCCAAGAGGACCTTAAGAACACAACTTATTCCGAAATCACATTCAAAACCTCCAATACGACATAATCCAATGTGTTCTAACATCTAAACAATCCTTATTCACAATTAAAGGTATATATAATCATGTTCTTCAACATATATACTTCTCATAACATCTTGAATCGCAACAAACTACCAAAAACATCGAGAATACTACGATTCCATAATCATAACGACATAATCAAGGCATTTGATCATCAATTCATTATCTTCCCTTAACAAAATTCCCATAATTACCAAGAATCATCACAACAATATCAATTCAATCACCATTCATACGAAAACCTGTACAATTTCCCAAGTTCTACTCATTGAGGCATTTCATCGAACACTTTGAAGGCATAGTCCAATTCAATCGTTTATTCGAAGAAATACTCGAATTTGTTCCACAAAGCTTCAAGAATAATGAACGATTTCGAGTATACAATCAAGTTCAATCAATAATCTGAAACAAAACGAATCAAATCGGCCAAAATACCAAGAAACCTCAAGAATATCCATAAACCACTAGTTTGGGTGTTCTTACCTTCGATCCGGGTGGAAGATGATGTTAATCCATGAATCAAACTTCCAAAACATGTTGCTATAAAATGTTCTTACTCAAACCCATCAATTCTTGCCGAAGGAATCGCGAAGAAACGAAGAAAAACGAAAAAATGGCAAGGATGACTCGGTCCAGGCCTTATATAGCCGAGACCTGCCGACACCCTTACGTACGTAACCGGCAGCTTCCTTACGTACGTAATCGGCCTTGAAAAACAATCTGCCCAGTTTGGACGACACCCTTACGTACGTAACCGGCACAAGCTTACGTACGTAATAGGCCCTTACGGCCGTTATCGACCACAACCTTACGGCCGTAATCGTCCAGTCCTTACGCCCAGCGAGTCACTGCCGACCGTGATCAGCCATCCTTGCTGTAACACCCCCGATATATTCAGGAATATTACAGCGCCGTAAATCCTTTACATAAGGATTTACAAGGCTGATTAAAAGAAATGACAATAACAGATACTGTTTTATGAAATTGCTGAAGTAAAATACAACCGTCTGGTTCAAAAACCGAAATACAAATATACAATGAAAAGTTATTATTACATCATTAAAATCCCAACATTATAAACGGACGACGTACTCGAGTACTTATTGAAATAACCAACAATTAACAGACAGTAAACCCGGCCGGAACATCACTTTGCACCCTCGTCGTCA
Source organism: Orobanche coerulescens (assembly GCA_033398695.1). NCBI lineage: Eukaryota > Viridiplantae > Streptophyta > Magnoliopsida > Lamiales > Orobanchaceae > Orobanche > Orobanche coerulescens. Next base: position 71,747,816 of record CM065816.1, on the reverse strand, counting down.
TGCATCTCCAGTGGTTGTTTCCCCGCTCTCCTGGATCCTGAACAAACAAAATGTTCACCCCCGAAGGGGTTAGCACAACGATGCTAGTACAAGTACAATAATCATACAACAGTGATATAATCAAGAATTATATCATACAAGTTTCTCCAATGAGAATATCCACAACACATATCATATCATAACAGTTTCAACATACTGGTGGTATTCCAACGATCCAGCGCACACAGCTATAGATTCCCATGATGATCCCGTCGGACCAACACATGGTGGAACTACCTGTCCAACGATCCAGCGCACACAGCTATAGATTCCCATGATGATTCCTGTCGGATCAACACATGGTGGACATATAATCACAACATATTTACACGATACAATCACATTGTCATAATATAAACATTTCTAATTAGAATACTTGCCTCGGTTCGAAGACAAGAACAATACTTCCACGAGAACGAAATGCTCGAAGGTTGCCCCTCTCGATCAATCACGTAGCAAAGTTCGAACCTTAAATAAGAGAAATAACATGGAATTCATCTTAGGTCGAACGAACATCTAACAATCCGAATTACGGTTGAGAGTCTATAAAACGAAAACTGTCTGACCTAAATAACGTACGTTACATGTCCTATGTAACGTACGTTAAACTTATTCGTTAGCATACGTAAACTATGAAGTATAGTGTACGCTAAACATATACCAACAGTTCCTCTCTGATCAGTCGTCTTGACTCGTCTGATAGTATAACGTGCGTTACGTACCAAACGTAGCGTACGTTAACAACGTCATATTACGTACGTTAGTAACCAAACTTAACGTACGTTAATCATGCATGTCAGTTCCTCACTGGGCAGATGACTGGCTCGATTAGTGACGAAGTATTACGAGATCCTTAGTTAGTAATCTAATATACCTTCAAATATATATATATCATACTCATGAATGATCTTCGGATTAATATCTTCAATTTTCAAGGATACGGATATCATCGTAATACTATTTTCAATCTTGATCGAAATACTCATGTAAGATTCGGTTGGTCTAAGGTTGATGTAATTTATCTAATATCGTCATTAAATCCAGGCTTATACTGATGGCGAACTACTTATTCCATTTATGCAAGCAAGATTACAACTATGATGATTCTTTCCAAAATCCATTGGTAAAAGTGGAAATCGACACTAAGTTTACAATCAACATGACGATAACATTTGATACGGTTTAATAATTCACTATTCTCATCTTTGTCATAACCAGGTTCAACTACGGTGTTCTAAACCATAATAGTTCGATCATTATAGTTTAAATATGATACTAGGTCGCATACGTCGTCAAAGTGATCTACTGTTCTTGGTAATGCGATCATATCGTCTTAATCAATATAACTTCAAAATTGGAAGTAGTATAACATACCTTAAGAGGAAGATAATACTGAGACTATAAGTAAAAATCCAACTCTGGTTGCTTCAACGCCGACTCGTGATGATTTCTACTCCAAAGTCCAATATAAGTTGTCTTCAATGATCAAGTAGTGTCATACAAGCTCAATGATTGGTAACAATTGATATAAAGGTGTTAAAAGAGGTGGAAATCTTACGGGACGAAGATGGTGAAGTTTAGGAGCAAAAGGGCCATTTGAAATGAAATGGGGTCTTGCTCCTTTTATAACTTTCGAGTGTTACGACGCTAGGGCTACTTCATAACGTATGTTATCGTCCAAAATAGTTCACCGTCGATTTCGAACTTCATTACGACGCTAAACTAAACGTGTTACGACGTAACCCATATAATTTGCGACGCTACACAATGTCCATAACGCACGTTAAAGCCGTTGACTTAAAAGGTGTCGATTCATGCCGTGCGAATCTGGTGGGTATCTTGGTCGAGCCCACCACCATGTACTCCATGTGCTAGCCGCCCACCCAATAATTGACCGCATTAAATGCGCTACGCTTCATCCGTAGCGTGCGTTAACATGCGAGGTTACGTCGTTAAGTTACATTCTTAACGTGCGTTACCACGTATATGCATGGAGAAAAATTTATATGTTGCCACACCCATGTATAAAGATACAAATACGATAATGATCATACTCCATTATCAATATCGTCATTCCCAAAATAATACGAGGTTCAATGTACGGATGAAATACACGGTAATAAATCCGGTTATTACATACTCTCCTACTAAAAGGAGTTTCGTCCGAAACTCAAGACGAAAATAACTCGGGATATCTGGACTTCATGCCATCTTCCGTTTCCCATGTGGCTTCTTCCACTCCATGGCGTGACCATTGAACTTTGACTAAAACGATGGGTTTGTTTCTCAACTGCTTAACTCGACTCTCGAGTATCTTGACCGGTCTTTCTTCAAACGTCCCATCTGCGCGACTTGATCTCGCGAAATCAATGATATATCGGGATCTGGTACATATCTCCGTAATTGGGATACGTGGAACACGTTATGTACATGGCACAATGACGGTGGCAATGCTAATCTATATGCCAACTCTCCAACTCTCTCAAGGATCTCAAATGGTCCGATATATCTCGGACTTAGCTTTCCTTTCCTTCTGAAACGGAATATTCCCCGAGTAGGTGAAACCTTTAAAAGTACGTGGTCTCCAATACTGAACTCCAAAGGGCGACGGCGTACATCTGCGTAAGATTTCTGGCGACTCTGGGCGGTCAACAGCCTTTCACGAATCAAGGCTATCTTCTCTCGAGTGCATGCGATCAACTGCAGTTGCATTCAGATCAAGTCCGATGAATCGTCCCAGCATAGGGGCGATCTGCATCTCCTCCCGTATAATGCCTCAAACGGTGCCATCTTAATGGAAGCATGCCAACTATTGTTGTAGGTAAATTCAATCAACGGTAGATGAATTTCCCAATCATTTGACCAATCTAAGGCACAGGCCCTTAGCATGTCTTCCACCGTTTGTATAGTTCTTTCCGATTGTCCGTTAGTCTGCGGGTGATAAGCTGTACTGAAGTTCAATTCGGTCCCCAAGGCCTTATGAACTGCTTTCCAAAAGTGAGACACAAAACGGCCGTCTCGATCAGAAACAATGGTCTTCGGCGTACCATGCAATCGAACTATCTCCGAAATTAATACTCGTGCCAACCTCTCTGGTCCCCATGTATCCTTAATGCCTAGAAAATGAGCTGATTTGGTTAAACGATCAACTATCACCCAAATCATGTTCATTCCTGTCCTGGTTCTCGGCATATTAGTGATAAAGTCCATAGATATGTCCTCCCACTTCCATTCAGGAATCGGGAGTGGCTTCAACATTCCGGCAGGCCGTTGATGCTCGATCTTAACCTGCTGACAAGTCAAGCATTTCGAAACATAGTCCGCCACATCTTTCTTCATGTTGCCCCACCAGAAATTTTGCTTCAAGTCCTTATACATTTCTTGGTGCACAGGTGGATAGAATAGGGTGAGCGTGAGCTTCCTTCATAATCGTCATTTGAATATCGATATCGTGAACGCAGTCGGTTACGAAATTTCAAAATTCCATCATCATGAATTAGGAATCCGGGGGCCTTTCCCTTGATTACTTCATCACGTACCCGAATCATCGAGGATCATCCGCCTGTCTGGATTTGATTTCTTCGGTTAATGATGAAGTTATCTCCATCACGCACAGTTGTCCTTGGACTCTTTGTAACCACACTTCGATTCCTTCACGAATCATCTCTCGTTGAAGGCTAAGTTGGGAGGTCAGCATCTCCAGCATCTGAATAGAGACAGGCTTGCGGCTAAGTGCATCGGCCACTACATTCGCTTTGCCTGGATGATATAAAATCTCCAAGTCATAGTCCTTGATCAGCTCTAACCATCTTCTTTGCCGCATGTTCAACTCTTTCTGACTTAATATGTACTTGAGACTCTTATGATCCGTAAAGATCTGACAGTGAGTCCCGTACAGATAATGCCTCCAGATCTTCAAAGCAAAAACCACTGCTGCCAGCACCAAATCATGTGTTGGGTAATTTACTTCATAAGGTTTCAGCTGTCGCGATGCATAAGCGATCACCTTATCATTCTGCATCAATACGCACCCAAGTCCTTGGTTCGAAGCATCACTGTAAACTATAAATCCTCCAGTTCCCTGTGGAAGTGATAGAATCGGTGCCGTCGTCAATCTCTTCTTCAATTCATCAAAGCTAATCTGACACAACTCATTCCATTCAAACTTTTGAGTTTTCTGTAGGAGTCGAGTAAGTGGGCGGGAAATTTTGGAAAACCCTTCCACGAACCGACGATAATACCCAGCGAGTCCTAAGAAACTTCGGACTTCTTTCACATTCTTTGAAGGCTTCCAATCCATAATTGCGTCGATCTTCTGAGGATCTACTCGGACTCCTTCAGCTGACACCACATGGCCGAGGAACATTACTTCTTTTAGCCAGAATTCACACTTGGAAAGTTTGGCGTACAATTGCTCGCTTCTCAAAAGTTCCAATACAATCCGCAAATGTTGCGCATATTCTTCCGGGTTCTTAGAATATACCAGAATATCATCAATGAACACGACCACAAATTTATCCAAATATTCGATGAACACTCGGTTCATAAACTGCATGAATACAGCAGGCGCATTAGTGAGACCAAATGGCATCACTACAAACTCATAGTGTCCGTAGCGAGTTCTGAATGCTGACTTTGGAACATCAGATCCCTTAATCCTCAGCTGATGGTATCCTGATCTTAGATCGATTTTTGAAAACACTGTTGCTCCTTGCAACTGGTCAAACAGATCATCAATCCGTGTCAACGGATACTTGTTCTTAATCGTCATCTTGTTCAGCTCTCGGTAGTCAATACACAGTCGAAGCGATCCATCCTTCTTTCGAACAAAAAGAACTGGTGCTCCCCAAGGTGAAACACTTGGCTGAATATAGCCTTTGTCCAGTAATTCCTCCAGTTGCTTCTTCAGTTCGTACATCTCCGTAGGTGCCATGCGATACGGCGCCTTAGAAATTGGTGTAGCTCCGGGTTCCAGCTCAATCGTGAATTCTACTTCCCATCGTGGAGGTAGTCCAGGTAACTCGTCAGGAAATACATCTGGAAATTCATTCACAATAGGAATGGATGAAAGTTCCACAATTTCATCTTCTTTCTTCATTGCATAACACCAGTACCCGATACAGCCCTGATTCAACAATTTGACAGCTTTCATTGCTTTGATCAACTTTCCTGAGCTTCCTGGTTTCCATCCTTCAAATAGTACTTCGGAGCCATCATCAGCGATCAGCGAAATATTCCTCCTTCGGTAATTTACAATTGCTCCATATCGATTAAGCCAATCGTCTCCGAGTATTAGGTCATCTCCTTGCATTTCTATCACAATTAGGTTTGAGAGCCATTTCCTACCCCCAAATGATACAGGAAAATCTCTAGTTTCTAAGTTCCCAACAATCCTCTCTCCACTCGGTAAACCAACAACATAAGGTTCACAAGTATGAAAACCAGAAATATTCAAACGATTTACACAAGACAAAGATATAAAAGAATGCGTAGCTCCTGTATCGAATAAAATGCTAGCTGGTTGGGAAAGAATGCGGGCCGATGCACGATCGGCGGCATCACGATCGTCTGTCCTCCTCATCTCATACAGGCGTGGGGGAACAGATCCGGCACTCGATGCCCCCTTTTGGTCCCATTGTCCTCTGCCTCGTCCACGGCCAAAATTTTGAGGCATCTGAACACTTTGCTGCGTCTGTTGGATACTAGCTTCCTTCTGAACTGGCTGAGATGAACGGGTTCCTTTGTATTTGGTGGCATCCTTGCAGAACGTCACATGGTGCCCTTCCTGTCCGCAGTCAAAACATGTAACTGGGGTGCGCAAACAATCGCGCCAAAGGTGGCCTGGGCGACCACAATTAAAACACTTCCTAGTTGTATCCGTCGTGGCTGACACTGATCCGTAATTCTTTCCGTTCTTAGATGGGTGCGGAGGTTTCTTGAAAGAAAAAGAAGTCTGGGCCTTGTGGGGCCCACTGCTCTTGTGCTCTGTAAAAGTACCAGAGACTTTCTGTTTCTTCGACTCCATAAACTTCTCCATTGCTGCTTCTTTAATTTCATACGCCAACGCCTTATCCTGGTATTGGCGGAGAGTGGTACATTCAAAACCGGACATGTACCTCTGGATTTCTGGTTTCATTCTCATTTCAAAATGAATCATCATCTCCGCATCTGTTCTGACCAGATGTCGAACAAATGCTAATTGCTGGTTAAACGTCTTAATCGTCTAGGATACGGGTTCATCTGATGGTTGAGTAGAGAAAAATTCTCGAATTTTGGCTTCCCTCACAGGACGAGGGCAATACTGAGCCTCCATCATCATTTTAAATTCCGCCCAATCGGCATCATGATCTACGGGTCGGATAGCTTCCCACCACTCGGATGCTTCTCCTGTCGAAGAAATCTTGGGCAATAGGAGCTCTCCTGTCATTTGGGCAATTAATTCCAGCAAAAATTTTCTCCAGTTCCTTCAACCAATGGTCCCAAGTGGGAGTCTCGGAAAAGCCGTCAAATTTGGGTGGTTGCATCTTTGCCACTTCTTGTAACCATCGGTCACCTCGATTTCCCATTTCTGGAATCCTTTGTTGTCCATCCCCCTGCTGAATTCCTGTCGCCACTTGCATTCGGTCCACGACTGTCTGGCCGAGTCATCACGGTTTACGACTTGACGAAGGATTTACGGTACACCAGTTCGGTTCGTTATTGATGGATTCTTTGCGGCTCTTTGAGCTATGACTAGCTGATTAGAAGGCGATGCCTCCCTTCGGCATTCCTTCGTCCGCGTCCACGACCGCGACCACGTCCACGTCCGCCTGCGAACATCGTAAGCACAAGTACTTAATATACAGAAACAACATTGTTCTAATGTTCAAGTATAAAGAGACACAACATGTAAAGAATGAGATAGAGTTTAGGAACTTACAACCACCGTTCGCATGAAGACGTGGCGGTGCGGTGATGTCATTCACGGTGGTTACCTCAAAAGACATAAATGACCCCTACTTTAACCCAACGCCCGGATATCCATAATCTTAGCTCGATACCATATTACGTAACACCCCGATATATTCGGGAATATTACAGTAGCGTAAATCCTTTACATAAGGATTTACAAGGTGATCAAAAGAAAGACAATAACGAATCTTGTTTTATGAAATTCTTTGAAGTAAAATACAACCGTCTGGTTCAAAAACCGAAATACAAATATCCAATGAAAAGTTATTATTACATCATTAAAATCCCAACATTATAAACGGACGACGTACTCGAGTACTTATTGAAATAACCAACAATTAACAGACAGTAAAGCCGGCCGGAACATCACTTTGCACCCTCGTCGTCATGCATCTCCAGTGGTTGTTTCCCCGCTCTCCTGGATCCTGAACAAACAAAATGTTCACCCCCGAAGGGGTTAGCACAACGATGCTAGTACAAGTACAATAATCATACAACAGTGATATAATCAACAATTATATCATACAAGTTTCTCCAATGAGAATATCCACAACACATATCATATCATAACAGTTTCAACATACTGGTGGTATTCCAACGATCCAGCGCACACAGCTATAGATTCCCATGATGATCCCGTCGGACCAACACATGGTGGAACTACCTGTCCAACGATCCAGCGCACACAGCTATAGATTCCCATGATGATTCCCGTCGGATCAACACATGGTGGACATATAATCACAACATATTTACACGATACAATCACATTGTCATAATATAAACATTTCTAATTAGAATACTTGCCTCGGTTCGAAGACAAGAACAATACTTCCACGAGAACGAAACGCTCGAAGGTTGCCCCTCTCGATCAATCACGTAGCAAAGTTCGAACCTTAAATAAGAGAAATAACATGGAATTCATCTTAGGTCGAACGAACATCTAACAATCCGAATTACGGTTGAGAGTCTATAAAACGAAAAGCTCGACCTAAATAACGTACGTTACATGTCCTCTGTAACGTACGTTAAACTTATTCGTTAGCGTACGTAAACTATGAAGTATAGCGTACGCTAAACATATACCAACAGTTCCTCTCTGATCAGTCGTCTTGACTCGTCTGATAGTATAACGTGCGTTACGTACCAAACGTAGCGTATGTTAACAACGTCATATTACGTACGTTAGTAACCAAACTTAACGTACGTTAACCATGCATGTCAGTTCCTCACTGGGCAGATGACTGGCTCGATTAGTGACGAAGTATTACGAAATCCTTAGTGAGTAATCTAATATACCTTCAAATATATATATATATATATATCATACTCATGAATGATCTTCGGATTAATATCTTCAATTTTCAAGGATACAGATATCATTGTAATACTATTTTCAATCTTGATCGAAATACTCATGTAAGATTCGGTTGGTCTAAGGTTGATGTAATTTATCTAATATCGTCATTAAATCCAGGCTTATACTGATGGCGAACTACTTATTCCATCTATGCAAGCAAGATTACAACTATGATGATTCTTTCCAAAATCCATTGGTAAAAGTGGAAATCGACACTAAGTTTACAATCAACATGACGATAACATTTGATACGGTTTAATAATTCACTATTCTCATCTTTGTCATAACCAGGTTCAACTACGGTGTTCTAAACCATAATAGTTCGATCATTATAGTTTAAATATGATACTAGGTCGCATACGTCGTCAAAGTGATCTACTGTTCTTGGTAATGCGATCATATCGTCTTAATCAACATAACTTCAAAATTGGAAGTAGTATAACATACCTTAAGAGGAAGATAATACTGAGACTATAAGTAAAAATCCAACTCTGGTTGCTTCAACGCCGACTCGTGATGATTTCTACTCCAAAGTCCAATATAAGTTGTCTTCAATGATCAAGTAGTGTCATACAAGCTCAATGATTCAGTAACAATTGATATAGAGGTGTTAAAAGAGGCTGGAAATCTTCTGGGGACGAAGATGGTGAAGTTTAGGAGCAAAAGGACGGCTGAAATGAAATGGGGTGCTGCTCCTTTTATAACTTTCTGAGTGTTGCGTATGGTAGGGCTACTTCATAACGTACGTTATCGTCCAAAATAGTTCACTGTCTGATTTCTGAACTTCATTACGTACGCTACACTAAACGTGTTACGTACGTAACCCATATAATTTGCGTACGCTACACAATGTCCATAACGTACCTTAAAGCCGTTGACTTAAAAAGGTGTCCAGATTCATGCCGTGCGAATCTGGTGGGTATCTTGGTCGAGCCCACCACCATGTACTCCATGTGCTAGCCGGCCCACCCAATAATTGACCGCATTACGTATGCTACGCTTCATCCGTAGCGTACGTTAACATTAACAGGTTACGTACGCTACGCTTCATCTGTAGCGTACGTTAACATTAACAGGTTACGTACGTTAAGTTACATTCTTAACGTACATTACCACGTATATGCATGGAGAAAAATTTATATGTTGCCACACCCATGTATAAAGATACAAATACGATAATGATCATACTCCATTATCAATATCGTCATTCCCAAAATAATACAGGGTTCAATGTACAGATGAAATACACAGTAATAAATCCGGTTATTACACTTGCGAGTCACTGCCGACCATGATCGGCCATCCAGCGAGTCCTCGGCCACGGCTCGGCCAGCTGCCTCCTAACGTACGTAACACTTAATCCGTTGCGTACGTAATACGCACGTTGACTTTCTACAGTATTATACTCGTATTACGTATGTAATACACCCTATATAGCGTACGTAAATCCATCCGTTGACTCACCTGTCCACATCCGCTGCCGACACCGGGTCCACCTGGCGACCACGACTCGGTCCTGTCTGATTCCCCTTGTTACGTACGTAATGCCTTATGTATAACGTACGTAAAGCATAGAATTTCGCGTACGTAAGTCCTTAAGCTTAGTGTACGTAATGGCCTTCTGTACTTGGCCAAAATCCAACTATTCCTGTCCGACGTCTCGACATACATAATACAAACATACGGCATGCTGAATACACATACTGGATCCGAAAATATTCTCATATGATATACCCGATATCAAAATTAAAACAACATGATATACGATATCCTCAAATGTAGTTATCTACCAAATACGACAATTATACAAATACGTCTGTCTCGGTTCTAAATTTATTTTATCCATACTGTATAGACACCAAACTTTACAATATACCTCAGATAAAATAACGCGAAAAATTTATACTGAAAATCAGGGTATTACATACTACCCCCCTTAAAATAATTTTCGTCCTCAAAACTTGCAACCTGCCACAAACAACAGATCAACCCAAAAGTTTCAACTCATCATGAAAACAATCAAGCGTCGCCACAAGCGAATAACCAAAACGATATACTTATAGGTGCGTGAAGCCGATGATCTCCCGTGATACTAGCACACGACTCTCATACGAAGTCCCAACATAATACCAACACACACCAATATCACAAATAGCAATTTGAAAAGATCTCAAAAATTTTGAAACCTCCAAAAATCGATTTGACTCAAAAGTCAGAAAATCATTTTCAAAAACCACGCTGCTACCGTACCGGTAGAGCCACATAACACACACGCCCAGGTTTCACAAAACCCAAGCTCCGATACCATCTTCTGTAACACCCCCAAAACCATCCAGGATATTACAGCGTCGTGGGTCCCAGGCCGGAACCCACCAGGCTAAAAACCATTTCAAAAACGTTTAAAAACGCCAAAAGGCTAATGACGATAATATTTTAAATACTCAAAGATTTTCAAAAGCATAGTTCTCAAATACCGTCATAAAATACCATTTGAAAATACAAGGCGAAGTGCCAAATCTCGACAGTTCAAAATGTACGTTAAGCTACCACTTATACGTACCGATAGAATAATTTAGGAAAAAGGGTTTAACGAAATAACCCAAGTTCGCAAAATGCCAAAAGGCCATTTGAAGTTAAACACCAGTTGGTAAATATATCGAAAAAGCTATTTTGAAATATACATACACAGGTAAAAATACCGGAATGCCATTTTGAAATACACACGCAGCGGATAAAATGCTGTTCAAAAATACACAATTGCAGTGGAAATAAAACAACCAGAAAGAATACACGATACTCAGATACGTGCCATGACCAGTATCACCCGGGAAGCTCACCCCTTCACGACCGCTACTAGCTAGATCTCCGAGTACCTAAAAATAAAGCCCACGACGGGGTCAGCCACAATACTCAATAATGATATCGATCGCATCAACATAAATAATTACATACCAATGTAATAATATAGTAAGAATACAACCAAAGTAATCTTACCGTCATAACCTTACCAACCCATAACAATCCATCACAAATCAATCCTTACCATAATCCACATTTCACATTCTCACATGACGAAATGAACTCAACCATAACCAACTATACTGTATTCAAATAATATCAAAAATCCTCAAAACATCATTATAACTCATAATCATGAAATTATTCATTTGTGCCAAATCCTGTCCGTCGGATTACACAATCAAATATCAACCTCGGTAAACCAATAACATACAACATATCTGTAGATCGACTATCACAAAACAATGAATACAAATCCCGAAACATCAACGTACAGTCCAAATGCTCCTACGGTCAATAATAATGATCAACCAATACATCACTTAGAATATCATCGACATGATAACTCCAATACGACCAACAAAGGATCAACGATAACTAGAATACCCTCAACATGGTAAATTCCCAACACGATCAACAAAGGATCAATAATGACCGAGAATACCCTCAACAAGGTAAACTCCAACACGATCAACAAATATGGATCTCAAAGAAATAACCTGACTGTCGCACATACCCCTCGGGCGTATGAACAACCAGTCGCAAACCGTCGAACATACCCAACCATAAATGGAGGATGAACGACCAATCAATATGGCTCAAGGATGGAAATCATAGTACGCCCGATCTGGAAATGTGTTCGTGCACAAGCCACCCCGGGTATCGATCAAATACACGTGTGGTCTTGTACCTAATTAGCCTCACGAACTATGTCTCGTGTGCACGGTTTAATGTGGAAATATCAACACATAACCATAATGTGCCCAGCTAAAAATCCTACACAATAACCAATCGGTACGTAGATATGACTCCAGATATGTCACGATGTAACATGACAACGAAACTCAAAGAATCACATATCCAATAAGGATGAAAAGACTCACCGAAGTGAACAAAGACAAACTGACAAAGAAAAGTCGATACGACTAATCAATATCCAAAAATAACAATCCTGGGATCATCATCCCCGACAAATGATCAACACGATCAACGATCTCAATACAATCAGCCCTGGGATCATCATCTCTCAACGAAATAATCAATATGAATCCCAATATACGAAACATCATCGTACAACATATACAACCACTCAACATAATAATTATCTTCGTAACTGAACAATACTTAAATTACCTCAAATCCGAAGACAATATCCTTTCCACGAACCAACATCCCTGAACGAACACACAGCTATACGAATAATCCCAAAATAGGTATAGTCCATTTATACCAACAAACCACCGTCCCAACATCAATGTCGACACGATAAACCATCCTCGATATCCGACATTCCATATCACTGACCAAATATAACTCACATCTCCGTATTCACCAATACATTTAAACCATATACATTATGATTTAATCCAAACCAAGACACAATATACAAACCATCATCCCGACAATTTATATTTAAAATATCATTGCTATATGAATTATAAATGAAATGAAAGCGAAATCATCCGTTAAATATTATAAATGAACAAGTATAAACTTGCCTCGATACCGATACCACGAAGCCGTTACCAAAATCCATTGTCTTCATTTACGAGCTCCTCAGTCCCGACCAGAAGCAATCTACGAACTCTTCGACCTCAACCGCAACACAATGGTCATAATCCACGATCAATTATCGCAACCTAATGCAATAACCGATAAACACACATTCGATAATAATCAACAACCAATATAACCAAGCAATCAAACTCACGGCTCAACAATACCTCGATCATATGCATAAAACCAAATAATCCAACTCAACAAATACGAACTCATATCCACAATACAAACCGTAACTCGATGATCACAAATAACAATCAATAACCGATCAACAAACACAACAGTTCTACAATATCCCGATTAAACACAATCCGAACAACCAAATCAATCGATCATGAACTAATAACCATAATACGATTCCACAATCTGAAGATCATATCAATAATCAATTTAAACCAAGTGTCTAAGCATTAACGATTCCAAATTCAATCTTAAATACGATTACAAGTTTCCTCCATGTACATTCATAATAAAAATCAATTACCGTTTATCATCATGAATCCGGACTATCTGATTAGTTCGACATTATAGATAATCATATTCCAAAGGTTTCAAATAATTCCATTATTCGATTTGAACACTTGTTCAATACGTATGAATTCTCAAACTCAAAAGTGAATCATAAGATTATCAAATCCGGAATCATATTCGTATTCCTATACGGATATTGTATCAAAACACATAACTTAGTTTTAGATATGAATATTCCATATTCATATCCAAAACACCAACATCACTTAAACATGTTCATCAATTCATATATAATCCAAGAGGACCTTAAGAACACAACTTATTCCGAAATCACATTCAAAACCTCCAATACGACATAATCCAATGTGTTCTAACATCTAAACAATCCTTATTCACAATTCAAGGTATATATAATCATGTTCTTCAACATATATACTTCTCATAACATCTTGAATCGCAACAAACTACCAAAAACATCGAGAATACTACGATTCCATAATCATAACGACATAATCAAGGCATTTGATCATCAATTCATTATCTTCCCTTAACAAAATTCCCATAATTACCAAGAATCATCACAACAATATCAATTCAATCACCATTCATACGAAAACCTGTACAATTTCCCAAGTTCTACTCATTGAGGCATTACATCGAACACTTTGAAGGCATAGTCCAATTCAATCGTTTATTCGAAGAAATACTCGAATTTGTTCCACAAAGCTTCAAGAATAATGAACGATTTCGAGTATACAATCAAGTTCAATCAATAATCTGAAACAAAACGAATCAAATCGGCCAAAATACCAAGAAACCTCAAGAATATCCATAAACCAATAGTTTAGGTGTTCTTACCTTCGATCCGGGTGGAAGATGATGTTAATCCATGAATCAAACTTCCAAAACATGTTGATATAAGATGTTCTTACTCAAACCCATCAATTCTTGCTGAAGGAATCGCGAAGAAACGAAGAAAAAGGAAAAAATGGCAAGGATGACTCGGTCCAGGCCTTATATAGCCGAGACCTGCCGACACCCTTACGTACGTAACCGGCAGCTTCCTTACGTACGTAATCGGCCTTGAAAAACAATCTGCCCAGTTTGGCCGACACCCTTACGTACGTAACCGGCACAAGCTTACGTACATAATAGGCCCTTACGGCCGTTATCGACCACAACCTTACGGCCGTAATCGGCCAGTCCTTACGCCCAGCGAGTCACTGCCGACCGTGATCAGCCATCCTTGCGAGTCACTGCCGACCATGATCGGCCATCCAGCGAGTCCTCAGCCATGGCTCGGCCAGCTGCCTCCTAACGTACGTAACACTTAATCCGTTGCGTACGTAATACGCACGTTGACTTGCTACAGTATTATACTCGTATTACGTATGTAATACACCCTATATAGCGTACGTAAATCCATCCGTTGACTCACCTGTCCACATCCGCTGCCGACACCGGGTCCACCTGCCGACCACGACTCGGTCCTGTCTGATTCCCCTTGTTACGTACGTAATGCCTTATGTATAACGTACGTAAAGCATAGAATTTAGCGTACGTAAGTCCTTAAGCTTAGTGTACGTAATGGCCTTCTGTACTTGGCCAAAATCCAACTATTCCTGTCCGACGTCTCGACATACATAATACAAACATACGGCATGTTGAATACACATACTGGATCCGAAAATATTCTCATGTGATATACCCGATATCAAAATTAAAACAACATGATATATGATATCCTCAAATGTAGTTATCTACCAAATACGACAATTATACAAATACGTCTGTCTCGGTTCTAAATTTGTTTTATCCATACTGTATAGACAACAAACTTTACAATATACCTCAGATAAAATAACGCGAAAAAATTATACTGAAAATCAGGGTATTACATACTAGCCCCCTTAAAATAAGTTTCGTCCTCGAAACTTGCAACCTGCCACAAACAACAGATCAACCCAAAATTTTCAACTCATCATGAAAACAATCAAGCGTCGCCACAAGCGAATAACCAAAACGATATACTTATAGGTGCGTGAAGCCAATGATCTCCTGTGATACTAGTACACGACTCTCATACGAAGTCCCAACATAATACCAACACACACCAATATCACAAATAGTAATTTGAAAAGATTTCAAAAATTTTGAAACCTCCAAAAATCGATTTGACTCAAAAATCAGAAAATCATTTTCAAAAACCACGCTGCTACCGTACCGGTAGAGCCACATAACATAGACACGCCCAGGTTTCACAAAACCCAAGCTCCGATACCATCTTCTATAACACCCCCAAAACTATCCAGGATATTACAGCGTCGTGGGTCCCAGGCCGGAACCCACCAGGCTAAAAACCATTTCAAAAACGTTTAAAAACGCCAAAAGGCTGATGACGGTAATATTTTAAATACTCAAAGATTTTCAAAAGCATAGTTCTCAAATACCATCATAAAATACCATTTGAAAATACAAGGCGAAGTGCCAAATCTCGACAGTTCAAAATGTACGTTAAGCTACCACTTATACGTACCGATAGAATAATTTAGGAAAAAAGGTTTAACGAAATAACCCAAGTTCGCAAAATGCCAAAAGGCCATTTGAAGTTAAACACCAGTTGGTAAAGATATCGAAAAAGCTATTTTGAAATATACATACACAGGTAAAAATACCGGAATGCCATTTTGAAATACACACTCAGCGGATAAAATGCAGTTCAAAAATACACAATTGCTGCGGATAAAAATCCAATGCAGTTCAAGGATGGAAATCATAGTACGCACAATCCGG
This sequence comes from Orobanche coerulescens, assembly GCA_033398695.1. Taxonomy (NCBI): domain Eukaryota; kingdom Viridiplantae; phylum Streptophyta; class Magnoliopsida; order Lamiales; family Orobanchaceae; genus Orobanche; species Orobanche coerulescens. Next base: position 71,731,624 of record CM065816.1, on the reverse strand, counting down.
AAATGTGTTCGTGCACAAGCCACCCCGAGTATCGATCAAATACATGTGTGGTCTTGTACCTAATTAGCCTCACGAACTACGTCTCGTGTGCACGGTTCAATGTGGAAATATCAACACATAACCATAGTGTGCCCAGCTAAAAATCCTACACAATAACCAATCGGCACGTAGATATGACTACAGATATGTCACGATGTAACATGACAACGAAACTCAAAGAATCACATATCCAATAAGGATTAAAAGACTCACCGAAGTGAACAAAGACAAACTGACAAAGAAAAGTCGACACAACTAATCAATATCTAAAAACAACAATCTTGGGATCATCATCCCCGTCAAATGATCAACATGATCAACGATCTCAATACAATCAGCCCTGGGATCATCATCTCTCAACGAAATAATCAATAAGAATCCCAATATACGAAACATCATCGTACAACATATACAACCACTCAACATAATATTTATCTTCGTAACTGAACAATACTTAAATTACCTCAAATCCGAAGACAATATCCTTTCCACGAATCAACATCCCTGAACGAACACACAGCTATACGAATAATCCCGAAATCGGTATAGTCCATTTATACCAACAAACCACCGTCCCGACATCAATGTCGACACGATAAACCATCCTCGATATCCGACATTCCATATCACTGACCAAATATAACTCACATCTCCGTATTCACCAATACATATAAACCATATACATTATGATTTAATCCAAACCAAGGCACAATATACAAACCATCATCACGATAATTTATATTTAAAATATCATTGCTATATGAATTATAAATGAAATGAAAGCGAAATCATCCATTAAATATTATAACTGAACAAGTATAAACTTGCCTCGATACAGATACCACGAAGCCGTTACCAAAATCCATTGCCTTCGTTTACGATCTCCTCAGTCCCGACCAGAAGCAATCTACGAACTCTTCGACCTCATCTGCAACACAATGGTCATAATCCACGATCAATTATCGCAACCTAATGCAATAACCGATAAACACACATTCGATAATAATCAACAACCAATATAACCAAGCAATCAAACTCACGGCTCAACAATACCTCGATCATATACATAAAACCAAATAATCCAACTCAAGAAATACGAACTCATAACCACAATACAAGCCGTAACTCGATGATCACAAATAACAATCAATAATCGATCAACAAACACAACGGTTCTACAATATCCCGATTAAACACAATCCGAACAACCAAATCAATCGATCATGAACTCATAACCATAATACGATTCCACAATCCGAAGATCATATCAATAATCAATTTAAACCAAGTGTCTAAGCATTAACGATTCCAAATTCAATCTTAAATATGATTACAAGTTTCCTCCTTGTACATTCATAATAATAATAATCAATTACCGATTATCATCATCAATCCGGACTATCCGATTAGTTCGAAATTATAGATAATCATATTCCAAAGGCTTCAAATAATTCCATTATTAGATTTGAAAACTTGTTCAATACGTATGAATTCTCAAACTCAAAAGTGAATCATAACCTTATCAAATCCGGAATCATATTCGTATTCCTATACAAAAATTGTATCAAAACACATAACTTAGTTTTAGATATGAATATTCCATATTCATATCCAAAACACCAACATCACTTAAACATGTTCATCAATTCATATATAATCCAAGAGGACCTTAAGAACACAACTTATTCCGAAATCACATGCAAAACCTCCAATACGACATAATCCGATGTGTTATAACATCTAAACAATCCTTATTCACAATTCAAGGTGTATATAATCATGTTCTTCAACATATATACTTCTCATAACATCATGAATCGCAACAAACTACCAAGAACATCGAGAATACTACGATTCCATAATCATAACGACATAATCAAGGCATTTGATAATCAATTCATTATCTTCCCTTAACAAAATTCCCATAATTACCAAGAATCATCACAACAATATCAATTCAATCACCATTCATACGAAAACGTGTAGAATTTCCCAAGTTCTACTCATTGAGGCATTTCATCGAACACTTTGAAGGCATAGTCCAATTCAATCGTTTATTCGAAGAAATACTCGAATTTGTTCCACAAAACATCAAGAATAATGAACGATTTCGAGTATACAATCAAGTTCAATCAATAATCTAAAACAAAACGAATCAAATCGGCCAAAATACCAAGAAACCTCAAGAATATCCATAAACCAATAGTTTAGGTGTTCTTACCTTCGACCCGGGTGGAAGATGATGTTAATCCATAAATCAAACTTCCAAAACATGTTGCTATAAGATGTTCTTACTCAAATCCATCAATTCTTGCCGAAGGAATCGCGAAGAAACGAAGTAAAACAAAAAAATGGCAAGGATGACTCGGTCCAGGCCTTATATAGCCGAGACCTGCCGACACCTTTACGTACGTAACCGGCAGCTTCCTTACGTACGTAATCGGCCTTGAAAAACAATCTGCCCAGTTTGGCCGACACCCTTACGTACGTAACTAGCACAAGCTTACATACATAATAGGCCCTTACGGCCGTAATCGGCCAGTCCTTACGCCCAGCGAGTCACTGCCGACCGTGATCGGCCATCCTTGCGAGTCACTGCCGACCATGATCGGCCATCCAGCGAGTCCTCGACCACGGCTCGGCCAGCTGCCTCCTAACGTACGTAACACTTAATCCATTGTGTACGTAATACGTCTGTTGACTTGCTACAGTATTATACTCGTATTACGTACGTAATACACCCTATATAGCGTACGTAAATCCATCCGTTGACTCACCTGTCCACATCCGCTGCCGACACCGGGTCCACCTGCCGACTACGACTCGGTCCTGTCTGATTCCCCTTATTACGTAGGTAATGCCTTATGTATAACGTACGTAAAGTGTAGAATTTAGCGTATGTAAGTCCTTAAGCTTAGCGTACGTAATGGCCTTCTGTACTTGGCCAAAATCCAATTGTTCCTGTCCGACGTCTCGACATACATAATACAAACATATGGCATACTGAATACAGATACTAGATCCGAAAATATTCTCATATGATATACCCGATATCAAAATTAAAACAACCTAATATACGATATCCTCAAATGTAGTTGTCTACCAAATACGACAATTATACAAATACGACTGTCTCGGTTCTCAATTTATTTTATCCATACTGTATAGACACCAAACTATACAATATACCTCAAGTAAAATAACGCGTAAAAATTATACTGAAAATCTGGGTATTACATAGCGTGTGCTACCATGAATGCCTAGCGTGCGCTACTACAACAGTTAGCGTGCGCTGACTTCTACACATAGCATGCGCTACGAGTTCTCCATTCCAGTCCAGTACCTTCTAGACTGGCTGCCTCAAATACACTAGTAGCGTGCGCTAATACTGACCGATAGCGCGCTACTAGTACTTAAATAGCGTGCGCTATACAGAGAATGTAGCGTGCACTACGCCTCACACACCGGTGATAACATCGCATCCAAAATCCAAAACAGCAACGATCCGAACAAGAAAAAGTAAATCCCAAATGATATGAACTCCAAGGTCAATCTCAACTTGCTAAACACCTACAACGAGTGTCAAAAATCACAAAAGTACCAAAGCAGAAAAATTACAAAAAGTACGGGTATTACATTCTCCCCCGCTAAAAATAAGTTCCGTCCCGAAACTTAAGAAATATAAAGTTCGGGGTAATCCAATCGCATCTTCTCTCCCATCTCCCAAGTCGCTTCCTCGACTCCATGTCTCGACCATTGCACCTTAACCAACGAGATGGTTTTGTGCCGAAGCTTCTTCTCACGATGTTCAAGGATCTTCATCGGCCTCTCCGGAAAGGTAATATCCTCGGTTACGTCAATCTCACTATAGTAAATAACATGACTTCGATCGGGCACATACTTTCTCAACTGAGAAACATGAAAAACGCTATGGATATGACTCAACGCTGGAGGCAAATACAAGCGATAAGCTAAATCTCCAACCCTGGAGTAAAACATGGTCTCCAAAATCGAATTCCAATGGTAGACGACGAGAATCGGCATAAGATTTGATATGTTGAAGGGCATTCTCAAAATACGAAAGGAACTCAACTATAACCGTCTGTACTGTTTTCAGATAATATCAAGAATCCCCAAAACATCGTCACAACTCATAAGTATGGAATGAACTATCTGTGCCCATTCCTGACCGTCGGAGTGCAACATCAAATCTCAATCTCGGTCAAACCCAACATCACATAATATATTTGTAGATCAACTACCACCAAATAGTGATAACAAATCCCAAAACATCGACGTACAGTCCGAATGCTCATACGATCAATAACAATGATCAACCAATACATCAACTGAGAATATCATGGACATGATAAACTCCAATACGACAAACAAAGGATCGACGATAACCGAGAATACCATCAACATGGTAAACTCTGACACGATCAACAAAGGATCAACAATAACCGAGAATACCCTCAACATGGTAAACTCCAACACAATCAACAAAGGATCAATAATAACCGAGAATACCCTCAACATTGTAAAGTCCAAACACGATCAACAAAGGATCAACAATAATCGAGAATACCCTCAACAAGGTAAACTCCAAACAATCAACAATAATGGATCTCAAAGAAATAACCCCGACTGTCGAGCATACCCCTCGGGCATTTGATCAATAGTCGCAAACCGTCGAACATACCCAACCATAAATGGAGGATGAACGACCAATCAATATGGCTCAAAGATGAACGTCATAGTATGCCCGATCCGGAAATGTGTCCGTGCACATGTCCACCTCGTATACGGAATCCAAGATATACGTGGGATATGTACCTAATTAGCCTGACGAACTATGTCTCATCTGCACGGTCCAATGCGGAAATATCAACACATGGCCATAGTGTGCCCAGCTAAAAATCCTACACAATAACCAATGGGCACGTAGATATGACTCCAGATATGTTACGATGCAACATGACAACAAAACTCAAAGAGTCACTTATCCAATAAGGATCAAAAGACTCAACGAAGTGAACAATGGCACACGAATAATGAAAGATCGACACGACTGACAATATCCACACAACAATCCTGGGATCATCATCCCCAATGAATGATCAACATGATCAACAGTCTCAACCCTACCGTCCTGGGATGAACATCCTTCAATGAACAACCAAATACGAATCTCATTATACGAAACATCAACATACAACAATTCATCAGAATAATTATCCTCATAACTGAACAATACTTTAATTACCTCAACACTGAAGACAATATCCTTTCCACGAACAAACCATCATCCCGACAATTTACTTTTATAATATCCTTGATATATGAATTATAAATGACATGGAAGCAAAACCATTCATTAAAATTGTAAACTGAATAAGTATAAACTTGCCTCGATACCAATACAACGAAACTGTTACAAATTCAGTTGCTTTCGTCTACGAGTTCCTCAGCCCCGACCAAAAGCAATCTACGAACTCTTCAACCTCAACCGCAACTCAACGGTCATAATCCACGATCAAACATCACAACCTATTGCAATAATCGACTAACACACATTCGATAATAATCAACAACCGATATAACCAACCAATCAAACTTAACGGCTCAATAATACCTCGATCACATACTAAACCGAACAATACAACTCAAACAATTACGAACTCATATCCACAATGCAAACCGCAACTCGATAATCATAATTAACAATCAATATAACCGATCAATAAACCCAACGGTTCCACCATGTCTCGATACTCTCTGCCTACTTAGCGCACGTTAAACACATAACGTAGCGTGCGCTAATGGTCACCAGTTAGCGTGCCTTATCCAGTCAGCTAGCGTGCGCTAACCTCGTGCAGCTCTATGCATTCCAAGCATCGACTAACACCTTGCGACTATGAATACGAATGTAAAGGAAATCTCATTCCAAGATCAATCACAACATTTCCAAATTCAATCCCATCATCCTGATCCATATCTCATCATATGAACTCAATCACTAAAATAAACATAATGTTAGTTTAGATTATCTTATCCATGTTTATAATCAAAACCATTATATATCCTTCCTCTTTGATGTGATATATACCAAGAACGCCATGATTCCATAACCATGTTCATGACAACCAACATAATTGAAGGCATATATCATCATACTCTCCAATATACAATTCACATAACCTCAAGAATCACACAACAACACCATAACCATCATCATACGAAGAAAAACGTCAATAACAGCATCCAATCTGAAATGAAATGAGATATTAACCAACATCTCTTGAAGATAAACAACACCATTCATACCACAAGAATCATATCAATGTCCATATATCAACAACAACATCAACATAACTCGGTAACAATGATCATAACATACTCAATCCGGAATTCAACCTCATATCATGATTCATCTCATCTAAATCAACCACTATAATTACCATGATTCAGAAATCCACTTTACATCGGGTTAAACAAATCATAATCCTTGCAACATGAAGAATTTTAAGTAACATCATCACATGATAATCCAACATGCTCCCTCACAACTAATCATCCTTTAAAAACGAACCACTATCAAAGGGATACGATAATTACCATGTATAGACGAACCAAGAAGAAGAACAATTGAACTCCATTCCAAGAATTATCAATAACTTCAAGAACAAGGATTTAATCCATACTCTACATCTTAATCTTATTTAAGAGGATCATCTCTCAGTGTTTCGGAACCTCAAGTATCCTCCCAAGGCTCTCTTTATCGAGTGAAGGGAAGAAAATGGCCGAAATGAACAACATTACTCCACTGCACATATATATTGACTATTATTAGGGTGCGCTAACATCTTCATTTAGCATATGTTACATGCTTTAGCGTGTGCTAACTTACTTTGTTAGCGTGCGCTATCGGGGTCCAGAGGCTACTGCCTTGCTTCGCACAGTGGTTTGCGTACGTAATGCCCATGCAATAATGTATGTAAACACTCTATTTAGTGTATGCAAGTCTCTAAACTTAGGATTTTGGTAGCGGCTTTGTGGTATCGGTATCGAGGCAAGTTTATGCTTGTTCAGCTTCTAATATTCAATGAATGATTTCGCTTTCATTTCATTTATAATTCATATAGCAATGCTATTATAGATGTAAACTGTTGGGATGATGATTTTGTTTATCGTGCTGTGGTTTGGGATTAATCATAATGTATATGATTTAATTGTGTTTAATTGAAGACATATATTTGAGTTATCTTTGATCTATGATATGGAATGTCGGATATCGAGGGTAGTTATCGTGATGACATGAGTATCAGGATAAAGGCTTATTGGTATTAAATGGACGGTACCTTATTTAAGATTATTTATATAGCTGTGCATTCGTTCAGGGATGTTTTTTCGTGGAAAGGACATTGTCTTTGGCTTTGAGGTAATGTAAGTATCGTTCAGTTATGGGGATAATTATTTCTGCTGAGTTGTTGTATATGTTGTAAGTTGAGGCTTCGTTTAATGAGATTTGAATTGGTTGTTCGTTGCGGGATGTTGGTCCCAGGACTGTTGTTTGGTATTAAGGGTTGTGTTGATCATTATTTGGGGATTGTTATTCCAGGATGGTTGTTTTGGATATTATCGGTCGTGTCGATCTTTCATTATCCGTGTGTCATTGTTCACTTTGGTGAATCTTTTGATCCTTATTGGATATGTGATTCTTTGAGTTTCATTGTCATGTTGCATCGTGCCATATCTGGAGTCATATCTGCGTGTCGATCGGTTATGTGTAGGATTTTTAGGGCGGGCACATATAGACGTGTGATGGGGTCATGTCCTCACATTGGGCTATGCACACGAGAAGATTACTTCATGAGACTGATTAGGTACAAGACCACACGGGTATTTGATCGATACCCAAGGTGGCTTGTGCACGGACACATTTCCGGATCGGGCGTACTGTGACGTCCATCTTTGAGCCATACTATTTTGCTCGATCATAGTCCATGCATGATTGGATATGTTCGGCAGTTTGTGACTAGTTGTTCATACACCCGAGGGGTATGTTCGTCAGTCGGTGTTATTTCTTTGAGATCCATTATTATTGATCGTTTGGAGTTTACCTTGTTGGTGGTATTCTCGGTCATTGTTGATCCTTTCTTGATCGTGTTTGGAGTTTACCTTGTTGATGGTATTCTCGGTAATTGTTGATCCTTTGTTAGTCGTGTTGGGGCTTATCATGTTGTCGATATTCTCAGTTGATTTATCAGTTGATCTGGTTATTTATCGTATGAGTATTCGGACTGTATGTTGATGTTTCGGGGCTTGTTATCATTGTTTTGGTGGTAGTTGACCTACAGATATGTTGTATGTTATTGGTTTATCCAGGTTGAGATTTGATTATGTAAATCCAACGGATAGGATTTGGCACAGATGGTCCATTCTACACTTGTGAGTTATGATGATGTTTTGAGGATTCTTGGTATTGTTTGAATACAGTACAGATAGTTGTAATTGAGTTCATTTCATCATTTGAGAATGCGAAATGTGGATTATGGTAAGGATTGATTTGTTATGGATTACTATGAGTTGGTAAGGTTATGACGGTATGATTATATTGGTAGTATTCTTACAGTATTATTACATTGGTATGTAATTATTTATGATGATGTGATCGATACCATTATTGAGTATTGTGGCTGACCCCGTCGTGGGCTTTATTTTAGGTACTCGGAGATCGAGCTAGTAGCGGTCGTGAAGAGATGAGCTTCCCGGGTGATACTAGCTATGACGTTTATTTGAGTTTTGAGCACTACTTTCTGGTTGTTTTTCTCCTCGTTCTTGATGTCACTGCACTCATCCTTAGCTCTCTTGTACATGGCTCCCAAACGTTCCGGAGAGGAGTTGGTAAACTTGGTCCATTGTTTGGCAGTGAGAAGGAAAGAAAGAAATGAAAGATTGATGGCTAGGGGCTTGGGGAAGAATAAAGGTATATGCATGTATATATAGGCGAAAAATTATAATTTCCAAGCATGCACTACTTAAATTCCACTTAAGTAAATAAATATTTAAAAAAATACAAAGTCTAGCATACAATTATAATTCAAGACAATTAAGTTTTAATTCCAAAACTAAATACAATTTATTTATTTTGATTTCAATGATAGTCACATACAAAATTTTTACAATTAAAATATTAAATTCAGATTATTTTTTAGATTTTAAGCTGGACATGCTGATATAAAGTATTGTGTAACAACTTATTTAACTGAAATTGTCTAAATTAATCTTATTTAAATTAATATATTATTTGAATTAATTTTTCCCCGCATAACAACCAATTAAACTGTAGATTAATTAGCTAGTGAGAGTAAACTCACTAATTATAATGGCCATTGCTCGAGTTTGAAAAATGAGATTATAGGTGATTATTAGTTATTTATCAAAATAAACTCAAACTCATAATTGCAATGGATAATAGTTTCGAGAATATAATGGCCATTATTCGAGTTTCGAGTTGATCATATAGTCCAATCATCGATTATCTTGGCACGGTGAAAGACAATTGATCCAATCATACGTTAATTATATCATTAGTGAGTTGATCTTAATGTTGGCGATAACCGTCTAGAGTTATTTAGTGGTTTAACATACTATGATCAACTATGTACGATTTATTTAAAATCATACAATTATATATTGTTTGAAAAATGATATTATAGGTAATTACTACCTCCGTCCCATATATATAGGCCACATTTGACTTTTTTGGTCAACCGTCTCCGACTTTGACTATAAAATCTTAAACTGCAAATATAAAATATTCAATTAACTCATATAATGAAACTTTAGTACCTAAAACTTTCATTATATAATTCAGCCAAACATTTTACATTTGCGGTTTAAGAATAATTCATAGCCAAAGTCGACTATGGTTGACCGAAAAAGTCAAATATGGCCTATATATATGGGATGGGGGAGTATTCTTTAATTATCCAAAATTGCTAGCAAATCGTGCGTTAATTATATAATTAGTGTTTTTCGTAATCTTAGTGATGACATTCTCGAGTTAATTATTGATTTAATATAATATGATCAACCATAGTGTGCATGTCCGATTGATTGAAGTCATGCTATTATAGTTCGAATTATGAGATTATAGGGGATTATTAGTTATTTATCAAAATAAACTCGAACTCATAATTGCAATGGATAATAGTTTCGAGAATATAATAGCCATTGTTCGAGTTTCGAGTTGATCATATAGTCTGATCATCGATTATCTTGGCATGGTGAAAGACAATTGATCCAATCATACGTTAATTATATCATTAGTTAGTTGATCTTAATGTTGGCGATGACCTTCTAGAGTTATTTAGTGGTTTAACATACTATGATCAACTATGTCCGATTTATTTGAAATCATACTATTATATATTGTTTGAAAAATGATATTATACGTAATTATTCGTTAATTATACAAAATCACTAGCAAATCGTGCGTTAATTATATAATTAGTGTTTTTCGTAATATTAGTGATGACATTCTCGAGTTAATTTTTCATTTAATATAATATGATCAACCATAGTGTGCATGTCCGATTGATTGAAGTAATGCTATTATAGTTCGAATTTGAAATGAGATTATAGGGGATTATTAGTTATTTATCAAAATAAACTCGAACTCATAATTGCAATGGATAATAGTTTCGAGAATATAATGGCCATTTTCGAGTTTCGAGTTGATCATATAGTCCGATCATCGATTATCTTGGCATAGTGAAAGACAATTGATCCAATCATACGTTAATTATATCATTAGTGAGTTGATCTTAATGTTGGCGATGACCTTCTAGAGTTATTTAGTGGTTTAACATACTATGATCAACTATGTCCGATTTATTTGAAATCATACTATTATATATTGTTTGAAAAATGATATTATAAGTAATTATTCGTTAATTATCCAAAATCGCTAGCAAATCGTGCGTTAATTATATAATTAGTGTTTTTCGTAATCTTAGTGATGACATTCTCGAGTTAATTTTTGATTTAATATAATATGATCAACCATAGTGTGCATGTCCGGTTGATTGAAGTCGTGCTATTATAGTTCGAATTTGAAATGAGATTATACGGGATTATTAGTTATTTATCAAAATAATTGTTATTACCTAAATTAAACCAAACCAAACCAAACATACCCAGTATATCCCGCTCAGAGCAGGGTCTGGGGAGGGTAAGATGTACGCAGACCATGCCCCTACTTATTACGGTAGGGAGGCTGTTTCCGTGAAGACCCCCAGCTTAGTGCACAGCAAAATCTTGTGTGATAAATACAAAGGAAAGCATATGATTCGAAAAAGCTCGAGACCATACCTGAGCGCATGGCTTGATCCACATGGGACTTACCTAAGCGTAATTTGGCTACTTCACTCCCGATGAACGCTGCTCTAACAAAAGAGAGGTTGGCTCTGCATGACTCCTGTCAAAAATACACCACACGCAAAGACAATAGGATAAAATATACAATAAAAGTAAAAATGCAATGCTCTAGGTCAAAGCTAACCGAGACAACCCAACCCTGAGGCTCTCAACTACAGCACTGCTCCCTACAAAAGAATCCACAACTCTGATCTGGCGCCTCCAAGCGCACCTATCAACAGTCATGGTCTCAGAAAGGTTTAAGGCCTTCAAACACTAATCTCAGTTGCTCCTCCCACGTCCTCCTCGGTCTGCCTCTCCTCCTCTCCCCGACAACCATTAAACTCTCGACCCTCCTCACCGGAGCAGATGCCTGCCTCCTGCGGACGTGGCCAAACCATCTCAATCTCCCTTCCCTAACTTTCGCTGAAATGGGCGCCACTTCCAGCGCGTTCCTGAAAACCCCATTCACAATTCTATCTAACATTCTGCGACCACACGACTAACGTAACATTATCATTTCAGCCAATTCCAACTTGCTCTCAAGCGACTTCTTCATCGCCCAACATTCGGAGCCATACAACATTGCAGGTCGGATTGCCGCTCTATAGAATTTACCCTTAAACTTTAGAGGGACTTTCTTGTCGCACAGGACCCCTGCCGCTGCTCTCCACATTAGCCACCCCGCCTTGATGCGGTGCATGACATCATCTTCACACTCACCTTCCTTCTGAATGATCGAACCCAAATACTTGAACTTATCCGTACGGGGTACGATCTGATCCGCAATCATTACATCAACATCTTCCTCATTGGCCTCACCACTAAAGTTACACCAGAGATACTCGGTCTTAGACCGGCTCACACACAAGCCCTGGGATTCTAACTTAGCCTTCCAAAGCTCCAACTTCGAATTCACCTCCCTCCTCGACTCCGCCACTAACACAATGTCGTCATTAAAAAGCATGCACCACGGGATGCCATCTTGAATCCCTCGCGAAATGACGTCAAGGATTAGAGCGAAGAGAAGAGGGATTAGTGCCGACCCCTGGTGTAGCCCTATCTCAACCGGAAAATACTGGGTGTCACCAACTGGGGTCCTAATGCACGTCCTAGCTTGGGAGTACATGTCTTGGATCGCCCTAACGAACGGCAACGACACCCTCCTCTCTACTAGGCTCCTCCAAATAACATCGCGCGGAATGCTATCATAAGCCTTCTCTAGATCAATGAACACCATATGGAGGTCCTTACACCACTCTCTAAACTTATCCATAAGGCGTCTCACGAGATGAATGGCCTCAGTCGTGGACCTCCCCGGCATGAAGCCATATTGGTTCTCTGAGATCTCAACTTCTCTTCTAACCCTGCATTCCACCACTCTTTCCCAAAGTTTCATAGTATGACTGAGGAGTTTAATACCCCTATAGTTACTACAACTCTGAGCATCGCCTTTGTTCTTGAAAAAAGGCACGACAATACTATGCCTCCACTCTGTCGGCATCTTAGAGCCTCTGAGGAGGATGTTTAACAGCTCTGCTAGCCACTGAACTCCGACTTCCCCCAGACAAAGCCACACCTCAATAGGGATCTGATTCGGGCCTACAACCTTCGCTCTACCCAGTTTCATTAGGGCACCCTTTACTTCCTCCTTGCTGATACTCTTACATGAACTAAACGAACGAGCAGAAGATAGACTAACTCCTTGCACCACCGAGTCACTACCTCTAGCCTCATTGAAAAGTTCGAAAAAATACCTATTCCACCGCTCCTTAATAGCCACATCATTCACTAACACTTGACCCAAATCATCCTTAATAAACTTAATGGGACCCAGGTCGCGCCGCCCTCTTTCCCTAGCTTTTGCTAGTTTAAAAATAGCATTCGCTCCTTCTTTGGTGTTTAGGCGCTTGTACATCTCCTCGTAAGCCTCACATTTAGCCTTAGACACTGCCTTCTTAGCCTCTCTTTTCGCCACCTTGTACGCTACAATCTTCAAGATTCTCTCCTCCCCAGCACTAACCGACAAAAGCTCCTTAAATAGCGCTTGTTTTGCCTTAACCTTGTTTTGGACATCCTCATTCCACCACCAAGCCTCTTTAGGTCCACTAGACCTGCCCGAAGAAACCCCTACCACCTTCTCGCCCACTCTCCTAATAGTATTGGCCATGCTGGTCCACATAAGGTTAGCATCGCCCGCACGCAAAAAACCTCCTTCGCGGGTCAGATACTCCTTGAATAATGTCGCCTTCTCACCCTTTAGATCCTTCCAGATAATCCTAGGTCTAGCTTCTCTGACCCTGCTAACAACACGACCTCCCATGGATAAATCCATAGCCAGCAGCCGGTGTTGAGAAGCACATGCCTCGCTCCGGAACACCTTGCAGTCCACGCACGCCCTAGCATCACGGCTGCACAAAAGTAGGTAGTCAATTTGCGTGTTGTGCCCCCCACTACTGAAGGTGATGAGGTGCTCAGCTCTCTTCTGAAAAATAGAGTTAGCAATTACCAACTCATGCGCAGTGGCAAACTCCAACAGTGCGGAACCTCCTGCTTTCCTAACTCCGAAGCCGAAACCCCCATGCGGACTATGATAACCATCCACGCCCTCACCAATGTGCCCATTGAAATCGCCCCCCAAAATAATAAATTGATCGTCTGGAATACACCCGACCAACTCATCTAAACAGACCCAAAAAGCTTCCTTATCAAGCACACCCAAACCAACATGAGGGGCATACGCACATACCACATTAACCACCTTCTCCCCAACCACCACTCTAACGGACATAATCCTATCGTTGCACCTCTTCACTTCCACGACGTTGTCCTTAAGCTCCTTAGACAAAAGAATGCCCACACCATTGCTCGAGTTAGCAAGGCCTAAATACCACAATTTATAACCGTTCACCTCCCTGGACTGCGCCCCCTTCCACCTAGTCTCCTGAATACAAGCCACATCAACCCTTCTCTTACCCAAAACATCCACAAGCTCTAAACGCTTACCCGACAAGGTACCCAAATTCCAACTACCAACCCGCAAACACTGCGACATCGACCAATACAAAATCCAAACGCACTACGAGAAATAAAATGGGGTAGTGAAGCCAAAAATGAAAATAAGATGAGAATGACAAAGACAATATAAAAGCAAGCAAACCGCATAAAATCACAGTAAATGGTAGATATATGGCAGACAAAAATGAAATTTAACAGAAAAGTACAATGATACCGGACTTCGACATGCCTTGGAGACGAAGGAGGAGAAGCCGTGGAAGCTGGAAACCAATCGACTCCTGAACAGGGAAAAGGCGATCGATAGGCCGACGACACCTGGGAGCAGCACGGGAAACCTGCAAAACAGACAGCTAAAATGCAATACTACTGTTAGATTGACGGGGAGGGATGAATGCCGTGGTGTAAAGTTATTCTTTCGATGATACGCCGGCCAGAGATGACCAGCAGCCCGGGGCGGCGCAAGCGCAAGTTACGGCAAAGCTCAGGGGTTAGGTAAAAATCACACTTTTATCTTACAGTAATTAGTGGTGCTTGTGTTCCAGCGCATGGATCATTTTTACGGAGCAATTAGTGGGCTTCTTGGATAAAAATGCAATTAATGACTGGTAATGATTACTAGTATGGCGCATGCAAGTTATTAACGGTTCGAGAATTGCGACTCTTTGTTGCCCAAAAATTTTGAATTAAGTTTGTGGGGTATTTTCGAGCCGAACACAAAAAAATATAAATAAATAAATAAATAAATTGTGACATATACTTGCTAATTGAGAATTAAAATTCTTGGTTGATTTGATGCACTTTGGTGTATTTTGTCTACACTTTTTATCATGACTGGGCGCATCCTCCTAGGTATTTGTTTATGCTTTGAAAGTTCAGACGGAATCAGTGGTTTTTAAACAGCCTTGGTTATACTGACATTCCTACTTTCTCTGCAAGTCTACCAAGTTGGAGTTACCGAAAGGATCATTAGTCGAGATAAGAAATCGAACACCCTGCTGCGTTTAAATGCACCTATGGCTGTCATTGCCATGTTTTTGCATCAACACTTATGCCATTGGATATGGTCTCAACCTTGTTTTCTCACTAAACTTGGGAAATACTAAACCAGACAATTAAAACATGCACCTATGGATAGAAATATACGGAAGTCTAGTTTCCAAAACATCTGACTGTTCGTCCATAGCCTTCCTAACAAGGGAGTTACTGCTGTTTTAGTGAACAAAGGTCAAGCTGCATGGAATTTTATTTCCAGCGATTGTGCTAACTTTTGTCCCAACCAACTTGGTTCCCATCTTAAATTTTCAAGCAGTCTTATGACACACGTTTTTCAACCTCTTTTTGGCTGAATTTGCCATAGATTATGCAATTTTTGGTATGCATTGTACGCTAAAATATCATCTTTCAAATGTTGAAAAACAGTTTCCTTGGGGAAGCCCAAAATACGCACCCTTATAAAAAGGTCGAGCGTGTGCATGGTAGTTTTACACCATGCTTGTGGCGTAACTTTGCCCCTTAGGCATATAACCTTGCCATGTTATGCACTCAATATGATAGATCATTTTGATCGTATCTGGTATAAAATCTCTATGTTGTTAGAGTGTTCGCTATGCTCATGTTTGTAAAATTTTACAAGCGAAATTGAGTACATATTAAGCTATTTCCAAGGAACACAATATTTTTGGATTTTGTGTTATAAATCCATTGTGACTATGATGAGTAGGTCATCACAATCAATGAACGGTATAATGCTCAAGTTGTTGAATGCCGAATGGCATTTTCTAGTCAGATAAGTCCCGTAACAATTGAACCATGTTATGACTCGATGATATATATGCCAAAGTATATCACTCATAGTATCTCATTGTGATTAGTGAGAAATAAAATCTTATGCATCACTTGTATCGGATATGTGAAAGAATATTCATGAGTCAATATGGTCCAGCTTACATCGGGTTTTTTTAACCAAAAGATGTATTGGGACATTGACACATTTAGGCTTTAATAGTCCAAAGTTTGGACAGTTTGATATACCACGGTATTGCCATGGACATTATTTTTTCTTTGAACAAAGAAGCTAGATGGATCAAAGACACCAGAGTACGTTGGTGGAGTCGTGAGCAGGGCTCATGACCGATGACGATAGTTATGTCATTCACGTCTTGCTTTCATAAGCATGTGTGACGCCAAAGACCCCCCGATGATCCTTCTTAGCCATGTTCATTGATTAAAGCCTATTCTTTGGCACGATTAGGAGATGACACCCTCCTATTATAAAGAGAATAATGTAGCGACTCGCATAAGCATGGTTCTAAGTCCTCCCTTTTCACCGAGTCCTTATACATACATGATCATAAGTATTAGCCTGGGTGGCTTATGATGCTATGATGGTGTTCACAAATGGTCGTACTCAAGTGATAACATTTATATGTTATGTGGTTCCTTTGACAATGATTGATAAGTTGATGAAACCTCAGTTTTATGGTTGTCCAACTTGCGGACTAGTCATTGTAAAGGTCAGTTCCCCCACTTTTAGACCAAGTCTTAAAGTGAAATTTTGAACGAGTACTTCCTAACATCCAAGGCTACATTCTCAGAAGCTTTGGTGCCATTTGGAGACTTGTAAAGAGGTGAACCACTTAAATGAAGTTTTCACATACCACCAGTCGTCCCAACAACTAGTTCGATGTCATTTCGACCGGTTTCTGACCACAAGGCTGATGGTTTTGGAATCCTAAACACCCATTTATACATGCTCACGAAATTTTGAGGTGTTTGGGGCTGGTGAAGGGAGTTAAACCTTCAAGAAAGCACTAGAGGTTCGATAAAAACCAACAACCTATCATTGGTTCAATCGTTTCTTTATGTTCGATCCCCGTGGTGCATCGTAGTTTGTCCCTACTGGCCATTCCGATAGTTGCCTGATAGCTGTTGTTGTATGTGAATTCAGCTAAGGGTAGGTGGTGACTCCAACTTTTCTGAAAATCTAGTGCACATGCCCGCAATATATCCTCAAGGACTTGTATCATTCTCTCGGATTGTCGGTCCGTCTGAGGGTGAGCTGCAGTACTGAAACTCAATGTCGTCCTAAGTTCCTGATGGAGGCTCTTCCAAAATCATGGGACAAATCTGGGATCATGATCTGATACGATGTCCATAGGTACTCCATGCAGTCTAACGATTCCCCGGATATACATCATTGCTAGATTCTGCAGACTATCATTCTTTCTTACAAGTAAGAAATGGGCTGACTTTGTAATTCTATCCACGACTACCCAGATTGTGTTATATCCCCCATTGGTTGTTGGTAGATCCCTCACGAAGTCCATCGTGATTAGTTCCCATTTCCATTTGGGAATCTCGAGTGGTTGTAGCAATCCTCATGGTCTCTGGTGTTCAGCCTTTACTCTTTGACAGGTTAAACACCTTGCCACGAATTCTGCTACTTGGTTCTTCATATTTATCCACCAGTAGTGTTTTTTCATATACCTATACATCTTGTTACTACTTGGATGAATTGTATCTTAAGAGCAGTGAGCCTCTGCTAATTTTTTTTCTTGAGTTCGTCATTGTCCGAAACATATATTTGGTGTTTGAATTTTAGTTTCCCATCTTCCGACATGCTAAACTCAGATTTATCGCCTTGTGCGACCCTTTAATTAACCTTACATAATTTCTCATCTTGTATCTGTGCTTCTTGGGTTTCTTTAAATAAGCCCGACTTCATGGTCAAATTAGCGCATAAAACGTGTGTTTTAGCCCGCCTTGGATTCCATTGGCTTAGTTCTCCCAGGGCATTCCATTCCCTTATCATGAGTCTAGCCATGATCGCTTTCCTACTCAAAGCGTCAGCCACGACATTGGCCTTGCTTGAATGGTGTTGAATGGTGAAGTTATAGTCTTCAAGAAGTTCTATCCACCGTCTCTGTCCTAGATTCAACTCCTTATGAGAGAACAGATATTTGAGACTCTTGTGGTCGGTGAAAATGGTGAATGTAGCTCCATACAGGTAGTGTCTCCATTACTTCAAGGCATGTACTATTGATGCAAGTTCAAAGTCGTGAGTCGGGCAATTCATCTCATGGATATTCAGCTTCCGTGATGCATAAGCCTCTACCTTGCCGTTTTGTGTAAGTACAGCTCCTAATCCTTCCTTTGATGCATCGTTATATACCATAAATCCTTCACTCCATTTAGGAAGTGTTAGTACAGGTGCGGTGGTGAGTTTCTCTTGAGTTCCTGGAAACTCTACTCATACTTATCGTTCCACTCAAGTTTGACGTGCTTTTTCTCAGTCTTGTGAGTGGTCTTGTGATTTTGGAAAAGTTTTTAATGAATTTGCGGTAGTAACCTTCAAGTCCATGAAAGCTCCGTATCTCAGTGACTGTTTCTAGCCTCTTTTAGTCTAAAATCTTCTACACCTTTGATGGATCTATTGTGACTCTGTGTCCAAATATTACGTGTCCTAAAATGCTATTTCTCTTAACCAGAATTCACACTTACTGAATTTGGTGTACAATTTATGTCTCCTTAGCTTTTCTAGCACAGACCTTAGGCGAGTTTCATGATCCTAATCTGACATGGAATATACGAGTATGACGTCAATAAATATCACGACGAATTGATCCAGATATGGCTGGAATAGGCAGTTCATTAAATCCATAAATGCATCCGGCGTTTTGGTCAATCCAAAAGGCATTACCACAAATTCATAATGACCATACCTAGTTTGAAAGGCAGTCTTAGGTATGTCATTCTCCTTGATCCTCAATTGGTAATATCGAACTTCGAGTATACTGCTTCTCCTTGGAGTTGGTCAAATAGCTCGTCCATTCTGGGAAGTAGATACTTGTTCTTAACAGTAATGTTGTTAAGTTCTCGATAATCGGTGCACAACCTTAACGTGCCATCTTTCTTATTTACGAATAGCACTGGTGCTCCCCAAGGAGATATGCTTGGTCGGATAAATCCAACCTCTAGCAAGTTCTGCAGCTGAACCTTCAGTTCTTGCAGTTACAATGGATCCATTCGATATGGTTTCCTAGCCACATATGCCTTTCCTCGCAAGATATCAATGTTAAATTTGACTTCCCTATTAGGAGGTAGGGATGTAAGTTCCACGGGAAAGACATCCGAGTATTCTGATACTACTGGTATAGCTTCAATCTGCATCTTGCTCTTGGGTTTGTTGATGACAAATGCCAAATATCCCGTTGCTACCTTCATGATAGCCCTTCTCGCCTTCGTAGCTGATATGATTTGGGCCAAGTTAATTCTAGCGTTCCCGTGTGTTCAACTATTGGGTGGTCGGGTTTGCAGAATCGAACTATCTTAGAATGGCAATCGAGTTGCACATAGTGTTTATATAGCCAATCCATCCCAAGTATGAGGTCATACTCGAGTATAGGTATAAGAATTAGGTCGGTTGGCAAACAATGACCCTAAACTATTACTTCACAATCCCTAAATACTGAATCCGTTTCTGGGCTTGCACCCATAGGTGTGGATATTGCTGAGCTTACGGGTAGTGATTCCATGCAGACATTCATTTTTTGTGCATAATGGGGTGCAACAAAAGAATGTGATGATCCTGGATCTAACAATGTATGAGCATAGTGGTTTGACATGAGAAATGTACCTTCCACCATGTCTGTTGCATTAGGGGCTTCTTGATCCGCTAAGGCGAAAACTCTTGTTGGTGCCTTCCCCTTGCTGCCCTTGCGAGCATCTAACTTAGCTGCATTTCTCTGCTGATTGTTGCCTGGTGTCTTCCACTTTGGACATTCCCTGGTCGGATGTTGATTATATCCACAACATAAGCATCTCCCTTGTTTCTTCCAGCAATACTCAGATTTATGTCCTATTTTACTGCAGTGGGAACATGGCGGCAGGTTATTCACAAGTCTCTTTCCGGTGTTTTGTCCGGTAGTCTTGCGTTGGAATTTCTGGGATGGTCTGGATGATTGATTTGATGCAGATCTCTTGAATTTCCCAGTCGTGTGATCCTTCACCTGTCCCAACCGGGTCATCTCGCTCGTAATTCGGCTCACAGCCTCGACTCCTTCTGCCATGGTCGTCACTCGCACTGGCAGCAAGCTCTGCTGTAGAGCAAACCTCGAACCTCGCGTAAACTTGTACAGTCTGTCCTCCTCTGTGCTCACTAGTCCTGGTGCATACTTGGAGAGTCGATTGAATTGAGACTCGTACTGGGCTACAGTCATTGCCCCTTGCTTAAGATGGTAGTGTAATACCCGAGATTTTCGTTCTGGTTGTGTTGATTTTTTTTCTATTGTTTAATAGATTATATGCTGTTCGTGCCTATATGATCGTGTGTCAAGTCGTGTCACTTGTTTGTTTGCAACTTGGTTGCTGGTGTTGGACGTTGGCGTTTTATCGCATGTTGAATGATTGTCGTCCCGTTGACAGGTATCACTGTTGTGATGAGTTTTTGGTGCGATCCTAGTGCCTGTGCAGTAGGAATAGCGCATGCTACAAGCATGGATAGCGCACGCTACCAGGGCATTGCTAGCACATGCTAAAGCTCCATTAGCGCACGCTAAAGCTCCGTTAGCGCATGCTAAAGATCCGTTAGCGCACGCTAACTAGAAGTGCTGAATCGATGCAGAAGCCACTGCCTTGGGCTAGGAAGTCGATAGCACACGCTATGTAGTTGGATAGCGCACTCTAAGGTGCATCACTAGCGCATGCTATGGTGAGGATAGCGCACGCTAACTGGTGGTGCGGGGTAGTCCAGAAGCTACTGGACTGGGTGGAAGAATTCGCTAGCACGCGCTAAGGCTTGTAGTTAGCGCATGCTATCTGTGCGTTTGGTAGAACTCTCTGTAGTGAGACTTCAATAGCGCGCGCTAAATCATGTTGATTAGCGAACGTTAATCTGTCTGGTATATAAACTGGACAACAGGCTTATTTTCTCATTCTCACCTCATTTCTTCTTCTCCCCGTGGGTTTGAGACGAGGGCGATTAGGGTTCGAGTTCTCGGCTGATTTCGCTTCATACAAGGGTGTTTTTGAGAGTCCTAGGTGATTGTAACATCATTTAATCCATTGTTCTTCGTCGGATCGAGGTACTTTCCCATTTTTCCTTGAGTTGACCTTTTTGAAGGTTTTGTTCCTGATTTCGATTCTAGTCCGATTTTGATGAATTGGTTGGTGTTATACAATATTATTAGTCATATTCTATAGATTATATATCCATATTTCGAGTTTGTTTGACTCGATTGAAGATTTGGGTGTTCTTGGGAATTATTGAACATTTAATGTTCGATTAAATGTTTCAATGAGTTTTCCTTTGATGGTTTGAGGTGATTTCCATTATTAATGGTTTTGATCCTCGTTGTGATCGTGTTTTCATTGTTTTTTGCAGAAGTTGTAGGTTTCGAGGCACTTTGGCCGCGTCGTGTTCGTCGGAGTATTTGCGTGACGATTCGAGGCAAGTATCTTACTTATACGATTTGTGTCTTGTGAATAGAGATTACATGTTAGGTTTACGATGATTGATTTACCCCCGTGAATATATATTTCATATGTAGTGAATTTGAACTATTTGTAATAAATACTTCGTGTTGGTTGTGTTGTGCTTGATTGTTCATGATTAAGGAATCATGATGATTATGATGATTGTGTAGGATTGATTTTACTCTGGACGTATATTGAGTTTTATGTTGATTATGGGAATAGTCGACTGTGTATTGTACGTGATGATGGTTAAAATGTCGACATCGTGTTATGTGTGCTGGTTGTGATAGTCAATGTGATTGATTGATCGTGAACGTGTTGGTATAATGAATATGAATGTTGCGTGTTGTGTTGCTAAGTTCACTCGTGTGGGTTCGACCGGGCCTACGAGGATTCATGGCACAGGTCCTTAGGATCAGAACTTAGTATGTGGTGCTGAGGTCTAATCGTGTGGGTCTGACGAGGCCTACGATGACACATGGCACAGGTCCATAGGGTCAGGACACAGTACATCCAACCGTGCGGGCTCGACGGGGCCTACGGTGACACGTGGCATAGGTTCACGGGGTTGGGATTGGTTGTTGTGATTGTTGTGTTGGCTCAATCCATGTGGGTTGTTGAACCTACGGAGACTTGTGGCAAGCGATCACAGAGTCATGAGCATGATTACTTGTTGTGATTGTTGTGATTGGTTAAGTCTGTGCGGGTTGTTGAACCTACGGAGACACGTGACAGGGGATCACAGTATCATGAATTATGTTTTGTCAATCAAAGTTTTGAAAGAAAGTTTTTATGAAATGAATGTTTGGCCGAGCCCCGCGCGATTTGGAAAATGTTTTCGTACTGTAAATTGTTGAAATACGAATTGAGATTTGGGCTAGGACCATAAGATTTTTGAAAAGGTTTTACAAATCAGGACTCGAGGTCCTAAAGGTTTTCTAGTCTTAATAATCTCGTAGATGAGAATTTTATTTAAAAATACTTCTTTGCTCGTTTTCGAAATTCAAAAACCTCTCGGGAACGTTTTGGTAGTTGATTGTCGTATCTGATTCGTGGTTACTATTTGCTTGTTACATTTCGTATAGCATGATACTTGTACTAGCCATTCAAATGCTAACCCCTTAAATGGGGGAAATGAGTTTCATGCATTTCAGGTGTACTCAGTTCGAGGGAGCAGTCACAGGATCGGTACGGGAGATGATGAGGTACGATACTAATCAAAAGTGAGAGTTTGGTATGGTTTTGTCGTCAAGTTGTAATTAGTCTTCTGTTGTACTGTACTTCGACCCATGCATGGGTATTGTTGTAAAGGGTTGTATTTTACCATTTGAGTTAGTCGTGCGACCACATCGGTTCGTATAGTTATTTATGTTTGACCTTAACGGTCCGTTTTTTTATATTGTTTGACCCAGACGGTCGAGCCTTTGATCATTCTGTGATGTTTTACCTGGTAGATCCTCGTGGGAAGGGTCTACAGCTTGTAATATTCCCAGTGGATTTCTGGGGGTGTTACATTTATGGTATCAGAGATTAGATTGTGGAAACCTACACTATCGGGTTGAGTCGAGTCGTGCTTTGTTGAGTCATGTTTTGTCATGTCATCTGAGTTGCCGAGTTATCTGAGTTGTACGTTGGCATAATATGTCGTCTAAGTTATCGGTTGAGATCAGTATCGTGGGCGGCCATCATCTTCGTGCGATATGTGGATGTAAGTCTCCTCTTTTATGTGAGGTATCTGTGTTTCATAATTTCAATTATGTGCATGACGTGTGTTAAAATCCGTGTTTGATACTTGTAGTATACACTTGTGTATTGAGCTGAATGTATTGATGGTTTGGACACCGAGTGGTGCGATATGATGTGAAGGTTGTGAACCTTGATGTGTTCCATGAAATGTATCGACAGTAGAGATTGTGAGAAACTCAGATGGATGATTTTGACGTATGTTTAAACTTGGTGTTCACGAGTTGTATTTGATTGAATTGGTGATCTTGTATGCGGATGGGCATGTTGTTTAAATAAGGTTATTTTGGATAGTTTTAGTTATGTCCGCTGCGTGTAGATTTGAAAATGGTTTTCTTAAAGATTTCATAAGACTTGAGTATGTTGTGGAAAATCGATTTTCGAAAATGTTGTGACGGTTTGGTTAAACAACGATTTTGTATGGATTTTGAAATTGGTTGAACTTGGACGAGTTGGTCATGTATTTTCAAATGACACCTTCAGGCGGTATTTAAAATATGTGTTTTAGAGTATTTCGGACATTGTAAAATATTACCGTCATTTTTGGTTATGTTGAAAGGATTTTGGGAATTTTTTGATTTGCAAAACGACTTTCATTTCGGAACTAAGAACATTTATGTGTTGGTGTGTTGAGGCTTAATGGTTGCAACAAGCTTGTTATGTTGTTATACTCGTCGGAGAATTTTTCAGTATTTCTTAGTGTCGGAATACATTGTTAGGAGTTGTTCCTTAACTTTTGGAGCCATTTTAAGGCTGCTGAGTTAATTGTGTTGTTCTGCAGCTAGTGGTTACGGCCATAAGGTGGTTGCCGTTACATCCGTAATCTGTTAGATGTTACGGACGTAAGGGGTTAGTGTTACGGCCGTAAGATCCTAGTCATAACGGCCGCAAGTTGTATGCCATTACGGCCGTAAGCTTGTGTATGTCACGACTGTAAACTTGTTGTTACATCCTTATTTGAGCTCTGTATCGGTCGCTTGATTTTATATCGAAATTGTCGTATGGTCCATCAGTGACGACCATAAACTTTATCAATTGTAGCAGCAATGTCTGTACTCGGTTGCTTATCCTGTATGGATATTATTGTCATGTTATTAATTGTTGCCATATATTGTATATGCGTTGTGGAATTATTTGGCTGAGATGATTATGTGATGTTATGCTTCTTTGCATTGAGTAATTGTGTGTTCAGTATGCCGAGAGGTCGAGTTCGAGGACGTGGTCATGGTCGTGGACGTAATCAGGAGCATGAGAGGATAACTCGCTGCTTGTCGAGTGCCAATCAGCTCAGTAAAGATGGTGGGGATGACCAGTTGCATGATCAAGGGCAATCAGCTGGAGGTAATGTTGATGTTGGCGCCACCACCATCCTTCGTCAGGTGGATGATTAGTTAGCACAAATGAATCAAGCAGTGCATCGGAATGAGCATCCATAGGGGGATAATGGAGCTAGTAGGTGGTTGCGAGAGGTGATGAGAATGCATCCACCTCGTTTTGCAGGTTCCTCTGACTTGTTAGGTTGGGAGAACTGGCTCTTCCAGTTGGGAAGAATATTTGATGTTGTGGCATGTCCCAATAAGAGAAAAGTACATATTGCTCAGTATCTTCTCGATAAAGAAGCTGTAGACTGGTGGCAGGCTGTAGCGCCTGCAGATCGTACATCTACGTGGGCTGAGTTTAAGACTGCCATGGAGGCAGAGTATTGCCCATTGGCTGTCCATGAATGCAGGATTGTTGAGTTTTTCTCGGCTATGCCCCAGGATGTGCAGATATCCCAGGCGATAGTTGAATATAATCAGCAGTTGAGTTATGTCCGTGATCAAGTGAGAAGTGAAACGGACAAGATCCGATACTTCAATATGCGCATGAAACCCCATATATGTGAGAGTATGGCTCCACTCATGTGTACCACTTTGAAAGAGTATCAGGACCAAGCTTTAGCCATCGAGATGGCTGTTTCTGTGTCAGAGGCTAGTTCGGGAGGTAAGAGACATAATACCTCGGGTAATTTTTCCGGAGGTCAGAGAAGTGAGTTCCGTGATCCTGTTGCTTCACATTGTCCTTCTGGGAGCACTCCTCATTCGTTCGATCAGTCTAAGAATCTTACTCCAACGGTGAGTTAGGTGAGCGGTGTGAAGATGTGTTTCAACTGTAGCCGTGTGGGCCATACTCAAAATAATTGTCGCTCGCCGTAGATTAACTGTTTCAAGTGTGGTCATTTGGGACACCAAGAGGTGCATTGCGAGTCCGTCGTTGAGATGTTCAGGGACTGGGGTCCCGCTCCTACTCGTGGAGGGCCCAGTGGTGCCCAGTGATGTTATTGCGTGTTGTATTGTAGGTTATGTCTTGTGTGGAGATTTGATATTTGTTGTGTGAACCTTTTGATTTCGTTTGTGTTCTACCTTGATGTTTCTTATTTTAAGTTTCGGCACGAAACTTATTTTTAGTGGGATAGAATGTAATACCCGAGATTTTCGTTCCAGTTGCGTTGATTTATTCTACTGTTTAGTGGATTATATGTTGTTCGTTCCTATATGATCGTGTGCCATGTCGTGTCACGTGTTTGTCTGCAACTTGGTTGTTGTTGTTGGACATCGGTGTTTTATCGCATGTTGCATGATTGTCATCCCGTTGATAGGTATCGCTGTTGTGATGAATTTTTGGTGCGATCCTGCTGCCTGTGAAGTAGGAATAGCGCACGCTACGAGTATGGATCGCGCTCGCTACCAGGGCATTGCTAGCGCACGCTAAAGCTCTATTAGCGCACGCTAACTGGAAGTGCAGAATTGATGTAGAAGCCACTGCCTTGGGCTAGGAAGTCGATAGCGCACGCTATGTAGTTGGATAGCGCGCTCTGAGGTGCATCAGTAGCGCACGCTATAGTGAGGATAGCGCATGCTAACTGGTGGTGAAGGGCAGTCCAGAAGTTACTGGACTGGGTGGAAGTATTCGCTAGCACGCGCTACGGCTTGTAGTTAGCGCATGCTAACTGTGCGTTGGCAGAACGCTCTGTATTGAGGCTTCGATAGCGCGCGCTAGATCATGTTGATTAGCGAACGCTTATCTGTCCGGTATATTAACCGAACAACATGCTTATTTTCTCATTCTCACCCCATTTCTTCTTCTCTCCGCGGGTTTGAGGTCCAACATGATAACTGCTGTGCCTTAACATAATCCAACGCTATCTGAAATATGGTGATATAAAGGTTAGCGATCGGGATTAGTGGGAGTCATATAGAGGGCAATGAATAATCAAGATGGGATTTGTCCCTCTCTTTAGGGATAGAAATAGCTGATGGGCCCCTCGATAAGTAGGACTGAAGGAAATGCATGGCCATGCTCAAATGAAGAGTCATTTGATTCAATCAGTCTACTTAAGATCGAGAAAATATTTGAACATAATAAGTATGACAATATCCATGACTTAGTTCAAATACGATATCGCGCGACAAAGTGATTTGACACGTTAAATTGTTTAATGAACTATAAAGTTATATTATTTGAGTAGTTATAATGTCTTGCTAGAGACCGCTTATGACTTATTATTTAATAAGGTATTAAATAATTGTCAACATAATATAAGCGTTTTAGGTCACACATACGGCAACTAAAGACAAGCAAGAATAATTAATAAATATAATACTGGATATTATATTTATTAAAGAAATTAAATAATGAGTAATATATAATATAAAATATTTTATATTATATTATTTAATTATTTCAACTGGAAAAAATAAATATAATATTGGATATTATATTTATTAGAGGATTAAATAATTAGTAATATATAATATAAGATATTATATGTATTGTATTATTTAATAAGTTGAGGCTAAACTAAACAAATACTAGACTTTGACACTAGGGTTTACTTAGTATAAATAAATGGTCTTGGAAAGGAGTTGTCATAAGATTAAAATTACACAAACCTAATTGTGTGATAGAAAAATCACTCTTTCTGTCCGGGAAGTCCATTTCGGCCATCTCCGTCTTCTTCCCTTAGTTGATTTTTGATCAACAGTATAAATCCTTCTAGCAATGAATTATATGTTGTACTATTTATCAACATTATTAGTATGGATCTAGCAATCCGACTTGTACCAGTTGTTCATGTGTGGATCACCGAAAGAGAAAGACGATATTAATCAGTTTTTGGTCCGGGTTACAGAGCTGTTCTTCGAATTAACGTAATTCGACAAACTCTTTATGAATCAATTAAATTACTGCATGAAGATCCTAATCCGGTAAAATTGAGGGTATTTCATTTTAGTGGGAGTATTTTTTGAGAAACAACACATCCACCATTTCACTGAGATCCGTCCTTAAGAAGAACAAGCCCAAAGAAAACGGCCGCAACTATCTGGATTGGATCCGGAGCTTGAGAATAGTTCTCAAGCAAGAAAGAAAATTGTACGTTCTTGAGGAAGAAATTATTGATGTACCTGCTGACAATGCTAACAAAGCAACAAAAGACAAATGGAAGAAACATTGTGATGATTCCATTGATATCAGTTGTCTTATGTTTGCCACTATTTGTCTAGAACTTCAGAAGAATCTGGAAGAAATGGAAGCATATGAGCTTAATGCTCACCTCAAGGAAACTTTCTTAAAGCATGCTAGGCACGAGAGGTATGAGACCTTTCAAGCCTTATATGCTTGCGAGATGGTTGAGGGGACATTTGTCAGCGCTCATGTACTCAAGATGAAAGGATGTATTGATCATCTTGATAGCCTTGGTTTTCCACATTCTAAGGAGTACTCCACGGATGTGATCCTAAACTCATTAGCGATAGCTTCAGTTAGTTTATTTTGAACTATAAATGAATGAGATGGGTAAGTCCATTGCTGAGCTGCATGAGATGCTTCAAATGGTGAGCATAACATTAAGAAGAAACCAAGCCACATGCTGATAGTCATCAAAGGGAAGTCCTACATGAACAAAGGCAAGGGTAAAGGTAAAGAAAAAGTTGCCAAAATTAGAGACCCAAGTAAGTGTAATACCTGAGATCTTCGTTGCGGTTTTGTTGAACTTTTCTTCGGTCGAGCGGATTGTTGTCATCCACGTCTTTGGAAACGTGTACTTGTGCTGTGGTACGTTAGGTTTCATAGCCTGCTCGTTATTTCTTTGAATCATAGACGGTGTGTTAGTGTGATCGAGACGTCGTCGAGCATCTAGCCAGACAGTCGCGTGGTTGGCTGGGTCGAGTTACGACCATAAGGCGTGGCCGATTACGGCCGTAAGACATTCACACATTTTGGGCAGCAGACTTGGGGAACTCGGATATAGCCGTAATGAGTGTCCGATTACAGCCGTAATGCCGCGTTACGGCCGCAAGGCATGGGCCGATTACGGTGTAATGCGCCAGCATGTTTTTGGCAGTAGCCCGAGAGCTTGGTTACGGCCGTAAGGGGGTGCCGAGTACGGCCGTAAGGGGGTGCCGGGTACATACGCAAGGCAGAGGTCGGTACGATCGTAAGGATATTGGCCGAGTTACATCCGTAAGGTGCTGCCGGTTACGGCCGTAATGTGATCGGCCATAAATAGGCCTGGGCGACGGGCTGACTTCGTTTTTACCCTTTCTTCTCTTCTTTTTGCGGCTGACGGACGGGTGAGATAGGAAGTTGGGTTCTTGGTCGATTCTACTCAATTCGAGGGCATTTCGGAAGGCCTTTGTCGATTATATCAACATCAAATCCTTGTTCTTCGTCGGATCGAGGTATTTTCTTTCTTAGAACCCTAGTTGTGTAATTTTGGGGGGTTTCTTCGTGATTCTTTGATTTAATCCGAGGTTGATGAATTGATTATGGAATTCTTGTTGTCTTGGTCATGACCTTCCGATTTGTAACTCGTTTATCGATTTTTATATCACCCGGAACATGATTCTTGATTTCTTTGAAGAAATCCTCGTATCCTTGTTGTTTTTAGGGTCGATTCGGATTCCGATTATTGTTATTGATTCGTGATGGTGTTTTGTAGTATTCATGGGGTTGTCGAATTCTTGGTCGTTCTTAGAAGTTCAAGGGCTACCCGACTGTGTCCATTCGTTGTTCTGTTGCTCGTGGTATCGAGGTAAGTATCGTGCCCATACATTTCATGTTTCGTAGACGTAATAGTTGGTAATTGATTATATGTGCAATCCGGATGTTTTAATGAACTTTCAAAAGGATCGGTATATTCTCAATAAATGTTGTGTTTCAAAAGATAAATCGTACGTTTTGGGAGTAAATGTGCTTTCCTGTATATGTGTATTAGTGTTGCGTGGTTGTGATTATATTATGTGATTATAGTAGACCTTTTCCACTGGTTGAAGATTGTGTATTGATGCGTGTACTCATTTGGTGAATATGTGGCGTTGTGTGATATTAGTTGTTACTCCTTTGTAAGGAGGTTGTGATGCTTAGTGTTGTTTGGTAATGGTATTTGCTTGTTGTTGTGTGATTGTTGCAAGTGATATGCCACCGGGTAATATTTATTGAATCTCCGGGATCCGTCCTTGCTAGTACGGATCCGGCGTGACCGTGGGGTTATCCAATCGGGTATGTCTTGCGGGGATGCTGAGGTTCGTGGCTTGCTAGACCGATGTCGGGATAACTTGTGGGGTTATCCAATTCGGGTATGTCTTGCGGGGACTCTGAGGTTCATAGCTTGTTAGCGCGATGCCGGGATAACTTATGGTTGTGGTTTGGTTGTGTGACGTACGTGTCATGGGTTGTCCGATCGGGTATGTCTCGTGGAGGCTCCGAGGTTCGTGGCTTGCTAGCCCGATGCCTGGATAACTATTAACGTATGTATGGCTGTGGTTATGTGACTGTTGTCACGGTGACTGGTGATATTGTGTGGTTTCCCATTTGGTTATTCACTCGGGTATGTTCTGTGGGAGCATCTGAGGTTCGTGGCTTGTTAACACGGGACACGAATAATCATTGAGTGTATATCGGAATGGTATGATTGGGTCGTGGACCCCGTGTTTTGTGATTGGAATAGTATGATTGTGTCGTGGACCCCGTGTTTTGTTATCGGTATTGTATTATGGAAAATGATCTTTGGGTTGTGTCCCCCGGTGGTTTCGATATGTGAGAATTCTCACATATTTTCAAAACTCCCGAGATCTTAAAACGCTTTCTCAAAATGTATATCGAGCTACATTCCCAACTTTCGTGTTTCGAACTATTTTATTCAAGCAAATTATCTCGAGAAGCCTGTTGTTATTTATGTCTGGATGACTATTCACGATCATTATGCTCCTAGAGTATGATGTGTATGGATTGTATTTGTATTTTATACTTACACTAGCAAAACAGTAGAGTTTTGCTAACCCCCGAGTAATCGGGGGTGGATGTCTGTATTGCGTCCAGTACTTGCAGGTTACTGGGGAGCAAATCACAGGATCGGTATGTGGGATGATGGAATGATGACGATGCTAATCACATGAAGACCAATGTTGAGTATTTTGGTAACGTCTTGTTGTTTTGTCTTTCCGTTGTGGTATTTTGC
Source organism: Orobanche coerulescens (assembly GCA_033398695.1). NCBI lineage: Eukaryota > Viridiplantae > Streptophyta > Magnoliopsida > Lamiales > Orobanchaceae > Orobanche > Orobanche coerulescens. The sequence goes on along the minus strand of CM065816.1, from coordinate 71,700,429 downwards.
CGTCTTATGGGAGTGTTGATGTATTCTGACCCCTGCGTGGGTATGAGTTGTGAGAAAGAGTTATGTATAAGTGATGTGTATGTTGTGGTAAAAGACCAAATCGGTCTAACCGTTCGTTATTTAGCCATGTCGGAATGTATTGTGTTGTTGTGATATTTAGACTGGTAGATCCTCACGGAGAGGGTCTGCGGCGCTGTAATATTCCCGAGTGGCTTGGGGCTATTACAGAATATGGTATCGGAGCTTAGGGTGCGGAAACTTAGGCTATCTGGTCGAGTTATATGTTGTCGAGTCTTGTCTTGTCAGATTTTTTCTGACTGAGTCGTGTCGTGATGCGTCGTCTGGGATGTCGGTCGTGATTAGTATCAAGGGGCAGCCATCATCTTCGTGCGATCGGTGGATGTAAGTCTCCCAACTATGTTCTATCTCGTGTTATACGTGCTTGTGTGATTTTATGTTATGATGTGGAGTTTAAACGTGAATTGTGAATACGTAATCCATACTTGTTGATTCTCGTATTGTGCTGGAATGAAGAGTGGTGTCGGTGTATATGTATATATATATCTCTTTGTATAAATCGTTTTTACAGGAGTAACGGTTTTGGCGTGGTTACGCAAGGAAAGTTTATCAATGTGATATTTAAAACTTTAAATCTTTTGGAAAGTCTCATAAATTTTATTTTAAAACATCCTTCAAGAGAGGAAAAAATTTGATTTTCGTATGATGACCTAGAGGCCGAAAATTTTGAGAATTCAAACTACTTATATTTTGTTTTCATCTTGTATTGCAAGTTTTCGAAAATTTGATTTTAGAAACTCAAATGAGGTCTATAAAAAATTTACTTGAGATGTGACTTTCGCTTTTAACTTTTCGGTTTCATGAATTTCGGTTAAAAGGTATGTGGTAATTATGTTATTGTTATTTAGACTATAATGCTCAGAGTTGTGATTAAATGGTGGTGTGAACGCTTAGTCGTTCTGTATGTACTAGTTGAGATAGTCCTCTTGACTGAGAGGGGGAAATTCAGTTTTAAATGTTAATTAACTTCTGATGGCTACTTGTGTAATGTTATAATTATGCGAACCGTTGGCGTTTGGATTTGCACGCTGTTGTTTATTTGTAACCTCCGGTCTAGTACTGTTGGTAGGTGATTATGTTTTTCGTTGCGTTAGGTTGTTGCTTGTTAGTATGCCAAGGGTCATAGGTCGTGGTCAAAACCGTGGTACTGATGGCCACGGGGAGCAGACGCGGGATCGAGAGAATAGTGTCGGGAATGATATTGGTATTGGTGTTGCTACTATATTGCAACAAGTAGAAGCACAGATGACTCAGTTGACCCAGGCGGTTCAACGCAATACTGACACGACTCAGAACGTCAGTGTAAACAAATGGCTTTGATGTAACACCTCCAATCCGCTCAGGGATATTACACGCCGTAGAACCTTTCCTCAAGGATCTACCAGGCTGGTAACAACAAACGAACAACTCGACGATGCCTTTAAGGCTACAATAACCCAGTAGACCGACTTGGTCTTTCAATAAAAAGATACTACTCAATTACAATTCATGCCCACGCAGGGGTCAAAATACAACAACTCCCGTACAACGGGGAAAAATTACTGCAGCGGAAAATAAAGTGCAACTGAACCAATTCTCAACGTACGGTTCCACATGTGATTAGTATCGATCATCTTTCATCGTCCTTCGTGCCGACCCTGTGTTATGCTCCCAAAACCTGAATGCAAAAACAGACATCCACCCCCCGAATACTCGGGGGTTAGCAAAACTCCACTGTTTTGCTAGTGCAAGTACAAAGTGCAAATACGAGCCATATAATTCAAGTTCCAAGAATAACAATAACCAGGGATCCTCAAAGATCCAAACATAACGAAAAGTACTTCCCGAGGCAAGAGTTTGGGTAAAACATTCCAAAATCGAAAGATCGCAAATCGAGAGGATAATTTATAAAACCTTTTAAAAATGCCCTCGGGAGTTTTCAACGTAAACCATTTAGGATTATCGAATCCTTCCCTTTCCAAAATCAACAGGGGTCACAGCCCAACAATTTTGTTTTCGCAAATAGAAAACCACTAACAATTCACAGGGTCAGAACCCACATCACGTGACCTCGACGGACATAAAATCAACACAACATAATCATGCACAAGCATCGCCTAGGACCAGGACAAAGCCACAAATCCCACCCGAGGCCTCAAAGGACCCTCCCGAGTTGGCTAGCGGAACAAAAGTCACAACATCTCACAGTTGGATCAATCACTTGTTGCATCCTGGCCACATGATCGCATGCCATGTGCCACCGTAGATTAACTTTGGCGCTCATGGTTGGATCAATCACTTGTTGCATCCAGACCACATGATCGCATGCCATGTGTCACCGTAGTTTTTATTAGGCTCTCACGGTTGGATCAATCGCTTTTTGCATCCTGGCCACATGATCGCATTCCATGTGCCACCGTAGGCCCCGCCCACATCCATACATTCACACACAGCACAATACAACACATCTATTCAAACAATTCACCCAGAGGCATCAAACACTTAGCAAAACACCACGTCAAACCACAACGCACCGAAATGAAACCATATACGTCCACATGCAATATCAAGTGCAACATAAACACCAAACATACCCATAGAATTCATATAGTCATTCACAAACCACACCATTCACAAAACACACGTGTTTTGAAAACAAGCCTTTAACAAGGCTAAACCGAATCTTTTGAAAGTTCAATTCAAACGACCAAACAACCACATTTAGACGATCACTAACTATCATATCCACAAAACAAGAATTATATGGACAAGGTACTTGCCTCGAAATCGGCACGCAAGTATTCCGACGAACACGGCTCAACCGGGAAGCTTCGGAATGCCCGATGCTATCGGAAAGGAAGATGACAACGAACGGAAGGGTTCAACACGGTTTCTTCGCAAGAAACTCAACCCTAACATCATATAATCAATAAATCAACGATCATACGAGGAAGAATAATCGTAGAATGTCTGAAAACCCCTCTAAGACATTCTACCGGACACCTTCAAGGCGTCGATTAAAAACTCGACCAAAACAACGAATCGATACGATCCAACCATGGAATAACAAGGAAAATGATATAATACATCTAAATAATCATCAATCCATCACAATCCTAAGTTAAATCGGATTAAATGGATGAAAACAACCAAAACACCCAAATTCCCCAAAACTAGATTTCTAGAAAATCTGACCTGATTCGCTCGATCAAGAGATGTTATAGGATGGATGATTGATGATATGAACTCCAAGACTTCATGGATTTGTTGTATGACAACATGTCTCCACGCCCAAGAAGTCTCCACCCGCGGAAGAGGTAGAACGAAGTGAGAAAAATGGTAAAAAAAACGTCTGCTAGCCTTAAATAGGCTGACTGCCGGCCACATAACGTACGTAATCGGCCATGGCTTACAGCCGTAACCGGCCATGGCCGAACCAACTGCCCCAAATCTGCTGGCCCGTTACATACGTTACCGGTTAGGGCCTTACGTACGTAACCGGACATTGTGGCCGTAACTGCCGGGCCATAGCGGCCATTACTTGGCCAGGTCCTGCCAGCCGGGACTCGATCGATCCGACAGTCCGAAAAATCCAGAAACTCAGACCTGAATGTAAACCGAAAACATGGTTACGAAGTACTCTCAAAGACGAATCCAAGCGCTAAGAGAACACATGATTCCGACCACCCGAGGGTTCGAAATTCGACAACGGAAAGTAATTACCCCAAACTTTGGGAAATTACGAAAATAGCCCAAAACGTCCGAAATACATGATACACGATCGAAACACCAAGCCGAAGCTCGCAACATGAATAATAAAATTAAATGAACTTACGAGAAACTCGAAACAACAATTTCGGACGAGATTCGCAAGAATCGAACTCAAGTGCGGAAAAACCGCTTAAGAACACAGAACTCAACAAAACGATACCGAAACGAACTCCGATGACAAAAAGTGCAGAATTAAATAATCTCGAAAAGACGAAAAAATCACGAGCGAGTCGTCAAAATGGGCTCCCTCCGAAAAAAAAAATCACCGAAATCCGAAATTGCGGGTATTACATTCTACCCTCCTTAAAAGAAGTTTCGTCCCGAAACTAAAAACAAGTAGGGAGAAGCAAAACCCGTCAGGAAAACTCAACGATGTTCACAAGAATCGAAAAACTTGCGCCCAACGGCGAAATGTTACAAGCAACGCAAAGGAATATACGGCGTGAAAACACGCTCCACGACGACCAACACAACGCCACTGGTAGAGACAACAAGTGACGAGCGTCATCAAACAAATAATACAATCAAGTCGATCATCCGAAGAATCGCAAAACCGAACGAACGAAAATCAACATGATTGACCAACCTAACGGTGCATCAATCAACACGCGAGCCAATCGCTGAACAAATACGGAATTCCACCGCTCAAGGGTTGGAAGATCGAAAACGAGACTAATTTCCCGAACTTAAGGGAATTACGAGGGAGTCTGAACGTTCAACAATCACGAAACGAGATCAACAAAAACCGAACAATCAAACGATCGAGACAACAAAAATCGAACAATCATGTTCGAATCACGAAGAATAATAAAATTCAAACAACAACTCCCAGGTTCATGTCTCGACTCGAGACAATATATGATCTGGTGAAAACAACAAGATGTGCATTCACATAAGATCCACAAGAAAGGGAATAGCAATTGAAAGGTCGCAACGACAAACGAGTTATTCTGAAATAATACCACACTCATTCGATCAACAAAAGCAATGGGGCATGGCAAGCTCAGAAAATGTTAACGAACATAAACGAGTTGACAGAGTCGAAAACACAGAAGTTCCAAATCCGATCCACTTCGAATAAAAGAACTAGCAGAACCAAAAGATGTTACTTCCGGACAAGATTCACAAGAATCGAATCGAACTCGGAAAAGTCACAGTGATAACCAGATCGACACAAAACAAGATCACAGCTCGTTCGAATGATGAAACCAAAATACAGAACAAGTTTAGAAAGTATCGACGAACACGTGCAAGTCGATAGAATTTAGAAGGAGAAACTGCAGAAGTCAAAAATAGTACGGGTATTACATCCGACCTCTTATAAAAGAAATATCGTCCCCACAACTCACAACAACGGAAACAAGGTAACAACACAAAAATCAACCGACAGAAAAATCTCCCATGGGCCTCTCAGAGCCGATCTTGATATCTGTGCTGAAGCGCGAACTCCGAAAGTCTCGGTAGCCAATTCACAAAATTGAATTCGGTGTCCCTCGAGTCCGCACTTGAAACGCGTTACTGACGAGAAGGACAATTTACACGTGCATGTCCCGGCACATCACGGTTGAAACACCTCGGATCGGCATACCGAAAATACAAATGCTAGATACATGGGGCATAACGTCGCAAAATAACATAGCGGAGATGCCAACTCAGCACAACAAAGAATCATAACATACATCATATACAACGATTACCATCGTAAAATAATACACACACAAACACTACAGCAACGACGGTATCGTTCGGCGACCTCAACGGCCCGAACGATAACCAACACATAATTACAAACATCATGAAACAATCACACATGTACACAAACGTACAAAGTCAAGCTTCAACAGCTCACACTCGTGCGACAACACGCAAATCACCACGAGGCGATAATTAGTAAATACCAGTTCACACCTCTCACAGAGGGCTAGTACTACAAATACATGGCAATGCCTCAACGTTTATGCCACTAATTCGATCATATTCGGAAGTTAACATTATAACGACAAAGCAGACATCATACATACATTCCCAAACACAAACGGGAATTGATAGCTTTAAAAAAATGAAAACCCCCCTTTTGAAAATAATTTTAGAAACACCGATTGATCTTGCGTATCACCCTTAAAAAAAAGTACAAACGTGAAACATCATTATCGAGACTTTGGAAAACCATTTCGCATTCGATAAAAATGAGGACACTTTTTTTTCGTGAAAAACTTTCGGAAATATTCGACCATCGGGCCTAAGCAAAAGCGTTTCTAAATCAATGAAAATATCTCAAAATATTTTGGTCCTCGAGGTAGAAGAATTTTGAAACATATTGTGGCACCTTGGAAGTACCACGAGAAAACATTTCATTTTAAACGTACGTCTCGAAATTTATTTTCTAAGATGCTCAAGGTTTTTGAAAATAATTCAATGGGCTAGAATGCCCAAAAATTTCAGGTAATTACACGGAACATTACAGCGCCGTGGGTCCCGCGTCGGAACCCACCAGGCTAAAAACCATTTACAAAAACGCCAAAAAGGCCGATGACGGTAATATTTCAAAAACTCATAAAAGCCATTTACAAAATAATAAATACCGTCATAAGAATTTCGCCAAAACGATCAAGGCCATAATGCCAAAACTCGGTTAAGGGAATAGGTTTTCGAAATAAAACTCAGTCGGTAAAATACCGAAAGCTATTACAAAAGAACTCACGCAGCGGATAAAAGAAATACAGTCCAACATGCACAATCCAGCGACACTACTCCTCATATGAATGAAATATGAGAGTCAAATAACCACATATCATGAAATCAAAATCCATAAGAGGATTCTGTCGATTAACTCATAATCATACCTGTAACTCGCATCAGACGAGGCACAAACACAAAGAAGGGAGACTTACATCCACAAGTCGCACGAAGATGATGATCACCCCACAATACTAATCACGACCAACAAACTCAGACGACGCATCGCGACACGACTCAGTCAGATAAAATCCGACGAAACAAGACTCAAACAACACGACTTGACCCGACAGCCTAGGTTTCCACAACCTAAGCTCCGATACCATTTATGTAACACCCCCAATCCGTTCAGGGATATTACACGACGTAGAACCTTTCCTCAAGGATCTACCAGGCTGGTAACAACAAACGAACAACTCGACGATGCCTTTATGGCTAAAATAACTCAGTAGACCGACTTGGTCTTTCAATAAAAAGATACAACTCAATTACAATTCATGCCCACGCAGGGGTCAAAATACAACAACTCCCGTACAACGGGGAAAAATTACTGCAGCGGAAAATAAAGTGCAACTGAACCAATTCTCAACGTACGGTTCCACATGTGATTAGTATCGATCATCTTTCATCATCCTTCATGCCGACCCTGTGTTATGCTCCGAAAACCTGAATGCAAAAACAGACATCCACCCCCCGAATACTCGGGGGTAAGCAAAACTCCACTGTTTTGCTAATGCAAGTACAAAGTGCAAATACGAGCCATATAATTCAAGTTCCAAGAATAACAATAACCAGGAATCCTCAAAGATCCAAACATAATGAAAAGTACTTCCCGAGGCAAGAGTTTGGGTAAAACATTCCAAAACCGAAAGATCGCATATCGAGAGGATAATTTATAAAACCTTTTAAAAGTGCCCTCGGGTGTTTTCAACGTAAACCATTTAGGATTATCGAATCCTTCTCTTTCCAAAATCAACAGGGGTCACAGCCCAACAGTTTTGTTTCCGCAAATAGAAAACCACTAACAATTCACAGGGTCAGAACCCACAACACGTGTCCTCGACGGACATAAAATCAACACAACATAATCACGCACAAGCATCGCCTAGGACCGGGACGAAGCCACAAATCCCACCCGAGGCCTCGAAGGACCCTCCCGAGCTGGCTAGCGAAACAAAAGTCACAACATCTCACGGTTGGATCAATCACTTGTTGCATCTGGCCACATGATCGCATGCCATGTGCTACCGTAGATTATCTTTGGCGCTCACGGTTGGATCAATCACTTGTTGCATCCTGACCACATGATCGCGTGCCATGTGTCATCGTAGTTTTTATTAGGCTCTCACGGTTGGATCAATCACTTGTTGCATTCTGGCCACATGATCGCATGCCATGTGCCACCATAGGCCCCGCCCACATCCATACATTCACACACAGCATAATACAACACATATATTCAAACAGTTCACCGAGAGGCATCAAATACTTAGCAAAACACCACGTCAAACCACAACGCACCGAAATGAAACCATATACTTCCACACGCAATATCAAGTTCAACATCAACACCAAACATACCCATAGAATTCACATAGTCATTCACAAACCACACCATTCACAAAACACACGCGTTTGGAAAACAAGCCTTTAACAAGGCTAAAACGAATCTTTTGAAAGTTCAATCCAAACGACCAAACAACCACATTTAGACGATCATTAACTATCATATCCACAAAATAAGAATTATATAGACAAGGTACTTACCTCGAAATCGGCACGAAAGTATTCCAACAAACATGGCTCAACCGGGAAGCTTCGGAACGCCCGATGCTATCGAAAAGGAAGACGACAACGAATGGAATGGTTCAACATGGTTTCTTCGCAAGAAACTCGACCCTAACATCATATAATCAATAAATCAATGATCATACGAGGAATAATAATCATAGAACATCTGAAAACCCCTCTAAGACATTCTACCGGACACCTTCAAGGCGTCGATCAAGAACTCGACCAAAACAACGAATCGATACGATTTAACAATGGAATAATAAGGGAAATGATATAATACATCTAAATAATCATCAATCCATCACAATCCTAAGTTAAATCGGATTAAACGGATGAAAACAACCAAAACACCCAAATTCCCCAAAACTAGACTTCTAGAAAATCTGACCTGATTCGCTCGATCAAGGGATGTTATAGGATGGATGATTGATGATATGAACTCCAAGACTTCATGGATTTGTTGTATGACAACATGTCTCCATGCCCAATAAGTCTCCAGCCGCGGAAGAGTAAGAACGAAGTGAGAAAAATGGTGAAAAAAAAACGTCTGCTAGCCTTAAATAGGCTGACTGCCGGCCACATAACGTACGTAATCGGCCATGGCTTATGGCCGTAACCGGCCATGGCCGAACCAACTGCCCCAAATCTGTCGGACCGTTACATACGTTATCGGCCAGGGCCTTACGCATGTAACCGGCCATTGCGGCCGTAACTGCCAGGCCATAGCGGCCGTTACTCGGCCAGGTCCTGCCAGCCGGGACTCGGTCGATCCGACGGTCCGAAAAATCCCGAAACTCAGACCTGAATGTAAACCGAAAATATGGTTACGAAGTACTCGCAAATACGAATCTAAGCGCTAAGAGAACACACGATTCCAACCACCCGAGGGTTCGAAATTCGACAACGGAAAGTAATTACCCCAAACTTTGGGAAATTACGAAAATGGCCCAAAACATCCGAAATACATGATACACGATCGAAATACCAAGACGAAGCTCGCAACATGAATAATAACATTAAATGAACTTACGAGAAATTCGAAACAATAGTTTCGGACGAGATTCGTAAGAATCGAACTCAAGTGCGGAAAAACCGCTTAAGAACACAGAACTCAACAAAACGATACCGAAACGAACTCGGATGACAAAAAGTGCAGAATTAAATACTCTCGAAATGACGAATCGATCACGAGCGAGTCGTCAAAATAGGCGCCCACTAAAAAAAAAAGAAAATTACCAAAATCCGAGATTGCGAGTATTACATTTGAGAGGTAATTCGTATGAATCCCCTTCGATTCGCCGGCGCTGCGGATGCGTTGGGTTGGGATGGTTGACTTCTTCAGTTGGGTAAGATATTCGAGGTAGTAGATTACCCCGAAGAGCGGAAGGTTCCTATCGCTCAGTACCTTCTTGATAGAGATGCCGCTAATTGGTGGGAAGCTGTTAAACCTCGTGATCATGATGTCACGTGGGCGGAGTTCCAGGAATTTATAGAAGTTGAGTTTTGTTCGAAACCGATTAGATATCAGAGGATTCGTGATTTTTATTTGGCAGAATTGCAGGATGTATCGGTGTCGCAAGCTATCATCGACTGTAGCAAACAATTCAGTTATGTGCGAGATCAGGTGAGAACTGAAGAAGAGAAGATCCATCATTTTGACATAGGGATGAAGCTGGAGATTCGCAAGTATATGTCGGGACTCACTTGCACTTCGTTGAGAGATTATCAGAATCGAGCCTTAGCCTACGAACTAGCTTCGTTATCGTCGGAACGTGTGTCCGAGTCGAAGAAACAGAGGAGGTCCGATGACCTTATGGGCAGTACATGAGTTGGTGTTTCTAGATTGCAACATCGTAGTCTTTCTGCTGTGAAGCTCCATCGCCCGATGAGTGGGACTAAGAGTTCTAAGTCATCATCTTTGACTCCTGGTAAAGCGAGGAGGTGTTTTAACTGCAATATGTCGAGGCATGTTCGTGCACATTGCCCTTCTCCGCCAGTAACGTGTTACAAGTGTGGACTCGAGGGACACCGAGTTTAGTTTTGTGAGTTGGTCACCGAGCCTTCCGAGGCACAGACTTGAGCACTGATATCAGGATCGAATCTGAGAAGTCCCTGAGAGGTGTAGTCTACCAGTTGTATGTTATGTTATTTCCTTGATTTGTTGTTTCGAATTTCGGGGATAAACTTCTTTTATTAGAATTGGATTGAATTTTTGAACTTCTGTATTTTCAACTATATCGACTCGTTTGTGTTCGTTGATATTTTCTGAACTTGTTTTATTCTTCACTTTTTGTTGTTCAAACGAGTTGTGGTATTGTTTCGGATTAATCTGTTTGTCGTTGTGACTTTTTCCGAATTCAGTTCCATTCCAGTAAATCTTATGCAAATGAATATCTTGTATTTTTTACGAGATCATCTATTGTCTTGAGTCGAGGTGTGAACTTCGGCATTGCTATTCGATTTTTGTTGTTCGTTGTGCTTCGAATTTGGTTGTTCGATCGTTTGTTATCCGGTTTTTGTTGATCTCATATCGTGATTTTTGAGCATTTGGATCACTTCGTAATTTACTTAAGTTCGGAAAATTAGCTTCGTATTCGATCTTCCAAACCTTGGGTTGTTGGAATTTCATATTTGTTCAGCGATTAACTCGTGTTTTGACTACTGTGTTGTTCGGGTTGGTCAATCATATTGATATTTGTTCGTTAAGTTTTGTTATCATTCTGGCGTAGCGATATGGATGGTAGCAGCTTCGTACTGCATGTGATTCGTTGTAGATCGTCGGTATTGGATAACGTATGTTATCTGAGATTGTCTTGTATTGATTGTTTCATGTTTTAAGTTTCGGGGACGAAACTTCTTTTAAGAGGGGTAGAATGTAATACCTGAGATCTTCGTTCCGCTTTTGTTGAACTTTTCTTCGGTCGAGCGGATCGTTGTCATCCATGTCCTTGGAAACGTGTGCTTGTCCTGTGGTACGTTAGGTTTTGTAGCCTGTTCGTTATTGCTTTGAATCATAGACGGTGTGTTAGTGTGATCGAGACGTCGTCGAGCATCTAGCCGGATAGTCGGATGGTTGGCAGGGTCGAGTTACGGCCGTAAGGTGTGGACGATACGGCCGTAAGACGTTCACACATTTTGGGCAGCAGACTTGGTGAACTCGGTTACGGCCGTAAGGAGTATCCGGTTACGGCCGTAATGGCGCGTTACGGCCGCAAGGCATGGGCCGGTTACAGCTGTAATGCGCCAGAATGTTTTGTGCAGTAGCCCAAGAGCTTGGTTACGGCCGTAATGGGGTGCCGAGTACGACCGTAAGGGGGAGCCGGGTACGTATGCAAGGCAGAGGCCGGTACGGCCGTAAGGAGATTGGTCGAGTTACGGCCGCAAGGTGCTGCCGGTTACGGCCTTAATGTGATCGGCCATAAATAGGCCTGGGCGACGGACTGACTTCATTTTTATCCTTTCTTCTCTTCTTTTTGCGGCTGATGAGCGGGTGAGACGGGAAGTTGGGTTCTTGGTCGATTCTACTCAATTCTAGGGCATTTCGGAAGGCCTTTGTCGATTATATCAACATCAAATCATTGTTCTTCGTCGGATCAAGGTATTTTCTTCCTTAGAACCCTAGTTGTGTAATTTTTGGGTGTTTCTTCGTGATTCTTTGATTTAATCCGAGGTTTATGAATTGATTATGGAATTCTTGTTGTCTTGGTCATGACCTTCGGATTTTGTAACTCGTTTATCAATTTTTATCACCTGGAACATGATTCTTGATTTCTTTGAAGAAACCCTCGGATCCTTGTTGTTTTTAGGGTCGATTCGGATCCCGATTAGTATTATTAATTCATGGTGGTGTTATTTTCTTAGTATTCGTGGGGTTTTCGAGTTCTTGGTCGTTCTTGGAAGTTCAAGGGCTACCCAACCATGTTCGTTCGTCATTCCGTTGCTCGTGGTATCGAGGTAGGTATCTTGCCCATATATTTCATGTTTCGTAGACGTACTTGTTGGTAATTGATTATATGTGCAATCCGAATGTTTTAATGAACTTTCAAAAGGATCGGTATATTCTCGATAAATGTTGTCTTTCAAAAGATAAATTGTACGTTTTGGGAGTAAATGTGTTTTCCTGTATATGTCTATTAGTGTTGCGTGGTTGTGATTATATTATGTGATTATAGTAGACCTTTTCCACTGGTTGAAGATTGTGTATTGATGCGTGTACTCGTTTGGTGAATATGTGGCATTGTGTGATATTCGTTGTTACTCCTTTGTAAGGAGGTTGTGATGCTTAGTGTTGTTTGGTAATGGTATTTGCTTGTTGTTGTGTAATTGTTGTAAGTGATGTGCCACCGGGTAAGATTTGTTGAATCTCCGGGATCCATCTTTGCTAGTACGGATCTGGTGTGACCTTGGGGTTATCCAGTCGAGTATGTCTTGCGGGGACTCCGAGGTTCGTGGCTTGATAGCCCGATGCCGGGATAACTTGTGGGGTTATCCAATCCGGGTATGTCTTGCGGGGACTCCGAGGTTTGTAGCTTGTTAGCGCGATTCCGGGATAACTTATGGTTGTGGTTTGGTTGTGTGACGTACATGTCATGTGTTGTCCGATCGGGTATGTCTCGTGGAGGCTCCGAGGTTCGTGGCTTGCTAGCCCGATGCCGGGATAACTATGAACGTATGTATGGTTGTGGTTACGTTACTGTTGTCACGGTGACATGTGATAATATCTGGTTTCCCATTGGGTTATTCACTCAGGTATGTTCTGTGGGAGCATCTGAGGTTCGTGGCTTATTAACACGGGACGCGAATGGTCCTTGGGAATATATCGGAGTGGTATGATTGGGTCGTGGACCCCATGTTTTGTGATCAGAATAGTATGATTGGGTCATGGACCCCATGTTTTGTGATCAGAATAGTATGATTGGGTCGTGGACCCCATGTTTTGTGATCAGAATAGTATGATTTGGTCATGAACCCCGTGTTAAAATTCTCAAATATTTTCAAAACTGCCGAGATCTTAAAATATTTTCTCAAAATGTATATCGAACTACATTCCCAACTTTCGTGTTTCGAACTGTTTTATTCAAGCAAATTAGCTCGGGAAGTCTGTTGTTATTTATGTGTGGGTGACTATTTACGATCATTATGTTCCTGGAGTATGATGTGTATGGCTTGTATTTGTATTTTATAGTTGCACTAGCAAAATAGTGGAGGTTTGCTAACCCTCGAGTAATGAGTGGGTGGATGTCTGTATTGTGTCCAAGTACTTGCAGGTTATTGGGGAGCAAATCACAGGATCGGTACCAGGGATGATGAAATGACGACGATACTAATCACATGAAGACCAGTGTTGAGTATTTTGGTAACGTCTTGTTGTTTTGTATTTCCATTATGGTATTTTCCCGTCTTATGGGAGTGTTGATCTATTTTGACCCCTGCGTGGGTATGAGTTGTGAGAAAGAGTTATGTATAAGTGATGTGTATGTTGTGGTAAAAGACCAAATCGGTCTAACGGTTCGTTATTTAGCCATGTCGGCATGTATTGTGTTGTTGTGATTTCTGTATTTAGCCTGGTAGATCCTCAAGGAGAGGGTCTGCGGTGCTATAATATTCCCGAGTGGCTTGGGGGTATTACAGTAAGCCGGTTCTCAAGGCTAAAGCTCCCAAAGATGGAAATTGCCATCATTGCAATAAACCAGGACACTGGAAAAGAAATTCCAAGATTTACTTGAAAGAGCTAAAGCGTACCAAGGGTAATGAGACTGCCACTTGTATATTTGTTATAGAAGTTAGATTATCTCCTTCTAACTCTTGGGTATTAGATACTGGATGTGGATCTCACATTTGTACAAATGTGAAGGGGTTGAGAAGTAGTAGAGAGCTGAAGAAAAGGGAAATAGTTCTAAGAGTCGGCAATGGAGCAAGAGTTACTACACTAGCCATTTGAACTTATGGTCTAGTTTTACCCAATGGGCTTTTGTTGGTTTTTGAGTAATTACTATTATGTTCCTGCTATGAATAGGAATATTATTTCAATTTCTACATTAGATTGTGAAGGTTATAGTTTTCTTATTAAGAATAAGATTATTCGTATTTTCTTTGATGACTTGCATTATGGTACTACAAAGTTATATACTGGCCTTTACAATATTGATCTAGATGAGTCCAATACTTTGGAAGTCTATAACATTGCAACCAATAAACCTAAGTTCAATGATTCTAATCCGACTTACTCATGCCAGAGACGGATAGAAATACTTCATCCACTGTTAATCTTATGAAGCATAAACATGAATCTTTTGAAATATTCAAAATATTCTAAAGTGAAGTACAGAATCAACTTGGCAAGATAATTAAAGCCCTTTGATCAGATCGAGGTGGCGAATACTTGAGCTAAGAATTCAACAATCATCTTAGGAGTAGTGGAATTGTTTCACAACTTACTCCTCATGGAACCCCTCAACTAACATAGTGTTCGAGAGGACGAATCGAGCATTATTAGATATGATTCAATCCATGATGAGTCTAATGAGATTCCATTACCATTTTGGGGCCACGCCTTAGAAAAAACAGCATTCACCCTTAACCATGTTCCATCAAAAGCAGTTGAAAAGACACCATTTGAGAAATGGACTGGTAAGAGACCAAACTTGTCTTTTCTAAAGATCTGGGGTTGCGAAGCGTTTGTAAGGCGCCAAGTGTTTGACAAACTAGCGGCCAGATGTGAAAGATGCTTATTTGTGGGATATCCTAAGGAAACTAAAGGATACTACTTTTATAAGCCCGCAGAGAACAAAGTGTTTGTTGCTCGAAATGCTATCTTCTAAGAAAGGGAATTTATTTCCAAAAGAGACAGCTGGATAAAAGTAATTCTCGAGGAAACTCGAGAACCACAAGAAGACATTGCTTCGCCGATGGAAACTGAACATGCTCAACAATTAGTTAAAGAGCTAGTTCAAAGTACACAAGTCCCTCCCAGATCTGATCGAATGCGACATGAACCTGAGATATATGGGTATCTCATAACAGAGGGTGATGACGCATCGCTCATAGATAATGAGCCTAGTACCTATATAGAAGTTGCTTCAGGACCAGAGTCTGAGGAATGGCTAGAGGCCATGAAGTGAGAGAAGCATTCCATGTATGACAATCAAGTTTGGAACTTGATAGATTCACCTCAGGGTGTTAAAACCATTGGGTGCAAATGGGTCCTCAAAAAGAAGAAAGACATGGACGATAATATGCAAGCCTATAAAGCTAGACTATTGACAAAATGGTTATAGACAGGCTCATGGTGTTGACTATGATGAGACTTTTTCGCCAGTACTCATGCTTAAATCAATTAGAATTTTATTTGCCATTGCCGCATACTATGATTATGAAATATGGCAAATGGATGTCAAAACAGCGTTTGTTAATGGAAACTTGCTCGAGGATGTGTACATGACACAACTTGAGCGTTTTGTTCTTGCAGAAAATTCTAAAAAGGTTTGAAAGCTTCAAAGATCCATTTATGGGTTGATGCAGGTTTCTCGGAGCTGGAATCTTTGTTTTGATAAAACTGTCAAAGAGTTTGGGTTTATTCAAAATAAAGATGAACCATGTTTGTACAAGAAGGTTAGTGGGAGCATAGTTGTTTTTCTAGTCTTATATGTAGATGACATATTACTCATTGAAAATGACATACCCACCTTGCAGACAGTCAGGACTTGGTTGGGAAGTTGTTTCTCAATGAAAAACTTAAAAGAATCTCTATACATTCTTGGGATAAAAATCTATAGAGATAGATCAAATAGAATGATTGGTCTGAGTCAAAGTACCTACATTAACAAAATATTGAAGAGGTTCAATAGGCAGGAGTCCAAGAGAGGACTCTTGCCAATCTTACATGGCATTCATCTGAGTATGACTCAGAGTCCTTTGACTTCTAATGAGCGAGCCCTCATGAATAAGATTCCATATGCTTCGGTTATTGGATCGTTCATGTATGCCATGATTTGTACTCGACCATATATATCGTTTGCCCTTAGCAGGACAAGTCGATACCAATCAAATCCAGGTGAGAGTCACTGGACAGCAGTGAGAAACCATCTTAAAGTACTTAAGAAGAACTGAGGATACGTTCCTAATTTATGGAGGTGTGGGAAATGATCTGGTTGTAAATGATTATGCCGATGCAAGTTTCGAAACCGATAGGGACGATTTAAAATCGCAAATGGGTTTGTGTTTTTGTTTAAAATGGAGATGCTGTGAGTTGGAAATGTTCCAAGTAAAGCACGCTCATATATTCTATTACTCAAGCTGAGTACCTGGCAGCATCGGATGCATCCGAGGAGAATATGTGGACCATTTTAGGACCCATATGTCTTTACTGCGACAATAATGGTGTTATTATGCGAGCTAAAGAGTCAAGGACTGATTAGAGATCCAAACACATACTCAGTATATGCAAAGTAGCAACATAAGAGAATGTTGCTGATCCACTTACCAAGCCACTCTCACAAGGAAACTATGTTGAGCATGCTAGATCGATAGGACTAAAAGTCATGAATGAATGGTCCTAGTGCACGTGGGAGATTGGGAATAGTGCCTTAGGACATTCGATGTGCCTAGATTTATAATTGTCACATTGAAATTAAGTTATTTGATATCATTTAATTCTCATTGATTATTATAATGTGTGCAGGTTTTAATATTATAATAATCAAATAATAGTTATTAACGAATAATAAGATTATTCAAATATCCCTGGTCCAATCACGTAGAGTGGAGACTCAAGTGATTAATATACTAGTATAAGTTTGATTGATAATCATCGGATGATTATGCGTATGGTATGGGTCAAACTTACGGGTATTGGTTGGAGAACGTAATATTGGACAAACCCACATTGAGATCACTGCATGGAAATATCATAAGGGAATCTCAATATAACAGTATGTCAATTAATCCTTGAACTTGAGATTATCATAGAGTCCAAGATGAGAACTTCTATGCCTTGATGTAATCCAACGTCATAGTGATCATAAAGGTTAGTGATCGGGATTTGTGGGAGTCATGTAGAGGGCAATGAATAATCAAGATGGGATTTGTCCCTCTCTTTTGAGAGAGAGACATCTGTTAGGCCCCTCGATAAATAGGACTGAAGGAAATGCATGACCATGCTCAAATGAAGAGTCATTTGATGCAATCAGTCTACTTAAGATCGAGAAAGCACAATACAATATCCATGACTTAGTTCAAATACGATATCGCGCGACAAAGAGATTTGACATGTTAAATGGTTTAATGGACTATAAATCTATATCATTTGGGTAGTCATAATATCTTGCTAGAGACAACTTATTATTTATTATTTAATAAGTTATTAAATAATTGCCAACATAATATAAGCCTTTTAAGTCACACATACGACAAATAAAAACAAGCAAGAATAATTAATAGATATAATATTGGATATTATATTTATTATAGAAATTAAATAATGACTTATAGATAATATAGGATATTACATATTATATTATTTTATTATATCAACTGGGAAAGAAAAATATAATATTGGACATTATATTTATTAGATGATTAAATAATCAGTATTATATAATATAAGTTATTATATGTATTGTATTATTTAATAAGTTGAGGGGCAACTAAGCAAATACTAGGGTTTGACTCTAGGATTTACTTAGTAGAAATAAAGGGTCTTGGACAAGGAGTTGTCATAAGATTAAAATTACACAACCCTAATTGTGTGATAGAAAAATCACCTTCCCCCTCTTCTGGTTTGGATGAAATATTTTCTGTCCGGGAAGTCCGTTTCGGCCACCTCTATCTTCTTTTCTTAGTTGATTTTGATCAACAGTACAAATCCTTCTAGCAAGGAATTTTCTATTGTACTGTTTATCAATATTATTTATAAGGATGGAGCAGTCCGGCTTGTACCAGTTGTTCATGTGTGGATCACCGAAAGAGGAAGATGATATTAATCAACTTTTGGTCCGGGTTACAGATCTATTATTCGAATTAAGGTAATTCGACGAACTCTTTATAAATCAATTAAATTACTGCATGAAGATCCTAATCTGGGTTTTTCGTTAATTATTTCCGCTGCATTTTGCTTATATTTTACTGTATTAGATACATGTAAAATCGAACACAAGCATCACAACAAAAACACCTTATGAGGTATGGAATAATAAAACTCCAATGGTTGCATACTTTCACATCTTTGGTTGCAGGTGTTATGTTCTAAACAATGGGAAGGATCAACTCAAAACCTTCAACGAAAAGTTAGATGAAGATATCTTCATTGGATACTCCTCTGACACCAAAGCTTTCAGTATATTTAAGTTTAACAAAAGGACGCTGACAATAGAGGAATCCGTCCATATGGTATTCGATGAACTCCAGTGTGACCCTACAGGAGTAGAAGACATAACCCAGAATATCAAAACACTCTTCATGGATGATCCCCAAACTCCAATAGAACATGTTGTGGACCTAGAAATCAATCCCGCCACTGTAAGGTTAGAAGCAGTCGAAGCTGATGATGTACAACCTGAAGCTGAGGCTACAGCACCACAAGATACAGCACGGGATGCCGAGTTAGAACCTGATAGGGGATGGCTGAGAGATCACCCCCAGGAGTTGAAAATAGGAGATATCGATGCTGGAGTAACCATTCGTAGGAGAATACAGAGTACACAAGGAAATATACTGTGTGCACAGGGAGAAACAAATTGCGAGAAGTCTAAATTTCTTGTATGGAAATCTCAAGTTGAACTTAGAGACTAGCTATGTATACCCTAGCTGCATTCTTAGCCCTGTTCGAACCTGTTTCGGCCAATGAAGCTCTGAATAATTCTCACTGGATCACTTCAATGGAAGAAGAGCTAAATAGTTTCGAAAGAAACAACGTATGGTATCTTGTACCCAGACCAAATCATCAAGATGTAATTGGAACCAAATGGGTATTTAGACACAAGAAGGATGAAAATGGACTTGGTCCGACTAGTCGCTCAAGGTTACAATCAAGAAGAAGGTATAGACTATGATGAAACCTTTACCCCTATAGCCAGACTAGAAGCTATCAGGATGTTCCTAGAATCCGCAGCCCATAAGAACTTTATAGTCTATCAAATTGATGATAAGAGTGCATTCCTGAATGGAGATCTCGCCGAGGAAGTCTATGTTGAACATCCACCAGGATTTGTCAACACTGACGGCGGAGACCTAGTATACAGGCTAAGGAAAGCACTGTATGGACTTAAGCAAGCGCCTAGAGCCTAGTATGGAACTCTGTCACTGTATTTAATTAACAATATATTTGAGAAAGGTGCAGTTGACAAGACTCTCTTAAAATGCAGGAAAGTGATGACCTGTTAATGGTACGAATTTATGCCGATGATATTATATTTGGTTCAACTAACCTTGCTTTATGTCAAAGGTTCTCTCCTCTCATGCAAAGTAAATTTGAAATGAGTATGATGGGAGAACATAGTTATTTTCTAGGATTACAGGTTCAGCAATTACCTACAGGAATATTCATCAACCAGGAAAAGTACAGCAATGAGCTCCTCAACAAATTCGGGATGAACAACTCCAAATCCTCATCCACCCCCATGAGTACTTCCACACAAATAGGTGATGACGAAGCTGGAAAATCGGTCGATCAATCACTTTACAGGAAGCTTATAGGCTCCTTCTTGTACCTAGCATCTAGCAGGCCCGATATCCAATTTGCTATAGGAGTGTGTGCTCGGTATCAGGTAGCACCTAAGGAGTCACACTTCACCACAACCCTGTATTGCACTCGTGAGCTAAGCATTTTGATATGAAACATCGTTTCATCAGGAATCATATTGAGAATAAAGATGTTCGGATCGAGAAGGTTCATACAGACATCCAGTTAGCCGACATCTTTACAAAACCTCTCAGCACAACCAGATTCTGCATGCTTCACCAAGAATTCGGAATGTTACAGCCAGACTCCCTGTAAGTTTTTACATTTTACTCATCAATCGAGGGGGAATGCTGTAAGACCCAAGAATACAATATCAACTTTAATTAATTGTACACTCAAAACTTCAAGTCATATCTTACTGAAGGAAGTAGAAGGCATATAATCATCCTACATGTGACGTGTGCATTAATTAAGGGGGAACACAATACGACCCATGAATACAGTATTAATCCAATATTGCTGTAAGAATTGAATCCTGTATGTACCTTTCAAGGGGGAACGCTGTATTTTCGCGGATGCAACACATACACTGTAGGATATCAATTTTAACAGTATCCAAATTCATACATTTACTCACAACAAACTGTTTTAAGTCCAGGTGCTCTGTCTAAATTTAAAACGGTTTATCATTTAACAGTTTCAAGACACCTGGACTTTACTGCCTCAAATACGGTGATTTCAAAATTCAAACTGCCATTTCTTGCAATAGTGGAAGACGAACTGTGTCAGAAGTGGGCCAGCCATTAATTTCAAAATGGGTGGATTAGACGTACAAGTTACATCTGAGTCCATCCTGTACGTTTATTTAAAAGACGGTTCCCATCCCTTAAATATGACCGCTTACTGTATAACCTAGTCCTCACTGCACCCTATAAAAGGGAAAGTATGCCGATCTGAAGTCTCTTTACGCTTTCTGCATATTATCGAGCCTACAACGTACAACCTACATACTATATTGCTTTCTGCTCTGTATTTTCTCAAATATCTTCTTGCAAAATATCTTCTCAAAGTTCATCTCTCTCAACTAAGAAGAAGGACCTTATCATCGATGGAAGAATTTTTGCTCGCTCAGTTCTGCTGGAGCGTGTCGCTTTTGAGGATGAAGATGATGTCGGGATGAACCTTGTGGTATCCTATGTGAAGCAAATCGGACTCTATCGCTTGGGTAGACTGCATCTGGAGAGCTATGATGAAGCTCTTGTTGAAGAATTCATTGTTGACGTTGAGTTCCACTACGCGTCAAAGAAAAAGTGTACTGACATCACTGCCATCATCAGCACCGTTTAAGACAATGAGATAACCATCAACTGTGAACTCCTTGAATGCCTGTACAGTCTTCCCTCTAATGGGTTATCATTGGAGGAACTGGAGTCTTTTGGATCTGAGGATCTTCTGAAAGCCTATTGGGGGCTGTTCACTGGGAACTCCCAACCTTTCCCAGTCCATATGTCTTGTCATAAGAAGAACGTCACCCTGTCATATCTTTATTTGCAAGACTTTTGTTGTAGGGTGGTTGAGAACAGAACAGGTGCATTTGAGATGTGCACAAGTCTTCACTTCAGGATGATGGTGGCCATTATGTCTGGAGAAAAGGTGAACTGGTGCCAGATCATCTTGAAGAGGCTTCAATTGGAAGAATCAAAACCTGACTCTGCCAGAAAATCATTTGGCCTGATAATCAATTAAATCCTGACAAGATGTGGCATACATCAATCGTCTAGTGCCAAGAAGATTCTTTCCGGGAAGTTCCTTGGTGGCTCGAAGCCAACAGTGTTTAAAAAGGACTCGGTTCTCGCCAACAGGCCTGATCCCTTCTTCCTTCCAACATCCAAAGATTATAGGGATGTCAATGACCTTCCCTCAAAATCCAAATCGGTTGATGGCAAGAAGAAAGCTATCAGCAAGAAAAGAAGTGTTCCCGACAGCAGCTCGCCAACAACTGTCTAGAAGAAGAAGAAGAAGAAGAAGAAGAAGCAGAATATTAAGAATTTGCGAAGCGGAAGTTTTGCCTACAGAAACCCCAGTGGCTACAGCCACCACTGAGGAAGTCCCGCAAGTTGTAACTGCCGAAACAGTAATCCCCCAGGGCACAACCTCTTTGGAAGGAACTCTGGCTGCTCCCACAGCAGATCCTGAGCCCATTGAGGCTATGATGGATGACCAGGCGTTCATGAAGATAGAAGGTTCTTGTGAATCGTCTGCCCCTTTGGAGCGGAAATCCACCACTCCAAACAGGGCAGCCGCCCCTGTACGGAGTCCCTCTCCCAACAGGGCAGCCCACCCTATTAGGGATACCGCTTCTCCATAGGCTTCCTTACCTGTCGAGAATCCCAACCGGATAGTGGAACCCACTACTGTTCGTAGTCCCTTCCCGACTGATATTATCAATAACACTCTCCTTCAAGTCCAGATAGAGAAAGCCTTCGAGTGATTCAAAGTTTGGAAATGCTACAGGGTTGATCCCTACGACACCCTGTACAACTGAGAAGACTGGAAGGAAGAAGAGTTATTTGCTTTGGAAGCGACAAACTCCAAAAATGTCAAAGTCCTGATCAAATGGGTTGATCACATTTGCTAGGGCTTATTTCGTCACACTTTGCAGCAGAGGAGAAGACAAGACTGAAAGGGAAGTCTCCCTCCACTGACAAGACCAAGAGTCCGAGCCATGACTCTGACTTTGACAAAGACGATGATAACCTTTAGAGAGGTCCGAGGCTGATCCGAGAGGAGGCTCGTGATGATGAATCTGCTCAGTCCAAAGCTACAAATGGCCAATTAACGTCTGCCAAGCAACCCCCATCAGCACCCACTCAAGAGGAATCTGTGCCTCCTATCACCAATGAAGAACCCGCTACTTCCTCCCTATAGGAAGCTCCTCCTACAAAAGAAGAATTTGTCCAGCCGATAAAGGAAGAAGAAGTCACTCGCCCCGTCCGCAAGGAGTAATTAGTCTATCTTCTGGAACAGACGGCCACTGACAGTCGGCAGGAGGAATCAGTCCCTCCTATAGTTCCGGCTACCAAAACCCAAACGAGGCAGGAGGAATCAGTCCCTTCTATCTCCCAGAGAGACCATGCAGCACAACCAATAGAAGCACCCGCTTCCGAACAGGTTGAAACTCTTATCTCTACAGGATCCCCATCGGGATCAGATGACTTTTTCCTTGCTGATGACAAACCATGCAAGTCCCGTAATAATCTGGTTCTCAAATAGCTTGGAGAACCGTCTCACTCTAATATTGTGCACCATGGTTCTCCGCGCACAGAGTCACGAATTGAGCAACTCCAAGCCATCGGTCGCCAAACCGTATTCCTGCAGGATGCCGCCCAGACCCTGTATGAAACCGGAAAGGAATTAGACTAGATGCACGAAACAACTCAGGATGAGCTTCCGAAGCTGCAAATGGCTATTAATGATGTGTAAGAGTCTTTTTGCCTAGTTCCCAATGCTCTATGGCAACCATTGAATCAGATGAAGCAGCAACAGGAGCGAATCCTGAAGCAAGAGCAAGAGAATCTTCGTGTCGCTGAAGCCAAGACTGTCGCCGCCCTAGAATACACTGGCTCAAAACACACTGACTATGATCACAAGATCGACGATCTTACCACAGCGGTTGCGAGGATGGTTGATAGTGTCACTGATCTGAAGACCAAACAGGATGAATCTATGGAACTCCTTCAGGATATTCATGGAAAGGTTTCAGATCTTGATACTGCGAAAAATGGGGGTGAGTCGAGAGTGGCTGCCAGGAAGTGGAGGCTGGGGAGAGAGAAAGAAATGAAGGCTGCTTTGGAGTAAAGTTTTCCAACTGCCATCGGACGACTGGCTGGGCTCGGGCCAGGACAAGGAGCAAAAGGATACAGGATAATTGATTCTCGACCTGAGTTCCAGGATCCCAATTTTTCGTGGAAAAATACAGTACGAAAGCCTGTCGAAATATTGGTCCAAATGGACCGAAAGCCTACAACAGAGGATTTGAAAGCATGGAAAAACAATGAACTGATGAGATACTTTTGTACTCTCATCAAGGAGTCCGCCATGTTCAACAAATTTAAAATACTGAAGGATGCCTCAAATGAATTCTGAAGTTTACTAGCCGAAGGAAATCTACCTTGGCAATAGAAAATGAAGTCTATGTTAGGAATATGCCCTCGAATGCCACTCAGAGGATGAGAGAGTGAGAGCAATTGTATTGTAATTATGAATATTATATTTAATAAGGCAATTATTATTTCTATATTATTGTATATCACTGGCATTGTGATTTGGTATACAGAATAATAGTCCTTGCATTTGAGAGTGAACATTCTACTCCTTATGGAGATAAGGAGATAGGCACTAGGAGTGTTTAGAGCTCGAATGCTTAACTAGTTCGCAAGTCGATAAAACTTAACAGGACATTAAGTTTTAGTAAGACTTGTATAACTGATGCTAGGACGTGTGCACGTCTTGATAGCATAGTTATAAGTATATTGGTGGGACCAGTATACTCGAACACGACTCATACTCGATTCAGTCACACGGTATTCACTCTCGGAGAGTCGATGACGAATCGAAAGGTTGTGATAGTATACGTGGACCTTTGACTTGAGGGTTCAGTAGAAGATGTGCCTGTGACGTTTAGTTTGTCATTAGAGTAGTTAGACTCATTTGCTTAATTGCTGAGTCGACCTCGAAGTGCGGACTATACAGGCAGGTAGCAGTCTTTGATGTACGCCAAGAAAGGATTCTATCTCCTGTTAGTGAGCAGGCGAATGTCCTATAAGGTTAATGGCAAATAAGATCATAAGTCTTTGGCCAAAGCATTCTGATATAGTCGTATTAGATACACTATTAATCAGTCGGTCTTGATTTGCATTAACACATGTATAGAGTTTAGTCAACAGTAGGGTTTGACTTTACCGTGACCCGAAGACTTGACTGGGACATCTGATGAAGGGTCTATACGTATATTGTATTCACGACATAATGTTTCTGGAATGATTCGTTCATTCGTTCTCAGTCGGGGTTTACAGTGCGGCCCGCTAGGCTGGCTAAGTGCTACCTGCACTCATTGGTTCCTCCCAATGCCGGCTGAGACGAACCTACGGAGTCGCGCAATAGGATCATTGATGGATAAATATGAATTAATAATCTCTCTTATAATATTAGATATTAGTGATTTATCGGATAAATCAAATAGCGGTCTTATGAATTGTTAGTAGGTTACTGGGTGATTACTTTAATTCATAATTATATTTCTTAGAGAAATGTATAATTGTGTTAGATATAACTAATTAATTGGATTAATTAATTAGTATAAACACATTAGAAATAAAACGGATTCATTTGACGGACATCCGATTCACGAGGGATTCGTTTGACGAACATCCAATACACGAGCCGAATTAACTCGACCCGTTTCTTGGAAGATTCCCTATAAGGCCCCCCCTCCTCTCTACTTTGTCTCTCTCTCATTATATTATACACTTGTGGGGTCATGTGAGGTGTAGAGATGCTTTTAAAAGCATCTTCTATATGTGAGGCTTGTATAATTGTGAAAAGAAAGTCTTTTCAATCATAAAGTCTCCTTCTTCCTTCCCCAAGTGTTTTTTTTTCGTTTTTTAGAGAGCTTCAAGAGTGAAAAAAATTTTCTACAGCATATACTTGATCTTAGAGACAAGTTATTAGTAGAAAAGATCGAGAGAAAAAATTCCTACAAGCTTCCCTAGTCGCATTCTTAGAGAAAGGAAGTTTGCTGATTTTTCCGTCAAGTTCCGGCGTGCGAAGTAGAGGCACCTTGCTTTAGGTGCTTGGAATGAATGGCTCTTTATCATCATCATCATCATCATACGAAGTTTTTTCAGAGACATCATAGGTATGGGGCTTTTATTCCTTGATCTTCGTATTTTTCTTTTCGTATATACGTTACTTGATCGATCCTCTTAGGGATTCCGTTTATTCTTCCGCTGCGTTTATTTTCTGTGGAATCCCAACAGTGGTATCGGAGCGAGGTCAAATATATCGTATATACGTTCATCTTTGCATTTGGAATGTTATTTGATGATGTTTATGATTTAGAAGCATAATAGATATAATCGAAGAAATTTAATCGTTCGTAGTAAGTCAAGTTTCGACTATTTTATGTGAATTATAAATCTGACAAATTTGATTTTTGTTGATTTATAAGTTCTTCATGAAGTTAAGAAACTTTTTCGTTTTGGAAGCGAGACGAAAAAATGAGAAAAACGGGGGTTAAACACGAATACCGCATGAAGACGCAGCTGCCGGCAGCAGCTTACTGGACTGCTGCCTGGCCGGCCGAGAGTGACTTGGTAGGCTACTGTAGCTGCTCAGCCAGCCTGCCGGGCAGTGGCCGAGAGTGACTCGGTCCGGGCGGTTCTCGGGTTTTCGGCCCGATTTTGAATCAGGCCGTGGGCTAGGCCTGATACCGGATTTTTCGGGACTCCATTTTTGTGTTTATATTTCGTTGTAATAATTTCCGAAATTTAAATTGGATTTACTCGGATTTAATAAAATATTTGGAATATTTTTTTCATTAAGGGAAATTATTAGACAAGAATATTGTTTTGGCCGAATTACTTTGAACGGATTAAAATGACGATTATAAATATTAATTTGATTAATATTGTAGAAATTAAATAGATTAATTTTTATATTAATTGGATTAATATATTAATTGATTATTTAATTTCATTTACTGTTACATGTTGTATGTAATGCCTTATGTGATGGTGATATAGCTCGTGGACTTAATTGTTGATTTGTTCGATTCGATATGGTTGTAAAGGTCGTTTTGAGCCTATTTATTTTTACTAGAAAATATGTATAATAGGACGTACTGTTCAATGATGTAATTATTCATATGGCTATGACGAAGACCGAAGACGACCGACTAGAAGACGAAGAATCAATACTGTATTTTTCCTTTCTTTATTTGGCTTGGCCGAATACTTAGGAAAAAGTCCATGAGCTATATGTTGGTAGTAACTAGGTTGCTATTTATTGTTTTTCATTTTGAATGATTGGCAAACCACAAACCGCGCTTATAAACGGATTAATGTGCAAAGTGTAACATATAATCGCGTTAATACTCTCACTTACAAACACTAAGTTATAAAGGTTACGAGTTTTCCTACCCTCCGTCAAACTCATGGAAAATTGAAATCTAAACCGGAATATTATTCTTCCGAGTATGTCGGGGTAATATTTTTGGGGAAAATTGATAAATTCCTGGAGTGCATTAGATGCCTTTGGTTGTGACAAATCAAACCCCTATAAACCGTATTGGTTGCCGGGTAAGATTCAATTGTCAGACTAATAGGAGTTGACGGTTTAAACTTAAATAGTTCAGCGAGCCATAGAAACCGAATGGGTTGAGAGCAAGTGAACTAGGGGTAAAAGAAGATCGAATCATCCATTAGATGGGTTGGTATTAGACACCACTTTATAAAGAATAATAGAATATAAACCGTATGGGTTGCCCTCTATTAAACTTTGTAAAGAAATCGATCACCACTATGAAGTCACCCAAGACTTCCGGATTTAACATGGGAGTGTGTAAATGCCGATAAAATAGTGGGAGCCGAGTTATGAATAAAGAAAGTCTTTAAATTCTTTACTCGGATCATAATTAAACAAACACTAACGAATCTCAAATAATTCTCTACGGTTAACATAACTCTCAATATGACAATGAACCCACTCGCTATACTACTTGAAAAGAACGTCCTGACTGGTCCGAACTATGTGGACTGGCTTCGGAACTTGAGGATTGTCCTAACTATGGAAATGCTGGGATACGTCTTGGAGGCGGACATCCCAGCAGCTCCTGCAAGAACTGTAACACCCCCAAGTTATTCAGGGATATTACAGCGCCGTAAGCCCCGCCGTGGGACCCACAAGGCTAAACATACGCGGAACCATAAAATTTGACCGATAAGGTCTACACACAATGGAATGAAAAACGATACAAAGGTATTCGAAACATAACCAATGCATTCACAAACATCACAACTCGAATCAATACTTCGGCAAACACAGGCCGGAACATCAAGGAAAAGGGAAAACAATACTCGAGTATTCAATAGCCAATCCAGTACAACAACACTGAACGGGAAACTCCAAACATAACTGGAAGAAAGACACAGTATCACACTTGCCCACCATCTTTATGCCGACCCGATACCTGCCCGTCCGCTCTCCTGGAACCTGAAATACATAAAAAGTATTTCCCCCATAAAGGGGTTAGCCGTCGAATAGCTAGTGCAAGTATATCAAGTATGAAACACAATACTCCTCGACAATAAAGTAAATGTAACCGTCAATTCATCAATTCAAGACTAGTATTCCGGAATGACTAAAATCTCAAGACGTATGTGAATGCCGTAGAAACGGTTCGTTCATATCATACGCCGTTACATGTAGGAATGCCGTCAAAACGGTTCGTTCATTACATGCCAACAATATTTCATATGAATGCCGTAGAAACGGTTCGTTCATATCAACCGTGGAATCGCACCAGAGGCTACGAAACCCTCAGGGGACCCGTCGGCCCACCCCAGAGTGGCTAGAAATAATCATACCATCAATATTTCATACTTTCAAAGTCGAGAACGCACATTCATAAATACATACTTGCCTTTGAGACATCGAGAAATCGAACGGAGGAAGGGTATGAGTTCGGTAGGTCCAAGAACGCGCTTCCGGCACCTAAACGATTCGCAAGGAATATGACAATTAATTATCCATACTCAAATTACACGAAGAGACTCCCGAAACTCATCTACGATAAAAGAAAAATACACGGGTGAACGACTCAAGGTTGGGAAATCGCCCAAACTCCCACAAGTCCGAAAACGACACAATTCAACCCGTAAAATCGTAAGAAAACACGCATACGATATAAATATATCAGAACCTCAAAGTTCTCAAGCTTCAATCGGATAAAACGGACGAATCTACGAAAACCCCCAAAATTCAACACAAAATTCAAAGTGTTCTTGAATAAACTTTCAATAATCCGATGAATACTCAAACATGTCCATAATCACGCATATACCACTTCATACTCCATGATTTTGACATCCAAAACGTCAATACCCATACAAGATCGAGAATCAAGATGTTGGAGAAATTACCTCTTGAATATCCAAGCTCTATGATCCGAGGAATACGCGTTAGATCGACTATCTGGGCTTCCCAACTGAATGAAAACGGTAAAAATCCAACACACAAGTGATAGATGCGAGAAAACTCCTCCCCTCAACTCTCTCTCTCGCAGGTGGAAGAAGGGAATGGAGGAAATGAGCTGCAATCTCGCTTAATAAGCAGAATTATTCAGTTGACCGCTTTGTGTGCAGCTCATCCTGTGTGCCGCAAAGACAGCCTAAAAATTGTTCCTGTGTTTCGGCAATGTGCCGCGGCTCACCAGTGTGTCGCGGCACCGCATCTGAGATGGTTTTGGCCGAGGATGCAACACCAAAGGTGTCGCGGCTCGGCATAGGTGTGTCGCGGCATTGACTCGCGGTGTGCAGCGGCGCCGCGCTGCCGGCGTGTGCCGCGGCACCAGTGCGGCACGCTCGGCCAGGTTTAGGAAATGTGTGTGACGCGGCTCACACCCCCTTCGGGTCCTAAAATGATGAAAAATGACCCGGAAAGAGAATAAAAGCAATAGAATTTAATGTCTGGGCAACAACAACACGAAATAGAAGTACGGGAACCCCAAAACGGTGGTTCCAAGCAATGATTACAAGGCTTCGCCCAACAAATCACGATTCGAAGAACAAGAAGAGGTTTGAAATGACATGACTTTCGACCGGGTATTACATTCTCCCCCTCTAAAAAGAAGTTTCGTCCCAAAACTTAAGAAATAAATAGTTCGGGGTATTCCACCCGCATCTTCTCTTCCGTCTCCCAAGTCGCCTCTTCGACTCCATGCCTCGACCATTGAACTTTAACCAGTGGAATGGTCTTATGCCGAAGTTGTTTCTCACGGCGCTCAAGAATCTTCAAGGGTTTCTCCGGAAAGGTAATATCCTCGGCAATATCAATCTCACTGTAGTCGATAATGTGGCTCGGATCCGGTACGTACTTCCTCAACTGGGACACATGAAAAACACTATGGACGTGACTCAAAGCTGGAGGCAACGCCAAGCGATAAGCTAAATCTCCAACTCTGTCCAAAATCTCGAAAGGTCCGATATACCTTGGACTGAGTTTTCCCTTTTTCCCGAAGCGGAAAACTCCTCTGGTCGGCGATACTTTAAGCAAAACATGATCCCCCACTTCAAACTCCAAGGGTCGACGACGAGTATCAGCGTAAGATTTCTGACGACTGCGGCGATCGATGTCGATCTCGGATAATAGAAATCTTTTCCTTGGTCTCGAACAACATATCCGGTTCCGTCCCAACTAGCTCAAAAGCCTCGTCCCAACATAATGGCCACCTACATCGCCTACCATAGAGTGCCTCGAAGGGTGCCATTTTGATCGACGCATGCCAACTATTATTGTAAGCAAAATCGATCAACGGCAAGTGAAGCTCCCAATCATTACTCCAGTCTAAGGCACAAGCCCGCAACATATCCTCCAACGTCTGAATCGTCCTCTCTGTCTGACCGTCCGACTGAGGATGAAAGGAAGTGCTCAATCTCAACTCAGTACCCAGAGCCTGATGAACGACCTGCCAAAAATGCGATACGAAACGGCCGTCTCGATCAGAAACAATGGTCTTGGGGGCACCGTGTAACCTCACGATATCAGCGATAAAGGTTCGAGCCAATCTATCTGGTCCCCAAGTATCCTTAATACCCAAGAAGTGTGCAGACTTGGTCAATCGATCGACAATTACTCAAATCATATTCATTCCAGTCCGAGTTCTCGGCATGCCAGTGATAAAATCCATAGAAATGTCTTCCCATTTCCACTCGTGAATGGGAAGCGGTTTCAACAACCCCGCTGGTCGTTGATGTTCGATCTTGACTTGTTGACATGTCAAGCACCGTAGTACAAACTCCGTAACATCCTTCTTCATGTTATTCCACCAAAAATTACGCTTCAAATCTTTGTACATCTTACTCGTCCCGGGGTGGATTGAGTAAGGCGTAGCATGCGCTTCTCGGAGAATTTTCTGCCTCAACTCTAAATCGTTCGGAACACAAAGCCTGCCCTGAAATCTCAGAATACTATCCTCGTGAACCATAAAGCCAGGAGCTTTTCCTTTAATTACATCTTCCTTCAGTTGAGAAATCATCGGGTCACTCCACTGCTTCCCTTTGATGTCATCAACTAAAGACGAAGTAATTTCGAGAGTACACAGCTGTCCCTGTACTCGTTGAAGCCAAACTTCTATCCCTTGCTCAATTAAGTCCTGACGAATTCTCGTCTGAGGTGTAAGAACCTCGAGCATTTGAAGAGATGCCGATTTGCGGCTCAAAGCATCCGCAACGACATTGGCTTTCCCGGGGTGGTAAAGAATTTCCAAATCATAATCCTTTAACAACTCTAACCAACGTCTCTATCTCATATTCAGCTCCTTCTGACTGAAAATATATTTCAGGCTCTTGTGATCGGTATAAATCCGGCACGGTGAACCATACAAATAATGCCGCCAAATCTTGAGTGCGAAGACAATTGCGGCCAACTCTAAATCGTGAGTAGGATAATTCATCTCATAAGGCTTTAATTGTCGAGACGCAAAAGCTATCGTCTTATCATGCTGCATAAGCACACAGCCCAGGCCTTGACCCGAAGCGTCACTATAAACTGCAAAGCCCTCGCTACCATGTGGTAAAGTTAGAATCGGCGCTGAAGTCAATCGTCTCTTCAGTTCATCGAAGCTCTGTTGTCTTTCATCCGTCCAGATAAACTCTTCGGTCTTCTGGAGCAATTTTGTAAGCGGCCGAGCGAGTTTCGAGAACCCCTCGACAAACCGATTGAATACCCAAAGAAGGCCCAAAAAGCTACGAACCTCCTTAACATTCTTAGGCGGTGCCCAATCTAGCACTGCCTCAATCTTCTGCGGGTCTACACGAACCCCTTCGGCCGAAATCACATGGCCGAGAAACATAACTTCTTCCAACCAAAATTCACATTTCGAGAATTTTGCATAGAGGTGCTCGGTTCTCAAAATGTCTAATATCAAATGCAGGTGTCAGGCATGTTCCTCCTTATCTCGGGAGTAGATCAAGATGTCGTCAATAAAGACGACTACACATCTGTCGAGGTACTCGATGAATATCTTATTCATTAACTGCATGAAAACTGCCGGTGCATTAGTCAACCCAAAAGGCATAACTACAAATTCATAATGCCCATATCTCGTCCGAAATGCCATCTTCGGAATGTCTGACTCCCTCACCCTGAGTTGATAATACCCGGATCTTAAATCAATTTTCGAGAAAACTGCAGCCCCTTACAATTGATCAAATAAATCGTCTATACGAGGGAAAGGATACTTGTTCTTGATGGTTACTTTGTTCAGCTCACGGTAGTCAATGCACAAACGTAGTGAACCATCCTTCTTCCTCACAAAAAGAACAGGCGCGCCCCAAGGCGAAGCGCTCGGTCTGATGTACCCTTTTTCCAAAAGTTCTCCCAACTGAGTCTTCAATTCCTGCATCTCGGAAGGTGCCATCCGATAAGGTGCTTTAGAAATCGGAGCCGCATCTGGCTCCAAGTCCACAGTAAATTCTATCTCTCGATCTGTCGGTAATCCCGGGAGGTCATCCGGAAAAACATCGGGGTACTCACTAACAACCGGAATCGAAAAGAAATCGATTTCATTTCCTTCCGTTTTCAAGGCATAACACCAATAGCCCGCACAACCTTTATTCAAAAGTTTTACGGCCTTCATGGCACTGATAAGTAACTTGGATAGTCCCGACTTACGCCCCAAAAATGAGTACTCAAATCCGTCTTTAGTCATCATGGTGATAACCTCAGTACGGTAGTTCATAATCACTTGATGACTATCAAGCCAATCTTCGCCAAGGATCACGTCCTCGCCTTCTATATCAACTACAATTAAATTCGATAACCAATCCATACCAGATATAGTCACCGGAAAATCTCTAATCTCCCGGTTCCCCACAATTCTATCCCCGCTCGGCAGTTTCACGATGAAGGGATCGCAAGCAGTCAGAAAAGTTATATTCAAACGGCGTACACACTCCAAAGAAATAAAAGAATGTGTAGCACCCGAATCAAAAAGTACACGGATTGGATGAGATAGGATATGAATGGTACCTGAAGCCACCGCCACGTCGGGTTCGTCTGCTCAACGCATCTCATAAACTCGTGGTTGCACCGAACCGACGCTAGAGTTTCCCCCTCCAGCATTCTGACCCCGTCCCCGGCCCCTGTCGAAATTCTGCTGAGGTTGACCAGCTGGGGCAGAAGCCCGAGTGTCCAAAGTCTGATTCGGCTCGGAACAATAAGCCGCTCTATGTCCCATCTGTCCGCACGTGTGACACTTCAACGGTGGAAAGTGGCATTCCAAATTAATGTGGCCTGAACGAACACAATTATAGCAAGTCACCGCGCGATTTGTGGTACCCGAAGTAGGACGGTAACCCCTCTTTCCTTTATTAGAACGCGAAGACTGTCCGGCAGAACGGTTAGTCGTCTGTGACTTCTGAAAGTTGCCACTCTTAGAGTTAGAAAAATTCCCCGCTACTTTCTGCTTCTTCGATTCTTCCCCGGTATCGTTGTCGGGGCTTAACAAATCATGGGCTAAAGCTCTGTCCTGGTATTCCTTCAGTGTGGTGCAAGCAAATCCGGCCATGTACCGCCGTAAGTCCAAATTCATCCGCATATCAAAATAACGGATCTTATCACGCTCGTTACGCACTTGATCCTTCACATGGATCAATTGTTGGTTGTACTCCACGATCGCCTGCGAAACGGGAATATCTTGTGGTTTAGCCTCGAAGAAGGCTCGGATTCGGCTCTCTCGTACCGGCCAAGGACAAAACTCGGCCTCCAAGAGCTCCTTAAATTCATCCCACGAGGCAATACGATCCTGTGGCTTGATGACCTTCCACCAAGTAGCGGCCTCCTTAGTGAGGAAATACTGAGCAATCGGTACTTTCCTCACCTCGGGGCAATCAACTGCCTCGAAAATCTTCTCCAATTCTGCTAGCCAATCTTCCCAGCCTAACGGGTCTGTGGCACCGCCAAACTGTGGAGGGTGCATACGGATTACATTCTGAAGCAAGGCATCCGTGTTTGGGTTCGGGTTATTCAGCTGAACAGTTTGGGCCAAAATAGTCATTTGAGTAGCCAATTGTTGAAGTGCATTCGCCACTCCAACGTCCGCGTTGTTCCCCTGACCGTCTGACTGGTCGTGCTGACTCTCGGTGTCGGGATGCACCGAGTTCGACAAACTGGGGATGGTCGACCCCGCAACTGAACTGATGGAAACGGCCGCGCCACGACCTCTTCCTCGTCCATGGCCACGACCACGGCCACGGCCCCTACCAGCTGACATACTGAAGAACACACAAGTCACGTAAGCACAATTCAATCACGCGTCATCAAAGTGTCCAATTCTCAAGAATACCGATAAAAGGAAGCAAAACGAATAAGGAAACACCAGAAGAGTGAGAGATCTTACAAGTACCGGTCGCACTGTGATGATGGCAGTGTAGTGATACTGTGGACAATTAACGACTCGATCGACCCGAAAGACCGACAGCCTAGGTATCCATAGACCTAAGCTCTGATACCATATTCTATAACACCCCCAAGTTATTCAGGGATATTA
This sequence comes from Orobanche coerulescens, assembly GCA_033398695.1. Classification (NCBI taxonomy): domain Eukaryota; kingdom Viridiplantae; phylum Streptophyta; class Magnoliopsida; order Lamiales; family Orobanchaceae; genus Orobanche; species Orobanche coerulescens. The sequence continues at coordinate 71,665,567 of CM065816.1, read as the reverse complement.
CAGCGCCGTAAGCCCCGCCGTGGGACCCACAAGGCTAAACATACGCGGAACCATAAAATTTGACCGATAAGGTCTACACACAATGGAATGAAAAACGATACAAAGGTATTCGAAACATAACCAATGCATTCACAAACATCACAACTCGAATCAATACTTCGGCAAACACAGGCCGGAACATCAAGGAAAAGGGAAAACAATACTCGAGTATTCAATAGCCAATCCAGTACAACAACACTGAACAGGAAACTCCAAACATAACTGGAAGAAAGACACAGTATCACACTTGCCCACCATCTTTATGCCGACCCGATACCTGCCCGTCTGCTCTCCTGGAACCTGAAATACATAAAAAGTATTTCCCCCATAAAGGGGTTAGCCGTCGAATAGCTAGTGCAAGTATATCAAGTATGAAACACAATACTCCTCGACAATAAAGTAAATGTAATCGTCAATTCATCAATTCAAGACTAGTATTCCGGAATGACTAAAATCTCAAGACGTATGTGAATGCCGTAGAAACGGTTCATTCATATCATATGCCGTTACATGTAGGGATGCCGTCAAAACGGTTCGTTCATTACATGCCAACAATATTTCATATGAATGCCGTAGAAACGGTTCGTTCATATCAACCGTGGAATCGCACCAGAGGCTACGAAACCCTCAGGGGACCCATCGGCCCGCCCCAGAGTGGCTAGAAATAATCATACCATCAATATTTCATACTTTCAAAGTCGAGAACGCACATTCATAAATATATACTTGCCTTTGAGACATCGAGAAATCGAACGGAGGAAGGGTATGAGTTCGGTAGGTCCAAGAACGCGCTTCCGGAACCTAAACGATTCGCAAGGAATATGACAATTAATTATCCATACTCAAATTACACGAAGAGACTCCCGAAACTCGTCTACGATCCAAGAAAAATACACGGGTGAACGACTCAAGGTTGGGAAATCGCCCAAACTCCCACAAGTTCGAAAACGACACAATTCAACCCGTAAAATCGTAAGAAAACACGCATACGATATAGATATATCAAAACCTCAAAGTTCTCAAGCTTCAATCGGATAAAACGGACGAATCTACGAAAACCCCCAAAATTCAACACAAAATTCAAAGTATTCTTGAATAAACTTTCAATAATCCGATGAATACTCAAACATGTCCATAATCACGCATATACCACTTCATACTCCATGATTTTAACATCCAAAACGTCAATACCCATACAAGATCGAGAATCAAGATGTTGGAGAAATTACCTCTTGAATATCCAAGCTCTATGATCCAAGGAATACGCATTAGATCGACTATCCGGGCTTCCCAACTGAATGAAAATGGTAAAAATCTAACACAAAAGTGATAGATGCGAGAAAACTCCTCCCCTAAACTCTCTCTCTCGCAGGTGGAAGAAGGGAATGGAGGAAATGAGCTTCAATCTCGCTTAAAAAGCCGAATTATGCAGTTGACCGCATTGTGTGCCGCGGATCATCCCAGGTGTGCCGCGGCACAGGCCTAAAAATTGTTCCCAGGTTTCGGCAGTGTGCCGCGGCTCAGCCCAGGTGTGCCGCGGCACCGGGTACAGACGGTTTTTGGCTGAGGATGCAACACCAGTGTGCCGCGGCTCAGCATAGGTGTGCTGCGGCATTGACTCGGCAGTGTGCCGCGGCATCGCCGGGCGTGTGCAGGCATCGCGGCGCAGGCCGCGGCACCCGCACTCCGCTGAGTTTAGGAAATGTGTGTGCCGCGGCGCACACTCCTTGTGTCGCGGCTCACACCCCCTTCGGGTCCTAAAATGATGAAAAATGACCCGGAAAGAGAATAAAAGCAATATGATTCAATGTCTGGGCAACAACAACATGAAATAGAAGTACGGGAACCCCAAAGCGGTGGTTCCAAGCAATGATTACAAGGGTTCGCCCAACAAATCACGATTCGAAGAACAAGAAGAGGTTTGAAATGACATGACTTTCGACCGGGTATTACAAGAACCCGAGCCAATCAGGAAGATGTCGATGCCCATGAGAAATGGGTAAAAGACGACATAAGAGTGCGAGGGTACATGTTAGGCTCAATGACCAATGAGCTTCAACGTGACCATGAAAAGATGACGTCTTCACGAGCCATCTTAGCGCACCTGACTGAGCTCTATGGAGAGCTTAGCCGAACTGCTAGATATGAAATATCAAAGCAATTATTCGGCACCAGGATGAAGGAAGGAGAGAGGGTTGGGGACCATGTCCTCAAGATGATCTCGATGATTGAGAGATTGGAAGCTCTTGATTTTCAGATGCATGCATCTCTCCAAACTGACCTTATCCTGCAGTTACTTCCTGACTCCTTTTCACAATTTGTCATGAACTTCAACTGCAATGAGATTGCATGTAACTTAGCTGGGATAATGAACAAACTGACGACTACCCAGTCTCAAATAAAGACAAAGGGAAAGGAAGCTGCACTTGTGATTTCTTCTGGGACTTGGAAGTCCAAGAATAAGAAGAAAAAGAACAAGAAGCAGTTAGGTCCAATAGCGAAGATCAACAAGGGAAAGGGCAATGCCCCGATGGTTCAAAAGAGCAAGGGGGCCAAGAAAACGGATGTATGCCTCAACTGCGGTGAGCTAGGCCACTGGAAGAGGTACTGTCCAAAGCTTGACCGTAATGCACCTTCAGGTACAGAACTACTGGTTTTAGAAATAAATTGTTCTGTAACTGTAGATTCTACTTCTTGGATACTTGATTCCGGTGCGAGTTCTCACATTTGTACAATGAATCAGGATATGGAAGGAAGTAGGAAGCTGGATTCAGGAGAGGTGATGGTCACCGTCGGAAGTGGGCATAGTGTCGAGGCTTCTGATATCGGATCCCTTATGTTGGATTTAGAATCTGGTGTTATTCTTACTTTAGATGATGTACTTGTTTTGCCCAAGGGGCACAAGAATATTGTATCAATTCCGGTCATGGACCGAAAGGGATTTCACTTCTTTATTGGAGATGGGTCCTGTCGTATTTATTTTAGAAATAAATTGGTTGGTACTGCTACATTATTAAATGGTTTATACCATTTAAATTTAAAGAATAAAACAACTGTGAACACTATAACTAGGAAGCGTGGTAGGGATGAAACGAACCAAGCACTTAAGTGGCATCTTAGACTTGATCATATCGGTCAGACCAAGGTTCATAAAATGGAGAAAGATGGGCTTACAGGTCCATTGGGATCAGATCCCTATCCAACTTGTGAATCTTGCCTTCAAGGCAAAATTACTAAGTTACCCTTCGCAGGGACTTTTGAAAGAGTTGCTGAAAAACTTGGATTGATCCATACCGACGTCTATGGCCCTTTTGAAGTGGCACGGGACGGCTTTCAGTATTTCATTACATTCACTGATGACCATACCAGGTATGGATTCGTGTACTTAATGAAACATAAGTCTGAAGATTTCGATAAATTCAAGGAATTTAAAGCCCTAGTTGAAAATCAAACAGGTAACCGTGTTAAGACTCTTCGGTCAGACCGGGGTGGTGAGTACATGAGTACCGAATTTGATGAGTTCTTAAAAGAACTTGGAATAGTGTCACAATTCACTCCTCCAGCTACTCCATAATTAAATGGTGTATCAGAAAGAAGGAACCGAACCTTGTTGGACATGGTTCGCTCCATGCTTAACTATACTGATCTACCGATTTATCTGTGGGGTTACGTGCTCCTTACTGCTGTGCATATCTTGAACAGATGTCCGTTCCTAAGACTCCCCATGAGATGTGGAGAGGTAGGAAACCAAGTCTTAATCACATTACGATTTGGGGATGCCCTGCTTATGTCAAGAAGACTAAAGTAGAGAAATTGGAAACTAGGTCTGTGAAAGGTCGTTTCATCGGATATCCAGGGGATTCCATGGGATATCTATTCTACATACACGAAGATCATAGGATCATCGTTGCTATACAAGCACACTTCCTGGAAGATCAGTTTATTTAGGAAGGAGGGGCAGGTAGAAATATTTCTTTGGAAGAAATAAAAGAAACACCAAATGAGACACCTATGCAAGATATTAGAACCCAACCTTCTGAAATACAAACACAACCTCACAAGTCTAGTAGAATTTCTCAAATACCTGAGAGGTATGGCTATCTGCATCAAGAGGAACTGGGTGTCCATGAGATGACAGAAAGTAGTCAAGAGAATGATCCTTCTACATACGACCAAGCGATGGTAGACGTTGACTCCACCAAGTGGCAAGAAGCTATGGAAGCTGAGATAGACTCAATGCATGCTAATCAGGTCTGGACTTTAGTAGATCGTCCTAAAGGCATAGTGCCTATTGGAAACAAATGTATCTATAAGAGAAAGACTGATGGAGATGGCAAGGTTGATACCTATAAGGCTAGGCTTGTGGCAAAGGGTTATTCCCAAAGAGAAGGAATCGATTACTTCGAGACCTTCTCGCCTGTAGCTATGATTAAGTCTATTCGCATGATGCTTGCTATAGCAGCCTACTTAGATTATGAAATATGGCAAATGGATGTGAAAACGGCATTCCTAAATGGATTCCTCGAGGAGGAGATTTACATGGAACAGCCTAAGGGATTCATATCTCAAACCAATATTCATAAAGTATGCAAACTTCAGCGTGCCATTTATGGACTGAAGCAAGCTTCACGGAGTTGGAATCTTCGTTTTAACAAGACAGTCAAAGAGTTTGATTTTGTCCAAAACGAAGAAGAGCCCTGTATTAACAAGAAGGTTAGTGGGAGCAAAATTGCATTCTTAATACTATATGTAGATGACATTCTACTTATAGGAAACGACATAGGAATGCTAGCTTGGCTTTCTAAAGAGTTCTCAATGAAAGACTTGGGAGAAGCTACCTATATTCTAGGTATTCGTCTCTACCGGGATAGAGCGAAAAGAATGTTAGGTCTTTCCCAAGCCCTCTACATAGAAAAGATCCTGAAGCGATTTAGGATGGAAGATTCTAAAAGAGGGTTTCTACCTATGCAACATGGTGCAAAACTTTCCTTAGAGATGTGTCCTCAAAGTGAGGAAGATAGAAAGGAAATGAGCAAGGTACCTTATGCTTCGGCAGTAGGTAGCCTTATGTATGCAATGATTTGCACTAGACTGGACATTGCCTATGCTGTGAGCGTAGTAAGTTGGTTTCAGTCAAATCCAGGGCAGGAACATTGGACTGCTGTAAAGAACATTCTTAAGTACCTAAGGAGGACTAAAGACTTGGTTCTTACATATGGCAGTGGAGAACTAAGAGTGATGGGTTATACAGACTCAGATTTTTCGGGGGACATGGATGCTCAGATGTCCACATCAGGGTATATCTTTACTCTGAATGGTGGGGCAGTTTCTTGGAGAAGTGCCAAGCAAAGTTCGACTGCTATCTCTACATGTCAAGCCAAATATCAGGCAACCACGGAGGCTGCTAAAGAAGATTTTTGGATAAAGAAGTTCACTGAGGAACTTCAAGTGGTTCCTAACGCAGAGAAGCCCGTGACACTGTTTTGTGACAACGACGGAGCTGTTGCACAGGCTAAGGAGCCTAGGGCTCACCACAACACCAAACATATTGCGAGAAAATATCATTTTGTTAGAGAAATGGTTCGGGATGGGAATGTTACACTGCAGAGAGTAGACACAGCAAATAACGTTGCTGATCCGCTTACCAACACTACAACATTTTTGGCTTTAGACCACGCTAATTTTTTTGTTTTAAAAAACCGCGGTTAAAACACAAAATAGACCACGGTTTTATTTATGTGGATAATTATATTTATAGACCACAGTTTAAAAAATGTGGAATACTTATAGGCCACGGTTATTTATAATAAATAATTTAAGCCACGGTTTAATATGTGTGGAATGCTTATAGACCACGGTTTTTTTTTACCACGGTTTATTAGGTGTGGCTTATAATTTAAAAATAAAACCGTGGCCAAATATTCTTATTAATTTATAAAAAACGTGTTGATAGGTTAAAGAAAAAAAAGGAAACGATAGCCACGTATTATTAAGAAAATCTTAAAAATAAAATCGAAAGGAAAAAAATGCGAGGCCGGTGAAAAATTGCGCGGCCGCGGTGAGTTGACTTCTCAAAGCCCTGAAACTACCCATCGCACTAAGCTTATCACAACTTCACATTCAACAACAGCAAGAAGGCAACCAAGACCTCTGGCAGCGAGTTCCAATCTCATTGGCGGCGAGTTCTGAAACCCCTTTCCGTTCACGGCGCTCACTCTCACGCTCACCGCTCACGACACTCCCACCCGATCTTCCTGCCACTCTCTAATCCGGTATGCAGTCTTCTTCTCCCCTTCTGATTATTAATTTTTTGTTTCATTGTATTTGAGATTAGTGATTAACTCGGTAAAGTTTATTTCTCTCTATGTCCTTTCTAGTAATTTTTTATTAAGGGTTTCAAATAGTTTGTTTATTTATTTATTTAATTATATTTGAGATTAGAGATCTTTGGAATATGGGTTTAGATTTTGGATTTCTGGCTGGTTTTGAATTAGGCTTGGTTTCAATCAGGTTTAGAATTTAAGTGTTCTTTCCTATTGCATTTTAGGAGCAAGACTTTTTTCTGAATGGCTAATTGATGTTTAGAGGCGAGTTAAAGTTAAAGTATTAGAGAGTGGATGAAAGATTGTTGAATTAAAAATAGAAGTTAAAGTATCTAGAACACATCTCTTTCAAGGTTTTTTATGTATAATTTTGGTAAAATTGTATGTATTTGATGTTTTTTTAAAAGTTTTTATATGCTGTCCGAAATTTTGATTGGTCAGTTGTGGAAACGATTTTAATTTACTAGTATGGAGTTCTTTTAGTGTTATTACAATTTTTTCGTTGTATTGCAGTTTCAAGATATATTAATGTTTCTTTTTCAATTTCTATAAATTTTATTTTATTTTTGTGTGTATTAGATTAGATTAAAAGGGATGAACAAACAGTGGACTAAATTTCCAAGGTTTAGTTCAGAGTACATCGAAGGTGTTGAGTCATTTTTAGATTTTGCCTACATTCGAGGAAGACCTCAAGGGGATGAGATTTTATGTCCTTGTGCTAAGTGTAGAAATAGTTTGTGGGCAACGAGACATGTGGTTCGTGACCATTTAATAGCCAAAGGTTTTCTTAAAAAATATGACATCTGGGTACACCATGGGGAGCGAATAACGTTGCCTCTAGAAACTGATGATGTTATGGAAGATCAAGAAGACTCACACGATGACATTGGCGGTTTATTGTATGACACATTTAGGAATGTGGCAGCAGAAGGAATAAGTGAGGGCCCTAACGAGAATGCTAGAAAGTTCTACAATTTGATTAATGAGGCGAAAAAGGAACTATACCGAGGATGTAAAAACTTCTCTACTCTATCATTTATAATTCGATTGTACTTAATGAAATGTCAGAATGGGTGGAGCAATGCATCATTCACTGCCCTCTTAGAATTACTGAAAGAAGCCATACCTAATTTAAACATTCCAGAATCTTTTAATAAAACAAAGGCCATGATTAGTGACTTAGGCCTTGATTATAAAAAGATTCATGCATGTCCGAATATTTGCATGTTGTTTTGGAAAGAGCATGAGAATGATGATTATTGCAGCATTTGTAAAACTTCTCGTTGGAAGGAATTTCCTCAAGTAGATTGTGAGACTGAGCAATCGAAAAATGATCACAAAGTTCCTGTAAAAGTTTTGAGGCACTTTCCTTTGATTCCTAGACTTCAAAGGTTGTTTATGTGTTCGAGGACAGCCGAGTCAGTGAGGTGGCATGAAGAAAAACGCACACAAGATGGAAAATTGAGGCATCCTGCTGATGGCCAAGTATGGAAAGATTTTGATACTTTTCATCCTGATTTCGCTTCCGAGTCTCGGAATCTAAGACTTGGATTAGCGAGCGATGGATTCAATCCGTTCAGGACTATGAGCGTATCACATAGTACGTGGCCTGTTATGACGGTTGTATACAATTATCCGCCTTGGTTGTGCATGAAACCTGAATATACAATGTTATAAATTCGATTCCAGGACCCGATCACCGGAAATGATATTGATGTGTACCTTCAACCGTTGATTGAGGAGTTGAAGATATTATGGGAATCGGAGTAGAGACATTTGATGCCTCAAAAATCAAACATTTCGAATGTGTCTTGCTCTTTTACGGACTATTAGCGACTACCACAGGTATGCTATGTTGTGCAGTTGGAGCACTAAAGGAAAATTTGCATGTGCTGTTGTAACGAGGGCACTCATTCGGAGTGGTTGACCCATAGCCATAAGATGTGCTATATGGATCATCGTGTCTTTTTGCCATTGGATCATCCTTGGAGAGCTGATAAGAAGTCCTTTAATGGTAAAGAAGAGCATGGGTTTGTACCTCTTATGTTAGATGGGACAGAAATCTTAGAAATTTTGCGGAACTTGAATTTAATTTGGTAAGGCGAACAAGAAGAAAATTGTGATCCATGGAAGAAAAGGTCAATTTTTTTGAGTACCTTATTGGTCTCTAAATATATTACGTCACAACCTTGATGTAATGCACATTGAAAAGAACGTGCTTGATAATATCATTGCAACTCTTTTGGAAATCTCGGGAAAGACAAAAGATCATGTCAGGGCTCGTTATGATTTGCAAGATATGGGAATTAGAAAGAACCTTCATCCTTTTGACATTGGCGGAGGCTATGTGAAGTTTGCAAAAGCATGTTTTTCAATGACTTCAGAGGAGAAATCTATTTTTTGTGGTGTCTTTAAGGGTGCAAAATTGCCGGATGGGAGTGCATCAAATATATCAAAGTGTGTGCAAGTTGGTGAAAAGAAAATATCTGGTTACAAGAGTCATGATGCACATTTCATGTTACATTACTTATTGCAAATATCAATAATAAGCACGATGCCTAATGCAGTGGCTGACCCGCTAATTCGCCTTGGATCCTTTTTCCATACTTTATGTCAAAAAGTGATCGACATGCGAGATCTGGATTACTTAGAAGCACAAATTGCTGAAATATTGTGTAAATTGGAGATGATTTTTCCTCCTAGCTTTTTTGACATAATGGTTCACCTGCCTATTCACTTGGTAAACGAAGTGAGATTAGGTGGTCCCGTTCAATTCAGGTGGATGTATCCCATAGAAAGGTTCCTTTGCAAACTTAAGTCGTATGTTCGTAATAAAGCTCATCCAGAAGCTTCTATTGCCGAGGGATATCTGGCTGAATAAGCTTTAACTTTTTGCTCAAGATATTTGCATACAAGTGTAGAGACAAAGGTGAATAGAAAGAGTCGAAATGATAAATGGAAGAAGAAAGGTAAACCATTTTCTTTGGATTTGAAAATGAAAGACCAAGCTCATCGATACGCCATAAAATATAGCTCTGATGTTAATGAGTACATCAGGTACTATAATTTATAACTTCCCTCCAACTCTTGCATAAAACTTATTTTACAGTCATACTAACAAATAATGTTGATGAATTTGTAGAGAGCATGACGATATTGTTAATACCCACACTAAAAGAGGAAGGTGGAGCAAGGCCAAAATCCAAAGTCAGGAGTTTCCTGAATGGTTTAAGAATCGTGCCTTACAAGATGATGTACCATATCAAATCAAACAATTTGCAAGAGGTCCAAACAATGTTGCAAAGAGGTTTTCTTGTTACCTTGTGAATGGATATAGATTCCATATTAGGAAACGAGATGCAAGACGCAAAACTCAAAATTCTGGTGTCACCTTGGTTTCATTGACTCCAAGTTTTGCAAGCTCCAAGGATGAAAATCCTAAGTTAGAGCCTGTCACTTATTATGGAGCTATTAATGATATAATTGAGCTAGACTACTATGGTCACTTCAAGTTTGTGTTGTTCAAATGTGATTGGTTTGAGGTCAAGACGACAATTATGGGCTTACTTGCGTGCAGTTTAATAAAAAATGTTACAAAAATGATCCTTTTGTGCTAGCTTCTCAAGTCCATCAATGTTTTTATGTCCAGGATCCTGTTAGTGCAAATAGGCATTATGTTATGAAGACCGTTCCAAGAGATTTATTTGACATGGGTGACGATCGATTTAGAAGCTGAAGCAGCTTATCAGAACGAGCCGTTGGACCGTATGACAAATCTAGATGTGTCTAATAATGATGAACTCTATCTGGTTAGAGAAGAGTTACCTGAAACCATAACTGAGAAGCCTCCAAGTGCTCCATGTGCTAGGCAGGAAAATGAAGAGGACTCTGATTTTGATGACACTTTGTTAGATTATATGGACTAGTTAATGTTAGCCTATTGATAACAATGTATTGGACAAGTAGCTGAAATAATTTATTATGATAAGAATATTCTACTTCATTTTGTATTTTATCATTTCCATATTATTGAAATATTACTTCATTTTGTATGTGTGCTTTGGATGAATTTTGCCATATTGTTATTTTGTTGTTGTTTCATGTTAATATTGCTAGCACTTGTCTCATGTTTTGTGTTGGATCACCCTTTGTTGCTGTTTTTGTTGTTTGATACTTTTATTTTGCTGTTGGTTTTTACTGTTTAAGTAGTAGGTAAGTATATAAGTTGATTTTGTTGTTGCTATTCTGTTTATTTTATTGTCTAACTTGGATCACCATTTGATTTTTCTGATTTTGTTGTGTATATAAATAAGTTTTAACTTGAATTTATTTTTCTTTTCAGGTAAGAAGAAAAAAGATAAAAGATGAAAGCTCAAGACCATGGAGAAATGAGTGTTTCCAGTTCCGAACTATCTCCTATAAGATCTAGCGCTGAATTGTATAAGAAGTTTAAAATCAACCCAGAGAAGATAGTGAAAAAACTTGGAGAAAGCAGGGCACAACTAGTTGAAGCACGACTACTTGAATTTAGAGGAGCAAATAATAAAAAGCAATATAAGCCCTCATTTTTGGTGCCACACCAATCAAAATTCGAGATATATGATATAGCAGTTAGTGGTCAAGAACAAATGACTAAAAACAAAGTATCTAAACAAATTCAAGATCAAAAAGTCGATTGATTACTCGTAGCAAACAGTCCATGCAGATCCAAGATCCATTGAAGCAACCCATAAAGAAGATAATTGCTCAACGTAATGATTCAATGGCGTAGCAGCAGACAGTGCAAAAGGCAATGAAAAGAGCTTAAATTGAATATATAACGGCTAATCAGAAGCCAATGAGAATGAAATCTGTGGAAAGTGATCATTCAAGAACAAGTCAACAACTCATGAAAAGGAAACTGATTGAAGATAGTTCAAGAGCGGACCAACAAAATAAAAAAGGATAGAGGTGGGAATGACAATTCAAAGGCAAAGCAACAACATTTAAAAGGATCATCAATTGAAAGTGGCAATTCAAGATCAAATCAACAACCCATGAAAAGTGCAAAGGTGAAAATGATAGTTCAAGGGTAAAGCAACGGCCCAAGAAAAGGGTTGTGGCTGAAAATGACAATTCAAGTGGTACGAAAAGGGAAAAGAGGGTTCCAATGTGCCCACCGATGTTAATTGGTGAGTTTCTTAGAAAAATGGAGAAGTTGACGAAGAGGAGGAACTCGGGGATGAAAGCGATGATGAAGAACTAAATATCGTGGAACAAGAAGAAAATATGGGTCCCGAGGAAGATGGTGAAGGTAAAAACTTAATCTCATCATATAAGGAAGTTTTTATGAATCACATTTTTGTTCCTCTTCTTATAACTTTGGTAGTTTATCAAACCTTATGTATGTTTTATGTGACAATAGGGACACGTAAAAAATGAACACGGGGTCCAACTATATGTTTTAAAATTCATTCAAGAGCTGCTCTAGATCGCGTAGAAGTCATGTTAGACAATGATGGAGAGCCAATTGGGCACGATGATCGTCAGTATCTGATTTGAGCTTATTCCTTGGCACTATAGCAAGGAATGCTGATTTTTGTCCGTTGATTTATACGAACTTTAAAGTACTGCTCAAAAATCACAAGGAAGATATATGGGAATATGTCAATGTATGGCTAAAATAGTTTCTTATGATAATTATTTGCTGCCCAAAATTTATGATTAGTATGATGACAATTATATATACTTTTTTTTGTAGGATAAATTCAATATCCCTAAGAAAGGAGAAAAAGCAGTATTCTCTCGCATAAATGATGCTTGGAGGCAGTACAAGAGAAAAATCAAGAAGAAACATTTTCAAGGATACTCTACCATGAAGGAAAGGTTAAAACATCGACCTGAATGTATACCGAAAGCTCATTTCGAGCAACTGATGGCTTATTGGAGAAGTGGCATTGTTCAGGTAAGAAAATTGTGACTTTTTAAAGTTTTTTATAAGCAAAGAGCAAATATCTTGAAAGTGAGCTTTGCTTTCATCTACAAACTCAAATGACACATCTTCGTAGTTCCTTTGCTTTGTCTAGATATTATTCAATCTAAACTTTTTCATACTTTCTTTCTATATAATAACTATTTGCTTCTCTATAATGTAGGATATTGCTAAGAAGAATGCCACTAATAGGGCCAACCAAAAGTATTTGCACCGTATGGGACCAGTAAATTTTGCTAGAATTCGAGCAAAATTGGTATTTATTTATATATAAAAATATATATTTCGGGATGTAATTATGTTTTATGTATGAGTAAATCCACCTTCTAAATTATATTGATTTCATTCTTAATGTTCCGTCTAATTAACTAATGTAGCGTGTAAAGAAGAACGATGCAGATCAGGAAGTCAGCCAAGCTGAAATGTTCATTGAGACTCGCAGAAGCCGAAATGGAAAAGAGATCGATGAAGAAACACAATCTATTATCGTAAGCTTGTTGTTACTTATCAAGTATGTTTTTAGAGCAATTCCTTATTTTATCCTTGTTACTCTATCTCCTTGCGCGTTTTGTTTGCTGTTTTAACCTGCTGGCCTTTGGTTTCTTTTGCTTGTTGGTATTCATTTTAAGCAGTTCCTCTCTTGCTCAAGGACAGTTTGGTGGCCATGGTTCCTTTTGCACTTGGTTTAGTAATTATTTTGCACATGGTTACTCTTTTGCTCAAGTTAAACGAATGATGATGTCATAGCCACCTTTATTAGATATAGAGCTGTTACCTTATTCAGCCATGATATATGAATATATTATACATGAAATGTTTTATCTTATACATGAATATTACTTTTGTCATCTTTATTAGGGTAAGCTTAAAGATTCAGTTCAAGAGTCTAGCGAATCCGCTAAAGAAACATTTCAATCATTGTTTGGTAAAGAAAAGCCCGGTAGAGTGCGTTGCTATGGAAGAACTGTCACACCGTTACAGTTAAAAAGAAATGAAGAGATTGATCTTATCAAGAAGGAACATGCAAATGAGATGAATAGAATGAAGATGTTTGTAAGATCATTATTGAAGCAAAACAATCCAGATTTGGATGATGAAGCTTTAGATATGATGATGACAAATGCTACTGCCAACGAAAATGGTGCAACACCGCATTCTTCTACATCGACCAATATTCATATTCTTGAGAAGGTATCATTTATGATCCCTTTACCATTTATAAACATCGTGATTTTGAGTTTCATGATTTTTGTAGTAGAAATACATGATTTTTGGTAACTCAGGGTGGTGCACCATTTGATCAAAATATCAGGGTAGTACCTTAAATTTGGAATTACATGAGATAGTGCATTACATGAGATTTTTGCTCTTTTTCTACCATTATTATGTTATTGTTGTCTTTACCAAGATGGTGTGCTGCCTAGTTTTATGCGCTGCCAGTTTGTCTTTTTTATTCTATTTTTGATGTTCTTGCTGTCTTGAAATGAGGACGATGCTGCCCATAATGTGACCATAACCTGCACCGTGTTGTTCTTATATGAACTTCAGGAAGGGTAGTTATGGGTTTTGGGAGAATTATGGTGATGTTATTTATACTTGGTTCTAATTTGTTTTTTAGGTGAGGTTTGTGGCCCTAGCTTTTCGGTCCCGGTCCGGTTCGGGCCCGTTGACCGGCGGTCCCGGGCTAAAACCGTTGACTTAGGGCCGGTTTAGGGCCAAAACCGGCGGGCCTGAAAGCCTGTGTACGTCTAGTACTATCGTAGTGAGAAACAAACGGAGGAGTTCGGGAATGTACTGGATGAGTGTGACTGCAGGACCTGCATAGTTATGGGGAATTCTTTATGTGGGGTAATCTACAAGAAGGGAAGGGGGCTATTGTTGAACGCATTGGTCGTTATGTGGGCATCCTGGGGTGGCGAATGCTACATCCCACAGCTTAAATTCAAAAGCTTAATTTTTATCATTCGGACCATAGGCCTGTGATGATTGAATTTCTTTCGGCCGCAAAACATAATCATGACGTCTTAAGAGATTCTAGGAAACGATTTCGTTTTGAGGCTGTGTGGAGTGGGGAAACGGATTGTGTTGAAGTGGTGAAAAGGGGTTGGGTTGGGGCTGGCGTGGGGGCAGAATTGAGCGATAAAATCAGGCAATATAGTGAGGAGTTGAAATGGTGGGCAGGGGAGAGATTCATGAAGGTATCTCAACATCTTAAAAAGGAGAGAAAGAAGCTTGATAGTTTACCAAACCACAGAGAATGGCCAATGAGGTATTTGGAATTGGGGAAGCTGGAGAAAAAGGTTAAGAAACTAGCATCACAACAGAGACCTTCCGAGACAAAGAAGACGAACCGCTTGGCTTGGTAGATAAGAATACAAAATATTTTCGTGCCGGCATCAATGAGAAGGCGAAGAATACCATTAAGGGCTGATCTCAATTCATGGAGATTTATGCTCGGGAAAAAGGGATATGGCAGAGATAGTGGAGGACTATTTCTCATCCTTATTTACGTCCACGAATCCATCAACCTCACCTATGGCAGATATAGGCTTCATTTTTGAATAAGATTTTGTCATAATGATCTTGTGAATATTTATATTCATGCTTCTATATTTGCTTATGATTGTGTTTTATGTTTTCATATATGTAGGGTGGAGAGGAAGATCATGATGAAGATATAGAGGATAAAGAATGATGTTCACGTACAACACGTGAATTTTATGGCATTGTATCAAGAGATCTTCTTTGTATATACACTTGGACTAATTGTTGCGGATGAGGACATATCTGTAGTGCTCATTTCTTGATTTTACAATTGGCATGTTCAAATCAGATGAGGAAATAGTACCAGGTCGTCACATTATCGCAGAAACATTTCCTCATCTGCTTAACATATTTAACCGGCTTGTTGGCTAACCCTTCGATTGAAGTGGCTGATTTGATCAAGCTGATTTGCAAGATATTCTGGTCACCTATCTACGTATTTTGACATTCCTGTAGTTTTAGCTAGTTTCAATTTGCTAGATTAAAGCATCAACAATTCCACTTAGCACATGACGGTTTTCACAGCATTAAAAAGTACCATTCTTAAGTTTTTTTTAACCTCTATTAAAAGTTTCTATTTATAAATTCAAATCACTATTTATAAGTTCTATAAGATTCAAGGTTTAAAAATATAGTAAATGTACAATGGTTTTTAAATTTAAATTTGTGAAAGAAAAAAGGTGACCAAAGAATACACAGTACAGAAATCGCATATGGCTAGAACTTATCCTAAAAATCGTGGCCAGAAATTATATACAAAACCGTGGACAAAGAATATACAAAGCGTGGCCACAAATATAAAAACCGTGGCTAATCTCATAATAAAAACTGTGGCCTATTCTTGAACTTTAGCCCACGGTTTTATTCTCTCATGGCGAATGGTCAAAAAACCGTGGTGTATTCGAATAGCCCACGGTTTTATAAGAATAGCCCACGGCCACTGTACCACGCACGAAAAATCGTGGTCTAAACTTTAGGCCACAGTTTTTTCACATTTAGCCATGGTTTTCATCTGTGGCCTCAGGCTAAAAATGTTGTAGTGCAAGCCACTATCTCAGAAGGTCTTAGAGAGGCATCTGGAGAGTATGGGTATTAGATACCATAGTTTGTGGCATTAAGTGCAAGTGGGAGATTGTTAGGAATATGCCCTCGAATGCCACCCAGAGGATGAGAGAGTGAGAGCAATTGTATTGTAATTATGAATATTATATTTAATAAGGCAATTATTATTTCTATATTATTTTATATCACTGGCATTGTGATTTGGTATATAGAATAATAGTCCTTGCATTTGAGAGTGAACATTCTACTCCTTATGGAGATAAGGAGATAGGCACTAGAAGTGTTTAGAGCTCGAATGCTTAACTAGTTCGCAAGTCGATAAAACTTAACAGGACATTAAGTTTTAATAAGACTTGTATAACTGATGCTAGGACGTGTGCACGTCTTAATAGCATAGTTATAAGTATATTGGTGGGACGAGTATACTCGAACACAACTCATACTCGATTCAGTCACACGGTATTCACTCTCGGAGAGTCGATGACGAATCGAAAGGTTGTGATAGTATACGTGGACCTTTGACTTGAGGGTTCAGTAGAAGATGTGCCTGTGACGTTTAGTTTGTCATTAGAGTAGTTAGACCCATTTGCTTAATTGCTGAGTCGACCTCGAAGTGCGGACTATACGGGTAGGTAGCAGTCTTTGCTGTACGCCAAGAAAGGATTCTATCTCCTGTTAGTGAGCAGGCGAATGTCCTATACGGTTAATGGCAAATAAGATCATAAGTCTTTGGCCAAAGCACTCTGATATAGTCGTATTAGATACACTATTAATCAGTCGGTCTTGATTTGCATTAACACATGTATAGAGTTTAGTCAACGGTAGGGTTTGACTTTACCGTGACCCGAAGACTTGACCGAGACATCTGATGAAGGGTCTATACGTATATAGTATTCACGACATAATGGTTCTGGAATGATTCGTTCATTCGTTCTCAGTCGGGGTTTACAGTGCGGCCCGCTAGGCTGGCTAAGTGCTACCTGCACTCATTGGTTCCTCCCAATGCCGGCTGAAACGAACCTACGGAGTCGCGCAATAGGATCATTGATGGATAAATATGAATTAATAATCTCTCTTATAATATGAGATATTAGTGATTTATCATATAAATCAAATAGCGGTCTTATGAATTGTTAGTAGGTTACTGGGTGATTACTTTAATTCATAAATTATATTTCTTAGAGAAATGTATATTTGTGTTTGATATAAATAATTAATTGGATTAATTAATTAGTATAAACACATTGGAAATAAAACGGATTCGTTTGACGGACATCCGATTCACGAGGGATTCGTTTGACGAACATCCAATACACGAGCCGAATTAACTCGACCCGTTTCTTGGAAGATTCCCTATAAGGCCCCCCCTTCTCTCTTATTATATTATACACTTGTGGGGTCATGTGAGGTGTAGAGATGCTTTTAAAAGCATCTTCTACATGTGAGGCTTGTATAATTGTGAAAAGAAAGTCTTTTCAATCATAAAGTCTCCTTCTTCCTTCCCCCAGTGTTTTTTTTTCGTTTTTTAGAGAGCTTCAAGAGTGAGAAAAATTTTCTACAGCATATACTTGATCTTAGAGACAAGTTATTAGTAGAAAAGATCGAGAGAAAAAATTCCTACAAGCTTCCCTAGCTGCATTCTTAGAGAAAGGAAGTTTGCTGATTTTTCCGTCAAGTTCCGGCGTGTGAAGTAGAGGCACCTTGATTTAGGTGCTTGGAATGAAGGGCTCTTCATCATCATCATCATCATACGAAGGTTTTTCAGAGACATCATAGGTATGGGACTTTGATTCCTTGATCTTCGTATTTTTCTTTTCGTATATACGTTACTTGATCGATCCTCTTAGGGAATCCGTTTATTCTTCCGCTGCATTTATTTTCTGTGGAATCCCAACAGTCTAAACATCAAAAGGGTGAACGGGTAACCCATATTGGATTCTTTCCTGCGATGTCTCCTATGAAGGACAAAGCATCTACAGGGATCGAGGCACCGATTCATTAATCAACTGGTGGAAAGGAACCGAACATGATCCCTCTCCAAAGAGATGGAAGCATCAACACCATAGGGACTAGCTTCTGTTAGCTATACTCTGTATTTTTTCCTATTGTATGATCCCCGATATAGTATTCATTTGTCATTTCTTTCAAGCACTATAATTTCGATCATCAATAAAATGTTTTTGCCTTGAAAGATTACAGCTCGTAATCTACTCTTACTGTCTTTACTATTTTGATTACGATGAGATATTGAAATATTCAACAATTATAAAAACTTGATAATCCTCAAGATGTAAGAACTTGTTTGCAAACAGTTCATAGATTAAGTTGTATTCAATTAGAATTATATCCTGTAAGATCGTGCCTGCACGCCAATCAAAGGTTAAGTTGTAATGCACTTAGTCCTGTAGGATCTTTCATTTAAGAACTTGCCTGTGAGCAGTTCAAATTTTTAGACTAAGATATGAAGATCATATCTTTCGACAGAAGACTTGAAGACAGCCTCTCCGTATTAAGGAAGTTTTGGCATTATCAAAAAGGGGGAAATTATTGGAAAAAATACAGCCTATTTTGATAATTGCCACCCTACAACATAAGGTCTTCAATGTCAGCATTTTGCTCTAATTATGGAAGCTGTTAGGAAACTTCATACATGTCCATACAGCAAAAAATATTCTTGCATAGTTCATTCCTACATCGCTTACACCTTTATACAGCATAGATGAAGAAAGTTGGATACAGTGAGCTTGCTGTAGGTGTTTTACTTAGAAAAAGTAAAACACATATCCAACATGACTGGAGAATAGCTTTAAACCATTGTGAAATAAACTTTACTTATTCATGAAGTATTCACGGTTAAAGTAGCATTTAATGCTGATAGGACAACATTTAATGCGCCCGAAAGAGACAAAAGTCTAAACGCGCTGAAGAGCATTTAATGCAAAGTCAAAGAGGATGTCTGAAGCATTAAATGTGGATCGCCTTTAACTCATACATTCTGCAGCCGCCAATCAGAGCTATCTCAATCTCACCAATCGGCCAATGACTATATTTATAAAGGATCTATTTTTAAGGTTATAAGTAGCCCC
Source organism: Orobanche coerulescens (assembly GCA_033398695.1). Classification (NCBI taxonomy): domain Eukaryota; kingdom Viridiplantae; phylum Streptophyta; class Magnoliopsida; order Lamiales; family Orobanchaceae; genus Orobanche; species Orobanche coerulescens. The sequence continues at coordinate 71,646,542 of CM065816.1, read as the reverse complement.
AAGCAGAGGACTTCAGATACAAAAGTGATTATCTCGCGCAATACATCTGACAATTAGTTCTGACAATCAGAATATCAAGATGAGAAAGAGCAGTATATTTCGTGAGCATACAACATCATAAAAGCGAAGAAATATATAATCCTCAACACAAATAGCACATCGTACATCGAATGATCATCAAAGCATACAGCTGCTGTTTGAACTTGTTCTACCCTATCTTTAAGTTGAGATAGCCTTAGCCCTATGTGGACTATGTCCTTGTTAGTTCCGACCTGTGTGGGAAGAATAACACTGAAGATGAAGCTTCGATCTGTGTGAGAAGAAGCAAGTCGAAAGAGCCAAAGCCAATTTGTATGAACAGCCCAAGCTGTTGTCACTATATCAATCTGTATGAACGATACAGGGATAGGTTTAGTTAAAGTCATGTAGTTGTGTAAGTATTGCTTTTAATAAACACCTTACTCCTGTGTGGAGGATCAGTGGACGTAGAGGGGTTTACCTCGAGCCACTTATATCTGTGTGTATTTTACATTCTATCCTTACTGCTTTCATATCAACCTGTGATTTAAGTTATACATATTGTGAAAACCCTGTACGTATCAAGCAAGTTGGAGATTGCCTAATTGTTGTATCTAAAGCAACTCAATATTAGTCTTCCGCTATGAAAATAACTTCATAAAAATACAACTTATTGTATCCTCCTTTTCAAAGTGTTTACTGTATACTTTATGGCCAACAATGACCACGTTTGAGGGTGTATACGGTCGAGCTCCTCCGCCACTTGTGCCGTTCTTGCCTGGGGAGGTAAGAGTGCAGGCATTGGCAGAATTACTGAAGGAGAGGGATGGTATTCTGGAGCATCTCCGGGTTCACTTGGACAGGGCCCAACAACGTATGTTGTGCGAGGCATTTAGAGTTTGGGGTGGGGAATGTGCACCTAAAATTTAGGCCGCACACCCAACGCACTCTCTTTGCTGCCTCTAATCCTAAGCTCACACCCTGATACTCCGGGCCCTTTGAAGTAGAAGTCCATGTTAGGCAGTCGGCTTACTGGCTGCGGTTGCCGGCATAATCTTGAATTCATCTCGTTTTTCATGTTTCTCTGTTGAAGCCCGCTATTGGCGCGGCAGTTGCGACACCCACCCTTACGGAAGGATTATTGGAAGGGGATCCCTCTTTTCTTCCTGCCAAGGTTCTACAACGGCAGCAAATAAAGCGCGATAGTATCTTTGTGGATCAGGTGTTGGTGCAGTGGCAGGGCTTGGGTGAGGAAGAATATACGTGGATGGATCCTTCCCGACTCCAGCCTTGAGGTCAAGGCTGCTTCGGCGAGAGGGGCAATTGATAGAGCGGGAGAAGTAGTGTCGAAGAGTTGGTGGGTTTATTCCCGTACCAAGAAAATACCAGTAGTTTAATTATTTTTTAATAAGTGTTATTTTATTAATTATTATGTTTTAGGGGCCCTATAAGACTTATGAGTCCCACTATAAGCACATTTTTAACAGGTGATTTGATGGAGTCAAATGATGCGGCTGTATCAGATGGTCAACTAATTTTTTCTTTAACAAAATATAAGTACTAGTGTGCCTGCAAAAAAAATTCAACTTTAATCATGTAGGCTTACTTTTTTATTTGAACTTTTGCACGCACGCTTAAAAACTTTTGCAGGCTTATTTTTCTATGGGTTGTGCTAACCGGGACCCTGACCTTTTTTTTTATTTTTTAATTCCACTGACCAAATGGCAGGGCACTACCAAACAAAAAAAAATGGATGGCAAGCATGGCATGGAAGACCAAAAAAAAAGGGATGAGAGGGACTACCTGATTTTTTCTTTTTTTACTTCACAAGATACGCCCGCCCCTCTTTTCTTTCTTTCCCATCATTTCCCATCATGGAGAATAAAAAAAAAGATTAATATTTATTCGATTAAAATAATTTCACATCATTTCCTCCATCTCAACTTCCCCACTACTATATATAAGCACACTCCTTACAGTTTGGAAGGAAGATCAATATAACATTTTAAAACTAAAACATTTGAAAAGATTACAGCACTACAATATTTGCAAACTACGCCACATTTATTACTCCTACTACAAAAATTCATTTACGTAATGAGTTTTAACTATGGTGGTGATGGCGAGTACGAAGACGTTACGGCAGATTTTTACAATCCAGAGGAGGGTTTGAAAGGCATACAAGAAGTTGAACAATACGTCAGGGGAATTGCGGCTAGAAGAAATATCACCTTAGCCAGACGTAATTCTGATCCATATAAGGTACGATTTATATGCAGTCGAGGTGGAAAGTATAGAAATCAAAAAACGAAGAATGAAAGAAATACAAAAACGCAAAAGTTAGATTGTCGTTTTTGTATAGTTGCTAAGTAATTTGATCTCTTCAATGATCTTTGGGAGATAGAAGTTTTGGAAGGGAAACACAATCATCCCTTCCCGGAACATGCGGAGGGTTCGAGACTCGGACAAATATCACGCGACCAATATAAAGAGTTACAACGACTTGAAGCGTTACACACAAGTCCGAGCAACGCACTGGCCTATATGAAGCAAAACGATGCGAATAATGCTACGGATCAAAAAAGAGTCTACAATGCCTACAACAAATCAAGGAGCGATAGGCGTGATGGGCGTACCCCTACGAATAACTTCATCTCCCTAATGCTTCAACGGAATTACAGGTAAAAAAATAGCAAATTGAATTCATTTTAAAATATAATTTAAATATTAGGTACTACTGTGCAATAATTAAAATATAATTTAGATATTAATATGCAGATTTCTCGCTTTTGCACTTTTAATATTATTTGAACCCCCAACCAAAATCTAATAGTTGTATATTCATGTAATATAATTTAGAATGATAATCCTACAGTTATTTTAACTTATGAAATTAGGTACCAACAGCGGACAATGGATGACAGTAACGTACTCAAAGACATCGTTTTCAGTCACCCTGCTTCTCATGCAATGGTTAACGCGTATCCGCATGTCCTAATTATTGATACGACATACAAGACATCGATGTACAATATGCCTTTATTCGAAGCAGTTGGTGCACCAAGCACTGACAAAACATTCATCATTGCATACGCATATATGCAGAATGAAGCCCAAGATCACTTCGAATTCGTTTTACAATTTATTCGGGGTTTGTATGAGTGTGTTGTACCAAACGTTGTCGTCACGGACCGGGCACTCGCAATAATGGGGGCAGTGGATCAAATATTTCCAGAATCCCAACATCAATTACGCAGACGCCACATAGAGCAATGTGTTCTAGCCCGAGCGCAAAAACAGCAAGGATTCGACGCATCGTACGCTGAATATTTTAAAAATAGCTGGAATTGGGCAATTAGTGCGTCAACACACGATTTATGGATACGTAAGTGGGCCCATCTACAAGAAACTTACAAGAAGTATCCATCTTTAATTGCCTATTGCGAAGATACGTGGATTACACCCTTTGCAGATAGAGTGTTGGGCGCATATATCGATCATCGCCTACACTATGGAAACTACACCACAAATAGGTAATTTTATCACCAATCAAACCATCGGTATTCAAATATTCTCTCATAACTAAAATTTTTCCTACGTGTAGGGTTGAGCAAGAGCATCATCGGGTGAAAATGAACCTCCCCGGCGGCCTACACCCATTTGACGTTATCTTCGATCGTCTTCATCAGGTCATGGAGTTGCAGATCTGCGAGATTAAAAAACAAGTAAGCCACAACACTCAGAAGATAAGAACCGATTTGTTACACATAGACTTCTTCAGTGAGATAGTGCGCAATGTATCGTTCAAAGCGATCGACCTTATTCTCAAAGAATTTGCCAAGGATCTAGGCGAAAAAATGTGTGGGTGTTATCTTAGGAGAACACGCGGGCTTCCGTGTCACTGCGAGCTTCTCTGGTACATGTCAGCACAAAAAAATATCCCTATTGCTTGTATTGATTCGTACTGGAGAACACTAGGTATTAATTTTCCAGATATTCCTACCAACAACAGAAACAATGATGATGTCGATGTTAATACGCGGAGAAAATTATTCGACGACATGGAAGACGTTGCTGCACCTCCGGCGGTTGAAAAAAAGAATAAGACGACTCGAAGCACAGATCGCAAACCTTCAATGTTTGAGCGTGTCGGCAAGATTTTCGGAGCTAAAACTCCCTCAACACAAAAAGGTAAAGGGAGAGTGGCGGCAACGAACGCAGGTCAGGATATTCCACTAGAAGGACGTAGAAAAAGCACGTCGGAAGCTCACAATACGGTGAACTTTGCTGAAGGTAGCAATAACACATATACGCAAGGTCGTAAAAGTTGTTCTCACCAAAAATTCCCAAATAATCACACTTCAAAACCCCCCAAGTCCCCTGCTTCTAAAAATGTTCCGCCTCGAAACAACACCGCTAATCAGAGTGGGTCTCATTTTCAGGAAGACTTTCCCCCCTACATCAGAGATTATATCAATCATACACGGATGTGATTGGAGTTGGAAATTGTGGATTTAGAGCGGCTGCACTCGCCATCTACGGAAACGAAAACTTCTGGCCAAGGGTACGACAGGATATGCTAGATGAACTCTGCAAAAGAAGAGAAATATACGAAAATATTATATACGGTGTTACCATGGAAGGTTTGGAGACACTTATTGATCACTTCAATTATGATTTTGCAACGAGAGATAAGTGGTTTTCAATGCCTGATTGTGGATACTTGGTTGCGACCGTGTATAATGTTTTCGTAATTGCATTCAGTGATTATGGGGCATTTTTATGTCCTCCCATAGCCTTGGATTCTTGTAATCCACCTCCGACCGCAAAGGTGGTGATTGGAAACGTGAACGCAAACACCCATTGGATATTGGTAACAAAAACGATATAATATTTATTTTTTATATAATATATTTTATACAATTATAACTAACTATTATTATTGAACTTTAATTTTTACAGTTGGAAATGATTCCTGGGATTATCCGGTAGCTCAGTCTCAATTTCTCACACTAATAAACATACATCTGCGGCAGCTTAGACTTACAATTTACTGACTTCGATACGACTCTACAAAAATTACAAGCGAGTATGAACGGAACATGTACGTATATTTCATTTGAAAAACAAAACGGCAATGAAAATATACTAATATACCAATCGTTTCATATTGAATTTTAATTTTTTCATTTTTCACCATTTCCGTCGTGTTTCATGTTTTTCCATTTTTTACCATTTTCGTCGTGGTTCATCTTCATTGTTGAGCACAAGAAATTTTTTTACCATTAAAAGATTATCATAAAAAATGGGCTGGAGAGAAATAAAATTACTATAGCAAATAAATAAAAATAATTGGACTGGACTAAAATATTAAATAAAAAATATAGCGCCTGACAGACACACTCGACAGCGACTATAATATCACAAAAATAATTAATACTTTTAAAAATAACAATTGATACTATTAAAAAAATAGTTTTTTCAAAAAAAAAAAAAACAAATGGCTGGACCGTATATAATGCAAATCAAATCAAAACTTCTGCCCATCAAATCAAAGCTGAAGGTGTGCTTTTAGCAACCATCAAGACTTATGCATGCATGTGCCTTATTATGGCATTTATAGTTGTTTCCAGATTAGGGTTTGGCATTATTCTGATATTATTATTGTTAGTGGATTATCGTTTTGGCAGAGCATCTGGGGCCTCTTTGAGGTTTTACCATCCAATCTAAGTTCTTCTTTCGTTTATTCGTCTTAACTCTATTAGTGACCCTCTTTTAATATTAAAGTATATTATAATATTTGTAGTGTTTTGATCATGAGATTCTTATCCAATATTTGGATCTGGAAATATACTATCATTTTTGTTCAGATAGCTGAGATATACAAAAAAGTGATTGACACAGACACATGCCATAGGCAACCAGAATTCGCACCTAAGCTTCCAAATGTTCAATACAAATGTACACCATCCAACATCTATTTGGCTTAGTTAGACAACTAAATTTCAATAGAATCAACAGTGGACTTAGTGATCATATGCACTGCATAGCGCTCTTTTTTGCACTTGCATAGCGCTCTTGAGCGCTATGTAAGCCGCCGCTATGCAAGTGCATATGACTTGCATAGCATTTTTTTTTAGAGCTATGCAAGTAACATACTTAGATAACGTTTTCTAAAGCGCTATATAAATAGGTGGTTTCCAAGTGCATCGTTTAGATAGCACTTTGGTATGTGCTATGCAAGTAGGATATTCAATATATAATATTACTTCAATAGCACTTAGAAAAACGTTTTCTAAGTGATATTTTTTAAAATTTCATTGTTATTATGCAATTTGTTTTTACCAGTAATATTCCAAAAAATTCGTAAATACAATAAAATAGACAAAATGCACAATCCAAATTTCTTTGATATAATTAATATAAATCACAAATATTAACTTCATTAATTTATTTGGTGTCTAGTACGGGGAACAGGTTCTCGTGTCTAGTACAGGGAATTAGCTCTGGCAGGTATACAAGAAAACATAAAGCATAAACATAGACTAAACTAGATCATCGTGCTTCTAAGTAAGACCAAGTACTTCAACTGCAGAATGAGCCTCGGCATTGTTGATGTAACACCCCCAGATCAAACCGGGAATATTACACGCCGCAGACCCTCTCCGTGAGGATCCACCAGGCTAGACATCAAAACAACACATTACATTACATACCGACGAATCAAAAATAACGGACCAATAGACCGATTTGGTCTTTCGTCACAGACTTACAAATCAAAATACATAAACTCATCCAGACTCATACCCACACAAGGGTAAAATACTTGCAACGATGAACAATAAGACAGCGGAAAAGACAATACAATGGACTCCGACTAACTGAACCCAAAACTGGCCTTCGTGTGATTAGTATCATTCGTCTTTCATCATCCCTCGTGCCGATCCTGTGTCTTGCTCCCGAAAACCTGCATGCACCTGGACACAATACAGATATCCACCCCAGGTGCTCGGGGTTAGCAAACTCCACTGTTTCGCTAGTGCAAGTATAAAGTGCAAATACGAGCCATACACAACACATTCCGAGAACACAACGAAAGACTTCCCGAGATATATTTAGTTAAAAGTAGTTCAAGTCTTGAAAGTAGAAACGAAGTAAGTAAGCACTTTGAAAACATTTCCAAATCTCGGGAGTTTTAAAAACGTTAGAAATTGAGAAATTCTAAAGTTCCTCGAAAGCCATTTAGGGTCACAGCCCCAATGTTCATTTTTCAAAATACAAATCCGTTTAACAAAACACGGGGTCCACGATCCAATCATACCATTCCGGTCACAAACACAAGTTCTACGACCCGATCATCCACTTCAAATCACTTACAAGGACACATTACACATAACACATTAATCCTATGCCATTCTAGCCAAGCACCAAGACTCGAAATAAAATGTCTCTCGACCCCGAGCACAAAGCATAGTGATACTCAGGACAATATCACCATTAACGAAAACATCAACTTCATCCTCAAGATGAAAAACACAACTGGTAAACCGCGGCCGTACCCCTTAGTATCGCCCCCCAGACATCCCGTCGGACACTCCGGGTGGGAAACCACTTCGCGGCCGTACCCCTTAGTATCGACCCCAGACATCCCGTCGGACACTCCGGTGGAAGTTCATCCACACACACACCCAAGTCCACTTCGTGGCCGTACCCCTTAGTATCGGCCCCGGACATCCGTCGGACACTCCGGTGGAAGGAACAACACACACACACGTTCCAAAATCACGATTTGCAAACCACAAGCCTCGAAGGTCAATCACGGTATATATAGTCGAGGCACTTTACTAGAATGGCGATTCATCCAACATATATTCATAACCCGTAACTAATATTATCAACAAGAAAGCACACTATTCCAAAAGCACCGAACGGCACAACCAATATCACATAAATTCACATAATTCATCGATAACCACATGTCTCCACGTCAAAGATAAACAAAGGGCTAAACTTGAAACTTACCGACGTAATCACACACAATGGCATCACACGAAAGTATTACGATCTTATACTCAACATTAATACACGTATTCAATTAAGCATATTAATTCTCGGAACACACGAGTCGTCTTTAAGAAAATCATGTTGGTAAATATACTGATACTTTTGAAAAAGATGGTTATGAATATTTATTTAGCACATATCGACGATTAACAACCATTATATCCACAAAACACGTAATGTATGGGCAAGATACTTGCCTCGATAATCGATGCCGGACACTCCCACAATCACGGATTAGTCGGGACACCTCGAACACCTACGATTCTCGTGAAGACCACGAATACACCCACAATCGAAAAGCTTGAAGAAAGCAGCGAGCGGAAGGGTTCCGACTCGAATTCTTTGCGAGAAATCTGACCCTAACATCATACCATCAATAAATTAACGAACGAACGAGGAAGAATAATCGTAGAACGCTCGAATCCTCTCTATGACATTTTATCGGACACCTTCAAGGCGTCGGTCAAGAACTCGACCAAAACAACGAATCGATACGATCCAACCATGGGATAACAAGGTAAAAGATATAAAACATCTAAATAATCATCAATCCATCATAATCCTAAGTTAAATCGGATTAATCGGACGAAAACAACAAAAATACCCAAATTTCCCAAAACTAGATTTCTAGGAAATCTGACCTGATTCGTAGATTGGAGGATGTTATAGGACGGATGATTGATGATATGAACCTCCAAACTTCATGGATTTATTGTCCAACAACATCTATACATGATTACCCCAGCTCCAGCCGCGGAATGGAAGAAGAGAAGTGAGAAAATGCTGAAGAAAAACGCTGCCAGGCCTTTTATAGGCTGACTGCCGGCAGTAGAGTCTTTCGGCCCACCCTATCGGCCGAAAGGCTTCCGGACATGATCGGCCGATACCCATACAGAAATGCCGGCAGTTGAGTCTTTCGGCCCACCCTATCGGCCGAAAGGCTCCTGGACGGTGCCCGACAGCTGACAGTCTTCCACTAAATCGACCATAACTCTCTCGTCCGGACTCCGATTGACTCACCGTTTGAACCATTGGAAAGCTAACTCGATGTTCTATAATATTGCAAAGATTTATAATTTTTGGAGTCACCAAAAATTAATGGTGATCTAACAAAGTCGAACTCATACTTAGAAAAGTCGTTTAGTAATCCCGAATTCAACAAAACGACACGAAACCCGAGCACGAATACGAACCGAAGATACGGTTACGAAGTACTCACAAAGACGAATCCGAGCTAGTAGAACACACGATTCCGACCACCCGAAGGCTCGAAATTCGACAACGGAAGGTAATTACCCCAAACTTTGGGAAATTACGAAAATGGCCCAAATGCCCGAAAATCACCATACGACAACGAATAATCAAACCGAAGCTCACAACACGTATAACAAAGTTAAACAGACTTGCGGAAACTCGAAACAACTTGATTTGGACGAGATTCGCAAGAATCGAACTCAAGTGCGGAAAAGTCGCTAAAAGCACGAACTCAGCGAAACGACACAGAAACTAACTCGGATGTCAAAAAGTGTAGAATTAATTATTCTCAGAATGACGAAACGGAAATGAGCGAGTCGTCAAAACAGATTTCCTGCTAAATAAAATAATTACCGGAAATCGAAATTGCGGATATTACATTCTACCCTCCTTAAAAGAAGTTTCGTCCGAAACTTAAAACAAGTAGGAGAAGAAATATTCCGCCAGAAAAACTCAACGAGATACACGAGAATGCGTAACTAACGCCCAACGGCGAAATGTTACAAACAACGCAAAGGAGTATACGGCGTGAAAACACGCTCCACGGCGACCAACACAACGTCGCCGTTAGGGATATAATAAAAACCAACAAGTGACAACGTCATCAAGCGGATAATATAGCCAAGTCAATTATCCGACAATCACAAAACACAACGAGCGAAAATCAATATGATTGACCCAGCGGTACATCAATCAAAAGCGAGTCGGCCGAACAACCACGAAATCCCACCGCCTATGGTGGAAGATCGAAAACGAAACTAATTTCCCGGTAGAAGGGAATTACGAAGGAGCTGAATGTTCGCCAATCACGGAACGAGGTCAATATAAACCAGGACAATCAAGCGATCAAACCACAACGATCGAGACAACAAAAATCGAAGAATCATGTTCGAATCACGAAGAACAATAAAGTTCAACAATAACTCCCGGGATGATCCGTGAGAACTACAAGACATGCATTCCCATAAGATCCACAGAAAGGGAATAGCGATTGAAAAGTCACAACGACAAATAAGTTATTAGAAATGATATCACACTCGTTCGATCAACAAAAGCAAGGAGCAGGACAAGCTCAAATGTCAACGAACATAAGCGAGTCGACAGAGTCGAAAATGTAAAAGTTCAAGATCGAGTCCACTTGAATAAAAGAACTAGTAGAACCAAAGATGTTACTTAGAACAAGGTTCACAAGAATCGAACCGAATTCGGAAAGTGACAATGATAACAGATTGACCCAAAACAAGATCACATTTCGCTCGAATGATGACCCCGAAATACAAAACAAGTTCGAGACGGTATCAACGAACACGAGCGAATCGATAGATGGAGAAAGAGAAAATACGAAGTCTAAAAACAACACGGGTACTACATTCGACCTCTTATAAAAGAAGGTCGCCCGCAACTCACAACAAAGAAAATCAAGGTGACGACACAACAAGCAACCGACGAAACATCCTTCAAAGGCCTCTCAAAGCCGATTCGATATCTCTTTGAAGCGCGAACTCCGAAAGTCTCGTAGCCAATTCACAAAACTGATTCGTGTCCTCGAGTCCACACTTGAAATGTGTCATCGACGAGAAAGACAATTTACACGTGCATGCCCGGCACATCACGATTGAAACGCCTCGCTCGGCATACCGAAAATATAAATGCTCGGTACAATGGATCAAAACACCGCAAAACAACATACGGAGATGCCAACTCGGATAACATATCAACGCATACAAAAATCACAACAACAACGGCATCATTGAAGATTACAACATCCCGAACGGCGGCCATCACGCAATCACAAACATCATGAAACAATCACCCATGTGTATAACGCATAAAAATCCAGGCTTTAACAACCCACACTAGTGCGACAATACGCAATCACCACGAGGCGATAAACGGTAAACACCAGTTCACACCTCTCACGGAGGGCCAACGAAACATATGCGTGGCGAACGACTCGACGCTCACGCCACCAATTCAATCACAATTCGGGGTTGACACCGCAACGAAAGTTCGAAAACCATACACGCATTTCCGGTCCGCAACAGGAATGATAGGTTTTAAAAACGAGAACCACCTTTTGGAAACAGTTTGGAAACACCAGTTGATCTTGAGTATCATTTACAAAAGTTAAACAAACATCATTTTCGAGACTCTGTAATTCATCTTGCGTTTGAACTAAAATGAGGACACCTTTCTTTTAGTGAAAAACTTTCAGAATATCCGACCCTCGGGTCTAAGTATAAATGTTTCTAAACATCGAAAATATCTCAAAACATTTTGGTCCTCGAGGTAGAAAATTTTTGGAATATATTGTGGCACTGAATGTACCACAAGAAAATAACTCATTAAAAAAATTATGTCTCGAAATTTGTTTTTCTAAGATATTCAAGGTTTTCAAAAGTCGATAGGCGAATGCCCAAAACTCACACATACCGACATTCACTAAAACAACTCATAGCACACGCATCAAAGCGTTTAAAATCAAGACAATACATGTCTTTAAAAGGAAATAAACGACAAAATGCCACATTGAACAAAACCACCGATAAAATACCCTCCCATGGCTAGTGAACAAGTCGAACGCGTATAAGCACAAAGCTTCCACAATAGAACTTGTAAAACGTGCAAATCGATTCGAAAATCATCAACAACGGAGAAAAAAAACAACAATAAAAAGACATCACAAACGACGACACTCCTCGTATAAATCAAATACGAGAGTCGACTAAATACATATCGTGAAATCAAAATTCACATAAAATTCCACCACTTAACAAATAATCATAAAAATAGCTCGTGTCACACGAGACACAACACAAAGAAGGGAGACTTACTTCCACAGGTCGCACGAAGATGATGGTTGCACCTTGATACTAATCACGGCCGACATCCCAGACGACGCGTCGCGACACGACTCAGTCAGACAAAATCTGACAATACAAGACTCAGCAACACATAACTCGACCCGACAGCCTAGGTTTCCTCAACCTAAGCTCTGATACCATAAATGTAACACCCCCAGATCAAACCGGGAATATTACACGCCGCAGACCCTCTCCGTGAGGATCCACCAAGCTAGACATCAAAACAACACATTACATTACATACCGACGAATCAAAAATAACGGACCAATAGACCGATTTGGTCTTTCGTCACAGACTTACAAATCAAAATACATAAACTCATCCAGACTCATACCCACACAAGGGTAAAATACTTGCAACAATGAACAATAAGGCAATGGAAAAGACAATACAATGGACTCGACTAATCGAACCCAAAGCGGCCTTCGTGTGATTAGTATCATTCGTCTTTCATCATCCCTCGTGCCGATCCTGTGTCTTGCTCCGAAAACCCGCATGCACTGGACACAATACGAGATATCCACCCCGATTACTCGGGGTTAGCAAACTCCACTGTTTCGCTAGTGCAAGTATAAAGTGCAAATACGAGCCATACACAACACATTCCGAGAACACAACGAAAGACTTCCCGAGATATATTTAGTTAAAAGTAGTTCAAGTCTTGAAAGTAGAAACGAAGTAAGTAAGCACTTTGAAAACATTTCCAAATCTCGGTAGTTTTAAAAACGTTAGAAATTGAGAAATTCTAAAGTTCCTCGAAAGCCATTTAGGGTCACAGCCCCAATGTTCATTTTTCAAAATACAAATCCGTTTAACAAAACACGGGGTCCACGACCCAACCATTCCGGTCACAAAACACAGGGTCCACGACCCGATCATCCACTTCAAATCACTTACAAGGACACATTACACATAACACATTAATCCTATGCCATTCTAGCCAAGCACCAAGACTCGAAATATAATGTCTCTCGACCCCGAGCACAAAGCATTGTGATACTCCGGACAATATCACAATTAACGAAAACATCAACGTCATCCTCAAGATGAAAACCACAACTGGTAACCCGCGGCCGTACCCCTTAGTATCGGCCCCCAGACATCCCGTCGGACACTCCGGGTGGGAAACCACTTCCGCGGCCGTACCCCTTAGTATCGAGCCCCGGACATCCGTCGGACACTCCGGTGGAAGTTCATCCACACACACACCCAAGTCCACTTCCGTGGCCGTACCCTTAGTATCGGCCCCGGACATCCGTCGGACACTCCGGTGGAAGGAACAACACACACACACGTTCCAAAATCACGATTTGAAAACCACTATCCTCGAAGGTCAATCACAGTATATATAGTCGATGCAATTTACTAGATTGTGCAGTTCATCCAACATATATTCATATACCAGAAATAATATTATCAACTAGAAAGCACTCTATGACAAAAGCACCGAACGGCACAACCAATATCACATAAATTCACATAATTCATCGATAACCACATGTCTCCACGTACAAAGATAAACAAAGGGCTAAACTTCGAAACTTACCGACGACGTAATCACACACAATGGCATCACACGAAAGTATTACGATCTTATACTCAACATTAATACACGTATTCAATTAAGCATATTAATTCTCGGAACACACGAGTCGTCTTTAAGAAAATCATGTTGGTAAATATACCGATACTTTTGAAAAAAGATGGTTATGAATATTTATTTAGCACATATCGACGATTAACAACCATTATATCCACAAAACACGTAATGTATGGGCAAGATACTTGCCTCGATAATCGATGCGGACACTCCCACAATCACGGATTAGTCGGGACACCTCGAACACCTACGATTCTCGTGAAGACCACGAATACACCCACAATCGAAAAGCTTGAAGAAAACGATTTAACGGAAGGGTTCCGACTCGAATTCTTTGCGAGAAATCTGACCCTAACATCATACCATCAATAAATTAACGAGCGAACGAGGAAGAATAATCGTAGAACGCTCGAATCCTCTCTATGACATTTTATCGGACACCTTCAAGGCGTCGGTCAAGAACTCGACCAAAACAACGAATCGATACGATCCAACCATGGGATAACAAGGTAAAAGATATAAAACATCTAAATAATCATCAATCCATCATAATCCTAAGTTAAATCGGATTAATCGGACGAAAACAACAAAAATACCCAAATTTCCCAAAACTAGATTTCTAGGAAATCGACTGGTCGGTAGATTGGAGGATGTTATAGGACGGATGATTGATGATATGAACCTCCAAACTTCATGGATTTATTGTCCAACAACATCTATACATGATTACCGGCTCCAGCGGAATGGAAGAAGAGAAGTGAGAAAATGTCAAGAAAACGCCGCGAGCCTTTTATAGCCGATCGCCGGCAGAGAGTCTTTCGCCCACCCTATCGGCGAAAGGCTTCCGGACATGATCGGCCGATACCCATACGAAATGCCGGCGGTTGAGTCTTTGGCCCACCCTATCGGCGAAAGGCTCTGGACGGTGCCGACATTGTGATCTTCCACTAAACGACCATAACTCTCTCGTCAGGACTCGATTGACTCACCGTTTGAACCATTGTAAAGCTAACTCGATGTTCTATAATTTTGCAAAGATTTATAATTTTTGGAGTCACGAAAATTTAATGGTGATCTAACAAAGTCGAACTCATACTGAGAAAAGTCGTTTAGTAATCCTGAATTCAACAAAACGACACCGAAACCCCAGCCGGAATACGAACCGAAGATACGGTTACGAAGTACTCACAAAGACGAATCCGAGAGCTAGTAGAACACACGATTCCGACCACCCGAAGGCTCGAAATTCGACAACGGAAGGTAATTACCCCAAACTTTGGGAAATTACGAAAATGGCCCAAATGCCCGAAAATCACCATACGACAACGAATAATCAAACCGAAGCTCACAACACGTATAACAAAGTTAAACAGACTTGCGGGAAACTCGAAACAACAGTTTCGGACGAGATTCGCAAGAATCGAACTCAAGTGCGGAAAAGTCGCTAAAAAGCACAGAACTCAACGAAACGACACCGAAACGAACTCGGATGTCAAAAAGTGTAGAATTAATTATTCTCAGAATGACGAAACGGACATGAGCGAGTCGTCAAAACAGATTTCCGCCGAAAAAAAATAATTACCGGAAATCGAAAATTGCGGATATTACAGTTGATTCCTTTGTTAGATGAGTGACGTTGACCTGGAACTGGATCAGCTCTTTCTACTATGCCTGAAAATGAGCCAGACATTTAAAATGAACAGGATCCTGATACTTATTTCTCTGTTTCATAGTCCGATTATCAATCTGGTACCTCATGCTGTATTAACCGATTTTAAAATGAAATAAAGAGATTATTAATACAAATAAAAGAGTAACATTCTTATCTTCATATAATAATGTAACTATAATATCTTAAACTTGTAGTGTCGTGTACCAGAAGAGCTTACAGTTGATAGTGCTAACGCCTGGTATTCGTCCTGGACAAGCTCAGATGCATA
The DNA here is from genome assembly GCA_033398695.1 of Orobanche coerulescens. Lineage (NCBI taxonomy): Eukaryota > Viridiplantae > Streptophyta > Magnoliopsida > Lamiales > Orobanchaceae > Orobanche > Orobanche coerulescens. The sequence continues at coordinate 71,630,801 of CM065816.1, read as the reverse complement.
TGTTTGATCATGGTGGAAAACATTACAATATAAGACCCTAATGAACTTAAGAAAAATTCTGTGCACAAACAAACTACAGAAATGGATGTGCGATAAAATGTGCCACATGTGGAGCCAAAACTTAATTAGTGGGACCTTTCTTTGAAAACATTAGAAGTCAACCTAATTGTATATATCTAGAATTAATCTGATATTCTGATTTTTTTTAGAGATACCTTTATTGGTCGAAGTACACCATTCAAACTTCCAAGAAGAAACCTTGTAGCAATGACCATCCAAAAATTTATACGTAGACCGAAAAGAATGTTAGCCAAAACCCTGCAAATGATCGGTTATAGAAAACTGTTACAAGACAAGCATATAAGAAATAGCCAAAAAAATCCCAGAGCAAGTAACAAGAGTTAAAATACACCTAACTGGGCTATGGCATTATACCAGGAACATGCTATATATAAACTAAGTAGCTTAGTCCATCACGAAACCAATACTGAAAGTAATACCATTTGAGCACATCCTCCTTCCTCCTATTCTTGAAATAAACAACTCACACACAGGTGATAATTGACACCAGCAAGCAGATATACCATCATTATAGCCCCACTTTAGGAAGATGCATGAATTAATACTGACAAGGTCATATTAAAAATATATGCTTAAACAATATCTTTAGTTCCTTAAAGCTTTCCACGATGTTTTCCTGACAAATGTACAACAGTATTCAAATAAGAAGCCTGCTTCAATTACCCTAATTAACAGGTTTGTAATATTCTAAATAGTGGCCCCCGGTGTTGCTATGTGAATTCAGTGTCAAGTGTAGCTTGATATCGAAAGAGCAATAGTTATTAATAATGACGGAACGAGTGCATAACCAAAAATACGTACAGGCAGTGCATAAAGAGAGACCGTAGATGGATTGCCATTTGAACTGCTAAAAAGTAGTTTGTACATCCCAGCTGCAGTCGCATCTCCAAGCCTTTGAACTATCGTCGGTGTCTCTGATGTGGTCAGTACCAACTCTTCTGCAAGCCACAAAAGTTAAATTAACACATGAGGTTCAGCCCTACAAAGTTGCCTCATCAATTTCCAATAAAAGGATATATATTTAATGAGATACCAAGTATTTTAAAGCCTATAAAAATCAAACAGAGAAGATGAGTTTTGAGCCCAGACTTGAGGTCACACTCTGATGTCCTAATGTGTTACCATGTCTCAGTTTAATATCACAATGAGATCGAATTAGCATGTAACTTTAAGTCTATGTTTGCCGTGCTGCTCGTGCAAATATGTGTTGGTGGTATCCAATTAAAAAGATTATCAATATAACGAACTTGAATCTGATAAAAATAGTTTTTTCAGAAGGACACCAATACAAAGCAGCATAAGGATGAGATTTTCTAGATGTAGTCATAGATTTTTGCTTCCTTCACGTATCATCCAATATAGATGTGTTGAAACATCTCATTCTGAAACGACACCACTAAAAGAATTTCCATACCCCCCCTCCCTTTTAGCAACATTATTGCATTGCATCTTCGTTGTGACTCACCTTTAGATGAGGAAAGTACTTAATTGCATCTCAACCAAACAAATGTAGTCAAGTCCCATTAATTTTGTAAGAGAAGACTCAGATACAATTACATGATACTCAAAATGAAATTGAAATTAACAACAATGTTAATAACATATAAATTGCTTACGATATTTGAAAAAGAATCGTCCTAGAAACAATAAATTCCGGACTTCAATATTGTGAATGTTGTGAGGCGTGAAGCAAAAGTCAGAACATTAAGACCTGAAAGGAGATACTTCTCCTGGATGCTGCGAAGTGTCCTTGTTAATTCCTATTGAAGACTGTGCAGCAAATTCCTATTGAAATTATCATTTCCCCCAAGGTCCATTTTCGGAGCTAGATCTCCGACCACGAGTCCATCGTCATAGATCGAACGAAGGAGATGTGGACACCTAAGCCGCTGTGTTTGCCCGAACATTCTAAACACATAAAGACGCCATAGGACACCGAAGCCCATTGCGGGTTTTTCTGTGAGCAGTCGACGCAGATCTTGTTCCCCGGTTGCCCTTGCAGGTCAGGCAGCCGCCTTGATGCCCCCGCCATCTCTTGGATCGGATTTCTGCAAACCCGGACCCGATTTGGTGTGGTTGTGGTTTTGGGACCAAGTCGTTTTGCGCTGGCCAACAGCAGTGAAAAAAGGGGAGCAAGGATGAGGTCACCAAGTCGTTTTGCGCTGGCCGATAGCAGTGAAAAAAAGGGGAGATGAGACTGGCAACGGTTGACTGCTCCACCCCACCCAAGCTGAGATAGAGCAGCAGCGATTTTAGACGGAGATGGAGATAAGGTTTTACAAAATAAATAACAAAAAAAAATAATTATTAGTTAGGATATGTGGACTTCAAAAACGCTTTTGAAAGCGCTATTGTAGCATTAAAAACTAATAATAAAATCAAAAATATTACTTAAAAATTGTTAACTAGCATTGCGCTATCTGAAACGCTATTGAAGATAAAAACTAATACAGCGTTTTCAAAATAAACGCTATTGGAGTATTTTCTTCTATTTTTAATTTATTTTTAAAAATTATGATAATAACTTGGATAGCGCTTTTCTCGTGAATCGTTGTCTAAGTTCCTTACTTGCATAGCGTTTTTGAAAAAGCGCTATGGAAGCAGCATCTCCTAAGCCCAGATTTGTAGTAGTGGCATAGCCCAAGCTCTTCATTGATTTAACCTTTGCAGTTTTTATCAACAAGTGAAGTATGTTCTTAAAAAGCCTAATGGGGTCATTGCAGCTAGGTGCTACACTGTACCACAAGTTAATGTGGCTATTGACGCCGTCCTCAAACCATACTACACAGTTGATTGTGCACATTACTTGGAGAAAGAGCGTAAAATGGTGGATAATAAGTATAGGGGCATCAATCCCTTTCGGGGCTGTGCATAGATTGGATGATACATGGCCTTTTGAGTTCAAGAGAATGATGAGTTTGGATGTATATTTTATGTACCTCACTTCATGATCGGCGTATCCGATGGAGAAAGATAAAGGTGTTGAGCTTTTGAATGACAATGTGATAAAAGATTTTACTACAGCTTGGAGTGAATATGGACAACAAAACAAAATTGTGGTGCTTCCTCTTCATTCGAGGGTTAAAAAAACTGGGAAGTCTTAACCGTTGAGAGGCATACATGAAAATTGATCAAAATAAAACTGATCACTTCTTGTTGTTAATCATAACTTGCATGACATAATTTCAAATTAGGGGATGTATCTCAATGGTAGAGTATTCAAACAAGGATTTTATTGGTTTTAATTCTTATGATCTCCACAGTTCTTCCCTTTTATGTTTTTTTTCTATTAATTTTTCACGCCACTTTTATTTTTTAACAATAAATTGTATATGAAATAATTCCAATCAAGTTCATGATCTCATAATTATGAGCCGATTTGGAGAATCAAGATTTGTGTGATATTATTATATTTGATTTCCATAGATCTTACTATTTATTAATTAGGATATTTGTTATTACTATTATTATTATTACTATATTTATTATTATTAGGGTTTATTTTTTGTTCACCAAGTTTTGTTGATACTATAAATAGATAGGTCTATTATTGTTATGAGGGAGTTGAATATTGAATAAAAAAATATTGGGTTCACCCCTTTTCTCATATTTTATTTGTCTTTTTCCGGTATTCATCTTGAATCAACGGAATAATTACGTTAATCACGTTTGCGTATAATTATCTAGGAATTCACAAAATCAACCGATGTTTACTCTTTTATCACGCTTCTTGCTGCATCAGTTTGTATCCAGAGACATAACGATGTGGAGTCCATCAACGATGACAGACGATCACAATACGGATGAGGAATTTGATTTCCCATGGTCTCAATGGGTTGGCGCTGTAGATGAAACTTTCGATAGCTACCGCTAACCAGATGAATTTGCCGCACTACCGGCGACCTTGCTGCCACATCTCTGATTTTGGCTGCCCTTGTTGTCGCTGCATTGTTGCCGCCAACATATCCAGATTCGACCGACCGTGTCACCGTTCATGAACCACCGCCTACTGTTTCAATTGGGCAATTCACACAGAATAATTTTTATTTTTTATTATTCATGATAGTTATTTTGTTGCCAATTCTCTGAGACTTCTGTCCTATCGCCTCAAGATTCTGAGTCACACTCGTAAGGACGATACTTTTGAGATTAAATATTGGGTGGCATTGTTTTATTCTTCTTGAGCTGAGATCCATTTCGATTCGAGGACGAATCATTTCGAAGGGGGAAATAATGATGGAGACAAAATCGTGGTAGCGATCTTTCATAATTATGAGCAATTTGGAGAATCAAGATTTATATGATAGTATATTTGATTATCATTGATTTTACTATTTATTAGTTAGGATGTTTATTATTACGATTATTGTTATTATTTATTATTATTAGGGTTTATTTCTTGTTCCCCAAGTTTCTTTGATGTTATAAATAGATATGTCTATTATTGTTATGAGAGAGTGGAATATTGAATAAAAAATATTAGGTTCATCTCTTTTCTCGTGTATTATTTGTGTTCTTCCAGAATTCATCTTGAATCAACGGAATAATCAGGTTAATCACGTTTGCGTACCATTATCCGGGTATTCTCAGAATCAACGGATATTTACGCTTTTATCACGCTTCTAGCTGCATCAGTTTAAATGTAGGGTATTCAATTGAGAATGATATAGGGTTCGATTATGATCATCTCCATATTTTTTTACTATTATATTTATTTTTCCATTGTCTTTTTTCACATCATTTTTTTATGTTTTTTAATAATAAAATGTATCAAATAATTTCAAATTAGGGGGATGTGGCTCAATGGTAGAGTATTCAAACAAGAATGATATCGAGTTCGATTCCCATCATATCCAAATTTCTCTCCTCTTATATTTTTTCCATTAATTTTCACATCTATTTTATTTTTTTAATAATAAAATCCATGAAATAACTTTAAATAAGTCCAATAGCAGGGTATTCAAATGAGAATGATATAGGTTTCAATTATGATCATCTCCACAACTTACGCCAATTAATTTTTTTTTCATTATTTTTTCACATCATTTTTTGTTTGCAATAATATGTTGCATGAAACAACTTCAAATTAGGAGATGTAGCTCAATGGTAGATTATTCAATCAAGAATGATATTGGTTCAATTCCCATCATTTGTAACACCCTAAATCACATAAAGACAAATCCTATAAATAATCATAAACCAAATGAAAATTAGGAGGTGGCCTCGGCCAAAACAATCGATTTAATGAGAATACAAAAACAATGTAAAATGACATTTGTGCCCATGTAGGGGAATTCAACGACATTTTAATAATTATGTTTACTCAACAACCCAAACAAACGACCTATCACAACGTGGGCTAGGACATAAGACTCAAACCTAACAATATCACAACTGATCATCCTTAGCGTGCACTTCACGGGCCTGCTCCTCGAACTGACCAACACCTGAAATGCATAAAAGGCATTTTTATATTTTAGGGGTTAGCATTCGAATAGCTAGTATAAGTACACAATTACACAACATTATATACATGTACATTTTCAGATTCCATTTTTCCATAATTCACAAACCTTTTCAAAACATTTCAATCAATATTCTGGAATATTATTTTTATCACGTCAAAAAAAAAACATCATCAAAATTCACAACACACAAGGTAACCCATGACATTGTCCTTTAGCATCAACCCAGAGATTCTGTCGAACCGTCCCCATGTGGGAGACCACGTCCCTGATCCAGCGCCCTTACCATAGATCCCCAAAGGCCCCATTGGACCCGTCCTTGGATAGACGAACCACTCTCACACACTTAATATTTTCATAGTTCATCAATCACATCAAAATAACATGAAACGTAACTTAATTTAATATATGTACTTGCCTTGATTGACGACAAATTAATGAATTTACAAAAATGCCTAGATGGGGATGTTCGGTATGAGTTCTTTACAAAGCCCGTGATCTTAATATACAACAATGCTAAAGTCAACAAACACAACTCCCTCTGGAAACCCTTTGAGGCAATTAATCAAACACCTAACTTGCATGGTTTGAAACCAATCTATACAACCTCAAGAACAACGATATAAAATCCTTAAAGTACGAGAATCGCTGTTAATTGTCCCGTTGTTAAATTTAACAGCGGTTGTCTAAGAACCGCTGTTAAATTCCATTTATTGTCTAACAAATGTTGTTGAACAACCGCTGTTAAATTTATTTATTTTTTTAAATAATTTTTTTAATAAATTAAAATTATTTTTTTAAAAAAATATAGCCCCAACGCAACCCGCACATAATATGTATAAATGTGCATTTCCGCTACTAACAGGTTTGAACCTGTGACCTCAATAAGATGGAGATGGGTATCAAACCAGTGAGCCAAAGTCATTTGTTGTTCTAATATTGATTTATATTATATAAGTGTACAATAAACCATATATATATGTATATAAATATATATATATAAAATATATATTATATATATATATATGTTTGTTAATATTTTCAGAATTATTTTCAAAATATATTAATATTTAACAAAATATTTTAATATATAATGTAATATAATTTTTAATATTAATATATAACAAAATATATTAATATTCAATATATTCCACATTTGATATAATATAATTCATAAAATAATATGTATATATTATAATTTTTAATATATAATGTAATATAATTTTTAATATTAATATATAACAAAATATATTGATATTCAATATATTCCACATTTGATATAATATAATTCATAAAATAATATGTATGTATTATAATTTTTAATATATAATGTAATATAATTTTTAATATTCATATATAACAAAATATATTAATATTCAATATATTGCACATTTGATATAATATAATTCATAAAATAATATGTATGTATTATAATTTTTAATATATAATGTAATATAAGTTTTAATATTAATATATAACAAAATATATTAATATTCAATATATTTCACATTTGATATAATATAATTCATAAAGTAATATGTATATATTATAATGTTTAATATATAATGTAATATAATTTTTAATATTAATATATAACAAAATATATTAATATTCAATATATTCCACATTTGATATAATATAATTCATAAAATATAATTTATGTATTATAATTTTTAATATATAATGTAATATAATTTTTAATATTAATATATAACAAAATATATTAATATTTAATATATTCCACATTTAATATAATATAATTCATAAAATAATATGTATGTATTATAATTTTTAATATATAATGTAATATAATTTTTAATATTAATATATAACAAAATATATTAATATTCAATATATTCCACATTTGATATAATATAATTCATAAAATAATATGTATATATTATAATTTTTAATATATAATGTAATATAATTTTTAATATTAATATATAACAAAATATATTAATATTCAATATATTCCACATTTGATATAATATAATTCATAAAATAATATGTATGTATTATAATTTTTAATATATAATGTAATATAATTTTTATATTAATATATAACAAAATATATTAATATTCAATATATTGCACATGTAATATAATATAATTCATAAAATAATATGTATGTATTATAATTTTTAATATATAATGTAATATAATTTTTAATATTAATATATAACAAAATATCTTAATATTCAATATATTGCATATTTAACAGCGGTTCTAGAAAGAACCGCTGTTAAAATACAAGTTTAACAGCGGTTCTAAGAGAACCGCTGTTAAATGTACAGATTTAACTGCGGTTCTACAAAAACCGCTGTTAAATGTGCAGATTTAACAGCGGTTCCGCGGAAAACCGTTGTTAAATTGCCATCGTTTCATTTTAACAGCGGTTTTTTTAGAACCGTTGAAATGCCGCAGTTAAATGCTGTTTTTATAGTAGTGCTAGCACTCACAAAGATACTGCTATCAATATGCAATCACGACCATCATTCCGAAGTAAATAAGAACAATCTATCAAAACACGCAAAAGTACCCAACTTGAGTTGTTAGGATAGATTACATCAAATCAATGATCAACGATGAATGGAGAAAGATGGTTGATAGAATCATGATATAAACTCTAATTCAAGCCTTTAGGATGAAAATATAAAGCACTCGGATAGAATATGTAACAACCCCATAATATTCGGTGTATGCCACAACACCATGATTTCCCACCTCGGATTTACCAGACTAAATTCCATTGCAATCACACTCCAACCTTGAAGGTTCTAATATAAAAAATTAAAAAACGCCACAATAATAATCAATCTGTTGTAAACTTGAGAGAAAAAGAGAAAAATTGGAAGAGAAGGAGAATAATGTGTATATTCTTATGAGGGCCAAAGGCCTTTATTTATAGGTACACATCTAGGGTTTCGGGGGGTATAAAGGTCATTCATTAATAAATACATTAATTACAACACTCCCCCTTGAATGACCTTTAATACATGATGTCTCATTAAAACCTTGTCGGGAAAATCCAGTGGGAAAAAACCCGATCGAAGGAAAAAGAGTACAGCTACTCCCCCTGAAATCGATTTCATAAGATCTTTGAGTTGACGCATTCCGATCTTGTATACTAGTCTTCTGAATGTTGATGTCGGCAACGCCTTTGTGAATAAGTTCGCTGACTAATCACTTAAGTGAATATTGATGTATCTACCTTTTGAGATACAAGTGACATCGTCTTCATACAATATTTCCTCTTGAATATTATGATGTTCATGCCTCATCAACTCCTTCGGAAAAACTCTGTGGGAAAAAACCGATAGAGAAAAAGAGTACATAGTATAAATTTGCTCATGTGTTGCATTGGTTGCCTCGTTAAAAACCTTAACTAAGAAAACCCGGTGGGAAAAAACTTAGAAAGGGAAAAAGAGTACAACCATTTGGTCTTCAGGACCTTTTGACCTTCAGGGTCGACATAATCTTCAAACTGATTTAAAAGTTATCACTTCTCCCCCTCAAGATAACAATCTTGTACTCCAATACCATGAATATAATTTTCAGACATGGAGAGATTTAGTGAATAAGTCTGCTAGATTATCATTATTGCTCTTCTGAAGCTCATGTGGAAATAAATTTCATCTTACTTGCCCAAACATTATATGCAATACATAAATGGAGAATATTTCTCATCAAAATGAATAGGCAGTATGAGAACAAATATGAGATCATAATACCCTAATAGCCACCAATATTGAATCTCGATCTCTTTCATGTAATAGACCACTATGGTTAATACCATTCCACATTCTCCTTCTTGGAGAAATATTAAATTTTGCTAGCATGTTAACTTCAAATTGTATATCAGGCCTGATAATATAATGCTTCAATAGCATACAAGTACGGAACTTCTGGTCCTCTTATATCTTTGATATTTTCTTGAGATCTATATGAGTCGGTATCCACTTCAAGTGGTAAGACAACCTTTAGGCAGCTAAATGGATAAAAACTTTCCATCATATATGCTCGATCTACAAGTCGAGACAATACTAATACTTAGTTTTATCTAAGTTTTTCATTTTGAACTTGTCTTTAGACACGAGTTCAAATAATTCACATATATCCTCTTCAGGAGGAATTCACTTAGTCGGTTGATCCACCAGACTATTTCAAAATGTATAAATATTTATAACTCAAAATAATACATATTGTGAATTTCACGTTCCTATTACTTTAGGAACCTCAAGTCCGTCAGGGACTTTCATATAGATATTCGCGTCCAATGACCCATAGAAAAATGTGGTGATGACATCACTAATTGAATATCTATATTCATAATAATTGTCATATGTATATTAAATGACGAAATTTAGTGCCAACGGGAGAATATGTTTTGGGTATGCGCTTAAACCCTTGATATGCTAATCTCGCTTATCTTTCACCACTTTATTTTATTTTGCGAGTTAAGCTTTCTCTCAATTGCTTATATTTTATTTAGTGCTTCAGGCACTCCACTAGCAATTGTTGAGACACAAAGTGTTGTCGACAACTATCATTCTTATAAACAATTCTCCCATATTCACAAAGTCAATGACAACTTCAACAAAATCAAATATTCATCCCATAACATTTGATTTGGTCGTCCCATAATCCCAATATTATAATTATTTAGTGCACGTGCAAATTAAGGTATTGGGATTCTCGTCTTCGAGATGATCCTCTTCAGGAGGTTTTTGAAGTGATGTTATTAGTTTAATAAATGTGTATTCATGGATTTTATCTTTAATACTAATAAAGAATATGAATCTCACGCTTCTGGCGTCGAGGAGTATCAACAAATATATTTCGTTCACATTCGACTTTAATTCTTTATAGTACATATACAACTGGTATATGAGATTTCATCACTCCTTTGACAATCATAACTTGTTGAACTTCGAGTTCATAGTGCGTAAATTTAAATATCCAACCCAACGATAATTTTCCGACTTTCTCTTATTTATATTTCATATCTCCCCCTAATGTTGGGAATATTGAGTTAGATTATAAAATCAGCGTATCAAATGATCAATTGACCCCAATTTTAGGCTCTAAATATGTATTTTGACAAAGTATACATGTATTTTTCATGTAGCCCATATAGATACGTGAAATTATCATATGAGAAATCCTCTTCCGGAGGTATTTTAATCACGCACTAATTACATATTGATCCAAATATTTATGCCTTGGTAATAATTTGGATCCTTGAATTATAAATTCATCGCAACATGGTCATTGGATGCAAAATACATCATGTAATTATTTGATACTCATTGTAGAATCAATATATAACTAGTTTGATTCTCGTCGAAGGATTAATGAAGCTCTTCGAGAGATAATAACAAGAATATTATCATTTGAATTCTACCAATCCTTCAGGGATTGTTTTAATAAGATATGGCAAATCAATTTCAATATCATTCCACAAATAAGATTGATCAAATCAATGTTAATATGACATATTGCATTTTTTTTTTCATTGGAGATAAACATATCACCTAAAACATTAAAATAATATAAGGATAATGATTAAAATAATTAAATAATGAGAATAGAAGATAACAATGCTCGAAATAAAGCATAGAAAAATGCAATCTCAAAATTTTAATATTCTTCAGGAATACTAAATTTATTTAACGTGATCATCATAAACTTATTATAAAATTATGATGAGATATCGTTGTGTTGTTCTTCAGGAACTTCAACTATTTATTTTTAATTATCTTCAAGATTATTGAGATTGCAAATTTGTGTTTCTTCAAGAAACTAGTTAGAGGATAAACATATATCACCTACAATATGAATTATTCTTCAAGAATTTGTAATATTCATCAAGAATATTCATTGTGTTACTTCAGAGCAACAATTTAAATCAATATAATGATAAGCGTAAAATAATTTAATAACGAGAAGGAGTACAAATGCTCAAAGTAAAGTTCAAAAAATTGCAACCCCAATATTTAATATTCTTCAAGAATATTAAATAACTTATTTAATGTGTTCATCATAAACACATTGTTTTTAGTATGATAAGATATTGATGTCTTCATTAAGAACATCAACTATTTATTTATTAATAATCTTCAAGATTATTAAGAATATTGTAATTTATGTTTCTTCTAGAAACTACAAAATTAGTGCAATATAATCGATTGCATAATTAAATCATATAGAAACAGAAAGACATGCATTATAAAAAATTTATAATAATCAAAACATGTCGATGCAATTGAGCAAATCACAATTTCTGCACAAGTAACAAAATACTTCTATTTTAATATCATGATTTACAGTTTATGAAATGTATATATTATTAACAATAGTTTTTATATCCATTGATTTTTTTTTCTATAATTATGACACAACATACCTTAATAGTAGAATCATAAGAAAATGAATCAATTGAATCTGTCATATTATAAGTCATTCATAGATAATTGTTCAAGCACTGAACCAAAATATTCATATCATATTTTAAATTGTACAGTATGTCTTAATCCAAAATTATTCAATCAAAATATCATCAAAAGTTATTTTTGAAAAATTCTTTCAATTTTCGTAACTTTCGATCGATAATAATGTTAATACAATATCAAATTTAAATCTATAGCTTCATACCTCTAGGAAGTCGATCCACCAAAAGAATGGAGAAGGTAGAACCATAGATCTAAAAAGAATTAGATAATATGAGGTAGAACTGTCGTGAATAAATATGTGAAAAAGCTCAAGATAATCGTGCTACTTCGGGAGCAACGATGTGTAATCTTTATGATTATGATAAATTGTAACCATATATCAATCGTGCTACTTCGAGTTAATAATTGAAACATAATGTTATGCTTCTAATTTGTAATGTAGTTTCGTTATGAAACTTCGAGTTCCAATAATATAATAATCGATACTTCTCAACTTTAAGTTCAAGAATTTTGATATGAAACTTCTAGTTTCAAATCATTATTAAGAAGAACGTCGTATACTTCAATTAAACTATGTGAAACTACAAGTTCATATTTAAATGGTGAATATTATGTAGAACTTTAGGTTCTTATCATGTGAAAGCGAAACTACAAGTTTCTGTATAAAGATCTTTAAATATTTAACATATCACATGGTCATACTAATATTGAAACTTCAGGTTTCATAATTTATTCGCGAGATACTTGTAACAGATGAAACTTCGGGTTTCAAATTTATTCACGTAATGTTTGTAAAGCATATGAAACTTCGGGTCTCATATTTACTTATCTAGACGTGCATAATTGACATATAACTTAATGTGCTTTACTAATGAAACAGCAAGTGTCAATATAGTTAATAGAAATATCATCGGCTACTTGAGGAGCGGATAACATGTTATTTGTACCACTTCGGGAGTACAAATTTTGTAAGAATATTATTTGAATAATTCAGAATCTAAAAAAAATCAAAACATGAAAGTTGTAGATTTATCTTTCAGATTTCTAAATCATCTTAAAACATTTAAATCAGACTTCGGATGACTGAGATACGATCAATTTAGTGGACAACAATTGATCACAAACTTCAATTCGGAGCAGCCACTTGATTCTCGATTTAAGCATCGCTACTATCCGAATCTGAGAAAACTCAAAACATGAAAGTCGTAGAATCTTTTGTTAACTTTCCAAATCATCCAAAAACACCTCATTCGGAGTTCGGATGAGATCTATACACTCGATTTACTGAACTACAGGAAATCTATACAAAAACACCAAAATAACTCGATTAATATCGATTCTTCAATCTTACTACACGATGATTGCTCGTCTTGATAATTTTGGAGCATCAATAACGCATATAAAGCGTTGGAAACTGCAGGTTACTATTGACCTTTGAATCTTCGGGACCCAAATATTAAATATTATGATATTCAAGATCAAGAAATAATATTAGAACAAGTATATTTGTCAATAGTATTGCAATTAATTGTGCTACTTCTGGAGCAATAATTTTAAGAAATAAAATTACACGATAACAAAATAGTGCAAAATAAAATAAATAAAAAGAAAGTGCTTCTTCAAGAGCCCAGATAATATTCTTCAGGAATATTATTTTGTGTTCTTCATCAGGAATTTACACAATTTTTTAGATCTCGTAGTGTTCTTCAGGAACACATCATATTCAACTAGGATATGACGAAATAATATTGTATTTGTTCAAGAATCTTTTAACTCAATAATCTTCTGGACTATTAAGAATTGTTAGATCTTGTTTCTTCATGAAACAAGAATTTATCGATTTGATAATAGATTTCTCAGATCATCATATATATTATTTATGTATGATGATAGTGAAATCAGAATAATTAGTAGAGAATATATGAAATATGCATATAATCTACATTAAAATAACAATTATATAATTAAGTCTAAATCTACATATAATCATAACTTTTTTTTTTCTTCCTCATCTGTTTTTCATTTTCCTTCCCCTTTTTTTTCATGGCTTTTCATTTTTTTTTCTTGTTAGATGTCGTGACCTCCTTTTTTTTTCTTCTTTCTTCATGACTTCTCTGTTAGTAACAAACATATTCACACACACAGAAGAATACCTCATAGGGAGCTTCTCAGATGATAAAAACCGCCAATTCCGTCTGATCTGTGCGCTGTAGAACGGGGATGGAGGCGCTGGGGTGGCTGGTCGGTATCACAGGGCTGTTTCTCGGGTCAGATCCGGATGATGGTGCGTCTGCAACGGGTCGGCATCTCGATAGCTTGGGTTAGGTGATACTCATATGATATAAAATTGATGTTTTGATATGCAGAATTATTTTTCTGAATCTCCACCAATTAGAGACTCATCGTGCTGATAACGTGTTGTAAACTTGAGAGAAAAAGAGAAAAATTGGAAGAGAAGAAGAATAATGTGTATATTCTTATGAGGGCCAAAGGCCTTTATTTATAGGTACACATCTAGGGTTTCGGGGGGTATAAAGGTCATTCATTAATAAATACATTAATTACAACACAATCATCCAGATCATCCGGTAAATACTCCGACGAAAATATACAATATCCCAAGAAAAACAAATTCAACATACCACAGAAAAGGAAAAATTCCTATAGTACTCGAGTACCAACATACAAATGTTCGACACAAAAATAAAAGACAACTCAAGAGAACACGTAATAACTCAGAATAGTATCATGCTTGGACATCACCGTCGTACTGTCCTGGTGCCCGCTCGTCTGATCGCTCTAAACCTAAAATATATGAAAGATACTTCCCCGAATGGGGCTTGCCGTGTAATAACTAGTGCAAGTATATATAAATGAACCCTCACATCTTGCACATTAATGTACATGGATCAATATTTGTCAAAAGACGAGATAATGATTCTGAAAAGCAATATCTAAATGTCACAATAGTAAAAAATCACTCATGATTAACCGTGGACCCGACCAGTTGCGGATCCCTCCGAGGCTCCATCTGACCCTCATGGAGTAGTTAACCCCAATATTTGTAAACCCGATCAGAGATTATGGATTTCCCAGAGGTCCCACCGGACCCTCCCGGAGTGAACCTATATACTCTCCCACGCATATGCATTACTTTTTACATTTATGAATGTAATTTCATAGGAATTACTTTCCTTTGAGACATGATGAAAAGCTACGAGATGACAGATGACCGCGATTGAATGGAATCAAAAACTCCGAACCTAAATTATACATAAAATATTTATTAACATCACGGATGATTTTGAAACTGAATTATACCCGAAACTCCACCTATATTCATGTAAATCAACAAGTCAACAAGAAGATGGTGTATCACAACCAACACTCTCGATTTTCACCAAAATATAGAAATCACAACATGAATTCATAGGGGAAGCATGCATTCGAGATATATAGTTCATGCACAACAAGAATCTTAGAGTAATTCATGCTGAAATGATCGAAATATTGAAAACCCCAAAATTCAAAAAATAAATTTCTAGGATGATTACCTCGAATAAAAGGATGGAAGGATGATTTGATGTTGTTAATATACACTAAACCCTTGTTGACAATGATGGAAAATGGTAAACCCGATCAATAGTAAATGGACTCTTCAATCATTACTCCAATCTAAGGTGCATGCCCAAGTTGTCTTCCAATTTCTGAATATTCTGCTCGATCTGACCGTATGACTGCAGATGAAAGGACGCACCGAGTCTCAATTTAGTATCCAAGGGCTGATGGACAGCCCTCCAGAGATATGACACAAAATAGATATCCTGATCAGACACAATGCTCTTAGGCATATCGTGAAGTCTAACAATATCTGCAATAAAAACTCGAGCCAATCTCTCGGGTCCCCACGTATTCTTATCAAGACCGGAAGTGTTCTTATCAAATAATTGATAAATAGTTGGTGTAAATTATTCGGTATAAATTGATAAATAATTGATAAATAGTTGGTGTAAATAGATAAATAGTTGGTGTAAATAATTGATAAATAGTTGTTCTTATCAAGACCGGAAGTGTTCAGTATCCGTATCCAAAAAATTGAGCAATTATTCTTATCAAATAATTGTTCATTAACTATTTAGATTGATGTAAATTTTAAATAGTTGGTGGTTTATATTGATGTATGTTGTATGCATTGAACTGAATTAGGTGTCTGCTGAAGAGTTTCATTGTATTCTTTCAAAGAAATATTTCTAAATGCGCCACCTTCCTGAATGAATTCATCCTCCAGGAAGTATTCTTGCAAAGCAACGATGATCTTTCGATCTTCGGATATGTAGAATATATCACCCATCATCCTGGATGGGAATCCAATCAAACATGAAGAATATAAAGACCCTATGCTTATTGAAGTAATGTTTTTGGTATTCGAGAAGTTAAGGACGATAAATTTTAGAGGAGACGCCATGACTAGAGTTATATGTGTAATCCATTATTCTCACCTTGGGGTACTCATACTGTTGTAATATATAATATATTATATGTCAATCATAATATATCCTTGATATCCATTAAGTGCACTGATCTGGTAAGTCTGTCGATGATCACCCAAATCATATTCATCCCCTGTGGAACAATATTTTTTAGATCATTTTATATATTTTGATGATATGTTTTTTTAACCAAAATTTACTTAAAACATATTTTTCCTTCAGTTAACGTACGTAAAACAAACCATCTTAACGTACGTAACATTCATAGTTGTTTGCAAGATTTTCAGTACAGTTAACGTACGTAACTCGCCTATCATAACGTACGTAACACTCATTGTTTTCGTAAGTTTTTATGTACAGGTAACGTACGTAACCAGCTTTAGCTAACGTACGTAATGTTTGAAATATTCTGACCGTTGGAAAAGTCATTAGCCGTTACAACAAGTCGTCACACTCAACGAATCTCTGACTGGAAGATTACGTACGTAACCATACAGTACGTAATGTACATAACGTATATTATCAGATCTCACTGAACCAGTTCTCCACTGTTAGTTACGGCCGCTACTCAAAGCATATAACGTACGTAACGTTTATACCGTACGTAACCAACAGCGCCTAACGTACGTAAGCATTGAAACTGCTCCAACGGGAAAACGAGCTCAAGAAGGCTATAAATAGCTCACTTCAAGGAGATGGAAGACACACAAGTATTCTGAGCTTCCAAGCATACTCAAGCAATTCCAAGCATATATTTTGGGAGTTCTACTTATCCTATATTGTGATACGAGAAGATTTGTTCTATAATTTCCAATCTTCATTCTTGTATCAAAGAGCGACATATTGTGTAAAGTCGAGTTCCTACTCGCATCTATTTTTTAAGGTTATCTTGTACCCGGAAAAACAAGAGAGTTTTAGTGAGGTTGTTCTTGAGCCCGGAAATCAAGAAATTGTAAGAGTTGGCACTAAACTAGAAAGTGCATTCTAAGTTCTAAGAAAAATCCTAGTCGATAAAACTAGGTAGGGGACGTAGGCTTCGTTAATAGCCGAACCTCTCGAACAATTTCTTGTGTTATTTCTCTTCCGCATTTTAATTACTCCGATATTTTTGCTTCCGCACAAAAAGAGTTTAATACTCTTATCCGCACTATTCAACCCCCCTTCTAGTGGCGGTACCAATCTAACAATTGGTATCAGAGCGGTCTCTTTTTCACCGGATTAACACCCGCTAGAGAAAAGATCCAGAAATGGCCTTTATCCACTCCTCCGTTGAAGGCAATGCTCTCAATCGCCCTCCCTTCTTCGATGGTTCAAACTTTATGACATGGAAGAAGAAGATGTCCATCTTCATCCGAGCTCACGACATTGAAATATGGAAGGCCATTGCCCTTGGACCTACCATTCCTAAGAAGACGGATGGCTCTCTCAAAAGTTTTGAAGAGTACGACAATGCCGACTGGAAGAACGATCACTTCAATAGTAAAGCCACTCAATTGCTTTACTGTGCTCTCAATCCAGAAGATCACAATAGAATTTCTTCTTGCAAGACGGTGAAAGAAATCTGGAAAATGTTAGAGATCACCCATGAAGGTACGAGTCAAGTTAAGGAAACCAAAATCAATATGCTTCTTCACGATTATGAACTCTTCACTATGAAAGAAGAAGAAAGCATTACCACTATGCTTGACCATTTCTCGGCAATCACTAATGGGCTAGCTTCATTCGGGAAACCGATATCAAGTAGTGATAAAGCCAAGAAAATCCTTCGGTCTCTACCAAGAGAATGGGATGCCACTGTTACGGCTATCATGGAGTCGAAAGACCTCAACACCATAGAATTCAGCGCTCTTATCGGATCTCTCATTAATTATGATATTGTCATTAAATCTCAAAATTCGAAACCAAAACCCAAGGAGAGAGAAAGGACAATCGCCTTCAAAGCCAAAGAATAAAGCGATCTAGAGGATGAACCTATCGAAGAAGAGGACGAAGAAACTGCCTTTTATGCCAAAAACATAAAGAAATTCAAAAATCTTCTACAAAGGCGCCGGAGAGACATCAAGCAAGAATCAAGGGATGAATCCAAAAAGACTCACTTCCCTCAAAACAAAAAGTTCGACAACACTTGTCGAAGGTGCGGCGTTCCAGGCCATTTTGCGAAAGATTGTCGTGCTGCTGCTCTCATAAGTTCATCAAAACCACCTCACAAAAAGTTCAAAAAAAAGGAAGTTTATGTCGCCACATGGAGCGATGATGACGAGGATGATGAACCGCAAGTCCAAACCAATCTTGCTCTAATGGCTCGCGCATCCGAAGATAGTGACGATGAAGTCGAGGTTAGTGATTCTCATGAAGAACTACTTGATGCTTTTGAATCCCTAAATAATGAATACGAAAAGGCTTGCAATAGTAATAAAGATTTGAAAAAGAAAATAAAACTCCTTGAAAATGAAAATGCAAAATTATTAAAAAACAAGGAAGTTTCGATTGATCATACGAATTGTTTGGAAACTGAGAAAATTCTGAGAGATGATTTGTACAAAACTCAGAAAGAATTAAAACTTTATGTTAGAAAATTCTCATGTGGTAATGACAAATTCGAGCAACTATTATTTGGTCAAAAATTTTCTCTTTCAAAACAAGGACTTGGGTATAATTCATTTCCAATGAAAAAAGTCCTTAGAAATTACCACGAAAGATTCAGACAGTTTAAAAATGGGAATTCCATCATGTCCAAAATGTTTAAAACCTGGACATACCGAAACTTACTGTCGAAGTTCTAGACGTACTATAAGGGTTAAACAAATTTGGGTACCAAAATGGACCGTTGTTAAAAATCAAGTTTTTTTATCTAACTCCTCAGGACCCAAATTAGCCTAGGTACCTATAAAACGGAAGAAAATTGTTTTTGTAGGTACAAGCAAGGAAGACAACATTATCAAACAAATGGTATATTGATAGTGGATGTTCAAATCACATGAGTGGTAATGAACATCTCTTTACGGAGCTGAAAAAGGAAGATCGTGGCTGTGTTACCTTTGGCGATAATAAAAAGGGCCAAATAAAAGGGACAGGTAAAATTGGTAAGAAACCTTTACCTACTATTGAAAATGTTCTATTTGTTGATGGAATTTGCCATAATCTTCTAAGTGTTTCCCAACTTTGTGACACTGGTCTTAAACTAGTTTTTGAAATTACGCATTGCACGGCAATGAGAAAAGACCAAATCGTTTTTATTGGATTGCGTTATGGAAATATTTACATTGTTGATCTCCAAGATGAATCTTCTTTCAATGAAAAATGTCTACTTTCATACGATGAAAATGCCGTTATTTGGCACCGAAAATTGGGACATGCCTCTTTACCACTTATTTCAAAATTGGCCAAAAATGATATTGTCCGTGGTCTACCAAAATTAAATTTCAGAAGAGACCACATTTGTGAGGCATGTATTAAAGGTAAACATGCAAGAGGCTCGTTTAAACCGAAAATGGAAATTTCTACTAGTCGCATTCTTGAAGTAATTCATATGGATTTAATTGGTCTGTCTCGACATGCCAGTCTAACAGGTAAACTTTATACTTTAGTTCTTGTCGATGATTTTTCGAGATTTATTTGGGTAAAATTCTTAGCTAATAAAGATGATGCTTTTAACGAGTTTGTTAAGTGGTGTAAAGTTACCCAGAAGGAAAAAGAATTACCGGTTATCGCCATTCGAACCGATCATGGTGGAGAATTTGATTCTAATCTCTTTGAAGATTGGTGCGATAAATATGGTATTGGGCACAATTTTTCGGCACCTTGGACACCTCAACAAAATGGATTTGTCGAGAGGAAGAATTGCTCTCTAGAAGAAATGAGCCGGACAATGCTCAATGAGTGTGGCCTTCCTAAATATTTTTGGGCCGAAGCAGTTAACACCACTTGTTATGTTATTAATCGTGTCCATCTGAAGAGAAACAAAATGATGACTCCCTATGATATTTTTAAAGGTAAAAATCCCAATTTATCTTATTTTCATCCATTTGGTTGTAAAGTGTTTATTCATAATAATGGTAAGGATAATTTGGGTAAATTCGATTCAAAATTAGATATTGGAATATTTCTTGGTTATTCTACTAATAGTAAAGCGTATCGTGTATTTAATTGTAGAAGAGGCTCGGTAGAAGAGTTTATTCATGTAAAATTCGATGATACAGTTTTACCCCCGAGAAAGGTTGTTTTTGATGATGATGCAGGTATGGTTCCAGCTAACGACGTATCCGAAGTATCAAAGGAGTTGGAGAAGCTCGACGTAAGCTCGGACAAGTAGGAGGAAAATACTTTCAACCTTCCTAAAGATTGGGCAATCGTGAAAGACCATCCGATGGAACAAATTCTCGAAAAAATCGATGAAGGTGTACGAACTAGGAGGAATATAAATGATTGTATTAACAATATTGCGTTTATTTCTCTTACAGAACCAAAGAATATCGATGAGGCCATAAATGATGAGAATTGGGCTATCGCTATGCAAGAAGAGCTAAACCAATTCGAAAGAAATAATGTTTGGGAATTAGTTCCGGCACCTGTAGACAAATCAATCATTGGCACCAAATGGGTACATAAAATTAAAACCGATGATGATGGTCTCCCAATTAAAAATAAATCGAGGTTGGTCGCCCAAGGTTATAATCAAGAAGAAGGCTTGGATTATGAAGAAACGTTTGCTCCTGTTGCTCGTCTTCAAGCTATTCGTCTCCTCTGTGCCTTTGCCTCATATAAGAAGATCAAACTCCATCAAATGGATGTAAAGAGTGCGTTCCTAAATGGAATCATCCATGAGGAAGTGTATGTCAAGCAACCACCGGGTTTTGAAGATTATGATCATCCGGATCATGTGTACAAGCTCCATAAAGCTCTCTATGGATTAAAATAAGCTCCGAGAGCATGGTATGAGCGTTTAAGCTCTTTTCTTATTTCAAATGGGTATAAAAGAGGTAATGTTGATAATACCCTATTCATTAAAGTTTTAAGTGATGATATGCTAATTTGTCAAATTTATGTGGACGATATTGTTTTTGGTGCAACTAACGAATCTCTGTCCAAAGAATTTTCAAATCTTATGAAGGGAGAGTTTGAAATGAGTATGATGGGAGAGTTGAAAAACTTTCTCGGACTCCAAATAAAGCAAATCAATGACGGAATATTCATTCACCAATCCAAGTACGTCAATGAGCTCCTAAAGAAATTTAAGATGGAAGATTGCAAAGAAATATCCACTCCTATGTCTTCCACTCTTAAACTCGACAAAGATGAAAAAGGTAAATATGTTGACCAAAAACAGTATCTAGGTATGATCGACTCTTTACTTTATTTAACTGCATCTAGACCCGATATAATGTTTGCTACTTGTCTATGTGCTCGCTTTCAAGCAAATCCTAAAGAATCTCATCTCATTGCATGCAAAAGGATTTTTCGATATTTAAAATATACTGCTGGGTTAGGTCTGTGGTATCCTTCTAGCATTGATTTTCAACTTTTTGCATATAGTGATGCCGACTTCGGTGGATGTAAAATTGATAGAAAAAGCACCACTGGAACTTGTTATTTTGTGAGTTCATGTTTAATTTCATGGGGGAGTAAGAAACAGACTAGTGTCGCTACTTCCACAGCTGAAGCAGAATATATGGCTGCGGGAAGTGCATGTGCACAAGTCCTTTGGATCAAAAATCAATTACTTGATTATGGCATCGAAGTTAAAAATACTCCTATTTTTTGTGACAATACGAGTGCCATTAATTTAAGCAAAAATCCCATTTTGCATAGTATGACAAAACACATAGAAATTCGTCACCATTTTATTCGTGACCATGTCCAAAACGGGAATATTCGTCTCTAATTTGTTGGTATTAATGAACAATTGGCTGATATTTTTACAAAACCATTACTCGAAGAGACTTTCAATTTTGTTCGCATAAATTTAGGAATGGGACATGTCGATCATTTTTAAATGTTGCATACTCATCATAGTTACATTAAATGGTCACTTAAATCGGGACATCATCGAAAGGAAAAGACTGTTCATTTGGTCTTGCTTACGGACGTTAAGAAGGGTCCATTACTTACTTAATAGGACCTTACGTACGTTACAGGATATCACGTTACGTACGTAACAAAATGCAGGATTTAGTCCAGGGATTTGAGGATTTCTCGCTACGTACGTTACAGAAAGGGTATAACGTACGTAAGCTGCCTTTGACCTTAATACTTATAAACCCATTTCGACCGTCTCTTGTCATTTCACTCCAATCCCTATAATCGACGATGAAGAACTCTATTCACAACCTATCGAAACTTCAATTTCGTCCATCAACCTTCACTTTTCCGGCCGATTCACTCAAGATGGCATCCAGAACCGGAAAGAAACGAAGAGGAGAAACCTCTCAAACGTCTTCCTCGCCTTCCGGAGAACCAACTTTTCGGAATGCTCAAGCTACCAAAATTTTCAATGAAATCCTTATCGACGAAGAGGTAACTCCGAGTCACAATTTTGATTTCGAATCCCTAAATTTTGTTGGTGTTGCTATCGAAGAATTCTTCGATATGCTTGGAGTAAATCGTTTTGTTAGCCTAGCCCGTCCGATATATGTGGATTGTGTGAAAGAGTTTTATGCAATTTTTTTTGTCACGTATGATTCTGATGGATTGGCCGTGGTTAACTCTCTTGTCTGTGGTAAACCTATCTCCTTTGATGCCGTAAAGCTTTCGGAACTCTTTGGTCTCCCTAATGAGGGATTTCGTTGTAAAGGAGAGTTTTCCGCTCCAGAAGAAGTCATTGACAATTTTTCTGACGATGAAAGTTATGGAGTTCATGAGTCTAAGGTCCGTGATTTCTTGACGGACAAAGCTGTAATTGAAGTTCATTCCGGTCGTTTTGAAAATAATGATTTCGGAATAAATATTCATTTACTACACGATGCTATCACTCAGCATCGTCTTGTAAATATGGACATGGAAATAATCTATCTCGTGTGGAAAGATCATCAAGTCAACTTTGCGTTTATTGTGCTAAAATGGTTCGTGGAAAAAGAACAAATTTTCCACAAAAAGAGTTACGCAAAAGTTGATCGCCAAAGAAAATCTGGAATGCCATTTGGGTCGATCTTAACAGAAATATTTGAGAATGCAGGAGTTGATTTATCTGGGCTTCATGGGGTTCCTATTCCTAGGGGGAGCTTAGTCACCGAGGGGACTATACGAACGATGAGGTATCTACACATGAGAAATCATGGGTGGATATACTTTGCGTACCTCAAGGATGACGATCGGCTTGTAGATGGGGGTGCTCTTCCGAGACCGAAGGAGAGGATCACGTCTAGGGGGATTGAGCATACTAGACCTCGTCCTTCATCTCAGCTCGGCTCTTCTCGCCCACGTCAAGAATCCTCTTTATCTCAGATGGCTACTCGAATGGATAGACTCGAGAAAGATATGAGCGAAATCAAAATCATGGTCAAAAGCATCTGCACTCACTTTGGGATACCACCGACACCTCCGGATGCGGACCTTGATTAGTCATATTATCTTTCTTATGATGATGTTCCCCTTTTTATTAAGACCAAACATTTCTTTCTCATGCATAAATTCTATTGGTGTTTTATTTTGAATATGTTTTGTTTGTATTTACTATCTTTGTTTTTATGAATTCTTATGGTTATTGTCTTGAATTTTGTTGTTTATTCTGTGTATCGCTGATTTTTACAGGATCTCTCAACTTTTTGTTAATGACAAAAAGGGGAAGAAAAATATGTATCGTTTTTGAAATCATTTTTGAAATAACCCTTGCTCGTTTTCAGGGTGAGCCTTATTCAAGGGAAAAGCTTATTAAATTTTTTTGGAAATCTTCCTAAACTCACGTTTTTTTTCAAAAACTCCCATACTTAAATTTTGTCATCATCAAAAAGGGGGAGATTGTGGAACAATATTTTTTAGATCATTTTATACATTTTGATGATGTGTTATTAAAACCAAAATTTACTTAAAACATATTTTTCCTTCAGTTAACGTACGTAAAACAAACCATCTTAACGTACGTAACATTCATAGTTGTTTGCAAGATTTTCAGTACAGTTAACGTACGTAACTCGCCTATAATAACGTACGTAACACTCATTGTTTTCGTAAGTTTTTCTGTACAGGTAACGTACGTAACCAGCTTTAGCTAACGTACGTAATGTTTGAAATATTCTGACTGTTGGAAAAGTCATTAGCCGTTACAACAAGTCGTCACACTCAACGGATCTCTGACTGGAAGATTACGTACGTAACCATACAGTACGTAACGTACGTAACGTATATTATCAGATCTCACTGAACCAGTTCTCCACTGTTCGTTACGACTGCTACTCAAAGCATATAATATATGTAACTTTCATAACGTACGTAACCAACAGCGCCTAACGTACGTAAGCATTGAAACTGCTCCAACGGGAAAATGAGCTCAAGAAGGCTATAAATAGCTCACTTCAAGGAGATGGAAGACATACAAGTATTCTGAGCTTACAAGCATACTCAAGCAATTCCAAGCATATATTTTGAGAGTTATACTTATTCTATATTGTGATACGAGAAGATTTGTTCGATAATTTCAAATCTTCATTCTTGTATCAAAGAGCGACATATCGTGTAAAGTCGAGTTCCTACTCGCATCTGTTTTTTAAGGTTAGCTTCTACCCGGAAAAACAAGAGAGTTTTAGTGAGGTTGTTCTTGAGCCCGGAAATCAAGAAATTGTAAGAGTTGGCACTAAACTAGAAAGTGCATTCTAAGTTCTAAGAAAAGTCCTAGTCGATAAAACTAGGTAGGGGACGTAGGCTTCGTTAATAGCCGAACCTCTCGAACAATTTCTTGTGTTCTTTCTCTTCCGCATTTTAATTACTCCGATATTTTTGCTTCCGCACAAAAAGAGTTCAATACTCTTATCCACATTATTTAACCCCCCTTCTAGTGGCGGTACCAATCTAACATCCCCGGCCTAGATCCTGCCATGATCGTGAAAGTACATAGAGATGTCTTCCCATTTCCACTTTGGAATAAGAAGCGGCTGCAACAACCCAGCTGGTTGTTGGTGTTCAATCTTGACTTGATGACAAGTCAACCACTTCAGAACAAATTCATTGATGTCTTTCTTCATTTTATTCCACCAGTAATTTCATTTCAAGTCCTTGTACATCTTACTCGTACCAAAATGGATGAAGTAAGGTGTAGCATGAGCCTCTTGGGGTATTCTATGCCTCAACTCCATATCATTTGGAACACAAATCCGACCCATAAACCTCAAAATGATATCCTCATGAACCATAAAGCCTGAAACTTCCCTTTTCGTCACATCCTCTTTGGTTTGACAAATCATCAGTTCATTCCATTGGTTTCTTTTGATGTCATCAACCAAAGACAAAGTAATTTCGAGAGTACACAGTAGACCTTGAACTCGATGAAGCCACACTTCAATCCCATACTGCATCAACTCTTGTGAGATCTTCGTTTTGCGGTGTGAGAACCTCTAGTATCTTAAGTGACACCAGTTTCCGACTCAACACGTCTGCAACAACATTGGCTTTTCCCCGATGATAAAGAATTTCCAAGCCGTAATCCTTTATTACTCCAATTAAGGATGCTGCCTCATATTAAGATCCTTCTCACTGAAAATGTACTTTAAACTCTTTCAGTCAGTATAAGTCCCACATGAAGAGGCATATAAGTAGTAGCGCTAAATTATTTATGCAAACATAAATGCGGCTAATTCTATGTAGTGAGTGGGATAGTTCATCTCACATGGCTTTAACTGACATAATGCGAAGGCTATCCTCTTATCATGCTTCATGAGTATACATTCGAGTCCCTGGCTCGAAGCATCAATATACACTGAAAACTCATCATTCCCCCAAGGTAGAGCTAAAATCGGCTCTATAGTCGAACATCTCTACAGTTCTTTGAAACATTGTTGCCTCTCATCATTCCATTCGAACTTTTCTGTCTTCTGAAGCAATTGCATAAGCGGATGAGCAAGTTTAGAGAACCCCTCAATGAACCTACAGTAGTATCCAGAGAGACCAAAAAGGCTAAAAACTTCCTTCATGTTCTTAGGCGGTGCCCAATCTAACATTGACTTGATTTTCTATGGGCCCACACGAATCCCTTCGGCTTCGGCCGGATCACATGTTTGAGAAACATAAGTTCTTTACGCGGATCTCTCAAAATGTCCAAAACCAAATGTAAATACTGAGCATGCTACCCCTCGTGAAAAGAATAAATTAGGATGTGTTCCATGAAGATGACTACACATTTATCGAGATACTCGATAAATATATTTTCATCAACTGCATAAACACTATCGGTGCGTTGTTTAGCCCGAAAGGCATAACCACAAACTCATAGTGTCCGTACCTCATACGAAAGCTAGTCTTCAGAATGTCGGATGCTGTCACCCGAATCTAATAATATCCTATCGAAAGTCGATCTTCGAGAATATTGTAGCTCCATATAACTTATCGAACAAATCATCTATTCGAGGCAAGGGTTATTTATTCTTAATGGTCACTTTGTTGAGCTCGCGATAGTCGATGCGTACATGCAGTGAGCCATCCTTCTTTTTCATGAATAAGACAGACGCACCCCATAGTGAGGCGCTAGGTCTAATGTATCTCTTATTTAACAGTTCTCCCAATCGACACTTCGATTCTTGCATTTCTGAAGGTGCCATGCAACCTTAGAAATTAGGGCCGCATTTGGCTATAAATCAGCAATAAACTCAACCTTGCATTCTGGCGGTAGTCCTGGGAAATTGTCTAGAAGGATTTTTGGATACTCACTTACTGC
This sequence comes from Orobanche coerulescens, assembly GCA_033398695.1. Classification (NCBI taxonomy): domain Eukaryota; kingdom Viridiplantae; phylum Streptophyta; class Magnoliopsida; order Lamiales; family Orobanchaceae; genus Orobanche; species Orobanche coerulescens. The sequence continues at coordinate 71,603,452 of CM065816.1, read as the reverse complement.
TGGGATCGAGGAAAATCCAACTCCTCCGTCCTCTGATTACATAGTGTAACACTAGTAACCCATACAACCCCCCTTAAGGACTTATGTTGCCTTCATGGTGCTGGTTTTATATTTCTAACCTTCTTTTGCATCCTACAAAAGAATGTTTGGTGTCGTCCTCAAACAACATCAAAATAACCCTTGTGCAATAGTTCATTATTGCTCCATGCCTATCAATCCAGTCTTCGCCGAGGACCAAATCTTTGTCTTTGATAACCATAAAAATCATATTCGAAGAATGAATTCTCTCCATAATTGTCACCAGACAATATCTAACTTCCTGATTCCCCACAATTCTATCCCCGCTAGGCAATTTAACAACAAAAGGCTCACAATCAATCAAACAATCAATATTCAACTGACGCACATAATCTAAGAAGATGAAAGAATGTGTGGCACCAAAATTAAAAAGTATTCTAACTAGGTGAGAAAGGACAGACCTATGGCCACTGTAGCCTCTAGATCATCACCCCTTATCATCTTATAAATGTGCCGATGCACCAAACCGGCACTGAAAACTCTCCCTCTAACGGGCTGATTGTAATATTCACACTTTCTATTTTTAGTCATTTTTATTTTTGGTGTATTTCCATTTTGGACAACTCACTTATATTGTTTTGGTATTCTGAAACTATTTTGTTCTGCATTCTTGGCCATCCGACGAGTTTCAGATTGTTTTATGTGACTATGCCTATTAGTGTAACTTTTCCCCGTTTAGGCTCGATTCTCGTAAATCTTATTTGGAACTGGCATTTTGTTTTTTCTACGTGTTCATTTTATATATTTAGACTGTTATGGTTTTGGAGGTTGTTATCTGACCTCGGGTTATGAATTTTCGGGAGTTTGGGCTGATTTGTAATTTTTCCATAGTTTTGGGCATTATTATTAGAATTGTTTTTCCGCTCTATCGGATGATTGGAATTATGTGTTTGATGGAGCTTGAGCTTTTCGGTTGTTATTCCTCACCAACGCTTCGTTGCTTGTTGGTAACTATCGAGTTTTGTACCTCCCGAGACGTGTTCGTTCTGACCGGACTTCACAATTGTATTGATGTATCAGAGCAGTTAGCGCACGCTAACCTTATATCTAGCGAGCGCTAATGTAACATTTGTAGTGCACGCTAATCTCACCCATAGTGCGTGTTAATCACACTGGACAGAAGGTTTCTGAGGTTTGGAATGAGTCAACTAGCGCATGTTAATGTCCTCATTGCGTCTGCTAATGAGATTGGACAAAATATTCTGGAGCTGGACAGGATGTTCAGGAAATTCTAGACTAAAGCAGTTAGCGCATGCTAACACACACCTTAGCGCACCCTAACGGGACTGGGTAGAAACTACTGGACTACATTTTTGCCTTTTAGTGCATGTCAAAACCTTCCCTAGCGCGCGCTAACCCTCATATGTATATATATGACAGTAGCGGCCAATTTTTGTCATTTTTCACTTTCATTCCTTCCTTCCGGCGACCTTGGCAATATTGTATGAGTGTAATGGTATATTTCAGCCAGATATCACCATCCATCAATATTTTAAAGTTCCTTGTGCAGATTTAATAACATCCTAGCATCTTTCACCGTTCTGATCGAGGTAAGATTCCTAGAACCCTAGTTTTGGGGATTTTGGGGGTTTCGATGTGATTTCATCTTTCTAGTCCGATTTAGCTTAGATTGTCGTTAGATTATGATTTTATAATTGTAATCCTTATTTTTCTTGAAGTGTTGTGGATTAGATTTCGAGATTTTCAGCATTAATTGAATAGGATCAATTATGTCAGCGTAGTGTCTGATGAATTGTTCCAAAGGGTAGAACTTAGGATTATTTTTTACGTTTCCAAGGTCTTGTGGTTGATTATATATCGTTATGTGAGAGGAGCAAAATTTTGAAGAATATTCGGACCAAAGTCCCTTCCGTTCACCTTTTCTTCGCGTCCAAATAACCGAGGCAAGTACATATTACATTATGTTATGTATGATACGAATTCGACATGAATGATGATTTATGAAAAACGTGTGTGTGTTGCGGTTCTTCCACCTGGGGACGGTTCGACAGAACCTCTGGGTGGCGATGCTAAGGGGCATGGCCGCGGAAGTGGTTTCCCACCTGGGACGGTTCGACGGGACCTCTGGGGTCGATGCTAAGGGGCACGTCCGCAGGTTACCAAGTGTGGTTGTTTTTGCGATGTTATGTAAAGTTGTGATCATTATGATGATGATGTCTCGATGAAACTTGTTATTCCGGAATATTGTTTTCTCAAATGTTTTCCACATGTGATAGTAGTGTTGAATTGTGTTTGTATATAATGTTGTGTAAGCACTAGCCATTCGAATGCAAAACCCCTTAAATGGGGGAAATGCGTTTCATGCATTTCAAGTATTGGACTATCCGAGGAGCCAGCACGGGAGGTACATCCAAAGTATGGTCAAGCATGATGTTATGAGGCTCGAGTCTGGGGTGTTTATTTTAATATGTTCATGTTATCTATCGGAGTCGGTTGAGTAAATGTTTTATGCTTTAAAGTTATTTGTTGAAGTCCCCTGAATATTTTAGACCCTGTCTTACTGTGTTCAAATCAAAATATTTTGGCCGAGGCCATGGCCTTATTTGCATTATTAAATATTATATCTTTATGAGATTATTATGAAGTTGTGTGAATATTCTAGCCTGGTATACCGTGATGAAGGTTCTACGGCGTGTAATGACCCTTATGAGTATTAGGTTGTTGAATTTATGGTATCAGAGCTTAGGTTGTGAAATACCTAGGTTGTCGGTCAATTTGGGTCTGTTGTTCAGTCGTAAGAGTCAGATGTTGAGCCTAACATCATCATGGTACCATCTCTTTGTGCGACCCGTGGTTGTAAGTCTCCTCAAACTGTTACGCTTCTGTATTATTTTTCTACATTAATTAAAATGATGAGTTGGGATACCGATGATGTAAATTGTAAACTGTGTTGATCTTGTCTCGTTTCGTTTCTTATTCGTCAGTATGTTGAGTGGTTGTGGTAAACCAGCTCGGGGACACGTCCGAGACCGTGTTCGTGGTGCTACTGGTAAGGGAGTTACGCCTTCCCAGTCATCCGCGGAGTCGGCTTCGCATTCAGTGCCGGATACGCCGCCCTTGAGTTCTGACGGACATCAGGACTTGTCAGTTAGCCAGGACCAACTGTCGCGCAATAATGCTGACGCAGGAGCTACTGCTATTCTCCAGCATTTGGTAGCTTAATTGGCTCAGATAGCTCAAGATGGGCAACAGAATCCACCCCCGACTGCAGAAGACGAAGCCAGCAATTGGCTTCAGAAGGTGACGAAGATGCACCCCTCTCGTTTTGCTGGTTCTACTGATTCCTTATGTTGGGAGAATTGGCTTTTCTAGTTTGGCAGGACTTCTGATGTCGTGGCTTTTCCAGATGGTAGGAGGATGCCTATTGCCCAATACCTCCTAGACAAGGATATGGTGGGAGACAGTGGCACCTAGAAATCGCATAGCTACCTAGGATGAGTTTTAGACCAATATGGAGGCAGAATATTGTCCATTGCCAGTTCGAGAGAGCAGAATCATCGAGTTCTTTATAGCTACGCCATAGGACTTACCGATATCCTAGGCCATCATTACCTACAATCAGGAGTTGAGTTATGTGAAAGATCAAGTGAGAATTGAGGCAGAAAAGATCCGCTATTTTAACATGCGTATGAAGCCGCACATCCGACATAGCATGGCACCACTTATGTGTACTACGTTGAAAGAATATCAGGATTGTGCTTTGGCGATTGAGATGGATACTCCAGAATCAGATCTTGGTTCCGTGTCTAAGAAATAGAAGACTACTTGAAATTTATAGCCGGTAAGTGTGGTAGTTTTTCTAAGTCGCAATTTGCTCCCGCATCAGGGAGAAGATCGTTTCATCAAGCTGAAGGCTCCCATGGTAACCGTTCGGTTCAGTCCTCTATTCCTGGTAACAGTGTGTGTTTTAATTGCAGTCATAGTGAGCACTTGGTGAAGGATTGTCCACTTCCATTGGTTACTTGTTACACTACAAAAAAAACTGGTTTTACCAACAAAAATTACCGACGGCGCTCTGCCATAGGTAAATACCTAAAATATCAACAGCATTAATGACGGCATCAATAACTAAATTTACCAACGGCATTAGCGACGGCAAGTTGGCGGGATGTTGGCGCGAACTTTACCATCAATTTTACCGACGGCATTGTTGATGGTATTTACCAACGGCTTCACCGACGGCAAGTTGCGTTGGTAAATTCTGAAACATCCTTATCCCACATCGAAAAAATACCACAACTTTCATCACCTTATAAACCAAAATCTTGCTGGGTAATATTGTGTGAAGACATTGGACCCGACCTCGACCGAGCCTCGACCTGACCCGACCTCGGCCGAGCCCCGACCCAACCCCACCCCAGACCAAAAAAAACAAGTTTTAATGCATAGAGATTTTAACAATGGCACCGTGTCGTCGGTAAATTACCAACAGCGGTTGTCGTCGGTAATCCGTTGGTAAAACCATTCTAGAATTTTGACAAGGAGAAATTTACCGAGGGATGGGGCGTCAGTAAGCCGTCATAAATCGATGATGGCGGAATTTTCCTTCGGGATTTTTTTACCATCGAAGGTTTTACTAATGGCAGTGCGATGTCGGTAATGGCATCGGTAACCGATTTTACCAATGGTATTTTGTTTTTGCCCTCGGTAATTGGTGTTAGTAAAAATAGTTTTTTTGTAGTGTTACTCCTGTGGGCAGAGTGGTCATCGCGCGGCTCATTGCGAGGTAGCTGCCAGAACAGTCAGAACTCCGATGGTAACTACAGTGCAGGGAGAACCTAGTGTCATCCAGAAGGCTCCAGTTTCACAGAGTCCTTAGAGTTCAGGTCGGGGTATAGGTCGGGGTCAGGTGGACAGTCGGGTAGTGTCGAGTTCAGGATCAGTACATCCCTATCTATACCAAATGAGACACACAAAGGATACATATGCTCCGGTGACATTAGATACTACCCAGATCCTTTCTCATCTAGTTTCGGTGCTATTTGATTCGGGTGCTACACATTCTTTTATTGCATGGGATTGTATACATCGTATTGGTATCGACTGTTTATTCGAGTGTGATCCATTCATAGTGGGTATGCCTAGTGGGGATCATATGATTGGGAACCGGGAAATCAAAGACCATCCAGTGATGATCCCCCCCGGGATTGGCACTTAAACCTCATTGTTGTAGACTGAAAGGGCGAGAATTTGATCCTCGGGTACGATTTACTGGATCTTCACGGTGCTATAATGGACTATCGGGCTCGTACTATCTCGATAGTGGCTGAGGATGGCACAGAACATACTCTTGTGGGATGTAAATTGGGTAGATCAGGAAGTGTGATCAACCCCTTGGAGGCGATGAAACTCCTGAACCAGGGTTGCGTAGGCTGTTGGTGCTACTCTTCGAAGACAGAAGATGGTAGAGTTAAGATGTCATTGATTCCAGTCGTTAATGAATATCCCGATGTATTTCTGGATGACTTACCAGGATTACCAGTGATGCTTCAGGTCTCGGACTTGATTGTGTATTGATGCAGAGGCATATGGGGATTGCTTATGCGTCTCGACAGTTGAAACCATATAAATCAAATTATCCTACTCATGATTTGGAATTAGCTGTGGTCATTTTCACTTTAAAGATTCAGCGGCATTATCTTTACAGATCGTCGTATAAGATTTACACGGACCACAAAAGTCTGAAGCACATTTTCAGCCTGAAGGAATTGAACATGAGGCAACATAGATGGTTCGAATTAATTAATGATTATGATCTCGAGATTTCTTACCATTCGGGCAAGGTGAATGTAGTAGCAGATGCATTAAGTCGTAATCCAATGTCACTTCAAATGTTAGAGGTACTTACACCTCAAGGCAAGATCCGACGAGACTTAATTGGTCAGAACAACGAGTTTTGGCTTCAGAGAATTCAGGGTTAGTTATGTGCGTTGGAAATCAATTCGTCCTTGATTGATGACATCAAGGCGATGCAGTAGGATGGCCTGTTTTTAGTTTAGTTGAGGGAGGATGTGAAGAGGGGGAAAGCTCCTGGATTTGTAATTCAAGATGATGGAGGTTTGAGATTTCATGGAATATTGTGTGTACCATGCGATGTTGAGTTGAGAAAGAAAATTTTGAGAGAAGCTCATCTATGCCATATTTCATACATCCTGGTATAAGTAAAATATACAAGGACATAAGGAGTAACTTTTGGTGGGGTAACTTGAAGAAGGATGTTAGTGAGTTTTTATCGAAGTGCTTGACCTGTCAGCAAGTTAAGATCGAGCATCAGCGACCCGCAGGGTTATTGCAACCACTTCATATTCCAAAGTGAAAGTGAAGGATATTTCTATGGATTGTATTACCAGTATGCCTAGGACTCGGACTGGAATGAACATGATTTGGGTCATTGTCGATTGGCTAACCAAATCTGATCCTTTTCTGGGTAATAAAGTTAGTCGGGGGACAAAGAAACTATCCCAGATGTTCATTGCATAAATTATGAGGTTGTATGGGAATCCTAAGAGTATTATTTCGGACCGAGATGGTCGATTCATATCACATTTCTGGAAGGCCATCCATCGAGCTTTGGGGACCGAGTTGAGACTCAGTACATCATACCATCCCCAGACAGACTGGCAGTCAGAGCGGACGATTCAAACACTTGAAGATATGTTGAGAGCATGTGCCCTAGACCGGAAGCATGATTGGGAGTCGCACCTGCCATTGATCGAGTTTACGTACAACAAAAGTTGGTATGCCTCGATCGACATGGCCCCATTTGAGGCTTTATATGGGAGGCGGTGCAAATCGTCATTGTGTTGGGATGATGCATCTAAAATGACTGGTACCGAACCGGGTTTATTAGTTGAGACGAGGGAGAAGATTGACTTGATTCATGATAGATTGTTGACTGCTCAGAGTCGACATAAGTCTTATGTTGACACACGTCGCCGGCCGTTAGAGTTTAAGGATAGGGACCATGTGTTGCTGAAGGTATCGCCGAATCGGGGAGCTTACTGCTTCGGTTGGAAGGGTAAACTTAGTCCGAGGTACATTGGACCTTTTGAGAATTTAGAGCGAGTCGGAGATCTTGCATATCATTTGGGTTTGTCGCCATCCTTGAGTATGTGGATAACGTATTTCATGGTTCCCAGCTAAGGAAATACGTACCGGATCCTAGTCACATAATTGATTTTGGAGAGATTGAGCTGGGCCCCGACATCACATTTGAGGAGAAACTAATTGAGATTTTGAAAACATCGGGTAACGCAACTTAGGCACAACACCATTCCTTTGGTTAAAGTGCAATGGTCAAGGCATGGATCAGAGGAGGCAACATGGTAAATTGAAGATAATATGAAGGCGAGATATTCCGAGTTATTCACTTTGTAAGTTTCGGGATGAAACTTCTTTTTAGAGGGAGAGAATATAATATCCGCACTTTCTATTTTTAGTAATTTCTGTAGGTCACAAGGCATCAGGTATAAGTCTAGGGGGTGAATAGACTTATGAAATCTTTGGCGTAAATAACTGTTTTCAAAAACACGGCCGAAGTGAATGCAGCTTAGATTACTCGTCTGACAACAATGCAGTTAACCTTTGTCAGCTATAAAATGGTTTGCGGAAAGACAGCTGACTTTGAGTGCAACACTTAATATAAATGCAACAGTTAGGTATGATGATTAAAGCAGTGAATCACACATCACTTTTATAGTGGTTTCCGAGGTGGGGTAATCCTCTACTAGTCCACTTCTCTCCAAACCAGTTGGAGATAAATTCACTATAACTTTCAACCAGTGAAATTAATGTTACAATGAATCTTGTTACAATAGGTTCCAACCAGTGGAAACCCGCGGCCGTTGCAACTCCTTCCCTTGGTTGCTTAACACCGCTTGATTGAAAATCCGTGGATGCCTCAAAAACTCGCAAGATGCCTATCACCTTCCAATCAAGAACCCATGGATGTTTTACAACCTCTTACTTTCAAGAACCTCGTTCAAGAAAGTACCCCTTACTCAAACTTTAAGACAAGAGTGTTGTCTTCTCCAACTTAAGACCTTCTCTTTATATAACTTTAGAAACTAGCTCTTCACGATATTATAGATTTGCTTTGATTGCTTTGTTTTTTTGTAAGTATTGTTCATCGTACTTCTGCTCAACCTTTCTGCAGATATTTATAGCACGATCTTTGAGCTTTTTCATAGCCGTTGCATCTTGTAACAATTCTGTTAGTTTGAGAGTGGACTTCATTGTTTAGCTGTTCATCAAGGCTTTGTCTCTTTCTTCAGATCTGTCCGTTTGAAGATGTATCTTCCTGTTGCGCTGCTTTTCTTGATTACTATAATTAGAAAGTCTTTAAGGCGCGAATCTCTAGGAATAAAATATTCCTTAACATTCGGGAATCAATCACTTTGTCCCCTTGGCTTTTGCGTCTGTATGTGTCTAACGTTATTGTTGACTATTCAATGTTTTCTGACGTGGACGATTGATATCCAAAACTTGGCTGATATATCATCTGAGGTAAACTTATCTGATATTTTATTTGGTCGAACCTGGATGATATGTTGGTCAAATCTGGCTGATGTTATGCCTGGATAAAAGTTGTCTGATAACTGGTCTTTAGAAAGTTGGCTGATATTCTCTTGGTCAACCTCAACTTATATTATGCTTTGACCAAAACCTCGGCTGAAATTTTTGTTGTTATGTACTTAGCCAAACTTGTCTTCTGAGATATTTCAGTTGTACTTCAGACTTGGTCAAACCCAGCTGATATTTTCCTCTGACCAAAACTCGCCTGATATTTTATCGGTCAAACACAGCAGATATCTTACATTGACTAAAACCTCGGCTGATAATAAGCTTGTTCTATAGTTAGCCAAATTTCTACTTGATCAACATGATCAATACTTAGCCTAATCTTTTAAAGACCTATAGAAGTTACTCATTAGGTTCTTATTTATAATGCGAGCTACATACATTAAAAGTAATCTTGAATACAGGAATGACATCATCAAAATCATAAAATTATATTCCTAACAAATTCTCCCTATTTTGATGATGGCAAAACTTAATGATCAAATGTAATAAATGTTGGGATTCGGTGCCTAAAATGAAGACCCAATGGAAGTGGTAAAATGAAAATTAATTCGATCTGAATCCCTACGAGGATCGATCGAGCTACGTATATATGAATATAGAAACGAAGCACAAGAACATATGAGAAACATACCCTTATAGTCCGTTGATTAAATGGTGTCCTTCTCTTCAGCGATTCCCCAAGCTTTAGTTGATTTCCCTACGATCCAATCCGCTCCAAGCTTTTGGATGATCCAACGCCGAAAAAACTGTGTCTCTACTTGCCACGCGCCGGGGAAATGACGGGAACGACCAAACCTCGTTATCCTCTAAGGATACGGCTAGAAAAAGATTATAGGAGCTTGCTAATCAAGATTATAACACTCTAAGTGCTCAATCTCTATCTCTCAATTTATCCTCACAATATTTCTCTAAGAAAAACTATGAAGAAAATGAAGAACACTTTGAGAAACTCCTTTCTCTCTCTCTTGCTTAAACTCACGGATGATGTGCTCAAAGGTTGGAGAATGGACTCAAGTCTTCATCATACTTTATACACCTACAACTCATAAACATGTGAGATTCCCTACAAGTCATTGTCCTCCATTATAAAATGGACACAAAAGACCAAGAGGGGAAGGTAGATGGAAAAGGGGGGGCGGCTATCATGAAGAAATCAGACGAGTTCGGTTCATTTCGGACTCCCGTGAGTCTAAATAGATAAACTCTAATTTCGTTCTGATGTATTTATATCAATTAATTGTAACAGGAGAAAGAATCCTATCTTGGTATTTAATAGGACCTGCTACTTGCCCATCAAGATGCATGTCGAGGTTGACCCCCGCCTTCTGGTTTACAGGGTCGAACTACTCTAATGAAAATCTTGACGTCACAAGCACATCCCTACTAAATCCTCAAGTCTAAGGTTCACGAATACCTATATCACAACCTTTCAATTCCATCATTGACTGTCCCGGAGTGAAATCCGTGTGACGAATCGAGGGTGAGTCGGTTCGAGTATACTAATCTAATTAGCATACCTATAACGTGTTCTTCCACTAACCATTAGTGTTCGACAGGCTCTCTCCATGTCAAAGAACACGTCATACAAGTCTTCACATAAACTTAACGCCCAGTCAAGTTTCTCTCTCTCTCTCTCTCTCTCTATATATATATATATATATATATATATATATATATATTTACGAGTTAGGAATGCCAGTAACTATCAGTAAATAAAGAAACATCCATTTGTCATATGATAATGAATTACATAATAACAAGTACAATGCCCTCACTCAACATCCTCTAAGTGGCATTCGAGGGCATACTCCTAACAATCTCCCACTTGCATTCAGTGCCACACACTATGGTATCTAATACCCATGTTCTCTAGATGATGCTCCAAGCTAATATGAGGAAGTGGCTTGGTCAGTGGATCAGTGACGTTGTCGGCTGAGTCTACTCTATGCAGCACAATGTATCCCTTGCGAACAAATTCTCTTATGAGATGATACTTCCTATCAATGTGTTTGGTACTGTTGTGAAACCTCGGCTCCTTGGCCTGCGCTACAGCTTCGTCGTTGTCGCAGTATAGCGGAACAAGCAGCTCAGCACATGGTATCACTTGAAGTTATCCCAGAAACTTCTTAATCCAGAACCCTTCCTTGGAAGCCTCCTAGGCTGCTTGATACTCATCCTGACAGGTGGAATCAGCAGTCGCGCTTTTCTTGGCGCTACACCAAGATACTGTTCCTCCATTAAGAGCAAATATGTAGCCAGAAGTAGACATCGAATCGTCCTTGTGTCCTTGGAAGTCCGAATCAGTGAATCCCATCACATCCAATTCTCCACCGCCATACATAAGAACCATATCTCTAGTCCTTCTCAAGTACTTGAGAACGTTCTTTACGGCAGTCCAATGTTCCCTACCTGGGTTTGCCTGAAACCTACTTACCACGCTCATATCATGCGCAATGTCAGGACTCATACACAACATAGCATACATAAGGCTACCCACAGCCGCAGCATATGGTATATTACTCATTTCCTTTTGTTGTTACTCACTTTGAGGACACATCTTCAAATAGAGTTTTATTCCATGTCGCATCGGAAGGAACCCTCTTTTAGAATCATCCATCTTAAATTGCTTTCGCCTAATGCCTAATGCATTATGGCAAGCGCTCAATCAGCTCAAGCAACATCAGGAGAGAGTCCTTCGGCAAGAACAAGAAAAGTTCTGGATTGCAGAGGCTAAAACGGTTGCTGCCCTCAATGAGATCGGAACCAGACTAACAGACCATGATCAAAAGATAGATAACATGTCTCTGGTGCTCGGTACTCTAGTTGATAAGATCGATACTCTAACGAACAAACAAGACAATGCTATGAAGCTCCTACAGGAGATTCATGTAACACCCCCAAATCCATATGGGAATATTACACGTCGTAGACCTTTTTTCATGAGGGTCTACCAGGCTAAACTCCACATAATAACTAAATGTTTGACCGGCTGGGGTCAACCAACATGACAATATGGACCATTAAGGTCAAACATAATTAACTACACGGATCGATGTGGTCTCATGGCTAACTCAGATGGTAAAAGACAACTCTATGCAACAATACCCACTCAGAGGTCAAAGTACATTACAGCGGAAGACTGATTACAACAAGACTATACAACAAACAGACCAAACTCTCAAACATGATTAGTATCACACAACACGAAGTATTTACTACATTTAGTTTATACTCACAACATACGAAATATATATATATATTCACAGAGGTAAATTAATCATCGTAACTCTAACACAATCTCTCTATTCACAATACACAAATCATATAAACAAGATACTTGCATAACTGATACCGAACACTCCGACGAACACGGCTCGACCGGGAAACTCCGAATACCTACAACTTCCGCAAGACACAAAGAAAACACGATCACAACGAGGATCAAGACCAATAACAACGGAAATCACATTAAACTCTCGAAGGAAAACTCATTCTAACATTTAATCGAACATTAAATGTTCATGATTCTTCAAGAACACCAAATAACCCATCGGGTTGAACGAACCAAAGATATGGATATACACAAGCTCACAAAAGCTAGTCAGAGGTCTTCCAGATGGAATATTCAAGAAGGAGACTCTATGTGATGCATGGCAGAAGGGAAAGATTAAAGCATTCTTCAAATCGGTTCAACCAACCACTCTAACCAGTAGGGTACTAGAACTGCTACACATGGATCTTTTTGGACCCATCAAGCTAAGGACTTTGAGTGAAATAAAGCATGCCTTAGTAATTGTAGTAGACTACTCAAGATACACTTGGATAGTCTTCCTCTGCAAGAATAGTGAAACATCAACAAAGCTGCATGAGCTTATGAGGAAAATCTAAAATGAGAAATCCCTTTTTATCATCAAGATCATATCAGATAAAGGAGGAGAATTTCTCAACAAGGCCATAACTGAATACAGTGATCAGAATGAGATTCAACATGAATATTCAGCTGCAAGAACACCACAACAAAAGGGTGGAGCTGAAACAAGAAACAGAACCCAAAAGAAAGTATCCAAGACTATGATTTGTGAAGATGGCCTTCCGAAAAGGTTATGGGGTGAATCTGTTAACACAACCTGTCATATACAGAACAGAAGTAGGATTGTAGGAAGACATTGTTAAACTCCCTATGAGGTTTGGAAGGGCATATTACCAACCGTTGCATATTTTCACATTTTTGGTTATAAATGTTTTATCCACAACAATGGCAAAACCCAACTGAATGCTTTGGATGCTAAAAATGATGATGGTCTTTATGGGATACTCTCAAATAAGCAAAGCATACAACGGAAAATAGAAGAAACACCTCATGTTGTCTTTTATGAATATATTGACAAGTACAAGAATCAGGTGAAACAAATTGAGAAAAAACTCAAAACCACCAAATTGGAAGAAATTATTATTAAAAAAACAGGAATGATAGACTAAACTGATGAGGACCATGTTGCGGACCAGCCGGGATCTCCAAACACAGCTGAAGCAGACATAGCTGAATCAATCTCAGTTGACATACAGCCAGGAACATCAAACTCAACTGAAACACAGACTAATGTAACAAGTCATCCGGGCAACTCATTAGTGGGGGGGGATAGGCAATGATGATCAACAACCAAAAACAGAAGACGAGGATGAAACTCCTAGATGGATGAAGGATCATGCCATCCAACAAATCATTGGGAACCTAACTGATGGAGTAAAGACCATAAAATCAAAAGACCCAATGGGAATGGCTATGTTGTCATGTTTTATGTCTCAAACAGAACCAAATATGATTGAACAAGCCTTAAATGATCACACTTGGGTAAATACCATAAAATAAAAACTAAATCAAATGGAAAGGAACCACCAAATCATTAAAGGAGCTGGTAGATAGACCATACCACAAGAAATCATAGGCACCAAGTGGAATTACAAAAACAAATGTGATGAGAATGGAATTATTGTTAGGTATAAAGCTAGACTGGTAGCAAAAGGATATGGTCAATGTAAAGGAATAGATTTCAATGAAATATATGCACCAATACAAGACTGGAAGTAATAAGGTTATTCCTTGCTAAAGCATCCTTCAAGGACTTAGAGGTGTAGCAAATGGATGTGAAGAGTGCCTTCCTCGATGGATTTCATGAAGAAGAAGTGTATGTAGAGCAGCCTCCTAGATTTGATGTTGGGTTTTACGTGTATCTAATACATCGAATTTGAGCAAAAATGCAGCGGAATAATTATCCAAAAACCCAAGATGAGGATCCTCATGCAATAATTTAATTGATTTAACAAAGGGTTCGTCGAATTACCTTAATCCGAAGAACAATTCTGAATCCAGACCAGAATTTAATGAAAATCACCTTTCTCTTTTGATGATCCACCCACAAAAAGTTTGCACAATCCGGATTGCTAGATCCTTATAAATAATGTTGATAAATAGTATAAAAGATGATTCCTTGGTAGAAGGATTGTACTGTTGATCAAGATCAACTAAGAGAAGAAGATGGGATGGCCGAACTGGGACTTCTTGGACAAAAAAGGTACGACTGATTTGAGATAAGGGAGGGGTCAATTTTCTTGTCTTGTTTCTTGTGACAATTCCTTGTCTAAGACCCTTTATTTATATTAAGTAAACATGTTGACTATGTTGGTTCTTCAGGTTGTTTAATAACCTTGTCAGTCTGATTTGTATTTCATTTGACCTCGGACGATCAACTATTGAGCGGTCTTTTGGAGTTAGACTGGTAGATCCTTGTGAGAAGGATCTATGGCATGTGACATTCTCGGTTGAATTCTAGGGGTGTTACAATTATGGTATCAGAGATTAGGTTTGCGAAAAACCTAGGCTGTTGGGTCAAGTCTGTGTCCTGTGTAAGTCGCGCGCATCAGAGTTGTGATTAGCATCATGGTTCCGGCATCATCTTCAGGCAATCCGTGATTGTAAGTCTCCCAATTGTGAGTCCCCTTATATGTGTATTGTGATTATGTTGTGATAATTTGTTTAACTTTGGTCGAGGGGATGGAACTTGTTTGTGACATTATTGCATTGGTAATAAAATGCGTGTATGGTCCGGGTGATAACGATTATGTAGTATATTTTGAAAATCGGGTATATTATCGATTTCTATATTTTATTAGAATGAATTTTTAAATATTAATTTTATCCGCTGCAAGAACGTTTTAAAGTGGTGTTTTGAAATTTTGGAACATTATGAAATCCTACGATTTAAAATCGTCATATCAAATGGTCACGTATTTCAGTGAAAAAATTATTTCGATCAAACATTTGGTAGAAGAGGAAAGATTTTAAACTTTTGGTTTTTGAATATCAAATTATGTTTTTGAAATATTTAAAATTAGTTACGATATCTTTAAAATTTTAAAAACATATATTTTTTTATACCTTATTAAAAAAATGATTTTAAAGTCGACGTATGAAATAAAACTTCCTCTTCTAATAAAAGAATGGTATTTACAAGTTTTGGGAGAAACGTAACTCGCCCTCTTATTTTCAAAAGCTTTTTTTTTTCATAAAGTGCATGTATAATATTGTTGTCCTTGTCGGAGGACTAGAAATTGGATTTCAAAATTTTTGCACGCTGCGAGCTCTAGTTATTCTGCGGCTCATATAGTGTCGTTTTCAGATATAATAAGAACACTCGGATTTGTATATATATTCATACTTCCCGAATTCTTTTTTCATTTTAGTGTTGCCTACTTTGGGCATTCGGGGATGTTGACCGAACCCTGTGTGGACAACGGTGGTGTTACTGTGCGATCGTTTAGTTAGTTGTGCCGAATAATATTCTATGTCTTAGTATGTCGAACCTTGGCGGACGTAGATGTGATGATGGTTTTAGAATAGGTGATGTGATTCGTATAACAACGATTCATGCTACGGTGAAGGAGTACCGAGATCAGACGATATCCTAGGAAGTCTCCTTAGTGGTTGAGCCTTCGAGCGAGGCGAAGAGACCGAAGACATCTGAAAAATTCTCGAGCGGCAAAGGAACTAAGGTTCCCAAACCCCCACATCTTTCGATTGCATCATCTTCCCGACCAGGTGCGAATGCTGGGAATTCCAAGCCGGCATGTGAGTTCCAGTAAGACGGGGAGGTGCTTCAACTGCAATGTCCAGGGGCATGTTCGTGCAAATTGTCTGTCTCCACCCTTGACTTGTTACCAGTGTGGGTGTGAAGGTCATCGGTTGCAGTATTGTGTGATAGTCTCTGAACTGACAAAAAACGCCACCCTATCGACGAACAAAGCAAATGACCGGAGGGTGTCCCAAACCCCTACTTCTCCTTATGAAGAGCCTAACATTGGCGAGTGAAGATTTTGTAATATGTCCTAAACCGTTGCTATTCCTGACAATTGTAACTCTGATTATTTTTCCATTTCATTGCTTTACGTTTCTAATTCTTGTTGTTCTAAGTTTTGGGGTGGAAATTTCTCCTTGGTAACCTCTGTGTTGGTGACTTTTCATTGTTGATGACTCGTTTATAATCCTCTCGGCAGTTATAAACTATTTTGTTCTGATCAATTTACCATCATCCGTACGAATTTCGGAGCTGTTTTATTAAAATCCATGGATTATTGTGACCTTTCTGCATTTGAGTTGGTCCTTGCAAATTTTGGTTCGAAACTATCGGTTAATTGTTTCTACAGGTGAAGTTAACATTTTCAGACGTGTTGTGAGCTTGGATGTTGTTACTCGATCTCAAAATGTGGTTTCAGGACGTTTGAGCCATTTCGTAATTTTTCCTAACTGAGCATTTATTTTCAAATTCATACTCCTCCACTTCGATTCCTCGGCTTCATACGTATGTTTATCGCCTCGACTTGCTTGGTCAGTTCATCGCATTTCGAGGATTGCCGTGTTCACACATTGCTCGTGACGTTTGGAGCTGAACAAAGCGGTTGTTTTCTTAGTTTGTTCTGCTACTCTTTGTTTTAAGTTTTGGGACAAAACTTATTTTTAGTGGGTAGAATGTAATACTCGAGATTTTATTTCCGGTTATCATAAATTGTTCCATTTTATGCCGAATATTTTTCATTTGTCGAGTGGTTAAAATTATTTTTCGTTGACTGACATGTGTTGATATCATGCTAGCATGTTTGTAAAGCGACGGTATGTTGGAAATGCCAAGAGTATTGCGGATAGACATTATTGAGAAAATATTATACTTTTGGGTTGACTTTGTAAGATCACCAACAACACTTATAAAGTCTAAAAATTCTGAAAATGAATAATGTCATAAAGTGTTGAGTTAGCTTTACAATGGTTCAAATGGTGATTCAATCGGAGTATGGACGAAGGAGTTATGGTCGGAATAGCAAAGACTACACTATCAGCATATAGTGTATAATTAGCTCACGCTATTTCAGCTACTAGCGCGCTAACTGTTAGGGACAGAGCATTCTGTCCTTCACTGGACTTTCTCATTTGCGCATGCTAATGCATTGATTAGCGCACGCTAACGGGTTGAGGCAGAAGCTTTTGGACTACATTTTTAGCAGTTAGCGCACGCTACACAAGTCCCTAGCGCGCTAAACCTCATTGTGTATATATAGGAAATCATTGATCAATTATCGTCATTTCCCACCTTCATTCTTCCTTGCGGTGACCTTGTTGATGTTGAACGTGTGTAAGGGTAGATTCCAGCCAGATATCATCATCCATCAATATTTTTGAGTTCCTAGTATGAAGTTATCAACATCTAATTGTCTTTCACCGTTCTAATCGAATTAAGTTTTCCTAAAATCTTAGTTTTGGGAAATTTGGGGATTTTGAATGATTTTGTCCGTTTATTCCGAATTAGCTTAGATTATTGAAGGATTATCAATAATCTGGTTATATTCTACCATTTTTGTTGTTGTCCACGGTTTAATTGTTAGGGATTCGTCGTTTTATTGAATTCCTAATTGACGCCTTAAAGGTGTCCGGTAAAATGTCATAGAGGAAATTCCGGCGTTCTACGATGTTTTTTCTCTTGTGATTGTTGTTTGATTGATGATAGGATATTAGGATAGAGTTCCTTGCGAGGATCTGGAGTTGAACCCTTGCAGTCGTCGTCTTCATCAAGATTCCAGAGTTTTCCTATCGACCGTGTTCTTCGGAGTATTCGCGGGAGATTACCGAGGTAAGTACCTTGATATGCGATTTATATCTCTGCAAGATCGGAGTTGTCCGAAGCGTGTGTGTTGTTTTATATCAATATATGTATATATATATATATGTAATATCCGCATTTTTTTTTCTTCTTCTTTCTTTCCCTTGTAATTGTATTTCCGGTGTAATTCTCGATTTTAGTGACCCTCGGGTATCCTTCAGTGTAACTTTTCCGTTATCTCTTGATCTGATTCTCGTAATTGTTGTGCGGAACCGCCGTTTCGGGGTTGCCGTGGATTCATTCTATGCTATGATGCGTTTCGAGGTGTTTCGTTTGACGTTTCGTTCATATTCCGGTATTTTGGGGTCGTTTATATTCTATATCTAGCGCACGCTATATTTCCTGTATAGCGCACGCTAGAAATCCATTAGTAGCGCACGCTACGATTAATTCGTAGCGCACGCTAACGATTTAGCCCTGGGAGTGGCGCTTAACTCCCGTGCCTCGACTATCGGATTAGCGCACGCTATCTTGTCTAGCGACGCTAATGTCGGGAGACTAGCGCACGTTAAGTTGTTCAAGAGCGCGCGCTAGTGTGACCGTCAAAGATCGGGCGCTTACTACCGAATTCAATCGATTCTAGTTAGCGCACGCTACGCCGGTATGGTAGCGCACGCTAACGGTCGTGAGGTTTGGGCGGTTAGCTCTGGACTCGGCCGATGTTCGGGTAGCGCACGCTATTGGTCGATAGCGCGCTACCGATAGGTTATTAGCGCACGCTACGCATGCATGGTAGCGCACGCTAACGGCAAAACCCCGGCTCGGACTAGACGCTAACAGGAGGGTTGGTAACCCTATCCGTTAGCGCACGCTAACCTTGAGGTCTTAGCGCAGCGCTAACACTCCCTGGTTATATAAACCAGGGAGTTGACCGAGATAATCACAAAATCTCATTTCTTCCTCTTTCCACGGACGAGCGACTCCCGAGCGATTTGAGGCGATTTTCTTCCTCCAATCACTTCAGAGATTCTTGTGCTTGAGTTCTTGGTGTAAGACTAACATCATCCACTTGTGTTTCTCATCCTAAATCCAAGGTAATCTCTTAGAACCCTACTTTTGGATAATTTGGGGGTTTTGGGATTTTCTTCCGATTCGTTCCGTTTTGTTGGTGGATTCATGATGTATACGATCGATATTGTTAGTATCTTTAGTTTTCCTACGGATTCATAGATATTTTGTGGATTTTTACGGAATCGAGAGGGTTTGGTTGTGATCCGCCCTCGTTGTTATTTTATTCGAATATACATGAATCGTAGGCGGGTTTCCGGGTGTATTCCATTTCCGTAATCGTCTAGAGTTGGTTGTGATTGTGTTATTCGAATCGTTAGGTTCAATCGTCGGTTCCTCACGGTCGTGCTTGATTCTTCCGCTCCGCTCGCGCCACCGTCATTAATCGAGTCAAGTATTTTTGGAAACCATTAATCTTAAAATGAAATGTTTATGTATATTACTTGTTGTAACTCACCTTGTGTTGGACCGACGGGTCAAGGAGGGAAATCTATGCCGCCCGGATTTCGCGAGTTTCGCATCAGCTAACTCGTTAGTGGTCCTTGCAAGGCCCCGAGTGAGAATGTATGCCGCCGCCTGTTCTCACGGCATAGCGTGTGCGTGGTTTTGTTTTTCCGTAATTGTAGCCAACTCGTTAGGGTCCCCGTGAGGCCCCGAGTGAGAATGTATCCGCCGCCTGTTCTCAAGGCTAATTGTTTGACTGTTTATTTTCCAGAAAAAGACATGTCTTGTTTTGGTTTTCGAAATGATTTTTGGTGCATGTACTATGAAATGTGTAAGCGATTGGTTTGCCTTGAATACTTGTACTAGCGTAATTGCTAACCCCTCTGGGGACCCGTTTTGGGGAAATTTGTTTTATGAATTTCAGGTCAGGTTCATCGAGACGAGCGGGCGCTGGACCAGTACACGGATGATGGCCATGCGTGATGATGGTGCACGAGTGATGTTTTAGTATCTTTACCTTTTTGTCTTTTGTGCTTTTGAACTAATAGTTGTACTCGAGTACTTAAGGGGTTCTTGTTCGTTTGAATTGTATTGTTGTTTATTATGTTGTGATGGATGATGATGTCATATTGACTGGTTGAACCGGGTGGATTGTTCGCTTTGGCCTTTATGACGTGGTGTTATTTTATCGCTTCGTGAGTCATTGTGTATGATGTCGTTCAGCTGGTGGGTCCCAGAGAGGGAGTCACGGCGCTGTAATATACCTCGGATATCCGGGGGGTGTTACAGAAAATGGTATCAGAGCTCTAGGTTTATGGATACCTAGGCTTGTTGGTTTATTGGGTCTTGTGGTGTTTTGTTTTGCACATCATGGTCACGCTGCCATGATTCCAGACTACCAAAGGTCCGTAAGTTTTCCTTCCTCTGTTCATTATTTCCTTGTATCGTACCTTTGATTCTCGACTTGTAATTGTTCTTCTCTCGTACTTACCCTCGTATGGCTTTTGCTACTTGTTTAACTCCGCATGGATGCCGGAAGAGGTCGTGGTCGCGGTCGTGGTCGTGGACGCGCCGGGACGTGGGGCGGCTGGGGCGGCCACGCCACGGTCTTCGGAGCCGGCAAGATGGGCGACCGTCATAGCCATGCTTCTTCTCAGAGCGTGCCGATCTTGGTATCGCGGCCGTAATGCAACAAATGGTAAACCAAATGGCGGCGATAGCTCAGTGTTCGTAACCCGGATCGTGCCCACGCTAATCGGGCGGAGCGGATCGTTGGCTCCAAGATGTCATCAAGATGCATCCTCCTCGCTGGGAGCTTCAGACCCGATTGGCTGGGAAGGGTGGATCAAGGAGATGTCTAAGGTCTTCGTTGCCACTAACTGTCCCGAGGACCGTAAAGTCCCTATTGCTCAATATTTCCTCACTGGGGACGCTACGGACTGGTGGGAGGCCGTTAGGCCCAAGGACCATGCTGCTATGTGGGCTGAGTTTCAAGAGTCGATGGAGACTGAATATTGCCCGTGGCCAGTCAGAAAGGCTCGGGTACATGCTTTTTATGACGCTCAACCACGGGATATCCCCGTAGCTCAAGCTATTGCTGATTTTAACAAAGAGTTGGGTTATGTGAAGACCCAAGTTGTCGAGGAGAGTGACAAGATTTTCCATTTCTCCAGGCGGATGAAGTTGCCGATTCGGGACTATATGTCGGGGCTCGTATGTACTACATTGAAGGATTATCAGAGTAGGGCCCTTGCTTATGATATGTCTGTGAAGGCGAGTGAGGCGGCCCGCGAGAGTAAGAAGCAGAAGTCGGTTGGAAATTTTTCTGGTCCCAAGAGTGGAGGCCAGCAGAAATCTCAAGCTGCAAATTTTTCAACGGGCGGTTCGGCTCGTTTCTCTGGGAGCTTTCGGGGTGCCGCCGAACCTCCGCTCATGAACCCACATGTTTTAACTGTGGTGTGCAAGGCCATAAGAGCCGCAATGTTCTCGTCCAAGCTTACCCGTCATACTTGTGGACAGCTAGGCCACAAGGCCCCTTTTTGTGAGCAGTCAAACGGCTTCGCGGCACCCGTTCTTCTCAACCAGCCCGTTGGAGCCAAGTGTGAATCGGGGTCGCTTGCTCCTCAATATCCGCCGAGTGCTAGTCGGGAAGAGGTCGGGTCAGCCCTCAAGAGGGGAGCTTCCGGTGTTGGCTCCGCCCACCCGCGTGTCTATGAGATGCGAGAGCCGATGATCCAAATGGCTACCGTGGCGGCAGTACCGTTTATATTCTTTCTCATCCCGTCGGTGCTTTTCGATTCCGGTGCTACGCATTCATTCATATCTCTCGGATTGTGTGCGCTGTTTGAGTCTCGACCGCTTGACACCTTGTGAGCCCTTCATCGTTAAGCTTCCTAGCGGTGATAGGATCGTTGGTGATCAGGAGGTTCGAGACTGTTCTGTGCTTATTTGTGAGAGGACTTGGCCCTCTAATCTTATTGTTGTGAGTATCGAGGGTGAGGATTTGATTCTTGGTGATGACTGGCTCGAGCGGCATGGTGCGATCATGAACTACCGCACGAGAATCATCACTATGTTAGCCGAGGACGGCACCGAGCACTCTTTCGCGGGGCGAAAGAGGGGAAACCAGAAATTCGTCATTAATGCCTTGAAGGCGATGAGTCTCATGCGAAAGGGATGTATTGGTTATTGGTGCTATGCCTTGAAGGCGGAGGGTGGTGGAGTCGAGCTTTCGTCGATTCCAATCGTTAATGAATTTACTGATGTTTTTCCTGACGAGTTACCGGGATTGCCACCGGATCGAGAGGTCGAGTTCACTATAGAGTTAGAGCCGGGTGCGGCCCCTATTTCGAAGGCGCCCTATCGCATGGCACCTTCAGAGATGTCCGAGTTGAAGAAGCAGTTGAGTGAGCTTCTTGAGTCGGGGTATGTTCGACCGAGCGCCTCGCCTTGGGGCGCACCGGTCCTGTTTGTGCGGAAGAAGGATGGTTCGCTACGCTTGTGTATCGATTATCGCGAACTAAACAAGGTGACCATCAAGAACAAGTATCCCTTGCCGAGAATTGATGACTTGTTCGATCAGTTGCAGGGAGCTGCGGTATTCTCGAAAGTTGATTTGAAATCGGGGTACTATCAGCTCCGGGTGAGAGAGTCCGATGTGCCGAAAACAGCCTTTCGGACGAGGTACGGACATTATGAGTTCGTAGTCATGCCTTTCGGGTTAACTAATGCACCGGCGGTGTTCATGCAATTGATGAACAAAGTTTTTATCGAGTATTTGGATAAGTGCGTCGTCGTCTTTATTGATTTATATTCTTATTTATTCGAGGAATGAGGAAGAGCATGCCCATCATTTGCGGATAGTTTTAGACATTTTAAGGACCGAGCAACTCTATGCAAAGTTCTCGAAATGTGAGTTCTGGCTGAAAGAAGTGATGTTTTTAGGTCACGTGATTTCAGCCGAGGGGGTTCGTGTGGATCCGCAGAAGATTGAGGTCAGATTGGATTGGGCACCGCCCAAAAATGTGAAGGAGGTCCGTAGTTTCGGGTTTGGGCCGGGCTACTACCGTAGGTTCGCCGAGGGTTTCTCGAAATCGCTCGACCACTTACGCAGCTTGCTCCAAATCCGAGAAGTTCGTGCGGAATGACGAGAGGCGCCGAGTTTTGAGGAATCAAGAAGCGTTTGACTTCAGCCGATTTTGGCGTTGCCATGTGGCAACGAGGGTTTTGCCGTTTATAGCGATGCTTCGGGTCAGGGTCTTGGGTGTGTATTAATGCAGCACGGCAAGACCATTGCCTATGCGTCGAGACAGTTGAGGCCGTATGAGATGAACTACCCTACTCATGATTTGGAGTTAGCGGTAGTCGTTTTTGCGCTCAAGATTTGGCGTCACTATCTTTTCGGCTCCACATGTAAGATTTTTACTGATCATAAAAGTCTGAAATACATATTTACTCAGCGAGAGTTGAATATGAGGCAGAGGAGGTGGTTAGAGTTGATTAAGGATTATGACCTCGAAATCCTTTATCATCCGGGCAAGGCGAACGTTGTGGCCGACGCCTTGAGTCGGAAACTAGTTGCGTTGCGAACGCTTGAGATCCTTACATCTCAGTCTGAGCTTCGGAGGGCTTTGATCGAGTTAGATGTTGAGGTCTTGTTGCCGGGAGCCGCTTGACTGACTTTGTGCTTTAGAGATTTCGCTGCCTTTGATCGATGAAATTAAGTCAAGCGATTAGAGGATCCGATGATTACTCAAATCCGAGAGAACGTTCTTAAAGGGAAGTCTCCTGGATTTGTGATTCACGAGGAAGGTGTTTTGAGATTCCAGAGTCGGCTTTGTGTGCCGAACGACTTAGAGTTGAGGCAGAGTATTTTACGGGAGGCCCATGCTACACCTTATTCCGTTCATCCTGGTACGAGTCAGAAGTGAAAGGACCTCAGGAGAAATTTCGTGGAATGACATGAAGGATGAGGTCGCACAGTTTGTAGCGAGATGTTTGACTTGTCGCCAGGTCAAAATCGAGCATCGAGACCGGCCGGGTTATTGTACTACTTCCCATTCCTAATGGAAATGGGAAGATATATCGATGGATTTCGTTACGAGTTTGCCGAGATCGAGGTCGGGCATGAATATGGTATGGGTGATTGTTGATCGCCTGACCAAGTCGGCACATTTTCTGGGCATCAAGGACACTTGGGGCCCGGAGAAGTTAGCTCGTGTGTTTATTGCGCAGATCGTGAGACTTCACGGTACTCCGAAGTCTATTGTTTCGGATCGTGACGGCCGTTTTGTATCGCACTTCTGGCAGGCGGTGCATAAGGCGTTAGGTACCCGGTTGCGTTTGAGTACCTCTTTTCATCCCCAGGCAGATGGACAGTCGGAACGCACTATCCAAACGTTCGAGGATTTATTGTGTGCCTGTGCTCTCGATTGGAGTAGTGACTGGGAGGAACATTTGCCGCTGATCGAATTCACGTATAACAATAGTTGGCACGCGTCGATTCGGATGGCACCATATGAGGCACTTTACGGGCGGCGATGTCGATCACCGATTTGTTGGAATGAGGCGTCCGATTTGGTCGGGACCGAGCCGGATGTCGTTTTAGAGACGAGGCGGAAGATAGAGTTAATTCGAGAACGGATGTTGACTGCCCAGAGTCGGCGAAGTCGTATGCACGTCCGTCGTCGACCTTTGGAATTTGAGGTGGGAGACCACGTTTTGCTAAAGGTGTCGCCGACGAAAGGAGTTTTTCGTTTCGGGAAGAAAGGGAAGTTGAGTCCGAGATTTATCGGCCCCTTCGAGATCCTCGAGCGAGTAGGTGGCTTGGCATACCGTTTGGCGTTACCTCCGGCCTTGAGTCATGTTCATAGTGTTTTCCATGTTTCCCAGTTGAGGAGATATGTCCCGGATCCTAGCCACATCATCGATTATAGTGAGATTGATGTCGCCAAAGATGTTACTTTCGAAGAGCGCCCTTTGAAGATTTTGGAACATCGTGAGAAACGATTGAGGCATAAGACCATACCTTTGGTCAAGGTGCAATGGTCGAGACACGATGTCGAGGAGGCAACTTGGGAAACCGAGGATAGCATGCGTGCTAGGTACCCCGAGTTGTTTGTTCCTTAAGTTTCGGGACGAAACTTATTTTTAGAGGGGTAGAATGTAATATCCGCATTTTTTTTTCTTCTTCTTTCTTTCCCTTGTAATTGTATTTCCGGTGTAATTCTCGATTTTAGTGACCCTCGGGTATCCTTCAGTGTAACTTTTCCGTTATCTCTTGATCTGATTCTCGTAATTGTTGTGCGGAACCGCCGTTTCGGGGTTGCCGTGGATTCATTCTATGCTATGATGCGTTTCAAGGTGTTTCGTTTGACGTTTCGTTCATATTCCGGTATTTTGGGGTCGTTTATATTCTATATCTAGCGCACGCTATATTTCCTGTATAGCGCACGCTAGAAATCCATTAGTAGCGCACGCTACGATTAATTAAAGAGCGCACGCTAACGATTTAGCCACGGGAGTGGCGCTTAACTCCCGTGCCTCGACTATCGGATTAGCGCACGCTATCTTGTCTAGCGCACGCTAATGTCGGGAGACTAGCGCACGTTAAGTTGTTCAAGAGCGCGCTAGTGTGACCGTCCAAGATCGGGCGGTTACTAATGAATTCAATCGATTCTAGTTAGCGCACGCTACGCCGGTATGGTAGCGCACGCTAACGGGTCGTGAGGTTTGGGGCATTGCCATCGGACTCGGCTGATGTTCGTAGCGCACGCTATTGGTCGATAGCGCGCGCTACCGATAGGTTATTAGCGCACGCTACGCATGCATGGTAGCGCACGCTAACGGCAAAACCCCGGCTTCGGACTAGGACGCTAACAGAGGGTTGGTAACCCTATCCCGTTAGCGCACGCTAACCTTGAGGTCTTAGCGTGCGCTAACACTCCCGGTTATATAAACCAGGGAGTTGACCGAGATAATCACAAAATCTCATTTCTTCCTCTTTCCGCGGACGAGCGACTCCCGAGCGATTTGAGGCGATTTTCTTCCTCCAATCACTTGAGAGATTCTTGTGCTTGAGTTCTTGGTGTAAGACTAACATCATCCACTTGTGTTTCTCATCCTAAATCCAAGGTAATCTCTTAGAACCCTACTTTTGGATAATTTGGGGTTTTGGGATTTTCTTCCGATTCGTTCCGCTTTTGTTGGTGGATTCATGATGTATACGATCGATATTGTTAGTATCTTTAGTTTTCCTACGGATTCATGGATATTTTGTGGATTTTTACGGAATCGAGAGGGTTTGGTTGTGATCCGCCTCGTTGTTATTTTATTCGAATATACATGAATCGTAGGCGGGTTTCCGGTGTATTCCATTTCCGTAATCGTCTAGAGTTGGTTGTGATTGTGTTATTCGAATCGTTAGGTTCAATCGTCGGTTCCTCACGGTCCGTGCTTGATTCTTCCGCTCCGCTCGCCACCGTCTATTAATCGAGGCAAGTATTTTTGGAAACCTTTAAGCTTAACATGAAATGGTTATGTATATTACTTGTTGTAACTCACCTTGTGTTGGCCGACGGGGTCAAGAAGGGAAATCTATGCCGCCACGGATTTCGCGAGTTTCGTATCGCTAGCCAACTCGTTAGGGTCCTTGCAAGGCCCCGAGTGAGAATGTATGCCGCCTGTTCTCACGGCATAGCGTGTGCGTGGTTTTGTTTTTCCGTAATTGTAGCCAACTCGTTAGGGTCCCCGTGAGGCCCCGAGTGAGAATGTATGCCGCCGCCTGTTCTCAAGGCTAATTGTTCGACTGTTTATTTTCCGGAAAAGACATGTCTTTTTTGGTTTTCAAATGATTTTGGTGCATGTACTATGAAATGTGTAAGCGATTGGTTTGCCTTGAATACTTGTACTAGCGTAATTGCTAACCCCTCTGGGGACCCGTTTTGGGGAAATT
The DNA here is from genome assembly GCA_033398695.1 of Orobanche coerulescens. Lineage (NCBI taxonomy): Eukaryota > Viridiplantae > Streptophyta > Magnoliopsida > Lamiales > Orobanchaceae > Orobanche > Orobanche coerulescens. The sequence continues at coordinate 71,576,659 of CM065816.1, read as the reverse complement.
CGTTTTATGAATTTCAGGTTCATCGAGACGAGCGGGCGCTGGACCAGTACACGGATGATGGCCGTGCGTGATGATGGTGCACGAGTGATGTTTTAGTATCTTTACCTTTTTGTCTTTTGTGCTTTTGAACTAATAGTTGTACTCGAGTACTTAAGGGGTTCTTGTTCGTTTGAATTGTATTGTTGTTTATTATGTTGTGATGGATGATGATGTCATATTGACCGGTTGAACCGGGTGGATTGTTCTGTTTTGCGTCTTTATGACGTGGTGTTATTTTATCGTTTCTGTGAGTCATTGTGTATGATGCTGTTCAGCCTGGTGGGTCCCATATAGGGATTCACGGCGCTGTAATATACCTCGGATATCCTGGGGGTGTTACAATATATTTGTGGTGCTTGTGAGGTTTAAACGATTGACGTTAATATTAATTAAGTGCATATGAATTGGATGAAGGTATGAGCTATAATTATAGTGATATTATAGTCGGTTGTGTGTATTCTGTTGAATTATGATCTATCACTACGCCATAAATGGCCTTCAGCAACACCCAAAAAAGTGTGCTCAAAGGGGTAAAAAGTGTTGTTGAAAGCAAAAAAACATGCTACGTTAACACTTTTCCGAAATTTGATGGTGTTACAAAAATGGCCGCTGCCATAGGGGTACATGCCAACACTTTTTAACTTTATGGTAACACAGGGAAAATGTGTTCCTACAGACCCCAATACCAACACTTTTTACCTATGTAGCAACAACAATAAAAGTGTTACTATAGACCAATGGCAACACCAATATCTCTGTAGCAACAGCCATAAACATGTTACTATAGAGCAATGGCAACACCACTAATCCCTACTGTAACGCCAGGTGCTGAAACACATTTTTGTTTTGGCAACACCCTTTTCCATTATTGTAACATTTATTTTGTGAAGACTTTTTTGTTTCGGTAATAGTTTAAACCATACTAAAACCATTCAAATAAACCATAATCAAGGAACTTGTCAAAGTTTTACACAAACAAGGCTTTTCAAGCCATCCAAATAAACCACAACATTATCATCATTCGACATAAATAAACCAGTCAAAAGCTAACTTAAGTACCATAGAATAACTAACTTAGTACCATCCAAAAGCTAACTTCAGTACCACCGCATTAATACCATCACAATCCGAAAATAATCCAAAAGATAACGTAAATACTAAGAAATACTTAAATCCGAATTCTGGCCAGCCAATTTTTTCATCATCTCTCGAACTATTTGGTTAAGTTTCTCATCCATCTCTTGCTGACGTTGAGGCCGAATATTCGCAGTTAAGTCTGACATGCACTAATTTGGAACGGACGTTGTTGAAGAAGACTTTGACTTTGACTTTGACTATGACATACCACTTTGCTCAATTGCTTTCCGAACCAGTTCTTCAGGAAACTTTATGTCATAGATCAACCTAAATTTTGCAGAACCTGCAGAAGAATATCCCTGGCATGCAAAAGATGAAGTTAGTGGTCACTCCAAAGGATTTGAGGAATATATTAGTACACGTAAACAAAACAGCTAGAAGACAACACTGCTAAGGGAAGAAATCAAGAAGTGCAGAAAATATTAATAATCATCGAAATCCATTTTGTACAACTCAAAACAATGCAGACTACCATGATTGTCATCTGCCTGTTTTACAATAAAAAAATAAAAATTAATGAGTTAGATTAAAACCATAAAGTATAAATGGAATTCAGTAATTTGCCGAAGAAAAAGACTTGGTATAATTTTACCTACAGTATGTTAATAATGAAGTTAAAAAACTTAGGCAACGATCTGCTCCCTCTGTAGGCTTCTGCACTAACATATTTATATGCTTAAATCTGACTTCCATTGTTGGCAACTGAATTCCAACTCTGAATAACAACACAAAATGAATGCATGGGAAATCAGGCTTGAAGGAAGAAAAAAAATTATTTTATGCACGTAAAAATGTATCGTAGAACCCGGAAAATAAGTCATTACCAAAAAAAATGAAAAATAAAAAATAATAATAAGTTAGCTTTCATTATGACAATTACCCCTTTGTCTATTGAGGGTGTACTTTGTAAAATGAAAACAAAATCTTAAGAGTTCGTGTTTTCCTTGTAATTAGCTCTATCGAACAAATGAAACACATGTTTTGCTGGTTAGATAGAGGATCACCTGTCAATTCTTTCCTTAAGCTTCATGAGAAACTTCTCGTTATCTTCATCGGCACTCTTTATAAGCCTCTCGAGCAAATATTTCCATTCTTGAAATCCAATATATCTTATATCAACTTCACTGGTTTCACCTCCGGTTCCCACTAAAATACCTCTCATCAGACGATCGTAAGTAGGTAATTTTTAGAGCGCGGCCCACTTTAAAACCTCCTCATCATTGTTTCCGTGTCGTGTTGAATTCGAAAAAGCTTCCAAACCACCATTCCACTAGTATTTGGACCAGCTTCATCTCAAGCTAGAACTCCCTCTATAAAGATCACCTTGATCCATTTTCTTTATAATCAATCAAGACTACAAAAAGAAGAAGAAAATGAAAGAGAAAATACAATTCCAATCAATCTCTAATATGGTTCGCGAGATTTAAAACCGCGCATGGTTTGATGAAAAGGATGTATGTTCTAAATTCGCAATGCTCTTTAAACTGACCAGTGAAGGACAGTTGTAAGGAACCCAAGCTGTTTTATATATTTAGCAAAGGAAACTGGATTGCTGTTATAAAAATCGCATGAAAATTTAGGACTTTAGGGTGATTAGGAATTAATAACTCTAAGGGTATTATTAGAAATATGCATGTTTTACCATGACTTAAATCCCTACTTAAATTTAGGACTGGACATTTCAATTTTAGGCCAATCCTTATTATTGTGACATCCGTTAGATTGGAATTTTATCTGAGACTTTATAGTCAAACATATTTATAATTATAAAATAGAGTTCAAAGAGCTACATACCGATACCGTACCGAACCGTTCGGCATACCGAGACTCCTTTATACCGAGATATCAGTATGAAACATAGTACATACCGATGCCGTACCATTTTTCGGTATAACACACGGTAATTCGGCATACCGTATATTCAAGGTATACTAAAATTACCATCATAGCATTCTGTAACGAATCTACATATTGATATACCCAAAACAAAATATACATCCACGGTTTGGATAAGGCACCATGATTCCATGAACATAAAAATAAAAGTAGATGAACATAAAAAAAACTCTTACACAGAAACATAAAACAACAACACATTACAAATCAAAAATTACAACATAAAAGTCATTGCACTGCTTGTGGTGTGCATCTGACCAGTGAGGCATAAAAAAGATAAGAGTGGCATCCCTGCTTGTGGAAAAACGAATATATTCAAACAAAGGAGATCGCTTAAGCAATCAGAGCCACATATGGTAACTCGCTCCCTTACTCGCTCACTTTTTTTCTCACCCTGTTCTTTTGGCAGCAATTGGTTATTAAGATTAGGGATTAATATTAGGGATTATATTAAATCAAAATTCAAACTCTATAAATTGAAGATTGAGAAATAAGAATCACCACAAAATTAAGAGACACTAGAACTCGAACTCACCATGAAAATTCGAACTAACTGCACCTCGTACGGGTTGCTCCGCCATGAAGAGCTCCGTCGTACAGGTTGCTCTGCCGTGAAAGAGGTCGTCGTGCAGATTCTTCGTCGATTCATTTCCATGAAAGAGCCTCAGATTGAAAGGAATTTGAAAAATCCTCACCGCCACTGCGCCGCACCGTTGTGTTGAAAGTGAAGGTAGTGTGTGTGAGTCTGATTGCGTGAGGTGAGAGTCGTGAGGTAGTCAGGTTTGTGAATTAGGTTTAGGTTTGGTTAATATTTAAGTATTAGAATAATATAATTTATATTATATATATATATATATTATTTTATAAGAGACAGTGTGGTATTTAGCAGTATACCGTGTTTACGGTACATACCATACCACGGCATATACCGGTATGTAATGGTATATTGTACTTTTGATACGGCATGGTATACCAACGGTATGCAAATATTCTGTAATATCCGGATTTATTATTTTGTATTTCATCTGTATTTGAACCCTATATTATTCGGAATTGTGATCTCGATAATTGGAGTATGATATTTCTCACATTGGTATCTTTATACATAAGTATAACAACATGCAAAATTTCTCATGCAAACTCGTGATAGCGCATGCTAAGAATGTAACTTAACATGCGTTATCGGGCTACAGCTAGCGCACGCTACGGATGGAGAATTGCGTGCGCTAGGCAGTCAATTATTGAACTAGGCGGCTAGCACATGCGCCAGCCAGGACATGGGTCCGGATAAGATTCCCGCGGAGGAACCTGGACAGATTTGGAGTCAACGCTTATTAGCGTGCGCTAAGGGATGTATAATAGCGTCCGCTAATCAGCTATTGTGCAGAAACTTTATATAAGGGACAGCACTCCACTTTCTTCTCATTTCCTTCGAACATCCTTCGTTCTTGAGAGACCAGAGAACATTATATCTTCCTTAAACACACTTAGAACACATCTACTTGATCATTGGAGATTGAATGTCACTTGTGTTTGATCATTGGAGTGGAGAAACGTCTTGACTTGGCAAACAAGCAACCGGATCCGGATTCTACTTGTTATCTCGGTGTTTTTCTTCATCTTAAGGTATGTTATACTACTTTCAACCTCGAATTCGTGTTCTTAAGGATATGAAGATTATGCTATCAAGACATTAAGCTTCATTGGTGATTTTAGCCAAACCACATCATGTTTAGGGGATTGAGATGACTATGCTTTAAGTACCTTGGTTAAGAACATTATGATTTGAATCTTGTTACGATGAACAAGTAGAGGAAGTTTCTGACATTGATAATCCGAATTTAGAAGGTGCCTTCATAGTAATCAGGGACTTGACTTTAACATCATTATTGTTAGACGAATCTAAGAGATTGATCATGGAAGGATTTATCTTGTAAAGATGGAGTGTTAATCAAACTACAAGATGATAGTTTTTATTGATATAAAGGTATTGATATCGACCGTTAGGCCTTCCGAATTACGCATGAAGAATTGTAATCGAAATGGAATATGATTTTATGATGATATACGTATTCTTGAATTTGAAGTTGTTGTTATCTGTAAGATCACTCATAAACCGTATGAGCATGATATGCATGGAGATGACATGTATTAACACTGAAGATTTTATGAGTTTCATCACCATTAGATCAAGTCTGCTGCCCAGTAGTGTACTGCCCTACACGTTTAGCGCACGCTAAGCTATGTAGATTAACCTGTGCTATCAGGCATGATTTAACGTACGCTACGTTTGGTACATAACGTACGTTAGGTCATCAGGCGAGTCAGTCGGCTGATCAGTGAGGTACTGACCGTGCATAGTTAGCGTACACTAGGCTTCGTTGTTTGCGTGCGCTAACGAGCAGGCTTAACGCCCGCTACGTAGAATAGTTAGCGTACGCTAAGCAGTTCAGGCAGATTGCGTTTTATGAACTTTCAGTCGTAAATTGGATTGGTAGACATTCATACGACGTGAGATAAATTCTATATTATTTCTTTTGTTAAGGTTTGAGCTTGTTACGTGATTGATGGAAGGGGCGACCTTCGAGTGTTTCGTTTTCGTGGAAGTATTGTTCTTGTCTTCGAATCGAGGCAAGTACCTTATTTGGTTTACGTATTGATGTTATATATATTGTCGTGCATATATGTCATTGTTGTATGTCCACCTCGTGTTGGTACGACGGGATCATCGGGGGATCTATGCTAGCGTGCGCTGGATCATCAGATGGGTTTTTCCACCACGGGTTGGTCTGACGGGATCATCGTGGGTTCTAGGCAGTGAACGCTAGATCGCCGGAATTACCAGGTGTATGTTATGATATCATGTTGTGATTATCAGTTGTGTATGTTATTTATGAGTTTCTCGTAGGAGAAGACTCATTGGTATTTTGTCATTTACGTTATTATTATTATTCGTGAGATGTTAAATAATATGTTGTGGTACTTGTACTAGCATCGTTGTGCTAACCCCTTCGAGGGTGAACATTTGTTTATGTTCAGGATCCAGGAGAGCGGGGAAACAACCACTGGAGCTGCATGACGACGAGGGTGCAGAGTGATGTTCCGGCCGGGTTTATTATCTATTGTTGGTTATTTATTAAGTACTCGAGTATGTCGTAATTTGTGACGTTTGGATTTCAGTGATGTATTAATATTCTCCATTTGGACATTTGTACTTTCGGTATTGAACCAGAACTGTCGTATTTCATTTCAAGTGATTTCATAAGTTGGTATCTGTCATTGTCGTTTCATTTATTCAGCCTTGTAAATTCTTATGTAAAGGATTTACGACGCTGTAATTTTCCTGAATATATCGGGGTTGTTACAGAATATGGTATCAGAGCTAAGATTTTGGATATCTTGGCCATTGGGTTAAAATAAGGGTCGTATACGTCTTTTGAGGTAACCGGCCGCGAATAACATCACTGTACTGCCTACGTCTTCGTGCGGGTGGTGGTTGTAAGTTCCTAAACTCTATCTCGTCCTTTACATGTTATATTTCCTTGTACTTGAGCATTTGAACGGTATTGTTTCCTGTATATTGAGTATTTATGCATACAGTATGTTGAGAGGCAGACGTGGATGTGGTCGCGGTCGCAGACGCGGATGAAGGAATGCTGAAAGGAAAGCGTCGCCTTCTAATCAAGCCAGTCATAGCTCAGGCGAGCCACAAAGATCTATCAATAACGAACCGGAACCTGCTATACCAGAAATCCTTCGTCAGGTGGTGAACCAGATGACTCAGTTCACTCAGGTCGTGGACCGAATGCAGGTGGCGGTGGGATTAGAGCAGGGAGATAGGCAGCAAGGGATCCCAGATATGGGAAATCGAGGTGACCGATAGCTGCAAGAGGTGGCGAAGATGCAACCACCTAAATTCGACGGTATTTCTGAGACTCCCACTTGGGACCATTGGTTGAAGGAATTGGAGAAAATTTTTGCCGTGATTAACTGCCCAGACGACCGAAGAGCCTATGTCGCTCAATACTTTCTGATAGGGAAAGCGTTCGAATGGTGGAAAGCCATCCGGCCTGTAGACCATGATGCTGATTGGACAGAGTTTAAATTGACGATGGAAGCTCAGTACTGTCCTCGTCCTGTGAGGGAAGCCAAGGTTCGGGAGTTTTTCTCCGCTCAGCCTTCAGATGTGCCATTATCTCAGGCAATTAAGACGTTTAACCAACAGCTGGCATTTGTTCGACATCTAGTCAGAACAGATGCTGAAATGATGATCCATTTTTATATGAGAATGAAACCAAAAATACAGAGGTACATGTCCGGTTTTGAATGTACCACTCTCCGCCAATACCAGGATAAAGCATTGGCGTACGAAATCAAGGAAGCAGCAATGGAGAAGTTTACGGAATCCAAGAAGCAGAAAGTCTCTGGTACTTTTACAGAGCACAAGAGCAGCGGGCCCCGCAAGGCCCAGTCATCCTTTCATTCTTTCAAGAAACCTCCACACCCAGTTAGGAGCGGAAAGAACTTCGGAGCAGCATCAACCATGACAGATATCACCAGGAAATGCTTTACCTACGCCTAGACGGGGCACTATCGACAGAATTGCCCACTACCTGCCGTCACTTGTTTTGATTGTGGTCGAGAGGGACATCGTGCGGTGTTCTGTGAAGAGGCTGCAAAGTCTTTTAGAGCCCGTACACCATAGCCAGTCTAGAAGGAAGCCAGTATCCAACAGACGCAGCAAAGTGTTCAGATGCCTCAGAATTTTGTCCGCGGACGATGCAGAGGACAATGGGACCGAAAGGGTACATCGAGTGCCGAATCTGTTCCCCCACATCTGTACGAGATGAGGAGAATAGATGATTAGGATGCTGCTGTCGCATCATGTACTGTTCAGATCCTTTCCCAGCCAGTTAGCGTTTTATTCGATACAGGAGCTACTCATTCATTTATATCCTTATCTTGTGTAAATCGTTTTAATGTTTCTGGTTTTCATAATTGTGAACCTTATGTTGTTGGTTTACCGAGTGGCGAGAGGATTGTTGGAAACTTAGAAACTAGAGATTTCCGTGTATCATTTGGAGTCAGAGAGTGGCTCTCAAATCTGATTGTAATAGAAATGCAAGGAGATGACCTGATACTCGGAGACGATTGGCTTAATCGATATGGAGCTATTGTAAACTACCAAAGGAGGAATATCTCGCTGATCGCTGACGATGGTTCCGAAATATTGTTTGAAGGATGGAAACTAGGAAGCTCAGGAAAGTTGATTAAGGCGATGAAAGCTGTCAAATTGTTGAAACAGGGTTGTACCGGATACTGGTGCTATGCAATGAAGAAAGAAGACGAGATTGTGGAACTTTCATCCATTCCTATTGTGAACGAATTTCCAGATGTATTTCCTAACGAGTTACCTGGACTGCCTCCACGACGGGATGTAGAATTCACCATTGAGCTGGAACCCGTAGCTACACCAATTTCTAAAGCGCCGTATCATATGGCACCTACCGATATGTATGAACTGAAAAAGCAGCTGGAGGAATTACTAGACAAAGGCTATATCCAGCCAAGCGTTTCATCCTGGGAAGCGCCAGTTCTTTTTGTCCGGAAGAAGGATGGATCGCTTCGACTATGTATTGACTATCGAGAGCTGAACAAAATGACGATTAAGAACAAGTATCCGTTGCCACAGATTGATGATTTGTTTGATCAGTTGCAAGGAGCAACAGTATTTTCTAAAATCGATCTGAGATCAGGATATCATCAGCTGAGGATTAAGGAATCTGATGTTCCAAAATCAGCGTTCAGAACTCGCTACGGACACTATGAGTTTGTAGTGATGCCGTTTGGTCTCACTAACGCACCTGCTGTATTCATGCAATTGATGAACCGAGTGTTCATCGAATATTTGGATAAAGTTGTGGTGGTGTTCATTGATGACATTCTAGTTTATTCCAAGAGCCCGGAAGAACATGCGCAGCATTTGCGGATTTTATTAGAACTTTTGAGAAGCGAGCAATTGTACGCCAAACTTTCTAAGTGTGAATTCTGGCTAAAGAAAGTAATGTTCCTCGGCCATGTGGTATCAGCTAAAGGAGTCCGAGTAGATCCTCAGAAGATCGAAGCAGTTATGGATTGGAAGCATCCAAAGAACGTTAAAGAAGTCTGGAGTTTCTTAGGACTTGCTGGGTATTATCGTCGGTTCGTGGAATGGTTTTCCAAAATTTCCTGCCCACTTACTCGACTCCTGCAGAAAACTCAAAATTTTGAGTGGAACGAGTTGTGCCAGAATAGCTTTGATGAATTGAAGAAGTGATTGACGACAGCACCGATTTTATCACTCCCACAGGGAACTGGAGAATTTATAGTTTACAGTGATGCTTCAAACCAAGGACTCGGATGTGTATTGATGCAGAAAGATAAGGTGATCTCTTATGCATCACAACAGCTGAAACCTTATGAAGTTAATTACCCAACACATGATTTGGAGCTGGCAGCAGTAGTTTTTGCTTTGAAAATCTGGAGGCATTACCTGTACGGGACTCACTGTCAGATCTTTACGGATCACTGTTAGGAATACTTGTTAGATTTTGATGATGTCATTAATATAAATTCAAATGTTTATTACTTGGCTCAAATGTAAGAAAGAACCAAATGAGTATCTTCCATAGGCCAAATATGTTAAGTATAAAACTTGGCAAAATGTAAAGAAGAACCAAAGGAGTATCTTCTATAGGCCAAAAATAAGTTAGGCTAAAAATCGGCTAAGTACTAAGTACATCTAAGTCCATCAGAGAGGATCAGCCGAGTCAAGTCAGAGTAGTTCTGGTCAACAAAAATTATCAAGGATGTTTGACCAGACTGCAGCCAAAGTACCTCAGACAAGTCACCTGATCAGTCAAGTCATAGACAGTGAACATCAGAGAGGTCCAGACTGCAGAGATGTTAACTGCTCATCAGCCTAGTCGAGATCAGCCAAGTACTCCAAGTCCACGTCAGCATGCGTTGAAAAGTCAAGTATTACGGAAAGTCACATGCAACGTGAAGAGACAAATTGGAGATATTCCCGCAAGAGATATGATTTAAATAAATCATCCAGACCCACCTTGAAGACTTTAATCATATTATATTCAAAAGATTCGGCGCATCACATGCAGAGTCTTCACAACGGTCGGAAGATAGATTAAAATATGGGAATCCAAATTTTGCAACGCTCGTAAAGAAAACAAGGAAGTCTACATCTCCAACGGACGGATTTGTTCAAAAGATTTGCAACGGCTATAAGGAAAAGCTCAGAGATCGTGACCTATATATTTCCAAAGATTTGAAGCTGAGCATACAACAACACCTTACAATGATAACAACTATCGGTGCGAACATACTTTCAAGCTATCAAAGCATTCAAGCTATCAAAGCGAAATACAGCATCGAGAAAAGAGCGGTTCTAAAAGTTCATACTTAAAGAAGCTCTTAGTTGGAGAAGACAAAAACTCTTGTCTATAATCCTGAGTTCGGGGTACTTCACTGGTTGAAGTTAGAGACTGTAAAGGCATCCAAGGATCGAGGATCAAGAGGTGAAAGGCAGTCAAGTGTGGTACAGCGGCACGGATTTCCACTGGTTGGAAGTTGTTGTAGTTTTGTTTGAATCACTGTAATATTTATCACTGGTTGAGAATTATAGTGAATTCATCTCCAACTGGTTTGGAGAAAAGTGGATTAGTAGAGGATTACCCCACCTCTGAGACCACTATAATTGCCTGCGTTCTTTACTGTTTTATTGCATCATACTTTAACTGTTGCATTCATTGTTAAGTGTTTCATTAGTTGCTTTCTATTCGTCATCGGCTGACTTCCGCATATATTAAAGAACAAACGACTCCAAGTCATTTGTTTACCTATCAGCTGAAGAAACTCACTCTTCGTGAAAAAGAGTTTAAGAGTTTCTACAAGTCTATTCACCCCCCCTAGACTTGTACCTGGACGACTTGTGACCTACAAGTGGTATCAAAGAGGTTGGTTCATTTATTTCACGAACCAGATCTATATCAGAGATATATCTTTACTCTCAGTTTATAATGGAACACATGCATTCTAGACTCCATGTGTTTTCAGTTGACGAGTATGATCTTTAGAAGATAAGGATGCAAGCACACTTATCTTCGATCCATGATGACATGTGGTGCATCATAGAGGATGGTCCATTCATCTTCGAGAAGGACAACACAGCAGAGGAGATTGCAGCAGGGAAGCCAGAGAAGATTCCAAAGAAGAGGACAGAGCTGACTCCCGAAGAAAGAAAGCTGGCCAACCTTGACAACCAGGCCAGATATGTGCTATATCAAACTCTTGACAAATCCACCATGGTCAAGATCAAGAACTGCAAGAATGCCAAGGAAATCTGGGACACATTAGCTTTAATGTGTGAGGGAACGGAGCTAATCAAAGAAAATAAATTGTCAATCGCTATTCAAAAGTTTGACAATTTTAAAATAAAGAATGGCGAATCCATAGATCAAGTGGACACAAGGTTCATTGAGATTATTAATGAAATCAACTCCCTCGGCAAAACCTATGGGAACGGGGAAATGGCACTGAAGGTTCTCAGATCTCTCAACCCTGAATGGAGCATGAAGGTCGTGGCCATGAGAGAGTCCAAGGATTTGAATAAGATAAAAATCCAAGAGATGTTCTCTGATCTGAAGGCGTATGAGTTCGAGCTTCCAAGTTCATCCTCAACTGAGCCTGCAGATAAGGGAATAGTATTTGCAGCCGAGTCCCCCGCCAAGAGCCTATCTGATGTAAAACCTCCAAATCCATTAGATTTTGAGGAAGAAATGGCATTTATAATGCAAAGGTTCAGCAACTTTAGAAAGAACTACTCCAAATACAAGAAAAATTATAAGGAGAATCCAAGAAGGAACCAGAAAGCTGGAAGCTGGAAAGTAGAGTGCTACAATTGTCACAAGACAGGACACATCCAAATGGACTGTCCTGATCTCAAGAAGTACGAAAGCAAGAAGGAGGTGGGCAGAAAAGAAGATAGAAGAAAGGACCTCATCGGAGAAGACCAGGAGCATGTAGAATCAAGCAGCGGATTCTTTTCTGATGATGATGAAGAGTATGACTGCCTGATGGCCAACTTAGCTGATGAAGAGGTAACTTCTAAACCCTCTGGTTCAATTAATAGTTCAGCCATGTCACAAGATAAGGATCTGCACGAATCGATAAATCAGTTATTTAAAGATTTTGAAACACTCAAATCTGCACACCAAATTGTATCAGCAGAGAAGACTCAGCTGCAAGATGAGAATAGGCAGCTGAAAAATGATTTCGAAAAACTCAGCCTAGATCTGAATAAGGTTGAGATAACTGCAGCTCACTTTAAAAACGAGGCTGATGTTAATACAGCTGAGATAAATCGACTAACTATTTTACTTAAAGAAAAATCAGCTGCACTTGCTCATGCCAAAGCCGAGTTTACTAAGCTGACTCAGATAAATAAGACTCAGGCGCAGGAAATAACCTCCTTGAAGGCGTCTTCAACCCTGGAAGAATTGTGTACCAATAAAAGGCCACTATATTCCAAATGAGGCCTTGGATATGATCCTCACACTCCCTCTAGTTCTAAAAGAAAGTTTATCATGGGAGAAACAATTGTCTCGACTGTTGAGCCTACGTATAAACCAATATTTAAAAATAGGCAACAGCCAAGTCACATGTCTAGGCTGCAGTCGAGTTACACAAGGCAGCCACCTAGACAGGCGACTAGGCAATGGCCCAGGCAAAAGCAGCAGCCAAGACAACATGCCCACTTTTACCAACAACTCCCTAAAAACAGATTTCAAAATGGGAGGGGCAGATGGAAACCTCAAGGTTATCCCAATTTCCAAAATGAACAAGTGTGGAGACCTCAAAGGTTTAATAAATGGTCTCAGCCAAGATTTAGAAATGGCCCACACTATCAAAATTTTGAGGAATATCCAGTATACAATCCCAACAGGAGATTCAGACCTCAACCTTACACACCTTATGAGGGTTATAATAATAACAACTTTTACAATCCAAGGAGAAATCAATTCTCCAGGAAACCAGCTAACCCCAAAGGACCCACACAGATTTGGGTACCTAAATCTCTGCTTGTCTGATTGCAGAAAAGGTGGAAGGACTACAACCACATCTCCACAAGTTCAAACTTTGGAGGTGAAGAATGGTTTGTAGATTCTGGATGCTCGAGGCACATGACAGGGAACAAGAAGATGCTGTCCAATTACACCAAAGAAAGAGGTCCTGATGTAACTTTTGGAGATAGCTCTAGAGGACAAACAAAGGGCTTTGGAGAGCTGCACCGAGGAAATATTGTGATATCCAAAGTTCATTATGTCAAAGGGCTCAAGTACAATCTCCTGAGCATAAGCCAGTTTTGCGATGAGAAAAATCTAGCAGTCTTCACCATTTGGAAATGTATGGTGATAGATATCCTATCTGGAGAAGTGAAGCTACAAGGTTTCAGAAGAAGAGATGTCTATATGATTGATTGGAACACAGGAACACCTAACTCCTGTTTTCTATCCAAGACAGTAGCTGAGAATGGATGGTTGTGGCACAAAAGACTATGTCACCTGAACTTCAAAGCCATCAACAAGATTAGTTCTCAGAAGCTGGTCAGAGGACTTCCAAATGAAGCATTCAAGAAGGAAGCGCTTTGTGATGCATGTCAGAAAGGAAAGCAGACCAGAGAATCATTCAAGCCAGTCCAGCCTACAACTCTCACAACAAGGATCTTAGATCTACTCCACATGGATCTATTTGGTCCTATCAAGCCAAAGACTTTGAGCGGCCGAAAACATGCACTTGTCATAGTAGATGATTATTCAAGGTACACTTGGATTATCTTCTTGTATAAGAAAAGTGAAACCTTGACCAAGGTACCTGAGCTGCTGAGAAGGATCCAGAATGAGAAATCCCTTTCCATCATCAAGATCAGATCAGATAGAGGAGGAGAGTTTCTCAACAAGGCGATAACTGATTACAGCGATCAGAATGGGATCTAGCATGAGCTCTCTACAGCCAGGACTCCCCAGCAGAATGGCATTGCTGAAAGAAGGAACAGAACCCTGAAGGAAGCAGCAAGGTCCATGATTGCAGAAGCGGACCTGCCCAAGAGGTTCAGGTGAAGTCATCATCTGACTTGCCATACCTGAGCAGAGTATGATAGTAGGGAGACATGGCAAAACTCCCTATGAGGTTTGGAATAATAGAACTCCTACTGTTGCTTACTTTCACGTTTTTGGTTGTAAGTGTTTCATCCACAACAACGGTAAAACACAACTAAATGCCTTTGATGCAAAACCTGATGACGGTCTCTTTATGGGATACTCACAAAGAAGCAAGGCATATAGAGTATTTAACAAAAGAACCTTAGTTATGGAGGAAACACCCCATGTTGTTTTTGATGAATCTACCGTTGAGTACAGGAAGCAAGTTGAGCTAATTGAGAACAAGCTCAAGTCAGCATCCCTTGAAGAAGTCATTGTTCATGACACTGGAATGGTGGACTCACCTGCAGACCAGACCCAACTGCAGATCAGACAGGATCACCAAACCTATCTGATCCAGTTGCTGCTGACGAAGACCCAGCCATAGCTGATAAAGACTCATCTGCAGATCAGAACCAACCTGCAGATGACAAGACGATAGCTGATCCGGTTGCAGACCAGAACCCAGCTGATGTAGAAATCCACCAGAGCAATCCAACAGGGGGAACAGACCCAGATGAAGACAAAATCCCCAAATGGCTCAAAGATCACCCAATCCAGCAAATTATCGGGAAGCTGACTGATGGAGTTAAGACGAGACAGTCAACCCTACCAGCAGGAATGGCTATGTTCTCATGCTTTATGTCACAAATAGAACCTAAGACAACAGAACAAGCCCTGGAAGATTATTCATGGATAAATGCCATGCAAGAGGAATTGGAGCAGATGGAAAGAAACAAAGTTTGGGAACTAACAGACAGACCTGATCACAAGAAGGTTATTAGCACCAAATGGGTGTACAAAAATAAGAGTGATGAAGGCGGAGCTGTTGTTAGGAATAAGGCCAGACTTGTAGTAAAAGGTTATGCACAGTGTGAGGGAATAGATTTTGATGAAACCTATGCACCTGTTGCAAGATTAGAGGCCATAAGACTATTCCTCGCATATGCTGCATTCAAGGATTTTGAAGTATATCAGATGGATGTAAAGAGTGCTTTTCTAAATGGAATCCTAGAAGAAGCAGTCTATGTAGAGCAACCCCCAGGTTTTGTCAAAGGAGACAAATTCTATAAGCTGTTGAAGGCTCTCTATGGACTTAAGCAAGCACCAAGAGCGTGGTATGAAACATTGTCTGTGTTTCTTGAGAAAAATGGTTTCTGCAAAGGGAAGGTGGACAAGACCCTATTCAGAGTGGAGCACGAAGGCCACATATTAATAGTCCAGATATATGTGGATGACATCATATTCAGTTCAACCAATCCAGAGTTATGCGAGAAATTCTCCAACCTCATGCAAGGAGAATTTGAGATGAGTATGATGGGAAAGCTTAACTTCTTTCTCGGACTACAAGTTAAGCAGATGGAAAAAGGAATTTTCATCAACCAAGCTAAGTATACCAAAGACCTAATCAAGAGATATGGAATGGAATCAGCCAAGCCAACAAGAATTCCTATGAGCACAAGTACTCACCTGGATGCAGACGAGGCAGGCATATCATTGGACTCAACCCACTACAAAGGACTCATTGGATCTCTTCTGTACCTCACTGCAAGCAGGCCAGACATATCCTATATTGTAGGAGTTTGTGCACGATTCCAGTCCATGCCGAAGCAATCACACCTAGATGCAGCCAAGAGGATAATAAAATATCTTAAGTCTATAATCAATGTTGGACTATGGTATCCCAAGGATGATAACTTCGAGCTGTCAGGATACTCAGATGCAGATTTCGCAGGATGCAAAATCAATAGGAAAAGCACTAGTGGAACGTGCCAATTCCTAAGAACCAGACTGATATCCTGGTTTAGCAAGAAGCAGGTTTCTAACTCTATCTCCACCACAGAGTCAGAATACCTAGCTGCAGGTAGCTGTTGTGCACAGATTATATGGATCAGACAACAGCTAAGGGATTATAATATCATTGCCAATGAAGTTCCCATCTGGTGTGACAACAATAGTGCTATTGCAATAACCAACAATCCGGTTTTGCATTCAAGGACGAAGCACATTGATGTTAAGCACCACTTCATCAGAGACCATGTGATTAACAAAAGGGTGAGAGTTGAAAGAGTCAGCACAGACTATCAGATAGCTGACATCTTTACCAAACCCTTGCCAGAAGAAAGGTTTTTGGAGCTGAGCAGAGATCTTGGATTACTAGATTGGGAATCTAGTACTGAAGCAAACTAAAGAATCAGATCCTAGCTGATGCAGGCAAGAAGAAAAAGGACGGAGAAAGGAACCTAGCTGATCAGAATATCAGGCGAGAAGACCATGGAGTCAACTCACCTGATGCAGAGCGGTCAACAGTCAACAAGTCAGACCAGCTAAGTTTTCTAAACTCAACCGACCTCTAAATATTTAATTATTATCTGCCATATTTATAATATTATCATATTAATTTTGGTTCATAAATGGCATTTAAATATATTAATGTTCGATTCACAAGTGGTATTTTAAATACACGTGGCAATCGCTTATTAAAATGACCTCCACGGTGGCCAATCAAAACCAACCGTCAAATTTTAAAATGGACCACCGATTCAAATTTGAAATTCAAAAGAATCTCAAAATGCGTACCACCTTTTCAAATATATAATAAATTAATCCATACGTCTTTTCATCTTCTTTATAAGGAAAGAAACCCCTTCACTTTACCTTTTACGCTTACCCTAGATCTACAGAGCAAAAATTTAAAGAGAAAAAATTACTGAACTTCAAATACACTAAGAAATCTTGTGTTTGCAGAAATGGAATCATACTTCGAATGCGTCAACCTGAAGGCGGTCAAGGACCAGATTATTTTCTCGCTGGTCGTCGATTTCGAAGGATTATTGGAAGCAAATCTGGAGGATTACGACGTGCTTAAACTAATTCGCTCGATGAAGCTCAATGGGATCTACCCTTCCTGGACATCAACCCTCAACATATGTACAAGGAGGATGTTATCGCGTTCTATCGCGAAGCCTGTATGATTCAAGATGGAATTCGGAGCACAGTCGGTGGAAATCAAATCGACATATCGCGTGATTCGATTCGCACAGTGTTTGGTATGAAGCACGGTGGTATAGCTGTCGAAGCTCTCAAGCAATCCGCTGCCGAAACCTGGAAGAAGATCAAGGTGGAGAATTTGCCCGAAAAGCTGAAACTCACTGCCAAAAGGAGTGAGATTAAAAAGGTGTATCGTTTTGCGTTGGACATAACCAACAAAATCATCATGGGGATGGCCGGCAGTTATGATCAACTGTCGTCGGCGAAGTTCATGGTGCTGGGAGCACTAATTCAGGATGAGGAAATTGATTGGCAGATTACATATTTATGCAACTCGTTCGAGAAGTCAACAAAGCCGAATGGCTTGTTAATGAGAAGAAATTTAAAACAAAGCTGGCGTTTGGAACGCAGCTGAGTTGGATGCTGGAAAAGACAGGCATGGCGAAGGGAAGCACTGACCCATTCCACCCCAACAAAAGACTTGGTCATCTGGACCAAGAGACCCTGAGAAAATTAGGAGGCACAAGGAGAGCAGCCCAGATGTTGAAGGAGCTGCCTGACACAAGGCCCTACCCGAGATATTATTCGTCAAGTGAGTCAGACCGACCTGCAGCCGACAACCCAACTGCAGTCGAGTCAGACTCTGAGTCCGACAACACTCCCATAGCAGTTTGTTTTAAGAGAAGGGGACCAGCCCCTGAAAGACCCTCTATCATGCAGTCATCACCAGAACCCTCTCCCAAGAGGCCCAGGAGACTGCAGTTTAGTGAAGAAGAGCAGTCAGATCATCATGCTAGCCCTACAGCCAGGTCACCTACCCTGGAAGACCAGCCTGCCCCAGGCACCCTCGAGACTCAAATTGTGGCTGTCTTCACCCCAACCTACATCTCTGAGGAAGAAGAAGCAGGTCTATTTATTTCAATCCCTGAAGCCAACTATATCTTTAACCTCTTGGAAAATAATGTTTTCAATCTATTCATCGAACAATTACAACGTGTTAAACCTCTAGCCTTAAAACAATCGTTCCTTGAAGTTTTTGAAGAATGGAAATTTTTGAAAACCCTATCTTTTGTCAAACTTCAAACTTTCATTGACACTTGTGGTTGGGACTATCCCCAAGCCACGGAGGATGTGCTGATAGATTTTTGTAAAACATCAGACACAATTTTGATCCTTCAGGAGGACTGGTTCATGTCAAATTTTAAAACCAACATGGACCAGTTCATCCATTCCATTATGCTTAGTATTTTTTATGGATCCTATGAGAAAGTTGTTGAGGAGGAAGTTGAAAAGGAAATAAGGATTGAGGAGGTAGATGGAGAAGAAAATGAAGAAGTCGTTGTTTTAGACGATGAAGAAGAAGAGCAGGAAGAGAGAAATGAAGAAGAAAAGACTTTAGTTGAAAATCAACCTGAGGAAGTTGAGAAGACAGAAGAGTTGAATGAAGAAGAAGAAGAAGAAGAAGGAGAAGAAGTAGAACAGAAAAAAGATGAAGGTGAAAAGGATGATGAGGATGAAGGAGGAAAAGATGGGAAGGATGATGACAATAACAATGATGATGATGATGAGGATGATGATGAAGGAGGAGATAAAGGAGCTGAAAAAGAAAATATTGAAAAAGAAAAGGAGGAAGAGCAGGAGAAAGAACAAGATAAGGAAGAAGGAGAAAAGGAGCCGGAGCCAGAGCCGACACAAGAGGCTGCAGATAGGACTGTGGTACCTGCCCAGTACACCAGCCTAGACGCGGAGTTAGCTGAGGACTCCAGATCAGGGACCCCAGAGAAAACCCCATCTGGAGTACCAGCTGCAGATCGGAGCTTGCAGTCCAGTGCTTCAATTGCAGAAGGCTCAGGCGAGCACTCTCCACCAGCTCAGATCTCAACTGCCTTGACTGAGCTGATCAGGCAGATAGTAAAAGATGCGATTGGAGAGCTGCTGGCATCTCCGGTCACTCCTGACCTCCAAACCATCAATGCGAAGATTGACACTTTGCTGCAGAGAGAAGTTCCTCAGCCTCCTCCCCCTACCAACAACAGAATGCCATTTGGCATGTCTGACTGGATGAGCAGGATAGAGCATCAGCTGACTTCCTTAGTTGATGCTGGCAAAAAGGGGGAAGATAGAGTTCAGGGGGAAGGAAGTAATCAAGGAGAGATAAGGGCAGAGCTAAGAACAAAGAAGAGGCAAGATGTTCTTCAAATTGAAGAAGGACCATCAAGTCTGAAAGGGCGATTTACATCTGACTACCTTTTTAGATGGTCTAATTACAGTTTGGTCCCTATTGTTTCAGATATTACAATGAAGGACAAACTTTGCACTGTCAAGAAACTATATTTACAACGAAGGACAAAAGTCAAATTTTCAGATGATGTCACTGGAGAGAGAGTACTGATATTCCAAATTTGCCCTTTTATTTTTCCTTTTCTTATTTACTCATTTATTTTTCGCCTCACGTGAGTGGCACATGCTGGACCTCGTTGTAATATATATAACACTTTTTTTGGAGGAAAAACATTTTTTGGCAAAATAATATTTTTTCGAAATAAAATTATTTTCTTGAAAAAATATTATTTTTTCGAAAAAATAAAATTATTTTCTGGAAAAAAAATAAAATAAAATATTTTTGCGAAAAATAAATATATTTTCGGGAAAAAAATTATATTTCGAAAAAAATTATTTTCTGAAAAAATAATATTTTTTAAAAGAAATGTATTAGCCAAACACTTTAATAACTTATAAGCTATTTGTTTAATATGAAATGTATTTTAAAAGAAATGTTTTATTCAAGTAAATAGAGGGGCATTTTTGTCTTTTTAATAGAAGTCAACACCAATTCAGATTTTTGTCCTTTGCTGTAATTTATGAAACAATAGGGACTAAAGTGTAAAGAGGCCATCTAATAGGGTAGTTGGCTGTAATTTCCCCAGTCTGAAAAGAAAGGAAATATCTGCCACAAGCCATCCTGAATAGCAGTCCATGGAGAAGAAGAGAAGAAAGAAAGAAGAGCTTCAAAGATTCGAATGGGAAGGCAAACAGTTGTGGTTTGTTGAAGAATTCCTGCCAACAGAATTCATGACTCATTGGGCAGACGCCAAGAAACAATTCATAGAGCAGTTCTACCTCTGGGAGATACTCGATGATAAAGAATGCTCGCCCCAACAGTCATTCATCAACTACATGGATATTAGATGGCCTACTCTGTGGAAGTTAATGCTTAAATATGCAGCCAAATGGCAGGCTTATCCTATGATTCCTACATTCAGAGCAGAGGAAGCGCCGACCCGTTTGGACAATGAGCTTAACGAGCTAGAGCTTCAAAGAGAAATTAGGAAGCTATGTTAAGAGCACAAGTTCTCTTCAAAAGAAGACCAAGACTTTGCTGCCCTAGTCATAAGGAGGAAATATGGTCTTGCACCCATCAAAAATAGACCAATCGGTGCAAAACCATTTAGACCTCCCAAGCAAACTGTTCGAAGAGGAAGGGGCAGATAGTTTTTGGATATAATTGTAATTTTTTTAAATTGATTAAATTTTCTGTATTTACTCTATTCAAGCCATGTACCTGTAATCAATAGAAAATTAATATATAATAGTCATTTGAATGACAACTCCCAGTTGTCTCAAAACAAGACTGAGTTTGATTTTGTGTCTTGCACCTAAGTGCAGACTTGTGCATTTGATTACTTGTTTAAAGTTTTGCCATCATCAAAATAGGGGGAATTTATTAGGAATACTTGTTAGATTTTGATGATGTCATTAATATAAATTCAAATGTTTATTACTTGGCTCAAATGTAAGGAAGAACCAAATGAGCATCTTCCATAGGCCAAATATGTTAAGTATAAAACTTGGCAAAATGTAAAGAAGAACCAAATGAGTATCTTCTATAGGCCAAAAATAAGTTAGGCTAAAAATCGGCTAAGTACTAAGTACAGCTAAGTCCATCAGAGAGGATCAGCCGAGTCAAGTCAGAGTAGTTCTGGTCAACAAAAATTATCAAGGATGTTTGACCAGACTGCAGCCAAAGTACCTCAGACAAGTCACCTGATCAGTCAAGTCATAGACAGTGAACATCAGAGAGGTCCAGACTGCAGAGATGTTAACTGCTCATCAGCCTAGTCGAGATCAGCCAAGTACTCCAAGTCCACGTCAGCATGCGTTGAAAAGTCAAGTATTACGGAAAGTCACATGCAACGTGAAGAGACAAATTGGAGAGATTCCCGCAAAAGATATGATTTAAATAAATCATCCAGACCCACCTTGAAGACTTTAATCATATTATATTTAAAAGATTCGGCGCATCACATGCAGAGTCTTCACAACGGTCGGAAGATAGATTAAAATATGGGAATCCAGCCTTGCAACGTTCAGAAAGAAAACAAGGAAGTCTACATCTCCAACGGACGGATTTGTTCAAAAGATTTGCAACGGCTATAAGGAAAAGCTCAGAGATCGTGACCTATATATTTCCGAAGATTTGAAGCTGAGCATACAACAACACCTTACAACGATAACAACTACCGGTGCGAACATACTTTCAAGCTATGAAAGCATTCAAGCTATCAAAGCGAAATACAGCATCGAGAAAAGAGCGGTTCTAAAAGTTCATACTTAAAGAAGCTCTTAGTTGGAGAAGACAAAAACTCTTGTCTATAATCCTGAGTTCGGGGTACTTCACTGGTTGAAGTTAGAGACTGTAAAGGCATCCAAGGATCAAGGATCAAGAGGTGCAAGGCAGTCAAGTGTGGTACAACGGCACGGATTTCCACTGGTTGGAAGCTGTTGTATTTTTGTTTGAATCACTGTAATATTTATCACTGGTTGAGAATTATAGTGAATTCATCTCCAACTGGTTTGAAAAAAAGTGGATTAGTAGAGGATTACCCCACCTCTGAGACCACTATAATTGCCTGCGTTCTTTACTGTTTTATTGCATCATACTTTAACTGCTGCATTCATTGTTAAGTGTTTCATTAGTTGCTTTCTATTCGTCATCAGCTGACTTCCGCATATATTAAAGAACAAACGACTCCAAGTCATTAGTTTACCTATCAGCTGAAGAAACTCACTCTTCGTGAAAAAGAGTTTAAGAGTTTCTACAAGTCTATTCACCCCCCCCCCCCCTCTAGACTTGTACCTGGACGACTTGTGACCTACAATCACAAGAGTCTCAAATACATATTCAGTCAGAAAGAGTTGAACATGCGGCAAAGAAGATGGTTAGAGCTGATTAAGGACTACGACTTGGAAATTTTGTACCATCCAGGCAAAGCGAATGTAGTGGTCGATGCACTTAGCCGCAAGCCTATTTCTATCCAGATGCTGGAGACTCTGACCTCCCAGCTCAGCATTCAACGAGAGATGATTCGAGAAGGAATTAAAGTGTGGTCACAAAGAGTCCAAGGACAATTGTGCGTGATGGAAATAACTTCATCATTAACCGAAGAAATCAAATCTAAGCAGGCAGATGATCCTCTGATGATTCAGTTACGTGATGAAGTGATTAAAGGGAAGGCCCACGGATTCGTAATTCATGATGATGGAGTTTTGAGATTTCAGAACCGACTCTGCGTTCCCGATGTTGATGTTCTGAAATAGACGGTTATGAAGGAAGCTCATAGTTCGCCCTATTCTATCCACCCGGGCACCAGTAAAATGTATAAGGACTTGAAGCAAAATTTATGGTGGGGCAACATGAAGAAAGATGTAGCGGACTATGTTTCGAAATGCTTGACTTGTCTGTAGGTTAACATCGAGAATCAACGACCTTTTGGAATGTTGAAGCCGCTCCCGATTCCTGAATGGAAGTGGGAGGACATATCAATGGACTTTATCACTAGTATGCCGAGAACCAAGACAGGAATGAACATGATTTGGGTGATAATTGATCTTTAACCAAATCAGCTCATTTTCTAGGCATTAAGGACACGTGGGGACCAGAGAGGTTGGCACGAGTATTTATTTCAGAGATAGTCCAATTGCATGGTACGCCGAAGACCATTATTTCTGACCGAGACGGTCGCTTTGTATCGCATTTTTGGAAAGCAGTTCATAAGGCCTTGGGGACCGAATTGAACTTCAGCACAGCTTATCACCCGCAGACAGATGAACAATCCGAGAGGACCATTCAAACGGTGGAAGACATGCTAAGGGCATGTGCCTTAGATTGGTCAAAAGATTGGGAAGTTCATCTACCGTTGATTGAATTTACCTACAACAATAGTTGGCATGCTTCCATTAAGATGGCACCGTTTGAGGCATTATACGGGAGGAGATGCAGATCGCCCCTATGTTGGGACGATTCATCACACTTGATCGGGACAGAACCAGAGTTGATCATACAGACACGAGAGAAGATAGCCTTAATTCCTGAAAGGCTGTTAACCGCCCAGAGTCACCAGAAATCATATGCAGACATACGCAGTCGCCCATTAGAGTTCAGTACTGGAGACCACGTACTTTTAAAGGTTTCTCCTACTCGGGAATCTTTCATTTTGGAAAGAATGGAAAGCTAAGTCTGAGATATATCAGACCATTCGAGATCCTTGAGAGAGTTGGAGAGTTGGAATACAGATTGGCATTGCCGCCATCGTTGAGCCATGTTCATAACGTGTTCCACATATCCCTGTTATGGAGATATATACCGGATCCTAGTCATGTCATTAATTTCGGCGAGATCGAAGTCGCTCAGGATGGGACATTTGAAGAAAGACCAGTCAAGATACTCGAGAGTCGAGTTAAGCAGTTGAGGAACAAACCAATCGTTTTGGTCAAAGTTCAGTGGTCACGCCACGGGGTGGAAGAAGCCACTTGGGAAACGGAAGATAGCATGAAGTCCAGATATCTAGAGTTATTTTCATCTTGAGTTTCGGGACGAAAATCCTTTTTAGTAGGAGAGTATGTAATATCCGAATTTATTATTGTGTATTTCATCTGTATTTGAACCCTGTATTATTCGGAATTGTGATCTTGATAATTGAAGTATGATATTTCTCACATTGGTATCTTTATACATAAGTATAACAACATGCAAAATTTCTCATGCAAACTCGTGATAGCGCACGCTAAGAATGTAACTTAACGTGCGTTATCGGGCTACAACTAGCGCACGCTACGGATGGAGAATTGCGTGCGCTAGGCAGTCAATTATTGAGCTAGGCGGCTAGAACATGCGCCAGCCGGGACATGGGTCCGGATAAGATTCCCGCGGACGAACCTGGACATATTTGGAGTCAACGCTTATTAGCGTGCGCTAAGGGATATATAATAGCGTGCGCTAATCAGCTATTGTGCAGAAACTTTATATAAGGGACAGCACTCCACTTTTTTCTCATTTCCTTCGAACATCCTTCGTTCTTGAGAGACTAGAGAACATTATATCTTCCTTAAACACACTTAGAACACATCTACTTGATCATTGGAGATTGAATGTCACTTGTATTTGATCATTTGAGTGGAGAAACGTCTTGACTTGGCAAACAAGCAACTGGAACAGGATTCTACTTGTTGTCTTGGTGTTTTTCTTCATCTTAAGGTATGTTATACTACTTTCAACCTCGAATTCGTGTTCTTAAGGATATGAAGATTATGCTATCAAGATATTAAGTTTCATTGGTGATTTTAGCCAAACCACATCATGTTTAGGGGATTGAGATGATTATGCTTTAAGTACCTTGGTTAAGAACATTATGATTTGAATCTTGTTACGATGAACATGTAGAGGAAGTTTCTGACATTGATAATCCGAATTTAGAAGGTGCCTTCATAGTAATCACGGACTTGACTTTAACGTCATTATTGTTAGACAAATCTAAGAGATTGATCATGGAAGGATTTATCTTGTAAAGATGGAGTGTTAATCAAACTACAAGATGATAGTTTTTATTGATATAAAGGTATTGATATCGACCGTTAGGCCTTCCGAATTATGCATGAAGAATTGTAATCGAAATGGAATATGATTTTATGATGATATACGTATTCTTGAATTTAAAGTTGTTGTTATCCGTATGATCACTCATAAACCGTATGAGCATGATATGCATGGAGATGACATGTAATAACACTGAAGATTTCATGAGTTTCATCACCATTAGATCAAGTCTGCTACCCAGTAGTGTACTGCCCTACACGTTTAGCGCACGCTAAGCTATGTAGATTAACGTGCGCTATCGGGCATGAGTTAACGTACGCTACATTTGGTACGTAATGTACATTAGGTCATCAAGCGAGTTAGTCGGCTGATCAGTGAGGTACTGACCGTGCATAGTTAGTGTACGCTAGGCTTCGTTGTTTGCGTACGCTAATGAGCAGGCTTAACGCACACTACATAGAATACTTAGCGTACGCTAAGCAGTTCAGGCAGATTGCGTTTTATGAACTTTCGGCCGTAAATTGGATTGGTAGACATTCGTACGATGTGAGATAAATTCTATATTATTTCTTTTGTTAAGGTTCGAGCTTGTTACGTGATTGATCGAAGGGGCAACCTTCGAGTGTTTCGTTTTCGTGGAAGTATTGTTCTTGTCTTCGAATCGAGGCAAGTACCTTATTTGTTTTACGTATTGATGTTATACATATTGTCATGCATATATGTCGTTGTTATATTTCCACCTCGTGCTGGTCCGACGGGATCATCGGGGATCTATGCTAGCATGCGCTGGATCATCAGATGGGTTTTTCCACCACGGGTTGGTCTGACGGGATCATCGTGGGTTCTAGGCAGTGAACGCTGGATTGCCGGAATTACCATGTGTATGTTATGATATCATGTTGTGATTATCAGTTGTGTATGTTATTTATGAGTTTCTCGTAGGAGAAGACTCGTTGGTATTTTGTCATTTACGTTATTAATATTATTCGTGAGATGTTGAATAATATGTTGTGGTACTTGTACAAGCATCGTTGTGCTAACCCCTTCAGGGGTGAACATTTGTTTGTGTTCAGGATCCAGGAGAGTGGGGAAACAACCACTGGAGCTGCATGACGACGAGGGTGCAGAGTGATGTTCCGGCCGAGTTTATTATCTGTTGTTGGTTATTTATTAAGTACTCGAGTACGTCGTAATTTGTGACGTTTGGATTTCAGTGATGTATTAATATTCTCCATTTGGACATATGTACTTTCGGTATTGAACCAAAACTGTCGTATTTCATTTCAAGTGATTTCATAAGTTGGTATCTGTCATTGTCGTTTCATTTATTTAGCCTTGTAAATTCTTATATAAAGGATTTACGGTGCTGTAATATTCCTGAATATATCGGGGGTGTTACATATTCAAGCTGTTTCCATACCGAAAATGTTCGGTACAGTATTATACCGTACCGTACCTTAAGGTATAGTGATAATTCGGTATTTTTTCTGTATTGTTCGGTACGGGAACTTCGGTATTTCGGTATTATTTCCCATCCCTAGTTTTGAGCGATAGAGGAATGAGTTTTGAGTGAGAGGTGTGAGTTTTGTTTTTTAGTTTTTAGATAAAATAATAACTGAGCGGGCTATGGTTTCAGAGTTAATTAATTGGATAAAATAGCCGCTCATTTTTTTGGGCAAAATTGAAGACTGATTCTGACCCGCCTAAATATTAAGTGTAAGCCCGCCTATTTTTTTCTTTCCTAGTAATGCTTTTTTTAAAGATCAACGGTAACACCGAATTTGGTGTTACCATAGATACTATGGCAACACCGGTTACTATCAACTATAACACTAAAAAGAAGTGTCAGTGTAGATCAATTTTAAGGCATCTATGCTAACACTTTTGCTTGTAACATCGAAATAAAAGTTGCTAAAGGCCATTTGTGTTGTAGTGTATGGGTATATGTGGAGTTGGTTTGATTGCGCCTTAGAGGCGTTTTATGCCGAGTTTTGATTAATTATATGTGTGGCGTTGGTTGTTGATACATTTGGATGTGTATTGTGTTTAATTGTTGATTGATAGACAACTTGTGTGACGATTGTGTATTAATTGTGGTATATCTCGGTTGTGAGTATGTGTTGGATAAAATGGCCATTTCTAGTAAGTGCCTTGACTATATGTAGTGACTAACAATCGAGACATGCAATTTTGTAAACATAAGTTTGTGTGAGTGGTTCTTCCACCTGGGGATGGTTCGACGGGACCTCTGGGGGCCGACTAATGGGTACGGCCGCAGAAGTAGTTTCCCACCTGGGGAGGGCTTGATGGGGCCTCTGGGGGTGGATACTAATGAGTACAGCCTCGGGTTACCAGTGCGGTTTTCTTCATGATGACGATGATAATGATGATGTTTTCGATAATTGTGATATGTCCATAATATCACAATATTACTGTTCTCGATGTTGAGATATGTTATATATAGAATTTTGGTACTTGGCTAGAATGGCACCAGAATCAGTGATGAATATACTTTATCCCTTGGTTGTGATGTTTTGATGTTTGGGGGCGTGGACCCCGTGAATATTTTCGTGCTTCGTGGTTTGGAAAGATTTGAGCTGAGACCCTAACGATTGTGTAAGTTTGTTTTACGGAAAGCAATTTTGGGACGAGACCGAATCGATTTGAAATGGTTTTGTAACTAAGGACGTGACGTCCACAAAGGATTCCTATTTTATAACACACTTGTAATCTGTAACGAGATTTGAGATGAGACCCTAACGATTTTGAAATGATTTTCTAGTAAAAAAATTTATGTGTATTGGGTCAAGGACCTCAAGAAATGTTGAAGCGATTTTCCCATGAAAATGTTTTCCATATAATAGGTCAAGGACCCGGGAAATTTTGAATTCACTTTCTAAAAGTGTTTCCATCCGATTTTCAAATCCGTTAATCGCTCAAAACAACCCGAGTCAATTATGGTGTTTCCAAACCATTTTATCAAAACTTTTTTCAAAATATTTCTTTCAAAAAGGGTTTTTAAATTAAATCTTTTATCTCGTTGGGGGTCGTCTAAAGTTTCTTCGATTTTATCTTCCGTGGAGAACATATGACTGTGTGAATGTCTTCTATCTTGTATGCGAATGTTCTTCTATGATGATTATGAGAATGTGTGATTCGGGTTAAGACTTCGCAGTTGTTGAGTTTTGTGTTGATATTTTTTGCAGATCTTGCACATTATGTACTTGCACTAGAAAAATTCCAGTTTGCTAACCCTCGAGTAATCGGGGGATGGATGACTATTATGCATTCAGGTACCTACAATCCGGGAGCAGTCACCGGATCAGCTTGGAAGGAGATGGATCTTATGTTGCGGAAACCTAGGCTGTCGGGTCGAGTTGTGTGTAGCTGAGTCTTGTCTTATCAGATTTTGTCTGACTGAGTCGTGTCGCGACGCATGGTCTGGGATGTCGGTCGTGATTAGTATCAAGGTGCATCCATCTTCGTTCGATATGTGGATGTAAGTCTCCCCACTTTATGTTGTGCCTCGTGTTGCACGGGCTTGTGTGATTTTTGTGTTATGGTGTATAGTTAAATGTGAATCGTGGATACTTACTCCATGCTTGTTGATTTTCATGATGCACTGGAATTGAGAGTGGTACCGATGCATATATGTATATGTATATGTATATATATATATATATATATCCTTGTATAAATCATTTTTACAGGAGTAATGTTTTTGTGTGGTTATGCAAAGAAAGCTTATCAATGTGATATTTTAAAACTTCAAATGTTTTGGGAAGTCACGTAAAATTTATTTTAAAACATCCTTCAAGAAGTGAAAAAGTTTGATTTACGTATGATGACCTCTAGACCGAAAATTTTTGAGAACTCAA
Organism: Orobanche coerulescens; assembly: GCA_033398695.1. Classification (NCBI taxonomy): domain Eukaryota; kingdom Viridiplantae; phylum Streptophyta; class Magnoliopsida; order Lamiales; family Orobanchaceae; genus Orobanche; species Orobanche coerulescens. The sequence continues at coordinate 71,547,590 of CM065816.1, read as the reverse complement.
ACTACTTATATTTTATTTTCATCTTGTATTGCAAATTTTCAAAATTTGATTTCAAAAACTAAAATGAGGTCTATCAAAAATTTACTTGAGACATGACTTCCGCTTTCAATTTTTTGATTTCATAAATTCCAGTTAAAAGGTATGTGGTAACGATGTTGTTATCATTCGGCTATAATGCTCTGAGTTGTGATTAAAGTGGTGGTGTGAACGCTTAGTCGTTCGGTATGCACTCGTCAAGATAGTTCTCTTGACCGAAGTTTGGAATGTTAAATAATTTCTGAAGGTTATTTGTGTAACGTTATAATTATGTGAACAGTTGACGTTTGGATTTGTACGTTGTTGTTTATTTGTAACCTCTGGTCTAGTACCGTTGGAAGATGAATATGTATGTGTTGCCAAACTTTCACCGTTAGCGCACACCATCTTTTACCGTGGAGCGCGCTTTCTAGCGGGGCAAAAGTTTTGGGACTGCATTCTTGCCGTCAGGCCTAATTTTTTTGCAGCGTATCATCTGTGAGTGGATTCTATGTGTGATTATGTGATTTTCGTTGGGTTAGGTTGTTGCTTATTAGTATGTCGAGGGGCAGGGGTCATGGTCATAACCGTTGTACTGATGGCCACGGGGATCAGATGTGTGATCGAGAGAATATTGCCGGGAATGATATTGGTATTGGTGTTGCTACTATATTGCAAGAAATAGCAGCACAGATAACTCAGTTAACCCAGGCGGTTCAACGCAATAGTGACGCAACTCAGAACGTCGGTGTAAAGCAATGGCTTCGGAAAGTAGTCCGTATGAATCCCCCTCGATTTGTCGGTGCTGCGGATACACTGGGCTGGGATGGTTGGCTTTTCCAATTGGGAAATATATTCGAGGCTGTCGATTATCCCGAAGAGCGGAAGGTGCCTGTCGCTCAGTACCTTCTTGACAAAGATGCCGCTAATTGGTGGGAAGCTGTTAAACCTCGTGGTCGTGATGTCATGTGGGTAGAGTTCCAGGCATTTATGGAAACTGAGTTCTGTCCGAAACCGATTAGAGAACAGAGAATTCGAATTTTATTTGGCAGAATCGCAAGATATATCAGTGTCGCAGGCTATCATCGACTATAGCAAACAACTCAGTTATGTGCGAGATCAAGTGAGAACCAAAGAAGAGAAGATCCTTCATTTTGACAGACGGATGAAGCTGGAGATTCGCCAGTATATGACGGGATTCACTTGCACTTTGTTGAGGGATTATCAGGATCGAGCCTTAGCTTACGAACTATCTTCGTTATCGTCGGAGCATGTGCCCGAGCCGAAGAGACAAAGGATGTCCGATGACCTTATGGACAGTACAGAAATTGGCGTTTCTGGATTGCAACGTTGTAGTCTTTCTGCTGTGAAACTCCATCGCTCGATGCGTGGGACTGAGAGTTCCAAATCGTCAGCTTTGACTCCTGGTAAGGCCAGGAGGTGTTTCAACTGCAATATGTTGGGGCATGTTCGTGCACATTGCCCTTCGCCGCCAGTAACGTGTTACAAGTGCGGACTCGAAGGACACCGGGTTCAGTTTTGTGAGTTGGTCACTGAGCCTTCCGAGGCACAGACTTGAGCACTGATATCAGGAGTGACTCTTAGAAGTCCCTGAGAAGTGTGGTCTGCCAGTTATATGTCATGTTATTTTCTTGCTTTGTTGTTTCGAATTTCGGGGATAAACTTCTTTCATTAGAAGTGGATCGGATTGTTGAACTTTTGTATTTCCAGTCATGTCGACTCGTTTGTGCTCGTTGATATTTTATGAACTCGTTCTATTCTTCACTTTTCATTGTTGGACGAGTTGTGGTACTGTTTCGGAGAAATTTGTTTGTCGTTGTGACTTTTTCCGAATTCAGCTCCATTTCTGTGAATCTTATGTAAATGCATATCTTGTCATTTTACCAGACCACCTATTATCATGAGTCGAGGTGTGAACTTCGAGGTGTTATTTGATTTTTGTTGTTCGTCGTGATTCGAATATGATTGTTCGACCGTTGTTGTCTCGATCGTTGTGGTTCGATCGTTGTTGGCTGGTTTTTGTTGATCTCGTATCGTGATTTTTTAATGTTTAGATCACTTCACAATTTCCTTAAGTTCGGGAAATTAACTTCGTTGTCGATCTTCAAACCCTTGGGTGGTGGAATTTCGTATTTGTTCAGCGATTAGCTCGCATTTTGATTGATGTACTGTTTGCGCTGGTCAACCATATTGATTTTTGTTCGTTGTGTTTCGTTATCATTCTGGCGTAGCGATATGGATGGTAGCAGCCACGTGCTGCATGTGATTCATTGCAGGTCATCGGCAACGGATAGCATATGTTATCTAGGTTTGTTTTGCGTTGATCGTTTTATGTTTTAAGTTTCGGGGACGAAACTTCTTTTAATAGGGGTAGAATGTAATACCCAAGATCTTCGTTCCAGTTTCGTTGAGTCTTTCTGCGGGTTATCGGGTTGGCGTTGTCCATGTCTTTGGAATGTGCAACATGTTTGGGTGTGTCATGAGTCGACACGTGTTTGATCTCATTTCACATCATTGCATGAGTTTTTGACTCATTGTGTTGTAGCGCACGCTATCACTTATGGTGTAGCGCGCGCTACTGTGTCATGGGTGTGTAGCGCACGCTAACTGGCAGTCCAGAAGCAGTCCAGGAGCTACTGTATTGGGACTGGAGTCTCATCAGCACACGCTATGGTTGGTAGTTAGCGCACGCTAATTGTCTTTTCTATCGCACGCTACCTGGTAGGTGCAGATCTGTCCAGGAGCCACTGGACTAGATTCGTGACTCGTTAGCGCACGCTACGTATATTGGCTAGCGCAGGCTAACAGTGTTACGGGTAGAATATTCTGGAGCGTTGACCCTGTTAGCGCGCGCTAATGCAGTTTGTTTAGCACACGCTAATAACTGTACATTATAAATACTGGACAACAGCCTTTATTTCGCCATTTCTCACCCTTATCGTCTCTTTTCGTCGGGAGTGAGTTCTTGGAGTTATTTTGGGCGATCTTCACCATCAAGCTTCATCTTCACGTGGATTTGTATGTGTTCAACAACATCTAATCATCTTCTTTGCTCAAATCAAGGTATTCTCTTCTTAGAATCCTAGTTTCTTGAATTTGGGGGTTTTCCTTGGTTTTGGTGATTCTTACCCGATCTCATCTGATCGGTTGTGTAATCTTGTTGCCCTGGGTTTGATATTCGGATTTTGGCAACTCATTTATTGATTTTGTATCACTCAAACTTGGCTCTTGATCTTTTTGGAGAAACTCCTAGATCCTTGTTGATCTTAGGGTCGTTTCGGTTTCTAATTAATGTTGTTAATTCGTGATGGTATTGTTCTCGTAGTATCCGTGGGGCTGTCGAGATTCTTGGCCGTTTCTGAAGTTCGAGTGCTGCTCGACCTCACCCGTTCGTTGTTCGGTTGCTCGTGGTTTCGAGGCAAGTATCTTGCCCATACAATTTATGTTTCATAGATGTAGTGATTAATAATTAATTGTATGTATGCGATTAGAATGTTTTAATGAACTTTAAAAAGAATCGGTATATTCTCAATAAAATGGTTTTCTCCAAAGATGGCGCGTATGCTTCGTGAATAAATGCGTTTTCGGAATATATGAGTATGTGTCGTACGTTGGAAGATGTTACAATCATACTTCGTGAGTATAATAGACCGCAATCACTTGCCGAGGATTATGTGTTGATATGTGTACTTGTTCGGTGAATACGTGACGTGTGATATTAGTTATTACTCCTTTGTGAGGAGGATGTGATGCTTAATGCTGTTTTACATCGGTATTTGCTTGGTGTTGTGTGTGATTGTTATAAGTGATGTGCCACCGGGTAAGATTGTTGAATCTCTGGGATCTGTCCTTGCTAGTACGGGTCGGGTGTGACCGTAGGGTTATCCAATCGGGTATGTCTTGCGGGGACTCCGAGGTTTGGGGCTTGATAGCCCGATGCCGGGATAACTTGTGAGGTTATCCAGTCCGGATATGTCTTGCGGGGACTCCGAGGTTCGTAGCTTGTTAGTACGATGCCGGGATAACTTATGGTTATGATTTGGTTGTGTGATTTACGTGTCATGGGTTGTCCAATTGGGTATGTCTCGTGGAGGCTCCGAGGTTCGTAGCTTGCTAGTGCGATGCCAGGGTAACTATGAACGTATGTATGATTATAGTCATATGACTGTCGTCACGGTGACATGTGATTTGGTATGGTTTCCCATTGGGTTATTCACTCGGGTATGCTCTGCGGGAGCATCTGAGGTTCGTGGCTTGTTAGCACGGGACGCGAATAATCCTTGGGAATATATTGATATGTATGATTGGGTCGTGGACCCCGTGCTTTGTGACCGGAATGGTATGATTGGGTTGCGGACCCCGTGTGTTGTTATCATAATTGTATTTTGGGAAAATGACTTTTGGATTGTGTCCCTAAGTGGTTTCGAAAGGCTTGAGAATTCTTAAATCCCAAATGTTTTCAAAACTCCCGAGATCATAAATATTTTGTGAGATGTATATGTAACACCCCCAATCCGCTCAGGGATATTACACGCCGTAGAACCTTTCCTCAAGGATCTACCAGGCTGGTAACGACATATAACAACTCAACCATGCCTTTCAGGCTAAAATGACTCACTAGACCGATTTGGTCTTTCCATAAATACATACAACTCAAATACAACTCATGCCCACGCAGGGGACAAAATACAACCACACCCGTACAACGGAAACAATATAGCAGCGAAAAATAAAGTACAACTGAACCAACACACGATGTACGGTTCCTCATGTGATTAGTATCGATCATCTTTCATCATCCTTCGTGCCGACCCTGTGTTATGCTCCAAAACCTGAATGCAAAAACAGACATCCACCCCCCGAATACTCGGGGGTTAGCAAAACTCCACTATTTTGCTAGTGCAAGAACAAAGTGCAAATACGAGCCATACAATTCACATTCCACGAATAAGAATAACCGAGGATCCTCAAAGATCCAAACGAAACGAAAAGTACTTCCCGAGGCAAGGGTTTGAGAAAACATTTCAAAATCGAAATATCATAAATCAATGGAAGTAATTTATAAAACGGTTTAGAATGCCATCGAGAGTTTTAATAGAAAACAATTTAGGATTATCAAATCCTACTTTTCAAAATCCAAAAGGCAAAAAGGGGTCACCGCCCCAAAGGTTTACTTTCTGAAAAATAACATTAACCAAACCGTTGGGATTTTAGCCCCAAATCCGTAAAACAACTTTTACAAAACCATTGGGATTTTAGCCCCAAATCTCAGCAACTCACAGTACACAAGAACGACCACAAGGTTCGTCTCCCAACATCAAAATCCACAAATAAAGGATTTAAAACATAAACAACAAAATACTCTAGAGCCATCCTAGCCAAGTAGGCCAAACGAACAACTTACCTCTTACACACTTAGTCAATGCATGCAATCATGAAAACCGTTCAAAAGCACTCATTTCCGGAAATGCCATAATCAAATCACATTTGTAAAAATGCACCACAATTAACCATGGATCCACCCCTCCGTGGACCCCTACCGAGACCCCGTCGGATCTAACCCGTAGTGGTTAAAAGCAAGCTCGCGGATCCACCCCTCCGTGGACCCCTACCGAGACCCCGTCGGATCTAACCCGTAGTGAGCATACACACACACACGTTACTCATGCAATACTAATATGCTAAGAATGTAAGTTCATTAGGAATACTCACTAGAGATGGCCATTAACTCGACACCATTATCAAACTCTTCAAAACACCATAACAAGATTAAATACGGAATACACGATTCCATAACTTTAAACAATAGGAGTATCATCATCAAATTCTTCAACGTTCAAAATAACCAAATCATAATCAATCCCCAAAACACACCATTCACAAAACACACACGCCATTTGAAAGAAAGCCTTTAGCGAGGCCAAACCGAAATCTTTTGAAACTTCATTTCAAACAACCAAACAAACACACAAAGACGATCACCGATCAACATATCCATAAAATAAGAAAAGTATGGGCAAGGTACTTGCCTCGAATAAGAACAACGCGGAGAATCGACCGAAGTAGGTTGGCCCGAACCGACTACGAACCCGCCGACTCCACCGAACGCCAACTCACATTCATAAACTACGAAGGACAAATAATAACAATGAAATGAATTCCATAACACGACTCAAAGCCGTTGAATTCAAAGAACGAATGACGAAAGTTCACGGATTTCCCCCAAAACGGCCAAGAACACGATTCGTTCCGTCAAATCACGAAAACGGAATTCCAAGTTGAAATATGGATATACAATCCATAGAATATGTTTAACAACATCATTTAACCATAATTGATCCATCGAAAATGGATGAAAAACGAGATCGGGGACAAATCCCCCAAAAAGTCAATTCGAAGGAAATCAAGAAATATACTTCGATTCGACGAAGAACAATGGATTAAATGATGTTAAACACAAGAATACTACCAAGATTAATCATACCCATCATGAATTAATCAACAACACGGAACGAATCGGACGAAAATGCAAAAATCCCCAAATTCACGAAATTAGGGTTCTAAGGAAGATTACCTTGATTCGCTGGATCAAAGGGTGATAACCGACGATTGATTGATGTTATGGACTCAAGAACTTCATGGATTTGTTGTTAAACAACATGGCTTCGTCACCCATGAATCGCCATTCGCGGACGGAGGAGGAAGGAAGTGAAAAACGAAATGAAATGTGACTACTCAGCCACATTTATATTGGGCCGGACTAGCGCGCGCTAGTCGCCGAGCTAGCGTGCGCTTCTCGGCCCAGCCGCGATCCAAGAGCCTTACGGACTAGGTCGCTCGGCCAGTAGCGTCGCGGCCTTCCGGCCGTGGCGTGCGCTACCCTGCCGGCCGTGGCGTCTGCCCGGCGTCCGGCGATGGCGTGCGCTACCTGCCGAGCCTGACCGATTCCAGAACCCCCAGGACTCCACTGTCCAGGCCCGCTAGCGTGCGTTAGGCCGTCCGGTAGCGTGCGATACACCTGCCGGTTAGCGCGCGCAGCCTTCCGGCCGTAGCGTGCGCTACGCCGGTTCCTGCCGCACCCGTCCGGCCGGTGCCCGCAATCGTCGGCGATCCGCAACTGCTCGGCGATCCCGCAACCGTCAGGGCTCGACGACCCGATTTCCGAAAATGCACGGAACGAACACAGCGAAAAGTTCGCGGACGACATCAACGACACCGAAACGAACTCGGATGTCAAAAAGTGCAGAATTAATCATTCTCAGAATGACGAAACGGTCATGAGCGAGTCGTCAAAACGGACTTCCGCTGAAAAAAAAAAAGAAATTACCGGAAATCGAAAATTGTGGATATTACATTCTACCCTCCTTAAAAGAAGTTTCGTCCCGAAACTTAAAACAAGTAGGGAGAAGAAATATTCCGCCAGGAAAACTCAACGAGATACACAAGAATGCGTAACTAACGCCCAACGGTGAAATGTTACAAACAACGCAAAGGAATGTACGGCGTGAAAACACGCTCCACGGCGACCAACACAACGTCGCCGTTAGGGATATAATAAAACCAACAAGTGACAAGCGTCATCAAATGGATAATACAATCAAGTCAATTATCCGAACAATCGCAAAACACAACGAACGAAAATCAATACGATTGACCAACCTAACGGTACATTGATCAAAACGCGAGCCAAACGCTGAACAAATACGGAATTCCACCGCCTAAGGTCTGGAAGATCGAAAACGAAACTAATTTCTCGAACTGAAGGGAATTACGAAGGAGCCTGAATGTTCACCAATCACGGAACGAGATCAATAAAAACCGAACAATCAAACGATCGAACCACAACGATCGAGACAACCAAAATCGAAGAATCATGTTCGAATCACGAAGAACAATAAAGTTCAAACAACAACTCCCAGGATGATCTGGTGAGAACTACAAGACATGCATTCCCATAAGATCCACAGGAAAGGGAATAGCGATTGAAAAGTCACAACGACAAACGAGTTATTCCGAAACGATACCACACTCGTTCGATAAACAAAAACAAGGGCGGGACAAGCTCGAAATGTCAACGAACATAAATGAGTCAACAGAGTCGAAAACATAAGAGTTCCAAATCCGATCCACTTCGAATAAAAGAACTAATAGAACCAGATGATGTCACTCCCGAACAAGGTTCACAAGAATCGAACTGAACCCGAAAAAGTCACATCGATAACCAGATCGACCCACAACAAGATCACAGCTCGTTCGGACGATGAAACCGAAATACAGAACAAGTTCATAAAGTACCAACGAACATGAGCGAATCGATAGACTGGAGAAAGAGAAAATACAGAAGTCAAAATAGTACGGGCATTACCTCCGACCTCGTCCACGAAATTCACAAAAACGGAAGCAAGACAACAAGACATCAAACAACCGACACATAACGGAACCATCACCGATGCACACGGTCATACCGAACCAAGCTCTAACAGCTCGCACATGCGCGATAACGCAGAAATCACCATGAGATGGCAACATTCAATACCAACATTCCGCCTCTCACAGGGGGCTAGCACAACCAATGTGTGGAAAGCGACTCAACGCTCACACCGCCAATTCGATCATACTCGGGAGAAAGTATCAAAATGACAACGCGAACATCATACATACATACCCAGCCCTCAAACGGGAATGGATAGGTTTTAAAAATGAAAACCTCATTTTGAAAATAATTTGAAGAATACCGGTTGATCTTGAGTATCACCTTTCAAAAAGTACAAACGTGAAACGTCGTTATCGGGACTTTAGAAAACCATTTCGCATTTGATAAAAATGAGGACACTTTCTCTTAGTAAAAACTTTCAGAATATTCGACCCTCGGGTCTAAATAAAAGTGTTTCTAAAACATTGAAAATATCTCAAAGCATTTTGGTCCTCGAAGTAGAAATTTTTTTGAAATATATTGTGGCACCTAGGATGTACCACAAGAAAATAACTCATTTGAAAAGTATGTCTCGAAATTTATTTTTCTAAGATACTCAAGGTTTTCAAAAATCCAGTAGGCCAGAATGCCCAAAACTCACAAATATCGACGTTCACTAAAACAACTCCTAGTACACGCATCAAACGTTTAAAATCAAGACAATATATGTCTTTAAACAGAAATAAACGATAAAATACCACAGTCAAAGACCGCCTAGGATTCAGAACAAAACCACTGACCCCATTCGAGGCCTCTAAAGACCCTCCCGCACTGGCTAGTGAACAAGTCGAACGCGTATAAGCACAAAGCTTCCCCAATAGAACTTGTAAAACGTGCAAATCGATTCGAAAATCATCAACAACGAACAAAAACAACAATAAAAAGACATCACAAGCGACGACACTTCTCGTATAAATCAAATACGAGAGTCGACTAAATACATATCGTGAAATCAAAATTCACATAAGGATTCCACCACTTAACAAATAATCATAAAAATAGCTCGTGTCACACGAGGCACAACACAAAGAAGGGAGACTTACTTCCACAGGTCGCACGAAGATGATGATCGCCCCACGATACTAATCACGACCAACAAACTCAAACGACGCGTCGCGACACGACTCAGTCAGATAAAATCTGACGAAACAAGACTCAAACAACACGACTTGACCCGACAGCCTAGGTTTTCCTCAACCTAAGCTCCGATACCATTTATGTAACACCCCCAATCCGCTCAGGGATATTACACGCCGTAGAACCTTTCCTCAAGGATCTACCAGGCTGGTAACGACATATAACAACTCAACCATGACTTTCAGGCTAAAATGACTCAGTAGACCGATTTGGTCTTTCCACAAATACATACAACTCAAATACAACTCATGCCCACGCAGGGGACAAAATACAACCACACCCGTACAACGGAAACAATATAGCAGCGAAAAATAAAGTACAACTGAACCAACACACGATGTACGGTTCCTCATGTGATTAGTATCGATCATCTTTCATCATCCTTCGTGCTGACCCTGTGTTATGCTCCAAAACCTGAATGCAAAAACAGACATCCACCCCCCGAATACTCGGGGGTTAGCAAAACTCCACTATTTTGCTAGTGCAAGAACAAAGTGCAAATACGAGCCATACAATTCACATTCCACGAATAACAATAACCGAGGATCCTCAAAGATCCAAACGAAACGAAAAGTACTTCCCGAGGCAAGGGTTTGAGAAAACATTTCAAAATTGAAATATCATAAATCAATGGAAGTAATTTATAAAACGGTTTAGAATGCCATCGAGAGTTTTAATAGAAAACAATTTAGGATTATCAAATCCTACTTTTCAAAATCCAAAAGGCAAAAAGGGGTCACCGCCCCAAAGGTTTACTTTCTGAAAAATGACATTAACCAAACCGTTGGGATTTTAGCCCCAAATCCATAAAACGACTTTTACAAAACCATTGGGATTTTAGCCCCAAATCTCAGCAACTCACAGTACACAAGAACGACCACAAGGTTCGTCTCCCAACATCAAAATCCACAAATAAAGGATTTAAAACATAAACAACAAAATACTCTAGAGCCATCCTAGCCAAGTAGGCCAAACGAACAACTTATCTCTTACACACTTAGTCAATGCATGCAATCATGAAAACCGTTCAAAAGCACTCATTTCCGGAAATGCCATAATCAAATCACATTTGTAAAGATGCACCACAATTAACCATGGATCCACCCCTCCGTGGACCCCTACCGAGACCCCGTCGGATCTAACCCGTAGTGGTTAAAAGCAAGCTCGCGGATCCACCCCTCCGTGGACCCCTACCGAGACCCCGTCGGATCTAGCCCGTAGTGAGCATACACACACACACGTTACTCATGCAATACTAATATGCTAAGAATGTAAGTTCATTAAGAATACTCACTAGAGATGGCCATTAACTCGACACCATTATCAAACTCTTCAAAACACCATAACAAGATTAAATACGGAATACACAATTCCATAACTTTGAACAATAGGAGTATCATCATCAAATTCTTCAACGTTCAAAATAACCAAATCATAATCAATCCCCAAAACACACCATTCACAAAACACACACGCCATTTGAAAGAAAGCCTTTAACGAGGCCAAACCGAAATATTTTGAAACTTCATTTCAAACAACCAAACAAACACACCAAGACGATCACCGATCATCATATCCATAAAATAAGAAAAGTATGGGCAAGGTACTTGCCTCGAATAAGAACAACGCGGAGAATCGACCGAAGTAGGTTGGCCCGAACCGACTACGAACCCGCCGACTCTACCGAACGCCAACTCACGTTCATAAACTACGAAGGACAAATAATAACAATGAAATGAATTCCATAACACGACTCAAAGCCGTTGAATTCAAAGAACGAATGACGAAAGTTCACGGATTTCACCCAAACGGCCAAGAACACGATTCGTTCCGTCAAATCACGAAAACGGAATTCCAAGTTGAAATATGGATATACAATCCATAGAATATGTTTAACAACATCATTTAACCATAATCGATCCATCGAAAATGGATGAAAAACGAGATCGGGGACAAATCCCCCAAAAAGTCAATTCGAAGGAAATCAAGAAATATACTTCGATTCGACGAAGAACAATGGATTAAATGATGTTAAACACAAGAATACTACCAAGATTAATCATACCCATCATGAATTAATCAACAACACGGAACGAATCGGACGAAAATGCAAAAATCCCCAAATTCACGAAATTAGGGTTCTAAGGAAGATTACCTTGATTCGCTGGATCAAAGGGTGATAACGGACGATTGATTGATGTTATGGACTCAAGAACTTCATGGATTTGTTGTTAAACAACATGGCTTCGTCACCCATGAATCGCCATTCGCGGACGGAGGAGGAAGGAAGTGAAAAACGAAATGAAATGTGACTGCTCAGCCACATTTATACTGGGCCGGACTAGCGCGCGCTAGGCTGCCGAGCTAGCGTGCGCTATCGGCCCAGGCCGCGATCCAGTAGCCTTCTGGACTAGGCTGCTCGGCCAGGTAGCGTGCGCAGCCTTCCGGCCGTAGCGTGCGCTACCTGCCGGCCGTAGCGTACGCAGCGTCCGACAGTAGCGTGTGCTACCTGCCGAGCCTGACCGATTCCAGAACCCCCAGGACTCCACTGTCCAGGCCCGCTAGCGTGCGTTAGGCCGTCCGGTAGCGTGCGCTACACCTGCCGGTTAGCGCGCGCAGCCTTCCGGCCGTAGCGTGCGCTACGCCGGTTCCTGCCGCACCCGTCCGGCCGGTGCCCGCAATCGTCCGGCCAGTCCCGCAACCGTCCGGCCAGTCCCGCAACCGTCAGGGCTCGACGACCCGATTTCAGCGCACGCGGAACGAACACAACGAAAAGTTCGCGGACGACATCAACGACACCGAAACGAACTCGGATGTCAAAAAGTGCAGAATTAATCATTCTCAGAATGACGAAACGGTCATGAGCGAGTCGTCAAAACGGACTTCCGCTGAAAAAAAAAATTACCGGAAATCGAAAATTGCGGATATTACAGTATATGGGTTTCCTCCCCACCTTTCACGATTTGAACTGTTTTGACCCAGCGACTTATCTCGGGAAACATGTTCACGATTGCTATATGGTTGGAGCATGTTGTGTGTGGCTTGTATTTGTATTTTATGCTTGTACTAACAAAACAGTGCAGTTTTGCTAACCCCCGAGTATTCGGGGGTGGACGTTTGTTTTGTGTCCAGGTACTTGCAGGTTGCTGAGGAGCGATGTAATATCCAGAATTTCTACTACTATTGTTTGATATTATTTTATCCGAGTTATATTGTACAGCATGGAATCTGTACAGTATGGATAAAATAAATAAATAAAGGACTGAGATGTCAGTATCGGTATAATTGTCGTATCTGGTCGACAGTTGCATTTGAGGATATTGTGTATCAGGTTATCGTACTTTCGATATAGAGTATATCGTATAAGAATGTTATTGGATTCAGTATATGTATTCAGTAAGTGTATATGTGTTTTCGGTATGTCGAGACAGGCGGTAACAGTTGAAATTGGCTAAGTATAGAATACTTAGCGTACGCTAATGTTGAAGACTTACGTACGCTAAATCACAAGAGTTGCGTACGTTACGGCCGAGACATTACGTACGTAACAAGAGGAATCGGACAGTTGGGCCCGGTGTCGGCGGCTTTCGGCGCAGATGTGGACAGGTGAGTCAACGGATGGAGTTACGTACGTTATACAGGGTGTATTACGTACGTAATACGAGTATAATACTGTAGCAAGTCAACGTACATGTAACATACGCAACGGAATAAGTGTTACGTATGTTACGGGGCGGCTGGCCGAGTCGTGGCCGAGAGGACCTGCAGTGGCCGAGCATGGTCGGCAGTGACTCGCAGGGGTGGCCGATCACAGTCGGAAGTGACTCGCTGGGCGTAAGGACTGGCCGATTACGTACGTAAGGCAGTGTCCGGTTACGGACGTAAGTGCCCGTTACGTACGTAAGCAGCTGCCGGTTACGTACGTAAGGCTGCCGAGCGAAATGGACAAAAGGTTAGGCCGCGTCCGGCTACGTACGTAAGGACCCGCCGGTTACGTACGTAACTGGCCGGCAGGTCTCGGCCTATATAAGGCCTGGACCGAGTCACCCTTGTCATTTTTCATTTTTCTTCGTTCCTCTCGCGATTTCTTCAGCAAAGTTGATGGATTTGAGTAATAACATCATGTAGCAACATGTTTTGGAAGTTGGAATCATGGATTAACATCATCTTCCATCCGGATCGAAGGTAAGAACACCTAAACACTTGGTTTTGGATAGTTTTGGAGTTTCTTGATGATTTGGCCGAATGGATTCGTTTTAACTCAGATTATTGATGGAACCTTGTTGTATTCTTGAGATTATACATTATCCTTGAAGTTTTGTGGAACAAATTCGAGTATTTCTTCGTTAAAATGATTGATTTGGATTATGCCTTCAAAGTGTTCGATGAAATGCCTCAATGAGTAGAACTTGGGAAATTCTACATGTTTTCGTATGAATGGTGATGGAATTGATAGTGTTGTGATTATTCTTGGTAATTATGGGAATTTTGTTAAGGGAAGATAATGAATTGATGATCAAATACCTTGATTATGTCGTTATGATTATGGAATCGTAGTAATCTCGATGTTCTTGATAGTTTGTTGTAATCCATGATGTTATGAGAAGTGTATATGTTGAAGAACATGATTACATACACCTTGAATTGTGAATAAGGATTGTTTAGATGTTAGAACACATCGGATTATGCCGTTTGGGGACTTTGAATGTGATTTCGGAATAAGTTGTGAAACTCTTGGAATATGATTATCTATAACTAATCGGATTGCTCGGATTGATGATGATAATTGATAATTGGTTTTATTACGAATATACAAGGAGGAAACTTGTAAGTATTTAAGATTGAATGTGGAATCGTATTGTTGTTTTGAATTCGTGTTTGATTGGTTTGAGTTGTATGGTTCGGTTTTGTGTATGATCGAGGTATCATTGAATCGTTGAGATGATTGGTTCACTATGTCGGTTATTGATTGTTATCGAATTGTATGTTAATCGATTATTTCAATAGGTTGAGATTATTGATCGGTGAGTATAACCGTATGTTGCGGTCATGTTCGAGTATGTTCGTGAATTGCTTCGGTCGGGGCCGAGGATCCCGTAGATGAAGGCATTGCAACTGGTAGCGGCTTCATCATCATCGTATCGGTATCGAGGCAAGTTATTACTTGCTCAATTATAATATTTAATGAATGGTTTCAGTTTCATTTCGTTTATAATGCATATAGCGATGATTATTATTGTGAACTCTGGGTATTCGGATCGCATATCGTTCTTTCGATTCTGGGAGATAAATCATAATGTATATGCTTATCCCAGTTATTGGTATGTTCGAGTATCAAGGTTACATTATGGTAAAGACGAGGATATGAGTATCTATAGTTCATTGTTCGTTTGGATCGCCGAGCATTGAGGATAATCGTCGGTGATGATTGGACATCGAGGTTTCTCCCGAAGGACTCGGGGCAAGTATTCCATATTGATTATGGTTTAATGTTATTTATTTTGGTCTCTTTCATTTTCTTTCATGTTGTTGAACATGGAGTCGTCCTAGTAAATTGTCATGTTGTCGTGCATGTTATGTTGTTCATGTGGATGAACGTGTTGATTTGCATATGTGTATGCATATTGTGTTGTTCATGTTGTGTTAATAATCTGATGGGATTATGAGGATCTATGCTGAGGGCGCTGGATCGAATGTCCACCATGCGTTGGTTCGACGGGATCATCATGGGATCTATCTTGAGGCGCCGGATCGCCGGACGGAGTTTTCCACCATGCGTTGGTCCGACGGGATCATCATGGGATCTATGCTGAGGGCGCTGGATCGTTGGATTACCCAGTATTGTGTTATTGTTGTGCATATGTATATTGTTGGTTATCCACCTCGTGTTGATCTTGTAGGATCATCTTGGGATCTATCCGAGGCTGGATCATGGGATTTCCATTGAGTATACATAGTTGTTATTGTTTTTGAGCATATTGACGTTGTCATATGAGTATGCATTTGTAGGTCTTGTGTTAGGACCTTGTCCGTATTGCATTGATATGATCTCGGATTAGACTGATACGATTATCGTGGCACATCATATCTCGAGGTATGTTCCGTATTTTCTTTGGTCTTTGTCTTTGATGGACGATCGGTTATCGTCTTGGGATTTGATGATGTTATTCGATGGATCGTATTGGTCAGAAATGGTAGATTTCCGTATCGCGAGTTGGTGATGATAGTTTGAGAATCTTGAGTATTGTTTGAGGTACAATACAGATATTATGTTCGAGTTTGTTGGTTAATCGAGTACGAGATGTGAAATGTGATAATGGTTATTCTGAGGAGAATTACTTGAGTAAGTAAAGTTATGGTGGTAAGATTACATTGGTCGTATTCTTATTCTGTATTCTCATTGGTATGTATTATTGATGTGATGTGATTGATATCATTGTTGGATATTATGGCTGACCCCATCGTGGGATTTTTTTTTTAGGTTTTTGGAGTATCGAGCTTGTAGCGGTCGTGAAGAGATGAGCTTCCCGGAGGATACTGGCTAGGACATGTTGTGTGCATTGAGTTTCTTGATTGGTTCTTGTATTCCACTGCTAGAGTATCTTTATGGTTGGTCTTTTTTTCCGCTGCGTGAGTATTTTGAAATGACCTTTTGGTATCTGATAACTGAGGTTGCTTTGGAAATCGTTTTCTAAACTTTTGAGTGTCGGCCGTTTGGCCTTGCGATTTCAAATGAGTTTTTACGACGGTTTTTGATAAATGGATTTTATGTCTTTATGCATTTTTAAAGATAGTACCGTCGTTGGCCTCTTGGGCATCTGTTAATGTTTGCGAAAATTTCTTTTAGCCTTGTGGGTTCCATCTCGGGGCCCACGGCGCTGTAATATTTCCGGTTAAATCTGGGGGTGTTACAGAATATGGTATCGGAGCTTAGGTTGAGAAAACCTAGGCATTTGGGTCGAGTTGGGTCGTGTTTTTGTCGCGTCATTCGAGTTGTCGATTTGACAAATATTAGAGCCGTGAGTTTTGTTGTTCACTCGGGCTTGTGCGTTAAGTGATTTACCAGTATAGTACTGGGGTTGTTATAAACTTTTCCAAATGGTGTTAACGAGATTCTCTGGAATGAGATGTATTGTGTTCTTGAGTTGAATTGATTTTTGCAAAATGCGTGTTTTGAAAATATATGTGTCGAGTATTTTTCTTGAGTCGAGACATGTGCCAGTATCACGGGGAATCGTTGACTTCACGATCTGTAAGTATTTGGATTTTGGATTTCATTGAGATTTATTGCCGTTCTAAGTTGATACGTTTTGAGATTCAGAAAGATAATATGCGTTACAAATATTATGCGTTACAGAAGGAGATGACAGAATTGGGACAGGATTGGTGATTTGAGAAACTATGATGTTGGAAATCAATATGTCGGTTAAGTTTTGGAACGGAATTGTGTATTCGGGAGAAGGACTGTGGATTGTTAAGAAGAACATGTAGTCATGTTAGTTCATTTTGTGATATATGAACTGCTTTTGAGCATTTGAAAATATACTTTTCAAAATGAACGTTTCACGAATGATTTACGGAAAACGATTTTTGGGCCGAGACCCAACTGAATTTGAAATAGTTTTACAACTCAGGACTTAGGGTCCGAAAAGAGTTTTCTACTTTTTGAAATGCGGAACGAGATATGGGCTTAGACCCTGATGTTTCAAAAAAAGGCTTTTCTGTTTTCTAAAACTCCGGAGATTTGTAAAACACTTTACCAATCGTTTTTATTTCCGCCTTTTGAGGTTTTTGGTTTACTTGTTCAAATGGAACTTCTTGGTAAGTCTTTCGCCATGTTTGATTTGCTTGATTTGTTCCAACGTTTTGTTATATCATATTTGAGGTGATCCAGGATGGGTAAATGGTTGACGATACGAGTCATGTGTGGAAAAGGAGTTTTTATCGGAGTCTATATATTGAGGTTTTGGAACTCGATCGTGTGGTTTCCGTTGGAATGTCAGTGGATTGTGATGAGCCGAATTGGTATACAGGAGTATGGTTGTGGTCAAGCATTTGCATAAATTCCATTTTATTTAATCGTGTGTATTCGAAAAGAATTCTTATCGAGAACTTGGAACCAGCGAGCCGATTTAAACTTTTAAAATTGATTTCGCAGTCTTACGAAAATTTATGTTTTGAGTTTTCAAACTCTTGAAAGAATTTTCGAAAATTTGTCTTTTGACAAGACTATATGATTTCAAACTGGTTTTGAAAATGTGATTAATAACCATACGCATTTAGTGTATATTACATATCATGGTGAAGTTGTGAGTGTGACTCACGAACTGGATAATATATCAATGTGGAACGATGAATAGGGATCCGAACTTTGGTATGGTCGTTTGGTTATCCAAGGATGATCGATTAATTTATCGGATAAGAGAAATATGATGCGTGTGGTGGATTCATGCACAAAAGGTAATTTTGGAACTTTGGATTTCGTGAAATCGGGACATATGTGCTATATGATTCCATTGGTATGGTAGTATACCATAGTGATTTTTTTTGAAGGATTTCTTTGTAGGTGTATATTTGGGGATCGTGACCCCATGCTGGTTGTTCTGGCTATTGAGTGGTCATTTCCCACTCCCTGTATGATGGATATGTTCGTCGGTTTGTGATTGGTTGTTCGTATGCCGAGGGGTATGATAACCAGACGGTTGTTATTCGTTGAGAATAACTGTATGTTATTGGTATGTCGCTTGAGAATTTTTCTTTTCGTATATCCGCTTCTGTGGTTCTGTATTGATCGTGTTGGAGCTTACCGTTTGAACGTATTATCGATTATCGTTGACCTCTGGTTGGTCATATTGGAGTTTATCATGTTGATGATATTCTCGATTATGTTTTGACCTCTGGTTGGTCATATGGGAATTTATCATGTTGATGATAAATTCGGTTGATTTATTAGTTGATCATTTTGGTGATCATCTGAGCGTTCGGATTTTGTGTTGATGTTTCGGGATTCGTGTCGTTGTTTTGGGCGATTGTTTCGCAGATGTATTGTATATTATTCGTTTTATCGGAATTGGAACTTGATCATGCGATCAGGCAAACAGGATTTGTCGCGGATAGATTATTTCATCTGACGATGATATAATTTTGTTGAGACTCAAGGAATTGTGATTGTAAGCGTATTGGGACTCTGGACTTCGCACAGGCTATTGCTGACTGTGAGTTGATTGACGCGGGCTGCGAGGGCGATATTTTCACTTGGGAGCGCAATGGTTTGAGGGAAAGGCTAGATCGTGCTTTATTTAATGAAGCATGGTCGAACGTGTTTGCGGTCTCTACCGTCACTCACCTGCCTCGACTTCGGTCTGACCATGCGCCTCTTCTTATCCAGTGTCGCTTCTCCGCGACTCGTCACAAGTCGTCATTCCGTTTCCAGAGTATGTGGGTCCGGCATCACAAATTCCTGGACACTGTTAGGGAGGTCTGGCTTACTCCGACTGGATTATCTGGCATGTGTAACCTACAGGCCAAACTCCTTAGGGTTAGCGTAGATTGAAACAAAGGGCTGGTGCTTTTTGGTAATCTTCATAAGAAATTGGATGAGGCCTTGAGGGTCGCTACGAGGCCGAGCGGCGATATGATTCGGATCCTACTGCAGAATAGAACCGCTATGCACCGTTGCGGCCGAGTACCATCTTCGTCTCTCTATGGAGGAAGATTTACGGAAACAAGGTGCGATTCGTTGGGTTATCGAGGGCGAGCGCAACACCCGGTTTTTTCTGTGGTTTTGCGGCGAAGCGTTGTCGATCGCATATTCACAAAGATTGAGGATGGTGGTACGACGATCGGTAGAGTCGGACATCCGATCATCCGCCGTGAATTTCTTTAGGAATCCGCTTACATCCGATGGTGATGTTCTCGTCCCCGGATGACACTTGCTTTCCCTCTATCCCCTCTTCTTTTGATTCCGATAGTTTGTGTGTCCCACCATCTCCCGTGAGATTCGTGGCCGCGGTATTTGATATTGATCCTCACAGCGCTTCCGGCACGGGTTCTCGTCTTTGTTTTTCAAATTGTTGGGAGATTGTATCTTCCGATGTGGAGGGGCCGTGCTCGATTTTTTGAGGGTCATCCTATGCCTCCGGCCACGGCGACTACGGTCGCCTTGATCCCGAAGAAGCCTGTTCCGAGCGGTTGGTCGATTACCGGCCTATTAGTCCGTGTAATGTGACCAATAAGATTATCACGAA
The DNA here is from genome assembly GCA_033398695.1 of Orobanche coerulescens. Classification (NCBI taxonomy): domain Eukaryota; kingdom Viridiplantae; phylum Streptophyta; class Magnoliopsida; order Lamiales; family Orobanchaceae; genus Orobanche; species Orobanche coerulescens. Next base: position 71,527,697 of record CM065816.1, on the reverse strand, counting down.
AATCCTTAACGCTCGGCTTGCTCCTCTCCTCCCTCTTATTATCTCTCCGAATCGAGTGGATTTGTTCACGGGCGGGTTATTACGGATAATATCCTTTTGGCCCAAGAACTTATTCACGACCTCCACGTTGCGGACATTCATGGTGTCCCGAACCTTGCGCTGAAGCTTGATATGGCTAAGGCGTATGATAGGGTTCACTGGCATTTTTTACGTGAGGTTCTGGTGAGGATGGGATTCCCGGCTAGATGGATTTTGTTCATCCGTCATTGCGTCGAGAGTTGCACGTTCTCCATTTTGGTGAACGGCAGTCCGGCCGGCTATTTTGCCTCTAGCCGGGGTTTGCGTCAGGGCGACCCTATTTCTCCGTCGCTCTTCGTGCTTGCCGCTGATTATTTATCGCGCTGCTTGGATCGATTCATTCGAGATCATCCTTTGATGAGGTATAGGACGGCTGGACGGCCTTTCCCCATCTCGCACTTATCCTACGCCGATGACTTCATTATATTCACACGGGCTGTGGATGATGGTCTTGTTGATCTTATGCGTCTCCTGGATCACTACTCTATGGCTTCGGGCCAGATGGTTAGTATCCAGAAGAGCACTTTTATTCTCGCTCCCAAGCATGCGCCTCGTTGGCATCAGAGAGTTCACGATCTTACTGGTTTTCGCCAGGGCGATCTCCCCATCACCTATCTAGGTGTTCCCCTTTACAAAGGCTTTAAGAGACGAGAGCTCTTTGCTGGGGTGAAGCAACGGATGTTGGACAGGATCTCTGGGTGGTCCCATCGCCACCTTGCTTTTGGGGGACGCTTGGCTCTTATTAAGAGCACTCTCTGCACGATTCCTCTTCACCTGCTTCAGGTTTTGGATCCCCCACAGTACATTATCCAGGAACTCGAGCAGATCATTGCGAGATATTTTTGGGGTGTTGTTGGTCCAAAGAGGAAGACGCACTGGGTCTGTTGGCGGCAGATTTGTCGTCCGGTCTCTGAGGGAGGCCTCGGGATTCGGAGCCTTTCGGATATGGCAAGAGCTTTTAGTTATAAGCTCTGGTGGCGCCTTCGCACGGGCACGTCTCTGTGGGCGCAGTTTATGCTCTGCAGAAACTGCTTTGGTGGCCTTTACACGCCTATGCGTACTGCTCTTAAAGCTCGTGCCAGCCACCCTTGGCGCCGTCTCCTCCGCGTGGGTATTGAGGCTCAGGAGTTCATTCGCTGGACTCTTGGTCGTGGCTGCGGGGAGGTCAGTTTTTGGGACGATACTTGGATTGGGGATAGGCCGATTTCTTCTTATTGTCAGGTTTCTGGTAGACCCCATCTTAGGATTAATGAGTTATGGATTGATGGGTCTTGGGACATGGGTAGGTTGGAGACTATTGTTGGAGAGGAGCTAGGATTTACCCCCCAGTTCATCCAGGAGATCTCCGCGATTCCCATCGCCGAGGAGGATTCGGATAGTATGTGCTGGACTCTTACCTCTTCGGGTGCGTTCTCATTATCGTCGGCTTGGTCTCACATCAGGGTGAGGGGTCAAGCTAATCTTATTTATGGGGCCATCTGGACAGCCTTACTTACACCGACCATTTCGGTGTTTATTTGGCGACTTCTCATGCGACGGATACCGACTGATGACATCCTACAGAGGAGGGGCGTTTCATTGGCTTCTAGATGTTTGTGCTGCTCGCATACCCTTACCTGCACCTACCATACCGAGACCATTGCCCATCTTTTCTTGGAGAGTGATGTGGCTCGTGACGTGTGGGAGTATTTTGGCGCATGGACACATTTATCCCTACCCCATACTCTGAATATTTTTTGAGCTCCTGAGTTTTTTCGCACACGGCACACACTTTAGGCACGCGACTTTCATTATTCCTTGTCCGATCCTTTGGTTCATCCGGACAGAAAGGAATAGTGCAAAGCATAGGGCGGTTACTTTTGTTTCCTCTCATGTTATTGTGCGGTGGAGCGCCATATTGCTTTATCGGGCTGTGCGGGGCTTATTTGCTCGAGTTCGGGCGGGTTGCTCGCCCGATCGCTTGGCCGAGCTACATCCTCCCCGCTCAGACTCGCCGCCCCATCCTTGGTTTGGCTTCACCCGAGACCCCTTGGATCAAGTTGAACACGGATGGTTCGTTCGATAGAGACACACAGATTGCGGGTGGGGAGGTCCGATTAGAGATCATCACGGAGAGCTCCTTCTTGCTTTCCATTCCTCTTTTCAGGCCTCTTCGAGTTTTGATGCAGAGGTCCGTGCGTTGGCGATTGGATTGATTCTAGCTTCCCAGAGATCGAGAAATGTTTGATTGAGCTTGATGTCGCCACTGTGGTGACCCCGCTATCATCCGGCCATCGGGGCTCTTGGCAGGTTCGTCACACTCTTATGCGTATCCGACACATTCTCAGAGATATTCGGCCCAGAGTCACCCATATTTTCCGGGAGGGCAACAGCCGGCCGACTATCTTTCCGAGCTCGGCATGTCGTCCCTCGGCATTCGACTTATACTTACGATATCGCTCCTCCGTTTCTCCTCTCCCTTATACGGATGGATCGGCTTGGTTATTCGTCTTTTAGATTTCGATAGGTTTTATTTTTATCGATTGCTTGGTTGCCTATTGATCCGCACATTAGCCCACGGTTTTAGTGGTGCACCTTGTCGATCTAGCGGGCCATGTGCACTTTAGATTTTAGGTTCGGATTATGGCCTTTTTGGTCATAATTCGGAGTTGAGTTATTTTGGTCTACGGGTCCGCACATTAGCCCACGACTTGTGGTGCACTTTGTATTTCTTTAGCGGGCCGTAGATTTCTCCGATGTTTGGACCCGAATTATGGCCTATTTTTGGTCATAATTCGGGGCTGATACTTTTTATTTCTTGATTCTTATTTTTTTAAAAAAAAAAAAAAAAAAAAAACTCAGGAAATCGTCGACCTGCGTATTTGTAAGTGTACTCTTTTGATTATTCAGTAATGATGATGATTGATCGTTGTCGTGATGGTTTTGGGATATTTTAGTTGAACGGTTTTTTTCTTTTATGACGGATTTTAAGTTTCGAGGACGAAACTTATTTTAAGTGGTGTAGTATGTAATATCCGGAATTTCTACTACTATTGTTTGATATTATTTTATCCGAGTTATATTGTACAGCGTGGAATCTGTACAGTATGGATAAAATAAATAAATAAAGGACCGAGATGTCGTATCGGTATAATTGTCGTATCGGTCGACGATTTGCATTTGAGGATATTGTGTATCGTGTTATCGTACTTTCGATATAGAGTATATCGTATAAGAATGTTATCGATTCAAGATATGTATTCAGTAAGTGTATATGTGTTTTCGGTATGTCGAGACAAAGCAGAATATTGAAATTGGCTAAGTATAGAATACTTAGCGTACGCTAATGTTGAAGACTTACGTACGCTAAATCACAAGAGTTACGTACGTTATGGCCGAGACATTACGTACATAACAAGAGGAATCGGACGTTAGGCCCGGTGTCGGCGGCTTTCGGCGCAGATGTGCACAGGTGAGTCAACGGATGGAGTTACGTACGTTATACAGGGTGTATTACGTACGTAATACGAGTATAATACTGTAGCAAGTCAACGTACGTGTAACGTACGCAATGGAATAAGTGTTACGTACGTTACGGGGCGGCTGGCCGAGTCGTGGCCGAGAGGACCTGCAGTGGCCGAGCATGGTCGGCAGTGACTCGCAGGGGTGGCCGATCACAGTCGGAAGTGACTCGCTGGGCGTAAGGACTGGCCGATTACGTACGTAAGGCAGTGTCCGGTTACGGACGTAAGTGCCCGTTACGTACGTAAGCAGCTGCCGGTTACGTACGTAAGGCTGCCGAGCGAAATGGACAGAAGGTTAGGCCGCGTCCGGCTACGTACGTAAGGACCCGCCGGTTACGTACGTAACTGGCCGGCAGGTCTCGACCTATATAAGGCCTGGACCGAGTCACCCTTGTCATTTTTCATTTTTCTTCGTTCCTCTCGCGATTTCTTCAGCAAAGTTGATGGATTTGAGTAATAACATCATGTAGCAACATGTTTTGGAAGTTGGAATCATGGATTAACATCATCTTCCATCCGGATCGAAGGTAAGAACACCTAAACACTTGGTTTTGGATAGTTTTGGAGTTTCTTGATGATTTGGCCGAATGGATTCGTTTTAACTCAGATTATTGATGGAACCTTGTTGTATTCTTGAGATTATACATTATCCTTGAAGTTTTGTGGAACAAATTCGAGTATTTCTTCGTTAAAATGATTGATTTGGATTATGCCTTCAAAGTGTTCGATGAAATGCCTCAATGAGTAGAACTTGGGAAATTCTACATGTTTTCGTATGAATGGTGATGGACTTGATAGTGTTGTGATTATTCTTGGTAATTATGGGAATTTTGTTAAGGGAAGATAATGAATTGATGATCAAATACCTTGATTATGTCGTTATGATTATGGAATCGTAGTAATCTCGATGTTCTTGATAGTTTGTTGTAATCCATGATGTTATGAGAAGTGTATATGTTGAAGAACATGATTACATACACCTTGAATTGTGAATAAGGATTGTTTAGATGTTAGAACACATCGGATTATGCCGTTTGGGGACTTTGAATGTGATTTCGGAATAAGTTGTGAAACTCTTGGAATATGATTATCTATAACTAATCGGATTGCTCGGATTGATGATGATAATTGATAATTGGTTTTATTACGAATATACAAGGAGGAAACTTGTAAGTATTTAAGATTGAATGTGGAATCGTATTGTTGTTTTGAATTCGTGTTTGATTGGTTTGAGTTGTATGGTTCGGTTTTGTGTATGATCGAGGTATCGTTGAATCGTTGAGATGATTGGTTGACTATGTCGGTTATTGATTGTTATCGAATTGTATGTTAATCGATTATTTCAATAGGTTGAGATTATTGATCGGTGAGTATAACCGTATGTTGCGGTCATGTTCGAGTATGTTCGTGAATTGCTTCGGTCGGGGCCGAGGAGCCCGTAGATGAAGGCATTGCAACTGGTAGCGGCTTCATCATCATCGTATCGGTATCGAGGCAAGTTATTACTTGCTCAGTTATAATATTTAATGAATGGTTTCAGTTTCATTTCGTTTATAATGCATATAGCGATGATTATTATTGTGAACTCTGGGTATTCGGATCGCATATCGTTCTTTCGATTCTGGGAGATAAATCATAATGTATATGCTTATCCCAGTTATTGGTATGTTCGAGTATCAAGGTTACATTATGGTAAAGACGAGGATATGAGTATCTATAGTTCATTGTTCGTTTGGATCGCCGAGCATTGAGGATAATCGTCGGTTAGTACAAGAAAGAGTTGCTTCCGAAGGACTCGGGGCAAGTATTCCATATTGATTATGGTTTAATGTTATTTATTTTGGTCTCTTTCATTTTCTTTCATGTTGTTGAACATGGAGTCGTCCTAGTAAATTGTCATGTTGTCGTGCATGTTATGTTGTTCATGTGGATGAACGTGTTGATTTGCATATGTGTATGCATATTGTGTTGTTCATGTTGTGTAAATAATCCGATGGGATTATGAGGATCTATGCTGAGGGCGCTGGATCGAATGTCCACCATGCGTTGGTTCGACGGGATCATCATGGGATCTATGCTGAGGGCGCTGGATCGCTGGACAGGTTTTCCACCATGCGTTGGTCCGACGGGATCATCATGGGATCTATGCTGAGGGCGCTGGATAGTTGGATTACCCAGTATTGTGTTATTGTTGTGCATATGTATATTGTTGGTTATCCACCTCGTGTTGATCTTGTAGGATCATCTTGGGATCTATGCTGAGGGCGCTGGATCATGGGATTTCCATTGAGTATACATAGTTGTTATTGTTTTTGAGCATATTGACGTTGTCATATGAGTATGCATTTGTAGGTCTTGTGTTAGGACCTTGTCCGTATTGCATTGATATGATCTCGGATTAGACTGATATGATTATCGTGGCACATCATATCTCGAGGTATGTTCCGTATTTTCTTTGGTCTTTGTCTTTGATGGACGATCGGTTATCGTCTTGGGATTTGATGATGTTATTCGATGGATCGTATTGGTCAGAAATGGTAGATTTCCGTATCGCGAGTTGGTGATGATAGTTTGAGAATCTTGAGTATTGTTTGAGGTACAATACAGATATTATGTTCGAGTTTGTTGGTTAATCGAGTACGAGATGTGAAATGTGATAATGGTTATTCTGAGGAGAATTACTTGAGTAAGTAAAGTTATGGCGGTAAGATTACATTGGTCGTATTCTTATTCTGTATTCTCATTGGTATGTATTATTGATGTGATGTGATTGATATCATTGTTGGATATTATGGCTGACCCCGTCGTTGGATTTTTTTTTTAGGTTTTTGGAGTATCGAGCTTGTAGCGGTCGTGAAGAGATGAGCTTCCCGGAGGATACTGGCTAGGACATGTTGTGTGCATTGAGTTTCTTGATTGGTTCTTGTATTCCGCTGCTAGAGTATTTTATGGTTGGTCTTTTTTTCCGCTGCGTGAGTATTTTGAAATGACCTTTTGGTATCTGATAACTGAGGTTGCTTTGGAAATCGTTTTCTAAACTTTTGAGTGTCGGCCGTTTGGCCTTGCGATTTCAAATGAGTTTTTACGACGGTTTTGATAAATGGATTTTATGTCTTTATGCATTTTTAAAGATAGTACCGTCGTTGGCCTCTTGGGCATCTGTTAATGTTTGCGAAAATTTCTTTTAGCCGTGTGGGTTCCATCTCGGGGCCCACGGCGCTGTAATATTTCCGGTTAAATCTGGGGGTGTTACAAGCGAATCCCAGGATCGGTACGAAGGATGATGGAAGACGACGATACTAATCACATGAAGACCAGTCGTTGAGTATTTTGGTAGAGTCTTGTTGTTTGTCTCTCCATTGTGTTATTCTCCCATTTCATGGGAATGATGATGTATTCCAACCCCTGCGCGGGTATGAGCTGTGAGAAAGAGTTATGTATGTTTGGTGTGTATGTTGTGGTAAAAGACCAAATCGGTCTAGTGGTTCGTTATTAGCCATGTTGGCATGTACTGATATGTTGTGTTTTCTGTATTTAGCCTGGTAGATCCTCACGGAGAGGGTCTGCGGTGCTGTAATATTCCCGTTTGGGGGTGTTACAAAGACTAGCCCACCTAAATGGTGAAAATTATATTATATATCTCCGGAGATCAAAAATAAATATTAGTGAAAAAATTCAACGTCCTAAAGATGTCGCTCTTGAAGAGCATACTCTTGAAGATAATTAAATGACATAACATTCTACGAATTTTGTTACAATTAAATGTGGAGCCTATATTAATAGATTTAACAATAACACTTGATACAAATAAAGATCATAATGATCTAGGTTGAATAATATCGAAAATAAATAATTTGGTCAAAATGGACACAACAATCTAACATGATTCAGATTAATGTCAATGCTTTATTATTTGGTCTGCAGTCCAAAATAGATATTTAATAAAGTTTGTTGAATATTGATCAATATTCATACTATATATGATTATGATGATTTGAGCTCTTGAAGAGTTGCCAATAATTTTAAGTATTACTCATGCAAACATGAGATATGAAGTACAACTTGTAGTCAAGATTGCTTACAATGATAATGTCTTTCTATAAGACCACCCATGAATTGAATTATATATAGATATTGAGTGAGATTGAGAGTACATGAAAAATTTGTCTTATGGATACATGAAATCCTAGAAGGATTTGATATGCCTAAAGCATATAAATCAAAATCTAAATATATGTACTTCTTCAAATTTCAAGATTCTTTATATAGATTCAAATAGTACAATAGAATTTAAAATAATCGTCTTAGTCATTTGACTAAAGAAATATATATTAATGACTCAACGTCATATATAGATATGAATGATCTTAGGTTGATTGGAACTCCAGAAGAGATCCGGCTGGCACTTGAATATTTGAGAAGATAATTTGAGATCGAAAAGTTTGAAATATCTACAATATGTCTTGGATTACAAATACTTAGAAAGTGTATTATTTGTATATCAAACCACTTGTACCTAGAAGGTATTAAAGCCATTTACACGGATGAAACACGCTCATCAAAAGATTGATCAGTCACTTGATCCTATTAACGACACCTTTATACCGAATGATGATGAAAAGGTTCATGGTCCAGAAGCACCACATCTCATTTTTGCAATTGTTGCACTCGTATACCTTACTAGTTCGACATGAACTAATATATAACCAAGGTTCGGGCCTTTCGATCCAATCAAACTGCACTTCAACGCTATCTGCAAGGAAAAATATATTTTTATCTATATGATTCTATGCATTAAAGATGCATTGAGAATGCATTGAAATAAGATCAATCACCCACTAGATCTGAAAGAAGTGTGGGCTATAATCGAAGAAGTTCTCCCAACTATTTGCATAAAGTCAGTGCGGTGTTTGTTGAGTAGAAGATATGGTGAAACATATTTTTTTTACTCGTGATCTATAAGTGATGTGTGGATTAGGGGATAAACGATATAAACGTTGTCTGATTCGAAATTTCCATAAGAATATAGATAATGGATTTACAATTATAGCAGTATAAGTTGATGATTAGACTTAATTGGGCCTCCTGAAGAGCTCAATATTTGAAGTAAGCCTTACTAGCAACATCTCACAATATTATGAAATCATTGCAATACATGAAGCAAGTTGAAATTGTATATGGTTGATGAGTTCAGCCACAACTAATATGAAATCTCCCAAAGAGATGGCATGTCACACCAATCTATGAGTTCGAGATTGCAACTTGTACTAAATATGATACACATGCTAATTGGCGGAGGATTTGAAATGCCTGAAGCATATTTATATAAAAATACGCTAGCACTCATTTTTCCTTAGTTGAGATTTTATCCCATTGGGTTTTCCTAATAAGGTTTTTAACGAGGCAACTAGGACGGCGTATGAATACGAATAATGTACCTTTTCCCTTCATTAAGATTTTCCCACCAGATTTTTCCTAATAAGGTTTTGATGAGGCAAATATTTATGAAATAATGAGGATGTTAGAGAGATTAATTATTCCTCAAGATGTGAGACTCCAGATTTTTATCCCTAAATAACTTCTAATTCTAGACCCATTTTATGAATTCTTTTTGTCATTTTGTTACTCGTAACTGTTGCCATTCTTCATTCTTGACTTATCGTTCGACTTTCGGGATTCTGAATATTGAAACTTATCGATTGTACGACGTCCTCTGTGTTATCTTAAGATTAGTGATTGATTCGCACTATCCTCGTTGCAAATGTAATACCCGGGATTTTTCGTTTTCGGTGGATTGAATTTTTTTTTTCTACTGTTTAGTGGATTGTAAGTTGTTTGTGCCTATATGATCGTTGTCATGCAGTGATGTGAGCCGGTTGCGATTCAGATTGTAGTGTGTTTGTCATTCCGTTGGCAGGAATCATTGTTATGAGGAATTTTGGTGCGATCTTATTGCCTGTTCAGCAGGAATAGCGCACGCTAAGAGCATGGAGTAGCGCGCGCTATTATGCATCGTTAGCGCACGCTAGGTCTCAGTTAGCGCACGCTAACGGGGGTTCCAGAAATGAGGCAGAAGCTACTGCCTTGGACTGGGCAGTCGATAGCGCACATTATGGAGCGCGTAGCGCACGCTCTGGTGCGACAGTAGCGCATGCTATCGGAAGGGTAGTGCACGCTACCTGGTAGTTCGGGTTCAATCCAGAACATACTGGACTGAGATGTTGGGAGGTATATACTTCGATAGCGCACGCTAATATTAAAGATTAGCGAACGCTAAGGCTGTCCAATATATAAACTGGACAGCAGTCATTATTCTCATTTTTCTCCCCCATTTCCTCTTCTCTCCATGGGTGTAAGTCCAGGGCGACTACGGTTCATGATCTTGGCTGACTTTGCTAAATCCCAAGGTATTTTGGAGTATCATAAGTGATTATAACATCATTTAATTCATTTTTCTTCGTCGGATCGAGGTAATCCCTTGGTTTCTCTTCGAGTTGACTTTTTGTAGATTTGTTCTTGATTTCAGAAATTATCCAGTTTTGATGAAATGGTTGGCATAAAAACGTTATTTTGAATATGTTCTATGGATTGAATATCCATATCCCTGATTCGTTCAACCCGATGGGTGATTTCGGTGTTCTTGGAAGGTCATGAACATTTAGTGTTCGATTAAATGTTCGAATGAGTTTTTCTTCGATAGTTTGATGTGATTTCCATTGTTGTTGGTCTTGGTCCTCGTTGTAATCATGTTTTCAGTGTTTTTTACGGAGGTTGTAGGGTTTGAGGCATTGCGGTCGATCCGTGTTCGTCGGAGTATTCACATGTTGATTCGAGGAAAGTATCTTGCTTATACAACTTGTGTCTTGCGATTAGAAATCGTGTGTTGGGTTTTGATGATTAGTTTACCTTTGTAAACGTGATTCGTGTGAATCGGTTATGTGTTACCCGTTATAAAGGATTGGTGACGACTATGTTATTTGGGCATATGTATTGTGTGTTGTGTTTGGTGTGCAGGATTGTGATAATCGTGTTGGATTGATTGTACACATGGTTGTGCAATGCATCCAGTATTGATCATGAGTTATGTTGGTTGCGTGTCATTGATGATGATGATTTGTGTGTTGAGATTGTGTTGTGTGCACGTGATGCGTGACTTCGTGGTGATCAATGTGATTGATTGATGTGTTCATGGTTGATGGAATGTGAACGTGTTAGTGTGCGTTGTGGTGCTAAGTTCACTCGTGCGGGTTCGACGGGGCCTACGAGGATACAGGAAAGTTGATCCTGGGATCGGAACTTAGTATGTGGTACTGATATCCAGTCATGCGGGTCTGACGAGGCCTACGATGACACATGGCAGTCAATCATGGGGTCAGGACACAATACGTCCAACCGTGTGGGTTCGACGGGGCCTACGGTGACTCGTGGCAAGAGATCACGGAGTCAGGACTGGATGTGGTGATAGCTTTGTTTGGCATAGTCCGTATGGGTTGATGAACCTACGGAGCCACGTGACAAGGGATCACTAGTGTTATGTTTGTTGTGTTTGATACGTGGCAAGAGTTCACGGTGTTATGAGTATTGTGTTTGGCATAGTCCGTGCAGATTGATGAACCTACGGAGCCACGTGACAAGGGATCACGAGTGTTATGATTGTTGTGTTTGGTATACGTGACGAGAGTTCACGAGTGTCTTGATTGATTGTTGAGCGTGTCTTGATATAAAGTATTTTGATAAACTTAGGACATGAGTTCCTAAAGTATTTTGATAAACTTATGACATGAGTTCCTAAAGTATTTTGACAAACTTAGGACATGAGTTCCTAAAGTATTTTGATAAACTTAGGACAGGAGTTCCTAAAGTATTTTGATAAACTTAGGACATGAGTTCCTAAAAGTATTTTGATAAACTTAGGACATGAGTTCCTAAAGGATTTTGACAAAACTTAGGACATGAATTCTTATGGATTTGCGCTTTCTACAAATTCCCGAAATTAAACTTAGGATATGAGTTCCTAAAGTATTTTAATAAACTTAGGACATGAGTTCCTAAAGGATTTTGATAAACTTAGGACATGAACTCTTATGGATTTGCGCTTTCTAAAAATTCCCGAAATGTCAGTTATTTTTCAAAGATCCCACTTGTGTTGGTTTCTATATTATTTAAACTTCTAGGGAATACATGATTGGTTGATCTGTGTTTGATAGAGTGTGGTTGCCTAATTTATGATTTGTAATTGCTTGTTATATTTTGTATAGTTTGATACTTGCGCTAGTAAAACGGTGGAGTTTTGCTAACCCCCAAGTAATCGGGGGGTGGATATCTATTTTGTGTCCAGGTTCATGCAGTTTCGTGGGAGCAGTCACAGGATCGGCACAAATGATGATGGGCTGCGATACTAATCAAGAGTTATGGAATGCAGTTGTTGTTGTTGGGTCTTTGTATTATTTCTGAGTCTTCCGCTGTGTTGTATCGTTTTGTATTTGGACCCCTGTGTAGGTATGAGTTGTAAACAAATTATTACAGTTTGATTTTGTTGTGTGACCTTATTGGTCCGTGTCTTTAAGTTGTTTGATCTCGACCGGTCAAACTTTTGGTCGTATGATTGTGTTCAGCCTGGTGGATCCTCGAGTGTGGGGTCCACGGCGTGTAATATTCCCGGTTGGTTTCTGGGGGCCTACAGCAAAACTCATGATCCCATATGTATTACTTTTCTTAACTGTATATTTTGCTCTATAATCCTGACTGGAGATGAGAACTCGACCTGCGATATCATTAAGGGCCATCTTGATAATGTCAGGTTCAATCGTACATGTTAGGATACTTTAAAGTTGATTATGAGATCACCTTAAGAATCTACTTTAATGTCTCAATGACCTTTTGCTTCTCGACATTTTGAGGAACGTTCTAGACTCGCCGATTATTGTGACTGGATTGTTTGATCGGCCTCGAGATTACAATTCTTGTTTCGAGTATTATATTATCGGACAATTCATAATATAAATGGAGTACCACAAGGGAGTCGATAAAAACAAACGTGGACCTTTCTGAAAGGCACTGTGCGCAAGGACCGACTTTGATCTGTCACCATAAATTATAGAAAAATCCAAAATTTTAGAATTCTACAGAATTGTATATTATCGAGTTTGCTTTCCAATAGAATAAACGGCGAATCATTCGGATCCCAAATGAACAAGTTGTGGTCGAATCAAGACGTGACCAAGGATAACGTACGTTATCAGCTATGTATAACGTACGTTATGGTTCAACCGACTTAAGATTTCGAGAGTTTACTGTTCCAATCCCGAACCTCCATAACGTACGTTAAGCCTCTTATATAATGTACGTTATGCCAAACCGACTTAGGAGGGCCAGTTTGATATAAGTTGAAGATGGGAGGCAGAAAACCTCATTTTCCCCATTCGGACGTCCAGGGCTTTGGGGGAACTTCCAAGAACTTCAAATCAAGTCCAAATCAAGTGTTAGAAAAATATAGAGAAGTGCTACACATACACATATTTATACACACTTTTCTACACACTAACATCACAACCATTCATTTAGTGTGGGACCCATATTTATATTCAGCCCCCAAGATTCGTGGAATCAACATATCTACAGTCGATTGCAGTTATTTTCAACAAATCAAAGGTAATCCAGCATAAAACCTTAAACTTGTTCTTAGGATCTTTTAGTGTTTGTTGTCCGAATTTGAAATATGATTATATATCGAGTATCCTTGAGCTCTTCTTATTGATTCAAGCGGAACGGAAATCAAAACTTTCGTTCAGATCATCGTAATTAGATATCATCCGCGAAGTGTCCGATAAAAGTTCCCTAAGGGATTCTGTAATACCCGCCATTTTCATAATATAATATTATACACCATACACTTTTATTTTTTTTCTCCCAACAATCCTGATCTCACGTTGAAGAATAACAACAAAAAAAAAAAGAGAACAACTACAACACAGTAAGGCAGAGCGCTGCTAGAAGAGAAATCCAGAAGAAGAGTTGTGATATCCGTCCGAGTTTCGATCAAATTACAGTACCTCAAGCTCATTCCAACAGTAGGTAAAAACGTTAATCTTCAAATTCACCACCTCCTTCTCTTGCTACTACGTTTATCATCGTTGTGAAGTTCAATTTGCCCTGTTAAAACCATGTCAAAAGCTATCATCATAACATGTTAACGCAAGCCAACACCGTGTCAAGTTCATAAAACCCTTCCCTCAATTTTGTGTTCTTTATTATGTATTTCTTCAAGTTGGTAGTCCATCTTCAATCAATTTGATTCAACGTAATGAAAAACATGAAAACACTCAAACTCTAGAACTCAACAGAAATCGATTTCAGTTCTCAATCTGGAGCCGAATCGAGCCTGAAGTTTCAAATTCGCCAAAACCTAAACCTGGCCACTTAAACAAAATAAAGTTTAAAACCCCGAATCCCCTAAGAAAACAAGAAAATCTTACTAGAAACCCATCATATCTTTCCAACCAGAATCGATGACCTCGAAATCGTCCGCCGAATCAAACCGGCGCCAAAACGAAAAAGAACCCCGATCGATCATCCAATATGGACCAGAACCTGAAACTCTTCGGTTTAAATCATCTAACCGATTAAATACCTGCAAACAATACACAACAAATCAGACCTTCAATCCCGAATTTCAGTCGGCTCATACCAGAATCCTTGAAATGAAAACCCATAACCCGAAACCCAAACCCTTCAAAACCCGGAACAAAATCCCTCCGACTCAAAATTCTCAGTCGTGTTGCCACAACCGCCGCCAGTACTCCAAACCACCTGAACCTAGATCGTGCAACCTCCAGCGAATCGCCTCCGGTCGCCCGAGCAGTCTGATTTTGATTTTTTAGTGTGTGCGATTGTGTTCGTATGTGTGTGTGATTTTAGAGATCAGTCGAGAGAAGGAGATTTTGAGAGAGGGAGAATCAGAGAGAGTTAGAGAGAGAGAGTAGAGGATAGAGAGATGGTCGGGACGAAGAGAGTGAGAAATGGCACTTGTGTCGGCTGACCGTGATGTTTAGGGTATTTATACCTGCGAAAAATTAGGGTTTTTCAGATTAGCCCCCACTTTTTCCAGAAATTTTCAATTTAACACCAGATATTTTTAATTACTTTGATTTTAACCCAGACCTTTTCCAGTCCTCAGTATTAAGCCTCCAGATTTCTCAGATCTTGCAATCTGACCCCAGTCAACTTTAAAACCTCCAATTTAGTCCTATTTTGACCAAAATATTTAAATGTTGACTCTTCAATTAATGTTAATAATTAGTCAAATTTTATACATATATTTTAATTTCAGTCAGTATATCATACTATTTTATAATGATTAAATTATTATTATATGTAGACTTTATCGAGGATTTACGGGCTTAGGACTATGAGTCGAGCATCTTCTTATTCAAGTTCAAGAAGCATCATTTATTCAGGTGGAAATTTTCACTCTCACTTTAATTGCTTTAACTGGATTGTATATGTGATATTCTATTCATGTTTAAAATTTATGATACATGTTGTAAATCAGGCTCACCTGTATATGTGTAAAGAGGCTATCTTAATATATATGTTGTGTGGGGATACCTACACAACCTCGATATTCACATGCGTGCTCGATTCATGTTATATGTGTTATTGTGTGTATGTATTCATGTTGAGAAAAATGTTATCGGTAGAATAATCATTTAAATGCTTTCCATTAGATTGTATATTACTGTGATAAGTATAATTTTCACGAGCTGAAGGAAGCTCACCCCCACCTATATTGATCCCGCAGGTTAAACCGGGTCGGATGGATAAAGGAGCTGTTGGGAAGTAAAACGCAGCGGAAGCAAAGTTTGGGAAATATGATAATAGCGTTTTACGCATCTACGAGCATTAGATCTATTTAGGCATGCTAATTAATTAATTACTAAGACTAATAAGCAATTTAAATATTATTTATTATTTATTAATTAAATATGTTGATAATTAAAATATCCTAATCTAGATCCAAGATCATAGGATATTACCTTTTGAAGCGTGTTGGTTACTTCCGTCTTGATCGTCTTGTATTTCTACCTTTAGATCTTCTAGAGTATGATCCGCCTTGAACCGAACGTTGTGTGGGCAACGAGCAACCGGATCTTGTTTGGACAACCTTGGGATCGGCCGATTTCACCTTTGTATGTGATCACTATATTTTTCTTTGCTCTCTAGTATTTTATGAACACTCTTAGCAAATTAATTGTGTTATCTAAATTGTAGAATTAAAGACACAAGTCTAGATCTACAATTAAACACAAGAGAAAAAAATTGATCACACAACCTCACAAAACATGTACAAAATCGGCCAACCTCCCCATATGTCCTATTTATAGGCTCTTGGACTACGACTAGGGATCTAAACGAGGATTATGGAAGGACTCCCAATAAATTCATCTTACCTTATTAGGACTCTTCCTAATATATGATGAATCTATTAATATCAACTTAGTCCACTAAAAAGTTGATATTGCACTTCCTACCAAAATCCCAAATTACGAAATTGGGCTCCTTACTAAATATATTATTTTCCGTGTTTAAGATATCGAATGTCCATTAATTAATTATAAGCTACTGACAGCTTTAATTAATTAATATCTTATCCAAGAGTAGTACCACTCGAACCTTATTATTATATCGGAATTAAATCCACCTGCAGGGTTTAATATAATAATCATTATCGAGCTCCTCAAGGGGACATCATCAAACCGAGTCGGGATACGATTTCTAGTAATAATAATAATTATCGTATAACTATAAACAATATTATTGCCCAAGATACGAGGCTTATTGAGTCGATCATTTTGACTCTCACCTATGGTAAATCAAAGCAATAATTATTATAAATACACAATTAAATATTATATACTTAGAATTAAGAAATAATAATTATCCGAGATTTACGTTCTTCTTACAACAAGATGTAAGACACTATCTCACCTCGATCCAGTTCAACGTATGCAAATACGCTAATGTATGCTAATAGTCAAGACCAACTATTCTCAAGCATACACTACAACCTTTTATATAATTTGTCTGATAATTATATAGGTTGTGAACTATTATATTATTTTATAAGGCATCGATAATGTGATCTTCCGTGTGACACCAACACACCACATTATCTACAATATAAAATAATTAGACATTTCATTTGCATAACCATAACGTGAATAAATATGCAAAACATGTGATTAAATATAATTAATATCCTCATAGGTAGTAACAGGGAAATTAGGTAATACAAGCATAAAGTATGCTTTGCAGTATACAATCCTAACAATCTCCCACTTATACTCAAAGCATGCTTTTATGTATACTACTCTATTACATAGTCTCTCATTTCTCCCACTTATACTCAAAGCAATGCTGCCATACACCGTAATCTCATTCCTTCCACATGCCTTTCAAAAACTTTTGAAGGTAGGCCTTTCGTGAAAGGGTCAGCAAGATTATCTTCCGATGTAACCCTGGCTACAACTACGTCTTCTTCCTTTACGAAGTGTCGTATGATGTGGTACTTGCGGTTGATATGTTTACTTGCCTGATGGGCTCATGGTTCCCTCGAATTTGCGACTGCACCAGTGTTATCACAATAAAGTGTAATACCCTCTGGCAAATCGGGAATCACATCTAAGTCCCAGGCTAAACACACAACCCGAAGTAGACTTGGACTTTTCTTTGTCCGATGAAAAATCTGAGTCAGTGTAACCCACCGGAAATAGGTCGTCTGATTGATATACAAGCATGTACTCCCTAGTCCTTCTCAGGTACTTGAGTATGTGCTTGACAGCAATCTATTGTCCTGGTCCTGGGTTTGACTGATATCTAGCATCCATGCCCACGGCATGACAGATATCTGGTCTAGTGCAAAGCATAGCATACATGAGACTTCCCACAGCGGATGCATAAGGGACCATATTCATGTCATCTATCCCCTTTTGTGTCTTAGGACACATGTTCTTAGATAGTTGAATTCCATGTCTGTAAGGTAGAAAACCTTTCTTGGAATTCTCCATGTTAAACCACTTCAGCACTGTATCGGTATAGGATGCCTGGGATAAGCACAACATCCTTTTCTTCCGATCACGAAAGATCCTGATTCCAAGAATGTGTCCTGCTTCTCCTAGATCCTTCATATCGAACTGCTCAGATAGCCATACCCGTATGTCCGACAATTCCTTCACGTTGTTTCCAATCAGAAGGATATCGTCTACATACAGTACAAGAAACACCAACACGTTTCCATCTCATTTCTTATACACACAACTCTCACTTGGGCATTGGACGAATCCATATGACTCGACAACTTCGTCAAAACGAGTGTTCCAAGATCTATATGCTTGCTTAAGTCCATAAATGGATTTCTTAAGTTTGCACACCAAGTGCTCTTCTCCTTCAGCAATGAATCCCTCTGCTTGGCGCATATAGATTTCCTTGTCTAGACTCCCATTCAAGAATGCAGTCTTGACATCCATCTACCAAATCTCCAGATCCAAATGCGCAGCTATAGCTAAAAGAATCCGGATTGACTTAATCATGGCTGCCGGCGAAAAGGTTTCATCATAATCGATACCCTCTTTCTGAGTGTAACCTTTTGCAACAAGCCTCGCTTTGAAGGTTTCAACCTTCCCGTCACGTCCTTTCTTTCGCTTGTAGACCCATTTACTCCCAATGGCTTATACACCATCAGGTAGCTCTACTAGCTCCCACACTTGATTGGAATCCATAGATCCCATTTCTGATTCCATTGCTACTTGCCAGGAGTCGGCATCTTTATCTTGGATTGCCTCCTTATAGGTCCAGGGATCTAATTCATCTTCACCAGGGATTTGTAATACCTGGTTGTAATTCAGTAATTATCATTCAGTATTTATCATTCAGTCATTATCACTCAGTAATTTCACTCATTAATGATCATTTGTCACTCATATTCAATCATTGCGTACACCGTTCAGAGTATTGTATCGTGTATCAATCGTCATTCATCATCAATCTAATTGGAGAATCGTGCGGTGTTTACCATCATTGTCATTTCTTAGTGTGCTATGTGTGAGGAGTAGCGCACGCTACGTACTCTTTTTAGCGTGCGCTAATTGAGTATTGGTAGTGCATGCCACCTCTCAACACTAGCGCACGCTAGAGTAGTCGAGCAGGCAGTCCAGAAGGCACTAGACTGCAGTTGGGATTGTAGGTAGAGCACGCTACGAATGGTAAGTAGCGCGCGCTAGTGATCCGAAGTAGCGCACGCTATGCAGTCGGTGTAGCGCGCGCTAAGGTCGGACAAAGTTGAGTCCAAAGGGCTACCGGATCAATTGAATTTATTCTAGCGCACGCCAGAGTGGTTTTCGCCAGACGCAAGCGATGTGGTAGCGCACGCTAATCGTGGGTTGTAGCGCACGCTATCGAGATCAGATCAGAGGACAGAAGGTTTCTGGACTCCAGTACTGGGCATCAGATAATTCGTTAGCGCACGCTAACAATGGGTTTTAGCGCACGCTAGTAGTATGGCCGTAGCGCACGCTACAAAAAGGTACGTAACGCGCGCTACCGTGTTCGGACAGTGGGTACTGGACTACCCAAATTACTCGTTAGCGCACGCTACGCTCAAGGGCTAGCGCACGCTAACCTGGACTGGCTATAAAATGGACAGTTTAGCCCAGATTTCGTCATTTGTCATCTATTCTCATTCTCTCGTCGGTTCTTGGCGATTTGGGCGATTTTGGAGAGTTCTCTTCGAGCTTTTATCATCCATCATCATCTTCAAGTCTTTGGGTTGGATTATCATCACTTCATCATCTCCTTAACATCGAATCAAAGGTATTAATCTCTTGGATCTAGAATTTCGGATTTTTGGGTTTTTCCTTCCGATTTCGTCGTGTAAGCTTGGATTATCATTGGAATATGTTAGATATGGATTATCTACCTTGGATAAGTATATTCTTACGGATTTAATGGTTATTTTCGGAATTATTTCAAGAAACCTTGGGGTTGACTTCGGTTATTTGGGGATTTCCGATTAATGTAGTTGTAATCTCAAATTGTGGATTCCTAATGGATTATTGATATCATTGAAGTATTTTGTTAGTTCGATATACTCATTTTGGTGTTGGTTTCGATATATTCTGGATTGGATATTTTCGAAGTCGTGTGGTTGGTTACGTATTCGTTGGAACGCCCCTATGAGTTTGATTATCGTTGTTTTCGACCTTTGGGTTAGTCGTGTTTAGTTGCTTGATACATGTATTGAACGGTTGTTGGAAATTATTGTTATTCAAGGTTGTTCGAGTGACCGGCATTTCATTTAGGACGTTGTTCGTGGACGGACATTCTTCATCGGTATTGTGTAAGTTAATTCTTACTCGGTTAAAAGGATATTCATTCCTTTTGATGTTGTTCATTCATAATCGTAACTCATTCATCATTGTATTAACCGTATCAAAACTTGTCATTGTTAATTAATCACCTCAGTCATAAGGAACGACGGTTCCAATCATTTCATTAAGCTGTCATTCATTTCACCATCATTTAATCTTGGTGAGTCATGATTCATTTTCGTTGTCACTTTTGTCATATTGTGGCATTCCGGGTCATACTGGCGTGCCGGTTGGTATGTGTAGGATTTTCATGTCGGGCACATTATAGTCGTGTGTTGGTTGGTGGCCTCACATTGGACTGTGCACACGAGTTGATGGCTTCGTGAGACTGATTAGGTACAAGACCACACGGGTATTCGATCGATACTCGTTGGTGGCTTGTGCACGGACACATTTCCATCCCGGACGTAGTGTGGCGCCATTCCTTTGAGCCGTATCATTAGTTGATTCATATAGCATGTTTGATTGCGTATGTTTCGACAGGATATTGTATACTGTGGATAACTCATGATTGTGTATTTTCAACTCTTGAGGATTGTTGTTCTGTAATCGATTTCCCGTTGGGGATACTGCTTTGTCATGGCAAGGCTAAAGCACGGGAGAGCACGGTTACGGCGAGGAGTCCAAAGTGATACTAGTAGGGGCCCTCTTTTCCGTCATTTATGCTTCCTTCATTTATTCCGCAGACATTCCGTTTGAATATTCATTTCACTTTGTTGTATATTTTATCCCCGTATAAAATATACTTGTATTGATATCATCACAGGTGTGTTGTATGAAACTCCTTATCGGAGTAATTAATTGTGTAATGTGGTTCGGTACTACATTTACCTGCGTAATTTACTCATTTTCATTAGCTTCGGTGGGTCGACTGGGGTCCACACAGACCGTAATATCCGCCTAGTTTGGGGTGTTACAGAGTTGGTATCGGAGCGTGGTTTTGAATACTACCTTCCGAGTCATGTCTCATTTGAAATCATCATCATCGGACTAGTATCATTGGACTTTCGCGTCACGTGTGACCTGTGCAAATGCCGAGCCAATCAGACCAAGAACTGTAAGATTTCTGATGCCATGGTATAATTTCTGGCAATAATCATTCATTCATAATTCATCGGTTAACAATCCTCATTCATCGTTTTCAACTGTGATTCAGTCGATAATGTTAACTCATTAATCACTCAATTCATTTCATTACTTAGTTGTTGATCTTGAAGATCATATCACCAATCTTGTTAAATTGTTCAAGATAATCATTTCAGTAATTTCATCAGATAATCATGTCACGTCAATTAATCATTCATGTAATCGCTGTATTTGAGCGTGTATGCTCATTTTCATCACTTCATAATATCATCATAATGTGATACTCATGCGAGATATATAATCATCATATGACTTTCCACTTCAGTATGGAAAGGGCTGGCAGAGGATGTGGAGGACGAGGCCGTGGAGCGGGCCGAATCCCGAGAACTCGTGTGAATACACGTGTGAATGCCATGAATAATGTTAACTCATCGAGCAGTGACGCTGCCACTCATTCACCTGGACGCGATCATTCACTATCAGGGAGTCGTACTCGGGACACAGCTCAGTCAGAGGGTGTTCGGGTTGACCCGCTCGCTTTTATGCAGGGCATGATGACCCAAATGACGCAGATGGCACAACTAATGGAGGCGATGCATAACTCCACTACTCAAAATCAACAGGCTCCTCTGCCGCCACCTCAGAGGCAAGAGAGGGGTGTAAGCAATATCATTAGCGATATCTCTCGCCAGCGACCACCTACCTTTGAGGGCTCATCTGAGCCGGCAGATATTGTTCATTGGCTTGAGCATTTTGAGAAGTTATTTGCTATGGTGGATTGCCCTGAAGGGCATAAAGTTTCAGTTGCGGCTTACTATCTTGGTAAGAGCGCTCATTCATGGTGGTTATCGTTGAAGCCCACAGACGGATCATGTACTTGGGATCAGTTCAAGACTCTCATGATGGAGAGGTACTATCCGGCCCCACTCAGGGAGGCCAAGTTGTCGGAATTACTCACTCCCGACCTTTCGGCGGATGATGATGTTCTCGCCATCGCCGAAAAATTTCAGGAACTTCTTCCGTTCGCCTCATCTATCATTCACTCAGAGGCGGACAAGATCAAGTATTTC
Source organism: Orobanche coerulescens (assembly GCA_033398695.1). Taxonomy (NCBI): domain Eukaryota; kingdom Viridiplantae; phylum Streptophyta; class Magnoliopsida; order Lamiales; family Orobanchaceae; genus Orobanche; species Orobanche coerulescens. Next base: position 71,505,536 of record CM065816.1, on the reverse strand, counting down.
AGCAAGAGGCTGAAACCTCGTATGCGGCTACAGTTGCTTAATCATAATTGTGCCACTCTGGCCGAGTTCATTGAGAAAGCTCTCACTTACGAGCTTACTGCTAAGGAAATTGCTAAGCAACAACCCTCATCAGCTGGCAAGAAGTCCAAGAATCAGAATCGGCGGCTGATGTGCCACTTTCAAGAAACCATGTGCGGGCTCTACTTTTTCTGAGCGACCTCCCATGGCGTCTAAACCCGCGGAATCTCAGTCACGAGCGGCCAGTTTGGCCATCACCTGTTTCAACGGTGAGGAATAGGGCCATTTCAGCACCAAATGTCCGAAGCAGTCTGTCACGTGCCACAACTGTGGGATTGCTGGGCATAGGGCCCGTTTTTGCCGTAGGGACTCTAAACCCACTCCGGCGTCATCTCAAGCTCCTGGTCATTCAGCGGTGCAGAATCAGGCCACTCAGTCAGCGTCGTTCAAGACGACAGGAGCTAAAGGCGGAGCCAAGAGCTATCAGACGGGAGCGTCCGGTTCGGGGGCCGGCAAGCCCCGAATTTATGAGATGAAGAAGATCGACGATCCGGAGGCCCGGATGATCTCAGGTACACTCGATATTCTATATCAACCTGTGTGTACCCTTTTTGATACTGGTGCATCGCATTCATTAATTTCCGAGTCGTGCTTGAGTAGACTACGTCTGAGTAGTGCTACTAGTTGTGAGCCTTATGTCATTGGTCTACCCGATGGTAGACGAATTGTCGGAAATTGTGAGATTCAGAATTGTCCGATTCAGCTTCATGGTCGTGCATGGCCAGCGGACCTAATCGTAGTAGATCTGCCGAGGGACGACGTCATCTTGGGTATTGACTGGATGGATCGTCATGATGCCATCATTAGTGTCCGTAAGCGTATGATCACTATCATTTCAGATGATGGGGTCGAATGTGTGTTTCAGGGAGGTAATCCCGGCTGTTCTGGTAAGGTCATTAATTTGATGAAAGCAGTAAGATTACTCAATCAGGGATGTGTCGGTTATTGGTGCTATATGACCAAAACCGAGAAATCATTAGTAATGTTGATGGATATTCCGGTAGTGAAGGAATATGCCGATGTTTTTGCCAGACGAGTTACCTGGTTTGCCTCCACAGAGGGATGTGGAATTCACGATTGAGTTGGAGCCTGGTACATCCCCGATATCGAAGGCACCGTACCGGATGGCCCCGACCGAAATGCAGGAATTAAAGAACCAACTTGAGGAATTGTTCGAGAAGGGTTATATTCGACCGAGTGCGTCCCCGTGGGGAGCACCAGTGTTATTTGTCAAGAAGAAGGATGGTTCGTTCCGCTTGTGTATTGATTATCGGGAATTGAACCGGGTGACGATCAAGAATAAGTATCCTTTACCCCGTATTGATGATCTCTTAGATCAACTTCAGGGAGCTTCAGTATTTTCCAAGATCGACTTAAGATCTGGATATCATCAGTTGCGAATTCGAGAGTCGGATATCGCGAGAACGGCGTTTCGAACACGCTATGGTCATTATGAATTCGTGGTAATGCCGTTTGGTTTAACTAATGCACCTGCGGTATTCATGGAGTTAATGAATCGGGTTTTCATCGACTTTTTGGATCAATTTGTGGTTGTCTTCATTGATGACATTTTGATTTATTCTCGTGACCGGGAGGAACACGAGTTTCACCTTCATCAGGTCCTCGACGTGTTGAGACGAGAGCAACTTTATGGGAAGTTTTCCAAATGTGAATTCTGGATGTCCGGACACGTAATTTCATCAGACGGAGTTCGTGTCGATCCTCAGAAGACGGAGGCTATTCGAGATTGGCTACCTCCGAAGAATGTTAAGGAAATCCGAAGTTTCCTCGGATTAGCGGGTTATTATCGGCGATTTGTGGAGGGATTTTCTAAAATCGCTCAACCCATGACGAACCTTTTACGGAAGGATAAGAAATACACGTGGTCCGACGCGTGTCAACAGAGTTTTGAGGAACTCAAGAGCCGGTTAACTTCAGCACCTGTCCTTTCTTTACCGCAAGGGACGGAGGGATTTGTGGTCTATAGTTATGCGTCCGGACAGGGTCTCGGATGTGTACTCATGCAGAACGGGAAAGTTATCGCTTATGCTTCACGGCAATTGAGACCTTACGAGGTTAATTATCCGACCCATGACCTGGAGCTAGCAGCAGTGGTGTTCGCATTGAAGATTTGGCGTCATTATCTTTATGGCGTTACCTGTCAGATATTCACCGATCATAAGAGTTTAAAGTATATATTTACTCAGAAGGAGTTAAATATGCGACAGAGACGGTGGTTGGAACTAATCAAAGATTATGATATCGAGATCCTCTACCACCCGGGCAAGGCGAACGTCGTCGCCGACGCCTTGAGTCGTAAGTCCGTTCAGGAGCAGATGCTTGCTCGATTAACAGTCCAGAAGTAGCTTCAGCAGGAATTCCTTAGACCCGAGATCGAGGTCTGGCTTCAGCGAGTTCAGGGACAGCTTTGTATGTTAGAAATTTCATCGTCACTTGAGGAGGCGATCAGGGAGAATCAGGGTGTGGACCCATTTTTGTTACGCATTCGAGAGGATGTGACTCAGGGGAAAGCCCCCGGATTTGTGGTTCACGAGGATGGACTTCTGCGTTTTAAGAATCGGTTATGCGTACCGGCGAATGACGAGTTGAAAAACTCGATTTTGAAAGAAGCTCATGCTACCCCTTATTCTGTTCATCTGGGGTCTAGTAAGATGTATAAGGACTTGAAACAAAACTACTGGTGGAGTAATATGAAGCGAGAAGTCGCGGAATTTGTTTCGAGATGCTTAACTTGTCAACAAGTTAAGATTGAACATCAGCGACCGGCGGGCATGCTGAAACCTCTCCCTATTCCAGAATGGAAGTGGGAAGACATTTCTATGGATTTCATCACGAGTTTGCCGACGAGTCGTCGCGGCATGAATACGATCTGGGTAATTATGGACCGCTTAACCAAATCAGCTCATTTCCTTGAGATCAAGGATACGTGGGGTCCCGAGAGACTTGCCCAGTTGTTCATCAAGGAGATAGTGAGATTGCACGGTACTCCTAAAAGTATCGTTTCCGATCGTGACGGACGATTTGTGTCTCATTTTTGGAAATCAGTTCATCGTGCTATGGTAACTCAGCTTAATCTCAGTACTGCTTTTCATCCTCAGTCCGACAGACAATCAGAGAGGACTATTCAGACCTTAGAGGACACGTTGAGGGCATGCGTCCTCGATTGGAAAGACGATTGGGAAGCCCAACTGCCATTGATCGAGTTCACGTATAATAATAGTTGGCATGCTTCGATTAGGATGGCACCTTACGAGGCCTTGTACGGTCGTTGTTGTCGATCTACTTTGTGTTGGGATGACCTATCAGAATCAATCGGCACCGAGCCCGATATGCTTATAGCCACCCGTGAGAAGGTAGATTTGATCAGAAGTCGTTTGTTGACCGCTCAGAGTCGACATAAATCATATGCAGATAATCGTCGTCGACCGTTAGAGTTCAAGGCGGGTGACCATGTTTTGGTCAAGGTCTCCCCGAGTCGTGGTATCTTCCGTTTTGGGAAGAGGGGTAAGTTGAGTCCGAGATTCATTGGACCGTTTGAGATTCTGGATCGAGTAGGCGAGTTAGCTTACCGATTGGCTTTACCTCCGGCGTTGAGCCGAATTCATAATGTGTTTCACGTATCTCAGTTGCGGAAGTATGTTGCCGACCCGAGTCACATACTTCAGTTCGACGAAATCGAGATTGCCGATGATCATTCATATGAGGAGCGTCCTATACGAGTTTTAGAGCGGCGAGTCAAGCAGTTGAGGAACAAGACGATTCCTTTGGTTAAAATTCAGTGGTCTAGACACGGAGTCGAAGAGGCTACTTGGGAAACCGAGGATAGTATGCGGGAGAGTTATCCCGAATTGTTTGACCCTTAGTTTCGGGGACGAAACTCTTTTAAGGGGGGGTGTATGTAATACCCGGTTGTAATTCAGTAATTATCATTCAGTATTTATCATTCAGTCATTATCACTCAGTAATTTCACTCATTAATGATCATTTTTCACTCATATTCAATCATTGCGTACACCGTTCAGAGTATTGTATTGTGTATCAATCGTCATTCATCATAAATCTAATTGGAGAATCGTGCGGTGTTTACCATCATTGTCATTTCTTAGTGTGCTGTGTGTGAGGAGTAGTGCACGCTACGTACTCTTTTTAGCGTGCGCTAATTGAGTACTGGTAGCGCACGCCACCTCTCAACACTAGCGCACGCTAGAGTAGTCGAGCGCACCCGAAGGCACCGGATCGGTTGGGATTGTAGGTAGCGCACGCTACGAATGGTAAGTAGCGCGCGCTAGTGATCCGGTAGCGCACGCTATGCGCCGGTGTAGCGCGCGCTAAGGTCGGATCGTGTTGAGTCCGGTGGCTACCGGATGACCAATTTATTCCTAGCGCACGCTAGGAGTGGTTTTCAGCGTACGCAAGCGATGTGGTAGTGCACGCTAATCGTGGGTTGTAGCGCACGCTATCGAGATCATATCAGAGGACAGAAGGTTTCTGGATTCCAGTACTGGGCATCAGATAATTCGTTAGCGCACGCTAACAATGGGTTTTAGCGCACGCTAGTAGTATGGCCGTAGCGCACGCTACAAAAAGGTACGTAGCGCACGCTACCGTGTTCGGACAGTGGGTACTGGACTACCCAAATTACTCGTTAGCCCACGCTACGCTCAAGGGCTAGCGCACGCTAACCTGGACTGGCTATAAAATGGACAGTTTAGCCCAGATTTCGTCATTTGTCATCTATTCTCATTCTCTCGTCGGTTCTTGGCGATTTGGGCGATTTTGGAGAGTTCTCTTCGAGCTTTTATCATCCATCATCATCTTCAAGTCTTTGGGTTGGATTATCATCACTTCATCATCTCCTTAACATCGAATCAAAGGTATTAATCTCTTGGATCTAGAATTTAGGATTTTTGGGTTTTTCCTTCCGATTTCGTCGTGTAAGCTTGTATTATCATTGGAATATGTTAGATATGGATTATCTACCTTGGATAAGTATATTATTACGGATTTAATGGTTATTTTCGGAATTATTTCAAGAACCCTTGGGGTTGACTTCGGTTATTTGGGGATTTCCGATTAATGTAGTTGTAATCTCGAATTGTGGATTCCTAATGGATTATTGATATCATTGAAGTATTTTGTTAGTTCGATATACTCATTTTGGTGTTGGTTTCGATATATTCCGGATTGGATATTTTCGAAGTCGTGTGGTTGGTTACGTATTCGTTGGAACGCCCCTATGAGTTTGATTATCGTTGTTTTCGACCTTTGGGTTAGTCGTGTTTAGTTGCTTGATACATGTATTGAACGGTTGTTGGAAATTATTGTTATTCAAGGTTGTTCGAGCGACCGGCATTTCATTTAGGACGTTGTTCGTGGACGGACATTCTTCATCGGTATTGTGTAAGTTAATTCTTACTCGGTTAAAAGGATATTCATTCCTTTTGATGTTGTTCATTCATAATCGTAACTCATTCATCATTGTATTAACCGTATCAAAACTTGTCATTGTCAATTAATCACCTCAGTCATAAGGAACGACGGTTCCAATCATTTCATTAAGCTGTCATTCATTTCACCATCATTTAATCTTGGTGAGTCATGATTCATATTCGTTGTCACTTTTGTCATATTGTGGCATTCCGGTCATCTTGGCGTGCGGTTGGTATGTGTAGGATTTTCATGTCGGGCACATTATAGTCGTGTGTTGGTTGGTGGCCTCACATCGACTGCACACGAGTTGATGGCTTCGTGAGATCGACAGGTACAAGACCACACGGGTATTCGATCGATACTCGTTGGTGGCTTGTGCACGGACACATTTCCATCCCGGACGTAGTGTGGCGCCATTCCTTTGAGCCGTATCATTAGTTGATTCATATAGCATGTTTGATTGCGTATGTTTCGACAGGATATTGTATACTGTGGATAACTCATGATTGTGTATTTTCAACTCTTGAGGATTGTTGTTCGTAAATCGATTTCCCGTTGGGGGATACTGTTTTTCAGGTCATGGCAAGGCTAAAGCACGGGGAGAGCACGGTGACGGCGAGGAGTCCCAGTGATACTAGTAGGGGGCCCAGTCTTTTCCGTCATTTATGCTTCCTTCATTTATTCCGCTGCAGACATTCCGTTTGAATATTCATTTCACTCAGTGTTGTATATTTTATCCCCATATAAAATATATTTGTATTCAGTATCATCCTGGGTGTGTTGTATGAAACTCCTTATCGGAGTAATTAATTGTGTAATGCGGTTCAGTACTACATTTACCCTGCGTAATTTACTCATTTTCATTAGCCTGGTGGGTCCCAGTCGGGGGTCCACGGCACTGTAATATCCGCCTAGTTTGGGGTGTTACAGGATTGAGTCCAAAGACTTTCCCACGCCTATGAATCGTCCAGGTTGACGAACAACCCTCTCACTACGATGAGGAAAATCCTGAGTTGGTGTAAAAGTATCAGAATCGATACGTGGTGCAGTGTCAGTTGGCGCTTGTACGATTGGTATAGACGGAGTCTCGCCCCTCAGCTCTTGCAGAATTATCTCTCTCATGGGCTTGTGACTAATCATATAATCCTCTTCCAGAAATGGGGCATTGGTACTAACAATGACCTTCTGATCCTGGGGACTATAGAACAAGCCACCCTTCGTTCCCTTAGGATATCCCACAAACACTCGTACTTCTGTACGAGATGCCAACTTATCAGCTTTCTTATTCAGCACATGTGCTGGAGTATCCCAAATCCGAACATGTCCTAGACTGGGCTTACACCCACTCCACAGTTCTGTGGGTGTTTTTGGAACTGATTTCGAAGGCACCAGGTTTAGAATGTACGCCGCTGTTTCTAAGGCGTATCCCCAAAACGAAATAGGTAAATCTGAATAACTCATCATTGATCTAACCATTTCTAAAAGAGTCATATTCCTTCTTTCAGCCACACCATTTTGTTGGGGAGTTCCCGGCACGGTGAGCTGGGACGAAATCCCCTCATTCGCCAAGAAATCTAAAAACTCTCCACTAATGTATTCGCCACCACGATCAGATCGTAGTGACTTGATACTCTTCCCATGATGCTTCTCCGTTTCAGCCTTGAAGTCTCTGAACTTGTCAAAGGCTTCAGACTTACGTCGCGTCAAATAGATGTATCCATATCTCGAATAATCATCTATGAACGTGATGAAGTATTCGAAACCACCCCTAGTCTGGATATTCATTGGACCACATACATCCGTATGAACCAATTCTAATACATTCTGAGCACGGTTTCCCTTGGTTTTAAAAACCCTTTTGGTCATCTTACCTTCCAGACAGGATTCACAAATTGGAAATGACTCAACTTGGAGGTCATCCAATGGGCCATCATCTACCAATCTTTGAATCCTTCCAAGGTTTACATGTCCCAACCGTAAATGCCATAGATATGTTTGGTTTATGCTTGAAGGTTCTTTTCTCTTTTTAGGTTTAGACAAAGAGTTAAGTGATTTATGCATATGAGTTTGTGCAGTATTAACGACATATAGTCCATCATTAAAAGTACCTTTGCAAATATATTCACCGCTTCTTTTCTTAATAATGGCATCATCATCAAAAGAAACTGAATAACCATCGCTTTTTAATTTAGAAACCGAAATTAAATTCATTCTAAAATCCGGTACTAATAATACATTATTGAGAACTAATAATTTATTATTAATCTTCAACTGCACGACTCCCACTGCAACAGCCATAAGCCTGGAATAATCGCCCCAGTTGATGGTAATCTCGCCCGCACTAAGCTGCTTGGTTACCTGAAAACCATGCGAGTCAAAGCAAACATGATCAGTGGAGCCTGAATCAACTATCCACGAATTGGAAGAACAGGCTGCCAAACATGTTTTGACTACTAGTGCACGAGACATACCTTTCTTAAGAGCAGGGCAGTCCGCTTTAAAATGTCCTTTCTGACCGCACTTGTAGCACTTTCTCTTTGACTTTTTGTTTGCCTCGGGGTGAGGAGCCTTGCTTTTCACCTTGAGGGTCGCCACTTGCTTCTTGCCAACCTGCTTCTTCTTCTTTCCCCATTTTGGTTTGGAAGAAGTAGCACCGGTTGCCGCAAGAATCTGATGATAACCTTGTTTGAAGAGACCTTCAGCAGACTGAAGCTCTGTCATAAGTTCCGCCAAACTATATGTCCTACGGTTCATATTGTAGTTAAGGCGGAACTGATCAAAGCTTCTAGGTAAGCTGCCTAAGATAATATCGACCTGCGTTTCCGCATCGATAATAGCCCCCAGTATGCTCAGTTCGTTCAAATGGGACATCATTTTTAGAACATGATCCCTCACTGGAGTCCCTTCAGACATTTGGGTTGTCATCAATACCCTCATTGCATTTTGTCTAGCCGCCCGGTTCTGATGACCAAATATCTCGGTGAGACTTTTCATCATTTCCACGGCCGAGCCCATCGTCTAATGCTGATGCTGCAATACATTTGTCAGTGAAGCCAAAATGTAACAGCGAGCCATCTCATCTGACTTTTTCCATTTTCGGAATTCAGCCAACTCTTCGGGAGTGGCATCCGGTTCTGGTTCTAGAGGGCTCTCCTCGATTAAGACAAATTTATGCCCCTCAGCAGTCAGGACAATATCAAGATTTCTTTTCCAATAGGCAAAGTTAGTGCCATCAAGTTTATTTTCTTTGAGAATAACAGCTAGTGGATTGAAAGACATCTGAGATAAAAATTAAAAACATCCATCACATAATGCATAGCAAAATATATCGAAAAACCTCAAAACACAATATATATGCTAGCAACCAACACCTCGAAAAATCCGCACACGATCGTGTGGACGTTTACACACACATTTCTCAAGTAGAGTTTTATGTCTTTAATTTTACTATCTAGTCAAATTATGTTATGACAAGTAAAATTAATAGTTGGTTCCTCTTGGCCATGTATTAATTAACATAGACTCCGATGGGAAGCTTATTAATTAATACACCTAAGTGAACACCATAATTTAACATCCTTAAAATATTATCTTTTAAATAATAGTCCTACAGATGGAGAGGTCCTATCATAAAAAGTAATATTTACCTTATGTTATCATTTTGAAATTTAAAACTAGTGAACCTATAATTAGCACATCCGATATGGAGGAAGACTCTAATGTCAACGCGCATGCTAATTACTTCACAATTTAAATTAATTATGGAGGCCAATATGATTTTATTTTAAAAAAAAATAAATCAATTTAATCACTTAGTTATTTAGACTTAAGGTTTTTAATTTTCTCGTCCTAACATGCAAGGAAACATATCACGCATACATCCATACATGCCATACATCAAAACAATAAAAACCAAAAATAAAGCATGGATAATTAAATTATCCAATTATCATGGTCTTCTTCCTTGAGTTGAATCCGAGAAAATCTTCGACTCGATCTCTCCCATCGAATCAAGCATCTCGTGTTCTCCCTACTGGTCAGGATTTCCAAAATTAAAATTTCACTTTTATGAAAAATTAATTACATAAAAAAATTTAATTTTAAATCTCGACTTCCCAGCGGACACAACGAACGGCGGCGAAAACGGACCGGACCAAAACTGGACGACCCGCCCGAACTAATAACTGCCCGGACCAGTCGCCGCCAGATCGGGTAGCCGCTGCTGGCCGCTTTCAGCGGCCGTGTCGCTCAGCGGCCGCTCATTGCTGGCCGCGAATGCCAGTGATCCGGTTCTGCTCTATTTCTTCGTGATCCCGTCTTTTCCGAATTCGATTACAATTTTATACGAAATAAAATACATCGAAATTACATCATGATTACACGAAAAATAAAACCACCTAGAACTACCCGCGGATTTTCTCACGGGAAAAACCATTACATGCCTCAAAAAACGGGCCAAACCAACAATTGCATAATTAATAAAAATAAATAAATAAATAAATACACCATTCATATAAACCATGATAATTGGATCATATCACCTGCAAGAACACATCTAGCAAAATATTCCAACATCAAAATATATGAATATTTAAATTGCTATCAATTAATCACTAAAATTAATTAAAATAGCAAAAGCCTAAAAATCCGGCTCCGATACCAATGGTTGGGAAGTAAAACGCAGCGGAAGCGAAGTTTGGGAAATATGATAATAGCGTTTTACGCATCTACTAGCATTAGATCTATTTAGGCATGCTAATTAATTAATTACTAAGATTAATAAGTAATTTAAATATTATTTATTGTTTATTAATTAAATATGTTGATAATTAAAATATCCTAATCTAGATCCAATATCATAGGATATTACCTTTTGAAGCGTGTTCGTTACTTCCGTCTTGATCGCCTTGTATTTCTACCTTTAGATCTTCTAGAGTATGATCCGCCTTGAACCGGACGTTGTGTGGGCAACGAGCTACCGGATCTTGTTTGGACAACCTTGGGATCGGCCGATTTCACCTTTGTATGTGATCACTATATTTTTCTTTGCTCTCTAGTATTTTATGAACACTCTTAGCAAATTAATTGTGTTATCTAAATTGTAGAATCAAAGACACAAGTCTAGATCTACAATTAAACACAAGAGGAAAAAATTGATCACACAATGTAACACCCCCAATCCACTCAGGGATATTACACGCCGTAGACCCTCTCCTCGAGGATCTACCAGGCTGGTAACAACATTTAACATCTCGACAATGCCTTCAAGGCAAAAATGACTCAGTAGACCGATTTGGTCTTTCAATAAATACATACAACTCGAATACAACTCATGCCCACGCAGGGGTCAAAAATACAACCACACCCGTACAACGGGAAAGATATAGCAGCGAAAATAAAAGTACAACTATACCAATACGACAACAACGGGTCCTCGTGTGATTAGTATCGTTCATCTTTCATCATCCTTCATGCCGACCCTGTGCTCTGCTCCAAAACATGAATGCAATACAGACATCCACCCCCCGAATACTCGGGGGTTAGCAAAACTCCACTGTTTTGCTAGTGCAAGTATAAAATACGAAAACGAGCCATACATATCATACTCCACGGAACATGTTAATCATAAACATACTTCCCGAGGTAAATCACTTAATCAAAACGGTTAAATCGAAAGATAGGGGTAAACCCGATATACATCTTGTGAAAACATTTTACGATCTCGGGAGTTTTGAAAACACTTGGGATTTTAAGAATTCTCAAACCTTTCAAAAACATTTAGGGACACACCAAAAGTCATTCTCCAAAATTCAAGTTCCTAGTAACAATACGCAGGTCCATAACCCATTTCACAAAACACGGGTCCGTGACCCAAATCACAAATCACATGTTCCTAAGGATTATTCGTGTCCCGTGCTAACAAGCCACGAACCTCGGATGCTCCCGAAGAACAAACCCGAGTGAATAACCCAATAGGAAAAACATATCAAATCACATGTCACCGTAACATGATCACGTGACTACAAGCACATATACGTACATAATCAAACCACAACCATAAGTTATCCGGCATCGCGCTAACAAGCCACGAACCTCGGAGTCCCCGCAAGACATACCCGATGATAACCCTACAAGTTATCCCGGCATCGGGCTAGCAAGCCCCGAACCTCGAGTCCCCGCAAGACATACCCGTATTGGATAACCTTACGGTTTCGCCCGACCCATACTAGCAAGTATGGATCCTGAGATTCAACAAATCCTACCCGAGGCACATCACAATACATCAAGCACACAACAATAATCACTTATCAATCCAAACAACATTAAGCATCACAAACTCCTTTCAAGGAGTAACAACTAATATCACACACATTACGTTCTTACCGAACAAGTACATAATAACAATACGTAATCCCCGACAAAGGATTACGGTCTATCAAACTCACTCGAATTGATCATATTATCTTTCAACATACAAAACCAACACACATATTCCGAGAATACATATTCACGAAGTATACGAATTATCGTTGAAAGACATCATTTATCGAGAACATACCAATCCCTTTTTTACGTTCATTAAATATTGGATTTCGCATAAAACCATTTATCAAGAATTATATCAACGAAACATGAAATGTATGGGCAAGATACTTGCCTCAAAATCGCGACCCAAGTATTCCGACGAACACGGCTCAACCGGAAAGCTTCGAAACGCCCAATGCTATCGAAACGGAAGACGACGACGAACGAAAGGGTTCAACACGGTTTCTTCGCAAGAAACACGACCCTAACATCATACAATCAATAAATCATCAACCATACGAGGAAGAATAATCGTAGAACGCCCGAAAACCCCTCTAAGACATTTTACCGGACACCTTCAAGGCGTCGGTCAAGAACTCGACTCAAACAACGAATCGATACGATCCAACCATGGAATAACAAGGGAAATGATATAATACATCTAAATAATCATCAATCCATCAAAATCCTAAGTTAAATCGGATTAATCGGACGAAAACAACCAAAATACCCAAAATCCCCAAAATTAGATTTCTAGGAAATCTGACCTGATTCGGTAGATCGGAGGATGTTATAGGACGGATGATTGATGATATTGATACGATATCTAATATTCCAGTCGGAGAATCTCCAATAAAAATCGACATCCAGGATGATGCAAATTCGCATGGCCATGCATCATTATATTTGGGAGAAAAGAATACGCGACTTGGAGTTACGTTGTTAATCGGAATCGGAATAACGTAGAATTCGACGACGGAATCGGTCCGAAAGCATGAGAAAATCGGCCATATCATGCTTGAAAGGGACATATCTTGACTTCATATCTTTACAAAATAAAGAAGTGATTCCCTCCTTCCCCACCTTGTCACATACGGCCGAACCAAATGGATGGAGTGAAGATTTTCTTCATCATGTCACTATCCCTCATTTCATTATCACCATGTAGTTCCAAGAAGGAGGATATCACAAATCTACACCAAATCTCCCTACCTTGTCTTCGGCCGAATGCATGCATGGGAAGGAGGATTTTGTTCTACTTCATGTCACCATCAAAGACCAAGAGTGCTTCATGTCCCTTTCACCTAATAACACCAAGAGATTTGATATCTCAATCCTTGGATTTTCGGCCGAAATGATGTTGCTAGGAAGTTCGTCTTTTTCGTTTTGTTGTATTTTCGTACGGTTGTAAACTACTATATATAGTAGTGTTCGTTGTACTTGTAATTCATCGAGAATCATAATAAACTTTGTATTTCCTTTGAAATATACGTTGAACGAGTTCGACAAACCTTAGTTATTGTTTCGACGAGTTTCGAGATTTTAACTTTGATCAATTCTCAAAAGGTCTTGGGAAGAGATTACCCTTTTATCGAGTTATAGGTCTAGTTCGATAAAAACACACCAAACTCCGTACATCACACTACCTCACGGCCGAACACCATCAACTTTCGGCCACCCTTAGCAAAATTCAAGTGATACTTTGTTTCTGGTTAACCTTCCGTTGTGTTTTATACGTATTACTTACGTAATTCGTATCATAAGTGGTATCAGAGCCACTTGTCTCACAGTCTCAACGTTACTCACGAAGATGGCATTCACCGATGAAGAAGTAGCACAACTACGTGACGTTCTTCGCGGCTTACCGGAGCCCAGAATCCATGCACGACGAGGACATGACACCATGCATGCACCACGGCATGCGGATGAATACAAGACCAGCGAACTTCCGGAGTTCGTAGGCGGCACCGATCCTGAAGTTTATCTGGAGTGGGAAAGAAAAATTGAACGAATGTTTGAGTTCAAGGAGCTCAATGACGAAGTACGTTGCAAGTACGCGATTCTCAAACTTGGAAAGGGAGCTTCCCTTTGGTTTGAGCGAATGAAGACACAAAGAAGTCGTGCCGGAAAAGAGAAGATACGTTCGTGGGATTCCCTAAAAAGGAAACTACGAAAAAGATATGTCCCGGCTACACACAAGCTAAGCCTGTACCGAAAAATTTCTGACCTCACGCAAGGAAAGCTAAGTGTCGAGGAGTACATCGAGGAGTTTGAAAACTTATCCTTGATGGGAGAACTTGAAGAAAGCGAAGAATTGCGCATGTCCCGTTTCCTACGAGGTTTGAACAAAAATATTGCTAATTCCGTGGAACTCTACCCCTATTCTGACTTCGATACTTTATGCGGACTTTGCATAAAGTTGGAAAATCAAAACAAAACCAAACTCTCTAAACCCGAATTCCCACCTAAATACGGAAATACCAACTTTGGCGCGAGTTCTAGCTCGTTTCCAAAACCTGTCACCACAAGCCATCACATTACCATTCCAAAACCCCTACCACACCAAAAGAGACGAGCCTATCTAAAGTCCGATGTTTCAAATGTCAAGGATTTGGACACTATCAAAGTGCTTGTCCGAATCGGAGGATTGTGACGTTACGAGAAGCCATAGCCGCCCGAGAGGAATTATTAGCAAGAAGAAAGAGTTGGGGACGTTTTAACTTAGAAGTCGACGAAGAAGAAGAATGCGAGGCATACGATGCCCCGAACTATGACACGAACCTTGTCCTTCGCATGTTGCAAACGAAGGCCGCCCCAAGTGACGAAGAACAACGGGACCAAATCTTCCACACGAAGTGTCGTGTCGGAGATAAATGGTGTAGCTTGATCATTGACGGTGGAAGTTGTACAAACGTGGCATCAAGCGAGATGGTTTCAAAACTCGGTTTGATCACCACGGCCCATCCTAAACCGTATGCACTCCATTGGCTCGATGATGGAAACAAGGTGAAAGTATCAAGGCAAGTGAAGGTCGGACTCACCATGGGTTCGTATGGCGATGACATTGCATGCGATGTACTACCGATGGACGCATGTCACGTGTTATTAGGAAGACCTTGGCTATTTGATCGGGACGTACTACATCGAGGGAGAAGTAATGAGTATGAGCTACGTGACAAAGGTAAAAAAATTGTTCTTAAACCTATGTCACCTCAAGCTATCCGGACGATGAGTTCGAAAAAAGTCGAAGGACCGAAACTTACGATGTTTGCAAACGAGAAAGAAGTCGAACATGCTATTGACGATGGCGAACGTGTTTATTTGATGATGATCAAAGAGGTCCGAAATCTTGCCACAAAATCGCAACATGAGGGAGAGATAGACGTATTATTACACGAGTTTTCGGACGTATTTCCCGAAGACTTGCCGGTAGGATTACCACCTATCCGCGGGATTGAACACCAGATTGATCTTCTACCGGGAGCTCCATTACCGAACAAAGCGGCGTATCGTTGTAATCCCGAAGAAACAAAAGAACTACAACGTCAAATTGATGAACTCATGAATCACGGATATGTCCGAGAAAGTTTAAGTCCGTGTGCGGTTCCAGTTCTACTTGTGCCAAAAAAAGACGGAACATGGCGAATGTGTATTGATGAGAGCCGTGAATAACATCACCGTCAAGTATCGGTTTCCCATCCCGAGACTAGACGACATCCGGACGAGTTACATGGCTCGGTTATATTTTCCAAAGTTGATTTACGGAGCGGATACCATCAAATCCGCATGCGAGAGGGAGACGAATGGAAAACGGCGTTTAAAACGAAGAATGGACTTTACGAATCGGTTGTGATGCCATTCGGCCTCACCAACGCCCCGAGCACCTTTATGAGGTTGATGAACGAGGTTCTTAAACCTTTCTTGGGAAAGTTTGTTGTCGTGTACTTAGACGACATTTTGATCTACAATGGTCCGTAGAAGAACATCTCGAACATTTGCGGTACGTGTTTGAGACGCTAAGGGAACAAAACTTTATGGAAAACGGGAGAAGTGTACTTTCCTAGTCGAGAGTCTTGTCTTTCTCGGCTATGTTGTTTGAAAGACGGAGTTTCGGTCGACCAAGAGAAGATCGCGGCAATCAAGTCGTGGCCGACCCCAAAGACAATCACGGAGGTACGGTCATTTCATGGCCTCGCTTCGTTTTACCGACGATTCATACGGGACTTTAGCACTATATCCAGTCCGATCACGGAGTGTCTGAAAAAGGGAACCTTTGCATGGAACGAAACGGCCCAAAAGGCTTTTGAAAACTTAAAGGGAAAATTATGTGAAGCACCGATTTTGACGTTACCCGATTTTTCACAACCGTTTGAGGTAGAATGTGACGCTAGCGGAGTTGGAATCGGGGCAGTGCTTATTCAAAGAGGCCGTCCCATTGCCTATTTTTCGGAGAAGTTAAGTGGCGCCCGAGTAAATTATTGTACTTACGACAAGGAGTTCTATGCTATCGTAAGAGCACTCGATCATTGGAGTCATTATCTGCGTTCGAAACATTTCGTGCTGCATTCGGATCACGAGTCGTTGAAATACATCAACGGACAGAGTAAGCTAAGCCCGAGACATGCAAAATGGGTGGAATTTTTACAATCTTTTCACTTTTCATCCAAGTACAAAGACGGGAAGAGTAACGTAGTGGCGGATGCACTATCGAGACGGTATGCCCTACTGTCGATGCTAGATGTTCGTTTGTTGGGGTTCGAGACTTTGAAAGATCACTACAACGACGATTTGGACTTCGGGGAAATTTTTAACCGTTGTAAAACGGCCCGCACGAGGAATTTGTTTTACAGGATGGCTTTCTCTTCAAGGGGAATAAATTATGTGTGCCGAGACATACAATTCGGGAATTCTTTGGTTCGGGAGGCGCACGGAGGAGGACTAGCGGTCACTTCGCTCGACCAAAATCAGAGGTGCTAAAAGAACATTTCTTTTGGCCGAAGATGTATGGTGACGTCAAGACAATCGTGAGCAAATGCGTAACTTGTCATATGATGAAAAGTTCGTTCAAGTCGAGTACATACATGCCGTTGCCGATACCTGCTACGACCGTGGGAGGATGTCTCGATGGATTTTATTGTGGCTTTACCTCGTACTCAACGAGGCAAGGACTCGATCATGGTGGTCGTCGACCGTTTTTCGAAAATGGCTCACTTTGTCGCGTGCCACAAAACCGATGATGCAAGCAACGTGGCGGACTTGTACTTCCGGGAGATAGTTCGTTTACACGGAGTTCCAAAAACTATCGTGTCGGATCGAGATTCCAAATTTCGAGTTACTTCGGAATACTTTATGGAGGAAAGTAGGTACTAAACTCCTATTCAGTACTTCACATCACCCGCAAACCGACGGACAGACCGAGGTAACTAATCGAACCTTGGGAGCATTATTACGAGGGTTGGTAAATAAAACTCAGAAAGATTGGGACGTTAAACTTGCTCATGCTGAATTCGCATACAACCGATCACCCGGTTATGCCACGGCCCATTCACCTTTTGAAGTGGTATACGGATTAAATCCGCACTTGCCATTGGACTTGATTCCCTTACCGAGCAACGAGTTGGTTCACAAAGACGCCGAAGCAAAACTCAAATCAATGGTGAAGTTACATGAAAAGATACGGGAACGGATTAAAGAAGTAAATGAAATATACAAACGGAAGTCGAACAAAAATAAAAAGGCGAGATTATTTGATGTTGGCGACTTGGTTTGGATACATTTGAGAAAAGAAAGATTCCCAAGCAACCGGAAGAACAAGTTAATGCCGAGAGCCGAGGGTCCGTACAAAATTGTGGAAAAGGTGAACGACAACGCATACAAAGTCGAACTCCTGCGAATACGGAGTACACGCGACATTCAACGTAGGTGATCTCTCACCTTATCTTGACGACGATGGCATTGCACTGAGGTCAATTCCTTTCAAAGACGGAGGGAATGATACGATATCTAATATTCCAATGGAGAATCTCCAATAAAAATCGACATCCAGGATGATGCAAATTCGCATGGCCATGCATCATTATATTTGGGAGAAAAGAATACGCGACTTGGAGTTACGTTGTTAATCGGAATCGAATAACGAGAATTCGACGACGGAATCGGTCCGAAAGCATGAGAAAATCGGCCATATCATGCTTGAAAGGGACATATCTTGACTTCATATCTTTACAAAATAAAGAAGTGATTCCCTCCTTCCCCACCTTGTCACATACGGCCGAACCAAATGGATGGAGTGAAGATTTTCTTCATCATGTCACTATCCCTCATTTCATTATCACCATGTAGTTCCAAGAAGGAGGATATCACAAATCTACACCAAATCTCCCTACCTTGTCTTCGGCCGAATGCATGCATGGGAAGGAGGATTTTGTTCTACTTCATGTCACCATCAAAGACCAAGAGTGCTTCATGTCCCTTTCACCTAATAACACCAAGAGATTTGATATCTCAATCCTTGGATTTTCGGCCGAAATGATGTTGCTAGGAAGTTCGTCTTTTCGCTTTTGTTGTATTTTCAACGGTTGTAAACTACTATATATAGTAGTGTTCGTTGTACTTGTAATTCATCGAGAATCATAATAAACTTTGTATTTCCTTTGAAATATACGTTGAACGAGTTCGACAAACCTTAGTTATTGTTTCGACGAGTTTCGAGATTTTAACTTTGATCAATTCTCAAAAGGTCTTGGGAAGAGATTACCCTTTTATCGAGTTATAGGTCTAGTTCGATAAAAACACACCAAACTCCGTACATCACACTACCTCACGGCCGAACACCATCAACTTTCGGCCACCCTTAGCAAAATTCAAGTGATACTTTGTTTCTGGTTAACCTTCCGTTGTGTTTTATACGTATTACTTACGTAATTCGTATCAGATATGAGCCTCAAAACTTCATGGATTGAAAGAACAACATCATGTCTCCATGATGTATACACCCACAGCCGCGAACGGGAAGAAAAGGAATGAGAAATCAAGGCGAAAATACGCTGCTGTGCCTTAAATAGGCCGACAGACTCGACCGTGTCCGACATGACACGGCCGCGTGGCGCGATTGCCGGCAGGGGCTCGACCGTGTCCCGCATGACACGGCCGTGTCGCGAAGGGGCGCTCGGCATTGACTCGACCGTGTCCCGGAACACGGTCGGGCCTCGGGCAGACGCTACCGGCTTATCCGGACGAGTACGGCTCGGCCGTGCAGCGACACGGCCGAGTCCGGCCGGCAAGGATCGCCAAATGAGCGGGTGAGCTAAAACGACCATAACTCTCTCGTCCGGACTCCGATTGACTCACCGCTTGAACCATTGGAAAGCTAATTCGATGCTCTATAATATTGTAAGGATTTAGAATTTTTGGGGTTACCAAAAATTAATGGTGACTTTACAAAGTCGAACTCATACTTAGAAAAGTCGATTAAGGACACGGAACTCAATAAAACGACACCGAAACGAACTCGGATGACAAAAAGTGCAGAATTAATCATTCTCGGAAATGACGAAACGGTCAGGAGCGAGTCGTCAAAACGAACTTCCTCCGAAAAAAGAAAATTACCGAAATTCGAAATTGCGGATATTACATTCTACCCTCCTTAAAAGAAGTTTCGTCCCAAACTTAAAACAAGTAGGAGAAGCAATATCCCGCCAGAAAACTCAATGAGATACGCAAGAAACGCGTAACTAATGCCAACGGCGAAACGTTACATACAATGCAACGGAATATACGGTGTGAAAACACGCTCCACGATTTACCAACACAACGTCGCCGTAGGGACATGATAAAATCAACAAGTGACAAACGCGTCATCAAATAGATAATACAATCAAGTCAATTATCCGAACAATCACAAAACACTAAGCACCGTGCATAGTTGAGAAAACGAAAAATAAACACAAAACGATCCACTTCAATAAAAGAACTTTATCTCCGAGATTCAAACAACCGGTAAGGAAATAACATAACATACAACCGATAGACCACGCCCTCGTGGACTCCTGAGTTGGTCCCGATTTCATGCTCAAATCCGTGCCTCGGAAGGCTCGGTGACCAACTCGCAAAATCGAACTCGGTGTCCTCAAGCCCGCACTTGTAACACGTTACTAGCGGAGAAGGGCAATGTGCACGGACATGCCCCGCCACATTGCGCTTAAAACACCTCCCGGCTTTACCAGAGTCAAAGCGAAGACTTAGAACTCTCACCCACGCAACGAGCGACAGAGCTTCACACCGAAAGACTACGACGTTGCGAACTAGAAACACCAACTCTGCACTATCCACAAGGTCATTGGACTTCCTCCGCTTCTTCGACTCGGCACACGCTCCGACGATAACGAAGCTAGTTCACGCCAAGGCTCGATCTTGGTAGTCCTCAACGAAGTGCAAGTGAGTCCCGACATATACACACGAATCGGCCGGCTTCATTCGCCTCACAAAATGAAAGATCCTCTCTTCCTCGGTTCTCACCCGATCTCGCACATAATCGAGTTGTTTGCTATAGTCGATGATAGCTCGTGACATCAAACATCTTGCGGTTCTCGCCGAATAAAATTCGTGAATCCTCTCGCTCTCTAATCGGTTTCTACGTAACTCGCCTTCCATAAATGCAGAACTCCGCCCACGTGACATCACGATCATGAGGCTTAACGGCCTCCCACCAATTAGCGGCATCTTTGTCAAGAAGGTACTGCGCAATAGGTACCTTTCGCTCTTCAGACAATCGATGACCTCGAATATCTTTCCCAACCGGAAAAGCCAACCATCCTGCCCAACGCATCCGCAACACCGCGAATCGAGGGGGATTCATACGAATTACCTCCAAGCCACCGGGTTTGCACCGGTGTTCTCGAGTCACATCCGTAATGCGCTGAATCGCTCGAGTCAACTGAGTCATCTGTGTAGCTACCTGCTGTAAAATAGTAGCGACACCGATACCAGCATCATCACCGGCAGCATGATCTCGACCACGCGTCTGATTGCCACGACTACGACCTCGGCCCCTCGGCATACTGAATAAGTAATTACTCAGCACAACAGAAAAAATCATAACATATACCACATACAACAATTTCCATCGTAAAGCAACATGCATACTAAAATCATAGCAACGACGGTATCGTTCAGCAATCTCAATGGCCCGAACGATAACCAGCACATAATCACAAAACATCATGGAACAATCACACATATACACGAACATACCAACCCAAGCTTCAACAGCTCACACTCGTGTGTCAACACGCAAATCACCACGAGGCGATAAACAGTAAACACCAGTTCACACCTCTCACAGAGGGCTAACAAAACATATGCGTGGCGAACGACTCAACGTTCACACCACCAATTCAATCACAATTCGGGGTTAATACCGTAACGAAAGTTCGAAAACCATACAGGCATTTCTGGTCCGCAAACAGGAATGATAGGTGTTGTGTCAAGATTTAACACCTTCCGACCGGCGATCGCCTCCGAGGCCGAGCGACCGACTTACTGCCGAGCGACCAAGACAAGTCTGCCAGGCCGCCAAGTCGGGCTTCGCTGATCAAGAACTTGGCGACCGAGCCTTAGCCCAGCGGACAAGCTACATCGACCAACCGAAGGCCCCAGGACCAGTCTCGATGCCGAGCGATCGACCTCAAGACGATCGCCTCTCAGTACTCGGCGATCGACCCCTGGCGACCTACGAACGGACGATCTCCTCTCGGCATCTTGCCGACCTGCCCTTGGTGACCGACCATTGGCGACCTCCATCCACTGGCCGATGGCGGCCTCCGAAGACCATCCAGGGACGACCGCCTCATGTCGATCACCACCGATGGACATCCAGTCGGCAAAGGCCGAGCACTGGGATCGGCACCATGTGCAAAGGCCGGGACAAGATCCGCGAATCCCGGGCCATTGACCACAATCGGCAGATTCCTCCACCACCGACAGCCGCCAAAGCTTGTCAGTAGGGCCACATGTTGACTGACTCCGGACACGTGATGGCTCCTTATTGGACCGCCCAAGCTGAGCCAGCCCCTTCCTTGGACTTTAGCCCGACAGCCAGCATCTTCCTTGGACTTTAGCCTGACAGCCCAGGAGATCGGCACATTATAGTATTGGCCGGCAGGCGATCGGCAGAATATTAAAATGGCCGGCAGGCGATCGGCCACTACAGGACAGGACCCGGCTGCCTCTATATAAACGAAGCCCCCTGCATTTGTAAACACACGCTGCACTCTCTCACATTCTTGCAATACATACGCAATACAGAAAACATTAAGCACTTGGCTAACATCCAACTCTTGGCAACAGCTTTCTTTCGGTCTTACTTCTCCTACTTTTCTCCTCGAGAGATCACCATGGGACGAAGAACACCGAGCTTCGCTCAAGAGCCGGACACAGAGTCTTTTACACTCATTGTATTTAGATTTCTCTCATTAATACTTGTATCCACGAATATTTGTATTAATAACATCTCGCGAGAGCATTCAAGCCCGGGCCTAACAAACCCGGCAACTCTTGTTTTATTTATCTTCTCTCGGAAGTGCTCTTGCATTTGTTTGTTGTCCGTCTTCCACAGATATTAATCTTCGGATAAATATTTTGGGCAACAACAATTGGCGCTAGAAGGAGGATCCAACCTCGATTTTTACACCTACCGTCCCAAGAACACTCACTGTTCTCGGGCGGATACTTGAAGTGACACTTACCGCACTTCAAAGAAATCCTTCAAATCATGTCTTCCGCATCGCCGAAGAAAGCCGCCGGCCCGGCTGCACTTCGCTCCGCCCGTCCTGGGCCCGAGCCGCCGATGGTGGAAGGTAGCCGCCGCGGTCGAGACGCTCGATCCGATCCTCGACGGCGGCCTGCCTCTCGCTCGATCGGTTCGAACCAAGGAACAGATCGAAGGCCCTGGCCGTCCTACAGAGCGACGGAGTGCTCTCGACGCGCTCCGGCCTACCGCCCCGGCCTCTCGCCGGAGATCAGCGGAAGCTCAAGGCACTACTGCCGAGCAATCGCCAGGAGGCTCCGTCCGCAGAAGAGGCGCTCGCCTGGGCACCTCTGTCTTCGATCGCACGGGCGGTGACCCGACCAAGCCACGGGCAATCCGGCCCGGCCTACGAGACGACGGAGTTTGAGTCCGTCACTGTGAGCTCGGCCTACCCGACTCCCGGAAGGCGCCTAGCCGTCCGGCTCCTCGCCAAATTGCCGAGGTCGGCGGCTGGAGCCGGAGATCGGTACACGATCGCCTCGGCCTCGCCTCCAAAGCCGATCGGCAAGCGACCAAGCCACGGCGATGGTCGCAATGCAACGTCAACTCGACGACATGAAGGCGCTCCGGAATCTGTGGCAGCGCCAAGAAGACGATCGCGGCCAAGCGAGCCGCTCGCGATCGACATCGAGCTCGCCCCGTGCGGCACGACAGATCGCTCCCGCAAACACCCGTACGAGGGGCGATCGGACCCCAAGTGCACCTAAGGAAGTTCAACATCTACATGATCGCGCGGGCATCCGACGCGACCGGATGCCGAATGTTCCTCCGACGCCTGGACGACTCGCCACCGGTGGTACACTTCATTGCCACCTCGGTCCATCGCCTTTAACGAGCCGGGCGCACGGCTTCACCGAGTACTTCGCCACCGTGGTCGTCCGCCCAAGGTCCCCTTCGCATGATGCAAATCAAGCGTGGAGAAGAAGAGTCCGACTCGGACTACATCGGCCAGGTGGACGTTATCATCCTCAATGGCGAGCCCATAAGCGATGAGACCGCCTCTACGCGGTCCTAGGAGGTTTTCGTGGTTTTTCGCCTATGTTCGGGCATCTTACGAAGACCCAACCTACGACCTACGCAGCCTTCCGGCAAGAGCCGCAGATTTTCCGCCGTGCAAAGGTTTCTTCTTAGCTTTGTGAGCGGCGCGATCGGGCAAATGGACGACGATCTCCCGCCCGATCGCAAATATCGACCTACGAATAAAGCGATCGGCAAATGAGCGACGATCGACGCCTTCGGCCCGATCGCCGATCATCACGCTACATCATCCGCAGATCGGAGGACACGATCGCCATCTACACCCAAAGATATAACATGACGGACTAAGGCATAAGATCGCCTCCACCGCACATCATAAAGCCATGGCCTGGCGATCGATGGAACCGCCGCCCGGCCATGCAAGGTCCCTTTCGGCCGAGATCGCCCGCCCTTCGTTTAAATACGAGGCCGGTGTAGTCGGAGGGCCCTCCAACATTAATCAGTGGACTCATTCCACAACCCCGTCTCAACGTACACCGTCGAGGTCGGCCATCTCCGTGGCTGGCCGAGGTGGAAGCAGAGCTAACAAGCCGCGGGCGTGGAGTTGATTCATCCGACGCTGCCCCGCGCAAGGACTCCTCTAGACCGAGACCGCACGCCTTTCGTTTAAAAACAAGGCGAGGCGCAGCCTAACAGAGGACCCTCATAATAAAGTGAGCCACGAGGCACTCATTGTCTTTGTGCACCAAGACACGGTCATGGGGTCGGTCCATCGATCTCCGCGACTGTGCACGATTCCTCAAGCAAGCGAAACCACCAAGTTTCCGTGGGGGATCGGCCAATGTTGTTTTTTGCAGGTACAAGACCGAAAGATAGCTAAGCCAATCGACTATGTTAGCCCAAGTCCGAGTCCTAAGTCGGCTCAGATCGCCCGTCCTCATCCAGACGCGATCGCCAGCAAGAACCACCTCGCCCCATGTCTTCAACATAGGAGCAAGCTGGGGGGCAATTGTTGTGTCAAGATTTAACACCTTCCGACCGGCGATCGCCTCCGAGGCCGAGCGACCGACTTACTGCCGAGCGACCAAGACAAGTCTGCCGACCAGCGGCCAAGTCAGTTCTGCCGATCAGCAACTTGGCGACCGAGCCTTAGCCCAGCGGACAAGCTACATCGACCAACCGAAGGCCCCAGGACCAGTCTCGATGCCGAGCGATCGACCTCAAGACGATCGCCTCTCAGTACTCGGCGATCGACCCCTGGCGACCTACGAACGGACGATCTCCTCTCGGCATCTTGCCGACCTGCCCTTGGTGACCGACCATTGGCGACCTCCATCCACTGGCCGATGGCGGCCTCCGAAGACCATCCAGGGACGACCGCCTCATGTCGATCACCACCGATGGACATCCAGTCGGCAAAGGCCGAGCACCAGGACTGGCACCATGTGCAAAGGCCGGGACAAGATCCGCGAATCCCGGGCCATTGACCACAATCTGACAGATTCCCTCCACCAGCCGACAGGCCGCCGAAAGCTTGTCAGTAGGGCCACATGTTGACTGACTCCGGACACGTGATGGCTCCTTATTGACCGCCTGCCGAGCCCCTTCCTTGGACTTTAGCCCGAAACAAGATCTTCCTTGGACTTTAGCTTGATGGCCAGTGAGATCGGCACATTATAGTATTGGCCGCAGCGATCGGCGTAATATTAAAATGGCCGCAGCGATCGCCACTACAGATGTGACCCATTGCCTCTATATAAACGAAGCCCCCTGCATTTGTAAACACACGCTGCACTCTCTCACATTCTTGCAATACATACGCAATACAGAAAACATTAAGCACTTGGCTAACATCCAACTCTTGGCAACAGCTTTCTTTCGGTCTTACTTCTCCCGGCCTTTTCTCCTCGAGCAGATCACCGGCGGGACGAAGAACACCGAGCTTCGCTCAAGAGCCGGATTAACAGAGTCTTTTTACACTCATTGTATTTAGATTTCTCTCATTAATACTTGTATCCATGAATATTTGTATTAATAACATCTCGCGAGAGCATTCAAGCCCGGGCCTAACAAACCCGGCAAATCTTGTTTTATTTATCTTCTCTCGGAAGTGCTCTTGCATTTGTTTGTTGTCCGTCTTCCAGCAGTATTAATCTTCGGATAAATATTTTGGGCAACAACAATAGGTTTTAAAAACGAGAACCACCTTTTGAAAACAGTTTGGAAACAACCGTTGATCTTGAGTATCATTTTACAAAAAGTAGTACAAACACCATTATCGAGACTTTGAAAATCATCTAGCGTTTGAACAAAAATGAGGACACCTTTCCTTTAGTGAAAAACTTTCAAAAATATTCGACCCTTGGGTCTAAGCAACTGCATTTGAAAATATCTCAAAATATTTTTGGTCCTCAACCGGAAAATTTTTGAAATGTATTGCGGCATTAGAAAACACCTTGAAAACACCGCAAGAAAATAATTCGTTTTAAAAGTACGTCTCGAATTTTAATTTTCTAAGATACTCAAGGTTTTCAAAAATAATTCAATGGGCTAGAATGCCCAAAAATTTCACGTAATTACAAGGAACAATATAGCGCCGTGGGTCCCGCGCCGGAACCCACCAGGCTAAAAACCATTTACAAAAACGCCAAAAAGGCCGATGACGGTAATATTTCAAAAACTCACAGAAGCCATTTAGAAAATAATAAATACCGTCATAAGAATTTCGCCAAAACGATCAAGGCCGTAATGCCAAAAACTCGGTTAAGGAATTGGTTTTCAAAATAAAACTCAGTCGGTAAAATACCGAAAGCCATTACGAGAAGAACTCACGCAATGGATAAAAAGAAATAAAGTCAAACATGCACAAGACAGCAACATTACTCCTCATATGAACGAAAAATGGGAGTTAAATAATCACATATCACGAAATCAAAATCCATAAGAGGATTCCGTCACTTAACAAATAATCATAAAAATAGCTCGTGTCACACGAGGCACAACACAAAGAAGGGAGACTCACATTCACAGGTCGCACGAAGATGATGATCGCCCACGATACTAATCACGACCAACAAACTCAGACGACGCGTCGCGACACGACTTAGTCAGACAAAATCCGACGAGACAAAAACTCAATAGACACCACTAACCCGACAGCCTAGGTTTCCTCAACCTAAAGTTCCGATACCATTCTGTAACACCCCCAATCCACTCAGGGATATTACACGCCGTAGACCCTCTCCTCGAGGATCTACCAGCCGGTAACAACATTTAACATCTCGACAATGCCTTCAAGGCAAAATGACTCGAGACCGATTTGGTCTTTCAATAAATACATACAACTCGAATACAACTCATGCCCACGCAGGGTCAAAAATACAACCACACCCGCATAACGGAAAGATATAGCAAATAAAATAAAAGTACAACTATACCAATACGACAACAACGGGTCCTCGTGTGATTAGTATCGTTCATCTTTCATCATCCTTCATGCCGACCACGTGCTCTGCTCCAAAACTCGAATGCACATGACATCCACCCCGAATACTGGGGTTAGCAAACTCCACTGTTTTGCTAGTGCAAGTATAAAATACGAAAACGAGCCATACATATCATACTCCACGGAACATGTTAATCATAAACATACTTCCCGAGGTAAATCACTTAATCAAAACGGTTAAATCGAAAGATAGGGGTAAACCCGATATACATCTTGTGAAAACATTTTACGATCTCGGGAGTTTTGAAAACACTTGGGATTTTAAGAATTCTCAAACCTTTCAAAAACATTTAGGGACACACCAAAAGTCATTCTCCAAAATTCAAGTTCCAGAATAATACGCAGGTCCATAACCCATTTCACAAAACACGGGTCCGTGACCCAAATCACAAATCACATGTTCCTAAGGATTATTCGTGTCCCGTGCTAACAAGCCACGAACCTCGATGCTCCCAAGAAGAACAACCCGAGTGAATAACCCAATAGGAAAAACATATCAAATCACATGTCACCGTAACCGCAATCACGTGACTACAAGCACATATACGTACATAATCAAACCACAACCATAAGTTATCCGGCATCGCGCTAACAAGCCACGAACCCTGAGTCCCCGCAAGACATACCCGATGATAACCCTACAAGTTATCCGGCATCGGGCTAGCAAGCCCCAACCCTGAGTCCCCGCAAGACATACCCAGATTGATAACCTTACGGTTTCGCCCGACCCATACTAGCAAGTATGGATCCTGAGATTCAACAAATCCTACCCGAGGCACATCACAATACATCAAGCACACAACAATAATCACTTATCAATCCAAACAACATTAAGCATCACAAACTCCTTTCAAGGAGTAACAACTAATATCACACACATTACGTTCTTACCGAACAAGTACATAATAACAATACGTAATCCCGACAAAGGATTACGGTCTATCAAACTCACTCGAATTGATCATATTATCTTTCAACATACAAAACCAACACACATATTCCGAGAATACATATTCACGAAGTATACGAATTATCGTTGAAAGACATCATTTATCGAGAACATACCAATCCCTTTTTTACGTTCATTAAATATTGGATTTCGCATAAAACCATTTATCAAGAATTATATCAACGAAACATGAAATGTATGGGCAAGATACTTGCCTCAAAATCGTACGCAAGTATTCCGACGAACACGGCTCAACCGAAAGCTTCGAAACGCCCAATGCTATCGAAACGGAAGACGACGACGAACGAAAGGGTTCAACACGGTTTCTTCGCAAGAAACACGACCCTAACATCATACAATCAATAAATCATCAACCATACGAGGAAGAATAATCGTAGAACGCCCGAAAACCCTCTAAGACATTTTAGACACCTTCAAGGCGTCGGTCAAGAACTCGACTCAAACAACGAATCGATACGATCCAACCATGGAATAACAAGGGAAATGATATAATACATCTAAATAATCATCAATCCATCAAAATCCTAAGTTAAATCGGATTAATCGGACGAAAACAACCAAAATACCCAAAATCCCCAAAATTAGATTTCTAGGAAATCTGACCTGATTCGGTAGATCGGAGGATGTTATAGGACGGATGATTGATGATATTGATACGATATCTAATATTCCAGTCGGAGAATCTCCAATAAAAATCGACATCCAGGATGATGCAAATTCGCATGGCCATGCATCATTATATTTGGGAGAAAAGAATACGCGACTTGGAGTTACGTTGTTAATCGGAATCGGAATAACGTAGAATTCGACGACGGAATCGGTCCGAAAGCATGAGAAAATCGGCCATATCATGCTTGAAAGGGACATATCTTGACTTCATATCTTTACAAAATAAAGAAGTGATTCCCTCCTTCCCCACCTTGTCACATACGGCCGAACCAAATGGATGGAGTGAAGATTTTCTTCATCATGTCACTATCCCTCATTTCATTATCACCATGTAGTTCCAAGAAGGAGGATATCACAAATCTACACCAAATCTCCCTACCTTGTCTTCTACGAATGCATGCATGGGAAGGAGGATTTTGTTCTACTTCATGTCACCATCAAAGACCAAGAGTGCTTCATGTCCCTTTCACCTAATAACACCAAGAGATTTGATATCTCAATCCTTGGATTTTCGGCCGAAATGATGTTGCTAGGAAGTTCGTCTTTTTCGTTTTGTTGTATTTTCGTACGGTTGTAAACTACTATATATAGTAGTGTTCGTTGTACTTGTAATTCATCGAGAATCATAATAAACTTTGTATTTCCTTTGAAATATACGTTGAACGAGTTCGACAAACCTTAGTTATTGTTTCGAGTTTCGAGATTTTAACTTTGATCAATTCTCAAAAGGTCTTGGGAAGAGATTACCCTTTTATCGAGTTATAGGTCTAGTTCGATAAAAACACACCAAACTCCGTACATCACACTACCTCACGGCCGAACACCATCAACTTTCGGCCACCCTTAGCAAAATTCAAGTGATACTTTGTTTCTGGTTAACCTTCCGTTGTGTTTTATACGTATTACTTACGTAATTCGTATCATAAGTGGTATCAGAGCCACTTGTCTCACAGTCTCAACGTTACTCACGAAGATGGCATTCACCGATGAAGAAGTAGCACAACTACGTGACGTTCTTCGCGCTTACCGAGCCTTAATCCATGCACGACGAGGACATGACACCATGCATGCACCACGGCATGCGGATGAATACAAGACCAGCGAACTTCCGGAGTTCGTAGGCGGCACCGATCCTGAAGTTTATCTGGAGTGGGAAAGAAAAATTGAACGAATGTTTGAGTTCAAGGAGCTCAATGACGAAGTACGTTGCAAGTACGCGATTCTCAAACTTGGAAAGGGAGCTTCCCTTTGGTTTGAGCGAATGAAGACACAAAGAAGTCGTGTTTAAAAGAGAAGATACGTCGTGGGATTCCTAAAAGGAAACTACGAAAAGATATGTCCCGGCTACACACAAGCTAAGCCTGTACCAAAAATTTCGACCTCACGCAAGGAAAGCTAAGTGTCGAGGAATACATCGAGGAGTTTGAAAACTTATCCTTGATGGGAGAACTTGAAGAAAGCGAAGAATTGCGCATGTCCTGCTTCCTACGAGGTTTGAACAAAAATATTGCTAATTCCGTGGAACTCTACCCCTATTCGACTTCGATACTTTATGCGGACTTTGCATAAAGTTGGAAAATCAAAACAAAACCAAACTCTCTAAACCCGAATTCCCACCTAAATACGGAAATACCAACTTTGGCGCGAGTTCTAGCTCGTTTCCAAAACCTGTCACCACAAGCCGATCTACATTACCATTCCAAAACCCCTACCACACCAAAAGAGACGAGCCTATCTAAAGTCCGATGTTTCAAATGTCAAGGATTTGGACACTATCAAAGTGCTTGTCCGAATCGGAGGATTGTGACGTTACGAGAAGCCATAGCCGCCGAGAGGAATTATTAGCCGAAGAAGAAAGAGTTGGAGACGTTTTTAACTTAGAAGCTGACGAAGAAGAAGAATGCGAGGCATACGATGCCCCGAACTATGACACGAACCTTGTCCTTCGCATGTTGCAAACGAAGGCCGCCCCAAGTGACGAAGAACAACGGGACCAAATCTTCCACACGAAGTGTCGTGTCGGAGATAAATGGTGTAGCTTGATCATTGACGGTGGAAGTTGTACAAACGTGGCATCAAGCGAGATGGTTTCAAAACTCGGTTTGATCACCACGGCCCATCCTAAACCGTATGCACTCCATTGGCTCGATGATGGAAACAAGGTGAAAGTATCAAGGCAAGTGAAGGTCGGACTCACCATGGGTTCGTATGGCGATGACATTACATGCGATGTACTACCGATGGACGCATGTCACGTGTTATTAGGAAGACCTTGTCTATTTGATCGGGACGTACTACATCGAGGGAGAAGTAATGAGTATGAGCTACGTGACAAAGGTAAAAAAATTGTTCTTAAACCTATGTCACCTCAAGCTATCCGGACGATGAGTTCGAAAAAAGTCGAAGGACCGAAACTTACGATGTTTGCAAACGAGAAAGAAGTCGAACACGCCATTGACGATGGCGAACGTGTTTATTTGATGATGATCAAAGAGGTCCGAAATCTTGCCACAAAATCGCAACATGAGGGAGAGATAGACGTATTATTACACGAGTTTTCGGACGTATTTCCCGAAGACTTGCCGGTAGGATTACCACCTATCCGCGGGATTGAACACCAGATTGATCTTATACCGGGAGCTCCATTACCGAACAAAGCGGCGTATCGTTGTAATCCCGAAGAAACAAAAGAACTACAACGTCAAATTGATGAACTCATGAATCACGGATATGTCCGAGAAAGTTTAAGTCCGTGTGCGGTTCCAGTTCTACTTGTGCCAAAAAAAGACGGAACATGGCGAATGTGTATTGACAGTAGAGCCGTGAATAACATCACCGTCAAGTATCGGTTTCCCATCCCGAGACTAGACGACATGCTGGACGAGTTACATGGCTCGGTTATATTTTCCAAAGTTGATTTACGGAGCGGATACCATCAAATCCGCATGCGAGAGGGAGACGAATGGAAAACGGCGTTTAAAACGAAGAATGGACTTTACGAATGGGTTGTGATGCCATTCGGCCTCACCAACGCCCCGAGCACCTTTATGAGGTTGATGAACGAGGTTCTTAAACCTTTCTTGGGAAAGTTTGTTGTCGAGTACTTAGACGACATTTTGATCTACAGTCGGTCCGTAGAAGAACATCTCGAACATTTGCGGTACGTGTTTGAGACGCTAAGGGAACAAAAACTTTATGGAAAACGGGAGAAGTGTACTTTCCTAGTCGAGAGTCTTGTCTTTCTCGGCTATGTTGTTTCGAAAGACGGAGTTTCGGTCGACCAAGAGAAGATCGCGGCAATCAAGTCGTGGCCGACCCCAAAGACAATCACGGAGGTACGGTCATTTCATGGCCTCGCCTGCTTTACCGACGATTCATACGGGACTTTAGCACTATATCCAGTCCGATCACGGAGTGTCTGAAAAAGGGAACCTTTGCATGGAACGAAACGGCCCAAAAGGCTTTTGAAAACTTAAAGGGAAAATTATGTGAAGCACCGATTTTGACGTTACCCGATTTTTCACAACCGTTTGAGGTAGAATGTGACGCTAGCGGAGTTGGAATCGGGGCAGTGCTTATTCAAAGAGGCCGTCCGATTGCCTATTTTTCGGAGAAGTTAAGTGGCGCCCGAGTAAATTATTGTACTTACGACAAGGAGTTCTATGCTATCGTAAGAGCACTCGATCATTGGAGTCATTATCTGCGTTCGAAACATTTCGTGCTGCATTCGGATCACGAGTCGTTGAAATACATCAACGGACAGAGTAAGCTAAGCCCGAGACATGCAAAATGGGTGGAATTTTTACAATCTTTTCACTTTTCATCCAAGTACAAAGACGGGAAGAGTAACGTAGTGGCGGATGCACTATCGAGACGGTATGCCCTACTGTCGATGCTAGATGTTCGTTTGTTGGGGTTCGAGACTTTGAAAGATCACTACAACGACGATTTGGACTTCGGGGAAATTTTTAACCGTTGTAAAACGGCCCCGTACGAGGAATTTGTTTTACAGGATGGCTTTCCCTTTACAGGTTGGACTACTACTAGGGATCTAAAGGAGGATTATAGAAGGACTCCCAATAAATTCATCTTACCTTATTAGGACTCTTCCTAATATATGATGAATCTACTAATATCAACTTAGTCCACTAAAAAGTTGATATTGCACTTCCTACCAAAATCCCAAATTACGAAATTGGGCTCCTTACTAAATATATTATTTTCCGTGTTTAAGATATCGAATGTCCATTAATTAATTATAAGCTACTGACAGCTTTAATTAATTAATATCTTATCCAAGAGTAGTACCACTCGAACCTTATTATTATATCGAAATTAAATCCACCTGCAGGGTTTAATATAATAATCATTATCGAGCTCCTCAAGGGGACATCATCAACCCGCACGAGTTGGGACACGATTTCTAGTAATAATAATAATTGTCGTATAAACAATATTATTGCCCAAGATACGAGGCTTATTGAGTCGATCATTTTGACTCTCACCTATGGTAAATCAAAGCAATAATTATTATAAATACACAATTAAATATTATATACTTAGAATTAAGAAATAATAATTATCCGAGATTTACGTTCTTCTTACAGTTAGTACAGAAGACACTATCTCACCTCGATCCAGTTCAACGTATGCAAATACGCTAATTTATGCTAATAGTCAAGACCAACTATTCTCAAGCATACGCTACAACCTTTTATATAATTTGTCTAATAATTATATAAGTTGTGAACTATTATATTATTTTATAAGGCACCGATAATGTGATCTTCCGTTTGACACCAACACACCACATTATCTACAATATAAAATAATTAGACATTTCATTTGCATAACCATAACGTGAATAAATATGCAAAATATGTGATTAAATGTAATTAATATCCTCATAGGTAGTAACAGGGAAATTAGGTAATACAAGCATTAAGTATGCTTTGCAGTATACAATCCTAACAGGAGCGAGCCGAGAGGGCAAATGAATGAAATTTTATTAAACGATGTTTTTTTTCTTTATGTCTCATGTTTCGAAATTTATTTGGGGAAACTTTTGTTTAGAAATTAACAATTTATAATTTATTCTTCCGCCACAATTATTATCTCTTATGTATGACGTATTGTTGCCTTAATTAAAGGTATTTATTTTATGTCAGTGTCTCGACTTTGTATGCGAGAATTTTAATACTCTCAAAAGAAATTATTTTTCGTCAAAATTTACCTTTTTACTTATTTTCCCCTATAATTACCCCTAGAAAGTCGAGGTGTTACATAGTGGTATCAGAGCGGGTTTTACCTTTCTGTAGACTCGCTAAACTATAAAAGTATCATATGCTCTCAACTTCGCCACTTCGTCACTCTGTCCAAGGTACCAAATTTCAATCATTATTCATGCATATGTCATTTCATTTTATTTACATAATTATATATGTATGTACGAATTGTTAGAATGGCCAAACCTAGGATGGCGCCACGTAAGAGGGTTCCTACTACATTTGACCCACGTCTTCTGGCATGCAGAGATTGGTGGGACGATCCGAGTTTACCAGAAAATGCACCACACTATGTCATCAATAGGCTGAGCAAGTGGTTGCAGTATGGGAAACGAGGTTCCGTCACGCAACAGCTGGAACACCTAATGGGGAAGTTATCTGAAGATTGGAGTTATTGCATCTTCCGACTTTGGAAAGAGTCCATCAAGAGATCACCAGAAGAGCGAGAGACCGTAGATGATTTCCAGTTTGTAGCTGGACGCTTATTGGATATGTACGCTCGAGAGGCGATACCAGCTACAAATTGGAGTTCCGACTCTACGGATGAAGAAGACTCAGAGGAGGATCCCGAAGAAGACCCTGAGGAGGATCCCGAAGAAGATCCAGAGGAAGTTCCCGATGAGAGCTCAAAGGTGGACCTCGCAGAGAATATGAAGGATGTTTTGATGGCAGACATCGAGTCTGATAATGACGTCACTTCGTGGATTGAGCCACGACACCTTATTCCTGTTATAGAGATTATTAGCAGTGACGATAAGGAATAGTGTAGGCTTAGTTTATTTTATTATATAGCTATTATGTTGAGACTTATGATGGATGTTTTCAGTTCCATTTCTTTCAAAACATATTATATAATGAAAATCAGTTATTCTATTGCATTTATATTTTTATGTGTTGCGACTATTATATGCGTTCTACCTACACTACGCCATAAGTGCTCATAGGCAATGCTTTTAGCTAGTGTTGCCACCAAAGCGTTTCAATAGATTGCTGATTTTTGATCTTTTGAAACACTACTGAAATCGTATTGCACTAGATATACATTCGGTGTTGCAAGATAAAAATGGTGTTGCGCGACGTGCAAACCTGTGATGGTGTTGTATTATATCTAATTTTTTAATATTTTTTTAAGTTATTGTAAAAAACAAGCACAATGAAATGAAATTTAAATTTTGATAATTTTTTACTCTTAAAGTTTGATATATAACATATGATAAATTTGATTTAAATTATTTATATTTAATATAAATACTTATTATATTTTTTAATATTGTAATTAAAAATTATAAATATTTTTTATAATTTTAAAGTTTAATATATTATCAATATATATAATAAAATTTAGATTACGATATATGTTTTATTTTCAAAGTTTGATATATAATATAATATAAATTATAACTTATATATATTTAAATTATTTAATATAAATACACATTATAAATTTTAATAATAAAATTTCAAAATTTTAAATTATAAAAAATAATACAATCCTTTTTAAAAATACTTATATAGCATTTAATTAGGAAGCGCTATGTAACAGTACACTTACACGGCGTTTTTAGAAAATGCTGTGGTAGGTTCCGTATTTTAAGTAATATTTCTTTAATTCTCGATCCGTCAATTAAAAAGGTATTTTGAACTTTTTATTTTGGATTTGATTTGAAGGATTAAATTCCTTTTTTGTTTAGATCTGAATGATTGCTCAAGGATTTCCTAGTTTTTGTCCCTATTTGATTGATCGCTAAGTGTATTTTGCTGGCGTGGTTATATTATGTTATCTGTTTTGTTATAATATTTTGGCCCAACCCAGCCCGTTATAACATTTTTATTATCCCAGCCCGAACCCAGCTCAAAGCCCATGGCAGCTCTTTTTAGTGGGAGCCGTCCGATTGAGATTGTTAATCTCCTCTTCATCAGGACCGTCCGATCCCCCCTTATAACCCCCTAAACCTACTCCCTCTTCTCACTGCCTCCCTCATTCTCTTCTCTCTCTCCCCTCACTGTTCTGTCACTCAGCCGCCGCGATTCCTCCCCTACCCTCGGTTCAGCTGCGGCGGCGCCCTCCCCTTCGTCCCCTTCGTCCGCCGCCTTCCGTAGTCCTTCCACCTTCCGGCGTGTTCCCGCAACTTAGGGTTTCAGTTCCTAATCATGTTAGCAGTACCCACCTCTGGCTCCGTGACTCCATCTGTCGACTTCGTCCAGTCCCGCAGAAAGAGAGAAGAGACTGCCACGCAACAAGAGTCATCACCGGCTTCAGGTTAGTATCTCCGGAATTTTCAATTAGGGCTGAAGGTTTGTTCTTGAATCGGGCTAAGGTGGTGGTGGTGTTGATTTGATAAGGCTGAATAGTGGTTGATGTTGATTTTTGTCCCCAAATATTGGGATTTCTTGCTACTTACAAGGTTTTAATCAATCTGAACGTACTGAAAGTAAGAAAAATAAATATTGTTATCTTGCCGGAGAAAAGTTGAGGTTCCAAAGAGGGTTGTAAACGGCTGGGCTGAGAACATCCACTTGAACGATCGACTGAAAAATAATTGTTTCTTTCTTTCTTTCTTTTTTTGAATATTTTGCACTGTAGGTATGTGTATTTATACACTAGGTTAGAGTTGAGAGATTGTAATTCGAGGAGAGCTTGAAAAATGCAGAACTCCTCATTCTTATCTGATGAACAGTTAGGGTAGGAAGATTTCTTGTTGGTTCTTAAAATTGGGCCAAAGGGAATGATGGATTTACTTTTGATTGTGTTTTTTTTTAGTCTATACTCTGTCTCTTATTTAGAAACTTTATTGAAGATATATTAAAGGCAAAGGAAGGGGGATTTGATTTGTGTGGAATATTGAAGATGTCGTAGATTCTTATGAAAAACTTCTACAAGTTTTGAGTCATCCATATTGCCTGGCCATTGTATTTTCTGTAAAGTTGTAGTACAAATGATTACATTAGTCTATAATCTGTCTATCAAGTTAGGTTAAGAGAGAAATAGCTTTCTGGTAGTTAAAATTTTGTGACTTGCAAAGTTGGAGTAAGTTGATGTTATTGAGAGATAGAACTGTCTCTCTCTACAATGATTTTGGCAATGAGAAACATATTTTTAATAAGAATGTGCTGATACAATTTGCAGTTGCAAAAAAGTATCTTTATCTGTTTCCTATCAGAGTATTCATGCACAACATATCTCCTTAGGTATCTTATGCTTCGGCAGGGGTTACGTTCGTCGTGATTTCCTATGTTATGAGTATGCTCTTTATTCGCATTAAGATCCCTGGATATCTTCGCTGATTTGCTTTCTATTTTGTTTTCACTTTCTCGAGACGAAGAGTTCTTTTTTTGGGGGTTTTACAAATTTAATGCGATGACACTTAGCTGCTTAATGATACTCTTATTGTTCCGACATATAATATTATGGATTACGCAAATTTGAACTGACTTATCTTTTTCTAAAAAAAAACTGTCTTCGACCCAGAAGATTGGAATCAATTCTCATCCATAATTACATGAATACTCTGGTTATTCAACTTATTTGATTTCTGTTGCTGTGTAGTTTTTAAGATCATCACATTCAGTCTGCATATCACTGGGCAAATAAAAAACTCATCCATGGAATAGTTATTATCTCTCGTGCAGTGTTTCCGTGTTTTTTGTCGAAGGGATATTATATTATTTGCTACCAAATGAACCAATGTCAGTGCTTTGGGTACGCCCAATTGATGATCCACATGGTGATTTGATTGCCACGGTGTCCAGTATTTGATTACTGAATTCTTGTGGTTACTTGATTTCTCTTACTGTGTAGTTTAGGTCATTGCATTTAATTTGCATGCGAATAAAAGGACCACTCATGGAATACTTATTGTGTCTCGTGCATTTTTGTTTAAGTCGTCAAAGGAATTTGTAATTGGCTACTGAATAGAACAGTTCATCAATGTCGTCAATAGCTATCCGTCGGTTATTTGGTTATTTGATGACACTCTAGTTAGTTCAATGACTCATAGGTATCAAATATATGGACACTTTCCTTTTTTTCTCATACTACATGCATTTTCTTATTTCGTTCAAAGTATGGGCTGAAGCATTAATCATTTCGGTTCGTTCGATCCCCCCACACACACACAGAAACATTTTTTCTCTTTCTGTTTATTTGGGGAGGAGGGGATGGTCACTTCATGCTGTAAATATGTCAGAATACGGGAATAACATTGTTAATTAACTAGCTGATATAGAGGATGTGAAAATAAATGTTCCTTAGCATGTTCAGGTTGCTAGTCCCCTTGATCATAAGCCAGAGGAGAAAATTGTGGGAAATGCACAATTTCGCTGGCAAAGGTTTTGAATCCAATTTACAACACATTTCATGTTTCCCGGTTCTTTCCTGATGATACTCAAACAATTCTTTTTTTGTGTATTGTAGTGATGTTGATGATCCGCACACATTCATTGATCTCTTTGTTTCAAGTGCAGAACCGTAAGGGCCATTTCTTACAAGAACCTATTATCTGCTGCATAGTAATAAATATCAGTTCTAAATACTTTCTTTATCTGTATTATAATATATATTATATATTAGTTATATATATATATATACACGATCTGAATTACACATATATTATATATTAGTTATATATTGATATATAATATATATGCGGTCAGATTTTTCTGCCTATTTTTAACAAACTGGTCATGAAATGATTTTAGATCTTCAGGAAAATGGAAAGGTGATTCTGCTTATTTCTTGACATGTATGATGAAGATAACTGATGAAGAAAATTCTGCTTATTCTGCTGATATTGGAGAATTTTGTGCAACGATATCAAGTGATCAAGATGATAATGGCACTCCTATGACTCAAGGCGGCACCACTTATCAGTTATTTCAATATATAACTTTCGATCACTTGTATTTAGACTTATTAATTTTGTACTTTTTAACTTAGATTGGAGGTGTTGCTGTAACACGCCCAAGACATTCAGGGCATATTACAGCGCCGTGGACCCCACACTGTGGAATCCACCAGGCTAACGTACCAAACAAGACATTCGACAACGACAAACCATCATAAATAAAACGACAAGCTAAATAAAAGATTATAACCGACAAATAAAATTCTGACATCAAATCCATTTCCCCAAAATGGGAACACAACATTAACAAATTCAAATCGAAAGTACTCGAGTACTTAAACAAATTTTATAATACAGAATCCCAAAATCAGACATCAATAATAATTGACATACAGAACACCAATAATCAACTTCTGGACAATATCATGCTTGCCCATCATCCTCATATGGCTCGGGTACTCGCTTGTCCCCACGATCAATACCTGAAATACAAAAGTATTTCCCCCATTTAAGGGGTTAGCGACAACTGCTAGTGCAAGTACAATCCATTTGAACTACATTCTAATCAGATGAAAAATGCACCAAAAATCATTTTAGAGAACATTTTATATTCCGGAATATTTACGATGCACAAGCAGAAAACACATTTTCTCCAACCAAAACAATTCAAAGTTAACCTTGGTACGTGACTCACGGCCACCGTACCCCGCAGAGCCCCGTCGGACATCCCTCGGTGGTTAACCACAGTTCGCGATACGAAACTCACGGCAACGTATCCCTAGAGGCCCCGTCGGACCGTCCCTAGGTCAACATACACATATCCATCCACAACAACCACAATACAGCCATAATTCAAATACTAGAACATGTAAACAAATGTAAAGTACTTGCCTTTGTGACATCTTCGAAGAATCGGAAGTGAAAAACGACTACGGATGATCCGAGTGGAAGATGACGGTTCCTAACGAAGAATTAACATAACTCAGTCCCAACGGACATCAATAAACGAAAGGAATACTCCCATAACCCCGATTACAATTCACGACAATAGACGTTCAATCGATACGGGCGAGGGTTTATGCAAAATCTCCCCGTATTGATAATTCACGGATTAAAATCAAGGAAATTGGATTGGGAATCATCCAATAACAACAATCGGTAAGAAGTTTCGCAACATACATGAACAATTCGGAATCAATCACGAAAAACCCGAAAAACCCCCAATTTATACAAGTTAGGGTTCCTGAAGAAAATACCTCGGATTCGGATGATGGAGGATGATTATGCTGATGGTGATATGCTACTACGATTCTATGGTGATGGAACACGAAAAATTCTTCGATCAAATCGAAGGAATCGCCTCGGAGTCGCCCGTGAAGAAAAAGCGAAGAGAGGATAGAAAATGAGGTCTTGGACCTCGCATTGTTTTAAAGCGGTCTTATTCTGGCCGTAATAGGGGACACTTACGGCCGTAACATGGCCAACTTACGGCCGTAACCGGGTGTTACGGCCGTAACACCCTCTTGGACAAAGAAGATCGGGCGATTCTGCCCGAAACCCGACACGCTATCGAACCAAAAATACGACTACGAAGAATATTCGATGACGAGTCTAACCATCACAAGAAAACATCAATCCGACTACTCAGGAATCCGAAATACGACAACGAATATGAAATTCCCTAAACTTATAGGAAATTACGAAAATGGCCCAAGTGCCCGAAAATCACAAAACGACGTCGGATTTACAAACCGAAAGTTTCAACATGACCAACTCAACCATACGAACTTGTACAAGCCAAGAAACAACGAAAACGAACGAGTTTTACGAGAATCGAACATTCATACGGCAAAACATGTCATAAAATGAAATTACGTGAAAACATCATCAAAACTCGTCCAAATGGAAAAACTCCAAGAACAAAGTAGATTCGAAATGTCGAAACGTTTACAAGCGAGTCGATAAAAATAGACATACACCAAAAATGGAAACTGCTAAAAATGGAAAATTACGGATATTACATTCTCCCCCTCTAAAATAAAGTTTCGTCCCGAAACTTAAGAATCAAAAAGTTCGGGATGCCTCGAACGCATATCCTCCTCTAACTCCCACGTCGCTTCTTCTACTCCGTGCCTTGACCATTGCACCTTAACCAAAGGAATGGTTTTGTGCCTTAACTGTTTGTCTCGACGCTCCAAAATCTTAACGGGCCTCTCCTCAAACGTAACATCCTTCTCGATCTCCACGTCTCCAAAATCATTAATGTGGGACGGATCCGGAACATACTTCCTCAGCTGGGAGACGTGAAATACGCTATGAACATGACTCAACGACGGAGGCAAGGCTAAACGGTATGCCAACTCACCGACTCTCTCCAATATCTCGAAGGGCCCAATATACCTCGGACTGAGCTTCCCCTTTTTCCCAAAACGGAAAACTCCCTTCGTCGGGGATACCCTCAACAGAACATGATCTCCCACCTCGAACTCCAAAGGTCGACGCCTAACATCCGCATAAGACTTTTGTCGACTCTGAGTAGCCAACATTCTCTTTCTAATCAATTCAACTTTCTCCCTCGTCTCTAACACAAGGTCTGGCTCGGTACCAACTAGATCGGACGGCTCGTCCCAACATATCGGCGATCGGAAACGTCGTCCATAAAGTGCCTCATACGGTGCCATCTTAATCGACGCGTGCTAGCTATTATTATAAGTAAACTAAATTAAGGCCAAATGCTCCTCCCAGTCACTACTCCAATCTAACGCGCACGCG
This sequence comes from Orobanche coerulescens, assembly GCA_033398695.1. Classification (NCBI taxonomy): domain Eukaryota; kingdom Viridiplantae; phylum Streptophyta; class Magnoliopsida; order Lamiales; family Orobanchaceae; genus Orobanche; species Orobanche coerulescens. The sequence continues at coordinate 71,463,871 of CM065816.1, read as the reverse complement.
CGCAATAAATCCTCGAACGTATGAATGGTACGTTCGGACTGTCCATCGGTCTGGGGATGGAACGAAGCGCTCAAACGTAACTGTGTCCCCAATGCTTATGCACTGCCTGCCAAAAATGCGATACAAATCGGCCATCTCTGTCCGAAATAATGGTCCTCGGCGTACCATGAAGCCTCACTATCTGTGCGATAAAAATACGAGCCAACTTTTCTGGACCACAAGTATCCTTGATGCCCAGAAAATGTGCCGACTTAGTCAGTCGATCTACAATCACCCACACCATATTCATACCAGCCTTCGTCCTCGGCAAACCCGTGACAAAATCCATAGAGATATCCTCCCACTTCCACTCTGGGACGGGAAGTGGTTTCAATAACCCGGTTGGCCGCTGATGCTCAATCTTGACTTGCTGACAAGTCAAACACTTAGCCACAAACTGAACTACCTCATTCTTCATGTCATTCCACCAGAAATTTTTCCTTAAATCTTTATACATTTTACTCGATCCCGGATGGACTGAGTAAGGTGACGCATGGGCCTCTCGCATAATACTCTGTCTCAATCCCGAGTCGTTCGGAACACACAACCGGCCTCGGAATCTCAACACACCGTCCTCATGAATAACGAATCCCGGGGCTTTCCCCTTTCCTACACTCTCTCGGAGCTGAATACACATCGGGTCCTCCAACTATCCCGATTTAATATCATCGACCAGAGATGAAGAAATCTCAAGAGTACGCAACTGCCCGGAACTCTCTGGTAGTACAACCTCAATGATCAACCTCATAAACTCTCGCTGAAGTCCCGACTGGGCCGTAAGCAACTCAAGCGCCCGAAGCGCTACCGATTTCCGGCTCAAGGCATCTGCCACCACATTTGCCTTACCCGGATGATATAGAATCTCGAGATCGTAGTCCTTAATCAACTACAACCATCTCCTATTTCTCATATTAAGCTCTTTCTGGGTGAAAATGTACTTCAGGCTCTTGTGATCGGTGAAAATCTGACACGACGAGCCATACAAGTAATGACGCCAAATCTTCAACGCAAATACAACTGCGGCCAACTCAAGATCGTGCGTAGGGTAATTCAACTCGTATGGTTTCAACTGATGAGAAGCATAGGCAATCGTCCTCCCGTGCTGCATAAGTACACATCCGAGCCCTTGGCCCGAAGCATCACTGAAAACCGAGAAACCCTCATTACCACTCGGTAAAGCCAAAACAGGAGCGGTCGTCAACCGCTTCTTCAACTCCTCAAAACTATTCTGCCTCTCATCGGTCCACACAAACTTCTCTGACTTCTGTAACAACTGAGTTAGTGGTCGAGCGAGCTAAGAGAATCCCTCGACGAATCTACGGTAATACCCGGCTAATCCCAGAAAACTGCGGACTTCCTTCACGTTCTTGGGCGGCGCCCAATCCAACACTTCCTCCACCTTATGTGGATCCACACGAACACCCTCGGCCGAGATCACATGACCGAGAAACATAACCTCCCGCAACCAAAACTCACACTTTGAGAACTTCGCAAAAAGATGCTGAGTTCTCAAAATGTCTAACACGATATGCAAATGACAGGCGTGCTCCTCCTCGCTCCTCGAGTAAATCAGGATGTCATCGATAAAAATGACTACACATTTATCGAGGTACTCGATAAAGACTTTGTTCATAAGCTGCATGAACACGGCTGGTGCGTTGGTTAGCCCAAAAGGCATAACCACAAACTCGTAGTGACTGTATCTCGTCCGAAAGGCCGTCTTCGGAATATCGGTATCCTTCACTCGGAGCTGATAATACCCCGATCTCAAATCAATCTTCGAAAACACGGTTGCCCCTTGCAACTGATCAAACAAGTCATCAATCCTCGGGAGCGGATACTTGTTTTTGATGGTCACTTTGTTCAACTCTCGGTAGTCGATACACAAACGAAGTGACCCATCCTTCTTCTTCACAAACACGACCGGTGCGCCCCAAGGTGAAGCACTTGGTCGAATATATCCCATGTCTAGCAACTCTCCCAACTGTTTCTTCAACTCAAGCATCTCGGCAGGCGCCATACGGTATGGCGTCTTAGAAATCGGGGCTGCCCCCGGCTCTAAATCGACGGTAAACTCAACCTCTCGGTCCGGCGGCAAACCCGACAACTCGTCTGGAAAAACGTCAGGATACTCACATACTACCGGAATAGACGAGAGTTCGGCTCCCCCTTCCTCCGATCTCAAAGCATAACACCAATAGCCCGTACAACCTCCTCGAAGAAGTCTCACCGCCTTCAAGGCGCTGATCAGTAACCTCTGGCTACTCCGTTTACGCCCCACAAAAGAATGCTCGGTACCATCAGAGGCTAACATCGAAACGGTTCTCGTTCTATAATTCATGATCGCCCCATGACGGTCTAGCCAATCCTCACCCAGAATCAAATCCTCATCTCTAATATCTACCGCAATCAGATTAGAAGGCCAAACCCTCCCCGCGATACTCACTAGAAAATCTCTAACCTCACGATCCCCCACGATGCTATCCCCACTAGGAAGTTTAACAACAAAAGGCTCACAAGGAACAAGGCAATCAACATGCAGACGACGCACACAATCCATAGATATAAAAGAATGCGTAGCACCAGAATCGAACAATACGGAAATAGGATGATCAAGGATGTGGACGGTACCTGTAGCCACCGTCGCGTCAGGATCTCCTGCTCGTCTCATCTCATACACTCGGGGCGGAACAGACCCCGCACTAGAAGCTCCCCCTCTAGAAGACTGCCCACGTCCTCGACCTCTACCAAAACTCTGCTGCGGCTGAGGAACTGTCGGTGCCTGATTCACACTCGGCTCTCCCGCAGCTGGGGCTGATATCTGAGTAACTAGAGTTCGAGCCGCATCCGTACAAAACTTAGCACGATGACCCATCCGACCACAATCAAGACACTGAATCGGAGGCCTATCACACTCACTCATTATGTGGCCCGGGCGACTACAGTTGAAGCACGTAGGACCACGGACGGAACCAGTAGGAGTAGACCTAGAACCGTTTCCTCGCCCAACTGATGGCGACTGACTCCCAAAGACTCGCGAACCAGACTGAGCCTTCGGATACCCTCCTGACTTGCCTCCCGAAAACTGACCGGAGGTCTTCTGCTTCTTTCCTTCGGTTGCCGTCTCCGTCGCAGAAAACGACATCTCATAAGTCATCGCTTTATTCTGATACTCTTTCAAAGTCGTGCACCCCATACCAGACATGTAGTGGCGCACCCTCGGTTTCATCCGCATATCAAAGTGGCGGATCTTATCAAGCTCATCTCAGACTTGGTTCCTCACATAATGCAGCTGTTGATTGTAGTCTTTGATAGCTTGAGAAATAGGAACATCTTGGGGCTTAGCCTCAAAGAAGGCTCGGATCCTCCCCTCTTTCACTGGCCATGGACAGAATTCATCTTCCATCAAATCCCGAAACTCTGCCCACATGGCTGCCCGGTCGCGCGGTTTCACCGCTTGCCACCACGTTGCTGCCTCTTTGGCGAGGAAGTACTGAGCGATGGGTACCTTCCTCTCCTCAGAGCAGTTAGCAGCCTCGAATACCTTCTCCATCTCAAATAGCCAATTCTCCCAACCAGAGAGGTCGGAAGCACCATCAAACTGCGGAGGACGCATACGAATCACATCCTGAAGTAACTTATCATTGCCGAATCCAGTAGGCGGAACCGGGTTGGCATTAGCTTGGCCGACTAGAACGGCCTGAGTCAGTAGCGTCATCTGGTTCGCTACCTGCTGCAAAATGTTGGCCACTCCAACATTCTCATGTGCATTACCGGAACTAGCATACTGGTCCTGCTGACCTCCGGAACTAGGGGGAACACTGTTCGACAAAGAGGGCATCGCCGAATCAGTTCCCAAGTGATCGGACATGGCCGCCCCACCGGCTGCACCACGTCCCCTACCGCGTCCGCGTCCTCTACCAGCAGGAATTCTGAATAAGTAATGGGTAAGTACAATTCAAACGCAAAACGCAACAAGATACTAAGACAGGAATAGAATAAAACGGTAAAACGAGTCAAGTTAGGAAAAACTTACAAGCATCGGCGTACTGAGATGATGGCATAGCAGTGATACTGTCCCAAAAACGACACTTAACTAGACCCAAATAACCGACAGCCTAGGTATCCATAAACCTAAGCTCCGATACCATATTCTGTAACACCCCCAAGACATTCAGGGCATATTACAGCGCCGTGGACCCCACACTATGGAATCCACCAGGCTAACGTACCAAACAAGACATTCGACAACGACAAACCATCATAAATAAAACGACAAGCTAAATAAAAGACTATAACCGACAAATAAAATTCTGACATCAAATCCATTTCCCCAAAACGGGAACACAACATTAACAAATTCAAATCGGAAGTACTCGAGTACTTAAACAAATTTTATAATACAGAATCCCAAAATCAGACATCAATAATAATTGACAGACAGAACACCAATAATCAACTTCTGGACAATATCATGCTTGCCCACTCATACGGCTCGGGTACTCGCTTGTCCCCACGATCAATACCTGAAATACAAAAGTATTTCCCCCATTTAAGGGGTTAGCGACAACTGCTAGTGCAAGTACAATCCATTTGAACTACATTCTAATCAGATGAAAAATGCGCCAAAAATCATTTTAGAGAACATTTTATATTCCGGAATATTTACGATGCACAAGAAGAAAACACATTTTCTCCAACCAAAACAATTCAAAGTTAACCTTGGTACGTGACTCACGGCCACCGTACCCCGCAGAGCCCCGTCGGACATCCCTGGGTGGTTAACCACAGTTCGCGATACGAAACTCACGGCAACGTATCCCTAGAGGCCCCGTCGGACCGTCCCTAGGTCAACATACACATATCCATCCACAACAACCACAATACAGCCATAATTCAAATACTAGAACATGTAAACAAATGTAAAGTACTTGTCTTTGTGACATCTTCGAAGAATCGGAAGTGAAAAACGACTACGGATGATCCGAGTGGAAGACGACGGTTCCTAACGAAGAATTAACATAACTCAGTCCCAACGGACATCAATAAACGAAAGGAATACTCCCATAACCCCGATTACAATTCACGACAATAGACGTTCAATCGATACGGGCGAGGGTTTATGCAAAATCTCCCCGTATTGATAATTCACGGATTAAAATCAAGGAAATTGTATTGGGAATCATCCAATAACAACAATCGGTAAGAAGTTTCGCAACATACATGAACAATTCGGAATCAATCACGAAAAACCCGAAAAACCCCCAAGTTATACAAGTTAGGGTTCCTGGAGAAAATACCTCGGATTCGGATGATGGAGGATGATTATGCTGATGGTGATATGCTACTACGATTCTATGGTGATGGAACACGAAAAATTCTTCGATCAAAACTGAAGGAATCGCCTCTGGAGTCGCCCCGTGAAGAAAAACGAAAGAGAGGATAGAAAATGAGGTCTTGGACCTCGCCATTGCTTAAAGCAAATGGCTGTTACGTCCGTAACAGGGGACACTTACGGCCGTAACATGGCCAACTTACGGCCGTAACCACGGGTGTTACGGCCGTAACACCCTACCGACAAGATCGGCGATTCTTGTCCAAACGATTCCGGACGACCCGAAACCCGGACCTGCTATCGAACCAAAAATACGACTACGAAGAATATTCGATGACGAGTCTAACCATCACAAGAAAATATCAATCCGACTACCCGGGAATCCGGAATACGACAACGAATATGAAATTCCCTAAACTTATAGGAAATTACGAAAATGGCCCAAGTGCCCGAAAATCACGAAACGATGTCGGATTTACAAACCGAAAGTTTCAACATGACCAACTCAACCATACGAACTTGTACAAGCCAAGAAACAACGAAAATGAACGAGTTTTACGAGAATCGAATGTTCATACGGCAAAACATGTCATAAAATGAAATTACGTGAAAACATCATCAAAACTCGTCCAAATGGAAAAACTCCAAGAACAAAGTAGATTCGAAATGTCGAAACGTTTACAAGCGAGTCGATAAAAATAGACATACACCAAAAATGGAAACTGCTAAAAATGGAAAATTACGGATATTACAGTTGCTTGGTTTGTATTTTGTATTTTGTATTGGCATCATTGTTGGTTTTTGACTGCCTTGGTTTATTTTGGATGGGTTGATGTAAAAATAAAATAATTATTTCAAAATATTTATATGAAGTGTTGCCTTTTACTTTAGATGGTGTTGTATTTATAAAAGTAGTATCACAAAACCAAAAAAATTGCTCATGTGGCATAGATGTGGGGCCCATTGTTGACATGGCACAAAGGTAGAGTCCATTGATGATGTGGCATAAATGTGGTCCACACTGCTGACGTGGCATCAAGATGGGACCCACCGATGACGCGACACAAAGGTGGGACCCACTGATGATGTGGCACATGTGGACCCTATGTTCTGTTTTTTTTTTTTAAATCTTAGGCAACATCATTTGTTGTTGCCTTACTTGGTTATATTGCTGCATTATAGGCGTAATGCAATATTTTTCGGTTGTTGCAATAGAGACTAGAAGTGTTGCCTTAGGTGTCAAAGGCAATGACCGTATTGGCAACAAGAGTTTGGTGTTGCCTTTGGCCTAAGGCAACACTTTTCCTGTCTTCAGCAACAATAAACAGGAATTGCCTATGAGCACTTATGGCGTAGTGCTATTTTATCATTCTTTATTTCTCGCACTGCGTCGACTAATGGATTTTACAACTCATTGGCAGACTCAAGGCTAACCGAGGAAACTGCAACCCTCAACCCACCCAAGATCAACTTTTGGCTGGATTGGACACTTTACTTCAAGGCGCAACCATTTTACCGTCTAATAATCCTGAGCAAGCTCAAGCTCAAGTTATCAAGCGGTTCAATCATTTTAAGTCGCCAGTCTTTCTTGGTCGTGACGGACCAGCAGCAATAGAAGAGTTGTTGTTGAACCTAGACAGCATCTTCGACTACATGGCGTGTACCATGCTCAGAAGGTGTCATGTGCCGTGTTCCAGCTCAAGGAGGATGCAAGGACATGGTGGATTGGAGTATGGAGGCTCAAAACCCAAGTCGAGAAGGACGCGTTCACTTGGGACCAGTTCAAGGAAACAGTTATGGAAAAGTACTACCCGAGGGCGTACAAAACCAAGATGCAAAAGGAATTCCTCGATCTAACCCAGTGAGGAATGTCGGTCACCGATTATGAGCGCAAGTTCAACCACATGTGCCGTTTTTCTCCTCACATGGTCGAGACAGATGACATGAAGTCCCAGAAATTCTGAGATGGACTACCTGACCAGATTCGTCACCATTTGGCTGGTCATGGACGTCTGACCTATAATGAAGCAGTTGCAAGGGCTGAGGATATTTCTGCTAGTTTGGATGTGGAGAAGGCAAGAGCACCACCAGTTGCGGCTAATAACAAGCGCAAGTGGCACGATCAAGGGAGTGGAAGTAAGAAGAATGCTAAGACTGGATTTTCGGGAGCGAAACCCCAATCAGATAAACCTACATGTGCTACTTGTGGTAAGGGACATAAAGGTGCATGTATGCTTGGTCAGAATCGGTGCTACTTTTGCCGTGAAGGACACATGGCCTCAGCATGTCCGAAGAAAGGAAAAGTCCCAGACAATAATGTGCAAAGTCAAGGCTCATGAGGCAAAGCTCGAGTGTATAGCATAGCCAAGGCCGAAGAAGAGACTGAACCCCAAACTATGTCAGGTATGTTGTCAGTTGCAAATATTCCTGCTTTGATGTTGTTTGACACGGGTGCATCTCATTCATTCATCTCTAGGAAGCTTTGTACTATGATTGGTTGTAGAAGTAGTAAAGCCCCTATATCTCTGTTAGTTAGCATGCCTGTGGGGGGAGTAGTGCGTGTAGACTCTATAACTAACAATGTGAAGATAGAGATAACGAACATAGCTTCTTAGCCGACTTGCACATAGTTGAACTCAGTGATTTTGATGTTATTTTGGGTATGGATTGGTTGGACAAACATAGAGCTGTAGTTGAATGCTACGAAAAGAGGGTAACCTTATGCCCGTGTGTTGATGTCAAGACCGTATTCGAGGGAGTAAGACACAATAGTACCCCGAAAGTGATTTCATCCATGAAAGTTGTGAAGATGTTGAAGAAGCATAGTTGCCAAGGATTCCTGGTGAATGTGATGGAGAAAACAACTTCGGAGAAGACGGTAGATGATGTACCTATCGCCAAGGAGTATCCAGATGTCTTTCCCGAAGACTTTCCGGGGGTTCCACCGAGTCGTCAAGTTGAGTTCTCGATTGATTTAGTGCCAGGAGCGGCACCAATATCGAAAGCTCCCTATAGAATGGCGCCCAAGGAATTACAAGAGCTGAAAGTGCAACTTGAGGAACTACTCGACTCTGGATTTATCCAGCCTAGTGTTTCGCCATGGGGTGTGCCAATACTCTTCGTGAAGAAAAAGGATGGAAGTTTGAGGATGTGCATAGACTATCGTGAACTTAATAGACTCACGATAAAAAATAAATATCCACTTCCTAGAATAGAGGACCTATTCGATCAACTTGGAGGATCATGAGTGTTTTCGAAAATAGATTTGAGATCCGGATATCACCAACTAAGGATTAAGGATGACGATATCCCAAAGACCGCATTTCGAACTCAATATGGGCACTATGAGTTTATAGTGATGCCATTTGGTTTGACTAATGCACCAGCGGTATTCATGGACCTCATGAACCATGTATTTCAACCTTATTTGGATAAGTTTGTCATTGTGTTCATAGATGACATACTTGTGTATTCAAAGAGCAAGGTTAAACATGAGCAGCATCTTAGAACAGTATTAGGAATACTGCGCAAGAAGAAGTTGTATGCGAAGTTCAACAAGTGTGAATTCTGGCTTAACCGAGTTGTATTTTTGGAACATGTGATCACTTCTAGAGGAATCGAGGTTGACCCGGTTAAGGTAGAGGCAGTCAATGATTGGAAAGTACCGAGTAATACAAATGAAGTTCACAGCTTCTTAGGTTTAGCTGGTTATTATCGGAGATTATCGAGGGATTTTCGAAGATAGCTGCACCAATGGCAAGATTGACTAGGAATGGAGAAGTTTTCTTATAGAATGAGAAGTGCGAAAAGAGTTTCCAAGAACTTAAGCGAAAGTTGACTGCAGCACCAGTTTTGACGATTCCTGATCCGACGATAGAATTCGTCATCTACAGTGATGCATCCAAGAAAGGCTTGGGATGTGCATTGAGGCAAGAGGGCAAGGTAGTTGCCTATGCTTCGAGGCAGTTAAAACCGCACGAGCTGAACTACCCTACTCATGATTTGGAATTACCAGCGGTAGTTCATGCCTTGAAAATTTGGAGATATTACCTGTATGGAGGTAAGTGTGAAATTTATACAGACCACAAAAGTCTGAAATATATTTTCACACATAATGAATTGAATATGAGGCAGCGCAGATGGCTAGAGTTGGTCAAAGACTACGATTTTATAATTCATTACCACCCTGGTAAAGTGAACGTAGTTGCTGATACACTGATCCGTAAGGCGAGAGGAGACCTAGCCTGTTTGTTGACCAAAGAGGAAAGCTTGGTCAAGTAATTTTCAAGAATGAACCTTGATATGGCTACATCATCGAATCCAGTGGAGTCGTTATTGGCTAGTTTGGTGGTACAGCCAACCTTGAGGAAACAGATCAAAGAAGGTTAAGGACAATATGACTTTTTGGTCAAAATGAAAGAACGTACTCTTTCAGGTGAGGATAAGGGTTTCAGTGTGTCCGATGATGGCACAATGTACTATGAAGGGAGGATTTGTGTGCCCAATATTGCCAAGATGAGAGAAGCAATATTGAAATAGGCACATAGTACTCCTGTTGAAGCAATATTGGTCGGTATCGCCGTTTGGAGATAGAGTTGTGAAACTCTTTTGCGTTGCGGAAGCGATTTAAGTAAAGTGTAGAAAATAAACCGACACGAGGATTTATAGAGGTTCGGCTATTAATGAAGCCTACGTCCTCTCTCGGTATTTTTTTCAATAGGATGAAGATCAACCTGCACCTCTCTTCTATCGGTCGAGGGATAACCGTTACAAACTTGTCTTCTATCGGTCCAAGTTAAACCGTACAATCTCTTACTTCTATCGGTCGAGATATTACCGCTTTTACTTGTCTTTGTGTCGGTCCAAGTTAAACCGTTTTTCTTTTCTATTGGACAAGGAATCAACCACTCTAGCTTTCTATGGGTACTAGATAAACCTCACTTAGATATCGATTGCGATTCTAACAATGCCGGATCCTTGATCCTAATAACACTGAATCCAATCGTATCTTTTACTTTTCCTCTCGTGTATGTGTTGAATGTATAAACACTCAAACTATCAATATAAACCCAATTACAACAACAAGAATGTGTATAATAATCTCTGATCAATATATCGAATGCTTTGCGTTGTTGTATCTTCAATACCATAGGAAGTGGTATTTATAGCCTCCAAAGCCTCAAATAGCCGTTAGCTCCCTGACTCTTCATTACGTACGTTATTGCTTCCCTTTTACGTACACTAGATTATTTACGTACGTTAACATCTAAATGTTACGTACATTATCCTCTCCACAAAATAGTCCAGTGGCCTCTGTCTTGATCATTAGGTACGTTAGCAACTCCCTATTACATACGTTATTCATTGTCAACATATCCGTTGCTTGCTGATCTATGCCATGACGTCATCTCCAACGTTCATCCCGTTTGAATACTGACACACTCATATTACGTACATTATACCAATATTATTATGTACGTTATATTGCCAACATTGCGTACGCTATGCAATATATATAGTGTGCGTTATCTTCCTTCAGTCCAGCTTTTTGCGACTTCGATTTCTTCGTTGTTTTGCTTCGCCTCTTTGTTGTTTTGTTTTGTTTATCAACTTAATTATCAAAACTCTATTAGTGAATGTATGGAATAAAATATTCCAACAATCTCCCTCTTTGATGATTACAAAACAACACTTGAATTGGATAAAATCTGCAAAAATGAAATATATGTATATTATACGAATCAAAGTTTTCGGCTTTGATCGTTTCTTTAGTCTCTCCGATTTTTCTTTTCTTGTCATTTTTGACTTCTCCGTTTCTCCCCCTTTTTGTATACTTTTCTTTTCTCTTTTTCGACTTCTTCGATTTTAATATTTTTCAATTTCTTCATCTTTTCTTTTCTCCTCCTTTTTACATTTTTATTTTTCTCGTCATTCTTCCATGACACTTTTTATCAATTCAACTCCCCCTTTTTGTATTCAGTAAAAAGTGTAATAGAAACGAATAATAAATACCAAATTGGTGTATATAAAAATATGTGATACCAATTGATGAATATAACTATATGCATGAATAGGGTATAACTCCCCCTGACAAAATATTCGTTTTAAAAAATATACTCCCCCTGAGTAAAATATCAATTGTTAAAAATTAATTCTTGGGGACCCAACCGATAGTTGGTTTTTCTTTCGAAACATAGACGATATTCGGAATAATAGTTCCTTTGGGAATCCAAATCTTTTTAACTTTTATCGTCCGTCTTGGGCTTTTGCAATTCGAAATGTGGTGCCCAAATTTCAAACATTTTTCGCATCGGGATATTTTCAAATTTACGGATTCGTGTTTGAAATTTTGTTTGAATCCTATCCCCTGTTTATTCAATGTGTATTTTTGAACACACAACATTTGTTCAAATTTATCATTTCCACACAAAAATTTCTTCGTCAAAGTTTTAAGTTCATCTTGAACTTTTAAAAGATCATTCTATAAAATATTTTTGTGTTCAACGCATTTAGAATGATCGGTCTCGAGAAATTTTCCCTTTTCAAGAATTTTGGAATTTTCAATTTCCAATGATTTATTTTTAGATTTAAGGGATTTAATCTCGGATAAAGCATTTTGAAAATCGGTATGCAATCATTCAAATGCTTCAAATAACTCATCATGAGAGGATGTACTTACTTAACTTTCGACGTTGCTATCATCGAATGAGCTTCGTGCCATGAGAGCAAGATTATTTTGACTGATAAAATCATTATCTTCGTCTTCATCGCTCCATGTTGCAACTAGAACCTCTTTCTTGGGTTTTGCTCGGCAATTCTTTGCAAAATGACCTGGTTTACCACATAATCGACAATTGTTGTCGAATTTCTTAGATTCGCCCGAGATGTCTTTGTTTCTCCGGTTTAATAAGGTTTGAAACTTATTAATATTCTTGGCATAATATGCCGATTCTTCGTCGCTTTCATCAATCGGGATTTCTTCTCTTTTTGACATCTTAGCCTTCAAGGCTATTGATCTTTCCTTCGGCTTCGGTTTAGTGTTCCGAGATTTTAGGACAATCTCGTAGTTTATAAGTGAACCAACGAGAGCACTAAAATCAAGATTGTTTAGATCTTTAGATTCCATTATCGCCGTAACCGTGCCGTCCCATTCAACAGGTAGTGATCTTAAGATTTTCTTGACTTTCTCACTACTTGATAATGGTTTACCGGACGAAGCTAGTCGATTGGTGATGACTGCAAATCGGTCGAGCATGTTGGTGATGGACTCGTCACCCTTCATCATGAATAACTCGTAGTCATGTAAAAGCATATTGATCTTCGTCTCCTTGACTTGAGTTGTCCCTTAGTGTGTGATTTCAAGAATTTTCCATATTTATTTAGTACTTTCACACGATGAGATACGATTGACCTCTTCTGGATTTAAGGCATAATATCGAAATTGAGTAGCCTTACAATTTAGATGGTCGTTCTTCCAATCCTCGTCATTATATTCTTCGAAACTCTTAAGAGATCTGTCAAGTTTGATTGGAACTTTTGGGCCAAGGCAAATGATCTTCAAAATCTCTATGTCATAGGCACGAATAAAGATCGACATCTTTTTCTTCCACATCATAAAGTTCTAGCCATCAAAAAATGGTGGTCGATTTAGAGCAAGGTCTTCGACTGGAGCAATTTGAAATGCCATTTGGATCGACTTCTCGGATGTTAAGCCGCTTATTGGAGGTACCGCTCCGATACCAATTGTTGAAGCAATATTGGTCGCTATCGCCGTTTGGAGATAGAGTTGTGAAACTCTTTTACATTGCGGAAGCGATTTAAGTAAAGTGCAGAAAATAAATCGACACGAGGATTTATAGAGGTTCGGATATTAACGAAGCCTACGTCCTCTCTCGGTATCTTTTTCAATAAGATGAAGATCAACCTCTGCACCTCTCTTCTATCGGTTGAGCGATAACCGTTACAAACTTGTCTTCTATCAGTCCAAGTTAAACCGTACAATCTCTTACTTCTATCGGTCGAGATATTACCGCTTGTACTTGTCTTTGTGTCGGTCTAAGTTAAACCATTTTCCTTTTATATTGGATAAAGAATCAACCACTCTAGCTTTCTATGGGTACTAGATAAACCTCACTTAGATATCGATTGCGATCCTAACAATGCCGGATCCTTAATCCTAATAACACTGAATTCAATCGTATCTTTTCTTTTTCCTCTCATGTATGTGTTGAATGTATAAACACTCAAACTATCAATATAAGCACAATTATAACAACAAGAATGTGTATAATAATCTCTGATCAATATATCGAATGCTTCGCATTGTTGTATCTTCAAAACCAAAGGAAGTGGTATTTATAGGCTCCAAAGCCTCAACTGGCCGTTAGCTCCCTGACTCTTCATTACGTACATTATTGATTCCCTTTTACGTACACTAGATTATTTACGTACGTTAACATCTAAATGTTACGTACGTTATCCTCTCCACAAAACAGTCCAGTGGCTTCTATCTTGATCATTACGTTTGTTAGCAACTCCCGATTACGTACGTTATTCATTGTCAACATATCCGTTGCTTGTTGATCTATGCCATGGCGTCATCTCCAACGTTCATCTCGTTTGAATACTGAAACACTCATATTACGAACGTTATACCAATATTATTACATACGTTATATTGCCAACATTGCGTACGGTATGCAATATATATAGCGTGCGTTATCTTCCTTCAGTCCAACTTTTTGCGACTTCGATTTCTTCATTGTTTTGCTTCGCCTCTTTGTTGTTTTGTTTTGTTTATCAACTTAATCATCAAAACTCTATTAATGAATGTATGGAATAATATATTCCAACAACTCCATATACAGCACACCCTGGAAGTACAAAGATGTAACAAGATCTTAAGGGGATATTTTGGTAGGAAGGTTTGAAAAGAGATATAGCAGACTTTGTCAGAAGGTGTATAGTTTGTCAACAAGTGAAGGCAGAACACCAACGCCCCTTTAGACTACTTAAATCAATTCATATTCCGAAATGGAAATGGGAACACATTATGATGGATTTTGTGGTAGGTTTACCTCGAACGGAAAGAGGAAACCATGCTATTTTGGTTGTTGTGGACCGACTCACAAAGTCAGCCCATTTCATCCCAGTTAAGATGAATTTTCGAATGGATCAGTATGCTCAACTTTACATCAGTGAGATTATCAAGTTGCCTGGAGTGCCAGTCTCTATAGTATCATACAGGGATACTCATTTCATATCGCGTTTTTGGGAAAGTTTGCAAGAAGCCTTGGGAACATAGTTGAATTTTAGTACGGCCTATCATCCTCAGACTGATGGTCAGTCCGAGAGGACCATCCAGATCCTTGAGGATATGTTGCGAGCATGTGTTTTAGACATGGGAAATAATTGGGAACGACTGTTGCCTTTGGTAGAATTTGCTTATAACAACAGTTATCAATCGACGATCGGTATGGCATCGTATGAAGCCTTATACGGTAAGAAGTGTCGATCACCACTATATTGGGACGAAGTAGGTGAAAGGAGAATCTTAGGTCCCGAGATGATTGAGCAGACAGTAGGTGTGGTGGATAAGATTCGTGAGGGGATCAAGATAACACAGGATCGTCAAAAGTCTTACGCCGACAAGCGTAGGAAAGATCTCGAATTCTGCGTTGGCGACAAGGTATTCCTGAAGGTATCTCCTACTAAGGGAATTGTTCGTTTTGGTCTAAGGAGCAAGTTGAGGCCGAGATATATTGGACCGTTCGAAATTCTTGAATGAATTGGAGAGTTAGCTTACCGCTTGGCTTTACCCCCAGAACTTTCGGCTGTACACAGCGTTTTTCATGTATCGTTGTTAAGGAAGTATGTGCACGATCCCAGCCACGTCATCAACTATATCACCGTGGAGGTGAACAAAGATCTTACTTATGAAGAACATGTTAGGATTACTTGTTAGATTTTGATGATGTCATCATTGTACTTGTTTATTCAAATATAAATTACTTGGTTAATGTAAGGAAGAACCAAATGAGTATCTTCCATAGGCTAAGCTATGTTAAGTTAGATACTTGGCAAAATGTAAAGAAGAACCAAATGAGTATCTTCTATAGGCCATATAAGTTAGGCTTAAAAATCAACTAAGTACAAAGTGCAGACAAGTACATCAGAGAAGTTTCGGTCAGACAAGCAGCATCAGAGAAGTTTCACCAAACACTGTAGAAAGTCGAGTCACGGTCAAGTGAAAATCAGAGAAGTTCTGGTCAACAATTTTTATCAGAGAAGTTTGACCAGACTGCAGTCAAGTGATCAGATGGAGCCCAAGTCACCTGAAGTCTGACCATCAGATCAGTCAAGTTCATCAGGTCAGAAGATTTCAGAGAAGTATCGTCAGGACATCAGAGAAGTAATCGTCAGAGAAGTCCGACGACAGAGAAGTTTGACTGCACATCAGACAGATTGACTTAAAGAGATCAGATAAGTCATCACCCAAGTAAACCTGTCCATGTCAGCATGCGTTAAAAAGTCAATAATTACGGAAAGTCACATGCGGGCGATAAGGGACAGATTGGAGAGATTCCCGGAAGAATATGAATTAAATAAATCATCCAGACCCACCTCTGAAAACTTTAGTCATATTAAAATCAAAATATTCGACGCTTCAACGTGAAAGTCTTCACAACGGTCGGAAATGGATTAAAATAAGGGAATCCAGCCTTGCAACGTTCGGAAAGAAAAACAAAGAAGTCTATTTCTCCAACAGATAGATTTATTACAGATTTGCAACGGCTATGAATAAAAGCTCTAAGGATTGACAAGCTATAAATATCTGAAGATTTGAAAGAGCAAAGTATGATGCGAACTATACTCTCAAGCAATTAAAAGCAATCAAGCGATCAAGAAATCTATAGCATCGTGAAGAGCAGTATTCTCAGTTCATATACGAAGAATGCTCTTAGATGGAGAAGACAAAACACTCTTGTCTTAAAACCTGAGTATGGGGTACGTCACTGGTTGAAGTTACGCGACTGATAGGCATCCAAGGATTTGGAGATCGAGTGGTGCTAGGCAGTCAGAAAGGAGTTGCAACGATAGGATTTCCACTGGTTGGAAGTTGTTGTAGTTAAGTTGTAGAATCACTATAATATTTATCACTGGTTGAAAATTATAGTGGATTCATCTCCAACTGGTTTTGAGAAAGTGGATTAGTAGAGGATTACCCCACCTCTGAGACCACTATAAATTGCCTGCGTACTTTATTGTTTTAGCATCATACTTAATTGTTGCATTCATACTTAGTATTTCATTGTTCATATTTCTGTATTCGTCATCAGCTGACTTCCGCACTTATATTGTCTACAGACGACTCTAAGTCATCTGTACCATCAGCCGATAAACTCCTTAATTCCTTCTTGGAAAAAGAGTTTCAATAAGTCTATTCACCCCCCCTCCCCCTAGACTTATTTCTGACGACTTGTGACCTACAAGTGGTATCATAGAGGTTGGTTCATTCATTTTCAGAACCAGATCCATATATATTGCATATATTTTTATCTCTCACTTAGAATGGTACACATGCACTCTAGAATACCCGTGTTTTCAGTTGACGAGTATGATCTTTGGAAGATAAGGATGCTGGCACACTTATCTTCTATCCATGACGACATGTGGTGCATCATAGAAGACGGTCCTTTCATCTTTGAGAAGGACAACACACCTGAGGATATTGCAGTCGGAAAACCAGAGAAGATCCCCAAGAAGAGGACGGAGATGACCATTAAAGAAAGAAAGCTGGCCAACCTTGACAACCGGGCCAGATATGTGCTATATCAAACTCTTGACAAGTCAACCATGGTCAAGATCAAGAATTGCCAAAATGCCAAAGAAATTTGGGATACCCTTGCTGTGATGTGTGAAGGTACAGAGCTGATAAAAGAAAACAAGTTGTCAATCGCTACCCAGAAGTTCGAGAACTTCAAGATGAAGACCGGAGAATCAGTAGACCAGGTGGACACAAGGTTCACAGAGACCATTAACGAAATAAACTCCCTTGGAAAAACTTATGGCAATGGGGAGATGGCCTTGAAGGTGTTAAGATCACTTAGCCCCGAATGGAGCATGAAGGCGGTGGCCAAGAGGGAATCCAAAGACCTCAATAAAATAAAGATTCAAGAACTATTCTCTGACCTGAAGGCTTATGAATTCGAATTCTCAAGTTCATCATCAAACGAGCCTGCAGAGAAGGGAATAGCATTTGCAGCAGATTCCTCCACCAAGAACTTGTCTGATGTCAAACCTCCAAATATACTCGATTTCGAAGAAGAAATGGCATTTATAATGCAAATATTCGGAAATTTCTGAAAGAATTACTCCAAATATAAGAAGAACTATAAGGAGAATCCAAGGAGAAATCAAAAACCCGGGAGCTGGAAGGTGGAATGATATAACTGTCATAAGACAGGACACATTCAAATCGACTGTCCTGATCTTAAGAAGGACGAGAGCAAGAAGGAGGTGAGCAGAAAAGAAGACCGAAGGAAAGCCCTCATTGGAGAAGATCAAGAGAAAGTAGAATCAAGCATCGGATTCTTCTCTGATGATGATGAGGAATATGACTGTCTGATGACCAACCTAGCTGATGAAGAGGTAACATCAAAACCCCCTAATTCAAATAATAGTTCAGACATGTCACAAGATATGGACTTGCACGAATCTGTAAATCAGCTTCTCAAAGATTTTGAGAAATTAAAATCTACACACCTATCTGTATCAGCCGAGAAGACTCGGCTGCAAGATGAGAATAGGCAGCTAAAAAATGATTTTGAAAAACTCAGCATAGAGTTGAATAAAACCAAATCTGATATTTAAAAACAGGCTGCAGATAACTTTAAAAACCAGGCTGATATCACTACAGCTGACATAAAACGATTAACTGTTTTGAATAGTGAAAAATCAGCTGCACTTGCTCATGTCAAAGCTAAGTTTACTAAACTGATTCGGCTAAGTAAAACCCAGGCGAAGGAAATAACCTCCCTGATGTAACACCCCCAAACTATTCGGGAATATTACAGCGCCGTAGACCCTCTCCATGAGGATCTACCAGGCTAAATACAGAAACACCACAATACAATACATACCGACATGGGTAATTAATGGACCATTAGACCGATTTGGTCTTTTACCACAATATACACATCAACCATACATTACTCTTTCTCGTAACTCATACCCACGTAGGGTTAACATAATTCAACATTCCCGTAAAAGGGGAAAAATAAACACAACGGAAGGACAAAAAGACAAGACATCACCAAATACTCAACACTGGTCTTCATGTGATTAGTATCGCCGTCTTCCATCATCCTTCGTAACGATCCTGTGAATTTCTCCCCAGCGACCTGCAAGTACCTGGACGCAAAACAGACATCCACCCCCCGAATACTCGGGGGTTAGCAAAACTCCACTGTTTTTCTAGTGCAAGTATAAATACAAAGACAAGCCATACATATCATACTCGCAAGACATAGAAATCGTGAATATACTTCCCGAGATAATTCACTTGATCAAAACAGTTTGAATTACAAAAGATAGGAATAAAACCATTTTATATATTACAAAATATTTTACAATCTCGGGAGTTTTACAAACATTTGGGATTTAAGAATTATCAAGTTTTTCGAAACACTTAGGGACATAGCCCAAAAATCATTTATTTCAAAATACGATTCCGATAACAAAATACGGGGTCCACGACCCAATCATAACATTCCAACCACAAGCATGGGGGTCCATGACCCAACTCATCCAC
This sequence comes from Orobanche coerulescens, assembly GCA_033398695.1. Taxonomy (NCBI): domain Eukaryota; kingdom Viridiplantae; phylum Streptophyta; class Magnoliopsida; order Lamiales; family Orobanchaceae; genus Orobanche; species Orobanche coerulescens. The sequence continues at coordinate 71,444,684 of CM065816.1, read as the reverse complement.
ATCACATACTCGCAAGAATAACCCGACAGAACCACACCGTGTCAAACATTACCATAACAACAGTCTCACAGAACAACGTCAGAGTGCACAACTTTGCGACTTAACCATACGGTCAAACTCGACACACTACAGAGCTACAATACATAGAGAAACCACAGGACTCACGTACCCATACCAAATTATCACAACCAAGGGACAAATCACACACAACACATTTACTGGTGCCATTCCAGCCAAGTACGATACCATTTGGACTGCCATTCTAATCAGACGAAATATGCGCCAAAATCAAAGTTCTTTAACAAAACATTTCAAAGTTAACCGTTGGTACGAGACTCACGGCCACCGTACCCCGCAGAGCCCCGTCGGACATCCCTGGGTGGTTAACCCTAGTTCGCGATACGCATACACACGGTAATACGTATCCCTAGAGGCCCCGTCGGACCGTCCCTAGGTGAACATACACATCATCCACAACGCCACGGGAAGCCATAAGTCGAATACTAGAATATGCATACAAATGTTAGGTACTTCGCTAGAATAGCCACTTTAACCGACATATACTCACAATCAATGTCACACAACAACAAACAAATACCAATGCCAAACAACGCCAAGTGTCCCAACCTCCTTACGAAGGAGTAACAACTATATTACACAACGTCCCATATTCACCGAACATTTACACACATCAATACACAATCCTCGGAAAATAGTTTGGGTCTACTAACATCACTAAATATTATTGTAACATCACCAAGCATACGCAACCAACACATATATACCGAAAACACATTTGTTTACGATGTATACGAGTTATCTTTTGAAGACAACATTTATCGAGAACATACCGATCCTTTTTAAAGTTCATTTAAACATTCGGATTGCACATAAAATCATTTATCAATGATTCCGTCTACGAAACATGAAAAGTATAGGCAAGATACTTGCCTCGATACCACAAGCAATGAAACGACGAACGGACACGGTCGGGCAGCCCTCAAACTTCCAAGAACGAACAAGGACTCGACAACTCCACGAAAACTACGAAAATAACATCACCACGATTCAATAACGCTGAACGGAATTCGAATCAACTCGAAAAACAACAAGGATCCGAGGGTTTCTTCGAGAAAATCGGAAGTCAAGTCCTGGGTGATAAAAATCATTAAGCAAGTTACAACATCTGAAGATCGTGACCAATACAACCGGATTACTATGAATAATTCGTCAATAACAGACAAAATCAATGAATCATGAAGAAAACCCCCAAAAATTGCACAACTAGGGTTCTACGGAAGAAATTACCTTGATTCGATGAAGAACAAGGATTCGACGATGTTATATTCGAAAAGGGTCTTCCAAAATACCTTGAAATTGTTCGGAACCGGCCAAGAACTCCTCCCCTCGAACACTCCCATCCGCATCAGCCACCAGGTGAAGAAATCCCGAGCAAATGAGGTCTGGCCGAAGCCCAGGCCTATATATGGCCGACATCGTTACGGCCGTAACCGGTAGGGCCTTACGGCCGTAACTCGGTTAACTGCCTTTACGTATGTAACGACCGATGCCTTACATACGTAACAAGCAAGCCTTAAGGCCGTACTCGACCCGGCCTTACGGCCGTAACCAGGTCCCCAGGGCTACTGCCCGAAATCTGCCGATGCATTACGGCCGTAACCGGCCAATGCCTAGCGGCCGTAACGAAGCCTTACGGCCGTAACAGGTTAACCCTTACGGCCATAATCGAGTCCTCCCAGGCCAGCGTGTGTGGAGGACTTACGGCCGTAATCTCCCAGGCTTTACGGTCGTAACTCGATCCCAGCAGCCAACACCCAACCATCCGACTCGATACTCGACGACGTCTCGATCACGCAAACGCACCGATTAAGATCCGAAACAATAACGAACAGGCTATGAAACTCAACGTACCACAATACAAGCATGCGATTCCAAAGACGCGGACGACAACTGTCCGTTCGACCGAAGAAAATTCAATGAAACCGGAATGAAGATCTCGGGTATTACATTCTACCTCTCTTAAAAGAAGTTTCGTCCCCAAAACTTAAACATAAAATGATCAACGTGGTACAGCCTCAGATAACACACGCTATCCGTTGACGACAACTTGCAACGACTCACATGCAGCACGCAATTGCTACCATTCATATCACTACACCAGAACAATAACAAAACACAACGAACAAAATCAACATGATTAACCAACCCGAACGGCACAGCAATCAAAACACGAGTTAATCGTTGAGCTATGAAATTCCAACGACCAAAGTTTAGAAGATCGAATATGAAGTTAATTTCCCGAACTTAAGGAAATTATGAAGTGATCTGAACGCTCAAAAATCATGATACAAGATCAACGAATACCGGACAACAAACGATCGAACAACAACGATCGAGACAACAACGGTCGAACAATCATATCCGAATCATGACGAATAATAGAAATCGAATAGCATCCACGAAGTCCACAGCACGAATCAAGACAATATATGGTCCGGTGAAAACGACATGATATACATTTACATAAGATTCACATGAGTGGAACCGAATTCGGAAAAAGTCACAACGACAAACGGATTTACCCGAAACAATACCATAACTCGTTCGAACAACAAAAAGTGAAGAGTAGAACAAGTCCAGATAATATCGACGAACACAAACGAGTCGATAGAGTCAAACAAAACGAAAGCGAAAAATATATGGGTAGTACACCATATCACCTTTAAAAAAGGTTTCGTCCCCGAAACCTAAACAACGAGAACGAAGTGCTAGAATAGCAACCTTCCCGGAAATCTTCTCTTGGTCCCGCATCTGATCTCCATGACTATCTGTACCGCAGTCACGACCCCGCCCTTTGGCTCTCGGCATACTAAGCAGATACTCACTCAATACCACGGCACAACATCGCAGAATAATATACCCAATTGCCAACTTGGCTTGACATGTCACATAAGACAGCTAATAGCAACTCGATAAGAAGATCCACGAGGTATCCTTTTAAATGATGTCATTTGAAAATCCTTGGATTTGCATGTTTATTCAAAATAAAACTTTGAAAGTATTTTTGGTACCTCGGGTTTTTGTCAAAACTTTTAAACAACGGACTCTAACTGTCTCATTTGAAATTATTGGCAAAACAATATTTCCTTGCAACCGGCACTATCAAAATCATATGCCACTACACATCATCATTTGGAGTGATTTAAGATCATGCACAATAACTGGTTCAGTTCAGAAAATTTTTCTAAATCCGAGTTTAAAGTTAAATCGAGCAAGATTCTTTATCTTTCACAATATATTTTTGAAAATACAAAAAATTGTATTGGTTCTTGAAAAATAAAAATAAATTTTTTTCTTGTGTGTGTGAAAGATTTCTGAAAATCATGTACTCGAATATTTTGAAAATATAACAGTATGTCAAAAATCATTTTTGAAAATCCTCTCAACACTACACAATAATCAACGACGGTAACATTTTACAAAATGCTCAAAGGTACTTTAAAACGACTCTTTCAATACAGTCGTGGTTCCTTTAGAAAATTCAAGATTGGCTCGCCAATTTTAAATGATTTTCAAGGTCCACACGAAGCCGCCGATTAAGCGAACCGTCACAACTTTATGAAATTTAATTTTCCACAATTTGCTCAAGTTTATAAAATTTTCAGGAAAGCGGTTTCGAACACATACACAACAGACATAATTTATCACTTTATCAAATACGATCCATTACCATCAAATCCAATCACATGTCAATACCCTCTGTACACATAGTTACAGTATCACACGAGAAACCGTCAAAAGATAATTAACATCTAAAACTAGAATCCGGCGTCTCAGTAATGAGGACTCTCACAACAAGTGCATTCCGGAAGACTTCACGTTTACACCCCCAACTTAGTCACAATTTTGAGCATTATTGACCAAATAATAATGCCAACATCACTACATACCTCCGAACCGACGATCAGGAAATCAACAAGTTGAAAGCAAGAGCCACGTTTCGAGTAATTTTTTTTTTGGTAGACCTCATTTGAGTTATCAAAATTAAATTTCACATTTTGAAAATTTGCAATGCAAGGTGGAAATAAAATATAAGTAGTTTAAATTTTCAAAATTTTCGGTCTTGAGGTCATTATACGAAAATCAAACCTTTTTCCTTTCTTGTTTTAAAATAAAATTTACGTGACTCTTCAAAAATAATTAAACTTTGAAATATCACATTGACAAATTTTCCTTGCGGGATCACACCAAGCCATTACTTCAATAAAACGATTCACACAATATATATACACATTTATACACCGGTATCACTTTTCATTCTAGCACAATACGAGAATCAAACAAGTATGGAGTACGTATTCACGAGGCACATTTAAACTCCACATAATAATACAGAATCACACAGGCTGGTATAACACGAGACACAACAAAGTAGGGAGACTTACATCCATAGGTCGCACGAAGTTGATGGCTGCACCTCGATACTAATCACGACCGACACCTCAGACAACGCGTCGCGACATGACTCAGTCAGACAAAATCTGACAAGACAAGACAAGACAAGACAACACAACACAAAACTCGACCCGACAGCCTATATTTCCGCAACCTAAGCTCTGATACCATATTCTGTAACACCCCCAAACCATTCGGGAATATTACAGCGTCGTAGACCCTCTCCATGAGGATCTACCAGGATAAATACAGAAACACCACAATACAATACATACCGACATGGGTAATTAATGGACCATTAGACCGATTTGGTCTTTTACCACAACATACACATCAACCATACATTACTCTTTCTCGTAACTCATACCCACGCAGGGGTTAACATAATTTAACATTCCCGTAAAAGGGGAAAAATAAACACAACGGAAGGACAAAACGACAAGATATCACCAAATACTCAACACTGGTCTTCATGTAATTAGTATCGCCGTCTTCCATCATCCTTCGTAACGATCCTGTGAATTGCTCCCCAGCGACCTGCAAGTACCGGGACGCAAAACAGACATCCACCTCCCGAATACTCTAGGGTTAGCAAAACTCTACTATTTTGCTAGTGCAAGTATAAATACAAAGACAAGCCATACATATCATACTCCCAAGACATAGAAATCGTAAATATACTTCCCGAGATAATTCACTTGATCAAAATAGTTTGAATTACAAAAGATAGGAATAAAACCATTTTATATCTTACAAAACATTTTACAATCTCGGGAGTTTTACAAACATTTGGGATTTAAGAATTCTCAAGTCTTTCGAAACACTTAGAGACACAGCACAAAAATCATTTATTTAAAAATACGATTCCGATAACAAAATACGGGGTCCACGACCCAATCATAACATTCCAACCACAAGCACGGGGGTCCATGACCCAACTCATCCACATCACATACTCGCAAGAACAACCCGACAGAACTACACCGTGTCAAACATTACCATAACAACAGTCTCACAGAACAACGTCAGAGTGCACAACTTTGCGACTTAACCATACGGTCGAACTCGACACACCATAGAGCTACAATACATAGAGCAACCACAGGACTCACATACCCATACCCTATTATCACAACCAAGGGACAAATCACACACAACACATTTACTGGTGCCATTCCAGCCAAGTACGATACCATTTGGACTGCCATTCTAATCAGACAAAATATGCGCCAAAATCAAAGTTCTCCAACAAAACATTTCAAAGTTAACCATTGGTACGAGACTCACGGCCGCCGTACCCCGCAGAGCCCCGTCGGACATCCCTGGGTGGTTAACTCTAGTTCGCGATACGCATACATACGGTAATACGTATCCCTAGAGGCCCCGTCGGATCGTCCTTAAGTGAACATACACATATCATCCACAACGCCACGGGAAGCCATAATTCGAATACTAGAATATGCATACAAATGCTAGGTACTTCGCTAGAATGGACACTTTAACCGACATATACTCACAATCAATGTCACACAACAACAAGCAAATACCAATGCCAAACAACGCCAAGTGTCCCAACCTCCTTACGAAGGAGTAACAACTATATCACACAACGTCCCATATTCACCGAACATTTACACATATCAATACACAATCCTCGGAAAATAGTTTGGGTCTACTAACATCACTAAATATTATTGTAACATCACCAAGCATACGCAACCAACACACATATACCGAAAACACATTTGTTTGTGAAGTATACGAGTTATCTTTTGAAGACAACAATTATCGAGAACATACCGATCCTTTTTAAAGTTCATTTAAACATTTGGATTGCACATAAAATCATTTCTCAATGATTCCGTCTACGAAACATGAAAAGTATGGGCAAGATACTTGCCTCGATACCACAAGCAATGAAACGACGAACGAACCCGGTCGAGCAGCCCTCAAACTTCCAAGAACGAACAAGAACCCGACAACTCCACGAAAATTACGAAAATAACATCACCACGATTCAATAACGCTAAACGGAATTCGAATCAACTCGAAAAACAACAAAGATATGAGGGTTTCTTTGAGAAAATCAGAAGTCAAGTCCCGGGTGATAAAAATCATTAAATAAGTTACAACATCTGAAGATCGTGACCAATACAACCGTATTACTATGAATAATTCGTCAATAACATACAAAATCAATGAATCACGAAGAAAACCCCCAAACATTGCACAACTAGGGTTCTACGGAAGAAATTACCTTGATTCGATGAAGAACAAGGATTCGACGATTATATAATCGAAAAGGGTCTTCCAAAATGCCTTGAAATTGGTCGGAACCGGCCAAGAACTCCTCCCCTCGAACACTCCCGTCCGCATCCGCCACCAGGTGAAGAAATCCCGAGCAAATGAGGTCTGGCCGAAGCCCAGGCCTATATATGGCCACTACGCCATAAATGGCCTTTGGCAACCACATTACTGTGTTACCTTAGACCCAGTTTTTTGTTGCCACAGACCCAAAATGGGCAAAGGTAACACTTTAGCTAAGTTGCTCTGTGAGCAGTAGCCTTTGGACTCAAAGGCGACACGATGAGTAGCCTATGCTAACATAGAGTAACTCGTTACCAAAGAACTCTACAGCAACGTCATGAGGATCCTACAGCAACATCAGTTTTGTGTTGCAACAGACTTTATGATTTGTGGGGCCCACAAAATATGCAAACATTAGTTAGTCTACTGTAACACCTATTTAACCAACGGCAACACCCTGTGTGTTGCCAATGCAAGGCATTGGTAACATATATATATTATATACCTAAGGTAACACCTTAGTTTAACAAAATAAAAATATAAAATTTAAATATTGCATTTCCCATTAAAAATACCAACAAACCAATTCAAAAAAACATCCAATCATAAAACCACCAACTACTTTAGTTCAAAACTAAAACTACATCATCCACCAATTACATCAATCCATATCCGCCAACTCCAACATTAAGTACTAGAACAAAAATATAACATAAACGCCATAAAAGAACCAACACACTAGTTCAAAAGGTACAAAGATATGAAAGTGGATGTCTAAGCGCTGGGGCCGCCGGTCATGGGAGTATCATCTCCTAATGTGTCGCTAGAAATCGTGGCACAAATTTCACCAAAATTAATTTGCAAGGTGGGGTTTGCTTCAGCCGATTCCATCAAGTCCTGATGATGACTTGAGTTTGGTCTTAATCGTAGCCTACAAATTAAACCAACATCAATATATGAAAATAATTAGTCGACAGAGGCAGATAAAATATGGATTCAAGGAATTGACTAAAAAAACAATTACTTACAATTCTGAACTTCATCACTTCAAGATTAGTTTGGTATTTGCGTCCAGGCTTGCGCTTTCAAGTTTTAGCAAAAACTTGTGCATCACATAGCGTATCACCTGACTTCTTTTCCTAGCAAAAAAACAAAATTCAAATCACCTAGTATTATATAATTAAGTGTATTATCACAATAAATTGAATAAATGCACATATTTAATAATATTCAAGTGCCAATGAATTTGATAATTGAGATTCTGATCAAATGGCCAGACTTTAATCCGAGCCTCCCGTTGGGAGTAATATCCGTGGCAACAAGCTGCGCTAATGAACCTCAATATCTAACGAAGCTAAAGATTATCAAAGCCGAAATAAAATAAACACACAAAAAAAAATTCAAACCATTCTATTTATACGAAACATCCTATACACAATCGAAGCACGATTTTTGTATTTTCATTTTAAAAAATGGAGAAACGAAAATATATTTACCTTTAAGTCGAGGCGTTTTTCCCATCCACGTGGCACTTGCAAATCGAGGTCCAACTCTTAAGAGTCAAGGGTACAACACCCTCCAAGCAAGTCCACAGTAATCGGGCCGTCGATTTCCCGATTTCTTGACTCATGATTCGTATCACCGTCGTTCATCACTCTGAGCAAAGAACTTACATCAGCGGCCATACGTAAAACCACCGAAGAATAATACAGTATATATCTCTGCCTTTATTTTGCAGAACTCAAAAGGGCAAAAAGAAAAGAAAAAGAGGAGACAAAAATGAAATACCAGAGGAACAAACAAATAACTTTGGGAGTAATATCCGTGGCAACTGCGCTAACAGCCGAACCTCAATATCTAACGAAGCTAAAGATTATCAAAGCCAGAAATAAAATAAACACACACAAAAAAAAAAAATTCAAACCATTCTATTTATACAGAAACATCCTATACATAATCGAACCATATTTAAAAATCCATAGGAGCTGAGCATAGAGAAGTGTACAGGTACAGGATGCTATTCTCTCGAGACCAAAAAAAAATCGGCGGGGTTCTTGTTTGCCATCATCAGATACGGGAGGGGTCGCACCGGCTTCAAAGAATTTGACATGACATAGCTTTCCACCGGCTTCATCGGCAAAAACAATCTTTCTCTTCTCTCTTGGGGGACATCTTTGGAAGAAGTCTTTGTTGTTTGAGTCATTTTCTACAGTTAAGAATCCAAAGAAACAAAAATTCAAAATCCGGAGATGTTTGAGTGTTAGTAATCGTCAAGGTTTTAATTAGAAAAAGAAAATCACATTTTAATATTTGTAAATGCTAACTTCTACCGCTTCTAATTCATTTGATGAAAACTAAAAAAAAATGGTTTGTATTTAAACACAAGTACAACATTTTAGAACTTCTCCACCACTATCTCTCTAGAATCGATTTCCAATTCCGACTTCTATTTGCAACTAAATGCTCCTATTTCCTTTCCAGACATATACAAATAATGATTACTTTCTTTGAAAGAAGTGATTTATTTGACTAATGTACATGAAAACCGACAAAATCGGCATCGAAAGCATTAATGCATGGTATTCTTTGGTTAATTCAAAACAAGGAAACCGATTGTCCATGAAAATCAAGTCCCAAAATTCCGTAAGTGTCATAAAGCGTCGGACACCCTTCAAAACAATTTCGCACATAAAAGGCACCTGTCTGACAAAGAAACGGACCCCAAATACCAGCGAAATCCCACTACGTTGCGATCAGAAACCCAGAATTGGAGCCAAATAATCAGAGATCTAAACTCAGCAGCCTCGTAGCATTGTGAATACATAAATGAAGAATTGAATCCACTGATAAGAATCAATCCAACCAAGTAGCATAATACAAACCTGAAATTAAAAAGCAACTACGAACGCCTCCCGGAATGAGTAGGTTCAGTATCTGAGTTGAATTCATCCGATGAGTCGACTCGCCTAGAGATGCATAAATGGTCAGGACAGTCACATTGCGCCTGAAACAAGCCTGGTCAAATGAACAATTAGACATCACTGCTTTTCAACATGAAAATGAGGGGAAAGGAGCTAGAATAAGGGATAGTTACCAAAAAAAAAAAACTTCCTCAGATTTAACCGAATTAAGGGGGAAAAAGTAATCTCTCAAAATCCAACTACCTATAGATTTTAGTTTCGATTTTTTTAAAAATTCAATCCTCAATATGGAATACTTGTCAAGAAAATGCAAAGCTCAAGAGGCACCATAAGGGGGTATACATAATTTTGAAAGATGGATGGGTAGTTTTATGCCAAACTTCAAGAGAAATTCCGCAAAAGTTCTCATTCATCATCATCATCATCATCATCATCATCATCAACTACACCTTAATCCCAACTACGTTGGGGTCGGTGATATGAAGATTATAATGTCAATTAATTGTCTAAAATTAGTTAACACTATAAAGTTTCCATTAAAGAACTAAAATTGAACTCTAACAGAGCAGGACGAGATATTTACCTGCAAAGCAACGAACCATTCTTCACGTGTATCAGCAAATATCACCACACGTTCGCCCTTTTGATGTCCTAGCTGCACCAAACCAGAAGAAAAATTGCACACGGCCTCAAAAACTTGACCATAGCTCAGCCACTCGTAATCACCCAAATGGAGCTTCTCAAAGGACCTTCCATCAATCGTTACATTTTCTCTAGCAATTAATTTTCGAGTCCCAGTGACCTCAAGTTCGAATATTTTTGCACGACCGCTCGAATAGTTCGGCAAGAGTTGTGATTCCTTCCCATCCCGATTCCCAGTGAATCAAATCTCGCGTTTGAATTGCATAGCCGGCCTCTCCACCAACATCTATGGGCAAACCTCGTTTTTCGACTTTTACATTACGAATGATGAGGGTGAACACAAGTGGGATTATGGCTCCGATATAATACGTATCCATTTCTTCGAGGTGGATGGAATATTAGAAGGCGGACATATTAGGGGTTGATAATATACACAAGTGTGGGAATGGATTTTGAGGTAAAGCAAAAGTGAAACTAAGCATGATTTACTAACTTTCCTCAATTTAATGGAGATATAATTAAATATGCTTCGCAATCACATCATTCTCGGCAAGTAGTATTGATTGAAGATCAATAAAAACATCTTACTACTTTTGGCACGAAGTTGAGGTACAAAGCCTTCAAAAGTTCAGTGGACAACATCGATTAATATTGCATATATTTCTCTTAATCAATAAAAAGCCATAAAATCATGCAATACAAAGTATTCGATGTGATTAATCAATATAAAACTCAATTTCGATTTCCAAGTTGAACTCGAAAAGAAAATGTAACGGAAATGAAGAAAACATCAACGCATATGTATAATATCCTTACTCAGTGTAGGAACCAAAAGTAAAAATAACGGCGTTGGCATCTTCCACCAAAACCTAAATCCCAGCAAAAGCAAAGCTCAATCACATAAGAATGCCGATATAAAATTAGCAATCACGATTTAAAAATAGAAACAAAAATAGAAAATATCGATAAAAAATAAGAGGCCAACCTTCTCCGAAGCCCTATTTCTCTGAATATCCACATCGGTGGGGACCGCATGCGATAAAGGTCTCGTCACACCCCAATGCTTCGGCGGCGATTTTTTCTCCGGTGGAAGAGAGGGGGACGCAGATGAATTTGAACTATCCGATCCAACCATCTCTCTCTATTATCAACACCTGCCACAAAACCCGAACGCTAATCCGAAGCTAAGGAAAACTAAAAGGGCTTTTCTTTGATGGGTGTTTCAGCAGATGGACGAACCAAGATTTTGAGGAACTCATCGATTGCTTAATCGGAGTGGTTATTCCCACGCGGCAATATGAAAAGGAAAAATACGGCGTCGGGGGTTAGGGTTGAAAATGGGGAGGGGGATCGGGGTAGGAGATGCAGGAGAGAGAGAAATGGGAACAAGCTGATTTTGCAGGGTGTTGACCGGTTAATATCTGTATTTGGTCCAATATCTTCTTCAACTCCAAATACTTTTAACCAAAAACAATTCAAGTCTTTTTTTACTGTTACTCCAAATCAAGTCTTCTTAACTTAAAATTTCTAACTAGCTCCTGCTTTTTTATTTGGTACCATTTACTGAAGTCTATGTGGGTATATTACTTCAGTAAATTATTCATAGTTATTACAAGCTTTGATTTTTTTAATAATTTTTTAATTATTTAAATCAAAATTTATTAATTTTTAAATACTACTTTATTTTAAAACCTTTTCAATTTAAATTTATTAAAAATATTTTATTATTTATAAAATATATATAAAATTCATTATTTGATAGAATAATTTTTTATAAAAATAGATTCAATGTTTTATTAAAATTAATTATTTTTGGTCGTAACTCGGTCAACTGCCTTTACGTATGTAACGACCGATGCCTTACATACGTAACAAGCAAGCCTTAAGGCCGTACTCGACGCGGCCTTACGGCCGTAACTAGGTCCCCAGGGCTACTGCCCGAAATCTGCCGATGCATTACGGCCGTAACCGGCCAATGCCTAGCGGCCGTAACGAAGCCTTACGGCCATAACAGGTTAACCCTTACGGCCGTAATCGAGTCCTCCTAGGCCAGCGTGTGTGGGGGTCTTACGGCCGTAATCGCCCAGGCTTTACGGCCGTAACTCGATCCCAGCAGCCAACACCCGACCATCTGACTCGATACTCGACAACGTCTTGATCACGCAAATGCACCAATTAAGATCCGAAACAATAACGAATAGGCGAAGAAACTCAACGTACCACAATACAAGCATGCGATTCCAAAGTCGTGGACGACAACAGTCCGTTCAACCGAAGAAAATTCAATGAAACTGGAATGAAGATCTCGGGTATTACACCTGAAGGCGTCTCTAACTCTGGATGAATTGTGTATGAACAAAGGCCACTATACTCCAGATCAGGCCTTGGATATGACCCTAACACTCCCTCTAATTCTAAAACTACTTTCATCAAGGGAGAAACACTTCTCCCATCTGCTGAGCCTAATTACAAACCTGTGTTTCAAAACAGGCAGCAGTCAAGTCGCAAGTCTAGGCTGCAGCCAAGGTATACAAGTTAGCCACCTAGACATGAGACTAGGCAATGGCCAAGGCAGAAGCAGCAGCCCAGACAACATGCCCATTATTATCAAAGACTCCCCAAAAATAGATTTCAAAATGGGAGGGGCAAATGGAAACCTCAAGGTTATCCAAATTTTCAAAATGAACAGATGTGGAGACCTCAAAGATTTTATAAATGGTCTCATCCAAGATTTAGAAATAGCCCACATCAATTTTATGAGGCATATCCAATACACAATCCTAACAGGGGATACAGGCCCAGACAACACACACCATTTAGGGGCAATAACAACAACTTTCACAATCCCAGGAGAAATCAGTTCTCCAGGAAACCAACTAACCCCCGAGGACCCACACAAATTTGGGTACCTAAATCTCTGCTTGTTTGATTGCAGAAAAGGTGGAAAGACTACTAACACATCTCCACAAATTCAAATATTGGAGGTGAAGAATAGTTTGTAGATTCTGGATGCTCAAGGCACATGACCGGGAACAAGAAGGTGCTGTCAAATTATATCAAAGAAAGAGGTCCAGACGTAATCTTTGGAGATAGCTCTAGAGGTCAGACTAAAGGCTTTGGAGAGCTGCACAGAGGAAACATCACTATATCAAAAGTTCATTATGTCAAAGGGCTCAAATACATCCTTTTGAGCATAAGCCAATTTTGTGATGAGAAGAATCTAGTAGTCTTCACCATTTGGAAATGTATGGTGACAGATATTCTATCTGGAGAAGTGAAGCTACAAGGATTCAGAAGGATAGATGTCTATATGATAGATTGGAAAACAGGAACTCCCAACACCTGCTTTCTATCCAAGACAATAGCAGAAAATGGATGGTTGTAGCACAAGAGACTATGTCACCTAAACTTCAAAGCCATCAACAAGATTAGTTCTCAGAAGCTGGTCAGAGGACTTCCAGAAGAAGTTTTCAGAAAGGAAGCTCTCTGTGATGCATGTTAGAAAGGAAAACAGATCAGAGCATCATTCAAGCCAGTCCAAACTACCACTCTCACAACAAGGATCTTAGATCTACTTCACATGGATCTATTTGGTCCTATCAAGCCAAGGACCCTAAGTGGCAGAAAGCATGCTCTAGTATTAGCAGATGACTACTCAAGGTACACATGGATTGTCTTTCTATATAAGAAGAGTGAAACCTTGACAAAGCTGTCTGAGCTGCTGAGAAGTACCCAGAATGAGAAATCCCTCTCAATCATCAAGATCAGATCAGATAGAGGAGGAGAATTTCTCAACAGAGCACTCACTGAGTACAGTGATCAGAATGGGATCCAGCACGAGCTCTCTGCAGCCAAGACTCCACAGCAGAATGGTGTTGCCGAAAGAAGAAACAGAACCTTGAAGGAAGCAGCCAGGTCCATGATTGCAGAAGCAAACCTGCCCAGGAGGTTTTGGGCTGAAGCTGTCAACACAGCATGTCACAATCAAAACAGGAGTATGATAGTAGGGATACATGGCAAAACTCCCTATGAGGTTTGGAATGGCAGAACACCTACAGTTGCTTATTTTCATATTTTTTGTTGTAAGTGTTTCACCCACAACAATGGTAAAACCCAACTAAATGCCTTTGATGCTAAAACTGATAATGGTCTCTTTATGGGATATTAAAAAAGAAGCAAGGCATATAGAGTTTTTAACAAAAGAACCTTAGTTGTGGAGGAAACACCTCATGTGGTATTTGATTAATCTACTGGTGAGTACAGGAAACAGGTGGAACTGATTGAGGATAAACTCAAATATGCAACCCTAGAAGAAGTCATCATGCATGATATGATGGACTCATCTGCAAATCAGCCTGTAGACCCAACTGCAGATCAGATAGGACCTCAAAACCTACCTGATCTAGATGTAGCTGATGAAGACCCATCTATAGCTGATAAAGACCCATCTGTAGATTAGACCAGATCCCCACCTACAGATGACAAGGCGGTAGCTGATCCAGTTGCAGACCAAGGAAGCCAGAACCAAACTGATGCAGAAAGAGAAAAAGTTCACCAAAGCAACTCTACAGGGGGAACAGACCCTGAATAAGAAGACATTCCTAAGTGGCTTAAAGATCATCCCATCCAACAAATCATTGGGAAGCTAACTGATGGATTCAAGACCAGACAGTCCACTCTACCAGCAGGAATGGCAATGTTTTCTTGTTTTATGTCTCAAATAGAACCCAAGACTACAGAACAAGCCTTGGAAGACTACTCATGGATCAATGCAATGAAAGAAGAGCTCAACCCGATGGAAGCGAACAAGGTTTGGGAATTAACAGACAGACCAGATCACAAGAAGGTTATTGGCACCAAATGGGTGTACAAGAACAAATGCGATGAAGATGGAGCTGTTGTTAGGAATAAAGCCAGACTTGTTGCTAAAGGCTATGCACAATGTGAAAGAATAGATTTTGATGAAACTTATGCACCTGTTGCAAGATTAGAAGCCATCAGACTATTCCTTGCATATGCAGCATTCAAGGATTTCGAAGTCTACCAAATGGATGTGAAGAGTGCCTTTCTAAATGGAATTCTAGAAGAAGAAGTCTATATGGAGCAACCCCCTAGATTTGTCAAAGGAGACAAAGTCTACCGCTTCTAAAAGCTCTATATAGACTTAAGCAGGCACCAAGAGCATGGTATGAAACATTATCTGTGTTTCTTGAGAAGAATGGTTTCAGCAAAGGAAAAGTGGACAAGACCCTATTTAGAGTGGAGCATTAAGACCACATATTATTAGTCCAAATATATGTGTATGATATCATATTTAGCTCAACCAACCCAGAGCTGGGTGAGAAATTCTCAAATCTCATGCAATGAGAATTTGAGATGAGTATGATGGGCAAACTGAATTTATTTCTAGGTTTGCAAGTTCAACAAATGGAAAATTAAATTTTCATCAATCAAGCCAAATATACCAGAGATTTAATCAAGAGATTTGGAATGGAATCATCCAAACCAACAAGAATCCCTATGAGCACAAGCACTCATCTAGATACAGATGAAGGAGGCATATCATTGGATCCAACCCACTACAGAGGACTTATTGGATCACTCCTTTATCTGACTGCAAGCAGACCAGGCATATCTTATGCCGTAGGAGTATGTGCTAGATTTCAATCCAAGCCTAAGCAGTCTCACCAAGATGCAGCTAAGATGATAATCAGATATCTTACGTCTACAGTCAATGTTGGACTGTGGTATCCTAAGGATGATAAGTTTGAGCTATCAGGATACTCAGATGCAGACTTCGCAGGATGCAAAATTAATAGGAAGAGCACCAGTGGAACGTGCCAATTCCTAGGAACCAGACTGATATCCTGGTTTAGCAAGAAGCGGATATCTAACTCTATATCAACAACAGAGTCAGAATACCTAGCTGCAAGTAGCTGTTGTGCTCAGATTTTATGGATCAGACAACAGCTAAGGGACTACAACATCATTGAAAATGAAGTCCCAATATGGTGTAACAACAACAGTGCAATTACAATCACGAACAATCCAGTATTGCACTCCAGGACAAAGCACATTGATGTTAAACATCATTTCATAAGAGACCATGTGCTTAACAAGAGAGTCAAAGTAGAAAGAGTCAGCACAGAATACCAGATTGCTGACATATTCACCAAACCTTTACCAGAAGAAAGGTTTTTGGAGCTGAGCAGGGAACTTGGTTTACTAGAGTGGGAACCTAGTACAGACGAGAAATCTAGCTAAGCAGATCAGACAAGAAGACGATGGCCAGATGAAGAAACCTAGCTGACGAGACTACAGGCAATACAACTCACCTGATGCAGATCAGTCAAACAAGTCAAACGGTCAACCAGCTAAGTTCTTTATCCCTGACCGACTCTTGAATTTTAAATTATTATTTATATACACGTTCACATGACCTCCACAATGACTAATTAAATCCAACCGTCGTTTTTCAAATTTTCAAAAGCTGGACAACCGATTAATCTGAAAAGGTGGACCACCGCTTGAATAAATGAATATTAAAATCCAAATGTCTCTTCATTTTCTATTTAAAGATGGGAAAATCATTTCAACTTTACCTTCTTCAAGCTTTCAAACCCTAGTTTTCAAAGCAGAAATCCTTTCGAACTTTCAATACACTCAGAAAAAATTTTCTTGCGCAGAAATGGAGGTGTATTTCGACGGAGTGAATCTGAAGGTTGTGAAGGACTAGATTATTTTCGGTCTGGTGGTCGATTTCGAGAGGCTGCTCGAAACAAATATGGACAATGAAGTGTACAACATCATCAGATCTATGAAGACGAATGGGATTTACCCATTCCTGAGTATCAGCCCCAAATTTCTCTACAAGGAGGCTATTATCGCGTTTTACAGGGAAGCTAGAGTTCTGGAATCGGGCATCCGGAGTTCAGTCTTTGGAGAGGAAGTGGAAATCACTCCGCAGACTGTCGTAAAGGCTTTTGTGATGAAATCTCATGGCGTAGCCGTAGAAGCTTTGAAGCAGAACGCAACCGACACCTGGATGAAGATCAAGGCTCTTGACCAACCGTCAAAATTGAAGCTGACTGCGAAGAGAAGCGAGCTGAGAAAAGAATATTGCTATGCATTGGATATTACCAACAAAATAGTGATGGGTATAACTGGCAGCTACGATCAGTTATCGTCAGCTAAGTTTATGGTTATGGGGGCTCTAATTCAAGATGAGCCGATTGACTGGGCTGATTATATCTTCAGACAATTGGTACGTGAAGTAAATGTTGGAACAATATTTTTTAGATCGTTTTGATGATGTATTATTAAAACCAAAATTTACTTAAAACATACTTTCTCTTCAGTTAACGTACGTAACACATATCACATTAACGCACGTAAAATTTAACAGATAACGTACGTAAAACATCTTTTCTAACGTACGTAACATTAACTATTTTCGTAAGCTTTTACATGCAGTAACGCACGAATCGGAGCATATAACGTCGTAAGGCTTGAATTATTCGGACCGTTGGAAAAGCCACTAGCCGTTGCAACAAGTCGTCTCAATCAACGGATCTTTGACGAGGATATTACGACGTAACCTAAGGATCGTAACGCACGTAACGCATTTCATCGAGTTCCTTTGGGCGGTTTTGGCACTTTCATTACGGCCGTTATTCGGTTCATATAACGTCACGTAACGTATGTAACGACGTAGCGGCATCATATAACGTCGTAACTCATTTCTTGTTCCAACGGAAAATGAGCTCAAGAAGGCTATAAATAGCCACCTTCATGGACATTGAAGATACACAAGAATTCCGAGCCTACTAGCATATTCAAGCAATATCAAGCAAACATTCCGAGAGATATTCTTATTCTAGATTGTGATACGAGAAGATTTGTTCTATAATTTCCAATCTTCATTCTTGTATCTTAGAGCGATATATCGTGAAAGCCGAGTTTCTACTCGCACTTATTTTGTGTATTGGTTATCTTGTACCTAGAAAAACAAGAGTGTTTTTGTGAGGTTGTTCTTGAGCCGGAAATCAAGAAGTTGTAAGAAGTTGGCACTAAACTAGAAAGTGCAAATTCCAAGTTCTAAGAAAAGTCCTAGTCGATAAAACTAGGTAGGGACGTAGGCTTCGTTAATAGCCGAACCTCTCGAACAATTCCTTGTGTTCTTTTTATCCGCACTTTTATTCTCCGCTATTTTTGCTTCCGCACGAAAAGAGTACAATACTCTTAACCGCACTATTCAACCCCCCTTCTAGTGGCGGTATCAATCTAACAATTGGTATCGGAGCAGTCTCTTTACCACCGGATTAACACCCGCTAGAGAAAAGATCCAAATGGCCTTTATCCACTCCTCCGTTGAAGGCAACGCTCTCAATCGCCCTCCTTTCTTCGATGGTTCAAACTTTATGACGTGGAAGAAGAAGATGTCCATCTTCATCCGAGCTCATGATATTGAAATATGGAAGGTCATTGCCCTTGGACCTACCATTCCTAAGAAATCGGATGGCTCTCTCAAAAGTTTCGAAGAGTACGACGATGCCGACTGGAAGAACGATCACTTCAACAGTAAAGCTACACAATTGCTTTATTGTGCTCTCAATCCAGAAGATCACAATAGAATCTCTTCTGCGAAACGGCAAAAGAAATCTGGAAAATGCTAGAGATCACTCATGAAGGTACGAGTCAAGTGAAGGAAACCAAAATCAATATGCTTCTTCACGATTATGAACTCTTCACCGTGAAAGAAGAAGAAAGCATCACCACAATGCTTGACCGTTTCTCGGCAATCACAAATGGGCTAGCTTCATTCGGGAAACCGATATCAAGTAGTGATAAAGCCAAGAAAATCCTTCGGTCTCTACCAAGAGAATGGGACGCTACGTTACGGCTATTATGGAGTCGAAAGACCTCAATACAATAGAGTTCGGCGCTCTCATCGGATCTCTCATCAATTATGAGATCGTCATCAAATCTCGCGACTCGAAACCAAAACCTAAGGAGAGAAAGGACTATCGCTTTCAAAGCCAAAGAAGAAAGCGACCTAGAGGATGAACCTATCGAGGAAGAGGACGAAGAAACCGCCTTCTATGCCAAAAACATAAAGAAATTTAAAATCTTCTTCAAAGGCGCAGGAGAGATATAAAGCAAGAATCAAGGGATGAATCCAAAAAGACTCACTTCCCTCAAAACAAAAGTTCGACAACACTTGTCGAAGGTGCGGCGTTCGTGCCATTTTGCAAAAGATTGTCGTGCTGCGGCTCCAATAAGTTCATCAAAACCACCGCATGAAAAGTTCAAAAAGAAGGAGGTTTATGTCGCCACATGGAGTGACGATGATGAGGATGATGAACCACAAGTCCAAACCAATCTTGCTCTAATGGCCCGCGCATCCGAAGAGAGTGACGAAGAAGTCGAGGTTAGTGATTCTCATGAAGAACTACTTGATGCTTTTGAATCTCTAAATAATGAATACGAAAAGGCTTGCAATAGCAATAAAGATTTGAAAAAGAAAATAAAACTCCTTGAAATTGAAAATGCTAAATTATTGAAAAGCAAGGAAGTTTCTATTGATCATACAAATTGCTTGGAAACTGAGAAGATTCTGAAAGATGAACTGCATAAAACTCAGAAAGAATTTAAACTCTATGTCAGAAAATTTTCATGTGGTAATGACAAATTCGAGCAATTATTATTTGGTCAAAAATTTTCTCTTTCAAAACAAGGACTTGGATATAATTCATTTCCGATGAAAAAGTCCTTAGAAATTACCACAAAAGATTCGGACACTTTAAAAACGGGTATCCCATCATGTCCAAAATGTTTAAAACCTGGACATACCGAAACCTCTTGTCGAGACGCTAGACGTACTATAAGTGTTTAACAAATTTGGGTACCAAAAGGGACCGTTATTAAAAACCAAGTTTTTATATCTAACTCCTCGGGACCCAAATTAGCACAGTGCAGATAAAACGGAAGAAAATGGTTTTTGTAGGTACAAGCAAGGAAGACAACATTATCAAATAAATGGTATGTTGATAGTGGATGTTCAAACCACATGAGTGGAAATGAACATCTCTTCACGGAGTTTGAAAAAGGAAGATCGTGGTGCGTTACCTTTGGCGATAATAAAAGGGCCAAATAAAAGGGACAGTAAAATTGGTAAGAAACCTTTACCCACTATTGAAAATGTTCTATTTGTTGATGGACTTTGCCATAATCTCCTAAGTGTTTCTCAACTATGTGACACCGGTCTTAAATTAATTTTTGAAATTACGCATTGCACGGCAATGAGAAAAGACCAAATCGTTTTTATTGGATTGCGCTATGGAAATATTTACATTGTTGATCTCCAAGATGAATCTTCGTTTAACGAAAAATGTCTACTTTCATACGATGAAAATGCCGTTGTTTGGCACCGAAAATTGGGACATGCCTCTTTACCACTTCTTTCAAAATTGGCCAAAAATGATATTGTTCGTGGTCTACCAAAATTGAATTTTAGAAAAGACCACATTTGTGAGGCATGTATTAAAGGTAAACATGCAAGAGGCTCGTTTAAACCAAAAATGGAAATTTCCACTAGTCGCATTCTTGAATTAATTCATATGGATTTAATTGGCCCGTCTCGACATGCCAGTCTAACAGGTAAACTTTATACCTTAGTTATTGTCGATGATTTTTCTAGATTTACTTGGGTAAAATTCTTAGCCAATAAAGATGATGCTTTTAACGAGCTTGTTAAGTGGTGTAAGGTTACCCAGAAGGAAAAAGGATTACCAGTTATTGCCATTCGAACCGATCATGGTGGAGAATTTGATTCTAATCTCTTTGAAGATTGGTGCGATAAATATGGTATTGGGCACAACTTTTCGGCACCTCGGACACCTCAACAAAATGGAGTTGTCGAGAGGAAGAATCGCTCTCTAGAAGAAATGAGCCGAACAATGCTCAACGAGTATGGTCTTCCTAAATACTTTTGGGCCGAAGCGGTTAACACTGCTTGTTATGTTATAAATCGTGTCCATCTCAGGAGAAATAAGATGATGACTCCCTATGAGATTTTTAAAGGTAAAAAGCCCAATTTATCTTATTTTCATCCATTTGGGTGTAAAGTGTTCATTCATAATAATGGAAAAGACAATTTGGGTAAATTCGATTCTAAATCAGATATTGGAATATTTCTTGGTTATTCTACTAATAGTAAAGCTTATCGTGTATTTAATTGTAGAAGAGGCTCGGTAGAAGAGTCCATTCATGTAAAATTCGATGATACAGTTTTACCCCAGAGAAAGGTTGTTTTTGATGATGATGCAGGTATGGTTCCAGCTAAAGAAGTATCCGAAGTATCAAAGGAATTGGAGAAGCTCGACGTAAGCTCGGACAAACAGGAGGAAAATACTTACAACCTTCCTAAAGATTGGGCAAATGTGAAAGACCATCCGATGGAACAAATTCTCGGAAAAATCGATGAAGGTGTACGAACTAGGAGAAATATAAATGATTGTATTAACAATATTGCATTTATTTCTCTTACAGAACCAAAGAACATCGATGAAGCCATAAATGATGAGAATTGGGCTATTGCTATGCAAGAAGAGCTAAACCAATTCGAAAGAAATAAAGTTTGGGAATTAGTTCCAGACTTGGTAGGCAAATCAATCATTGGTACCAAATGGGTTCATAAAATCAAACCGATGATGATGGTCTCCTATTAAAAATAAATCGAGGTTGGTCGCCCAAGGTTATAATCAAGAAGAAGGCTTGGACTATGAAGAGACGTTCGCTCCTGTTGCTCGTCTTGAAGCTATTCGTCTTCTGTGCCTTTGCCGCATACAAGAAGATCAAACTCCATCAAATGGATGTAAAAAGTGCGTTCTAAATGGAATCATCCAGAGGAAGTTTATGTCAAGCAACCTCCGGGTTTTGAAGACTATGATCATCGGATCATGTGTACAAGCTCCATAAAGCTCTCTATGGATTAAAACAAGCTCGAGAGCATGGTATGATCGTCTAGCTCTTTTCTTATCTTAAATGGTTATAAAAGAGGAAATGTTGATAATACTGTTTATTAAGGTCTTAAATGATGATATGTTAATTTGTCAAATCTATGTGGACGATATTGTTTTTGGTGCAACTAACGAAACTCTGTCCAAGGAATTTTCAAATCTTATGAAGGGAGAGTTCGAAATGAGTATGATGGGAGAGTTGAAAAACTTTCTCGGACTCCAAATTAAGCAACTCAATGACGGAATATTCATTCACCAATCCAAGTACGTCAATGAGCTACTAAAGAAATTTAAGATGGAAGATTGCAAAGAAATATCCACTCCTATGTCTTCCACTCTTAAACTCGATAAAGATGAAAAAGGTAAATCTGTTGACCAAAAAAGATTCGAGGTATGATCGGATCCTTACTTTATTTAAGCGCATCTAGACCCGATATTATGTTTGCTACTTGTCTATGTGCTCGTTTTCAAGCTAACCCTAAAGAATCTCATATCATAGAATTTAAACGAATAATTCTATATTTAAAATATAATGATGGTGTAGGCCTATGGTATCCTTCCAGCATTGATTTTCAACTTTTTGCATATAGTGATGCCGATTTCGGTGGTTGTAAAATTGATAGAAAAAGCACCACCGGAACTTGTCATTTTATGAGTTCATGTTTAATTTCATGGGGAAGTAAGAAACAGACTAGTGTCGCTACTTCCACAGCTGAAGCAGAATATGTGGCTGCGGGAAGTGCATGTGCACAAGTTCTTTGGATCAAAAATCAATTACTTGATTATGGCATCGAACTTAAAAATACTCCTATTTTTGTGACAATACAAGTGCCATTAATTTAAGTAAAAACCCCATTTTGCATAGTAGGACAAAGCACATCGAAATTCGTCACCATTTTATTCGTGACCATGTCCAAAACGGGAATGTTCGTCTCCAATTTGTTGGTACTAATGAACAATTGGCGGATATTTTTACAAAACCATTACCCGAAGAAGCTTTCAACTTTATTCGCATAAATTTAGGAATGGGACATGTTGATCATTTTTAAATATTTAATAATCATAATAGTCAAATTAAAATGGTAATTCAAAACTGGACATCATCTAAAGGAAAATACTGTTCATTTTGTCTTGCTTACGACGGTATACGCGGTCCATTACGTGCGTAATAGGACCTTACGTCGTAACATCTTTGATGCGTTACGCACGTAACGAAACACGGATTGATCCAGAGAGTTTAGGTTTTTACGCTACGACGTTACATAGGGGATATAACGTACGTAAGCAATCGTTGACCATCTCATATATAAACCCATCGTCAGTTTCCTGTTCATTTCCACAAAATCCCTAGCGACATTTGTGGCTGTTCGAATAACTTCATCAAAACTTCATTTTTTTCAACCGATTCAATCCTCATGGCTCCCAGGCGGCAAAAAGAGAAGAGGAGAAACCTCGAAGCATCCCCACGGTTTCAGCGATCTTTCATTTGAATGCTCAAGCCATGAAGGTCTTCAACGAAATCCTTATTGTGAAGAGGTAACTCAGTCATCACTTTGATTTTGAGTCTACGAATAATCTGGTGTTGCTATCGAAGAATTTTTCGATATGCTTGGGATCAATAAGTTCGTTAGTCTTGCTCGACCTATTTATGAAGAATGTGTGAAAGAGTTTTATGCGAATTTCTTTGTCACTTATGATGCCGACGGACTTGCCGTTGTTAACTCGCTTGTGCGTGGTAAATCAATATCTTTTGATGAAGCGAAACTTTCGGAGATTTTGGACTCCGAATGAGGGTTTTCGTTGCAAGGAGAGTTTGCTCCTCGGACGAAGTCTTTAACGACCGTCCGATGATGAAAGTTATAGTGTTCACGAGTCGAAAGTCCGTGATTTCTTATCGGACAAAGCCGTTTTAAATGTTCATTCAAGGCGGTTTGAAAATAATGACTTTGGGATAAACATTCGGTTGCTTCATGATGCTATCACTCGTTCTCTTATGCCTAAAGTTAATGCTCAACTTCGACTTGTGAATATCGATATGGAGATTATCTATCATGTGTGGAAGGATCACCAAGTCAACTTCGCGTCTATTGTCTTTGAAATGGTTTGTGGAAAAGGGACAAATTTTCCACAAAAAGAGCTACGCAAAAGTTGATCGTCGAGAGAAAGTCGGAATGCCTTTTGGTTCTATCTTAACCGAAATTTTTGAGAAAGCCGGAGTTGACACATGCTGGGTCCACGGGTTCCGATTCCAAGGGGGAGCCTCGTCACTGAAGGGACGTTACGGACGATGAGGTATCTCCGTACGAGAAATCGTGGTTGGATATACTTTGCTTATATTAAGGATGATGATCGGCTCATTGATGGGGGCACTCTTCCGAGACCGGAGGAGAGGATCACATCGAGGGGGCTCGATCATACTAGACCTCGTCCGTCATCACAGCTTGGTTCCTCCCGTCCTCGTCCGGAATCCTCCTCTTCCCAGATGGCTTCTCGTATGGATAGACTTGAGAAGGACATGAGTGAGGTCAAGATCATGGTGAAGAGCATTTGCACACATTTCGGGATACCGCCGACACCGCCGGAGGCGGACCTTGACTAGTCGGGCTATCCTTTCTAATGATGATGTTTCTTACATATTAAAAGACCAAACATTTCATATTAATGCTTGCCTGTAATGACTATCTTTTCATACATTATGTTGGTTATCGTTTTGTTTAATCATTGACTTGGTTTATGTTGATTATTATGCGTATCATTGATGTCTCTTACAGGTTTTCTCAACTTTTTGTTAATGACAAAAAGGGGGAGAATAATATGTATTCGTTTTTGAAATCAACTTTTGAACTAACCCGTGCGTTTCGGGGGAGCATATTATTTTGCAATGCTCGTGTTCGGGGAGTTTCTAATTTTATCAAAATCATGTTTTTCAAAAACTCACATAAAGTAAATTTTGTCATCATCAAAAAGGGGAGATTGTTGGAACAATATTTTTAGATCGCTTTGATGATGTATTATTAAAACCAAAATTTACTTAAAACATACTTTCTCTTGATTAACGTCGTAACACATATCACATTAACGCACGTAAAATTTAATGAGATAACGTCGTAAAACATCTTTTCTAACGTCGTAACATTAACTATTTTCGTAAGCTTTTCATGCAGTAACGTGACGTAGCAGGAGCATATAACGTCGTAAGGCTTGAATTATTCGGCCGTTGGAAAAGCCACTAGCCGTTGCAACAAGTCGTCTCAATCAACGGATCTTTGACGAGGATATTACGACGTAACCCTAAGGATCGTAACGCATTTAACGCATTTCATCGAGTTCTTTGGGCCGGTTTGGCACTTTCATTACGGCCGTTATTCGGTTCATATAACGTCGTAACGTATGTAACGTCGTAAGCGGCATCATATAACGTCGTAACTCATTTCTTGTTCCAACGGGAAAATGAGCTCAAGAAGGCTATAAATAGCCACCTTCATGGACATTGAAGATACACAAGAATTCTGAGCCTACTAGCATATTCAAGCAATATCAAGCAAACATTCTGAGAGATATTCTTATTCTAGATTGTGATACGAGAAGATTTGTTCTATAATTTCCAATCTTCATTCTTGTATCTTAGAGCGATATATCGTGAAAGCCGAGTTTCTACTCGCACTTATTTTGTGTATTGGTTATCTTGTACCTAGAAAAACAAGAGTGTTTTTGTGAGGTTGTTCTTGAGCCCGGAAATCAAGAAGTTGTAAGAAGTTGGCACTAAACTAGAAAGTGCAAATTCCAAGTTCTAAGAAAAGTCCTAGTCGATAAAACTAGGTAGGGGACGTAGGCTTCGTTAATAGCCGAACCTCTCGAACAATTCCTTGTGTTCTTTTTTATCTGCACTTTTATTCTCCGCTATTTTTGCTTCCGCACGAAAAAGAGTACAATACTCTTAACCGCACTATTCAACCCCCCTTCTAGTGGCGGTATCAATCTAACAGTAAATAAAGTCCAATAGCTAGATGATGAGAAGAGGTTCAAAACCAAGCTAGCCTTTTGGACACAGATTAGTTGGATTCTGGAGCATTTAGGCACGGCGAAGGGAAATCCTGAATCCTTCCACGTCAGCAAGAGGCTTGGTCACCTAGACCAAGAGACTCTAAGAAGATTGGGAAGTGTGAGGAAAGCAGGCAAAATTCTAGAGGAAATGCCTATCAAGCCTACACCTTACTGACACCCCTCTAGTTCAGACGAATCTGATGAAGACCAAGCTGCAGCCCACGACTTACCTGCAGAGCAGTCTGATTCAAACTCAGACAACACCCCTATAGCTCTGTGATTCAAAACAAAAGCAACTGCAGAGGAGGTGGTGCATGTCTCATCATCATATGAGCCCTCCCCCAAGAGGCCCAGGCGCCTAATCTTTGAAGAAGAAGAGCAATCAGATCACCAATATGCACCTGAACCTGCACCTGCAGATTAGATGCATATCATCCCTTCACCCGTTCTTATTCCTGACCAATCAAACCTTATTGCTGAAGAGATCCCTCGGATTACCCTCCCAGACATATCTGAAGAAGAAGCAGGTTTAATTATCCACATCCCTGAAGCAGATTACTCATTCAACCTGCTAGAGAACAATTCCCTGAACCTATCTGTAGAGCAGCTACAAATGGTAAAACATCATGCTCTTAAAATTTCATATATAAATGTTTTTGAGGAATGGAAGACTTTAAAATCCTTTCCATTTACTCAACTGCAATCGTTTGTTGAAATGAGTAGCTGGGACTTTCCCCAGACTACGGAGCAAGTGCTCATGGGCTTCTGCCATGAGACAGATGCAATTTTAATATTCCAGGAGAACTGGTTCATGAAGAGTTTCAAAACCAACATGGACCAGTTCATCCATCTTATTATGGAAAGTGTCAGATGCAATTTTAATACTCCAGGAGAACTGGTTCATGAATAGTTTCAAAACCAGCATGGACCAGTTCATCCATCTTATTATGGAAAGTGTTTTGGAATGGTTTGTGGATGAGGATGGAGAAGTTGAAGAAAAAGAAATAAGAATAGAAGAGATAGTGGAGGAACAGAAGAGAGAAGTTGAAAAAGAAGAAAATATTATAGTTGAAGAAAAAGGAGAGGAAGTGGGAGAGGAGGAAGAAGATGAAAAAGAGGAAGAAAATAATGAAGTTGAAAAACATGAAGTTGAAAAACAATCTGCTGAAGAAGAACAAGAAAAGACAGAAGAATTAGAGGAAGAAGAAGAAGATGATAGAAGGACAAGAAGTTGAGAAGGAAGAAAAAGATGATGATGATAAGGAGGAAAAGAAGGATGCAGAAAAGAAAGAAGAAGAACAAGAGGAGGACAAAGATAAGGAAGAAGAAGAGGCAGAAGAAAAAGAAGACAGAGCAGATGAGGCTGAGGCGCCTGCCCAAAACCCCAGCTCAGATGAGCAAGAAGACAGATCGGGGACTCCAGACAATACCCCATCTGATCAGCCGCCTGCAGACAGGAGTCTGCAGAAAGGTAGGTAACTGCACACCTACCAACAGGCGCAGAAAGCTCAGGCGAGCACTCTCCTCAGGCATCACCTATCTCCCCTGTGATGGTTGACCTGATCCGCAACATTGTCAAAGAAATTGTTGGGGAGCTGCTTGCCGCAGAAGTCAAACCTGACCTGCAGATTGTACACACCCTAAACTCCAAGGTGGATACCTTAATGCAGAGAGGTGTACCTCCCCCTCCCACAAACTCCAGGATGCCCCTTGGCATGTCAGACTGGATGCACAGAGTTTAGCAGCAGTTAACTATGCTAGTTGATGCTGGCAAAAAGGGGGAAGGAAGTAAGCAGGGGGAAGCAAGGGAAGGAACAGGTCAAGTACAGGCTGAGGAAACAAGAAATGAGCTCAGAACGAAGAACAGGCAGGATATTCCTTTACTTGAAGCTGGACCATCAAGCCTAAAGATGAAGGAAATATCTGCTCCTAATCAAACTGAAGATCAACTTGCAGTGAAGAAGAGGAGAACCAGATTTGGGGAAGATCTAAGATTTGAATGGGAAGGCAAAGAGCTTTGGTATGTGGAGGAATTCCTACCTCCTGAAGCTGGTCCAATGTGGGGAGTTGCGAGGAAACAGTTCATTGACAAATACTATATCTGGGAGTTACTCCAGGATAAAGACTGCTCCCCACAGCAGATATTTATCAACTTCATGGAATCAACATGGCCAACTCTCTGGGCCATCTTAGTAAAACATGCAAAAGAATGGGATGCTTACCCCATGATTCCCCTCTTCAGATCTGAAGATCCTCCCACTTTATTAAACGATGAAGAGTTTGCCTCTCTTGTTATCAGAAGGAAGTATGGCCTAGTACCTGTCAAGAAGAGACCAATTGGTGCAAAGCCTATTAGGCCTTCCAAACAGCCTATCAGAAGAGGCAGAGGTAGAGGTAGATAGATTTTTGTAATTTACTGTTTCTGTAACTTACCTGTAAAATTCTTATTTTGTAGAATTTCTCTGTATTTTATTTGATCATTTCAAGCCTATGTACTTGTAAACAATTCAGAGAATTATATAACAGTCATTTGAATGACAACCACTAGTTATCTCAAAACAAAGACTGAATTTTAGTTTGTGTCTTGCACTTGACTATGTGTAGACCTGTTATTCATTTGAATAATTGCTTAAGTTTTGCCATCATCAAAATAGGGGGAATTTGTTAGGAATACTTGTTAGATTTTGATGATGTCATCATTGTACTTATTTATTCAAATGTAAATTACTTGGCAAATGTAAGGAAGAACTAAATGAGTATCTTCCATAGGCCAAACTATGTTAAGTTAGATACTTGGCAAAATGTCAAGAAGAACCAAATGAGTATCTTCTATAGGCCATATAAGTTAGACTTAAAAATCGGCTAAGTACAAAGTGCAGACAAGTACACCAGAGAAGTTTCGGTCAGACAAGCAGCATCAGAGAAGTTTGACCAAACACTGTAGAAAGTCGAGTCACAGTCAAGTGAAAATTAGAGAAGTCAACAATTTTTATCAGAGAAGTTTGACCAGACTGCAGTCAAGTGATCAGACGGAGCCCAAGTCATCTGAAGTCTGACCATCAGATCAATCAAGTTCATCAGGTCAGAAGATTTCAGAGAAGTCTTGTCAGGATATCAGAGAAGTAATCGTCAGAGAAGTCCGAAGACAGAGAAGTTTGACTGCACATCAGACAATTTGACTTAAAGAGATCAGATAAGTCATCAGCCAAGTAAACATGTCCACGTCAGCATGTGTTGAAAAGTCAATAATTACGGAAAGTCACATGCGGGCGATAAGGGACAGATTGGAGAGATTCCCGGAAGGATATGAATTAAATAAATCATCCAGACCCACCTCTGAAGACTTTAGTCATATTAAAATCAAAAGATTCAGCGCTTCCACGTGAAAGTCTTCACAACGGTCGGAAATAGATTAAAATAAGGGAATCCAGCCTTGCAATGTTCGGAAAGAAAAACAAAGAAGTCTATTTCTCCAACGGACGGATTTATTACAGATTTGCAACGGCTATGAAGAAAAGCTCTAAGGATTGACAAGCTATAAATATTTGAAGATTTGAAAGAGCAAAGTACGATGCGAACTATACTCTCAAGCAATTAAAAGCAATCAAGCGATCAAGAAATCTATAGCATCGTGAAGAGCAGTATTCTCAGTTCATATACGAAGAAAGCTCTTAGCTGGAGAAGACAAAACACTCTTGTCTTAAAACCTGAGTATGGGGTACTTCACTGGTTGAAGTTATGCTAGGGGTGGCCCATGAACCGAACGTTCGCGAACTGTTCGTGAAAAAGCTCGGTCAACGGACAATTCGAGCTCGGTTTGACCGAACCGAACATGTTCGCGAACATGTTCAAGTATTTACGAACAGAACATCGAACATTTTATATTTTGATCGGGTGTTCGCGAACATTAATATATATATATATAGATATATTATATATTATATATATATAATATGGGTGTAAAAAAAAAAATATATATATATATATATAAATATTATATATATATACAACACAAACGAACCGAACATGAACAATAAAAAATATGTCGAACCGAACTCGAACACTGATTTGTAATGTTCGTTGAACACGAACACGAACCGAACACTACACGAAACGAACGAACGAACG
The DNA here is from genome assembly GCA_033398695.1 of Orobanche coerulescens. Lineage (NCBI taxonomy): Eukaryota > Viridiplantae > Streptophyta > Magnoliopsida > Lamiales > Orobanchaceae > Orobanche > Orobanche coerulescens. The sequence goes on along the minus strand of CM065816.1, from coordinate 71,414,146 downwards.
GTGAATAACACCAAAAGCTCGGTTCGTTCGGTTCGTGTCCACCCCTAAGTTACGCGATTGATAGGCATCCAAGGATTTGGAGATCGAGTGGTGCTAGGCAGTCAAAAGGGAGTTGCAACGACAGGATTTCAACTGGTTGGAAGTTGTTGTAGCTAAGTTGTAGAATCACTGTAATATTTATCACTGGTTGAAAATTATAGTGGATTCATCTCCAACTGGTTTGGATAAAGTGGATTAGTAGAGGATTACCCCAACTTTGAGACCACTATAAATTGTCTGCGTACTTTATTGTTTTAGCATCATACTTAACTGTTGCATTCATACTTAGTGTGTCATTGTTCATATTTCTGTATTCGTCATCAACTGACTTCCGCACTTATATTGTCTACAGTCGACTCTAAGTCATCTGTACCATCAACTGAGAAACTCCTTAATTCCTTCTTGGAAAAAGGGTTTCAATAAGCCTATTCACCCCCCTAGACTTAATTCTGGCGACTTGTGACCTACAGAACAACTAGAAGTGGTTCTCAACCGATCAGTCCGGTAGTTGAGGAACAAAAATAAGGTGTTTGTCAAAATCCAATGGCGTAACCACAGTAAAGATGAGGCTACTTGGGAGCACGAAGAAGAACTTCAAGCTCGTTATCCGAATTTCTTCAATCGAGGTATGTTATTTATTTTCGAGGACGAAAATTTTTTTTAAGAGGGGCAGAATGTAATACCCGCCATTTTCACAATGTAATATTATTATTTATAATATTATAATATATTTCATTTCATTTAATTTGATTTAGAGGATCATGAATATTTATTTCGACGTATCACAAGTTCTAACCCAAGTCATTTTGTCAGATATATTCAAATAGTCATTATTTATATTTTTATAATAGTGTTATTATTCATCCAAGTATAATACTAACACTACTATTATTAATATTATCATTTTTATTATTAATAATATTCTTAATACTATTTTATTAGTACTATTATTATTATTATTATTGATACCATTATTATTTTCGGACATTATTATCAACAATACCAAATTATTATTTTTACATTATTATTATTATTATATCATTTATATTTAATTATGTGTTATGAATTAACCAACTATGATTAAACTAAACTAACCACAATTAAGAACTCTTTTTTTTTTCACAGATCATTCTAGGTAGAATTCTCACTTCACCAAACTCTTTGATCTTTATCTTAATGTACGATCCTAATTCAACTAAAATACTCCAAAAATCTATATCTATAAATATACTAATTCTGCAGTACAGAAATCCCTTACAATTCATGTTCAGCATCCAGAAAATACACATTATACACCATATACTTTTATTTTTTTTCTCCCAACAATCCTAATCTCACGTTGAAGGATAACCAAAAAAAAGAGAACAACTGCAACACAGTAAGGCAGAGCGCTGCCAGAAGAGAAATCCAGAAGACGAGTTGTGATATCCGTGAGTTTCGATCAAATTACAGCACCTCAAGCTCATTCCAACAGCAGGTAAAAATGTTAATCTTTAAATTCACCACCTCCTTCTCTTGCTACTACGTTTATCATCATTGTGAAATTCGATTTGGCCTATTAAAACCATGTCAAAAGTTATCATCATAACATCTCAACGCACGCCAACAACGTAACGTCAAGTTCATATAACCCTTCCCTCAATTTTATGTTCTTTATTATGTCTTTCTTCAAGTTGGTAGTCCATCTTCAATCAATTTGATTCAACGTAATGAAAAACATGAAAACACCCAAACTCTAGAACTCAACAGAAATCGATTTCGGTTTTCAATCTGGAGCCGAATCGAACCCGAGTTTCAAATTCGCCAAAACCTAAACCTGGCCACTTAAAAGAAATAAAGTTTAAAACCCCGAACCCCTAAGAAAACAAGAAAATCTTACCAGAAACCCATCATACCTTTCCAACCAGAATCGACGACCTCGAAATCGTCCGCGGAATCAAACCCACGCCAAATGGGAAAAGAACCCCGATCGATCATCCAATCTGGACCAGAACCTGAAACTCTTCGGTTTCAATCATCTAACCGATTAAATACCTGCAAAAAATACACAACAAATCAGACCTTCAATCCCGAATTTCAGTCGGCTCATACCAGAATCCTTGAAATGAAAACCCATAACCCGAAACCCGAACCCTTCAGAACTCGGAACAAAATCCCTCCGACTCAAATTTCTCAGTCGTGTTGCCACAACCGCCCCCAGTACTCCGAACCGCCCGAACCTAGATCGCGCCACCTCCAGCGAATCGCCTCCGATCACCCGAGCAGTCTGATTTTGATTTTTTAGTGTGTGCGACTATGTTCGTGTTTGTGTGTGATTTTAGAGATCGGCCGAGAGAAGGAGATTTTGAGAGAGGGAGAATCGGAGAGAGTTAGAGAGAGAGAGAGAGAGTAGAGGACAGAGAGAGGGTCGGGACTCGGGAGGAAGAGAGTGAGAAATGGGACTTGTGTCGGCTGACCGTGATGTTTAGGGTATTTATACCCGCGAAAAATTAGGGTTTTTCAGATTAGCCCCCACTTTTCCCAGTAATTTTTAATTTAACCCCAGACACTTTTAATTACTTCGATTTTAACCCCAGCCCTTCGTATTAAGCCTCCAGATTTCTCAGATCTTACAGTCTGACCTCAGTCAACTTTAAAACCTTCAATTCAGTCCTATTTTGACCAAAACATTAAAATATTGACTCTTCAATTAATGTTAATAATTAGTCAAATTTAATGCATATATTTTAATTCCAGTCATTATATCATAATATTTTATAATGCTTAAATTATTATATGTAGATTTTATTGAGGATTTACGGGCTTAGGACTGTGAGTCGAGCATATTCTTATTCAAGTTCAAGCAGCATCATTTATTCAGGTGGGAATTTTCACTCACTTTAATTGCTTTAACTGGATTGTATATGTGATATTCTGTTCATGTTTAAAATTTATGATACATGTTGTAAATCAGGCTCACCTATATACGTGTAAAGAAGCTATCTTAAGATATATGTTGTGTGGGGACACCTGCACAACCTCAATATTCACATGCGTGCTCGATTCATGTTATATGTGGTATTGTGTGTATGTATTCATGTTGAGGAAAATGTTATCGGTAGAATAATCATTTAAATGCTTTCCATGGGATTGTATATTACTGTGATAAGTGTGATTTTCACGAGCTGAAGGAAGCTCATCCCCACCTATATTGATCCCGCAGGTTAAACCGAGCCGGATGGACGAAGGAGCGAGCCGAGAGGGCATATGAATGAAATTTTATTAAACAATATTTTTTTTCTTTGTCTCATGTTTCGAAATTTAGTTGGGTAAACTTTTGTTTAGAAATTAACAATTTATAATTAACTCTTTGATGTGAATCAAGATATTATGAAGAACCCGGATGAGGACTTGAGCATGCCGACTGGACCAATAACGAGGTCTCGATCGAAGAAGTTCAAAAATAATTTATCGACACTCATCATTGATATGTTTAAAAATAACTATGTTATCAAAGACAACAAATTCGTGAGTAGTGTCGAAGTTGTCGAACAATAAGTTTTTCGTTTATTTTATCTTGGTGTATTTTAATTTGAATTGTATTTCTTGAGTTGTATTTTTATATTTTGAGTTGTATATAATCGAGTCGTGTAATATTAATGTCGAAGACGATCGGAAAAGACGAACAAACAAACAAGGATCAAATTCCCGCGCGTAAGACTGACACGCAGCAGTCTCGTATTTTGGCCATAACTTACTCGTCCGAAATCCGATTCAGGTGATTCAGGTGTCTATGGAAAGCTAAGAAAGAGAGCTACAAATATTGTTCAGACCATAGGACCAAATTCGGAGACATTGGAGCTCAGAAATGATAAAACAGACAGCATCGGATTTATGGTGACTTGTTGTCCTTGTTTTCACACCTTAAAATCTTGGTCTTTGATATTTTGTCACCTAAACATATGTTGACTGACTTTGTATCAGATTTTAGGATCTTTGAATGTTGATTTTTCTATTTTGTAGGTTTCTAGTTGTTTCCTTGTTCACACTAGAGTTAGGTGTAAGATTTTGGTATAAATAGCGAAGTTTCGTTGTAAGAGGACACCAAAGATTTTATGAATTTGAGAGTGTTTGTATTAACAAACCTTTGTGAGTGCTTTCTTGTTTTGTTGAGTGTGTCTCCAAAACATCTCTTGTGTGATTTATGTACTTATCAAGTGCAATCTTGTTAGTATTTATATTCCACCCCTTCCGAGTTGCTACGGCGTGTCACGTAGAGGTTTGGAAGTAAAGCCCCATTTTGCTTATTTTGGAAACATCACGGAGCGAATTCATCTAGCGGTGTCGGTTACCATAGCGTGTCGTGTGGGGGTCGCATCAGTTGGCTTCGGAGCTCGGTTATTCCAAAACTAAGTGGTATCATCTATTTTCCTTCATTACCATAATCTTCCTATCTTATCATCCTATTATTTCCTTTATCTTTTAAATCTTCCATCTTCTTCACACAAAAAAAAAAAAAAAAAAAAAAAAAAAAAAAAAAAATATATAAGTGGTGAAGGTTTTGATTGTTTTGATAACTCTTCAAGCCGAGGCCAGGAAGAACTTGTTCCTTAGCCTTGGGCGTCACGGTGATTTTAAGCTTGCGGATCGAATATCAAATATCAATCCATTCATTTCATTACTAAAAAAAAAAAAGAAATTATAAGTCGTGAAGGTTTTGATTGTTTTGATAACTCTTCAAGCCGAGGCCAGGGGAAGAACTTGTTCCTTAGCCTTGGGCGTCAGGTGATTTTAAGCTTGCGGATCGAATATCAAATATCAATCCATTCATTTCATTACCAAAAAAAAAAAAAAGAAGAAAAAAAAATTATCAAGGAAGAAGAGAAGAACGAATTTTGATCGATCTTATCAAACAATTATACTTTTCGTTCCGTTCCATATTCTAAACTATTCCAAAATCTTTTGCTCCCATCTTTCCATTTTTTTTATCTTATCGTCATTCGCAATCGTTGGGGGGATCGTGGGATTTGAGTTCTTTCAAGAAGAAACTTGATTTGAATCACCAAAAATCACCTTGTAAGTTGTGTGGAAAAAGGCAAAAAAAAATTTGTGAGGAATTAAGAAAAAGCCAAACGAGAGATACGCGAGTGTGAGCGATCGAGCGATACACGTGAGGATCTTGTGAGGAAATTTTCTTATAGAAAAAAAAAGGAGAAAAAAAAAACAAAAAAAAAGAAAAAAAAAAGAGAAAAAAAAAGGAAAAAAAAAAGAGAAAAACAAAAAAAAAAAAAAAAAGGAAAAAAAAAAGGAAAAAAAAAGGGAAAAATATCGAGGCAGAAGGAAAGCAGGCAAAATCTTATCCTTCAAAATATTGTACAACAACTTGCTCAAATAGTCGGAAGACTAGATAAACAAGAGGAAACAATTGCTACTCTTACGAAGGGTAGAGAAGAGGAGCCCGTACGAAGGGGACCGGAACCCATTCGATTTGGAGGCTATGATGATGAAGATTCGATGAATTCCGAGGAGGAAACTCCGAGGTTTGTACATCGAGGAGGGCGAGAAGGACGAGGAGGAAGGAGAGAGTATGAAGGAAGACGAGGAAGATATGTCCGAAACGAGGAGGATCGGAATATGGGAAACATCAAAATGAAAATCCCATCTTTCGAAGGGAGAAGTGATCCGGACACATATCTTGATTGGGAAAGGAAGTTGGAGACCATTTACGATTGCCACAACTATTCCGATGAGAAGAAAATGAGGTTAGCAATAACCGAATTTTCAGAATATGCAAGCATTTGGTGGGACCAACTTGTGACGGAGAGAAGGAGGAGTCGGGAGAGACCGGTTAGCGGTTGGGAAGAATTGAAGGTTGTTATGCGGAAAAGATTTGTTCCTAATTACTATCTTAAGGAACTATTTTCTCGCTTACAAACTTTAAAACAAAGGCTCGAGAAACATTGAAGATTTTCGAAAGGAAATGGAGATGTTGATGATCCGAGCCAATGTTCGGGAATCGAGAGAGGCCACCATGGCGCGGTTTTTACACGGGATGAGAGCCGATATAGCTAAAGAAGTTGACAAACAACACTTTGTTGAATTCGAGGACATGGTATATGCGGCGGTAAAAATCGAGCGGAGCTTACGAAGAGGGAGCAATAACAACTATTCCACGGGATACTCTACCCCTTGGAAACAACAATCTCAAGTAAGTTCAGACAAATTTAAAAATTTTGATAAAAGAGAAGGGAGTGTCTTGAAAGGAAAGTTTGAAGTTGGGAGCACTAGCAAACCAAAATTTGATGGGAAACCTAAACCCGTCGAAAGCACCCAAAGGAGAAACCGGGACATCCAATGCTATAAGTGCCGGGGTCGTGGACATATAGCATCCGAATGCACCCATATACTTGATTATTTTCCGAAAAGTTTGCGCTACTACTAACCCCGGGAACCGGATAATTCCGAGTTCTATTGAATCTTTATTGCAGGAATTTGTTGATGTTTTTCCTGAAGAACTACTGCGGGGTTGCCACCAATCAGGGATTGAACATCAAATAGACTTTGTGCACAGGCGGTCATTCCAAATAGACCGGCATACCGACACAACCCCGAAGAGACCAATGAAATCCAAAGACAAGTCGAGGAGTTGTTAAGTCTTGGGTATATCCGGGAGAGTCTAAGTCCTTGTGCCGTTCCTGTGATCGTCGTGCCAAAGAAAGATGGAACGTGGAGAATGTGCACCGATTGTCGAGCGGTAAACAATATCACGGTTAAGTATCGACACCCTATTCCAAGGTTAGATGATATGTTAGATGAATTACATGGTTCATGTGTTTTCACTAAAATCGACCTAATGAATGGATATCACCAAATTCGTATGAAAGAAGGAGATGAATGGAAAACGGCTTTCAAAACTAAATACGGATTATACGAATGGTTGGTAATGCCCTTTGGACTAACGAACGCACCAAGTACTTTTATGAGATTAATGAATCATGTTTTACGTGCATACATCGGAAAATTCGTTGTTGTATACTTTGATGATATACTCATTTACAGCAAAAATGTTGAAGAACATGTTGAACATTTAAGATTAGCTTTAATTACCTTGAGAAGGGAACAATTATATGCTAGTCTTAAGAAATGTACTTTTGCATGAATGAAGTTATTTTTCTTGGATATGTCGTTAGTCTTGTGGCATAAAAGTTGATGAAGAAAGGGTTAAGGCTATCCGAGAATGGCCTAGACCAACGAACGCGTCCGAGGTATGAAGTTTTCATGGCCTTGCAGGTTTTTACCGACGCTTCGTAAAAGATTTTAGCACAATTGCAGCCCCATTAAACGAACTTGTCAAGAAACATGCTAAGTTTAATTGGGGAAATGAACAAGAAAAAGCATTTAACACTGAAAGATAAATTGTGCACACTTTGTCTTAGCATTACGATTTTTCTAACACTTTTGAAATTGAGTGTGATGCTTCGGGAGTAGGAATAGGAGCGATGTGTGCGGGGAAAAAGGCCGATAGCCTATTTTAGTGAGAAACTTGGAGGAGCTACATTGAATTACCCGACCTATGACAAGGAATTGTATGCTTTGGTTCGAGCCCTACGTACGTGGCAACACTACCTATGGCCTAAGGAGTTCGTGATTCATACCGATCATGAATCCTTAAAGCATCTCAAAGGACAAGGTAAATTGAGCAAGAGACATGCCAAGTGGTTAGAGGAAATTGAATCCTTTCCTTACATCATCAAATACAAACAAGGTAAGGAAAACATTGTCGCCGACGCTTTGTCAAGAAGGTATGTATTACTCAATACACTTTCTTGTAAACTTTTGGGATTTGATTTATTGAAAGAAGCATATGAGGGGATAAAGATTTCCATGATATTTATGTAAACTGCGAGAAAAAGGAGTAGAAAAATTTTATCGGGATAATGGATTCTTGTTTCGTGAAAATAAACTTTGCATTCCTTTTTGTTCAACACGGGAATTATTGGTAAGAGAAGCACATAGTGGAGGTCTAATGGGACATTTTGGGATTTCTAAAACTTACGAAATATTGCATGAACATTTCTTTTGGCCAAAAATGAAACATGATGTTTTTAAAGTTGTAAATTCATGCATTGTTTGTAGGAAAGCAAAATCGCGAGTGTTACCGCATGGTTTGTATATGCCACTTCCGGTACCTTCCGAACCTTGGGTTGATCTTTCTATGGACTTTGTATTAGGATTACCTGCAGGCGAAATCCGGTTGTGACTCCATTTTTGTTGTAGTTGATAGATTTAGCAAAATGACACACTTCATTGCATGTCATAAAACGGACGACGCCACACATATTGCTAATCTATTTTTCAAAGAAATTGTTCGTTTGCTTGGTATGCCCAAAAGCATCGTATCCGATAGAGATACCAAATTTTTGAGTCATTTTTGGAGAGTCTTATGGGCAAAATTGGGGACGAAATTGCTTTATTCTACAACATGTCATCCCCAAACTGATGGTCAAACCGAGGTTGTTAACCGAACGCTTGGTCAATTGTTGCGAACTATTGTTAACAAAAATTTGAAAAATTGGGAAACATCTTTACCATTTATCGAGTTTGCCTATAATCGAACCGTACATTCTACTACGACATTTTCGCCATTTGAAATCGTGTATGGTTTTAATCCAATAACTCCTTTAGACTTGTTGCCTATTCCAATAGATGACGGGAGTAACCTTGATGGCAAGAAAAGGCGGAGATGGTGAAGCAATTACATGCCAAAGTTCGTGAACAAATTGAGAAGCGCAGCGAACACAATGGAAGAATGAAGAACAAGGGACGTAAACAAGTACTCTTTGAACCGGTGATTGGGTTTGGGTTCATTTGAGGAAAGAACGATTTCCCATTCAAAGAAAATCCAAGCTAATGCCAAGGGAGATGGACCGTTCCAGATCTTAGAGCGGATTAACGACAATGCCTATAAAGTAGATCTACAGTGAGTATAATGTTTCCACTACTTTCAATGTTCCGACTTAAGTCCTTTTGAAATTTGATTCGAGGACGAATCCTTTTGAGAGCAGGGAATGATGTGAATCAAGATATTATGAAGAACCGGATGAGGACTTGAGCATGCCGATGGACCAATAACGAGGTCTCGATCAAAGAAGTTCAAAAATAATTTATCGACACTCATCATTGATATGTTTAAAAATAACTATGTTATCAAAGACAACAAATTCGTGAGTAGTGTCGAAGTTGTCGAACAATAAGTTTTTCGTTTATTTTATCTTGGTGTATTTTAATTTGAATTGTATTTCTTGAGTTGTATTTTTATATTTTGAGTTGTATATAATCGAGTCGTGTAATATTAATGTCGAAGACGATCGGAAAAGACGAACAAACAAACAAGGATCAAATTCCCGCGCGTAAGACTGACACGCAGCAGTCTCGTATTTTGGCCATAACTTACTCGTCCGAAATCCGATTCAGGTGATTCAGGTGTCTATGGAAAGCTAAGAAAGAGAGCTACAAATATTGTTCAGACCATAGGACCAAATTCGGAGACATTGGAGCTCAGAAATGATAAAATAGACAGCATCGGATTTATGGTGACTTGTTGTCCTTGTTTTCACACCTTAAAATCTTGGTCTTTGATATTTTGTCACCTAAATATATGTTGACTGACTTTGTATCAGATTTTAGGATCTTTGAATGTTGATTTTTCTATTTTGTAGGTTTCTAGTTGTTTCCTTGTTCACACTAGAGTTAGGTGTAAGATTTTGGCTATAAATAGCCTTGAAGTTTCATTGTAAGAGGACACCAAAGATTTTATGAATTTGAGAGTGTTTGTATTAACAAACCTTTGTGAGTGCTTTCTTGTTTTGTTGAGTGTGTCTCCAAAACATCCCTTGTGTGATTTATATACTTATCAAGTGCAATCTTGTTAGTATTTATATTCCACCCCTTCCGAGTTGCTACGGCGTGTCACGTAGAGGTTTGGAAGTAAAGCCCCATTTTGCTTATTTTGGAAACATCCTGGGAACGAATTCATCTAGCGGTGTCGGTTACCATAGCGCGTCGTGTGGGGGTCGCATCACTCTTCCCCCGCAATTATTATCTCTTATCTATGACATATTGTTGCCTTAATTAAAGGTATTTATTTTATGTCAGTGTAGCGACTCGACTTTGTAGGCGAGAATTTTAATACTCTCAAAAGAAATTATTTTTCGCCAAAATTTACCTTTTTACTTATTTTTCCCCTATAATCACCCCTAGAAAGTCGAGGCGTTACATATTCAATTAATGTTTTCAATGTTATTTCGATTAGAATGAATAACCCTAATGTCGTTATCATGAATTCCTCATTCTAGGCCGGAGATTTCAGAGTTTTGAATTCTAATTACAAACCGTTCGAAACATTCTTGTCCCTAAAGTCTCCAGGAAAGTATTTGATCGTGCTTTATGTACAAATTACAATTGAATATGTATATACCGTGGTTCTCAAATGGTTTTGTTCATGCCCTAGATTCAGCAACTCTACGTTGATATTTCAAAAATGTTTTTGAAAATGATTTCTTAAAATAAACTATGTTTCGAAAGGATTTCGAAAATGTTTAAAGGACTTCGAGAAAAAAAATGATTTGAGCAAGATTTTCTGTTAATACTTAATGACTGATCGCGATTATTGTTTTTTGGAATGATATCATTTATAAATGATTTATCGAGGATGTCTCGAAAAGTTATTTCAAATGAAATTGAAAAGCAAAGTTGCCGGAATTTTTCGAATAATGATCTGAGGCTTGCGTCGTTAAAGTTATGTGACAACGTACTTTGAAATATGAAAGATATGATTGGAATATGATATTTTTGAAGCTGTACCAATGTTTTGAAGCTGTGTTTTGTGGTCGAGTAAAGCCGGGAACTGCCTTGACGGGGGTTCTGGGTGTTGGGATTCGGTGCCTATATCGAAGGCCCAACGGAAGCGGTAAAACAAAAATTAATTCGATCTGAATCCCCACGAGGATCGATCGAGCTACATATATACGAATATATAAACGAAATCACAAGAGATATTAGAAACTCACCCTTGTAGTCCGTTGATTAAATGGATTCCTTCTCTTGAGCTATACCCCAAGCTTTAAATGAATTTCCTACGATCCAAAGCGCTCCAGGCACTTGAATGATTCAACGTCGAAAATACAACGCCTCTACTTGCCACGCGCCGGAGAAACAAACGGGATGACTGTAATACCCGGATTTTCAGTATAAATTTTTCGCGTTATTTTATCTGAGATATACTGCATAGCTTGGTGTCTATACAATATGGATAAAATAAATTGAGAACCGAGACAGTTATACTTGTGTAATTGACGTTTTTGATTGACAGTTATATAGAGGATATGGTGTATCAGATTGAACTGATTTGGATATCAGGTGTATCGTATGAAAATATTTTTCGGTTAAGTATATGTGTATTCAGTATGCCGTATATTCGTATCCAGTATATCGAGACGGACACGAACAGTTGGATTTTGGCCAAGTACAGAATGCCATTACGTACGATAAGCTTAAGGACTTACGTACGCTAAATTCTACGTTTTACGTACGTTATGCATAAGGCATTACGTACGTAACAAGAGGAATCGGACAGGATCGAGCTGTGGTCGGCAGTTGGGCCCGTGGTTGGCAGCTTTCGGCATGGATGTGGACAGGTGAGTCAACGGATGGATTTTCGTACGCTATACAGGATGTATTACGTACGTAATACGATCATATACTGTAGCAAGTCAACATACATATTACGTACGCTATGGATTAAGTGTTATGTACGTTATGAAAGATACGAATCGAGTTGTGGCCGTAAGGACCTGCCAGTGCCGCACGTGTTCCGGCAATGACTCGCTGGGATGGCCGATCACGGTCGGCAGTGACTCACTGGGATGGCCGGTTACGGCCGATAGTGACTCGTAAGGACTGGCCGATTACGGCCGTAAGGTTGTGGCCGGGTACGGCCGTAAGGCCTATTACGTACGTAAGGGGTGTGCCGATAACGGCCATAAGGGTGTCGGCCAAATTGGACAGTATGGCCGGTTACGTCCGTAAGCCATGGCTGGTTACGGCCGTAAGTGACCGGTAGGACTCGACTATTTAAGGCCTGGGCACATGTCACTTGGCCATTTTCACATTTCTCTTCGTTTCTTCGCGATCCTTCATCAGAAATCAATGGTTTTGATTGGGAACATCATAGAGCATCAATTTTTGGAAGTTTGATTCATGTCTAACATCATCTTTCGCCCGGATCGAAGGTAAGAACACTTGAACCCTTGGTTTTGGGAATTTTTGGAGTTTCATGATGTTGTGGCCGATTTCTTTCGTTTTAATTCATATTATTGATAGAATTTAGATGTGTTCTCGGAATCATTCATTACTTTTGAAGTTTTGTGGAACAAATTCGAGAATTCCTCCGTTAATCGATTAAATTGGACTATGCCCTCAAAGTGTCCGATAAATTGCTTCAATGGGTAGAACTTGGGAAATTCTATACATTTTCGTAGAATTATGATTGAATCTATATCGTTGTGATTTAGGAACGAACTTTTGAAGGAAGTTGGATCGGGACTCTTTCCTTTCGTCGATTTCTTCGCACCGTGTTAATCAAGGGAAATGTTTACTTGTGTATTTCATCTTTTAAGAGGTATGTTGGGTAATCCTCTCCTTGAATTCGGATTTTGATGTTATTGTTGATGAAAGATTCGTATGAATATGATTATGGTTTTGTTGTTACGATTCTTTAGGTTATATGAACTATATATTGAAGGGTACAATGGTTTATGTCTTGATTATGTTGTTTATGATTATGGAATCATAGTATTCTCGATGTTCTTGGTAGTATTGTTACGATTCTTGATGTTAGGAGAATCGGATATTGGAAAATATGATAATATGCATCTTGAATTATGAATGAAGATTGTTTAGATGTTAGAACACATCGGATTATGTCGTTTGAGGATTTTGAATGTGATTTCGAAATAAGTTGTGTTCTTAATGAACTCTTGGATTATATGAATTGATGAACATGTTTAAGAGGTGTTGGTGTTTTGGATATGAATATGGAATATTCATATCTAGAACTGAGTTATGTGTTTTGGTACAATATCCGTATAGGAATACGAATATGGTTCCGGGTTTTATAAGATTATGGTTCACTTTTGAGTTTGAGAATTCATCCGTATTGAACAAGTGTTCAATTCGGATAATGGAATTATTTGACACCCTTGGAATATGATTACCTATAATGTCGAACTAATCGGATCGTCCGGATTTATGATCATAATCGGTAATTGGTTTTTATTATGAATTTACAAGGAGGAAACTTGTGTCCATATTTAAGATTGAATTTGAAATCGGTAATGTTTAGACCCTTTCACTATTGGTTTAAATTGATTGTTGATATGACTTTTGGATTGTGCAATCGTATTATGGTTATGAGTTCATGATTGATTGATTTGGGTTGTTTTGGATTTGTATTTAATCGGGATATTGTGGCACCGTTCGGTTTATTGCTCGGTTATATTGATTATCGAGTTGCGGCTTGTATTATGGTTATGAGTTCGAAATTGTTTGAATTGTATTGTTCGGTTTTGTGTACATTGTCCCATGTATATTCTGGATTCCGTATACGGGGTGGACATGTGCACTGACATATTTCTGGATCGGGCGTACTGTGATGTCCATCTTTGAGCCATATTGTTTGGTCGTTCATAGTCCATATATGATTGGATATGTTCGACGGTTTGCGACTGGTTGTTCATACGCCCGAGGGGTATGTTCAACAGTCGGGGTTATTTCTTTGAGATCCTTTGTTGATCGTGTTGGAGTTTACCTTGTTGATGGTATTCTCGGTTATCGTTGATCCTTTGCTGATCGTGTTGGAGTTTACCTTGTTGATGGTATTCTCGGTTATCGTTGATCCTTTGTTGGTTGTATTAGACTTTGTCATGTCGATGATATTCTCGTTTGATGTATTGGTTGATCATTGTTATTGATCGTATGAGCATTCGGACTATACGTCGATGTTTCGGTATTTGTTATCATTGATTGTGGTAATTCATCTACAGATATATTGTGTTAATGGTTTTTATCCAGATTGAGATGTGACGGTGCAATCCGACAGACAGGATTTGGCACAGATGGTTCATTCCACGCTTATGAGTTATGATGATGTTTTGAGGATTCTTAGTATTGTTTGATTACAGTACAGATATTTGTAGTTGAGATCATTTCGCCATTTGAGAATGTGAAATGTGTATTATGGTAAATGATTTTTTTGGTATGGTTTGCCATGGGATGGTAAGTTATGGCGTTAAGATTACGTTGGTAGTATTCTTACTTGTAATTACATTGGTATGTAATTATTTATGTGATGTGATCGTTATCATTATTGAGTATTGTGGCTGACCCCGTCATGGGCTTTATTTTTAGGTACTCAGAGATCGAGCTAGTAGCGGTCGTGAAGGGGTGAGCTTCCCGGCTGATGCTGGTTGTGGCATGTTTTTGAGTATCAAGTATTCTTTCTGGTTGTTTTATTTCCGCTGCAAATGTGTATTTTGAACTGTGTCTTTTTCCGCTGCGTGTGTATTTTAAAATGGCGTTCCGGTATTTTTACCAACTCGTGTATAACTTTCAAAATGGCTTTTTGAGTACTTCGTAAACTTGGATTATTTCGAAAACCGATTCCCTAAACCGAGTTTTTGGCATTTTGGCCTTGATCGTTTTGGCGATATTCTTATGACGGTATTGGTATTTTGTAAATGGCTTTTGTGAGTTTTTGAAATATTACCATCATCGGCCTTTTTGGCGTTTTTGAACGTTTTTGTATATGGTTTTTAGCCTGGTGGGTTCCGGCACGGGGCCCACGGCGCTGTAATACCCTGTATGGTTTTGGGGGTGTTACAGAAGGTGGTATCGGAGTTTGGGTTTTGCGAAACCCGGGCGTGTGTGTTATGTGGCTCTACCAGTACGGTAGTAGCGTGACTTTTGAAAATGATTTTTCTGACTTTTGAGTCAAACCGATTTTTGGAGCTTCCAAAATTTTTGAGATCTTTTCAAATTGCTATTTGTGATATTGGTGTGTGTTGGTTGTGTTGAGACTTCGTATGGGAGTCGTGTTCTAGTATCACGGGAGATCATCGGCTTCACGCACCTATAAGTATATTGGTTTGGTTATTCGCTTGTGGCGACGCTTGATTGTTTTTGCGATGAGTTGGAAATTTGGTTGATCTGTTGTTGTGACAGGATTGCAAGTTTCGAGGACGTAACTTATTTTAATGGAGGTAGTATGTAATACCCAGATTTTCAGTATAAATTTTTCGCATTATTTTATCTGAGATATACTACATAGCTTGGTGTCTATACAGTATGGATAAAATAAATTGAGAACCGAGACAGTTATACTTGTGTAATTGACGTTTTTGATTGACAGTTATATAGAGGATATGGTGTATCAGATTGAACTGATTTGGATATCAGGTGTATCGTATGAGAATATTTTTGGGTTGAGTATATGTGTATTCAGTATGCCGTATGTTCGTATCCAGTATGTCGATACGGACAGGAACAGTTGGATTTTGGCCAAGTACAAAATGCCATTATGTACGCTAAGCTTAAGGACTTATGTACGCTAAATTCTACGTTTTACGTACGTTATGCATAAGGAATTGCATACGTAACAAGAAGAATCAGACAGGACGAGCTGTGGTCGGCAGGTGGGCCCATGGTTGGCAGCTTTCGGTGCGGATGTGGACAGGTGAGTCAAAGGATGGATTTACGTATGCTATAAAGGGTGTATTACGTACGTAATACGAGCATATGCTCTAGCAAGTCAACGTACGTATTACATATGCTATGGATTAAGTGTTACGTACGTTATGCAAGATATGAACCGAGTCGTGGCCGTAAGGACCTGCCAGTGCCGTACGTGTTCCGGCAGTGACTCGCTGGGATGGCCGATCACGGTCGTGTGTGACTCGCTGGGATGTCCGGTTACGGCTGACAGTGACTCTTAAGGACTGGCCGATTACGGCCGTAAGGTTATGGTCGGGTACGGCCGTAAGGCCTATTACGTACGTAAGGGGTGTGCCGATAACGGCCGTAAGGGTGTCGGCCAAATTGGGCAGTAGGGTAGCCATGGCCGGTTACATCGTTAAGCCATGGCCGGTTACGGCCGTAAGTGACCGGCATGACTCGGCTATATAAGGCCTCGACACGGGTCACTTGGCCATTTTCACATTTCTCTTCGTTTCTTCGCGATCCTTCATCAGAAATCGATGGTTTTGATTGGGAACATCATAGAGCATCATTTTTTGGAAGTTTGATTCATGTCTAACATCATCTTTCACCCGGATCGAAGGTAAGAACACTTGAACCCTTGGTTTTGGGGATTTTTGGAGTTTCATTATGTTATGACCGATTTCTTTCGTTTTAATTCTGATTATTGATAGAATTTCGTTGTGTTCTCGAAATCATTCATTACGTTTGAAGCTTTGTGGAACAAATTCGAGAATTCCTCCTTTAATCGATTAAATTGGACTATGCCCTCAAAGTGTCCGATAAATTGCTTCAATGGGTAGAACTTGGGAAGTTCAATATGTTTTCGTTGAATTGTGATTGAATCGATATCGTTGTGATTTAGGAACTAACTTTTGAAGGAAGTTGGATCGGGACTCTTTCCTTTCGTCGATTTCTTCGCATCGTGTTAATCAAGGGAAATGTTTACTTGTATATATCATCTTCTAAGAGGTATGTTGGGTAATCCTCTCCTTGAATTCGGATTTTGATGTTATTGTTGATAAAATATTCGTATGAAGATGATTATGGTTTTGTTGTTACGATTCTTTAGGTTATATGAACTATATATTGAAGGGTACGATGGTTTATGTCTTGATTATGTTGTTTATGATTATGGAATCATGGTATTCTCGATGTTCTTGGTAGTATTGTTACGATTCTTAATGTTAGGAGAATCGTATATTGGAAAATATGATAATATGCATCTTGAATTATGAATGAAGATTGTTTATATGTTAGAACACATCGGATTATGTCGTTTGAGGATTTTGAATGTGATTTCGGAATAAGTTGTGTTCTTAAGGAACTCTTGGATTATATGAATTGATAAACATGTTTAAGAGGTGTTGGTGTTTTGGATATGAATATGGAATATTCATATCTAGAACTAAGTTATGTGTTTTGGTACAATATTCGTATAGGAATACGAATATGGTTCCGGGTTTGATAAGATCATGATTCTCTTTTGAGTTTGAGAATTCATCCGTATTGAACAAGTGTTCAATTCGGATAATGGAATTATTTGACACCCTTGGAATATGATTACCTATAATGTCGAACTAATCAGATCATCCGGATTGATGATCATAATCGATAATTGATTTTTATTATGAATTTACAAGGAGGAAACTTGTATCCGTATTTAAGATTGAATTTAGAATCGGTAATGTTTAGACCCTTTCGCTATTGGTTTAAATTGATTGTTGATATGATTTTCGGATTGTGGAATCATATTATGGTTATGAGTTCATGATTGATTGATTTGGGTTGTTTTGGATTTGTATTTAATCGGGATATTGTGGAACCGTTGGGTTTATTGCTTGGTTATATTGATTATCAAGTTGCAGCTTGTATTATGGTTATGAGTTCGAAATTGTTTGAATTGTATTGTTCGATTTTGTGTATGATTGAGGTATTGTTGAGCCATTGAGTTTGATTGGTTGGCTATGTCGGTTATTGATTGTTGTCGAATTGTTGTTGATTGATTACTTCAATAGGTTGATATGTTTGATCGTGGTTTATGACCGTTGTGTTGCGGTTGAGGTCGAAGAGTTTGTAGATTGCTCTTGGTCAGGGCTGAGGAGCTCGTGGATGAAGGTAATGGATTTTGGTAATGGCTTCGTGGTATCGGTATCGAGGAAAGTTTATACTTTTTCAGTTTATAATATTTTATGAATGGTTTCGTTTTCATTTTATTTATAATTCATATAGCAATGTTGTTAGAAATGTAAATTGTCGGGATGATGGTTTGTATATCGTGCTATAGTTTGGATTAAATCATAATGTATATGATTTAATTGTGTTCAAGGAAGACGTGAGTTATCTTTGATCAAGGATATATAATATCGGATATCGAGGATAGTTATCGTGTCGATATTGATGTCGGGATGGTGGTTTAATAAAATTAATGAATTGTACCTCATTCGAGATTATTCGTATAACCGTGTATTCGTTCAGGGATGTTGTTCGTGGAAAGTATATTGTCTTCGGCTTTGAGGTAATGTAAGTATTGTTCAGTTATGAGGATAATTATTCTGGTGAATTATTGTATATGTTGTACGATGATGTTTCGTATATTAGAATTCGTATTGATTATTTCGTTGAGGGATGATGATCCCAAGGCTGATTGTATTGAGATCGTTAATCGTGTTGATCGTTTGTCGGGGATGATGATCCCAAGATTGTTGTTTTGGATATTGATTAGTCGTGTCGACTTTTCTTTGTCAGTTTGTCTTTGTTCACTTCAGTGAGTCTTTTGATCCTTATTGGATATGTGATTCTTTGAGTTTCGTTGTCATGTTGCATCGTGACATATCTGGAATCATATTTGCATTCTGATTGGTTATTGTGTAGGATTTTTAGCTGGGCACACTATGATTATGTGTTGATATTTCCACATTGAACTGTGCACACGAGACGTAGTTCGTGAGGCTAATTAGGTACATTATCCCACGTATATTCTGGATTCCATATACGGGGTGGACATGTGCACTGACATATTTCCGGATCGGGCACACTGTGATGTCCATCTTTGAGCCATATTGTTTGGTCATTCATAGTCCATGTATGATTGGATATGTTCGACGGTTTGCGACTGGTTGTTCATACGCCCGAGGGGTATATTCAATAGTCGGGGTTATTTCTTTGAGATCCTTTGTTGATCGTATTCGAGTTTACCTTGTTGATAGTATTCTCGGTTATCGTTGATCCTTTATTGATTGTGTTAGAGTTTACCTTGTTGATGGTATTCTCGGTTATCGTTGATCCTTTATTGGTCGTATTGGAGTTTGTCATGTCGATGATATTCTCGTTTGATGTATTGGTTGATCATTGTTATTGATCATATGATCATTCGCACTATACGTCGATGTTTCGGTATTTGTTATCATTGATTGTGGTAATTGATCTACATATATATTGTTTTAATGGTTTTTATCCAGATTGAGATGTGACGGTGCAATCCGACAGACAGGATTTGGCACAGATGGTTCATTCCACGCTTATGAGTTATGATGATGTTTTGAGGATTCTTGGTATTGTTTGATTACAGTACAGATATTTGTAGTTGAGATCATTTCGCCATTTGAGAATGTGAAATGTGGATTATGGTAAAGGATTGTTTTGGTATGGTTTGCCATGGGATGGTAAGTTATGGCGGTAAGATTACATTGGTAGTATTTTTACTTGTAATCACATTGGTATGTAATTATTTATGTTATGTGATCGTTATCATTATTGAGTATTGTGGCTGACCCCGTCGTGGGCTTTATTTTTAGGTACTCGGACATCGAGCTAGTAGCGGTCGTGAAGGGGTAAGCTTCCCGAGTGATACTGGCTGTGGCATGTTTTTGAGTATCGAGTATTCTTTCTGGTTGTTTTATTTCCGCTGCAAATGTGTATTTTGAACTATGTCTTTTTCTGCTGCGTGTGTATATTAAAATGGCGTTCCGGTATTTTTACCAAATCGTGTATAACTTTCAAAATGGCTTTTTGAGTACTTCGTAAACTTGGATTATTTCGAAAAATGATTCCCTAAACTGAGTTTTTGGCATTTTGGCCTTGATCGTTTTGGCGATATTCTTATGACGGTATTGGTATTTTGTAAATGGCTTTTGTGAGTTTTTGAAATATTACCGTCATCGGCCTTTTTGGCGTTTTTGAACATTTTTGTAAATGGTTTTTAGCCTGGTGGGTTTCGGCACGGGGCCCACGGTGCTGTAATACCCCGTATGGTTTTGGGGGTGTTACAATGACGATCACGTTGCTATCCTCCAAGGATACGACTAGAGCTAGGATGATGAAGCCTTTGATTATAACACTCTAAGTGTATAATCTATATCTCTCAAAATCTCTTGATGTTCCAAGAACAACCAAGAACCAAAATGAAGAAAAGGAAGAAGAAGACTTGAGAAACTATTTTCTCTCTCTTGAACTCTCTCAATTCTCACGTATGCAATTGAATGGAGTGAGGTGAGTGTCTCTTCACACTCCTTTTATTTAACTCCCCCACATGAACAACTCATCTTATGAGAATCAAACCCCACCAACACAATGATCATGTATTAAAGAATGGAATAAGAGTCCAAAAGAAAAGTGGGTGGAAATGTGGTGGGGCAGCCCATGCAGAAATCGGACAAGTTCGGTTCGTTTCGGACTCCCGTGACTCCAATCAGATAAACTCCGATTCCGTTCCAATGTATTTATATCATTTAATTAATCCAATTAATTAAATATATCAAATACAAAATAACATAATTAATTTCTCTAAGAAATAATTATATATTCATGAATTAAATTAATCACTTAGTGATATATTTAATTCATTAGGCCGAAAATCAATTTATCCAATAAATCGATTTAGACATCCAATGTCCCAATTTAGATATCCAATATCTAATATTCATAATGAGATAATAAGCTCGATTCATTCCGTCGTCAATCCTATTGCACGACTCGGTAGGTCCGTATCAGTCAGCAATGGGAGGAACCAAAGAGTAGTAGCACCACTTAGCCAGCCTAGCGGCCTACACTGTACCCCAACTGAGAACGAATGATTGGATCATTCAAGAACCATTCTATCGTGAATATCAGTATACGTATAAACCCTTCTTTCAAATGTCCCGATCAAGTTATAGGGTCACGGTCAGTCAAACCCTATATGTACTTGATGCTATGCATGCGTTAATGCAAATCGAGATCATCGAGCTCTCGTGTATCCAATACAACTAGCTCCAATGCTTTGGCTAAAGACTTATGATCTCATCTGCCAATAACCGCATAGGACATATAACCCGCTCACTAACGGGAGAAAGAATTCTATCTTGGTATTCAGTAGGACCTGCTACTTGCCCATCAAGATGCACATCGAGGTTGACCCCCACCTCCCGGTTTACAGGGTCGAACTACTCTAATGAAAATCTTGACGTCACAAGCACATCCCTACTAAATCCTCAAGTCGAAGGTTCACGAATACCTATCACAACCTTTCGATTCCGTCATTGACTATCCCGGAGTGAAATCTGTGTGACGAATCGAGGGTGAGTCGGTTCGAGTATACTAATCCAATTAGCATACCTATAACGTGTGCTCCCACTAACCATTAGTGTTCGACAGGCACTTTCCATGTCAAAGAACACGTCATACAAGTCTTTACATAAACTTAACGCCCAATCATATTTCATCGACTTGCGAACGATTAAGTATTTGAGCTATAAACCTTTCCAGTGCCGACTCCCTTATCCAATAAGGAGTGGAACGTTTTGCTCTCAAATACGCGGACTAGTTTCTATATGTATATTTATGAGTTAGGAATGCCATTTGCTACCAGTAAATAAAGAAACATCCATTGCCTTATATTAATGATTTACATAATTACAAGTACAATGCCCACACTCAACAACCTCTGAGTGGCATTCGAGAGCATACTCCTAACAATCACCCACTTGCACTCAATACCACACACTATGGTATCTAATACCCATGTTCTCCAGATGACGCTCCAAGGTAGTCTGAGAAAGTGGCTTGGTCGGTGGATCAGCGACGTTGTCGGCCGAGTCTACTCTGTGCAGCACAATGTATCCCTTGCGAACGAATTCTCTTAGGAGATGATACTTCCTCTTAATATATTTGGTGCTGTTATGAAACCTCAGCTCCTTAGCTTGCGCTACAGCTCCGTCGTTGTTGCAAGTTCTCCTAGAAACTTCTTAATCTAGAACCCTTCCTTGGAAGCCTTCGAGGCTGCTTGATACTCAGCCTGACAGGTGGAATCAGCAGTCGCACTTTGCTTGGCACTACGCCAAGATACTGCTCCTCCATTTAGAGTAAATATGTAGCCAGAGGTAGACATCGAGTCGTCCTTCTATCCCTAGAAGTCCGAATCAGTGAATCCCACCACATCCAATTCTCCACCGCTATACATCAGAACCATATCTCTAGTCCTTCTTAAGTACTTGAAAACGTTCTTTACGGCAATCCAGTGTTCCATACCTGGGTTTTCCTGAAATCTACTCACCATGCTTACAGCATGCGCAATGTCAGGTGTCGAAAACAACATACCGAAGCATATGGTATATTACTCATCTCCCTCCATTGTTCCTCACTTTGAGGACACATCTTCGAGGTGAGTTTTATTCCATGTCGCATCGGAAGGAACCCTCTTTTAGAATCATCCATCTTAAATCGCTTTAAGATCTTACCTATATAGAGGGCTTGGAAAAGACCTATTGTTCTCTTCGCTCTATCCCGGTAGAGCCGAATACCAAGAATATAGGGTGCTTCTCCCAAGTCTTTCATGGAGAAATTACTCCAAAGCCAAGCTTTCATAGAACTGGGCATTCCCACATCATTTCCTATTAGTAGAATGTCATCCACATATAGTACTAAGAATGCGATCTTGCTCCTACTAACCCTCTTGTATACACAAGGTTCCTCTTCATTTTGCACGAAGTCAAACTCTTTGACTGCCTCGTCAAAACGAAGGTTCCAACTACACGACGCTTGCTTCAGTCCATAAATGGAACACTGAAGCTTGCACACTTTCTGAACATCGACATCGGACACAAAGCCTTTAGGCTGCTCCATATAGATTTCCTCCTCGAGGAATCCATTAAGAAAATCCGTCTTTACGTCTATTTGCCATATCTCATAATCGTGGTAGGCAGCTATGGCAAGCATCATGCGAATAGACTTGATCATGGCTACGGGTGAGAAGATATCGTGGTAATCGATCCCTTCCTTATAGGTATAACCCTTTGCCACAAGCCTGGCCTTATAGGCGTCAACCTTGCCATCTCCATCAGTCTTTCTCTTGTAGATCCACTTGTTCCCAATAGGCACTATGCCCTTGGGGCGGTCTACTAGAGTCCAGACCTGATTGACATGCATCGAGTCTATCTCAGCTTTCATAGCTTCACGCCATTTCGCGGAATCTACATCCACCATCGCTTGGTCATAGGTCGTTGGGTCGGTCTCTTGGCTATCACTTGGAACCTCATGGAGACCCATCTCCTCCAAGTGCACAAGCCCATACCTCTCAGGTAAATGAGACACCCTACTAGACCTACAAGGTGGTTGTACTTGTGTTTCAGAAGGTTCGGTTCCAGTTTCTTGCACAGGTGTCTCCCGAGGAGTTTCATTGTATTCTTCTAAGAAAATACTTCTACCTGCTCCGCCTTCCTGAATGAACTCATCTTCCAGGAAGTGTGCTTGTAAAGCAACAACAATTTTTCGATCTTCGGGCATGTATAATAGATACCCCATCGTCCCAGATGGGAATCCAATGAAACGCCCTTCGCGGACATAGCTTCCAACTTCTCCACCTTCGTCTTCTTGACATAGGCGGGACATCCCCAATTCCTAATATGATTAAGACTTGGTTTCCTGCCCTCCCACATCTCGTGTGGAGTTTTAGGAATGGATTTGGAAGGAAATCTGTTCAAGATGTAAGCGGCAGTCAGGAGTGCATACCCCAATAGGTAAATTGGTATGTCAGTATAGCCCAGCATGGAATGGATCATGTTCAACAGGGTCCGGTTCCTTCTTTCTGACACACCATTTAACGTAGGAGTACCTGGAGGTGTTAGTTGTGAAACTATTCCATGTTCCTTCAGGAACTTGTCAAACTCCGTACCCATATACTCGCCACCTCTGTCCGACCGAAGTGCTTTGATATGATTACCAGTTTGTTTCTCAACTAGGGCCTTGAATTCCTGGAATTTCTCAAAGGCCTCGGATTTATGTTTCATTAAGTATACATAACCATACCGAGTATGATCATCTGTAAACGTAATGAAATATTGATATCCATCACGTGCTGCTTCCAAAGCACCACATACGTCGGTATGGATTAATCCCAGTTTATCAGCGGCTCTTTCAAAAGTCCCTGTGAAGGGGGACTTAGTCATTTTGCCTTTAAGGCAAGATTCACAAGTAGGAAATGGATGCGATCCCAATGGACCCATAAGTCCAATTTTTTTTTCATCTTGTAAACCTTGGTCTGACCAACATGACCAAGTCTAAGATGCCATTTCAAAACTTGATTGGTTTCATCCCTACCACGTTTTCTAGTCATAGTATTCACAACTACTTTGTTGCTGAGATTTAGATGATACAATCCATTTAACAATGTAGCAGTACCCACTAGTTCATTTCCAAAATAACTTTTGCAGGAACCATCACCAATGAAAAATTAAAAGCCTTTTCAGTCCATGACGGGAATGGATACAATGTTTTGTGCCCCTTGGGCAAAACAAGTACATCTTCTAAAGTCAAAACAAAGCCGGATTATAAACCCAAAAGAAGTGATCCTATGTCGGTTGCCTCGACACTATGTCCACTTCCGACAGTGATCATTACTTCTCCAGCTCCAAGCTTCCTACTTCGTTCCAGATCTTGATTCACGGTACAAATATGAGAACTAGCACCAGAATCCAGGAAGTAGAAAATACAGTAGCAGAACAATTTGTTTCCAAAACTAAAAGTTCTGTACCTGAAGTGCCATGAAGAATCGAACAGTCTCTAGCCCAGTGGCCCAGCTCATCGCACTTGAGACAAGCATCCTTCTTCTTATTCTTGTTCTTAGGAACCGTTGGGGCCTTGCCCTTGCCCTTGAAGTCCTTGACATGTGGTCCAGTCTGCTTCTTGGTCTTTTCCTTCTTGTTCTTAGACCTCCGAGGTCCAAAAGAAATCACAAGAGCAGACTCCTTCATCCGCGGAGTCTTCATCTGAGACTGAGTGGTCACAAGTTTGTTCACTAGCCCAGCTAAATTACATGCAATCTCATTGTAGTTAAGGTTCATAACAAACTGTGAGAAGGAATCAGGAAGAGACTGTAGGATAAGGTCGGTTTGAAGAGAAGCATCCATTTTAAAATCAAGAGCCTTCAATCTCTCGATCATGGATATCATTTTGAGGACGTGTTCCCCAACCTTCTCACCTTCCTTCATCCTTGCACCGAACAGTTGCTTGGATATCTCATATCTAGCAGTTCTGCTATGCTCACCATAAAGCTCGGTTAAGTGAGATAGAATCTGCCTACCAGAAGTCATTTTCTCATGAGCTCTCTGAAGCTCATTTGACATAGAAGCCATCATGTAAGCACGGACTTTTATGTCATCCTTAACCCACTTTTCGTGGTTTTCGATCTCTTCCTGATTGGCTCTGGTCCGCACAGGAGGCGCCGGAATGTCTATCTCCAAGACATATCCCAGTGCCTCTATACTGAGGACAATCATCAGATTGCGGAGCCAATCCACAAAGTTAGGTCCAATCAGGGTGTTCTTCTCGAGTAGAATTGCGAGTGGATTCATTGTCTTATTTAGAGTTATGTCTGCATTAAGTATAACAGATTTATTAGTGACTTGTTATATTATGATCTGATTATAGAATTAAGGTCTTTTCTATTCTTGTTACCCAGCTCCCACTATTTTTATCGGAATAACACACTCCCATGTGAAATCCGGAAGTATCATTCCCTCTACTTCATAGTGGTGATCGTGTTCTTTATAAATCTTAATAGAGGACAACCGAACAGGTTTCTAGTCTATTAATTTTTATAAAGTGGAGTCCAACACCAACCCATCTAATGGATTATACGATCTTATTTTTCCCCTTGTTCACTCCCCTCAACGTATACGGTTTCTATGGTTCGTGAACAAGTTAAGTTTATACCATCGACGCAAATTAGTTTCACAATTGAAGCTTATCCGGCAACCTATCAGGTTTCTAGGAATAAAATTTGCTCCAACCGAAGGAATCCAATGCGCTACCGACAATTTATACATCCTCCCCAAACGACTACCGCGATAACTCGGAAGCATAGCGTTGTGCCGATATTTATTCACCTCGACAGGCGATTGACTACAAGGCCGAGCGACCGAGTCCACAATCAATCATGCTATGGCGAACGTGCCTAAGCGGAGATAACAGTCCACCTTCGAGTATCTAGCGATCGACTCTCTAGGCGATCGCCTTTGGCGTCCAGCGACAGTCTCTGATGTCCAACCTAAGACGATCGTCCTACGCCATGAACAAGACCTTCGTTCGTCAAAGTCCACGAGGATTGGATCTCAAAGCAGCTCCCATATGCAGATCCGCGACAGGCGCCGCATTTCCCAGATCGTTGACCACAACCTGTCACCACCTTCTCACCTACCGACAAACCCGCCGAAAGGTACAAGGTGGGACTGCCCATGACAGCGACTCAAACGCGTGCAGGCTTCTCATTGGACCGCACAGCTGGCTGCCAGCAACTCCTGCGGACTTTAAGGGGACCAGCCCATGTGCTAAAAGACGATCGCCCGCTTATTATAATACAGCAGAGGCGATCGCCCTGCGTCTCCCAGTCCTATAAATAGAGAACATTCAGCAACCGGAAAAAGGTTCCCCATTCTGCTCAGAAAGAACTCTCAGTTCGCAATTCGTTACAACTTTATTCACGGAAATACATACAAACATACATATTCTCAGGCTCCCGGCTTCCTCACCGGAATCTACTTCAGGATTTCTCTCTCAGTACCTCTCAACCAGAAGATAGTCGGCAGAGGCAAGAAGTCTCCACAGTTCAGATTCACAAGCCCCGGAGCTCAGACATACAGCTTATACACGTCGTGAGAGACTGATCTCTCACCGCCGTCACAGCTCATCAACGTTGTTACAAGAACTCACAGAGCATCACATCTGGTTCTTCCGGCAATCTACACGCTCACTAGCTTAGATAACTAGAATCGTTACACTCATTGTAATAGCATTCTAACATTAATACTTGTATCCCCGAATATTCGTATTAATAACATCTCGCGAGAGCATTCAAGCCCGGGACTAGCAACCCCGGCAAATCTTGTGCTATTTACTTTCTCTACGGAGGTGCTCTCGCACTTTGTTTGCTATCCATCCATTCCAACAATATCTATCTCCGGATAATATTTTGGGTAGCAACAATTGGCGCTAGAAGAAGGGCAGGACTCGATCGCCAACTACAGTTCATCGTCTAACATGGTGGGCTAAGGCACGAGATCGCCTCCCCCGCACAACGTACACCATCAAGGATCGGCATCTAACATGACGATCCGAGGTAGAAGAGTGCAGTCATGGTCCTGGTGGTCGATGGAACCGACTGCTTCGGCCGTGCAAGGTCCCTTTGGGCCACGATCGCCCGCCCTTCGCTTCAATACGAGGTCGGCGTAGTCTGAGGGCCCTCCAAAACTAATCAGTGGACACGCTCACCCGCCCTCAAAGGTTCATCATCTAACTTGGTGGACCCGGACAATGCGACGCGTCCCTACCCCCGTCTCAACATACACCGTCGAAGGTCGCCATCTTCATGGCGGGCCGAGGTGGAACCAGAGCTAACAAGCCTTGGAAGTGGAGTTGATTAATCCGACGACGCCCCGCACAAGGAATCTTCTAGACCAAGACCGCACGCCCTTCGTTTAAATACGAGGCGAGGCGCAGCCTTCGGAGGACCCTACCAATTAAGTGAGTTACGAGAACTTAGCCATCAGACGGAATGTCGCTCGTGCATAAGACACGATCATGGAGGTCGGTCCATAGAACTCCGAGATCGTGCACGGCTCCTCAAGACCGAGATGGATGGCTCCTTTCGAGGATTCGACAAATTTGAAGACCGCTCACTCAACGATTTATTTTCGTCCCCTTACTTACACTAAGTGAACAAAAACAAGGGGGAGAAGAGTGCGGAAATATATACACGATGATCGTCCCTGTTCAATTACATACGGAGATCGGCGTTATTCAGACGTTTGTGCAGCGATCGAATTTGTTGTAAAAGTTATCTATACGAGTTTATCAATTCACTTAGACCTACACACGCAACAATCTCTCCTCACACATTTGTATAAAGTCAAGCAATAGACTCAAAAAAGCAATCATTCAAGTGAAAATCGGAGAATCAAACAGTCATTTCATTACTTGAAGTTTCGGAAGTACATACATGGTTGCCCGAAGGCCTAAGTACTACAAAAAGAAAGCTACAAATTACATGGCAAAAAGCTAAAACAATAAAAGAGAAGAGCCTCAGGCCCCTGCCTGGCCTTCGCCTTCAGCCCTCGGATCTATCCGCGACCCTTCGCCAGCCTGCGGAGCAGCCTCCCCGTCCTCCGGAGCGTCAGGATGAATAAGGTTCGCCGGGGTCGGGTACCAGCTCAGGTCCACACTGATGTCCGCGAGATCCAAGATCGGCACAGAGAAGTCGGGATGAAGAGGATGCTCCAACGCATACGCCTTGAAGTTTTTGGCTAGAGGGCCGACCTCCAGTCCTCCCTTCTTAGCAGCTCGGAGCGAGTCAGCGAACGCCATATAATAGGCAAACTCACTGACGAACTCCACATTAAGAAAGGGATTGGCCTTGGTCGCCTCTAGCTCCCCTTTCAGCTCCGCAATCGCCTGTTGCGAACCCTGGAGCTCAGCCTCCCTCGCAGCCGTCTCTCCCCTCGACTCCGCCAGCTCGCTATTTAGCCGAGCGACAGTCACCTTCAGTCGATCGGCCTCCTTCTCAGTGGCCTTCTGCGATCATACGGCATCTGTCATCCGGTCCCGAAATCGATCGACCGTCACCCGGGATAGCTCGGCATCCTTTCTCGCCAGCTCAAGTTCATGGCTCGCCCGCTTAGCTGCATCCAGGGAGTCCTTCTCCATTGCCACAATCCTATCAGCGAACTCGGCGTTCTCCTTCCGAGCCGCCTCGAGATCCGCCTGCAGGCGAGTAGTAGAAGGACGCCCCTCAAACTCCTGCACAGCCTGGGCAGCCATTGTCGCCGCCTGAAGAGAAGGAGCAAAAGCAGCCTGCATCGAGCTCCTAGATCGCTGACGAGCGATCGCATGTAAGTCCGTCGTCCAGGCCTTCGGCAGAGCGGAAACATCCCGGCTGACGTATAACGGGATATCACAAGCTTGGCGAGGAGATCGACTCGCTAAGAAATCCACCACCATCGGCGGGCAGGATGGGTCAGTGTTACGGATCCTGCATCAAAACAATGAAAATTAGCGCATCTCCCACGCAAATGACGAAACTCAACAAACAAACAAAGCTTATCTCTCGGCTCTATCAGGATCGCGGCCAAAGTATGGCTTCCCGCGAGAGGTCTCAGCATCGGCGATCGCCATCTCCCGCAGGAAGGCCGCAGAGGGCGTAGACTCAGTCGCCGGAGGAACAACGGTGATTGGAGGTGCGGCGATCGGCACCTCACCGGCAGGGGCAGAAACTGGAGTTTCTCCCGACCTCTGTCGCTTACGATTCGTCCGGAGCCCCTCCTCCCGAACTTCCTCCTCAGCCACGATCGGCTCCATGCGAGGCTCCACCTCCAGAATGATAGGCAACGCCACAAGAGGAGCCCGAGATGACTTCTTCTGGTGGAGACGACCCAAAACTCCAGGGTTCGACATAGCTATCTCCAATGGAGGTTCCAAGAAACGAGGAAAGCGGACTTCTGCAAAGAAGAACAACCAAACCACAGTTAGACATATTCCTACAAACAGGACGATCGCCCGGCAAATGGAGATCGCAGAAACTCAGACCTGATACCGAGAGATGTCTCCGGAAATGAAATAGCCGAGCAGACAACCAACAACTCTCCTTGTTAATCCAGTGAGCGTCTAAGTCATCGTCCGGCAAACTTCGTATCCGCTCCCAGACGACCAGGAAATCAAAAGGTAGCTCGTCGATCGCCGGAATATGGAAACCTGCAAAGACAAAATCAAATTAGATCAGTTCAGAACACATACGAACAAAGTGAGAGTCTGAACCCTTACCCGGATTCCTCTCCCGAAAGCTAGTGGGGATCTCCAGCTCGCCTGTAGGATTGTCGCTCGCAGAAGCCTTCCACGCACCGTCGACCCAGAACCACTTCGCCGGGTCGCCCCGCACCTTGTTCGGGACTCCGAGAATCACCCGACCGGATCAGCCTTGAATATGATAGCCTCCGACCGACCCTTTCTGAGCCGTCAGCTTGAATAGGTGGTTCATCTCCGACGGCGAAGGAAGGCGGAACAGTCGGTGACCGCCGAACAAGGTGAGAGTGCAAATTATCTGAAGCCAGGCATTCGGCGTCAGCTGGAGAGGCGCCATGTTCCAAGCAGCCAGCAAGTGGGAGACGGAAAATGACAAAGGGAACCGCAGCCCGGCCTCCATGATTGCTTCGTTCATGGCGACCATGCCCTCCGGAGGCTGATCGGCCCGTTTATTCTCGGTCGGCGCAAATAGATCCACGTCTGAAGGGACATGAAACCTCGTCCTCCAGACGGTCAGGTCCTTCCTGGTCGCCGAACTCCTTATCTGGCCAAGGGACCATAGCGATCACTGCGCAACCCGAAAAAGCGACCGCTTAGGAGGTTGATAAGGATGAGCGATCGAGTACTCCCGAAAATTCAATTTAAGAGAAGGACTGGCCAACCTCTCCATAATCTCAACAAAGGCCACATAGGCCTGGCCAAAAGCACTGTGCTGCTCCCAGTAGGCCCTGACCGCCAGATCTCTCTCCATCTGCGAGCGCCTCCGCTCAACCGCCGTCTTCCTAGGACGTCGACTTCATTGAACAACGCCTCGACTTCCGCAGGGTCGATTCCGTCCCGGATAGCCTCAGCGGCCATCTCCAGATGGAAATCTGCGGAGGATCCTCCCCGGGCAGTCGATGCCCCGGCGGCGGAGCTGGTGCCCACTCCGTGCGAAGAAGATGTTCCAGTCATTCTCGAAGCAAAGAGGAGAAAATGAGTGTTTTTCTTACCCAAGTTTGAAGCAATCGACGATCGGCAGTCAGATCTCCAGAAAGTTCTTCAGCAAAAGTCTTCCTCTCCGATAAAGCGCATAAAAGGCTTTTTACGCTGCAGCCCTACGCATTTTTATAGGAGGAAGAAGGGACTCTTGTACAATTAAGGAGAATCTCAGGGGTCGGAAGTGCAAACGTCGCAATTAATGCTCCCTTGAAACCCGCGACGCGTCTTTTCAAGGACACGCCAGACGAAGAGTCACAACTAACCGTCGGTATCCTCCAACAGGAACCCGACGCGTGTCCCAGAGACTTTTCCACATCCATTATCATTTCCCGCTCATTTCAGCAACCGGCCAGGTCGTCCAAATTCAGAATCAAACCACTCAAAGACAATCGCCAGTTCGATAAAATGCGAGGTCACTCGTCATAATTCAGCGATCCCCAACAGAACCATCTCACCCCACGTTTCCAACATCGAAGCGAGCTGGGGGGCAATTGTTGTGCCGAGATTTATTCACCTCGACAGGCGATCGACTACAAGGCCGAGCGACCGAGTCCACAACCGATCATGCTATGGCGAACGTGCATAAGCGGAGATAACAGTCCACCTTCGAGTATCTAGCGATCGACTCTCTAGGCGATCGCCTTTGGTGTCCAGTGACAGTCTCTGATGTCCGACCTAAGACGATTGTCCTACGCCACGAACAAGACCTTCGTTCATCAAAGTCCACGAGGACTGGATCTCAAAGCAGCTCCCATGTGCAGATCCGCGACAGGCGCCACGTTTCCCGGATCGTTGACCACAGCCTGTCACCACCTTCTCACCTACCGACAAACCCGCCGAAAGGTACAAGGTGGGACCGCCCGTGATAGCGACTCAGACGCGTGCAGGCTTCTCATTGGACCGCACAGCTGGCTGCCAGCAACTCCTGTGGACTTTAAGGGGACCAGCCCATGTGCTAAAAGATGATCGCCCGCTTATTATAATACAGCAGAGGCGATCGCCCAACGTCTCCCAGTCCTATAAATAAAGAACATTCAGCAACCGGAAAAAGGTTCCCCATTCTGCTCAGAAAGAACTCTCAGTTCGCAATTCGTTCCAACTTCATTCACGGAAATACATACAAACATACATATTCTCAGGCTCCCGGCTTCCTCACCGGAATCTACTTCAGGATTTCTCTCACAGTACCTCTCAACCAGAAGATGGTCGGCAGAGGCAAGAAGTCTCCACAGTTCAGATTCACAAGCCCCGGAGCTCAGACATACAGCTTATACACGTCGTGAGAGACTGTCGATCTCTCACCGCCGTCACAGCTCATCAACGTTGTTACAAGAAATCACAGAGCATCACATCTGGTTCTTCCGGCAATCTACACGCTCACTAGCTTAGATAACTAGAATCGTTACACTCATTGTAATAGCATTCTAACATTAATACTTGTATCCCCGAATATTCGTATTAATAACATCTCGCGAGAGCATTCAAGCCCGGGACTAACAACCCCGGCAAATCTTATGTTATTTACTTTCTCTACGGAAGTGCTCTCGCACTTTGTTTGCTATCCATCCATTCCAGCAATATCTATCTCCGGATAATATTTTGGTAGCAACACATAGCACATCCGGTTTGGATTTCAATTTCCCGAATGCTCGATGGAGGGAAGGAAAACATTGAAACCTTATAAACTTAATAATTTGTCGCGGGAGAATTTTTGCGATTAATGTTACACTTTGCACATTAATCCATTTAAGCGCATTTGTGGCATTCATATAATATGAAACAACCATTCATAACCTAGTTGCTACCAACATGTGGTTCATGGACCGTTCCTAAAAAACAAAAACTCCGTAATCTAATTAGAAGTCTTTGTCTTGAATCTTTGTCTTCTCGAAATGGATCTTCCTCTGGTCTTCGTCATTACATATAAATTTTACATTGAAAATTGCATCCTAGATACAATTATTTCTAGTAAAATAAATAGGCTCAAAACGGTCTTTACAACCCAATCGAATAAAACCGAACGATTCAAAACTAAGTCCATGAACCACATCCCCATTCAAAAGCATTCATCCAATAAATACTATATAAATGGAAAGCGTAAAGATACATTGATCCAATCAACAATTCAAACCGATCCAATCGATTCACACAACCGGTAATATGAAAAAACGTTCAAATAATTCGGTCACCCATAGATATTCCAATTATTCAAATTTCTCTTGTAAAATGAAATACCATAAATCATTTTAATCATATTAAATCCAATTTAAAATGTGGGAAATCAATTTTTAGGAATACACGAAGAAAACAAGCCCGAAACGGGTCCGAAAGGGGCTGGACCGCGCCCGAAAACCCATCGGGCAGCAAGTAGGGCTGCCCAGCAGCCCTGGGCCGCGGCCCCCAGTCCAGTAAGTGAGTCATGGCTGCAACAGCCCTGGGACGCGGCCCCCTGAGCCCTAGGCCGCGGCCCCCTTCTTCCGGTCCACTCCTGGACCGTCCAACGGCAATTCAGGGCTAGTTTTTCGACCGGATATCCAATATCTATATTTTCCAACATTCATATCTTTAATATAAATCACATTTCCCAGAAATCAAAGATTTATATTTAGACATAAACTTACAAAAAATACAACTAGAACGAACGAAAAATATATACCACGATTATGACTATAAATGATTCCAAATCATTCACCATCTAATCAAGCATTCCAAATGCCAATATCGTGTATACGATCGCAAGACCTACGCTCCGATACCACTTTTGGGATTCGGTGCCTAAATCGAAGGCCCAGCAGAAGCGGTAAAACAAAAATTTATTCGATCCCAATCCCTACGAGAATCGATCGAGCTACGTATATACGAATATATAAACGAAATCACAAGAGATATTAAAAACTCACCCTTGTAGTCTGTTGATTAAATGGAATCCTTCTCTTGAGCTATTCCCCAAGCTTTAAATGAATTTCCTACGATCCAAAGCGCTCCAAGCACTTGAATGATCCAACGTCGAAAATACAACGCCTCTACTTGCCACGCGCCGGAGAAACGAACGGGATGACGATCACCTTGCTATCCTCCAAGGATACGGCTAGAGCTAGGATGATGAAGCCTTTGATTATAACACTCTAAGTGTATAATCTATATCTCTCAAAATCTCTTGATGTTCCAAGAACAACCAAGAACCAAAATGAAGAAAAGGAAGAAGAATACTTGAGAAACTATTTTCTCACTCTTGAACTCTCTCAATTCTCTCGTATGCAATTGAATGGAGTGAGGTGAGTGTGTCTTGAACAACTCATCTTATGAGAATCAAACCCCAACAACACAATGATAATGTAGAATGGAACAAGAGTCCAAAAGGAAAGTGGGTGGAAATGTGGGGGGGCGGCCCATGCAGAAATCGGACAAGTTCGGTTCGTTTCGGACTCCTGTGAGTCCAAACAGATAAACTCCGATTCCGTTCCGATGTATTTTTATCATTTAATTAATCCAATTAATTAAACATATCAAATACAAAATAACATAATTACTTTCTCTAAGAAATAATTATATACTCATGAATTAAATTAATCACTCAGTGATATATTTAATTCATTAGGCCGTAACTCAATTTATCCAATAAATCAATTTAGACATCCAATGTCCCAATTTAGATATCCAATATCTAATATTCATAATGAGATAATAACCTCGATTCATTCCGTCGTCAATCCTATTGCGCGACTCGGTAGGTCCGTCTCAGTCAGCAATGGGAGGAACCAAAGAGTAGTAGCACCACCTAGCGGGCGGCCTACACTGCACTTAACCGAGAACGAATGATGGGATCATTCAAGAACCATTCTGTCGTGAATACCAGTATACATATAAACCCTTCTTTCAAATGTCCCGATCAAGTTATAGGGTCACGGTCAGTCAAACCCTATCTGTACTTGACGCTATGCATGCGTTATTGCAAATCGAGATCATCGAGCTCTCGTGTATCCAATACAACTAGCTCCAATGCTTTGGCCGAAGACTTATGATCTCATCTGCTAATAACCGCATGGGACATATAACCCGCTCAGTAATAGGAGAAAGAATTCTATCTTGGTATTCAGTAGGACCTGCTACTTGCCCATCACATCGAGGTTGATCCCCGCCTCCCGGTTTATAGGGTCGAACTACTCTAATGAAAATCTTGACGTCACAAGCACATCCCTACTAAATCCTCAAGTCGAAGGTTCATGAATACCTATCACAATGTAATGCCCGTCATTTTTATAATGCAATATTATTAATTATAATAATATTATAATGAATTTCATGTTATTTAATTCCATTTAGAGAATCATGAACATTTATTTCGACGTATCACAAGTCCTAGCCCAAATCATTTTGTCAGTTATATTCATGTAGTCATTTACTACTAATAATATTAATAATGCATTTTATTTCATTTAATCTCATTTCATTACCGAGTGAGTAATTGTTGTACAATTACTTTCACTACACGTACAAATCAACTTCATGTAATATCATTTAATACGATCAGACATTTTCATGATATCTAATATGTTCTAAACCCGAGTTAATTTCTCAAATCAATTTCAGAACATTTAGTGCAGTAATTAAAGATATTATTATTAATAATAAAATTTATAATAGGAACAATATTAATATTAACATTATTAATATTTTATCTTCATTATTTCTATATCATCATTAATATTACTTTCGCTATTATTATTATTATTAGTATCGATATTATTAATTATTACCACCGTTATTATTATTATTTCAATTTTTTTTTTGATAACTAGGTGATCCCAGCTTAACCGGACTAATACTAGTCCCTCAATGAACCCACTCCAAACCCATTGAGAGAAGTAAATCGCGAGTCGCTCGAGCAATTCCAGGGTTCCCAATGCCTTTTCTGTACACTTCTGCGCACAAGGAAAAGCCCTTAACTGATTAACAGCGCCTCACATTCCCAGCACAGTTCTCGGGAACAGCCACTGATTGGTCAGCACCTCCGGGTTCCCAGCAAGGAAATACTCCCACACTGCCGCTTGACGCGAGATTAAACATTGATTAGCAGTTGCTTGAGCTAGCCCCGGGGAGCTAGAGGATCATAAAGAGAAAAACTTCCTCTTTCACCTCCTTTGGTGGGGTTAGAACCCAAGACCTCTCCAAAGGAGTGTCTTGGGAGTAGGCGCCCGATAGTTTGTGCTGACCCATAACAAAATACAAGCCCAAATTAACCCTACCCCTAATCCAGGCAGTATAAATATACAGCCTCTACAGTATAAATACACACCATACTGTTCAATACTACAACACAGAAATACACTTTTTCTTCCCAGCGTCGTTTTCTTCTTCGTTCCACAACAAAAAAAAAATACAACACACAAAATTTGCTGCAAAAGGAAGGGGGAGCAGACACCGTCTTCATTTTCATCGACCGTCCAAATTCAACGAGTCATCTGAATCTCAACAGGAGGTAATCTGCCGATTTCTTCTCGGAATCATATTCTCGTTTTCTTATTTCCTGCTAGGATATCAGATAATTATTCTTCGTGATTTCGAATCCATAACAGAAAATCATAATCCGAAAACATGAATTCAACCAAACATTTCAACCCAGAAATTTAACCAACAATAATCACTATCATCCCTAATACGAAATCTATATAACAGTCTGATTCAAACACACTTCAAAAACGGAAATCTTACTGACCGAACTCCATCCACAAGCCTGAACTAGGAATCGGAATTTGGCCTCACTTTCCGACGACTTTTCATTCTTGTTTCCGGCCGAACCCCAACTCCTCCCATTCATCCTTGAGCCCGAAACACTTCAGCCCTTTCAAACCGGGAATCCCTCAATTTTAAAACCATACTCCGGAACCGAAGCCTTCAGACCCGAACTCAAATTCAGACATCAAAACTCAATATGCTTTCTTACCTGAAACCCGTCGGAAGCCTTCGTCGGAACCCGAGCCGAACCAGCGCCGTCGCTCCAGCCACCAGCGCCTTCCGCCGCCGCTGCCATTTTACAGGTCGGGGACTGACTGGAAGCTAATAAAGGGTCGATGTGTGTTCGATTTCTGGGCGTGATAAGAGTTCATGTGTGTGTGTGTGTGTGTGCTTGAATGTTTGTGATTTATGTATGTGTGTGTTTTCTGCATCGCAGCCGAGAGGAAGAGAGATTAGAGAGAGAGGCGAGAGGGAGAAGAAGGGCAGTAGGTGGAAGAAGAAAGAAAAAGAATTATGTCGGCTGAGTGAAGAATGGGTTTATATACCCGCGATTTTGGAAGGTTATTCGATTTAATCCTCTCGTTCTCCAGCAACTTCAATTTAGCCCTCATATTTTTCAGAAACATTCGATTCAATCCCAGATGGTTTAAATTAATTCGACTTTAATCCAATCAGCTTCTCAAGTCTTACAATTTGACCTCAGTCAACTTCAAACTTCAATTTAATCCTAATTTTGACCGAGACATTTAAAATATTAACTTCCAATTAATATTAATAATTAATCTGAATTTATGCATAAATATTTTAATTTCGGTCATTAATAACGTTAACTCTTCGGTTAATATTAATGAACAATTATAATTTATTTTCAGTAATATTCGTATCTTCTCATTTATTATAAATTGTAAGGATAATAATTATTATTATTATATATAGACTTTATCGAGGATTTACGGGCTTAGGACTGTGAGTCGAGCACATTCATTTCAGTCAGACATCATCATCATTTATTCAGGTGGGAATCTTCACTATCACTTTAATTGCTTTGATTGGACTTCATATGTGATATTCATTTCATATTTATAAATTTGATACACGTTGTAAATGAGGTTCACCTGTATTCGTGTAAGAGGTTATCATATTGTGTGGGGACACCTGCACAAGCCAGTATTCACATATGAGCTCGTTTCATGTTATATGTGGTATTGCGTATATGTTTCATGTTGTGTGGGGACATCTGCTCAACCCAGTATTCACGTTATATGTGGTATTGCGTGTATGTTTCATGTTGTGTGGGGACACCTGCTCAACCCAGTATTCACGTTATATGTGGTATTGCGTGTATGTATCATGTTGTTGCGGGGGCACCTGCGCAACCTCAATATTCGTGTTATGCATGCTCGATTCATGCTGTACGTAATATTGTGAGTATGCATTCATGTTGAGGAAAAATGTGATAATTTATTCATGTTATGTTTTCCATGAGATTGTATATTACTGTGATCAGTGTGATTTCCACGAGCTGAAGGAAGCTCACCCCCACCTTTATTGATCCCGCAGGTTGAACCGAGCCGGATGGACGAAGGAGCGAGCTGAGGGAGCATATGAAAAAGAATTTATTAAATGTTGTTTTCTTTATGTCAACTGTTTGAAACTTTTGGGGTAACTTTGACCACAAATATTAAATTACGATTTATTTTCTTCCGCCGTAAATTTTTACCTCGTATTTATGATGAAATGTTACCTTATTTAAAGGTACTTATTTTCACGATATTGTAGCGACTCGACTTTGTAGGCGAGAATTTTTATATTCTCAAGAAAATTATTTTTCTCAAAATTTACCTTTTATTTATTTTCCCCATTATTTACCCTAGAAAGTCGGGGCGTTATATAGTGGTATCAGAGAGGGTTTTACTTTTCTGTAGACTCGCTATAATGTAAAAGTATCATATGCTCTCAGCTTCGCCACTTCGTCACTCCGTTTGAGGTACCAAATTTCAGTCATTATTCATGCATATGTTATTTCATTTTATTTACATAATTATTTATATATGTACGAACTCTTAGAATGGCCAAACCTAGGATGACGCCACGTAAGAAGGTCCTAGCTACTTTTCACTCGCGTCTTCTAGCGCGTAAAGACTGGTGGGACGACCCTAGTCTACCAGAAAATGCGCCACACTACGTCATTAATAGACTGAGTAAGTGGCTAAAATCTGGGAAACAAGGTTCCGTCACTCGTCAGCTAGAGCACTTGATGGAGAAATTATCCAAAGACTGGAGTTGCTGTATCTTCCGGCTTTGGAGAAAGGCCATCAAGAGATCGCTTGAAGAGCTAGAGGCTGCGGACGATTTCCAATTTGTCACTGGACACCTATTGGATTTATATGCTCGAGAGGAGATTCCAACTGCAAATTGGGATGCTGACTCCACGACGAGAAAGACTCAGAAGAAGATCCAGAAGAAGATCCAGAAGAAGATCCGGAAGAAATTCCTGATGAAAGCTCAAGGGTGGATTTCGCCGAAAATATGAAGGACGTGATGATGGCAGATATCGAGTCTGAAGATGAAGTCATTTCGTGGATTGAGCCACGACCCCCTATTCCAATTGTAGAGATTATTAGTAGTGATTATGGGGAGTAGTGTGTGTAGACTCGATAACTATCAACGTGAAGATAGAGATTAACGAACATAGCTTCTTAGCCGACTTGCACATAGTTGAACTTAGCGATTTTGATGTTATTTTGGGTATGGATTGGTTGGACAAGCATAGAGCTGTAGTGGAATGCTCCGAAAGGAGGGTAACCTTATGTCCGTCTGTTGATGTCAAGACCGTATTCGAGGGAGTTAGACACAGCAGTACCCCGAAGGTGATTTCTGCCATGAAAGCTGTGAAGATGCTGAAGAAGAGTGATTGCCAAGGATTCTTGGTGAACGTGATGGGGAAAACAACTTCGGAGAAGACGGTAGCTGATGTACCTATCGTCAAAGAGTATCCAGATGTCTTTCCCGAAGACTTTCCCGGAGTTCCACCGAATCGTCAAGTTGAGTTCTCGATTGATCTAGTGCCAGGAGCGGCACCAATATCAAAGGCTCCCTATAGGATGGCGCCTAAGGAATTGCAAGAGTTGAAGGTACAACTCCAGGAACTGCTCGACTCTGGATTCATCCGACCGAGTGTTTCGCCATGGGGTGCGCCAGTGCTCTTCGTAAAGAAAAAGGACGGAAGTTTGAGGATATGCATTGACTATCGTGAACATAATCGACTAACGATAAAGAATAAATACCCACTTACTAGAATAGAGGACCTATTCGATCAACTTAGAGGATCGGGAGTATTTTCGAAGATAGATTTGAGATCTGGATATCACCAGCTGAGGATTAAGGGTGATGATATCCCAAAGACCGCATTTTGAACTCGTTATGGACACTATGAATTTATAGTGATGCCATTTGGTTTGACTAATGCGCCAGCGGTATTCATGGACCTCATGAACCGTGTATTTCAACTTATTTGGATAAGTTTGTCATTGTGTTCATAGATGACATACTTGTATATTCAAAGACCAAGGTTGAACATGAGCAGCATCTTTGAACAGTATTGGGATACTGCGCAAGGAGAAGTTGTATGCGAAATTCAACAAGTGCGAATTCTGGCTTAACCGAGTTGCATTTTTGGGTCATGTAGGCAGTCAATGATTGTAAAGTACCGAGTAATGTGAATGAAGTTCGAAGCTTCTTGGGATTAGCCGGTTATTATCGGAGATTTATCGAGGGATTTTCGAAGATTGCTGCACCTATGACTAGATTGAATCGAAAGGGAGAAGCTTTCTTATGGAATGAGAAATGCAAAAGGAGTTTCCAAGAACTTAAGCAAAGATTAACTGCTGCACCAGTGTTGACGATTCCCGATCCGACGAAAGAATTTGTCATCTACAGTGATGCATCCAAACAAGGTTTGGTATGTGTATTAATGCAAGAGGGCAAAGTAGTTGCCTATGCTTCGAGACAGTTGAAACTGCACGAGCTGAACTACCCAACTAATGATTTGGAATTAACAGCGGTAGTTCATGCCCTGAAGATTTGGAGACATTACCTTTACGGAGGTAAGTGTGAAATTTATACAGACCACAAAAGTCTGAAATATATTTTCACACAGAAGGAATTGAATATGAGGCAGCGCAGATGGCTTGAGTTGGTCAAATACTACGATTGTACAATCCATTACCACCCCGGTAAGGCAAACGTAGTTTCTGATGCACTAACCCGTAAGGAAAGAGGAGATCTGACTTGTTTGTTAACCAAGGAGGAACGCTTGGTCAAGGAATTTGCAAGGATGAACCTTGAGGTGGCTACACCATCGAGTCCAGCTGAGTCATTATTGGCTAGTTTGGTGGTACAACCAACCTTGAGGGAACAAATTAAAGAAGGTCAAGAACAGGACGACTTCTTGGTCAAGATGAAAGAACGTACTCTTTCAGGTGAGGATAAGGATTTCAGTGTGTCCGATGATGGTACAATGTATTATGAAGGGAGAATTTGTGTACCCAATATTGTTAAGTTGAGAGAAGCGATACTAAAGGAGGCACATAATACCCCGTATACAGTACACCCTGGGAGTACAAAGATGTATCAAGATCTTAAGGGGATATTTTGGTGGGAAGGTTTGAAAAGAGATGTGGCAGACTTTGTCAAAAAATGTATAGTTTGTCAGCAAATGAAGGCAGAACACCAACGCCCCTTTGGATTACTTAAATCACTTCATATTCCAGAATAGAAATGGGAACACATTACGATGGACTTTGTGGTAGGTTTGTCTCGAACAGAAAGAGGAAACCACGCTATTTGGGTTGTTGTCGACCGACTCACAAAGTCAGCTCATTTTATCCCAGTTAAGATGAACTTTCGAATGGATCAGTATGCTCAACTGTATATCAGGGAGATTATTAAGTTGCATGGAGTGCCAGTCTCTATAGTATCCGACAGGGATACTCGTTTCACGTCGCGTTTTTGGGAGAGTTTGCAAGAAGCTTTGGGAACACAGTTAAATTTTAGTACGACTTATTATCCTCAGACTGATGGTCAGTCCGAGAGGACCATCCAAATCCTTGAAGATATGTTGCGAGCATGTGTTTTAGACATGGGAAAGAATTGGGAACGACTGTTGCCTTTAGTAGAATTTGCTTACAACAACAGTTACCGGTCGACGATCGGTATGTCACCATATGAAGCCCTATACGGTAGGAAGTGTCGATCACCACTGTATTGGGATGAGGTAGGTGAAAGAAGGATTTTGGGTCCCGAGATGATCGAACAGACAGTTGGCATGGTGGATAAGATTCGTGAGAGGATCAGGATAGCCCAGGACCGTCAGAAGTCTTACACCGACAAGTGTAGGAAAGATCTCGAATTCTGTGTTGGCGACAAGGTATTCCTAAAGGTATCTCCTACCAAGGGAATTGTTCGTTTTGGTCCGAGGAGCAAGTTGATACCGAGGTACATTGGACCGTTCGAAACTCTCGAGCGGATTGGAGAGCTAGCCTACCGTTTGGCTTTACCCCTAGAGCTTTCGGCTGTGCACAACGTTTTCCACGTATCATTGTTGAGAAAGTATGTGCACGATCCTAGACACGTCATCAACTATACCTCCGTGGAGTTGAACAAAGACCTTATCTATGAAGAACAACCAGAACTGATTCTCGATCGATCAGTCCGGCAATTGAGGAACAAAGAGAAGATGTTTGTTAAGATCCAATGGCGTAACCACAACAAGGATGAAGCCACTTGGGAGCGCGAAGAGGAACTACAAGCTCGTTATCCGAATTTCTTCAATCGAGGTATACCATTTATTTTCGAGGACGAAAATTTTTCTAAGAGGGGTAGGATGTAATGCCCGTCATTTTTATAATGCAATATTATTAATTATAATAATATTATAATGAATTTCATGTTATTTAATTCCATTTAGAGAATCATGAATATTTATTTCGACGTATCACAAGTCCTAACCCAAATCATTTTGTCAGTTATATTCATGTAGTCATTTACTACTAATAATATTAATAATGCATTTTATTTCATTTAATCTCATTTCATTACCGAGTGAGTAATTGTTGTACAATTACTTTCACTACACGTACAAGTCAACTTCATGTAATATCATTTAATACGATCAGACATTTTCATGATATCTAATATGTTCTAAACCCGAGTTAATTTCTCAAATCAATTTCAGAACATTTAATATTAGTAATTTTTTTAGTGCAGTAATTAAAG
Source organism: Orobanche coerulescens (assembly GCA_033398695.1). NCBI lineage: Eukaryota > Viridiplantae > Streptophyta > Magnoliopsida > Lamiales > Orobanchaceae > Orobanche > Orobanche coerulescens. The sequence goes on along the minus strand of CM065816.1, from coordinate 71,371,060 downwards.
ATATTATTATTAATAATAAAATTTATAATAGGAACAATATTAATATTAACATTATTAATATTTTATCTTCATTATTTCTATATCATCATTAATATTACTTTCGATATTATTATTATTAGTATCGATATTATTAATTATTACCACCGTTATTATTATTATTTCGATTTTTATAATTATTGTTATTGTTATTATCATTATTAATGGCCCAATAGTTTGTGCTGACCCATAACAAAATACAAGCACAAATTAACCCTACCCCTAATCCAGGCAGTATAAATATACAACCTCTACAGTATAAATACACACCATACTGTTCAATACTACAACACAGAAATACACTTTTTCTTCCCAGCGCAGTTTTCTTCTTCGTTCCACAACAAAAAAAAATACAACACAGAAAATTTGCTGCAAAAGGAAGGAGGAGCAGACACCGTCTTCATTTTCATCGACCGTCCAAATTCAACGAGTCATCTGAATCTCAACAGGAAGTAATCTGCCGATTTCTTCTCGGAATCATATTCTCGTTTTCTTATTTCCTGCTTGGATATCAGATAATTATTCTTCGTGATTTCGAATCCATAACAGAAAATCATAATCCGAAAACATGAATTCAACCAAACATTTCAACCCAGAAATTTAACCAACAATAATCACTATCATCCCTAATACGAAATCCATATAACAGTCTGATTCAAACACACTTCAAAAACGGAAATCTTACTGACCGAACTCCATCCGCAAGCCTGAACCAGGAATCGGAATTTGGCCTCATTTTCCGACGACTTTTCATTCCCGTTTCCGGCCGAACCCCAACTCCTCCCATTCATCCTTGAGCCCGAAACACTTTAGCCCTTTGAAACCGGGAATCCCTCAATTTTAAAACCATACTCCGGAACCGAAGCCTTCAAATCCGAACTCAAATTCAGACATCAAAACTCAATATGCTTTCTTACCTGAAACCCGTCGGAAGCCTTCGTCGGAACCCGAGCCGAACCAAAGACTGTCGCTCCAGCCACAGCGCCTTCACGCATTGCCATTTTACAGTCGGGAGTAATTTAAGCTAATAGAGGGTCGATGTGTGTTCGATTTTTGGGTGTGATAAGAGTTCATGTGTGTGTGTGTGTGCTTGAATGTTTGTGATTTATGTATGTGTGTGTTTTCTGCATCGCAGCCGAGAGGGAGAGAGATTAGAGAGAGAGGGAGAAAAATCCGATTTTGGTCCTTTATAGATGTATGTGTTCGATTTTGGTCCTTTATTGACGTTCTGTCCGATTTTGTTCCTTTATAGATATATGTGTCCGATTTTTGTCCTTTAAGTTATAATATTGTCCGATTTTGGTCCTGCGATGGAAGAGGGTCGGCTGGAAAAAGGCATGTGAACAACACTCTCCGGTTGAGGACCAAAATCGGACAGTATTATAACTTAAATTACCAAAATCAAACAACTGTATACTTAGAGGACTAAAATCGGACAAGCATACTTAAATTGGATGTTGCTTTTTTTATTTGCATTATGGGCTCTGTTTTTTTATGATAAAGTTGAATTCTTGGTCTCAATTGTGGTTCATTATATGAATGGGAAAGAGAAAATAACTAGGCCTGGGACTTTTCGGTTTCAGGGAGAAAATACAGAAACCGGAACCGAACTGCATAGTTTTTTCGTGGTTCGGTTTTGCCAGTTTTTTTATCCAAACCGACTCGGAACCGAACCGCATAGGAACCGAACCGGAACCGATTTTGTATGGTTCGGACGGAATATATTATATTATATTATACTTTATTAAAAATATATTATATTATATTAATTATGTTTAATAAGAATATATTATTCAATATACGAACCGCGATAAAACTATGCGGTTCGGTTCCGGTTTAATTAATAAAAACTATGCGGTTCGGTTCCGAAAAAACCATGAAAAAACTATGTTTAATTAATATAATATAATATAATATATTCTTAATAAAATAAAATATAATATAATATATTCCGTCCGAACCATACAAAATTGGTTCCGGTTCGGTTCCGGTTCAGTTCGGTTCCTATGCAATTCGGTTCCGAGTCGGTTCGGACAAAAAAAACTGGCAAAACTGAACCGCGAAAAAACTATGCGGTTCGGTTCCGATTTCTGTATTTTTCTCCCTGGAACCGAAAAGTCTCAGGCCTACTTATTTTCTCTTTCCCATTCATATAATCAACCCCAATTGAGACCACAAATTCAATTTTATCATCAAAAAATAGAGCCCATAATGCAAATAAAAAAAAGGAACATCCAATTTAAGTATGCTTGTCCGATTTTAGTCCTATAAGTATACAGTTGTTTGATTTTGGTCCTTTAAGTTATAATACTGTCCGATTTTGGTCCTCAGTCGGAGAGTGTAGTTCACATGCCTTTTTCCAGTCGACCCTCTTTCATCGCATGACCAAAATCAGACAATATTATAACTTAAAGGACCAAAATCGGACACTTACATCTATAAAGGACCAAAATCGGACAAAGCATCAATAAAGGACCAAAATCGGACACATACATCTATAAAGGACCAAAATCGGATTTTTCTCGAGAGAGAGGCGAGAGGGAGAAGAAGGGCAGTAGGTGGAAGAAGAAAGAAAAAGAATTATGTCGGCTGAGTGAAGAATGGGTTTATATACCCGCGATTTTCGTAGGTTATTCGATTTAATCCTCTCATTCTCCAGCAACTTCAATTTAGCCCTCATATTTTTCAGAAATATTTAATTCAGTCCCAGATGGTTTAAATTAATTCGACTTTAATCCAGTCAACTTCTCAAGTCTTACAATTTGACCTCAGTCAACTTCAAACTTCAATTTAATCCTAATTTTGACCGAAACATTTAAAATATTAACTTCCAATTAATATTAATAATTAATCTGAATTTATGCATAAATATTTTAATTTCGGTCATTAATAACGTTAACTCTTCGGTTAATATTAATGAACAATTATAATTTATTTTCAGTAATATTCGTATCTTCTCATTTATTATAAATTGTAAGGATAATAGTAATTATTATTATTATATGTAGACTTTATCGAGGATTTACGGGCTTAGGACTGTGAGTCGAGCACATTCATTTCAGTCAGACATCATCATCATTTATTCAGGTGGGAATCTTCACTATCACTTTAATTGCTTTGATTGGACTGCATATGTGAGATTCATTTCATATTTATAAATTTGATACACGTTGTAAATCAGGCTCACCTGTATTCGTGTAAGAGGTTATCATGTTGTGTGGGGACACCTGCACAACCCAGTATTCACATATGAGCTCGTTTCATGTTATATGTGGTATTGCGTGTATGTTTCATATTGTGTGGGGACACCTGCTCAACCCAGTATTCACGTTATATGTGGTATTGCGTGTATGTTTCATGTTGTGTGGGGACACCTGCTCAACCCAGTATTCACGTTATATGTGGTATTGCGTGTATGTGTCATGTTGTTGCGGGGGCACCTGTGCAACCTCAATATTCGTGTTATGCTTGCTCGATTCATGCTGTACGTAATATTGTGAGTATGCATTCATGTTGAGAAAAAATGTGATAATTTATTCATGTTATGTTTTCCATGAGATTATATATTACTGTGATCAGTGTGATTTCCACGAGCTGAAGGAAGCTCACCCCTACTTTTATTGATCCCGCAGGTTGAACCGATCCGGATGGACGAAGGAGCGAGCTGAGGGAGCATATGAAAAAGAATTTATTAAATGTTGTTTTCTTTATGTCAACTGTTTGAAACTTTTGGGGAAACTTTGACTAGAAATATTAAATTACGATTTATTTTCTTCCGCCGCAAATTTTTACCTCGTATTTATGATGAAATGTTACCTTATTTAAAGGTATTTATTTTCACGACATTGTAGCGACTCGACTTTGTAGGCGAGAATTTTTATATTCTCAAGAAAATTATTTTTCTCAAAATTTACCTTTTATTTATTTTCCTCATTATTTACCCTAGAAAGTCGGGGCGTTACACTCAACCTTTCAATTCCGTCATTGACTGTCCCGGAGTGAAATCGGTGTGACGAATCAAGGATGAATCGGTTCGAGTATGCTAATCCAATTACCATACCTATAACGTGTGCTCCCAATAACCATTAGTGTTCAACATGCACTTTCCATGTCAAAGAACACGTCATACAAGTCTTTACATAAACTTAACGCCCAGTCAAGTTTCATCGACTTGCGAACAATTAAGTATTTGAGCTATAAACCTTTCCAGTGCCGACTCCATTATCCAATAAGGAGTGGAACGTTTTGCTCTCAAATACACGGACTAGTTTCTATATGTATATTTACGAGTTAGGAATGGCAGTAACTACCAGTAAATAAAGAAACACCCATTGCCTTATATTAATGATTTACATAATTACAAGTACAATGCCCTCACTCAACAACCTCTGAGTGTCATTCGAGGGCATACTCCTAACATTGGGATACGTTGGGGTGCGAACCACGTATCACACGACGGGTTGAGTAAAACTGGGTATTGCCCTGAAGAGGGCTCTCGGGTGCGTTGGGGCGTGAACCACGTGCCACTCGACTGGGTTATACAACCGAGGACTGCCTTGACGAGGGCTCTGGGATAAGATGGGGTGCGTACCTCGTATCGGTATAGCCCATGTGTTTTTTTGTTGAAATGTGATATACATATTATTCTAATGACGTGACATGGTACTGCTTATAGTTTCGGATTGTGAGCGATGTCGTTGTCACTATATTGTTGAGGCGCTGGTAGTTGGTGAGAATATCTTTCTTCTGGCTATACTAATATAATCAGTCATCACAATATTTCTTTTATTGCACGTTATACATATTCCTGTTATCAAGTACTTGCACCGGCTGTTTGTTGACCCCTTCGGGTGTGGATACTTTTTTGTGTATTCTGGTACAGATCTTAATGGCGGGCCGGCGCAGGAAGGGCACGAGGATGACGAGCAGTAGTGATATTCCCTCGGGTTGTCGATGTCGTTTGTTTATTTTGGTCTTGTTTTGCGTAAGTACTCGAGAGTACTATTTTATTGATGTTACGCCCGTGTGTGGGCTTGGGTAATATCTTGGAGTTGTTATCTGCATGTTGAGTGGATGTGTTGTATTATCGACCTTGCCGGTTGACGTTTGTTAATTTAATTTTATGTTCGACCTGATTAGTCGTTGGGTAGATGTATGTGTGTTAAACAGGTCTTGCCTTGTGGATTCCCGAAATGGATCCACGGCACTGTAACAGTTCCGACCCGGTATGGGGTTGTTACACAATATTTGAAATAAGGAGTAGTTGTACTCTTTTTCCTTCGATCAAGTTTTTCTCACAGGATTTTCATGACAAGGTTTTGATGAGGCAACACATGAATACTCCTATAAGAATGATTTGCATACGGAGAAACATATGATAGATCAGTTTTTGTCCCATGAGGTTTTACTGAGGCGGCACATGGATATCATACAAGAATGATCGATATGAGGGGAGCAAATTCATTATTATTGCTCAGGACTTTTCCTACAGCAGTATGATGTAGCAAGCTATGTGTGTCAGAAGCTCCACTCCAAACAGTTTGGAAATTTTTCTCCCGTTGAGTTTTTCTTCAAACTAGTCCAGTAGACATTTCTATAAATTACGAGAAAACCATATCAAAGACCGATTTCAGGGGGAGTAGCTGTACTCTTTTTCCTTCGGTCGATTTTTTTCCCACTGGGTTTTTCTGGCAATGTTTTAATGAGGCAACATGTATTAAAGGTTATTCAAGAGGGAATGTTGCAATTAATATTTTAATTAATATTGTAATTAATGTATCAATTGATGAATGACCTTTATACCCCTGAAACCCTATATGTATACCTACAAAATAAAAGACTTTGACCCTCATAAAAAATACAAGGATTATTATTCTTCTTCATTGTTTTTTTTTCTTTTTTTTTTCTAAAATTTATAACATGGATCTTTTTTTTTTTTTTCTTCAATATTTTGACTAAAACCAAAAAGAACACTACCAAAAGCACTATCGATATTCAAGGCGCCCTCGGTTTGGCCCAATTTAGTTTTTAAATTTTCCTCCATCCCCCGAACTCTTTTCTCTCCGTCTGAACCGTCTCTCTCTCTCTCCTTTCCACAACACAAAGCAGCAGAAACCATCGTTTTCACCCGCCTCCGATTCTCTACATTTTCATAGCCCCAAATTTCCCTTACTTTCACAGTACACTGGCATTGAATCATGAACATGGTGGAATCGGGGAAGTTGCTGGCAGCGAGCGGCGGCGACACCGTGAAGCTGTTTGACATCTCGGTGGAGCTTCAGAACCCTTGTGTTCTCACCTACTCTCCGTCCCCAGGCTTACGCGTGAATTCCGTCAAGTGGAATCACAACAGTTAGTGCATATTCACTTGATCTTTTCAGAATCTAATTTCTGTGTATTTTTTGATTAATTTTACACTTCTTTTTTCCCTGCTTCAAATAGCTTATTGAATCGGTGACTGATCCTTTTTTTTTTCTATCTTATTTTTGGTAATGCGCCCGTAATTTTTCACGTCCTTAGATTTAGTTTTGGCCAGTGCTGGAGAAGATAGTAAAATATCATTATGGAGGAAAAATGGGCAAAGCTTGTGGATGATGCCTGCCAAAAATGCTACGGGCGAAATTGTTGAGGTACATTATCTACATTGAGATTTTTTTCTGGTTTTCAGGAAATTTGGGATAAATCAGAAGTTCAAGACAATTAATTGTGTATGAGAGGATATGTATTTTCAATGCTGTTTCCTACCTATGCTTGTTTTCGGTTCTAGTTCTTTACAAGGGTAATGTGTTAGCAATTTTAGATGAAGATAAATGATACAGTTGTGTATGTATGAGCCGTATAGTCTATAGGACTGGGTTATTTGTCATTCTGGTTATAAGTGAAAAAGGGATCCGATTTAGAGAGCGTATCTCAGTGGAATCAAGTGTAAGTGATGTGAACTTTTAACCAGTTCTGATTTGAATGCTGTCATATTGTTAGGATGTGTAGGACCATGAAAAACATGTGCCATATGACCTTAATGAGGCAGTAGAGTTGACACATGAGTTCAGCATGAAATGATGCTCCCGTGCCTGACCATTATAGAAATCTGAGATGGTTTTTAGATTAGAACCGTAACTTGGATTTCATTTTGCATGAGCAGTTTATTTTTTACTTTATCATAACTTGTGTGTTTGACCTGAGATATAATTATTAAACCTGAAATTTGTACTTGACGCTTTTCCCTCTCACATTTATTCTTCAATCTATAAGCCTTCAGAGTCTATATCAACTATCAACTTCAGCAATAAAGGATCTAAATATCTTTGCTCCGGTGGAACTGGTCAAGTTGTACGGATATGGGATTTGCAGAACAAGCGTTGCGTCAAATGGTTGAAAGGTCATAATGATACTATAACAGGTGTAATGTACAATTGCAAAGATGAACATATAGCTTCCGTTAGTCGAAATGGAGATCTTATACTTCACAACCTTGCTTCTGGCACAAAAGCTGCCGAACTCAGGGACCCTAATGGACAGGTTGCTTATATGGTTCCAGACTTCCAGGGACTCATGTTGCTGCATAGGCATTAGAATTATGTTTGTTTCTGATGTATGTTACCTTTTATTTCTGTTCTCCGAAATATTACAAGATCAGGTTTTGGGTGCACTTGATTATTCTCGGATGAGCAGACACCTTTTGGTAACTGCTGGTGATGATGGATCCATTCACATGTGGGACACAACTGGTCGCAGCCCAAAGGTTAGAATTATTGATGGATTTTATGTAAAAGAGAATAAATGATGATATCATATAATGTGCTTTTCAGTAGGTATTTGGATTTGTATTATCGGAGAAAAACAATAAAATTTCTTTGAATGGTTTTGTGCTCCTCAGCAGAATATGGAACTTTTTTTTATAAGTTTGCTGCTCCTTTGATTAACATAGAACACTCAATCATTTGGCCTTTTTGAGTTATTGAGTTCTTCTATGGAGAGAAGTCTACATTCATTTTCAACAAAAGAACCAATAGGCGTAGTAATTCCTTTTTGTATCGTCTGCCAAGTACATTCGATCACCATATATAATCAAATAATGCATACTAATAAAATGATTTTGCTTGACTAATTATTGATTGTTTATTTAGTATGTGAAGATTCTTTCTTTGCTTCAAGTGAATGAAACTTAAAAAAAGAAATACAACCTACAACTAGACCTGCCAGCCATAGGTCTTATTGTGTTTTTTCCATTTACCAGGATTCATACTGCATTTGCAAAAGCTCATTTTTATTTTTTTTTAATCTTGCATATGGTTTTTATTGATTTAGAGAAGGCTTATGATAAGGTACCAAGAGAGGTACTTTGGTGGGCATTAGCCAAAAAGGGCGTGTCTAAGAAGTATATTGACATCATTAGAGACATGTACGAAGGAGCTAGTACAAGTGTACGTACTACCGTGGGAAGGACTGAGGAATTTTCTATTATGATTGGGGTGCATCAAGGCTCGGCTCTTAGTCCTTTCCTCGTTGCCATAGTCATGGACGAATTGACAAGGCCAATTCAAGACGATATTCCTTGGTGCATGATGTTTGCAGATGATATAGTATTGGTTGATGAAACGAAGGACGGAGTTGAAAGAAAGTTGGAACTCCATAGAAATACGCTCGAAACTCATTGTTTTAGGCTGAGCACAAGTAAGACTGAATATTTGGAGTGTAGCTTTAGTGGAAATGGAAGTAGAGAGGCGGGTACAATCACTTTTGATGGGAATGTTATACGAGGATCGGAGTTTTTTCGTTATCTTGGGTCTATTCTTCAAAAGGATGGAGAATTAGACGGTGACGTAGCCCATAGGATTAAGGCGGGATGGTTGAAATGGAAAAGCGCAACAGGGTTATTATGTGATCAAGGCGTACCTTACAGATTAAAAGGAAAATTTTATCGAACAGCATTTAGGCCTGCACTTTTATATGGCACTGAATGCTGGGCTGTAAAGCATAGTCATGTGCATAAGATGAATGTGGCGGAAATGCGTATGCTAAGATGGATGTGTGGCCATACGAGAAAGGATCAACTTAGAAATGATGTGATTAGGAAAGAAGTAGGAGTGGCCCCTATAGAGGATAAGCTGTTGGAGAATCGGTTAAGATGATTCAGACATGTGAGACGGAGGCCGATTGATGCACCAGTGCGGAGGCTTGAAGAATGGGGAGCGCATAGGCCGGTGAGAGATAGAGGAAGACCTAAATAGACATGGATAAGAGTGATTGAGAATGATATGAGGTTTCTTGGGATTGGAGAAGTTATGACGTTGGATAGGACGACGTGGAGGGAGAGAATTCGAGTGGTTGATTATGTTTGAGTTTTTGTTTTTTTTTGTTTTTTGCATAGTGATTATTACTAAGGCTCTAATGTTGTTGTTGTTGTTGTAATGATTATTATTATTTTTTATTTATTTTTTATTATTTACTTATTTTTGCATATTTATTATTACTTTTTTTTACGTACTAAACTTTTCACCTATCACTTTTGCCTTTTCATAGGACTGTTTTAGTGGAGACGACTTGACGTTTTAAGAGATTGATTCATGTTAGCCGACCCAAAGCATTTTGGGACTAAGGCTCTGATGTTGTTGTTGTTGTTGGCAGTGTATTCAATTTCTCTCCTGTTGGTTCAATTGATCATGCTCTTAAAGTTACTATGTTTCCAAATGCTTCTCTCTTGCACATCACAAGTGCTAATTTTAACCCTTTTTATTGTATTTCTCCTGCTTCCTCGCACCTTCATTTTTCCGATTAATGAGTACTCTCCATCCTACCGGAATGCTGGTGATCCTTCTTTTGGCGTCATTAATCTTTTGATGCGACCCCCAGGTGACATGTCGTGGTAACCGACACCGCTAGATGGATTAAGGTCACAAGATCTTTTCAAAATAAGCAAAAGGGTATTACTTCCGAACCTCTAACGAGACATGTCGTAGCAACCCGGAAAGGGTGAAGTTCAAACGTGCCACAAGGGGCTTTAAACCTTGATAAGTGAATTGAAATCACAATTGTGTTTTGAATATTTTGGAGACACATTAAACAAAATAAAAAGGAAGTTTATTAATAGAAACACTCACAATGTTCATAAATTTCCAAAGTGATTTTACAAAGCAAAGTGAGGGCTATTTATAGCCCAAAATTCATGCAACTTTAGAATATAAAAATCGAGTAGAAAATTTTCTAGTTATTTTCTATCAAGACTAAGACCATTCAACACCGAATAAAGATACACAAATCAAATAAAATCAAGAAAAGTAAAGTGTAAAGGATTTGTTCACAAAATAGTCAAAAGTAGGCAAAGGAAAATTGTAGAGAAAATTGCTGCTCTGTCCGTCACATCTGGGCATGAAATAATCCTTATGTGATCGTGTTGCCTTCATATTATCATAGCTTTGTCTCTTAGGTTTCCGTAGCCACTTGAATTACCTAAATCGAACATCAGATGAGAGAGTTATGACCAAAATACGAAATTGCTGCGTCTTCGCTGCGGGAATTTGTATTCTGTCCGTGTATTTCAGTCACATCTTGACTCGACTTAACATACATATTTTAGCTTTAATATTAGGCTTTATTATAACTCAAAGTTACATAAACAATACACGGCTCGATTTATTATAACTCAGCTAAAAATTTGAAAGGCGAATTATTGTTCGACGACTTCAATAATACAGATATATTTTATGTTGTCGATATTATTGCCATTGTTCTTGAACTTATTAACGACAAGTGTTGATACCGTATTTTTAAGCCTTTTTTTTCGCGAAATCGTCATTGGTCCCACAGGGACATACAGTTCTTTATTCGATTGCCCGATCAGATCTTGGTTCACATCACCTTTGGACCTTATATAAACTACATATGGTAGTAGAACCCTGTCACTTTAACACTAAGACTCTAAGCTTTCAATCATGTGAAGAAATACACAAACCCTGTTCGGCTTTTTTTTTTTTTTGTTTCTTGATGGGGAATGAACTCTTTCATGCTTTATTTTTGGGTTCCTAGGGCACACCAGTTTGGATGGGAATCCTCATCCTTGGGCAAGCATGATATAAGATATTTAAGCATGCAATTAACTGTTGTTATCTGCTTCAGCGAAAAGTAGCCATGTTGCCCTTATTTTGACTGCACTGTTCGCTGATTGAGTATTACCATACCTGATTCTGGGTCTTTTCTTTTTTTTTTTACTTGCAGTTCTTTGTCAACATGTAAACTTATTTGTTGCTAACTCCACAACCTTCATTTATTTAGATACCATTATCTTTGAATATGGACTTTTAGTTGCTTGATTTTTACCTGAGAGTTCTTACTTTGCAGTATATCACAACCAATCTTTTGCTTTACAGGCTTCCTGGTTGGAACAGCATTCTGCACCGACCTCTGCTGTCAGTTTTTCACCATCCAATGACAAGGTCTCTAGTTTATCGTTTTGACTCGGTGTTTCTCTGTTTTCTTAGTCCGTCTATATTCATGTAATGAAACCCTTTGCTACCCTGACATGCAATATTAGTAATTTTTTTCCATTGTTGAGTTGACAGATAATTGCTAGTGTCGGTCTGGATATGAAGTTATACACTTTTGACACTGGGTCCAGGAAGCCATCTTCTTGTATTCCTTATGAAGCGCCTTTTTCTTCACTGGCATTCACTGATGATGGATTAACCTTGTCAGCTGGTACTAGCACTGGCCAGGTTGTATTCTACGATGTTCGTGGGAAACCTCAACCAATCACTGTTCTTCGTGCATATGGGAATTCTGAGGTAAATATCACATTCCAAGTATTATTTGAACATTCCATAATTGGAGATTTAGTAAGATGAGTGATGACATGTCTTGTTGATTGCTGCAGAAAGTATTTGCAATATTAGTGCATACCATGATGTTCCTGTTATTTTGTTTGAGTTTCAGTAATTATCAAGAAAATCCTATATTCGTCTCTTGTTATTTTTACCTAGTGAAAAGGTGGTAAATGGGCAGATCAGAGGATCCCCTTCCACTTGCGAGTCATATTACATGTCATATTGAACTACCCACAATGTTATGTAAAAGACTATTTGCAATGCCCTTGTCCATAATATTGCCATGCCTATCTTCTGCATCAAAGATTCTGAAACAACTTCATTATCAGGCTGTCACAAATCTATGCTGGCAAAGGGAAAAACCTGTAACGGGTGATGAAAATAACTACACAGATGAAACTGTTCTTTTGGCCGGTGATTTAGGGGATTTCATACTGATGCCTGATCCACTCCCTTCTAGGGCATCATCAAGCCTTTCAATGCCCTCAGTGGTCTCTGGTTCTCGAAATTCTAGCCGTTCAGGTACCTCCGGAGATTTATTTTCATTTCCTTCAGGATCTGCATCAAGTGGTGTTAGTTTACCTGCTTCAGAGGAAACACCTCTTCGCAGCAGCTTATTGACTGGTCGAACTCTAACAAGGCTGCATGCACCTCGAAGTTATAACTTCAAGGATGATATGGAGGTGTTTTCTCCGCTTGTGGAAGTCCCACCAGTTACACCCTCTCTCGACAAATTGTGGGATGATCATGATGGTGGAAAGAAAGATCTGGATAGAAAACCATCTTTTCTGCTTACTTCTCGGAGGTTTGGCCTTTCAGAGGAAGGCTCCAAGGATAACCATCCAATTTTTGACTGGAAAACTACCTCATCAACCAAGCAGGTATTTCTTGACCCATCTCCATGATTCTATTTTCATATAATCTTTTATACTCCAAGATTCAACAGAGATATAGATATGGTATAATCAGCAGACAATATTTATATAATGGACCAAATCTCTAATCCTGAGCTTCATATACATTATTTTTGTTGGTAGTTTGCACACATTCTGATGGTCAATAGTTAGGAAATAAAAATCATATGCTAACTTTGACACAAGTTGCTGAAAAAGTGCTTGTTAACTCAGTATGCCTGCTTCTTTGGACATCTAAGAGTATCAAACAAAGAAGTGAGGGGCATAATTATGATCTGAAAATGCCCTTGTGTCACAGGGTGCTTTTCATATTATTCGGAGTACCCGGGATTGCCCCGGACTTACAAAGGATTATGTTGGATAGTTGCCCTGCGACACGAATAAGGTTGGGGACGTGCGACAGTGGTCGGCGTCCGGAGTGTGTCCGTGCGCGAGCAGGACATTGAGTCGTCGAGCAGAGGGATTTTAGAGAATAGTTTCGTGGAATTCTTGGAGTGGGGAGTTCCTTGGAGTGTTGGGAAGGTCTCCACCAAGTTTCACAACTAGACGGTTCCGTTTGAGTAGCGAATGATGCGAAGTATCGAGATGCTGCAGTGCAGTGACATTGTAGTAGTTTCAGAATATTGCAGAGGCAATTCCTCACTCCTCGAGTATCGGATGGGGCTGAATTGAGGACTTATAGATAATGTCGTAAGCTACTCTACGGTTCAAGCGGATAAGGATTTGGAGTTCGGATGAGGGAGTTACGCTCGATGTGCTTCCTCGGCCAATCAATGTCTAGTGCAATTACAAGGCATTATTTTTCTAAGCCTATTATAGGGGGGACAGTCCTTAGATGGGCAATGGTGGGCAAGCGGCCAGTCTTCCTCGTGCTGTCGAGCACCAAGCGTGCAATCTTCCTAGAGGTAAGGGGGGCCTCTAGGGAGCCAACTCTAAGCATTCGAAGTGTGCGAAGAGTTCCCGAGCGAGTTGGAAATCGTTAGTGCGGCGTAGGACCTTTGGGGTCTGCGTTGGGCTTAAGGTTGGCATGGAGGCTCTAGTGTGACCGGAGGGATGCCGTCGGCCATATAACTCCTCTATGTCGATTGGGCAATCGAGGCACTCACTTAAATCATACGCCTCGTGAGCTTACTCGTAAGCATTAGCTATCGGTTCCGGCTATCTTTGGGGATCGTTGGCTTGTACATGTGGTTGCGAGACAACACCACATTGCGGATTAAAGGTAATATGTCAGTATGCGAAGTAGTCCCAAACATCATGAGGGGCAAATATCTATTGATGGCATGAATCTAAGCCAAGATCTAAAAGGTTGTCCGTCTCGAGTGAGGTACTCTCAAGGGCGCCAAGGTACTGCACCTAGGAAGTCCCGAGTGAGTGTCGAGCACGAGGAATTGCACTTCGGGTATGCGAGTGACCCTTAGTGCCGAGTGCCATTGCGGGTTAAGCTTGAAGGGTATGAGATACCGACCCTTAGTCGGTCGGAGGCAAAGGACAGGCGGGTGCCTAGCGTTTTACGCAGCACAATGGACCAGTGCATGATATCTCTAATGTTGGTACTATATGAAATCTCGTAGATGGTAGCCGGACGGAGACTCGGAAGTCTCCTAGGCGCACGAGTGATTCGTGATCCGCTGCACGAATTCGACGGCCTGAACCTCAGTGAGCCGCACCCCGTGACAAGTGGTATCGGAGACCGGAATGTCGCATCCAGGTTTCAGTTGAGCTTTGTTGAAGATCTTTCTTCCCTTGAGAACCGGATACCAAAATTGTGCTGAATTTTCCTTATTAGCCATTGTAGTGGCATTTCAGCGAAGGGCTTGCAGTGCGATCTTACGTATTGTGGCAGAGTTGAGAATTTAGTTGGCAGTGGGACTTGAGCGAATGGTAGTACCTCGAGTTGGCTTTGCAATTGGGCGAATGGTAGTACCCTGGTTGTTTGGTTTCTGTCAGTGATGTTCGAAAGCTTTGTTCGGTGCGAGTTGTTGGCATTAGTGATTTCGGCGAATGGTAGTAATCGAGTTACGACGTGTTTAATGACTATTTATTCACTGCAAGTACGGTTGGCATTTGGTGGATGTGAGGCGAACATCCTCATCGGTAAATTGCGGACGCGTGAGTAATGGTGTCGGTGTAATCCAATCCGAATCGGTGTTAACCTTTTTTTTGTGGGCTTATAAGACATCTTGATCTCCTAGAAGGAGACATGCCGGTGAGCCGGGTGGTGTGCAGGCGTCTGCCAAGTTGCAGCCATGTTTGCGTAGCGCCGCAGATTGAGAGGTGATTTGGGTTTGAGACCTATTTGTGCGAGAACTTCAGTGCGGGAATCCGTCACAGCACGTTTAGGTGCAAAATTTGGGCTGAATTTTAGTGCGCGCAAGCGTCATAGCACTTAAGGTGCATCAGTTACGTTGGTTACTTGAGATTTGAATTGTTATGCGCAAAGCGCTTTCGCACAGGAGGTGCAATCGTAACACAGCCACCACGGAAGTTGCAAGAGTGGAGTGTTCAGTCTTCCTGGTTCGAGTCGGGCAGATATGAGAATGGGCATGCTCCAAGTGTGGTGTTGCATGTCCCACCCGTCTATGAGGGACAAGAGATTTGGGTCTGGCCTCCAACATGAGTGGGGGAGGGCCAGACTCTCGAGACGAAACGGGCTGATTCGAGAATGATGTTCCTTAAGGGGATTCCAAAGCCTAGAGTATGGGCTCTGTGGTTGAGGGATTTTTTTTGAAAGGGACTGAGTTATATGGAGCATTGGGCTCCTTGGTTACCGCAGAGGTGTGTCCATCTAGGACACACATGTGAGCGATTCTGAGATGGCTATTCTTGGAAGTGATTTGGAAGCCAATTAACGGGACCTATTGGTTGAAGGATTTCTGATAGGAGCAAGCTGAATGAGGTGTGCTCGTACAGAGTACACAATTATGCGTTGAGCAATAAGGCAAGATGGCCAGGTTACGAGTTAGGCCAGAGGGCCTGGGTTTGTGTCATCGTCTGAGTCAGATGACCAGCGATACCAACCCTTGAGTTTTCGTCACGCCAGGTCAGATGGCCGGTGACGCGGTGTGCCGAGAGTTAGGCATCACCTTCGAGCGGGGGAGGGTGCGTTGATCACGCGTACAACCTTCAAGCTCCTTGCCGTAGAAGTGCGATGGCCTGAGGGCCGAGTTTAGTGATATGTGTGCAGCCGTGTAGGCCTCTTTCGACTTGTGCTCGATGGCACTTGTCTTACAGAGTTTCAGATTGGGTTTGGCTCGTCCTTGATAGAATTCGGAATCCATATTATGGGGTATGGTTAGTAAGGATTTTTGAGAGGGCAGCCGCGGTGGTATTTGAGCAGAGCGCAAGGCTCCTTTGGATGGGTTCTTGGTGTTAGTGAGCACTCTTATAAGTATAATGTACTCCAGACGTTCAGGCAAATCGACCCGGTTTAATTCGGAGAACTTGTCGCTAGTCTCGGACTTGACAATGAGGGAGTAGCTTGATTTGAGCTAGAGTGGCAATCTAACACCATCAGTGGGTTTTTCGTTATATCGAGGCATGGAGAGAATGATTCCTGCCAAGATATGAGTGGGTGTGCGCCGAAGAGAGGCAACATCCAGGAGGAGATGGAGGTAGAGTGTCGGGTTCGTTGCCCAAGTATTTTCATGATGTGATGGGCAGCGCATGTACATAGAGCAGGTTGTGTGTGCATGCGTTGACGAGGACGTCAACGGATCGAGAGGGGGAGGATGTCACAGGGTGCTTTCCATATTATTCGGAGTACCCGGGATTGCCCCGGACTTACAAAGGATTATGTTGGATAGTTGCCCTGCGACACGAATAAGGTTGGGGACGTGCGACAGTGGTCGGCGTCCGGAGTGTGTCCGTGGCGCGAAAGGTGACATTGAGTCGTCGAGCAGAGGGATTTTAGAGAATAGTTTCGTGGAATTCTTGGAGTGGGGAGTTCCTTGGAGTGTTGGGAAGGTCTCCACCAAGTTTCACAACTAGACGGTTCCGTTTGAGTAGTGAATGATGCGAAGTATCGAGATGCTGCAGTGCAGTGGCATTGTAGTAGTTTCAGAATATTGCAGAGGCAATTCCTCACTCCTCGAGTATCGGATGGGGCTGAAACTTTGAGGACATATAGATAATGTCGTAAGCTACTCTACGGTTCAAGCGGATAAGGATTTGGAGTTCGGATGAGGGAGTTACGCTCGATGGCTTCCTCGGCTAATCAATGTCTAGTGCAATTACAAGGCATTATTTTTCTAAGCCTATTATAGGGGGGACAGTCCTTAGGCGTGCTATGGTGGGCAAGCGGCCAGTCTTCCTCGTGCTGTCGAGCACCAAGTGTGCAATCTTCCTAGAGGTATGGGGGGCCTCTAGGGAGCCAACTCTAAGCATTCGAAGTGTGCGAAGAGTTCCCGAGCGAGTTGGAAATCGTTAGTGCGGCGTAGGACCTTTGGGGTCTGCGTTGGGCTTAAGGTTGGCATGGAGGCTCTAGTGTGACCGGAGGGATGCCGTCGGCCATATAACTCCTCTATGTCGATTGGGCAATCGAGGCACTCACTTAAATCATACGCCTCGTGAGCTTACTCGTAAGCATTAGCTATCGGTTCCGGCTATGCTGCGGGGGATCGTTGGCTTGTACATGTGGTTGCGAGACAACACCACATTGCGGATTAAAGGTAATATGTCAGTATGCGAAGTAGTCCCAAACATCATGAGGGGCAAATATCTATTGATGGCATGAATCTAAGTCAAGATCTAAAAGGTTGTCCGTCTCGGGTGAGGTACTCTCAAGGGCGCCAAGGTACTGCACCTAGGAAGTCCCGAGTGAGTGTTGAGCACGAGGAATTGCACTTCGGGCATGCGAGTGACCCTTAGTGCCGAGTGCCATTGCGGGTTAAGCTTGAAGGGTATGAGATACCGGCCCTTAGTCGGTCGGAGGCAAAGGACAGGCGGGTGCCTAGCGTTTTACGCAGCACAATGGACCAGTGCATGATATCTCTAATGTTGGTACTATATGAAATCTCGTAGATGGTAGCCGGACGGAGACTCGGAAGTCTCCTAGGCGCACGGGTGATTCGTGATCCGCTGCACGAATTCGACGGCCTGAACCTCAGTGAGCCGCACCCCGTGACACCTTGGCAGGCTGTTGCTTGTTCAAAATGGTTATTGTCATACTTTCTAGAAATATCTATGTAAAGTTTCCAATCAAAATATGTGCCATCCTACACAATTCCTATCCTATCTTGATGGTCTATAATTTGCATTTAAAATACAGACTTATAGTTTTACGTACATAACATACCCAAGGCCCCAAACCATTATATATTACCCTTTTCTTCTGGAGAACTCGTTATTATGATGCTTTCTTGACTTCAAAAACACTTCCAACAGATACTAAAACATGATGCACATCAGGACTTCACAATTTTACATCAGAAACTGCCCCATGCAATCATCAGAGCTAGTAAAATTGATCTACTTGATCTGCCAGCTTTTAGAATTGTTAGACAGATAGATAGTTGAAATCTGTTAAATACATGCTTCTACCTTTCATAATATTTGGTAATCTTGATACATAATCTAATAATACACTGGTCCGGGATCATGCCCTACCCCTACACTCACATTGGGTGTTCTCCATTAAAAAAAAAAGAAATTTAAAAGATGACTGAAATCTGTTCTCTTTGCATATTTTCTTACATTTTTGGAATGCTTAGCAATAACATTGGGTGACATGGACATGTAACAGATATTTTTCTTTTTCTTTTTCTTTGCGTACTTTGATTTCATGTCTGAGAATTGGTTGCTTTAGAAATATCCAATTCTCAAGCAGTATAAATATGGTTCAGTTAATTACTTCCTTTAGCTATTAGGTGGATGACAAATAAGGTTTCCTTAAACAGGAATTCTTCTGGGAAATTTTCATTTTCCTAATGTATTCAAGGCTAATAATTTGTGAAATGGACTTTTGAGAGTAAAAACTTGTCTGGTTGTCTTTCAATAATACTAATCATTGCATTGTATAAGCAATTTGTGGCACCATTACTCTTTGATGGCTATTTGGGACCTGTCATCTTGCATGAAATATTTTGATGCAGTTGGAGCTCTTGCAGGATGACGTCAGTTCTACCTTCTCACAGTTAACATCCAGCCCTGCGTCTACACGTACTGCTGATTCTTCCTGGATGAATCCTCCTGAAGCCTGGGGTGGTGAGAGACTATCGGACAAGTTCAGTCACCAACGCCAGGCCATTAACATGCCTTCCCGGTTTGTATCATTGGCATCTACGAGTTCTTCGTCAGCTTTAATGTTGTCTGGATTACAAGATAGTCAGAGTACAAGCAGTTTAGCACCAGGCCTGAGCTTGTCCAATATGCGTACCAGAGAATCCCATAATGAAACTTTGTTAGAATCGTCAGAAGCTGTTTCCTCTCCTTTAGGTACAAAAAACATTTCAGCACAGTCTAACTTTGATAAGCTCGGCCCAGCTTTGTCTCTCACTAGACGATTCTCCAGTTATGCGGAGAGGATAGGCGCAACACCATCCTTCAGTGATGCATCATCTCTTCCAGTGGGGTCACCGAAATCTAAGAAAACAGGAGCAGAAACCAGGGAAGAATTTCTCAATAGCTTGCTGTCAAAGTCTGAGATGACATCTGCCATTGGAACCAGCGTCCTTGCAACTAGAAATGTAAGAACAAAGAGTGTCGCAGTCTCTGGACTTAGTGCAGTCATTTGCAAAGATTCGTCATCCATGTGCCTGTGATTTTGAGTGTATGTTTTTTGCTTTAACAAGAAATTTGGTGTTAGGACTCAGTGGGACAGTACTGTTTTTCTGCTCTTTGCATGCACAGATAGTGGAGATGTTCTAGATGATGAGTCATTACAAATGCCCAACTCTTGTTTTCCATTCAATTCTTATTTAATTTCTATAAATTTGTTACAGGGTGGAGTGACACAATTGCAGGAAGCTCCGTCGTTGCAGTCTGACACACAGCAGGGGAATTCTTTTATCCTCCAGCTTTTTCAGCGTACACTTGATGAAACTCTTGCTTCGTTTCAGAAATCTATTCATGATGACATGCGTAATCTTCACATAGAAATGCTAAGGCAATTCCATATGCAGGAGGTATACATTTGAAAATGCGTCTCATCTTTGGTCCTATTGTTACTCATGATTTCTCTAATAGTTGGAACTAATGTGCAGATGGAGATGTCCAGTGTCATGAAATTAATATTGGAAAATCAGGCTGAGCTTATGAAAGAACTTCAGTCGCTTCGAAAGGAAACGCGGCAGCTCCGAGGGTTGTTTTGAGTGTGGTTGGATCCTGAGTGAGGTTCCATCTTTTAACTGCTGTTTGATAAAGTCAGTTTTCATCTATTTGTTAAAAAGAAAGGAATTTAGTCTGAGTTGTTTTAGTATTGCTATGGGCTACTCGTGTTTTATTTAGTTTCCAGAATGATGTGAGGTTGAGGGAGTAACCTACCAAGGATGTGATAATACAGAGCAGTAGTTCTTCTTTCTTCAAAGTCAGCTCTGAACATGATGTATAGAGTTTTTTACTTGGACAAACGGGATTCACCTTCTGGTTTTACTAATTGTTGTTTATGTCGTTTGATCCAGGTCTGTAAAGTTGTCTTGGAATTCCAGTTTTATAGACTGTAAGTGAGCATCATTTCTGTGCTAGCTCATGGTTTAAGCTTTTCCATGTTTCACATTATGAAATGACATAGTGATGCTACTGGCAAAAGCCCGAGTCAATTTCATTCTAGAGTAAAGAAAAATAACCTTTTGAAAATTAGCTAAATGGAGTGCTGTTGTACTGCGAGATGCCAAATCCATTTTTAATCAACATATAGAGGGTTTTTTCTAATCTTTTATCGGTGGTGGAGTTAGGACCAGCAGGGGTCATGGTCCCTCCAACTATAATTTGTTTCAAAATATTAAATGTTAAAAGATTTATTTTTGTATTTTTCTCTTACTATGGAGCTTTGTTACAATCTTTATTCATACTATATTGCTCCTCCCAAATTAAAATCTTGGCCCTCCCCGTCTGCCATCCCAAAGTATTATCGTTGGTTTTTATGACTTTTATAATTATCATTATTTTGCTTAGTATCATATTTATTATAATAATTGTAAGTATTGTTTTTGCTCGTCTGCCGGTGGGGCACTTTTTCGATACCACAGTGTAGCCAAACAGCCAGCCTCACGATTACATCAATATGAAAAAACTTGCAGTCTTGCTTTTTACAAGACCAAAAAACCCACAAAATTTCTGCATAGCCTTACACTATGGCAGCAAACTGGTAGGATTTGATGCAGGTATACTCGAATTCGAGTTTTCAATTTTGAAAGTTTTACTTGGGTTGATTCCAGTTGGCCATAGACCTGCTGAACTTGGTTCGGGAATTATTGTGTAGCGCATATGGTAAAGCGCATTCCTACAAACTTCACAGTCGCGAGCTCGAATCTAAGTGATGCAACTTCTCTTCGTTTTCCCACATTTATTTGAGGAGATCCAACATAACACGAGTGGGTCGAGTATGGGTCACCACACGAACGCTTCAACGCATACCTGAATGTGTTCAAGCTGACTCGGCCATGAAAATGAGTCAAATTCAGCTGTCGAATTTGACCCGTTCCTAAAACCCAGGTCGAGCCCCTAGTCGACTTTCCCGACTTTACACCCCTACTGTACACTCACCTAATCCAATGGTGTATAACTAAGCTATAATATTATCATGAAGACTAACCTACTTCAGGACGGGGGCTGGCGTAGAGGTCACGAAATCTGGGTTCGGGCTGGGTCCGGGTCTGACCCGTCGGATCACGGGTCGGCTAGACCTAGACCGGACCCCATCCATATATATGAAATGTACGGATTCGGGTCTTCACGTTTTGGCCACGGTTTCGGGTCCCGTTGGACCTGCAGGGTCACCGGTTGGCCCATAAATATTTTTTTTGAGAAAAATATTTTAAGATTTTATTTATTATCATTTTATATACAAAAAAAACTAAGGAACAAACAAAAAATAAAAAAATGGACTTATACTTAATTTTAAATTTTCACTTAAAATTAAATTGTCTACGTATTCTCAAGAGGAATCGAAGTCCTATTTCGTTCTTTTACTTATCTAACTTACCTTACTTACCTTTAGTCGAAGTTGATATCGTCGTCGTCTTGGTCATCCATTTGACCCATTTGACTAGACTCTCCTTTGAGATTCTGACTTCAAAAGAAGAAAGTAATCCCACCTATTTTCTTGATCTCGTAGCTAGGCTCTTTGTTGCATCTTTAAGCATCATCCAAGCCTCAAGATTTTTGGTGTCATTAGGAATCTTCGCTCGTCCAATATATAACCTCCTTTACTGAAAGCGCTCTCAACGGGGACTGTGGTTGTGTTGCAAGAATCTCTCATGCCAATGGAGAGAGTATGAGAAAATTTGTCCCCCTTCTATGCCACCAATCCAACAGATCAAATGTACATGCATTGTTATTCTCGACCACAAAACTAGTTACATAATATCGACTGAGGTCATTTCTTTGACTGACATTACTATCACTCATATTTCTTGCTATATTATAGTGTTGTTGAAATAGGTTAGTATGAGTTTTCTAGTTTATGTTAAATGCAATGCTAGTCATAGGTCTTGCTTTTTGAGTTTCAATCCTATCTCCGTATTTAGCTATATATTCAGCAAAAAGAGTTTAACAATTTTTTCATATCTATTTTACTTGTTCAATATTAGGGATATTTTCAAATATAGTTTTACTCTCAATAGAATCCTCAATATAAGAAAAAGCCATATTAGAAAGAATATTATAATAAATCTCAAGTAATTGTTGTACTTGGGCTAAATTCAAATCGGGATATAAAACAGCACTAGTCAAGAAAACATCATGAATACCATTATAGTACTTTGACCATTTTAAACTCATATTATAAATAGCATTCTCTATTCTTGGGAACTTACTACATGCATCCATTTCAAAAATAATAAAAATAACAATGAAATAAAACTTTAGGCGAGGTGGGATAATAACACCCATTTAAATCTTTAGTTGCATTTTCAAATAACTTTTAATAATTTTATTAAATCTTTTGTTTCATCCCAAAAGGATGGCAATAAGAGAAAATCCTTCAAAATGGATTATTCTTCAAAAAATTCACACAATAATTCTTTATACTAATTAGTTGTATTTAGCATATCATAAGTTGAGTTTAGCTATGTTTTACATATGGATTAAAAAGTTTGGATTGCATTTGTTTTGATTTTAGAAATTTAATCCATTGTCTTGCTAAATATGTACGGTTATGCAAAAACACGAAATATTTTCTAATAGGTTCTATTGCAGTATATACAACATCTAAAGCATCGTGTACACACAAATTTAAACTATGACTTATACATCTAGTATGAAATAATCGACCTTGCAAAATAGAATTGCATGCGTGTATCAGAGCTGGTACACTAGCAGTATTAAAACAAGCACAATCAAAATCAATTGTGAAATTTTATGTTTTAAGCAATAAAAAGTTAAAATTTTAATAAGTGCTCTAGCTATATTATCTGCAGTATGTGCGAAACTAAATTTTTTAAAGGCAAACAATCTTTTGTTTAGGGTCCAATCATCATCTATCCAGTGTATAGTTATTCTTGTAAGATCATATTTTTTAAAGTCTGCCCAAGTATCAGCAGCTAAAGAAACTCTAGGATCTATAGATTTAGAAACTGCTCCTAATGCAATTTTATGTTGTTTGGCAAGTTACACTACAGTTCTAGTTATTGTTGTATGTGGAATTCTCTTAATAACAGATATAAGCATTCTGCATCCTATATTTTCAATCAGTATTATCCACAAATTAAAAAGTGAAGAATCTTGTGCACACAGTTTTGCCATTTGTTCTCTAACAAGTAATGCACTATACTTATAAAGTTGAGATTCGGACATACTTTGAGAGCCAACTATAGTAGAAAGTTGGAAGTTGAGTTGACTTATGACTTTTTATCGTCGTGGACCGATGCATGGTTATGCTCAAAATACCTTTTAAAAGTTCCATACCTATCTCCGACCATATACGGATATTCATTAGTGCACTAGTTGCGAAGAACCTCAATGGAACCATCCGCCATTTTTTCCTTCTTAAAGTATTCTGAAAAAAGATCGGACATATGCTTCCTTTGTACAACAGGGGCAATCTTCTTTCTCTCTTTGGTTTTCTTGCTCCCTCTTCCTATGATAGTTTTTTGCTTTTCTTCGGACGAGAACTCTTCAACATAAGGGGGTTGTTCTTCCTCTAATAAGGGTTGGCTTGCCACAGAACGCTTCAACTTTGATGTTTACGTTGGAGTTGGTACATCATGAAGAGCGCTCAAACATTGCATATGTTTAAGTTAACATGGATCAATCTCGTGATCCATTTCTTCATCAATGTGATGTAACTACTGAGGATTTGAGATAGTCGAAATCCCATGGTGTCAACTTCATTTTTATTATTAATTGTGGTACTACCATAATAGATACTGTTGGATAAAAATACCCTAAGTGTTTTGATAAATAGATCCTACAACCTGATCCTACAACAATCTTCATACAATGCTCAAAAGACGTTTGCCTTACAGTGAAATGAAGACTCAGCTTATAGCAAAATAGACTGTTGGCTACAACAAAGTCTTTTTAGGCATTTTGCTTAGGAAAAGCAAAATACAAATCCAATAGTTCAATTATAAGCCTTTAAATCATTGTGAAATAATCAATTCTTTATTCACAAAGTATTCATGATTTTCAAAGGTGCATTTGATGTTGACAGGACAACATTTGATGTGGCCATAAACTGTGGACTAAAGAGCATTTAATGAAGGTAAAAAAGAATATCTAAAGCATTAAATGCTAGACACTTTAATTCAAACATTCATTAATGTTTGCCTCGAACCACATTAAACCTTGCGTTTTTACTTCCTGTATTCACTGTTTATCTATTGCCTGTGATTATCTTATACTTACTCTTACAAACCCTGTAAGCATCAAGCTAATATGAGATCACTTAGTTGTTGTACTTACAACAACTTGCAATAGTCTTTCGCTGTGCATATTAAAACTTCATAATAGAGTACAACTTATGTAACACCCCCAAGATATTCAGGACATATTACAGTGCCGTTAGCCCCTCCATGGGACCCACAAGGCTATATATAAATGTAACCATGGACTTTGACCAACAAGGTCTAGACATAACGAAGCGGAAGACAATAAAAATCAATGTCCAAAGTAATATTCAAGATCGACGGACAAAATTAAACGGGGATTAGACCTATAACAAGAAATTAGAAAAAATCCCGTAGTACTCGAGTACTAAAAATCATTTAAGGTACAACATCTCAAATGGAAAACATAAATAGTACAAACAAGGAAATGACACAGCATCACTCTTGCCCAGAATATTCACGCCGACCTGGTACCCGTTCGTATACTCGCTTGGGACCTGAAATACATGACACGTACTTTCCCCAAATGGGGTTAGCCGTGAAATAGCTAGTGCAAGTATATTGATTATGAAAATAATATCTTTTGACGATAAGGTAGACATAACATCATTTCATCAAACTCAAGACTAGTATTCTGGAATAACTAAATCTCATAAGTCACATTACAATTATATACATGATTAACTGTGGATCACACTAGAAGCAACGACCCCTCAGAGGCCTCGTCGGATCGTCCTGAAGTGGTTAACCTAAAGATGTTCGTGGTCAGCACCAAGGGAAACGAACCCTCAGCGGACCCATCGGCCCATTCCGGAGTGAACATATACTCATACACGTCACATAGGCTTTACTTTCAAAGTCAAGAAAGTACAATCACAAATATATACTTGCCCTTGAGACATCGCGCAATGATAAATGACCGCGGTTGAAAGGACCGAAGATCTCGAACCTAAACGATCCAAGAAATAACTATCAGCAACAATAGAAACGAATTTGGAACTGAATTGTACCTAAAACCCCACCTATGATTCAAATAAAATAACATTCAATAAGGTAAAGGGCAGACCACAACCGACCCCCTCGATTCATACAAAAATGCAGAAATCATACCATAAATTAGTAGGGAAAATATGTATTTGGGATAGATAATTCATCCTCAACATGATTCTATGAGTAATACAACTTAAATCGTATGAAATCATGAAGAAACTCACAAATCTTGAAACTTAGGTTTCTAGGATGATTATCTGGATTTGGAAGGGAAAGATGAACTATATGTTGTTTAATATTCATTAACAACTCAAAAATGGTGATAGATGATGAAAGATTTGTTAGGAGTATGCCCTCAAATGCCACTCAGAGGATGCTGAGTGAGGGCATTGTACTTGTAATTATGTAAATTATTATCATAAGGCAAATGGATGTTCCTTTATTTACTAGTAGTTACTGGCATTCCTAACTCGTAAATATACATATAGAAACTAGTCCGTGTATTTGAGAGCAAAATGTTCCACCCCTTATTGGATAAGGGGGTCGGCACTGGAAAGGTTTATAGCTCAAATACTTAGTGTGTGGCACTGATTGCAAGTGGGAGATTGTTAGGAGTATGCCCTCGAATGCCACTTAGAGGATGTTGAGTGAGGGCATTGTACTTGTTATTATGTAATTTATTATCATAAGGCAAATGGATGTTTCTTTATTTACTGATAGTTACTGGAATTCCTAACTCGTAAATATATATATATATATATATATATAGAAACTAGTCCATGTATTTGACAGCAAAACATTCCACTCCTTATTGGATAAAGGGGTCGGCACTGGAAAGGTTTATAGCTCAAATACTTAATCGTTCACAAGTCGATGAAACTTGACTGGGCGTTAAGTTTATGTGAAGACTTGTATGATGTGTTCTTTGACATGGAGAGAGCCTGTCGAACACTAATGGTTAGTGGAAGCACACGTTATAGGTATGCTAATTGGAATAGTATACTCGAACCGACTCACCCTCGATTCGTCACACGGATTTCACTCCGGGACAGTCAATGACGGAATCGAAAGGTTGTGATAGGTATTCGTGAACCTTCGACTTGAGTATTTAGTAGGGATGTGCTTGTGACATCAATATTTTCATTAGAGTAGCTCGACCCTATAAACCGGAAGGCGGGTGTCAACCTTGACGTGCATCTTGATGGACAAGTAGCAGGTCCTACTGAATGCCAAGAAAGAAGTTTTCTCCTGTTAGTGAACGGGTTATATGTCCTATGCGGTTATTGGCAGATGAGATCATAAGTCTTTGGCCAAATCATTGGAGCTAGTTGTATTAGATACACGAGAGCTCGATGATCTCGATTTGCATTAACTCATGCGTCAAGTACAGATAGGGTTTGACTAACCGTGACCCTATAACTTGATCGGGACATTTGAAATAAGGGTTTATACGTATACTGGTATTCACGACGGAATAGTTTTTGAATGATCCCATCATTCGTTCTCAGTTGGGGTACAGTGTAGGCCGCCAGGCTGGCTAGGTGGTGCTACTACTCTTTGGTTCCTCCCATTGCTGACTGAGACGGACCTACCGACTCGTGCAATAGGATTGACGACGGAATAAATCGGGCTTATTCTCTCATTATGAATATTAAATATTGGATATCTAATTTGGGACATTAGATGTCTAAATCGATTTATTGGATAAATTGATTTACGTCCTAATAAATTAAATAAATTATTGGTGATTAATTTAATTCATAAATATAATTATTTCTTGGAAAAATTAATTATGTTATTTTGTATTTGATATGATTAATTAATTGGATTAATTAATTAATATAAATACATCGGTACGGAATCAGAGTTTATTTGTTTGGACTCACGGGAGTCCGAAACGGACCGAACATTTTCCTACCCTTCTAGATGGTTGCCCCACCCAAACTCACCTCCATGTGAGTCTTGTCTTGTCCACATCATGATAGGTGGAACAGCAAGACTTTGGGGGACAGGATATCTTTTAATATCATTTTTAGTTGGTACCTTTTGTCTTGATTGAAGAATAAAAGGGAAGACAACACTCTCACCCTCACCCCTTGTGCATTCAACCGTGAGTTCAAGTGAGAGAGAGAGAGAGAGAGAGAGAGAGAGAGAGAGAGAATAGTTTTCTCAATTGTCTTCATCTTCTTCTTCATTTCTTCTTGGTAGTTCTTGGAGAAAAATCAAGAAATCAAAGAGAGAAAGTGAGTTATACACTTAGAGTGCTATAATCACAATCAAAGCTTCATCATCCTAGCTCTAGTCGTATCCTCGGATGGTAGCAAGGTAATCGTCGTTCCGTTCATTTCTCCGGCGCGTGGCAAGTAGAGACGCGGTGCTTTCGGCATTGGATCATCCAAGAGCTTGCAACGGATTAGATCGTAGGGAAAGCAATCTAAAGCTTGGGGAATAGCTCAAGAGAAGGACACCATTTAATCAACGACTACAAGGGTATGCTTCTCGTATCTTTTGTGTTTCATTTTAATATTCGTATATACGTAGATCGATCGATCCTCGTAGGGATTCAGATCGAATTAATTTTTATTTTACCGCTTCCGCTCGGCCTTCGTTTTAGGCACCGAATCCCAACAGGATTGCACCAAATCGCCCTTCTCTTGTTTTCTCATCGGCTAGGGTTGAAAAGTGAGAAAGAATGCTGAAAAACGCCGCTGTCTGCACTTATATACATGGCCAGTTAGCGCGCGATAGCTCCCCGACTTAACGTGCACTAACAAGCCTAAAAAAGAACGGGACATTCTGTCTCAGCCTGTTAGCGTGCTAATGGACACCTTAGCGTGCGCTAATGAGGCAGTCCAGTGGAGGACAGAATGTTCTATCAAGCGCTAATCATGCCTTAGCATGCGCTAACGAGGCAATACAGTAAGGAATGAGACATCTTGCCTTATCACGTTAGCACACGCTAACAGCTTCAGTAGCATTCTCTAATGATACATATTAGCACGCGCTATCACTCTGCATTAGCGTGCGCTATACCTTCTGCACAGCAGCTCAGCTGTGCAGCCCGGTCAGTCCGGACATGCAAATTCGAAGATTAACAATATCCAACGAAGTGCTTATGAAGACCATTAAAATACAAACTCAAGGACTAAACCAACATGTGATTCCGAGCACCCGAAGGTACGGAAAAATGAATACAGAAGAATATGCCCGAAACTTTGGGGAATTACAAAACATCCCAAACATCCGAAAAACACCATTCAAACATCCGAAAAAACACCATTCAAGATCAAACAATAGTAAAGCTCACAACGCATTTAAAAATATTAAACGAACTTGTAGAAACATCAAAATGACAGTTTCAATCATGATTTACAAAAATCGAACCTAAATACGGAAAAGTCGCAATGTACACGGATTCAACTAAGACGGTCCCGAAACTCGTTCAAATGGCAAAAAGTGCAGAAGAAGATAGTTTCATAATGTAGATATGATTACAAGAAAGTCGCTAAAAGTGGAAAATCACCAAAAATAAAAATTACCAAAAATTGACAAAATATGGATATTACATTCTCCCTCTAAAAGGAAGTTTCATCCCGAAACTCAAGAAGCAGGTAACTCGCACCCATCTCCCAAGTCACTTTCTCGACTCCGTGTCCCGACCATTGCACTTTAATCAACGGAATGGTTTTCTGCCGGAGATGCTTCTCACGATGCTCAAGGATCTTCACCAGTCTCTCTTCAAAAGTAATATCCTCGGATACATCGAGCTCACCATAGTCGATAATATGACTAGGATCCGGTCCATACTTTCTCAACTGAGAAACATGAAAAATGCTATGGACGTGACTCAAAGCTGGAGGTAACACCAAGCGATAAGCTAATTCTTCAACCCTATCTAAAATCTCAGACGGTCCGATATACCTTGGACTGAGTTTCCATTTCTTTCCTAAATAGAAAACTCTCTTCGTCGGTGACACCTTGAGCAAAACTTGGTCTCCCACCTCGAACTCTAAGGGTCAACGACGAATACCAACATATGATTTCTATCGACTTTGGGCAATCAACAATCTATCTAGAATGATAGAAATCTTCTCCTTAGTTTCCATCAACATATCCAGTTCCGTCCCAACCAACTCCGAGGCCTGATCCCAGCATAATAGCAATCTACACCGCCTACCATAAAGTGCTTCGAAAGGTGCCATTTTGATTGATACATGCCAATTATTATTGTAGGTAAACTCGATCAACAGTAAATGAAGTTCCCAATCAGTTCTCCAGTCTAGGGCATAAGCCCGCAACATATCCTCTAATGTCTGAATCGTCTACTTGGTGTGACTGTTTGACTGCGGATGAAAAGACGTACTCAACCTCAAATCGATACCCAAGGCCTGATGGACCGCCTACCGAAAATGTGACACAAAGCGGCCGTCCCGAAATAGTTTTAGGTGTACCGTGCAATCTCACAACCTCTGCTATAAATGTGCGAGCCAGCCCATTTGGTCCCCAAGTATCCTTAATACTAAGGAAGTGTACCAACTTGGTTAATCGATCTATGATCACCCAAATCATATTCATTCCAACTTTAGTCCTTGGCATCCCAGTGATAAAGTCCATGGAGATGTCTTACCACTTCCACTCGGAAATGGGAAGCGTCTTCAATAATCCCGATAGTCATTGATGCTCGATTTTAACTTGTTGACAAGTAAAATACTGCAATACAAACTCTGTGACATCGTTCTTTATATTATCCCACCAAAATTTTTGCTTCAAATCTTTGTACATCTTACTCGTTCCAGGATGAATCGAGTAAGGCATAGCATGATAATTTAGAAGTATTCTCTATCTCAACTTCAAATCATTCGGGACAAAAATTCTGCCCTAGAATCTCAAAACACTATCCTCATGGACCATAAACCAGGGGCTTTCCCTTTAATTACATCCTCCTTCAGTTGAGTAATAATAGGGTCACTCCACTAAATCCCTTTGATGTCATCAACCAAAGACGAAGTAATTTCAAGGGTACACAACTGTCCTCGCACTATCTGAAGCCAAACTTCTATTCCCTGCTCGATCAATTCTTGTCGAATCTTTTCTTGAGGTATAAGGACCTCGAGCATCTGAAGTGATGTTAGTTTTCAGCTCAAGGTAGCTGCGACGACATTGGCCTTTCCCAAATGGTAAAGGATTTCCAAGTCATAATCCTTTATCAATTCCAACCAATGGCGCTACCTCATATTCAACTCTTTTTGACTGAAAATGTATTTCAATCTCTTGTGATCAGTATAAATCCGACACGAAGAGCCATACAAATAATGCCACCAAATCTGTAGTGAGAATACGACTGTGGCCAACTCAAAGTCATGAGTAGGAATATTTATTTCATACGGCTTAAACTACCGTGATGCAAATACTATCGTCTTATCATGCTGCATATAAGCACACACCCGAGTACCTGACCCGAAGCATCACTACATACTGCAAACCCTTTGTTACCTTGCGGTAAAGCCAAGATCGGTGCTGATATCAAATGCATTTTTAGTTCATCAAAGCTTTGCTGTCTCTCAACAGTACAAACAAACTTTTCCGTCTTATGGAGTAACTGTGTAAGCGGCCGAGTGAGTTTAGAGAACCCCTCGACAAACCGACAATAGTGTCCAGCAAGACCTAAAAAACTTCGAACTTCCTTTACATTTTTAGGTGGTGCCCAATCTCATACTGCCTCAATCTTCTGGGGTCCACACGAATTCCTTCGGCCGATATCACATGATCGAGAAACATAACCTCCTTTAACCAGAATTCACATTTTGAGAACTTCGCATATAGGTGATGAGCTATAAAAATGTCTAATACTAAACGCAAGTGCTGGGCATGCTCCTCCTCATCTCAAAAATAAATCAAAGTATCGTCAATGAAGAAGACCATACATTTATTAAGGTACTCGGTAAATGTCTTGTTCATCAATTGCATGAACACTGCTAGTGCATTGGTTAGTCCGAAAGGCATGACCACAAACTCATAATGTCCATATCTCATTCCAAAAGTAGTATTCAGAACGTCAGACTCTTCCACTCGAAGATGATAGTATCCTAATCTCAAATCTATTTTCGAGAATACTGTATCTCCCTGCAACTGATCGAACAAGTCATCTATATAAGGTAACAAATATGATAGTCACTTTGTTTAGATCATGGTAGTCGATGCATAAACACAATGAACCATCATTCTTCCTCACAAATAGGACCAGTGCACCCCAAGTCAAAGCGCTCGGTCTAATATATGCCTTCTCAAACAACTCTCCCAATTGATTCTTCAATCCTTGCATTTAAGAAGACGTCATGCGATAAGGAACCTTATAAATCAGAGCCACGTCAGGTTCTAAATCAACAGAAAATTCTATCTCTTGATCTAGTAGTAATCCTAGAAGATCATCTGAAAAAACATCTGGATACTCATTAACAACTGAAATCAAAGAAAAATCGACTTCACCCTCCTCCAATTTCAAAGCATAATAATAGCCCGTGCAACCCTTATTCAGGAGTTTCACGACCTTCTTGGCACTGATAAGAAATTTATGCTTACCTATTTTACAGCCCACAAAAGAGTACTCAAAACCATCCTCAGTTATCATAGTTGTTGGGATAAACATTCCTGTCTTGATAATTGCCAACATACAACAAAGAAGTCTCAAAGGAGTCTAAAAAATGTTACGTATGGAAGCTGTTAGGACTGTCCATACAGTCCGTCCCTATAGCAAAGAGATCTTCTATAGTCCATCCTACAGAGCCCTCATCATACAACAAAGAGACTTAAAGCATTGGATACAACATACAGGCTGAAGGTGTTTTACTTAGGAAAAGTAAAACACATCCAACAGGACTGAACAAAAGAAGCTTTAGACCGTTGTGATATAAACATTATTTATTCATAAAGTATTCATGGTTAGAGCAGCATTTATTGCTGATAGGACAACATAAATGCAGCCAGAGAGAGACAAGTCTGAACGCTCTGAAGAGCATTTAATGCGAAGACAGAAAGGATGTCTGAATCATTAAATGCGATCTGCTTTAATTCAAACATTCAACAGTCACCAATCAAGAGTCAGACGTCAACATCTCACCAAGCAACAACAGCTACATTTATAATGGATACAATTCCAAGGTTATAAATAGCCCCAAGCAAGAGGACTTATACACAGACATTACTCATTATCGCGAAAGCTCTGACAGATTTCTCTGATATTCTAGCGATTAAAAAGAAGTATATTTCGTGAGCATACAGCAATATTCAAGCGAAGAAATATACTAAGTCCTCAATGCAAACAACACAGCATACAACGATCATTCATCAAAGATAAAGCTGCTGTTTGAGATTTGTTCTGCCCTTACCGTTGAGATTATCATTAGTCCTGTGTGGACTAAATATCCTTGCATAGTCCGACCTATGTGGGAAGAATAGGGGTTTTTGGTCGATCTTAGAAGTTCGAGGGCTACCCGGACGTGTTCGTTCGTTGTTCCATTGCTCGTGATATCGAGGCAAGTATCTTGCCCATACGTTTCATGTTTCGTAGGTATAATTGTTGGTAAATAATTTTATGCAAAATCTGAATGTTTAATGAATGTTATAAAGGATCGATATGTTCTCGATAAATGTTATCTTTCAATGATAAATCGTATGCTTCGTGAATAGGGGTATTTTTGGTATATGTGTGTTAGTTTCGTTTGTTGAAAGACGTTATGATCACATCTAGTGAATATAATAGACCGTAATCATTTGCCGAGGATACGTGTTGTTATGTGTACTTGTTCGGTAAGAACGTGACGTTGTGTGTGATATTAATTATTCTCCTTGGTAAGGAAGTTGTGATCCTTAATGTTGTTTGGTATTGGTATTGGTTTGTCATTATGAGTGGTTGTTGTAAGTGACGTGCCTCGGGGTAAGATTGATGAATCTCCGGGACCCATACTTGCTAGTATGGGTCGGGCGTGACCGTAGGGTTATCTAATCGGGTATGTCTTGCAGGGACTCCGAGGTTCGGGGCTTGCTATCCCTATGCCGGGATAACTTGTGGGGTTATCCAATCCGGGTATGTCTTGCGGGGACTCCGAGATTTGTGGCTTGTTAGCGCGATGCCGGGATAACTTATGATTGTGGTTTGGTAATGGTTCTGTGACTGTTGTCACGAGGACATATGATTTGGTATGGTTTCCTATTGGGTTATTCACTCAGGTATGTTCTGCGGGAGCATCTGAGGTTCGTGGCTTGTTAGCACGGGATGCGAATAATCCTTAGGAATATGTGTTTTATGATTTGGGTCGTGGACCCTGTGTTTTATGATTTGGGTCGTGGACCATGTATTTTATGATTTGGGTCGTGGACCCCGTGTTTCGTGAAATGGGTCATGGACCCCGTGATTTGTTATCGGAACTTGTATTTTGGAAGAATGATCCTTGGGCCGTGTCCCTAAGTGTTTTTGAAAGACTTGAGAATTCATTAATCCCAAATGTTTTCAAAACTCCCGAGATCGTAAAATATTTTGTAAGAGATACATTGGGTTTGTTTCCCATTTTTCATGATTCGAACTGTCTTGGTCAAATAATTTATCTCGGGAAGCGTGTTCATGATTATTATTCTTGGAGTATGTTGTGTATAGCTTGTAATCGTATTTTATACTTGCACTAGCAAAACAGTGGAGTTTTGCTAACTCCCGAGTATTCGGGGGGTGGATGTCTGTATTGCGTCCAGGTACTTGCAGGTTGTTGGGGAGCGAATCACAGGATCGGTACGAAGGGTGATGGAAGACGACGATACTAACACATAGAGACCAATCGTAGAGTATTTTAGATAGTCTTGTTGGTTATTTCTCCGATGTGTTATTATCCCGATATATGGGAGCGTTAATGTATTCCAGCCCCTGCGTGGGTATGAGTTCTGGGAAAGAATCTTGTATGTAATAATGTGTGTGTTGTGATAAAAGACCAATTAGGTCTAATGGTCCTTTACGTAGCCATGTCGGCATGTGAAGTGATGCATTGTTTTGTATTTAGCCTGATAGATCCTCACGGAGAGGGTCTGCGGCACTGTAATATTCCCGAGTGGTTTGGGGATGTTACATTAAATGGATACCTCTATGATAAACAAGGTTCCTATGTTCTCTATTAATGAGTTTGATGACTCTACAATTAGGATGTAATCTCATCTTACAGCCATGCACGAGGAGATGATATTCGTCATCGAAGAAGGTCCAATAAAGATAATGAAGGTTAATCCTGCCACAAGGATAGAAGGACAACCTCACGCTGAAATGATCGAGAAGGAGCGCGAGCAATGGACAGCTGACGATCGCAAGCATGCGAACCTCGATAATGTAGCTAATAATGTGCTGTTTGTCACTCTCGACAAAGGCACATTCTCAAAGGTAAAGAGCTATAAGCAGCTAAGGAAATATGGGAGAAACTCAAGCTTATTTGCGAGGGTACTGAGCCCTTGAAAGAAAATAAAATTTCCAAACTTACTCAGCAATTTGAATCTTTTGAAATGAAATCTTCCGAAATGCTTGAGGAGCTTGACCTTAGATTCACTGGCATTTTCGGTGAACTTGAAGCATTGGGTAAAGTGTATACCCAAAAGGAGAAAAATTTAAAAATCTTTAGATCACTCCCTGCCCGATGGGACATTAAGACTACAGCTATGCATCTATCCTGTAATCTTAATGATATTTCTACCTTTGACCTCTTCTCTGACCTCAAAGACTTTGAGTATGATATTGATAGGAGAGAAAAGGCCGAAGAGTCACCTGCCAAGACTACATCACTGGCCGCTGTATCTGACAGGAGACACAGCTCTGCACCCAACACATCCAAATCCACACACAAGACTGTAGACAGCGACGATGACATCCCGTCACAAGATGAAATGGCCCTCCTTATGCACAAGTTCAAAAAGTTCATCAAACAGTCTGGAAAGACTCCATACAAGCCTAAGCGTTTTCACAAGGTAAGTTCTGAATCTCGCTCCTCTGGTGATTCTAACTTATGCTATAATTGCAGAAAACCTGGACATTATGCAAATAAATGTCCACACCCGAAAGTACAAAAGTTGCCAGAAGCCGAGCAACAAGAAAAGGACGAAAGAAGGCGCGTCTGGAAAAACAAGCTCAAGGCCCTGATTGATGAATCAAAAGCTTCGCCAGCATCGAACAAGACCGAGGAGTGCCTTCAGGCTATCACTGACAGTGACTCCTCCGATGATGAGATTGAAGATAAAGAATATATGTGCTTTATGGCCAAATTAATACAGGATGATAAGGATAGCGATGATGAAGTAAGTTCAAATTCATTTATTCCTGTAAATGCATCACATACCTTCCAAAACATGTTGAATGAATTCAGAAACATTCAAAAGGCCCATGATACTTTAAAACGAGAAAACATACAGCTCGAAATTTCAAACTTAGAGCTAAAAGTTGAAATGACTTGCTGAAAAACAACCATGAAAATATGTCTATTGATTGCAAAAACAGCAAGGTCACACTTGAAAAACTCACGGAAAGCAATAATCAACTTGCCCACGATCTAAATGACACTAAGTCTCATAATGAGAGCAAGGAAAATGATTTTGCTTCACTCGAAGCCAAAGTAAAAGCTCTCGAGAAGCAAGAAGGAGAATTAGAGACCATTCTGAAATCATTCGAAAAATCATCTAAACGGATGGAAGAAATTCTAAGCACTGGGCAACATGCTCATGATAAAAGTGGCTTAGGGCATAACTCATTCTCTAATAATGGAAAAACCAGTACGGTATTCATCAGGGGTGTGGAACCCATTCCCGTCCCCGAAGAGACTCCAACTCCCGAAAAAGCTACAGCTGCCCTGCGCACAGCAAAGGATGCGATTCCACCACCAGGTTCATATCACAAACAGCGGAAGCCTCAACCTCCCAGACCCGTGTGACGTAATCAACAGCATGCTCCCCGAGCATATCAAAAGCGCCAGCAACCATCTAGACAGAAAGCTATATCCAAATATCAAAGGAAAACACCGCAGTACTATCAACAGTACAGTGGGCCTAGATATTGGATACATGAGACCCGTTATCCATCGAGAAAGCAGGTCTCCATGCAGTATCAACAACAGCTCTGGGAATCCAACTGGAGACCCAGAATACAAGCTGTAAGACCTAAGGAAATGGATCCACCTCTTAGATGGAAATTGTACTGGAACCATAACCCTAAACTTAACATGCATAATTATCAAAGTTACAGCGACTACGTGCCTGCCCCATGTAGACACCGCAAAATTGGACCAAAAGTAACCTACAACAAACCTATTATTGTCAGGCAAATTTGGGTACAAAAAGTCACAAACATACATGGACCCAACAATCAAAGGGACCTAAATCTACTTAATCTCTTTCCTTACAGGATATCAAAGAGAAGGACATCTGGTACTTTGACAGCGGATGTTCTCGGCACATGACAAGAGATATAAGCAAACTATCAGATTATGTAGAAGGTCGTGGTCCAAAAGTGCGCTTCGGTGACAAATCCAAAGGAAGAACAAGAGGGAAGGGAACCCTGCTTGTAGGAAAGTTCAAAGTCACTCACGTAGCCTATGTTGAAGGCCTACAGTACAATCTACTTACTATTAGCCAGTTCTGTGACAAACAGTTCTCGGTGAAATTCTATATAGACCACTGTAGAGTGAAGGACATCAAGACCAAATAAATCGTCCTCACAGGAAGCAGGTCAGGTAGTATGTATATTGCTGACTGGAAGCCTACGAGCTCCAATGTTCCTTGTTTTGTTGCCAAAGGCACTGCAGATCAAAGCTGGCTATGGCACAAGAGGATGTCACACATCAACTTCCATAAGATCAACAAACTAGCCAGACAGGGAATGGTTAGAGGTTTTCCCGATGTGTCATTCCATAAAGACAGCGTCTGTGGACCCTATCAGAAAAGCAAACAAGTCAAAACCACCCTGAAAAGCAAATCACACCTGTCCACCAACAGGGTTCTGGATATGCTACATATGGACCTCTACGGTCCTGTAGACCCTGTAAGCTTGGGAGGTAAGAAATACTATCTTGTTATTGTTGATGATTTTTCCAGGTATGCTGGATAATATTTCTAAGCCAGAAGAAAGAAACCACAACGAAGTTGCGTGAGCACCTGAAAAAGCTTCAAAATGAGAAAGGGTTGAGTATTGTAACACCCCGAGATATTCGTAATAATTACAGTGCCGTAAACCCTTTAAGTAAGGATTTACAAGGCTAATTAAAAGAAATGTGATTACAATCTAACAATACCACAAAATTTCAAGTTACAAAACCGGTTCTAATTGATCCATTGAGTTAATTAATACAACCATATCGAAATGATATTAATAAGACACGCGTACTCGAGTACTGAAAATGAACCAAGAAGACAAATCACAAAACAAGAAACATCAACCACATCACTGAGCCATTTCATCGTCATGCCGGTACTGTGGCTGCCTCCCCGCTCCTCGGCTACCTGAACATCAAAACAAATGTCCACCCCCGAAGGGGTTAGCAAAACGATGCTAGTACAAGTATCATAATACAAATTTCATCAATGCATTATAAAACATACAAAACGGACTTCCATCATCGGAATCCAACGATGTGAATCCTCACGATTCCATCAATACAATACAGGGTAATCCAACAATCCAGCGCCCTCGGTATAGATCCCCATGATGATCCCGTCGGACCAACGCATGGTGGAAAACCCGTCCAACGATCCAGCGCCCTCAGCATAGATCCCCATGATGATCCCGTCGGACCAACGCATGGTGGACATTCGATCCAGCGCCCTCAGCATAGATCCTCATGATCCCCTCGGATCATTTACAACACAAACAATACCATTATGCATACACATGTGCAAATCAACACGATCATCGACGTAAATATCATGACAACTCAAAGAATATAATCTCATGTTCAACAACACGAATAAATCGTACACACGATCAACAATACAATATCAATAATCTTAAAATACGATACTTGCCTCAAAGATGGCAAGAACAAATCACTCCAACGAATCTCAACACACTCGAAGGCTGTCTCCTTCGATCAACGTAGCAATCCCGAACCTTAACAAAAGAAATAATATAGACTTTATCTTATGTCGTATGAATGTCTAACAACCCGGTCTATGGCCGAAAGCTCTAAAAATGCAATCTGCCTGAACTACTTAGCGTACGCTACGTACTCTACGTAACGTGCGCTAAGCCTACCCGTTAGCGTACGTAAACGATGAAGTCTATCGTACGCTAACTTATGTACCGGCAGTCCTCTCTGATCAGCCGACTGACTCGCCTGATGACATAACGTACGTTACGTACCAAACGCAGCGTGCGTTACTCATTCCCGATAGCGCACGTTAATATATACATCTTAGCGTGCGCTACCTGTGCATGGTAGTTTACTATTGGGCAGAAAAATGATCTAATGGTGATGAAACTCATGAAATCTTCAGTGATAAAACATGTCATCTCCGTGCATATTATGTTCATACGGTTTGTGAAAGATCTTTACGGATTAAACAAATACGAGATTCAAGGATATGTATAATCATCACAACACCATAATTCATCTTGATCTTCAAGAAAATATCTTAAGTTCAATCCATTTCATGTCCCAAAATGTATGATTCCATTATGTAAAGACTTAAGTTCTTGATAATCTCCATATACTGGTCAGAATCGGTTTGAAGCTTCATGAATATGCTAGGAGTTCAAACGCTAAAAGGTTCAATGGTTTATACGATGAAGAAGTACCGAAACATCGAAGATATCCTACTAACACATGATGTTCGACTACTTACGAATCTACTGACTAGATAATCCCATATCATGATCAAAACATCCTTCAAAATACTACTAATATTGGTGAAGAATCACCTATCTCAAAGTAGCGAAGAACACGAAGGAACTTGAAGAAATCCAACACCGAGAGCTTGAACACCAACCTCCAATGATCTACAATCTTCAACTCGGGCTAGGATGATGATATGAAGGGTTTAGGATGGAGAGAGTGACTCTCTATGTCTCAGAATTCGGGTTTGGAAAGTGATGAAAGCTGAAAAAGAAAAGAAAAAGGGTGCTGTCCTATATATAGAAAATGGTTATTAGCGCGTGCTAGTCCATATTCATAGCGTGCGCTAACGGCTATACGAAACTTACTGACTTCACTGTACTCAGCATTTAGCGTGCGCTATCCTCATATCATTAGCGTGCGCTACCGCGTTGACTTGGCTTTTCCCGAAAGCCGTCCAGGTTCATCCCGACATAATCCGACCAAGATCTGTGGCCTGATCTCACCTACCAACACGTCTCAATCATGCTGACTACGTATAGCGTGCGCTAAGGTTCATATATAGCGTGCGCTACTAAACCCAAATTAGCGTACGCTACGCCTAGTCGATAGCGTGCGCTACAAGTGCAAAATCACAATATTGAACACAATCATGCAATCATGCGCTTAACAACACCGGATCATGAAATACGGAGAATAATAATCAGATCAAAATACAACAAATACAATATCACAAGGTTCAATTACACATCAGAAATCTCGGGTATTACATCCTCTCTCCCTAAAAAGAAGTTTCGTCCCGAAACTTAAGATGAAAACAACTCCAGATATTTAGTCTTCATACTGTCCTCCGTTTCCCAAGTGGCCTCTTTAGCTCCGTGTCGTGACCATTGTACTTTAACCAAGTGTATTGGTTTATTCCTCAATTGTTTGATCCGACTCTCAAGTATCTTGATTGGTCTTTCTTCGAAGGTACCGTCATTAGCTATCTCGATTTCGTCGAAATCAATGATGTGACTGGGGTCTGGTACATACTTCCGCAATTGGGATACGTGAAACACACTGTGAACGTGACTCAGCGATGGCGGTAAGGCCAACCTGTATGCTAAATCCCCAACTCTCTCGAAGATCTCAAATGGTCCGATATATCTCGGACTTAGCTTACCTTTCCTCCCAAAACGGAAAATTCCTCGTGTAGGAGACACCTTCAATATTACGTGGTCCCCAATCTCGAACTCTAGCAGGCAGCGACGCACATTAGCATAAGACTTCTGTTGACTCTGGGCAGTCAACAGTCTTTCCCGAATCAAAGCTATCTTCTCTTGAGTTTGAACTATCAATTCCGGTTCCGTCCCGATCAAGTCCGAAGAATCATCCCAGTACAGGGGTGATCGACATCTTCTCCCGTACAAATCTTCAAATGGTGCCATCTTAATAGAAGCATGCCAACTATTGTTGTAGGTGAATTCAACCAATGGCAAGTGAACTTCCTAATCAGTTGACCAATCCAAAGCACAATCTCTCAGCATGTCTTCTACTGTTTGTATAGTCCTTTCGGACTGACCGTCTGTTTGGGGATGATAAGCCGTGCTAAAGTTCAGCTCGGTCCCTAAAGCCCTGTGAACTGCCTTCCAAAAGTGCGACACGAAGCGACCATCTCGATCTGAAATAATGGTCTTCGGCGTCCCATGCAATCTGACTATCTCTACAATAAATACTCGTGCCAATTTCTCTGGTCCCCACATGTCTTCAATTCCTAGGAAATGAGCCGACTTGGTTAGTCGATCAACTATAACCCAAATCATGTTCATTCCCGTCTTGGTCCTTGGCATATTGGTGATGAAATCCATTGAGATATCCTCCCACTTCCACTCAGGAATCGGAAGCGGTTTTAACATTCCGACAGGTCACTGATGTTCAATCTTAACCTGCTGAAAAGTCAAA
Organism: Orobanche coerulescens; assembly: GCA_033398695.1. NCBI lineage: Eukaryota > Viridiplantae > Streptophyta > Magnoliopsida > Lamiales > Orobanchaceae > Orobanche > Orobanche coerulescens. The sequence continues at coordinate 71,329,526 of CM065816.1, read as the reverse complement.
CACTTCGAAACGTACTCTGCTACGTCCTTCTTCATATTTCCCCCCCCAGAAGTTTTGTTTTATATCCTTATACATCTTACTACTGCCTGGGTGAATAGAATAGGGAGCGTTGTGAGCTTCCTTCAAAATTGTCTGTCTCAAATCCTCATCATCGGAAACGCAAAGTCGACTTTGAAATCTCAGAACTCCATCATCTTGTATCACGAATCCTAGGGCCTTTCCTTTCTTTACTTCGTCACATAACCGAAGGATTAGAGAATTGTTCAACTACTTAGATTTGATTTCCTCGACTAGGGACGAAGTCAGTTCCATCACATATAGTTGCCCTTGGATTTCTAGTGACCATACTTCAATCCCTTCGCGGATCAGTTCTCGTTGAATGCTGGTTTGGGATGTAAGTGCTTCCAACTGTAACACCCCAAACTAGGCGGATATTACAGCGCCGTGAATTTCCGACTGGGACCCACCAGGCAAATGAAAATGATGAATTAAATAATATAATTGTAGTACCGAACCACATTATATTACCAAGTACTCCGATGAGGAGTTTAAGTACAACACACCAGGATAAAACCGAATACTAGTATATTTTATATGGAGATAAAATACACCACCCTGAACAATTAAACATCTCAAACGGAATTTGCAGCGGAAAATACAAATGACGGAAAAGACTGAAATGACTGAAACAAACGGAATAACTGGGCCCCCCTACTAGTATCACTAGGACTCCTCGCCGTCAGCATGCTCTTCCCGTGCCTTTGCCTTGCCGTGACCTGAAAACCAAAATTCCCCAAACGGGGTCAGTTACACAGAACAACAATCCTCAAGGGTTGAAATTACACAATCATGATATATCTGAAGTCAGTCCCTTGGGCAGACCGTCTAGACCGATGCTGCGCCTTATTAGACAGCTGCGAATATCCTTAGTTATGAATTACGCTGAAGAGGAGTACCATAGTACGCCCGTAGTGTTCTGTGCAAGTGTACAAGACAGATGACCGGACACACCCGTCCTTGTACCTAATTAGTCTCACGGAGGTAACCGTTACCGTGTGCACAGTCCAATGTATCACTCCCAATACATGGCCATCATGTGCCCGACTAAAAATTCCACACATCCGCACCCGGCCACGCAATATGAACCCAGAAGGTCATATGAACGAGAATGACCATAATGAATATCAATGAATAATAATAATAATCTGACAAGGTCAAAAATGACTCACCGATATTAAAGTGATAATGAAGTGATTGATAGTTTCAATGAAATGATTGGAACCGCCGTTCCTCGCTAATGAAGTGATTATTCAACAATAACAAGTCTCAATATGATTAATAAAAGGTTGAATGATGAATGAGTTATGATTATGAATGATCAACAACAAAAGGAATGAATATCCTTTTAACCGAGTAAGAATTAACTTACACAATACCGATGAAGAATGGCCTTCCTCGAACAAATGTCCTAAATGAAGTGTCGGTCGCTCGAACAACCTTAATTCAATACAATTACCAACAATCCGTTCAATATACGAATTAAACACGAATATAACGAACTCAAAACGTCGATACGATTAAACCAAGTTCATTGGGGCATTATATCGAACACTTTGTGGCCAAACTTCGATTGATTACAACTAAACCTAAATAATACCAACCTCAAATCCCCAAGAAGTGTTTCAAACCAACAAAACATCTTCAATACGATCAATAATCCGTTATGAATATCCAAAAACGTGATTATAACAACAATTAATCGAAAATCCCCAAATCCAACTCGATATTCAAAGTGTTCTTGAATAATCCCTCAATAATCCAATGAATCCTTATACAAACTCATAATCATATACATATCCCTTCATATAACATGATTATAACGTCCAAAACATCATATCTCAACACAAAATCGAAATCCAAGGTGTTGAAGAAATTACCTCTTGAAGATCCAACCACTTCGATCCGATGAACACGAGTTAAAACGAGTATCCAAGCTTCCCAAATGAATAAAGATGATGAAAATTACACACTCAAATGATTGATGATGGCAAAATCTCTCCCTCAACCCTCTCTCTCGGACAAAAGTGGAGAAAAGAAGAAATGAGTAAAAATGTCCCGGCCAAATCCTTAAATACTGCCGGAAGTTACGGCCGTAACTCGGCCCTCTTCAATGTCCTAAAAACTTTGAATCTATTGCTACCCAAAATATTATCCGGAGATAGATATTGCTGGAATGGATGGATAGCAAACAATGTGCGAGAGCACTTCCGTAGAGAAAGTAAGTAACACAAGATTTGCCGGGGTTGTTAGTCCCGGGCTTGAATGCTCTCGCGAGATGTTATTAATATGAATATTCGGGGATACAAGTATTGATGTTAGAATACTATTACAATGAGTGTAACGATTCTAGTTATCTTAGCTAGTGAGCGTGTAGATTGCCGGAAGAACCAGATGTGATGTTCTGTGAGTTCTTGTAACAACGTTGATGAACTGTGACGGACGTGAGAAATCGACAGTCTCTCGCGGCGTGTAGTTGCTATATATTTGAGCTCCGGGGTTTGTGAATCTGAACTGTGGAGACTTCTTGCCTCTGCCGACCGTCTTCTGGTTAAGAGGTGCTGAGAGAGAAATCCTGAAGTAGATTCCGGTGAGGAAGCCGGGAGCCTGAGAATATGTATGTTTGTATGAATTTACGTGAATGAAGCTGGAACGGATTGCCAACTGAGAGTTCTTTCTGAGCAGAATGGGGAACAAAAATGTGAACCTTTTTTTAGTTGCTGGACGTTCTCTATTTATAGGACTGGGACACGCTGGGCGATCGCCTCTGCTATATTATAATAAGCGGGCGATCGTCTTTTAATACATGGACTGGTCCCCTTAAAGTCCGCACGAGTTGCTGGAAGCCAACTGTGCGGTCTAATGAGAAGCCTATACGCATCTGAGTCGCTGTCACGGGCGGTCCCACCTTGTACCTTTCGGCGGGTTTGTCGGTAAGTGAGTAGGTGATGACAGGCTATGGTCAACGATCGATGAAACGCGGCGCCTGTCGCAGATCTGCACATGGGAGCTTCTTTGAGATCCAGTCCTTGTGGACTTTGACGAACGAAGGTCTTGTTCGTGGCGTAGGACGATCATCTTAGGTCGGACACCAGAGACGGTCGCTGGACGCCAAAGGCGATCGCCTAGAGAGTCGATCACTAGATGCTCGAAGATGGACTGTTATCTCCACTTAGGCGTGTTCTCCGTATCATGATTGGTTGTGGATTCGGTCGCTCGGCTTTGCAGTCGATCGCCTGTCGAGGTGGATAAATCTCGACATAACAATTGCCCCCCAGCTCGCTCCGATGTTGGAAACGTGGGGTGAGGTGGTTCTGTTAGCGATCGCTGAATTATGATGAGTGACCCTGCATTTTACTGAACTGACGATCGTCATTGATCGGTTTGATTCTGAATTTGGATGACCTGGCCGGTCGCTGAAATGAGCGGGAAATGATAATGGATGCGGAAAAGTCTCTGCACACGTGTAGGGTTCATGTTGGAGGATACCGACGGTTAGATGTGACTCCTCGTCTGGCGTGTCCTTGAAAAAATGCGTCGCGGGTTTCAAGGGAGCATTAATTGTGACGTTTGCACTCCAACCCTTGAGATTTCCCATAATTGCACGGAAGTCCCTTCTACCTCCTATAAAAGGGCGTAAGGTTGCAGCGTTAACACCCTTATGAGTTTATTACTGGAGAAAGAAGGATTTTGGTGAAGGATATTTCTGAGAGATCCGACTGCTGATCGTCGATCGATTCCATCCTTGGGTAAGAAAAACTCCTTTTCTCCTCTTTTCTTCGAGAATGACTGGAACATCTTCTTCACACGGAGTGGGCACCAGCTCCGCCGCCGGGGCATCGACTTCCCGGGGAGGATCCTCTACTGACTTCCATCTGGAGATGGCCGCTGAGGCTATCCGGGCCGGAATTGACCCTGCGGAAAGCGAGGCTTTTTTTAATGAAGCCGACGTCGCCAAGCAGGCGGCGGTCGAGCGGAGGCGCTCGCAGATGGAGAGGGATCTGGCGGTTAGGGCCCACTGGGAGCAGCACAGTGCTTTCGGCCGGGCCTATATGGCTTTTGCTGAAATTATGGAGAGGTTGGCCGGTCTGTCTCCTAAGTTCAATTATCGGGAGTACTCGATCGCTAATCCTTATCAACCTCCTAAGCGATCGCTATTTCGGGCTGCGCAGCGATCTCTATGATCTCTTGGCCAAATCAGGAGTTCGGCGACCAGGAAGTACCTGGCCGTCTGGAGGACGAGGTTTCATGTCGCTTCAGACGTGGATCTGTTTGTGCTGGCTGAGAATGAACGGGCCGATCAGCCTCCGGAGGGCATGGTCGCCGTGAACAAAGCGATCATGGAGGCAGGGCTACGATTTCCTTTGTCGTTCTCCATCTCCCATCTGCTGGCTGCTTGGAACGTGGCGCCACTCCAGTTGATGCCGAATGCTTGGCTCCAGATTATTTGCACTCTCACCTTGTTCGGCGGTCACCGACTGTACCGCCTTCCTTCGCCGTCGGAGATGAACCACCTATTCAAGCTGACGGCTCAGAAAGGGTCGGTCAGAGGCTATCATATTCAAGGCCGATCCGGTCGGTTGATCCTCGGAGTCCCGAACAAGGCGCGGGGCGACCCAGCGAAGTGGTTCTGGGTCGCCGGTGCGTGGAAGGCTTCTGCGAGCGACAATCCTACGGGCGAGCTGGAGATCCCCACTAGCTTTTGGGAGAGGAATCCCGGTAAGGGTTCAGACTCTCCCTTTGTTCGGATATGTTCTGAACTGATCTAATTTGATTTCGTTATTGCAGGTTTCCATATTCCAGCGATCGAGGAGCTGCCTTTTGATTTCCTGGTTGTCTGGGAGCGGATACGGAGCTTGTCGGACGACGACTTGGATGCTATCCGGATCAACAAGGAGAGTCGTTGGTTGTCGGCTCGGCTATTCCGTTTCCCGAGACATCTCTCAATATCAGGTATGAGTTTCTGCGATCTTCAATTGCTTGGCGGTCGTCTTGCTTGAGGAAAATGTCTAACTGTTGTTCGACTGTCTTTATTGTAGAGGTCCGCTTTCCTCGCTTCTTGGAGCCCCCAACGGAGATAGCCATGTCGAATCCTGGAGTTTTGGGCCGTCTCCGCCACAAAAAGTCATCTCGGGCTCCTCCTGTTGCGTTGCCTATCATTCCGGAGGTGGAGCCTCGCGTGGAGCCGATCATGGCTGAGGAGGAAGTTCCTGAGGAGGGCCTTCGAACGAACCGCAAACGGCCGAGGTCGAAAGAAACTCCAGTTTCTGCCCCTGCCAGCGAGGTGCCGATCCCCGCGCCTCCAATCACCGTTGTTCCTCCGGAGAATGAGCCTACTCCCTCCGCGACTTTCTTACGGGAGATGGTGATCGCCGATGGTGAGACCCCTCGAGGGAAACCGTACTTCGGTCGCGACCCCGAGAGGGCTGAGAGGTAGACATTGCTTGTTGAGTTGAAACTTGTCATCCACGTAGGAGATGTGCTAACTCCTGTTGTTTTGATGCAGGGTCCGTAGAACTGACCCAACTTGCCCACCGATGGTGGTGGATTTCTTAGCGAGCCGATCTCCTCGCCAAGCCTGTGATATCCCTTTATACGTCAACCGGGCCGTTTCTGCTCTGCCGAAAGCCTGGACGATGGATTTAGATGCGATCGCTCGTTAGCGATCTGGGAGTTCGATGCAGGCTGCTTTCGCTCTCTCTCTCCAGGCTGCGACAATGGCTGCTCAGGCTGTGCAGGAGTTTGAGGGGCGTCCTTCCACTACTCGCCTGCAGGCGGATCTCGAGGTGGCTCGAAAAGAGAACGCCGAGTTCGCTGACAGGATCGTGGCGATGGAGAAGGACTCCCTGGATGTAGCCAAGCGGGCGAGCCATGAACTTGAGTTGGCGAGAAAGGATGCTGAGCAATCCCGGGTGACGGTCGATCGATTTTGGGACCGGATGACAGATGCCGTACGGTCGCAGAAGGCTGCTGAGAAGGAGGCCGATCGACTGAAGGTGACTATCGCTCGGATAAATAGCGAGCTGGCGGAGTCGAGGGGAGAGACGGCTGCGAGGGAGGCTGAGCTCCAGGGTTCGCAACAGGCGATGGCGGCGCTGAAGGGGGAGCTAGAGGCGACCAAGGCCAATCCATTTCTTAATGTGGAGTTCGTCAGTGAGTTTGCCTATTATATGGCGTACGCTGACTCGCTCCGAGCCGCTAAGAAGGGCGAACTGGAGGTCGGCCCTCTGGCCGAAAACTTCAAGGCGTATGCGTTGGAGCACCCTCTTCATCCCGACTTCTCCGTGCCGATCTTGGATCTCGCGGACATCGGTGTGGACCTGAGCTGGTACCCGATCCCGGCGAACCTTATTCATCCTGATGCTCCAGAGGATGGGGAGGCTGCTCCGCAGGCTGGCGAAGGGTCGCAGACAGATCTCGGGGCTGAAGGCGAAGGCCAGGTAGGGGCCTGAGGCATTTCTCTTTTAATGTTTTAGCTCATTGCCTTGTAATTTGTAGCTTTCTTTTTGTAGTACTTAGGCCTTCGGGCGACCATGTATGTACCTTTGAGATTTCAAGTAATGAAATGAATGTTTGGTTCTTCGATTTATCACTTGAATGATTGCTATTTTTGAGTCTTTTGCTTGACTTTGTACAAATGTGTGAGGAGAGATTGTTGCAAGTGTAGGTCTACATGAATTGATAAACTCATATAGATAACTTTTACAACAAATTCGATCGCTGCACAAACATCTGACTAATGCCAATCTCCGTATGTAATTGAATAGGGACGATCGTCGTATAGGTATCTCCGCACTCTTTTCCCCCTTGTTTTTGTTCATTTAGTGAAAGTAAGGGGACGGAAATAAATCGTTGAGTGAGCGGTCTTCAAATTTGTCGAATCCTCGAAAGGAGCCGTCCATCTCGGTCTTGAGGAGCCGTGCACGATCGTGGAGATCGATAGACCGACCTCCATGACCGTGTCTTATGCACGAGCGACATTCCGTCTGATGGCTAAGTTCTCGTGACTTACTTAATTGGTAGGGTCCTCTGAAGGCTGCGCCTCGCCTCATATTTAAACGAAGGGCGTGCGGTCTTGGTCTGGAAGATTCCTTGCGCGGGGCATCGTCGGATTAAGCAACTCCACTTCCGCATCTTGTTAGCTCTGCTTCCACCTCGTCCCGCCATGAAGATGGCGACCCTCGACGGTGTACGTTGAGACGGGGGTAGGGACGCATCGCATTGTCCGGGTCCACCAAGTTAGATGATGAACCTTTGAGGGCGAGCGAGCGTGTCTACTAATTAATTTTGGAGGGCACTCAGACTACGCCAGCCTCGTATTCAAACGAAGGGCGGGTGATCGTGGCCCAAAGGGACCTTGCATGGCCGAAGCCGTCGGTTCCATCGACTACCAGGACCATGGCTGCACTCTTCTACCTTGGATCGTCATGTAGATGCCAACCTTAGACGGTGTACGTTGTGCGGGGGAGGCGATCTCGTGTCTTAGTCCACCATGTTAGATGATGAACTGTAGATGGCGAATGAGTCCTCCGGTTTTTCGAAGCATTTGTTCAGGCAGTAGCCTTTGGTTTGATGAGGTGGGAAATCGGGGAGAGACGTCCGAGGTTCCCTTCTCTTGATTGAAGCCTACGGTCGCCGAGGTTGATCGAGGGGTCGGCTCGTATGAGCTTCCCAGCCTGTTCGCGTTCGACTCGGGCGACCGTGTTGGGAGATAGGAGGGGCTCCGGCTAAGCCAATAAGCTGTCCAACTGGCCTTCCTCGAACAATTTCCAGAGTTTTTTGAGGAGGTCGCGGCATTGGTTGGTGTTGTGGCCGGGACTCTTATGGTAGGCACAATATTGATTGTGGTCCAGATGACTGTGGTCCCTTATCGCCTTTGGCTTGTTCAGCGGTTCGCGCCCTTTGACGGCGTAGTAAATGTGGGCCAGAGTTCGGTTGAACGTATGGAGGAGATGGGCTTCCATGCCCTCGAAGGTCTTGTGATCTCCGGGCCTCTTGGAGACCGCCTTCTGGATTTTGGCGATCGCCGTCTTTCGGACAGGAGATGGCGTTTCCTCGCCTAGGCGGAGGGTGAGCAGCTTCTGCCTGGCCAGAAAGTCGGCAGCTTTAGCGCGGAAGATCGCGTAGGTTGGGGGGATATCCTTCGTTAGATGCCTAAACATGGGTGAGTGACCGTAGAATCCCCACAGGACCGAATAAAGAGCGAGCTCGTCACTGATGGGCTCGCCGGAGAGGACGATTCATCTACTTGGTTGATGTAATCCGTGTCGGATTCGTCTTCCCCCTGCCTGACTTTCATCATGCGGTGGGGGCCTTCCGGTCTGGCGACCTTGGCGGCTAAGTATGACGTGAAGTCATTCGCCAGTTTCTCAAAGGAGATGATTGATCGTGGTGGTAACGAGACGTACCGCCTATGGGCTAGCTCGCCCAACGTTAACGGGAAGATTCGGCACTTGGTTGCATCTGATGCCCCACACCCAGTCATGTAGATCCGGAACTTACTTAGGTGGGTTTCGGGGTCTGATCTCCCTTCATATAGAGGTGTTTTGGGAGGAGCGATCCTTGGTTGCACGGGGGCGAGCTCGATGTGGGCCGCGAGTGGCTCGGTCGGTCTGATGATCTTTTTGCTGGTGCTTGCCCCAGTGTCCAAGAGTGCTTTCATCTCGTCGAGCTGACGTTGTATAGCGGCCATCGCTGTGGCCTAGCTGTTCGCGGCTAAACGCTCGGAGCGGGAGCCGAGGCGATCAAGTACTAACCCCCTAGCGTTCGGAACGGGAGCCAAGCGGCTGATCTGTATTCGGCTGGGAGTTCGGTAGGCCGAACTCCTGGTGATGGACTCGGATTCCGTCGTCTCGTGGTTGGGGCCAGAATGCCCCGGTCGCCATGATGGATCGCTCCCCAGGCGACTTAATACGGAACTGTCCGACCTTGCGAGAGCCTTTTCTCATGACTTGGGGCTTTCTGACGATCGCTCGCCCAGTAGCCCCTTGAACTTCCGTTTGCCCACGCGGCGGATGGCTGAGGGAGTTATAGCGGGCGTCTCGCATGCTCTCCGTCGCTCCTTTAGGATGGCCATAGCCTCCTCGATCTATTCTGCAGTTTGGATCTGATCGAGTGAGAGGCTGGGACCACCCCTCAGGTGCGGGATCGAGAGCCTCGCATTCCTGCGATTTCCCTCTGCTGTCGGCTGGGGCTCGGATTGAGCCGGGATTAGGTGTCCGGTGGTTTGGAGAGTGGCTCTCTTCGATGTAGTCGCGGACGTCATGATTATGAAGGCTTTCTTTGAAGCGCAGTGAGTGTCACTTCAAGTATATGCCCCGAGAACAGTGAGTGTTCTTCGGGACGGTAGGAAAAAAAATGAAGATTTCGATCCCCTTCTTCTAGCGCCAATTGTTGCTACCCAAAATATTATCCGGAGATAGATATTGCTGGAATGGATGGATAGAAAACAAAGTGCGAGGGCACTTCCGTAGAGAAAGTAAGTAACACAAGATTTGCTGGGGTTGTTAGTCCCGAGCTTGAATGCTCTCGCAAGATGTTATTAATACGAATATTCGGGTATACAAGTATTAATGTTAGAATACTATTACAATGAGTGTAACGATTCTAGTTATCTTAGCTAGTGAGCGTGTAGATTGCCAGAAGAACCAGATGTGATGCTCTGTGAGTTCTTGTAACAACGTTGATGAACTGTGATGGATGTGAGAAATCGACAGTCTCTCGCGGCGTGTAGTTGCTATGTATTTGAGCTCCGGGGTTTGTGAATCTGAACTGTGGAGACTTCTTGCCTCTGCCGACCGTCTTCTGGTTAAGAGGTGCTGAGAGAGAAATCCTGAAGTAGATTCCGGTGAGGAAGCCGGGAGCCTGAGAATATGTATGTTTGTATGAATTTCCGTGAATGAAGCTGGAACGGATTTCCAACTGAGAGTTCTTTCTGAGCAGAATGGGGAACAAAAATGTGAACCTTTTTTTAGTTGCTGGACGTTCTCTATTTATAGGACTGGGACATGCGGGGCGATCGCCTCTGCTATATTATAATAAACGGGCGATCATCTTTTAGCACATGGGCTGGTCCCCTTAAAGTCCGCAGGAGTTGCTGGCAGCCAGCTGTGCGGTCCAATGAGAAGCCTGTACGCGTCTGAGTCGCTGTCACGAGCAGTCCCACCTTGTACCTTTCGGTAGGTTTGTCGGTAGGTGAGTAGGTGATGACAGGCTGTGGTCAACGATCCTTGAAACGCGGCGCCTGTCGCGGATCTGCACATGGGAGCTGCTTTGAGATCCAGTCCTCGTGGACTTTGACGAACGAAGGTCTTGTTCGTGGCGTAGTACGATCGTCTTAGGTCGGACACCAGAGACGGTCGCTGGACGCCAAAGGCGATCGCCTAGAGAGTCGATTGCTAGATGCTAGAAGATGGACTGTTATCTCCGCTTAGGTGCGTTCGCCGTAGCATGATTGGTTGTGGATTCGGTCGCTCGGCTTTGCAGTCGATCGCCTGTCGAGGTGGATAAATCTCGACACAACAATTGCCCCCCAGCTCGCTCCGATGTTGGTAACGTGGGGTGAGGTGGTTCTGTTAGTGATCGCTGAATTATGATGAGTGACCCTGCATTTTACTGAACTAACGATCATCATTGATCTTGGGATTCTGACGTTCAAAGACCCAGTTTGCCAATTTGTAAGAAAATTGGATAGGAAGCTTCTCCCTGACTCATAGAAGGTGTTTAAGCCGTTTCAGAACGTAAAATCAGAGGAAGATGTGAGCCACAATCACAACTACTGTACATATACGTGAGTATCTTTTATTTTTGTCGTATGGTGAGATTTTCTGAATAAAAAAAAGTGATACACAATAAATGCATTCATTATTCTATTGAGTAGTTAAAGCGCAATTAACGCAATCACAGATTTGTTAAAAATTTTTACCTTATTTTTCTCTAAATAAACATTGTGCTTGTTTCTTTTATTCATCCCTCAAAAATTTGTGGAGAAACTCACAACAGCACTATGTGTCCCTTAGTGCAACAGGAGCATTCATTCCCACCACCAGAACAAGTGGCCTATGTTCAGAATTTCCAAAGGCAAGCATACAATCCTTACGGGCGAACATACAATCCAGGGTACAAAAATCATCCAAATTTTTCTTATGCAAACAACAACAATGTGTTGAATCCAACGCATCAAGAAAAGAAGCCCGGGTGGGAAGAAGCAATCACGAAGCTAGCCGAACAAAAAATGAAGTATCAACAACGCAATGACGCTTCAATTAAAAATCTGGAGACACAAGTTGGCCAAATGGCCAAAATACTTTCAGAATGATCCCATGGCATGTTACTTAGAAATACCGAGGTAAATCCAAGGGAGAGTGTCCAGGCTATCACAACAAGAAGTGGAGTGCAGTTGCCCGATATTGCTGTGGAAAATCATCTGAAAAAACAAAAAAATAAACAAAGTCGAGAAATCGAAAAAGAATATGAATCAGGACCTTCATCTCAAAAAGGTCCAGTTGCTGCCAAATCTTATGTTCCACCTATCCCTTTTCCTCAACGGTTGAAGAATCACAAGCTCAATGCGCAATTCGGCAATTTTTAGAAATTTTCAAAAAGCTACACATCAACATACCTTTTGCCGATGCTCTAGCACAAATGCCAAGCTATGCCAAATTTATGAAAGATATTCTTTCTGACAAACGAAGGCTTAAAGAATATGAAACTGTCATGCTAGCAGAGGAATGTAGCGCAATACTACAAAAGAAGTTGCCACCCAAGCTAAAAGATCCGGGAACTTTTACAATCCCATGAACAATTAGTGAAGTGAATATTGACAAAGCTCTTTGTGATTTAGGGGCAAGTATCAATTTGATGCCCCTGTCAATTTTCAACAAACTAAACTTGGGAGAAACAAAAGCAACAACAGTTTCACTATAATTAGCCGATCGGTCAATCAAATATCCACATGGGATAATAGAAGATGTGCTAATCAAGGTTGATAAATTTATATTTTCTAGCAAATTTTATCATCCTTGACATGGAGGAAGATCAAGATATTCCTATTATCTTGGGACGGCCATTTCTTGCAACCAGACATGCTCTTATTGACATCTACGAAGGAAAGCTAATTCTTAGAGTGCAAGACGAACATGCCACCTTCAATGTCCTAAAAACTTTGAATCATCCCTCCACAGATGATTATTGCCTAAAAATTGATGCAATTGATGCCAGAATATTAACAGCATCTTGGGATTCTGATGTTAAAAGACCCAGTTTGCCAATTTGTAAGAAAATTGGATAGGAAGCTTCTCCCTGACTCATAGAAGGTGTTTAAGCCGTTTCTGAACGTAAAATCAGAGGAAGATGTGAGCCACAATCAAAACTACTGTACATATACGTGAGTATCTTTTATTTTTGTCGTATGGTGAGATTTTCTGAATAAAAAAAAGTGATACGCAATAAATGCATTCATTATTCTACTGAGTAGTTAAAGCGCAATTAACGCAATCACAAATTTGTTAAAAAATTTTACCTTATTTTTCTCTAAATAAACATTGTGCTTGTTTCTTTTATTCATCCCTCAAAAATTTGTGGAGCAACTCACAACAGCACTATGTGTCCCTTAGTGCAACAGGAGCATTCATTCCCACCACTATGTTCAGAATTTCCAATGGCAAGCATACAATCCTTACGGGCCAACATACAATCCAGGGTACAAAAATCATCCAAATTTTTCTTATGCAAACAACAACAATGTGTTGAATCCAACGCATCAAGAAAAGAAGCCCGGGTGGGAAGAAGCAATCACGAAGCTAGCCGAACAAAAAATGAAGTATCAACAACGTAATGACACTTCAATTAAAAATCTGGAGACACAAGTTGGCCAAATGGCCAAAATACTTTCGAATGATCCCACGGCATGTTACCTAGCAATACCGAGGTAAATCCAAGGGAGAGTGTCCAGGCTATCACAACAAGAAGTGGAGTGCAGTTGCCCGATATTGCTGTGGAAAATCATCTGAAAAAACAAAAAAATAATCAAAGTCGAGAAACAAAAAAAGAATATGAATCAGGACCTTCATCTCAAAAAGGTCCAATTGCTGCCAAATCTTATGTTCCACCTATCCCTTTTCCTCAACGGTTGAAGAATCACAAGCTTAATGCGCAATTCGGCAATTTTTAGAAATTTTCAAAAAGCTACACATCAACATACCTTTTGCCGATGCTCTAGCACAAATGCCAAACTATGCCAAATTTATGAAAGATATTCTTTCTGACAAACGAAGGCTTAAAGAATATGAAACTGTCATGCTAGCAGAGGAATGTAGCGCAATACTACAAAAGAAGTTGCCACCCAAGCTAAAAGATCCGGGAACTTTTACAATCCCATGTACAATTGGTGAAGTGAATATGGACAAAGCTCTTTGTGATTTAGGGGCAAGTATCAATTTGATGCCCCTGTCAATTTTCAACAAACTAAACTTGGGAGAAACAAAAGCAACAACAGTTTCACTGTAATTAGCCGATCGGTCAATCAAATATCCACATGGGATAATAGAAGATGTGCTAATCAAGGTTGATAAATTTATATTTTCCAGCAAATTTTATCATCCTTGACATGGAGGAAGATCAAGATATTCCTATTATCCTGGGACGGCCATTTCTTGCAACCAGACATGCTCTTATTGACATCTACGAAGGAAAGCTAATTCTTAGAGTGCAAGACGAACATGCCACCTTCAATGTCCTAAACACTTTGAATCATCCCTCCACAGATGATTATTGCCTAAAAATTGATGCAATTGATGCCAGAATATGAACAGCATCTTGGGATTCTGATGTTAAAAGACCCAGTTTGCCAATTTGTAAGAAAATTGGATAGGAAGCTTCTCCCTGACTCATAGAAGGTGTTTAAGCCGTTTCTGAACGTAAAATCAGAGGAAGATGTGAGCCACAATCAAAACTACTGTACATATACGTGAGTATCTTTTATTTTTGTCGTATGGTGAGATTTTCTGAATAAAAAAAAGTGATACGCAATAAATGCATTCATTATTCTACTGAGTAGTTAAAGCGCAATTAACGCAATCACAAATTTGTTAAAAAATTTTACCTTATTTTTCTCTAAATAAACATTGTGCTTGTTTCTTTTATTCATCCCTCAAAAATTTGTGGAGCAACTCACAACAGCACTATGTGTCCCTTAGTGCAACAGGAGCATTCATTCCCACCACTATGTTCAGAATTTCCAATGGCAAGCATACAATCCTTACGGGCCAACATACAATCCAGGGTACAAAAATCATCCAAATTTTTCTTATGCAAACAACAACAATGTGTTGAATCCAACGCATCAAGAAAAGAAGCCCGGGTGGGAAGAAGCAATCACGAAGCTAGCCGAACAAAAAATGAAGTATCAACAACGCAATGACACTTCAATTAAAAATCTGGAGACACAAGTTGGCCAAATGGCCAAAATACTTTCGAATGATCCCACGGCATGTTACCTAGCAATACCGAGGTAAATCCAAGGGAGAGTGTCCAGGCTATCACAACAAGAAGTGGAGTGCAGTTGCCCGATATTGCTGTGGAAAATCATCTGAAAAAACAAAAAAATAATCAAAGTCGAGAAACAAAAAAGAATATGAATCAGGACCTTCATCTCAAAAAGGTCCAATTGCTGCCAAATCTTATGTTCCACCTATCCCTTTTCCTCAACGGTTGAAGAATCACAAGCTTAATGCGCAATTCGGCAATTTTTAGAAATTTTCAAAAAGCTACACATCAACATACCTTTTGCCGATGCTCTAGCACAAATGCCAAACTATGCCAAATTTATGAAAGATATTCTTTACGACAAACGAAGGCTTAAAGAATATGAAACTGTCATGCTAGCAGAGGAATGTAGCGCAATACTACAAAAGAAGTTGCCACCCAAGCTAAAAGATCCGGGAACTTTTACAATCCCATGTACAATTGGTGAAGTGAATATGGACAAAGCTCTTTGTGATTTAGGGGCAAGTATCAATTTGATGCCCCTGTCAATTTTCAACAAACTAAACTTGGGAGAAACAAAAGCAACAACAGTTTCACTGTAATTAGCCGATCGGTCAATCAAATATCCACATGGGATAATAGAAGATGTGCTAATCAAGGTTGATAAATTTATATTTTCCAGCAGATTTTATCATCCTTGACATGGAGGAAGATCAAGATATTCCTATTATCTTGGGACGGCCATTTCTTGCAACCAGACATGCTCTTATTGACATCTACGAAGGAAAGCTAATTCTTAGAGTGCAAGACGAACATGCCACCTTCAATGTCCTAAACACTTTGAATCATCCCTCCACAGATGATTATTGCCTAAAAATTGATGCAATTGATGCCAGAATATGAACAACATCTTGGGATTCTGATGTTAAAAGACCCAGTTTGCCAATTTGTAAGAAAATTGGATAGGAAGCTTCTCCCTGACTCATAGAAGGTGTTTAAGCCGTTTCTGAACGTAAAATCAGAGGAAGATGTGAGCCACAATCAAAACTACTGTACATATACGTGAGTATCTTTTATTTTTGTCATATGGTGAGATTTTCTGAATAAAAAAAAGTGATACGCAATAAATGCATTCATTATTCTATTGAGTAGTTGAACCGCAATTAACGCAATCACAGATTTGTTAAAATTTTTTACCTTATTTTTCTCTAAATAAACATTGTGCTTGTTTCTTTTATTCATCCCTCAAAAATTTGTGGAGCAACTCACAACAGCACTATGTGTCCCTTAGTGCAACAGGAGCATTCATTCCCACCACCAGAACAAGTGGCCTATGTTCAGAATTTCCAAAGGCAAGCATACAATCCTTACGGGCGAACATACAATCCAGGGTACAAAAATCATCCAAATTTTTCTTATGCAAACAACAACAATGTGTTGAATCCAACGCATCAAGAAAAGAAGCCCGGGTGGAAAGAAGCAATCATGAAGCTAGCCGAATAAAAAATGAAGTATCAACAACGCAATGACGCTTCAATTAAAAATCTGGAAACACAAGTTGGCCAAATGGCCAAAATACTTTCAGAAAGATCCCACGGCATGTTACCTAGCAATACCGAGGTAAATCCAAGGGAGAGTGTCCAGGCTATCACAACAAGAAGTGGAGTGCAGTTGCCCGATATTGCTGTGTAAAATCATCTGAAAAAACAAAAAAATAAACAAAGTCGAGAAATTGAAAAAGAATATGAATCAGGACCTTCATCTCAAAAAGGTCCAGTTGCTGCCAAATCTTATGTTCCACCTATCCCTTTTCCTCAATGGTTGAAGAATCACAAGCTCAATGCGCAATTCGGCAATTTTTAGAAATTTTCAAAAAGCTACACATCAACATACCTTTTGCCGATGCTCCAGCACAAATGCCAAGCTATGCCAAATTTATGAAAGATATTCTTTCTGACAAATGAAGGCTTAAAGAATATGAAATTGTCATGCTAGCAGAGGAATGTAGCGCAATACTACTAAAGAAGTTGCCACCCAAGCTAAAAGATCCGGGAACTTTTACAATCCCATGTACAATTAGTGAAGTGAATATTGACAAAGCTCTTTGTGATTTAGGGGCAAGTATCAATTTGATGCCCCTGTCAATTTTCAACAAACTAAACTTGAGAAAAACAAAAGCAACAACAGTTTCATTGTAATTAGCCAATCGGTCAATCAAATATCCACATGGGATAATAGAAGATGTGCTAATCAAGGTTGATAAATTTATATTTTCCAGCAGATTTTATCATCCTTGACATGGAGGAAGATCAGGATATTCTTATTATCTTGGGACGGCCATTTCTTGCAACCGGACATGCTCTTATTGACATCTACGAAGGAAAGCTAATTCTTAGAGTGCAAGACGAACATGACACCTTCAATGTCCTAAAAACTTTGAATCGTCCCTCTACAGATGATTATTGCCGAAAAATTGATGCAATTGATGCCAAAATATGAACAGCATCTTGGGATTCTGACGTTAAAAGACCCAGTTTGCCAATTTGTAAGAAAATTGGATAGGAAGCTTCTCCCTGACTCATAGAAGGCGCTTAAGCCGTTTCTGAATGTAAAATCAGAGGAAGATGTGAGCCACAATCAACTACTGTACATATACGTGAGTATCTTTTATATTTATCGTATGGTGAGATTTTCTGAATAAAAAAAAGTGATACGTAATAAATGCATTTATTATTCTATTGAGTAGTTGAAGCGCAATTAACGCAATCACAGATTTGTTAAAAAATTTTATCTTATTTTTCTCTAAATAAACATTGTGCTTTTTTCTTTTATTCATCCCTCAAACTTGTACTTTTCTTTTTTTTTTTCTCTCAAATAAGTTTCTTTTCAAAAATGGAATCATCATCTTCCACAAAAAGATTTAACTCAGTCTGCATTTTTGGTGGAGCTAGTTATGGAATAGAGGCATGCTTTACTGAAGCAGCCCACAACTTGTGTCGTACCTTAGGAGAAAATGCATTCATGTAGTTTACGGAGGAGGAATTCTAGGATTAATGGGACGTGCTGCTGCTTCTGCCTATATGGAAGGAGTAAAAGTGTTGGGAATAATTCCAAAACCTCTGGCTGAAATTAAAATCACCGGGGCAACTATTGGAGATGAGTTTAGAACTGTAAATATGCAAGATCGCATAACTCACATGATGAATAATTCTGATGCCTTTATCACCCTTCCCGGTGGTTTTGGCACTCTTGAGGAACTTTTTCATGTGGTTACCAGAGCTCAGCTAAATGTTCATAAAAAACCAATAGGTCTTCTTAATGTCAATGGTTTCTTTGATGGTTTACTATCTTTCATCGACTACTCTGCTGATAAAGGTTTTATTTCCGAGCGTGCTAAACGAATCATAGTCGTTGCAACAACATCAGAAGAACTAATCAATAAACTCATTGAATTTGTTCCTCAACCAGATCCAGCTCTAGCTAATATTGTCTGGATGGAAGATTTTACCGTGAGAAAATAAAAAGTGGATTCATTCCTCTCTCTTTGATAACCCATATCGGACATATTGTTATTTTTACTTTCTGTCGTGTGTAAAAATCGTGCTAAATGATGGCAGCTTAAGAAGTTTCTTTTTGATCTCTTGATACGCATCTATTCGCGATTTATGTATTGTTATTTTTATTGCTGTAATTTTTATGATTTTTTTTAATAAAAGCATTGATGGCAGCGTAAGGCGACTCTTCGGACTTTCCTGAAGCGCATCTTAAAAAATATGTTATACTTCCGGGTATATTTTATTTTTATTTATTTTTATTCTATTATTTGCCTCGTATATTTTTTTTCTTGCAAATCCAAAAAGGCGTTAACTCAAGCATCAACTTCCATAACAGGGAGTATTCTGCTTTTCTCCCTTACTTTTTATTATTATTTTTTTAAACCGAGGACAGTTTCTTTTTCAAGTTTTGGGGTGGTGTGTATTGATTATTTTGGTGTGTTTGGTATTTTAGTGTGTTTAGCTTTGATTATTGTGGTGTGTTTTGATTATTTTTGTTATTTGGCTTTAATTGTTTTTAGTGTATATTTATATATATTTATTTTGTTTATTTTGATTTGTGAGATTTCTAGATCTGGCCATAACACTAATAAATTAGCTATATACAAGCTTCTAAATCGTTTTAACCGGTTAAAAAATTGTATATTCCAAATTTTTTGAGCCTTTATCTCTCTTTCCAAGACTTGTAGTTATCATGTACAATCGAGTCATTCGTTACCTTGAGAAAAGAAGAATCAGTCGGTTGATGAAAAATAGAACTGAAATTTACTTAATTTGAGGAGTTTTTGATTTTTCATTCTTAGCTAATAAACAATTTTTCTGCAAAAATTCTATTCCCTAAAAAAAAGTCATTGGTGAAAGGAGGCTAGTTGAAAAACAAGGAGAGGTGTTGAGCAGCAACAACTGCCTAATTTTGGGGGTCCAAAATATTGTAAAAAAAAATAACTATGAAAAATAAAGGACTAACCCATTGTTGGTGCGTAGCTGCCGTCTCACACGAGATGGAAAATGTGTTGGTGAAAAGAGCTATACGTTAGCAAATAACGGTGTGAAAGCTATCACCTAAAAAAGATGGAAAATGTGTTGGTGAAAATAGCTACACGTTAGCAAATAACGGTGTGAAAGCTATCACTAAAAGGGATGTAGATTATGAGCAGATTTGAATTAATTGGTGGCTGAATTTCAATACACTCAATTTTGTGAACAATCACAATATTTGATGACGTCGACGATATTCTTTTTCGTATTTAATCGAAAAATAAACGAGTGATTGAGAGCAACCATTAAAGGGAGTCGTGTGTGTCACGAGTGGGAAAGAAATAATCAACCTTTTGGGGGGAAACCTTGCATTTTGGAACTACAAAAATAAAACCGTGTTTTAACTTCAAAATCATTAGTAGATTTATTTTGAATCTTGATTCATTTCTATCTGCTGTATAAAGCTGGTTGTTGTGTATTAATGGTATTTTGATCTTCTTTTTCTTTATATATAATTATTTTTCTTAATTTGTGTGTTTTATTAATTTATGTGCTATTTTTAATTTTACATTGAGTGTGAATAATAAAGAGTCTTGCTCGGGACTAGCAAGAATTCAAGTTTGGGGGTGTGATAAGTGTCCATTTTATACACTTATCCGTGATTGGTATTGATATATTTCACCCATAATTATGAGTTAGTCTACTCGTTTTTGTTTTAAATTAATTAGTTTTTAATAATTTTATTTTTATAGGATGAAGATGTAAATTTACCCTTAATTGGATAGAATAACTGATTTGCTCAAAAAATAACATGTTTATAAAATATTATATTTATTGAGTTTTATGTATTCATGTTGTAGAGATTTACGAGACGAGTTCGGCAGTCTTTCCGGATTCAAAATCAGAGTTATATATCAAAAGTTATCATCAGAAGATTTGGGGCGAAAACGCAAGAGTCTAAGAAATTCTGGGCTGAAAATGAAGCATGAAACTCCATACGAGCGTAAAAATAAAGTTACGGTTGTAACTCACACAACAACTAATGTGCAAAAATCCGAAGCCATGTTACGGCCGTAACGTCCAAAGCTTACGGCCGTAAGTCCTCATAGTTACGGCCGTAACTCCTCAATGTTACGGCCGTAACTCTTGACAGATGTATGATCATTTTTAAATCTTTTATACTTTTGGTCTATTATTGAGTGGATGGATGACCTTGATCCGATCTAATGTAATAATGCTGGAGTTTTGGAGCTATTAGATGACTTTAGGTGTATAGATAGACCCCTTAGATCCATCATTCACCATCCTTCATCTTATATTTTTCCTACTTTGTAATATTTTTCTTTGTGTGAAGAACACACTTGTGTTCTTGAGAGTGTATGTAATAGTATTTTAGCTTATGTTGTTGAGGGAGTTGATTGCTTCTTTCTCCTTTATCTACTAAGGGAGTTAGGATCAATTTTTTCTCTTTTTCAACTAATAATGACCACCCAAGCTTGTAATATGTTGAATAAACCCTTCATGGGCTAAGTTATCCTTAGCTGGGATTATAAACAAGGTTTGTCATGTTATTTAAGTTTGTATAAAGATCTATTATGGATTACTTATTATTGTGTGTGATTTTCATTGTTGTACCAATCTTTATTTATTTGGTCAATAAATGATGATATTTATGGTCTTCATATATTTTGAAAGAAAATATGTTGATTAGATCAAATGATTTTCACTCTAAGTTGTTCTAGGGGATAGAAATATACCTTTAGACCTTAGATGATTCTTTGAGTTATTTTCATAAAACCTAATGCTATGTATTGAAGCCAATCAACATAGAAATATAGTGGATTGATTCAATATATAAGGGGCGTTTTGACATTCGAAAGAGGAACCGTCTTTTTAAGGAAAATCAAATCTACACAATATAATAAGTAAATACATCTTATGATCTCCTATACATCTTCTATAACTAATGATGAACTAAGTTTGTAATCCCAACTATTTTATTTTACCTTTTATTAATCTATTATTAGTGCAATCTTTCATTTTTTTTAATTTTGGAACTATTATTGCATTTTCTTGCAATTGTCAAACCAAGTTCTTAAATTGTTTGTTTCACTCATCTAAATCTCTATAATAAATAGATAAAGTGTATAATTCAATATATAACCTAATTTCCTCGTGGGATCGATAAACCGGACTCAAAAAGTCCACTTACTACTTGATGCGATATCGTGCACTTGCGATAGTTACACAAAAGACATGTTAATGAATCACACTTTGATCCTATAGGAGTAGAAGACTTAACCCAGAATATCCAAACACTCTCCACTAATGACCCTCTAACTCCTGTAGAGCCTGTCGTAGACTTAGATATTAATCCCACAGCTATAAGATCAGAAGTAGTGGAAGCCGACACTGTACAAGCTGAAGCTAAAACTACAGAACTACAAGATACAGTACGGGATGCCGAACTAGAACCTGACAGGATATGGTTGAGAGATCACCCACAAGAATTAATTATAGGAGATATTAATGCTGGTGTATCTACCCGAAGAAGAATATAGAGTACACAAGGAAGTGTACTGTGTGCGCAAGAAGAGATCGATTCTGAGAAATCTCCATTTCCTATATGGAAATCTCAAATTGAACTTAGGAGACTAGCTATGTACACCTTAGCTATATTCTTAGCTCAATCCGAACCTATTTCAACCAATGAAGAAGAGCTTAATGGTCTCGAAAGAAACAATGTATGGTATCTAGTACCTAGGCTAGAACATCAAGCCGTAATTGTAACCAAATGGGTATTTAGAAACAAGAAGGATGAGAATGGACTTGTTATTTGGAACAAATCCCGTCTAGTCGCATAAGGCTACAGACAGCTTGAAGGCATAGATTACGATGAGACATTTGTCCCTGTATCCAGACTAGAAGCCATCAGGATATTCCTAACTTTTGCCGCCCATAAGAGCTTTATAGTATATCAAATGGATGTTAAAAGTGCATTCCTGAATGGAGTTCTCGCCAAAGAAGTCTATGTTGAACAACCACCAGGGTTTGTCAACAATGAAGGCGGAGACCTAGTATACAGGCTACGAAAAGCACTGTATGGACTTAAGCAAGCACTTAGAGCGTGGTATGTGTAACACCCCCAAAATTTACTAGGGCATTACAGTGCCGTGAATCCCGTGTGGGACCCAAAAGGCTATTTTAGGAAATTGGTAATTTAAATAAGGTATTACAAAATGGGTGAGTCTGCGGTTACATAACATGAAACGGGATGTCTTGAAAGAAAACATAATTCGAAACACGATTATTACATAAACAGAGCTTTCGGAAATTTAATTAAAACATGTGGTAGCAGAACTTTATCTTAACACCGTTCAAGCCTGACCGGAACCCTCGGGAATGTCCTACATATATTCAACAAATTTACCTGACACGACGAATCATGCCAGACAAACCGGGACCAGATAATGATAATCAATAGCATCATTTCACAACAAAACTCACCATTCGATAACACCGTACCACATAATATATAGATGATAATTCACAGTATAGCCGACGTTGTCTTTCTCTTTTAGCACATAAACCCCAAGGTCGCAACCAAGGGTCACATAAGTATCTGCATGGAAATACTCCGGAACGTGGGTGCCATTTTAGGTCTTATCCCGCAACACATTTCCACATAGGTACAATTCAGGTTTTACTCCCAACACATCGGCCCATTCATAACACAATTTATAGAGAAAGACAATCGTTCGGCATTCATCACGCAACGGCACATGTTTTTTGAATATTGTAAATAAAATTTACATAATCCGAGCAAGGTTTCACTTGCCTTAATTCCGACGGTAGGTGCCTTACGAATATTTGAACTTCCACGACCGATCGAGTTCAACCTAATCACATATTCCTTGATTAACACTTCGTAAGGATAACAACGAATAAGACTAGTTTCCCATTCCCTTTCCTAACCGAATTCTTAACTTAGTTTGATTTTGCAAATCTAATATCATGATTCTAAGCCCACTAGCAACATGCATTATGACATTGTTCGATTATTTGATTATCGATTGTTATAACAATTTGCTTAACAAGATTATACCCAACATTGCTTCGGCTGTCAACAATTGACTACAGTAAAATCGAATTCCATTATCTTCTAATTCAATTCTCTATTTCTAGTTCTCAATTAGGTGGGTTACCGTTTTACACAATGATTTCAACGGTCGATTCTAATGATGGTAATAATATCAAGCTCGATTCCACCTAGTTAAATTAACGTTTGATAATTATTCTAGCAAGGTGGGTTTCAACGAGTTTAGCATACGGTAGTTGGATTCATAACATTATTTCTCCTACAATTGATTCATTATAGTTGATGTTTTCAAGGTCGATGTGAAATTCGCATATGATTATTACAACAAGATACATGAATTAATGGTTCGAGAATGAAATATACTTACAACGATAGTTTTGATTACTATAAGTTCATCCGGTTTGATTGTCTACAAAAGTTAAGCAACGAAACTACCCAAATACCCGTAATCCAATTGACATAACAATAATACCGAAATATAATCTTTAAGGATTTGCTAGACTTACCTTAATGGACGAAGAACAATGAAGAACGATGACGAACCAACAAAGAACAATAAGGAGGAACGAAGAATGGGTCGATCGACCTAGATAATCTTCTCCGGAGCTTGAGTAATCCTCTCCTTTATGTAAAAGCAAGTGTTTTGGAAGCTAAGAATCATCTAAGGGATTCGGAAGGGTTTTAGGAAGGCTGCACAATTGTTCTTGGCCAATAGAAATGAAGGAGGAGGTGTTAATTTATAAGACACAATTGCGTTTTACGTACGCTATCACCCAGGGGTTTACGTATGTAAAGAGCATTACGAACGTAATGTCTTCTATTTAACATACGTAATGGTCGATCAAAGGCTACTGCCAGGACTGCCCCCACCTATAACGTACGTAGGGAATCAGAAAGTACATAAGCAACCTTATAATAATGTACGTTAAGCTCGACAATTAACGTACATTACAAGCAGTTGACTCATTTGTCTTCTAGCCCACCGAAAGTGCCCAATCCGTGTCAAAAGACAGATTCTGGTCAGAAGACCAATTCTCGCCTTACGTACATAACCTAATCGTGTTAACGTACGTAATTCCGCAAATCTAACGTATGCTATGCATGTCAAATATCGTATGCTAGTCACTCAGTCACTTAGTTATTTTATCGCATTTTAACCATCTCAAGTGACTACCTTTTCACTCGTCAACAATTCTTTGGGGAACAAGACGTTGGCCACCGTCATATTCGCACCGATAATCGTTAAACGGCGTCAAGGTACGTCACCTCCGTTCCATTCACATCACACGTTTGTATCACAATAACACTTTAATGAAACCACGTAATATAATAAGACAACATCGCCAATGATAGAAATTGCATTATAATCTATGAAGTACATGGTAATTAAAGCATGAAATACCCGTGGTATTATAGTATGAAACCCCGTCCCTATACCTTACTAATAATGGATTTGAGAAAGGTGCTGTGGACAAAATCTATTTAAAATACAAGAAGGAGATGACCTGCTAATGGTACAAATATATGTCGATGATATTATATTTGGTTCTACTAACCTTGCTCTATGTCAAAGGTTCTCTCAGCTCATGCAAAGTAAATTTGAAATGAGTGTGATAGGAGAACTTAGTTATTTCCTAGGATTGCAGGTGAAGCAATTGCCTACTGGAATCTTCATCAACCAGGAGAAGTACAGCATGAGCTGCTCAACAAGTTTGGGATGAACAACTAGTGGCTAAATGCTCTGTTCCGGTCACTTTCTGAATTGGAATAAAATGTGCTTTTTTTGTTAACCGATCAACGATAACCCAAATTGTGTCCTTTCCTCCCACCGCCGTTGGTAACTTAGTAACAAAATCCATTGATATGCTTTCCCATTTCCACTTCGGAATGGGTAAGGATTGCATGATTCTGGTTGGTCTGCGGTGTTCAATTTTACTTGTTGGCACGTCATACAATGGGCAACGAATCTAGCCACTTCCCATTTCATATTTTTCCACCAAAAACTCTATCGTAGATCCTTGTATAATTTGCTTGCTCCAGGGTGAATGGAGTAGGGAGTGGAGTGTGCTTCTCTCAGTATAGTTTGCTTCAGCTCGTCATTTAGCGAAATATAGATCCTATTCTTGAACCTCATCAAGTCCCCCTGGATCTTATAGTCGGAAACACTTACCTCCTTGATTCTCGCACCGATTATACGTAGTTCGGGATCCTCCATCTATGCTAGACGTATCTCATTGAATAAGGATGAGTGTATATTGATTGAGCACAATTGTCCTTGACTGCGTTGTACCTATACTTCAGTTCCAGTCCTCCTGATGTCTTTCTGTAGTTCGGGTTAAACCGTTAGGCTAGATAACACTGCTTCCTGTGTAGTTTTTCGACTGAGTGCATCAGCTACGACATTGGCCTTTCTGGGGTGGTATGAGATTTCCACATCGTAGTCTTTGATTAGCTCCAACTAGCGCCTCTGCCTCATGTTTAATTCCCTCTAGGTGAAGATATATTTCAGAACCTTATGGTCCGTGAAAATCTTACAAGTGACTCCGTAAAGGTAGTGACTCCAAATATTGAGGGCGTGTACCACTGCGGCTAGCTCTAAGTCATGTGTCGGGTAATTCATTTCGTACGGCTTCAATTGTTGAGATGCCTACGCAATAACTTTGTCGTTCTGCATGAAGAAACGCCCCAGCCCATGCTTAGATGCATCCGTGTATATAACGAATCCTTCCGTACCCTGCGATAACACTAACACTGGAGCAGTAGTCAGCCTCCTCTTGAGTTCATCAAAACAAACTTGGTACTTTTCCTTAGTATGTTCGTTAATGGTCGAGCGATATAGGAAAAAGCCTCGACGAATCTTCGATAATAACCTGCCAATCCTAGAAAACTCCTTACCTCCTTGATGTTCTTCGGCGGATCCCAACTCATTATCGTTTCGATCTTCTATGGATCAATTTTAACGCCTTCCACCGAGACAACACGTCCGAGGAAAATTACTTCCGGCATCCAGAATTCGCACTTGGCAAGTTTTGCGTAAATTTGGTGTTGCCTTAACACGCTCAGTACCTATCTCAAATGTTCTTCGTGTTCCTGTCGGCTTCTAGAATAAATCAGGATGTCGTTAATAAGAACCACGATGCACTTATCGAGGAGATTGATTAAAACTCTGTTCATTAACTCCATGAAAACGGCTGGGGCATTGGTCAAGCCGAATGATACCATGATATACTCATAATGTCCATACCTCGATCAAAATGAAGTGTTTGGTATATCTTCCTCCCAAATCCTCAATTAGTGATATCCGGACCATAAATCGATCTTTGAAAACACAACCGCCCACTGTAATTAATCTAGGAGATCATCGATCCTCGGAAGTGGATAACTATTCTTGATAGTGACCTTGTTTAATTCTCTATAGTCGATGCACAAGCATAGAGAGTTATCCTTCTTTTAACAAAGAGTACTGGCACGCCCCTGTTAGGAATACTTGTTAGATTTTGATGATGTCATTAATATAAATTCAAATGTTTATAACTTGGCAAAAATGTAAGGAAGAACCAAATGAGTATATTCCATAGGCCAAATAATGTTAAGTGCAAAACTTGGCAAAATGTAAATAAGAACCAAATGAGTGTCTTCTATAGGCCAAAGATAAGTTGGGCTAAAAATCGGCTAAAAGATCAGCTGAGTTCATCAGAGAGATACAACCGAGTCAAGTCAGAGTAGTTCTGGTCAACAAGGATGTTTGACCAGACTGCAATCAAGATACCTCAGACAAATCATCTGATCAGTCAAGTCCTAAACAGTGTACATCAGAAAGGTCCAGACTGCAGAGAAGTTAACTGCACATCAGCCTAGTCGAGATCAGCCAAGTACTCCAAGTCCACGTCAGCATGCGTTGAAAAGTCAAATATTACGGAAAGTCACATGCAACGTGAAGAGACAAATTGGAGAGATTCCCGCAAAAGAGATGAATGAAATTAATCATCCAGACCCTCCTTGAAGACTTTAATCGTATTATATTCAAAAGATTCGGCGCATCACATGCAGAGTCTTCACAACGGTCGGAAGATAGATTAAAATATGGGAATCCAGCCTTGCAACATTCAGAAAATAATAAACAAAGAAGTCTCCCTCCAACGGACTGATTTGTTACAGATTTGCAACGGCTATGAAGGAATGCTCATGGATCAACACCTATATATATCCAAAGATTTGAAGTTGAGCAACTACCGGTGCGAACATACTTTCAAGCGATCAAAGCATTCAAGTAATCTAAAAGCGAAATACAATATCGTGAAAAGAGCGGTTCTAAAAAGTTCATACTTGAAGAAGCTCTTAGTTGGAGAAGACAAAAACTCGTGTCTTAAATCCTGAGTTCGGGGTACTTCACTGGTTGAAGTTCGAGACTGTAAAGGCATCCAAGGATCGAGGATCAAGAGGTGCAAGGCAGTCAAGCGTGTTACAACGGCACGGATTTCCACTGGTTGGAAGCTGTTGTAGTTTGGTTGAATCAGTGTAATATTTATCACTGGTTGAGAATTATAGTGAATTCATCTCCAACTGGTTTGGAGAAAAGTGGATCAGTAGAGGATTACCCCACCTCTGAGACCACTATAATTGCCTGTGTTCTTTACTGTTTTATAGCATCATACCTTAACTGCTGCATTCATCATTAAGTGTTTCATTAGTTGTTTTGTATTCGTCATCAGCTGATTTCCGCACGTATTAAGAACAAACGACTCCAAGTCATTTGTTTATCCATCAGCTAAAGAAACTTACTCTTTGTGAAAAAGAGTTTAAGAGTTTGAATAAGTCTATTCACCCCCCTCTCTAGACTTATTCCTGGACGACTTGTGACCTACAAGTGGTATCAGAGAGGTTGGTTCATTTATTTCACGAACCAGATCTATATCGGAGATATATCTTTACTCTCATTTTATAATGGAACACATGCATTCTAGACTCCCTGTGTTTTCATTTGACGAGTATGATCTTTGGAAGATAAGGATGCAGGCACACTTATCTTCAATCCATGATGACATGTGGTGCATCATAGAGGACGGTCCATTCATCTTCGAGAAGGACAACACTACAGAGGAGATCGCAGCAGGGAAGCCAGAGAAGATCCCAAAGAAGAGGACAGAGCTAACTCCCGAAGAAAGAAAGCTAGCCAATCTTGATAACCGGGCCAGAGATGTGCTATATCAAACTCTTGACAAATCCACCATGGTCAAGATCAAAAATTGCAAGAATGCCAAATAAATCTGGGACACATTAGCCTTAATGTGTGAAGGAACGGAGCTGATCAAAGAAAATAAGTTGTCAATTGCTATTCAAAAATTTGACAACTTCAAAATGAAGAATGGCGAATCCATAGACCAAGTGGACACAAGGTTCACTGAGATTATCAATGAAATCAACTCCCTCGGCAAATCTTATGGAAATAGAGAGATGGCGCTGATGGTTCTAAGATCCCTCAATCCTGAATGGAGCATGAAGGCAGTGGCCATGAGAGAATCCAAGGACCTCAATAATATAAAAATCCAAGAGCTGTTCTCTGATCTGAAGGCTTATGAGTTCGAGCTTCCAAGTTCATCCTCAACTGAGCCTGCAGAGAAGGGAATAACCTTTGCAGCCGAGTCCCCCGCCAAGAGCTTATCTGATGTAAAGCCTCCAAATCCATTAGATTTTGAGGAAGAAATGGCATTTATAATGCAAAGGTTCAGCAACTTCCGGAAAAACTACTCTAAATACAAGAAAAATTATAAGGAGAATCCCAGAAGGAACCAGAAAGCCGGAAGCTGGAAGGTGGAGTGCTACAATTGTCACAAGACAGGACACATCCAAATCGACTGTCCTGATCTCAAGAAGGACGAGAGCAAGAAGGAGGTGGGCAAAAAGGAAGACAGAAGGAAGGCCCTCATCGGAGAAGATCAGGATCATGTAGAATCAAGCATCGGATTCTTTTCTGATGATGATGAAGAGTATGACTGCCTGATGGCCAACTTAGCTGATGAAGAGGTAATATCAAAACCCTCTGGTTCAAATAATAGTTCAGCCATGTCACAAGATATGGATCTACATGAATCTGTAAAGCAGCTATTTAAAGATTTTGAGACACTTAAATCTGCACACCTAGCTGTATCAGCCGAGAAGACTCAGCTGCAAGATGAGAATAGGCAGCTGAAAAATGATTTTGAAAAACTCAGCCTAGAACTGAATACAGTTGAGATAACTGCAGCTGACTTGAAAAACCAGGATGATGTTAATACAGCTGAGATAAATCGACTAACTGTTTTACTTAAAGAAAAATCAGCTGCACTTGCTCATGTCAAAGCCGAATTAACTAAGCTGACTCAGGCAAATAAGACTCAGGCGCAGGAAATAACCTCCCTGAAGGCGTCTTCAACCGTGGAAGAATTGTGTACCAATAAAAGGCCACTATATTCCAGATCAGGCCTTGGATATGATCCTCACACTCCCTCTAGTTCTAAAACCACTTTTGTCAAGGGAGAAACAATTGTCTCGACTGCTGATCCCACATATAAACCGATATTTAAAAACAGGCAACAGCCAAGTCACAAGTCTAGGCTGCAGCCAGGTTACACAAGGCAGCCACCTAGACAAGCGACTAGGCAATGGCCCAGGCAGAAGCAGCTGCCCAGACAACATGCCCACTATTATCAACAACTCCCTAAAAACAGATTTCAAAAAAGGTTATCCTAACTTTCAAAATGAACAAGTGTGGAGACCTCAAAGATTTAATAAATGGTCTCAGCCAAGATTTAGAAATGGCCCACACTATCAATATTTTGAGGAATATCCGGTATACAATCCCAATAGGAGATACATACATAGACCTTACACACCTTATAAGGGCAATAATAAAAACAATGTTTATAATCCAAGGAGAAATCAATTCTCCAGGAAACCAACTAACCCTAGAGGACCCACACAGATCTGGGTACCTAAATCTCTGCTTGTTTGATTGCAGAAAAGATGGAAGGACTACAACCACATCTCCACAAATTCAAACTTTGGAGGTGAAGAATGGTTTGTAGATTCTGGATGCTCGAGGCACATGACCGGGAACAAGAAAATGCTATCCAAATACACCAAAGAAAGAGGTCCTGATGTAACATTCAGAGATAGCTCTAAAGGACAAACAAAGGGCTTTGGAGAGCTGCACCAAGGAAATATTGTGATATCCAAAGTTCACTATGTCAAAGGGCTCAAATATAATCTCCTGAGCATAAGCCAGTTTTGCGACGAGAAGAACCTAGTAGTCTTCACCATCTGGAAATGCATGGTGATAGATATCCTATCTGGCTAAGTGAAGCTACAAGGATTCATAAGGAGAGATGTCTACATGATAGATTGGAACACAGGAACACCTAACTCCTGTTTTCTATCCAAGACAGTAGCTGAGAACGGATGGTTGTGGCACAAAAGATTATGTCACCTGAACTTCAAAGCCATCAACAAGATTAGTTCTCAGAAGCTGGTCAGAGGACTTCCAGATGAAGCATTCAAGAAGGAAGCTCTTTGTGATGCCTGTCAGAAAGGAAAGCAGACCAGAGCATCATTCAAACCAGTCCAACCTACAACTCTCACAACAAGGATATTAGATCTACTCCACATAGATCTATTTGGTCCTATCAAACCAAGGACTCTGAGCGGCCGAAAGCATGCACTTGTTGTAGTAGATGATTATTCAAGGTACACTTGGATCATCTTCCTGTATAAGAAGAGTGAAACCTTGACCAAGCTACCTGAGCTGCTGAGAAGAATCCAGAATGAGAAATCCCTATCCATCATCAAGATCAGATCAGATAGAGGAGGAGAGTTTCTCAACAAGGCGATCACTGATTACAGTGATCAGAATGGGATCCAGCATGAGCTCTCTGCATCCAGGACCCCCCAGCAGAATGGCGTTGCTGAAAGAAGAAACAGAACCCTGAAGGAAACAGCAAGGTCCATGATTGCGAGCGGATACGCCAAGAGGTTACGGGTGAAGCATCAACACAGCTTGCCATACTCAGAATAGGAGTATGATAGTAGGGAGACATGGCAAAACTCCCTATGAGGTTTGGAATAATAGAACTCCTACTGTTGCTTACTTTCATGTTTTTGGTTGTAAGTGTTTCATCCACAACAACGGTAAAACACAACTAAATGCCTTTGATGCTAAAACTGATGATGGTCACTTTATGGGATACTCACAAAGAAGAAAGGCATATAGAGTATTTAACAAAAGAACCTTAGTTGTGGAAGAAACACCCCATGTTGTTTTTGATGAATCTACTGTTGAGTACAGGAAGCAAGTTGAGTTAATTGAGAACAAGCTCAAATCAGCAACCCTTAATGGTGGACTCACCTGCAGACCAGCCTGAAGATCCAACTGTAGCTGCTGAAGACCCAACTGCAGATTAGACAGGATCACCAAACCTATCTGATCCAGTTGCTGCTGATGAAGACCCAGCTGTAGCTGATAAAGACTCATCTGTAGATCAGACCCAAACTGCAGATGACAAGACGGTAGCTGATCCAGTTGCAGACCAAGGAGACCAGAACCCAGCTGATGCAGAAATCCACCCGAGCAATTCAACAGGGGGAACAGACCCAGAAGAAGACGATATCCCCAAGTGGCTCAAAGACCATCCAATCCAGCAAATCATCGGGAAGCTGACTGATGGAGTTAAGACTAGACAGTCAACTCTACCCGCAGGAATGGCTATGTTCTCATGCTTCATGTCACGGATAGAACCTAAAACAACAGAACAAGCCTTGGAATATTATTCTTGGATGAATGCCATGCAAGAAGAACTGGAGAAGATGGAAAGAAACAAAGTTTGGGAACTAACAGACAGACCAGATCACAAGAAGGTTATTGGCACCAAATGGGTGTACAAAAACAAGAGTGATGAAGACGGAGCTGTTGTTAGGAATAAAGCCATACTTGTTGCAAAAGGTTATGCACAGTGTGAAGGAATAGATTTTGATGAAACCTATGCACCTGTTGCAAGATTAGAGGCCATCAGACTATTCCTCGCATATGCTGCATTCAAAGATTTTGAAGTCTATCAGATGGATGTAAAGAGTGCATTTCTAAATGGCATCCTAAAAGAAGAAGTCTATGTAGAGCAACCCCCAGGTTTTGTCAAAGGAGACAAAGTCTACAAGGTGTTGAAAGCTCTCTATGGACTTAAGCAAGCACCAAGAGCGTGGTATGAAACACTGTCTGTGTTTCTTGAAAAGAATGGTTTTTGCAAAGGGAAGGTGGACAAGACCCTATTTAGAGTGGAGCACGAAGGCCACATATTAATATTTCAGATATATGTAGATGACATCATATTCGGCTCAACCAATCCAGAGCTATGTGAGAAATTCTCCAACCTCATGCAAGGAGAATTTGAGATGAGTATGATGGGAAAACTTAACTTCTTCCTCGGACTACAAGTTATGCAGATGGAAAATGGAATTTTCATCAACCAAGCTAAGTATACCAAAGATCTAATCAAGAGATTTGGAATGGAATCAGCCAAACCAGCAAGAATTCTTATGAGCACTAGTACTCACCTAGATGCAGACGAGGGAGGCATATCAGTGGATTCAAACCACTACAGAGGACTCATTGGATCATTGCTATACCTCACTGCAAGCAGTCCTGACATATCCTATGCCGTAGGAGTTTGTGCGCGATTCCAATCTGAGCCTAAGCAGTCACATCTAGATGCAGCAAAGAGAATAACTAAGTACCTTAAGTCTACAGTCAATGTTGGACTATGGTATCCCAAGGATGATAACTTCGAGCTATCAGGATATTCAAATGCAGATTTCGCAGGATGCAAAATTAATAGGAAAAGCACTAGTGGAATGTGCCAATTCCTAGGAACCAGACTGATACCCTGGTTTAGCAAGAAGCAGGTTTCTAACTCTATCTCTACCACAGAGTCAGAATACCTAGCTGCAGGTAGCTGTTGTGCCCAGATCTTATGGATCAGACAACAGCTGAGGGATTATAATATTATTGCCAATGAAGTCCCTATCTGGTGTGACAACAATAGTGCTATTGCAATAACCAACAATACGGTTTTGCATTCGAGGACCAAGGACATTGATGTTAAGCACCACTTCATCAGAGACCATGTGCTTAACAAAAGAGTTAGAGTTGAGAGAGTCAGCACAGACTACCAGATAGCTGACATCTTTACCAAACCTTTGCCAGAAGAAATGTTTTTGGAGCTAAGCAGAGATCTTGGTCTACTAGATTGGGTATCTAGTACAGAAGCAAGCTGAAGCATATCAGAGGAAGGTCGGACCCAGCTGATTAAAGAAATCAGATCCTAGCTGATGCAGGCAATAGGACGAAGGACGGACAAAGGAACCTAGCTGATCAGAATCTCAGGCGAGAAGTCCATGGAATCAACTCACCTGATACAGAGCAGTCAACAGTCAACAGTCAAACCAGCTAAGTTTTCTAAACTTAACCGACCTCTGAATATTTTATTATTATCTGCTATAATATTATGTTAACCTTAGTTCGCAAGTGGCATTTTAATACATGTGTCAATCACTCGATAAATCGACCTCCACGATGGCCAATTAAAACCAACCGTCAAATTTTAAAATCTAAACCTGGACCACCGATTCAAATTTGAAATTTAAATAGAATCTCGAAAGGCGTACCACCGTTTCAAAATAAATAATAATTTAATCCATACATCTTTTCATCTTCTTTATAAGGACGAAAACCCTTCACTTTACCTTTTACGCTTACCAGTCTTTCAAACCCTAGATTTACAGAGCAAAAATTTCTTGAACTCCAAATACACTAAAAATCCTTTGTTTGCAGAAATGGAATCGTATTTCGAAGGCGTTAACATGAAAGCGGTCAAAGACCAGATTATATTTTCTCTGGTCGTCGATTTCGAAGGCCTGTTGGAAGCAAATCTGGAGAACTACGACGTTCTTGACCTGATCCGCTCAATGAAGTTCAATGGGATCTACCCATTCCTGGACATAAGCCCAAAGCACATTTACAAGGAAGACGTCATCGCCTTCTATCGCAAAACATATGTGATTCAAGGAGGAATTAGGAGCACTGTTGGCGGAATTCAAGTCGACATTTCGCCGAATTCAATTCGTACAGCCTTTGGTATGAGGCACCGCGGCATACCCGTCGAGGCACTCAAACAGTCAGCCGCCGAAACCTGGAAGAAAATTAAAGCGATTGATCAACCGACAAA
Source organism: Orobanche coerulescens (assembly GCA_033398695.1). Taxonomy (NCBI): domain Eukaryota; kingdom Viridiplantae; phylum Streptophyta; class Magnoliopsida; order Lamiales; family Orobanchaceae; genus Orobanche; species Orobanche coerulescens. The sequence continues at coordinate 71,295,102 of CM065816.1, read as the reverse complement.
GCTGAAACTCACTCCTAAAAGGTGCGAGATTAAAAAGGTATATCGATATGCGTTGGATATTACCAACAAAATTATCATGGGAATGGCCGGCAGTTACGACCAACTGTCATCGGCAAAATTCACAGTGCTGGGAGCACTAATTCAAGACGAGCAGATTGATTGGGCGGATTACATTTTTAGGCAACTTGTTCGCGAGGTCAACAAAGCCGAATGGCTTGTTGACGAGAAGAAATTTAAATCCAAGCTGGCGTTTGGAACGCAGTGTTGGGATATTTCGTTAACGCAAGTGCACGTTATCGTTGACAAGTAATAAAGTGATGAGTGAGTATTGTTCCCACGAGGACTGAATTACTAAGTACCGATTTTTGTGTATTCTAATTTTATTTGAACAGTCGAATTTTTGGTTGCAATTAATAACTAAATAAAATCAATAAAAGAACTAACAGTAAAAACGATCGCTTGAAGAAGGAAAATCAAATGATAAATAAGTCTAGGATTCTGAATCCACCTCGGTTTATCCGAATTTACTCTTGATTATCTTAAGTTAATGATTTCCCCTATTTATTGAAGGCGAAGATTGCTAATATACTCTACCACCTCTCCCGAGGTCAATAGATTTTTCTAAAGGCGAATAACGCACTCTATCCCTAGGTGAATTAATTCGTCAATAGGCAAAAAGTATAAAATCTCCAAAAGGCCACGTAGTTCCTATGAGTATATTCCTATCTCACAAGATAAAACGGTTCTCACCAATAGTTCCTCACCAACTCTCCTCTCCCGATTCGAGTTGCATAATTAAAACAATCCAATTATTGGCCAGACAATTGAAAGCATTAAAATCGATTGGGAAAACTCAACCGAAAAGGGAATTTATAGAGATAATCAATAGCAAATCCGTCAAAACTTAGGTTTCATCAAAATTCTAGAATAGGGTTTTAGCCTGACATGCTAAAAGATAAAAATACAGAAATAATGAATAAAAGCATGAAAATCAAACGCAGATGAAGAGTTCGGATTCCTCCGTTCTTCTGGCTTCCGCCCTTTGCTCTTGATGTCTTCTGCTTATCCTCCTCTTCTGCGATATTCCTCCTCCAAGATAATCCAAGATCAAAGATGATTAATTAGGGCCTTAAACCCTTATTTATAGCTCCCAGCAGCCTCCAAATCGCGTCCGTCTGATTAGGTCGAGAACTGGCTTCAAAACGGCCCAAACCCGCGCGGAGTACACCAAAACCGCCCCGTGTGCCGCGGCTCACTTAATCTGTGCCGTGGCACACGGCGCGCTGATTAAAACCTGGGCGCTATAATTTCCCTCTGGGCCGCGGCTCACCTGGTCGTGTGCCACGACCCCAGGCCAGAAATCGCCGTTTTTGCCCGTTTTGCCTCGTTTTAGCTTCCGGACTCCAATCTCCTGTCAGATATACAAGAATAAGGCATTAAAAGCTCATTTATGCAAATTTACTTGCCAAAATAATACAAAATAATGATAAATAGGCGTATAAAAATACGCCTAACAAATACCCCCAAACTTGAGCCTTTGCTTGTCCTCAAGCAAAAAGAATTAATTTCAACAAAAGAATATCGTGAATAATCGTGCAACTCATAGTGCTCAACCTAATCAATACTACCCTGAAATTCTCTCGGAATAATACAAGTATCGTAGCAATGAGTCACATCCATGACACTGATTCCACAAAGTAATAAATTTCAGTCCTAATCAATCGTTCAAGAAGAAAATCCAGCTCAAAGATTAACAAATGTGAATTTAATCGACCGTCAATATGAAAGGTTAAAATAAACAAGCTAACTCGTCCAGTTCCACAGTCTAATGGCAAAAATTTCAAGAATTTCATCAAAATTAACCCTCGGACAATGTTCCCTTATATATGATTAATAAATTGATTCGAGTTGACCACTAGGTTCAGATCTCGGGATGTTTCATCGGGATAATCCTAGGGTGGAATTCCATTCTCATGTGTTAGGGAACCGTTTGACGTAAAAGACACTCATGGGGCACATGGATGCTTCTAGTTACTAAGTCCCCTTCCACAGCGGAGAAACAACTCGAATAGCTATTCCCGCATGTCCGATTCAAGGTTGCTGTTTTACACGAGAGTAAACAACGGGTCACGCGAATACCCCTGGTTACTAGGCTCCCTATCATCGGCACATGCGAAATTTCTAAATCACTAGTCTAATCCGGGTCGTCGTTTTACGCGAGAGTAAACAACGGGTCACGTGAATACCCCCAGTTACTAGACTTCCCGTCATAGAACAAATAATATCACGACTTTTGGGAAAAACTGTCCGACTTTAAACTCAATCTAAGTGCCAACACGACTTATGTTACTGGACGACTAGCTAACTGAAAAATGTAACCAAACGTATTGACGATGATTTGAAAACACGTATGTCTCCTATCTTATCCGCTAAGATCTCTACAAAAACGAAAAAAATTTCGGACCTAAATGAAGACTTAGCAGAAACAGAAATCACTGACTACAACTCGACTACAACTCAACCGTTTCTTCAGAGAGAAGTCAGTATCGTAACATCAGTTTTACACAAATAGAAGCACGAAAAATTCACGAATAAGAGTAAAATCATGACAAGCAAGGCTAGCAACAAAAAGATAACTAAAAATAATAATGAAAGTGCAAACGAAATCAGTACATCAATAAGTATAGCAATAGAAATAAACCCCCCAAACTTAGGACGTACATTGACCTCAATGGACAAAATATAATGTGCAATAAAAGAAGAAGGTCAAGTACTCCCCTCCAGTCAGCTCACGCACTGGTGCCGACGTCATCCGGTGAGGAGGGTGGTGTGGCTGGCCGAGCAGGTGCAATAAATGGCCCGTCCGGGTGCATAATGTGGGCCGTCCATGCAGCAAAGTGCTCCTGGTGGTAGGCATCCCTCGCTGCTAGACGCCTCGACTCACGACGATTGGACCGGCGGGCCTGCTCTCGCATCTCCTCTCGGATTGTAGCTATGATGCTCTCCCTCTCCGTCCGGCTCTCCTCTCTCAGTGCAACCAGAAGACTCTCTCTCTCTCTCCTCATCTCCTCTCTCTCTCCTCATATCCTCTCTCAGCCCGTCGAACATTGCCTGCAAGTGATCTCTGTCGGGCGGCGGGCTGGCATCTGCCTGCTCCTGTGTCAGCAGAAGAGGCTCGGGGGACCCCTCGTGGGCCTCATTAAGTAGAAATCCTCGCCCCCGGGCGTGTGCCGGTGCTCCTCCCCACTGGTCTAAATGCGAAATGATGCGATGGTCGATCGGGCCCTGGGGAGCTAGCATCGGCTCGTCATCCGACCACGTCATCCCCGACTGCCGGCAAAGAGCGCAAATAAGAGAGGGGTGCTTCAGCCTCGTCTTGGCCCCTCCCTGAATACACTGGAAGATAGATCGGACCAAGAGAGGGGCCACATCGAATCGCAGCCTGGAGGTGATAGCATATAATGTACGGGCTCGAGAGAGAAAAACAGTGTGGATCTGCGAAGTGGGGTCTATACGAGCGCAAATAAAATACAGCCAGGCACACCCGAACTGGCTGAGGCGCGAGCTCTTAAAGTAGAAAGTGGAAGAAGCCGGTGCGCACTGCTCCCAGTCGGAGTCGGGCTGTGTAAGAGTCTCGAGCAGAGCCTCCTGCGTGAGGCTATCCATAACTCGCGCATAAGCCGTCTCATCAACCACCGGCAGCTCAAATAACCTCCGAATAGCAGCTACAGAAAAATCCACCGTAATACCTCGGACTACGACCTGAGTCCGAGTGTCTAGCTGCTGTAACACCTGCCCTGCCCGAATGTGCTTCAATAAGGCGCTCGCATAGAACTCCTGCACAATAGATATCACCGCTGGCTCGGGAGGTGCAGCAAAACGAGCCCACCCCATCTCGTCGATCATGGTAAGAAGTTCCCCATCCTGGGGGGCTGGGGTGAATCCCCTATCCGGGATCAGAGGTCGAGGGCGAATCTTCTCGTTGAAGATTTTATGGATCTTCGGGTCAGAAAATTGGTGTGCCTCCGACTCGGCTCGACTATGCGAAGTTTCCCCTCGTGTAGGGGATGACTGAGTCCTGGCCCTTTTGCTGAGCTTCTTTGTTCTAGCCATAGCGAGTCCTGAAAAAAATAAACACCGGAGTTCACTTACTTAAACAATAATGAGAATAGCATTACTCGGAAAAAGATATCCAAACATGAATCAAGAATTTAACAAACTAGCACCGCCGTGAGAGAGAAACAAAATTGAGCTTTAATGTTTAACATTGACGTTGGGGCTGGGGTTGCCGTAAATCCAGAAACGAATTCGTTGCACATAGCTTAAGAACATTGACTTAACAAAGAAAAAATTTCATTCAGGCAATTCATCAAACGCCTTGAGTGCATCCTTTTAATTGAAGAACAAATATAACCATGGCTTCATTAAATCCCCCAAAAACAGCAACACGAATCATTCGTCATGACAAACGACATATTCCATTCATTCATAATAAAAAATAATCATCAAAATCAATCAAAACTTCATATTCCCCAATCTTAATAAGACTTTTAAAACTAACAACAAAATCAATATTTCATGAACAACAACATCTCATTTCGCAAGTCATGAAGCAATTCATACAAAGGATTGAGAATTACCTTGATTAGCTTTGAGAGATGCAGGAAGAAAGCAAGAATAAGAAGGGAGATGAGGTCGGCCGATCGTGCGCAAGGGAAAGGGAAAGGATTGTACCTGGGTTGGTCGGCCGACAGAGTGTTATAACTTACCTGGGCTGTTCAAATTCCGCAAGGTGTGCCGCGGCACAGCTTAAGTGAGCCGCGGCACAGAGTACAGCGGGCCTGGTCATATCTAGTGCATCTTGTATGCCGCGGCTCAGAATCGACGTGCCGCGGCTCAGGGATCATGTGTGCCGCGGCTCAGTAAGGTTGTGCCGCGGCACAGAGTACAGCAAGTTCAGCCTTTTTGTTCGATTTTGTGTGTGCCGCGGCTCACAATCCTTGTGCCGCGGCTCAGCCTTAAAATTTTTCCCTGGGACTTTTTCTGCACAGAATTTTCAAGGGAACACGTCAAGAACGAGAGGGATAAGCAAATTAAAGTAAAAATGATGAAAACTAAATGTTCAAAAATGCAAGAAAATACTGAAACATAAAAATCTACTACTAAAACTCGGGTTGCCTCCCGAGAAGCGCTAAGTTTATAGTCTTCAGCCGGACCTTTTGAAAAATTAGTTCGCTTTACACAAACTCCATTTGGACTCCGCCCCGTTCATCGAACCGTTAATATGTGTTTTAAAATTTTGACCATTGGTCTTTAACGATTCAATTATCGGTTCGGACACCAAATGTTGTTTGCGAAAAGGTTTTGACACAAACAACTTTCCGAAGCACCCATTTTTCTCATGATTCGGCCTTCGTTTTACATCCGGCTTGTTCTCCTTTTTCTCAAACGAACTTATGACAGCATCGGGACTCTCTGAAACGGATTCTGAGTTTTTCAACCGACGATTCTTCCGGTGTGTGTCTTTCGCAACGGTATCGACACTTTCAATTCGCGAGCTCTTCTCAACACCACCCGGACATGGAAAGGATTTAAATACTTGAAAAGTGACATGCTCTTCTTGAACCCTTAGAGTTAGTTCCCCTTTTTCCATGTCGATTAAAGTTTGGCCGGTCGCCAAAAATGGTCTTCCCAAGATAATTGGGATGTCGTGGTCTTCCTCCATGTCAAGCACGATGAATTCGGCCGGAAAAATGAACTTATCAACCTTTACTAAAACGTCCTCGATTATTCCCCTCGAATACTTAATGGATCTATCGACCAATTACAAAGAGACAGTCGTCGGCTTCGCTTCTCCAATTCCAAGTTTCTTGAAGATAGACAGAGGCATGAGATTAACACTAGCACCGAGATCGCACAATGCCCTTTCAAAAGTCAGATTTCCCATCGTGCAAGGTATATTAAAACTTCCCAGATCTTTCAATTTTGGCGGAAGCTTCTTCTGAAAAATAGCGCTGCACTACTCCGTCAATGCGACTGTGTCGAACTCCTTGAGTTTTCTTTTCTTTGACAAAATTTCTTTCATGAATTTCGCGTAACTTGGCATTTGCTCCAAGGCGTCGGCAAATGGGATGTTAATATGCAGTTTCTTAAAGACGTCGAGGAACTTTGAGAATTGCTTGTCCACCTTTTTCTGATCTAATCGCTGTGGAAACAGGACGGGTGGTACATATGCCTTTGGATTTTTCGGAAAAAGTATCGAGGGTCTCCAATTTTTTGATTCCTCCGTCGCTGAATTTTTCTTCTCCTCCTCCTCACTTCTCTTTTCGCTCTGCTCAGGCTGCTCGCACCATTTTTTACCACTTCTCAAACTAATGGCATTGACACTCTCTCTGGGATTCGTTTCAGTGGTACTTGGCAAGGTACCTTTCGGGCGGGCGGTTAATACATTTGCTATCTGGCCCAGTTGGACTTCCAAGTTGCGAATGGAAGCGGAATGTTTTTGCAATGTTGCTTCCGTACGAGTCATGAACTGACTCGTATTTGCTGCCAATTTCGCAATTGCTTCCTCTAGAGAAACTTTTGGAGCAGGAGGAGGTTGCTGTTGGTGTTGAGCGAACGGAGGCTGGTTCGAGTTCTGTCCGTTTCTCCATGAGAAATTAGGATGATTACGCCATCCCGGATTATAAGTGTTGGAGTACGGATTATTTTGCCGGTTTCCGTTTCCTACAAACTGAGCTTGTTCAATTGGGGGCTGCTCGAAAGGGTTCCCGACTTGACATTCCGCGCTAGGGTGAGATCCATTACACCAATTACAAGATTCAATGGTAACGGGGGAAGGAGCATGCAAAAATGCCTGAAGTTGCTGAGTCAAAGTGGCGACTTGAGCTGAAAGTGTAGAGATCGGATCATTATTCGAAATTTCCATTACTCGCTTCGGATTTACTCGTTCGGACGACCATTGATAAGCATTTGCGGTCATAGCTTCCAACAAAGAATGTGCTTCAGCCATTGTTTTTCCCATCAAGGCTCCTCCAGCGGCTGCATCCACGAGAGTACATGTAGAAGCACTCAAACCATTATAGAACGTCTGAATTTGTAGCCAGTCCGGAAGGCCGTGATGTGGGCATCTCCTTAGCAAATCTTTGTATCGCTCCCACGCCTCGTGAAGCGATTCCATATCATATTGACCAAAAGTAGTGATCTCGTTCCGTAACCTCGCTGTCTTTGAAGGTGGGAGGAATTTAGCAAGGAAGGCTTACGCTAATTCCGCCCATGTTGTGATCGAGCCCGGCGGTAAAGAGTTCAACCAAAATTTTGCTTTGTCCCTCAAAGAGAAAGGGAAAAGCCTTAGACGGATGGCATCATTGGTGACACCATTGTTTTTGAACGTATCACAAATATCGAGAAAATACGCAATGTGTGCGTTGGGGTCATCGTTCGGCAATCCACAGAATTGGCTCGCCTGCACCATCTGAATAATTGCAGGCTTGATTTCGAAATTGTTCGCCTGGATGGTGGGACGCCGAATTCCCGAAAACTTCGCATTGATCTGCGGCATAGCATAATCTCGAAGTGCTAGTGCCGGTTGAGCTTGCACCATGGGGTTTTCCGCTTCGTGATTTCCGGTATTATCGGCCATAGTGACTTTCGTCGGTAGCTCTCGTTTCTCCTTTTTGTTTCTCCGAAGAGTGCGCTCGAGTTCGGTATCCAAAGGTAGAAGGCCTTCGTTACCGAATTTTCTCATGCACTAACCGAACAATTCTAAAAGGAAAAACAAACAAATAAATAAAATAACACAAAAACAATAACAAAAAAAAATGTTCAAACTAAGACTAGAAATACTGAAATCGATATTAGTAAAAATATCAGTCCCCGACAACGGCGCCAAAAACTTGTTGGGATATTTCGTTAACGCAAGTGCACGTTATCGTTGACAATTAATAAAGTGATGAGTGAGTATCGTTCCCACGAGGACTGAATTACTAAGTACCGATTTTTGTGTATTCTAATTTTATTTGAACAGTCGAATTTTTGGTTGCAATTAATAACTAAATAAAATCAATAAAAGAACTAACAGTAAAAACGATCGCTTGAAGAAGGAAAATCAAATGATAAATAAGTCTAGGATTCTGAATCCACCTCGGTTTATCCGAATTTACTCTTGATTATCTTAAGTTAATGATTTCCCCTATTTATTGAAGGCGAAGATTGCTAATATACTCTACCGCCTCTCCCGAGGTCAATAGATTTTTCTAAAGGCGAATAACGCACTCTATCCCTAGGTGAATTAATTCGTCAATAGGTAAAAAGTATAAAATCTCCGAAAGGCCACGTAGTTCCTATGAGTATATTCCTATCTCACAAGATAAAACGGTTCTCACCAATAGTTCCTCACCAACTCTCCTCTCCCGATTCGAGTTGCATAATTAAAACAATCCAATTATTGGCCAGACAATTGAAAGCATTAAAATCGATTGGGAAAACTCAACCGAAAAGGGAATTTATAGAGATAATCAATAGCAAATCCGTCAAAACTTAGGTTTCATCAAAATTCTAGAATAGGGTTTAAGCCTGACATGCTAAAAGATAAAAATACAGAAATAATGAATAAAAGCATGAAAATCAAACGCAGATGAAGAGTTCGGATTCCTCCGTTCTTCTGGCTTCCGCCCTTTGCTCTTGATGTCTTCTGCGATATTCCTCCTCCAAGATAATCCAAGATCAAAGATGATTAATTAGGGCCTTAAACCCTTATTTATAGCTCCCAGCAGCCTCCAAATCGCGTCCGTCTGATTAGGTCGAGAACTGGCTTCAAAACGGCCCAAACCCGCGCGGAGTACACCAAAACCGCCCCGTGTGCCGCGGCTCACTTAATCTGTGCCGCGGCACACGGCGTGCTGATTAAAACCTGGGCGCTATAATTTCCCTCTGGGCCGCAGCTCACCTGGTCTGTGCCGCGGCACAGAGTACAACTTACTCTGGTGCCCGCTGGTCCTCTTCGTGTGCTGCGGCCCCAGTTCAGAAATCGCCGTTTTCGCCCGTTTTGCCTCGTTTTAGCTTCCGGACTCCAATCTCCTGTCATATATACAAGAATAAGGCATTAAAAGCTCATTTATGCAAATTTACTTGCCAAAATAATACAAAATAATGATAAATAGGCGTATAAAAATACACCTAACACGCAACTAAGTTGGATGTTGGAAAAGATGGGTGTGGCAAAGGGTACTACTGATTCCATTCACATCAATAAGAGGCTTGGTCACCTAGACCAAGAGACGTTGAGAAAGTTGGGAGGCACAAGGAGAGCAACCCAGATGTTGAAAGAGCTGTCTGACTCAAGGACCTACCCCAGATACGATTTATCAGACGAGTTGGACAAGCCTGTAGATGACAAGCCCCCTGTAGCTAAGTCGGACTCCGAGTCAGACAACACACCCATAGCTGTCCATTTCAAGCGAAGGGGACCAGCCCCTGGAGAACCATCCATCATGCAGTCATATCCAGAACCCTCTCCCAAGAGACCCAGGCGACTGCAGTTTAGTCAAGAGGAGCAGTCAGATCATCATTCCAGTCCTGCAGCTAGGTCGCCTACTCACCTGGAAGACCAGCCTGCTCCAGGCAGCCTGGAAACTCAGATCGTGGCTGTCCTCACTCCAGCATACATCCCAGAGGAGGAAGAAGCAGGTCTAATCATCTCAATTCCTGAAGCTAATTACACCTTTAACCTGCTGGACAACAATGTTTTCAACCTGTCCATTGAACAATTACAACTTATTAAACTACAAGCCTTAAAACACTCTTTTGTTAATATTTTTGAAGTGGAAGTTTTTAAAATCACTATCTTTTGCAAAACTTCAAATTTATATTGCAACCAGCGGTTGGGAATATCCCCAAGCCACATAGGATGTACTGATACATTTTTGTAAAGTATCAGACATAGTTTTAATCCTCCAGGAGAATTGGTTCATGTCTCATTTCAAAACCAACATGGACCAATTCATCACTTCTATTATGTACAGTATTTTTGATGGTTCATTTGGAGAAGAAGATGAGGAGGTAGAAGAAAAAGAAATTAGAATTGAAGAAGTAAATGGAGAAGAAGATGAGGAAGTCATTGTCATAAATGACGAAGAAGAGGAGCAGGAAGAGAAACGAGAAGAAGAAAACATTTTAGTTGAAAAAAAATCTGAGGAAGTTGAGAAAACAGAAGAGTTAATTGATGAAGAAGAAGAAGAAGGAGAAGAGGTAGTGTAACACCCCCCAAATATCTCGAGGTATTACAGTGCTGTGAATCCCACGTGGGACCCACAAGGCTAGTTAGAAAAATAGGCAATTTAAGAAAATTGCGATAAAACATTAAGTTCAAGGTTTACATAACGTGAGTCGAAAGATTTTAAGGAAAAATGTAATTCGAAGTCCAATTATTACACAACAAAGGTTTTTCAAAAGAAAACAATTTTATTTCAATTTAAGCAGCGGCTAGAGAATAATTCCAACACCGCTCAACTCTGACCGGACCCCTCGGGAATGTCCTGCACATGATGAACAATTTTACCTGGTACGACGAATCATACCAGGTAACCAGGGTCAGAGAATGATACCAAATAACAGCTACTAACAACGATATACACCATTTTTACAATCACAGTATTTAGTAATCAACAGAGAATATTTCATCACTCAACCGACTCTTTTATCACATAAGCCCCAAGGTCGCAACCAAGGGTCACAGAAGTATCCACACGGGAATACCCCGGAACATAGGCGCCCAATTCGGGTCTTACCCCCTAACACATTTCCACACGGGTACCATACAGGTTTTATCCCCAACACATCGGCCCATTTATAACATATTTTAGAGAATGACAAACGTCGGCATTCATCAAAATGGCACATACGCACATACGGTATAACATTTATATTAGAAAATTCTCGAGCAAGATTTCACTTGCCTGTGATCCGATAGTAGGTGCTTTGTGATAAACAGATTCCCCATGCCCGCTCGAGCTTAACCTAGCCACTTAATATCCGATTAACACCTCGTACGGATCATGATGAATAAAACTAGTCTCCCTTTCCTAATCGGATTCCTAGTGTAGTTTTAATTGTCGATATTAGTATCGTTTCTAAGTTCGTAAGTATTGTGTACCATTATTCCGTTCAATCATATAGTTAACATTAGATATATATCGATTTGCTCAACAAGATTATCCCTCTCATTTTTCGGTTGTCGACAATTGATTATAGCATAATCGAATCTCATGCTTTCTAATTCAATTCTATATTCCGAATGCTACGATCGACGGATTCTATTACACAATAACTTTGGTGGTTTGATATCCAATAATGATTTTACTATCGAATTGTTTCCCTTAGTTTACTAAGTGTCAAAAAAATCACAAGGTAAGGGTGGCTAAAACAATGGATTATACGGTGATGGATCACTACGAATTCTCCTACAATTGATTCGTCAAATTTTACATTCCTATTGATGATTTGAAATGAAATTTCGTATGATAAATATGATTTGCATGAAACAAGACATATGAGAAATGATAACTCCGGTTACTACAATTCCATTAGAAAGGTTGTCTACGAAGGATGGCAAAAATCTACCCAATACCCGCAATCTAATAAATATATATAAGAGAACATCGAAGATACAACTCCAGGGATTGGTGGCTTACCTTATTGGAAGAAGAACAATGAAGAGAGTTGGCGAATCCACAAGAACTACGAGGAGAAACGAGAAGTGACTTGAATAACTTGGATAATCTTCACTGGAGCTCAAGAAACCACTTCCTCAGTGTTAATTCAAGTATATAAGAGGCTAAGAACCGAGTATAAGGCTAGGAATCTCTCTCAAGGGTGTTATCTTGTAGTGTTGGGTCGTTCAAATGAAGAAGGGCGTTATAACGTACGTAAGGCTTCTTACGTACGTAACAGTTCAATGACAACGTACGTAAGGACCGCCACTGCCCGAAATGTGCCCAAGTGTTACGTACGTTATATTTCGGACATAACGTACGTTATAAAGAGTTGACTCGTTTGTCCTCTAGCCCGCCGAAAGTAGCTCCGTCCATGTCAAAGAAAGATTCTGGTCTGGAGACTGACTCACCCGTTACGTACGTAATATAACTACCTTAACGTACGTAACAATCGGAATATAGCGTACGTTAGGCATAAGTTGTAGCGCGCGTTAGATAAAACTCTAACGCGCGTTAGACATAAACTCTAGCGTGCGTTAGACATAAACTCTTTAGCTACATATGACATTCTAACCATCTCGGGGTGACAATCCCTTCCACTCGTCAACAATTATCGGGGAACAAGACGTTGGCCACCGTCATATTCGCACCGACGATCGTCCCACGGCGTCAAGGCGTGTCACCTCCGTTTCATTTACATCGCACAATTATATAGCACTCAATGAAATACATAAATAGAAATGACATCACATTACAAAAATTCACACAGTACAAAGTAATCAAGCATGAAATACCGGAGGTATTACATATCACCCCCCTTAAAAATAGTTTCGTCACGAAACTTAAGAAAATAACTCGGGATGACTCTCTTTCATGCTCGACTCGGTCTCCCAAGTTGCTTCTTCCGCGTTGTGGTGCGACCACTGAATCTTCACGAGGGGTATGACTTTATTTCTTAACATCTTCACACGCCGATCCAAGATGGCGATCGGTACCTCTCTAAAGGTAGCGTCATCTGAAATTTCCACTTCTTCGAAATTGAGCTTGTGACTCGGGTCATAGACATACTTCCTTAACTGGGAGACGTGAAAAACGTTATGCACTCCATCCAGATGCGGCGGTAGAGCTAATCGATACGCGAGCTTCCCCACCCGGTCCAATATCTCAAACGGACCTATAAATCTGGGGCTTAACTTGCCCTTTTGGCCGAAGCACCGGATGCCCCGCATAGGTGATACTTTGACCCAAACATGATCCCCAACCGTAAATTCTAACGGTCGCTGTCGGTTTTCGGCATAAGATTTCTGCCGACTCTGTGCGGCTAGCATGTGCTTTCGAACGATAGAGATCTTTTTAATGGATTCCTGGATAAGATCTAACTCGGTAACCGCTGTGTCGGAGGCATCATCCCAGCATAACGGTGACTTGTATCTTCGCCCATACAGGGCCTCAAACGGTGCCATACCTATACTTGCATGCTAGCTGTTGTTGTACGAGAACTCCACTAATCCCAAATGTCTAGCCCAATCCTTACCCCAATAGAGCACACATTCCCTCAACATATCTTCCAAGGTTTGAATTGTACGCTCGGTCTGTCCATATGTCAGAGGGTGATAAGCCGTGCTAAAGTGTATTTGGGTCCCCATAGCTTTGTGGACGACTTTCCAAAAACGAGACACATATCTAGTGTCCCTATCCGAAATGATGGATGAGGGAACGCCATGTAGCCTTACGATCTCTCTGATGAAAATGACGGCCAGTTGCTCTGTCTCGGTTGTCTCTTGAATAGAAATGAAATGTGCCGATTTTTTCAATCGATCAACAATGACCCAAATTGTATCTTTTCCTCCCACCGCCGTAGGTAACTTAGTGACGAAATCCATTGATATGCTCTCCCACTTCCACTCCGGGATGGGTAGGGGTTGCATAATTCCGTCTGGTCTACGATGTTCAATCTTTACTTGCTGGCACGTCATACATCGGGCGACGAACATAGAAACTTCCCATTTCATATTCTTCCACCAAAAACTCTGTCGCAAATCTTTGTACATCTTGCTTGCTCCGGGGTGAATAGAATAGGGAGTGGAGTGCGCCTCCTTCAGTATAGTTTGCTTCAGCCCGTCATTTGGTGGAATACAGATCCTGTTCTTGAACCTCACCAAATCACCCTGAATCTTATAATCAGAAACATCTCCTTCCTCGATTCTTGCACCAATCGCACATAATTCAGGATCTTCCATCTGTGCTAGACGTATCTTGTCTAGTAAGGACGAAAGTATGTTGATTGAGCATAATTGTCCTTGCCTACGTTGTATCCATACTTCGGTGTTGCTTCTCCTAATGTCTTGCTGCAGTTTGGGCTGAACTGTTATGCTGGATACCATTACCTCTTGTGTAGTTTTCCGACTAAGAGCATCGGCTACCACATTGGCTTTTCCGGGATGATAAGAGATTTCCACATCGTAGTCCTTGATTAGCTCCAACCAACGCCTCTGCCTCATGTTTAATTCTCTCTGAGTGAAGATATATTTCAAACTCTTATGATCCGTAAAAACTTTGCAAGTAACTCCATAAAGATAGTGCCTCCAAATCTTGAGGGCATGCACCACTGCGGCTAGCTCCAAGTCATGCGTCGGTTAATTTACTTCATACGGCTCCAGTTGTCGGGATGCGTACGCAACGACTCTGCCATTCTGCATGAAGACACACCCTAGTCCGTGCTTGGATGCATCCGTGTATATAATGAATCCTTCTGTACCCTGCGGTAACACTAGTACTGGGGCAGTAGTTAGCCTACTCTTGAGCTCGTCGAAGCTCTTCTGGCAGTCTGCAGTCCATACAAATTTGGTGCTCTTTATCAGTAGGTTCGTTAACGGTCGGGCGATACACGAAAAGGCCTCGACGAATCTTCTATAGTAACCCACCAGTCCTAGGAAACTCCTAACCTCTTTGACGTTCTTCGGCGGTTCCCAACTCGTTATTGTCTCGATCTTTTGTGGGTCGACCTTGACACCTGCTGCCGAGACAACGTGTCCGAGAAAAATTACCCCCGGCATCCGGAATTCGCACTTGGACAGTTTCGCATAAAGTTGGTGTTGCCTTAACACGCTCAGCACTTGCCTCAAATGTTCCTCATGTTCCTGTCGGCTTCGAGAATATATCAGGATGTCGTCGATAAAAACTACCACGCATTTATCGAGGAAATCAATCAAAACTCTATTCATCAGTTCCATGAAAACGGCTGGGGCATTAGTCAACCTGAATGATACCACGATATACTCGTAATGCCCATAACTCGACCGAAATGCAGTCTTAGGTATATCTTCCTCCCAAATCCTCAATTGGTGATATCCGGACTGTAAATCGATCTTTGAAAACACGACTGCCCCTTGTAATTGATCCAAGAGGTCATCAATTCTTGGTAGTGGATAACGATTCTTGATAGTAACCTTATTCAGCTCCCTGTAGTCGATTCACAAGCGTAGAGAGTTGTCTTTCTTCTTAACGAAAAGTACCGGTGCGCCCCACGGCGAGGTGCTTGGGCGGATCAACCCTTTCTCCAATCTTGGAGCTGTATCTTTAATTCCTTCATCTCGGCCGGTGCCATCCTGTAAGGAGCTTTGGAAATAGGTCTTGTCCTCGGCTCGAGTTCAATGGAAAGGTCAACTTCTCGGTGCGGTGGCAGCCCTGGTAGTTCATCAGAAAAAACGTCTGGAAACTCATTCACCACCGGAATGTTTGTGATTGTAAGTTGTGAAGTATCCTCTCGAAGAACATAACACCAATAGTACTCACTTTGAGAGCTGCAGGAGGCTTCTGATGCGATAATGCTGAGAGACCCTTTCGTACTAAAGTGTTCACGTCCGCTGATGACATGTGTGGTACCGTCATGAGCCGAAATGGAAATAGTCAAGTGGTAGGTATCCAAGATCGTTCTGTGCAATGGCATCCAGCCCATACCTAATATGATATCTTCATTCTGGAGCGGAAAGACCATAAGATTAGCGGTCCAGCTATGATTGTTGATGCAGATCCGACAGTCTCGAACCCTTTGATCGCCGCCTAATCTACTACCCTCCGGTAGTTTAACAGTAAAGGGCTCACAAGGTACACAAACAAGATTTAAGTGTTCAACACATTCCACAGATATAAACGAATGGGTGGCTCCAGTATCAAATAGTACATGCACTGGCTGAGAGTTAACAAGAAGAGTACCTGAGATAGCTGGCGCAGACTGACCATCCATAGCCCTCAGCTCAAATACACGGGACGGCACTGACTCCAAAAAGGACGGGGTACCTCCGCCGCGCCCACGGCCTGGTCCGGCACCGTGTAGCGGTGGTTAGTTCTGGTGCGATGGAGCTCGGTAGTTGGAAACAGCAGGTGTCCTAAGGGATTGCACAGAGCCTTGTTGACTTGGTTGGGAAGCTGGGGTCTGAGTGGGATTGGCCTGCCAGCAGTAACGAGACATGTGTCCACTCTTTCCGCAAGTGAAACATTTGGTAGCCGTCTTCTAACACCGATCCTTAGTATGCCCGGTCACGCCACAATTGAAACAGTCCCTACGGTAAGGCCGATCAGATATACCCTTCTGTTGGTACGAAACTGCTGACTTAAAAGAAGATGCGGGCCCCGAATTCGTTTTGTTGTTGCTCCCAGGCTGAACTGATGTCTTTTGCTTCTTCGAGTTATGACCAATGTCGGTATTAACAACTGTACCGGCATATGCTGTGACTACGTCTTCATATGCCCTCAGGGTCGTGCAGTGAAATCCGGCGGCATAGCATTGTACATCCTCCGGCAACCTCTGTGCAAGATGGCATATTCGTTGATCTTCTGATGGAACCATCTGGGACATGTAACTTAGCTCGGTTCGGTAGGCCCGAATGATCTCTGGTACTGGCATGTTCTGAGGCCCAGCACTAAAAAAGTCTCGTGCGCGAGCGGTTTGGGCTGATCTGGGACAGTACTCGCTCCGTAGTAGTCGGGCAAATTCAGTCCACCCGACCACGCGGTCCTTTGGCCTGTAAGTCCTCCACCAACATGCAGCAGTGTCACAGAGTTGATTAATCTCGAGCGGCACCTTCCGGTTTTCTGGGCATCTGATCACTTCGAAGGCAGTCTTCATTTCAGAAATCCAGTCGTCCACATGTTTCTCTCCTGTCCCTTCAAATAATGGAGGCCTAGCCTTCAGTATCTCTCCCAACTATCGGTCTCTTCCTGCGTTTTCTTCCACATTGATGACCGGTATCCGTTCCGCCTGATTGACCTAAGCAATTCCCATGGCGATAGCCTGGGCAAGGGCCTGAACAAAAGCTAGGTCCATGCCTCCCGGGTTGTTATTCTGGCGTTCCGCCTCCTGATCGTTTTGATTAACTGGTGGCGGCTGGCTCCCAGCAGCATGGGTCTCGGCAGTGTTCCCGTCCTCATTGTGGTTCGCGGCGGAACCCTGAGCGTCATTCACCACCCTCCTAGCTCCTCGGCGTGCCATCACTGACGGTATTAATCTAAAGCCAGTTCCATACACGATTTACAATTAAATGTAGTACATACACAGAAACACACATATCACTTACTTTGCATTCCCATGAGGAGCTTCGATCACTTGGGGTGTTGGACTTTGAAAAATTAGGAGAAATTTTATTCAAACCAGGAGTTTCTCTCTGATACCATTTTCTGTAACACCCCCAAAATCTCTCGAGGTATTACAGTGCCGTGAATCCCACGTGGGACCCACAAGGCTAGTTAGAAAAATAGGCAATTTAAGAAAATCGCGATAAAACATTAAGTTCAAGGTTTACATAACGTGAGTCGAAAGATTTAAAGGAAAAATGTAATTCGATGTGCAATTATTACACAACAAAGGTTTTTCAAAAGAAAACAATTTTATTTCAATTTAAGCAGCGGCTAGAGAATAATTCCAACACCGCTCAAGTCTGACCGGACCCCTCGGGAATGTCCTGCACATGATGAACAATTTTACCTGGTACGATGAATCATACCAGGTAACCAGGGTCAGAGAATGCATACCAAATAACAGCTACTAACAACTAGGGGTGTTCAAAATATCCGATATCCGATATCCGATCCGAAATATCCGAAAATCCGAAGTTCCGGATATCCGAAAATTCGGATATCCGGAACTTCGGATTCGGATATCGGATAGTAGTTTTCAGAAAAATCGGATATTCGGATATCCGAAATATCCGAAAAATCCTAAAATTTTTATTTTTTTATATTTTAAATAATAAAAAATAGTCGGATATTCGGATATCCGATATCCATATCCGAAGTTTTTTTCGGATATTCGGATATCCGATATCCAAATTCGAATTTTTTTTGAATATAAGGATATCCGAATAAAATTTATATTTTTTTCCGGATATTCGGATATCCGATATCCGTATCCGAAATTTCGGATATCCGAAAACCGGATATCCGAAATTTCGGATACGGATATCGGATATCAAAATTTACTATCCGAATTTTCGGATATCCGAAATTTCGGATATCCGAAAGTCCGGATATCCGGTTTTGAACACCCCTACTAACAACGATATACACCATTTTTACAATCACAGTATTTAATAATCAACAGAGAATATTTCATCACTCAACCGACGTTGTCTCTCTCTCTTTTATCACATAAGCCCCAAGGTCGCAACCAAGGGTCACGGAAGTATCCACACGGGAATACCCCGGAACATAGGCGCCTAATTCGGGTCTTACCCCCTAACACATTTCCACACGGGTACCATACAGGTTTTATCCCCAACACATCGGACCATTTATAACATATTTTAGAGAAAGACAAACGTCGACATTCATCAAAATGGCACATACGCACATACGGTATAACATTAATATTAGAAAATTCTCGAGCAAGATTTCACTTGCCTGTGATCCGATAGTAGGTGCTTTGTGATAAACGGAGTCCCCATGCCCGCTCGAGCTTAACCTAGCCACGTAATATCCGATTAACACCTCGTGCGGATCATGATGAATAAAACTAGTCTCCCTTTCCTAATCGGATTCCTAGTGTAGTTTTAATTGTCGATATTAGTATCGTTTCTAAGTTCGTAAGTATTGTGTACCATTATTCCGTTCAATCCTATAGTTAACATTAGATATATATCGATTTGCTCAACAACATTATCCCTCTCATTTTTCGGTTGTCGACAATTGATTATAGCATAATCGAATCTCATGCTTTCTAATTCTATTCTATATTCCGAATACTACGATCGATGGATTCTATTACACAATAACTTTGGTGGTTTGATATCCAATAATGATTTTACTATCGAATTGTTTCCCTTAGTTTACTAAGTGTCAAAAAAATGACAAGGTAAGGGTGGCTAAAACAATGGATTATACGGTGACGGATCACTACGAATTCTCCTACAATTTATTCGTCAAATTTTACATTCCTAGTGATGATTTGAAATGAAATTTCGTATGATAAATATGATTTGCATGAAACAAGACATATGAGAAACGATAACTCCGGTTACTACAATTCCATTAGAAAGGTTGTCTACGAAGGATGGTAAAAATCTACCCAATACCCGCAATCTAATAAATATATATAAGAGAACATCGAAGATATAACTCCAGGGATTGGTGGCTTACCTTATTGGAAGAAGAACAATGAAGAGAGTTGGCGAATCCACAAGAACTACGAGGAGAAACGAGAAGTGACTTGAATAACTTGGATAATCTTCACCGGAGCTCAAGAAACCACTTCCTCACTGTTAATTCAAGTATATAAGAGGCTAAGAACCGAGTATAAGGCTAGGAATCTCTCTCAAGGGTGTTATCTTGTAGTGTTGGGTCGTGCAAATGAAGAAGGGAGTTGTCATTTTATAAACTTGATTTTGCTAACGTACATTAATGATACTGGTGTTACGTACGTAAAGCTTCTTATGTACGTAATAGTTCAATGACAACGTACGTAAGGACCGCCACTGCCCGAAATGTGCCCAAGTGTTACGTACGTTATATTTGGGACATAACGTACGTTATAAAGAGTTGACTCATTTGTCCTCTAGCCGGCCGAAAGTAGATCCATCCGTGTCAAAGAAAGATTTTGGTCGAGAGACTGACTCACCCGTTACGTACGTAATATAACTACCTTAACGTACGTAACAATCGGAATATAGCGTACGTTAGGCATAAGTTGTAGCGCGCGTTAGACAAATCTCTAACGCGCATTAGACATAAACTCTAGCGTGCGTTAGACATAAACTCTTTAGCCACATATCACATTCTAACCATCTCGGGGTGACCATCCCTTCCACTCGTCAACAATTATCGGGGATCAAGACGTTGGCCACCGTCATAATCGCACCGACGATCGTCCCACGGCGTCAAGGCGTGTCACCTCCGTTTCATTTACATTGCACAATTATATAGCACTCAATGGAATACATAAATAGAAATGACGTTACATTACAAAAATTCACACAGTACAAAGTAATCAAGCATGAAATACCGGAGGTATTACAGGTAGAACAGGAGGATGAAGGAGAGAAGGATGATGATGATGAAGGTGAAGATAAAAAAGATGGGAAAAAGGATGATGACAATAATGATGATGATGAGTATGATGATAAAGATGAAGGAGGAGATCAAGGAGCTGAAAAAGAAAAAGAAAAAGATGAAGAACAAAAAGAAGAAGAGGAGAAGGAAAATGAGCCAGAGAAAGAGCCAGAAGTTGAAGCTGCAGATAGGGCTGGGGCGCCTGCCCGGTATACCATCCTGGACGCTGAGTTG
This sequence comes from Orobanche coerulescens, assembly GCA_033398695.1. NCBI lineage: Eukaryota > Viridiplantae > Streptophyta > Magnoliopsida > Lamiales > Orobanchaceae > Orobanche > Orobanche coerulescens. The sequence continues at coordinate 71,274,616 of CM065816.1, read as the reverse complement.
GCTGAGGACTCCAGATCAGGGACACCAGAAAAGACCCCATCTGGAGTACCAGCTGCAGATAGGAGCCTGCAGTCTAGTGGCTCATTTGCAGAAGGCTCAGGCGAGCACTCTCCACTATCGCAGATCTCACCTGCGGTGACTGAGCTGATAAGGCAGATAATGAAGGATTCCAATGGAGAGTTGCTTGCATATCAAGTCACTCCTGACCTCCAATCCATCAATGTCAAGATTGATACTTTGCTGCAGAGGGAAGTCTCTCAACCTCCTCCCCCTACAAACAACAGAATGCCATTTGGCATGTCTGACTGGATGCACAGAATAGAGCAGCAGTTGACTACTTTAGTTGATGCTGGCAAAAAGGGGGAAGATAGAATACAGGGGGAAGGCAGCATTCAAGGAGAGATAAGGGAGGAGATTAGAACGAAGAAGAGGCAGGATGTCCAGATGATCACTGCTGGGACATCCTCAGCTAAAAGGAAGGGAGGAGCAGAACCAGAAGAACAGACTGATGATCAGCCTGCAGGCAAGAAGAGGAGGACTAGAGGAGGATTTGAGCCTACTCTAGAGTGGGAAGGCAAGGAGTTGTGGTTTGTTGAAGATTTTGTACCTTATGAAGCTCTACCCATGTGGGGATCTGCAAGGAAGAAATTCATCAGAGACTACTACATCTGGGAAATACTCCAGGATGATAATCTCTCCCCACAACAGATCTTCATCAACTTCATGGAAGAAGCTTACCCACAATTCTGGGCAATTCTGAAGAAACATGCTGAGGCACACAATGCATATCCCATGATCCCTCCATTCAGTGCCAAAGATCCTCCTACTTTGGAGAAAGGTAATGCCTTGAATGAACTTGCTCTCAAGAGAAAAATCAAGAAGCTGTGTCTTGAGAACAAGTTTTCATCACAAGAAGAGCAAGACTTTGCAGCTCTTGCTGTAAAGAGGAAGTATGGTCTTGCACCTGTTAAGACAAGACCAATCGGAGCTAAACCTTTCAGGCCTGCCAAACAGCCTATTCGAAGAGGCAGAGGCAGAGGCAGATGACTTTATTTTATTTTGTACTTGTAATAATTTTATTTCTGTACAAAAATTTTCTTGTAAAATTCAGACATGTAATCAAGTCAGAAATTTTATAACAGTCTTTTGAATGACAATTTCCAGTTGTCTAAAAAATTAGACTGATTTTAGTTTGTGTCTTGCACTCAAGTGCAGACTTGTTCATTTGAATATTTCCTTAAGTTTTGCCATCATCAAAATAGGGGGAATTTGTTAGGAATACTTGTTAGATTTTGATGGTGTCATTAATATATATTCAAATGTTTATAACATGGCAAAAATGTAAGGAAGAACCAAATGAGTATATTCCATAGGCCAAATAATGTTAAGTGTAAAACTTGGCAAAATGTAAAGAAGAACCAAATAAGTGTCTTCTATAGGCCAAAGATAAGTTAGGCTAAAAATCGGCTAAAAGATCAGCTGAGTTCATCAGAGAGGTATAGCCGAGTCAAGTCAGAGTAGTTCTGGTCAATAAGGATGTTTGACCAGACTGCAGTCAAGATACCTCAGACAAGTCATCTGATCAGTCAAGTCCTAAACAGTGTACATCAGAAAGGTCCAGACTGCAGAGAAGTTAACTGCACATCAGCCTAGTCGAGATCAGCCAAGTACTCCAAGTCCACGTCAGCATGCGTTGAAAAGTCAAATATTACGGAAAGTCACATGCAACGTGAAGAGACAAATTGGAGAGATTTCCGCAAAAGAGATGAATTAAATTAATCATCCAGACCCACCTTGAAGACTTTAATCGTATTATATTCAAAAGATTCGGCGCATCACATGCAAAGTCTTCACAACGGTCGGAAGATAGATTAAAATATGGGAATCCAGCCTTACAACATTCAGAAAAGAATAAACAAAGAAGTCTCCCTCCAACGGACTGATTTGTTACAGATTTGCAATGTATATGAAGGAATGCTCATGGATCAACACCTATATATATCCAAAGATTTGAAGTTGAGCAACTACCGGTGCGAACATACTTTCAAGCGATCAAAGCATTCAAGCAATCTAAAAGCGAAATACAGCATCGTGAAAAGAGCGGTTCTAAAAAGTTCATACTTGAAGAAGCTCTTAGTTGAAGAAGACAAAAACTCGTGTCTTAAATCCTGAGTTCGGGGTACTTCACTGGTTGAAGTTCGAGACTGTAAAGGCATACAAGGATTGAGGATCAAGAGGTGCAAGGCAGTCAAGTGTGTTACAACGGCACGGATTTCCACTGGTTGGAAGCTGTTGTAGTTTGGTTGAATCACTGTAATATTTATCACTGGTTGAGAATTATAGTGAATTCATCTCCAACTGGTTTGGAGAAAAGTGGATTAGTATAGGATTACCCCACCTCTGAGACCACTATAATTGCCTGCGTTCTTTACTGTTTTATAGCATCATACCATAACTGCTGCATTCATCATTAAGTGTTTCATTAGTTGTTTTGTATTCGTCATCAGCTGATTTCCGCACGTATTAAGAACAAACGACTCCAAGTCATTTGTTTATCCATCAGCTAAAGAAACTTACTCTTTGTGAAAAAGAGTTTAAGAGTTTGAATAAGTCTATTCACCCCCCCTCTAGACTTATTCGTGGATGACTTGTGACCTACAGCCCCACGGCAAGGTGCTCGGGCGGATCAATCCCTTTTCCAGCAGATCATCAAGCTGTATCTTCAATTGTTTCATCTCGGCTAGTGCCATCCTGTAAGGAGCTTTGGAAATAGGTCTCATTCCCGGCTCAAGTTCAATGGAGAGATCAACTTCTTGGTGCGGCGGCAGCCCCGATAGTTCATCGGAAAAGACGTCTGGAAATTCATTCACCACCGGAATGTTCACAACTGAAAGTTATGATATATCTTCTTGGAGGACGTAACACCAATAGGACATTTCTCAAGAATCACAGGAGGATTCTGGTGCAAGGAGGCTGAGAGACCCTTTCGAATTGAAGTGTTCTTGACCTTTGATAACATGCGTGGTACCATTGCAAGCCATCATGGAAATAGTCAAGTGGTAGGTATCTAATATCGTCATGTGCATGGGCATCCAGTCCATACCTAAAATGATATCTTCATTCTGAAGCGGGAAAACCATAAGATTAGCAGTCCAACAGTCCAACCACGATCATTGATGCAGATCTGGCAGTCTCGAACTTCTAGATTGATGCCTTCTCTACTACCCTCGGGAAGTTTAACAGTAAATGATTCACAAGAAACACAAGAAAGATTCAAACGCTCAACACATTCTACAGATATAAACGAATGTGTGGCTCCAGTATCAAATAGTACATGAACAGGCTGGGAGTTACCAAGAAGTGTACCTGAGATAGCTGGCGCGGACTGACCATCCGTAGCCCTCAGTTCGAATACACGGGACAACAATGACTCGGAAAAGGATGCAGTACCACCGCCGCGCCCACGGCCTCGACTGGCACTGTGTGGTGGTGGTTGAGTCTGATGGGGTGGAGCTCGGTAGTTGGAAACGGCAGGTGCCCTGGAGGATTATACAGAGCCTTGTTGACTCTGATGAGAAGCTGAGTTCTGTGCAGGATTGGCTCGCCAGCAGTAACAAGACATGTGTCCGCTCTTTCCGCAAGAGAAACATTTGGTAGCCGACTTGTGACACCAGTCCTTGGTATGTCCGGATACACCACAATTGAAGCAGTCTTTACGGTAAGGCCAATCAGATGCACCCTTCTGTTGGTACGAAATTGCTGACTTAAAAGAAGACACGGACCCCGAGTTTGTCTTCTTGGTACTCCCCGACTGATTAGATGGCTTTTGCTTCTTCGAATTGTGCCCGATGTCAATATTAACAACAGTACCGGCATATGCTGTGACTACATCCTCATACTCCCTCAGGGTCGTATAGTGAAATCCGGCAGCATAACATTGTACATCTTCCAACAACCTCTGTGCAAGGTGACAAATTCGTTGATCCTCGGATGGCACCATCTGTGAGACGTAACTTAACTCAGTACGGTAGGCTCGAATGTTCTCCGGTAGTGGCAAATTCTGCGGTCCGGCACTGAAAAATTCCCGTGCACGAGCAGTTTGGGATGATCTAGGACAGTACTCGTTCCTCAATAGCCGAGCAAATTCGGCCCACCAGACTACTCGTTTTTCCGGCTTGTAAGTTCTCCACTAGCGGGCAGCAGTGTCGCGGAGCTGATTAAGCCCGAGTGGCACCTTTTGGTTTTCTGGACAACCGATCGCATCGAAGGCGGTCTCCATTTCAGAAATCCAGTCGTCCACGTGCTTCTCCCCTGCTCCGTCAAACAATGGCGGCCTAGCTTTCAGCATCTCACCCAGCCATCGGTCTCTCCCTGCATTTTCCTCCACGTTGATGATCGGTATCCATTCTGTTTGTTTGACTTGGGCGAGGGATTGAATGAAAGCCGGGTCCATGCCTCCAGGATTGTTATTCTGGCTTTTCGCCTCCTGATCGTTTTGACTAATCGGTGGTGGCTGGTTCCCAACTGGAACGATCTCAGCAGTGTGCCTGTCTTCGTTCTGGTTCACGGCGGAACCCGCATCATCGTTTACTATCCTCCTAGCTCCACGGCGTGCCATTACAGACAATATTAATCTAAGGGCCAATTCAACACACAATTATCTCATGCAAATTAAACGTTGCACCCAATTAGAAAACATATACTCTACTTACTTTGTATTCCCCTGAAGAGTTACAGTCACTTGGGGTGTTGGACTTTGGATAATATTTTTGGAAATAAAAAGAAATTTTGCCAAAATCTTTTTCAACAGGAACCGGACTCTCTGATACCATTTTTTGTAACACCCGCAAAATTTACCGGGGCATTACAGTGTCGTGAATCCCACGTGGGACCCCCAAGATATTTTAAATAAGGCATTATAAAATGGGTGAGTCCACGGTTACATAACGTGAAACGGGATGTCTTGAAAGAAAACATAATTTGAAACACGATTATTACATAAACAGAGCTTTCGGAAATTTAATTAAAACATGTGGTAGCAGAACTTTATTCCAACACCGTTCAAGCCTGACCGGAACCCTCGGGAATGTCATGCACATATTCAACAAATGTAACTGACACGACGAATCGTGCCAGACAAACCGGGATCAGATAATGATAATCAATAGCAGCATTTCACAACAAAATTTACGATTTGATAACACCGTACCACATAATACATAGATGATAATTCACAGTATAGGCGACGTTGTCTTTCTATTTTAGCGCATAAACCCCAAGGTCGCAACCAAGGGTCACGGAAGTATCTACACGGAAATGCTCCGGAATGTGAGTGCCATTTTAGGTCTTATCCCACAACACATTTCCACACGGGTACCATTCCGGTTTTATCCCCAATACATCGCCCCATTCATAACACAATTTCTAGATAAAGACAATCGTTCGGCATTCATCACGCAACAGCACATTCATGTTTCCTGAATATTGTAAATAAAATTACCATAATCCGAGCAAGGTTCCACTTGCCTTAATTCCGACGGTAAGTGCCTTACGACAATTTGAACTTCCATGACTGATCGAGTTCAACCTAATCACATATTCCTTGATTAACACTTCGTAAGGATAACTGCAAATAAGACTATTTTCCCATTCCATTTCCTAACCGAATTCTTAACTTAGTTCGATTTTGCAAAGGTAATATCATGATTCTAAGCTCAATAGCAACACGCATTATTACATTATTTAATTCTTTGATTATAGATTGTTATAACAATTTCCTTAACAAGATTATCCCCAACATTACTTCGGTTGTCAATAATTGACTATATTAAAATCGAATTCCATTACCACGATTTCAACAGTCGATGCTAATGATAGTAATAATATCAAACTCGATTCCACCTAGTTAAATTAACGTTTGATAATTATACTAGCAATGGGGGTTTCAACGAGTTTAGCATACGGTGATCGGATTCCTAACGCAATTTCTCCTACGATTGATTCGTTAAAGTTGATGTTTCCAAGTTCGATGTGAAATTCGCATATGATTATTACAACAAGATACATGAATTAATGGTTCGAGAACGAAATATACTTACAACGATAGTTTTGATTTCTACAAGTTCATCTGGTTTGATTGTCTACGAAAGTTAAGCAACGAAACTACCCAAATACCCGTAATCCAATTGACATAACAACAATACCAAAATATAACTTCAAGGATTTGCTAGACTGACCTTAATGACCGAAGAACAATGAAGAACGACGGAGAACCAACAAAGAACAACGAGAAGGAACAAACAATGGATCGATCGACCTAGATAACCTTCTCCAGAGCTTGAGTAATCCTCTCCTTTTTGTCAATGCAAGTATTTTGGAGGCTAAGAATCGTCTTAAGGGACTGGGGAGGGTTTTAATAAGGCTGCACAAGTGTTCTTGGCTGAGGGAAATGAAGGAGGAGGTATTAATTTATAACACACGATTGAGTTTTACATACGCTATCACTCAAGGGTTTACGCACGTAAAGAGCATTACGTACGTAATGTCTTCTAGTTAACGTATGTAATAGTCGATCAAAGGCTACTTCCTGGACTGCCCCCACCTATAACGTACGTAGTGGATCATAAGGTACGTAAGAAACCTTATAATAGCATACGTTAAGCTTGACAATTAACATCGGTTACAAGCAGTTGACTCGTTTGTCTTCTAGCCCACCGAAAGTACCCAATCCGTGTCAAAAAGAAAGATTCTAGTCGGAAGACCAATTCTCGCCTCACGTACGTAACCTAGTCGCGTTAATGTACGTAATGCTGCGAATCTAACGTACGCTATGCATGACATCTAGCGTATGATAGTCACTCACTGCCTTAGTCATTTTATCGCATTTTAACCATCTCGGGGTGACTACATTCTCACTCGTCAACAATTCTTCGGGGAACAAGACGTTGGCCACCGCTATATTCGCACCGATAATCGTTCAATGGCGTTAAGGTACGTCACCTCCATTCCATTCACATCACACAATTGTATCGCAATAGCACTTTAATGAAACCACATAATATAATAAGACAACATCGCAAATGATAGAAATTGCATTATAATTTATGAAGTACACGGTAATTAAAGCATCAAAATACCCGTGGTATTACACACCGTGTGTACCTAGGCTTTGGGTCTGGTGGGTTGTACGGGTCTCACGGGTCTGGGTGGGCACCCGGATGCATGGATCCAGTTCGGCGGGTCAATTCCACGGCTCCGAGTCTATGGGCATCTATAGGATGGCGATGCGAAATATAATATGTAGAAAAGGAGTTGAATAGCTAGCTGTACGGAGACCCTGGAAAAGCTGCTACGGCAAGAGGTGTTAGAGTTAAAAAACTCGATCAACTGCCTCAAAACCTTTTCAAGTGCTCTCGGTAGAACCAATGTTGGCATACATATGTAGTTTGTTTGCTTTCTGATATATTTATGCGTTATCCATTTGCTTAATGATTCCTCTTCATGCAGACATTCCCATGTCCGATAGGCCCCGAGAGACATGCCCGAGCACGCCAAGTACCTGTCAAGCATGTCCAACACAGTCGACTAACATGGCCGCATGCCCGGCCATATTGCTTCACAGGGTAAACTATCACTTCTAGAGGGGTACAACACGACCGTCACATTCCGCCACAGCCGTGTCAGTCGGTGGACTCGTTAAGGTAATCTCAATTTCTTTAGGCTTTGGGACTGTAATATCCGAATTTATTACGGTGTATTTCATCTGTATTCAAACCCTGTATTATTCGGATTGGTGATTTTGATTATTGGAGTATGATATTTCTTGCATTAATATCATTGTGCATAAGTATAGAAGCATGCAAAATTTCTCATGAAAACTCGTGTTAACGCACGTTAAGAATGTATCTTAACGCGCGCTATCGGGCTACTATTAGTGCACGCTATGCAGATAGGGGTTGCGTGCGCTAAGAACTCAATTATTGAGCGGGACGACTAGCACATGCGCCAGCCGGGATATGGGTCCGGATAAGATTCCCGCGGACGCACCCGAACAATTCTGAAGTCAACCATTATTAGCGCACGCTAAGGAATGCTTAGTAGCGTGCGCTAACTTGTTAAAATGCAGAATATTATAAATAGGACAACAACTCGTTTTGGCTTACATTTTACTCGTTCCTTCTGCATACTTGAGAGGCCAGAGAGCTGAGATATCCTACTACATACTTAGAACAAATATTGTTGGTGTTTATATATTGGCTATCACTTGGGAGTAATCATTGAAGAGGAATAGCACCTTGGAGTGGCATACAACCCACCGGAGTTGGATTCTACCTTACGGTTCAGTGATTTTCATCATATTAAGGTATGTTCAATCTATCTCAAAGACTTAGAGTTGGATTCTAACGTTTTGGATGATCATGTTAACAAGATATGGATTTTCATACATGAATTATCCAAGTATATCATGTTTGGAATAGTGAGATGAATAAGCCTTAAGTATCTTTATTATAATCATCATGATTCGAATCTTATTACACTGAATATGTATAGAGAAGCTTCTATCATTGGTAATTCGAATCTAGTAGATGACTTAATAATAATCATGGACTTGACTTTAACAATCATTGTTGTTGGATAAATCTAAAGGATGGATCATGGAAGGATTTATCTGGTATAGATGGAACGTTTAACAACTTCAGCATGATAATATTGATTGATATAAGATGTTGATATCAACCGTTAAGTCTTTCGAGTTGTCGTATTAAGATTTGTAGTCGAAATGGAATATGGTTTTATAATGGTATGCATATCCTCGAATCCGAAGATGTTATTATCCGTAAGATCATTCATAAACATGTGTACATGATATTCATGGAGGTAACATGAAGTATCATGGAAGATTTCATTGTTTCGATCATGGCGAGAACAGTTTACTGCTCAGCAGTAAACTGCCATGCATAGATAGCGCACGCTATGCTATGAATATTAACGTGTGCTATCGAGCAGACTTAACGCACGCTACACAGAGTACTTAGCGTGCGCTAAGCAGTTCAGGCAGATTGCATTTTATGAACTTTTGGCCGTGAATCGAATTGTTAAACATTCATACGACGTGAGATAAATCCTATATCATTTCTTTTGTTAAGGTTTGATCTTGTTGCGTGATTGATCGAGAAGGGCGACCTTCGAGTGTCTCGTTTTCGTGGAAGTATTGTTCTGTCTTCTAATCGAGGCAAGTACTCTAATTAGAATTGTTTATATTATGACTATTATGATGTGATTGTATCGTGTAAATATGTTGTGAATATATGTCCACCATGCGTTGATCCGACGGGAATCATCATGGGAATATATAGTTTGTGTCTGTTGGATCGTTGGACGAGTAGTTCCACCATGTGTTGGTTCGACGGGATCATCATGGGAATCTATAGTTTGTGTCTGTTGGATCGTTGGAATACCACCGGTATGTTGAAAGCTGTTATGATATGATATGTGTTGTGGATATTCTCGTTGGAGAAACTTGTTATGATATAATTGTTGATTATATCACCGTTGTATGATTATTATACTAGTACAAGCATCGTTTTGCTAAACCCTTCGGGGTTGAACATTGTGTTTGTTCAGGATCCAGGAGAGCGGGAAACAACCACTTTGGAGATGCATGACGAGGGTGCAAAGTGATGTTCGGCCGGGTTTCTTATGCATTATTTGTTGGTTATTTCAATAAGTACTCGAGTACGTCGTCCGTTTATAATGTTTGGATTTTAGTGATGTAATAATAACTCTTCATTGGATATTTGTATTTCGGTTTTTGAACCAGACGGTTGTATTTTACTTCAGCTATTTCATAAAGCGGTATCTGTTATTGTCTTTTCTTTTAATCAGCCTTGTAAATTCTTATGTAAAGGATTTACGGCGCTGTAATATTCCTGAATATATCGGGGGTGTTACAGAATATGGTATCGGAGCTAAGATTATGGATATCTTGGCTGTTGGGTTAAAATAGGGGTCATTTATATCTTTTGAGGTAACCGGCCGTGAATGACATCACTGCACTGCCTACGTCTTCATGCAAACGGTGGTTGTAACTTCCTAAACTCTATCTCATTCTTTACATGTTGTGTCTCTTTATACTTAAACATTAGAACAATGTTGTTTCCTGTATATTAAGTACTTGTGCTTACAGTATGTTGAGAGGCGGACGTGGACGTGGTCGCGGTCGTGGACGCGGACGAAGGAATGCTGAAAGGGAGGCGTCGCCTTCTAATCAGGCTAGTCATAGCTCAGGCGAGCCGCATCAATCCATCAATAACGAACCGGAACCTGGTATACCAGAAATCCTTCGTCAAGTCGTGAACCAGATGACTCAGTTCGCACAGGTCGTGGACCGAATGCAAGTGGCGGCAGGAATTCAGCAGGGAGATGGACAACAAAGGATTCCAGAAATGGGAAATCGAGGTGACCGATGGTTACAAGAGGTGGCAAAGATGCAACCAACCAAATTTGACGGCTTTTCCGAGACTCCCACTTGGGACCATTGGTTGAAGGAACTGGAGAAAATTTTTGCTGGAATTAATTGCACGAGCAGCGGAGAGCTCCTATTGCCCGGTACTTTACATTAGGAGAAGCATCCGAGTGGTGGGAAGCTATCCGACCCATGAGATCATGATGCCGATTGGGCGGAATTTAAAATGATGATGGAAGCTCAGTATTGCCCTCGTCCTGTGAGGGAAGCCAAAATTCGAGAATTTTTCTCTGCTCAACCATCAGATGAACCCGTATCCCAGACGATTAAGACGTTTAACCAGCAATTAGCATTTGTTCGACATCTGGTCAGAACAGATGCGGAGATGATGATTCATTTTGAAATGAGAATGAAACCAGAAATCCAGAGGTACATGTCCGGTTTTGAATGTACCACTCTCCGCCAATACCAGGATAAGGCGTTGGCGTATGAAATTAAAGAAGCAGCAATGGAGAAGTTTATGGAGTCGAAGAAACAGAAAGTCTCTGGTACTTTTACAGAGCACAAGAGCAGTGGGCCCCGCAAGGCCCAGTCTTCTTTTTCTTTCAAGAAACCTCTGCACCCATCTAAGAACGGAAAGAATTACGGAACAATGTCAGCCACGACGGATACAGCTAGGAAGTGCTTTAATTGTGGTCGCCCAGGCCACCTTTGGCGCGATTGTTTGCGCACCCCAGTTACATGTTTTGACTGCGGACAGGAAGGGCACCGTGCGGCGTTCGCAAAGACGCCACCAAATACAAAGGAACCCGTTCATCACGGCCCGGTTCAAAGGAAGCTAGTGTCCAGACGCAGCAAAGTGTTGAGATGCCTCAAAATTTTGGCCGTGGACGAGGCAGAGGACAATGGGACCAAAAGGGGGCATCGAGTGTCGGATCTGTTCCCCCACGCCCGTATGAGATGAGGAGGACAGACGATCGGGATCTTTGCCGCATCGCATCAGTCTTGTCAGATTCTTTCCCAACCGATTAGCGTTTGATTCGATACAAGAGCTACGCATTCTTTTATATCTTTGTCTTGTGTAAATCGTTTGAATATTTCTGGTTTTCATACTTGTGAACCTTATGTTGTTGGTTTACCGAGTGGAGAGAGGATTGTTGGGAACTTAGAGACTAGAGATTTTCCTGTATTATTTGGGGGTAAGAAATGGCTCTCAAACCTAATTGTGATAGAAATGCAAGGAGATGACCTAATACTCGGAGACGATTGGCTTAATAGATATGGAGCAATTGTAAATTACCGAAGGAGGAATATTTCGCTGATCGCTGATGATGGCTCCGAAGTACTGTTTGAAGGATGGAAACCAGGAAGCTCAGGAAAGTTGATCAAAGCAATGAAAGCTGTCAAAATGTTGAAACAGGGATGTATCGGGTACTGGTGTTATGCAATGAAGAAAGAAGATGAAATTGTGGAACTTTCATCCATTCCTATTGTGAACGAATTCCCAAATGTATTTCCTGACAAGTTACCTGGACTACCTCCATGATGGGACGTAGAATTCACGATTGAGCTGGAACCCGGAGCTACACCAATTTCTAAGGCGCCGTATCGCATGGAACCTACGGAGATGTACGAACTGAAGAAGCAACTGGAAGAATTACTGTACAAAGGCTATATTCAGCCAAGCGTTTCACCTTGGGGAGCACCAGTTGTTTTTGTTCGAAAGAAGGATGGATCACTTCGACTGTGTATTGACTACCGAGAGCTGAACAAGATGACGATTAAGAACAAGTATCTGTTGCCACGGATTGATGATCTGTTTGACCAGTTGCAAGGAGCAACAGTGTTTTCAAAAATCGATCTAAGATCAAGATACCATCAGCTGAGGATTAAGGAATCTGATGTTCCAAAGTCAGCATTCAGAACTCGCTACGGACACTATGAGTTTGTAGTGATGCAATTTGGTCTCACTAATGCGCCTGCTGTATTCATGCAGTTGATGAACCGAGTGTTCATCGAATATTTGGATAAATTTGTGGCCGTGTTCATTGATGATATTCTGGTATATTCTAAGAACCCGGAAGAACATGCGCAACATTTGCGGATTGTATTAGAACTTTTGAGAAACGAGCAATTGTACGCCAAACTTTCTAAGTGTGAATTCTGGCTAAAGGAAGTAATGTTCCTCGGCCATGTGGTGTCATCTAAAGGAGTCCGAGTAGATCCTCAGAAGATCGAAGCAATTATGGATTGGAATCCTCCAAAGAACGTGAAAGAAGTCCGAAGCTTCTTAGGACTTGCTGGATATTATCGACGATTCGTGGAAGGGTTTTCTAAAATCTCCCGCCCACTTACTCGACTCCTGCAGAAAACTCAAAAGTTTGAGTGGAATGAATTGTGTCAGATTAGCTTTGATGAATTGAAGAAGAGATTGACGACGGCACCGATTCTATCACTTCCACAGGGAACTGGAGGATTTATAGTTTACAGTGATGCTTCGAACCAAGGACTTGGGTGCATATTGATGCAGAATGATAAGGTGATCGCTTATGCGTCGCGACAGCTGAAACCTTATGAAGTGAATTACCCAACACACGATTTGGAGCTAGCAGCAGTGGTTTTTGCCTTGAAGATCTGGAGGCATTATCTATACGGGACTCACTGCCAGATCTTTACGGATCATAAGAGTCTCAAGTACATATTCAGTCAGAAAGAGTTGAACATGCGGCAAAGAAGATGGTTAGAGCTGATCAAGGACTATGACTTGGAGATTTTGTATCATCCAGGCAAAGCAAATGTAGTGGCCGATGCACTTAGCCGCAAGCCTGTTTATATTCAGATGCTGGAGACGCTAACCTCCCAACTTAGCCTTCAACGAGAGATGATTCGTGAAGGAATTGAAGTGTGGTTACAAAGAATCCAAGGACAACTATGCGTGATGGAGATAACTTCATCATTAACCGAAGGAATCAAATTTAGACAGGCAGATGACCCTTTGATGATTCGGTTACGTGATGAAGTGATCAAAGGAAAGGCCCCCGGATTCATAATTCATGATGATGGAGTTTTGAGATTTCAGAACCGACTCTGTGTTCCCGATGATGCTGTTTTGAAACAGACGATTATGAAGGAAGCTCACAGTTCGCCCTATTCTATCCACCCGGGTACCAGTAAAATGTATAAGGACTTGAAGCAGAATTTCTGGTGGGGCAACATGAAGAAAGATGTAGCGGACTATGTTTCTAAATGCTTGACTTGTCAGCAGGTTAAGATCGAGCATCAACGGCCTGCCGGAATGTTGAAGCCACTCCCGATTCCTGAATGGAAGTGGGAGGACATATCGATGGACTTTATCACTAATATGCCGAGAACCAGGACAGGAATGAACATGATTTGGGTGATAGTTGATCGTTTAACCAAATCAGCTCATTTTCTAGGCATTAGGGATACGTGGGGACCAGAGAGGTTGGCACGAGTATTTATTTCGGAGATAGTTCGATTGCATGGTACGCCGAAGACCATTGTTTCTGATCGAGACGGCCGTTTTGTGTCTCACTTTTGGAAAGCAGTTCATAAGGCCTTGGGGACCGAATTGAACTTGATCTGACTTACCACCGCAGGTGACGGACAATCTGAGAGAACTATACAAACGGTGGAAGACATGCTGAGGGCCTGTGCCTTAGATTGGTCAAACGATTGGGAAGTTCATCTACCGTTGATTGAATTTACCTACAACAATAGTTGGCATGCTTCCATTAAGATGGCACCGTTTGAGGCATTATACGGAAGGAGATGCAGATCGCCCCTATGCTGGAATGATTCATCGGACTTGATCAGAACAGAACCAGAGTTGATCGTGCAGACTCGAGAGAAGATATCCTTGATTCGAGAAAGGCTGTTGACCGCCCAGAGTCGTCAGAAATCTTACGCAGATGTACGCCGCCGCCCATTGGAGTTCAGTACTGGAGACCACGTACTTTTGAAGGTTTCTCCTACTCGGGGAATCTTTCGTTTCGGAAGGAAAGGAAAGCTGAGTCTGAGATATATCGGACCATTCGAGATCCTTGAGAGAGTTGGAGAGTTGGAATACAGATTAGCATTGCCACCGTCATTGTGCCATGTTCATAACGTGTTCCACGTATCCCAGTTACGGAGGTATATACCAGATCCCAGTCATATCATTGATTTCGGCGAGATCGAAGTCGCACAGGATGGGACGTTTGAAGAAAGACCGGTTATGATACTCGAGAGTCGAGTTAAGCAGCTGAGGAACAAACCAATCGTTTTGGTCAAAGTTCAATGGTCACATCACAGAATGGAAGAAGCCACTTGGGAAACGGAAGCTAATATGAAGTCTAGATATCCCGAGTTATTTTCGTCTTGAGTTTCGGGACGAAACTCCTTTTTAGTAGGAGAGTATGTAATATCCGAATTTATTACGGTGTATTTCATCTGTATTGAAACCCTGTATTATTCGGATTGGTGATTTTGATTATTGGAGTATGATATTTCTTGCATTAATATCATTGTGCATAAGTATAGAAGCATGCAAAATTTCTCATGAAAACTCGTGTTAACGCACGTTAAGAATGTATCTTAACGCGCGCTATCGGGCTACTATTAGCGCACGCTATGCAGATAGGGGTTGCATGCGCTAAGAACTCAATTATTGAGCGGGACGACTAGCACATGCGCCAGCCGGCACATGGTTCCGGATAAGATTCCCGCGGACGCACCCGGACAATTCTGAAGTCAACCATTATTAGCGCACGCTAAGGAATGCTTAGTAGCGTACGCTAACTTGTTAAAATGCAGAATATTATAAATAGGACAACAACTCGTTTTGGCTTACATTTTACTCGTTCCTTCTGCATACTTGAGAGGCCAGAGAGCTGAGATATCCTACTACATACTTAGAACACATATTGTTGGTGTTTATATATTGGCTATCACTTGGGAGTAATCATTGAAGAGGAATAGCACCTTGGAGTGGCATACAACCCACCGGAGTTGGATTCTACCTTACGGTTCAGTGATTTTCATCATATTAAGGTATGTTCAATCTATCTCAAAGACTTAGAGTTGGATTCTAACGATTTGGATGATCATGTTAACAAGATATGGATTTTCATACATGAATTATCCAAGTATATCATGTTTGGAATAGTGAGATGAATAATCCTTAAGTATCTTTATTATAATCATCATGATTCGAATCTTATTACACTGAATATGTATAGAGAAGCTTCTATCATTGGTAATTCGAATCTAGTAGATGACTTCATAATAATCATGGATTTGACTTTAACAATCATTATTGTTGGATAAATCTAAAGGATGGATCATGGAAGGATTTATCTACTATAGATGGAACGTTTAAAAACTTCAGCATGATAATATTGATTGATATAAGATGTTGATATCAACCGTTAAGTCTTTCGAGTTGTCGTATTAAGATTTGTAGTCGAAATGGAATATGGTTTTATAATGGTATGCATATCCTCGAATCCGAAGATGTTATTATCCGTAAGATCATTCATAAACATGTGTACATGATATTCATGGAGGTAACATGAAGTATCACGGAAGATTTCATTGTTTCGATCATGGCGAGAACAGTTTACTGCTCAGCAGTAAACTGCCATGCATAGATAGCGCACGCTATGCTATGAATATTAACGTGCGCTATCGAGCAGACTTAATGCACGCTACACAGAGTACTTAGCGTGCGCTAAGCAGTTCAGGCAGATTGCATTTTATGAACTTTTGGCCGTGAATCGAATTGTTAAACATTCGTACGACGTGAGATAAATCCTATATCATTTCTTTTGTTAAGGTTTGATCTTGTTGCGTGATTGATCGAGAGGGGCGACCTTCGAGTGTCTCGTTTTCGTGGAAGTATTGTTCTGTCTTCTAATCGAGGCAAGTACTCTAATTAGAATTGTTTATATTATGACTATTATGATGTGATTGTATCGTGTAAATATGTTGTGAATATATGTCCACCATGCGTTGATCCGACGGGAATCATCATGGGAATTTATATTTGTGTCTTATTTGGATCGTTGGACGGTAGTTCCACCATGTGTTGGTCCGACGGGATCATCATGGGAATCTATAGTGTGTGCGTTGGATCGTTGGAATACCACCGGTATGTTGAAGCTGTTATGATATGATATGTGTTGTGGATATTCTCGTTGGAGAAACTTGTTATGATATAATTGTTGATTATATCACCGTTGTATGATTATTGTACTTGTACTAGCATCGTTGTGCTAACCCCTTCGGGGGTGAACATTGTGTTTGTTCAGGATCCGGAGAGCGGGAAACAACCACCGGAGATGCATGACGACGAGGGTGCAAAGTGATGTTCGGCCGGGTTTCTGTCATTATTTGTTGTTTATTTCAATAAGTACTCGAGTACGTCGTCCGTTTATAATGTTTGGATTTTAGTGATGTAATAATAACTCTTCATTGGATATTTGTATTTCGGTTTTTGAACCAGACGGTTGTATTTTACTTCAGCTATTTCATAAAGCGGTATCTGTTATTGTCTTTTCTTTTAATCAGCCTTGTAAATTCTTATGTAAAGGATTTACGGCGCTGTAATATTCCTGAATATATCGGGGGTGTTACAGGGACTCCTTTGGAAGGTTGTAAATAGTTTTTTAAGGTCCTTAAGATCGGCATTCAGTATAGAATATACAAGAGAGTCATAATTAGCAAGGAAGAGCTCCAAGACGATGAGAGAATCTACAAATGAAGATCGAGATAGATCAACAGACTCCACTGAAATCCGAGTTTTATTCTTTCTTCCCATTTTCTGTATTTGTTCATTTATCTTGTTTAAAATGTCGATCATAATTATATCTATGTACTTTATGATCATCATGACTAGCAAACTTACTTTATTCCGAGTCATGGGATTATATTTGTTGTAATAGTTTTTTTATTGATTTATCAACATTGAATGTTCTTCTTGAATTCTTTATTCAAATAGTTGGCTTTATTTCATGTTTAAGCAACTGATCAATGTTTTAATATGTTTAGCATATATACTACAATTGAGAGAAGAGGTACATATTATGTCTTCACTATTTGACACCAATTTAATTAGGAGATTGAAAAATCGATAATAAATTGTTAAGACTTGTTTTAAGACTTGTGATTGTATTATACATATCTTGAAAACCCTGTACGCACCAAGCCAACATGAAACCATTAAGTTGCTGCATTTAAAGCAACTTAATCTCAGACTCCTGCTACGCAAACAAACTTTGAAAAAGTATGAAACTTATTCAACCCCCCTTCTAAGCTATTTATACTGTATACTGTGGCCAACAAGTGGTATCGGAGCGGTTGATTCTACAAAGAATCAGTCGGTTTTTAACCTGAATCAGATCCACAAAATCACTAGCTTTTGAAAACTTTATTTTTGTATCTTTACCATTCATTTTACTTCTACTATGGATACATCTATGATCAACAAAGTTCCTATGTTTTCCATTAATGAATTTGATGATTGGAGAATCACGATAAAAGCCCATCTTGCTGTGATGCACGAACAGATGATCTTTGTCATCCAAGAAGGACCTATCAAGATCATGAAGGTCAATACAGCGCAGGAATAGAAGGACAACCTCATGCAGAAATACTTGAGAAGGAAGGGGAACAATGGACAACTGATGATGGCAAGCGTGCGAATCTCGACAACATAGCAAAGAATGCGCTATTTGTCACTCTTGACAAAGGCACATTCTCCAAGGTAAAGTGCTGCAAGACAACCAAGGAAATCTGGGAGAAACTCAAGTTGATATGTGAGGGAACTGAGCTCTCAAAACAAAACAAGATTCCAAAACTAACTGAGGAATTTAAATCATTTGAAATGAAATCTTCTAAAATACTTGAGGAACTTGACCTCAGATTTACCGAAATTGTCGGTGAACTTGAAGCATTGGGTAAAGTGTATTGTAACACCCCCAAAATTTCCCGGGGCATTACAGTGACGTGAATCCCATGTGGGACCCACAAGGCTATTTTAGGAAATTGATATTTTAAATAAGGTATTATAAAATGGGTGAGTCCATGGTTGCATAGCATGAAACGGAATGTCTTTGAAAGAAACATAATTCAAAACACGATTATTACATAAACAGAGTTTTCGGAAATCAAATTAAAACACGCGGTAGCAAAACTTTATCCCAACGTCGTTCAAGCTTGACTGGAACCCTAAGTTCGACAGATAGCATACGTTAGTCACTCAGTCCCTTAGTCATTTATCACATTTTAACCAACTCGGGGTGACTACCTTTTCACTCGTCAACAATTCCTCGGGGAACAAGACGTTGGCCACCGTCATATTCGCACCGACAATTATCCAACGACATCAAGGTACGTCACCTCCGTTCAATTCACATCACACAATTATATCGCAATAGCACTTTAATGAAACCATATAATATAAGAAGACAACATCGCAAATGATAGAAATTGCATTTTAATTTATGAAATACACGGTAATTAAAGCATGAAATATATTTTCGTCCTGAAACTAAGTAAATAACTCGGGATGAATTTCCCTCATGTTCGACTCGGTCTCCCAAGTTGCTTCTTCCATGCCGTGGCAAATGAACTTTCACAAGGGGTATGGATTTATTTCGTAACATTTTCATACGCCGATCCAAGATAGTGATCGGCACTTCGCTGAAAGTAGCATCATCAGAAATTTCCACTTCTTCAAAATTGAGTTTGTGACTCGGATCATAGACATACTTCCTTAACTGGGAGATGTGAAAGACATTATGCACTCCATCTAAATGCGGCGGCAGGGCTAATCGATATGCAAGTTTTCCAACTCGGTCCAATATCTCGAACAGGCCTATGAACCTTGGGCTTAACTTGCCTTTCTGGCCGAAATGCCGGATACCTCGCATAGGCGATACTTTGACCCAAACATGATCCCCGACCGTAATTTCCAATGGTCGCTTCCGGTTCTCGGCATATGATTTCTGCCGGCTTTGCGCTACTAACATATGTTTTCGAACAACAGATCTTCTTAATGGATTCCTGGATCAGATATAACTCGGTAGCCACGATATCAAAAGCATCACCCCAGCATAAGGCGACTTGCATCTTCGTTCATACAGAGCCTCAAATGGTTCCATGCCTATACTCGCGTGCCAGCTGTTGTTTTATGAAAACTCTACTAACCCGAGATGCTTAACCCAATCCTTTCCCCAATCGAGCACACATGCCCTCAACATATCTTCCAGGGTTTGTACCGTACGCTCGGTCTGTCCATCCGTCTGAGGGTGATTGACTGTGCTAAAATGCAACTGGGTCCCCATAGCTTTATGGATGGCTTTCCAAAAACGGAACACGTACCAGGTGTCCCTATCCGAAATGATGGATGAGGGAACGCCGTGCACTCTCATAACTTCCCGGATGAAAATAGTGGCTAACTGCTATGTTCCGGTCGTTTCCTGAATTGGAATAAAATGCGCTGATTTTGTTAATCGATCAACGATAACCCAAATTGTGTCCTTTCCTCCCACCACCGTTGGTAACTTAGTGACAAAATCCATTAATATGCTTTCCCATTTCCACTCCGGAATGGGTAAGGGTTGCATGATTCCGACTGGTCTGCCGTGTTCTATTTTAACTTGTTGGCACGTCATACAAATCTAGCCACTTCCTGTTTCATATTTTCCACCAAAAACTCTATCGCAGATACTTGTACATTTTTCTTGCTCCGGGGTGAATGGAGTAGGGAGTGGAGTGTGCTTCTCTCAGTATAGTTTGCTTCAGCTCGTTATTCGGCGGAATACAGATCCTATTCTTGAATCTCACCAATTCCCCTTAGATCTTGTAGTCGAAAACATTTCCCCCTTCGATTCCCGCACCGATCGTACGTAGTTCGGGATCTTCCATCTGTGCTAGACGTATGTTATTTAATAAGTATGAGTGTATATTGATTGAGCACAATTGTCCCTGACTGTGTTGTACCCATACTTTAATACCACTCCTCCTGATGGCTTGCTGTAGTTCGGGTTGAATCGTTAGGCTGGATAACATTACTTCCTATGTAGTTTTCTGACTGAGTGCATCTGCTATGACATTAGCCTTTCCGGGGTGGTATGAGATTTCCACGTCGTAGTCTTTGATTAACTCCAACCAGCGCCTCTGCCTCATGCTTAATTCCCTCTAGGTGAAGATATATTTCAAACTCTTATGGTCCGTGAAAATCTTACAAGTAACTCCATAAAGATAATGCCTCCAAATCTTGAGGGCGTGTACCACTGCGACTAGCTCTAAGTCATGCGTTGGGTAATTCATTTCGTACGGCTTCCGTTGTCGAGACGCGTACCATTATGATAATATTAATCTAAGGTCCAGTTCAACACAGTTATCTTATGCAATTTAAACGTTGCACCCAAATAGAAAACACGTACACTACTTACTTTGCATTCCAATGAAGAGTTACGGTCGTTTGGGGCGTTGGACTTCGATAAAATTTTCGGAAGTAAAAATAAAAATGTTTTTGATACCATTTTCTGTAACACCCCCAAAATTTCCCGGGGCATTACATTGCCGTGAATCCCGTGTGGGACCCACAAGGCTATTTTAGGAAATTGATATTTTAAATAAGGTATTATAAAACGGGTGAGTCCATGATTACATCATGAAACGGAATGTCTTTGAAAGAAACATAATTCAAAACACGATTATCACATAAACAGAGTTTTCAGAAATGAAATTAAAATATGCGTAGCAGAACTTTATCCCAACGTCATTCAAGCCTGACCGAAACCCTCGGGAATGTCCTGCACATATTCAACAATTTTACCTGGCACGACGAATCATGCCAGACAAACCGGGGTCAGAGAGTGATAATCAATAACAGTGTTTCACAACAAAATACATGATTTATTAACACCATGCCACATAACATATTCATGCATAATTAATATAAACCTCATGCATATTCGCAATTCACAGTATAGCCGACGTTGTCTTTCTCTTTTACACATAAACCCCAAGGCGCAACCAAGGGTCACGGAAGTATCTACACAGAAATACTCCGGAACATGGATGCCATCTTAGGTCTTATCCCTCAACACATTTCCACAAGGGTACCATTCAGGTTTTATCCCCAACACATCAGCCCATTCGTAACACAATTTCTAGAGAAACACAATCGTTCGGCATTCATCACACAACGGCACATTCATGTATTCCGAATATTGTAAATAAAATTAACACTTCTTGAGCAAGATTTTACTTGCCTTAAATCCGACGGTAAGTGCCTTACGACAATTTGAACTTCCACATCCGATCGAGTTCAACCGAATCACATAATATTCGATTAATATTTCATACGGATAACGGCGAATGAAACTAGTTTCCCATTCCCTTCCCTAAAAGAATTCTTAACTTAGTTCGATTTCTCAAAACTAGTATAATATTTCTAAACTCAATAGCAATACGCATTATTACATTGTTTAATCCTTTGATTAACGATTGTTAAAACAATCTGCCCAACAAGATTATCCCCCACATTATTTCGGTTGACAAAAAATGAGTATAGCATAATTGAATTTCATAACCTACTAATTAAATTCTCTACTCCGAGTTCTCTATTCGGTGGGTTTCCGTTTCACACAACGATTTTAATGGTCGACTCCTTATGATGGTAATACTACCAAGCTTGACTCCATATAGTTAATTAACATTCGATAATTATATAATCAAGGTGGATTTCAATGAGTTTAGCATAGGGTGATGATACGAATTAACGTATAAGTCAGACGTAAATTCGCCGGGAAATGCAGCGGATATATTTTATTACCTCACAACACTCGTATATGTGTAACACTCGTAAGATTTAACCAAAAGTAGGGCAATTCGGCTTGCGTAAACACGAATAAAATGAAAGTAAATTATCAAACTAGACCTATAGTTTGATAAGACAATCTCTTCTCAAGACCTATTGAGAATTGATTAAATTACAACTCGAAGACGCATCGAACTATAATCGAAGTGTGCTGAAAATCATTCAACAAGAATACATGTAATGTATTTCGTTTTTTCTTGCTTGCAAAGTGTTTATTAAAGGTCGAGGATGAGGCTAATATATAGCCATTACAACTACTAATAAGTTCAAACAAGATCACATAAAATCAAGCTAAAAGACATGCAATTATTAAACTAAAACATCAAGACTTTGACAAAGTTTGAAAGTAACAACATGTTTGGCTCCTTCCTTGCAAAATCGGCCGTGGGGTACTTGAGAGGAAGAAATAATCATCTTTCTCATGTGATATCTTTTGTATGACTTTGACAAGGACTTGAACATGAAAGGGACTTCTTGGCATCTTCTTCTCCATGTGGTTCGGCCGATCTGATACAAAAGGGTGTAGTGAATCAAATCTCTATCCTTGATCTTGATATGGTGGACTTTGAAAATGAAAGCAAATATTAAAGTAGTGGGGACAAAAGATCCTTCATGGATGCATGTCACAATCGGACGAAATCTTCCCCAAATGGCCGATTTTGTATGCATGAACATGCATACGTATGCATGTTTTGATACGTCTAAGTTATCCCGGTTCCGATTATTAAGATCGTTCCTATTTCTGCATTTTTTTTCTCACCGAAGTACATAGGAGCATGTGCATGCAATGTGGTATCATCACCTACGTCAATTCTTACTTCGATTACTTCGTTGGGAGATGTCGCAATCGCATCATCCCCTCCCCCTTTGAAAGGAATTGACCTCAATTCAGTGATTCCCTCGTCGTCAAGGTAAGAAGATATATCTCCCACATTAAAAGTGGCGTGTGCCCCATAATCGCCCGGAAGTTCTACTTTATATGCATTGTCGTTCACCTTTCCCACGATTTTGTAAGGTCCCTCGGCCCTCGGCATAAGTTTGTTCTTGCGTTTGCTAGGAAATCTCTCTTTTCTTAAGTGTACCCAAACCAAGTCGCCTACTTCGAATAGTCTCGGTTTTCTGTGATTGTTGGATTTCCGTTTGTATGCGTTATTCACCTCTTTGATTCGATCATGTATTTCTTCGTGCAACTTGATAAAGTTTCGATTCCGCATCTTTGTGTACCAACTCGTTCTTCGGCAATGGAATCAAGTCTAAGGGTATATAAGGATTTAACCCGTAAACGACTTCAAAAGGAGAATGTGCCGTAGCATGTGTAGGGGATCGGTTATAGGCAAATTCCGCATGATAAAGCTTCATGTCCCAATCTTTTTGCATTTTATTCACAAGTCCTCGCAACAACGTTCCTAACGTTCGATTTGTGACTTCGGTTTGACCATCGGTTTGAGGATGGTGCGAAGTGCTAAATAAGAGCTTTGTTCCCACTTTCCTCCATAAAGTATTCCAAAAATAGCTAAGGAATTTCGAATCCCGATCCGAAACAATAGTCTTCGGAACTCCATGTAAACGAACCACCTCTCGGAAGTATAAATCGGCCACGTTGCTTGCGTCGTCGGTTTTGTGGCAAGCCACGAAATGAGCCATTTTTGAGAACCGATCAACAACCACCATAATAGCATCTTTACCTCATTGAGCACGGGGTAAAGCGACGATAAAATCCATGGATACATCTTCCCACAGTCTTTCTGGAACCGGTAGAGGATATACGATCCCGGTTTGAACGAACTTTTTGAGATGTGACATGTTATGCATTTGCTTAAAACATTGTAAACGTCTTTTAGCATTTTTGGCCAAAAGAAATGTTCTTTTAGTACTTCCAATGTTTTAGCCGTGCCAAAATGACCCGCTAAGCCTCCTCCGTGAGCCTCCCGAACCAATAATTCCCGAACCGCCTGTTTTGGAACACATAGCCTATTCCCTTTAAATAGGAAATCATCTTGTAACATGAACTCCCCGAACGGACCAGATTTGCAACGAGTAAAAATTTCTCCAAAATCCTCATCATTTTCATAACACTCCTTCAACATTTCGAAACCAAGTAATCGAACCTCCAGAGTAGAAAGTAAGGCATACCTCCTAGATAACGCATCCGCAACGACATTGCTTTTACCGTCTTTGTACTTGGATGAAAAGTGAAATGATTGTAGGAATTCCACCCACTTGGCATGCCTCGGACTCAGTTTACATTGTCCATTAATGTACTTCAATGATTCGTGGTCCGAGGTAGAATAAAATGCTTCATCCGTAGGTAATGACTCCAATGATCAAGGGCACGTACGATAGCATAGAATTCTTTATTGTAAGTGCAATAATTCAACCGAGCTCCATTCAACTTCTCCAAAAAGTAAGCGATAGGTCGTTTACCTTGAATAAGAACTGCTCCAATTCCAACTCCACTAGCATCACATTCAACATCGAATGGTAGAGTAAAATCGGGTAGTGTTAGTATCGGTGCTTCGCATAATTTGGCCTTTAACTTTTCGAATGCTCCTTGGGCAGCCCCGTTCTATACAAATGGTCCCTTTTTTAAACACTCCATTATCAGATTTGAAATGGTGCTGAAGTCTCGAATAAACCTCCGGTAAAAAGAAGCAAGTCCGTGAAATGATCTCACTTCCGTCACGGTCGTAGGGGTCGGCCAAGACTTAATTGCTTCGATTTTTGTTTGATCAACCGCCACCCCGTCCTTCAAAACGACATAGCCAAGAAAGACTATAATTTCGACTAGGAACGAACACTTCTCTTTTTTTCCATACAATTTTCGGTCCCTCAAGGTTTCGAAGATGGAAGTGCCCGAAATGTTCTTGTAGTGATTGACTATAGATTAGAATGTCATCCAGATATACAACCACGAACTTCCCCGGAAATGGTTTAAGCACTTCGTTCATCAACCTCATGAAGGTACTAGGCGCATTTTTAAGACCGAACAGCATAATGGTCCATTCATATAATCTATTTTTTGTTTTGAAGGCCGTCTTCCACTCGTCACCTTCTCGCATTCGGATTTGATGATATCCGCTTCGTAAATCAACTTTTGAAAAGATCACCGAACCATGTAGTTCGTCTAACATGTCATCAAGTCTCAGGATAGGGAACCGATACTTGACAGTGATATTGTTCACGGCCCGACTATCCACACACATCCGCCAAGAACCATCTTTCTTAGGGACAAGTAAGACCGGAACCGCACACGGACTCAAACTCTCCCGGACATACCCGCGGTCCAAAAGCTCTTCAAATTGTCTTTGTAACTCCTTTGTCTCCTCGGGATTACATCTATAAGAGGCTTTATTAGGAAGTGGTGCTCCCGGTATAAGATTGATTTAGTGTTCGATACCGCGAATAGGTGGTAAACCCGACGGTAATTCTTCGGGAAAAACATCCTCAAATTCGTGTAACAACACATCTAACTCTCCTCCGTTTTGTACTCCCATGTTCTCGTCCTGTGTCTCTTTAAACATCACCAAATATACTCGTTCCCCGTCATTAATGGCATGTTCCATTTCTCTTTCGCTAGCAAGCATGGTAAGTTTCGGTTTCTCCACTCGACTAGAACCCATCGAACGGACAGCTTGTGGGGACATTGGTTTGAGCACAATCTTATTTCCTTTGTCTTGTAATTCATATTCATTACTCCAACCTAGATGTAAAACATCTTGGTCGAACATCCATGGTCGTCCCAAAAGTACGTGGCATGCATCCATCGGGAGTACGTCACATAACACATCGTCTCCGTATGATCCCATAGTTAAGTTGACCCGTACTTGTCTTGACACCTTCACTTTACTTCCGTCATCGAGCCAGTGTAAAGCATACGGTCTCGGGTGAGCCGTAGTAGTTAGCCCAAGTTTGGTAACCATTTCGTTTGAAGCTACATTTGTGCAACTCCCCCCGTCTATTATCAAGCTACACCACTTTTCTCCGACTTTGCATTTGGAATGAAAAATTTGGTCTCTTTGCTCCGTATCACTTGGAATAATTTTGGTATGTAGTGCTCGAAGCACTAAAGTAGTATCATATTCCGGAGCGTCATAAGTCTCACATTCCTCGTTCTCTTCCCCGACATCCATGTTAAATACGTCACAAAGTCCTTCCTTATCGTCCTCGACTAAAAGTTCGTCTCGGACCGCAAGAGCTTCTCTTAACGTGACCACCGGTTTATTTGGACATGCATTTTGATAGTGACCAAAGCCTTGACATTTAAAACATCGTACTTTAGCCAAGCTCGTTTCCTTGGAAACGTGAGGAACCTTCGGGGCCGGGGTAGGGACTTGAAAAGGTACGGTAGGTTTCATAGTCGAACTTGAGCCGGCACTTGCATTTCCAAATTTGTATGGGAATTCGGGTTTGGTAAACTTCAAATTGTTTTGAGCTTCAATTTTTATGCATAGTCCACATAAAGTGTCAAAATCTCCGCATGGTTATAATTCCACCGTATTTGCAATGTTTCGGTTTAAGCCACGTAAGAAACGTGACATTCTTTGTTCTTCATTTTCTTCAAGTTCTCCCTTTAAGGCCAAGCCTTCAAATTCTTCGATGTATTCTCCCACACTTAGTTTCCCTTGTGCGAACTTCGCAATTTTTCGGTATAAGGTTAACCGATGTGATGTCGGGACATACCTTTTACGTAGTTTTTTCTTCAGAGAATCCCAAGAATGGATTTTTTCTTTTCCCGCACGAGCTCGTTGTGTTTTCACACCCTCGAACCATAAGGAAGCGCCCTTCCCTAACTTGACAATCGCATATTTGCAACGTTTCTCATCGTTAAGGTGCTTGAAGTCGAACATACGTTCAATCTTCCTTTCCCACTCCAAGTATACTTCGGGATTGGTACCTCCGACAAATTTCGGAAGTTCATTTACTTTTAATTCATCCACATGACGCGGTGAATGTGTGTCGTAGCCTCCTCTTCTAGCTTGAAAACGTGGTTCTTGTAAATTTTGTAATGCCTCACGGAGTTTCTCCATGAAATTGTCGGAAAAATCCATGATAAGATAGCTTACTCCAGAAAATCACCAAGAGAATTTCGACAAGGAAATAACCTTGGTCTCCGATGCCACTAATGATATGAATTAACGTATAAGTCAGACGTAAATTCGCCGGGAAATGCAGCGGATATATTTTATTACCTCACAACACTCGTATATGTGTAACACTCGTAAGATTTAACCGAAAGTAGGGCAATTCGGCTTGAGTAAACATGAATAAAATGAAAGTAAATTATCAAACTAGACCTATAGTTTGATAAGACAATCTCTCCTCAAGACCTATTGAGAATTTATTAAATTACAACTCGAAGACGCGTCGAATTATAATCGAAGTGTGCTGAAAATCATTCAACAAGAATACATGTAATGTATTTCGTTTTTTTCTTGCTTCCAAAGTGTTTATTAAAGGTTGAGGATGAGGCTAATATATAGCCATTACAACTACTAATAAGTTCAAACAAGATCACACAAAATCAAGCTAAAAGACAAGCAATTATTAAACTAAAACATCAAGAGTTTGACAAAGTTTGAAAGTAACAACATGTTTGGCTCCTTCCTTGCAAAATCGGCCGTGGGGTACTTGAGAGGAAGAAATAATCATCTTTCTCATGTGATATCTTTTGTAAGACTTTGACAAGGACTTGAACATGAAAGGGACTTCTTGGCATCTTCATCTCCATGTGGTTCGGCCAATCTCATACAAAAGGGTGGAGTGAATCAAATCTCTATCCTTGATCTTGATATGGTGGACATTGAAAATGAAAGCAAATATTAAACTAGTGGGAACAAAAGATCCTTCATGGATGCATGTCACAATCGGCCGAAATCTTCCCCAAATGGCCGATTTTGTATGCATGAACATGCATACGTATGCATGTTTTGATACGTCTAAGTTATCCCGGTTCCGATTATTAAGATCGTTTCTATTTCCGCATTTGTTTTCTCACTGAAGTACGTAGGTGCATGTGCATGCAACGTGGTATCGTCACCTACGTCAATTCTTACTTCGCTTACTTTGTTTGGAGATGTCGCAATCGCATCAGGTGAATGGATTTTTAACACGATTTCCCCTACAATTGATTCGTTAAGTTCATGTTTCCAAGGTTGATTGAAATGGGAATTTCATATATGATTACTACAACAAGATACATGAATTAAGGCTCGGGAAAGAAATATACTTACAATGATAGTTTTGATTACTACAAGTTCATCCGATTAAATTATCTACGGGAGTTAACAAAACTACCCAAATACCCGTAATCCAATAGGTGTAACAACACTATCGAAGAGATAACCTCAAGGATTGATAGACTTACCTTAATAGAGTAAGAACAATGAGGAATGATGACGAACCAACGAAGAACAATGAGGAGGAACGAAGAATGGATCGATAGACCTAGATAACCTCCTCCGGAGCTTGAGTAATCCCCTCCTTGATGTCAATACAAGTGTTTGGAAGGCTAGAAATCGTCTAAGAGGGCTAGGGAAGGTTTTTCAAGAGGTTGCGCAAGTGTTATGGTCGTGGAAATGAAGGAGGAGGTGTTAATTTATAACACATGATTGTGTTTAACGTACGTTAACGCTCATGGGTTAACGTACGTAAAGATCATTACGTACATAGTGTTCCCTAGATAACATACGTAATGGTCGACCAGAGGCTACTGCCTGGAATGTCCCTACTCATTACATACGTAGGGGTATTAACGTACGTGCCCTGCCATAGCGTACGTTAAGTTCGACAGATAATGTACGTTATGAGCAGTTGACTCGTTTGTCTTCTAGCCCACCGAAAGTACCCAACCCATGTCAAAAGGAAAGATTCTGGTCGGAAGACCAATTCCCCCTTTACGTACGTAACCAAGTCGGGTTAACGTACGTAATACTTCGAAACTAACGTACGTTATGCATGTCATCTAGCGTACATTAGTCACTCAGTCCCTTAGTCATTTATCACATTTTAACCAACTCGGGGTGACTACCTTTTCACTCGTCAACAATTCCTCGGGGAACAAGACATTGGCCACCGTCATATTCGCACTGACAATTATCCAATGACATCAAGGTACGTCACCTCCGTTCAATTCACATCACACAACGGCACATTCATGTATTCCGAATATTGTAAATAAAATTAACACTTCTCGAGCAAGATTTTACTTGCCTTAAATCCGACGGTAAGTGACTTACGACAATTTGAACTCCCACGTCCGATCAAGTTCAACCTAATCACATAATCCTCGATTAACGTTTCATACGGATAAAGGCAAATGAAACTAGTTTCCCATTCCCTTCCCTAACCGAATTCTTAACTTAGTTCGATTTCGCAAAACTAGTATCATATTTCTAAACTCAATAGCAATACGCATTATTACATGGTTTAATCCTTTGATTAATGATTGTTGAAACAATCTGCTCAAGAAGATTATCCCCCACATTATTTCTGTTGACAAAAATTGAGTATAGCATAATTGAATTCCATAACCTACTAATTAAATTCTCTACTCCGAGTTCTCTATTTGGTGGGTTTTCGTTTCATACAACGATTTCAATGGTCGATTCTTAATGATGGTAATACTACCTATCTTGACTCCATCTAGTTAATTAACATTCGATAATTATATAATCAAGGCGGATTTCAATGAGTTTAGCATAGGGTGAATGGATTCTTAACACGATTTCCCCTACAATTGATTCGTTAAGTTCATGTTTCCAAGGTTGATGGAAATGGGAATTTCGCATATGATTATTACAACAAGATACATGAATTAAGGCTCGGGAACGAAATATACTTACACTAATAGTTTTGATTACTACAAGTTCATCAGATTAGATTATCTACGGGAGTTAAAAAAACTTCCCAAATACCCGTAATCCAATAGGCATAACAACACCATCGAAGAGATAACCTCAAGGATTGATAGACTTACCTTAATAGAGGAAGAACAATGAGGAATGATGATGAACCAACGAAGAACAACGAGGAGGAATGAAGAATGGATCGATCGACCTTGATAACCCCCTCCGGAGCTTGAGCAATCCCTTCCTTGATGTCAATACAAGTGTTTGGAAGGCTAGAAATCGTCTAAGGGGGCTGGGGAAGGTTTTTCAAGAGGTTGCACAAGTGTTATGGTCGTGGAAATGAAGGAGGAGGTGTTGATTTATAACACATGATTGTGTTTAACGTAGGTTAACGCTCATGGGTTAACGTACGTAAAGATCATTACATACGTAGTATTCCCTAGATAACGTACGTAATGGTCGACCAGAGGCTACTGCCTGGAATGTCCCTACTCATTATATACGTAGGGGTATTAACGTACGTAAGCTGCCCCGCCATAGCGTATGTTAAGTTCGATAGATAACGCACGTTACGAGCAGTTGACTCATTTGTCTTCTAGCCCACCGAAAGTATCCAATCTGTGTCAAAAGGAAAGATTCTGGTCGGAAGACCAATTCCTCCTTTACGTACGTAACCAAGTCGGGTTAACGTACTTAATACTTTGAAACTAACGTACGTTATGAATGTCATCTAGCGTACGTTAGTCACTCAGCCCCTTAGTCATTTATCACATTTTAACCAACTCGGGGTGACTACCTTTTCACTCGTCAAAAATTCCTTGGGGAACAAGACGTTGACCACCGTCATATTCGCACCGAAAATTGTCCAACGACGTCAAGATACGTCACCTCCGTTCCATTCACATCACACAATTATATCGCAATAGCACTTTAATGAAACCACATAATATAAGAAAACAACATCACAAATGATAGAAATTGCATTTTAATTTATGAAATATACGGTAATCAAAGCATGAAATACCCATGGTATTACATGTATACCCAAAAGGGGAAAAATCTTAAAATCTTTAGATTACTCCCTCCCCGAATGGGAAATTAAGACCACAGTTATGCATGTGTCTTGTAATTTAAATGATATATCTACTTTCGATCTGTTCTCTAACCTTAAAGCTTTTGAGTACGATATTGACAAGAGAGAGAAGGCTGAAGAGTCACCTGCTAAGACTACAACACTTGCTGCTGTATCTGACAGGAGACACAGGTCTGCCCCCAGCACATCCAAAGCTGCATACAAGGCAGCTGACAGCGATGATGACATCCTGTCACAAGAGGAAATGGTTTTGCTCATGCACAAATTTCGGAAGTTCAGTAAGAAATCCATAAAGGCCCCACACAAGCCTAAACCGTTTAACAAGGTGAATTCAGAATCACCATTGTACACAGATTCTTACACATGCTATAACTACAGGAAATCGGGACACTGTGCGAATAGATGTCCTCATCCTAAAGTGCAGAAGTTGACCGAAGCTGAGCAACAAGAAAAGAGAAAAGGCGCGTCTAACGAAACAAGCTAAAGGCCCTGATCGAAGAATTAGAAGCCTCGCCCACACCGATCAAAATAGAGAATTGCCTACAGGCAATCACTGACAGTGACTCATTCGATGATAATATCGAAGATAAAGCCTAGATGTGCTTTATGTCCAAGGAAGAAGATGACAATGAAGACAGTGAGGATAAGGTAAGATCAACATCAGATACTCCTATTACTGCACATGCATTCAAAAACACGATGAATGAGTTCAGAACCATTCAAAAGGCCCGTGGGATGCTTAAATAAGAAAACCTACAACTCTCTCTTTCAAATTTCAAGCTGAAGGACGAAAATGATATGCTCAAAAATAAATATGATAATATGTCTATGGATTGTGAAAAGAGCAAGATCATTCATGAAAAACTCATGCAAACCATTCATCAACTTGCAACCGAACTAAATGAGGTAAAAAATCATAGTAAATGCAAGATAAATTTATGCCTTGTTAGAAGCTAAAATGCAACTTCTCGAGAAAAGATAAGGAGAACTCGAGACCATCCGCAAGTCCTTTGAGAAATCATCCAGGAGGATGGAAGACATCATAAGAACAGGGAAGCATGCCCACGACAAACGTGGCTTGGGATACGACTCGTTCTCCCACAAAGGTAGAACTAGTACAGTGTTTGTCAAAGGAGTGGAACGCATTCCAGAACCTGAACAAGCCCCAAAGGATGTCCCTGTAAAGGGTACAGCTTCCCCTTCTCTGACTGTTGGAATATTTTATTCCAAATATTCACTATCGATTTTTGATGATTAGTTGTTAAACAAATAAAAACAACAAAGAAGCCAAACAAAACAACGAAAAAGTTAAAGACGCAAAAAGCTGAACAGAACATGATTAACGCAGGCTATGTTCTAATAATAACGCACGCTATCGAACGACTATAACGTATGTAATTGTCAAATGAATAACGTACGTAATGAGTTGTTTCATAATTCAAACAAGAGGAATGTTGGGAAAAGTCCGGGTCCAAGTCAAGTTTACAACGGACATTTTGACAAAAGCATGCAACGGATATATGTGATTAATGTATGCTACTGAATGTAGTTAACGTACGCTAAAGAGACGTCTTAACGTACGTAATCAAGAAAGCACAACGTACGTAATAGTATGAACATAAGCTACTGGACTAAAGTTGCAAGCAGTTAACGTACGTAAGCAAGATGCCTTAGCGTACGTAATGAGCTTAACGTACGCTATGCAGGAAGGCTAGCACATGCTAAAGAGTCAGCAGGAAGTAACGGCTAGTTGGAGGAAAATGTCTATAAATACCAAACCATTTGGTATCAAACAACACAACCTTGAGCAAATCATCTATACTATCATTGTAAACATTCTTGTTGTTGTATTTGAGCTTATATTGATAAGTGTTTGAGTGTTATACACGAAAACATAGGAAAAAGAAAGGATAAGATTGGACTCGGTGTTATTATGATCAATGATCCGGCATTATTAGAATCACAACCTATATCTGTGTGAGGTTTGTCTAGTGCCCATAGAAAGCTAGATAGGTTGATTCCTTGTTCGATAGAAAAGGAAAACGGTTTAACTTGTACCGACAAAAAGACAAGTGTGTGAAAGGTTTATCTCGGACCTATAGAAGATGATATTGTAACGGTAATCCATCAACCGATAGAAGAGAGGGGCAGAGGTTGATCTTTAGCCTATAGAAAAAGATACGGAGAGAGGACGTAGGTGCGTTTGGCCGAACCTCTATAAATCTCGTGTCGATTTATTTTCCGCACCTTTAAATCGCTTGCGCAATGCATAAGAGTTTCACAACTCTATTTCCAGACGGCGATACCGATAATATTGTTCCAACAATTGGTATCGGAGCAGTACCTCCTAGAAGCGGCTTAACATACGAGGAGAAAAGATCCAATGGTGTTTCAACTTGCCCCGATCGAAGGTCTTGCTCTAAATCGACCTCCATTCTTCGATGGATCAAACTTCTTGACATGGAAAAAGAAGATATCGATATTCATTCGAGCCTACGACATCGAGCTATGGAAAGTGATATGTCTTGGTCCAAAAATTCCAATGAATTCCAACGGTACGGTTAAAACGTTCGAAGAGAAAGATGATTACGATTGGAAAATTGACCATTATAATTGCAAAGCAACGCAATTATTATATTGTGCTTTAAATCCGGAAGAACACGACAGGGTATCATCGTGTGATAGTGCCAAACAAATATGGAAGATGCTAGAAGTCACACACGAACGCACAAATCAAGTCAAGGAGACGACGAATGAAAGACTACGAGCTATTCTAAATGAAAGACGACGAATCCATTACAATCATGCTCGACCGATTTTTGGTTATTACGAATGGATTAGCTTGTTATGGAAAACCCCTTTCGAGTAGTGAAAAAGTAAAGGAGATCCTACAATCACTACCTCGGGAATGGGATGGCACGGTGATGGCGATTATGGAATCGAAAGATTTGAATAATCTTGATTTTAGCGCCCTCGTCGGATCGCTAATTAATTATGAGATTGTACTAAAATCTCAGAACACAAAGCCGAAGCTGAAGGAAAGATCAATAGATTTGAAAGCTAATATGTCTCGAAAAAAAGAAATCCCGGTCGATGAAAGTGATGAAGAATCGGCATACTATGCCAAGAATATTAATAAGTTTCAAAACTTATTAAACCGGAGAAAGAAGGAAATCAATTCGGGCGAATCTAATAAATTCGACAACAACTGTCGAATCTGTGGTAAACCAGGCCACTTTGCTAAAAATTGCCGGAACGGAAATCCTAAGAAGGAAGTTCTCGTTGCAACGTGGAGCGATGAAGATGAAGATGATGATTTCAATCAAAATAATCTCGCTCTCATGCATGAAGTTCATTCGACGAAAGCGACATCGAAAGCCAAGTAAGTAATTCTTACGATGAATTATATGAAGCATTCGAATTATTGTATACTGATTTTCAAAATTCTTTCTTCGAAATAAAATCCCTTCAATCAAAAAATAAAATTTTGGGAGACGAAATCTCCAAGTTTGAAAAGGGAAAATTATCCACACCGATCATTCAAAATGTCTTGAAATAGAAAATAATTTAAAGAATGATCTTTTGAAAGTTCAAAACGAACTTAAAGTTTTAACAACAAAATTTTCTCTTGGAAACGAGAAATTTGAAAATATGCTTTCCATGCAAAAATATACGTTAAACAAACAGGGGTTAGGATTCAAACCGAATAAGAAAACAGAATCCTTAAATTTGAAAATACCCCGATGTGAAAAATATTTAAAACTTGGGCATCATATTTCAAATTGCAAAAGCCCACGTCGGACGATAAAAATTAAAAATATTTGGATTCTAAAGGAACTGTTATTCCAAATATTGTCTATATTTCGAAGGAAAAACCAACTATCGGTTGGGTCCCAAAAATCAAAATTAAATATTTCATCAATTGATATTTTTATCTTTGATATTTTCAAAATTGATATTTTACTCAAGGGGAGTTGTTATTTTAATGGGGAGATATTTCTGTCAGGGGGGGTTTACCCTTTTCTGCATTTATCATAAACAAATCATTTATTTCATCATTTATTATCGTTTATACACTTTTTGCTGATAACAAAAAGGGGGAGAAGAGTGGAATAAAAGAAGAATGGTATAAGGGGAGAAAAACAAGAAAAGCGTCATGGAAGAATGAAAAAAAAGAAGTTGACAAAAAATGAGAAGAAGTTGAAAAGGAGAAAAAGAAAGAGATGGGAGTCGGAAACTAATGAAACGGACAAAGTCGAAAACTTTGATATGTGTTTGCATATATATATATATATATATATATATATATATATATATATTTTATTTTGTGGGTTTATTCCATTCAAGAGTGTTGTTTTGTAATCATCAAAAAGGGGAAGATTGTTGGAATATTTTATTCCAAATATTCACAATCGAGTTTTGATGATTAGTTGTTAAACAAAGAAAAACAACAAAGAAACCAAACAAAACAACGAATAAGTCGAAGACGCAAAAAGCTGGACAGAACATGATTAACGCACGCTATGTTCCAATAATAATGCACGCTATCGAATTACTATAACGTACGTAATTGTCAAATGAATAACGTACGTAATGAGTTGTTTCAGAATTCAAACAAGATGAACGTTGGGAAAAGTCCGGGTCAAAGTCAAGCTTACAACAGACATTTTGACAAAAGCATGCAATGGATATATGTGATTAACGTACGCTACTGAATGTAGTTAACGTACGCTAAAGAGACAGCTTAACGTACGTAATCGATAAAGCACAACGTACGTAATAGTATGGACAGAAGCTACTGGACTAAAGTTGCAAGCAGTTAACGTACGTAATCAAGACGTCTTAACGTGCGTAATGAGCTTAACGTACGCTATGCAGGAATGCTAGTACACGCTAAAGAGTCAGCAGGTAGTAACGGCTAGTTGGAGGAAAATTCATATAAATACCAAACCATTTGGTATCGAACAACACAACCACCTTGAGCAAATCATATATACTTGTGCTATCATTGTAGACATTCTTATTGTTGTATTTGAGCTTATATTGATAAGTGTTTGAGTGTTATACATGAAAACATACATGAGAGGAAAAAGAAAGGATAAGATTGGATTCAGTGTTATTAGGATCAACAATCCGGCATTATTAGAATCACAATTTATATCCACGTGAGGTTTGTCTAGTACCCATAGAAATCTAGATAGGTTGATTCCTTGTCCGATAGAAAAGGAAAATGGTTTAACTTAGACCGACAGAAATACAAGTGTGTGAAAGGTTTATCTCGGACCTATAGAAGACGAGATTTTAACGGTAATCCCACGACCCGAACCTTTATAAATCTTGTGTCGATTTATTTTTCGCACCTTTAAATCGCTTCCGCAATGCAAAAGAGTTTCACAACTCTATTTCCAAATGTCAATACCGATAATATTGTTCCAACACAGACAATGGCATACAACATGAATACTCTGCAGCCCAGACTCCTCAACAAAATGGTGTTGCCTAGCGAAAGGACAGGACGCTGAAAGGAGCAACAAGAACCACGTTAGACGCAAGTAAGTTGCTGTATCATTTCTGGGGGAAAGCAACAAATACGTCATGCTATACACAAAACCGCTTTATCATCAACAAGCATCTCAACAAAACAGCGTACGAGGTGTGGAACAATAAAACTCCAATGTTGCATACTTCCCCATATTTAGATGCAGGTGTTATGTGGTCAACAATGGAAATGATCAATTAAAGACCTTCAATGAAAAGTCGGATGAATGTATATTCATTGGATACTTTTATATCAGCAAGGTATTCAGGATATTCAACAAAAGGAAGCTGACAATAGAGGAATCGATCCATGTATTCTTTGATGAACCCCATTGCGACCCTACAAGAATAGAAGACCTAACCCAAGGTATCTAGATGCTATCCGTCGAGGAAATCCCCCAGACTCCAATTAAACCTATTGTAAACCTAAAAAATAATCCCACTGGTGTAAGAATAGAACTAGTCGAAACCGATGTTGTAGAAGCTAAAGCTGACGCTACAGCCCATCAGGATACAGCACGGGATGCCGAACTAGAACCATACAGGAGGTGGTTGAGAGATCACCCCAAGAGCTAATAATTAGAGATATTGATGCTGGCGTGACCACCCATAGAAAATTACAGAGTACACAAGGAACTGTACTATGTACACAGGAAGAGATAGAATCTAGTTCTGAATAGTTTCAATTCCCTATATGGAAATATCAAGATGAACTTAGAAGATTTTCCATGTGCACTCTAGTTGTATTCCTAGCCAGTCTGAACCTGTTTCAACTAATGAGGCTCTCAACAATTCTCTCTGGATCACTTCTATGGAAGAAGAGCTCAATGAGTTCGAAAGAAATAATGTCTGGTGCCTAATTCCTAGACCAACCCATCAAGCAGTCATAGGAACCAATTGGGTATTCTGAAACAAAAAGGACGAAAATGGACTTGTTATCAGGAACAAATCCAGATTGTTCGCCAAAGGTACAGACAGGAGATTATGATGAAAACTTTGCCCCAGTTGCTAGACTAGAAGCCATTAGGATATTCTTAACGTTTGGACGCTCACAAGAACTTTATTGAATACCAAATGGATGTTAAGAGCACATTCCTGAATGGAGACCTAGCCGGAGAAGTTTATGTTGAACAACTCCAGGATTTGCCAACACAGAAGGTGGAGACCTTGTGTACAAGCTAAGGAAAGCGATGTACGGACAAGCACCTAGAGAATGGCATGAAACTCTGTAATTGTATCTCATCAATAATAGATTTGACGAAAGTTCAGTTAACTAACCCTCTTCAAAATCCAGGAAAGAAACGATCTCCTCATGGTACAAATATACATAGACGATATTATTTCTGGTTCAACTAACCTTGCTTCATGTCAAAAGTTCTCTAATATAATGCAAAGTTAATTTAGAATGAGTATAATGGGAGAACTCAGCTATTTCTCAGGATTGCAGGTGAAACGACTTCCTACAGGTATATTTATCAACCAAGAGAATACAGCAAGGAGCTGCTCAACAAGTTCGGGATGAATACTTCCAAATAATCATCTACCCCCATGAGCACTTGCACACAGATAAGTACTGATGAAGCTGTAAGGCCGGTTGATCAATCACTCTACATGAAGCTTATAGTCTCACTCTTGTACCTAACATCCAACAAGCCGAATACCCAATTTGTTGTAGGAATGTGTGCTCGGTATCAGGTAGCACCTAAAGAGTCACACTTCACCACACCCGAACAAATTCTTAAGTATGTAAAAGGAATAATCGATGTACGACTGTGGTATCCCAAGGAAGGAGGATTCGATTGTAACACCCCCAAAACCATCCGGGATATTACAGCGCCGTAGGCCCCCCGCGCCGGAACCCACCAGGCTAAAAACCGTTTACAAAACCATTTCCAAAAACATTTAAAAACGCCAAAAGGCCGATGACGGTAATATTTTGCAAATACTCAAATATTTTCAAAAACATAATTTTGAAATACCGTCATAAAATACCATTTGAAAATACAAGGCGAAGTGCCAATCTCAATAGTTCAAAATGTACGTTAAGCCGCCACTTAAACGTACCGAAAAATAATTGGGAAAAAGAGTTTAACGAAATAACCCAAGTTCGCAAAATGCCAAAAGGCCATTTTGAAAATACACACGAGTTGGTAAAGATACCGAAAAGCCATTTTGAAATATACACACGCAGCGGATAAAAACACAGTTCAAAATACATATTTGCAACGGAAATGAATAACCAGAAAAGAAATACTCGATACTCCAAAATATGCCACCGCTAGTATCACATCGGGAAGCTCATCCCTTCACGACCGCTACTAGCTCGATCTCCGAGTACCTAAAAATAATGCCCACGACGGGGTCAGCCATAATACTCAATAATGATACCGATCACATCATCATAAATAATTACATACCAGTGTAATAATACTGTAAGAATACTACCAAGGTAATCTTACCGTTATAACCTTACCAATCCATAATAATCCAATCCTTACCATAATCCACATTTTGCATCCTCGAATGACGAAATGAACTTAACAACAATTATCTGTATTGAATTTCAAAAATACCAACAATCCTCAAAACATCATCATAACTCATAAGTGTGGAAATAATCCAATATGTGCCAAATCCCATCCGTCGGATTACACAATCAAATCTCAACATGTATAAACCAATAATACACAACATTTATGTAGATCAACTATCACATGACAATGAATATAAATCCCGAAACATCGACGTACAGTCCGAATGTTCATACGATCAATAACAATGATCAACCGATAAATCAACTGAGAATATCATCGACATGATAACTCCAATATGACCAACAAAGGATTAACGATAACCCAGAGTACCATCAACATGATAACTCCGACACGATTAACAAAGGATCAACAATAATCGAGAATACTATCAACAAGGTAAACTCCAAATGATCAACAAAAGACCAACAATAACTGAGAATACCATCAACAAGGTAAACTCCAAATGATCAACAATAATGGATCTCAAAGAAATAACTCTGACTGTCGAACATACCCCTCGGGCGTATGAACAACCAGTCACAAACCGTCGAACATACCCAACCATAAATGGAGGATGAACGACCAAACAATATGGCTCAAAGATGGACGTCATAGTACGCCCGATCCGAAAATGTGTCCGTGCACAAGCCACCCGGGTATTGATCAAATACACATGTGGTCTTGTACCTAATTAGCCTCACGAACTACGTCTCATGTGCACAGTTCAATGTGGAAATATCAACACATAACCATCATGTGCCCGGCTAAAAATCCTACACAATAACCAATCGGCATGCAGATATAACTCCAGATATGTCACGATGCAACATGACAACGAAACTCAAAGAAACACATATCCAATAAGGATCAAAAGACTCACCGAAGTGAACAACAACAGACTGACAATGAAAAGTCGACACGACTAATCAATATCCAAAACATCAATCCTGGGATCATCATCCCCAAATGAAAGACCAACATGATCTACGATCTCAATACAACAATCCTAGGATCAACATCCCTCAACGAATAACTGATACGAAACTCATTACACGAAACCTCAATATATACAACAACTCAACATAATAATTATCTCATAACTGAACAATACATAAATTACCTCAAAGCCGAAGACAAAAATCCTTTCCACGAACAATATCCCTGAACGAATACACAATTATACGAATAATCTCAAATAAGGTACCATCCATTCAATACCAATAAACCTTTATCCCGATACTTATGTCATCGCGATAATTATCCCCGATATCCGATATACTATACCGTTGACCAAAGACAACTCACGTCTTCCCTGAATACAATTAAATCATATACCTTATGATTTAATACAACAAGAGCACGATATACAAACTATTATCCCGACAACTTACATTTTTAACAACACTGCTATATGAATTATAAATGAAATGTAAACGAAACCATTCATCAAATATTATAAACTGAACAAGTATAAACTTGCCTCGATACCGATACCACGAAGCCATTACCAAAATCCATTGCCTTAGTCTGCGAGCTCCTTAGCCCCGACCAAAATCAATCTACAAACTCTTCAACTTCAACCGCAACACAACGGTCATAATCCACGATAAAAACATATCAACCTATTGAAGTAATCAATCAACAACAATCCGATAACAATCAATAACCGACATATCCAACCAACAAATTCAACGGTTCAACGAAACCTCAATCATAAACAAAACCGAACAATACAACTCAAACAAATACGAACCCATATCCACGATACAAGTCGCAACTCAATAATCAATATAACCGATCAATAAATCCAACGGTTCCACCATATCCCGATTATATGCAAATCCAAACAATCCAAACCAATCAATCAGGAATTCAAAACCACAATACGATTCCAAAATCCGAAGATCATATCAATAATCAATTTAAACCAACAAGGGTCTAACATTACCGATTCCAAATTCAATCTTAAATACGGATACAAGTTTCCTCCTTGTAAATCATAATATAAACCAATTACCGGTTATCATCATCAATCCGGACAATCCGATCAATTCAACATTATAGATAACCATATTCCAAAGGTTTCAAATAATTCCATTATCCGAATTGAACACTTGTTAAATACCTATGAATTCTCAAACTCAAAAGTGAGTCATAATCTTATCAAACCCGGAACCATATTCGTATTCCTATACGAATATTGTACCAAATATATATAACTTAGTTCTAAATGTGAATATTCCATATTCGTATCCAAAACACCAACACTTTAAAATGTATTCATCAAATCAATGATCAATTCATCTCGACACTAAGGATTTTATAACATATTCGATTCCAACTTCAACTCCAAATACGAAGACAAAACTCCTTCTTGTTCATACTTGTAAATTCGTAGAAAACAATTTACCGATTATTATCGTGAATGATCACATTCCAAAATTATCCGAAATCCTTCCAAAATCATAATATGTAACTCAAGAGTTCTTCAAGAACACGAATTATCCGAATTCACGTTCACAATCCATAAAAGAACATAATCTGATGTTTTCTAACATCTAACCAATCCTTAATCACAATTCAAGGTGTATATCATCATGTTCTTCAACATATGATCTTCTTAACATCAAAAATCGAAGCAATACTACCAAGAACATCAAGAATATTATGATTCCATAATCATAACAACATAATCAAGACATAATCCAACATATCATCATATTCCTTCAACATACACCTCATATAACCTCAAGAATCGAAACAACAACATCTTAATCATCTTCATACGAATCATTTATCAATAACAACATCAAAAATCCAAAATGAAAAGGAGGATTATCCAACATACCTCTTAGAAGATGGAATACACAAGAAATCACTTCAATAATCATCAATAACTCCATACCCAAGCTCCAAATCCAAGCCCTCAAGCTCAAAATCGAATTAGGAGAGCCAAAATATCCCTGTCTCAATGTTTAGAGATGAAAAACGAAGAGAAATGCTGAAGTGAAATGAAATGACGGCCATTCCTTATATAAACTACCCGCTCGTTACATACGTAACATTCCCAATATGTAACACCTCTTACGTACGCTATCTTGTCCTGGTTAGCGTACGTAATGCCATCCCAGACCCTACTGCCTGAAAATGTGAACTTCCTTACGTACGTAACCCATGCCATATAACGTACGTAATATACCAGTTGACTTGCTACAGTACAATGGTCGTGTTACGTACGTAACACGTCCTGTATAACGTACGTAACAAGTACGTTGACTCACCTGTCAACATCCTCCGCCGAAAGTTGCCGACAGAGGGTCCCACCTGCCGACCACGACTCGATCGTCTGATTCCCATGTTACGTATGTAATGTCTCGGCCATAACGTACGTAACTCTACCAATTTAACGTACGTAAGCTTCAACACATAACTTACGTAATGGCTTCCATACTTAGCCATTTATAGCAATTCATGTCCAACGTCTCGACATAACAAATACGAACATATGGCATACTGAATACACATATACTCAACCCAAAAATATTCTCATACGGTATACCTGATATCCAAATCAGTTCAACCTGATACAACATATCCTGAGTATATCTGTCAATCAAAAACGATAATCACACCAGTATAACTGTCTCAGTTATCAATTTATTTTATCCATACTGTATAGATACCAAACTATACAGTATATCTCAGGTAAAATAACACAAAAAATTTATACTGAAAATCCGGGTATTACATTCTACCCCCCTTAAAATAAGTTTCGTCCTCGAAACTTGCAACCTTGCCACAAACAACATATCAATCCAAAATTTCCAACTCATCACAAAAACAATCAAGT
This sequence comes from Orobanche coerulescens, assembly GCA_033398695.1. Lineage (NCBI taxonomy): Eukaryota > Viridiplantae > Streptophyta > Magnoliopsida > Lamiales > Orobanchaceae > Orobanche > Orobanche coerulescens. The sequence continues at coordinate 71,231,396 of CM065816.1, read as the reverse complement.
ATCGCCACAAGCGAAATAACCAAACCAATATACTTACAGGTGCGTGAAGCCGATGATCTCCCGTGATACTAGCACACGACTCCCATACGAAGTCTCAACACAATACCAACACACACCAATATCACAAATAGCAATTTGAAAAGAATCTCAAAAATTTTGGAAACTCCAAAAATCAGTTGGACTCAAAAGTCAGGAAAATCATTTTCAAAAATCACGCTACTACCGTACCGGTAGAGCCACATAACACACATGCCTGGGTTTCACAAAACTCAAGCTCCGATACCATCTTCTGTAACACCCCCAAAACCATCCGGGATATTACAGCGTCGTGGGCCCCCCGCGCCGGAACCCACCAGGCTAAAAACCGTTTACAAAACCATTTCCAAAAATGTTTAAAAATGCCAAAAGGCCGATGACGGTAATAGTTTGCAAATACTCAAATATTTTCAAAAACATAATTTTTAAATACCGTCATAAAATACCATTTGAAAATACAAGGCGAAGTGCCAAATCTTGATAGTTCAAAATGTACGTTAAGCCGCCACTTAAACGTACCGAAAAATAATTGGGAAAAAGAGTTTAACGAAATAACCCAAGTTCGCAAAATGCCAAAAGGCCATTTTGAAAATACACATGAGTTGGTAAAGATACCGAAAAGCCATTTTGAAATATACACACGCAGCGGATAAAAACACAGTTCAAAATACACATTTGCAGCGGAAATGAATAACCAGAAAAGAAATACTCGATACTCCAAAATATGCCACCGCCAGTCTCACATCGGGAAGCTCATCCTTTCACGACCGCTACTAGCTCGATCTCCGAGTACCTAAAAATAAAGCCCACGACGGGGTCAGCCATAATACTCAATAATGATACTGATCACATCATCATAAATAATTACATACCAATGTAATAATAATGTAAGAATACTACCAACGTAATCTTACCGTTATAACCTTACCAATACATAATAATCTAATCCTTACCATAATCCACATTTCGCATCCTCGAATGACGAAATGAACTTAACAACAATTATCTGTATTGAATTTCAAAAATACCAACAATCCTCAAAACATCATCATAACTCATAAGTGTGGAAATAATCCAATATGTGCCAAATCCCGTCCGTCGGATTACACAATCAAATCTCAACATGTATAAACCAATAATACACAACATTTCTGTAGATCAACTATCACATGACAATGAATATAAATCCCGAAACATCGATGTATAGTCTAAATGCTCATACGATCAATAACAATGATCAACCGATAAATCAATTGAGAATATCATCGACATGATAACTGTAACACCCCCAAATCCCATTGGGTTATTACAGTGCCATGGACCCTACACCCGGAGATCCACCAGGCGAAACATGACTAAAATACATTAAATTAACCAACAAGGGAGATCACAGTCCCTACTATGATATCCGACACAATATTTCGATAAGGAATTTCAACAACAACGATGGGCCTACATGGCCAAAAATAAAATACAACAACATCCACGAGCGTCTGCTCGGGTAATACATAATGACAATGACCGACAAACTGGAGAACACTCCAACTGACTGACAAACATGAACAACTCGGACTAGTATCGCTCGAATGCCTCGTCGCCATCATCATGCCCCTGTGTCTCAACTCTCTCCTTGCAATAACCTAAAACATGAAAACATGTTCCGCCCCACGGGGTCAGTCATCTAGATAATGAACATCAAATACATGTATAACAAGATATGCATCCAAAGGCAGAATGAAACGGTAGAATGATAATAATAATACGAGATGCTCACAAACCAAGGTAAGAATCGAGCATTCGTGAAATACTATGCCCACGGCATACTATTAATACCTGTTCGACAGGTTAGAACATGAGTGCCCAACGGCGAATCATAATCTCAGAATATCGCAATGAATTACACGACATGAACCAAACCAGAACTGAATTAAATATGAATCACAATGCCCGAAGGCTCCAATGAAATTATCAAGACAATCACAAAGGCCTGAAAGCCACTCAGCCGAAGCTGTCAAATATCACAATCACATGAAACCGGAATAGCCCGAAGCTATAGTTAATGAGGGCTAATAAGGTCATAACCACGACCGTGACCTAGTGAGCTGTAGGTGTTGGGAAGCCAACCGCGAAGGTTCAAGCCCCAAGCTTACCCATAAGATCATAAACACGACCGTGACCTACTGAGTTGTAGGTGTTGGGAAGCCAACCGCGAAGGTTCAAGCCCCAAACTTACCCATAAGATCATAAACACGACCGTGACCTACTGAGTTGTAGGTGTTGGGAAGCCAACCGCGAAGGTTCAAGCCCCAAACTTACCCATAAGATCATAAATACGACCGTGACCTACTGAGTTGTAGGTGTTGGGAAGCCAACCGCGAAGGTTCAAGCCCCAAACTTACCCATAAGATCATAAACACGACTGTGACCTACTGAGTTGTAGGTGTTGGGAAGCCAACCGTGAAGTTTCAAGCCCCAAACTTACCCATAATAAGCACTAGCCGATACTAGCCTCCAAAATATAATTAATCACAAATGACAACGATTCGTAGATTACCGAATTCACGAGAATGATAGTGTGCTACCTTGAGTTGGCCAACACGATAATGATGTCTCACGGATGGGCATCGTACTCGAAAGTCCCAATTCAATACCTCGATTACCTTAGAATGGTCAATCGATAACAACGACACAACATATGAGAATTATCCTTGACAGCCCCAATTCAATACCTCGATTGCCTTAGAATGGCCAACCGATAACAATGATGCAGCGGATGATTCAATATCTCGATTGCCTTATAACGGTCAATCGATAACAATGATGGAGTGGATGATTCAATATCTCGATTGCCTTACAACAGCTAATCGATGACAATGATACAATGAATGCCTCGGTACCTTTAATCGGCTACCGACGACGAAGATGAGAATGAATAAGACAATGCCTTCAATCGGATAATACAACATGAATGACATGACACCAACATTAATAACAATGATTACAACAACGTCTTAGATCGACATCAATATTAACAACAACAACCGATACATCGATACCGCGAACAGGTGATCGATAATAACATTAACAACGAATATCTCAATGCCTTACCGGCCATTTATGAATGATAATAAACATTTGGCATAATTGCCGAAGAGTATCGTATCGAACGATCCCTTAATATCAATGAATTTATGAAGAGACCAAGTCTCGGAATGATACAACGCATTCATACACATATATGATGACATTAATCTCATTGACTAGTACAAGTATAAAACTTGCCTCAAACCGACGGCGAGAAAGTCCTTCCACGAGCAACGTCCTTAAAGTGATTATCGGTCCTCGAAACAACCTTAAATAACACAATTACCAACGATTCGCTTAATATACGAATCAAGCATGATAACAACCAACTCAAAAGTCGATACAACAATACCCAAACTCATTGAAGCAATTCAACAAACACGTTGTAGACAACCTCCAATTGTTTACAACTAATCTCGATTATATCGATACCAAACCTCCAATGAATGATTCAATCCAACAAAACATCTTATATACAATCAATATTCTCATAGGAATACACAATTCGAGATTCCAACAACATCTAATCGAAACCCCCAATTCCAAAATCAACATCCAACATGTTCTTGAATAATCCTCCAACAATCCAATGATAATTCATAAAAACTCATAATCATACGTATATCCTTTCATATATCATGATTACAACATCCAAATAATCATATCCCAACTAAAAATCGAAATCCAAGATGTTGAAAAATTTACCTTCGATTTGGGATGAAGAATCCAAAAAAGATGTTGTTAATCCACACCAAGAACTCAAGGAGGATGAAATATCTGAGATTGTTGATGATAAATCACCCAAGAATTCGTCCAAAAATCGCCCAAGGAGAGGAGAAATGAAGAGGAGGATGAAATGAGCTTCCTTCCTCCAAAAATCCGCTGAAAAAGGGTGATCTGACCCGTGTGCCGCGGCCCGGACTGAGTGTGCCGCGGGCCACGGCTAAACAAAAATCTCCCAGCCATCTTAGTGCCGCGGCCCGGCCAGCAGGGGCCGCGGCCCGCGGTACAGCCCGCTCCGGCACCAAAAGGCACATGGTGCAGTCTTAGCTATTTCGACCATAACTCCTTCGTCCGGACTCCGATTGACTCACCGTTTGAACCATTGGAAAGCTAACTTGATGCTATATAATGTTGAAAAGATTCATAATTTTTGGAGTTTCCAAGTATTAATGGTGATTTTACAAAGTCGAACTCATACGTGGAAAAGTTGCTTAAGAACAACAGAACGACACCGAGACGAACTCGGATGACGAAAAGTGTAGAATTAAATATTCCCGGAATGACGAAACGGTCACAATGGATTCTCTAAGATGGACTTCCTCCAAAAAAAAGAAAATTACCGAAAAATCGAAACTGCGGATATTACATACTACCCCCCTTAAAAGAAGTTTCGTCCCGAAACATAAAAAAAGTAGGGAGAAGCAATATCCCGCCAGGAAAAATCAACGAGATACACACGAACAAGAATGATCACAATGAATGATAATGAATCGAAATCCAACAAGGATCAAGATTGACTTACCGGGGTGAAATGATAACGTAATGAGTGATAGCTCAAATGAAATGATTGGAACCATTGTTCCCCGTGAAGTGAATGATTAGTTTGATAATTATAAGTCTCAACGTGATTGATATATGATGAATGAATTATATGAATGAATGAACGACAATGAAATGAATGATTATCCTATTACCGAGCAAGAATTAACTTGCTCAAAACCGGAGATGAATGTCCTTACCTCGGGCTCTCGAAGCCTGATAGGACCCCTTGAATAAAGCACGAGATGGAGTAACAAAGTCCCTCGAGGCCCTTGAGCTCTCTCGAGATCTACCGGCACTAGAACTCCTGCAGTATTTCTGAAGGTGTCCCTGCCGCCCACACCGAAAACAAATAACGGCCTGCATCGAGCACCGGGTGCTGTGATGTCCTATTACATCACAGTTAAAGCAAAAAACGGTCGAACTCGTGGCCTTAGAAGAGGACGCTCCGTCCGCACGAAGACGACTAGAAAATGACCTCTTGGATGTCGGGGCCCGATGTCCCTCTGAACGAGCCGGCATTCTAGTCCTCTCACCCGAAGAAACTGAAGGATGCTTCTGAGTAAGCTCCTTGATCAAAATCTCTGCTCCAAGAGCCTTCCCGATGAACTCACTAAGTGAATTACAATTGTGATTGAACAACTGCATCCTCAACTGCGGATTTAGCCTCTTGCTAAAATATTTGATCTTATCCGCCTTAGTACGGATAACTGATGAAGCAAACTGAAGTAGTCCCTGAAACTTCTCAGCAATAACAATAACACCCTTGTCCTCGATGGATTCAGGGTTCAAAACCTCTGACAACTTGGCTTCACGAAGTGGAGCCGGATAATACCTCTCTAACATGAGGGTCTTGAACTCACTCCAACCACAATCGCGATCGGTGGGTTTCACAGAAAGCCACCACGAATAAGCACCCTTAATCAAGTAATAAGCCGCTACTGCCACTTTACTCTCTTAGGACCGAACCATGTCGAAGAGTTTATCAAAATGCTCAAGCCAATGAACAATATCAGCTGGTTCCGACGAACCCTCAAACGTAGGCGGCCTCTGATGAGAGATATCGCCAACAATCTGATTCACTCCCCCAGTCTGTCCATGAAACGGCACCTGGAATCCCTGTTGTGGTGGACCACGAACCATCAAGGTCTGCATGGTTTCCACTATCAGCGTCATCTGAGTCATCTGGGCCATCATGCCCTGCATAAATATGAATGGGTCAACCCGAACACCTTCCGAGTGAGATGCCCCTCGGATACGACTCCCTGACAGTGAATGATTATCTGACAGTGCATGAGTAGCATATCTATCTGATGAACACATGCTAACCCTCACATCCGCGTGGGCATTCATACGAGATCCCGGGTTCGGGACCGCACCGCGGCCTCTTCCCCTGCGTTCTCTGACAGCTCTATCCATACTGGAGCAGGAAAGCCACATGATAATTATAGATCCCACATGAATATCGCATTATGATTACGTGACGGAATGATAACAATGAGCATACACGCTATAACACAATGAATGCATTAATAATGCAATAAAATGATCGTCAACATGACGCCGAAATATGATCAGGTCGCATGAAAGATCGAATGAGGAAACATGATTACCTGCTAAAATTCCTGAAACGATTACCTTGAACAAGTTAACGATGTTGAAAATTCGATCCATAAGATCAACAACTGAACAATGAGATGGACTGGATGATTAATGAATTAACCTGGACAATGAGATTGACTAAGTGATGAAGGAATTAACTGAGTGGTGAATGAATTAACTGAGCAATGATATTGACTGGGTGGTGAATGAATTAACCGAGTGATGAATGAATTATCTGAGTAATGATATTGACTGAGTGATGAATGATTTAACTAAGTGATGAATGAATTATCTGAGTAATGATATTGACTGAGTGATGAATGAATTAACTGAGTGATGAATGAATTATCTGAGTAATGAATGAATTGACTGAGTGATGAATGAATTGACTGAGTGATGAATGAATTATCTGATTAATGAATGAATTAACTGAGTGATGAATGATATTGACTGAGTGATGAATGATATTTACGGAGTGATGAATGAATTAACTGAGTGATGAAATCAAAATGATGATTGAGGATTATTAACTGATGAATGAGTTGATCCTTAATGCTTACAAAAGTCACACATGCTCTAAAACAATTAGTGATGAATCAACCATAACACTAATATCACATATAGGTTTCAACAAAGCATGAATAATTAATGACATGATGAATGTTTGAACATAAAGAGAATCGAGTCCTTACACAGGTCATACGAAGGTTTGAGGTCTCACGATACTAGTCTTCACTGACGACGACTCGATGAATGAATGACTCGTGCTGTCGTACTAATATTACGACTCACAAAAACTGATTGTCCAGATTGTCATAACCTGACAGTCCCACTACTACCGCGTCGGTAGAGCCACATAACTCACATATCAGGGTATCTCACAACCCAAAACCTATCTCTGATACCATCTTCTCTAACACCCCCAAATCCCATTGGGTTATTACAGTGCCATGGACCCCACACCCGGAGATCCACCAGGCGAAACATGACTAAAATACATTAAATTAACCAACAAGGGAGATCACAGTCCCTATTACGATATCCGACATAATATTGCAATTAGGAATTTCAACGACAACGATGGACCTACATGGCCAAAAATAAAATACAACAACATCCACGAGCGTCTGCTCGGGTAATACATAATGACAATGACCGACAAACTGGAGAACACTCCAACTGACTGACAAACATGAACAACTCGGACTAGTATCGCTCGAATGCCTCGTCGCCATCATCAGGCCCCTGTGTCTCAACTCTCTCCTCGCAAGCACCTAAAACATGAAAACATGTTCCGCCCCCACGGGGTCAGTCATCCAGATAATGAACATCAAATACATGTATAACATGATATGCATCCAAAGGCAGAATGAAACAGTACAATGATAATAATAATACGAGATGCTCACAAACCAAGGTAAGAATTGAGCATTCGTGAAATACTATTCCCATGGCATACTATTAATACCTGTTCGACAGGTTAGAACATAAGTGCCCAACGGCGAATCATAATCCCAGAATATCGCAATGAATTACACGACATGAACCAAACCAGAACTGAATTAAATATGAATCACAATGCCCGAAGGCTCCAATGAAATTATCAAGACAATCACAAAAGCCTGAAAGCCACTCAGCCGAAGCTGTCAAATATCACAATCACATGAAACCGGAACAGTCCGAAGCTATAGTTAATGAGGGCTAATAAGGCCATAACCACGACCGTGACCTACTGAGATGTAGGTGTTGGGAAGCCAACCGCGAAGGTTCAAGCCCCAAGCTTACCCATAAGATCATAAACACGACAGTGACCTACTGAGTTGTAGGTGTTGGGAAGCCAACCGCGAAGGTTCAAGCCCCAAACTTACCCATAAGATCATAAATACGACCGTAACCTACTGAGTTGTAGGTGTTGGGAAGCCAACCGCGAAGGTTCAAGCCTCAAACTTACCCATAAGATCATAAACACGACCGTGACCTACTGAGTTGTAGGTGTTGGGAAGCCAACCGCGAAGGTTCAAGCCCCAAACTTACCCATAAGATCATAAACACGACCGTGACCTACTGAGTTGTAGGTGTTGGGAAGCCAACCGCGAAGGTTCAAGCCCCAAACTTATCCATAATAAGCACTAGCCGAAATTAGCCTCCAAAATATAATTAATCACAAATGACAACGATTCGTAGATTTCCGAATTCACGAGAATGATAGTGTGCTACCTTGAGTTGGCCAACACGATATTGATGTCTCACGGATGGGCATCGTACTCGACAGTCCCAATTCAATACCTCGATTACCTTAGAATGGTCAATCGATAAAAACGACACAACGGATGAGAATTATCCTCGACAACCCCAATTCAGTACCTCGATTGCCTTAGAATGGCCAACCGATAACAATGATGCAGCGGATGATTCAATATCTCGATTGCCTTATAATGGTCAATCGATAACAATGATGCAGTGGATGATTCAATATCTCGATTGCCTTAGAACGTCTAATCGATGACAATGATACAATGAAGGCATCGGTTCCTTTAATCGGCTACCGACGACGAAGATGAGAATGAATGCGACAATGCCTTCAATCGACTAATACAACATGAATGACATGACAGCAACATTAATAACAATGATTACAACGTCTTAAATCGACATCAATATTAACAACAACAACCGATACATCGATACCGCGAACCGGTGATCGATAATAACATTAACAACAAATATCTCAATGCCTTACCGGCCATTTATGAATGATAATAAACATTTGGCATAATTGCCGAAGAGTATCGTATCGAACGATCCCTTAATATCAATGAATTTATGAAGAGACTAAGTCTCGGAATGATACAACACATTCATACACATATATGATGACATTAATCTCATTGACTAGTATAAGTATAAAACTTGCCGCAAACCGACGGAGAGAAAGTCCTTCCACGAGCAACGTCCTTAAAGTGATTATCGGTCCTCGAAACAAACTTGAATAACACAATTACCAATGATTCGCTTAAGATACGAATCAAGCATTATCACAACCAACTCAAAAGTCGATACAACAATACCCAAACTCATTGAAGCAATTCAACAAACACGTTCTAGACAACCTCCAATTGTTTACAACCAATCTCGATTATATTGATACCAAACCTCCAATGAATGATTCAATCCAACAAAACATCTTATATACAATCAATATTCTCATAGGAATACACAATTCGAGATTCAATCGAAACCCCCAATTCCAAAATCAACATCCAACATGTTCTTGAATAATCCTCCAACAATCCAATGATAATTCATAAAAACTCATAATCATACGTATATCCCTTCATATATCATGATTACAACATCCAAATAATCATATCCCAACTAAAAATCGAAATCCAAGATGTTGAAAAATTTACCTTAGATTTGGGATGAAGAATCCAAAAAAAATGTTGTTAATCCACACCAAGAACTCAAGTAGGATGAAATATCTGAGATTGATGATGATAAATTGCCCAAGAATTCGTCCAAAAATCGCCCAAGGAGAGGAGAAATGAAGAGGAGGATGAAATGAGCTTCCTTCCTCCAAAAATCCGCTGAAAAAGGGTGACCTAACCTGTGTGCCGCGGCCCGGACTGAGTGTGCCGCGGCCCACGGCTAAAAAAAAAGCTCCTAGCCATCTTAGTGCCGCGGCCCGGCCAGCAGGGGCCGCGGCCCATGTCTGACCGCTCCAGCACCAAAAGGCACATGGTGCAGTCTTAGCTATTTCGACCATAACTCCTTCGTCCGGATTCCGATTGACTCACCGTTTGAACCATTGGAAAGCTAACTTGATTCTATATAATATTGAAAAGATTCATAATTTTTGGAGTTTCCAAGAATTAATGGTGATTTTACAAAGTCGAACTCATACGTGAAAAAGTCGCTTAAGAACAACAGAACGACACCGAGACGAACTCGGATGACGAAAAGTGTAGAATTATAAATTCCCGGAATGACGAAATGGTCACAACGGAGTCTCTAAGATGGACTTCCTCCAAAAAAAGAAAATTACCGAAAAATCTAAACTGCGGATATTACAATAACTCCAATATGACCAACAAAGGATTAACGATAACCGAGAGTACCATCAACATGATAACTCCGACACGATCAACATAGGATCAACAATAACAGAGAATACCATCAATAAGGTAAACTCCAAATGATCAACAAAAGACCAAGAATAACTGAGAATACCATCAACAAGGTAAACTCCAAATGATCAACAATAATGGATCTCAAAGAAATAACTCTGACTGTCGAACATACCCCTCGGGCATATGAACAACCAGTCACAAACCGTCGAACATACCTAACCATAAATGGAGAATGAACGGCCAAACAATATGGCTCAAAGATGAACGTCATAGTACGCCCGATCCGGAAATGTGTCCGTGCACAAGCCACCCCGGGTATTGATCAAATACACGTGTGGTCTTGTACATAATTAGCCTCACGAACTACGTCTCGTGTGCACGGTTCAATGTGGAAATATCAACACATAACCATCATGTGCCCGGCTAAAAATCCTACACAATAACCAATCGGCACGCAGATATAACTCCAGATATGTCACGATGCAACATGACAACGAAACTCAAAAGAAACACATATCCAATAAGGATCAAAATACTCACCGAAGTGAATAACAACAGACTGACAATGAAAATTCGACACGACTAATCAATATCCAAAACATCAATCCTGGGATCATCATCCCCAAATGAAAGACCAACACGATCTACGATCTCAATACAACAGTCCTCAGATCAACATCCCTCAACGAATAACCGATACGAAACTCATTACACGAAACCTCAACATATACAACAACTCAACATAATAATTATCTCATAACTGAACAAAACATAAATTACCTCAAAGCCGAAGACAAAAATCCTTTCCACGAACAATATCTCTGAACGAATACACAATTATACGAATAATCTCAAATAAGGTACCATCCATTCAATACCAATAAACCTTTATCCCGATACTTATGTCATCGCGTTAATTATCCCCGATATCCGATATACTATACCCTTGACCAAAGACAACTCACGTCTTCCCTGAATACAATTAAATCATATATCTTATGATTTAATACAACCAGAGCACGATATACAAACTATTATCCCGACAACTTACATTTTTAACAACATTGCTATATGAATTATAAATGAAATGTAAACGAAACCATTCATCAAATATTATAAACTTGCCTCGATACCGATACCACGAAGCCGTTACCAAAATCCATTGCCTTAGTCTGCGAGCTCCTCAGCCCCGACCAAAATCAATCTACGAACTCTTCAACTTCAACCGCAACACAACGGTCATAATCCATGATCAAAAAATATCAACCTATTGAAGTAATCAATCAACAACAATCCGATATCAATTAATAACCGACATAGCCAACCAACAAACTCAACGGTTCAACGAAACCTCGATCATAAACAAAACCGAACAATACAACTCAAACAAATACGAACCCATATCCACGATACAAGTCGCAACTCAATAATCAATATAACCGATCAATAAACCCAACGGTTCCACCATATCCCGATTAAATGCAAATCCAAACAATCCAAACCAATCAATCACGAATTCAAAACCACAATACAATTCCAAAATCCGAAGACCATATCAATAATCAATTTAAATCAACAAGGGTCTAACATTACCGATTCCAAATTCAATCTTAAATACGGATACAAGTTTCCTCCTTGTAAATCATAATATAAACCAATTACCGGTTATCATCATCAATCCGGACAATCCGATCAATTCAACATTATAGATAACCATATTCCAAAGGTTTCAAATAATTCCATTATCCAAATTGAACACTTGTTAAATACCTATGAATTCTCAAACTCAAAAGTGAGTCATAATCTTATCAAACCCGGAACCATATTCGTATTCCTATACGAATATTGTACCAAATATATATAACTTAGTTCTAAATGTGAATATTCCATATTCGTATCCAAAACACCAACACTTTAAAATGTATTCATCAAATCAATGATCAATTCATCTCGACACTAAGGATTTTATAACATATTCGATTCCAACTTCAACTCCAAATACGAAGACAAAACTCCTTCTTGTTCATACTTGTAAATTCGTAGAAAACAATTTACCGATTATTATCGTGAATGATCACATTCCAAAATTATCCGAAATCCTTCCAAAATCATAACATGTAACTCAAGAGTTCTTCAAGAACACGAATTATCCTAATTCACGTTCACAATCCATAAAAGAACATAATCCGATGTTTTCTAACATCTAACCAATCCTTAATCATAATTCAAGGTGTATATCAACATGTTCTTCAACATATGATCTTCTTAACATCAAAAATCGAAGCAATACTACCAAGAACATCAAGAATATTATAATTCCATAATCATAACAACATAATCAAGACATAATCCAACATATCATCATCTTCCTTCAACATACACCTCATATAACCTCAAGAATCGAAACAACAACATCTTAATCATCTTCATACGAATCATTTATCAATAACAACATCAAAAATCCGAAATGAAAAGGAGGATTATCCAACATACCTCTTAGAAGATGGAATACACAAGAAATCACTTCAAGAATCATCAATAACTCCATACCCAAGCTCCAAATCCAAGCCCTCAAGCTCAAAATCGAATTAGGAGAGTCAAAATATCCCTCTCTCAATGTTTAGAGATGAAAAACGAAGAGAAATGCTGAAGTGAAATGAAATGACGTCCATTCCTTATATAAACTCCCCGCTCGTTACGTACGTAACATTCCCAAGTTAACGTATGTAACACCTCTTACGTACGCTATCTTGTCCTGGTTAGCGTACGTAATGCCATCCCAGACCCTACTGCCTCAAAATGTGAACTTCCTTACGTACGTAACCCATGCCATATAACGTACGTAATATACCAGTTGACTTGCTACAGTACAATGGTCGTGTTACGTACGTAACACGTCCTGTATAACGTACGTAACACGTACGTTGACTCACCTGTCAACATCCTCCGCCGGAAGTTGCCGACACAGGGTCCCACCTGCCGACCATGACTCGATCGTCTGATTCCCATGTTACGTACGTAATGTCTCGGCCATAACGTACGTAACTCTACCAATTTAACGTACGTAAGCTTCAACATATAACGTACGTAATGGCTTCCATACATAGCCATTTATAGTAATTCCTGTCCAACGTCTCGACATAACAAATACGAACATACGGCATACTGAATACACATATACTCAACCCAAAAATATTCTCATACGGTATACCTGATATCCAAATCAGTTCAACCTGATACAACATATCCTGAGTATATCTGTCAATCAAAAACGATAATCACACTAGTATAACTGTCTCGGTTATCAATTTATTTTATCCATACTGTATAGATACCAAACTATACAGTATATCTCATGTAAAATAACGCAAAAAATTTATACTGAAAATCCAGGTATTACATCGATTAGGTGGTTACAGCGACCCAGATCTCGGAGGCTGTTAGTTGGATAGGAAGAGTATGAGCGGGACTTGTCACTTCCTTGGACCAAGACTTGTGTCATATTTCAGTAATAAATAATTGGCCAACTCGATTTCTACAGATGAGTTGGAATATTATGCTGCTGGAAGTTGTTGTATGCAGATTGTCTGGATGCAATAGCAGTTACATGAATATGGCATCCATGCAAGAGAAACTCCAAGCATGTGCAACAACGTGAGTGCAATCGCAATCACGCACAATCCTGTATTGCACTCGAGGACAACGCACATTGATATGAATCATCATTTCATTCGGAATAATGTGAAGAATAGAGATATTCGGATCGAGAAGATTCATACAGACTTTCAGTTAGCCGACATCTTTACAAAACCTCTTAGCACCACCAAGTTCTGTATGCTCCGCTAAGAATTGGGAATGCTACAACTCGACTCCCTATAAGTTTTTACTATCTTACTCATCAATTAAGGGGAAATGATGTAAGACCCATGGATACGGTGTCCACTTTAATTAATTATACATGCAGTACTACAAGTTGTATGCTTACTGTAGGAAGAAGAAAGCATAATTACCTTCCTTCAGATGACGTTTGCATTAATTAAGGGGGAACACAATATGACCCAAGAATACAACATTAATCCAAAAATACTATAAGAATTGAATCATGTATGTACCTTTTAAGGGGGAACACTGTATTTTCGCAGATACAACACATACACTGTAGGATTTCAATTAATATTTTTAAGATTATCTAAATTCATCACTTAATCCTTACAAAATATTGATAGTCCATATGCATCGTCTGAATTTAAAATGATTTATATTTCAATACTGAAATGACACCTGGACTTTAATGCATTAAAACCCATGATTTCAAAATTCAAACCGCAGTATCATGCAACAGTGGAAGCCGAACTGTGTCGGAGGTGGAATTGATCATAATTTCAAAAACTGACATATTAATTTGTATCAGTTACATCTGAATTCATCATGCACGTTCATACAAAGACGGTTACCATCCCTTAAATCTGACCATTCACTGTAACCTAGCCTTTCTACAAACTATAAAAGCACCAGTATGCAGATCCACAGACTCTTTATGCTTTCTGCATAATTAACGAGCCTACAACCTAAAGCCTACATAACCTTCAATCTCTAAATCTACCTTATCTATCACTCTTGCGAAAATGTATTGTTCTCAAACTTCTTCTCTATTTGTGAAAGAAGCAGGACATTATTATCGATGGGCGTATCTTTGCTCGCTCTATTATTTAAGAGCGAATTATTACTGAAGATGAAGACATATGAACTTAGTTATATCTCATATCAAGCAAACCGGTCTCTATATATTGGGTAGTCTGCACCTGGAGAACTATGATGAACAGATCGTAGAAGAATTTTTCATTGACGCTGATTTCATGCATGCGTCTAGGAAGAACGACTCTGCCTTACTGCCATTGTCAGTACTATTCAGGAGAAGGAGATCTCCATCAACCAGAAGCTCCTTAAAGACTATACAAATTGCCCTCTGTGTTAGGAATAGTGCCCTATGATATTCCATGTGCCTAGATTTGTAATTGTCACATTTAAATAAAGTTATTTGATATCATCTACTTCTCATTGATTATTATCATGTGTGCATGTTTTAGAATTACAATAACCGAATAATAGTTATCACGAATAATAAGATTATTCATATGTACACGGTCCAATCACATAGAGTGGAGACTCAAGTGGTTAAAATACTAGTATAAGTTTGGTTGATAATCATCAAATGATTATGCGCATGGTGCGGATCAAACTTATGGGTATTGGTTGGAGAAGGCAATGCTGGACAGACCCGCATTGAGTTTACTACATGGAAATATCATACTTGAATTTTAATAAAACAGTATGTCAATAAATACCTGAATATGAGATTATCACAGAGTCCAACATGATAACTACTATTCCTTTACGTAATCCAACGTCATTTGAAACATGATGATCATAAAAGTTAGCGATCGAGATTAGTGGGAGTCATTTAGAGGGCAATGAATAATCAAGATGGGAATTTGTCCCTCTTTTTAGGGAGAGAGATATTTGTTGGGACCCTCGATAAGTAGGAATGAAGGAAATGCATGGCCATGCTCAAACGAAGAGTCATTTGATTCAATCAGTCTACTTAAGATCGAGAAAGCATTTGAACATAATAAGTATGACAGTTTCCATGACTTGGTTCAAATATGATATCGCGCGACAAAGAGATTTGAGACGTTATATGATTTAATGGACTATAAATTTATATTATTTTGGTAGTTTTGTCTTGCTAGGGACCACTTATGATTTATCATTTAATAAGGTATTAAATAATTTTCAATATAATAAGCTTTTTGGGTCACACATTAAGGACAAGCAAGAATAATTAATACATATAATATTAGATATTATATTTATTAAGAAACTGAATAATGAGTAATATATAATATAGGATATTATATATTATATTATTTAATTATATCAACTGTGAATGGTAAGTATAATATACAAGTATAATATTATATATTATACTTACCATTAACAGTTGATATAATTAAATAATAAGTAATATATATAATATAATAAGAAATATATATAATATAAGATATTATATATATTGTATTATCTAATAAGTTGATGGGTAACTAAATAGATACTAGAGTTTTAACTCTAGAGTTTACTTAGTATAAATAAAGAGTCTTAGCAAAGGAGTTTTCATAAGATTAAAATTACACAACCCTAATTGTGTAAGCAAAGTCGGCCCCTCCACTCTCCTCCAATCGACCGAAATTCTTCTGTCCAAGGAGTCCGATTCGGCCATCCTGTCTTCTTAGTTGATTTTGATCAACAGTACAATCTTTTTAACAAAGAATTGTCTGTTGTACTGTTTGAGCAATCCAGCTTGTGCAAATTGTTCGTGTGTGGATCACAGAAAGAGGAAGGCGATTTTCATCACTTTCTGGTCCAGATTTAGATCTGTTCTTAGGATTAAGGTAATTCGACAAACTCTTTATTAAATCAATTAAATTACTACATGAAGATCCTCATCTTGGGTTTTCCGATTATTATTCCGCTGCGTTTTTGCTCAAATTTGATGTATTTGATAAACGTAAATCCCAACTGGTATCAGAGCCAACTTGCAAGTAATTTAATTTTTTATGTAGAACATATTTATATGCTTTGTATATATAAAATTATGTTCCTGATCGTATTTGTAAAATAGATATTTTATAAATATTTTTTTGACTTAATTTGATAAAATTGGATCGTTAAAAATCAATTTTCTGGACTTTATCACAAAATCTGCTGTCTAGAATTATTCAGGAAAAGCATAGCGAAACAGGTCAGCAAATGGGGTCGGGTCGGGTTCGGGTTGAGAACTGCATACCAGGACTCACAGATAGTGATAAACCACTAAGAATAACATCTCGTTGAAGACAGCATTCAATCCCGTGACGTTTGGCACCGATCGTGTCGTCCCGCCATCTCAGCTATAGCTCCTTTTGTGAAACTTGTTCACTATTATTTTATTTAAACCAAAATGCTGTTTTGTAAATTCAAAATAATTGTTCCAAAATATTACTTGCGGCCAGAGGGATTCGAACCCGCACAGCCATGTGCGGCGTGAGATAGCTGGGCCAACTTGGCTGATGTAATAGATTGTTTATATTTGCACGGATCATTATCTTATGTCTGGATGTGAGCCAGATTCATATAGTATGCTTATTAATTATATGATAATTAATTGTAGTATATATTTGGTGCATGGCATGACCATAAATTGACCAATGTGATTTGATGTCTCTCTTTAATCTTTGGGTTGGTTTTATGGCCTACGTGTCGTTTAAATATCATTGGTTTTACAGCCTGCAGTCGTCTATTAGTTTATTATTATTATTTATGGCATGCGTGTCATTTTCCCTCTTGTAATTTACTTTACTAATGTAGTATAATTTTTAATTAATGTATTGACGACAAGGAGGGTATGAAGGACGGACTCAAGGAGCCAATTTATCGCGTACGATGTTCCAAGGAGTTTCAATATCAATGAAGACCAAGTATACCATTTAGACCGACTTTTGTGATTTTCATACTGGCTCATGAAAATCACGTCAGGGTTATAGTCATGCTATACACGGTCCTATATTTTATCATATCGTGTGATGCTATGTATGTTTAAATTTATTATCTATGCTGGGATAAATATTCCTATTTTGATAATTTCCAACATACAGCAAAGAAGTCTTAAAGAAGTTAGAATATCATTAAGTATAGAAGCTGTTGGGATTCTCCATACATCTCGTCCATACAGCAAAGAGATCTTCTACAGAGTCCATCCTAAAGAGCCTACTCCACACAGCAAAGAGATTATAGTTCGTTGGATACAACAGTCAGGCTGTAGGTGTTTTACTTAGGAAAAGTAAAATACATCCAACAGGACTAAAGGGAATAAGCTTTAACCCGTTGAGATAAATATTGTTTATTCATAAATTATTCATGGTTAAAATCAGCATTTATTGCTGATAGGATAGCATTTAATATAGCTGGAGAGAGACAAGTCTGAACGATCTGAAGACCATTTAATGCAAAGACAGAAATGATGTCTAAAGTATTAAATGCGATTTGCTTTAATTCAAATATTCAACAGCCGCCAATCAGAGACGTCAACATTTCACCAACTAGCAACGACTACATTTATAATGGATACATTTATGAGGTTATAAATACCCTCAAGCAATAGGACTTTGTACACGGAAGATAATTCATTCTCGCGTATACTCTGACAGATTACTCTGACATTCTAACTATAACAAGAGTAGTATATTTCGTGAGCATACATCAGTATCCAAGCTAAGAAATATACCAAGTCGTCAACGCAAAGATATAGCTGCTGTTTGGAATTGTTCTACTCTTATCGTTGCGATTATCATTAGCCCTGCATGGACTAAAGATCCTTGTGTATTAACCCTGGTGATTCTAACTTATGTTATAACTGTAGGAAACCTAGACGTTATGCAAATAAGTGTCCACATCTGAAAGTGCAAAAGTTCCCAGAAGGTGGGCAATAAGAAAAGGACGAAAGAAGATGTGTCTGAAAAAACAAGCTCAAGGTACTGATTGGCGAATCAGAAGCCCAGCCCACATCGAACAAGACCGAGGAGTGCCTTCAGGTGATCACTTACAATGACTCCTCCGATGATGAGATCGAGGATAAGCATATATGTGCTTTATGGCTAAAGAGATACATGATGTTGAGGACAGCGATGAATAGGTAAGTTCAAATTCAACTATTCTTGTAAATGCATCGCATACCTTTGAAAATATGATGAATGAATTCACAAGCCCATGAGACTTTAAAACGAGAAAACATACAACTCAAAATTTCAAACTTAGAACTGAAAGATGAAAATGACTTGCTGAAGAATAACTATGAAAATATGTCTATTGATTGCGAAAACAACAAGGCTTCTTTTGAAAAACTCATGGAAAGCAATCATCAACTTTCCAACGATCTAAATGAGGCTAAGTCTCATAATGAGATCAAGACAAATGATATTGCTTTACTCGAAGCCAAACTGAAAATTCTCGAGAAGCGAGAAGGAGAATTAGAGATCATCCTAAAATCATTTAAGAAATCTTCTAGAAGGATGGAAGAAATTCTAAGCACTGGGCAACATGCCCATGACAAACGTGGCTTAGGATTTGACTCATTCTCCCGTAAGGGAAAGACTAGTACGGTATATGTCAGGGGTGTGGAACCCATTCCTGTACCTGAAGAGATTCCAAGTCCCGCAAAGGCCACAACTTCCCCTCGTACAGCGAAGGCTGTGATTCCGCCACCAAATTCATACCACAAATAGCGGAAGCCTCAGCCTCCTAGACCTGTAAGGCGTGATCAACAGCATGCTCCCCGAGCATATCAAAAGCGCCAACATCCATTCAGAAAGAAGGCTATATCTAAATATCAAAGAAAAGCACCGCAGTACTTCCAACAGTACAGTGAGCTTAGATATTGGATACAGGAGCCCCGTTATCCATCTAGAAAGCAGGTCTCTGTGCAGTATCATCAACAGCTCTGGGAATCCAACTGGAGACCCAGAAGGTAAGCTGTAAGGTCAAGGAAAATGGCTCCACCTCCTAGACAGCAATCATACTAGAATAACAACGACTACGTACCTGCCCCATGTAGACATCGCAAGACAGGACCAAAAGTAACCTACAACAAACTAATTGCTGTCACGCAGATTTGGGTACCTAAAGGCACTAACTCACATGGACCCAACAATCAAAGGGGACCTAAATCTACTTCAATTCTTTGCTTACATGTTATCAAAGAGAATGACATATGGTACTTTGACAACAGATGTTCTCGGCACATGACAGGTGAATCAGCAAGCTGCCAGATTATGTAGAAGGTCGCGGTCCAAAGGTGCATTTTGGTGATAAGTCCAAAGGAATAACACGAGGGAACGGAACCCTGCTTGTAGGAAAATTCAAAGTCACCTGCGTAGCCTATGTTCAAGGCTTACAGTACAATCTACTTAGTATTATCCAGTTCTGTGACAAACAATTCTCGGTTAAATTCTATGTATACCACTGTAGGGTGAAGGACATCAAGACCAAAGAAATCGTCCTCACAGGAAGTAGATCAGGTAATATGTATATTGCATACTAGAATCTTACGAGCTACTGTTCTGTGTTTTGTTGCCAAAGGCACTGCAGACCAAAACTGGCTATGGCACAAAAGTATGTCTCCTATCGACTTCAAGACAATCAAAAAACTCGCTAGACAGGGAATAGTTAGAGGTTTGCCCGATGTATCATTCCATAAAGACAGTGCATGTGGACCCTGTCAAAAAGGCAAACAAGTCAAAACCACCCTGAAAAGCAAACCATACCTATCCACCCACAGGGTTCTGGATATGCTACACCTGGACCTCTACGGCCCTGTAGACCCTGTAAGTTTGGAAGGTAGGAAATATTATCTCGTTATTGTTGATGATTTTTCCAGGTATGCTTGGACAATCTTTCTAATCAAGAAGAAAGAAACCACAACAAAGCTGCCAGAACACCTGAGAAAGCTACAGAATGAGAAATGGTTGAGTATCGTGTCCATTCATTCTGACAGAGGTACTGAATTCACAAATCGCTTTATAGAGCAATACTGTTCGAACAATGGAATACATCACGAATACTTAATAGCCCGGACTCCTCAACAAAATGCTATTGCCGAGCGAAAGAATAAGACGCTCAAGGAAGCAACAAGAACCATGATTGCTGCAAGAAAGTTGCCACAACAGTTCTGGGGAGAAGCAAAAAATAGAGCGTGCTACACATAAAGTTGTTGTATCATCAACAAGCATCACACCAAAACAGTATATGAGGTATGGAACAATAAAACTCCATTAGTTACATACTTTCATATCTTTGGATGCAGGTGTTACGTTATGAATAATGGGAAAGATCAACTCAAGACCTTTGACAAAAAGTCAGATGAAGGGATATTTGTAGGATACTCCTCTGTCAGCAAAGCTTTCAGGATCTTTAACAAAAGAAAGCTGACAATAGAGGAATCTGTACATATAGTGTTCGATGAACCTCACTTTGATATTATAGGAGTAGAAGACTTAACCCAGAATATCCGAACACTCTCCGTTGATGATCCCCAAACTCCAATAGAGCCTGTCATAGACTTAGAGATCAATCCCACAGCTGTAAGATTAGAAGTAGTCGAAGCTGATGCTGTACAAGCTGAGGCCGAGACTACAACATAACAAGATACAATACGGGATGCCAAATTAGAACCTGATAGAAGATGGCAGAGAGACCATACACATGAGTTGATTATATGTGATATTGATGCTGGTGTATCTACCCATAGAAGAATACCAAGTACACAAGTAACTGTACTGTGTGCGCAAGAAGAAACTGAATTTGAGAAATCTCCTTTTCCTGTATGGAAATCTCAAGCTGGACTTAGGAGACTAACAATGTGAAACCTAGCTATATTCTTAGCCCAATCCGAACATGTTTCAACGAATGAAGCCTTGAATAACTCTCACTGGATCACTTCTATGGAAGAAGAACTTAATGGTTTTGAAAGAAACAATCTATGGAATCTAGTGCCCAGGCCAGAACATCAAGCTGTAATTGGAACCAAATGGATATTTAGAAACAAAAAGGATGAGAATGGACTTTTTATTAGGAACAAATCCCGTCTAGTCGCACAATGCTACAGACAGGAATAAGGCATAGATTATGATGAGACTTTTGCCCCTGTAGCCAGACTAGAAGCCATCAGGATATTTATAGCCTTTGCCGCCCATAAGAGTTTTATAGTATATCAAATGGATGTTAAGAGCACATTCCTGAATGGAGATCGTGCCATAGAAGTTTATGTTGAGCAACCCCCAGGGTTTGTCAACACTGAAGGCGGAGACCTAGTATACAGATTACGGAAAGCTCTGTATGGACTTAAGCAAGCACCTAGAGCTTGGTATGAAACCCTGTCCCTGTACCTTATCAACAATGGATTTGAGAAAGGTGCTGTGGACAAGACTCTATTTAAGATACATGAAGGAGTTGCTATGTTGATGGTACAAATATATGTTGATATTATATTTGGTTCTACTAACCTTGATCTGTGTCAAAGGTTCTCTCATCTCATACAAAGTAAATTTGAAATGAGTATAATGGGAGAACTTAGATATTTTATAGGATTGCAGGTAAAGCAATTGCCTACAGGAATCTTCATCAACCAGGAGAAGTACAGCAAGGAGCTACTCAACAAGTTTGGGATGAACAACTCCAAATCCTCGTCAACCCCCATGAGAACTTCCAAGCAAATTAGTGCTGATGAAGCTGGAAAGCTGGTTGATCAATCACTCTACAGGAAGCTTATAGGCTCACTCCTATACCTAATGTCTAGTAGGACCGATATCCAGTTTGCTGTAGGAGTGTGCTCTCGGTATCAAGTAGCATATAAGGAGTCACACTTCACGACATCCAAATGAATCCTTAAGTACATAAAAGGAACAGTTGATGTAGGATTGTGGTATCTTTAGGAAGGAGGATTCGATTTGGTTGGCTACAACGACTCGGATATCGGAGGTTGTAAGCTAGATATGAAGATTACAAGCAGTACTTGTTACTTTCTTGGACCTAGACTTGTGTCATGGTTCAGTAAGAAGCAATTGGCCAACTCGCTTTCTACAGTTGAGTCGGAATACTATGCCGCTGGAAGTTGGTGTATGCAGATTCTATGGATGCAACAACAGCTTCAGGATAATGGAATCATTGCTAGAGAGACGCCAATCATATGCGATAGCACTAGTGCAATCGCAATAATGCACAACCCTGTATTGTACTCGTGAACTAAGCATATTGATATGAAGCATCACTTCATCAGGAATCATGTTGAGAATAAGGATGTTCGGATCGAAAAAATTCATACAGATATTCAGTTCGCCGACATCTTTACAAAACCTATCAGCACAACCAGATTCTGTATGCTTCGCCAAGAATTGGGAATGCTATAGCCTGACTTCCTGTAAGTTTTTACGCTTTTACTCATCAATTGATGGGGAATGCTGTAAGACCCAATAATACAGTATCCACTTTAATTGACTGTACTCAGAACAAGTCAGATAGTATCGTAAGGCAAAGAAGGCATGAAACCTTCCTACAACTGACGTGTGCATTAATTAAGGTGGAATACAGTACGACCCATGAATACAGTATTAATCCAAATATTGGTGTAAGAATTGAATCCAGTATGTACCTTTGAAGGGGGAATGTGTATTTTCGCGGATACATCACATACACTGTAGGATGTTAATTAATATTATAATATTATTTTATTTGTACAGAAAATGTTTTAAGTCCATGTGCCATGTTTATAATTCAAACTTCTTATCCTTTAATGGTTTTAAAGCCATCTGGACTTTATTGCCTCAAATGCCACGATTTTAATAATTTCAAGCCGCCGTTTCGTGCAATTAGGGAAGAAGAACATTCAAAAGTAGGACCGATCATCATTTCAAAAACAGATGGATCAGATGTACTAGTTAGTCTGAATCCATCATGTACGTTATTTTAAAAAGACGGTTCCCATCCTTTAAATCTGACCGTTCACTGTTTAAAACCCTAATCTTCCCCACACCCTATAAAAGAACTGTATTTTGCTCCCTTTGACTCTTTATGCCTTCAGCATATTAAACGAGCCTTAAGAAAATAATTTACATATTTTTTACATTTTCTGCATTTTTTCGTGCGATTTTCTGTTACTTCAAACCCCTTTTAACTGCAAAATGTCGACTTCTCAGACATCTTCCCTCTCGATGAAGAAAAAGGAAATAATAATCGATGGGCGTATCTTTTCCAGGTATGTTGTGATGGAAAGAATCGATCTTGAAGGAGAAGACGATGTTGGAATGGAGGTTGTTGTTTCCAGGGTGAAACAGAAAAGGCTGTACCGCCTTGCTAGTCACCATGCTGATCTCTACGACGAGCAGATCGTGGAGGAATTTTATTTAGACACTTCTTTCAAGTACTCTTGTCATAGGAGAGGATGTGAAATTTCTGAAATCTCTGCAACGGTTCAAGGGATTGAGATCTCTGTGAATAGAGAACTATTGGAGAAACTGTACAGGCTGCCGTCTTATGGCCTGAAAATGGAAGAGCTGGAAACCTTCGGGTCGGAAAGCCTACTATCTGCCTACTGGCAACTATTCACTAGTGATGATAATACCAAGAACGTTCAACCCTCATGTCACAAGAAAAACTTCACGCTGTCTTACGTCTATTTGCACGACTTCTATTGTCGGGTAGTTGAGAACCGGACATGAGCCTTCGAAATGTGCACCAAACTCCGCTTCATAATGATGGTGGCCATCATGTCAGGAGAGAAGGTTAACTGGTGTCAAATTTTGCTGAAAAGAATTCCGGAAGAGGCCGCTAAACCTGAATCTGTAAAGAAATCCTTCGGCCTCATCCTGAACTATATTCTCACTCACTGTGGAGTGAGACAATCTGCTGATGCCAAGAAGATTGGCACAGGGAAGTTTATTGCCAAGATGGAGGGTTCCGGCGAGTCGGCAGCCCCTTTGGAGCCCAAAACTGTTACTCCTAACAGGGTGCCCACCCCTGTACGGAGTCCCACTCCTCACAGGGTACCATCCCCTGTTCGAGATCCCTCTCCACAATAGGCTTCCATACCTGTTGAGGATCCCATCCGAACGGTTGACCCAACTACTGTAGGGAGTCCCTCCCCAACTGACATTATAAATAATACTCTTCTCTAGGTTCAAAATTCAAATAGAGGAAGCATTCGAACGCTTAAAAATCTGGAAGTCCAACAGGGTCACCCCGTACGACATCTTATATCACTAGACCGACTGGAAGAATGAGGAATTATTTGATTTGGTGGTCACGGACACCCAGAATGTCGAAGTCTTGATCCGCTAGGAGGATTACTTTTGCTGCGAGCTAATCTCAAACTTCTACACGGCAAAAGAGAAGGATAGACTTAAAGGGAAGTCACAGTCCAATGAAAAATCTCCTTCGCCAAGCCACCACTCGACCCTAATTCGGACGATGAAGACGATGCCCTACAGGTCGGTCTAAGGATCATCTGCGAAGAGGCTAAAGAAGGTGAGATGGCCAAATCCCAAAACCAATAGGCTCAGGAGACTTCTGACAAACAACAATTCCCTCCCCCATAACAGAAAGATGCTCAAGAACAAACACATGAGGAATCAGTCCCCCATGTCATTCTGAAGAGCAAGCTGCTCCCGAACAGGATGCCCAGCCTATCCACCAACCTGAAGACGCAGCTCGCGCCATCCGCCAAGAGGATTCAGTCCCTCTTCCGGATGAGACGAAAGCTGAGAGTCTGTAGGAAGATCCAGTCCCTCTTGTACTTCCGACTACAGACAAGCAATCCAGACAGGAGGAATTAGTCCATTCTGTCTCCAAGACTAAACATACAGCACCACCTTCCGAATCCCTTACTTTCAAAGCCCTTCTCCAAATGCCCCTGCATCTCCCACCTCCGTTAGCTCAAAATCAGATTACAATGACAATTTTTTGCCCGACGACAGACCATGAAGAATCTGTCATCATGTGGTTCTTTGTCAACTTGAAGAACTTGAAGATTCCAAAATTGCACACCCTGTCTCCCCACGCACCGAAGCCCGCATAGAGCAACTCCACGTCATTGGTTGCCAAACAGTGTTCTTGCAGAACGCCATCAAGCCCTTGTACGACGTTGGAAAAGAACTCGACTGGATGCGAGAGACTGTATAGGATGAGCTCCCCAAGTTGAAATCCGCTATCAACGCTGTGGAAGATGTGTTCCGCCTGATGCCTACAGCATTGTGGTAGGCGCTCAACTAACTAAAACAGCATCAGGAGCGAATCCTGCGACATGAACAAGAGAAGCTCAGAGTTACCGAGGCCAAGACGGTTGCCGCCCTTCAACATACCAGGACCAGACTGACTGAGCATGATTATAATATCGATGATCTATGTTTAGTGGTTGCTACTCTAGTTCAAAGCGTCAATGAAACTCCTACATGGGGGAATTGTTGGGATAAATATTATTGTTTTGATAATTGTCAACATACAACAAAGTAGTCTTAAAGAAGTCGGAATATCGTTAAGTATGGAAGCTGTTGGGATTCTCCAAATAGCTCGTCCATACAGCAAAGAGATCTTCTACAGAGTCCATCTTACAGAGCCTACTCCATACAACAAAGATATTATAGTTTGTTGGATACTGCAGTCAGGCTGTAGGTGTTTTAGTTAGGAAAAGTAAAACCCATCCAACAAGACTAAAGGGAATAAGCTTTAAACCATTGAGATAAGCATTATTAATTCATAAATTCTTCACGGTTAAAAGCAGCATTTATTGCTTATAGGACAACATTTAATGTGGCTAGAGAGAGACAAGTCTGGACGCTCTGAAGAGCGTTTAATGCAGAGATAGAAAGGATACCTGAAGCATTAAATGCAATCTGCTTTAATTGAAACATTCAGCAGCCGCAAATCAGAGACGTCAACATCTCACCAACCAGCAATGGCTACATTTATAAAGGGTACATTTTCGAGGTTATAAAAACCCCCAAGCAAGAGGACTTTGTACACGGAAGATAATTCATTCTCACGCATACTCTGACAGATTACTCTGACATTCTAGATATAATAAGAGCAGTCTATTTCGTGAGCATACAGAAGTATCCAAGCTAAGAAATATACCAAGTCCTCAGTGCAAACAGCACAACATACAACGAAGTTCATCAAAAATATAGCTGCTGTTTGGAATTATTTTTCTCTTACCGTTGAGATTATCATTATCCCTATGTGGACTAAAGATCCTTGCGTATTCCAACCTGTGTGGTAAGAATTGCATTGAAGACGAAGCTTTGATCTGTGCGAGAAGAAGAGGGTCGAAGGAGCTCAAGACAATCTGTGTGAACGGCCCAAAGCTACAGTCCCTGTATCAATATGTGTGAACGATACAGAGACAGGTTTAGTTAAGTCACGTAGTTGTGTACGTAGTGATTTTAATAAACTATTTACTCCTACGCGGAGGACCAGTGGACGTAGAGGGGCTTACCTCGAACCACTTTAAACTGTGTGTCATTTACCCTCTGTCTTTACTGTTTTTATTCTACTGTGATTTATTAAGTATACATTGTAAAATCCTGTATGCATCAACTGTAACACCCCCGAGTTATTCAGGGTATATTACAGCACCGTGAGCCCAGCCATGGGACCCACAAGGCTATTCACACACGGAACCATGAACTTTGATCGATAAGGTCCAAGCATAATCAAATGGAGAACAATAAAGTTGGCACTCACACTACCAAAAATAACACTTTAGCCGACGACTAGTCGGAGAACGGCCGACGACCGGCGGAAGTCGTCGGCTAAAGTCAGCAAGCTTAGCCGACGGCTAACTTGTTGTCGGCTAAAGTAGTTTAGCCGATGACTTTACTATTGGTCGTCGGCTAAAGTTAAGTTAGTCATCGTCTAAAGTTTTGTAGTTTAGCCAACAACTCGGCTAAACTTAACTTTAGCCGATGGCTAGTATACTTTATCCGACGACCTGCTGTCGGCTAAAGTCTTACATGTTTTTTTGTGCAGAATATATCACCATCTAACACTTGAAGAGACCATTTACACTTCATTCGGAAATTACAGAACAAGAAAAAGAAAAACAGTAATTTTCTCTGGTTTGATCATTCAAGAAATCATATTGAAGGTACGTTTATTGAATTTTAATATCAGTTATAATTATATTACGCATATAATATATCTATTTGGATGATTATGAAAATGTTTTAGAATTATTAGTTCGTTTTCTCGAATATTTCTTGGTGTGTGTGTGTATGTATATATATATATATATATATGGATTTGACATCTTGAATTCGAGCTATATATATGATGATTTTAGTCGTAATTTTTGTATGTTCTTGATAAATATGATGTGTAATATTGTTGTTATTTTTGTTATAGGATGGATAAAAGTTGGATTGGTCTGCAAAAATGGGATCCAAGGGGCATAGATGGAGTGCGAGGGTTTATTCGATTTGTGAAGGAGCATGATAGTGATAGTATGATTCATTACTGTCCTTGCAATAAATGTAAATGCCGCAGCGATATGTACCGTTTTACACTTGATGTCGTATGGGAGCACTTGAAAAAAAATGGATTTTGGGATAAATATATATGTTGGATTTACCACGGTGAAATATCGAATTCAATTATTCCCCATGATCACGGACAGTACAGTGGTAGCACATCCAATGACCCCATAAGAAGGTTGATTGACGACGTGTTTGGTTATTACGACAGGGACGTATCGGCTGAAGGTCAAGAATACCATATAGCTTATCAAGCAGTCATCCGAACGCCTACATTGATACCAGTTAACACAATTTCTCTTGATAGATATAACAAGCTAATCCAGCTCCAACAGACTCTTCTTTATCCTGGGTGTCACATGACGGTTCTTGATAGTGTCATAGAGACTATGAAAGTCAAGGTGGAGAACAAAACCTTGATTAAAACTGTGGATGATTATTTGGAACTTACAGGGAAAATGCTCCCAAAAGGTCATCATCTTCCTAGTAATCACAGTAAAATGAGACGTATCCTAAAAGGTCTTGGACTATCGTACATCAAGATCCACGTATGCATATATGATTGTACTTTATTTTGGGGAAAGCCTAATAAAGACCTAAAAAGATGTCCGGTATGTGACACAGAGAGGTATAAGTTCACTCCTTCTGGTAAAGAGAAAGCTATGAAGGTTCTTTGGTATTTCCCTCTGAAGGATAGATTGGAGAGGCTTTTCATGTCTCCTCACACAGCCAAGGCGATGAGATGGCACGCTGAGTCTCGGGTGACTGACGAGGATATTATGATACACCCTTCTGATGGAGAGGCTTGGAAGCATATAGATAGGGAGTTTCCAGGATTTGCATCAGATGTCCGAAATGTAAGACTAGGACTTACATCTGATGGATTCAAACCTTTTGGCAACATGAGACTTTCGTATAGTATATGGCTGGTGGTAATGATTCCTTACAACCTTCCTCCATGGATGTGCATGAAGGAGTATAATATGTTGACTCTCTTAGTACCTGGCCCCGGGTATCCAGGAAAGTGTATTGATGTTTATTTGAGACCTTTGATAGAGGAGCTGAAGTTGTTGTGGGAGCAAGGTCATCCGGTGTACGACAGTTACACACATGAGATGTTCTACTTACGTGCTATGTGTACCGGTACCATCAGTGATTTTCCTGCGTACGGGATGCTGTCCGGATCTGTTATTAGTGGATATAGAGGATGTCCAGTGTGCTTGAATGCTGATTGCGCAAGGTATCATTGTCGGAAGGTTATCAGAATGCGTCACCGTATATGGCTTGAGAGGATGCATGTCTTGTAACACCCCAGAATACGACCGGGAATGTCACACTTCGTAGACCCTTATCACAAGGATCTACCAGGCTAAACTCCAAAAGACTACTCAATGATTGACCGACTGGGGTCAATCTTAAATACAAAACAGACCGACAAGGTCATTAACCAATTCAGAATTAACGACATTCATATTACAATGACAATAATAAACTTGAACACCGAAAAGAATGACAACTCAATTTAATAAATGAAAACTACACCCATGCAAGGCTGAATACTCGAACGACAGGGAAGTACCGACCAAAATGAAACAAAAGAAAAGACTCTGACTCTGGTGAGATTATTATCATTGTCCTCCATCTCCTTCCAAGCCAATCTTGTGACTGCTCCCGAGCTGCCAAAACTTGAGCGCATAACAGGCACCCACCCCCCGCGATCTGGAATTTTGCTAGTGCAAGTACATAATATACAAGATATACGAACAATAACAACACAAAATTCAACCGCCGCGAAGCCTTAACATAATCCACACAATCCCACAAACAGCACATCAAAACATTCGTTTACACAAGGTGAAAGGTAATCATATAGCCATATTCCCTTTACGGATCATAACATCAATGAAACTCTAAATCAAACCCAATGAGTCAAAAGATCTAGCTTGAAAAACCCCTTTTTTAAAAGGAAAACCAATTTGATAAGATAGTTTGAAAACATTATTATTGACTCGGGCCGTCTTGGGGTTTTGAAAATCGAATGGAAACACTTTTGGAAAAATAATTTCAAAAGCTCTCGGGTCCTTGACCCAACATATGGAAAACAATTACACGAAAACCAAGTCAACTTATTCGGGGTCCTCGACCCAATTTATATAACACTGTCACAAACGAAATCATTACAACATCTCACAGGGTTCTCAACCCAATCCAACTAACATCATCACGAAATCAAACATCTCAACATTCCACAGGGTCCTCGACCCAATACACAGAATAGCACCACAATACAATCAAAGGCACAAACTCTCATTCGACATATCCTGCTCAAGACCCCCGATTAATTAACCCTCGGAGATTTTGTCAAACCTCCTTGGTTAATTAACCCTGATACCAACGCTTTAAAAACAAGTTGAAACAAGCATTCAGAAACACGAATCGCGGTCTATATCAAGACCAACAATTAAAAACGAGTTGAAAGAATTTTGAATACGAACATTGTTCGGTAACGGGGTCTTAGTGTAATACCCAGTTGTAATTCAGTAATTGTCATTCAGTAATTATCATTCAGTAATTGATACTCAGTAATTTCATTCATTATTGATCATTTGTCACTCATATTCAGTCATGGTATTCATCATTCAGAGTAATTGTATCGTGTATCAATCGTCATTCATCACTAATCTGATTGGAGTTTCGTGCCGTGTTTATCATCATTGTCATTTTCGTTGCGAGCTGTGCGTGAGGAGTAGCGCACGCTACATACTCCTTTTAGCGTACGCTAATTGGGTATAGGTAGCGCACGCTACCACTCAGCTTTAGCGCACGCTAAGGTTACCCTGGCTGCAGTCCAGAAGGTACTGGACTGCAGGTGAGTTATAAGTAGCGCACGCTACGAATGGTAAGTAGCGCGCGCTAGTGGGTTGAAGTAACGCACGCTAATGTGAGGTGTAGCGCGCGCTAAGGACGGATCAGGTTGAGTCCAGTGGCTACTGGACTGCACTGGATTAATTCATAAGCGCACGCTATGTGTTGTTGTTAGCGTACGCAACCGATATATTAGCGCACGCTAAACCATGGTTGTAGCGCACGCTATCGGGGTCAGATCAGAGGTCAGACAGTTTTCTGGACTCCAGTGCTGGGCATCAATGTTTCGTTAGCGCACGCTAATAATGGGACTTAGCGCACGCTAGTAGTATGGCCGTAGCGCACGCTACAAGAAGGTACGTAGCGCGCGCTACCGTGTTCGGACAGTGGGTACTGGACTACCCAAATTACTCGTTAGCACACGCTACGCACAAGGGATAGCGCACGCTAACCTGGACTGACTATAAATTGGACAGTTTAGTCAGAGTTCGTCATTTATGCATCTCATTTCATTCCTTCGGTAATTTTGGGCGATTTCGAGCGATTCGGAGAGGATTCTTCGAGGTGTAATCATCAATCATCATCTTCAAGCTCATATTTCGGATTAATCATCATTTCATCATCTTCATCGCATCGAATCAAAGGTATTAATCTCTTGGATCTAGAATTTCGGATTTTTGGGTTTTTCCTCCCGATTTCTTCGTGTAAGCTTGGATTATCATCGGAATATGTTGGATATGGATTATCTACCTTGGATAAGTATATTCTTACGGATTTAATGGTTATTTTCGGAATTATTTCAAGAACCCTTGGGGTTGACTTCAGTTATTTTGGGGATTTCCGATTGTCGTTATTATAAACTTGAATTGTGGATTTCTATGAGATTATTGATGTCATTGATAATGTTTTGCTGGTTTGAATCAATCATGTTGGAGTTGGTTCGATAATTCGGGTTTGGTTTTAACCAACGGGTATCTCAATGTTTTTGTTAGAGTTCATCTACGAGTTCGGATATTGTTGTATCGACGTTTGGGTCGGTTATGATCGTATTTGATTCGTGTATTGATCGGTTGTTGGTAATTATTGTTGTTCAAGGTTGTTCGAGCGACCGACATTTCATTTAGGACGTTGTTCGTGGAAGGACATTCTTCATCGGTATTGAGTAAGTTAATTCTTACTCGGTTAAAAGGATATTCATTCCTTTTGTTGTTGTTCATTCATAATCGTAACTCATTCATCATTGTATTAACCGTATCAAAACTTGTCATTGTCAATTAATCACCTCAGTCATAAGGAACGACGGTTCCGATCATTTCATTGAGCTATCATTCATTTCACCATCATTTAATCTTGGTGAGTCATTATTCATTTTCGTTGTCACTTTTGTCATATTGTGGCATTAGGGTCATCTTGGCGTGCCGGTTGGTATGTGTAGGATTTTCATGTCGGGCACATTATAGTCGTGTGTTGGTTGGTGGCCTCACATTGGGTGTGCACACGAGTTGATGGCTTCGTGAGACTGATTAGGTACAAGACCACACGTGTATTCGATCGATACTCGTTGGTGGCTTGTGCACGGACACATTTCCATCCCGGACGTAGTGTGGCGCCATTCCTTTGAGCCGTACTGATAGTCGATTCATATAGCATGTTTGATTGCGTATGTTTCGACAGGATAATTCAAAATTTCAGATATATCATGATTGTGTATTTTCAACCCTTGAGGATTGTTGTTCTGTGTAACTGACCCCGTTGGGGGATACTGTTTTTCAGGTCATGGCAAGGCTAAAGCACGGGGAGAGCACGGTGACGGCAAGGAGTCCCAGTGATACTAGTAGGGGGCCCCAGTCTTTTCAGTCATTATGTTTCTTTTATTTTATTCCGCTGCAGACATTCCGTTTGAATATTCATTTCACTCATTGTTGTATATTTTATCTCCATATAAAATATACTTGTATTCAGTATCATCCTGGGTGTGTTGTATAAAACTCCTCATCGGAGTAATTGATTTTGTAATGTGGTTCGGTACTACATTTACCTGTGTAATTCATTCATTTTCATTCGCCCAGTGGGTCCCGATCGGGGTCCACGGCCTGTAATATCCGCCTAGTTTGGGGTGTTACGAGTTGGTATCGAGCGTGGTTTTGAATACTACCCTCCAAGTCATGTCTCATTTGAAATCATCGTCATCGGACTAGTATCATTGGACTTTCGCGTCACGTCGACTGTGCAAATGCCGAGCCAATCCGACCAAGAAGCGTAAGATTTCTAATGCCATGGTATAAATTCGGCATTAATCATTCATTCATAATTCACGATTAACAATCCTCAATCATCATTGTCATTTTGGCCAACGCAGTCGAGTTAACTCATTAATCAGTCAATTCATTTCATTGTTCAGTTGTTGATCAGGAAGATCGAATCATTAATCTTGTTAACTCATTCAAGATAATCATTTCAGTAATTCCATCAGATAATCATGTCACGTCGATTAATCATTCATGTAATCGCTGTATTTGAGCGCGTATGCTCATTTTCATCATTTCATAATATAATCATAATGTGATACTCATGCGAGATATATAATCATCATATGACTTTCCACTTCAGTATGGAAAGGGCTGGCAGAGGACGTGGAGGACGAGGCCGTGGAGCGGGCCGAATCCCGAGAACTCGTGCGAATACACGTGCAAATGCCAGGAATAATGCTGATTCATCAAGCAGCGATGCTGCCACTCATTCACCTGGACGCGATCATTCACTGTCGGGGAGTCGTACCCGGGACACGGCTCAGTCAGAGGGTGTCCGGGTTGACCCACTCGCATTTATGCAGGGCATGATGGCCCAAATGACCCAGATGGCTCAGTTGATGGAGACGATGCATAACTCCGTCAATCAAAATCAGCAGGCTCCTCCGCCGCCACCTCAGAGGCAAGAGAGGGATGTAAGTAATATCATTAGCGATATCTCTCGCCAGCGACCACCTACCTTTGAGGGCTCATCTGAGCCGGCGGATATTGTTCATTGGGTTGAGCATTTTGAGAAGTTATTTGCTATGGTGGATTGCCCTGAAGGGCATAAAGTTTCAGTTGCGGCTTACTATCTCGGTAAGAGCGCTCATTCATGGTGGTTATCGTTGAAGCACACAGACGGATCATGTACTTGGGATCAGTTCAAGACTCTCATGATGGAGAGGTACTATCCGGCCCCACTGAGGGAGGCCAAGTTGTCGGAATTACTCACTACCGACCTTTCGGCGGATGATGATGTTCTCGCCATTGCCGAAAAATTTCAGGAACTTCTTCCGTTCGCCTCATCTATCATTCACTCAGAAGCGGACAAGATCAAGTATTTCAGCAAGAGGCTGAAACCCCGTATGAGACTTGATTACTTAATCATAATTGCACCACGTTGGCGAGTTCATTGAGAAAGCTCTTACTTACGAGCTTACGGCTAAGGAAATTGCTAGCGGCAACCTTAAATGCTAGCAAGAAGTCCAAACCGTGTCGATCGGCGGGAGTCGTGCCACTTTCAAGAAACCACGTGCGGGCTCTACTTTTACGGCGACCACCCACGGCGTCTAAACCCGCGGAATCTCGATCGCGGCGCGATTCGGCCATCACCTGTTTCAACTGTGAGGAACAGGGTCATTTCAGCACCAAATGTCCGAAGCAGTCTGTCACGTGCCACAACTGTGGGATTGCTGGGCATAGGGCTCGTTTTTGCCGTAGGGACTCTAAACCCACTCCGGCGTCATCTCAAGCCCCAGGTCATTCAGCGGTGCAGAATCAGGCCACTCAGTCAGCGTCGTTCAAGACGACAGGAGCTAAAGGCGGAGCCAAAAGCTATCAGACGGGAGCGTCCGGTTCGGGGCCGGCAAGCCCCGAATTTATGAGATGAAGAAGACCGATGATCCCGAGGCCCGAATGATCTCAGGTACACTCGATATTCTATCTCAACCTGTGTGTACCCTTTTTGATACTGGTGCATCTCATTCATTCATTTCCGAGTCATCTTTGAGTAGACTACGTCTGGGTAGTGCTACTAGTTGTGAGCCTTATGTCATTGGCCTACCTGATGGTAGACGAATTATCGGAAGTCGTGAGATTGTAATTGTCCGATTGACTTCATGGTCGTGTATGGCGGCGGACTTAATCGTAGTAGATTTGCCGAGGGACGACATCATCTTGGGTATTGATTGGATGGATCGTCATGATGCCATCATTAGTGTCCAAAGCGTTTGGTCACTATCATTTCGACGATGGAGTTGAATGTGTGTTTCGGGAGGTAATCCCTACATTGCAGTAAAGTCATTAATTTGATGAAAGCAGTAAGGTTACTCAATCAGGGATGTGTCGGTTATTGGTGCTATATGGCCAAAACCGAGAAATCATCAGTAATATTGACGGATATTCCGGTAGTGAGGGAATATGTCGATGTTTTTCCAGACGAGTTACCTGGTTTGCCTCCACAGAGGGATGTGGAATTCACGATTGAGTTGGAGCCTGGTACGTCCCCGATATCGAAGGCACCGTACCGGATGGCCCCGACCGAAATGTAGGAATTAAAGAACCAACTTGAGGAGTTGTTCGAGAAAGGTTATATCCGACCGAGTGCGTCCCCGTGGGGAGCACCAGTGTTGTTTGTCAAGAAGAAGGATGGTTCATTCCGCTTATGTATTGATTATCGGGAGTTGAACAGGGTGACGATCAAGAATAAGTATCCCTTACCCCGTATTGATGATCTCTTAGATCAACTCCAGGGAGCTTCAGTATTTTCCAAGATCGACTTAAGATCTGGATATCATCAGTTGCGGATCCGAGAGTCGGATATCGCGAGGACGGCGTTTCGAACACGCTATGGTCATTATGAGTTTGTGGTTATGCCGTTCGGATTGACTAATGCACCTGCGGTATTCATGGAGTTAATGAATCGGGTCTTCATCGACTTTTTGGATCGGTTTGTTGTTGTCTTCATCGATGACATTTTGATTTATTCTCGTGACCGGGAGGAACACGAGTTTCACCTTCATCAAGTGCTCGACGTGTTGAGACGAGAACAACTTTTTGGGAAGTTTTCCAAATGTGAGTTCTGGATGTCCGAAGTGACTTTTCTCGGACATGTAATTTCATCAGACGGAGTTCGTGTCGATCCTCAGAAGACGGAGGCTATTAGGAATTGGCTACCTCCGAACAACGTTAAGGAAATCCGAAGTTTTCTCGGATTAGCGGGTTATTATCGGCGGTTTGTGGAAGGATTTTCTAGAATCGCTCAACCCTTAACGAACCTTTTGCGGAAGGATAAGAAATACATGTGGTCCGACGCGTGTCAACGGAGTTTTGAGGAACTCAAGAGCCGGTTAATGTCGACTGTACTTTCCTTGCCGCGAGGACGGAAGGATTTGTGGTCTATAGTGATGCGTCGGACGGGGTCTCGGATGTGTACTCATGCGAGCAGGAAGGTTATTGCCTATGCGTCACGGCAATTGAGACCTTACGAGGTTAATTATCCGACCCACGACCTGGAGCTAGCAGCCGTGGTGTTCGCTTTGAAAATTTGGCGTCATTATCTTTATGGCGTTACCTGTCAGATATTCACCGATCATAAGAGTTTAAAGTATATATTTACTCAGAAGGAGTTAAATATGCGCTAGAGACGGTGGTTGGAATTAATCAAGGATTATGATATCGAGATCCTCTACCACCTGGGCAAGGCGAACGTTGTCGCCGACGCCTTGAGTCGTAAGTCCATTCAGGAGCAGATGCTTGCTCGTTTAATGTAACACCCCCAGATTTAACCGGAAATATTACAGCGCCGTGGGCCCCGAGATGGAACCCACAAGGCTAAAAAGAAATTTTCACAAACATTTACAAATGCCCAAGAGGCCAACGACGGTACTAACTTTAAAAATTCACAAAGACTTATAAAATCCATTTATCAAAAACCGTCGTAAAACTCATTTGAAATCGCAAGGCCAAACAGCCGATACTCAAAAGTTTAGAAAACGATTTCCAAAGTAACCTCGATTACGGATACCAAAAGAGCGTCTCAAAATACTCACGCAATGGAAAAGACCAACCAAAATGATACTCTAGCAGCGGAAAATAAGAACCAATCAAGAAACTCAATGTACAGAACATGTCCTAGCCAGTATCCTCCGGGAAGCTCATCTCTTCACGACCGCTACAAGCTCGATACTCCGAGAACCTAAAAGAAATCCCACGACGGGTCAGCTATAATATCCAATAATGATAACCGTCACATCACATTAATAATAACATACCAATGAGAATACAACATAAGAATACGACCAACGTAATCTTTACTTACTCAAGAAATTCTCATCAGAATAACCATTATCACATTTCACATCCTGTACTCGATTAACCAATAAACTCGAACATAATATCTGTATTGTACCTCAAACAATACTCAAGATCCTCAAACTATCAGAACCAACTCACGATACGGAAATCTACCATATCTGACCAATACGATCCATCGAATAATATCAACAAATCCCAAGACGGTAACCGATTGTCCACCAAAGACAAGACCAAAGAAAATATGGAACATACCTCGAGATATGATGTGCCACGATAATCATATCAGTCTAATCCGAGATCAGAACAATGCAATACGGACAAGGCCCTAACACAAGACCTACAAATGCATACTCATATGACCACGTCAATATGATCATAGCAATAACAATCATGTATACTCAATGGAAATCCGACGATCCAGCGCCCTCAGCATAGATCCCTTTGTTAATCCTATCAGATCAACATAAGGTGGATAACTAACAATACACATGTGAACAACAACACATGACAAAATCAATGATGCGAATTCACAAGATTCCATCAACACAATACTGGTAATCCAACGATCCAGCGCCCTCAGCATAGATCCCCATGATGATCCCGTCGAACCAACGCATGGTGGAAAACCTGTCCAACGATCTAGCGCCCTCAGCATAGATCCCCATGATGATCCCGTCGAACCAACGCATGGTGGACATTCGATCCAGCGCCCTCAGCATAGATCCTCATAATCCCATCGGATTATTTACACAACATAAACAACACAATATGCATGCACATATGCAAATCAACACGTTCATCAACATGAACAACATAACATGCATGACAACATGACAATATACCAGGACTACTTCATGTTCAACAACATGAAAAAAAATGTACGAGACCAAAATAAATAACACTAAACCATAATCAATATGGAATATTTGCCCCGAGTCCTTCGGGAGCAACCTCGATGTCCAATCATCACCGACGATTATCCTCAATGTTCGGCGATCCACACGTACACTGAACTATAGATACTCATATCCTCGTCTTTACCATAATGTAACCTCGATACTCGAACATACCAATAACTGAGATAAAGCATATACATTATGATTTACCTCCCAGAATCGAAAGAACGATATGTGATCCGAATACCCAGAGTTCACAATAATAATCATCGCTATATGCATTATAAACGAAATGGCGAAACCATTCATTAAATATTATAACTGAGCAAGTAATAACTTGCCTCGATACCGATACCACGAAGCTGCTGCCGAACACATTGCCTTTGTCCACGAGCTCCTCAACCTCGATCAAAAGCAATACAATTCACGACCGCAATATCCGGTTATACTCACCGACCAACAATCTCAACCTATCGAAGAAATCAAATAACACATATCCGATAACAATCAACAACTGACAAAACTAACCAATCGAACTCAACGGTTCAATACAACCTCGAATAAACACAGTCGGAACCAACCAAGTCAAACCATCACGAATTCCTAATCAAAACACAAAAATACTGCACTGTCTGCCTACTTAGCGCACGTTAATCACCTAACGTAGCGTGCGCTAAGTTGCTCCCGTTAGCGCGCGCTAGGCGATGGCGTAGCGTGCGCTAATCTTTGTGCGATGGCATGCATTTCAAGCATCGTCTAACACTTCCATCATGACAATGATCAACTCATCTCGAGATTAAGGATTTCATAACAATCATGACATATAATTTAATAGCTCTTCAAGAACACGAATTATCCAAATTCACGTTCATGATCCATAAAATGATAAAATCCGATGTGTTCTAACATCTAAAAATCCTTATTCATCATGTTCTTCGACATACAATTCATATAACTTCAAGAATCACAGTAGCATCACCATAATCGTTACCATACGAAGTAACCAACGACAAAACATCAAAAATCCGAATTGAAGAAGGGAATTACATCAACATATATCTTGAATTCCATCCAAAACCATACGAAACATATCAATACTCATATATTGATAACAACACTAACTTAGTACGGTAATCCAACTCGTTGTCATGCTCATCAACTTGTTTATATGATAATCATCAACTCAAGAACATCATATACAATCCAAAACGAAATCTCAAAGTGAAGAGTAATTACCTTTTTTGAAGGAAAGGATTGATTTCCAAGAATCACCAATGATTTCAAGAACAAAGCTTTACTCCATGATTTCCATCTTTAATCTTGTTAAAGAGGATCATCCCTCAGTGTTTAGGAACTCCAAATGTTCTCACAAGGTTGTCTCTATCGGGTGAAAGGAAAGAAATGGACGAAATGTTTCATGACACCCGTTTGTCCCTTTATATAGAATGCACCACTAGCGTGCGCTAAACCCTTGTGTTTAGCGCGCGCTAGCCTTAGCGTGCGCTAACTGACTTTGTTAGCGTGCGCTATCGCAGTCCAGAGGCTACTGTCTTGCTTCGTAAACTACCTTACGTACGTAATGCCCATGCATTAACGTACGTAAATCATCATGTCTAGCGTACGCAAGTCCTTACTCTTAGCGTGCGCTATCCGAAGTTGACTTACTACAGTGTTCACCTACCACTCGCCCCCACATTCCGACAGCATCTGGCAAGGATAAGATTCCTTGTTGACTGATACATAGTTAGCGTGCGCTAAGCCTAATATTTTAGCGTGCGCTAATACTTCAGGACAACAACCGTTGACTTACCAGAGCGTGCGCCGAAAGCAGCCGGGTCCACACGCAGATTCCTTCCGATCATGCGCACTAGCGTCGCTAACCTATAAACGTAGTGTGCGCTAATCTGCACGATGGCGTGCGTTATGCATGAATATCGGCGTGCGCTAATAAGGCTATACTTAGCCATTTTCCATGATTCTTGTCCAACGTCTCGACATACCAAAAGCGAACATAAGACACACCGAACACAAACACGAATCGATAATATCATCATACGATATACCCAATATCAAAAGTACGACAACTGATACACAATATCCTCAAATGTAATTGTCGACCAAATACGACAATTATACCGATACCGATATCTCAGTCCTTTATTTATTTTATCTCTCTTGCATGATTCCACGCTGTACAATATAACTCGGATAAAATAATATTAAACATCGATAGTAGAAATTCTGGATATTACATTCTACACCCCTTAAAATAAGTTTCGTCCTCGAAACTTGCAATCCATCATAAAACGAACAAACATACCGTTCAACTCAAAATATCCCAAAACCATCACGACAAGGACTTATCATCATCATTACCGAATATCCAAAAGAGCATACTTCCAAATACGCAGGTCGACGATCTCCGGAGATACTAGCGGCGTTCTCACTGCAGATCTCAATACGCTTACGATCACAATTCCACGATTCCCAACAAAATATATCATCTTGGATCAAACAATGCCCGAATCAAATCCGTCTGCTGATTACATAATCAAGTCTCAATTCGATAAAGCGAATAATATCCGATGTATCGTGAAACAAGCTGCTCAATACAATGGCAACGCATCCCGAAACATCGATAGACAATCAGCGCTCAAATGATCACCAACAATGATCAACAATCAACGAATTTATCATCGACATGATAAATTCCAATCGACCAACCAGAGGTCAAAACACAATCGAGAATATCATCAGCGTGATAAACTCCAATACAACCAACGAGCGATCAGCGGAAATCGAGAATACCTTCACACGGTAAACTCCAACACTATCAACACGGAACCACGAGAAGCAGATATACGAAAAAGCAAAATTCTCAAAGCGACACACCAATCACATACGGTGGATCTCAATAAACATATCCATGGAACATACCCCTCGGCATATGAACAACCAATCACAAACTGACGAACATACTCAATCATACACGCAGTGGAAACGACCACTCACTATCTAAAACAACCAGTATGGGGTCACCATCCCCAAATCTACGCTTACAAGGAAATCATTCCAGAATCAGTAAGGTAAAATCGCGCTACTACCATACCAATGGAATCACATAGCACATATGTTCCGGTTTCACAAAATCCCAAGTTTCCAAAATAATATTATGTGCATGAATCTACAACACGCAACATATTTCTCTTATCTGATAACTCAACCGATCATCACCGGATAATCAAACTAACATACTGAAGTTCGAATTCCTTTTCCATCGTACCATCAATATGATATGCACTATGCACTAAATGCGTATGTATATCAATCACATTTTCAAAACCAGTTTGAAATCATATATTCTTGTCAAAAGACAAATTTTGAAAATTCTTTCAAGAGTTTGAAAACTCAAAACATAAATTTTGGTAAGACCACAAAATCAATTTTCGAAAAATTAACTTGGCTGGATGGTGACATGTATTTGATATGTGTTTCCTTCGAATCCACACGATTTCGAAGTTTTAAAATGAAAAGTATGCAAATGCTCGACTATATCCATACTCCTGTATACCAATTCGGTTCGTCACCAATATCCACTGATATTCCATCGGAAAACAACACGATCGAGTTCCAAAATCTCAATATATAAATTCCGACTAAACTCCTGTTCCGCACATGCCTTGCAACGTCCGTCATTAACCCATCTGGATCACCTTAAATATGATATGACAAAATATTGAAACAAATCCACACAATGAAAGACTTCCCGAGAAGTTTCTTTTGAACAAGTAATCAGAACCCGAAAGGCGGGAGTGACATAGATAAGCGATTGATAAAGTATTTTGCAAATCTCGGGAGTTTTAGAAAACATGAAAGTCTTTTGAAACATTAGGGTCTCAGCCCGTATCTCATTCCACACTACAAAAAGTTTAAAAAGTAGAAAACCCCTTTTCGGACTTCAAGTCCTGAGTTATAAAACCATTTCAAAATCGATTGGGTCTCGACCCAAAATCATTTTCCGTAAAACATCCGTAAGACATTCATTTTGAAAAGTATCATTTTCAAATGCTCAAAACAGTTCATGTATCTCAAATGAATTACCATGCTACATGTTCTTCTCAACAATCCATAGTCCTTCTCCCGATTACACAATTCCGTTCCAAAATCTAGTGATATCTTGATTTCCAAAATCATAACTTCTCAAGATCATCAATCCTATCCCAACTCTGTCACCTTATATTGAAATGCATAATATCTGATGAATCTCAAAACATATCAACTTAGAACGGCAGTAAATCTCAATGAAATTCAAAAATCCGAATACTTACGGATCGTGAAGCCGACGATTCCCGTGATATCTTGGCACATGTCTAGACTCAAGAAAATACTCGACACAGGTATTTTCAAAACTCACGATTTGCAAACTCGGTGCAACTCAAGAACACAATATATCACGTAAACACCATTTGGAAAAGTTATAACAAGCCCGATGCGATCTTGGCAAATCCGATAACGCACAAGCCTGAGTGAACAACAAAGACTCACGGCTCTAGTATTTGTCAATCGACAACTCGAATGACGCAACAAAAACACGACCCAACTCGACCCAAATGCCTAGGTTTTCTCAACCTAAGCTCCGATACCATATTCTGTAACACCCCAGTTTAACCGGAAATATTACGGTAGTGGGCCCGAGATGGAACCCACAAGGCTAAAAAGAAATTTTCACAAACATTTACAAATGCCCAAGAGGCCAACGACGGTACTAACTTTAAAAATTCACAAAGACTTATAAAATCCATTTATCAAAAACCGTCGTAAAACTCATTTGAAATCGCAAGGCCAAGCAGCCGATACTCAAAAGTTTAGAAAACGATTTCCAAAGTAACCTCAGTTACCAGATACCAAAAGAGCGTCTCAAAATACTCACGCAGCGGAAAAAGACCAACCAAAACGATACTCTAGCAGCGGAAAACAAGAACCAATCAAGAAACTCAATGTACAGAACATGTCCTAGCCAGTATCCTCCGGGAAGCTCATCTCTTCACGACCGCTACAAGCTCGATACTCCGAGAACCTAAAAGAAATCCACGACGGGGTCGGCCATAATATCCAACAATGATAACCGTCACATCACATTAATAATAACATACCAATGAGAATACAACATAAGAATACGACCAACGTAATCTTTACTTACTCAAGAAATTCTCATCGAATAACCATTATCACATTTCACATCCCGTACTCGATTAACCAATAAACTCGAACATAATATACGTATTGTACCTCAAACAATACTCAAGATCCTCAAACTATCAGAACCAACTCACGATACGGAAATCTACCATATCTGACCAATACGATCCATCGAATAATATCAACAAATCCCAAGACGGTAACCGATTGTCCACCAAAGACAAGACCAAAGAAAATATGGAACATACCTCGAGATATGATGTGCCACGATA
The DNA here is from genome assembly GCA_033398695.1 of Orobanche coerulescens. Classification (NCBI taxonomy): domain Eukaryota; kingdom Viridiplantae; phylum Streptophyta; class Magnoliopsida; order Lamiales; family Orobanchaceae; genus Orobanche; species Orobanche coerulescens. The sequence goes on along the minus strand of CM065816.1, from coordinate 71,187,334 downwards.
ATCATATCAGTCTAATCCGAGATCAGAACAATGCAATACGGACAAGGCCCTAACACAAGACCTACAAATGCATACTCATATGACCACGTCAATATGATCATAGCAATAACAATCATGTATACTCAATGGAAATCCGACGATCCAGCGCCCTCAGCATAGATCCCTTTGTTAATCCTATCAGATCAACATAAGGTGGATAACTAACAATACACATGTGAACAACAACACATGACAAAATCAATGATGCGAATTCACAAGATTCCATCAACACAATACTGGTAATCCAACGATCCAGCGCCCTCAGCATAGATCCCCATGATGATCCCGTCGAACCAACGCATGGTGGAAACCTGTCCAACGATCCAGCGCCCTCAGCATAGATCCCCATGATGATCCCGTCGAACCAACGCATGGTGGACATTCGATCCAGCGCCCTCAGCATAGATCCTCATAATCCCATCGGATTATTTACACAACATAAACAACACAATATGCATGCACATATGCAAATCAACACGTTCATCAACATGAACAACATAACATGCACGACAACATGACAATATACCAGGACTACTTCATGTTCAACAACATGAAAGAAAATGTACGAGACCAAAATAAATAACACTAAACCATAATCAATATGGAATATTTGCCCCGAGTCCTTCGGGAGCAACCTCGATGTCCAATCATCACCGACGATTATCCTCAATGTTCGGCGATCCACACGTACACTGAACTATAGATACTCATATCCTCGTCTTTACCATAATGTAACCTCGATACTCGAACATACCAATAACTGAGATAAAGCATATACATTATGATTTACCTCCCAGAATCGAAAGAACGATATGTGATCCGAATACCCAGAGTTCACAATAATAATCATCGCTATATGCATTATAAACGAAATGAAACTGAAACCATTCATTAAATATTATAACTGAGCAAGTAATAACTTGCCTCGATACCGATACCACGAAGCTGCTGCGGAACACATTGCCTTTGTCCACGAGCTCCTCAGCCTCGATCAAAAGCAATACAATGGACATACTCGAACACGACCGCAATATCCGGTTATACTCACCGACCAACAATCTCAACCTATCGAAGAAATCAAATAACACATATCCGATAACAATCAACAACTGACAAAACTAACCAATCGAACTCAACGGTTCAACACAACCTCGAATAAACACAGTCGGAACCAACCAAGTCAAACCATCACGAATTCCTAATCAAAACACAAAAATACCGCCATACGCCTACTTAGCGCACGTTAATCACCTAACGTAGCGTGCGCTAAGTTGCTCCCGTTAGCGCGCTAGGCGATAACGTAGCGTGCGCTAATCTTTGTGCGGTGGCATGCATTTCAAGCATCGTCTAACACTTCCATCATGACAATGATCAACTCATCTCGAGATTAAGGATTTCATAACAATCATGACATATAATTTAATAGCTCTTCAAGAACACGAATTATCCAAATTCACGTTCATGATCCATAAAATGATAAAATCCGATGTGTTCTAACATCTAAAAATCCTTATTCATCATGTTCTTGACATACAATTCATATAACTTCAAGAATCACAGTAGCATCACCATAATCGTTACCATACGAAGTAACCAACGACAAAACATCAAAAATCCGAATTGAAGAAGGGAATTACATCAACATATATCTTGAATTCCATCCAAAACCATACGAAACATATCAATACTCATATATTGATAACAACACTAACTTAGTACGGTAATCCAACTCGTTGTCATGCTCATCAACTTGTTTATATGATAATCATCAACTCAAGAACATCATATACAATCCAAAACGAAATCTCAAAGTGAAGAGTAATTACCTTTTTTGAAGGAAAGGATTGATTTCCAAGAATCACCAATGATTTCAAGAACAAAGCTTTACTCCATGATTTCCATCTTTAATCTTGTTAAAGAGGATCATCCCTCAGTGTTTAGGAACTCCAAGTGTTCTCACAAGGTTGTCTCTATCGGGTGAAAGGAAAGAAATGGACGAAATGTTTCATGACACCCGTTTGTCCCTTTATATAGAATGCACCACTAGCGTGCGCTAAACCCTTGTGTTTAGCGTGCGCTAGCCTTAGCGTGCGCTAACTGACTTTGTTAGCGTGCGCTATCGCAGTCCAGAGGCTACTGTCTTGCTTCGTAAACTACCTTACGTACGTAATGCCCATGCATTAACGTACGTAAATCATCATGTCTAGCGTACGCAAGTCCTTACTCTTAGCGTGCGCTATCCGAAGTTGACTTACTACAGTGTTCACCTACCACTCGCCCCCACATTCCGACAAAGATCGGCAAGGATAAGATTCCTTGTTGGTCGATACATAGTTAGCGTGCGCTAAGCCTAATATTTTAGCGTGCGCTAATACTTCAGGACAACAACCGTTGACTTACGAGCGTGCGCGGCGGCGGGTCCACACGCAGATTCCTTCCGATCATGCACGCACTAGCGTCGCTAACCTATAAACGTAGTGTGCGCTAATCTGCGATAGCGTGCGTTATGCATGAATATCGGCGTGCGCTAATAAGGCTATACTTAGCCATTTTCCATGATTCTTGTCCAGCGTCTCGACATACCAAAAGCGAACATAAGACACTGCGAACACAAACATGAATCCAATAATATCATCATACGATATACCCAATATCAAAAATCGACAACGATACACAATATCCTCAAATGTAATTGTCGACCAAATACGACAATTATACCGATACTGATATCTCAGTCCTTTATTTATTTTATCTCTACTGTACAGATTCCACGCTGTACAATATAACTCGGATAAAATAATATTAAACATCAGTAGTAGAAATTCTGGATATTACATCAGTAGTAGAAATTCTAGATAATATTTCTGGATAAAATAATATTAAACATCAGTAATAGAAATCCTGGGCAAGGCGAACGTTGTCGCCGACGCCTTGAGTCGTAAGTCCATTCAGGAGCAGATGCTTGCTCGTTTAATAGTTCAGAAGGAGCTTCAGCAGGAATTCCTTAGATCCGAGATCGAGTGCAGCCCGGAGTTCGGGCGGCTTTGTATGTTAGAGATTTCATCGTCACTCGAGGAGGAAATCCGAGAGAATCAGGTTCGGACCCATCATTGTTGCGCATCCGAGAGGATGTGGCTCGAGGAAAGCCTGGATTTGTGGTCCACGAGGATGGACTTTTGAGGTTTAAGAATCGGTTGTGCGTGCCGGCGAATGACGAGTTGAAAGACTCGATTTTGAAAGAAGCTCATGCTACCCCTTATTCTGCATCCGAGGTCTAGCAAGATGTACAAGGACTTGAAACAAAATTACGGTGGAGTAATATGAAGCGAGAAGTCACGAGAATTTGTTTCGAGATGCTTAACTGTCAACAAGTTAAGATTGAACATCGGCGGCCGTGGGTATCTTGAAACCCCTTCCTATTCCCGAGTGGAAGTGGGAAGACATTTCTATGGATTTCATCACGAGTTTGCCGACGAGTCGTCGTGGCATGAATACGATCTGGGTGATCGTGGACCGCTTAACTAAATCAGCTCATTTCCTTGAGATCAAGGAAACGTGGGGTCCCGAGAGACTTGCTCAACTGTTCATCAAAGAGATAGTCAGACTGCACGGTACTCCTAAAAGTATCGTTTCCGATCGTGACGGACGGTTTGTGTCGCATTTTTGGACATCAGTTCATCGTGCTATGGGAACTCAGCTTAACCTCAGTACCGCTTTTCATCCTCAGTCCGACGGACAATCAGAGAGGACTATTCAGACCTTAGAGGACATGTTGAGGGCATGTGTCCTCGATTGGAAAGACGATTGGGAATCCCAACTACCATTAATCGAGTTCACGTATAATAACAGTTGGCATGCTTCGATCAAGATGGCACCTTACGAGGCCTTGTATGGTCGTCGTTGTCGATCTCCGTTGTGTTGGGACGACCTATCAGAATCAGTGGGCACCGAGCCCGATATGCTTATAGCCGCCCGTGAGAAGGTAGCTTTGATCAGGAGTCGTTTGTTGACAGCTCAGAGTCGACAGAAATCATATGCGGATAACCGTCGTCGACCATTAGAGTTCGAGGCTGGCGACCATGTGTTGGTCAAGGTATCCCCGAGTCGTGGTATCTTCCGTTTTGGGAAGAGGGGAAAGTTGAGTCCGAGATTCATTGGACCGTTTGAGATTTTGGATCGAGTAGGCGAGTTAGCTTATCGATTGGCTTTACCTCCGGCGTTGAGCCGAATTCATAATGTGTTTCACGTCTCTCAGTTGAGGAAGTATGTTGCCGACCCGAGTCACATACTTCAGTTCTACGAAATCAAGATCGCCGACGATCATTCATATGAGGAACGTCCTATATGAGTTTTAGAGCGGCGAATCAAACAGTTGAGGAATAAGACGATTCCTTTGGTTAAAATTCAGTGGTCTAGACACGGAGTCGAAGAGGCTACTTGGGAAACCGAGGATAGTATGCGGGAGAGTTATCCCGAGTTGTTTGACCCTTAGTTTCGGGGACGAAACTCTTTTAAGGGGGGGTGTATGTAATACCCAGTTGTAATTCAGTAATTATCATTCAGTAATTATCATTCAGTAATTGATACTCAGTAATTTCATTCATTATTGATCATTTGTCACTCATATTCAGTCATAGTATTCATCATTCAGAGTAATTGTATCGTGTATCAATCGTCATTCATCACTAATCTGATTGGAGTTTCGTGCCGTGTTTATCATCATTGTCATTTTCGTTGCGAGCTGTGCGTGAGGAGTAGTGCACGCTACATACTCCTTTTAGCGTACGCTAATTGGGTATAGGTAGCGCACGCTACCACTCAGCTTTAGCGCACGCTAAGGTTACCCTGGCTGCAGTCCAGAAGGTACTGGACTGCAGGTGAGTTATAAGTAGCGCACGCTACGAATGGTAAGTAGCGCGCGCTAGTGGGTTGAAGTAACGCACGCTAATGTGAGGTGTAGCGCGCGCTAAGGACGGATCAGGTTGAGTCCAGTGGCTACTGGACTGCACTGGATTAATTCATAAGCGCACGCTATGTGTTGTTGCTAGCGTACGCAACCGATATATTAGTGCACGCTAAACCATGGTTGTAGCGCACGCTATCGGGGTCAGATCAGAGGTCAGACAGTTTTCTGGACTCCAGTGCTGGGCATCAATGTTTCGTTAGCGCACGCTAATAATGGGACTTAGCGCACGCTAGTAGTATGGCCGTAGCGCATGCTACAAGAAGGTACGTAGCGCGCGCTACCGTGTTCGGACAGTGGGTACTGGACTACCCAAATTACTCGTTAGCGCACGCTACGCACAAGGGCTAGCGCACGCTAACCTGGACTGACTATAAATTGGACAGTTTAGTCAGAGTTCGTCATTTATGCATCTCATTTCATTCCTTCGGTAATTTTGGGCGATTTCGAGCGATTCGGAGAGGATTCTTCGAGGTGTAATCATCAATCATCATCTTCAAGCTCATCTTTCGGATTAATCATCATTTCATCATCTTCATCGCATCGAATCAAAGGTATTAATCTCTTGGATCTAGAATTTGGATTTTGGGTTTTTCCACCCGATTTCTTCGTGTAAGCTTGGATTATCATCGGAATATGTTGGATATGGATTATCTACCTTGGATAAGTATATTCTTACGGATTTAATGGTTATTTTCGGAATTATTTCAAGAACCCTTGGGGTTGACTTCGGTTATTTTGGGGATTTCCGATTGTCGTTATTATAAACTTGAATTGTGGATTTCTATGAGATTATTGATGTCATTGATAATGTTTTGCTGGTTTGAATCAATCATGTTGGAGTTGGTTCGATAATTCGGGTTTGGTTTTAACCAACGGGTATCTCAATGTTTTTGTTAGAGTTCATCTACGAGTTCGGATATTGTTGTATCGACGTTTGGGTCGGTTATGATCGTATTTGATTCGTGTATTGATCGGTTGTTGGTAATTATTGTTGTTCAAGGTTGTTCGAGCGACCGACGTTTCATTTAGGACGTTGTTCGTGGAAGGACATTCTTCATCGGTATTGAGTAAGTTAATTCTTACTCGGTTAAAAGGATATTCATTCCTTTTGTTGTTGTTCATTCATAATCGTAACTCATTCATCATTGTATTAACCGTATCAAAACTTGTCATTTTCAATTCTTCAGCTCGGTCATTATGAAGTACGGTTCCGATAATTTCATTGACCTATCATTCATTTAACCATCATTTAATCATGGTGAGACATTAATCATTTTCGTAGTCACTTTTGTCATATTGTGGCATTAGGGTCATCTTGGCGTGCGTTGGTATGTGTAGGATTTTCATGTCGGGCACATTATAGTCGTGTGTTGGTTGGTGGCCTCACATTGGACTGTGCACACGAGTTGATGGCTTCGTGAGACTGATTAGGTACAAGACCACACGTGTATTCGATCGATACTCGTTGGTGGCTTGTGCACGGACACATTTCCATCCCGGACGTAGTGTGGCGCCATTCCTTTGAGCCGTACTGATAGTCGATTCATATAGCATGTTTGATTGCGTATGTTTCGACAGGATAATTCATAATTTCAGATATATCATGATTGTGTATTTTCAACCCTTGAGGATTGTTGTTACGTATGGCGGCCCGTTGGGGATCTTGTTTTAGTCATGGCAAGGCTAAGGCACGGGGAGAGCACGGTGACGGCGAGGAGTCCCAGTGATACTAGTAGGGGGCCCCAGTCTTTTCAGTCATTATGTTTCTTTTATTTTATTCCGCTGCAGACATTCCGTTTGAATATTCATTTCACTCATTGTTGTATATTTTATCTCCATATAAAATATACTTGTATTCAGTATCATCCTGGGTGTGTTGTATAAAACTCCTCATCGGAGTAATTGATGTTGTAATGTGGTTCGGTACTACATTTACCTGTGTAATTCATTCATTTTCATTCGCCTGGTGGGTCCCAGTCGGAGGTCCACGGCACTGTAATATCCGCCTAGTTTGGGGTGTTACACTTAGCTGTTACTCAAATATCCGTAACCAATAAGCCTGCCAGGCGCCTCCCTTGCGCACCTGTGCACCGGCGTTCACTCCACTATGTTGGCCGCTCATTGAACATGTAACCGCGCCGGCGATCACTCTCGCAAGAGCCGCCCCTTGCGCGCGCATTAGGTAACATCGGCGTTCACCACCCATATGGAGCCGCACATTGCAGCATACACCAGGCCGGAGTGCGCGCCCCGCCCTCAGAGGTTCCCGGATACGACGTTTCTCACAACAAGTATCCACATTATTTCAAACATCAAGCACACAGACAAACATCACAACAATTATCAACTCAGTACATCATATCACACAATTTCTCCGCCAGTCCATAACCACACAAATAAACAATAAGCACGTTATCAATCAAACACAATCACAATAAGCCTACAAGCATAACCAACCAACACCTCACATATATCCCTATATTGCAACTCAACCGAATATATATATATATAGCCTTACTATATTATATCTATAAATATAGTTCATCACTCAATCCAAACTGAGTACGTCAACTATTGTTAGCATTCATCGCTCGGCATTCACCGGCATAGGCATATATATATATCAATATATGTATATACATACATATATTTAACATATAAATATATATATAAATCTATATATATATATACACACACACACATATATATATATATATATATATATATACGTATATACATCCGTATAAATTTATACACTTCGACAACAATGATTTCACGCAGTTACAATTCGTATATCAAGGTACTTGCCTCAAATCCAAAGCACGCGAAGCGACGGAAAAGCTTGACCGGCAACCCCCGAATCTTCCAACTAGGTCGAAATCACAAGAACAATATAATTACTACGAAGTCGATCACAAGAGGGGTGGAAAATATACGAAATTCCCAACAAGAATTCGTAGAAACAAAAGATCCAACACTTGGGGTTCAATACCTCACCAAGAACAACAAGAACATAATCCGGACCCGAATACGGTAAGAAATACGAATCAAATCATAGGAAGAGAATCAATATAACCGATTGATGATATACAACAGCAAGATTCATGAACAACAACCCGAATCTAGAAGATTCACAAAATATAAAGGAAGGGTTTACAAGATAATTACCTCGAACCGAAGACGAAGAACACGGATTGATGATGTTAATCAACACCAAGAATTAAAGGAAGATGTAAACTTGGAGTTACGGGACTCCAAAATCGCCCCTAGATCGCCCACAAATCGCCTCAGCAGCGGAGAAGTGAAGAAAGGGTGAAAAATGACGAACACGGTCAACCCTCGGTATATAAATACCTGCTCATGAGTTACGTACGCTAACCAATAAGAATAACGTACGTTACCTGTATTACGTACGTAATGCATCAAATATTACGTACGTAATCGATAACCAGACCCTCCTGTCCAAAATAGCGAAGACCCTTACGTACGTTTTGGCTAGGGCTTAACGTACGTAAGGAGCACAGTTAACGTGCGCTATGATCAACACACAGCGTGCGCTATCGACGACCAGAACTCAACGTCTAAACTGGTAAGACCCTTACGTACGTTAAGGGAAGGTATTAACGTACGTAAGTCTCGTGATGATAACGTACGTTATGCTTATAGCATAGCGTACGTAAGTCACTTAGCAGTTCCAGAACTGCTAAGTTCAGCTCGTCGCGTACGAGCACGACGAAACCGCGAAACGACAATTACAACACAAGACGAGGGTATGCATACGAAGAGTGCAGAACGACGAACTCAAGGATCAAAATAAAATACGATTCCGACTACCCGAAGGTTCGAAATACAATAACAGAGTAATCACCCTCAAACTTTGGGAAATTACGAAACGGCCCAAAACGTCCGTAAATCACAATATGACCTCAAGCATCCGAACCGAAACTCACAACACGTATAACAAAGCTCAACGGAATTAAAGAAAACATGAAACCGTAGTTTCGAACCATTATCACATGAAATGAACCAAGTAGCGGGAAAAGTCGCCCAAAACACGGATTCGGGTAAAACAGCCCCGGAACAACTCGGATGACCAAACACGCAGAACGAAACATTATCAAAATGTCAAAACGCTCGCAAGTAAGCTTCTGGAACCCAGAAAGATGCCAAAAACGAAAAAGTACCGAAAGAGAAAAATCACGGGTATTACATTCTACCCTCCTTAAAAGAAGTTTCGTCCCGAAACTTAAAATAGAGAGCAATGGAACAATAGTTTCAAATAAAATTTGCAAGAATCAAATTCGGATGTGGAATGGCCACAATAATCCACGAGATTTAGCAAAACAGCTCCGAAATTCGTTCGGAGGACGGTAGGCTAAGTAGAACAAGGTGGTTTAAAATCGTCGAGAGGATCATAATTGAATTACCAACAATGAAAAGTCGCACAATACCGGAAATACTAAGAAAAGTACGGGTAATACACTCCTCCATACTAAAAAGACATTCCGATCTCGAAACTTAGAACAACAAGAGTTGGAAACATAAAGCAATGAAATGAAAACGATCAAAGTCACGATTGTTCAAAACAGCAACGATTAGGACATATTACAAAATCTTCATTCTCCCATGCTAGGATCTTCAGAAGGAAACATAGGGTTTCGGGACACTTTCCAGTCACTAGCTCTGCTCTCTCTTAGGGTGGCATTCTTTGCCAATTCGGAAACTATCTCACAGTGTTTCTCCCGATGACCTTCACACCCGCACCGGTAACAAGTCAAGAGTGGAAAGGGACAATTTGCACGAACATGTCCCTGACGATTGCAGTTGAAGCACCCTCCCTTCTTGCCGAGAGTCACCGATTCTGGCTTGTGATTCACAGCGCTCACTCCCGGTCGCGAAGACGACGCCTTCGAGCGACATGAGGGCTTGGGGGCCTTAGTCTCTTCATCGCCCAGAAATTTTCCCGATGTCCTCGGTCTCCTTGCTTCGCTCGTGGGCTCGATCACTTAGGATATTTCATAGGATATCGTTTGATCTTGATACTCCTTCACTGTAGCATGGATAGTTGTCGTACGAACCACCTTGTCGCTTCCACTTCCATCATCACACTTACGTCCGCCAAGGTTCGACATACTAAAACAGATAGTACCGTTCAGCATTATCAAAAAAAAATAAGTTGTACAATATACCACAATTATCAACACAAGGTTTAGTTAACATCTATAGAATAACGGTAATATCGTAAAGCACAAAGTTTTACGAAGTCAATTTCGAGTCCTTCGACGAGGACGATCATGAAATGTATGCACTTAATGAAAACAACTTTTTGGAGAAGAGGGCTAGCCACGTTGCGCCCAAGACTCGTAAATACTGTCTTTTATTTCGGAAGAGGAAGTGTATATAACGACTCTAAAAATTATTTTCGGGTAATGTATAAAAGAAAAATTGAAAATTGAATTGTAACTAATTTGAAATATTTCAAAAGTGTTGAGTCCCAAATACCACAATTTTGAATATCTTTCCTCTTCTACCAAAATGTTTATTCAAAAGAATTTTCCACTGAGATATGTGACCATTTAACATGACGATATTAAATCATGGCTTTTCACAATGTTAGAAAATTTCAAAGCACCACTTTAAAATATTCGTGATACTACCGCGCCGTGGGCCCCGTGCCGGAACCCACCGGGCTAAAAATCATTTAAAAAATGTTCAAAATGCCAAAAAGGTCGATGTCGGTAATATTCTCAAATACTCACAAAAGTCATTTATAAAATATCAAATACCGTCATAAGAATACTATCAGAACGTGCAAGACCAAAATATCGAAACTCGGTTTGCAAGATACCAAAAGCCATCTCAAAATACACACGCGGCGGATAAAATTAACATTCATAAATTTATTCTAATAAAGTGCAGAAACAGATAAATATGCCCGACTTCCGAAGCATACTACATAACCATTTTTACTCGGACCGCATACGCATGTTATATCCCAAAACAATAATATCACCAACAAGTTCCAATCCCTAGTTCATATTAAACATATTAGCACAATATAATCAAATACGTATATAAGGGGACTTACGATCGAGAGGCTTACCATCACGGATTGCCGGAAGATGATGTCGGAACCACGAAACTAATCACAACTCTGATGCGCGCGACTTACACAAGATATGGACTTGACCCAACGGCCTAGGTTTTTCGCAAACCTAAGCTCTGATACCATAAATGTAACACCCGCAGAATACGACCGGGAATGTCACACGCCGTAGACCCTTATCACAAGGATCTACCAGGCTAAACTCCAAAAGACTACTCAATGATTGACCGACCGGGGTCAATCTTAAATACAAAGCAGACCGACAAGGTCATTAACCAATTCAGAATTAACGACATTCATATTACAATGACAATAATAACTTGAACACTGAAAAGAATGACAACTCAATTTAATAAATGAAAACTACACCCATGCAAGGGTGAATACTCGAACGACAGGGAAGTACCGACCAAATTGAAACAAAAGAAAAGACTCTGACTCTGGTGTGATTAGTATCATTGTCCTCCATCTCCTTCCAAGCCAATCTTGTGACTGCTCTCGAGCTGCCAAAACCTGAGCGCATAACAGGCACCCACCCCCTGAAAACTCGGGGGTTAGCAAACTGGAATTTTGCTAGTGCAAGAACATAATATACAAGATATACGAACAATAACAACACAAAATTCAACCGCCACGAAGCCTTAACATAATCCACACAATACCACAAACACCACATCAAAACATTCGTTTACACAAGGTGAAAGGTAATCATATAGCCATATTCCCTTTACGGATCATAACATCAATGAAACTCTAAAACAAACCCAATGAGTCAAAAGATCTAGCTTGAAAAACCCCCTTTTTAAAAGGAAAACCAATTTGATAAGATAGTTTGAAAACATTATTATTGACTCGGGCCGTCTTGGGGTTTTGAAAATCGAATGGTAACACTTTTGGAAAAATAATTTCAAAAGCTCTCGGGTCCTTGACCCAACATATGAAAAACAATTACACGAAAACCAAGTCAACTTATTCGGGGTCCTCGACCCAATTTATATAACACTGTCACAAACGAAATCATTACAACATCTCACAGGGTTCTCAACCCAATCCAACTAACATCATCACGAAATCAAACATCTCAACATTCCACAGGGTCCTCGACCCAATACACAGAATAACACCACAATACAATCAAAGGCACAAACTCTCATTCGACATATCCTGCTCAAGACCCCCGATTAATTAACCCTCGGAGATTTCGTCAAACCTCCTTGGTTAATTAACCCTGATACCAACGCTTTAAAAACAAGTTGAAACAAGCTTTCAGAAACACGAATCGCGGTCTATATCAAGACCAACAATTAAAAACAAGTTGAAAGAATTTTGAATACGAACATTGTTCGGTAACGGGGTCTTAGCTGTCACTCAAATATCCGTAACCAATAAGCCTGCCAGACGCCTCCCTTGCGCACCTGTGCACCGGCGTTCACTCCACTATGTTGGCCGCTCATTGAACATGTAACGCGCCGGCGATCACTCCCGCAAGAGCCTCCCCTTGCGCGTGCATTAGGTAACATCGGCGTTCACCACCCATATGGAGCCGCACATTGCAGCATACACCAGGCCGGAGTGCACGCCCCGCCCTCAGAGGTTCCCGGATACGACGTTTCTCACAACAAGTATCCACATTATTTCAAACATCAAGCACACAGACAAACATCACAACAATTATCAACTCAGTACATCATATCACACAATTTCTCCGCCAGTCCATAACCACACAAATAAACAATAACAGGCACGTTATCAATCAAACACAATCACAGTAAGCCTACAAGCATAACCAACCAACACCGCACATATATCCCTATATTGCAACTCAACCGAATATATATATATATATATATATATATATATATATATATGTACATATATATAGCCTTACTATATTATATCTATAAATATAGTTCATCACTCAATCCAAATTGAGTACGTCAACTAGTGTTAGCATTCATCGCTCGGCATTCACCGACATAGGCATATATATCAATATATGTATATACATACATATATTTAACATATAAATATATATAAATCTATATATATATACACACACACACACACATATATATATATATATACACATATATACATCCGTATAAATTTATACACTTCGACAACAATGATTTCACGCAATTACAATTCGTATATCAAGGTACTTGCCTCAAATCCAAAGCACGCGAAGCGACGGAAAAGCTTGACCGGTAACCCTCGAATCTTCAAAATAGGTCGAAATCAAAAGAGCAATATAATTACTATGAAGTCGATCACAAGAGGGATGGAAAATATACGAAATTCCCAACAAGAATTCGTAGAAACAAAAGATCGAACAATTGGGGTTCAATACCTCCCCAAGAACAACAAGAACATAATCCGGACCCAAATACGGTAAGAAATACGAATCAAATCATAGGAATAGAATCAATATAACCGATTGATGATATACAACAGCACGATTCATGAACAACAACCCGAATCTTGAAGATTCACAAAATATAAAGGAAGGGTTTACAAGATAATTACCTCAAATCGAAGGCGAAGAACACGGATTGATGATGTTAATCAACACCAAGAACTAAAGGAAGATGTAAACTTGGAGTTACAGGACTCCAAAATAGCCCCTAGATCGCCCACAAATCGCCTCAGCCGCGGAGAAGTGAAGAAAGGGTGAAAAATGACGAATACGGTCAACCCTCGGTATATAAATACCTGCTCATGAGTTACGTACGTTAACCAAGAAGAATAACGTACGTTACCTGTATTACGTACGTAATGCATCAAATATTACGTACGTAATCGATAACCAGACCCTCCTGTCCAAAATAGCGAAGACCTTTACGTACGTTTTGGCCAGGGCTTAACGTACGTAAGGAGCACAGTTAACGTGCGCTATGATCAACACATAGCATGCGCTATCGACGGCCAGAACTCAATGTCTGAACTGGTAAGACCCTTACGTACGTTAAGGGAAGGTATTAACGTACGTAAGTCTCGTGATGATAACGTACGTTATGCTTATAGAATAGCGTACGTAAGTCACTTAGCAGTTCCAGAACTGCTAAGTTCAGCTCGTCGCGTACGAGCGCGATGAAACGCCGAAACGACAATTACAACACAAGAAGAGGATATGCATACGAAGAGTGCAGAACTATGAACTCAAGGATCAAAATAAAATACGATTCCGACTACCCGAAGGTTCGAAATACAATAACAGAGTAATCACCCTCAAACTTTGGGAAATTACGAAACGGTACAAAACGTCCGTAAATCACAATATGACCTCAAGCATCCGAACCGAAACTCACAACACGTATAACAAAGCTCAACGGACTTATAGAAAACATGAAACCGTAGTTTCGAACCATTATCACATGAAATGAACCAAATAGCGGGAAAAGTCGCTCAAAACACGAATTCGGGTAAAACAGCCCCGGAACAACTCGGATGACCAAACACGCAGAACGAAACATTATCAAAATGTCAAAACGCTCGCAAGTAAGCTTCTGGAACCCAGAAAGATGCCAAAAACGAAAAAGTACCGAAAGGGAAAAATCACGGGTATTACATGTCTGGCGCACGGATGCTGCAGCATTTGATGGGACTGAAGAGGTTGGTGATCCACCACGGGAGTGGAGCGGTGAGGAAATTTTGGCCGTGCTGAATGAGTATGATTTTGGGCAATTGAGCAACCATCCTGATATAGTAGCGGCAACTCCTGAAAGACGTCTAGTATAGAGGTGTTTGGCTCTCAACACGTCTAGTATCAAACACAAGTGTCGGGTATGCTCCTTCTTATCCCGAGAATAAATCAAGATCTCGTTAATGAACACGACCACACATCTGTCCAGGTATTCGATGAATATCTTGTTCATTAGTTGCATGAATACTGCTGGTGCATTAGTTAATCCAAAAGGCATGACTACAAATTCGTAATGTACGTATCTCGTCCGAAACACAGTCTTCGGAACGTCGGACTTTTTCACCTGGAGCTGGTAGTATCCTGATCTCAAATCAATTTTCGAGAATACTGCCGCTCCCTACAACTGATCAAATAAATCATCTATACGAGGCAATGGATACTTGTTCTTGATGGTCACTTTGTTTAGCTGCATAAACGTAGTGAACCATCCTTCTTCCTTACAAAAAGAACAGGCACGCCCCAAGGCGAAGCGCTCGGTCTAATGTACCCTTTCTCCAATAGTTCTCCCAACTGATTCTTCAATTCTTGCATCTCGGAAGGTGCCATCCGATAATGTGCCTTAGAAATTGGAGCCGCATCAGGCTCTAGATCTACAGAATATTCTATCTCTTGATCCGGCGGTAATCCTGGGAGGTCGTCTGGATAACTCATTAACAACTGGGATCGAAGAGAATTTGACTCTGTCCCCTCCCGACTTCAAAGCATAACACCAATAGCCCGTGCAACCTTTATTCAAGAGTCTTACAGCCTTCATGGCGCTGATAAGCAACTTAGGCTGGCCCGATTTTCGCCCCATGAGCGAGTACTCAGAACTTGCTCTAGTCATCATAGTGATAATCTTAGTGCGGTAATTCATAATCGCTTGGTGACTGTCAAGATAGTCTTCACCGAGGATCACATCCTCGCCCTCGATATCAACTATAATCAAGTTCGATAACCAATCATTACCGGTTATGTTCATCGGAAAATCTCTAATCTCCTGATTCCGCACGATTCTATCCCCGCTAGGCAGTTTCACAATGAAAAGATTGCAAACAATCATACAATTTATATTCAAACGGCGTACACACTCCAAGGAGATGAAAGAATGTGTAGCACCCGAATCAAAATGTACACGAACTGGATGAGATAAAATATGAATGGTACCTAAGGCCGCCGCCGCATCGGGTTCATCTGCTCGACGCATCTAATAGACTCATGGACGTGCCGAACTGATGCTAGAATCTCCCCCTCTAGCATTCTGACTCCGTCCCTGGCCTCTGCCGTAACCCTGCTGTGACTGACTAACTGGTTGCCGCTGATTCATACCCAGATCTAAAGGCGCTGGGGTAAAAGCCCGAGTGTCCAAAGTCTGATCTTGTTCGGGGTAATAAGCTGCCATGTGTCTCATCTGTCCAAAAATGTGACACTTCAGAGGTGGGAAGTTGCACTCCATATTGACGTGGCCTGGATGACCAAAATTAAAACAGGTTACCGGGCGAGTTGAGGTGCCCGGAGCAGAACGAAAACTTTTCTTCCCTCTAACAGAACGTGACGATTGCCCGACAGAATGGTTAGCCGCCTGAGGTCTCTGGAAGTTGCTACCTTTAGAGCCAGAAAAGTTACCAGCGGTCTTTTGTTTCTTCGGCTCTTCTGTGGTCTCATTTTTGGGACTTAACATGTCGTATGCCAAAGCCCTGTCTTGGTATTCCTTCAAAGTAGTGCAAGCAAACCCGGCCATGTAACGCCATAAATCTATATTCATCCGCATGTCAAAGTAGCGGATCTTGTCACGCTCATCCCGCACTTGATTCTTCAGATGGATCATCTGTTGGTTGTATTCCACTATCGCCTGCGAGACTGGAATGTTCTGAGGCTTAGCCTCGAAAAAGGCTCGGATTCTGCCTTTTTGCACTGGACAAGGACAAAACTCAGCCTCCAGTAGCTCTTTAAATTCTCCGTATGTAGTAGCATGATCCTGCGGCTTAATAACTTTCCACCAAGTCGTAGCTTCCTTGGTAGGGAAGTACTGAGCAATCGGTACCTTCCTCACTTCCGTACAGTCAACCGCTTCAAACACTTTCTCCAATTCAGCTAGCCAATTCTCCCAACCCATTGGGTCGGTAGCACCGCTAAGATGTGGAGGATGCATACGTACTACATTCTGAAGCAAAGCATCTGATGTCGGGTTAGGATTATTCAGCTGAACAGCTTGGGCCAGGATAGTCATCTGATTAGCCAATTGTTGAAGGACATTCGTAACCCCAATATCTGCATTATTACCTTGACTGGTCGACTGGTCGTGTTGACTCCCGATATTGGGATGCACTGAGTGAGATAAACTAGTAGTAATCGACCCCGTAACGGAACTGTAACACCCCCAGAATACATCCGTAAATGTTACACGCCGTAGGCCCTTCTTACAAGGATCTACAAGGCTAAACTCTACTAGACTACAAAATGATTGACCGACCGGGGTCAATCTAAATACAACGCAGACCGACAAGGTCATTAAACAATTCAGAAACCAATGAACTTTACATCTCAATGACAAAAATAAACTTGAACACAGAAAAGAACGACAACTCAATTTAATAAATGAAAACTACACCCATGCAAGGGTGAATACTCGAACAACAGAGAATTACCGACCAAATGAAACAAAAGAAAAGACTCTGACTCTGGTGTGATTAGTATCATTGTCCTTCATCTCCTTCCCAGCCAATCCGGTGACTGCTCCCGAGCTTCCAAAACCTGAGCGCATAACAGGCACCCACCCCCCGAAAACTCGGGGGTTAGCAAACTAGAATTTTGCTAGTGCAAGTACATAATATACAAGATATACGAATAATAACAACACAAAACTCAACAGTCGTGAAACCTTAACACAAACCACACATTTAAATGGTCAACACAGAATAGCATTACATACACAAGGTGAAAGATAATCACATTGTCATATTCTCCTTACAGAACATAACACCAATGAAACTTTAAACGAGCCCAAGGAGTCAGAAAAATCCCTTTATATAAAAGGAAAAGTATTTTGATAAGAAAGTTCGAAAACATTAATACTGACTCGGGCCATCTTGGGGTTTTGAAAATCAAATGGAAATACTTTAGAAAATACTTCAAAAGCTCTCGGGTCCTTGACCCAACATGTGGAAAATAATTTGCAAGAAAACCATTACAACGTTATTTGGGGTCCGCGACCTAATGGTAAAGCACTATCACAAGCGAATCATTACAACATCTCACGAGGTTCTCGGCCCAATCTAAATGATATCATCACGAGATCAAATCTCAACATCTCACGGGGTCCTCGACCCAATACACAGAATAATCGACACAGTACAATCAAAGGCACAACCTCTCATTCGACAAAGCCTGCTCAAGACCCCTGATTAATTAACTCTCGGAGATCTCGTCAAATATCCTTGGCTAATTAACCCTGATACCAACATTTAAAACAAGTTGCAAAGATTTAAATTTCGAAAATCATTTGGTAACGGGGTCTTAGCTATCACTCAAATATCCGTTACCAATAAGCGTGCCAGGCGCCTCCCTTGCACACCAGTGTACCGGCGTTCACTCCACTATATTGGCCGCCCATTGCACATGTCACCGCGCCGGCGTTCACTCCCACAGGAGCCGCCCCTTGCTCGCGCATTAAGTAACACCGGTGTTCACCAATCATATGGAGCCGCTCATTGCAGTGTACATCAGGCCGGAGTGCACGCCCCGCCCTCAGAGGTACCCGGATATGACGTCTCTCATAACAAGTATTCACATTATTACAAATACCAAGCACACTGTCAATCGTTGCAACAATTATCAAATCAGTTCCTCAATTCACATAATCTATTCGCCAATACGCAACTACGCAAAATAAACAATAACTCGCACGTTATTCGTCAAGACTTAGCACATTAGGCCTTCAACACTATCAATCAATACTACATAAATATCCTTATATCGTAACTCAACCGAAAATACAAACATTACCATATTACCTCTATAAACATCATTTGTACTTTAGTCCAAGTTGAGTACGTCGACTAATATTGGTATGAATCACCCAACATTTATCTCCATATGTATATTTATATACATATACATATATCTATACATATATCCACTCATATCTATATATATATAACATAAATGCAGATATTCATAACATGATTCATATACTTCAGCAACAATGATTTCACGTAATTATAATTCGTATATCAAGGTACTTGCCTTGGTAATCTCTCGCAAATACTCCGGAAATACAGTTGATTGGAACAATCCGGAACTCCAACGGAAACGATGATCGGAAAGGCTCAACACTGGATTATCGTAGGAAATTCGTCCTTAATATCCTATCATAAAATAAACAATCAATCACACGAGGAAAAGCATAAAGAGATGGCCGAACCCTAACTGTTCTCTTCGTAACGTACGTTACACACATACGTAACGTACGTTACGTCTGCACGTTAGCGCACGTAAGCTACAAGGATTAGCGCACGCTAAGCATGCGTTGGACAGTTCTTCTCAGTTCAGGCGACTGCCTTGCCTGAGGGTATAACGTACGTAATGCATAGAGCATAACGTACGTTATATTCACACATATCATACTCATGTGAATCAGAATG
Source organism: Orobanche coerulescens (assembly GCA_033398695.1). NCBI lineage: Eukaryota > Viridiplantae > Streptophyta > Magnoliopsida > Lamiales > Orobanchaceae > Orobanche > Orobanche coerulescens. Next base: position 71,167,898 of record CM065816.1, on the reverse strand, counting down.
ACCCTATGGTGTTGATGTCTACGAATTCCCGGTTAATCCTCCCATCATAAGACTTACTCCAAATCTCGATTATAGATCCTCAAAGGTAGTTCGGAAAATTTGAGGTTGTTATAAACATTAAGTCTATGATCATTATGGAAACACCATACAATATAGTTTATTAATCTCAGAAAACTTACCTTACTTGATCATAATAACAAGAATCGAACTATAATGTTCTTAACTCGGGTAACTAAAGCATGAACATTCCAACTTCCAAAAACATGATGTTCGGATAAAAATCATCTATGGAACTTAATAATCTCGATGGTATGTTCATAACATCCTTAAGAACACGAATTCAAGGTTGAGGTAGCATTAACATACCTTAATATGAAAGAAACGTAGAGACAAGAGGTAGCATCCGACTCCGATTGTTTGAATATCAATCTAAGATGTTTCGTAACTTAAATGATCGAGTTAATGTGATCTATAGGTGTTTTAGAGGGCTGGAGACTCTCTAGAAATGAAGGAAAACGAAGTACAAGTGAAAGGGACGAAGTGAAATGAAATGGGGTGTTGTCCACATATATAATATCTTGAGCTTTACGTACGTTAGCCTTAGCCATTTACGTACGTAATCGACTTAGCGCACGCTACCATTCGATCTTAGCGTACGCTATCGTTCACTGATAGCTTACTGTCTCATTTTGTACTAGCTTACGTACGTTACTCCCTATGCCTTACGTACGTAAGCTACACACATTAGCGTACGCTAGTTACAAACCTTAGCGTACGTTAACACCCGTTGACCCCAAAACTGTCCAGGTTCATCCGCGGGAATCTTTCCGAGCCCCACCACCAGCCGTCCATGTGCTAGCCAGTCTGTTCAATTATTGACCTCCTTACGTACGCTACGTCTAGCTCGTAGCGTACGCTATCTCCAGTTCGTAACGTACGTTACGCTTACCGGTTAGCGTGCGTTACGACGTAGTTGCATGCGAAGTATTAAAAGTTGATATTATCATGCATGAGGATATGAATACGGAAACGATCGTACTTCGATTATTGATAACACCAATTCAGGTAATACAGGGTTCAACTACGGACGAAAATAGCCAACAATTTATCCGGATATTACATACTATCCCTCTTAAAAGAAGTTTCGTCCCGAAACTTAAAGTAGAGTGGTGGAACACCCAAGGAAAAATAACTGCTTGTTCAGCCCCAAAACATCACGAGTGATGCTCGAAAGCAAGGTTCTAAAAATATAATGATTGGACCTAGGAAGTATCATGCACGTCAATTGAGGCGATAAATTACACGTGAACATGAGAAATTAGAGTGGAGAAGTAGAAGCTCACGGAATTACGGAAATTCACAAACGGCTCAGATGTACTAAAATCGCGTGTCGAGCTCGACCCACCGTATTCAAGTTCATAACACATTGGAAATATTAATCGCACGAATGGGAACAAATAGTTTAGAACAAAATTCTGCAAAGATTAAGTTCAGATGTGAATAGACCACAATAATTCACGGAGTCTAACAAATCGGTTCTGAAATTCGTTCGAATGATGGTAGGTTCAGTAGAACATGGTAGTTTGAAATTGTCAAGAGGATCACAGATGAATCATCAACAATGAAAGTCTCCCAACATCGAAAATACTAAGAAGAGCACGGGTACTACGTGTCCCCGTACTAAGAAGACATGTCAACCCTGAAACTTAAAACAGCAGGAGTTGGAAACGAAAAGCAATTAAAATGAAAAACAATCAAAGTCACGATTGTTGGAAACAGCAACGACTAGAACACGGCACAAAATCTTCATTCGCCTATGATAGGCTCTTCAGCAGAAGACATAAGGTTTCGGGACATTCTCCGGCCACTTGCTCTGCTCACCGACAGAGTAGCATTATTTGCCAATTCAGAAATTATCTCACAATGTTTCTCCCGATGGCCTTCACACCCGCACCGATGACAAGTCAAGAGTGGGGAGGGACAGTTTACACGGATGTGTCCCGTACGGTTGCAGTTGAAGCACACTCTCTTCTTACCGGGAGTCACCGATGCTGGTTGGGGATTCCCAATGCTCATTCTCGACCGCGAAGACGACGCATTCGAACGACGTGGGGGTTTGAGAACCTTAGTCTCATCACCGCCCAAAATTTTTCCAGATGTCCTAGGTCTCTTTTCTCCGCTCGTTGGCTCGGTCACTGAGGAGGTTTCATAGGTTATTGTCTGATCTTGATATTGCTTCACCGTAACATGAATCGTTGTCGTACGAACCACCTCACCGCTTCCGCTTCCTATATTACGTCTACATCCGCCAAGGCTCGTCATGCTAATGCAGATAGTACCGTTTATTGTTATCACATAGTCGGTTGTACGGTATACCACAATTATCAACATAAGGTTTAATTATCATCCTTAGAATAACGGCAATATCATAAAGCACGAAATTTTCCTGAAATCAACTTCCAATCCTTCGTCTAGGATGATCATTATGCGTATGCTTTTAATGAAAAAAAAATTTTGAAACAAAAGCCAAGTCACGTTGTGCTCAAAACTTGTAAATACTGTCCTTTGTTGGAAGAGCAAGTTTATACAATGACTAAAAAAAAAAATTTTATTTTCGAGTAATGCCTACAAGAAAATTGAAAATCAAATTATAACTAGTTTGAAATATTTCAAAAATATTGAGTCCCAAATACCACAATTTTGAAAATCCTTCCTCTTCTACCAAAATATTTATTCGAAAGAATTTTTCATCAAAATACGTGACCATTCGACACGACTACATTAAATCATGAGGTTCACAATGTTAGGAAAATTTCAAAACACTACTTTGAAATGTTCGTAATTCGGCCCGGAAATATTACATGCCGGGGATTCTGCGCCGGAACCTACCAGGCTAAAAACCATTTAAAAATCATTTCAAAATATGTCAAAAAGCCGATGACGGTAGCATTTTCCAAAACTTTCAAAATCATTTGTAAAATATTAAATACCGTCATAAAAATACCGTTAAAATGTGCAAGACTAAAATGCCAAAAATGTCAAGAGTCATTTCAAAATACTCACGCAGCGGATAAAATTAACACTCAAAGATTTATCCTACTCAGAAATCGATAAATATGTTCGACTACCGAAGTATACTACATAACCATTCTCACTCTAACCGTATACGCAGGTGATATCATAAAACAATATAATCTCTAACAAGTTCAAACCCTAGGTTCACGTTAAGCACAATATAATCAAATACGTATATAAGGGGACTTACGATTCGGGAGGCTTACCATCACGGATTGCATGAAGATGATGTTGGAACCACGATACTAATCACAACTCTGACGCGCGCGACTTACACAAGACATGGACTTGACCCAACGGCCTAGCTTTTTCGCAAACCTAAGCTCTGATACCATAGTTGTAACACCCCCAGAATACATCCGTAAATGTTACACGCCGTAGGCCCTTCTTACAAGGATCTACAAGGCTAAACTCTACTAGACTACAAAATGATTGACCGAACGGGGTCAATCTAAATACAACGCAGACCGACAAGGTCATTAAACAATTCAGAAACCAATGAACTTTACATCTCAATGACAAAAATAAACTTGAACACAGAAAAGAACGACAACTCAATTTAATAAATGAAAACTACACCCATGCAAGGGTGAATACTCGAACGACAGAGAATTACCGACCAAATGAAACAAAAGAAAAGACTCTGACTCTGGTGTGATTAGTATCATTGTCCTTCATCTCCTTCCCAGCCAATCCGGTGACTGCTCCCGAGCTGCCAAAACCTGAGCGCATAACAGGCACCCACCCCCCGAAAACTCGGGGGTTAGCAAACTAGAATTTTGCTAGTGCAAGTACATAATATATAAGATATACGAATAATAACAACACAAAACTCAACAGTCGTGAAACCTTAACACAAACCACACATTTAAATGGTCAACACAGAATAGCATTACATACACAAGGTGAAAGATAATCACATTGTCATATTCTCCTTACAGAACATAACACCAATGAAACTTTAAATGAGCCCAAGGAGTCAGAAAAATCCCTTTATATAAAAGGAAAAGTATTTTGATAAGAAAGTTCAAAACATTAATCTCGACTCGGGCCATCTTGGGGTTTTGAAAATCAAATGGAAATACTTTAGAAAATACTTCAAAAGCTCTCGGGTCCTTGACCCAACATGTGGAAAACAATTTGCAAGAAAACCATTACAACGTTATTTGGGGTCCGCGACCCAATGGTAAAGCACTATCACAAGCGAATCATTACAACATCTCACGAGGTTCTCGGCCCAATCCAAATGATATCATCACGAGATCAAATCTCAACATCTCACGGGGTCCTCGACCCAATACACAGAATAATCGACACAGTACAATCAAAGGCACAGCCTCTCATTCGACAAAGCCTGCTCAAGACCCCTGATTAATTAACTCTCGGAGATCTCGTCAAATATCCTTGGTTAATTAACCCTGATACCAACATTTAAAACAAGTTGCAAAGATTTAAATTTCGAAAATCATTTGGTAACGGGGTCTTAGCTATCACTCAAATATCCGTTACCAATAAGCCTGCCAGGCGCCTCCCTTGCACACCAGTGTACCGGCGTTCACTCCACTATATTGGCCGCCCATTGCATATGTCACCGCGCCGGCGTTCACTCCCACAGGAGCCGCCCCTTGCTCGCGCATTAAGTAACACCGGTGTTCACCAATCATATGGAGCCGCTCATTGCAGCGTACATCAGGCCGGAGTGCACGCCCCGCCCTCAGAGGTACCCGGATATGACATCTCTCATAACAAGTATTCACATTATTACAAATACCAAGCACACTGTCAACCGTTGCAACAATTATCAAATCAGTTCCTCAATTCACATAATCTATTCGCCAATACACAACTACGCAAAATAAACAATAACTCGCACGTTATTCATCAAGACTTAGCACATTAGGCCTTCAACACTATCAATCAATACTACATAAATATCCTTATATCGTAACTCAACCGAAAATACAAACATTACCATATTACCTCTATAAACATCATTCGTACTTTAGTCTAAGTTGAGTACGTCGACTAATATTGGTATGAATCACGCAACATTTATCTCCATATGTATATTTATATACATATACATATATCTATACATATATCCACTCATATCTATATATATATATATAACATAAATGCAGATATTCATAACATGATTCATATACTTCAGCAACAATGATTTCACGTAATTATAATTCGTATATCAAGGTACTTGCCTTGGTAATCTCTCGCAAATACTCCGGAAATACAGTTGATTGGAACAATCCGGAACTCCAACGGAAACGATGATCGGAAAGGCTCAACACTGGATTATCGTAGGAAATTCGTCCTTAATATCCTATCATAAAATAAACAATCAATCACACGAGGAAAAGCATAAAGAGATGACTGAACCCTAACTGTTCTCTTCGTAACGTACGTTACACACATACGTAACGTACGTTACGTCTGCACATTAGCGCACGTAAGCTACAAGGATTAGCGCACGCTAAGCATGCGTTGACGATTCTTCTCGATTCAGCGCCTTGCTCGAGGTATAACGTACGTAATGCATAGAGCTTAACGTACGTTATATTCACACATATCATACTCATGTGAATCAGAATGACCCTATGGTGTTGATGTCTACGAATTCCCGGTTAATCCTCCCATCATAAGACTTACTCCAAATCTCGATTATAGATCCTCAAAGGTAGTTCGGAAAATCTGAGGTTGTTATCAACATTAAGTCTATGATCATTATGGAAACACCATACAATATGGTTTATTAATCTCAGAAAACTTACCTTACTTGATCATAATAACAAGAATCGAACTATAATGTTCTTAACTCGGGTAACTAAAGCATGAACATTCCAACTTCCAAAAACATGATGTTCGGATAAAAATCATCTATGGAACTTAATAATCTCGGTGGTATGTTCATAACATCCTTAAGAACACGAATTCAAGGTTGAGGTAGCATTAACATACCTTAATATGAAAGAAACGTAGAGACAAGAGGTAGCATCCGACTCCGATTGTTTGAATATCAATCTAAGATGTTTCATAACTTAAATGATCGAGTTAATGTGATCTATAGGTGTTTTAGAGGGCTGGAGACTCTCTAGAAATGAAGGAAAACGAAGTACAAGTGAAAGGGACGAAGTGAAATGAAATGGAGTGTTGTCCACATATATAATATCTTGAGCTTTACGTACGTTAGCCTTAGCCATTTACGTACGTAATCGACTTAGCGCACGCTACCATTCGATCTTAGCGTACGTTATCGTTCACTGATAGCTTACTGTCTCATTCTGTACTAGCTTACGTACGTTACTCCCTATGCCTTACGTACGTAAGCTACACACATTAGCGTACGCTAGTTACAAACCTTAGCGTACGTTAACACCCGTTGACCCCAAAACTGTCCAGGTTCATCCGCGGGAATCTTTCCGAGCCCCACCACCAGCCGTCCATATGCTAGCCAGTCTGTTCAATTATTGACCTCCTTACGTACGCTACGTCTAGCTCGTAGCGTACGCTATCTCCAGTTCGTAACGTACCTTACGCTTATCGGTTAGCGTGCGTTACGACGTAGTTGCATGCGAAGTATTAAAAGTTGATATTATCATGCATGAGGATATGAATACGGAAACGATCGTACTTCGATTATTGATAACACCAATTTAGGTAATACAGGGTTCAACTACAGACGAAAATAGCCAACAATTTATCCGGATATTACAGGAACTGAGGGAAGCAGTCGCGCCACGTCCTCGTCCACGCCCATAGCCTCACCTCTATCCCCTGTCAGCAGACATTCTGAAGGACACACAAAGTACGTAAGTATAAATCTAATCGCATATCATCGAAGTGACCGATTCCCAAGAATACAAAACCAAAAACAAAGCGATTAAGAAAACACCAGAAGAGTAAGAGGTCTTACAAGTACCGGTCGCACCGTGATGATGGCAAAGTAGTGATACTATAGACAAACAATGACCCAATCGACCCAAAAGACCGACAGCCTAGGTATCCATAAACCTAATCTCTGATACCATATTCTGTAACACCCTCGAGTTATTCAGGATATGACAATGTTGTGAGCCCCGCTGTGGGACCCACAAGGCTATTCACATGCGGAACTATGAACTTTGACCGATAAGATCCAAGTATAATCAAATAGAGAACAATAAAGTTGGCACTCAAGATAATATCCAATAAAACCGAATACAACACATCAAGAATCAATCCCATGGCAACAGAGGCCAACACATCAAGGAAACCAAAACAGTACTCGATTACTCACAACCATTCAAGTACAATATCATCGAATGGAGGAATACAAAACATAACCAGTGACAAGACACAGCATCACACTTTCTCATCATCTTCATGCCGACCCGGTACGTACCTATCCACTATCCTGGATCCTGAAATACATGAAAGGTATTTCCCCCATAAAGGGGTTAGCCGTCGAATTGCTAGTACAAGTATATCGAATATGAAACGCAATACTTCTCGACAATAAAATAAATGTAATCATCATTTCATCAACTCAAGACTAGTATTCCGGAATAACTAAATCTCATAGCATTACATTTCAATACATACGTGATTAACCGTGAAACTGCACCAAAGGCAACGGAACCCTCAGAGGCCCCGTCGGACCCTCCCAGAGTGGTTAACCCAAAACATTCTCAAAACCGCACCAAAGGCTATGGAACCCTCAGAGGACCCATTGGTCCGTCCCATAGTGAATATATACAATCATTCCATTCATATACATTACTTTCAAAGTCGAGAACGTACAATCATAAACATATACTTGCCTTTGAGACATCGAGAATCGGAAGGAAAAGAATACAAGTTCAGTAGGTCCAAGAACGCACTTCCGGCACCTAAACGATTCGTAAGGTATATAATAATTAATAATCCATACTCAACTCACATGGAGAAACTCCCGAAACCCGCCTACGATTCACAAAACTACAAGGATAATCACCTAGAGGTTTGGAAATCATCCAAACCCTCTCAAGTCCGAATAAGGTACAAAACCATCCATATAATCGTAGGGGAAACGTGGGTACGGGGTAGATACATCATAATATCAAAGATCTCAAGCTCCAAAACGGAAAAAATTGGACGAATCGAAGAAAATCCCCCAAAATTCCCCAAACTAGGGTTCTAAGGAATTTGCCTTGATTTGGAAGGTAGAAATAGATTAGATGTTGTGTAATCTTTGTTATTCAACCAAAGAAGATGATAATTGATGAAAGATCGCCCCCAAATTGCCTTCTCAAGTTCTCCCATTGGAAATGAGTGAAATAGATGAAAAATGACGAAGAACAAGGTTGACCCTCACTTATATACTGTGCCTGGTTAGCACGCGCTAAAATTAAGGGTTAGCGTGCGCTAACTGGGCCCCCCGGTAGTCCAGTAACTTCTGACCTGCGACGTTAGCGCGCGCCACCACACCTTAGATTGCACTAACTGGTATCCTGCAAAAATTCCAACTCACTGCCCAAATCCGCTAGCGTGCGCTATATCTAGGCACTAGCGTGCGCTATGCAACACCTATAGTGTGCGCTGGCCCAGACCTAGCGTACGTTACCTGCTAGTCCAGAAAATAAAAACACCCCACTGCCCCTGCCGACTCAGCCCATTAGCGTGTGCTACGGGCAATGCTAGCGCGCGCTACTCAACACGAATAGCGTGCGTTATCTAATGCCTAGCGCGCGCTAACTGCTAGTCCAGAGGGCAGAATCAGCTACTGCCTCTGCCAATCTCGGACCGTTAGCGTGCGCTAAGACTCAACGCTAGCGTGCACTACTCAACAGAAATAGCGTGTGTTAGCTTAGGCCTAGCATACGCTATCTGCCTGTCTCACAACACCGTCGTAAGGTCCAAACAATACGAACATGATCCGAAAGGTACGAAACTCTAAAATCACAACGACAACATCTCAATAAGTGTTTACAAAGCGACAATAGTGAAGGAACGTCAGAGCCAACAATTCATATAAAGTATGGGTATTATATCAAGCAAACAGGAGAACACCTAGTTGCTGTATTTACAGCAACTCACTAAACAGACTTCCGCTACGCAATTAACTTTGAAAATCGTACAGCTTATTGTATATTTACCATCTAAGTTGTTTACTATATACTATGTGGCCAACAATGTATGTGATGGTATGTATGTGATGCCAACATAGACATGCAACATAGGATAAAATCCATTGTTAAAATTTTAATGCCATTCAATTAAAATACCTATCAAGACTTCGATCATATCGAGCGGGTCATGCCAAAGCTGGTTGATCCAATTATCTTAGTAAGTTAAGATAGGTAATGGTGATACCTATATGTTTTAATGAACTAAGAACTCAAAATAGTTTCGAACCTTAAGGCATAAGATGAGATTATAAGATGCTTGGGCATAAGATGCCAAATCCCATAAGTATAATCTAAGAGTTACATATGATGTAATCGATAAAAGGTTATCTACCTAAAGTAGCTCAATTCTAGGCGTCATGCCAAAGTTGAGTTTAGAATTGTGCAAAATGGGGTCTTAGCTCACTAAAATTACATAGTTTATAAAATTGAGGGTATTTTGTTTTAGTGAGAGTATTTTTCGAGAAATAGAAATGTGACTGAATATTTTGCGTATTGAATTTTGTAGATAATATAATGATCCGTCCTTGAGAAGGACAAGCTCAAAGAAAACGGCAACAACTATCTGGATTGGATCCGAAGCTTAAGAATAATTCTCAAGCAAGAAAGAAAGTTGTACGTTCTTGAGGAAGAAATTCTAGATAATCCTGTTAATGATACTAACAAAGCAACAAAAGACAAATGGAAGAAACATTGTGATGATTTCATTGATGTCAGATACCTTATGTTGGCTACCATATGTCCAGAACTTCAGAAGAATCTAGAAGAATTGGAAGTCTATGAGCTTAATGCTCACCTCATGGAGACTTTCTCAAAGCACGCTAGGTAAAAGAGATGTGAGACCTTTCAAGCCTTGAATGCTTGCAAGATGGTTGAGGGGACAACTGTCCGTGCTCATGTACTCAATATGAAAGGATACATTGATCATCTTGATAGGATTTATTTTCTACTTACTAAAGAGCACTCTACTGATGTGATCCTAAACTCATTACCCGATAGTTTTAGTCAGTTTATTAATAAATATAATATGAATGAGATGGAGAAGTCCATTACTGAGCTGCATGGGATGCTTAAAACAGCTGAGCAAAATATTAAAAAAAACAATCCACGTGTTGATGATTAGCAAAACGAAGTTCTTCAAGAACAAAGGCAAGGGTAAAGGTAAAGCAAAAGTTGCCAAAGCTAAAGACCCAACTAAGCCGATTTTCAGGGCAAAAGCTCCCAAAGATGGATATTGCCATAATTTCAATAAACCAGGATACTGGAAGAGAAATTACAAGGTTTACATGGAAGAGCTAAAGCGTACCAGAGGTAGTGAGACTACCACAAGTATATTTATTATAGAAGTTAGATTATCTACTTCTAACTCTTGGGTATTGGATACTGGATGTGGATCTCATATTTGTATAAATGTGCAGGGATTGAGAAGCAGTAGAGAGCTGAAGAAAGGGGAAGTGGATATAAGAGCTAGCAATAGAGAAAGAGTTGTTACACTAGCCGATGGAACATATGATTTAGTTTTACCCAATGGGCTTTTGTTAGTTGGACCAATTGCTATTATGTTCCTACCATGGACAGGAATATTATTTCAGTTTCTATATTATATTGTGAAAGTTACAGTTTTCTTATTAAGAATAAGATTATTCGTATTTTCTTTAGGGACTTCCTTTATGATACTACAAAGTTATATACTGGCCTTTAAAATATTGATCTAAATGAGTCCAATACTTTGGAAGTCTATAACATTGCAACCAAGAAACTTAAGCTCAATGATTCTCATCCGACTTACTTATGGCACTGTTGACTTGGCCACGTAAACGAGAAACACATTTCTAAACTCCATCACGATGGACGTTTAGACTCCTTTGACTATGAGTCATATGGGACATGCGAATCTTGTTTATTGGGAAAGATGATGAAGAATCCTTTCACCAGTCATGGAGAAAAGTGTTAATGATCTATTACGCCTAGTACATACTGATGTATGCGGACCTCTCAGTGCTCATGCTAGGGACGGATACCAATACTTCATCACTTTTACCGATAATTTTAGTCGGTATAGATATGTTTATCTTATAAAGCATAAACATTAATCTTTTGAAATGTTCAAAATATTCCAGAGTGAAGTACAAAATCAATTTGGCAAGAGAATTAATCCCTTCAATCAGATCGAGGTGGCGAATACTTGAGCCAAGAATTCGATGATCATCTTAGGACTTGTGGAATTGTTTCACAACTTACTCCTTCTGGAACACCTCAACATAATAGCGTGTCCGAGAGGAGGAATCAAACTTTATTAGATATGGTTCGATCCATGATGAGTTGAATGGAGCTTCCATTATCCTTTTGGCGCCACACCTTAGATACAATGACATTCACCCTTAACCGTGTTCCATCTAAAATAGTTGAAATGACAATATTTGATCTCGTAAGAGACCAAACTAGTCTTTTTTTAAAGATCTAGGGCTGCAAAGCATTCGTAAAACACCATGTGTTTGACAAATTGGTGGCCAGATCTGAAGATGTTTATTTGTGGGATATCCTAAGGAAACTAAAGGATACTACTTTTTAATCATGCAGAGAATAAAGTATTAGTTGCTCGAAATGCTGTCTTCTTAGAAAGAGAATTCGTTTCCAAAATAAACAGTGGAAGAAAAGTAATACTCGAGGAAACTTGAGAACAAAAAGAAGACATTGCTTCGTCGATGGAAACTGAACAAGCTCAACAATTAGTTGAGGATCCAGTTCAAAGTACACAGCTTCCTCGCAGATCTGGTAAAGTGCGACATGAACCTCAGAGATATGGGTATATCGTGATAGAGGACAATGGCGCATCACTCATAGATGATGAGCCTAGTACCTATACAGATGCTCCTTCGGGACCAGAGTTCGAAGAATGGCTAGAGGCCATGGAGTCAGGGATGCATTCCATGTACCTCAGGGTGTAAAAACCATTGGGTGCAAATGGGTCTTCAAATAGAAGAAAGACATGGATGAAAATCTGCAAGCCTATAAAGCTAGAGTAGTTGCAAAAGGTTATAGACAGACTCATGGTGTTGCCTATGATGAGACCTTTTTACCAATATCCATGCTTAAATCAATTAGAATTTAATTTATTATTTCCGCATCTTATGATTATGAGATATGGTAAATGGATGTCAAAATAGCATTTCTTAGTGGAAACTTACTCGAGGATGTGTATATGATACAACCTAAGGGTTTTGCTTATCTAGAAAATTCCAAAAGCTTTGCAAGCTTCAAATATCTATTTATGGGTTGAAGCAGGCTTCACGGAGGTGGAATCTTCGTTTTAATAAAACTGTCAAAGAGTTTGGGTTTATTCAAAATGAAGATGAACCATGTGTATACAAGAAGGTTAGTAGGAGCATAGTTGTCTTCCAAGTCTTATATGTAGATGACATATTACTCATTGGAAATGACATACCCACCTTGCAGACAGTCAAGACTTGGTTGGGAAGTTGTTTCTCCATGAAAGACTTAGGAGAAACTAATTACATTCTTGGGATAAAAATATATATAGATAGATCAAAGAGAATGATTGGTGTGAGTCATAGTACCCACATTAACAGCATATTGAAGAGGTTCAATATGCAGGACTCCAAGAGAGGACTCCTGCCAATGTCACATGGCATTCATCTGAGTACGACTCAGAGTCCTTAGACTCTTGATGAGCAAGCCCGCATTAGCAGGATTCCATATACTTCGGCTATTGGATCGATCATGTACGCCATGATTTATGGAGAAACGATGCGTTTCTAATTTATAGAGGTGTGGGAGATGAGTTGGCTGTAAATGGTTACGCCAATGTAAGTTTTGAAACCGACAGAGATGCTTTTAAATTGCAAACTGGTTATGTGTTTGTATTTAATGGAGGTGTTGTGAGTTGTAAGAGTTCTAAGCAAAGCACGATTGCTGATTCTGTAATAGAAGTTGAGTACCTAGCATCATCGGATGCAGCTAAGGAATCCATATAGATCAAGAAGTTCGCTACTGAACTAGGAGTGGTGCCGACCATCCAGGGTCCCATAAGCCTTTATTGTGACAATAATGGTGCCATTGCACAAGCTAAAGAGTCTAGGTCCCATCATAATTCCAAACATATACTCAGAAAATACCACCTAGTCATAGAGATCGTTAGACAAGGAAATATTATAATATCCAAAGTAGCAACAGAGAAGAATGTTGTTGATCTATTTACCAAGCCTCTATCACAAAGAAAGTAAGAAGATCATGCTAGATCGATAGGACTAAAATTCATGAGTGAATGGTCCAAGTGCAAGTGGGAGATTGTTGGGAATATTGCTCTAGGACATTCGATGTGACTACATTTGTAATTGTCACATTTAAATAAAATTATTTGATATTATTTATTTTTTGTTGATTATTATAATGTGTACATGTTTTAATATTATAATAATCATATAATAGTTATTCATGATTAATAAAATTATTCATATTTCCCTAGTCGAATCACGTCGAGTGGAGATTCTACGATGTGGAAATCTCATACCACCAAGAAAAGGCTAATGTCGTAGTTTATGCACTCAGTCGGAAAACTACACAGGAAGTAATGTTATCCAGCCTAACGGTTCAACCCGAACTACATCAAGACATCAGGAGGAATGGTACTGAAGTATGGGTACAACGCAGTCAAGGAAAATTGTGCTCAATCAATATACACTCGTCCTTATTAAACAAGATACGTCTAGCACAGATGGAGGATCCCGAACTACGTGAGATCGGTGCGAGAATCAAGGAGGGAAATGTTTCCGACTATAAGATCCAGGGGGACTTGGTGAGGTTGAAGAATAGGATCTGTATTCTACTGAATGACGAGCTGAAGCAAACTATACTGAGAGAAGCACACTCCACTCCCTACTCCATTCACCCCAGAGCAAGCAAAATGTACAAGGATCTACGACAGAGTTTTTGGTGGAAAATATGAAACGAGAAGTAGCTAGATTCGTTGCCCGCTGTATGATGTGGCAATAAGTAAAAATTGAACACCATAGACCAGCCAAAATCATGCAACCCTTATGTAACACCCCCAATCCACTCGGAAATATTACAGCGCCGCAGACCCTCTGAGTGAGAATCCACCAGGCTAGATACCAAAACAAGACATCAAAACAAGTGCCAACATGGCTAAATACGACTCAGTAGACCGATTTGGCCTTTCATCAATGACATACAACTTAAACTTCATATACATCTCTATCCCGACTCGTACCCATGCAAGGGTCAAAATACAACGACACTTCCACTCGACGTGGTAAACACTACAGCGGAAAAGAATAATACAATTCAATTAACAAATCCCAATACTGGCCCTCATGTGATTAGTATCATTTGCCTTCCATCATCCTTCGTACCGATCCCGTGTCATGCTCCTCAGGAACCTGCACGTACCTGAATGCAATACATACATCCACCCCCGATTACTCACGGGTTAGAAAAATTCCACTATTTTGCTAGTGCAAGTATAAAGTGCAAATACGAGCCATACACAACATATTCCAAGATTATAATAATCTAAACCAAACGATGGTACATAACTGAGGGTCACATGTAATCGATGGTGAAATAAATGTAATCGTACAATTCAAGATTAGTATTCCGGAATAACTAAATATCATAGCATCACATCAATACATACATGATCAACCGTGGAACCGCACCAGAGGATACGGAACACTCAGGGGACCCATCGGTCCGTCCCAGAGTTGTTAACCCAAAATAGCCGTGGAATCGCACCAGAGGCTACGAAACCCTCATAGGACCCGTCGGCCCGTCCCAGAGTGGATATATACAATCATATAAAACTTAAGAGTAGTATTTCTGAAGTACTAAGTCTCATTGTGCGTCACATTTCAATTATATGCGTGATTAACCATGGAACCGCACCAGATGCAACGGAACCCTCAGAGGACTCGTTAGTCCATCCCAGAGTGGTTAAGTCAAATATATTCGTGGAACCGCACCAAAGGCTAAGGAACCCTCATAGGACTCGTTAGTCCATCCCAGAGTGAATATATAGAATGATCACAACCACGAGGAGATATAATCTCCAACAACACCAAATAGTACCACCTCCTCACAAGGGAGTCGACAAGCAATACAACACAACATAGGCGCACTCCTCAAATGAATACACATTCGAGCATACAACCCTTAACAAGGGAAAAGGGCTTTTATAATCACGTAGCACGAAGGCAATATATTTCAATTCGCAACCAGAATACACATATCCGTAGAACTCATTTATTTGCAAAGTACTCGAGCGTTTTATAAGAAAACCGTTAATGGGATTGTATCAATCCTCTTGAAAGTTCGTTATGAGTACTCCAAGTAAACACACGTAGTCGATTATCAATTATTGCATCTATGAAACATGAAAAGTATGGGCAAGATACTTGCCTCGAAATTGGCACGCAAATATTCCGATGAACATGGCTCCATCGAAGTGCCTCGGAACCTACAACTTCCGTAGGAACAACGAAAACATGATCACAACGAGGAGCAAGACTAATAGCAACGGAAATCGCCTCAAACCAACGAAGGAAAACTCATACGAACATTTAATCGAACATTAAATGTTCAAGGTTCCTCAAGAACACAAAAGTCATCAATCGGGTTGAAAGAATCGAAGATATGGATATACATTCCATATAATAAGATCAATAACATTATTTAACATTAATCGACTCATCAAAACTGGATTGAATATGAAATCAAGAACAAAACCCTCAAAATTCCCGAAATTAGGGTTCTAAGAATTTTACCTTGATTATAACGGTGAAAGATGTTGGGATGTTGATAAATTCATGCTAGGAACTCAAAGATGTTGATGGGTGATGATATCAGGCCAAAATCTATGCTTATAGACCCTCAAGATTGTCTAAATCTCCGGAAGGAAGAAAGGGGAGGAAGAAATTACGAAAGTTGACCTCTGTAGTCCTATATATACTGTCAACAGTTAGCGCATGCTAAGGTATGTGTAGCGTGCGCAATCGGCTGCAAAATGCAGTCCAGAACCTTCTGCCAGACTCCGTTAGCGCGTGCTAATAGATTCGTTTAGCGTGGGCTAATTATACACTGTGTAGTCTTTGCTATTTCGATCATAACTCTTCGTCCGGACTCCGATTGACTCACCGTTTGAACCATTGGAAAGCTAACTTGATGATCTATTGTACTTCAAAGATTCAGAACTTTTGGAGTTTCCAAGAATTGATGGTGATTACAAAGTTGAACTTATATGTGGAAAAGTCGAAATAATACATCGATTAATCCGAAACAATAGAAAAACTTGCTCGAATGATGAAATGTGATGAACAAAACATGTCCAAAATGTGTCAATGAACACAAGCAAGTCACTAGAATCAAAAAATATAGAAATGGAAAGTTTGGGTATTACATTCTATCCCACTAAAAAGAAGTTTCGTCCCGAAACTTAAAATGAAGGGTGACAGCCAAACGAAATGAAACAAACACTCTGTTCAGCTCCGAAAGGCCACGAAAAATATGTAAACACAAAGTTCCTCGAAATACAATGAAGTAACTAAGTAAGCACTTGATACCTGAGTCGAGGCGATAACCATACATGCAAACGCAACAAGTCAAAAAGGAAGCATATGAGTCCGAAAGTAAATGCCCCAAAGTTTAGAAAAATTACAAAATGGCCCAAACGTCTGAAAAAAATGTTTTACGTCTAAAATTAACGTGCAAGTCCATAACACGATTGATCATGTTAAAGTGAACTTGTGGAAACAACCAACCATTACGGACCAGATCAATGGAATTCGATATTCATGTGACAAAATTGTAGCATCTCCCGATTTACTTTGGAATGACTATCACATTTACCCCAAAATAGGAGGGTAGAAAGAGATATAGATTCTGCTACGCAACTCCGATGAACATCCATTCGTGATACAAGGAAATGGTTCAACTGAGCATACGATCCCGACCAACGACTCTCAGAATCTCCATTTACTACTATTTGGCTCTCTTGGTAGTGGAAACAGGAATTCGCTCTCCAAACACCTTAGCAGCGACTACGCAATATATTAACACCCCACGTATCCGTATAAGGCACAATATAAAACCCCGAAGTGGTACTCCCAACTTCATAAAGCTTACGATCGTAAGTTATCATGGGATGTTGCTTAATTACAAAAAAAAATCAGCTATCATTTTTTAATGATCCAAAATAATGTTGGTAACCCCGATATAAAAATCCGTAGAGCATGCATACCATACACGAGTTTGAGAGCTCTTGCTTCACACAAAAACGACACTATATGGGTCACGAAACCATTAAAACTCGAAGAGCGTTAACTTCAATAATCACATTCTCATCTCCGAACAAGGACGGGAATATTATGCACATAAACCATATGAGTGGGCATTCATACCATCATACAAATTATGAAATCGGCAGTATCGCCATAAGTAATAATATTGACACTGCGTACACTCCATGTAAACAAAACTTTTGAAAAAGAAGGCGAATCATATTTCGCCTAAAACTCATCAACACTGTCCCTTTTCTAGAAGAGGAAATTTTATATTCGCATCTCGGCTTTGAAAGTCAAATTTGAAAAAAATTAAAATTTTCAAAGACGTCATATACAATTGAAAATGTTACTTGGAATCCAAGTATAAAAACTGGGGTCTTTCCTCTTCTACCAAAATATTTGATTGGAAGTTTAGTTTTCATTGAAGTACGTGGCTATTTATCCATATGATGTTAAATCGTAGGTTTCCAAAATATTTAAAAAAAACTCCAACATCACAAAGAAAGAGAAGAAAAAAAAATCTCACGGTCATATCCTTACCCACTCATGGTCATTCACCTTGAGACCTCCTTATCGTATTTCATATATCATATTCTCCAATGACCGAATGATACCGAACACCATAAATAACTCGTATCCGTGTCCTAGTATCCTCGATTCCCAGTTATACCAATAACGAATATAAATCATATACATTATGACTTAACTCCGAGGCCAGAAAACATAATACAAACCATAAGGCACAACACATCCACATAAGGCGACAAATGATAACACGATACAAATATTCACTCCGGTAATTACACAAATACAAAAATTATAAATATAACAATTGAAACATATGATCATAACTCACGGATCACATGACCGTATCAACAAAGAATTAACGACCATTATTGTTACAATCACGACCATAATATACCACACTTGGTAGCCACTCATTGTTAACATTCCTTTTAAAAAAACTCCACGAGGTATCCGTTTAAATAATATCATTTGAAAATGTTTGAATCTGTATGTTTGTTGGAAATAAAATTTTGAAAGTACTCTTGGAACCTCGGGCTGTTTTAAAAAAACTGTAAACAAAAGATCTTAACCGTCTCATTTTGAAATCATTTGCAAAACAATATCTCGGAATATCAAATTCCTCAGAAACAACATCTTTACCGTTAATCAACACATAAGGTAATCACGTGTTACCACGTAGCACCATCGCAAATAACAATACACAAGGTAGCTCGCGGCCATGCCCTCAGCATCGAACACCAGAGTTTTGTGGAACCATTCCCGGGTAAACAAACCATTCATACGTGCACTAAACATTTCCACCGATCAACAGTCATATCAGGACAGCATCATACAACTATGAGGTATATTCAAACAATGCAACACGGTACTTGGGTACATACCCAAAATTCTTCAACAAAAATGGTAATATGACAAATATATCACAACGGCTTGACATCACCCGCCTCGATTCTAGCCTGTCACCTTAAGCAAAAATCATCCTCCCTCACATACTGCACTTAACATGCGTTAGGCACAAAATTAATGTGCGTTAATTTGTTGAAATAATCGAACGTGATATTGAGGTTTGTTAGCGTGTGCTAATGACTAAATTAGCGTGCACTAACTAACTCATCTCACAAATATTTCAAGTTTGAATTTATAGTTTAAATCGATTAATCTTTTTCATCTTTCAATATTTATTTTGAGAGTAAAAATCACATTTTATTTTGAATATAGAAATTTTATGGTGTAAAAGATTTTTAAAATTGTGTACTCGGATTTTTGAAAATAAAACCAATATTTAAATCATTTCCAGAAAGTCCTCTCAAACACGACAAAATATCAACGATGGTAACCTTTTACAAAATGTCCAAAAATACTTCAAAACGCACATTTTTCAAATACCGTCATAGGGTTTTATTAGAGGATACAAAGTCGGCTCGCCAATTTCAAACAATTTTCAAAGTCCATACGAAGCCACCGCTTAACCGCACCGTCGAAGCATTTTCGAAAATTGGTTTTCCACAAACTTACTCAAGTCTATGAAATTTTCAGAGAAGCGTTTTCCAATACACACACAGCAGACACAATTACCAATGTGAACACATTTGTAGCATATACCAACAATTAGCCAAAATAGTCAATTCTCAAACACATGCCTATACGGCATTCAAGATCACCAATTCATATACGCAACTCATTACTACCAAATTCAAACATGTGTCAACACCATCTATATGGGTTTTTCAACAAACTCTATCGTCGATACATATCCTGAAACACATCAATGTTCAAGGTTTCATATCACTCTACACCCCTTGGTGTCTAATCCATCAATATCCATTTCATTACACCCGTAATATCCACAAGTATCAAATACGAATTCCATCTCCATGGCACGCATGTAAACAGTAAAGAAACAAAGATAATACACAGAAAAGAGGAGACTTACATCCACAGGTCGCACGGAGATGATGGCTGCACCATGATACTAATCACAGCCGACAAAGCAGACGACGCATCGCGACATGATTCAGTTAGAACAAGTCCGACAAGATAAGACTCAACAATACTCCACTTGACCCGACAGCCTAGGTTTCCACAACCTAAGCTCTGATACCATATTCTGTAACACTCCTAATCCACTCGGTTATATTACAGTGTCGCAGACCCTCTGAGTGAGAATCCACCAGGCTAGATACCAAAACAAGACATCAAAACAAGTGCCAACATGGCTAAATACGACTCAGTAGACCTATTTGGCCTTTCATAAATGACATACAACTTAAACTTCATATACATCTCTATCCCGACTCGTACCCATGCAAGGGTCAAAATACAACGACACTTCCACACGACGTGGTAAACACTACAGCGGAAAAGAATAATACAATTCAACCAACAAATCCCAATACTGGCCCTCATGTGATTAGTATCATTTGCCTTCCATCATCCTTCGTACCGATCCCGTGTCATGCTCCTCAGGAACCTGCACGTACCTGAATGCAATACATACATCCACCCCCGATTACTCGGGGGTTAGAAAAATTCCACTATTTTGCTAATGCAAGTATAAAGTGCAAATATGAGCCATACACAACATATTCCAAGAGTATAATAATCTAAACCAAACGATGGTACATAACTGAGGGTCACATGTAATCGATGGTGAAATAAATGTAATCGTACAATTCAAGATTAGTATTCCGGAATAACTAAATCTCAGAGCATCACATCAATACATACATGATCAACCGTGGAACCGCACCAGAGGCTACGGAACCCTCAGAGGACCCGTCGGTCCGTCCCATAGTGGTTAACCCAAAATATTTGCGGAATTGCACCAGAGGCAACGAAACCCTCATAGGACCCGTCGGCCCGTCCCAAAGTGGATATATACAATCAAATAAAACTTAAGACTAGTATTTCTGGAGTACTAAGTCTCATTGTGCGTCACATTTCAATTATATGCGTGATTAACCATGGAACCGCACCAGAGGCAACGGAACCCTCAGAGGACTCGTTAGTCCATCCCAGGGTGGTTAACTCAAATATATTCGTGGAACCGAATTAAAGGCTACGGAACCCTCATAGTGTAATACCCGGTTGTAATTCATTCATTTTCATTCAGTAATTATCAGTCTGTAATTGTCACTCAGTGTATTTTCACTCAATTATAATCATTCATCAATCATGTTCTTTCACCGTCTTCACCGTTCGGAAAAACTTCGAGTTGTGTATCGTTATTGTTCATTGTTTCAACTTTCCTCATATGAGTTCGACTTTGTTAGATCACCATTAATTTTTGGTAACTCCAAAAATTCTAAATCTTTGCAATATTATAGAGCATTGAGATAGCTTTCCAATGGTTCAAACGGTGAGTCAATCGGAGTCCTGGACGAGAGAGTTATGGTCGCTTTAGCTCAACCGCTCATTTTTCGATTATTGGCGATCATCGCCGAACGAACTTCGGCCGTGTCGCCCGACACGGCCTGTGCCGTACTCGTCCGGAAAATGCCGAGGTGTTCGCCTCAGACCCGACCGTGTCGTGCAGCACGGCCGAGTCGAACCTTCCGGATAAGCTGTAATCGATAAAGACGCCCGACCGTGCCGCCTCGCACGGTCGAGTCATGCCGAGTCGCCGGACGGGTCATCGTCGGAAGGCCCTCCGCGCGCGACCGTGTCAAGCGTGACACGGTCGAGTCCTTTCGCCATTGTCGGCCACTGCGGCGACACGACCGTGCCGATCGGCACGGCCGTGTCCTACAGGTAGTCAACCCCTATAAATTTATTTTTTCAGCATTTCAGCCCATTTTTCTTCCTTTTCTTCACCTTAAACCGAGAGAGAAGGCTTGAGGGAGGGTTTTTCCTTCACAAATCATTTGGGTGTTTGATTTTCTTCATCTCCTTTCGATCGTGAAGCCTGGATAATCAATCTAACGCGTGTTCTTCGGATTAAAGTACTTGTATCTTCAAGAGGTAATTCTTTAAACAGTTTGGACTTCGATTTTGTGTTGATATATGATGTATTTGACTTTATAATCATGTTATATGAAGGGATATGTATATTATTATTAGTTTGTATAAGTATTGATTTGATTATTGAGGGATTATTCAAGCACTCCTTGAATATCGAGTTGGAATTGGGGATTTTCGACTAATTGTTGTTATATTCATATTTATGGATATTCATAACGGATTATTGATCGTATTGGAGATGTTTTGTTGGTTTGAAACACTTCTTGGGGGATTTGATATTGGTATATTGAAGTTTGATTGTAAGCAATCGGAGTTTGGACGCAACGTGTTTGTTTTAATGCCCCAATGAGTTTGATTATCGTTGTTTCGACCTTTGGGTTAGCCGTGTTTTGTTGTTTGATGCGTGTATTGAACGGTTGTTGGTAATTATTGTTATTCAAGGTTGTTCGAGCGACCGGTTTTTCACTTAGGACGTTGTTCGTGGACGGACATTCTTCATCGGTATTGAGTAAGTTGATTCTTACTCGGTTAAAAGGATATTCATTCCTTTTGTTGTTGATCATTCATAATCATAACTCATTCATCATTGTATTAATCATTTTGAGACTTGTAATTGTCGGATAATCATTTCATTAGCGAGGAACGGCGGTTCCAATCATTTCATTGAAAACTATCAATCACTTCATTATCACTTTCGTATCGGTGAGTCATTCTTGACTTTGTCGGATTAGTATTATTCATTGATATTCATTATGGTCATTCTTGTTCATATGACCTTCAGGGTTCATATTGCGTGGCCGGGTGCGGATGTGTGGAATTTTTAGTCGGGCACGTGATGGCCATGTATTGGGAGTGATACATCGACTGCACACAGAACGATTACCTCCGTGAGACTAATTAGGTACAAGGACGGGTGTGTCCGGTCATCCGTCTTGTACACTTGCACGTAACACTACGGGCGTACTATGATGCTCCTCTTCGGCGTAATTCATAACTAAGGATATTTCATAACTTCGCTTAAATCATGTTTGTGTATTTTCAACCCTTGAGGATTGTTGTTACGTAAATCGACCGTTGGGGATTTTGTTTAGTGTCACGGCAAGGCAAAGGCACGGAAGAGCATGTTGATGACGAGTCAGTGATACTAGTAGGGGGCCCAGTCATTCCGTTTGTTCATCATTTTCACCATTTGATTATTTCGTCATTTGTATTTTTCCGCTGCAAATTCCGTTTGTAATGTTTATTTATTCGGGGTGGTGTATTTTATCTTCATATAAAATACACTAGTATTCGGTATTGTCTGGTGTGTTGTACTTAAACTCCTCGTCGGAGTGTTTGGTAATATAATGTGGTTCGGTACTACAATTATATTATTTAATTCATCATTTTCATTTGCTGGTGGGTCCTGGGGATTCACGGCACCGTAATATCCGCCTAGTTTGGGGTGTTACGAGTTGGTATCGGAGAGTGGTTTTGAATACTACCCTCCAAGTCATGTCTCATTTGAAATCATCTTCATCGGACTAGTATCATTGGACTTTCGCGTCACGTGTGACTGTGCAAATGCCGAGCCAATCGGACCAAGAACTGTAAGATTTCTAATGCCATGGTATAATTTCGGCATTAATCATTCATTCATAATTCATCGATTAACAATCCTCAATCATCATTGTCATTTTGACCGGACGGTCGAGTTAACTTCGAGAATCACCAATTCATTTCATTGTTCAGTTGTTGATCAGGAAGATCGAATCATTAATCTTGTTAACTCATTCAAGATAATCATTTCAGTAACTTCATCGGATAATCATGTCACGTCAATTAATCATTCATGTAATCGCTGTATTTGAGCGCGTATGCTCATTTTCGTCATTTCATAATATAATCATAATGTGATACTCATGCGAGATATATAATCATCATATGACTTTCCACTTCAGTATGGAAGGGGCTGGCAGAGGACGTGGAGGACGAGGCCGTGGAGCGGGCCGTATCCCGAGAACTCGTGCGAATACACGTGCGAATGCCAGGAATAACGCTAACTCATCGAGCAGCGACGCTGCCACTCATTCACCTGGACGCGATCATTCACTATCGGGGAGTCGTACCCGGGACACGGCTCAGTCAGAGGGTGTCCGGGTTGACCCACTCGCTTTTATGCAGGGCATGATGGCCCAAATGACCCAGATGGCTCAGTTGATGGAGACGATGCATAACTCCGTCAATCAGAATCAACAGGCTCCTCCGTCGCCACCTCAGAGGCAAGAGAGGAATGTGAGTAATATCATCGGCGATATCTCTCGCCAGAGGCCACCTACTTTTGAGGGCTCGTCTGAGACGGCAGATATCATTCATTGGCTCGAGCATTTCGAGAAATTGTTTGCTATGGTAGAGTGTCCCGAAGGACACAAAGTTTCTGTTGCGGCTTACTACCTGGGTAAGAGCGCACATTCTTGGTGGTTATCGTTGAAGCCCACCGGAGGATCTTGTACTTGGGATCAGTTCAAGACTCTCATGATGGAGAGGTATTATCCGGCCCCACTCAGAGAGGCCAAGCTGTCGGAATTGCTCACCCCCGACCCCTCAACAGACGAGGATGTTCTCGCCATTGCCGAGAAATTTCAGGAACTTCTTCCTTTCGCCTCATCCATCATTCATTCAGAGGCGGATAAGATCAAATATTTCAGCAAGAGGCTGAAACCCCGTATGAGACTTCAGTTACTTAATCATAATTGCACCACGTTGGCTGAATTCATTGAGAAAGCTCTCACTTATGAGCTTACTGCTAAGGAAATTGCTAAGCAGCAACCTTCGTCTGCTAGCAAGAAATCGAAGAATCGTAATCGATGCCAAGGCGGTCGACAACCTTCAAGAAACCCCGTGCGGCTCTCGCTTTTACGAGCGACCTCAGTGTCGTCTAAACACGCGGATTCTCATTCACGAGCGGCCGGTTCAGCCATCACTGTTACAACTGTGGGGATCTTGGTCATGTCGGCACCAAGTGTCCGAGACGATCTGTCACGTGTCATAACTGTGGAATTGTGGGACATAAGGCCCGTTTTTGCCGTAGGGACTCCAAACCTACTCGGACGTCATCTCGGGCACCTAAGCAACACTGCTCGTAATCAAGCCACTCAATCTGGGCTGTTTAAAACGACGGAGCGACTAAAGGTGGAGCTTTTAGCCATCGACGGAGCGTCGGTGCAGGACTAGCAAGCCCTGATTTATGAGATGAAGAAGACCGATGATCTAGAGGCCCGAATGATCTCAGGTACACTCGATATTCTATCTCAACCTGTGTGTACCCTTTTTGATACTGGTGCATCGCATTCATTCATTTCCGAGTCATGTTTGAGTAGACTACGTCTGGGTAGTGCTACTAGTTGTGAGCCTTATGTCATTGGACTACCTGATGGTAGACGAATTATCGGTAATCGTGAGATTCAGAATTGTCCGATTTAGTTTAATGGTCGTGTATGGCCAGCGGACCTCATCGTGGTAGATTTGTCGAGAGACGACGTCATCTTGGGCATTGATTGGATGGATCGTCATGATGCCATCATTAGTGTCCGTAAGCGTATGGTCACTATCATTTCAGACGATGGGGTGGAATGTGTGTTTCAGGGAGGTAATCCCGGCTGTTCTGGTAAGGTCATTAATTTGATGAAAGCAGTGCGATTACTCAGTCAGGGATGTGTCGGTTATTGGTGCTATATGACCAAAACCGAGGAATCATCAGTAATGTTGTTGGATATTCCGGTAGTAAGGGAATATGCCGATGTATTTCCAGACGAGTTACCTGGTTTGCCTCCACAGAGGGATGTGGAATTCACGATTGAGTTGGAGCCTGGTACGTCCCCGATATCGAAGGCACCATACCGAATGGCCCCGACCGAAATGCGAGAGTTGAAGAATCAACTTGAGGAATTGTTCGAGAAAGGTTATATCCGACCGAGTGCGTCCCCGTGGGGAGCACCAGTGCTGTTTGTCAAAAAGAAGGATGGTTCTTTTCGCTTGTGTATCGATTATCGGGAGTTGAATAGGGTGACAATCAAGAATAAGTATCCTTTACCCCGTATCGATGACCTTTTGGATCAACTTCAGGGAGCTTCAGTATTTTCCAAGATCGACTTAAGATCTGGATATCATCAGCTACGGATTCGAGAGTCGGATATCGCGAGGACGGCGTTTCGAACACGCTATGGTCATTTTGAGTTCGTAGTTATGCCGTTCGGGCTAACTAATGCACCTGCGGTATTCATGGAACTAATGAATCGGGTCTTCATCGACTTTTTGGATCGATTTGTTGTTGTCTTCATTGATGAGATTTTGATTTATTCTCGTAACCGAGAGGAACATGAGATTCATCTTCATCAGGTTCTCGACGTGCTGAGACGAGAGCAACTTTATGGAAAGTTTTCCAAATGTGAGTTCTGGATGTCCGAAGTGACGTTTCTAGGACATGTAATTTCATCGGATGGAGTGCGTGTTGATCCTCAGAAGACGGAGGCTATTCGGGATTGGCTACCTCCGAAGAACGTTAAGGAAATCCGAAGTTTTCTCGGATTAGCGGGCTATTATCGGAGGTTTGTGGAAGGATTTTCTAGAATCGCTCAACCCTTAACCAACCTTCTGCGGAAGGATAAGAAATACACGTGGTCCGACGCATGTCAACGGAGTTTTGAGGAACTCAAGAGCCGGTTAATGTCAGCACCTGTTCTTTCCTTGCCGCAGGGGACGGAAGGATTTGTGGTTTATAGTGATGCATCCGGACAGGGTCTCAGATGTGTACTCATGCAGAACGGGAAGATTATTGCCTACGCTTCACGGCAATTGAGACCTTACGAGGTTAATTATCCGACCCACGACCTGGAGCTAGCAGCCGTGGTGTTCGCTTTGAAAATTTGGCGTCATTATCTTTATGGCGTTACCTGTCAGATATTCACCGATCATAAGAGCTTAAAGTATATATTTACTCAGAAGGAGTTAAATATGCGTCAGAGACGGTGGTTGGAATTAATCAAGGATTATGATATTGAGATCCTCTACCACCCGGGCAAGGCGAACGTTGTCGCCGACGCCTTGAGTCTAAGTCGATTCAGGAGCAGATGCTTGCCCGTTTAACGATTGAAGGAGCTTCGGAGAATTCCTTAGATCCGAGATCGAGGTCCGCTTCAGCGAGTTCGGGGCTTTGTATGTTAGAGATTTCATCGTCACTCGAGGAGGAAATCCGAGAGAATCGTGGTTCGACCCATCATTGTTGCGCATCCGAGAGGATGTGGCTGGGAAAGCCCTGGATTTGTGGTCCACGAGGATGGACTTTTGAGGTTTAAGAATCGGATGTGCGTATCGCGAATGACGAGTTGAAAAACTCGATTTTGAAAGAAGCTCATGCTACCCCTTATTCCGTTCATCCGGTCTAGAAAGAAGTACAAGGACATGAAACAAATTTAGTGGTTGAGTAATATGAAGCTAGAAGACTCAGAATAAGTTTCGAGATGCTTAACTCACAACAAGTTAAGATTGAACATCGTGGCCGTGGTATCTTGAAACCTCTTCCTATTCCCGAATGGAAGTGGGAAGACATTTCTATGGATTTCATCACGAGTTTGCCGACGAGTCGTCGTGGCATGAATACGATCTGGGTGATCGTGGACCGCTTAACTAAATCAGCTCATTTCCTTGAGATCAAGGATACATGGGGTCCCGAGAGACTTGCCCAGCTTTTCATCAAAGAGATAGTGAGACTTCACGGTACTCCTAAAAGTATCGTTTCCGATCGTGACGGACGGTTTGTGTCTCATTTTTGGAAATCAGTTCATCGTGCTATGGGAACCCAGCTTAATCTCAGTACCGCTTTTCATCCTCAGTCCGACGGACAATCAGAGAGGACCATTCAGACATTAGAGGACATGTTGAGGGCATGCGTCCTCGATTGGAAAGACGATTGGGAAGCCCAACTACCATTGATCGAGTTCACGTATAATAATAGTTGGCATGCTTCGATTAAGATGGCACCTTACGAGGCCTTGTACGGTCGTCGTTGTCGATCTCCGTTGTGTTGGGACGACCTATCAGAATCATTGGGCACCGAGCCCGATATGCTTATAGCCGCCCGTGAGAAGGTAGCTTTGATCAGGAGTCGTTTGTTGATTTCGAGTCGGCGTAAATCATATGCAGATAACCGTCGTCGACCATTAGAGTTCGAGGCTGGCGACCATGTGTTGGTCAAGGTATCCCCGAGTCGTGGTATTTTCCGTTTTGGGAAGAGGGGGAGTTGAGTTCGAGATTCATTGGACCGTTCGAGATTTTGGATCGAGTGGGCGAGTTAGCTTATCGATTGGCTTTACCTCCGGCGTTGAGCCGAATTCATAATGTGTTTCATGTCTCTCAGTTGCGGAAGTATGTTGCCGACCCGAGTCACATACTTCAGTTCGATGAAATCGAGATCGCCGACGATCATTCATATGAGGAGCGTCCTATACGAGTTTTAGAGCGGCGAATCAAACAGTTGAGAAATAACACGATTCCTTTGGTTAAAATTCAGTGGTCTAGACACGGAATCGAAGAGGCTACTTGGGAAACCGAGGATAGTATGCGGGAGAGTTATCCCGAGTTGTTTTGACCCTTAGTTTCGGGGACGAAACTCTTTTAAGGGGGGGTGTATGTAATACCCGGTTGTAATTCATTCATTTTCATTCAGTAATTATCAGTCTGTAATTGTCACTCAGTGTATTTTCACTCAATTATAATCATTCATCAATCATGTTCTTTCACCGTGTTCACCGTTCGGAAAAACTTCGAGTTGTGTATCGTTATTGTTCATTGTTTCAACTTTCCTCATATGAGTTCGACTTTGTTAGATCACCATTAATTTTTGGTAACTCCAAAAATTCTAAATCTTTGCAATATTATAGAGCATTGAGATAGCTTTCCAATGGTTCAAACGGTGAGTCAATCGGAGTCCGGACGAGAGAGTTATGGTCGTTTTAGCTCAACCGCTCATTTTTCAGTTATTGGCCGATCACTGCCGAACGAACTCGGCCGTGTCGTCCGACACGGCCCGTGCCGTACTCGTCCGGAAAATGCCGAGGTGTCTGCCTCAGGACCCGACCGTGTCGTCTGGCACGGCCGAGTCGAACCCTTCCGGATAAGCTGTAATCGTCGCCAAAGACGCCCGACCGTGTCGCCCAGCACGGCCGAGTCATGCCGAGTCCGCCGTCGGACGGGTCATCGCCGGAAGGCCCTTCGCGCGCGACCGTGTCAAGCGTGACACGGTCGAGTCCTGTCGGCCGCCACCGTCGGCCGGTATGCGTGACACGACCGTGCCGATCGGCACGGGCCGTGTCCGGCAGGGTAGTCAACCCCTATAAATTCATTTTTTCAGCATTTCAGCCCATTTTTCTTCCTTTTCTTCACCTTAAACCGAGAGAGAAGGCTTGAGGGAGGGTTTTTCTTTCACAAATCATTTGGGTGTTTGATTTTCTTCATCTCCTTTCGATCGTGAAGCCCGGATAATCAATCTAACGCGTGTTCTTCGGATTAAAGTACTTGTATCTTCAAGAGGTAATTCTTTCAACACTTTGGACTTCAATTTTGTGTTGAGATATGATGTTTTGGACGTTATAATCATGTTATATGAAGGGATATGTATATGATTATGAGTTTGTATAAGGATTCATTGGATTATTGAGGGATTATTCAAGAACACCTTGAATATCGAGTTGGAATTGGGGATTTTCGACTAATTGTTGTTATAATCATATTTTTGGATATTCATAACGGATTATTGATCGTATTGGAGATGTTTTGTTGGTTTGAAACACTTCTTGGGGGATTTGATATTGGTATATTGAAGTTTGATTGTAAGCAATCGGAGTTTGGACGCAACGTGTTTGTTTTAATGCCCCAATGAGTTTGATTATCGTTGTTTCGACCTTTGGGTTAGCCGTGTTTTGTTGTTTGATGCGTGTATTGAACGGTTGTTGGTAATTATTGTTATTCAAGGTTGTTCGAGCGACCGGTTTTTCACTTAGGACGTTGTTCGTGGACGGACATTCTTCATCGGTATTGAGTAAGTTGATTCTTACTCGGTTAAAAGGATATTCATTCCTTTTGTTGTTGATCATTCATAATCATAACTCATTCATCATTGTATTAATCATTTTGAGACTTGTAATTGTCGGATAATCATTTCATTAGCGAGGAACGGCGGTTCCAATCATTTCATTGAAAACTATCAATCACTTCATTATCACTTTCGTATCGGTGAGTCATTCTTGACTTTGTCGGATTAGTATTATTCATTGATATTCATTATGGTCATTCTTGTTCATATGACCTTCTGGGTTCATATTGCGTGGCCGGGTGCGGATGTGTGGAATTTTTAGTCGGGCACGTGATGGCCATGTATTGGGAGTGATACATTGGGCTGTGCACACGGTAACGATTACCTCCGTGAGACTAATTAGGTACAAGGACGGGTGTGTCCGGTCATCCGTCTTGTACACTTGCACTGAACACTACGGGCGTACTATGATGCTCCTCTTCAGCGTAATTCTGATCTATGGATTTTTCTTTACTTCATTTTAATCATGTTTGTGTATTTTCAACCCTTGAGGATTGTTGTTACGTAAATCGACCCGTTGGGGATTTTGTTTTCGTGTCACGGCAAGGCAAAGGCACGGAAGAGCATGTTGACGGCGACGAGTCCCAGTGATACTAGTAGGGGGCCCCAGTCATTCCGTTTGTTCAGTCATTTTCAGTCATTTCAGTTATTTCTGTCATTTGTATTTTTCCGCTGCAAATTCCGTTTGTAATGTTTATTTATTCAGGGTGGTGTATTTTATCTTCATATAAAATACACTAGTATTCGGTATTGTCCTGGTGTGTTGTACTTAAACTCCTCATCGGAGTGTTTGGTAATATAATGTGGTTCGGTACTACAATTATATTATTTAATTCATCATTTTCATTTGCCTGGTGGGTCCCAGTCGGGGATTCACGGCACTGTAATATCCGCCTAGTTTGGGGTGGCATGACTCGACCGTGCCAGACGACACGGTCGGGCGTGCTGGGCAGACGATTCTGGACGGGTCACTGTCGGAAGGCCCTCCGCGCCGCGACCGTGTCAAGCAGGACACGGTCGAGTCCTCGCCGCCACCGTCGGCCGGTATGCGACACGACCGTGCCGATCGCACGGCCGTGTCCTACAGGTAGTCAACCCCTATAAATTCATTTTTTCAGCATTTCAGCCCATTTTTCTTCCTTTTATTCACCTTAAACCGAGAGAGAAGGCTTGAGGGAGGGTTTTTCCTTCACAAATCATTTGGGTGTTTGATTTTCTTCATCTCCTTTCGATCGTGAAGCCCGGATAATCAATCTAACGCGTGTTCTTCGGATTAAAGTACTTGTATCTTCAAGAGGTAATTCTTTCAACACTTTGGACTTCGATTTTGTGTTGAGATATGATGTTTTGGACGTTATAATCATGTTATATGAAGGGATATGTATATGATTATGAGTTTGTATAAGGATTCATTGGATTATTGAGGGATTATTCAAGAACACCTTGAATATCGAGTTGGAATTGGGGATTTTCGACTAATTGTTGTTATAATCATATTTTTGGATATTCATAACGGATTATTGATCATATTGGAGATGTTTTGTTGGTTTGAAACACTTCTTGGGGGATTTGATATTGGTATATTGAAGTTTGATTGTAAGCAATCGGAGTTTGGACGCAACGTGTTTGTTTTAATGCCCCAATGAGTTTGATTATCGTTGTTTCGACCTTTGGGTTAGCCGTGTTTTGTTGTTTGATGCGTGTATTGAACGGTTGTTGGTAATTATTGTTATTCAAGGTTGTTCGAGCGACCGGTTTTTCACTTAGGACGTTGTTCGTGGACGGACATTCTTCATCGGTATTGAGTAAGTTGATTCTTACTCGGTTAAAAGGATATTCATTCCTTTTGTTGTTGATCATTCATAATCATTACTCATTCATCATTGTATTAATCATTTTGAGACTTGTAATTGTCGGATAATCATTTCATTAGCGAGGAACGGCGGTTCCAATCATTTCATTGAAAACTATCAATCACTTCATTATCACTTTCGTATCGGTGAGTCATTCTTGACTTTGTCGGATTAGTATTATTCATTGATATTCATTATGGTCATTCTTGTTCATATGACCTTCTGGGTTCATATTGCGTGTCCGGGTGCGGATGTGTGGAATTTTTAGTCGGACACGTGATGGCCATGTATTGGGAGTGATACATTGGACTGTGCACACGGTAACGATTACCTCCGTGAGACTAATTAGGTACAAGGACGGGTGTGTCCGGTCATCCGTCTTGTACACTTGCACAGAACACTACGGGCGTACTATGATGCTCCTCTTCAGCGTAATTCATAACTAAGGATATTTCATAACTTCAGTTAAATCATGTTTGTGTATTTTCAACCCGTGAGGATTGTTGTTCTGTAATCCGACCCCGTTGGGGATTTTGTTTTAGTCACGGCAAGGCAAAGGCACGGGAAGAGCATGTTGACGGCGACGAGTCCCAGTGATACTAGTAGGGGGCCCCAGTCATTCCGTTTGTTCAGTCATTTTCAGTCATTTCAGTTATTTCTGTCATTTGTATTTTCCGCTGCAAATTCCGTTTGTAATGTTTATTTATTCAGGGTGGTGTATTTTATCTTCATATAAAATACACTAGTATTCGGTATTGTCCTGGTGTGTTGTACTTAAACTCCTCATCGGAGTGTTTGGTAATATAACGTGGTTCGGTACTACAATTATATTATTTAATTCATCATTTTCATTTGCCTGGTGGGTCCCAGTCGGGGATTCACGGCACTGTAATATCCGCCTAGTTTGGGGTGTTACACATAGGACTCGTTAGTCTATCCCAGAGTGAATATATAGAATGATCACAACCACGAGGAGATATAATCTCCAACAACACCAAATAGTACCACCTCCTCACAAGGGAGTCGACAAGCAATACAACACAACATATGCGCACTCCTCAAATGAATACACATTCGAGCATACAACCCTTAACAAGGGAAAAGGGCTTTTATAATCACGTAGCACGAAGGCAATATATTTCAATTCGCAACCACAATACACATATCCGTAGAACTCATTTATTTGCAAAGTACTCGAGCGTTTTATAAGAAAACCGTTAATGGGATTGTATCAATCCTCTTGAAAGTTCATTATGAGTACTCCAAGTAAACACACATAGTCGATTATCAATTATTGCATCTACGAAACATGAACAGTATGGGGAAAATACTTGCCTCGAAATTGGCACGCAATATTCCGACGAACATGGCTCGATCGAAGTGCCTCGGAACCTACAACTTCTGTAGGAACAACGAAAACATGATCATAATGAGGTGCAAGACTAATAGCAATGGAAATCGCCACAAACCAATGAATGAAAACTTATACGAACATTTAATCGAACATTAAATGTTCAAGGTTCCTCAAGAACAGAAAAATCATCAATCGGGTTGAAAGAATCGAAGATATGGATATACAATCCATATAATATGATAAATAACATTATTTAACATTAATCAACTCATCAGAACCGGATTGAAAATGAAATGAAGAACAAAACCCCCAAAATTCCCGAAATTAGGGTTCTAAGAATTTTACCTTGATTATAACGGTGAAAGATGTTGGGATGTTGTTAAATCCATGCTAAGAACTCAAATATGTTGATGGGTGATGATATCAGGCCAAAATCCATGCTTATAGACCCTCAAGATCGTCTAGATTGCCGGAAGGAAAACAGGGGAGGAAGAAATGACGAAAATTGACCTCTGTAGTCCTATATATACTGTCAACTGTTAGCGCACGCTAAGGTATGTGTAGTGTGCGCAATCGGCTACAAAATGCAGTCCATAACCCTCTGCCAGACTCCGTTAGCACGCGCTAATATATTCGTTTAGCGTGCGCTAATTATACACTGTGTAGTCTTTACTATTTCGATCATAACTTCTTCGTCCGGACTCCGATTGACTCACCGTTTGAACCATTGGAAAGCTAACTTGATGATCTATCATACTGAAAATATTCAGAACTTTTGGTGTTTCCAAGAATTGATGGTGATTTTACAAAATTGAACTTATATGTGGAAAAGTCGAAATAATACGTCGATTAATCCGAAACAATAGAAAAACTTGCTCGAATGATGAAATGTGCTGAACAAAACATGTCCAAAATGTGTTAATGAACAGAAGCAAGTTACTAGAATAAAAAAATATATAAATAAAAAGTACGGGTATTACACCTTACCCATTCCAGGGTGGAAATGGGAAAGCATATCAGTGGATTTTGTTACTAAGTTACCAACGGCGGTGGGAGGAAAGTACACAATTTGGGTTATCGTTGATCGGTTAACAAAATCAGCACATTTTATTCCAATTCAGGAAGCAACCGAAACAGAGCATTTAGCCACTATTTTCATCATGGAGGTCGTGAGAATGAACAATGTTCCCTCATCCATCATATCAGATAGAGACACCAGATACATGACCCATTTTTGGAAAGCCGTCCATAAAGCTATGGGAACCGAGTTGCATTTTAGCATAGCCTATCACCCTCAGACGGATGGACAGACCGAGCGCGCGATACAAACTTGGAAGATATGTTGAGAGAATGTCTGCTCGATTGGGGTAAGGATTGGGTTAAGCATATCGGGTTAGTAGAGTTTTCGTACAACAACAACTGGCACGCGAGCATAGGCATGGCACCATTTGAGGCCCTATATGGACGAAGATGCAAGTCGTCGTTATGCCGGGATGATGCTTCTGACACCGTGGCTATCGAGTTAGATCTGATCCAGGAATCCATTAAGAAAATCTTTGTTGTTCGAAAACATATGTTAGCACCGCAAAGCCGGCATAAATCATATGCCGAGAACCGGCAGCGACCGTTGGAATTTACGGTCGGGGATCATGTTTGGGTCAAAGTATCGCCTATGCGAGGTATCCGGTGTTTTGGCTAGAAGGGCAAGTTAATCCCAAGTTTCATAGGCCCATTCGAGATATTGGACCGAGTTGGAAAACTTACGTATCGATTAGCCCTACCGCTAGATTTGGATGGGGTGCATAATGTCTTTCACGTCTTCTATTTGCTATATTTTTAAACAATCTGCAAGTGTACGGAGAAAATGTAGAAAGCGGCGAGCAAGGTCGTATTCCACAGAGACTAATTATTCGTATTGTGTTGAGTACTAAATTATAGTGATTCTGATTTTATCTAGACGATCGAAAGGTGAATGGTTTAGTTAACTAAATGGACAAAAACAAGTAAATTTAATCAAATAAAGGTAATATCCGATTTAGAGAGAATTAGGAGTTTTAAAATAGATTTTAAGTCTAGTGTTGATTACTATGTTTAGTTGGGATTGATTCCAAAAAGTTATAAGTGCGTTTCCAAAATGATAATCACAATAATATTCTAAAGTCCCTCTCGAGATACATTAAAACGTAAACTAAACAACCTATAACAATGTCTCCGTTTACTATAAATTATCTAACTCCAAAATATTCATAAGATTAAATATCATCATAGTTCATCACCGATTTCTCAAT
This sequence comes from Orobanche coerulescens, assembly GCA_033398695.1. NCBI lineage: Eukaryota > Viridiplantae > Streptophyta > Magnoliopsida > Lamiales > Orobanchaceae > Orobanche > Orobanche coerulescens. Next base: position 71,132,236 of record CM065816.1, on the reverse strand, counting down.
CTCGTAATTTACTACGTCAAATACTCAAAACCTATTAATGCCATCTTCTCTCGAATTATGAGCAATTAAGTTAAACATGTAAAAACATTGATCAAGTTCTAACATGAATCATAACCAAGTATTTGATAAGGAAAATACATTAGGTAAATAAAATCATCAATCCTTCAAAACCATAATCAACGTACTCCCATGCAAGGAATCTAACAAGTTTAGCCGGACATGGTAATGAAAGAAAGTTTAATAATCATCATGTTTATGCAAAATAAAACAACAAAAATGAGTAAAAGATAGGAAGAAGATAAAACTCGGATGGTGTCTTGAGTGATCCCGGTTCAAGCCTTCAAGTGTTCTTGAGGTGTTCTTCAAAAACTCCCTTCAAATCTCCTTCTTTTGGTTGAAAAGCTCTCAAATCTTATGTTTTTTCTCTCTCCAATCTCTCCAATATCAGAATATATCTTCTAAGTCCATTGTAGATCCTTTTATCAACCCAAAAAGCCAAGGTTGTTGATCAAATCTTGCAAAAAATATCAAAAATTGATTTTGCACCGAAAAGTGACACGGCCCGTGTCAAATGACATGGCCCGTGTCATAGTGTTCTAGATAGTGCAAAATCTTCTGGACAGGCAACCCGATCGTGTTGTACGACACGGTCGGGCCAGTGACACGGCCCGTGTCAAATGACACGGCCGAATCTGTGTTGGTCTGTTGTGACTCCGTTTTTCCTTCTTTTTCGGATCGATCTTTCGTTTCTGCATTGCTCGATATGTATTAGGGATTGAGACTTCGTTCTTGCTTGATAATGTCCTTAAAACACCTATAAAATCAATAAAACGTACACAAGCGTGATCGAGTTCAACAAACACAATACGAGCACAAACAATACAATTCTACACATTTTAGGATCTTAAAATCCGGAAAAAACTTATAAAAATATTTGTAAAAATAAGTGTTACCATCTCCCAGTTAAGAAAGTATGTCTACGATCCGAGTCACAAACTCAATTTCGAAGAAGTAGAAATTTCTAATGACGCTACCTTTAGAGAAGTGCCAATCGCTATCCTAGATCGGCGTATGAAAACATTAAGAAATAAGGTCATACCCTTTGTGAAAGTTCAGTGGTCGCACCACGGCATGGAGGAAGCAACTTGGGAGACCGATTCGAGCATGAGGGAATATCATCCCGAGTTATTTTCTTAGTTTCGGGACGAAACTATTTTAAGGAGGATGGTATGTAATACCACGGGTATTTCATGCTTTAATTACCGTGTACTTCATAAATTAATACAATTTCTATCATTTGCGATGTTGTCTTCTTATATTATATGGTTTCATTAAAGTGCTTTTGTGATATAATTATGTGATGTGAATGGAACGAAGGTGACGTACATTGATGTCGTTGAACGATTATCGGTAGGGAGAGGAGTGGATACCTGTTAGGAAGCCGGAACCTTAGACGATTCTGATTATGGTGCTGTTTGGGAGATAAAGGGGACTGATTCCTCTTCTCTTATTAGTTTCTGCAGCCTGGGGTACATGAGGGACTGATTCCTCCTACTAGCTTTTAGCTACCGCCTGTTCCTTAGGAGGGACTGAATCCTCATGTTGGACGTCTCGGGATTCATCTGCTCCGGTCGGATGGAATGATTCCTCCTAGGCGGGAGATGATGTTGTTGTTACAGTAGAAGTTCCTTGGCCATCGGCGGCCTTATACTAGGCAAATTCTTTCTCGCGAGCCTCCTTGTGGCTCATCCTTATACCTGTTTGAAAGTCATTGTCGTCTGAATCGGGATCTGAGTGATGGTTGGGGATTCGAGGCTTGTCTCGAACTGCGACTTCCCTTTTAGTCGGGCCTTTTCCTTTTCCACAAAGTAAGATGTGATCAGTTCATGCAAAAGAGATCATCCCATCTAATCAATACCTCGGTGTTCTGGGTGTCCATGACTTCCAGAACAAATAACTCTTCCTCCTTCTAGTCCTCCTAATTATACAAGGAGTCGCATGTGGCGACCCTGTATGTTTCCACGTCTTAAAGCGTTCAAATTCCTCTTCGATCTGGACATGAAGAAGTGTGTTATTTATTATTTCCATTGGCGAGGGACTCCGAATAGTAGATGGTTCTATTATCTGGTTGGAATTCTCTACAGGTAAGGGAGCCTTTGAGGAGAGAGATCCCTGATAGGGTGGGATTTCCTATCGGGAGAGGGACTCCTTACAGTGTATTGTGTCGAGATTTATACATCTCAACAGGCGATCGGCACAGAGACCAGGCGACCGAGCCAGAGTCAAATGAATCACAGCACACCTACAGAACAGAGATCCCAGATCAAGTCCAAGTGCCGAGCGATCGACATCCAAGGCGATCGTCTCTTGGCACCTGGCGATCGACTCTGGTGCCCGACCTGTAACACCCCCAATCCACTCAGGGATATTACACGCCGTAGACCCTCTCCTCGAGAATCTACCAGGCTGATAACTAAAATCAAACATCTAAACATCGCCTTTAAGGCTAAAATGACTCAGTAGACCGATTTGGTCTTACAACAATAACATACAACTCTATTACAAACACTTACCCACGCAGGGGTCAAAATATAATAAACTCCCGTACAACGGGGAAAAGATACTGCACCGGAAAAGAAAATACAACTAGACCAATACGACATCAATGGATCCTCGTGTGATTAGTATCGTTCATCTTTCATCATCCTTCGTGCCGACCCTGTGCCATGCTCCAAAACCTGAATGCAAAAATAGACATCCACCCCCCAAATACTCGGGGGTTAGCAAAACTCCACTGTTTTGCTAGTGCAAATACAAAGTGCAAAAATACAAGCCATACAATTCACATTACACGAATAACAATGACCAGGAATCATCAAAGATCCAAACGTAATGGAAGGTACTTCCCGAGGCAAGAGTTTGGGTAAAACATTCCGAAACCGAAAGACCACAATTAAGGGGAACAATTTGTAAAAGCTTTTTAAAATGCCATCGAGAGTTTTAATAGAAAACAATTTAGGATTATCAAATCTTAATCTTTCCAAAATCAACAGTGGTCACACCAAAGGTTTTGTTTTCAAATTAGAAAACCAACAAAGAATATACAAGGTTAAAACCCATGTCACGTGTCTTCGGCGGACATAACATCAATACAATATGATCGCCAAGATACGTAAACCTTGGTCACCAAAAATACAACATCAACTCGTGAATCCGTGGCTATACCATTGATTCCCTTCGTGGCCCGTCGGACCCTCCCAAGGTGAGTAGAATGCGTTTGAAATCATATATATACCAATTCGTGAAGTTTTACTCGTGAATCCAGGGCTATACCATTGGAATTCCCTCCGTGGCCCCGTCGAACCCTCCCGAGGTGAGCAAATACATTCACCAAACATACACACGCACTCGTGAAGTTTTACTCGTGAATCCAGGGCTATACCATTGGAATTCCCTCCGTGGCCCCGTCGAACCCTCCCGAGGTGAGCAAATACATTCACAAAACAAACAACCGCACTCGTGAATCCAGGGCTATACCATCGGAATTCCCTCCGTGATCCCGTCGGACCCTCCCGAGGTGAGCGAAATACATTCACACAATTAACATGTCACAACAAGGATATTCATACAATCCACCAAAGGCAACCAACACAAAGCACGACATAATCGTCAAATCACAATGCACCAAAAATGAGATAATATATGCACACACGCGTTATCAAGCGCAACATCAACACCAAACATATCCATAGGATTCACATAGTCACTTACAACCCACACAATTTACAAAACACACGCGTTTTGAAAGTGAGCCTTTAACGAGGCTAGTCGAATCTTTTGAAAAACCCGTTTCAAACAAACACACACACATACCAAGACGATCACCAATCATCATATCCACAAAACAAGAAATGTATGGACAAGGTACTTGCCTCGAATAAGAACAACGCGAAGAACCGACCGAAGTAGGTTGACACAAACCAACTACGAACCCGCCGACTCCACCGATCGCCAACTCGCGTCATAAACTACGAAGGACAATAACAACAATGAAATGAATTTCATAACACGACTCAAAGCCGTTGAATTCAAAGAACAAATGACGAAGGTTCAAGGATTTCCCCAATCACGGTCAAGTACACGATTCGTCCAGTCAAAAGCATAAAATGGAATTAAAAGTTCAAATATGGATATACAATCAATAGAATATGTTTAACAACATCATTTAACCATAATCGATCCATCGAAAACGGATGAAAAAGCGAGATCGGGACAAATCCTAAAAGTCAATTCGAAGGAAATCAAGAAATATACTTCGATTCGACGAAGAACAATGGATTAAATGATGTTAAACACGAGAATACTACCAAGATTAATCATACCCATCACGAATTAATCAACAACACGGAACGAATCGGACAAAAATGCAAAACCCCCCAAATTCACGAAATTAGGGTTCTAAGGAAGATTACCTTGATTCGCTGGATCAAAGGATGATAACGGACGATTGATTGATGTTATGAACTCAAGAACTTCATGGATTTGTTGTTAAACAACATGGCTTCGTCGCCCATGAATCGCCATTCGCGGACGGAGAAGGAAGGAAATGAAAAACGAAGTGAAATGTGACTGCTCAGCCATATTTATACTGGGCCAGACTAGCGTGCGCTAGCCTTCCCGGACTAGCGTGCGCTATCGGCGGCAGACGGCCGAGTACCCTCGGCCAGGGGCCCACACGACCCGGCATCACCAACCAACCCCGCCGACCAAACTGCCGACCCGACTCCGCTAGCGTGCGCTACTACGGAAGCTGCGCGCGCTAGCGGCGTCCGAGAGCCACTGGACTAACCAACTTATCCAGTAACGACGCTAGTCGGCCGCAGCGGCGCTACCCTGCCGTTAGCGTGCGCTACGACCGGCAGCGGCGCTACTCGCCGATCCCGACCGAGTCCGTAACCTCGAAACCCCATCGCCTGTGCCCGATAACAGACGCTAGGCCACCCGGCAGGCGCTACACTGCCGGTTAGCGTGCGCTACGCGGTTCTCGCGCACCTGCCCGGCCGGTGCCCGCAATCGTCCGGCGATCCCGCCACCGTCCGGCGATCCCGCCACCGCCAAGGCTCGGCGACCCGATTTAAGCGTGCGGAACGAACATGACGAAAAGTTCGCGGACAACATAAATGACTCGAAATGAAAGCGTAATACCATAATTAGTCATACGCGACCAAGAAACGGGTCGAGACAACAATTACAGATACGGATACCCGTAACTTTCAAGAAATTACAAAATGGCCCAAAACGCGGAAATCACGATACGTGATCGAATAACCAATCCGAAGTTCACAACACGTCTAACAAAGTTAAACGGACTTGCGGGAAACTCGAAACAACAGCTTTGACGAGATTCGCAAGAATCGAACTCAAGTGCGGAAAAGTCGCTAAAAGCACGGAACTCAACAAAACGACACCGAAACGAACTCGGATGTCAAAAGTGTAGAATTAATCATTCTCGGAATGACGAAACGGACATGAGCGAGTCGTCAAAAGCACTTCCCGAAAAAAGAAATTAGGAAATCGAAAATTGCGGATATTACATTCTACCCTCCTTAAAAGAAGTTTCGTCCCGAAACTTAAAACAAGTAGGGAGAAGAAATATTCCGCCAGGAAAAACTCAACGAGATACACAAGAATGCGTAACTAACGCCCAACGGCGAAATGTTACAAACAACGCAAAAGAGTATACGGCGTGTAAACACGCTCAGGCGACCAACACAACGTCGCCGTTAGGGATATAATAAAACCAACAAGTGACAAGCGTCATCAAATGGATAATACAATCAAGTCAATTATCCGAACAATCGCAAAACACAATGAACAAAAATCAATACGATTGACCAACCTAACGGTACATTGATCAGAACGCGAGCCAAACGCTGAACAAATACGGAATTCCACCGCCTAAGGTTGAAAGATCAAAAACGAGACTAATTTCCCAAACTTAAGGGAATTAGGAAGGAGCCTGAATGCTCAACGATCAAGAAACGAGGACAAAAACCGAACAAACAAACAAACGATCGAGACAACAAAAATCGAACAATCATGTCCGAAACACGAAGGATAGTAAAATTCAAACAACAACTCCCAGGATGATCTGGTGAGAACTACAAGACATGCATTCCCATAAGATCCACAGGAAAGGGAATAGCGATTGAAAAGTCACAACGACAAACGAGTTATTAGAAACAATACCACACTCGTTCGATCAACAAAAGCAAGGGCGGGACAAGCTCACGAATGTCAACAAACATAAATGAGTCGACAAAGTAGAATATCTGAAGTTCAAAATCCGATCCACTTCGAATAAAAGAACTAGTAGAACCAAATGATGTCACTTAGAACAAGGTTCACAAGAATCGAACCGAACTCGGAAAAGTCACGGCAATACCGAGATCAACCCAAAACAAGATCACGGTTCATTCGAGCGATGAAACGAAATACGAGAACAAGTTCGAAAGTATCAACGAACATGAGTGTATCGATAGACTGGAAAGAGAAAATATAGAAGCCAAAAATAATACGGGTATTATATTCGACCTCTTCTAAAAGAAGTGTCGTCCCCGAAACTCACAGCAACAAAATCAAGGAGACGACAAAACAGGCAATCAACAGAAACATCCTTCAAAGGCCTCTCAAAGTCGATTCTGATATCTGTGCTGAAGCGCGAACTCCGAAAGTCTCGGAAGCCGATTCGCAAAACTGAATTTGGTGTCCCTCGAGTCCACACTTGAAATGTGTTACTGACGAGAAGGACAATTTACGCGTGCATGCCCGGCACATCACGGTTGAAACGCCTCGGCTCGGCATACCGAAAATACAAATGCTAGATCTGATGGAACTAACACCGCAAAACAACATACCGGAGATGCCAACTCGGCATAGCATATCAACGCATACAAAAATCACAACAACGGCATCGTTCGACGATTACAACATCCCGACGGCGGCCAAGACACAATCACAAACATCATGAAACAATCACCCATGTGTATAACGCACAAAAATCCGAGGCTTTAACAACTCACACTAATGCGACAACACGCAAATCACCACGAGGCGATAAACGGTAAACACCGATTCACACCTCTCACAGAGGGCCAACAAAACATATGCGTGGCGAATGGCTCGACGCTCACGCCACCAATTCAATCACAATTGGGTTAACACCGTAACGAAAGTTCGAAAACCATACACGCATTTCCGGTCCAAAGCAGAATGATAGGTTTTAAAAACGAGAACCACCTTTTGAAAACAGTTTGGAAACAACAGTTGATCTTGAGTATCATTTTACAAAAAGTAGTACAAACACCCTTATCGAGACTTTGAAAATCATCTTGCGTTTGAACAAAAATGAGGACACCTTTCCTTTAGTGAAAAACTTTCAAAAATATTCGACCCTTGGGTCTAAGCAACTGCGTTTGAAAATACCTCAAAAATATTTTTGGTCCTCAACCAGAAAATTTTTGAAATGTATTGCGGCATTAGAAAACATCTTGAAAACACCGCAAGAAAATAATTCGTTTTAAAAGTACGTCCCGAATTTTAATTTTCTAAGATACTCAAGGTTTTCAAAAATAATTCAATCGGCTAGAATGCCCAAAAATACTCATGTAACAATATTCGTTTAAACATATTATAATATATGCATCAAATCGCACAAAGTCAAGACAATACATGTCTTTTACCGGGAAGGCAAACAGTCAATTATCACAGTCAAAAAGACAAATAATGACAACACTCATACAAACGAAATAAGAGAATCACACGCATCACGAAACCAAGAATCTACATGAAGGTTCCATCACTTAACACAAAGTCAAACAAATAGCTCATGTCACGGGAGGCACAACACAAAGAAGGGAGACTTGCGACCACAGGTCGCACGAAGATGATGATCGACCCACGATACTAATCACAACAAACCAATTCGACAGCGTCGCGACACGACTCGATCGGATAAAATCCGGCGAGACAAAAACTCAATAGACACCATCGACCCGGCGGCTAGGTTTCCACAACCTAAGCTCGATACCATTCCGTAACACCCCAATCCACTCGGGGATATTACACGCCGTAGACCCTCTCCTCGAGAATCTACCAGTGATAACTAAAATCAAACATCTAAACATCGCCTTTAAGGCTAAAATGACTCGATGACCGATTTGGTCTTTCAACAATAACATACAACTCTATTACAAACACTTACCCACGCGGGGTCAAAATATAATAAACTCCCATACAACGGGAAAAGATCTTTGCGTGGAAAAGAAAATACAACTAGACCAATACGACATAAACGGATCCTCGTGTGATTAGTATCGTTCATCTTTCATCATCCTTCGTGCCGACCTGTGCCATGCTCCAAAACCTGAATGAAATAATAGACATCCACACACCGAATTCTCGGGGGTTAGCAATACTCCACTGTTTTGCTAGTGCAAATACAAATTGCAAAAATTCAAGTCATACAATTCACATTACACGAATAACAATGACCAGGAATCATCAAAGATCCAAACGTAATGGAAGGTACTTCCCGAGGCAAGAGTTTGGGTAAAACATTCCGAAACCGAAAGACCACAATTAAGGGGAACAATTTGTAAAACAGTTTAAAATTCCATTGAGAGTTTTAATAGAAAACAATTTAGGATTATCAAATCCTAATCTTTCCAAAATCAACAGGTCACAGCCCAAAGGTTTTGTTTTCGCAATTAGAAAACCAACAGCAATATACAAGGTTAAAACCCATGTCACGTGTCTTCGGCGGACATAACATCAATACAATATGATCGCCCAAGATACGTAAACCTTGGTCACCAAAAATACAACATCAACTCGTGAAACCAGGGCTATACCATTGGATTCCCTTCGTGGCCCCGTCGGACCCTCCCAAGGTGAGTAGAATGCGTTTTGAAATCATATATATACCAATTCGTGAAGTTTTACTCGTGAATCCAGGGCTATACCATTGGAATTCCCTCCGTGGCCCCGTCGAACCCTCCCGAGGTGAGCAAATACATTCACCAAACATACACACGCACTCGTGAAGTTTTACTCGTGAATCCAGGGCTATACCATTGGAATTCCCTCCGTGGCCCCGTCGAACCCTCCCGAGGTGAGCAAATACATTCACAAAACAAACAACCGCACTCGTGAATCCAGGGCTATACCATCGGAATTCCCTCCGTGATCGTCGGACCCTCGAGGTGAGCGAAATACATTCACACAATTAACATGTCACAACAAGGATATTCATACAATCCACCAAAGGCAACCAACACAAAGCACGACATAATCGTCAAATCACAATGCATCAAAAATGAGATAATATATGCACACACGCGTTATCAAGCGCAACATCAACACCAAACATATCCATAGGATTCACATAGTCACTTACAACCCACACAATTTACAAAACACACGCGTTTTGAAAGTGAGCCTTTAACGAGGCTAGTCGAATCTTTTGAAAAACCCGTTTCAAACAAACACACACACATACCAAGACGATCACCAATCATCATATCCACAAAACAAGAAATGTATGGACAAGGTACTTGCCTCGAATAAGAACAACGCGAAGAACCGACCGAAGTAGGTTGACACAAACCAACTACGAACCCGCCGACTCCACCGATCGCCAACTCGCGTCATAAACTACGAAGGACAATAACAACAATGAAATGAATTTCATAACACGACTCAAAGCCGTTGAATTCAAAGAACAAATGACGAAGGTTCAAGGATTTCCCCCAAAACGGCCAAGAACACGATTCGTCCCGTCAAAACCCGAAAATGGAATTCCAAGTTCAAATATGGATATACAATCCATAGAATATGTTTAACAACATCATTTAACCATAATCGATCCATCGAAAACGGATGAAAAACGAGATCGGGGACAAATCCCCCGAAAAGTCAATTCGAAGGAAATCAAGAAATATACTTCGATTCGACGAAGAACAATGGATTAAATGATGTTAAACACGAGAATACTACCAAGATTAATCATACCCATCACTAATTAATCAACAACACGGAACGAATCGGACAAAAATGCAAAACCTCCCAAATTCACGAAATTAGGGTTCTAAGGAAGATTACCTTGATTCGCTGAATCAAAGGATGATAACGGACGATTGATTGATGTTATGAACTCAAGAACTTCATGGATTTGTTGTTAAACAACATGGCTTCGTCGCCCATGAATCGCCATTCGCGGACGGAGAAGGAAGGAAATGAAAAACGAAGTGAAATGTATTTGCTCGGCCATATTTATCTTGGGCGGACTAGCGTGCGCTAGCCTTCCCGGACTAGCGTGCGCTATCGGCGGTATCGGCCAGTACCCTCGGCGGGGCCCACACGACCCGGCATCACCAACCAACCTGCCCGACCAAACACATCGACCCGACTCCGCTAGCGTGCGCTACGGCCGGAAGCTGCGCGCCAGCGGCACATCGGTAGCCACTGGACTAACCAACTTATCCAGTAACGTCGCTAGTCGGCGGCGCGTCGCTACCCCTGCCGGTTAGCGTGCGCTACGACCGGCAAGCGGCGTCGCTACTGCCGATCTGGCCGAGTCGAACCTCGAAACCCCACTTTGCCCGGGCGATGGCGTCGCTAGGCCACGGCGGCGTCGCTACACTGCCGGTTAGCGTCGCAGCCTTCCGGCCGTGGCGTGCGCTCGCGGTTCTGCCGCACACGTCCGGCGGTGCCTGTCGTCGGCGATCCGCCACCGTCCGGCGATCCACGCCCGAGCTCGGCGACCGATTTGAAAGCGTCACGGGCGAACACGGCGAAAAGTTCGCGGACAACATAAACGACTCGAAATGAAAGCGTAATACCATAATTAGTCATACGCGACCAAGAAACGGGTCGAGACAACAATTACGGTCACGGATACGTAACTTTCAAGAAATTACAAAATGGCCCAAAGCGCGGAAATCACGATACGTGATCGAATAACCAATCCGAAGTTCACAACACGTCTAACAAAGTTAAACGGACTTGCGGGAAACTCGAAACAACGATTTGGACGAGATTCGCAAGAATCGAACTCAAGTGCGGAAAAGTCGCTAAAAGCACGGAACTCAACAAAAGCGACACCGAAGCGAACTCGGATGTCAAAAAGTGTAGAATTAATCATTCTCGGAATGACGAAGCGGACATGAGCGAGTCGTCAAAGCAGGACTTCCGCCGAAAAAAGAAATTCTGGAAATCGAAAATTGCGGATATTACATTCTACCCTCCTTAAAAGAAGTTTCGTCCGAAACTTAAAACAAGTAGGGAGAAGAAATATTCCATGGGAAAAACTCAACGAGATACACAAGAATGCGTAACTAACGCCCAACGGCGAAATGTTACAAACAACGCAAAGAGTATACGGCGTGTAAACACGCTTCACGGCGACCAACACAACGTCGCTGTTAGGGATATAATAAAACCAACAAGTGACAAGCGTCATCAAATGGATAATACAATCAAGTCAATTATCCGAACAATCGCAAAACACAATGAACAAAAATCAATACGATTGACCAACCTAACGGTACATTGATCGACGCGAGCCAACGGCCCGAACAAATACGGAATTCCACCGCCTAAGGTTGAAAGATCAAAAACGAGACTAATTTCCCAAACTTAAGGGAATTAGGAAGGAGCCCGAATGCTCAACGATCAAGAAACGAGGACAAAAACCGAACAAACAAACAAGCGATCGAGACAACAAAAATCGAACAATCATGTCCGAAACACGAAGGATAGTAAAATTCAAACAACAACTCCCGGGATGATCCGGTGAGAACTACAAGACATGCATTCCCATAAGATCCACAGGAAAGGGAATAGCGATTGAAAAGTCACAACGACAAACGAGTTATTCGAAACAATACCACACTCGTTCGATCAACAAAAGCAAGGGGCAGGACAAGCTCACGAATGTCAACAAACATAAATGAGTCGACAAAGTAGAATATACTGAAGTTCAAAATCCGATCCACTTGAATAAAAGAACTAGTAGAACCAAATGATGTCACTTCGAACAAGGTTCACAAGAATCGAACCGAACTCGGAAAAGTCACGGCAATACCGAGATCAACCCAAAACAAGATCACGGTTCATTCGAGCGATGAAACCGAAATACGAACAAGTTCGAAAGTATCAACGAACATGAGTGTATCGATAGATCTGGAGAAAGAGAAAATATAGAAGCCAAAAATAATACGGGTATTATATTCGACCTCTTCTAAAAGAAGTGTCGTCCCGAAACTCACAAAGAACAAAATCAAGGAGACGACAAAGCAGTGATCAACGAAACATCCTTCAAAGGCCTCTCAAAGTCGATTCGATATCTGTCTTTGAAGCGCGAACTCCGAAAGTCTCGGAAGCCGATTCGCAAAACTTAATTTGGTGTCCTCGAGTCCACACTTGAAATGTGTTACCGACGAGAAGGACAATTTACGCGTGCATGCCGGCACATCACGGTTGAAACGCCTCGGCTAGGCATACCGAAAATACAAATGCTAGATTCAATGGAACTAACACCGCAAAAAAACATACCGGAGATGCCATCTCTGCATAGCATATCAACGCATACAAAATTCACAACAACGGCATCGTTCGACGATTACAACATCCCGAACGACGGCCAGACACAATCACAAACATCATGAAACAATCACCCATGTGTATAACGCACAAAAATCCAGGCTTTAACAACTCACACTAATGCGACAACACGCAAATCACCACGAGGCGATAAACGGTAAACACTAGTTCACACCTCTCACAGAGGGCCAACAAAACATATGCGTGGCGAATGGCTCGACGCTCACGCCACCAATTCAATCACAATTCGGGGTTAACACCGTAACGAAAGTTCGAAAACCATACACGCATTTCCGGTCCATAAACAGAATGATAGGTTTTAAAAACGAGAACCACCTTTTGAAAACAGTTTGGAAACAACAGTTGATCTTGAGTATCATTTTACAAAAAGTAGTACAAACACCCTTATCGAGACTTTGAAAATCATCTTGCGTTTGAACAAAAATGAGGACACCTTTCCTTTAGTGAAAAACTTTCAAAAATATTCGACCCTTGGGTCTAAGCAACTGCGTTTGAAAATACCTCAAAAATATTTTTGGTCCTCAACCAGAAAATTTTTGAAATGTATTGCGGCATTAGAAAACATCTTGAAAACACCGCAAGAAAATAATTCGTTTTAAAAGTACGTCCCGAATTTTAATTTTCTAAGATACTCAAGGTTTTCAAAAATAATTCAATCGGCTAGAATGCCCAAAAATACTCATGTAACAATATTCGTTTAAACATATTATAATATATGCATCAAATCGCACAAAGTCAAGACAATACATGTCTTTTACCGGGAAGGCAAACAGTCAATTATCACAGTCAAAAAGACAAATAATGACAACACTCATACAAACGAAATAAGAGAATCACACGAACGCATCACGAAACCAAGAATCTACATGAAGGTTCCATCACTTAACACAAAGTCAAACAAATAGCTCATGTCACAGGAGGCACAACACAAAGAAGGGAGACTTGCAGCCACAGGTCGCACGAAGATGATGATCGACCCACGATACTAATCACAACAAACCAATTCAGACGACGCGTCGCGACACGACTCAGTCAGATAAAATCCGACGAGACAAAAACTCAATAGACACCACTGACCCGACAGCCTAGGTTTCCACAACCTAAGCTCTGATACCATTCTGTAACACCCCCAATCCACTCAGGGATATTACACGCCGTAGACCCTCTCCTCGAGAATCTACCAGGCTGATAACTAAAATCAAACATCTAAACATCGCCTTTAAGGCTAAAATGACTCAGTAGACCGATTTGGTCTTTCAACAATAACATACAACTCTATTACAAACACTTACCCACGCAGGGGTCAAAATATAATAAACTCCCATACAACGGGGAAAAGATACTGCAGCGGAAAAGAAAATACAACTAGACCAATACGACATCAACGGATCCTCGTGTGATTAGTATCGTTCATCTTTCATCATCCTTCGTGCCGACCCTGTGCCATGCTCCAAAACCTGAATGCAAAAATAGACATCCACCCCCCGAATACTCGGGGGTTAGCAAAACTCCACTGTTTTGCTAGTGCAAATACAAAGTGCAAAAATACAAGTCATACAATTCACATTACACGAATAACAATGACCAGGAATCATCAAAGATCCAAACGTAATGGAAGGTACTTCCCGAGGCAAGAGTTTGGGTAAAACATTCCGAAACCGAAAGACCACAATTAAGGGGAACAATTTGTAAAACAGTTTAAAATGCCATTGAGAGTTTTAATAGAAAACAATTTAGGATTATCAAATCCTAATCTTTCCAAAATCAACAGGGTCACAGCCCAAAGGTTTTGTTTTCGCAATTAGAAAACCAACAGCAATATACAAGGTTAAAACCCATGTCACGTGTCTTCGGCGGACATAACATCAATACAATATGATCGCCCAAGATACGTAAACCTTGGTCACCAAAAATACAACATCAACTCGTGAAACCAGGGCTATACCATTGGATTCCCTTCGTGGCCCCGTCGGACCCTCCCAAGGTGAGTAGAATGCGTTTTCGAAATCATATATATACCAATTCGTGAAGTTTTACTCGTGAATCCAGGGCTATACCATTGGAATTCCCTCCGTGGCCCCGTCGAACCCTCCCGAGGTGAGCAAATACATTCACCAAACATACACACGCACTCGTGAAGTTTTACTCGTGAATCCAGGGCTATACCATTGGAATTCCCTCCGTGGCCCCGTCGAACCCTCCCGAGGTGAGCAAATACATTCACAAAACAAACAACCGCACTCGTGAATCCAGGGCTATACCATCGGAATTCCCTCCGTGATCCCGTCGGACCCTCCCGAGGTGAGCGAAATACATTCACACAATTAACATGTCACAACAAGGATATTCATACAATCCACCAAAGGCAACCAACACAAAGCACGACATAATCGTCAAATCACAATGCACCAAAAATGAGATAATATATGCACACACGCGTTATCAAGCGCAACATCAACACCAAACATATCCATAGGATTCACATAGTCACTTACAACCCACACAATTTACAAAACACACGCGTTTTGAAAGTGAGCCTTTAACGAGGCTAGTCGAATCTTTTGAAAAACCCGTTTCAAACAAACACACACATACCAAGACGATCACCAATCATCATATCCACAAAACAAGAAATGTATGGACAAGGTACTTGCCTCGAATAAGAACAACGCGAAGAACCGACCAAGTAGGTTGACACAAACCAACTACGAACCCGCCGACTCCACCGATCGCCAACTCGCGTCATAAACTACGAAGGACAATAACAACAATGAAATGAATTTCATAACACGACTCAAAGCCGTTGAATTCAAAGAACAAATGACGAAGGTTCAAGGATTTCCCAAACCGGCCAAGAACACGATTCGTCCCGTCAAAACCCGAAAATGGAATTCCAAGTTCAAATATGGATATACAATCCATAGAATATGTTTAACAACATCATTTAACCATAATCGATCCATCGAAAACGGATGAAAAACGAGATCGGGGACAAATCCCCCGAAAAGTCAATTCGAAGGAAATCAAGAAATATACTTCGATTCGACGAAGAACAATGGATTAAATGATGTTAAACACGAGAATACTACCAAGATTAATCATACCCATCACGAATTAATCAACAACACGGAACGAATCGGACAAAAATGCAAAACCTCCCAAATTCACGAAATTAGGGTTCTAAGGAAGATTACCTTGATTCTCTGGATCAAAGGATGATAACGGACGATTGATTGATGTTATGAACTCAAGAACTTCATGGATTTGTTGTTAAACAACATGGCTTCGTCGCCCATGAATCGCCATTCGCGGACGGAGAAGGAAGGAAATGAAAAACGAAGTGAAATGTGACTGCTCAGCCATATTTATACTGGGCCAGACTAGCGTGCGCTAGCCTTCCCGGACTAGCGTGCGCTATCGGCCGGTATCGGCCGAGTACCCTCGGCCAGGGCCCACACGACCCGGCATCACCAACCAACCTGCCGACCAAACACTGTCGACCCGACTCCCGCTAGCGGGCGCTACGGCCGGAAGCCTGCGCTCGCTAGCCGACCGGTCCATGAGCCACTGGACTTTCCAACTTATCCCGGGAACGTACGCTTGTCGGCGGGCATCGTGCGCTAGCCCTGCCGGTTAGCGTGCGGTACGACCAAGCGGCGGCGTGCGCTACACGCCGATCTGGCCGAGTCGAACCTCGAAACCCCCTGCCCGGGCCGATAGCGTCGCTAGGCCACCCGGCGGCGCTACACTGCCGGTTAGCGTCGCAGCCTTCCGGCCGTAGCGTGCGCTACGCCGGTTCTGCCGCACCGTCCGGCCGGTGCCCGCAATCGTCCGGCGATCCGCCACCGTCCGGCCCGATCCATACGCCCGTGGCTCGGCGACCGATTTCAAAGCGTGCGGAGCGAACACGGCGAAAAGTTCGCGGACAACATAAGCGACTCGAAATGAAAGCGTAATACCATAATTAGTCATACGCGACCAAGAAACGGTCGAGACAACAATTACGAATACGGATACCGTAACTTTCAAGAAATTACAAAATGGCCCAAAGCGCTAGGAAATCACGATACGTGATCGAATAACCAATCCGAAGTTCACAACACGTCTAACAAAGTTAAACGGACTTGCGGGAAACTCGAAACAACTTGATTTGGACGAGATTCGCAAGAATCGAACTCAAGTGCGGAAAAGTCGCTAAAAAGCACGAAACTCAACAAAACGACACCGAAACGAACTCGGATGTCAAAAAGTGTAGAATTAATCATTCTCAGAATGACGAAACGGACATGAGCGAGTCGTCAAAACAAACTTCCGCCGAAAAAAAGAAATTACCGGAAATCGAAAATTGCGGATATTACACGACCAAGGACGACCACCTCATGCCACGCAAACCCAGCATCCGTCAAGCCAGCGAAGACCGAATCTCGGGATAGAGACCCATGTGCAGATCCAGAAAAGGCGTCGGCCCTTTGACCCCAGCCTGTCACTACCTTCTCACCTGGCGGCATTTTAACTCTTTCAACTCCTTTGCTATATGATGGCGATTATCAAAACAGGATTGTTTATCCCAACAATTTCCCCCTTTTTGATAATGCCAAAACTTCTTCAAGATAACTACTTGATTCAGAGAGGATGACGCTTGGTCTTCTGTCGAATGATCTGATCTTCAGCACTTAGTCTAAAAATGTGAACTGCTCGCACGCTGATTTCTTTTTAGTAAGAAATGTTTGAAGGAAAAGTTTTACTAATTGCAAGGTGATACCCGGTGAGAGTGCTGTAATGCAGCATAGGGTTGTGGTGCTTGACTTTCAAGGTAAGAAGCAATTAAGAAAGAGAAGACCACAAGTTGACCATCGAATTAAGTGGCGGAAGCTCCAAGGGGAGAGTCGACATACTTTTGTGCCTAAGATTGCTGATAGTGGTATTTGGTCTGATTGCACGGAGATGGATATATATTCGATGTGGAATTTGTTGGAGCATAACATAAAGGAAGTTACAATAGAAGTCCTAAGAGAATCTAAAGAAAACAGACCATCAAGTAAGGACACATCTTGGTGGAATGATGAAATTAAGCAAGCGTTAAAGACCAAACGTGAATGTTATAAGGTACTGGGTAAATGCTCGAGCGATAAGAATTATGAGAAGTATAAGAAAACTCGAACAGAAGCTAAAAAGGCAGTGCGAAATGCCCGATCAAAGGTCAATCAAGAATTATATGCAAAATTAGATACAAAAGAATGGGAAAAAATATTTATAAACTTGCTCGAATTAGAGAGAAGAAGACGTGAGATATTGAAAAAATTAAATGTGAAAGATACTGACCAAAAAGTTTTAGTTCAAGATAAAGAGATAAAAGAGACATGGAGGTCATACTTTGATACCCTATTCAATGGCTATAATACGTGCACATACTTACACACACAAAAAAAAACACACAAACACACATATTTTCAAACACACACACAACTGCCTGTTGAGCCCGAGCCGGAACCCGACCGCCGAATCCGGATCTTGCAACCATCGACTCAACTCTAGTTGGCATCAAAAATCCAAAAGCAACATATCTTGCTTCAGCCTATTTGACTCATGGCCGGAATCAACTTCTGGTCACCTGAAACCGACTCTCGGCCCTTCTATTGCCCATCGGAGTAAGTACACATCTAAAAATATAGTCTCCAAGCTCCGGCCACCCTACATCGGAACACCCATCGTCTGGATAGCAAACCCGCCGAACAGCCACCCTCTCTCCTTCCTCGTAACACCATCACAACCCATTGCATCGAATCAGTATGCTGACCAAGAAGCCAAAGTCGCCGGAAACCTATCTTCAGTAGCTCGGCACGCTGTTGAACCCGAGCCTGAATTCCAATAACCATGACCGACCTAAGCCATGTTCCTCCACATTCAATCATCCAACACCAGCTGCATCTTCCGGAATCATAACAGCAAAAATCCCTCCGGCGATTCCTCATTCCACATCACTGATCAGATGGCGGCCATAGCCATGGCCTCGATCTCTCGCTTGAAAGCCATGGCTGAAATTGCTCAAACCCCTCTTCTTCTCTTGCAATGCTGATCTGAAACTGGTCGCAAAGAACCCGAGAGTTGTCGTCTCATCTCACGGGTCAACGATGCCATCTACTGATCTTTGTTTTTGGGGGTAGGTGCACGGGTATGTATAGTGTGTGGAGAGAGAGACGACTGAAGGGAAAAAGAACTTAAAAAATCGCGTTCAATTTTACTATTTCAAACATGTGTTTCAAACTCTATTCCACTCAATACATAGTCATCATATGTACAGGTAATCATAAATTAAAGATGAAAATTTTAAAACTTAAAAATACACCTGCACGTGGCAACTATTTATTAGATGAAATAGAGTTTGAAACACATGTTTAGAACAGTAAAATTGAACCCAGAAAAATCTGATGATTGTTATAAACTTGAGAAAAAAGAGAGAAACTGGAAGAAAAGAAGAATAATGGGTGTATTATTATGATGGTCAAAGGCCTTTATTTATAGGTACACAATTAGGGTTTAGGGGACATAAAGGTCATTCATACATTAATTACAACACTCCCCCTTGAATGACCTTTAATACATGCTACCTCATTAAAATCTTGTCGGGAAAACCCAGTGGGAAAAAACTCAATCGAAGGAAAAAGAGTACAGCTACTCCCCCTGAAATCGGTTGACGCATTCTGATCTTGTGTACTAGTCTTCTGAATGTTGATATCGGCAACGCCTTTGTGAATAAAAACTCCTTCGGAAAAACACTGTGGGAAAAAACCGACAGAAGAAAAGAGTACATAGTATAAATTTGCTCATGTGTTGCATTGGTTGCCTCGTTAAAAACCTTAACTAAGAAAACCCGGTGGGAAAAAAAACTCCTTCGGAAAAACACTGTGGGAAAAACCGATAGAGGAAAAGAGTACATAGTATAAATTTGCTCATGTGTTGCATTGGTTGCCTCGTTAAAAACCTTAACTAAGAAAACCTTAACTAAGTTCGCTGACTAATCACTTAAGTGAATATTTGATTTATCTACCTTTGAGATACAAGTGATATTGTCTTCATACAATATATTCTCTTTAATATTATGATGTTCATGCTTCATCAAAACTCCTTCGGAAAAACAATGTGGGAAAAAACCGATAGAGGAAAAGAGTACATAGTATAAATTTGCTCATGTGTTGCATTGGTTGCCTCGTTAAAAACCTTAACTAAGAAAACCCGGTGGGGAAAAACTTAGAAAGGGAAAAAGAGTACAACCATTTGGTCTTGAGGACCTTTTGACCTTCAGGGTCGACATAATCTTCAAACTAATTTAAAAGTTATCACTTCTCCCCCTCAAGATAACAATCTTGCACTCCAATACCATGAATATAATTTTCAGATATGGAGAGATTTAGTGAATAAATCTGCTAGATTATCATTATTGCTCTTCTGAAGCTCATGTGGAATAAATTTCATCTTACTTGCCCAAACATTATATGCAACACATAAATGGAGAATATTCCTCATCATAATAAATAGGCAGTATGAGAACAAATATGAGATCATAATACCCTAATAGCCACCAATATCGGATCTTGATCTCTTTCATGTAATAGACCAATATGGTTAACACCATTCCACATTCTCCTTCCTGGAGAAATATTAAATTTTGCTTGCATGTTAACTTCAAATTGTATATCAGGCCTGATAATGTAATGCTTCAATAGCATACAAGTACGGAACTTCTGGTCCTCTTATATCTTTGTTATTTTCTTGAGATCTATATGAGTCAGTATCCACTTCAAGTGGTAAGACAACCTTTAGGTAGCGAAATGGATAAAATTTTTCCATCATATATGCTCGATCTACAAGTCGAGACAATACTAATACTTAGTTTTATCTAAGTTTTTCATTTTGAACTCGTCTTTAGACATGAGTTCAAATAATTCACATATATCCTCTTCAAGAGGAATTCACTTAGTCGGTTGATCCACCAGACTATTTCAAAATGTATAAATATTTATAACTCAAAATAGTACATGTTACGAATTTCATGTTCCTATTACTTTAGGAACCTCAAGTCCGTCAGGGACTTTCATATAGATATTCCCGTCCAATGCCCCATAGAAAAATGTGGTGATGACGTCACTAATTGAATATCTATATTCATAATAACTGTCATATGTATATTAAATGATGAGATGTAGTGCCAACGGGAGAATATGTTTTGGGTATGCGCTTAAACCCTTGATATGCTAATCTCGCTTATCATTCACTACTTTATTTATTTTGCGAGTTAAGCCCTGTCTCAATTACTTATATTTTATTTAGTGCTTCAAACACTCCACTAGCAATTGTTGAGACACAAAGTGTTGTCGACAAGTATCATTCTTATAAACAATTCTCCCATATTCAAAAAATTCATGACAACTTCAACAAAATCAAATATTCATCCCATAACATTTGATTGTCGTCCCATAATCCCAATATTATAATTATTTAGTGCACGTGCAAATTAAGGTATTGGGATTCTCGTCTTCGAGATGATCCTCTTCAGGAGGTTTTTGAAGTGATGTTATTAGTTTAATCAATTTATATTCCGCGGATTTATCTTTAATACCAATAAAGAATATGTCTCTCACGCTTCTGGCGTCGAGGAGTATCAACAAATATATTTCGTTCACATTCGACTTTAATTCTTTATGGTACATATACAACTGGTATATGAGATTTCATCACTCCTTTGGCAATCATAACTTGTTGAACTTCGAGTTCATAGTGCGTAAATTTAAATATCCAACCCAACGAGAATTTTCCGACTTTCTCTTATTTATATTTCATCTCTCTCCCTAATGTCGGGGATATTGAGTTAGATTATAAAATCAGCGTATCAAATAATCAATTGACCCCAATTTTATGCTCTAAATATGTATTTTGACAAAGTATATATGTATTTTTCATGTAGCCCATATAGATACGTGAAATTATCATATGAGAAATCCTATTCTGGAGGTATTTTAATCGCGCACTAATTACATATTGATCCAAATATTCATGCCTTGGTAATAATTTGGATCCTTGAATTATAAATTCATCGCAACATGGTCATTTGATGCAAAAATACATCATGTAATTGTTTGATACTCATTGTAGAATCAATATATAACTAGTTTGATACTCGTCGAAGGATTAATGAAGCTCTTCGAGAGATAATAATAAGAATATTATCATTTGAATTCTACCAATCCTTTAGGGATTGTTTTAATAAGATATTGCAAATCAATTTCAATATCATTCCACAAATAAGATTGATCAAATCAATGTTAATATGACATATTACGTTTTTTTTTTTCATTCGAGATAAACATATCATCTAAAACATTAAAATAATATAAGGATAATGATTAAAATAATTAAATAATGAGAATGCAAGATAACAATGCTCGAAATAAAGCATAGAAAAATACAATCTCAATATTTTAATATTCTTCAGGAATACTAAATTTATTTGACGTGATCATCACAAACTTATTATAAATTATGATGAGATATCGTTGTGTTGTTCTTCAGGAACTTCAACTATTTATTTTTAATTATCTTCAAGATTATTGAGATTACAAATTTGTGTTTCTTCAAGAAACTAGTTAGAGGGATAAACATAGATCACCTACAATATGAATTATTCTTCGAGAATTTGTAATATTCATCAAGAATATTTATTGTGTTACTTCAGGAGCAACAATATAAATCAATATAATGATAACTATAAAAATAATTCAATAACGAGAAGGAGTACAAATACTCAAAGTAAAGTTCAAAAAATTGCAACCCCAATATTTAATATTCTTCAAGAATATTAAATAACTTATTTAATGTGTTCATCATAAACACATTGTTTTTAGTATGATAAGATATTGATGTCTTCATTAAGAACATCAACTATTTATTTATTAATCTTCAAGATTATTAAGAATATTGTATTTTATGTTTCTTCTAGAAACTACAAAATTAGTGCAATATAATCGATTTCATAATTAAATCATATAGCAACAGAAATACACGCATTATAAAAAATTTATAATAATCAAAACATGTCAATGCAATTGAGCAAATCACAATTTCTGCACAAGTAACAAAATACTTCTATTTTAATATCATGATTTGCAGTTTATGAAATGTATATATTATTAACAATAGTTTTTATATCCATTGATTTTTTTTCTAGAATTATGACACAGCGTACTTTAATAGTAGAATCATAAGAAAATGAATCAATTGAATTTGTCATATTTTAAGTCATTCATAGATAATTGTTCAAGCACTGAACCAAAATATTCATATCATATTTTAAATTGTACAGTATATCTAATCCACAATTATAATCAAAATATCATCAAAAGTTATTTTTGAAAAATTCTTTCAATTTTCGTAACTTTCGATCGGTAATAATGTTAATACAATATCAAATTTAGACTTATAGCTTCATACCTCTAGGAAGTCGATCCACCAAAAGAATGGAGAAGGTAGAACCATAGATCCAAAAAGAATTAGATAATATGAGGTAGAACTGTCGTGAATAAATATGTGAAAAAACTCAAGATAATCGTGCTACTTCGGGAGCAACAATGTGTAATCTTTATGATTATGATAAATCATAACCATATATCAATTCTACTACTTCGAGTTAATAGTTGAAACATAATGTTATGCTTCTAATTTGTAATGTGGTTTCGTTATGAAACTTCGAGTTTCAATAATATAATATTCGATACTTCTCAACTTTAAGTTCAAGAATTTTGATATGAAACTTCTGGTTTCAAATCATTATTAAGAAGTGTAATACCCGTAATTTTTGTTCCCTGGAAATTTTCTATTTTTGGCGGAAGTCTATTTTGACGACTTGCTTGGGACCGTTTCGTCATCCTGAGAATGATTAATTCTACACTTTTTGTCATCCGAGTTCGTTTCGGTATCGTTCTGTTGAATTCCGTGTTCTTTAGCGACTTTTCCACGTATGAGTTCGACTTTGTTAAATCACCATAAATTCTTGGAAGCTCCAAAAATTCTAAATCTTTGCAATATTATAGAGCATCGAGTTAGCTTTCCAATGGTTCAAACGGTGAGTCAATCGGATGAGAGAGTTATGGTCGTTTTAGCTCACCCGCTCGTTATTGGCGATCACTGCCGGCCGAACTCGGCCGTGTCGTCCGACACGGCCCGTGCCGTACTCGTCCGGAAATGCCGAAAGCTTCGTCTCAGGACCCGACCGTGTCGTCCGACACGGCCCGTGTCGAACCCTTAGGATAAGCGAGATAAATGCGCCCGGCCGCGGCCGTGTGTCGTGCAGCGCGGTCGAGTCATCGAAGTCATTGTCGGACGGGTCAGCTGTCGGAAGGCCCTCGGCGCGCGACCGTGTCAAGCAAGACACGGTCGAGTCCATGTCGGCGGTATGCGACACGGCCGTGCCGATCGGCACGGGCCGTGTCGGCGAGCGATCAACCCCTATAAAAGGCCCTGCAGACGTTTTTCTTGCCATTTTTCACCTTCTTCTACTTCTCTTCCGCAGCTGGGGTTGTTCCTATCATGGAGATATGTTGTTGGTCAATAAATCCATGAAGTCTTGGAGTTCATATCATCAATCATCCATCCTATAACATCCTTTGATCGAGCGAATCAGGTAAGATTTTCCAGAAATCTAATTTTGGGGATTTTAGGTATTTTGTTCGATTTCGTCCGTTTAATCCGATTTAACTTAGGATTGTGATGGATTGCTGATTATTTAGATGTATTGTATCATTTCCCTTGTTATCCCATGGTTGGATCGTATCGATTCGTTGTTTTGGTCGAGTTCTTGACCGACGCCTTGAAGGTGTCCGGTAAAATGTCATAGAGGGGTTTTCGGGCGTTCTACGATTATTCTTCCTCGTATGATCGATGATTTATTGAATTTATGTTGATTAGGGTCGAATTATTGTGAAGAACTCGAGTCGAAACCCTTCCGTTTGTTGTCTTCTTCGTGGTTCAAGCTTCCCGGTCGAACCGTGTTCTTCGGGATCTTCGATACAGTTTATTAAGGCAAGTATACATTTATGATTGTACGTTCTCGACTTTGAAAGTAAGAGGAATTGATGGTATGATATGAACGAACCGTTTTTACGGCATTCATAGAAATATTGATGGCATATCATGAACGAACCGTTTTTACGGCATTCATAGATATATTGTTGGCATGTAATGAACGAACCGTTTTGACGGCATTCCTACATGTATCGGCGTATGAGGTGAACGAACCGTTTTTATGGCATTCACATACGTAACGGCGTATGAGGTGAATGAACCGTTTCTATGGCATTCACATACGTCTTATGAGATTTTAGTTATTCCGGAATACTAGTCTTAAATTGATGAATTGACGGATATTGATGAATTGACGGATTACATTTACTTTATTGTCGAGAAGTATTATGTTTCATATTGTTATACTTGCACTAGCTATTCGATGGCTAACCCCTTTATGGGGGAAATACGATTCATGTATTTCAGGTTCCACGAGAGCGGACAGACGGGTACCGGGTCGGCGTGAAGATGATGGGCAAGTGTGATACTGTGTCTAGTCTCCGGTTATTTTCTTGGATTCCTCCATTCAGTGTTGTTGTACTGGAATGGTTTTTAAATACTCGAGTATTGTATTTCAGTTTCCTTGATGTTCCGGCCTGTGTTGCCGAGGTATTGATTTGAGAAGTGATGTATATGTTTTCGTTGGTTATGGTTTTGAATACCATTTGTATCGTCTTCCTTTCTTTTGTATGTAGACCTTATCGGTCAAGTTTATAGTTCCGCGTATGTTTAGCCTTGTGGGTCCCACGGCGGGGCTCACGGCGCTGTAATATACCCTGAATAACTTGGGGGTGTTACAGAATATGGTATCGGAGCTTAGGTTTATGGATACCTAGGCTGTCGGTCTTTTGGGTCGATTGAGTCGGCATTTGCCCACAGTATCACTACTCTGCCATCATCACAGTGCGACCGGTACTTGTAAGTCCTCTCACTCTTCTTGTATTTTTCTTAATCGTTTCGTTTATAGCTTGGTATTCTTGGGAATTGGTCACTTCGAGAATGTTCGATTTGGATTATACTTACGCACGTATGTGCCCTTCAGAATGTTGGCTGAAAGTAGGAAGAATCGTGGCTGTGATCACGGACGTGAACTCTTTCTTGAGATTTTGTTAAATTGCTAATTGCGATATTGGTGTGTAACGGTATTATGTTGAGACTTTGTTTAGGAGTCGCATGCTAGTATCACGGGAGATTTTCGACTTCACAGACTTGTAAGTATGTTGTTCGGATTATTCGATAATTCTTGGTGATTTTGGATTTTCCGTTGAAATGTTGTTTGTGCGAGTGATTGCAAGTTTCGAGGACGAAACTTATTTTTAAGGGGGGTAGAGTGTAATACCCCGATTTTTCGGATATATTTTTTTTGATATATTTTTTTTCGTTTATATATTGGATATCGTGGATGGTTAATTATGCTCGAGGACATTGTGAACGTATGACAATGTTATTGAATTGAGTATATGTATTGATTTTGCCGTATGCTCGTATTTGGTATGTCATGACTTTGGACAGGAATTGTTGAAATTGGCTAAGTATGGAATTATTACGTACGTTAATAAGGTGAGATTATGTACGTAAGATTGACATGGTTACATACGTTAAGACTAAGGTATTACGTACGTAACGAAGGCATCGGACAGAACCGAGTCCTGGTCGGCAGGTGGGACCCTGTTTCGGCAACTTTCGGCGGAGGATGTTGACAGGTGAGTCAACGTACGTGTTACATACGTTATACAGGACGTGTTACGTACGTAACACAACCATTGTACTGTAGCAAGTCAACTGGTATATTACGTACGTTATATGGTATGGGTTACGTACGTAATGGACTGCACGGAATGAGACAGTGAGTTGGTTACGTACGTTATGGATATTGGATTACGTACGTTAAAGTTGTTACGTACGTTAAGAAAGGACACTTACGTACGTAATGAGAGTGCAATTTATATATTGAAGTGTTGCCTTTCATTTCTCTCACGATCCTTTGAGATATTTCTCTCCAAAACTCGTCCCTCTTCACTTTTAAGAGTGTTCTAAACACTTTTAACATGATTGTGAGCTTGGAATCATGGAATTAGAGCTTGGTTATGGAACTATTGTTGATTCTTGAAGTGATTTCTTGTGTTATCCATATTCTATGAGGTTTATGTTGAAGGAAGATAATGATATGCTTTGAATATGTTGATTATGATTATGGAATCATAGAGATCTTGATGTTCTTGAGGCCATATGATGACTATGATGATTTAATGATTCTTGGAATGGAGTTCAATTATTCTTTCTTCGTGGTTCATCCATACAAGGTAATCCTCATATCCCTTTGATAGTGGCTCATTTTTTTTCTTTTTGGATTACTACTTGGGAGGGAGTATGTTGGGAATCGTATATTTTGATGTTCGTCTTATTTCAATGAAAATGCATAAATTGGACTGTACTTTTATCCGCTGCGAGAGTATTTTTGAAATGGATTTTGGTATTTTGCCAACTGAAATTTTATTTTGTAAAACCGATTCCCTAAACTGAGTTTTTGACATTTTAGCCTTGATCATTTTGACGGTATTTGGAAAATGATTTTTTTTAGTATTTGAAAAATATTACCGTCATCGGTCTTTTTGGCATTTTTGAAATGACGTGGAAAATTGTGCTTAGCCTGGTAAATCCTTGTGAGAAGGGTTTACGGCGTGTAATATTCCCAGGAGGAACTGGGGTGTTACAATTATGGTATCATGTGATAATGTTATACGAGATTTATTGGAATTGTAATAAGAGATTTCGGATGTTGATATGATCATTGAGATCTTCTTCATATGGTGATAAGGGTTTTGTTGCGATTCTTGAGATTGTATGAATGACATGATGAAGAAAATGGTAACATGGAGATATATACCTCGGAGATGTTGTTCTGAACGTGATTTCGGATATTTCATGTTCTTGAAGAACTCTTGAATTATACGAGGTGATGAAATTTTTTTTTTGAAGTGTTGATGTTTTGAAAAAGAATATGGAATATTCATATCTAGAGCTAAATTATGTGTTGGAAATAATATTCGTATAGGAATACGAATGTGATTATGAGTTTGATGAGACTATTATTCATCTCTGAATTTGGAAGCCCATACGTAGGGAGCAAATATTCAAATCGAATGATTGGATTGTTTGATAACCTTTTTAATATGATTATCTATTGTTTTGAACCAGTCGGATGATTCGAATTGATGACGGTCATAAGTAAATTTTAACGATGGATTTACGAGAAGGGAACCTTGTCAATTCGTATTTAAGAATTGAGTTTGGAACATTTAGACCCTTATTATTGGTCCGAATTGGTTGCTGATATGATCATCATATTTCGACTCGTATGGTGGACAGGATTTGTAAGTGTCTGAGTTGGATTGTTCAGACTGTGATTAGTCGAGATATGGTAAAACGATTGAGTTCGTGGTTTGGTGGTATTGATAATTGGTCGTCATCGAACCGGTTGATTATCAATCCTTCGTTTTACAATAAGGTATGATGTTTGATCGTGAATTATGACTGTTGTGTTGCGGTTAAGGTTGAAGGGTTCGTAGATTAACTTGGTCGAGACTGAAGGAATTCGTAAGACGAAATCAACTGAATTGGTAACAGTACGTTGTATTGATATCGAGACAAGTTTTATACTCGTACTAATCAATGAGACTAATGTTATCGTGTAGGCGTACGATTGTGTGTATCATTTTGGGACTTGGCCTCTTTATGATTGTATTGATGTCAAGGGATTGGTTGACACGACGCCCGGGCAAATTATGCCAAATGTTACTGTTGTTTGTAAATGGCCGGTTCAAGGCATTACGATACTTGTTGGTAAAGTTGCTATCGATAGCCGGTTCGCGGTATCGATGTATCGATTATTATTGTTCGCGATTAATGTCGTTCTGAGACATCGTTGAATCTTTGTCATCAAATTGGATCTGTTGCTATGATGTTGCGTTAACCGATTGGGGACGTTTGATATATCCTTTTGTCATCTCCGTTTCGGTGGTCGGTTTAAGACACCGGGACATCTATTCTATCGTATCATTGATTATCGATTGACCGTTCTAGGGTAATCGAGGTATTGAATTGGGATTATCGAAGATAATTCCCATCCGTTGTCGAAGATACTCTCATCCGTTGTATCGTTGTTATCGATTGGCCATTCTACGGTAATCGAAGCATTGAATTGGGACTGTCGAGGATAGTTCCATCCGTTGAATTATTATTGCCGTGTTGGCCGACTCAAGGCAACACACTATTATTCTTGTGAACTCGGTAATTTTGTGATCGTTGAGAGCCGAGGATTTCCCGAATTGTGGTGTTGTGATTATTGCCGTGTTAATCGGTCCTTAGGGAATTCTGATCCCAGGATGGTTGTTTTGAATATCGCTGGTCGTGTCGATCTTTCATTATTCGTGTGTCATCGTTCACTTGGTGAGTCGTATGATCCGTATTGGATGTTTTATCCCTTGAGTTTCGTTGTCATGTTGTATCGTGGCATATCTGGAATCATGTCTGCGTGCCGATTGGTTATGTGTAAGATTTTTAGCCAGGCACCCGATGGTCATGCGTGGATATTTCCGCATTGGACCGTGCACACGAGACGTAGTTCTTGAGGCTAATTAGGTACATTGTCACACGTATATTCTGGATTCCGTATACGGGGTGGACATGTGCACGGACACATTTCGGGATCGGGTGTCTTGTGATGTCCCTCTTGAGCTTTATTGATTGATCGTCGTAGTCCATGTTGCATTGGATATGTCCGACGATTTGCATCGGTTGTTCATACGCCGAGGGGTATGTCCGATCAGTTTGCTTCTTTGAGATCTGTATTGTGATGATTCTGACTTTGGGCATTTCGGCTTTGAGCCATTGTGATGTATCGGTATTTCCGTTGGAGCCTTAGGTCATTGTGAATTCGTATCTTTGTCGGCATGGGTTTGTTTTAGCTTCGGGTAATGTATTGTTGTGTTCTATATTGATGATTCGTCGTTTGGGCGTATGTTTGGTTCTTGTGCATCTCGTTGAGTTTTCTGGCGAAATATTTCTTCCCTACTGTTTTAAGTTTCGGGACGAAACTTCTTTTAAGGAGGGTAGAATGTAATACCCGTAATTTTTGTTCCCCGGAAATTTTCTATTTTTGGAGGAAGTCTATTTTGACGACTTGCTTGGGACCGTTTCGTCATCCTGAGAATGATTAATTCTACACTTTTTGTCATCCGAGTTCGTTTCGGTATCGTTCTGTTGAATTCCGTGTTCTTTAGCGACTTTTCCACGTATGAGTTCGACTTTGTTAAATCACCATAAATTCTTGGAAGCTCCAAAAATTCTAAATCTTTGCAATATTATAGAGCATCGAGTTATCTTTCCAATGGTTCAAACGGTGAGTCAATCGGAGTCCGGACGAGAAAGTTATGGTCGTTTTAGCTCACCCGCTCGTTATTGGCCGATCACTGCCGGCCGAACTCGGCCGTGTCGTCCGACACGGCCCGTGCCGTACTCGTCCGGAAATGCCGAAAGCTTCTGTCTCAGGACCCGACCGTGTCGTCCGACACGGCCCGTGTCGAACCCTTCCGGATAAGCGAATAATCGCCCAAGACGCCCGGCCGTGTCGTCCGCAGCGGTCGAGTCATGCCAAGTCATTGTCGGACGGGTCATCGTCGGAAGGCCCTCCGCGCGCGACCGTGTCAAGCGAGGACACGGTCGAGTCCTGTCGGCCAGGCGTGCGACACGACCGTGCCCGATCGGCACGGGCCGTGTCGGCAGGCGATCAACCCCTATAAAAGGCCGTGCTGACGTTTTTCTTGCCATTTTTCACCTTCTTCTACTTCTCTTCCGCGGCTGGGGTTGTTCCTATCATGGAGATATGTTGTTGGTCAATAAATCCATGAAGTCTTGGAGTTCATATCATCAATCATCCATCCTATAACATCCTTTGATCGAGCGAATCAGGTAAGATTTTCTAGAAATCTAATTTTGGGGATTTTAGGTATTTTGTTCGATTTCGTCCGTTTAATCCGATTTAACTTAGGATTGTGATGGATTGATGATTATTTAGATGTATTGTATCATTTCCCTTGTTATCCCATGGTTGGATCGTATCGATTCGTTGTTTTGGTCGAGTTCTTGACCGACGCCTTGAAGGTGTCCGGTAAAATGTCATAGAGGGGTTTTCGGGCGTTCTACGATTATTCTTCCTCGTATGATCGATGATTTATTGAATTTATGTTGATTAGGGTCGAATTATTGTGAATAACTCGAGTCGAAACCCTTCCGTTCGTTGTCTTCTTCGTGGTTCAAGCTTCTCGGTCGAACCGTGTTCTTCGGGATCTTCGGTAACGTTTATTAAGGCAAGTATACATTTATGATTGTACGTTCTCGACTTTGAAAGTAAGAGGAATTGATGGTATGATATGAACGAACCGTTTTTACGGCATTCATAGAAATATTGATGGCATATCATGAACGAACCGTTTTTACGGCATTCATAGATATATTGTTGGCATGTAATGAACGAACCGTTTTGACGGCATTCCTACATGTATCGGCGTATGAGGTGAACGAACCGTTTTTACGGCATTCACATACGTAACGGCGTATGAGGTGAACGAACCGTTTCTACGGCATTCACATACGTCTTATGAGATTTTAGTTATTCCGGAATACTAGTCTTAAATTGATGAATTGACGGATATTGATGAATTGACGGATTACATTTACTTTATTGTCGAGAAGTATTATGTTTCATATTGTTATACTTGCACTAGCTATTCGATGGCTAACCCCTTTATGGGGGAAATACGTTTCATGTATTTCAGGTTCCAGGAGAGCGGACAGACGGGTACCGGGTCGGCGTGAAGATGATGGGCAAGTGTGATACTGTGTCTTGTCTCCGGTTATTTTCTTGGATTCCTCCATTCAGTGTTGTTGTACTGGAATGGATTTTCAAATACTCGAGTATTGTATTTCAGTTTCCTTGATGTTCCGGCCTGTGTTGCCGAGGTATTGATTTGTGAAGTGATGTATATGTTTTCGTTGGTTATGGTTTTGAATACCATTTGTATCGTCTTCCTTTCTTTTGTATGTAGACCTTATCGGTCAAGTTTATAGTTCCGCGTATGTTTAGCCTTGTGGGTCCCACGGCGGGGCTCACGGCGCTGTAATATACCCTGAATAACTTGGGGGTGTTACAAGAAGAACGTCGTGTCCTTCAATTAAACTATGTGAAACTGCAAGTTCATATTTAAATGGTGAATATTATGTAGAACTTTAGGTTCTTATCATGTGAAAGCGAAACTACAAGTTTCTGTATAAAGATCTTTAAATATTTGACATATCACATGGTCATACTAATATTGAAACTTCAGGTTTCAGAATTTATTCGCGAGATACTTGTAAGACAGATGAAACTTCGGGTTCACGTAATGTTTGTAAATCATATGAAACTTCGGGTGTCATATTTACTTATCTAGACGTGTATAATTGATATATAACTTAATGTGCTTTACTAATGAAACAGCAAGTGTCAATATAGTTAATAGAAATATCATCGGCTACTTGAGGAGCGGATAACATGTTATTTGTACCACTTCGGGAGTACAAATTTTGTAAGAATATTATTTGAATAATTCAGAATCTAAAAAAAATCAAAAAATGAAAGTCGTAGATATATTTTTCAGATTTCTGAATCATCTTAAAACGTTTAAATCAGACTTCGGATGACTGAGATACGATCAATTTAGTGGACAACAATTGATCACAAACTTCAATTCGGATCAGCCACTTGATTCTCGATTTAAGTATCGCTACTATCCGAATCTGAAAAAACTCAAAACACGAAAGTTGAAGAACCTTTTGTTAGCTTTCCAAATCATCCAAGAACACCTCATTCGGAGTTTGGATGAGAGCTATACAGTCGATTTACTGAACTACAACAAATCTATATAAAAACACCAAAATAACTCGATTAATATCGATTCTTCAATTTTACTACACGATGATTGCTCGTCTTGATCATTTTTGAGCATCAATAACGCATATAAAGCATTGGAAACTGCAGGATACTATTGACCTTTGAATCTTCGGGACCCAAATATTAAATATTATGATATTCAAGATCAAGAAATAATATTAGAACAAGTATATTTGTCAATAGTATTGCAATTAATTGTGCTACTTCTGGAGCAATAATTTTAAGAAACAAAATTACACGATAAAAAAATAGTGCAAAATAAAATAAATAAAAAGAAAGTGCTTCTTCAAGAGCCCAGATAATATTCTTCAGGAATATTATTTTGTGTTCTTCATCAGGAATTTACACAATTTTTTTTAGATCTCGTAGTGTTCTTCAGGAACACATCATATTCAACTAGGATATGACGAGATAATATTGCATTTGTTCAAGAATCTTTTAACTTAATAATCTTCTGGACTATTTTGATGAAGCATGAACATCATAATATTAAAGAGAATATATTGTATTTGTTCAAGAAACTTTTAACTTAATAATCTTCTGGACTATTAAGAATTGTTAGATCTTGTTTCTTCAGGAAACAATAATTTATCGATTTGATAATAGATTTCTTAGATCATCATATATATTATTTATGTATGATGATAGTAAAATCAGAATAATTAGTAGAGAATATATGAAATATGCATATAATCTACATTAAAATAACAATTATATAATTAAGTCTAAAGCTACATATAATCAGAACCTTTTTTTTTTGGAAGAAGAAGAAGAATACAGATCTGTAGCCATAGTCATAAGAATATCGAGAATAAAACACAAAGAAGATAAAAGAAAATCAGAACGCAATTCTACCTTTCTGTGAAAATAGAGTACGTGCGCTAATGAGTAACAAAAAAAAAAATTCTTTCTGAGAGAGATCGTGCTGATAACGTGTTATAAACTTGAGAGAAAAGAGAGAAACTGGAAGAAAAGAAGAATAATGTGTGTATTATTATGATGGCCAAAGGTCTTTATTTATAGATACACAATTAGAGTTTAGGGGACATAAAGGTCATTCATACATTAATTACAACAATGATATTTTTTTTAAAGATAAAGGCTAGTCTAAATTTTAAAATAAGTATTTGAGTTATTTGATCCAATTTCAAATGGGGCCCAATTTAATTGTTGTTCAACTCAAATGAGAGGTACATGTTATCCAGTCACCTGATTCGATTTTCAGTCACCTCATCCGATTTTCTGATTAATTTCCACTACATCAGTTAACACCAACTGTCAGTAACTCACCAATATCTTGGTCTAATTTCTCAAGAGTCCGACTGATTTGTAATTTGTCAGCTAACTAAAATAGAATTGAAAATAATAATAAATTAATAATAAAAAAATTAATACCCCCAATATTCCAATGTAAATTTTTGGGTATTACATAGCCGACATAGATTAGACTTGTGGAATATGTGTTGGGAATTTCTAATGGAACAAAGAAAAAGAAATATATACACTGTATAGGTTAGGATTTTAAAAGGATGGGTTAGGATTTTCATATGGATTATGATTTTCTTATGATACCATAAGTTGTTAAGAATGCTTCGGCCATAATTTTTCATAAAATCTAATAATAATGCATGCACTAAAAACAACTAACTACACAATATGATTTCCAACAAAGTAGAGATTGAAAGACAATATATAATAAATAAAACATGGAATCATGATACATTTATTTTTTTGCAAGAACACCCATTCTCGTGAATTCATAGCACCACAAACCGACCTGATTTCCTAATTAAATCAGGAGGATTTACATTTTACCCTTTACGTCAATAGTTCTCTTGTCGGACTTCCGAACTGATGCAAGTGCATGAATGGGCCCATAAAAAATCGTGAACTGCAACAATATGCAAGTATTTGTGTATGCCTTGGCTAGATATCTGCAATAAATATGTAAAACAACAGTGAGGTTGGGATTTAAGTATAACTTATGGGTTGTTTACTAAATTATCCATTAAGTCCTGTATGAATAAATTTATGCATGCAGGTAAATATGTGCATGCGGATAAATTGATCTTTGTTGTTACTTTTTTAAATCCGAATAAATTGTCTGAATAACAGAAATGATCGATTTATCCCTGAATATGAATTATAAGTTGTTTTATAAATTGCTGTTTATTTTTTTAAGTCAAATGATATAATCCAAAAATGGCAAGAATAAATCTAATTTTCGAATTTTTTAAATAGTTTAGAATTTTTTATATTTCTAATTTCCGAATTTAAAATAAATTTTTTTGATTTTTTAATATTAATATTCCAGAATTAAAAATAAAATTACCTAAATTTCAGATTATTTTTTAATTTTGCATATTTTTGTAAATAAAAATAAATAAGTTCCGATTTTTTTTAACTTTTTCAGATTTTCTAGATTTTTTAAATTATTTAATATTTTTTATTATTTTTACGAAAATAAACAGTAGTTTATCATAATTATTATTCTAAG
The DNA here is from genome assembly GCA_033398695.1 of Orobanche coerulescens. Taxonomy (NCBI): domain Eukaryota; kingdom Viridiplantae; phylum Streptophyta; class Magnoliopsida; order Lamiales; family Orobanchaceae; genus Orobanche; species Orobanche coerulescens. The sequence goes on along the minus strand of CM065816.1, from coordinate 71,096,951 downwards.
TTTATATTATTTTTCAGATTTTTTATCAACATAAAAAGAAAATAATAAAAAATCTGATTATTTTAAGTTTGTATTATTTTTTTCAGATTTTTTGCTAATTAATAGGTCGTGAAAGGGGCGAAGTGTAGCGGGTGTCATTTTTGTGTTTGTATGGGGACAAGAGGGGGAGGTGACTTAGCGATTCATACTCCTCATTTTTCATTAAGTCGTAAGTAAGCACTCACTCATGTCTGCACGAATAAGTCGTCCAGCTCATTAAATCTCTTTAAGTCGAAAGTAAACAGCCTCTTAATCATATGTTATGAATTTTATCAGATATGTATTCTGTTTACACTATAGGTTATGATTTTCAGAACATGGGTTATGACTACTGGAAGAGAGAAATAAAAAAATATACACATTTCTAGTTATACTTTCGAATAAACAAGTGTGGAAGCCCGCTGCGTTGCGGCGGGTCCTTTTGAATTTAAATAGTCTTTTTTTTTTCTTTACGACGTTGTTCGTTTTGAAATTATTGTCCATATTTGACTTTGACATTCTGTATTTTTTCTTGTCTTTGGTAATTTCTGATGCAAAATATATTAATAGATTAACACTATAAGCTTTCTTTTGGTAATGAAAAGTGTTGGACTAAAATTATTGTGAGTACGCGTTTGCATAGATTGATAAATTATCAAATTTAATCTCCCCCTCTTCCCAACTGTATGAAAACCTTTATATCAATTAATTTCTTTTTTAGTTACTGTATGTCACTCTGTCGGTTTTATATAGGGATAATCTCATAATCACAAAACAACTCTTTTTAATCTTTTTTTAATTAGAATGCTTAGCTAAGTTCGGTTTTATTGAACTTTTTCATCCTTTTAATGACACTTTACTGTGATTGTGAGGCTTTTTTTTTTAATTAAATCAAACGATATGCAACATATTTGCGACATTTTTTCTAATTAATATTATATCATAATAAGCTGACAAAATATATATTTTTTGATTTTCTACTTATTATACACGTACATATAATAGTTGCTGTTGATTCTGACATGTTAAACGTTTATATTTTCGTCCAATTTGGAAGTGTTTCAGAGTGTTACTTTTCTAATAGAGAGAAATATTTTATTACTCAAAATAGAACAATGTCTTGCAAAGTAATTTAAATTTTAATGTTTCCTATTAAATTAGTTTTTCTTATTTATATATCTGGTTTCTTGTTTGTAAGTAAAATATTATTCAGGTAAAAACAGTAACACACAACACATGTAAATAGTTTATATTTTTTAATGTAACAGAAAGTTACTCTATTTACTCCTTTATATATTATTCACTACCTGTACTATATTTATTTAGTTAAGCCCGAAACCCTATGACTTTTCCCATAGTACACAGCACATCGTAATATTTAAACATATGTTCAATTTTCTATATAGAGAGAATATAAAAAAAAACAAAAAAAAAGAGAAAAAAAAGAAAAAAAAAACAAACGGAGAGACAACCATCGACATCCTGGAAGCCCATATTTGGAGAAAGAAAGGGACGCCTTATTCGAATAAAAAAAAATATGCAAAATATTATTTAAAAAAAAAAAAACCACAAACGGAGAGACCACCCATCGACATCCTGGAAGCCCATATTTGGAGAAAGAAAGGGACGCCTTATTCGAATAAAAAAAAAAAAAGGAAAATATTATTTTATAGGGCACGAATCCATATTTCCTCTCCTATAGTACGTAGTAGGAATAAGTAAGATATTTGGTTAGAATATTCTATAAACGGATCAGGAACAAAACACAAATATTATCTTTCTAAGAGATATATGTGATGTTTAATGACAATGCAAAACAAGGCCTAAAATTACACAATGTCATCGGTAACCATTAAGTGTATATATATATATATATATATATATATACTTTTGTTCTCTAATAATCGTAACATCTAGACTTTCACGCTTGTCAGTGCACAACTTTGATTATTAATATATTTAATTTTTTATTTTTAAGAATTATAAAAAATTGATATTTTGAAAGTATATTTCGAGATAAATCTAACAAGATATCACATGACTATATTTTTCTATAAGTACAAATCATAAAAAATGGTTAAAAGAGAGTATATGAATAGTGTAATATTAACCACTTACTAATAAAAGAACTAAGAAAGTATATATTATAATGTAGCCCCACGTCGTCATGCAAGGAGACTATCTTCATGAAACACTTGTTAAGACATATTCAAGTCTTTGCATCTAGGTGAAGAAAACCCACTTGAATCCATGAACGAAGATTTTAAGAAGACAGAACATAATAGTCACGCAAAATCCAGCAAAAAGAAAAAATCTGACTCACCAAACCAAATCTCAAACTCGGAGAAGATAAACTGGTCTATATACCAAGAACATCCTCTCTTCTGATAGATTCGTCATGACTTGCAAGAATGCGAAAGAAATTATCTTCATAAATCATCCGAAATCCCCCCAAAAAAAAAAAGAAAAAAAAAAGAAAATTCCTCAATCCATCATACTACCGAAAAAAATCAAAAGAATATCTAAATGTAATCGAGAACTTCATCCAAATCAACTAATAGTGCAAGAAAATTTCTTAGAATTTATGAAAATTCCTTTGAGGCAGAGGTAGAAATATTGAAGGGTACTTCAACAAATATAGGTAGAAATATTGAAGTGTACTTCAACAAGTACATCATCAGAAAATAGCTAACCTAAAATTTACACTGGTACGTCGATCTTGTTCAATGGGCATATATACGCCAAAGGTGAATAATACTCACAGAAGCCACCACTTTTATTTACCTTGTTTAATAGGACTGACCAATTTGAGAAATTCAGTGTGTTAACCACAACATTTAAGTTTTCCTGCGAAATCAACACCTTCATTTAATCTAATATACACGAATCACAAAAAGAAGTTTTCGTAGATCGTCATTGATCCTCAACAGATTGCTGATTCAGATTACATTAATTCCGATTACCAGTAGATATATCTTTCAATTGGATATATAAGATGAGTAGTGTTGGTCACAATATACTCAGATAACAGCATAGGGGGTGAATAAGTTTTTTTTTTTTTTTTTTTTTAAGATTTTGCGTAGCTTAAGTATATAAGTAAGTTGTTGTAGTTGCATCTAATTTAGCAGAAATTTAGCAAGCTTGGCAAGTAAGTTATTTTTCTTGAAACAATGGGGAAAGACAAGAGGAATATTAAAAACAAAGCTACACTGCGATTGCACACACACCGCACACCCCGCTCTGTAGGGTTTGATCACGTAGTAGGGGTTGTACCCCTACTACTCATAAAGTAGGGTACAACCCCTACTACGCAGGGGTGTGCAATTGTGTGTGCAATTGGGTGTGTGTGTAGCATTATTCTATTAAAAATAAGAGTAGAGTTAGAAGATGTTTTAGGCATCTCAGACCCCTTTTCTTGTGTTTTGATCGTTTCTTCCTCTACTAGCTTGGCTCCTTCCTCTTCAAGTTTTTTCAATTGATTTGACTCCAACTTGCCCTTATTTGCTCCCACTTTCTTATGCTCGACGAGCATGCTAGGGCCTTCATAATGGATGTCGCTCCTCAAAGTAATGGCTTGGCACAACGCCTTGGGGTTTACTTTGATATTACTTAGAAATTAGCCTATTTAGTGTTGACATCCCACAATCTTAGCTAGTTGGACAATTTCAATCTCAATATTCTTCATTTATGCCCCCACCGTCTTGGCCAATTGGGTGATATGGCCTTCAAGTTTGTCTAATTTTCATTCATCTCTATTGAACCGATTCTGAGTCTCGTTCATGAAAGTATTGGTTTGGCTCAGAAAGGATGCAAGAATATTATCTAGATCAGAAATTGGATTGGACTCTTCTACCAACTTGCCTTCGACAGCAGTTGCAACACGTTCTTCGTATTTGCATTAGTTGAAATTCTCATGGTTGCGATTGTTCGGATGATAGAACCAGGAGGTGGATTATTTTGGTAGTTAGAAAAAATTCTGATTATTGATGTAGTAAGCTTCCTCCAGAGGATCTGTTGGAAATGCACTTTCTTTAGGAGCCGGCTTTATCTCACCTCCTTTTGCCAAGCCATTTAGCTGAGTAGTTAAAATGCTCATTTGAGCTGCTAATGCCTTGATTGGGCCGAATCCATCACCTTAGCTATCCATGAAATATTTGATCTCTCTATTGTCTATTGATAGCGGTTCATAGCCACTCCTCGAGAAAATTATAGGCATCCTCCAAACTCCTAGCTAGAGGAGCACCTCCTGTTGAAGCATCCAAAAAGTTTCTTTTTGCAAACAAGACCATTGTAGAAAGAGCATAATTGTTGGTCTTGAGGAAAGCCATGGCGAGAGCATCTTCTTAATAGATCCTTGTACCTCTCTCAAGCCTCCATATAATGGCTTTGAATCCATATGTCTTAATTTAGTGATTTAGCTCTTCAATTTCATGGTCTTGTTGGGAGGGAAAATTTTGTACAAAATATTCTAGCTGAGCTCATGTCAAGTGCTGATATTCTCATGGGGGGTCGTGACCAACCAACTGCATGCTTCCTCCATAAGTGAAAATGGGAACAACCTCAGGCTAATAGCATTACCGGGGACCCCAGTCATTTTAATCATGTCATAAATCTGCATGAAGAGGAATATATATGCATGAAGGTCCTTGGTTGCCAAACCCTCAAACTGCTTCCCTTAACCATAGAAATCAATGCCCGCTTCAACTCAAAATTGGTGGCACTTATTGGAACATTAGAGATGCCACCAAAATTATGATCCGGACGAGGATGAAAATAATCATGAATTGCTCGGTACTTTATCTCTGGCTGCTCTACTCGTGCATCACCTCTTGTGGCTTGTTAATTATTCTGACTGATTTGTGGCATTTGATCCACACCTCCCGTTGATGCCATCTCGTTAGTTAGATTCCTTCTTTGTTTCTTAACCTTTGTACTAGTTTTTCTTGCAAAAGCCTCAACCTCAGGACTAAACGGTTCTAGTGCTTTTCTTGCAGAGCGGGTGTTCATGCACTTCCTGAAATGGAGAAAATAAAGTTAGTAACATAATAATCAATAAATGTCAAAATTAAAATCAATAGGATTTATTTTAATAATAATATCAACAATTGTCTTAATCCCCAACAATGGCACCAAAAACTTGTTCGTTATTTATTTTACTACCCGCAAGTGCACAAAATAGTTGTAGGTAAGGGCCAGCAAGGTTCTTAGCCACAGTATACAGTATAAACAACTTAGAAGGGGGGTTGAATAAGCTGTATCCTTTTTCGAAGTTTGTTTGCATAATGTAAATCTATTATTAAGCTGCTGTAAATACAGCAACTAAATGGTCTCCTATTGGATTGGTGCGTACAAGGTTGTTAATATACGTATACTAAAATCACATAGGCAAAGAGAAAATAGTAAAGATAGTAAGTAAAGACACGCTGCTTAAAGTTGTTCGAGGTAAACCCATCTACGTCCACTGATCCTCCACACAGGAGTAAAAAGTTTATTAAAATCACGACGTACACAACTGTATGATTTTAACTGAACTCGTCGTTATGTCGTTTATACATATTGATTCACACAAATTGATGGTGCAGTAGGCGAAACTGCCTCATCGACTGTAGCCACTAGAGGTGTTGTAGGAACAGCTTCCGACTTTGAAGACTTCTTATTCTTCATCTTCTTCTTCTCAACAGGTGTAGGGGCTGCTATCGGGAATAGGTCTCTTTTTGCTGACAAGCGTCTTCTTGCTGTCAATAGATTTGGATTTTGTCGAGTGATTAGTAACATCTCGAGGATCACTCGATGTGGGAAGGGAGAAGGGGCTTGGACCGACAGCGAGAAGAGATGTCTTACTAAACGCAGTGGGCTTGGAACCACCGAGAAACTTTCCAGCAAGGATCTTCTTGGCCTTGCAGACTGTTGTATGCCACAGCTGGTCCGAATGTAGTTCAAGATCAAGCCGAAATACTTTCCCGCAGCGCCAGTTTGGAAGCCTCATCTTGAAGCCATTTCAAGATCACTTGGCCCCAATTGACTTTCTCTCCGGACATGATAGCTACCATCATCCAAAATCTTAGGCTAGTACATATCTCGAACGCTCCAGTCCTATTCTCCACAATTCCGCAGCAAAAAACATGCAGATAAAGATAAGGCAAAGTGAAATTCTTCTTGTGGCTGGAAAGATAAACTTGTGATGGCTGAGACTTGCCAGTGAATAAGTTCCAGTAGGCCTTCAGCAAGTCATCAGACCCAAATGATTTCAATTCCTCCAATGTCAGACCATTAGAGTGTTGGGATATACGTGTATCAAATTCATCAAATTTGAGCCAAAATACAGTGAAACAATAATCGAGAAACCTAAGATGAGGGTCTTCATGCAGTAATTTAACTTATTTAATAAAGAGTTCATCGAATTACCTTAATCCGAAGAACATATCTAAATCTAGACTGAAAGTTGATGAAAATCGCCTCTCTTTCGGTGATCCACACACGAACAATTTGCACAAGCCAGATTGCTAGATCCTTACAAATAATGTTGATAAATAGTACAACAGACAATTCCTTGTTAGAAGGATTGTACTGTTGATTAAAATCAACTGAGGGAATAAGACAAGATGGACCGGAGTCCTTGGACAGAAGAATTTCGGCCGATTGGAGGAGAGGGGATGGGGCCGATTTTTACTTACACAATTAGGGTTGTGTAATCTTAATCTTATGACAAATTATTGTCTAAGACCCTTTATTTATACCAAGTAAAACCTTATAGTTAAATCTCTGGTATTTGCTTACTCCTCAACTTATTAAATAGTACATTATATATAATATCTTATATTATATATTAGTTATTATTTAATTCTCTAATAAATATAATATCTAATATTATATTACCATTCCCAGTTGATATAATTAAATAATATAATATATAATATCCTATATTTTATATTACTCATTATTCAATTTCTTAATAACTATAATATCCAATATTATATATTAATTATTCTTGCTTATATTTAATTGTCATATGTGTGACCCAAAAGGCTTATATTATGTTGGCAGTCATCTAATACCTTATTAAATGATAAATCATAAGCGGTCTCTAGCAAGATATTATGACTAGCCAAATAATATAAGTTTATAGTCCATTAAACCATTTAATGTGTCAAATCCCCTTGTCGCGAATCATATTTGAATTAAGTCATGTAAACTGTCATAATTATTATGTTCAAATGATTTCTTGATCTAAATTGATTGATTGAATCAAATGACTCTTCATTTGAGCATGGCCATACATTTCCTTCAGTCCAACTTATCGAGAGGCTCAGCAGATATCTCTCTCCCTAAATATAGGGACAAATCCCCATCTTGATTATTCATTGCCCCCTACATGACTCCCACTAATCCCGATTGCTAACCTTTACAATCACCATGTTTCAGATGATGTTGGATTACGTCAAGGCATAGTAGTTATCATGTTGGACTCTGTGATAATCTCAGGTTCAGGTACATACTGTTTTATTAAGATTCACGTATGGCATTTCCATACAGTGATCTCAATGCGAGTCTGTCCAGTATTGCATTATCCAACCAGTACCCATAAATTTGATGCATACCATGCGCATAATCATTCGTTGGTTATCAATCAAACTTATACTAGTATATTAATCACTGCCCTTTGAGATTCTTGAGAGGGTCGGCGAGTTGGCATATCTCTTGGCGTTGCCTCTGGCTTTGAGTCAGGTCCATAGCATTTTCCATGTTTCCCAGCTGAGGAAATATGTTTCGGATCCTAGTCATGTCATCGACTATGGTGAGATCGATATCACTGAGGATATTACCTTCGAGGAGCGTCCCTTGAAGATTTTGGAGTACCGTGAGAAGCGACTGAGGCGTAAGACCATTCCTTTGGTCAAGGTGCAGTGGTCAGGACATGGTGTCGAGGAGGCAACTTGGGAAATCGAGGATAGCATGCATACTAGGTACCCCGAGTTGTTTGTTTCTTCAGTTTTGAGACGAAACTTGTTTTTAGAGGGGGAGAATGCAATATCTGCATTTTTCTTTCTCCGGTATTTTTTCGTTTTGGTGTATTTTTCGCTTTTAGTGACTCGCTTTATGCTGCAGAAAGTTGGGATGCTGAGGACTATGCAAAAGTCAATGATGATGTCTATGTAAATGTTGGTAGGTGGAGAAGAGTACAACTTACTGAAAATACTTATAAATGACTGGTGATCGTTCATCTATTCTGATCGCGTTTGTGGAATATGAAATGGTTTTTTCACATCTTTTTCTACAGATGCCTTACAAAATACACTTGCTGCTCACGTATGGATATTTCGATAATATTTAACACTGGACTTTTTATCATCCGAGCATGTTTCGGACTTGTTTGACCCAATTCCGTGTTTATTGTCATTTCTGACGTTATTTGGTTCGATTCTCGTAACCATTGTTCGGGACCGCCGTTCGGGGTTTCCGTAAATCCATCTTATGTTATTATGCATATTGTGAGCTTTCGTTTGTTATTTCGGTCATGCATCGTGTATTTCGGATGTTTTGGGCCATTTTATAATTTCCCAACGTTATGGGGCAATTACTAGCATTGTCGTTTTCCGAACCTTTGGGTAGTCAGAATCGTGTTTTCTTTTAGTGCTTCAGTTCTGAGTCGAACTTGTCGTCCATGTGTCTTGCTAGGTCAGTTGTTTGGTGTCAAATGCGCGTTGTTTTCATCCGGGGAAGAATTCGCAGCTTTCCATCTTTGAGTGTTGTCTGCACTACTGCCTGCACTCGTTAGCGCGCGCTAATTCCGTTGTGTAGCGTGCGCTAATTTTATTGTGTAGTGCACGCTAAATTCGTCCTTTAGTGCACGCTAATGTTTCGAGTACAGCAGTGGCAGTAGGTTGTTCTGCTCTCTGGACGAGCAATCTAGCCCACGCTAAGTCTGTGGATTAGCGCATGCTAGGATTGAGGTTTAGCACACGCTAGGTGCGTGACAGCGCGCGCTAATGAGGTATCCCAGTTGGGGCAGATTGTTTCTGGACTCTGGATGACGAATAGGTAGTGCATGCTATAGCTCGATAGCGCGCGCTATCAGGGGGTTGTTAGCGCACGCTATTTTCGGGTAGCGCACGCTAACGGGTCAGAACCGAAGTTCTGGACTAGTTTTGGCTGGTTAGCGCGCGCTAACCATGATCCGTTAGCGCACGCTAAACCGTCTGGGTATATATACCCGAGAGTCGACCGAGACGCGTTCATTTCTCACTTTTCTTCCTTCTCCGTGGCTGTGGGCGATTTCCGGGTGATTCGAAGTCCTGTACTCCAAGCTATCCTTTTCCTTATATCCTTTGTGTATAATAACATCTACTTGTGTTCTTCATCTTTGATCTGAAGTAATCTCTTAGAACCCTATTTTTACGAAATTTGGGGGTTTTCGAGTTTATGTCCGATTCGTTCCATATTGTTGATTAATCTTAGTGGTTTTCTTGTTTTCCCTACGAGTTCATGGTAAATTTCGTGGTATTTGTGTAATCGAGAGGGTTCGGTTGCGACCCACCCTCGTTGTTTTTGTACGGATTTACATGAATCATAGGTGGGTTTTCGGGTGTCTTCCATTTTCGTACTCGTGTAGAAATGGTTGTGATTGTATTCTTCGCATCGTTAGGTTCCGGTTTGTCGGTTCCTAGCGATCGTGGTTGATTCTCCGTTCCGTCCATTTCGTCGTTAATTACTCAAGGCAAGTATTCTCGTGAAACACTTATGCTTAACATGAAATCTAATGTATATGTGTGTGATTTGCTCACCCCGGGATGGTCCGATGGGGCCTAGGGGGAATATGTGATTTCGCTCCTGATTAACGAGCTTGTTGGCTAGCCAGTCCGGGAGGGTCCTTAGAGGCCTTAGATGGGACCAGTGGTTTCGCCCCGGACCTAGTCGATGCATGTGCGTGATTTATAACTATGGACAGTCCGGGAGGGTCCTTAGAGGCATCAGATGGAATCAGTGGTTTCGCCCCGATCCTAGGCAGTTTTCGACAGTGATATTTGACTGTTTGTTTTCCGGGAAAAGACATGTCTTGATCTTGTTTTGAAATGATTTGATGCATGTACTATGTGATGTGTAAGCGAATGATTTGCCTTAATTACTTGTACTAGCGTAATTGCTAACCCCTTTGGGGACCCATTTTTGGGGAAATTCGTGTTATGAATTTCAAGTTGCGTTCCGCCGTTCGATCGGCCACTGGAGCAGTACGAGGATGCTGGCCGAAGTGGTTGACGTGTGCAGATGAGCCCTTTATTTTAGTTGCCCATTTTAAACGTTTTTTTCAACTTGTAAACTGATAGACCGTACTCATGAGTCCTTAGGCATTTTGATTTGGAAATTGGTTTGTATACCAAATGTTATTTGTAATTTTCGGTGATGTTTGGTTTACCGATTGTACCGGGCGTTTTATTTAAGTTTCATCTTGGTGATATGTGTGCTTTTCTCGTTAACCCTTATGGTTAGATGAGCGGTATTATTTGTTAGCCTGGTGGGTCCTATGTAGGGGTCTACGATGATGTAACATACCCTGAATATCTTGGAGGTGTTACAAATCCAGTACCCTGTGGATGGACAGATATGACTTGATCTTCAATGTGGTCTTAACTTGCTTGCCTTTTTGACAGGGTCCACCAGATGTTGTTTTTATAAAATGACACATCGGGCAAATATCTGACCATTCCCTATCGAGCGAGCTTGTTGATGGTCTTGAAGTTGATATATGACATCCTTTTGTGCTATAGCCAGCTTTGATATGCAGTGCCTTTGGCAACAAAACACAAAATCATGGAGCTTGTGAGCTTCCAGTCAACAATATACATGTTACCTGACCGGCTTCCTGTAAGGACGACTTACTTGGTCTTGATGTCCTTCACCCTACAGTGATATACACAGAATTTGACCGAGAATTGTTTGTCACAGAACTGGCTAATACTAAGTAAATTATACTGTAGTCCTTCAACATAGGCTACGTTGGTGATTTTGAACTTTCCTACAAGTAGGGTTCCTTTCCCTCTTGTTCTTCCTTTGGATTTGTCACCGAATCGCATCTTTGGACCCCGACCTTCTAAATAATTCGACAACTTGCTGATATCTCCTGTCATGTGCCGAGAACATCCGTTATCGAAGTACCAGATGTCCTTCTCCTTGATGTCCTATAATCAAAGAAATTAGGTAGATTTAGGTCCCTTTTGATTTTTTTGTCCATAGTTGTTAGTGTTTGGTACCCAAATTTGCCTGACAACAATTGGTTTGCTGTAGGTTACTTTTGGTCCTGTTTTTGCGATATGTACGTGGGGCAGGCATGTAGTCGCTATAATCCTGATTATTATGCATGTACAATATAGGGTTTTGATTCCAGTACGATTGTCGTCTCGGAGGGGGAACCATATTCTTCGATCTCAATGCTTGCCTTCTAGGTTTCCCGTTGGATTCCCAGATATGTTGATGGTGGAACTACGTGGCAGCCTGCTTCCTGGATGGATACCGGGGTTCCTGTATCGAGTATCTAGGTGCGCTGTACTGTTGATAGTACTGCAGTGCATATCTTTGATACTTAGATACAGCCTTTTTTCAGGCTGGCTGCTGACGCTGTTGGTATGCTTGGGGAGCATACTGTTGGGGATAAGCATTGCATCTTACAGGTCTAGGATGCTGGGGTTTCCGCTGCTTATGATAGGAACTTGGGGGCGGAATCACGGCCTTTGCTGTCCAAGGTGGGGCAGTTGTGACCTTTACGGGACTCGGGCCTCTTTGGGTTCAGGAATAGATTCTATTCCCCTGACAAACACTGTACTAGATTTTCTCTTGTGGAAGAACAAGTCATATCCTAAGCCACGTTTATCATGGATGTGTTTCCCAGTGCTTAGAATGTCTTCCATCCTTCTTGATGATTTTTCAAATAATTTAAGGATGGTCTTGAGTTCTCCATCTTGTTTCTCAAGAATTTATTCCTTAACTTCTAACAAAGCATAATCATTTATCTTGCAATTATTATGAGTTTTTACCTCATTTAGTTCTGTTGCAAGTTGGTGATTGCTTTCCATCAGTTTTTCTTGAATAATTTTGTTGTTTTCACAGTCTAAAGACATGTTTTTATAATTATTTTTTAGCAAATCATTTTCATCTTTCATCTCTAAGTTTGAAATGGCGACCTGTATGTTTCCTGCTTGAGCATCTCATGGGCTTTCTGAATGGTTCTAAACTCATTCATCATACTTTCAAAGGTATGCGATGCATTGATATGAATATTTGAGGTTGAACTTACCTCATCATCGCTGTCTTCATCATCCTCTTCTTCTTTGGCCATAAAGCATATATATGCCTTATCTTGTATTTAATCATTGGGGGAGTCACTGGCAGTGATTGCCTATAGGCACTCCTCATCTTGGTTGATGCGGGCAAGGCTTATGATTCCCTAATCAGGGCCTTGAGCTTGTTTCGCCAAATGCGCCTTTTCTCATCCTTCTCTTGTTCCTCGGATTCGGGCAACTTCTGTACTATGGGATGAGGACATTTATTCGCATAATGTCCTGGTTTCCTGCAGTTGTAACACATTTTATAATCTCTAGACGAAGGTGATTCAGAACTCACCCTATTGGATGGCTTCGCCCTGTATGGGGCCTTTCTAGATTTCCTGGTGAACTTCCGGAATTTATGCAAGACCAGGGCCATCTCGTCTTGTGACAGGATGTCATCGTCGCTGTCTGCTGCCTTGCATGCGGATTTGGATGTGCTGGGTATGGAACTATGTCTCCTGTTAGATACAGTAGCCAGTGCTGTAGTCTTGACAAATGACTCTTCTGCCTTCTCTCTCTGTAAATGTCATACTCAAAAGCCTTGAGGTTAGAGAAGAATTAGATATGTCATTAAGATTACAAGACACGCATAGCTATGGTCTTAAAGTACCATTGGGCAGGTAGTAACTAAAGATTTTAGATTTTTCTCCTTTTGGTTATACACGTCACCCAATGCTTCAAGTTCACCGATGATGCCGGTAAATTTGAGTTCAAGCTCCTCAAGCATCTCGAAAGATTTCATTTCAAAATATTTGAACTGCTAAGTTAATTTGGAAATTTTGTTTTCTTTCGAGAGCTCAGTTCCCTCGCAAATTAGCTTGAGTTTCTCCCAGATTTCTTTGGCTGTCTTATATATTTTCACCTTCAAGAATGTGCCTTTGTCGAGAGTGACAAATAGCGCATTATTTGCAACATTGTCGAGTTTCGCACGCTTGTGATCGTCTGTTGTCCACTGCTCGTGCTCCTTCTCGAACATCTCTCATAAGGTTGCCCATCGATTCCCGCGACTGTGTTGACCTTCATTATTTTAATTGGTCATTCTTGGATTACGAGGGGAGGTTGAATAAGCGGTATCTTTTTCGAAGTTATTTGCATAGCATAAGTCTGATGTCAAGTTACTGTAAATACAACAACTAAGTAATCTCCTGTTTGCTTCGTGCGTACAGGGTTTTGAGAATATGTACACTTAAATCACACAGGTAGATAGAAAACACTAAATGTCAGAATATAAATACACACAGATTTAAGTGGTGTACGTCCACTGTTCCTACACATAGGAGTAAGATGTTTACTAAAATCACAGCATACACAACTATGTGACCTTAACTAAACACGTCGATGTATCACTCACCCAGATTGATACAACCGACAATAGCTTGGGCCGTTCACATAGATTAGCTTGTCTTCTTCGACATTCTTATTCTCACACAGATTGAAGTTTCATCTTCGATGCTATTCGTTCCACACAGGTCAGAACTAGAAAGGCTTAGTCCACATAGGGATAAGTTAAACTCAACGAAAGGTTTGGTATGACAAGGTCAAATAGCAGTTCCATGCTTGATGAACGTTCGCTGTAATGTGTGCTGTTTGTAGTGAGGACTCTGCATATTTCTTCTTTAGATGAAGCTGTATGCTTAAGGAAATGTACTGCTCTTGTAAGCTGATATTCAGATTGTCAGAGAGCTAATGCGTCAGATGTATTTCTCGAAGTAAAGTGTTAGCAATGTCCTCCTGCTTGGGACTATTTATAACTAAAGTTGTAAATAGACCGAACTATACCGAACTATGGTACGTTTGAGTATACGTTTGGCAATGTCGAACCTTAGCTTCGAACAGGTTTGAAAGTATCGAATCTTATAACTAAACGTTTGAGTCTACGTTTGAACACCTCAAACCGAGCCAAAATTTTGGGAATCAAGTCGAACCGTTTGACTAAACGTTTCAATTTTTTTACAAGTGACTGAATTAAATGGATGAGAGTTGCTGAGAAATGAAAAAAATGAGATATATGATGATAAATTTGTATCGTTATCATATTTTCAACAATGTTTACATCAGGAATAATTGATCAAATGGGTTTCTAAGCCCTTTGATGATCGGATCAAACTATTTCGCACCGTTTGGTCCGGTCTTCCGAACTATCAATTGTAATGTTTGTGTATATGTTTGCATGTGCGGACCGAGATGGGGACCGAACTTTTTCGAGCTGAATAATGCAAACCGAATCGAACTTTTTACGTCCACTCACAGCCCTATTTATTGTAACACCCCAAAACAGGCGGTCATTACGGTGCCGTGAAACCCTATCTGGGACCCACCAGGCGAAACACAGTATAATAATTGACGTAACATAACTGCAGTACCAAACTACATTATGTTTACCAATTACTCCGATGAGGAGTTTATACAAATTCTTGTTAACATATGCAAAACAGACCAGGATCAATATAATATGGGTATACTCTATATGAAGATAGATATACCGATACAATACAAATACAGAGAATAAAAATGCAGCGGAACTGAAAAGAAATATATCCGGAAACAAGAAGACTCGGGCCCATGACTAGTATCCTTGGGACTCTTCGTCGTCACCTTGTCTTTCCTGTGTCTTAGCCTTCCCGCGACCTAAAATATGATAAAACAACATATCTCCCCCAAAACCACAGGGTCAGTTATACAAGATAATAAATCTCAATATGTCGAACATACATAATCACACATGCTATGTGAATTAACAAATCATCATCTAAAACTGGAATATACGCAATCATACATGCTGTATCAATCACAAGTTCGATCATAATCTCAAATCGTAGAACACATGCGATCAAATGTGAATTGGCCAGATTATAACCCAATCCTGTTGAAAACATACGCAATCGAACATGCTGTATGAATCAACTAACAGTTACGTCTAAATGGATGGCGCCACAGTACGCCCGGGATGGAAATGTGTCTGTGCACAAGCCACCAACGAGTATCGATCGAATACACGTGTGGTCTTGTACCTAATCACCACACGGTAACTGCCTCGTGCATACCCAATGTGAGGTCAACTACCAACACACGACCTTATATGTGCCCGACATGAAAATCCTACACATACCAACCGGTACGCCGGTATGACCCGGAATGCCACGAGATAACAAAAGCGACATCAAAATTCAATAATGACTTAACAATTCCCAACAAGGGACCAAACGACTCAACGAAGGAAATACGAATCCAACGAAGATCAAATCAACTCACCGAAATGCAACGAGGGTATAAATAAGACTAGGAACCAACGTTCCTCAATGGATGATCGACAAGATCAATAATAACATCATAATGAATCGAAATTCATAAAGCATAAATGAACGTAAATATATATAACATATATAAGACATATTATCATCATAACCACGCAAGAATTCACTTGCCTCAATACCAAAGACGTAAGATGCTCCTGCACGATCAAAGCGTCCTCCACGAAATGAACGAGCGGCGATCGAATGAACAACACCAAATAATCGCGGGATAGCTCACGCAATCAATGGTCCCCAAAGTACGTTTAATAATCATATACTAATTAATACACGATAATTAATCAAAATACTATCATTAAGTTACTTGATTCCAATAACTCGATTAGGTATCACTAGATAATAATTTATTGACAGGTCATACCTCGAATCGTGTCAAAATCGAAGGTAATTGAATTTATTCAAGATTTGTCTGCTAATCCAGAAACTAATGGGCTCTTCAATCGATCAAAATCCCAACTCAAGTTAAATAATAAATATCCAAATCTCCTCCAGTTAATATCCACGTAATAGATTGAATCCACTAGTAAAAATTCAATCCAATTAAATACATGACCATATATAAATCAGCTCAAAAATATATTTGGCCCAAGTAAAACCCAATCCAAATTCCATCTTGACCCAAACCCTAATAATCCCTTTTTTATAGTACCGATCGATACTCTCTCTCTCTCTTCATTTCTCTCATTCGCCGCCTCTCCCCCTCTTCTCTAACTCTTCTCCAACGATCAACATCTCTCTCTCTACATCGCTCCTCCATCTTTTCTTCTTTCTTATCATCGGCTCCTTCTCTCTTTATAATCTCTCCTTCTGTACAGAGATTAAATGCGCAGCCGCTACCACATCGATCTACATCACACTCCTTCTCACGGTGGTGGATCGGTTATGGATGGAGGTTCAAGGTGCAGAGCACGGCCGCATAAACCCAGTATACTGGGGGTGGCGAACTACTTCAAACAGTGGTAGGCGGAGGCGTTTCACGAATCGACTTGTTTTAGGAGTTGACCGTCGTTCATGCGGTGGTGGTTCTTGATTCGTTCCACTGAAGGAGACACATGGCGGCGGCGACCACTGGCTCAGTAGCAGTCCGATGCAGTGTCTCCGTGGCTGACTTCCATTCAGACTAAAGCTACAGAAGGCGGTCACAAATGGTCCGACCAGAGACAAAATCCGGCAAGATGTGCCTAAGTTAGATCTTCTGCGAAAAATTGGGGTCAGGGACGTCCGTAGCACCCAGTTTGATTTTGGCCCTCCTAGTTGTTCTCACGGCGGTGAAATTGACGGGATCTGGCTGATGTAAAGAGGCGACGGAACAACAGATCGGCTTGAGAATCGTCGTATTGGCTTTTCCGGTGAGAGGCGGCTGACACGGTCTGGTTCTATGCTCAAGTTGTCTGGCTCTCGTTTTGTCCCATGAACACCGGCGGTGATGGTGACGGCGGTTTAGCAATCATCTGGCCAGGACGAAAGATCACACGGCAGAGGCCGTGGTGATAGATGAACGGCGGAACTATGTTTCTACAACTGAATCATACCATTATTTTGAGGCTGAATGATATCTTGTTTTCTTTTTATATAATTAGTGCAGTATCTGTTTGTTATAATGCGGTATAGTTGCTTATCAGAGAGTTCCTTTCATAGTTGTAAACAGGTGTTTTCAGTCATTAAATAATTAAAGAATCTGACATTTTTATCTCATTACCAATATGACAACAAAATTTTTGGACTACACTCAATAATTATCAAATAAAGTCAACAATTTCTTATTTTAATAATTCCACATCATCTCAAAAACATATTAATAAATCTTATCATTTCATTTGTTATATTATCAATATTTTTGACTTAAAATAAACTTTCTAGAGATAACTCATTGAATATAATAGTTGTTAAAATTTAATAATAACAATAATAATAAAATTATATGTGATAAAATATTAGATACTATAATCGGTCAAAATATATCAACATGACTAGAAATATACCATCCGAAATCAATTATGAAGATCAGTATTTTGGGGGAAAAATAAATCAAGATACATATAAAGATGTAAAATAAATATCAGAGGTATTACATACTATCCCCTTTAAAATAAGTTTCGTCCCGAAACTTAAGGCAAAGCAATTTCGCGTACCAAGTTCTAATATCTGACTCCATTTACCATGTAATATTTCTATACTTTTACCATTACCACCTGACTCTCACAAGAGGTGTAACTTCGATCTGTAAGTTAATTAATATTAAATCGTTTCATCGATTGATCCAACAGCCGACCGAATACAATAATAAGCCAATATGGATATCACTATGTAATTATATCATCCGGGTATGTAAAATTACTGAGCATTCAGAATCACTCCGTCAAATCTGTATAGTTATTTTCAACGACCTAAGCAGTGAAATATCCATAATACAAGTAATATCCTTGTGACTTAGCCAATTATTCGCTCGATAAGCACGCTCTGATCATACGTCCAAACACGGTCCGAATAGTTCATATAACCTTCGCCAAATAATTCATCGGGGGACTAGACGTTGGCCACCGCCATATTCACACTGACAATTATTAAGCGACATCATAGAATACCGTTCGATATCTACATTGTCTCAGTTTCATAACATAAATCAATAAATATCATATACATCCTAAAAACTTTTCAGTCAAAATAATTTTATTCTCAAATATTTATAATAAATCATTTCAGATATAATCGCAATATCTTCGTGCTCGCAATAATTTATAACTCATACAATGTACACATAGTATCTATATATATACTTTTCTGGGTTCTCACTAGTACCCGTTAAATTAAGAATTCTCAATTATCAAGGATCTTAATCAATATGTATGAACGCCTTGAAACAAAATAGCTTGTTTAAGATATCGGCACAGATGCCATAAAATATTTATAACCTATGACTCAAAATAATAGGTCATCCGAAAAGAAGTTTGAAGATTAGTTCCACAAAAAAATATTCACTTAAAATTCTTATTTTCCAAGGTTTCAAAATTACACAATAAGATTTATAATATCATTTATTTTTTTAACTGCACTGCCACCACCTTTCGGAAATAACTTCCTTTAGAGATTATTATAAATACTTACTTGAAAAATAAAATGTTCAAAATATATTTGTCTTAAATATATTTCTGATCGTAATACGATACAAGAATTTTAAATACTTCAATTATTTGCTTTAAAATAATATACTGCGGACTTTAGATTTTCTCAAAATAATACATATTCTTGAGAGTTCAATCACTATTTTTCCTTCTTTTATTCGAAAGTCCAGTGATACCTTTTAGTTCAAATTTTCAACACTTTGTTTAATCAAAATACAAAAATTATCATTTCCGAAATTAAATCTGAACTAATATAATAATATTATATCGCACTATCTAAGTTCATGTTCTCTCAACTTTGGATGTCCTGTACTCTGCATAAATAATTCATCCACTATGATTTTTTTTAAGGACATAGGACAAAGGCAGTTCGTCGCCTATTCCGTATCCCGCCAAAATTGATATATGTCACTGATAATGACGTTTTACTGTGACTACACGAGCAAGTGTCGTTATATAGATTTTTAAAATCTTTTCTCGTAATTCGTAATTCCACTTGTCTTGATTCACGCTGCATTTCCACTATAAATAGTCGCATCAGTGAGAAATTAATCATATTCAACTCATTCAAGTTCTTTCTCTATTCTCATTCTCATTATCACATACCTCCATTAAATATAACTTTCATCGAGGAAACAATGGCATCATCACCTTTATATAACATCCAATCCGTCTGTGTCTTTGCCGGAGCCACTCTTGGGAAAGATGTCCGCTTCCAAAAAGTAGCTGACAATTTCGGAGAAGTGTTGGCCGTAAGAAAAATCAGTATATACGGAGGATGAAATGTAGGTTTAAAGGGTCGTGTGGCAACCTCTGCTTCGATGGGCGATAGAAGAATCTTAGGGGTAATATTGAAACCCTTGGCAGATTCACCACTTGTTGGCCCAACTTATGGGAATGAACTTAGAGTGTTATCCATGCATGACCGATTATTAGCATGGGTGATAATGCTAATGCGGTCGTCGTCCTTCCAGGAGGTTTCGATACGCTGGAGGATCTATTCCAGATGCTCTCGTGGGCACAGATGAACATCCACCAAAAATCGGTGGGGATACTCAATGTCGACGGATTCTGTGATGGCCTCCTCGCTTTTCTGGATTCTCTAGTGGAAAAAGGTTTTGCATCTCCACTGTCACGAAGAATCCTTCTTTGTGCAACAACACCTGAGGAATATCGATAAATTCCTCGCATATATACCCACTACGCCATAGATGGCTTTATACAACACTTAGGGGGGGTGATACCTTCTTGGATGTTACCATAGCTATGAAATTTTGGACCTACCACAACGTTCGGATTATTGTGTTACCAAATCTCGAAATATATGTTACTCTAGCTATAAAAAGGTGTAACTCTCAGTAACACCATGAGATGTGTTACATTAGAGTATTAATAAACAAAATTTTGAATTTTATATAAAATTAATGATTTAATAAATTTTTAACTTTAAAAATAATTAGTTTTAATAAAACATTGAATCAATTTTATAAACAATTATTCCATCAAATAATGAATTATATATATATATATTTTTTATAAATAATAAAATATTTATAATAAATTTAAATTGAAAATGTTTTAAAATAAAGTAGTATTTGAAAATTAATAAATTTTGATTTAAATAATTAAAAAAATTATTAAAAAATAAAATCTTATAATAACTATGAATAATTACAAAATAATTAAAATAACAAATTTAATGTCTACATAAAAATGATTGAAAATAAAAATATATTGCATAAAATTGAACATATTATTAATATTAATTAAAGAGTTAACATTATAAATGCCTTAGGTCAAAATAGGACTGGATTTGAAGGTATTATACGTTGTCTAGGTCAAATCTATGGATGGCAATAAAACCCGAACCCACCGGGAAAACCCGAAACCCGATCATAATGTGTCGGGGCGGGGCAGACATTATCGGGTTATGGGGCGGGGATCGGGTCGTTAACGGGGATTTTTTTGGGGTTCGGGGTAGTGACTGGGGTGACCGCACCCCGCCCCGCCCCGATTATGTTTTATATATATATATATATAATTATATATATTAGGGCTTCAGCCGCTTCACTGAATCACTCTGAGTCTTATGACTTCCCTCAACGAGCCGCAGCCCGCAGCCGACATCCTTCCTCACAGCCAACGAGTCGACTTCTTCCTTAGATCCATCGATCGCCGCCGACGCCTGACACCACCCTCATTTTTGCTTTTCATTATCGGCATTCTTGGTCTCAGCATCACTGGTAGCCCATTTTTCAACCTTTCCTTTCGGGTTTAATAATTGTTGCATCTTGTTTCAATTCGTGTGAAGTATGCTTTTGCTTTTCGTATTTCTTATTTTTTATTTCTTATTACAAGTCTGTAAGTCTGTAATATTCTTTAGACATGCGTTGGTTTTGTATTGTCTCCATTATACATCTCGAGTTTATCTGTAGTAAGTATATATACAAAGGATCATGTGCATATCTCATTGGAGTATGGGACACAAATTGGAGGGTTGATATATAAAAGCTTTGATTACCATTTGCAGGGGTTAGGAAATAGATTTTCTATGACAGAGTGTGATGAATATTTGTCGTTTAACTTCTATTATGGACTCTTGGTTGATAAAGAAGAATGACTGCAATATCATTCTTGAAGGTTTGAGGTTTATAGATGGACTGGCTACAAATGTTGTCCACCAAGGAAAGTAAATGATACTCCTTTCGAGTGAGGAAGTCATCCTTTCCTTAGTGGTAAGGGTATGGAGATCCCCCTAATGTGATATGGCTTTGAGCTGAACCTCGTCTTGGGGGAAGAACGGTGGCATAATAGCCACATCTCTGCGTAACCTACTAAATTGTACATATATAGTTAATTGCATTATTCATATTGAGAGCATATGAGTGTGATATTGTTGCTTTGATCTCATTTTAAAACAAATAATATTATGATTTCATCATCTGGCTACCTGCATGCTTGTAAAGTTTGATAAATATTGGTCGGTAATTCATGGAATAATGGGAATGGCAGCGGTTTTAGATCCGCAATACAAGTTAAAATTTTAGAAATATTTTAGAATATTTCTTATTTTACGATTACTCTGATTAATGGTTCCGCTGTTATGTTTTCAACCAGATGAAGAGAAAGTAATTAGGCAGCGTAGTATTTGTCCATCAGAGGTGGAGTCAGACCCTCATCTCTTTCCCTCCTGTATTGCAGCTTTCATTGAAGTTTGTCGACACAGAGCAGTTTCAGAGGTAAGTCGAACTAGTTCATGCTTTATTTATCGTTTTCTTTTCTGTTCATAAAGTGTTGTATTGCTTTTTATTATTTCATTCCTATCTGATTTCATTCTCTACCAATATGTTGTAGACTTCGTGACTTGAAGCAGCTAGGTGAGTTTGTGAAATTTTTATTGTATCTATATGTAATTGAGGTATGCAAATAATGGTTGTATTTGTTGGCAGATCCAGGATCTTACTGAAAATGCACAATGAAATTAAGTTTAGCCGAGGATATGGTTCTTCTTGCCAGAATTCTTATTTGAGTGCTGAATACTCATAGTTAGGAATTTCATTGTTTCGAACCTAAATTTGAAGAATAAGTTTGATGACGTCTAATTAGCTGATTCCTACCGTCCAAACTGTTATGTCACTATTCAGGATTTGACAAGGAAGCCATATTCTTTGGAAAGTAACTTGGCTCTACTGCATAAGTTTTCAACATTTGGCATCATTTGCAAGATTGTGTTTTCCTGTTAACAGTATAACAAATGCCTAAACAATAACTTGTCTTCTTTTATTAAATAGCTGAAATTATTTCAAATTTTTCCGAAATTTAAGATCAGTGGGCCTCTTGTTAGGTAATATGGATATCCTTGGGGTAGTTTCATCTTGTTTGAATATTTTAGAAATTCTGTTTTAGTTATTTGGTTTTTAGCTCCTGACTTGACGTAATACATATATGCAGGTTTTTCATACATGGTCTACCCTGGGGCCGTGCACTCGCGATTTGAGCATTCAATTGGAGTGTACTGGCTGGCTAGTGAAGCTATCAACAGATTGAAAAACTATCAAGTAATGTCATTATTGTCTTTTCTCTATGGTTTTTTTTATCTTAAAACTGAAAATAAAAGAGTTGTACTCTTGCTATCTTATTAGGGCTTGGAGCTTGATATTGGTCAATTTGACACACAAACCGTAAAACTAGCTGGTAACACAAAATATTCAACTTGCATTCATATTATTCTCTGTCATGAATGCATCCAAATATTCGCCTTTCCTGATTGTTTGTAGGTATATTGCATGATCTTGGTCATGGGCCATTCATCCATATGTTTGAGCGTGAATTTATTGCACGGGTTCGACATGGACTGAAATGGTGATTCCGTATATATTTTTTCTTACATGATACATGGTTTACTAATTCATTCAGCTACGAATTCACCTCAAACTTTCCTTCTATTTGACTCTAAAATCCTTCCCTAATCCAATGTCAACTCCTAACAACATCTGGGCCCTTATTTTTCTGATAGTTGTTAATAGGCTGCCTATTTGGAAGCTTAGTAACCATCACTAATTATTGACTCTTCTTTCTTGTTTCATTCTGCAGCTCTCTCGTTCAAAGAAGGTAAAGTTTGTGAATGGACACCAACTCAGGCACATTGGCTAATCCTTGGCTAATTGAATAAGTGTTCCACAAAATAGTTTTTAGAGTCTTTTTGTATATTAGTCTTAGACGTCCACTGCTTTATGACAATACCTTTTGAACTAGTATTAGTTTTTCTATCTTGCTTATGACATTGCGATGTGGTTGGTTAAAAATGACCAAGTTATTTTCTTCTAGTACTTGTATATATGTAGTTGGTGATGTAGGTTGGTTGGTTTTGTGATTGGATATAGTTGATTTTTTTTATGATGGGATTATGTAGTTGGATGATGTAGTTTGTTTCTGTGGATTGGTTTGTTGGTTTTTTTAATGAGAAATGTTAAATTTAAAATTTACATTTTTATTTTGTTAAAATGAAGGTGTTACCTTAGGTACTATATATATATGTTGCAAATGTCTTTAATTGGTAACACCTGTAACACCTAGTGTGTTGCAGTTGATAATATAAGTGTTGCAATAGACTAAAAATTGATGCACTTTTGTGGCCCCACCCGTGGCCCCCACAAAGTAGCCCCACTAATAGGCCCAAGAAAAGTGGGTCCCACATACGGCCCCCCAGCAGCTGACCCCAATAAGTGGGTCCCACCGGTGGGCTCGGCCTGTGGGACCCACAAAATGGGCCCACATGTGGAACCCACTAAATTGGCTATATATTTCACAAAATTATAAAGCCTATTGCAACACGAATATGATGTTGCTGTAGGGTCCTTAGGATGTTGCTGTATAGTTCTTTTGTAACAAATAATCGTGTGTTAGCTTAGGATGATCCATATGTTGCCTTTGAGTCCAAAGGCTACTGCTCACAGAGCAACTTAGCTAAAATGTTACCTTTGTCCATTTTGGGTCTGTGGCAATCGAAAATTGGGTCTAAGTTAACACAGTTATGTGGTTGCCGAAGGCCATTTATGGCGTAGTGACCTAAGCCCGATCCAACTGCTATTCGCATCGTATGCACTGATGCTAGCATGAGTCGAAAACGTGCTTTGGATCTAGCACTCTCTCTGTGAGGTTTATTCGTGAATCTATCATTTTAAGTTTGTATCTTAATTGCAATTTGTTCCCACAATATTTCTATCATAATAAAGTCAATATGATTCAGAATTCTCAACACCATTTTATTGTCTTATATCTTTACATAAAGTCAGAACGAATATACAGTCAAAAGTTTAATCCGGAGAATATCAATAAAATGATAAACTCCAATAAAATACGAGAATATCAATAAAATGATAAAATCCAAAACTAAAATCCGAGAATATCAACAAAATGATAAACTCCAACAAAATCAACCAAGAATATCATCATTATGATAAACTCCAACAAAGTCAACCGAGAATATAAACTTCAACAAAACCAATCGAGAATATTAATACCATGATAAACTCTAACAAAATCAACAGAGGATATCAATACCATGGTAAACTCCAACAAAATCAACAGATGGATCAACAAATTATCAATTCATCTTGCCAGTAATTAAATTATGGCACAAAATCACATACCGTACTTCATAGGTGGGGCTCGGAACTGGAACAGGTCACACGTAACGCGAAGATCTCTTGATACTAGTATGATCATTAATGACTTTACAAGGAGAAACAATTCGGATACGTAGTATTGAAAAACCACGCTCCGATACCATCTTCTGTAACACCCCAAACCAGGCGGTCATTACAGTGCCGTGAATCCCTATCTGGGATCCACCAGGTGAAACACAGTACAATAATTGACGTAACATAACTGCAGTACCAAACTACATTATGTTTACCAATTACTCAGATGAGGAGTTTATACAGATTCTTGTTAACATACGCCAAACAGACCACGATCAATATAATACAGGTATACTCTATATGAAGATAGATATACCGATACAATACAAATATAGATAATAAAAATGCAGTGGAACTGAAATAAATACATCCGGAAACAAGAAGACTCCGGCCCTTGACTAGTATCCTTGAGACTCTTCGTCGTCACCTTGTCTTTCCTGTGTCTTAGCCTTCCCGCGACCTAAAATATGATAAAACAACATATTTCGCCCAAAACTAGAGGGTCAGTTACAAAAGATAATAAATCTCAATATGTCGAACATACATAATCACACATGCTATGTGAATTAACAAATCATCATCCAAAATCGGAATATACGCAATCATACATGCTGTATAAAACACAAGTTCGATTATAATCTCAAATCGTTGAACACATGCGATCAAATATGAATCGTCCAGATTATAACACAATCATGTTGAAAACATACGCAATCAACCATGTTGTATGAATCAACTAATAGTTACGGTTCAAAGGATGGCGCCACACTACACCCGGGATGGAAATGTGTCTGTGCACAAGCCACCAACGGGTATAGATCGAATACACATGTGGTCTTGTACCTAATCAGTCTCACGAAGTAACCGTCTCGTGTACACAGTCCAATGTGAGGTCAACTACCAACACACGACCTTATATGTGCCCAACATGAAAATCCTACACATACCAATCGGCACGCCAGTGTGACCAGGAATGCCACGATATAACAAAAGTGACATTGAAATTCAATAATGACTTAACAATTCCCAACAAGGGACCAAACGACTCAACGAAGGAAAGACGAATCCAATGAAGATTAAATCAACTCACCGAAACGCAACGAGGGTATAAATAAGACTCGGAACCAACGTTCCTCAATGGATGATCGACAATCAATAATAACATCATCATGAATCGAAATTCATAAAGCATAAATGAACGTAAATATATATAACATATATAAGACATATTATCATCATAACCAGGCAAGAATTCACTTGCCTCAATACCAAAGACATAAGATGCTCCTGCACGATCAAAGTGTCCTCCACAAAACGAACGAGCGGCAATCGAATGAACAACATCAAATAATCGCGGGATAGCTCATGCAATCAATGGTCCCCAAAGTACGTCTAATAATCATATACTAATTAATACACGATAATTAATCAAAATACTATCATTAAGTTACTTGATTCCAATAACTCGATTAGGTATCACTAGATAATAATTTATTGACAGGTCATACCTCGAATCGGGTCAAAATCGAAGGTAATTGAATTTATTCAAGATTCGTCTGCTAATCCAGAAACCAATGGGCTCTTCAATCGATCAAAATCCCAGCTCAAGTTAAATGATAAATATTCAAATCTCCTCCAGTTAATATCCACGTAATAGATTGAATCCACTAATAAAAATTCAATCCAATTAAATACATGGCCATATATAAATCAGCCCAAAAATATATTTGGCCCAAGTAAAACACTATCCAAATTACACATTGACCCAAACCCTAATAATCCCTTTTTTTTATAGTACCGATCGGTACTCTCTCTCTTCATTTCTCTCATCCGCCGCCTCTCCCCCTCTTCTCTAACTCTTCTCCATCGGTCAACATCTCTCTATCTCTACATCCCTCCTCTATCTTTTCTTCTTTCTTCTCATCGGATCCTTCTCTCTTTATAATCTCTCCTTATATACAGAGATCACATGCGCAGCCACTACCACATCGATCTACATCACACTCCCTCCCACGGTGGTGGATCAGTCATGGATGGAGGTTCGAGGTGCAGAGCACGGCCGCATAAATATCGTCTACTGGGGGTGGCGAACTACTTCAAACAGTGGTAGGCGGCGGCGTTTCATGAATCGACCTGTTTTAGGAGTTGACCGTCGTTCATACAGCGGTGGTTCTTGATTCGTTCCACTGGAGGAGACACATGGCGGCAGCGACCACTGGCTCAGTGGCAGTCCGATGCAGTGTCTCCGTGGCTAACTTCCGTTCAGACTAAAGCTACGGAAGGCGGTCGCAAATGGTACGACCCGAGACAAAATCTGGCAAGATGCGCATAAGTTAGATCTTCTGCGAAAAATCGTGGTCAGGGACGTCTATAGCACCCTGTTTGATTTTGGCCCTCCTAGTTGTTTTCACGGCGGTAAAATTGATGGGATCTGGCTGGTGTAAAGACGCGGCAGAACAATAGACTGGCTCGAGACTCGTTGTTTTGGCTTTTTTGGCGAGAGGCGGCTGACACGGTCTAGTTCTACTCTTAAGTTGTCCAGCTCTCATTTTGTCCCATGTGTTGGAGCAACTTCGGTATTAGCGCCGTTGTGCGGAAGCGTAAATACGAAGTGCGGAAATAAAATGACACACCGATTTATAGATGTTCGGCCAAACATGTCTACGTCCTCTCTCATTATGTTTTCCTATAGGCTTAAGATATAAACCTCTCTACCTCTCTTCTATCGGTCGAGGGATTACCGTTACAAGCTCGTCTTCTATCGGTCCGAGTAAACTGTTCTCCTACTTATCTTTTTGTTGGTCCAAGTTAAACCGTTTTCCTTTTCTATTGGACAAGGAATCAACCACTATAGCTTTCTACCGGTACTAGATAAACCTCACTAAGATGACGATTGCGATTCTAACAACGCCGGATCCTTGATCCTAATAACACCGAATCCAATCGTATCTTTTCTTTTTCTCTCTCTTGTATGATTTAGTGTATCACACTCAATCACTCTCAATTTGAGCTCAAGAACAAAAACTATACTGTTTACAATGATATCTCAAGTGTATATGGTTTGGTCAATGTTGTTGTATGGTTTGATACCAAGTGGTTTGGTATTTATAGCCATCTCCATCAAACTAGACGTTACTGCCAGCTTTTATTAGCGTGCGCTATCCTTCTTGCTTAGCGTGCACTATCATGTGTTACGTGTGTAATATACTGCATGTAGCGTACGTTAATGTCTTCCAGAATCTGTCCAGTGGCTACTGTCCATGACAGTTAGCGTGCGCTAACATTTCCTTGTGGCATGCGCTAATGTTGCATCATTGCATGCGTCATATATCCGTTTGTACTTTTTTACTTTGCTTCAGAATCTTCCCAACAGATTGATTGACTTGAATTCAAACGTCTTAGCGTGCGCTATACCTCAATCTTAGTGTGCGATATGATTTCGTCATTGCTTGCGTCATATAGTGTTTGAATATCTTCACAGCGGTAATATAGACTTCGATAATGTGCGTTAGTGTTCATGTGTAGCATGCGCTATCTTCATCAGATGACTTGACTTCAGGTAACTTTGAACTCGTCTGATCTGCAGCCGGGAGCCGTTAGCGTGCGCTAACTTATATGTGTAATATCCGTATTTTTCTTTCCCTTGTATTTTCGTTTTTGGTGTATTTCTCGATCGTGGTGACCCTCGTGTACTTTTCAGCGTGTCCTTCCTGTCAAACTGTTGAACTGTATTCTCGTTATTGTGATGCGGAACCGCCGTTTCGGGGTTGCTGTGGATCCGTTTCGTGTTATTAGTCCCTAAATATGGATTCCTATCGTTTTATTCTCTTTCCGGATCATTTTTATCATTTTGGGAACCAAAATGGGGTGTGGGCCGCGGCACAAGGTGCGTGCGCCGCGGCACACAAATTTCTCCAAATGTTGGTCGAGCAATGCATGCGTGTGCCGCGGCACACCCATCCCGTGCGCGGCACGGCGCTGAACCAGTGCCGCGGCACACTGTCGGTGCGCGGCACACTCGTGTGTCTTACGCGACCAAAACCCAGTATGCCGTGTGCCGCGGCACACGCAGTATCTTGTGGCACAACGCAAAACACAGGAGTATTTTCTTGCTTGTGCCGCGGCACACTTTGCTTGTGCCGCACACGAAGCGGTCAATCAGGCAACTTCGTCTTTATCGACGAAATCGGCCACTTTTCCCCATTTTCACTGCGCGGCGAGAGAGAGAGCTTAGGGGGAGAGAACTCTCAAGCATTCTTCATTCGGGAGTCGATTTTTCATCATCTTCCTTCGGTTGTTAGGCTCGGGCAATCAATCTAGCGCGTGTTCTACGGATCTTGGTACTTGAATCTCCTAAGGTAATATTCTAAAACCCTATTTTCGATTTAATTTGGGGGTTTTGGGTTTTCCTTCCGATTCGTTCCGTTTTGTTGGTGGATTCATGATGTATACGATTGATATTGTTAGTATCTTTAGTTTTCCTACGGATTCATGGATATTTTGTGAATTTTTACGGAATCGAGAGGGTTTGGTTGTGGTCCGCCCTCGTTGTTATTTTATTCGAATATACATGAATCGTAGGCGGGTTTCCGGGTGTATTCCATTTCCGTAATCGTCTAGAGTTGGTTGTGATTGTGTTATTCGAATCGTTAGGTTCATTCGTCGGTTCCGCACGGTCGTGCTTGATTCTTCCGTTCCGTTCGCGTCACCGTCTATTAATCGAGGCAAGTATTTTTGGAAACCTTTAAGCTTAACATGAAATGGTAATGTATATTACTTGTGTGTAACTCACCTTGTGTTGGCCCGACGGGGTCAAGGAGGGAAATCTATGCTGCCGCCCTGGATTTCACGAGTTTCGTACCGCTAGCCAACTCGTTAGGGTCCTTGTGAGGCCTCGAGTGAGAATGTATGCTGCCGCCCTGTTCTCACGGCTTAGCGTGTGCGTAGTTTTGTTTTTCTGTATTGTAGCCAACTCGTTAGGGTCCCTGTGAGGCCCCGAGTGAGAATGTATGCTGCCGCCCTGTTCTCAAGGCTAATTGTTCGACTGTTTATTTTAGGAAAAGGCATGTCTTGTTTTGTTTTTCGAAATGATTTTTGGTGCATGTACTATGAAATGTGTAAGCGATTGGTTTGCCTTGAATACTTGTACTAGCGTAATTGCTAACCCCTCTGGGGACCCGTTTTGGGGAAATTCGTTTTATGAATTTCAGGTCAGGTTCATCGAGACGAGCGGGCGCTGGACCAGTACACGGATGACGGCCGTGCGTGATGATGGTGCACAAGTGATGTTTTAGTGTCTTTTACCTTTTTGTCTTTTGTGGTTTTGAACTAATAGTTGTACTCGGGTACTTAAGGGGTTCTTGTTCGTTTGAATTGTATTGTTGCTTATTATGTTGTGTTGGATGATGATGTTATATTGACCGGTTGAACCGGGTGGATTGTTCTGTTTTGCGTCTTTATGACGTGGTGTTATTTTATCGTTTCTGTGGGTCGTTGTGTATGATCTTTGTTCGGCTGGTGGGTCCCATATAGGGATTCACGGCGCTGTAATATACCTCGGATATCCTGGGGGTGTTACAGAAAATGGTATCAGAGCTCTAGGTTTATGGATACCTAGGCTTGTTGGTTTATTGGGTCTTGTGGTGTTTCGTTTTGCACATCATCGTCACGCTGCCATGATTCGGTACTACCGGTGTCCGTAAGTTTTCCTTCCTCTGTTCATTATTTCCTTTTATCGTACCTTTGATTCTCGACTTGTAATTGTTCTTTTCTTGTACCGATCCTCGTATGGCTTTTGCTACCTATTTAACTCAGTATGGATCTTTGGAAGAGGTCGTGGTCGCGGTCGCGGTCGTGGACGCGGCCGGGGACGTGGGGCGGCCGGTGGGGCGGCCACGTCACGGTCTTCGAGGCCCGTGATCCGGCGGCCGTCATAGCCATGCTTCTTCTCAGGAGCGTGCCGATCTTGGTATTGCGGCCGTAATGCAACAGATGGTGAACCAAATGGCGCGATAGCTCGGGCGGTTCAACCGGATCGAGCCCACGCTAATCGGGCGGAGCGGATCGTTGGCTCCAAGATGTTATCAAGATGCATCCTCCTCGGTTTCGGGAGCTTGAGACCCGATTGGGTGGGAAGGGTGGATCAAGGAGATGTCTAAGGTCTTCGTTGCCACTAATCGTCCCAGGGACCGTAAAGTCCCTATTGCTCAATATTTTCTCCTTTGGGACGCTACGGGTGGTGGGAGGCCGTTGGGCCCAAAGACCATCTTGCTACGTGGGTGAGTTTCAAGAGTCGATGGAGGCGAATATTGCCGTGGCGATCAGACGAGCTCGGGTACATGCTTTTATGATGCTCAACCACGGGATATCCCGTAGCTCAAGCTATCGCTGATTTTAACAAAGAGTTGGGTTATGTGAAGACCCAAGTTGTCGAGAGAGTGACAAGATTTTCCATTTCTCCGGCGGATGAAGTTGCCGATTCGGGACTATATGTCGGGGCTCGTATGTACTACATTGAAGGATTATCGAGTAGGGCCCTTGCTTATGATATGTCCGTGACGGCGAGTGAGGCGGCCCGCGAGTAAGAAGCGAAGTCGGTTGGAAATTTTTACGGTCCCAAGAGTGGAGGCGGCGAAATCTCAAGTGCAAATTTTTCAACAGGCGGTTCGGCTCGTTTCTCGGGAGCTTTCGGGTGCCGCGGAACCTCCGCTCATGAACCCACATGTTTTAACTGTGGTGTGCAAGGCCATAGGAGCCGGCAATGTTCTCGTCCGAAGCTTACTGTCATACTTGTGGACAGCTAGGCCACAAGGCCCCTTTTTGTGAGCAGATCAAACGGCTTCGCGGCACCCGTTTTCTCAACCGGCCCGTTGGAGCCAAGTGTGAATCAGGGGTCGTTTGCTCCACAATCTCCGCCGAGTGCAAGACGGGGAAGAGTTCCGGGTCATCCCACAAGACGGGGAGCTTCCACAGATGGCACCACCCACCCGCGTGTCTATGAGATGCGGAGAGCCGAAGATCCGGCTACCGTGGCGGCAGTACCGTTTATATTCTTTCTCATCCTGTCAGTGTGCTTTTCGATTCCGGTGCTACGCATTCGTTCATATCTCTGGATTGTGTGCGCCGTTTGAGTCTCGACCGTTTGACACCTTGTGAGCCCTTCATCGTTAAGCTTCCTAGCGGTGATAGGATCGTTGGTGATCAGGAGGTTCGAGACTGTTCTGTGCTTATTTGTGAGAGGACTTGGCCCTCTAATCTTATTGTTGTGAGTATCGAGGGTGAGGATTTGATTCTTGGTGATGATTGGCTCGAGCGGCATGGTGCAATCATGAACTACCGCACGAGAATCATCACCATGTTGGCCGATGATGGCACCGAGCACTCTTTCGCCGGGCGAAAGAGGGGGAACAGAAACTTCGTTATTAACGCCTTGAAGGCGATGAAACTCTGCGAAAGGGATGTATTGGTTATTGGTGCTATGCCTTGAAGGCGGAGAGTGGTGGAGTCGAGCTTTGTCGATTCCAATCGTTAATGAATTTCTGATGTTTTCTGACGAGTTACCGGATTGCCACCGGATCGAGAGGTCGAGTTCACTATAGAGTTAGAGCCGGGTGCGGCTCCTATTTCAAGGCACCCTATCGCATGGCACCTTGAGAGATGTCCGAGTTGAAGAAGCAGTTGAGTGAGCTTCTTGAATCGGGGTATGTTCGACCGAGTGCCTCGCCTTGGGGCGCACCGGTCCTATTTGTGCGGAAGAAGGATGGTTCACTACGTTTGTGTATCGACTATCGCGAACTAAACAAGGTGACCATTAAGAACAAGTATCCTTTGCCGAGAATTGATGACTTGTTCGATCAGTTGCAGGGAGCTGCGGTATTCTCGAAAATTGATTTGAAATCGGGATACTATCAGCTCCGGGTGAGAGAGTCCGATGTGCCGAAGACAGCTTTTCGGTCGAGATACGGACATTATGAGTTTGTAGTTATGCCTTTCGGGTTAACTAATGCGACGACAGTGTTCATGCAGTTGATGAACAAAATTTTTATCGAGTATTTGGATAAGTGCGTCGTCGTCTTTATTGACGATATTCTTATTTATTCGAGGAACGAGGAAGAGCATGCCCGTCATTTGCGGATAGTATTAGACATTTTAAGGACTGAGCAACTCTATGCAAAGTTCTCGAAATGTGAGTTAATTTGAAAGAAGTGATGTTTTTAGGTCACGTGATTTCGGTAGAGGTTCGTGTGGATCCGCAGAAGATTGAGGCCGTGTTGGATTGGGCACCGCCCAAGAATGTGAAGGAGCTCCGTAGTTTCTTGGGTTTAGCTGGCTACTACCGTAGGTTCGTCGAGGGTTTCTCGAAACTGGCTCGGCCACTTACGCAGTTGCTCCAGAAATCCGAGAGGTTCGTGCGGAATGACGAGAGGCGATCGAGTTTTGAGGAGTCAAGAAGCGTTTGACTTCACCGGTTTTGGCGTTGCCATGTGGTAACGAAGGTTTTGCCGTTTATAGCGATGCTTCGGGCCAGGGTCTTGGGTGCGTATTGATGCAGCACGGCAAGACCATTGCCTATGCGTCGAGACAATTGAGGCCGTATGAATTGAACTACCCTACTCATGATTTGGAGTTAGCGGCAGTCGTTTTTGCGCTCAAGATTTGGCGTCATTATCTTTTCGGCTCTGCATGTCAGATTTTTACCGATCATAAAAGTCTGAAATACATATTTACCCAGCGAGAATTGAATATGAGGCAGAGGAGGTGGTTGGAGTTGATTAAGGATTATGACCTCGAAATCCTTTATCATCCGGGCAAGGCGAACGTCGTGGCCGACGCCTTGAGTCGGAAACCAGTTGCGTTGCGAACGCTTGAGATCCTTACATCTCGGTCTGAGCTTCGGAGGGCTTTGATCGAGTTAGATGTTGAGGTCTCGTTGCCGGGAGCCGTCGGGCAACTTCGTGCTTTAGAGGTTTCGTCGTCTTTGATCGATGAAATTAAGCTGAAGCAGTTAGAGGATCCGATGATTACTCAAATCCGAGAGAACGTTCTTAAAGGAAAGTCTCCTGGATTTGTGATTCACGAGGATGGTGTTTTGAGATTCCAGAGTCGGCTTTGTGTGCCGAACGACCCAGAATTGAGACAGAATATTTTACGGGAGGCCCATGCTACACCTTACTCCGTTCATCCTGGTTCGAGTAAGATGTACAAGGACTTGAGAAGGAACTTCTGGTGGAATGACATGAAGGATGAGGTCGCACAGTTTGTAGCGAGATGTTTGACTTGTCAGCAGGTCAAAATCGAGCATCAGCGACCGGCCGGACTTTTGCAGTCACTTCCCGTTCCAGAATGGAAATGGGAAGATATATCGATGGATTTCATTACGAGTCTGCCGAGATCGAAATCGGGCATGAATATGGTTTGGGTGATTGTCGATCGTCTGACCAAGTCGGCACATTTTCTGGCCATCAAGGACACTTGGGGCCCGGAGAAGTTAGCTCGTGTGTTTATCACGCAGATTGTGAGACTTCATGGTACCCCGAAGTCTATTGTTTCGGATCGTGACGGCCGTTTTGTATCGCACTTCTGGCAGGCTGTGCATAAGGCGTTGGGTACCCGTTTACATTTGAGTACCTCTTTTCATACCCAGTCAGATGGACAATCGGAACGCACTATCCAGACGTTCGAGGACTTGTTGCGTGCCTGTGCTCTCGATTGGAGTAGTGACTGGGAGGAACATTTGCCGCTGATCGAATTCACGTACAACAACAGTTGGCACGCGTCGATTAGGATGGCACCGTATGAGGCACTTTACGGACGGCGATGTCGATCACCGATCTGTTGGAATGAGGCGTCCGATTTGGTCGGGACCGAGCCGGATGTCGTTTTAGAGACGAGGCGGAAGATAGAGTTAATTCGAGAATGGATGTTGACTGCCCAGAGTCGACAGAAGTCATATGCCGACGTCCGTCGTCGACCCTTGGAATTCGAGGTGGGAGACCATGTTTTGCTAAAGGTGTCGCCGACGAAGGGAGTTTTTCGTTTCGGGAAGAAAGGGAAGTTGAGTCCGAGATTCATCGGCCCCTTTGAGATCCTCGAGCGAGTAGGTGGGTTGGCATACCGTTTGGCGTTACCTCCGGTCTTGAGTCATGTTCATAGCGTTTTCCATGTTTCCCATTGAGGAAATATGTTAGGATCCTAGTCACGTCATCGATTATGGCGAGATTGATATTGCCGAAGATATTACCTTTGAGGAGCGTCCTTTGAAGATTTTGGAGCATCGTGAGAAACGATTGAGGCATAAGACCATACCTTTGGTCAAGGTGCAGTGGTCGAGACACGGTGTCGAGGAAGCAACTTGGGAAACCGAGGATAGCATGCGTGCTAGGTACCGGAGTTGTTTGTTTCTTAAGTTTCGGGACGAAACTTATTTTTAGAGGGGTAGAATGTAATATCCGTATTTTTCTTTCCCTTGTATTTTCGTTTTTGGTGTATTTCTCGATCGTGGTGACCTCGTGTACTTTTCAGCGTGTCCTTCTGTCAAACTGTTGAACTGTATTCTCATTATTGTGATGCGGAACCGCCGTTTCGGGGTTCTTTGTGGATCCGTTTCGTGTTATTAGTCCCTAAATATGGATTCCTATCGTTTTATTCTCTTTCCGGATCATTTTTATCATTTTGGGAACCAAAATGGGGTGTGGGCCGCGGCACAAGGTGCGTGCGCCGCGGCACACAAATTTCTCCAAATGTTGGTCGAGCAATGCATCTTGTGTGCGCGGCACACCCATCCGTGCCGCGGCACGGCTGCACAGTGCCGCGGCACACTGTCGTGCCGCGGCACACTCGTGTGTCTTCCGCGACCAAAACCCAAGTATGCGTGTGCGCGGCACGCAGTATCTTGCGCACAACGCGAAAACACAGGAGTATTTTCTTGGCACGTGCCGCGGCACACTTTGTTGTGCCGCGGCACACAGCGGTCAATCATGCAACTTCGTCTTTATCAGGACGAAATCGGCCACTTTTCCCCATTTTCAACTGCGCGAGCGAGAGAGCTTAGGGGAGAGAACTCTCAAGCATTCTTCATTCGGAGTCGATTTTTCATCATCTTCCTTCGGTTGTTAGGCTCGGGCAATCAATCTAGCGCGTGTTCTACGGATCTTGGTACTTGAATCTCCTAAGGTAATATTCTAAAACCCTATTTTCGA
The DNA here is from genome assembly GCA_033398695.1 of Orobanche coerulescens. NCBI lineage: Eukaryota > Viridiplantae > Streptophyta > Magnoliopsida > Lamiales > Orobanchaceae > Orobanche > Orobanche coerulescens. The sequence continues at coordinate 71,060,782 of CM065816.1, read as the reverse complement.
TTTAATTTGGGGGTTTTGGGTTTTCCTTCCGATTCGTTCCGTTTTGTTGGTGGATTCATGATGTATACGATTGATATTGTTAGTATCTTTAGTTTTCCTACGGATTCATGGATATTTTGTGAATTTTTACGGAATCGAGAGGGTTTGGTTGTGGTCCGCCCTCGTTGTTATTTTATTCGAATATACATGAATCGTAGGCGGGTTTCCGGGTGTATTCCATTTCCGTAATCGTCTAGAGTTGGTTGTGATTGTGTTATTCGAATCGTTAGGTTCATTCGTCGGTTCCGCACGGTCGTGCTTGATTCTTCCGTTCCGTTCGCGTCACCGTCTATTAATCGAGGCAAGTATTTTTGGAAACCTTTAAGCTTAACATGAAATGGTAATGTATATTACTTGTGTGTAACTCACCTTGTGTTGGCCCGACGGGGTCAAGGAGGGAAATCTATGCTGCCGCCCTGGATTTCACGAGTTTCGTACCGCTAGCCAACTCGTTAGGGTCCTTGTGAGGCCTCGAGTGAGAATGTATGCTGCCGCCCTGTTCTCACGGCTTAGCGTGTGCGTAGTTTTGTTTTTCTGTATTGTAGCCAACTCGTTAGGGTCCCTGTGAGGCCCCGAGTGAGAATGTATGCTGCCGCCCTGTTCTCAAGGCTAATTGTTTGACTGTTTATTTTCCGGAAAAAGGCATGTCTTGTTTTGTTTTTCGAAATGATTTTTGGTGCATGTACTATGAAATGTGTAAGCGATTGGTTTGCCTTGAATACTTGTACTAGCGTAATTGCTAACCCCTCTGGGGACCCGTTTTGGGGAAATTCGTTTTATGAATTTTAGGTCAGGTTCATCGAGACGAGCGGGCGCTGGACCAGTACACGGATGACGGCCGTGCGTGATGATGGTGCACAAGTGATGTTTTAGTGTCTTTTACCTTTTTGTCTTTTGTGGTTTTGAACTAATAGTTGTACTCGGGTACTTAAGGGGTTCTTGTTCGTTTGAATTGTATTGTTGCTTATTATGTTGTGTTGGATGATGATGTTATATTGACCGGTTGAACCGGGTGGATTGTTATGTTTTGCGTCTTTATGACGTGGTGTTATTTTATCGTTTCTGTGGGTCGTTGTGTATGATGCTGTTCAGCCTGGTGGGTCCCATATAGGGATTCACGGCGCTGTAATATACCTCGGATATCCTGGGGGTGTTACAGAAAATGGTATCGGAGCTCTAGGTTTATGGATACCTAGGCTTGTTGGTTTATTGGGTCTTGTGGTGTTTCGTTTTGCACATCATCGTCACGCTGCCATGATTCCGGTACTACCAGTGTCCGTAAGTTTTCCTTCCTCTGTTCATTATTTCCTTTTATCGTACCTTTGATTCTCGACTTGTAATTGTTCTTTTCTTGTACTGATCCTCGTATGGCTTTTGCTACCTATTTAACTCCAGTATGGATGCTGGAAGAGGTCGTGGTCGCGGTCGTGGACGCGGCCGGGGACGTGGGGCAGCCGGTGGGGCGGCCACGTCACAGTCTTGAGGCCGCAGATGGCGACCGTCATAGCCATGCTTCTTCTCAGGAGCGTGCCGATCTTGGTATTGCGGCCGTAATGCAACAGATGGTGAACCAAATGGCGGCGATAGCTCAGGCGGTTCAGAACCCGGATCAGGCCCACGCTAATCGGGGCGGAGCGGATCGTTGGCTCCAAGATGTTATCAAGATGCATCCTCCTCAGTTTTCGGGAGCTTCAGACCCGATTGGCTGGGAAGGGTGGATCAAGGAGATGTCTAAGGTCTTCGTTGCCACTAACTGTCCCGAGGACCGTAAAGTCCCTATTGCTCAATATTTTCTCACTGGGGACGCTACGGACTGGTGGGAGGCCGTTGGGCCCAAAGACCATGCTGCTACGTGGGCTGAGTTTCAAGAGTCGATGGAGACTGAATATTGCCCGTGGCCAGTCAGACAGGCTCGGGTACATGCTTTTTATGATGCTCAACCACGGGATATCCCCGTAGCTCAAGCTATCGCTGATTTTAACAAAGAGTTGGGTTATGTGAAGACCCAAGTTGTCGAGGAGAGTGACAAGATTTTCCATTTCTCCAGGCGGATGAAGTTGCCGATTCGGGACTATATGTCGGGGCTCGTATGTACTACATTGAAGGATTATCAGAGTAGGGCCCTTGCTTATGATATGTCTGTGACGGCGAGTGAGGCGGCCCGCGAGTAAGAAGCGAAGTCGATTGGAAATTTTTCTGGTCCCAAGAGTGGAGGCCGGCAGAAATCTCAAGCCGCAAATTTTTCAACGGCGGTTCGGCTCGTTTCTCGGGAGCTTTCGGGTGCCGCCGGAACCTCCGCTCATGAACCCACATGTTTTAAGCGTGGTGTGCAAGGCCATAGGAGCGGCAATGTTCTCGTCCAAGCTTACTGTCATACTTGTGGACGGCTAGGCCACAAGGCCCCTTTTTGTGAGCAGATCAAACGGCTTCGCGGCACCGTTTTCTCAACCGGCCCGTTGGAGCCAAGTGTGAATCAGGGGTCGTTTGCTCCTCAATCTCCGCCGAGTGCTAGTCGGGGAAGAGGTCGGGGTCAGCCCTCAAGAGGAGCTTCCGGTGTTGGCTCCGCCCACCCGCGTGTCTATGAGATGCGGAGAGCCGATGATCCAGCGGCTACCGTGGCGGCAGTACCGTTTATATTCTTTCTCATCCTGTCGGTGTGCTTTTCGATTCGGTGCTACGCATTCGTTCATATCTCTGGATTGTGTGCGCCGTTTGAGTCTCGACCGTTTGACACCTTGTGAGCCCTTCATCGTTAAGCTTCCTAGCGGTGATAGGATCGTTGGTGATCAGGAGGTTCGAGACTGTTCTGTGCTTATTTGTGAGAGGACTTGGCCCTCTAATCTTATTGTTGTGAGTATCGAGGGTGAGGATTTGATTCTTGGTGATGATTGGCTCGAGCGGCATGGTGCAATCATGAACTACCGCACGAGAATCATCACCATGTTGGCCGATGATGGCACCGAGCACTCTTTCGCCGGGCGAAAGAGGGGAACAGAAACTTCGTTATTAACGCCTTGAAGGCGATGAAACTCTGCGAAAGGGATGTATTGGTTATTGGTGCTATGCCTTGAAGGCGGAGAGTGGTGGAGTCGAGCTTTCGTCGATTCCAATCGTTAATGAATTTCCTGATGTTTTTCCTGACGAGTTACCGGGATTGCCACCGGATCGAGAGGTCGAGTTCACTATAGAGTTAGAGCCGGGTGCGGCTCCTATTTCGAAGGCACCCTATCGCATGGCACCTTCAGAGATGTCCGAGTTGAAGAAGCAGTTGAGTGAGCTTCTTGAATCGGGGTATGTTCGACCGAGTGCCTCGCCTTGGGGCGCACCGGTCCTATTTGTGCGGAAGAAGGATGGTTCACTACGTTTGTGTATCGACTATCGCGAACTAAACAAGGTGACCATTAAGAACAAGTATCCTTTGCCGAGAATTGATGACTTGTTCGATCAGTTGCAGGGAGCTGCGGTATTCTCGAAAATTGATTTGAAATCGGGATACTATCAGCTCCGGGTGAGAGAGTCCGATGTGCCGAAGACAGCTTTTCGGTCGAGATACGGACATTATGAGTTTGTAGTTATGCCTTTCGGGTTAACTAATGCGCCGGCAGTGTTCATGCAGTTGATGAACAAAATTTTTATCGAGTATTTGGATAAGTGCGTCGTCGTCTTTATTGACGATATTCTTATTTATTCGAGGAACGAGGAAGAGCATGCCCGTCATTTGCGGATAGTATTAGACATTTTAAGGACTGAGCAACTCTATGCAAAGTTCTCGAAATGTGAGTTCTGGCTGAAAGAAGTGATGTTTTTAGGTCACGTGATTTGGTAGGGGGTTCGTGTGGATCCATGAGAAGATTGAGGCCGTGTTGGATTGGGCACCGCCAAGAATGTGAAGGAGCTCCGTAGTTTCTTGGGTTTAGTGGCTACTACCGTAGGTTCGCCGAGGGTTTCTCAAGCGGCTCGGCCACTTACGCGATTGCTCGAGAAATCCGAGAGGTTAAATGCGGAATGACGAGAGGCAGTCGAGTTTTGAGGAGCTGAAGAAGCGTTTGACTTCAGCCCCGGTTTTGGCGTTGCCATGTGGTAACGAAGGTTTTGCCGTTTATAGCGATGCTTCGGGCCAGGGTCTTGGGTGCGTATTGATGCAGCACGGCAAGACCATTGCCTATGCGTCGAGACAATTGAGGCCGTATGAATTGAACTACCCTACTCATGATTTGGAGTTAGCGGCAGTCGTTTTTGCGCTCAAGATTTGGCGTCATTATCTTTTCGGCTCTGCATGTCAGATTTTTACCGATCATAAAAGTCTTAAATACATATTTACCCAGCGAGAATTGAATATGAGGCAGAGGAGGTGGTTGGAGTTGATTAAGGATTATGACCTCGAAATCCTTTATCATCCGGGCAAGGCGAACGTCGTGGCCGACGCCTTGAGTCGGAAACCAGTTGCGTTGCGAACGCTTGAGATCCTTACATCTCGGCCGAGCTTCGGAGGGCTTTGTTCGAGTTTTATTTTGAGGTCTAGTTGACGGGAGCCTTCTGGAAAATACGTGCTTTAGAGGTTTCGTCGTCTTTGATCGATGAAATTAAGTCAAGCGATTAGAGGATCCGATGATTACTCAAATCCGAGAGAACGTTCTTAAAGGAAAGTCTCTGGATTTGTGATTCACGAGGATGGTGTTTTGAGATTCAGTCGGCTTTGTGTGCCGAACGACCTGAGGTGAGACGAGAATATTTTACGGGAGGCCCATGCTACACCTTACTCCGTTCATCTGGTTCGAGTAAGATGTACAAGGACTTGAGAAGGAACTTCGGTGGAATGACATGAAGGATGAGGTCGCACGGTTGTAGCGAGATGTTTGACTTGTCGGCAGGTCAAAATCGAGCATCGGCGACCGGCCGGACTTTTGCGATCACTTCCGTTCGAATGGAAATGGGAAGATATATCGATGGATTTCATTACGAGTCCGCCGAGATCGAAATCGGGCATGAATATGGTTTGGGTGATTGTCGATCGTCGACCAAGTCGGCACATTTTCCGCCATCAAGGACACTTGGGGCCGGAGAAGTTAGCTCGTGTGTTTATCACGCAGATTGTGAGACTTCATGGTACCCGAAGTCTATTGTTTCGGATCGTGACGGCCGTTTTGTATCGCACTTCGGCGGTGTGCATAAGGCGTTGGGTACCGTTTACATTTGAGTACCTCTTTTCATACCCGGTCGGATGGACAATCGGAACGCACTATCCAGACGTTCGAGGACTTGTTGCGTGCTGTGCTCTCGATTGGAGTAGTAGTAGGAGGAACATTTGCGCTGATCGAATTCACGTACAACAACGGTTGGCACGTCGATTAGGATGGCACCGTATGAGGCACTTTACGGACGGCGATGTCGATCACCGATCTGTTGGAATGAGGCGTCCGATTTGGTCGGGACCGAGCCGGATGTCGTTTTAGAGACGAGGCGGAAGATAGAGTTAATTCGAGAACGGATGTTGACTGACCGAGTCGGCGAAGTCATATGCCGACGTCCGTCGTCGACCCTTGGAATTCGAGGTGGGAGACCACGTTTTGCTAAAGGTGTCGCCGACGAAGGGAGTTTTTCGTTTCGGGAAGAAAGGGAAGTTGAGTCCGAGATTCATCGGCCCCTTTGAGATCCTCGAGCGAGTAGGTGGGTTGGCATACCGTTTGGCGTTACCTCCGGTCTTGAGTCATGTTCATAGCGTTTTCCATGTTTCCCGATTGAGGAAATATGTTAGGATCCTAGTCACGTCATCGATTATGGCGAGATTGATATTGCCGAAGATATTACCTTTGAGGAGCGTCCTTTGAAGATTTTGGAGCATCGTGAGAAACGATTGAGGCATAAGACCATACCTTTGGTCAAGGTGCAGTGGTCGAGACACGGTGTCGAGGAAGCAACTTGGGAAACCGAGGATAGCATGCGTGCTAGGTACCCGGAGTTGTTTGTTTCTTAAGTTTCGGGACGAAACTTATTTTTAGAGGGGTAGAATGTAATATCCGTATTTTTCTTTCCCTTGTATTTTCGTTTTTGGTGTATTTCTCGATCGTGGTGACCCTCGTGTACTTTTCAGCGTGTCCTTCCTGTCAAACTGTTGAACTGTATTCTCATTATTGTGATGCGGAACCGCCGTTTGGGATTCTTTGTGGATCCGTTTCGTGTTATTAGTCCCTAAATATGGATTCCTATCGTTTTATTCTCTTTAGGATCATTTTTATCATTTTGGGAACCAAAATGGGGTGTGGGCCGCGGCACGGAGTGCGTGCGCAAGGCACACAAATTTCTCCAAATGTTGGTCGAGCAATGCATGCGTGTGCGCGGCACACCCATCCGTGCCGCGGCACGGCGCGGACAGTGCCGCGGCACACTCGTGTGTCTTCCGCGACCAAAACCCAATCTGCGTGTGCCGCGGCACACGCAGTATGCCGCTGAAAACACAGGAGTATTTTCTTGGCACGTGCCGCGGCACACTTTGTCTTGCGCGGCACAAGCGGTCAACTGTGCAACTTCGTCTTTATCGACGAAATCGGCCACTTTTTCCCCATTTTCACCGCGCGAGCGAGAGAGAGCTTAGGGGAGAGAACTCTCAAGCATTCTTCATTCGGGAGTCGATTTTTCATCATCTTCCTTCGGTTGTTAGGCTCGGGCAATCAATCTAGCGCGTGTTCTACGGATCTTGGTACTTGAATCTCCTAAGGTAATATTCTAAAACCCTATTTTCGATTTAATTTGGGGGTTTTGGGTTTTCCTTCCGATTCGATCCGTTTTGTTGGTGGATTCATGATGTATACGATTGATATTGTTAGTATCTTTAGTTTTCCTACGGATTCATGGATATTTTGTGAATTTTTACGGAATCGAGAGGGTTTGGTTGTGGTCCGCCCTCGTTGTTATTTTATTCGAATATACATGAATCGTAGGCGGGTTTCCGGGTGTATTCCATTTCCGTAATCGTCTAGAGTTGGTTGTGATTGTGTTATTCGAATCGTTAGGTTCATTCGTCGGTTCCGCACGGTCGTGCTTGATTCTTCCGTTCCGTTCGCGTCACCGTCTATTAATCGAGGCAAGTATTTTTGGAAACCTTTAAGCTTAACATGAAATGGTAATGTATATTACTTGTGTGTAACTCACCTTGTGTTGGCCCGACGGGGTCAAGGAGGGAAATCTATGCTGCCGCCCTGGATTTCACGAGTTTCGTACCGCTAGCCAACTCGTTAGGGTCCTTGTGAGGCCTCGAGTGAGAATGTATGCTGCCGCCCTGTTCTCACGGCTTAGCGTGTGCGTAGTTTTGTTTTTATGTATTGTAGCCAACTCGTTAGGGTCCTGTGAGGCCAGAGTGAGAATGTATCGCCGCCACTGTTCTCAAGGCTAATTGTTTGTTTATTTTAGGAAAAGGCATGTCTTGTTTTGTTTTTCGAAATGATTTTTGGTGCATGTAATATGAAATGTGTAAGCGATTGGTTTGCCTTGAATACTTGTACTAGCGTAATTGCTAACCCCTCTGGGACCCGTTTTGGGAAATTCGTTTTATGAATTTGGTCGGAGTTCATCGAGACGAGCGGGCTGGACCAGTACACGGATGACGGCCGTGCGTGATGATGGTGCACAAGTGATGTTTTAGTGTCTTTTACCTTTTTGTCTTTTGTGGTTTTGAACTAATAGTTGTACTCGGGTACTTAAGGGGTTCTTGTTCGTTTGAATTGTATTGTTGCTTATTATGTTGTGTTGGATGATGATGTTATATTGACCGGTTGAACCGGGTGGATTGTTCTGTTTTGCGTCTTTATGACGTGGTGTTATTTTATCGTTTCTGTGGGTCGTTGTGTATGATGCTGTTCAGCCTGGTGGGTCCCATATAGGGATTCACGGCGCTGTAATATACCTCGGATATCCTGGGGGTGTTACAATATGTCTAGGGTGCGCTAGCTTTGCATTTTGTTCAGCTTTTTGCGTCTTCGTCTGCTTTGTTGTTTTGCTTCATCTCTTTGTTGTTTTGTTTTGTTTAGCATCTTAATCATCAAAACACTATTTATGAATATGTGGAATAAATATTCCAACAATCTCCCCCTTTTTGATGATTACAAAACAAACCTTGAATTGGATAAAACCTGCAAAATAAAATATATATATGTATGTTTCAAAGTTTTTGGCTTTGATCGTTTTGTTAGTTTCTCCAATCTTTTTTCTTTTTCTATCATTTTCGACTTCTTCGTTTTCCCCCTTTTTGTATGCTTTCTTCTCCTTTTCGACTTCTTCGATTTTTATTATTTTCTTCTCCTTTTTACTTTTTATTTTTCTCGTCATATCTTTCATGACGCTTTTTATCCGATTCTACTCCTTCTTCCCCTTTTTGTATTCAGCAAAAAGTGTAAAAAAAATATAGCAATTGAATATAGGATGCCAATTATTTTATATGCATGATACTAATTGATGATGAATAATAAATTGAATTATACCCGTTAAAAATTACTCCCCCTGACAAAAATATATGTTAAAAATTAATACTCCCCCTGAATAAAATATCAATTGTTGAAAATTAATTTTTGGGGATCCAATCGATAGTTGGTTTTTCTTTCGAAACATAGACGATATTTGGAATAAAAGTTCCTTTAGGAATCCAAATCTTCTTAGTTTTTATTGCCGTCGTGGGCTTTTGCAATTCGAAATATGGTGCCCAATTTTCAAATATTTTTCACAATGGGGTATTTTGAAATTTACGGATTCATTTTTAGAACGTGGTTTGAATCCCAACCACTGTTTATTCAACGTAAACTTTTGCACCGAGAGCATTTGTTCAAATTTCTCGTTTCCACACGAGAATTTCTTCGTTAAATTTTTTAGCTCGGTTTGAACTTTCAAGAGATCATCCTTTAGAATATTTTCGTTTTCAATGCATTTAGAGTGATCGATCTCAATAAATTTTCCTTTTCAAGAATTTTGGAATTTTCAATTTCCAATATTTTATATTTAGATTTAAGGGATTTAATTTCACTTAAAGCATTTTTATAGTCCGTATGTAATAACTCGAATGCTTCAAAAAGTTCATCGTAAGAATTACTTACTTGACTTTCGACGTCGCTATCGTCGAATGAACTCCGGGCTATAAATGCAAGGTTATTTTGATCAATGAAATCATCACCAATATCTTCGTCACTCCATGTTGCTATGAAAACCTCCTTGGGTTTTACACGGCAATTCTTTGCAAAGTGGCCTGGTTTACCACATAATTGACAATTGCTGTCGAATTTCTTAGATTCGCCCTTTTGGATGTCCTGCTTTCTCCGGTTTAATAAGTGTTGGAACTTATTAATATTTTTGGCATAGTATGCCGATTCTTCGTCGCTTTCATCCACCGGGATTTCTTCTCTCTTGGACATCTTAGCCTTCATGGCTATCATTCTTTCCTTCGGCTTTGGTTTGGCATTCCGAGATTTAAGTACTATTTCGTAGTTGATAAGTGAACCAACGAGAGCACTAAAATCAAGATTTTTTATCTCTTTAGATTCCATTATTGCCGTCACCGTACCTTCCCATTCTCGAGGTAGTGATCGGAGGATCTTCATTACTTTCTCACTACTCGAAAGTGGTTTTCCAAAACATGCCAATCCATTTGTGATGACCGAAAATCGATCGAGCATTATAGTGATGGATTCATCGTCCTTCATTTGGAATAACTCGTAATCGTGAAGGAGCATGTCTATCTTCGTCTCCTTGACTTGATACGTACCTTCGTTTGTTACCTCAAGCATTTTTTAAATTTCTTTGGTACTATCACACGATGATATCCAGTTGTGTTCTTCCGGATTTAAGGAACAATATAGGAGTTGAGTTGCCTTACAATTGTAATGGTCATTTTTCCAACCGGAATCGTCATATTCTTCAAAAGTTTTAAGCGTACCATTGGAATTCGTTGGAATTTTCGGACCAAGACAAATCACTTTCCAAAGCTCGATGTCATACACTCGGATGAATATTGATATCTTTTTCTTCCATGTCATGAAATTCGATCCATCAAAAAATGGTGGTCGATTGAGAGCAAAGCCTTCGACTGGAGCATACTGAAATGCCATTTAGATCGACTCCTCAGATGTTAAGTTGCTTATTAGAGGTACCGCTACGATACCAATTGTTGGAGCAATTTCGGTATTAGCGCCGTTGTGCGGAAGCGTAAATATAAAACGCGGAAATAAAATGACACACAGATTTATAGAGATTCGGCCAAACGTGCCTACGTCCCCTCTCGTTATCTTTTTCTATAGGCTTAAGATATAAACCTCTGCAACTCTCTTATATCGGTCGAGGGATTACCATTACAAGCTCGTATTCTATCAGTCCGAGTAAATCGTTCTCTTACTTGTCTTTTTGTCGGTCCAAGTTAAACCGTTTTCCTTTTCTATTGGACAAGGAATCAACCACTTTAGCTTTCTATTGGTACTAGATAAACCTCACTAAGATAGCGATTGCGATTCTAACAATGCCGGATCCTTGATCTTAATAACACCGAATCTAAATCGTATCTTTTCTTTTTCTCTATCTTGTATGATTTAGTGTATCACACTCAATCACTCTCAATTTAAGCTCAAGAACAACAACTATAATGTTTACAATGATATCTCAAGTGTATATAGTTTGCTCAATGTTGTTGTATGGTTTGATACCAAGTGGTTTGGTATTTATAGCCATCTCCATCAAACTAGCCATTACTGCCAGCTTTTATTAGCGTGCGCTAGCCTTCTTGCTTAGCGTGCGCTGTCGTGTGTTACGTACGTAATATACTGCATGTAGCGTACGTTAATGTCTTCCAGAATCTGTCCAGTGGCTACTGTCCATGACAGTTAGCGTGCGCTAACATTTCCTTGTAGCGTGCGCTAATCTTGCATCATTGCATGCGTCATATATCCGTTTATACTTTTTGACTTTATTTCAGAATCTTCCCAACGGATTGATTGACTTGAATTCAAACATCTTAGCGTGCGCTATTTCTCAATCTTAGTGTGCGCTATGATTTCTTGTGCACTTGGAGGAGCTAGGTCTCCGTGAGGTTCCAAGTGATAGCCAAGAGACCGAAACAACGACCTATGAACAAGCGATGGTGGATGTAGACTTCACGAAATGGCATGAAGCTATAGAAGCTGAGATAGACTCGATGTATGTCAATCAGGTCTGGACTCTAGTAGACCGCCCCGAGGGCATAGTGCCTATTGGGAATAAGTGGAACTACAAGAGGAAGACTGATGGGGATGGCAAGGTTGACGCCTATAAGGCCAGGCTTGTGGCAAAGGTTTATACCCAAAAGGAAGGGATCGATTACCACGATACCTTCTCGCCCGTAGCTATGATCAAGTCTATTCATATGATGCTCGCTATAGCTGCTTACCACGATTATGAGATATGGCAAATAGATGTAAAGACGGCTTTCCTTAATGGATTCGTCGAGGAGGAAATATATATGGAGCAGCCTAAAGGCTTTGTGTCCGAGGTCGATATTCAGAAAGAGTGCAAACTTCAGCGTTCCATTTATGGACTGAAGCAAGCGTCGCATAGTTGGAACCTTTGTTTTGACGAGGCGGTCAAAGAGTTTGACTTCATTCAAAATAAAGAGGAACCTTGTGTATACAAGAGGGTTAGTGGGAGCAAGATCGCATTCTTAGTACTATATGTAGATGACATTCTACTAATAGGAAATGATGTGGGAATGCTCAGTTATGTGAATGATTGGCTTTCGAGTAATTTCTCCTTGAAAGACTTGGGAGAAGCAACCTATATTCTTGGTATTTGGCTCTATCGGGATAGAGCGAAGAGAACGATAGTTCTTTCCCAAGCCCTCGATATAGATAAGATCTTAAAGCGATTTAAGATGGATGATTCTAAAAGAGGGTTTCTTCCGATGCGACATATAATAGAACTCTCCTCGAAGATGTATCCTCAAAGTGAGGAACAACGAAAGGAAATGAGTAATATACCATATGCTTCGGCCATGGGTAGCCTTATGTATGCTATTTTGTGTACAAGACCTGACATTGCGCATGTTGTGAGCGTGGTAAGTAGTTTTCAGGCAAACCCAGGTAGGGAACATTGGACTGCCGTAAAGAACGTTCTCAAGTACTTGAGAAGGACTAGAAATATGGTTCGTATGTATGGCGGTGGAGAATTGGATGTGATGGGATTCACTGATTCATATTTCCAAGGATAGAAGGACGATTCAATGTCTACTTCTGGCTACATATTTACTATTAATGGAGGGGCAGTATCTTGGCGTAGCGCCAAGCAAAGCGCGACTGCTGATTCCACCTGTCAGGCTGAGTATCAATCAGCCTCGGAGGCTTCCAAGGAAGGGTTCTGGATTAAGAAGTTTCTGGGAGAACTTCAAGTGATACCATGTGCTGAGCTTCCTGTTCTGCTGTACTGCGACAACGATGGAGCTATAGCACAGGACAAGGAGCCGAGGTTTCACAACAGTACCAAACACATTGAGAGAAAGTATCATCTCGTAAGAGAATTTGTTCGCAAAGGGATATATTTTGCTGCATAGAGTAGACTCAGCCGACAACGTCGCTGATCCACTAACCAAGCCACTTCCTCATATTAGCTTGGAGCGTCATCTGGAGAACATGGGTATTAGATACCATAGTGTGTGGCATTTAGTGCAAGTGGGAGATTGTTAGGAGTATGCCCTCGAATGCCACTCAGAGGATGTTGAGTGAGGGCATTGTACTTGTAATTATGTAATTCATTATCATAAGGCAAATGGATGTTTCTTTATTTACTGGTAGTTACTGGCATTCCTAACTCTTAAATATATATATAGAAATAAGTCCTTGTATTTGAGAGCAAAACCTTCCACTTCTTATTGGATAATGTAATGCCCGGATAATTATTGTGTATTTATCTTGTATTTGAACTTGTAATATTCGACTTCGTGGCATTATTAATCGAAGATTGGTTTTCCGTATTCGTATCCCTACGTTTTTGTATCTCCAACATTTTTGCATGCATGGTTCTGCACATCATAACGTGCGCTAGGTGATAATCTTAGCGTACACTACGACTGCAATATAATGTACGTTATAGATTATGCTTAACGTACGTAAGCTTTAGTCAATTCGAGATCAGACAAGGGTCGGATGTGGGAGCCAGTGAAGATTTGTGAGATGCTCCGCGTGAACTTGGACAGCTTTCCAGCTAAGCAAGTCAACGGGACTTAACGCACGCTAGGGTGGATTATTAACGTACGCTAAGTGAATGCCAGAATCAAGTCAGTGAGCTTTGGCCAGACGTTAGCGTACGCTAAGGATTGAGTATAGCGTACGCTAAGTCTTTTACGTACGTAATGGAGTATAGGTAACGTACGTAATGATCAGAGTTATATTTATAACCCTCAACACCCATTTCATTTCCTCCCCATTTCACTTCCGTCATTCACCATCTGGGAACTATCCAGCACCATATAACTTCCATATCATCGTCCTAGCTTGATTTTGAAGATCATAGACCCTTGTGGATTGGTGTTCTAGCTTCCGGTGTGGAGTTTCTTCAAGTTCTTCGTTGTTCTTCACTATATTGAGGTATGTGATCCTTCACCAACTTGTTTAGTGTGTTCTTGGTGATGTTTTAGACCTGTTTGAAGTTTACCAAATCAGTTATATTCATGAGGAGTCGTACATCATGGTTTTAGAAGAATAAATTCGGTTATGCTTCAGTTCTCTTTTGTTGTTGAACATGTTGAACGAACCTGGTTTTGAAGTTAGCTGTATCTTAGCTGAGTTTGTCTAAATCATTTTTTAGTTGCACTTTCTCATTTTTCAGCTGAGTATTCTCAGTTGATACATCTAGGTGTACTATTTTTAGAGTGTCACAATATTTTATTAATTGATTGAGAGACGTATGCAAATAAAGATCTTCAAATATGTCTGAACTAAGACATTCTGAAGATTGTGGTTTAGAGGATACCTCTTCATCAACAGTATTGGCCATTAGGCAGTTGTAGTCATCTTCTTCTGAGAAGAATCCACCACTTGATTCCACAATCTCAGGTGTCTGGTTTACTCCAAATAGAGTTTTTTTTGTCTTCTCTTCTGCCTATGTCTTTCTTTTCTTCTTCTTTCTTCAGGTCAGGTCAGTTATATTGAATGTGACCTGTCTTGTGGCAGTTGTAGCATTCCACCTTCCAATTCCCAGCTTTCTGGTTTATTTTAGGATTTTCCTTTTAGTTCTTTTTAGATTTGAGTAATTCTTTCTGAACTTTTCAAATATTTGCATTATGAATGCCATTTCTTCCTCAAAGTTCAGAGGATTGGGAGGAATAATTTTAGCTAGGTTTCTTGCAGGGAACTCAGCTGCAAATGCAATTTTTTTCTCAGCTGGCCACTGGATTATGGGCAAGGGAGTTCGAAATCAAATGCCTTGAGATATGAGAATAGCTCTTGGACATTTATTTTGTTAAGATCATTTGATTCCCTCATAACTACGACCTACATGCTCCATTTAGGGGTAAGAGACCTTAGAACCTTTAGTGACATCTCTCGGTTGCCATAAGTTTTTCGAGAGAGTTGATCTCATTTTCTCCATTCTTCATTTTGAAGTTATCAGATTTTTGTATAGCAATTGATAGCTTGTTTTCCTTGATCAATTCTGTTCCTTCACACATTACAACTAATGTGTCCCATATTTCTTTGGCGTTTTTGCAATTTTTAATCTTCACCATGGTGGCTTTATCAAGAGTTTGATATAGGATATCTATGGCCCGGTTGTCAAGATTGGCAAGATTCCTTTCATCAGTGGTCAAATCTGACCTGGTCTTGGTAATCTGCTTTGGTTTCCCAATTGTGATTTCTTCAGCAATGTTGTCCATCATGTAGATGATAGGACCTTCTTCAATATTGATCCACATGTCGTCGTGGATAGATGATAGGTGTTGTTGGCCACTAAGTATACAATAAACAGCTTAGGAAGTAAGAGTACAATAAGTTGTACATTTTTCGAAGTTAATTTGCGTAGCGGAAGTATGTTGTGTGAGTTGCTGTAAATACAGCTACTATGTGTTCTCGTGTTTGCTTGATGCGTACAGAGTTTAACAGTGTATACTAGATAAATCACAATAGACTGAAAACAGTAAAGACAGAAAGTAAATAACACATAGTTTAAAGTGGTTCGAGGTAAACCCCTCTACGTCCACTGGTCCTCCACACAAGAGTAAAGAGTTTATTAAAATCACTACGTACACAACTACGTGACTTTAACTAAACCTGTCTCTGTATCTTTCACACAGATTGATATAGGGACTGTAGCTTTGGTCCATTCACACAAATTGGCTTGAGATCTTTCGACTCGCTTCTTCTCACACAGATCAAAGCTTCGTCTTCAATGTTATTCTTCCCATACAGATCGGAATACGCCAGGATCCTTAGTCCACATAGTGCAAATGATAATCTCAACGATAAAGGGTAGAACAAATATTCAAACATCAGCTTTATCTCTGATGAATGATCGTTGTATGCTGTGTTGTGTGCTTTGAGAACTTAGTATATTTCTTTCCTTAGATACTGTTGTATGCTCATGAAATATACTTCTTTGTAATCGCTAGAATATCACAGTAATCTGTCAGAGCTTTCGCGATAATGAATAATATGTATTCTTATATGTGAAGTCCTCTTGCTTGGGGCTATTTATAACCTTGGAATTGTATCCATTACAAATGTAGCCATTGTTGGTTGGTGAGATGTTGACGTCTGTCTCTTTGGTTGGGGGCTGCTGAATGTTTGAATTAAAGCAGGTCACATTTAATGCTTCAGATATCCTTTCCATCTTTGTATTAAATGCTCTTCAGAGTGTTCAGACTTGTCTCTCTCCGGCTTGCATTAAATGCTATCCTATCAGCAATAAATGCTGCTTTAACCGTGAATACTTTATGAATAAACAATGTTTATCTCACAACAGTTTAAAGCTTCTTTTGATCAGTCGCGTTGGATATGTTTTACTTTTCCTAAGTAAAACATCTTCAGCCTGTATGTTATATCCAACGTTTTAAGTCTCTTTGCTGATGATGATGGCTCTGTAGGATGGACTGTAGAAGATCTTTTTGCTGTAGGCATGGAGTGTATGGACAGTTCTAACAGCTTCCATACTTTGAGACTCCTTTGCTGTATGTTTGCAATTATAAAAACAGGAATGTTTTTCCCAACAATTTCCCCCTTTTTGATAATGCCAAAACTCTCCTATAGATAACTTCATCTGGAATAGAGAGGCTATCTTTGAGTCTTCTGTCTGATTGATCTGATCTTCAAGACTAAGTTTAGAAAAGTGAACTGCTCGCAGGCAATTTCTAAAATGACGAATCCTACATTACTGTGCATTACAAATGAACTTATGATTGGCGCGTAGGCACAATCTTACAGTGTAGTCTAGGTTGAATACAACTTAATCTATAATCTGTTCGCAGACAGGTTCTTATAGCTTTGAGATAACAAGTTTTTACTTGCTCAAATATTTAAACATTTCGTAATCAAATAGTAAAAACAGTAGGCTTAGATTATGAGCTGTAATCTTTCATGAGAAATTTTTTTTATTGATAATCAGGTAAACATTACAAGTGCTGAAAAGATAAGAAAAAAATACATAAACATACTATATTGGTAAGCTAACAGAGGAAACAATAAAGCGAACAGATAGGTTAACTCCTATACTGAGAATGCCTCAAAGGTCTTCGGTCAGGATCATTTTTGGTCCCTTTCCACCAGTTGACTAGGGAATCTTCGCCTCTATCCCTGTAGATACTCCTTCCTTCAAGGGATTTATAGTACGCGAGTATCCAGTCCTCAGGGTGGGTGAGCCGTTCACCTTTTTGGTGCCTTGACTTCATCAGCATCTGCAGAGGGAGCCTTCCTTCTGCTAACAGCCTCGAGAATTCATTTGCGACATCCTATAGCGTCTATAATTTGTTGAACATGGGAGACTCCCTAATGAGTGTACAGAAGTATCTCACCAGTTCATTTTTCTTCCAGTTCTTCAGATCATCGGCTGAAGGCTGTTGGTCAATGGGTAGCAAAATATCGGCAGGCTTTCGCACATTGTTCTTCCAGGGAATATTGGGATCCTAGAACTCAGGTCGAGAGCTAGATACCCTGTATCCTCTTGATGCTTGACTAGACCCGGGTGAGGCCAGTCTACCAATCACAGCAGCAACACTCTCTTCCAGTGCTGCTTCCATTTCTCTCTCTCTCTCTAATATCCATCTCCGACTAGCCTCTCTAGATTCTTCCCCCTTTTTGGCATCATCAATGTTTGACACCTTGGTATGAATCTCCAGTAGGAGTTTTATAGACGCATCCTGTCGGTCAGTCAGAGTATTGATTTTTTCAACCAAAGTACCGAGCACTAGAGACATATCATCTCTCTTGTGATCGTGCTCAGTTAGTCTGGATCCGGTCTCTTGAAGGGCAGCAACCGTTTTGGCCTCGGAAATCCTAAGCTTTTCTAGTTCTTGCCTTAGGATTTTCTCCTGATACTGCTTGAGTTGATTTAGCGCTTTCCACAATGCATTAGGCATTAGGCAGAATGCCTCCTCAACATCGTTGATTGCATATTTTAGTTTGGGGAAGTCATCCTGGGCAGTTTCTCTCATCCAATCGAGTTCCTTTCCGACGTTATACAGTGCTTTTACGACATCCTATAGGAATACTGTCTGTCGGCCAAGGGCTTGGAGTTACGCGATGCGTACTTCGGTGTGTAGGGATCCAGGGTGCGCGATCATGGTATCCTAGGGCTCTTCAAGTTGACATAGAACCACATTATGATGAGGGCATCATGGTCTGTCTTCTGGTAAGAAACCATCATCGGAATCAGACTTGGAGTTTGCAAATGTGGGAGATGCAGGAGCATCTTGAGCCGGCACTTCAGAAGCAGGGGCTTCGGAAACAGGTGCTTCGGGAGCAGGAGCTTCAGAAGCAGGAGTTTCGGAAGAAGGTGCAGCAGATTCAGTCTCGGGGACAGGGGGACTGATTCCTCCTGTTTGGTTTGAACGCCAGTAGTCGGAAGTACAGGAGGAACTGAATCCTCCAGCCGACTCTCAGCTTCCGCCTGATCCGGAAGAGGGACTGAATCCTCTTGGTGGATGGCACGGACGGATTCTTCGGGTAGCAGGATAGGTTGGGCTTCCTGTTCAGGAGATGTTTGCTCTTCAGAGGTGACAAGAGGGACTGATTCCTCCTATTGTTAATCTTTGGCGGCTTTCTGTTGTGGGGGAGGGGACTGTTGTTTGTCATATGTCCCCTGATCCTGTAGGTTTAGGTGATTGGCCATTTGTCATTCCCTGGCCTCTTTACGGCTGATCCTCAGACTGCCCTGTAGGGCATCACGTAACAACAGACAGACAATGAAACACAGCCTGAACATCACTCTGTACCCTCGTCGTTATGCAGCTCTAGTGGTTGTTTTCCTGCTCTCCTGGATCCTGAACATACACAAATGTTCACCCCCAAAGGGGTTAGCACAACGATGCTAGTACAAGTACGATAATCATATAACAATGATTTAATCAACAATAATCATGACAAATTTCTCCAACGAGAAAATAATAACAACACATATCACATTATAACAGTCTCAACATACTCATGGTATTCCAACGATCCAGTGCACACAGCTATAGATTCCCATGATGATCCCGTCGGACCAAAACATGGTGGAACTACCTGTCCAACGATCCAGCGCACACAGCTATAGATTTCCCATGATGATTCCCATCGGATCAACACATGGTGGATTAATCACAACACATGTACACAGTACAATCATAATATAACCGACATAATTCGGACAATTCTAATTAAGGTACTTGCCTCGATTTGATGACAAGAATGATACTTCCATGAAAAACGGAACACTCGAAGGTTACCCCTTCGATCAATCATGTTACAAGCTCGAACCTTAAACAAAAGAAATAATATATAATTCATCTCCCGTCGCACGAATGTTAACAATCTAATTTATAATCGGAAGTTCATAAATCGTAATCTGCCTGGCTTGCTTAACGCACGCTACATATCCTATGTAGCGTATGTTAAGGCTACTTGTTAGCGTACGCAATAATACGAAGTCTAGCGTACGCTAACCATGCACTGTCAGTACCTCACTGATCAGTCGATTGACTCGTCTGATGATATAACGCATGTTACGTTCCAAGCGTAGCGTACGTTAACTTATGCCCGATAGCGCACGTTAACTATAAAGCTTAGCGCATGCTAAACATGTATGACAGTTCTTCCTTGGGCAGTCGACTGTTATAACTGTGATGAAACTTACGAAATCCTCAGTGTTTAATATACGTTATCTCCATGCATATTACGTTCATCTTATTACAAATGATCTCCCGGATTCAAACATATTCAAGATGCAAGGATACGTATAATCATCACAACACCATATTCCATCTTGATTACAATTCTCATGTGAAGTTTGGTATTCTTAAGGTCAATGCACTAGATTCCAATATCATCATTACATCCCGATTTAACCATGTAGATGAACTAACAATTCCAACTTATAAGAAAGGATGCAAATCTTCTATGATTCTTTCCTAAGTCCATTTAACAAAATTGATAACAACTTTACGTCTACGACCAATATGGTAACGTCATCAATACGGATAATCAATCTCAGAATATTTCTCTCATCATTCGACGTGGTAAGATGTTAATCATGATGTTTCCAACGATGATATCTTAAGTATAAACATTCCAACTTATAAACATGATGTTGTTTGGATAATTCATTAATAGAACTCAATATGTTGATAACATATTCCTCATATCCTTATTAACATGAATCCAAGGTAGGAGATAGTGTTAACATACTTTAAGATGAATAAAATACTGAAACAATAGGTAGACTTCAACCCCGGTTGCTTGTGTGTCACTCCAAAGTGAGTTTCTTCTTCAATGATCAAGTGTAAGTACTCTACAATCTTCAATGATCATGTAAGGAGGGTTTATATGTGTTTAAGAAGTAGGGAAGGCTCTCTGGACTTTCCAAGATATGAAGAACGAGTGATAGAATCGTAAACCAAATGAAATGGGGTGCTGTCCCTTATATAAAGTTTCTGTACGATAGCTATTTAGCGCACGCTATCGTACTGTCCTTAGCGCATGCTAATTAGCGTTGACTACAAAACTGTCCAGGTTCATCCGAGGGAATCTTATCCGGAACCATGTCTGGACGGCGCATGTGCTAGCCGCCTAGCTCAATAATTGACTGCCTAACGCACACAATTCCCCATTCGTAGCGTACGCTAGTTTTAGACGATAATGTATGTTAAGCTACATTCGCGTGAGAAAATTTACATGTTGTTATACTCATGTACAAGGATACAAATATAGGAAATATCATACTCCAATTATCGAGATCACAATTCCGAATAATACAGGGTTCAACAACAGATGAAATACACAATAATGTATCCGGATATTACATTAATAATGTTTGTCTTTATCGAATGTCGTGTTGGTACGTTAGCCTGGTAGATTCCAATGTGTGGGGTCCACGACGCTGTAATATGCCATGATCATCTTGGGGGTGTTACAAGAGTCCTTTCGGAAATAAAAGGCCCGTATGAAATGGACCATGGAAGGGGAAAGAAATAGCAAGTTCTTTCATGACTTGGTTAAAAAGAAAAGGCATAACAACCACATTCATAGCATCCGTGAGAATGGATCCATCATCATTGATTCTATGGGTATCCACAATTCGGAAATTGGATACTTCTCTATTTTATTTAAAAATGGGCCGGTTGACATCGACCAATTTGAGAGTGGGCTCATTACCAATAATATTCTTGATTGTGAGAATCTTTTTATGTGTTGCCCACCTTCCCTCGATGAGATTAAAAATATTGTCTTTGATATGGAGGGGGATAGTGTTGTCGGGCCCGATGGTTTTAATGCTAAATTTTTCCAATCTTGTTGGGAGATCATCCATGATGATGTTTTGCAGGCGTGTTAGATTTTTTGGGTGGAATCGACCTATCCCAAGCGTATTGTTCTACGTCTTTATCGCTCATTCCCAAAATCCCCTTCCCCAATTCTTGGAAAGACTTTAGACCGTTTAGTTTGTGTAATACGACTTATAAAATTATTTTGAAAATCCTTAGCAAACGGTTGATCTCTATCTTACCGAGACTCATTAATACCGCTGAATTCGGCTTCATTAAGGACCGCTTAATTACGGATAATATTCTCACGGCCTTAGAGGTCATCCATGATATCTCTAGATCTACGGCCAACACTGTTATTAAACTTGATATCGAAAAAGCTTATGATAGGATTAATTGGGGATTTCCTTTCAATGTTTTAACTCATCTTGGTTTTTTGCCTAACCTTATCAAAATGATACAACAATGTGTTTGCAATGCTCGATTCTCTATTATCATTAATGGTTCTTCGGTTGGTTTCTTTAAAAGTGAGCGGGGTCTTAGACAAAGAGATCCATTATCCCCTCTTTTTTTTATGTTGGCCGAGGACTATCTTTCTAGAAGCATTAATCTTACTTTTCATAAAACCCGACCATGTTTTTTACATTCGCAAAAATGTTCGTATTTCTCATCTTGCTTATGCCGACGACATGTTACTTTTTGTTAATGCATCCTCTAATAACCTTCAAATTCTTAAACGGTGTCTCCAACATTTTGAAGCGGTTTCGGGGCAAAAAATCAATAACGCTAAAAGTAATTTTTTAATACATAACCCGTCCCCCGACTATGTTGCTCTTTTCAATAATATCATGGGTTTTACCTTTTCGGAACTCCCCATGACATACCTTGGTGTCCCCATTTGGAAAGGTAATCCCACGTTTAATATGTTTAATAGCATTATCCTTAAAATCCAAAACAAAGTTTATACATGGAATCATCACCTCCTTTCTTTAGGAGGGAGGATTGAGCTAATTAGGTCGGTTCTCAATTCCATCATTCTTTACAGCCTTCAAGTTATCAAACCCCCAGCCAATGTCGTCTTGTTCTTTGAAAGACTTTTTAATAAATTTCTTTGGGGTTCTAATGATCGCAAGAAAAAAATGCATTGGGCTGCTTGGAAAAGACTTTGCTACCCTACCCACGAAGGAGGGATAGGGTGCCGCGATTTAAACGATTTAATCCCTGTGGTGGAGGTTTAGAACCAATAATAACATATGGTCTAACTTCCTTAGGGCTAAATATTGCAAAAGGCTTCACCCCATGGTGGCCAAAGCCAATCCTTTTCATTCTCCTAATTGGAAAAGGTTATGCGCCGTTCGTGGTGAGGTTGATAAATTCATTTTTTGGAATAGTGGTAACGCTAACTCCTCTTTTTGGCACAACAATTGGTGTGACTTTAGTCCCCTTTCTAATTTGTTTCCCACTAAATCCAAAGATTGTCTCAACAAAATTTGGAGTAATTTGGAGTGGGATGACTCCAAACTCAAGGAGGTTCTACCCCAAGGGTATTGTGATTATATTTGCTCTCTTCCTACTAATGTGATTAATATCAAACCGTGTTGGAAGATTTCTTCTAATGGAGACTTCTCGTTCAAAAGTGCTTGGGAGAAAGTCCGTCAAAGGAAGACCTCTCATTATATTCTTAAGAGGTGTTGTAATTTTGCTATCACTTCCACCATATCGGTTTTCATTGTTAGAGTGCTTAATAATTGGATCCCCACGCCCGATTGTTTGATCCGTAGAGGAATGGTGGCCGATCCTCATTGTTTTTGTTGTAACGGCGAGGAATCCCTTCCCCACTTGCTTTGTGATGGCCCCGTGGCTTGTAAAGTTTGGGACTATTTTCATTTCTTGGTGGGGTGGCCGAAACTCAACACCAATGATCTTAATCTCATATTCCCCTCTTGGTTCAACAAGGCTTTTGGTAAGACTCATATCTTTCATATCATTCCCGTTCTTATTTGTTGGTTTTTATGGTGTTGTAGGAATGATAAAAGAATGAAGCAAATCCCTTTCATAGTAGATCGTGTTTGTTCCCGGATTCGGACGTACTTAAAATCTATCAAAATCGGGGGGAAGAATCGGGTTTATTTTTTAAAAGGGGCCCATAATTTGGCGGAGATTCTCGGTTTCAAGGTCAACAACAATATTTCTTGGAAAGTGGTTAGTGTTCGTTGGTTGAAATTGCCCCCCGGGTGGGTTAAACTCAATACCGACGGGGCAGTCAAAGGGAACCCGGGGCCCGCGGCCGCCGGCGGGATCGTGAGGAACCATCTTGGGTCTCCTATTTTTTGGTTTTGGGAATTTGTTGGTGCGCAATCTAACACTTATGGAGTTGCATGGTATTTGGAGACGCCTTTATTTATGCATTGAAAAAGGCTTAGATAATATTTGGATTGAAGGAACTCAAATTAGTTCAGGAGAACACCCCCTATCCTCAGCACGTTCAAAGCTTAATCAGCAAAATTCATAAACTCATTTCTAGATTAAATGTTTGCTTTTTTCACATTTATAGGGAAGGGAACTCAGTTTCCGACTATTTTGTGAACCAAGGATGCCACCATCGAGATTATTTTTCCTCGGATGGCCATGATCTCAAGGGGAGGATCCTGTAACACCCCGAGATATTCGGAATAATTACAGCGCCGTAAACCCTTTAGGTAAGGATTTACAAGGCTAATTTAAAAGAAGTGTAAATATAATCCAATCGTACAACTGAAGTTCAAATACAGATTTGATTCAACCGATCAAATGAGTTAACTTATACAACCATATCGAAATGACCTTATTAAAACAGACGTACTCGAGTACTGAATGAACCAAAAAGACAAATCACAATAACAATAAACATCAACCACATCACTGAGCCTTTTCATCGTCCTGTCGGAACTGTGGTTGCTTCCCCGCTCCTCGGCTACCTGAACATCAAAACAATGTCCACCCCCGAAGGGGTTAGCAAAACAATGCTAGTACAAGTATCATAATATATAAATCATCAATGAATCATAAACAAGCAAAACGGACTTCCGTCACTGGAATCCAACGATGCGAATCCTCACGATTCCATCAACATAGTACAGGGTAATCCAGCGATCCAGAGCCCTTGGTATAGATCCCCATGATGATCCCGTCGGACCAACGCATGGTGGAAAACCCGTCCAGCGATCCAGCGCCCTCAGCATAGATCCCCACGATGATCCCGTCGGACCAACGCATGGTGGACATTCGATCCAGCGCCCTCAGCATAGATCCTCATGATCCCCTCGGATCATTTGTACCATAAATCAATCAATTATGCATACATTTATGCATTTCCATATGTTCATCAATACGAACAAATAACAACGAATACAACAAGAAATTTCAGAAATACATCTCATATTTAACAACATGAACAAAACCACAAGCATGATCAAAGTTTCAATATAAATCGAACTCGACATATGATACTTGCCTCGGAAATGGCAAGAAATGAAATACTCCAACAAATGACACGCGTCCGTATGCCACCGCCCCTCGATCGTCCCCTATGCAAGGCTCGGACCTAAGAAATAATAAAGAATTCCTCTCAAGTCGTACGAACGTCTAATAATCCGGTTTACGACCGCAAGCTCTAAAAATGCATTCTGCCTGAACTACTTAGCGCGCGCTACGTACTATACGTAACGTGCGCTAAAGCCTGCCCGTTAACGTACGCAAATGACAAGGTTTAGCATGCGCTAGCTGTGTACTGACAGTCTTCTCTGAACAGCCGACTTCCCTGCCTGATGATATAATGTACGTTACGTATCCAACGTAGCGCATGTTACTCGTTCCCGATAGCGCACGTTAATATATACATCTTAGCGTGCGCTAATCGTGCATGGCAGTCACTACTGGGTAAAACTTGAGCTAAAAGTGATGAAAACTCAAGAAATCCCCAGTGTTAATACAAGCCATCTCAGTGTGTATCATGCTCATACGGTTTGTTACTGATTAAACGACCACAAGATACAAGGGTACGTACAATCATCACAACACCATAATTCATCTTTGATCTTCAAGAAACATCCTAAGTCCAATCCATTTCATGTCCCAAACGTATGATTCTATCATGTCAAAACATAAGAACTTGATGTTCTCCCCATATCGGTCATAAACAGTTTTGAAGATACCTGAATACGTTTAGGAGTCCAACACTAAAAGGGTTCAATGGATCATACGATGAATAAGTGCCGAAACGTCGAACATCTCCTTCTAACACATGATGATCGACTATTAACGAATCTAAATGACTAGATAAGCATAATCAAACGTCCTTAGAACACTACTAATATTGGTGAAGAATCACCTACCTCAAAGTAGTGAAGAGCAAGGAGGAAATCGAAGCAATCCAACGTCGAAGGCTTGAACACCAATCCTCAATGATCTACAATCTTCAACACGAGCTAGGATGCTGAGGGGAAGTGTTTAGGATGTAGAGAGTAATATTCTAAGTATAAGGATTCGGATGTTGGAAGAGAAAAGACTGAAAATACGAAAAGGATGTTGTCCTATTTATAGAAAATGGTTATTAGCGCGCGCTAGTCCATACTCGTAGCGTGCGCTAACGTCTTACTGACTTCACTGTACTCAGCACTTAGCGTGCGCTATTCACATGCCAGTAGCGTGCACTAAGGCGTTGACTTGGCTTTTCCCGAAAGCCTTCTAGGTTCATCCCGACACAATCCGACCAAGATCCCCGGCCTGATCTCACCTACCACACGTCTCAATCATATTGACCACGTATAGCGTGCGCTAATGATCTTTTGTAGCGTGCGCTATGGATCCATTTTAGCATACGCTACACATAGAAGATAGCGTGCGCTACATGCGCAGAATCACAAACTTTAAATCACATTCATGAAATCATACGCTCAACATCACCGGATTATGAGATACGGAGAATGATACTCAGATTAAAGTGCAACTATTATAATATCACAAGTTCCAAATACATATCAGAAATCTCAGATATTACATCATTCCTCCCTAAAAAGAAGTTTCATCCCGAAACTTAAGATGAAAACAACTCTGGATATCTAGCCTTCATACTGTCCTCTGTTTCCCAAGTGGCCTCCTCAGCTCCATGTCGTGACCATTGTACTTTAACCAAGTGTATTGGTTTATTCCTCAATTGTTTGATCTGACTCTCGAGTATCTTGATTGGTCTCTCTTCGAAGGTGCCATCATTAGCTATCTCGATCTCGTCGAAATCAATGACGTGACTGGGGTCCGGTACATACTTCCGCAATTGGGATACGTGAAACACATTGTGAACGTGACTCAGTGATGGTGGTAAAGCCAACTTGTATGCTAAATCCCCAACTCTCTCTAGGACCTCAAATGGCCCGATATATCTCGGACTTAGCTTACCTTTCCTCCCAAAACGGAAAATCCCTCGTGTAGGAGACACCTTCAATAGTACATGGTCCCCGACGTCGAACTCTAGAGGGCGACGACGTACGTCTGCATAAGACTTGCCGACTCAGGGCGATCAGCAGTCTTTCCCGAATCAAAGCTATCTTCTCTTGAGTCCGAACTATCAATTGCGGTTACATCGATCAAGTCCGAAGAATCATCCCAGCACAGGGGTGATCGACATCTTCTTCCGTACAAAGCTTCAAATGGTGCCATCTTGATAGAAGCATGCCAACTATTATTATAGGTGAATTCAATCAATGGCAAATGAACTTCCCAATCAGTTGACCAATCCAAAGCACAGGCTCTAAGCATGTATTCTACTGTTTGTATAGTCCTTTCGGACTGACCATCCGTTTGGGGATGATAAGCCGTGCTAAAGTTGAGCTCGATCCCAAAGCCACGTGAGCGCCTTCCAGAAGTGCGACACGAAGCGACCATCTCGATCCGAAATAATGGTCTTCGGCGTCCCATGCAATCTGACTATCTCTACAATAAATACTCGTGCCAATCTCTCGGGTCCCCATGTATCTTTAATTCCTAGGAAGTGAGCCGACTTGGTTAGTCGATCAACTATAACCCAAATCATGTTCATTCCCGTTCTAGTCCTTGGCATACTGGTGATGAAATCCATCGAGATATCCTCCCACTTACACTCAGGGATCGGAAGCGGCTTTAACATTCCGGCAGGTCGCTGATGTTCAATCTTAACCTACTGACAAGTCAAACACTTCAAAACGTACTCTGCTACGTCCTTCTTCATATTCCCCCACCAGAAGTTTTGTTTAAGATATTTATACATTTTACTGCTGCCCGGGTGAATAGAATAGGGCGCGCTGTGAGCTTCCTTCAGAATTGTCCGTCTCAAACCATCATCGTCGGGAACGCAAAATCGACTCTGAAATCTCAGAACTCCATCATCTTGAATCACGAATCCTGGGGCCTTTCCTTTCTTTACTTCGTCACATAACCGAAGGATCAGGGAATCGTTCAACTGCTTAGATTTGATCTCCTCGACTAGTGATGAAGTCAGTTCCATCACATATAGTTGCCCTTGGATTCCTGGTGCCCATACTTCAATCCCTTCGCAAATCAGTTCCTGCTGAATGCTGGTTTGGGATGTAAGTGCTTCCAACACTCGAAGAGAAATAGGTTTACGGCTCAAAGCATCGTCTACTACGTTTGCTTTCCCCGGATGATAGAGAATCTCCAAGTCGTAATCCTTGATCAATTCTAGCCACCTTCTCTACCTCATGTTTAATTCTTTCTGACTGAAAATGTACTTGAGGCTCTTATGATCTGTAAAGATCTGGCAACGAGTGCCGTACAAATAATGTCGCCAAATTTTCAAGGCAAAGACCACAGCTGCTAGCTCCAGATCATGAGTCGGGTAATTAACCTCATACGGTTTCAATTGCCGAGAAGCATAGGCAATCACATTATCCTTTTGCATCAATACACATCCCAAACCCTGATTTGAAGCGTCGCTGTATACCATGAATCCATCGGTTCCATCTGGTAGCGCTAATATAGGTGCTGTCGTCAGTCTCCTCTTAAGTTCGTCAAAACCAGTCTGGCATTTCTCATGCCACGTGAACTTTTGAGTTTTCTGCAACAGATGAGTGAGCGGACGAGCAATTTTGGAAAATCCCTCTACAAAGCAGCGATAATATCCAGCAAGTCCTAGGAAACTCCGGACTTCTTTCACGTTACTAGGAACTTCCCATTCCAAGATTGCTTCGACTTTCTTCGGGTCGACCTGAACTCCGTCAGCTGATATCACATGCCCAAGGAAAGTTACTTCCCTAAGCCAGAACTCGCATTTGGAAAGCTTTGCATACAGCTGTTCCCTCCTCAAGGTGCTCAAAACCACACGCAAATGTTCAGCATGATCCTCTGCGTCCTTCGAATATATCAAGATGTCATCAATGAAGACGACCACAAATTTATCCAAGTATTCTAAGAATACCCGATTCATCAATTGCATGAATACCGCAGGAGCATTGGTATGTCCAAATGGCATCACTACAAATTCATAATGCCTGTACCGGGACCTGAAAGCAGACTTCGGTACATCCGATTCCTTAATTCTTAACTGATGGTATCCTAATCGCAAGTCAATCTTCGAGAATACCTTTGCCCATTGCAGTTGATCAAACAAGTCGTCGATCCGAGGTATAGGATACTTATTCTTGATCGTCATCTTGTTGAGCTCCCTGTAATCAATACACAGTCGGAGGGATCCGTCTTTCTTCCGGACAAAGAGAACGGGCGCTCCCCAAGGAGAAACGCTAGGTTGAATATAACCCTTCTGTGACAATTCCTCCAGTTGCTTCTTGAGTTCATACATCTCGGTTGGCACCATGCGGTATGGTGCTCTGGAAATGAGAGCGGCTCCAGGCTCTAATTCGATAGTGAAATCCACCTCTCTCTGCGGAGGTAACCCAGGTAGTTCGTCAGGAAATACGTCGGAGAATTCATTCACAACTGGAATCGATGAGAGCTCCATTCCTTCCTCTTTCCTCATGGCATAACACCAAAGTCCATGACATCCCTGCTTCAGTAATTTCACGGCTTTCATTGCTTTGATCAATTTTCCCGAGCTTCCCGGTCTCCATCCTCGAAATAAGTGTTCAGATCCGTCATCAGCAATGATAGAAATAACTCTCTTTCGGTAATCCAGAATAGCTCCATAACGATTGAGCCAATCGTCTCCGAGAATTAAATCGTCACCGTAGATGTCAACTACAATAAGATTCGATAGCCAATCTCTCCCTCCTATAGACACTGGAAAATCCCTAGCTTCTAGGGTTCCCACAATTTTCTCTCCGCTCGGTAATCCCACAACATAAGGTTCACAATTATACAAGCACGAGATTTTCAAACGATTAACACAGTTCAAAGATATAAAAGAATGCGTAGCTCCTGAATCGAACAAGACACTAACTGGTTGCAAAAGGATCTGAATTGTACCTGATGCAACAGCTGTGTTTTGATCATCCTTCTTCATCTCGTAAATACGCGGAGGAACGGACCCAGCGCTGGATGCCTCTCTCTTCCCAACATTCTGCTGCGGGAAACCGCTCTGCTGCGTCTGGTTTATACTAGTGTCCTTCGGAACCGGTACAGGAGTGCGAGTGCCAAAAGATCTAGTCGCATTCCCACATAATGTTGCACGATGTCCTTCCTGTCCACACTCGAAACAGGTCACAGCAGCGAAAGCGATCCACGTCGAATATGCCCCGCTTTGCCACAGTTATAACATTTCTTCCCTGCGTCTGAAACGGTTGGTGCTGCCCGGAACTTCTTTCCTCCTCGAGAAGGATGCGGAGGCCTCCTGGATGAATGAAAAGAGGACTGGCCCCTGCGAGGCCCACTACTCTTATTCTCCATGAAGTCGCCAGCCACTCTCTGCTTCTTTGCTTCCGTCGATTTCTCTACTGCTGCCTCCTTCATATCATAGGCCAATGCCTTGTCCTGATACTGTCGTAAAGTGGTACATTCAAATCCGGACATATATTGCTGAATTTCTGGCTTCATTCGCATGTCAAAATGAAAAATCCTCTCCGCCTCGCTCCTGACCAAATGGCGAACATAAGTCAGCTGGTGATTAAAAGTCTTAATCACGTCCGTCATAGATGCTTCTGAATTTTGTGGTGAGAAACACTCCAGAACTCGGGCCTCTCTAACTGGGCGAGGACAATACTGCGCTTCCATCATTAATTTGAATTCCGTCCAGTCAACATTATGCTCCTCCGGTCGAATGGCCTCCCACCAGTCGAAAGCCTCCCCTGTCAGAAGATACTGGGCGATCGGAACCTTTCTGTCGTTGGGACAGTTAATCCCCGCAAAAATCTTTTCTAATTCCTTCAGCCAGTGATCTCAAGAAAGCGTCTCAGCAGAACCGTCAAATTTCGGAGGATGCAATTTGATCACCTCCGTAAGCCATCTATCTCCTCGATTATCCACGTTATGCTGCTGTTCCATCACCGTCTGCATGCGATCCACAACTTGAGCAAACTGGTTTATCTGGGCAACCACCTGCTGAAGCACTCCCGGCACGTTAGGATCTGCATTATTATTTGCTGATCCCTGTTGTCCCCCAGAATGGGAATCCGTTCGGCTAGCGGTTATTTCTGGGGTAGACACCGAATCTTATTGTCTCGCGTTTCCACGTCCGCGTCCACGACCGCGTCCGCGTCCACGACCTCCTCTCAACATACTGTAAACACAAATACTCAATATCCAGGGCAAACTTTCTAAAAGTACATCCATCAATGTTCACAAACATGAATTAAATAAAACGGTAGTATTTGAGATTTAGGAAACTTACAACCACGGTCCACACGACGATCTTTGGCTCGGCGGTGATGTTACGAGCGACCAATAATCAAATAACGTAAGCAGACTCAACTAACCCATTGCCAAGATATCCATGAATCTTAGCTCCGATACCATATTCTCGTAACACCCCGAGATATTCGAATAATTACGTAGTAAACCCTTTAGGTAAGGATTTACAAGGCTAATTTAAAAGAAGTGTAAATATAATCCAATCGTACAACCTGAAGTTCAAATCTGATTTGATTCAACCGATCAAATGAGTTAACTTATACAACCATATCGAAATGACCTTATT
This sequence comes from Orobanche coerulescens, assembly GCA_033398695.1. Classification (NCBI taxonomy): domain Eukaryota; kingdom Viridiplantae; phylum Streptophyta; class Magnoliopsida; order Lamiales; family Orobanchaceae; genus Orobanche; species Orobanche coerulescens. The sequence continues at coordinate 71,029,685 of CM065816.1, read as the reverse complement.
AAAGCAGACGTACTCGAGTCTTGAATGAACCAAAAAGACAAATCACAATAACAATAAACATCAACCACATCATCGAGCCTTTTCATCGTCACAGCCGTGGTTGCTTCCCCGCTCCTCGGCTACCTGAACATCAAAACAATGTCCACCCCCGAAGGGGTTAGCAAAACAATGCTAGTACAAGTATCATAATACATAAATCAGCAATGCATCATAAACAAGCAAAACGGACTTCCGTCACCGGAATCCAACGATACGAATCCTCACGATTCCATCAACATAATACAGGGTAATCCAGCGATCCAGTGCCCTTGGTATAGATCCCCATGATGATCCCGTCGGACCAACGCATGGTGGAAAACCCGTCCAGTGATCCAGCGCCCTCAGCATAGATCCCCATGATGATCCCGTCGGACCAACGCATGGTGGACATTCGATCCAGCGCCCTCAGCATAGATCCTCATGATCCCCTCGGATCATTTATACCATAAATCAATCAATTATGCATACATATATGCATTTCCATATGTTCATCAATACGAACAAATAACAACGAATACAACAAGAAATTTCAGAAATACATCTCATATTCAACAACATGAACAAAACCACAAGCATGATTAAAGTTTCAATATAAATCAAACTCGACATATGATACTTGCCTCGGAAATGGCAAGAAAGGAAATACTCCAACAAATGACACGCGTCCGTATGCCACCGCCCCTCGATCGTCCCCTATGCAGGGCTCGGACCTAAGAAATAATAAAGAATTCCTCTCAAGTCGTACGAACGTCTAATAATCCGGTTTACGACCGCAAGCTCTAAAAATGCATTCTGCCCGAACTACTTAGCGCGCGCTACGTACTATACGTAACGTGCGCTAAAGCCTGCCCGTTAATGTACGAAAATGACAAGGTTTAGCGTGCGCTAGTATTATGCGACAGTCTTCTCGAGCATGATCGCCTGCACGATAATATAACGTGCGTTACGTATCCAACGTAGCGACGTTACTCGTTCCCGATAGCGCACGTTAATATATACATCTTAGCGTGCGCTAATCGTGCATGGCGATCCTCTGGGTAAAACTTGAGCTAAAAGTGATGAAAACTCAAGAAATCCTCAGTGTTAATACAAGCCATCTCAGTGTGTATCATGCTCATACGGTTTGTTACTGATTAAACGACCACAAGATACAAGGGTACGTACAATCATCAGAACACCATAATTCATCTTTGATCTTCAAGAAACATCCTAAGTCCAATCCATTTCATGTCCCAAACGTATGATTCTATCATGTCAAAACATAAGAACTTGATGTTCTCCCCATACCGGTCATAAACAGTTTTGAAGATACATGAATACGTTTAGGAGTCCAACACTAAAAGGGTTCAATGGATCATACGATGAATAAGTGCCGAAACATCGAACATATCCTTCTAACACATGATGATCGACTATTAACGAATCTAAATGACTAGATAAGCATAATCAAACGTCCTTAGAACACTACTAATATTGGTGAAGAATCACCTACCTCAAAGTAGTGAAGAACAAGGAAGAAATCGAAGCAATCCAACGTCGAAGGCTTGAACACCAATCCTCAATGATCTACAATCTTCAACACGAGCTAGGATGCTGAGGGGAAGTGTTTAGGATGTAGAGAGTAATATTCTAAGTATAAGGATTCAGATGTTGGAAGAGAAAAGATTGAAAATACAAAAAGGATGTTGTCCTATTTATAGAAAATGGTTATTAGCGCGCGCTAGTCCATACTCGTAGCGTGCGCTAACGTCTTACTGACTTCACTGTATTCAGCACTTAGCGTGCGCTATTCACATGCCAGTAGCGTGCGCTAAGGCGTTGACTTGGCTTTTCCCGAAAGCCGTCCAGGTTCATCCCGACACAATCCGACCAAGATCCCCGGCCTGATCTCACCTACCACACGTCTCAATCATATTCACCACGTATAGCATGCGCTAATGATCCTTTGTAGCATGCGCTATGGATCCATTTTAGCGTACGCTACACATAGAAGATAGCGTGTGCTACATGCGCAGAATCACAAACTTTAAATCACATTCATGAAATCATACGCTCAACATCACCGGATTATGAGATACGGAGAATGATACTCAGATTAAAGTGCAACAATTATAATATCACAAGTTCCAAATACATATCAGAAATCTCGGATATTACAGATCCTTGGCCTTATTTGATTAGATAAAATGTGCTTTCCGTATTTAAGATGTAAAAAAGTTTTCGATCCTTAGTTTGGCCCCATTATGGCCGTGGTTTTTTAGTTAATTTTGGGCGTGTAGAGGGGCTCGTCCTCCCTCAAATGTTTGGGCATGTAGTGGGACTCATCCTCCTACATTTTCTGGTCCATCTAATATATGTTGGTTTTTTTTTCTAAAAAAAACATATGCAAAACATGTGATTAAATGTAATTAATATTCTCATAGGTAGTTATAGGGAAATAAGGTAATACAAGCATAAAGTATGATTTGCAGTATACAACCCTAACAGAAGCACCCGAAGAAGAGCCAGAACCATAAAAAGAGCCGGATGTGGGGCAGACGGGAGACTCGAATGTTGTCGAAATGGCTGATAGCGAGTCCAATAATGATTTGATTTCTTGAACAGTGTCGTGAACCCCCATCCTAGTGATCGAGATTATTAGTAATGATGAGGAGTAGTTGTTTAGCTATGTTTATTATGGTTACTTTCCATTATGATTATGTTACGTTTCTATTCCTTTTTCAAACTCTTCAATGTCATTTATTTATATAATGAATAAATAAGCATGTTTCCTTCATTTTATTTCATTACTCTTGTGATGTGATTAGTTTATTTTTACCTGTTGTTTATTCTTCTTCCATCTTCTTTATCTCGTTTCTGGGACTGATGAGTTTCCTCCTGACTCATTGGCAGAATTATGGTAACCGAGGCAATAGAGGGGCTCCACCCACTCAGGACCAACTTCTGGCGGGATTAATCGTGCCACCAGTCACCCCCGAGGAAGCTCAGGCTTGCATAATCAATCAGTTTAATCAATTCAAACCTCTCATGTTTCTTGGTTGTGAAGGACCCACGGCAATCGAGGAATGGTTGATGAACCTCGAAAACATTGTCAATTACATGGCTTCTACTGATGCCCAAAAGATGTCTTGTGCCGTGTTCCAGCATAAGGAAGAAGCTAGAATGCTGTGGTTAGGGTCATGGAGACTCTGAACCCAGGACGAGAGAGATGCCATTACTTGAGATGCCTTCAAGGAAATGATCATGGTGAAATACTACCCAAGAGTATACATGGCTAAGATGCAGAGAGAATTTTTAAACTTGACACAAGGAGGGATGACTATGACAGACTATGAGAGTAAGTTTAACCACGTGTCGATTTACACTACATATGGTTGAGACTAATGAGATGAAGCCCAAGAAGTTTCACGATAGACTTCATGACTGGATCCTACTCCACTAAGCTGGCCATGTGAGCATGTCATATACCGAGGCTGTAGCCAGGGCAGGAGATATATCTGTCAGTTTGGATGTGGGGAAGCAAGAAAGAGAAAGAGCCCCAAACCATGTCACGTATGTTGTGAGTTGTTAATATTCCTGCTACAGTGTTGTTTGATACTGGTGCATCTTAGCTCTAGGAATCTTTGTATTATGATTGGTTGTAGAAGTAGTAAAGCTCATAGATCTCAATAGCTAACAATGTGAAGATAGAGATAAATGAACATAGCCTCTTAGCTGGCTTTCACATGGTTGAATTCAGTAATTTTGATGTTATTTTAGGAATGAATTGGTTGGACAAACATAGATCCATGGTAGAATGCTCCGATAAGAGGATAACCTTATGTCCATCTGATGGTACTAAGACCGTATTTGAGGGAGTAAGGCATTATATAACTCCGAAGGTGATCACGACCATCAAAGTTGTGAAGATGTTGAAGAAGCGCAGTTGCCAATGATTCCTTGTCAATGTGATGGGGAATACAAGTTCGAAAAATATAGTGGATGATGTTCCTATCATCAAGGAGTACCCAGATGTTTTCCCCTAAGACTTTACGAGAGCTCCACCGAGTCGTTAGGTAGATTTCTCAATCAATTTAGTGCCAGGAGCGGCACCAATATCGAAATCCCTCTATAGAATGGTGCCCAAGGAATTACAAGAGCTAAACGTGAAACTTCAGGAACTGCTCGACTCTGGATTTATCCGGCCGAGTGTATCTCCATAGGGTGAACCAATACTCTTTGTGAATAAGGAGAAGAAGGACGGAAGCTTGAGGATGTGTATAGACTATCATGAGCTTAATCGACTCATGATAAAGAAAAAATATCCACTACCTAGAATAGAGGACTTATTCGATCAACTTGGAGGATCAGGAGTGTTCTAGAAGATATATTCGAGATCCATATATCATTAACTAAAGATTAAGGATGATGATATCCTAAAGACAGCATTTCAAACCCGATATGGACACTATGAGTTTATAGTGATGCCATTTGAGTTGACTAATATTCCAGTAGTACTCATGGACCTCATGAACCGAGTATCTCAACCTAATTTGGATCAGTTGATCATCGTGTTCATAGATGACATACTTGTGTATTCAAAGAGCAAGGCTGAACATGAGCAGCATCTGAAAACAGTATTGGGAGTACTTTGCAAGAAGAAGTTGTATGCGGAGTTCAACAAGTGTAAATTTTGGCTTAACTGAGTTGCATTTATGGGACATGTTGTCATTGCCCGAGGAATTGAGGTTGACCCGATTAAGGCAGAGGCAGTCAATGATTGGAAAGTACCGAGTAATGCAAATGAAATTCGCAGTTTCTTGGGTTTAGTCGGTTATTATCGAAGATTTATCACGGAATTTTCGAAGATAACCACACCAATGACTCGTTTGACAAGGAAAAGAGAAGCATTCTTGTGGAACGAGAAATACGAAGAGAGTTTCCAAGAACTCAAAGAAGATTGACAGCCACACCAGTTTTGACTATTCCCGATCCAACGAGAGAGTTCATCATCTACAAATGGTGCATCCAAGCATGGCTTGGGATGTGTATTTATGCAGCAGGGCAAGGTAATTGCCTATGCTTCAAGACAACTAAAATTTCATGAGATGAACTACCTTACTCATAATTTGGAGTTAGCAGCGGTAGTTCATGTCTTGAAGATTTAGAGGCATTACCTGTATGGAGGTAAGTGTGAAATTTATACAGACCATAAAAGTCTGAAATATCTTTTCACCTAAAAGGGATTGAATATGAGGCAACACATATGGCTAGAGTTGGTCAAAACTACGATTGTATAATTCATTACCATCCTGGTAAAGCAAACGTAGTTGTCGGTGCACTGAGCCGTAAGGCTAGAAGAGATCTAGCCTGTATGTTGACCAAAGAGGAAATTTTAGTCAAGGAATTCACAAGAACGAACCTTGAGATAGCAATGCCATCCAAGCCTGCTGAGTTATTATTGGCTAGTTTGGTGGTACAACCAACATTGAGGGAGAGGATCAAGGAAGGTCGAGGACAAGATGACTTTTTAGTCAAAATGAAAGAATGTACTCTTTCAGGAGAGGATAAGGGTTTTAGTGTGTCTGATGATGGAACAATGTACTATAGAGGAAAGATTTGTGTGCCCAATGTTGTGAATATGATAGAAGCAATATTTAAAGAGGCACATAATACTCCATATACCACACATCCTGATAGTACGAAGATGTATCAATACCTTAAGGGGACATTTTGGTGGGAAGGTCTGAAGACAGATGTGGCAGACTTTTTCATAAAGTGTATAGTTTGTCAGCAAGTGAAGGCAGAATACCAACGTCCCTTTGCATTACTTAATCGCTTCATATTCGGGAATGGAAATGGGAACATTATGATGGACTTTGTGGTAGGTTTGCCTCAATCGGAAAGAGGGAACCATGCTATTTGGGTTGTTGTGGACTGACTCAACAAGCCAGCTTATTTCATCGCAGTCAAGATGAATTTTTGCATGGATAAGTATGCTCAAATTTACATTAGGGAGATTATAAAGTTGCATGGAGTGCCAGTCTCTATAATATCAGGCATAGATACCCTTTTCACATCGTGTTTTCGGGAAAGTTTGCAAGAAGCTTTAGGAACACACTTGAATTTCAGTACGACTTATCATCCTCAGACTGTTGGTCAGTCTGAGAGGACTATTTAGATTTTTGAGGACATGTTGCGAGCATGCGTGTTAGACATAGGCAATAATTGAGAACGACTTTTGCCTTTGATAGAATTTGCTTAAAACAGTTATAAGTCGACGATTGGTATGGCGTCGTACGAAGCCTTATTTGGTAGGAAGTGTCGGTGACCACTGTATTGAGACGACGTAGGTGAAAGAAAAATCTTGGGTCCCGTGATAATGAATAGACAGTAGGTGTGGTTGATAAGATTCGAGAGAGAATCAAGATAGCATATGATTGTCAGAAGTCTTACGTCGATAAGCGTAGGAAAGATCTTGAATTCCTTGTTGGAGACAAGGTATTCTTGAAGGTATCTCCTACCAAAGGAATTATTCGCTTTGGTTCGAGGAGCAAGTTGAGGCCGAGATATATTGGACAGTTTGAGATTCTTGAACGAATTGGAGAGTTAGCTTACCATTTGGTATTGCGCCCAGAACTTTTAACCGTGCACAACGTTTTTCATCTATCATTGTTGAGGAAGTATGTGCACGCCTCATTCTCAACAACATACTGACTAATAGCGGTGTATCGCAATCAAAAGAAGCCAAGAAGATTGGCCAGCGCAAATAAATTGGAGGAAGCAAGCCCTCCGTATTCAACAGAGACAGATTTATTGAGTCAAGACCCTATGTCAAGAATCTGCCCCTTTTTGCTGATCCCAGGGACACCACTTTGAAGTCCGGAAGTGAGGAGACATCCAGGAAGAGGAAGAGATCTCACAGCAAAACTCCCCTTGCTGTCGAGATGCCGAAAAGGAAGCTAAGGAAGCTTTCCAAAGCTAAGGCTGCAAATATTACAGCGATCTCTGTCAACGCCCCATCATCGGCGCAACCCACTGTACAAATCCCATAGGGCGCAACCCCCGTGGAAGAGATGGCTGCTACTATTCATACAGTAGATCCCGAGCCTTTGGCGGCAATGACGGATAGTCAGCTATTTGCCAACATTGAAGGCTCTGGCGAGTCGGCTGCCCCTTCAGAGGCAGATAGGGTAGTGTATTCTGTTTCGGTTATGAATTCGTGATCGTTTAAGTTGGTTTGATCAGACTTGTGGTTAACCGACATATTGTTGAGCCGTTGGGTTTGTGAATTGGTTTTATCGATTGTTGATTGTTGTCGAACTTGTTGTTTATCGAATTACTAGGTTGAGAATATTGATCGGTGATTATAATCGTGTGTTGCGGTCGAGTTTGAGGATGTTCGTGAATTGCTTTGGTCGGGACCGAGGAATTTGTAGACGACGGCAAGGAATTGGTAACGGCTCCATCATCGTCGTGTCGGTATCGAGGTAAGTTATTACTTGCTCAGTTTATAATATTTAATGAATGGTTTCTGTTTCATTCATGTATTATTCGTATAGCAATGTTTATAATCGTAATCACAGGAGATTTGGGATTATAAATTGTATTCGAGTTTTGGGAATCTAAATCATAATGTATATGATTTACTTTTGTTATTGGTATACTTATATATCGAGGATATATTGTGATAAAGATGAAGATATGAATTATCTACAATCCGTGATATTTTGGACCGTCGAGTATTGAGGATTATGGTTCGTGATGGTTTAGACATTGAGATCGTTCTCGAAGGACTCGGGGCAAGTACTCTAATCATTTTATCATTTGTGTCGATCATCTCGTGATACATTCGTGTATCGTTGTTGTCATGCATTTGTGCATTGTTGTTGTCGTGTATTGTGTACTGTTGTTTTGTGCAGTTGTGCATTGTTGTCATATGTTCACCTCGTGTTGATCTGACGGGATCATCTTGGGATCTATGCTAGCGTGCGCTGGAACATTGGACGGGTTTTCCACCTCGTGTTGATCTGAAGGGATCATCTTGGGATCTAGGCAGTGAACGCTGGATCATCGGATTACCCATATGTTGTTTTTGTGCATATGTATATTATGGATTTGCCATAAGTATACATTGTCGTTATTGTTGTGATCATATTGACGTTGTCATATGAGTATGCATTTGTAGGTCTTGTGTTAGGACCATGTCCGTATGTTGTGTTGATCTGATCTCGGATTAGACTGACGTGATTGCAATGGTGTTTTGTATCTTGAGGTATGTTCCGTATTTCCTTGGTACTTGTCTTTGATGGACAATCGATTATCGTATTGAAAATGTCGACGTTATCCGATGGATTGAATTGGCCAGAGTTGGTATAATTTCCGTATCGCGAGTTATGATAATGTTTTGAGAACCTTGGGTATTGTTGAGATACCGTACAGATATTTCGGTATTATCTTATTATGTTGTTAAGGATACTAATCATGGATTTACGTAAAGTTACGACGGTAAGATTACATTGGTCGTATTCTTACTTAGTATTTCCATTGATATGTTTATATTTTGATGCACCCGGTAAATGTATTGTTTGATTCTGGAGCTACTCATTCTTTTATATCGTTGTCTTGTGTGAATCGTTTGGGCCTAGACGGTCTCTCTGCATGCGAACCTTTTATTGTTGGGCTGCCAAGTGGGGAAAGGATAGTTGGGGATCGAGAGATTGCCAATTGTCCTGTAACCATTGGCAGTAAAGATTGGTCCTCCGATTTGATTGTGATCGATATGATGGGAGAGGATTTAATCCTCGTTGATGATTGGTTAAATCGGCATGGAGCGATAGTAGATTATCTTCGGAAAATAATTTCGATAATCGCGCCGGATGGTACTGAACATGTTTTTGAAGGGCATAAACCTGGTACTTCTGGGAAGATTATTCGAGCCATGAAGGCGATGAAATTATTGCGACAAGGTTGTACCAGTTATTGGTGTTACGCGTTGAAGTCGGAAGTTGGCGAGGTACAGTTGCCCTCTGTTCCAGTTGTGAATGAATTTCCATATGTATTTCCGGATGATTTGCCGGGATTGCCACCACATTGTGAAGTGGAGTTCGTCATCGAACTAGAGACCAATGCGGCGCCAATATCCAAGGCACCGTACAGAATGGTCCCATTGGAAATGCTAGAATTGAAGAAACAATTAGGTGAATTGTTGGACAAAGGTTATATTCGGCCTAGTGTGTCGCCATGGGGTGCACCGATATTGTTCGTATGAAAGAAAGATGGGTCCTTAAGGCTATGTATTGACTATCGTGAGTTGAATAAACTCACTATCAAGAACAAGTATCCGTTGCCAAGAATAGATGATCTATTTGACCAATTACAAGGGGCTACGGTTTTCTCCAAGATTGACTTGAGGTCAGGATATTACCAACTGCGAGTTCGAGATTCGGATATCCCCAGGTCAGCATTTAGAACGAGGTATGGGCATTACGAATTCATAGTTATGCCATTCGGTTTAACAAATGCTCCGGCGGCATTTATGCAGCTTATGAACAAAAACTTTATCGAATATCTCGATAAATTTGTGGTGGTGTTTATTGACGATATCTTAATCTATTCTAAAAGTGAGACGGAGCATGCAGAACACTTGAGGATCGCGTTGAGTATTTTGAGGGCTGATAAGCTTTATGCTAAATTTTCTAAGTACGAGTTCTGGCTTAGAGAAGTTTCTTTTCTGGGACACATTATATCACCCGATGGTATTCGAGTAGACCCTCAAAAAGTTGAAGCAGTCTTAGCTTGGGAGCCTCCACGGAATGTTGAGGAAGTTCGGAGTTTTCTGGGATTAGCGGGCTATTATCGTCGATTTGTCGAAGGATTCTCGAAAATTGCTCGACCGCTCACCCTATTATTGCAGAAAACTCAGAAATTTGAATGGAGTGATGAGTGTCAGAGGAGTTTTGATGAATTAAAGAAGAGGTTGACTTTGTCTCCGATCCTAGCCTTACCACAAGGAACGGAGGGTTTCGTTATTTATAGTGATGCTTCTAAACAAGGATTGGGATGTGTATTGATGCAAAATGAGAGAGTAGTGGTTTATGCGTCTCAACAATTAAAGCCATACGAGATGAATTATCCTACTCATGATCTTGAGTTAGCCGCTGTGGTGTTTGCGTTGAAAATTTGGAGGCATTACTTATATTGTTCTTCTTGTCGAGTGTATACGGATCGTGATGGACTCGTCATCCTTCATCATGAATAACTCGTCGTCATGGAGAAGCTTATTGATTTCTTTCTTTCCATGATCGTACCATGCATGCAGACACTAGTGAGTCTCCTGTTATGCATGCATGTGGAGATGCTAATAGATGTTATGATCATGTAAGGTGCAAAAAGCATAATACAGATCAGTCATACAATACAATAGAATACTCTAAAGATATCATCAAGTTCAAGAACTAGTTATACAAACAATATTATGTTTATGCATTGTAGTTGCAGGTGGATTTCTACTTATCTTGATCGGGTAATACCCTTACGTTTATACCAATAGGATGCAGTTGTGATGATATATCTTCAAACCCTGTTTCAAAGAATGTGTTTAAAGGATTTACATACCACACGCAAGGTTTAACTCTCTTCGTATCGAAAGGATTTATCACTTCCTATGTAGACGCATAACTGGTGTTCTATGTATTTCTGTCTGTTTATCGACATATACCAGCCCATTAACCAATCACTTTTGGACTTATAATTCATTAATGAATCTATTAGTCTCTGTTTATAAAGTTCATTCAACTCTCACAACTTAAAATTCCAAGGTTTTATAACAACACTTGATTAAGAGAGTTTATCAAAGTCTTGTCATAATCAGATTTTGTTTTGCTTATAACCACTAGAATATAAGTTGGATTTACACCAATTTTTGGCATAATATACCTAAGATATTTAAGAACAAGTATATTGAAACTCCTGTACCTGAAACATACGGATCAAGTAACATATACCATTAATTCCAAAAGGTGGCAGAATTGATTCCTTTATTGCCTTAGTGAGTTTTAAGCCTTATAAATCCATATTTAACACAAGGGTTAGCCGTGTATGAATTCTTAATATCATTATAACATGTCTAAGAACATATACAATCTCTCACACCTTCGAAATAGCTAAGAAACATATCAAGAACAAGGAAAAAACAAAGGAAACTCACCTTGATTGTTAAAGGAATTGAGGTGTTGATGTTTTGATGATTTCTTCTTGAATTTTTGATGAATTTTCGAAGTGGGGAGCTTCTTGTTCATGTCCAGACTGTAACTCAGGGTTTAGGGTCGTATTTATCCATCAACCAAGTGTGTTAAGTCGGTTATAAAGGTGAAATATCCAAAATACCCTCGAATGACTACTAGATACTAGGTTTGAAAGAATTGATTGATTCAAGTAGTTATGATCCGGTTATTGGAATGTTTGAACAGGTTCCTGATATTGACCTCATTTAGGGTATGGATTATCTTTGAAAGGGTTTAGTAGAAGTTTAGGGTGTATTTTTATTGCTAAAACTCGATTACTCATGCGAACAATGTTGAAAATGCTAGTGAAGGAGTTTATTGTCAAACTTCCTAAAACTTCACAAATGCGACACTGTAGATAAGAATGGAAGGTCTCATTTATTGAAAAAGATATAATTAATACAATAAACTAAAAGATAATTTTAATTCCTACCGCAGTTGGAACGAATTAGGTATAGACAGATCACAGTATTTTACCACCGTTACCACATGCAATCACAGATTCCATCCTATAGGGTATTGACAAGAATCAAGGTACTTGACATGTGTTAGTATATTAAATGATGGTTATTCACTTGAATCATCAATCTAAAGTGACCCAGTACACACGCCGACTAAAATCTCGAGATAAGCTAGTTAACCTCCAATAGACACGTTAGTCACACCTTTATGACTTCTAGGCTTACCACGTGTACTTAGAGTTTTATAAGATCTTTACATATATTTTATTTTCTTATTAGAAATACTATGAATAACATAACTTAGTCCCGTAACATATACCACGATTGTGTTTTAGACTTTAGTTCAAATGTTTAGCACATTTCTATGTAGTGAAATTAACTATAAGATCAACTGAACCATGAAACATCAAGTAATCCAAATAACACATAATTAACAACTTATGCATGAATCATATTGACCAAGTGAGTAGTGTTAGGCTCGGGTATCACATCCTCCCCTCCTTATAAAAATTTCATCCCGAAATTTAACTTACCTAAAAAGATCAGGGTATTTAGCCCTCATTTCATCTTTTCTCTCCCAAGTGGCTTCTTCTACAAGTTGATTTCTCCACAACACTTTGACTAGTGTCACTTCTTTATTTCTGAGTTTCTTTACTTCTCTTAGTAAGATTTGTTCCAGTATCTCCTTGTAACTCAAATCTGCCTCCAGCTCAACTGGTTCATTCTTCAGAATGTGGGATGGATTCACAATGTATTTTCTTAATAGAGAAACGTGAAATACATTGTGTATCTGAGACATTGATGCTGGAAATTCTAGTCGATAAGCCACTTCACCAACCCGTTCAGTAATAGGGAATGGCCCAATGTATCTTGGACTCAGTTTTCCTTTCTTACCAAATCTCATTATTCCATTCATTGGAGAAACTTTCAGGAATACTCGATCACCCAAGGCAAATTCCAGTGCTCTCCTTCTGGTATCTGCATAACTCTTTTGTCTACTTTGAGCTGTTCTCATTCTTTCTGTGATTAGTGAAACTGCTTCCGTCATTTCTTGAATCATATCAGGACCTAAAACTCTTCCTTGACCAAGCTCATCCCAATGTATTGGTGATCGACACTTCCGGCCATACAAAGCTTCATAAGGAGCCATTCCAATTATACTCTGACAACTGTTATTGTAGGAGAATTTAATTAGGGGTAAATGTTTACTCCACTGGCCTTGAAAGTCCATAACACAGGATCTGAGCATATCTTCAAGAGTTTGTATAGTTTTTTCTGATTGCCCATCCGACTGTGGATGATAAGCAGTGCTGAAAGACAAGTGGGTACCCAATGCTCTATGCAAGCTCTTCCAAAAAGCTGATACAAATCATGAATCTCTTTCTGATACAATAGATAATGGAACCCTATGTAGCCTCACTATTTCCTGTATATAGAGTTGAGCATAGTGATCAATGGAGTATTTCGTACAAACTGGAAGAAAGTGAGCATATTTTGTCAATCGATCAACTATAACCCAGATAGAATTGTGTCCTTTAACCGTTCTTGGTAAACCTATCACAAAATCCATCATAATGTCCTCCCACTTCCATTTTGGAACAAATAAAGGTTGCAAGGTGCCTGCTGGTCTTTGATGCTCTGCTTTTACCTGTTGACATGTTAGACATTGCTCCACATATTGTGCAATATCTTGTTTCATACCTGGCCACCAATAGTGTAATTTCAAGTCTCTGTACATTTTGGTTGCTCCTGGATGTACTGAATATGGTGTTTAGTGTGCCTCTAGTAATATTTCTTTGCGAACATCTTCAAAATTAGGCACACATAAATGATTTCTAAATCGAATAATACCATCTTCTGACCATTAGAAGTCTGATGAGGTTCCTAATTTAATGTTCTTCTTTATTTTCTCTAACTCTTGATCCTCTTTTTGACCTTGCTGAATTCCATCTATTAAAGTAGGTTGAAAGGTTAATGCTGATAATTTTGCTTCCAGCCATCCATGTTGGATAATTTCTACATCTATATTCATCAAATCGCGTAATTCTGGCTTCTGGATCAAGGTCATGGCCGCAATGGATTGTGCTGATTTTCTGCTTAGGGCATCTGCTACTACATTAGCTTTACTAGGGTGGTAGTTGATGACACAGTCATAGTCTTTAACAAGTTCTAACCATCTCCGCTGTCTCATATTCAATTCTTTCTGAGTGAAGAAATATTTCAGGCCCTTGTGATCAGTATAAATTTCACAGTGTTCTCCATATAGGTAATGCCTCCATATTTTAAGTGCAAACACCACCGTAGCAAGTTCCAAATCACGTGTCGGGTAGTTCTTTTCATACTCCTTCAGTTGTCTAGATGCATATGCTATTACTTTACCATTCTGCATCAATACACAACCCAGACCATTCTTTGAAGCATCACTGTAGACTTTAAAACCTCCAGTTCCCACTGGAATGGTCAAGATCGGTGCCGATCTCAACCGCCTCTTCAGTTCTTGAAAGCTTTGTTCGCATGATTCTGTCCACTTGAAGGAAACATTCTTTCTAGTCAATTGTGTTAATGGAGAGGCAATCTTGGAGAATCCCTCTACAAATCGAAGGTAATATCCAGCTAGACCAAGAAAGCTGCGTACTTCTGTAGAATTTGTGGGTTGTGGCCAGTTATTGATTGCTTCAACTTTGCTTGGGTCTACTGAAATCCCTGATCCAGATATAACATGCCCCAAGAATACCACTCGGTCTAACAAGAATTCGCACATTTTAAACTTAGCATATAACTGTTTCTGTTTTAAGACTTCTAAAACTTTCCTTAGATGCACTGTATGGTCTTCTTTTGTCTTCGAATATATGAGAATATCATCAATAAACACGATAACAAACTTATCCAAGAAGTCTTTAAACACTCTCTTCATTAAATCCATAAATGCTACTGGGGCATTTGTTAGGCCAAAAGGCATCACCAAAAACTCATAGTGTCCATACCTCGTACTGAATGCCGTTTTTGGGATGTCTTCTTCCTTTATCCTTAATTGATGGTACCCTGATCGTAGATCAATTTTGGAAAATAGATATGCGCCTTGAAGTTGATCAAACAAGTCATCAATTCGAGGCAAAGGATACTTGTTCTTGATCGTGACTTTGTTGAGCTCTCGATAGTCTATACACATCCTCAAGGAGCCATCCTTCTTACGAACGAACAATATTGGCGCTCCCCATGGCGAATAACTAGGCCTAATGAGGCCTTTACCTAACAGCTCTTGCAACTGGGCCTTTAATTCCTTTAATTCATCTGGTGCCATTCTGTATGGTGACCTTGATATTGGTATCGTTCCTGGCTGCAAGTTAATTACAAACTCTATTTCACGATCTGGTGGCAGTCCCGGTAGATCATCAGGAAACACTTCAGGGTATTCTTTCACCACTGGTACTTCATTGACATTCGACTAATCTTGCTTTTCAATGCTCATTACACTTACTACATAGCCTTCACAACCACTGTTTAATAGACGATGTGCCTTCATTGCTGAGATTATTGGAAATCTAAAATTCTTACCATCCCCGACAAAATAAAAAGGTTCTTCCCCAGGTGGTTGGAGTGTCACAATCTTTCTCCGACAGTCAACAGTAGCATGATATTTTGATAACCAATCCATACCCAAGATTATGTCATAGTCATTAATGTCCAACACAATTAAATCAGCATAGAGTTCCCTATTTTCAATAGGAATACTACACGCTCGTATGATCTCATTTGATTGTTTTGGATCTCCAGAGGGGGTAACTAGATTATAACCTACCTCAATTGTTTCTCGTACTCTACCAAGCCTTCTCACATACTCGGTAGACACAAATGAATGTGTATCACCATGACCAAATAATACTGATGTTGAAATACCAAAGATAAGAAGGTTACATGTGATAATAGATGGATTAGCTTCAGCATCTTCTCTGGTTATGGTGTAAACTCTAGCTGGTACCCTTTCCTGCGCTTTGGCTTTTGTCTTGTTTGGGCAAACGTTCGCCATATGTCCAGGTTGTCCACATGAAAAGCATACTTTATAACCCAATAAGCAAACTCCACTATGTTGTTTTCCACAATTATGGCATGCCGGTAATGGTACAAAGGGTCTAACCCTCTTCAGACTTCATACGCTTATTTGGATCTCCTTTTTCTTACCCCTTTTTAGATGGAAAATCAGCCTTTGGATTCTGAGATTGAGGTGGCCTCTTCTTTTCATTCTTAAACCAGCACTGGCCTTGTCGTTGGACAAATTGCCGCCGAACCTATTGTGCTTGTCGAATCCTCAGTTCTGCCTGTTCTGCGACCAATGCTCTCTCAGCAACTATTGAATAAGTCATTCCTTGAATTCCTGCCATGCTGACATCTCTATATAGCTCCGATCTCAAGCCTTAAAGGAACCTCTCCACTTTTAGTGTTTCCGTGCTAACCATATGCTCAGCAAACCTGGACAGCATTTCGAATTTACAGATGTAGTCTGAAACCGTCATGCTTCCCTTTTTCAACTGTATAAATTCGTTCATCTTCATTACACGAACAAGAGCTGTAAAGTACTTATTTCTGAAGAGTTCCTTGAACTTATCCCAAGTCATTGTTGCCACATTTTCAATAGCGCTTATCGTATCACACCAATGACCTGCACTGCCCCGTAACATGAAGGATGCACAAAGTACCTTGTTCTCTTCAGAAACCTTACTATATTGGAACATGTTTGTTAGGAGTATGCCCTCGAATGCCGCTCAGAGGTTGTTGAGTGAGGGCATTGTACTTGTAATTATGTAAACCATTTATATAAGGCAAATGAATGTTTCTTTATTTACTGGTAGTTACTGGCATTCCTAACTCGTAAATAAACATATAGAAACTAGTCCATGTATTTGAGAGCAAAACGTTCCACTCCTTATTGGATAAGGGGTCGGCACTGGAAAGGTTATAGCTCAAATACTTAATCGTTCGCAAGTCGATGAAACTTGACTGGGCGTTAAGTTTATGTGAAGACTTTTATGACGTGTTCTTTGACATGGAGAGTGCATGTCGAACACTAATGGTTAGTGGGAGCACACGTTATAGGTATGCTAATTGGATTAGTATACTCGAACCGACTCACCCTCGATTTGTCACATGGATTTCACTCCGGGACAGTCAATGACGGAATCGAAAGGTTGTGATAGGTATTCGTGAACCTTCGACTTGAGGATTTAGTAGGGATGTGCTTGTGACGTCAAGATTTTCATTAGAGTAGTTCGACCCTGTAAACCGGAAGGCGGGGGTCAACCTCGACGTGCATCTTGACAGGCAAGTAGCAGGTCCTACTGAATACCAAGATAGAATTCTTTCTCCCGTTAGTGAGCGGGTTATATGTCCTATGCGGTTATTGGCAGATGAGATCATAAGTCTTTGGCCAAAGCATTGGAGCTAGTTGTATTAGATACAAGACAGCTCGATGATCTCGATTTGCATTAACGCATGCATAGCGTCAAGTACAGATATGGTTTGACTGACCGTGACCCTATAACTTGATCGGTACATTTGAAAGAAGGGTTTATACGTATACTGGTATTCACGACAGAATGGTTCTTGAATGATCCCAATCATTCGTTCTCGATCGAAGTACAGTGTAGGCCACCAGGCTGGCTAGGTGGTGCTACTACTCTTTGGTTCCTCCCATTGCTGACTGAGACGGACCTACCGAGTCGCGCATTAGGATTGACAACGGAATGAATCGAGCTAATTCTCTCATTATGAATATTTGATATTGGATATCTAATTTTGGAACATTGGATGTTTAAATCGATTTATTGGATAAATTGATTTACGGCCTAATGAATTAAATAAATTACTGGGTGATTAATTTAATTCATGAATATAATTATTTCTTGGAGAAAATAATTATGTTATTTTGTATTTGATATGTTTAATTAATTGGATTAATTAAACGACATAAATACATCGGAACGGAATAGGAGTTTATCTGTTTGGACTCACGGGAGTCCGAAACGAACCGAACTCGACCGTTTTATAGCATGGGCCAACCCCCCACTTATTACCATGTGTGTGTATTGACTTGTCCCCATCATGGTTTTAGAATCTCATGTGATTGAGGGGACAAGTATCATATACATTATATGGGGAATCAAATCATGATATATGTATTTGTTTTCATGTGGGTTGAATAAGAATATATAGAAGACTTTGATCTCTCATCCTTACAACACTTCTTGGCATTTACGTATCATTGAGTTTGAGAGAGAGAGAAAATTGTTTTCTCTTTAGTCATCTTCTTCTTCAACCTTGTTCTTGTTTTTCTTAGAGAAAAATATCAAGACATAAAGAGAGAGTAAGATTAAAACACTTAGAGTGTAGTAATCTTTACATATATAGCTTCATCACCTAGCTCTAGCCGTATCCTCGGAGGATAGCAAGGTGTTGTCATTCCGTTCGTTTCTCCGGCGCGTGGCAAGTAGAGATGCGGTGCTTTCGGCGTTGGATCGTTCAAGAGCTTGGGGAATAGCTCAAGAGAAGGTTACCATTTAATCAACGGACTTCGAGGGTTAGTTTCTTACGACTCTTGCTTTTCGCTTATATATTCGTATATACGTAGCTCGATCGATCCTCGTAGGGATTCGGATCGAATTAATTTTCGTTTTACCGCTTCCGCTGGGCCTTTGTTTTAGGCACCGAATCCCAACAGTGGTATCAGAGCGTAGGTCTTGCGATCGTATATACGATATTAGCGTTTGGAATGCTTGATTAGATGATGAATGATTTGGAATCATTTTAGTCATAATCGTGGTATATATATTTTTACGTTCGTTGTAGTTATATTTTTCGTAAGTTTATGTCTAAATATAAATCTTAATTTCTTGGAAATATGATATATATTGAAGATATGAATGTTGAAAAATATTGATATTGGATATCCGGTCGAAAATCGAGCTCCGAATCGTCGTCGGACGATTTTTCGGACAAAGGCGAGTTCTTTGCCAGGTGGTAGGGCCGTGTGCGGTGACACGGGCCGTGTCGAGTCCCGGCCATCGCCAGACCCGACCGTGTCGAGACACGGGCCGTGCCCGGCCGCACTGCCGTCGTGATCGGCCATGCGAGCATGTCTGCAGGCATGCCGGCAGCGACTTCGGCCATGGCAGCCAATTTCGCCCGGCTCGATTTTTCGTGTATTCTTGAAAATTAATCTCCCGCATGTTAAATTGGATTTAATATGATTAAAATGATTTATGGTATTTCATTTTATAAGGGAAATTTGATTAATTGGAATATTTATGGTCGTAGAATTATTTTGAACGTTATCATATTACCGATTGTGTGAATCGATTGGATCGGTTCGAATTGTTGATTGGATCAATGTATCTCTACGCTTTCCATTTATATAGTATTTATTGGATGAATGTTTTTTGAATGGGGATGTGGTTCGTGGACTTAGATTTGAATCGTTCGTTTTATTCGATTGGGTTGTAAAGGCCGTTTTGAGCCTATTTATTTTACTAGAAATGTTTGTATCTAGGATGCAATTTTCAATGTAAAATTTATATGTAATGACGAAGACCGGAGGAAGATCCATTTCGAGAAGACGAAGATTCAAGATGAAGACTTGTAATTAGATTACGAAGTTTTTGTTTTCTAGGAACGGTCCATGAACCACATGGTGGTAGCAACTAGGTTGTGAATGGTTGTTTCATATTGTATGAATGCCACAAACGCGCTAATATGATTAATGTGCAAAGTGCAACGTAAATCGCGAAAATCCTCCCACAATAAATTATTAAGTTTATAAGGTTTCAAGGTTTTCCTTCCCTCCATCGAGTTTTCGGGAAATTGAAATTCAAACCGGATGTGCTATGCTTCCGAGTTATCGGGGTAGTCGTTCGGGGAGGACGGATAAATTACCGGGAGCGCATTGGATGCCTTTCTCATGGAGCAAATTTTATCCCTAGAAACCTGATAGGTTGCCGTATAAGATTCAATTGTGAAACTGATTTGCGTAGATGGTATAAACTTAACTTGTTCACGAACCATAGAAACCGTATAGGTTGAGGGGAGTGAACAAAGGGAAAAAGAAGATCGAATCATCCATTAGATGGGTTGGTGTTGGACACCACTTTATGAAAATTAATAGACTAGAAACCTGTTCGGTTGCCCTCTATTAAGATTTATAAAGAACTCGATCACCACTATGAAGTAGAGCGACGATACTTCCGGATTACACATGGGAGTGTGTTATTCCGATAAAAATAGTGGGAGTTGGGTAACAAGAATAGAAAAGACCTTAATTCTATACTCAGAACATAATATAACAAGTCACTAATTAATCTGTTATACTTAATGCAGACATAACTCAATATGACAATGAATCCACTCGCAATTCTACTCGAAAAGAACACCTTAATGGGACCTAACTTTGTGGATTGGCTCCACAATCTGATGATTGTCCTAAGTATAGAGGCATTGGGATACGTCTTGGAGACGGACATTCGGCGCCTCTGTGCGGACCCGAGCCAATCAGAAGAGATTGAAAACCACGAAAAGTGGGTTAAGGATGACGTGAAAGTCCGTGCTTATATGATGGCTTCCATGTCTAATGAGCTTCGAGAGCTCATGAGAAAATGACTTACGCTAGGCGATTCTATCTCACTTAACCGAGCTTTATGGTGAGCACAAGTGAATCGCTAGATATGAGATATCCAAGCAACTGTTCGGTGCAAGGATGAAAGAAGGTGAGAAAGTCGGGAACACGTCCTCAAAATGATATCCATGATCGAGAGATTGGAGGCTCTTGATTTTAAAATGGATACTTCTCTCCAAGCCGACCTTATCCTACAGTCTCTCTGATTCCTTCTCACAGTTTGTTATGAACTTCAATTGCAATGAGATTGCATGTAATTTAGTTGGGCTAATGAACAAGCGGTGACCGCTCGATCTCGGATGAAGACCCCACGGATGAAGGAGTCTGCACTTGTGATTTCTTACGGACTTCGGAAGTCTAAGAATAAGAAGAAAAAGACCAAGAAGCGGACTGGAACACAAGCTAAGGACCTTAAGGGAAAGGGTAAGGCCCCGATGGTTCCAAAGAACAAGAAGAAGAAGGATGCTTGTCTCAAGTGCGGTGAGCTGGGCCACTGGGCTAGAGACTGTCCGATTCTTCATGGCACTTCAGGTACAGAACTTTTAGTTTTGGAAACAAATTATTACGCTCCGTATTTTCTACTTCTTGAATCTTGGATTCGGTGCTAGTTCTCATATTTGTACCGTGAATCAAGATCTGGAACAAAGTAGGAAGCTTGGAGCTGGAGAAGTCATGATCACAGTCGGTAGCGGGCATAGTGTCGAGGCAACCGACATAGGATCACTTCTTTTGGGTTTAGAATCCGGCTTTGTTTTGACTTTAGAAGATGTACTTGTTTTGCCCAATGGGCACAAAAACATTGTATCCATTCTGGTCATGGACCGAAAAGGCTTTTCATTTTTCATTGGTGATGGTTCCTGCAAAATTTATTTTAGAAATAAACTAGTGGGTACTGCTACATTGTTGAATGGATTGTATCATCTAAATCTCAGCAACAAAGTAGTAGTGAATACTATGACTAGAAAATGTGGTAGGGATGAAACCAGTCAAGTTTTGAAATGGCATCTTAGACTTGGTCATGTTGGTCAGACCAAGGTTTACAAGATGGAAAAAGATCCCTTTCCTACTTGTGAATCTTGCCTTAAAGGCAAAATGACTAAGTCCCCCTTCACAGGGACTTTTGAAAGAGCCGC
This sequence comes from Orobanche coerulescens, assembly GCA_033398695.1. Classification (NCBI taxonomy): domain Eukaryota; kingdom Viridiplantae; phylum Streptophyta; class Magnoliopsida; order Lamiales; family Orobanchaceae; genus Orobanche; species Orobanche coerulescens. The sequence continues at coordinate 71,008,129 of CM065816.1, read as the reverse complement.
TGATAAACTGGGATTAATCCATACCGACGTATGTGGTGCTTTGGAAGCAGCACGTGACGGATATCAATATTTCATTACGTTTACAGATGACCATACTAGGTATGGTTATGTATACTTAATGAAACATAAATCCGAGGCCTTTGAGAAATTCCAGCAATTCAAGGCCCTAGTCGAGAAACAAACTGGTAATCATATCAAAGCACTTCGGTCGGACCGAGGTGGCAAGTATATGAGTACGGAGTTTGATGAGTTTTTTAAGGAACATGGAATAGTTTCACAACTAACACCTCCAGGTACTCCTCAGTTAAATGGTGTGTCAGAAAGAAGGAACCGGACCCTGTTGAACATGGTCCGTTCCATGCTGGGCTATACTGACTTGCCGATTTACCTGTGGGGGTATGCACTGATCGCCGCGTATATCTTGAACAGATGTCCTTCTAAATCCGTTCCTAAAACTCCACATGAGATGTGGGAAGGAAGGAAACCAAGTCTTAATCATATTAGGATTTAGGGATGTCCCGCTTATGTCAAGAAGACTAAGGTGGAAAAGTTGGAAGCTAGGTCTGCGAAGGGATGTTTCATTGGATTCCCGTCTGGGACGATGGGATATCTATTCTACATGCCCGAAGATCGAAGGATCGTTGTTGCTTTACAAGCACACTTCCTGGAAGATGAGTTCATTCAGGAAGGCGGAGCAGGTAGAAGTATTTCTTTAGAAGAATACAATGAAACACCTCGAGAGACACCTGTGCAAGAAACTAGAACCGAACTTTCTGAAACACAAGTACAACCACCTCGTAGGTCTAGCAGGGTGTCTCATTTACCTGATAGGTATGGGCTTGTGCACTCGGAGGAGCTGGGTCTCCATGAGGTTCCAAGTGATAGCCAAGAGACCGACCCGACGACCTATGACCAAGCGATGGTGGATGTAGACTCCGCGAAATGGCGTGAAGCTATGGAAGCTGAGATAGACTCGATGCATGTAAATCAGTGCGGACTCTAGTAGACCGTCCCTAGGGCATAGAGCCCATTGGGAATAGGGGGATCTACAAGAGAAAATCGGAGGGTGATGGCAAGGTTGACGCCTATAAGGCCAGACTTGTGGCAAAGGGTTATACCCAGAAGGAAGGGATCGATTACCACGATACCTTCTCGCCCGTAGCCATGATCAAGTCTATTCGCATGATGCTTGCTATAGCTGCCTACCACGATTATGAGATATGGCAAATGGACGTAAAGACGGCTTTCCTTAATGGATTCCTCGAGGAGGAAATCTATATGGAGCAGCCTAAAGGCTTTGTGTCTGAAGTCGATATTCAGAAAGTGTGCAAGCTTCAGCGTTCCATTTATAGACTGAAGCAAGCGTCGCGTAGTTGGAACCTTCGTTTTGACGAGGCGGTCAAAGAGTTTGACTTTGTGCAAAATGAATAGGAACCTTGTGTATATAAGAAAGTTAGTGGGAGCAAGATCGCATTCTTAGTAATATATGTAGATGACATTCTACTAATAGGAAATGTTGTAGGAATGCTCAGTTCTGTGAAAGCTTGGCTTTCGAGTAATTTCTCCATGAAAGACTTGGGAGAAGCAACCTATATTCTTGGTATTCGACTCTACCGGGATAGAGCGAAGAGAACAATAGGCCTTTCCCAAGCCTCTATATAGATAAGATCTTAAAGTGATTTAAGATGGATGATTCCAAAAGAGGGTTCCTACCGATGCAACATGGAATAAAACTCACCTTGAAGATGTGTCCTCAAAGTGAGGAACAACGCAAGGAAATGAGTAATATACCATATGCTTCGGCCGTGGGTAGCCTTATGTATGCTATGTTGTGTACAAGACCTGACATTGCGCATGCTGTAAGCGTGGTGAGTAGGTTTCAGGCAAACCCAGGTAGGGAACATTGGACTGCTGTAAAGAACGTTCTCAAGTACTTGAGAAGAACGAGAGATATGGTTCTTATGTATGGCGGTGGAGATTTGGATGTGGTGGGATTCACTGATTCGGACTTCCAAGGACTGAAGGACGACTCGATGTCCACATCTGGCTACATATTTACTCTTAATGGAGGAGCAGTATCTTGGCGTAGTGCCAAGCAAAGCGCGACCGCGATTCCACTGTCAGCCGAGTATCAAGCGGCCTCGGAGGCTTCCAAGGAAGGGTTACGGATTAAGAAGTTTCTAGGAGAACTTCAAATGATACCATGTCTTTGAGTGCATTGTCATGCTGCGACAACGACGGAGTCAGAGCACGTGCCAAGGAGCCGAGGTTTCACAACACCAAACATATTGAGAGGAAGTATCATCTCGTAAGAGAATTTGTTCGCAAGGGATACATTGTCTTGCATAGAGTAGACTCGGCCGACAACGTCGCCGATCCACCGACCAAGCCACTATCTCGGACTAGCTTGGAGCGTCATCCGGAGAACATGGGTATTAGATACCATAGTGTGTGGCATTGAGTGCAAGTGGGAGATTGTTAGGAGTATGCCCTCGAATGCCACTCGAGGTTGTTGGTGAGGGCATTGTACTTGTAATTATGTAAACCATTTATATAAGGCAAATGAATGTTTCTTTATTCTTGGTAGTTACCGGCATTCCTAACTCGTAAATAAACATATAGAAACTAGTCCATGTATTTGAGAGCAAAGCGTTCCACTCCTTATTGGATAAAGGGTCGGCCTTGGAAAGGTTATAGCTCAAATACTTAATCGTTCGCAAGTCGATGAAACTTGGTAGGCGTTAAGTTTATGTGAAGACTTGTATGACGTGTTCTTTGACATGGAGAGTGCTGCCGAACACTAATGGTTAGTGGGAGCACACGTTATAGGTATGCTAATTGGGTTAGTATACTCGAACCGACTCACCCTCGATTCGTCACATGGATTTCACTCCGGGACAGTCAATGACGGAATCGAAAGGTTGTGATAGGTATTCGTGAACCTTCGACTTGAGGATTTAGTAGGGATGTGCTTGTGACGTCAAGATTTTCATTAGAGTAGTTCGACCGTAAACCGGAAGGCGGGGTCAACCTCGGCGTGCATCTTGACAGTAAGTAGCGAGTCCTCGAATACCAAGATAGAATTCTTTCTCCCGTTAGTGAGCGGGTTATATGTCCTATGCGGTTATTGGCGAGATGAGATCATAAGTCTTTGGCCAAAGCATTGGAGCTAGTTGTATTAGATACACGGCATTTCGATGATCTCGATTTGCATTAACGCATGCATAGCGTCAAATGTGATATGGTTTGAGTGGCCGTGACCCTATAACTTGATCGGTACATTTGAAAGAAGGGTTTATACGTATCTTGGTATTCACGACAGAATGGTTCTTGAATGATCCCAATCATTCGTTCTCGATCGAAGTGCAGTGTAGGCCACCAGGCTGGCTAGGTAGTGCTACTACTCTTTGGTTCCTCCCATTGCTGACTGAGACGGACCTACCGAGTCGCGCATTAGGATTGACAACGGAATGAATCGAGCTAATTCTCTCATTATAAATATTAGATATTGGATATCTAATTTTGGAACATTGGATGTTTAAATCGATTTATTGGATAAATTGATTTACGGCCTAATGAATTAAATAAATTACTGGGTGATTAATTTAATTCATGAATATAATTATTTCTTGGAGAAATTAATTATGTTATTTTGTATTTGATATGTTTAATTAATTGGATTAATTAAGCGACATAAATACATCGGAGCGGAATAGGAGTTTATCTGTTTGGACTCACGGAGTCAAGCGAACCGAACTCGACCGTTTTCTAGTATGGGCCAACCCCCCACTTATTACCATGTGTGTGTATTGACTTGTCCCCATCATGGTTTTGGAATCTCATGTGATTGAGGGGACAAGTATCATATACATTATATGGGGAATCAAATCATGATATATGTATTTATTTTCATGTGGGTTGAATAAGAATATATAGAAGACTTTGATCTCTCATCCTTACAACACTTCTTGGCATTTACGTATCATTGAGTTTGAGAGAGAGAGAGAAAATTGTTTTCTCTTTAGTCATCTTCTTCTTCAACCTTGTTCTTGTTTTTCTTAGAGAAAAATATCAAGACATAAAGAGAGAGTAAGATTAAAACACTTAGAGTGTAGTAATCTTTACATATATAGCTTCATCACCTAGCTCTAGCCGTATCCTCGGAGTATAGCAAGGTGTTGTCATTCCGTTCATTTCTCCGGCGCGTGGCAAGTAGAGACGCGGTGCTTTCGGCGTTGGATCGTTCAAGAGCTTGGGGAATAGCTCAAGAGAAGGTTACCATTTAATCAACGGACTTCGAGGGTTAGTTTCTTACGACTCTTGCTTTTCGTTTATATATTCGTATATACGTAGCTCGATCGATCCTCGTAGGGATTCGGATCGAATTAATTTTCGTTTTACCGCTTCCGCTGGGCCTTCGTTTTAGGCACCGAATCCCAACAATGTTTTCTATAGTCCTTAGCCAATCCCCTGCTTCTGTAGGATCCACTGTGCTCTCAAATGTTGGGGGATTCAACTTCCTGAACCTTCCTCCATCTAATTCAACTTGTTCTACTCGAATTAGAACTTGTGGACGTCATATTTGGATCTTGTGTTCTACCCCCATCACTACCTTCTGTTCTTGTTCTCGGTATTATTTTCTAGTTATGACTGAGCCCTATATCATATGGTCAATATAATTCATGAAATATGAGTGCACACAAATAAAACAACACTTACTGGATTTGCTATTCTCCACATGCTCTAAGCTTGTGTACATGGACAGTCTACAGGGCTCCGATACCACCTGAAACACACCCACACAACTACCTAACCTAACCTATCTTATATCATATTAGTACTTATAAATTATGGTGAAATTTTGGCAAAGTTTCCCCTAAACTAGTACCTATCCCAAACCTACGACATAAAATCAACACAAGTATCACGCAGAGACATCTAGTCTCAATCCGGATCAAACTCATGACATCAATATCCCCGTAGCTATGACTACAAGAGATTAGTAAACAACAAAACTTCGAGCTTCCCAAATCAATCCCTTATTTATTTTGCATTACAATATTAAACAACCTCACAGGTTACACAACATACTAGGTGAACTTAAAGTACCCCTCACACCATCAACGACACTCGAACACATGAGTACATTACTACAATATATATTTATAAAACAAGGTTCAGAAACAAGAACTAAAACATGTTAAGCCCATGGTGAAGCCCGACAGGCCGTCATCCATCTACGTCGACCCTCAGCAACAGTGGAACTCCAACCCATCCAGCGAGGGAACATGCTCAAGCATCAAGATCACCTACAATGCATAAACTACGTGAGCTAAAGCCCAATAAGTAGAAATCATGCATGTATCATGTCTGATGCAACATATGAGATATGATCATCAATGAGAATCTCTCAAAATCATTTTATTATCCTTGGGCCTGTTGAACCACGTACTAAGCACCGGAACGAGCTCAATATCTTATCATATCATAAGGCATGCACCTACCATGCCAGATATATAAGGCATGCATCTACCACACCAAATATATCGTGAGAACATGCATCTTAAATGTCTCACACATCATCTAAGCACACATATATTGTGCTAAACATATTATAAAAGCATGCATCTACCATGCCTCGGTGCTCTAACAGCGGCCAACAAAACATTTTTCTTTCTTTCCATGATCGTACCATGAATGCAGACACTAATGAGTCTCCTGTTATGCATGCATGTGGAGATGCTAATGGATGTTATGATCATGTAAGGTGAAAAAATCATAATACAGATCAATCATACAATACAATAGAATACTCTCAAGATATCATCAAGTTCAAGAACTAGTTATACAAACAATAAGATGTTTATGCATTGTAGTTGCAGATAGATTTCTACTTACCTTGATTGGGTAATACCCTTACGTTTATACCAATAGGATGTGGTTGTGATGATATATCTTCAAACCCTATTTCAAAGAATGCATTTAAAGGATTTACATACCACACGCAAGGTTTAACTCTCTTCGTATCGAAAGGATTTATCACTTCCTATGTAGATGCATAACCGATGTTCTACATATTTTATGTATGTTTATCGACGTATACCAGACCATTAACCTATCACTTTTGGTCTTATAATTCATTAATGAATCTATTAGTCTCTGTTTATAAAGTTCATTCAACTCTCACAACTTAAAATTCCAAGGTTTTATAACAACACTTGATTAAGAGAGTTTATCAAAGTCTTGTCATAATCAGATTTTGTTTTGCTTATAACCACTGGAATATAAGTTGGATTTACACCAATTTTTGGCATAATATCACTAAGATACTTAAGAACAAGTATATTGAAACCCCTGTACCTGAAACAAACGGATCAAGTAACATATACCATTAATTCTAAAAGGTGGCAGAATTGATTCCTTTATTGCTTTAGTGAGTTTTAAGCCTTATAAATCCATATTCAACACAAGGGTTAGCCATGGATGAGTTCTTAGTATCATTATAACATGTCTAAGAACATATACAAGCTCTCACACCTTTGAAATAGCTAAGAAACATATCAAGAACAAGGAAGAAACAAAGGAAACTCACCTTGATTGTCAAAGGAATTGAGGTGTTGATGTTTTGATGATTTCTTCTTGAATTTTTGGTGAATTTTCGAAGTGGGGAGCTTCTTGTTCATGTCCAGACTGTAACTGAGGGTTGAGGGTCGGCTTTATCCATCAACCAAGTGTGTTAAGTCGGTTATAAAGGTGAAATGTCCAAAATACCCTCAAATGACTACTAGAGACTAGGTTTGAAAGAATTGATCGATTCAAGTAGTTATGATCCGGTTCTTGGAGTTTTTGAACCGGTTCCTAGTAGATATTGACCTCATTTAGGGTATGGATGATTTTTGAAAGGGTTTAGTAGAAGTTTAGGGTGTATTTTTATTGCTTAAACTCGATTACTCATGCGAACAATGTTGAAAATGTTAGTGAAGGAGTTTATTGTCAAACTTTCTAAATCTTCACAAATGCGACACTGTAGATAAGAATGGAAGAACTCATTTATTAAAAAATATATAATTAATACAATAAACTAAATTATAAGTTCAATTCCTACCGCAGTTGGAACGAATTAGGTATAGACAGATCACACTATTTTACCACCGTTACCACATGCAATCACAGATTGCATTCTATAGGGTATTGACAAGAATCAAGGTACTTGACATGTGTTAGTATATTAAAGGATAGTTATTCACTTGAATCATCAATCTAAAGTGACCCAGTACACGCGCCGACTAAAATCTCGAGATAAGCTAGTTAACCTCCGATAGACACATTAGTGACACCTTTATGACTTCTAGGCTTACCACGTGTACTTAGAGTTTTATAAGATCTTTACATATATTTTATTTTCGTATTAGAAATACTATGAATAACATAAATTAGTCCCGTAACATATACCACAACTTTATTTTAGACTTTAGCTCAAATGTTTAGAACATTTCTATGTAGTGAAATTAACTATATGATCAACTGAACCATGAAATATCAAGTAATACAAATAACACATAATTAACAAGTTATGCATGAATCATATTGACCAAGTGAGTAGTGTTAGGCTCGGGTATCACAAATTACCTTAGAATAGCCAATCGATAACAACGACACCTCGACAGTCCCAATTTAATACATCGATTACCTTAGAACGGCCAATCGATAACAACGACTCCTCGATAGTCCCAATTCAATACATCGATTACCTTAGAACGTCCAATCGATAACAACGACTCAATGGATGGGAAATGGCCTCGACAGTCCCAATTTAATACCTCGATTGTCTTAGGATGACAAATCGATAACAACAACGATAACCGGTGCCTCGGCGCCTTAACCGGCCACCGAAGATAGAAATGACAATTGAATATGTCAATGCCTTCAATCGAAAAATACAATATCAATAGAAAAACACTGATATCAATAAAAACGATCACAACCATATCTCAATGAAACATCGATCAACAACAACAATTGATACATCGATACCGCGAACTGGCTATCGACAACAACATTAACAACAATTATCTCAATGCCTTGAGCCGGCCATTAACGAACAACAATAACATTTGGCATAATTGTATTGTTTCGAACAATTCCCTAATATCAACAAAATCGTGAAGAGACTACATCTCGAAATGATACGACACATTCATACACATACAAATAACATTAATCTCATTGACTAGTACAAGTATAAAACTTTCCTCAAACCGAAGGCGATGAAATCCTCCTACGAACGACGAACGGCGTCCTCCGATAATTACAAACACTCGAACAACCTTGAATTAAATACAATTTATTCAATAACGCAATATCAATAGAAAGCAACTGCTATAGCAGGGATGATATTGTCTTCTTCCTTTTCATCTACCAGGACCAGCTCAGTTGACTGAGCTGTTGGTTCTTCAATTAGAGTTTTAGCTGGGATAGAGGTCACATCAGGTATCTCAGCGGTTGGAATCTCAACTATGTCTTCATATGAGGACTCGGTTGAGTAATCAACTAGACTTTAAATATTTTTACTGTAGCTTTCGATGATGAATCTACAGTGATGACTTCCTCCTTTTCAGGAGACATCATTTTCCTAAAATAATCGTAGATTGTCACTTTCTTCATCATCCTCAACTTGGAAAGGTGCAGTCATTGGTGGTTCCTCAACAATAGCTAACTTTTCAGTTAGGAGTTGGCTGCAGTAATTTCAGCTGGGGTTAGTTGAGTTGGGGGGATATCAGATGAGTCTCGTAAGGTAGCTATTGTTGATTCCACTTTTGCCTCATTCTCGAATTCATATGCCAATTTATATGACGATGTGTCTATCTTCATCTTTGCTAACATTTCTTCATCTCGAGGTTGCTGAGTTGAAAAAGCCGCCAGTGCAGCTTGGTCCAAATGCCCAAGGCACTTGTTGATGTGGAACTTTTCTGATCTGCCTTTGGATATTCCCAAGTTCTCGAGAATCCAGCTAATTGTGTACCATAAGTCAGCTTCGGGTTGAATTTCTTCTTGGCACTGTCCAGTTGACTTTGTTCACCTCCTTTACTAACTACCCGAAGATATAGTCAGGCCAGTTAATTCTCTAACTTTGCATCATTTCCCCCATCACCGTGTATTGATATGATCAAAGCTTCCAGACATGCCCATTACCATCTTGTTGGTCATGTCCATTAAGAATCGGAATTCCTTCTGGATGTCTGCTTTTTTTGCGGTGTTTTTCAACTTGCTCGGCTGTTTTGGCAGTCTCATCCATTGCCAGATATCCAAATGATCCTATTTGAGGGACGCCACTGCTATTCCATGATTCTTTAATCCGAATGCATCAGCAATAGTTTGTTGTTTGACGATGATGTTTTTGCCAAATTTTGAGCTTTGTATGCCCCATTCAGTCACTTTAGCTTCTTTGAAGAAACAAATAACCGCTTCCTTGTAGAGTTCGGGAGGGTTGTTGCACAGATAATGATAAATACCATTTTTCTTCATCTTTGGGATCAGGTTCGCCATTAGGAGAGTGTTGTTAGACTCCAGAAGTCCGATAAAGTCTACCACAATGTTGAAAATAATTTGCTCCTTCACGACCTTCAGATTGATATTCTTCAAATTAGTTGCAGAATCCATTTCTGTAGTTAGAAAGTGTTTTTAGTGTAGAGAAGAGTTCAAATATTTGCTATCAAAAATTTAGGGTTCTTGCTCAGAAATTGAAGACGATAAGTTCTTATCAGTAATTTTAATCGTTTTATATAATGAATGTCGTGAAGTTAATTTTAATGAATATTTAATTCTGAAGTGGTGGTTCGACTTTTCAGAAAACATGCGGTAGTGTTTTGACAACATGGGGTAGATGTGGTGTGTTGCATATTAACCCACATGTGTTTTTTAAATAAAATAAAATAATGCTACTTGAATTAGGAACTTAGCTCGTTGACTATTTGACTTCTCATCCAACTGCATTTTAATCTTGGCTGAGTTTCTGATCATCTAGGTTTTTTCATCCTGGCTGAGTTCTTGTATCAGCCGTGTTCTTCAATCCTGTCTTAGATTATGATCAGCTAGGTTCTTCAATCCTGGCCGAGTTTTCTGCATCAGCTAGGTTCTTCAATATTGGCTGAATTATCTACATCATCTAGGTTCTTCATTCCTGACTGACTTTTCTGCATCAGCTAGGTTCTTCAATCCTGGCTGACTTTTCTGCATCAGCCAGATACTTCATTCCGAGTCTAAAAGTCCAATCTCTACTTAGTTCAAGGAATCTTTCTTTTGGAAAAGGCTTGGTGAATATATCTGTTACTCAGTGATGACTCTTTCTACTCAAACTCTTTTGTTGATCACATGGTCTCTGATAAAGTGATGCTTGACATATATGTGCTTTGCTCTGGAGTGTAGTACTGGATTATTTCTAATAGCAATTGCACTATTGTTGTCACACCATATTAGGACCTCATTTGCTATTATGTTGTAGTCTCTTAGCTGTTGTCTGATCCATAGAATTTGAGCACAACAGCCGCCTGCAGCTAGGTATTCTGACTCAGTTGTAGATTATGAATTGGAGGTCTGCTTTTTGCTGAACCATGATATCAGCTTGGTTCCAAGAAATTGACATGTTCCACTTGTGCTTTCCTGTTGATTTTACAACCTATAAAATCAGCATCAGAATAGCCTAGTAATTCAAAATTGTCATCTGTAGGATACTATAATCCAACACTGATTGTGTATTTTAGATATCTAATTATTCTTTTGGCTGCTTCCAGGTGGGACTGCTTTGGCTTGGATTGAAATCTTGTGCACACTCCAACTGCATATGATATGTTTGGTCTACTTGCAGTTAGGTACAGTAGTGAACTTAATCCTATGTAGTGAGTTGGGTTTACTGAGATGCATTCATCATCTGTGTTAATGTGCATGAATGTGCTCATGGGTACTCTTAGGGGTTTGAATGACTCCATACCAAATATTTTGATCAGCTCCCTTGTGTATTTGGCTTGGTTGACGAAGATACCTATTTCAACCTATTTGACTTGTAAACCAAGAAAGAACTTTACTTTACCCTAACCCAAGCGGGGGACCATGAGGCGAACAGGTCATGCTGGAAAACTTACCTCTAGATCGAGGGTGAGGTCGAGCCTCTTGGGGGGTACTCAGGACAGGGGACAATCCCCCTCTTCCCTTGGGGAAGCAAAAAAGAAAAAAAGAAAAAGAACTTTACTTTACCCATCATTCTCATTTCAAATTCTCCCTGCAAGATTTGAGAATTTTTCACATAATTCAAGGTTAGTTGATCCAAAAATGATATCATCCATATATATCTGAACTAGCAATATGTGGTCTTCATGTTAAATTCTGAAGAGTCTTGTCCATCTTTCCTTTGCTAATCCATTTTTCACAAGAAAAATGGATAGTGTTACATACCAGACTCTTGGTGCCTGTTTGGGTCCATATAAGACTTTCAACAGTTTGTACACCTTGTCTCCTTCGACAAATCCAGGTGGTTGTTCAACATACACTTTCTCTTCCAGTACTCCATTGAGGAAGGCACTCTTCACATCCATTTGATGCACCTCTAATTTCTTAAAGGCTGCATAGGCAAGAAATGGCCTAATTGCTTCGAATATTGATACTCGTGCAAAAGTTTCATCAAAATCTATTCCTTCACCTTGAGCATATCTTTTTGCAACAAATCTAGCTTTATTCTCAACAAAAGCTCCATCTTCATCACATTTGTTCTTGTAGGCCCACTTGGTACCAATGACTTTCTTGTGGTATGGTCTGTATACTAGCTCCCATACATTATTCCTTTCCATTTTGTTTAGTTCTTCTTGCATGGCATTCACCAGAGTGTAGTCATCCAGGGCTTGTTCTGTTGTTTTGAGTTCCATCTAAGACATAAAGCACGAGAACATGGTCATTCTTGTTGGGTATTTAGATTTTCTGGTTTTGACACCATCAGTTAGGTTCCTAATGATTTGTTGATGGGATGGTCTTTTAACCATTTGGGAGTTTCATTCAAGTTCTGCGTTTGGTTGAGGGTCATCATTGTTTATTCCCCTGAAGAATTACCCAAGGGGCTTGATATATCCATATATGCTTAAGCTAGGTTTTGTTGAACTGCAGTTGAGTCTGGTTCAGCTAAGTCTTGTTGCTCTGCAACTGAGTCTGGTTCAGATAAGTTTGATTCAGCTGAGACTGGTTCAGCTATGTTTGGTGAACCTGGCTAATCTTCACTAGAGTCTCATCAGCTGAGTCAATCAATCTTGTGTCTTTCACAATGATTTCTTCTAGAATGGTGGCTTTGAGCTTATTCTCTATTTGATCCACCCATTTTCGATACTCAGCAGTAGATTCATCAAAGACAACATGAGGTGTTTCTTACACAACTAACGTTCTTTTGTTGAAGACTCTGTATGCTTTGCTTATTTGAGAGTATCCTATAAAGAGACCATCATCAGTTTTAGCATCAAAAGCATTCAGTTAGGTTTTGTCATTATTGTGGATGAAACAATTAAAATCAAAAATATGAAAATAAGCAACGGTTGGTAATCTGCCATTCCAAACCTCATAGGGAGTTTTACAGTGTCTCCCTACAATCATGCTTTTGTTCTGTGTATGACAGGTTGCGTTGACATCTTCAGCCCAGAACCTTTTGGGGAGATCAGCTTCTCAATCATTGTCTTAGCTACTTCCTTGAGGGTTCTGTTCCTTCTTTCAGCCACACTATTTTGTTGTGGTGTTTCTGATGAAACTTTATGTTGGATTCCATTCAGATCACTTTATTCAGCTATAGCTTTGTTGAGAAATTTCCTTTCTTTGTCTGATCTGATCTTTATGATAGATAGAGATTTCTCATTTTGAATTCTCCTCATTAGCTCAGGCAACTTTGTTAATGATTCACTCTTCTTGTGAAGGAAAACTATCCAAGTGTGTCTTTAGTAGTCACCTATGACTACTAAGGCATGTTTTCTTCCACTTAATGTTCTTGGCTTAATGGGTCCAAAAAGATCCATGTTAAGTAGTTCAAGGACTCTATTGGTTAGAGTGGTAGGTTATATTGATTTGAATGAAGCTATGGTCTGTTTTCCTTTCTTGCATGCATCACAAAGAGTATCCTTCTTGAATATATTCCTTCTGGGAGACCTATGACTAGTTTTTGTGAGCTTAATTTGTCGAGTGCCTTGAAATTTATATGGCTTAATCTCTTGTTTCATAACCATCCATTTCCATCTAGAGTTTTTGATATGAAGCATGCATTGGGTATGCCTGTTTTCCAGTCTATCATATAGACATACCTTCTTCTGTAACCTTGTAGTTTAACTTATTTGGAGTTCAATCATCATACATTTCCATTTGGTGAAGACGACTAGGTTGTTCTCATCACAGGATTGGGTTATGCTTAGGAGATTGTACTTGAGTCCTTTGACATACTGTACTTTTCTTATGACAATGTTTCCTCTGTGCAGCTTCTCATGTCCTTTGGTTTGTCCACAAGAGCTATCTCCAAAGGTTAAATCTGGGCCTCTTTCCTTGGTATAACATGACAATATCTTTTTGTTTCCAGTCATGTGTCTTGAGCACCTAGAGTCGATTCTTCACCTTCCTACTGGTGATTCTGTGACTGCTGCACAATAATCCTTCCACCATTTCTGCAATCATGTAAAAGAGATTTAGGTACCCAGATCTGAATGGGTCCTCTAGGGTTAGTAGATTTCTGGAAGAAGTTATTTCTTCTTTTGTTATGAGAGTTGATCTAATATCTATTATAAATGTGCATTGTTATTATTATTGTATCCTCTATATGGATTGTGCACATGATAAGGTATATGATGTGATTGGTGTGAACCATGGATAAATCTTGGCTGAGACCAGTTATTAAAGTTTTGAGGTCTCCATACTTGTGACTTTGAAATATTGGACTACCTTGAGATTTCCATCTACCTTTCCCTTTCTGAGGTCTGTTTTGTGGGAATTTTTGGTTGTAAAACGTTTCTTGAAAGTGTCTAGACTGTTGATATTGATTGGCCATGGCCTAGCCATTTGTCTTGGTTGCTGCCCTAGACTGTCTTGGCTGCTGCCTACATATTCTTGGCTACTGCCTAAACTTTTCACTTGACTGCTGCCTATTTTGCAAAGTCTCAGCAGTTTGCACACTGGTTTCTCCCTTTACAAAAATAGTTTTTTGAAATTGAGGGAGTATTAAGATCATATCCAAGACCTCACTTCAAATATAAAGGTATTTGGTTAGTGCAGACTGATGAAGATGGCAAGGTTGACGCCTATAAGGCCAGGCTTGTGGCAAAGGGTTATACCCAAAAAGAAGGGATCGACTACCACGAAACCTTCTCACACGTAGCTATGATCAAGTCTATTCGCATGATGCTTGCCATAGCTGCCTACCACGATTATGAGATATGGCAAATAGACATAAAGACGGATTTCCTTAACGGATTACTTGAGGAGGAAATCTATATGGAGCAGCCTAAAGGCTTTGTGTCTGAAGTTGATATTCAGAAAGTGTGCAAGCTTCAGCGTTTCATTTATGGACTAAAGCAAGCGTCGCGTAGTTAGAACCTTCTATTTGACGAGGCGATCAAAGAGTTTGACTTCATGCAAAATGAAGAGGAACCTTGTGTATACAAGAGGGTTAGTGGGAGCAAGATCGCATTCTTAGTACTATATGTGTATGACATTCTACTAATAGGAAATGATGTGGGAATGCTCAGTTCTGTGAAAGCTTGGCTTTTGAGTAATTTCTCCATAAAAGACTTGGGAGAAGCAACCTATATTCTTGGTATTCGGCTCTACCGGGATAGAGCGAAGAGAACAATAGGTCTTTCCCAAGCCCTCTATATAGATAAGATCTTAAAGCGGTTTAAGATGGATGATTCTAAAAGAGGGTTCCTTCCGATGCGAGATGGAATAAAACTCACCTCGAAGATGTGTCCTCAAAGTGAGGAACAACGAAAGGAAATGAGTAATATACCATATGCTTCGGCCGTGGGTAGCCTTATGTATGCTATGTTGTGTATGAGACCTGACATTGCGCATGCTGTAAGCGTGGTGAGTAGGTTTCAGGCAAACCCAGGTAGGGAACATTGGACTGCCATAAAGAACGTTCCCAAGTACTTAAGAAGGACTAGAGATATGGTTCTGATGTATGGCGATGGAGAATTGGATGTTGTGGGATTCACTGATTCGGACTTCCAGGGACAGAAGGACGACTCAATGTCTATTTCTGGCTACATATTTACTCTTAATGGAGGAGCAGTATCTTGGCGTAGCGTCAAGCAAAGCGCGACTGCTGATTCCACTTGCCAGGCTAAGTATCAAGCAGCCTCGGAGGCTTCCAACGAAGGGTTCTGGATTAAGAACTTTCTGGGAGAACTTCAAGTGATACCATGTCTTTGAGTTACTGTTCATCTTGCGACAACGACGAGTCAGTAGCGCAGGCCAAGGAACCGAGATTTCACAACAGCACCAAACATATTGAGAGGAAGTATCATCTCGTAAGAGAACTTGTTCGCAAGGGATACATTGTGCTGCACAGAGTAGACTCGGCCGACAACATCGCTGATCCACTGACCAAGCCACTTTCTCAGACTAGCTTGGAGCATCATCTGGAGAACATGGGTATTAGATACCATAGTGTGTGGCATTGAGTGCAAGTGGGAGATTGTTAGGAGTATGCCCTCGAATGCCACTCAGAGGATGTTGAGTGAGGGCATTGTACTTGTAATTATGTAAATCATTAATAATAAGGCAATGGATGTTTCTTTATTTACTGGTAGTTACTAGCATTCTTAACTCGTAAATATACATATAGAAACTAGTCCGTGTATTTGAGAGCAAAATGTTCCACTCCTTATTGGATAAGGGGGTCGGCAATGGAAAGGTTTATAGCTCAAATACTTCATCGTTCGCAAGTCGATGAAACTTGACTGGGCGTTAAGTTTATGTGAAGACTTGTATGACGTGTTCTTGACATGGAGAGTGCCTGTCGAACACTAATAGTTAGTGGGAGCACACGTTATAGGTATGCTAATTGGATTAATATACTCGAACCGACTCACCCTCGATTTGTCACACGAATTTCACTCCGGGACAGTCAATGACGGAATCGAAAGGTTGTGATAGGTATTCGTGGAGCTTCGACTTGAGGATTTAGTAGGGATGTACTTGTGACATTAAGATTTTCATTAGAGTAGTTCGACCCTATAAATCGGGAGGTGGAGGTCAACCTCGACGTGCATCTTAACGGGCAAATAGCAGGTCCTACTGAATACCAAGAAAGAATTCTTTCTCCCGTTAGTGAGCGGGTTATATGTCCTATGCGGTTATTGGCATATGAGATCATAAGTCTTTGGCCAAAGTATTGAAGCTACTTGTATTGGATACACGAGAGCTCAATGACCTCGATTTGCATTAACGCATGCATAGAGTCAAGAACAAATAGGGTTTGACTGACCGTGACCCTATATCTTGATCGGGACATTTGAAAGAAGGGTTTATATGTATACTAGTATTCACGATAGAATGGTTCTTGAATGATCCCATCATTCGTTCTCAGTTGGGGTACAATATAGGCTTCCAGGTTGGCTAGGTGGTGCTACTACTCTTTGGTTCCTCCCATTGCTGATTGAGGCGGACCTACCGATTCGCGCAATAGGATTGACGATGGAATGAATCGAGCTTATTCTCTCATTATGAATATTAGATATTGGATATCTAATTTATTGGACATTGGATGTCTAATTAAATTTGGGACATTGGATGTCTAAATTAATTTATTGGATAAATTAATTTACGGCCTAATGAATTAAATAAATTACTGGGTGATTAATTTAATTCATAGATATAATTATTTTTTAGAGAAATTAATTATTTTGTATTTGATATGATTAATTAATTGGATTAATTAATCGACATAAATATATCGAAATGGAATTGGAGTTTATCTGTTTGGACTCACGTGAGTCCGAAACGAACCGAACTCGTCCGTTTTCTTCTAGAGGCCGCCCCCACCTTGATTCCTTACCTTGGCCTTAGTCTTGATTTGGTTGGTGAAGGACGTATGACTTGTAAGATATCATATCTCTTAAAATAAGGATAAAAGGGATTGTGTGGGATTTGTAAGTAAAAAAAGGAAGACTACTCCTCTCTCATCTTACATTGATTCCATACGTGAGTTTAGCAAAGGAGAGAGAGATAAAAGAGTTTGTTTTCATAGTCTTCATCTTTCTTCATTTTTCACTTCTTGATTGTTCTTGGAGAAAATCAAGATATTCATTGAGAGTGTGATTTATACACTTTGAGTGTTAGAATCAAATAGCTTCATCACTTAGCTCTAGCCGTATCATTGGAGGATAGAAAGATGATTATCATCCCGTTTGTTTCTCCGGCGTGTGGCAAGTAGAGATGCGGTCTTTCGGTGTTGGATCATCCAAGAGCTTGGAGCGGATTGGATTCGTGGAGAACAACTAAAGCTTGGGGAATGGCTCAAGAGAAGGAATCCATTTAATCAATGGACTACAAGGGTGAGTTTATAATATCTCTTGTGATTTCGTTTATATATTCGTATATACGTAGCTCGATCGATCCTCGTAGGGATTCGGATCGAATTAATTTTCGTTTTACCACTTCCGTTGGGCCTTCGTTTTAGGCACCGAATCCTAACACCGGGTCAGCATGAAGATGATGGGCAAGTGTGATGCTGCGTCTTGTCACTGGTTGTGTTTTATATTTCCTCTATTCAATGATGTTGTACTTGAATGGTTTTTGAGTACTCGAGTAGTGTTTTTGGTTTCCTTGATGTTTCGGCCTGCGTTGCCATGGTATTGATTCGTGATGTGTTGTATTTGGATTTATTGGATATTGTTTTGAATACCATTTTAATTATCTTCCATTTGATTGTACTTGGACCTTATCGGTCAAAGTTCGTAGTTCCGCATATAAATAGTCTTGTGGGTCCCATGGTGGGACTCACGACGCTATAATATACCCTGAATAACTTGGGGGTGTTACAGACTCAGCTGAAGACCCAACTGCAGATCAAACAGGAAACCCAACTGCAGATCAGACAGGAGACCCAACTGCAGATCAGACAGGAGACCCAACTGCAGATCAGATAGGATCTCCAACTGTACCTGTTCCAACTGCACCTGATGAAGACACACCTGCAGAGCAGACAGGATCCCCATATTCAGCTGAGAAAACCGTAGTTGATCAAATTGCATATCAAGAATGCCAAAATCAAGCTGATGCAGAGAGAGACGAAGTCCATCAAAGCAACTCAACAGGGGAACAAACCCAGAAGATGATACCCCTAAATGGCTCAGAGATCATCCCATTCAACAAATCATTAGATACTTAACTGATGGAGTCAAAACCAGGCAATCTACAAAACCAGCAGGAATGGCAATGTTCTCATGTTTCATGTCTCAGATGGAACCCAAAACAACTGAATAGGCCCTGGATGACTACTCATGGATAATTGCAATGCAAGAGAAGCTAAACCAAATGGAGAGAAACATTGTCTGGGAACTAACAGACAGACCAGATCACAAGAAAGTCATAGGCACCAAGTGGGTGTATAAAAATAAATGTGATGAAGATGGAGATGTTGTTAGGAATGAAGCCAGACTAGTTGCAAAAGGATATGCACAGTGTGAAGGAATAGATTTTGATGAAACATATACACTTATAGCAAGACTGGAGGCTATTAGACTATTCCTTGCATATGCAACATTCAATAATTTTGAAGTCTACCAAATGGATGTGAAGAGTGCTTTTCTTAATGGAGTACTAGAAGAAGAAGTCTATGTGGAGCAACCCCCTAGATTTGTCAAAGGAGACAAGGTATACAAGCTTCTGAAAGCTCTATATGGACTCAAGCAGGCATCAAGAGCATGGTATGAAACTTTATCAGTATTTCTGGAGAAGAATGGATTTATCAAAGGAAAGGTGGACAAGACACTCTTAAGAATTGAACATGGAGACCACATATTACTTGTACAAATATATGTGGTTGACATTATATTCGGCTCAACCAATCCTGAGCTGTGTGAGAAGTTCACAAATCTCATGCAAGGAGAATTTGAGATGAGTATGGTGGGAAAGCTAAATTTCTTTCTTGGTTTACAAGTAAAACAAGTTGACAATGGAATTTTCATCAACCAAGCTAAGTATACAAGGGAATTAATCAAAAGATTTGGCATGGACTCAGACAAAACACTAAGAGTTTCTATGAGCACATCCATACATATTGATGCAGATGAAGGAGGCATTCCAGTGGATCCAACACACTACAGAGGACTTATTGGATCCCTACTATACCTCGCTGCAAGCAGGCCTGATATCTCATATGCAGTAGGAGTGTGTGCGAGATTCCAGTCCAAGCCAAAGCAGTCTCACCAGGAAGCAGCTAAAAGGATAACCAGATACCTTAAGTCTACAATCAATGTTGGTTAATGGGATCCCAAGGATGACAACTTCGATCTTTCAGGATATTCAGATGCAGACTTTGCAGGATGCAAGATTGACACGAAGAGCACCAGTGGAACATGTCAGTTCCTTGGAACCAGACTTATATCATGGTTCAGCAAGAAGCAAGTATCTAACTCAATATCCACAACTGAGTCAAAATACTTAGTTGCAGGTAGCTGTTGTGCTCAAATTCTTTGGATCAGACAACAGCTAAGGGACTACAACATCATAGCAAACGAAGTTCTCATATGGTGTGACAACAACAGTGCAATTGCTATAACCAACAATCCAATCTTACATTCAAGAACAAAGAACATAGATGTCAAACATCACTTCATCAGAGATCATGTGCTTAACAAAAGAGTAAGAGTGGAAAGGGTCAGCACATAGTATCAAATTGCTGACATATTCACTAAGCATTTACCAGAAGAAAGGTTTCTGGAACTTAGCAGGAATCTTGGGTAACTAGATTGGGAAGCTAGTACTTAGTTGAAAAACAGATGAGAAAAGTCATCTGACCTGAAGCAGAAAAGAGACGAAGGAAAAGTCATCTGACCTGAAGCAGACAAGAGACAAAGAAGAGTCACCTGACCAGAAGACCAGTCGAGGAAGCCACCTGATCAGACCAGTGAAGAAAAAGTCACCTGATCTGACCAGTAAAGAAACATCACCTAAGGCGGAAAAGTTAGCTGACATCAATCACAGGTGACATACCTCAACTGATGCAGAGCAGACAGGAAGTCAAACGGTCAACCACCTAAGTTTCTCATCCCTTGACCGACATATGATTATTATATTCTTTATTCACACGTGGATAAAAACACATGATCACACTACCTCCACGATGTGCAATCAACTCCAACCGCCATTCTTTATTTATTAAAATTCGGACCGCCGCTTGTTTATTTAATTATTAAAATTCAAAAACGTCTTTTCAACTGGGTATATAAGACGGAGGAAATCATTTAAGAAAAACCTTATCGTCTTCAAGCTAAAGAACCCTCGATTTCTAAAAAGCATAAAAACCCTAGAATTTTCACTACTCTCAATCGAAGATCTTATTTTTGCAGAAATGGACTCAACCACTTACTTCGAAGGTGTCAATCTCAAGCTGGTGAAGGAGCAAATTATTTTTGGCATTGTTGTCGATTTTGAAGGTTTGCTTGAATCGAACAACACGGCAGTAATGGCTAATGTAATCTGGAGGATGAATAAAAATGGCATTTACCATTTCCTAGACATCAACCTGTCGCAACTATTCAAGGAAGCCGTTATCTGCTTCTACAAGGAAGCCCAAATCACCCAATATGGAATCGAGAGCTCGATTTTTGGTGAATCTATCACCATCAACAAAAAGACTATTGCAGACGCATTTAACATGGAAAATGGGGGCCTTGCAGTTGAAGCCTTGAAACCAAACACATTCGAGTTTTGGGAGGAAATCAGGATGCCTGACCAGTCACCTAAGGTCAAATTCACGGCAAAGAAAGGAGATCTTAAGAAGGAGTACAAGTATGTTCTTGACATCACTAATAAAATCGTCATGGGCATGGAAGGCAGTTACGATCAACTGTCATCTGCCAAGTATATAGTGATGGGAGCATTAATCCAGCAGCAAAGGATCAACTGGCCAGATTATATTTTCAGGCAGTTGGTCCGGGAAGTCAACAAAGTCAACTGGGATAATAATGAGAAAAAGTTCAGACAGAAGTTGGCATATGGGACTCAGATCAGTTGGATCTTGGAGTTTCTTGGAAAAGCCAAAGGAAGAGCAGAAACTTTCTTCATCAAGAGACTTGGTCATCTGGACCAAGCGACAAAGGAGAAGCTTGCAGCAAAGAACAAGCCCACATCAACTGAGATTCTCAAGGAGATGACAAGTGAAACTTCGCAATATAGAATCCCCTCAGACTCAGATGAAGTTCAATCTGATGTAGCTGCACAAAACCCACCTGAGGAAATTGCAGAGGAAATGACGTCAGCTCCCTCTGCAGCTGAGAGCCTACCAAAGTCACCTGCACCTAAAGTAGCACCTGTAGATTCTGACAGCGACAACATTCCTCTATCCAAGTTATTCAAAAGGAAGTCACCTGAACTATAGGAAGTTGTCTACATCAAGTCCACCTGATCAGTCCCCCAAGAGATAGAGAGGCCTGGTGGACTATTCATCAGAAGAAGAAGAAGAAGAAGAAGAAGAAGAAGAAGAAGAAGAAGAAGAAGAAGAAGAAGAGGTGCAGACTGTGATATCACCTGCACCTGCACCGGTTGAAGAACCCTCAGCTCAAATGCAGCTAATCATCTCACCTACACCAGCTTCTCTCTAAGATCAACCTGCTCACTCCTCAGAGATGGTGGCAGAAATGATCCCCCTCCTGACTCTTCCAAGCATAATAGAGGAAGAAGAGGCAGAGGAGACCATTGATATACCAGAAGCTAGATACTCTTTCAACCTCAAGGAGCACAATCCTCTGAACCTTACCACAGAGCAACTAAAACTGGTAAAGCATCAATCTCTTATCCTTTGTAAATATATATGAGGAATGGGAGGAATTAAAAACACTTACCTTCCCTCAATGGAAAGAATTTGTTGAAAGGAGCACCTGGGATCACCCCCACGGCTACTGAACAGCTCATAATGTTCTTCTGTCAAGAGACAGATGTGAGCTTGTTGTTACATGAGAATTGGTTCCTTTCTCATTTCAAACAAAACATGGACCAGTTCGTCCTTCAAGTTATGACGGGTGTATCACAAGGTGAAATCCTTGGTGAGGAGGAGAAAGTGGAAAAGAAGAAAGAGAATAGAGAAGGAGAGAAAGAAAAAGGAATTGTAATTTTGGAAGTTGAAAAGGAGGATAAAGAATAAGAAAAGAAAGAAGATGAAGTTGAAAAAGAAAAAGAAAAAGAAGAAAAATAAGAGGAGAAGGAAGTAAAGGAAGAAGTAAGAAGAAAAACTGATGATGAGGACCATGATCAGAAGTCACCTGATCAGGCCTCCAGCTCAGCTAAACCTTCTAAAGCTGAGAAATCGGAGGGAAAAAGGGATCAGGGGGAACAGGCTGGGAAAAGTCACTCTAAGAAGTTATCTGCACCGAAGAAGTCAAAGTCACCTACAGATGACTGAAAAATCAGGTACCCCTGAAAAAACCTCATCTGATCAAGCGCCAGCAAACAAGAAAGTCTCATTTGAGAAGTCTATTGCTCAGAGGCCAACTGCAGAGGAGGGCTCAGGTGAAAAAAATGTTCATCAACTATCACCTGAAGTCCAACTGTCACATGAAGTCACTGACCTGATCAAAAGACTAGTGGACGAAACAGTTGCAAATATTCTGGCAACCGAGGTTGAACCTGACCTGCAGTGCCTTCATACCAAAGTGGACACCCTGCTCAACAGGAAGGAACCCTCTCCACCACCTTCAAGTTCAAGAATGCCTCTTGGCATGTCTGATTTCATGCATAAGGTGGAGGAACAGCTAGCATTTATTATTGATGCTGGCAAAAAGGGGGAAGATAAGAATAAGAGGGAAGAAAAAGAAGAAGAAAGACCAAAAAGGTAGCAGGACCTTCCTTTGATCCAAGCTGGAACTTCAAATCCCTTGAAAAGGAAGAATGCAGTTGCACCACCTGATGCTCCAGCAGCCAAGAAAAAGAGAAATGGACAAAACCCAGTTATACCTCTTCAATAGGAAGGAAAAGAGCTTATGCGAAGTTGAAGGCTTTCTTCCAGTAGAAGCCACGAACAAATGGGGAGGTGCCAAGAAGCAATTTATTGAAAAATACTATATCTGGGAAATCCTCCAAGACCCAGACTGCACTCCTCAACAAATTTTTGTTGATTTCAGGGAGATTAACTTTCCTAATCTGTGGGAAATAGTGAAGAGGGTAGCTGAAGAATATCTCAACGCATATCCTATGTTGTTACCCAAAATATTATCCGGAGATGATGTGCTGGAATGGGCGAGTAACAAATAAAATGCGAGAGCACGTCCGTAGGGAAGTAAATAACACAAGATTTGTCGGGGTTGTTAGTCCCGGGCTTGAATGCTCTCGTGAGATATTATTAATATGAATACTGGTGAGTACAAATATTAATGTTAGAGTACAATTATAATGAGTGTTTAGAACCTAGTTATCTTAGCTTTGGAGAGCTGAAGATTGCCGGAAGAACCAGATATGAAGCTCTGTGAGTTCTTGTTACAAGGATGAGGAGTTCTCTGTATTGTTTGCTATGTGTAATCGTGTTAACGTTGTCACTGTCACGTGTCTTTGCCAATGCTGGAGGCCTTCTATTTATAAGAGAAGAGGTTGTTGGGGTGTCTCTATCAACCGCGGGCGATCGCCGTTCCTGCATTTAAATTGTAACACCCCAAACTAGGAGGATAATACAGTGCCGTAGATCCCCAACTGGGACCCACCAGGCAATTGAAAATGAATGAATTATACAGGATAAATGTAGTACCGAACTACATTACAACAATAATTACTCCGATGAGGAGTTTAGTTACAACACACCAGGACAATACCGAATACTAGTGTATTTTATATGAAGATAAAATACACCACACTGGATGAAACGGAGTATTCCAATGAAAGTCTGCAGCGGAAAATAAAGGACAATAACATGAATAACTGAAAGATCGGGGCCCCCTACTAGTATCACTGGGACTCCTCGACATAAACCTGCTATTCCCGTGCGTTTGCCTTGCCACGACCTGAAAAACAAAATCCCAAATGGGTCGATTAAATGAACAACAATCCTCAAGAGTTGAAATTACACAATCATGAATTAAGCAAGTTATGAAATATTCTTAATTATGAATTACGCGAAGAGGAGTATCATAGTACGCCCGTAATGTTCTCGTGCAAGTGTACAACATCCGTCCGTGTACCTAATTAGTCTCACGAGACAATATGACCCGTGTGCGGTCTAATGTATCGGTGAACCCAATACAATAACCATCGTGTGCCCGACTAAAAATTCCACACGACCACACCCGGCCACGCAATATGAACCCAGAAGGTCATATGAACGAGAATGACCATAATGAATATCAATGAATAATAATTAGACAAGGCCAAGAATGACTCACCGAGATGAGAGTAATAATGAAATGAATGATAGCTCAACGAAAAGATTGGAACCGTCGTTCCTTATGATCAAGTGATTAATTGACAATAACAAGTTTTAATATGATTAATACAATGATGAATGAGTTATGATTATGAATGATCAACAACAAAAGGTATGAATATCCTTTTAACCGAGTAAGAATTAACTTACTCAACACGGTGACAATTATCCTTCCACGAACAATGTCCTAATTGAGATATCGGTCGCTCGAACAACCTTGAACAATTCAATAACCAACAATCCGATTAATATACGTACAAACATGAATATAACGAACTCAACACGTCGATACGACTAAACCAAGTCCATTGAGGCATTAAATCAAACACGTTGCGTCCAACTCCGATTGTTTACAATCAAACCTCAATATACCAATACCAAATCCCCCAAGAAGTGATTCAAACCAACAAAACATCTTCAATACGATTAATTATCCACAACGAATATCCAAAAACGTGATTATAACAACAATTAGTCGAAAATCTCCAAATCCAACTCGATATTCAAAGTGTTCTTGAATAATCCCTCAATAATCCAATGAATCCTTATACAAACTCATAATCATACACATATCCCTTCATATAACATGATTATAACGTCCAAAACATCATATCTCAACACAAAATCGAAATCCAAGATGTTGAAGAGATTACCTCTAGAAGATCCAACCACTTCGATCCGAAGAACACGAGTTAAAACGAGTATCCGAGCTATATGATCGAATGGAAATGAAGAAACTCAAGTACACAAGTGTTTGATGAAGGAAGAATCCCTTTCCCCAAGCTCTCTCTCGTACAAAAAAGGAAGAAGAAAGTGAAAATGCATAAAATTATTAAAAATTGTCCAGGCCAAACTATAAATACTGCCGGAAGTTACTGCCGTAACTCGGCCCTCTTACGGCCGTAACTTTCCAAGTCAACGGCCTTACGGCCGTAACCGGCCAACTCATACTGCCGTAACTCGGCTTCGTCAGAAAGACAGACGACAGACTTACGGCCGTAACCGCTCCTGAGTTACGGGCGTAACCCGCCTTCGTCAAAAACACCCGTCGATAGCCTTACGGCCGTACCGCACACCTTACGGCCGTAACTCGGATGATACGGCCGTATCCGGCCAACCTTACGGGCGTAACCCGCCTTCGTCAAAAATGGCCAGACATCCTTCCTGCAACGTACGGCCGTATCCGGCCAAGTCTTACGGCCGTATCTGCCTCGACTTACGGCCGTATGCCGCAACCCTTACGGCCGTAAGTCACCCTTGGTCGACAACACCCGAAATATACGAACACTACTTACGGCCGTATCTCATCTTCTTTACGGCCGTAACTCACCTTCGGCCAAAATGCAGGTAGCTCTCCGGATCACTTACGGCCGTAGAATCGCCGGCCTTACGGCCGTACCCGACTTACTACGGCCGTAGCCTTAACCTTACGGCCGTAACTCGATGCTGGCCAAGGTGAATCAATCCGATCATTCCGATTCCTCGCTACGACTGATGAGTGATCCGACATATCATACGAATGTGGAAGTGAACAAGTCTAACACGATCCAAAGATGATACTCCCAGTACAAGGCTATCAATCACAATGAAAATGATCATACTCCCGTCTCGATCTAAAAACGGAGATAAAATGACGATCTTTTTCTGATATAAGATTACAACATGCCAACATTGAACGCAAAAGAGTGATTCATGAATGATGAGTGATTATTAATGAGTGAAAATTACTGAGTGATAATTACAGACTGATAATTACTGAGTGGTACAGAATGAATTATAGCCGGGTATTACATACTCCCCCCCTTAAAAGAGTTTCGTCCCCGAAACTAAGGGTCAAACAACTCGGGATAACTCCCCCGCATACTCTCCTCGGTTTCCCAAGTGGCCTCTTCGACTCCGTGTCTAGACCACTGAAACTTAACCAAAGGAATCGCCTTATTCGTCAACTATTTGATTTGCCGCTCCAACACTCGTATGGGGCTCTTCTCATACGAATGATCATCTGCGATCTCGATTTCGTCGAACTGAAGTATGTGCGAGACGTGAAACACATTATGAATTCGGCCCAACAACAGAGATAGGGCCAATCGATAAGTTAACTCGCTTACTCGATTCAAAATCTCACACGGTCCAATGAATCTCGAACTCAACTTCCCCGTTTTCCGAAGCGGAGAATACCTCGACTCGGGGATACCTTGACCAAACGGGATCACCCGTCTCGAACTCTAGTGGTCGATGACGATTACCGCATATGATTTGCCGACTCGAGCGGTCAACAGACGTCTCACGATCAAAGCTACCTTCTCACGGGCGGCTAATAAGCATATCGGGCTCGGTCGATTGATTCGATGGGCCGTCCCAACACAAGGAGATCGACAACGACGACCGTACAGCCTCGTAAGGTGCTACCTTCATCGCAAAGATGCTAACTAAAGCGTACGTGGACACAAACAATGAATTGGGCTTCCCAATCCTCTACTAATCGAGGACGCATGCCCTCAACATGTCCTCCAATGTCCGAAAAGTCCTCTCTCGATTGTCCGTCTGACCGAGGATGAAAAAAGCAGTAATGAGATTCAGCCGAGTTCCCATAGCACGACGAATCGATTTCCAAAATGGGACACGAATCGTCCGTCACGATCAAACGATCCGTTAGGGGTACCGTGAAGTCTCATTATTTCCTTGATGAACAATCGCGCCTCTCGGGACCCCACATATTCTTGATTTCAAGGAAATGAGCTAATTAGTAAAGTAGTCCGCGATCGCTCGGATCGTATTCATGCCACGACGACTCGTCGGCAACTCGTGATGAATTCCATAGAAATGTCTTCCCACTTCCATTACGGAATAGGAGCGGTATCGCATACTCGCGGTCCGATGTTCCATATTGACTTGCGATAGGCTAAACATCTCGAAACAAATTCGCGACTTCTCGCTCCATATTACTCCACCGAAATTTCGTTTCAAGTCCTTGTACATCTTACTAGACCGGATGAACCGGATATGGGGTAGCATGAGCTTCTCTCAAGATTGAGTTTTTCAACTCATCATTCACCGCACGCACAACCGATTCTCAAATCTCAAGAGTCCATCTTCGTGGACCATAAATCCAGGGCTTTCCTGTACCACATCCTCGCGGATGATCAACAAAATGAATCAACCCCGATTCTCCCCGATTTCCTTCTCAAGAGATGATGAAATCTCTAACATACAAGCCGTTCTGAACTCGCTGAAGCCGGACCTCGATCTCGGGTCTAAGGAATTCCCGCCAAGTTCCTTCGAATCGTTAAACGAGCAAGCATCTGCTCTAGAACGGACTTACGACTCAAGGCGTCGGCGACAACATTCGCCTTGCCCGGTGGCAAAGGACCTCGATATCATAATCTTTGATTAGTTCCAACCACCGCCTGTCACATATTTAACTCCTTGTGAGTAAATATATACTTCATCT
Source organism: Orobanche coerulescens (assembly GCA_033398695.1). Classification (NCBI taxonomy): domain Eukaryota; kingdom Viridiplantae; phylum Streptophyta; class Magnoliopsida; order Lamiales; family Orobanchaceae; genus Orobanche; species Orobanche coerulescens. The sequence continues at coordinate 70,980,038 of CM065816.1, read as the reverse complement.
CTTGTGATTGGTGAATAAGCGATGTGACGCCATAAAGGTAATGACGCCAAATTTCCAACGCGAAAACCACGGTTGCTAGTTACGTCGTGGGTTGAATAATTAATCAACTAATCCGAGGAAACTTGATTTACTTAACATCTTTCGGAGGTTGCCAATCTCGGACGACCTCCGTCTTACGAGGGTCGACACGAACTCGTCGATGAAATTACATGCCCGAGAAAGTCATTTCGGACCTCCGTAACTCACACTTGGAAAACTTTCCATAAAGTTGCTCTCGTCTCATCACGTCGAGAACACGATGAAGATGAACCTCGTGTTCCTCTCGCCACGAATAAATCCAAATGTCGTCGATGAAGACAACAACAACCGATCCAAAAAGTCGATGAAAACCCGATTCATTAACTCCATGAATAACGCAGTGCATTAGTTAGCCCGAGCGACATAACTACGAACCCATAATGACCATAGCGTGTTCAAACGCCGTCCTCGCGATATCCGACTCTCGAATCCGAATGGCGGTGATATTCGGATCTTAAGTCGATCTGGAAGATACGAAGCTCCTGAAGTTGATCTAAAAGATTATCATTACGGGTAAGGGTACTAATCTTGATCATCACCTGTTCAACTCTTGATAATTTATACACACACGAGACAAGCCATCCTTCTCCATGACAGATCACACCGGTGCTCCTCACGGGACGCAAACGGTCGGCGATAACCTTTCTCGAACTACTCCTCAAGTTGAGTCTTCCACTCCGCGTGCAGTGGGGCCATCCGATACGGTGCCTTCGATTAAGGGGACGTACCGGCTCCAACTCACTCCTGAACTCCACTACTCTATGTGAAGACAACCAAATAACTCGTCTGGAAATACGTCGTCAATCGATGACAATGATACCACAAATGATCGAACATTTCGATTTCCCTAGAATGGTCAATCGATAAAAAGTGATACAATGAATGTTTGAATAATTCGATTGCCTTAGAAAGGCCAATCGATGAAAATGACACAATGAATGATTGAATAGCTCGATTGCCTTAGAAAGGTCAATCGATGAAAATGACGCAAATGAATGATTGAATGACTCGATTGTCTTAGAAAGGCCAATCGATGAAAATGAAACAATGAATGATTGAATGACTCGATTGCCTTAGAAAGGCCAATCGATGAAAATGATATAATGAATGATTGAATAGATCGATTGCGGAATCTCTGCTCGCCCTAATAATAATTCTCTTGGAACAACGGGATTACTCCTGAAGTACACATTCGACAACCAACGACGGAAAGATAGCGACCAAACGCTAACAAACATTAAGGATAGTATCAAAGCGATCAACCCAACTAACACGAAAATTACATCGTCCTAAGATAAAATTCACCACGATTAGGTCCATCAATCAATCGCGGTCACTAAGCTTACTTCGGTATGATTAGAAAATTCTTCTATCGCCAGTAGACCGATGGTATGAGGTCCACAAGCAATAGGACTATCCCAAAATAAGTCTATTACAACATGATTCGAAATGAATGAATGCGGTGTACGAGAATCAAAAGGTACACACAAGTTGAAATAAAATTACGAGTATACGAAATCATTCGGTCCACCGGATCGTCGATCCTCCCCATCATATGAATGCAGGACTTGCGGCCCCGAACCGGACGCTCCCGTCGATAAATACGAGCTCCAACTCTATTTGCTTCCATTGTCTTAAGCAGCGTTGACAAAGTAGTCGATTCAAACGCCGATTGCTTGGGCACGAGATGCGCCGGGCCGACTTGGAGTCCTTTCGCAAAACGGGCCTTATGCCCGGAATTCCCACAATTATGACATGTGATAGACGGCGTCGTACACCTAATCTTGAAATGGCACAGCGCCCCACGGTTGAAGCAGATGATGGCGAACTCACTGTTCGGGATCGAGATCCGCAGATTAGGTGCCGTAGGAGGTCGCTCGAAGCGATAGGACCGCACGAGGTTTCTTGGAGGTTGACCGACCGCTCTCGGACCGATTACGCCGTTGATTTCCTGGCGACAAATGAAGGTTGTTGTTCGGCACTTTTCTTAGCGGTGGCTCATACGGAGAGTTCTCTCGATTAATCCGGCCCAGTGGCGCAATGATGATTGAGCAAGCGCACATGGGTCATCATGGCTGCATAAAAGTGAGTGGATCAACCCGAACATCTTCTCGATCGAGCGAGTCACAGGCACGATTTCCGGCAATGAGTGATTATTCCTCGGGTTTCGCCCGCACCGCGCCTCTTCCCGTGCATCCTCGACTCTGTCCATCTCGAAGTAGGAAGGTCGCAAAATGATTATATTTCCCGCATGATTATCATGTTATGATTACGTCATGAGATGATGAAAATGAGTATACATGCTCTAACTTAGTGATTATATGAATGATTTATCAAGTGACATGATTATCTCGAGGAAATTCTTGAAATGATTATCTGAATAACTTAACAAGATTAAAAATATGATCATCGGATCGACAACCGAGTAATGAAATGAATTGAGTAATAAATGAATTAACAAGATCGTCATGATCATTAACTGAGTAATGAAATGAATTAAGTGATTAATGAGTTAACATGATCGCCCTAATCACAATGAATGATGATGTTTGAGGATTGTTAAATGATGAATGATGAATGAATAACTATTGCCAGAAATTATACCATGGCGTTAGAAATCTTACAGTTCTTAAGGTGCGATTGGCTCGGCATTTGCACAGGTCACACGTGACGCGAAAGTCCAATGATACTAGTCTGATGACGATGATTTCAAATGAGACATGACTCGGAAGGTAGTATTCAAAACCACGCTCCGATACCAACTCTGTAACACCCCAAACTAGGAGGATAATACAGTGCCGTAGATCCCCAACTGGGACCCACCAGGCAATTGAAAATGAATGAATTATACAGGATAAATGTAGTACCGAACTACATTACAACAATAATTACTCCGATGAGGAGTTTAGTTACAACACACCAGGACAATACCGAATACTAGTGTATTTTATATGAAGATAAAATACACCACACTGGATGAAACGGAGTATTCAAATGAAAGTCTGCAGCGGAAAATAAAGGACAATAACATGAATAACTGAAAGATCGGGGCCCCCTACTAGTATCACTGGGACTCCTCGACATCAACCTGCTATTCCCGTGCGTTTGCCTTGCCACGACCTGAAAAACAAAATCCCAAATGGGTCGATTAAATGAACAACAATCCTCAAGAGTTGAAATTACACAATCATGAATTAACTGAAGTTATGAAATATTCTTAATTATGAATTACGCTGAAGAGGAGTATCATAGTACGCCCGTAATGTTCTGTGCAAGTGTACAACATCCGTCCGTGTACCTAATTAGTCTCACGAGACAATATGACCCGTGTGCACGGTCTAATGTATCGGTGAACCCAATACAATAACCATCGTGTGCCCGACTAAAAATTCCACACAGCCACACCCGGCCACGCAATATGAACCCAGAAGGTCATATGAACGAGAATGACCATAATGAATATCAATGAATAATAATTAGACAAGGCCAAGAATGACTCACCGAGATGAGAGTAATAATGAAATGAATGATAGCTCAACGAAAAGATTGGAACCGTCGTTCCTTATGGTCAAGTGATTAATTGACAATAACAAGTTTTAATATGATTAATACAATGATGAATGAGTTATGATTATGAATGATCAACAACAAAAGGTATGAATATCCTTTTAACCGAGTAAGAATTAACTTACTCAACACCGGTGACAATTATCCTTCCACGAACAATGTCCTAATTGAGATATTGGTCGCTCGAACAACCTTGAACAATTCAATAACCAACAATCCGATTAATATACGTACAAACATAAATATAACGAACTCAACACGTCGATACGACTAAACCAAGTCCATTGAGGCATTAAATCAAACACGTTGCGTCCAAACTCCGATTGTTTACAATCAAACCTCAATATACCAATACCAAATCCCCCAAGAAGTGATTCAAACCAACAAAACATCTTCAATACGATTAATTATCCACAACGAATATCCAAAAACGTGATTATAACAACAATTAGTCGAAAATCTCCAAATCCAACTCGATATTCAAAGTGTTCTTGAATAATCCCTCAATAATCCAATGAATCCTTATACAAACTCATAATCATACACATATCCCTTCATATAACTTGATTATAACGTCCAAAACATCATATCTCAACACAAAATCGAAATCCAAGATGTTGAAGAGATTACCTCTAGAAGATCCAACCACTTCGATCCGAAGAACACGAGTTAAAACGAGTATCCGAGCTATATGATCGAATGGAAATGAAGAAACTCAAGTACACAAGTGTTTGATGAAGGAAGAATCCCTTTCCCCAAGCTCTCTCTCGGACAAAAAGGAAGAAGAAAGTGAAAATGAAGAAAATGAGGAAAAAGTGTCCCGCCAAACTATAAATCGCCGGAAGTTACGGCGTAACTCGGCCCTCTTACGGCCGTAACTTTCCAAGTCAACGGCCTTACGGCCAGAATCGCCAACTCATACGGCCGTAACTCGCTTCGTCCAAAGCTCGCCGACAGACTTACGGCCAGAATCCGCTCTGAGTTACGGGCGTAACCCGCCTTCGTCAAAAACACCGTGCCGACCTTACGGCCGTATCGCACACCTTACACCGTAACTCGGATGATACGGCCGTATCCGGCCAACCTTACGGCGTAACCCGCCTTCGTCAAAAATGGCAGACATCCTTCCCGCAACGCACGGCCGTATCCGGCCAAGTCTTACGGCCGCACTGCCGACTTACGGCCGTATGCCGCAACCCTTACGGCCGTAAGTCACCCTTGGTCGACAACACCGAAATATACGAACACTACTTACGGCCGTATCTCATCTTCCTTACGGCCGTAACTCACCTTCGCCAAAATGCTGGTAGCTTTCTTTGGATCACTTACGGCCAGAATCGCCACTTACACTGCATTACCGACTTACGGCCGTAGCCCAGAACCTTACGGCCGTAACTCGATGCTGGCCAAGGTGAATCAATCCGATAATTCTGATTCCTCGCTACGACTGATGAGTGATCCGACATATCATACGAATGTGGAAGTGAACAAGTCTAACACGATCCAAAGATGATACTCCCAGTACAAGGCTATCAATCACAATGAAAATGATCATACTCCCGTCTCGATCTAAAAACGGAGATAAAATGACGATCGGTAACTGATATACGATTACAACATGCCAACATTGAACGCAAAAGAGTGATTCATGAATGATGAGTGATTATTAATGAGTGAAAATTACTGAGTGATAATTACAGACTGATAATTACTGAGTGGTACAGAATGAATTATAGCCGGGTATTACATAAATAAGGCGGGCGATCGTCCCAGCACGTGGGGCTGTTTCCTTAAAGTCCGCAGCTACTGCTGGCAGCCAGATGCGCGAACCAATGAGGAGACGGCAGGTGCCTCACGTCGCTGTCTTGGGAGGTGCAACCTAGGACCTTTCGGCCGGTCTGTTGGTGGGTGAGGCCGTCCTCATCACTGACAGCTGGTGATGGGCTGGAGTAGGGCCTGTTCTTGCGGCGCCTTTTGCGGATCTGCACGTGGGTCTTCACCCGAGATTCGGATTCACACGTGGCATGGGACGGTCGAACATTGGAGCCGATCGCCAGATGCCTTTGCCCAGCATCTGTCTTCTTTGGTTGTCCTCCGACCATTATGCCGATCGCCATCGAGGCGTATAAATCGTCGCACAACAATTGCCCCCAGCTCGCTTCGATGTTGAAGACGTGGGGTGAGATGGCTCTGCTGGCGATCGCTTGTTTTAGACGAGCGACTCATCTACTTATGAAGCAGACGATTGTCTCCCAGACGAACTGATTTTGAATTTGTATGATCTCCTTGGACGCTGGAAAGAGCGGGAAGTGGAGGCGGGCTTTGAGACGTCACTGGGGCACATGTCACGCTCCCGTTGGGGGAGTTCGACGGTTTTGTCAGACTTGTCATCTGGCGTGCCCTCGAAACGATGCGTACGCGGATTTCTAGGGCGGCATTAAATGTGACTTATCCGACGGTTGCACTTTCGCCCTCGAGATTTCACTTATTTGCACAGAAGTCCCTGCTCTCGCCTATAAAAGGGGCTAGGGCTACTGGGGTTTAGATCTTTATGCGCTCTTACCTTAGAAGAAGACATAGCCGAAATTCCTTGAATCTTCGTGCGCCGATCGACGTTCTCTCTAGGTAAGAACTAAAACTTCTCTCCCCCCTTTCTCTTCGAACATGTCTGGAAGAGGATCCACCGTGTATAAGGCGGGTAGCACTTCCGCCGCCGCGACTTCGCCTGCCCGGGATGAAACCTCCGCGGATTTTCACGTGGAGACGGCCGTCGAGGCCACTTGCACTGGGATTGAACCCGCGGATGTTGAAGAGATTTTCAACGAGACTGACGCGGCGAGGTCGGCGGCGGCGGAGCAGAGGCGCTCGACGGTAGACGAAGATGAGGCAGTGATACTGTACTGGGAGCAGAACAGTATGTTCGTCCGGGCCTTTCTGGAATTTGCCGTGCTTATGGAGAGGCTGGCCGGACCACGTCCTCAGTTTGATTTTTGCGCATACTCGATCGCCCACCCCTATGAACCCATAAAGCGGACGTCATTTCAGGCCGCGGACCGCTCCCTGTGGACCCTCGGCTAGCTCAGGAGTTTGGCGACTAAGAAGGACTTGAGTAGTTGGAGGGCGGAGTTCCATGTCCCCTCCGATGTTTCACTGTATGTGCCCGCAGAGAACGAGCGCGCCGACCAACCTCCCGAGGGTATGGTCGCCGTTAACGAATTGATCATGGGGGCCGGATTGCAGTTCCCATTGCCGTTCTCTGTGTCATATCTGTTGTCCGCCTGGAATGTGGCGCCGCTCCAACTTACGTCGAACGCCTGGTTGCAGATCGTCAGCACTTTGACTCTTTTTGGCGGTCACCGGCTATTCTGTCTTCCTTCTGTGCTGGAAATGAACTACCTCTTTAAGCTGACAGCGCAGAAGGGTTCAGTTGGCGGCTACCACATTCAGGGTCGCATGGGCCGGGTGGTCCTTGGGGTGCCGAACAAGGTCCGAGGCGACCTGACAAAATGGTGTTGGGTCAGCGGAGCGTGGAAGTCGGTGGCTAGCGACAAACCTGAGGATGAGTTGTATATCCCCACCGGCTTTCGGGAGAGGAATTCGAGTAAGGGTTTTAACTCTCCCTTTGTTCGGACACACCTTTAACTGATCTAATTTGGTTTTCTTTTTGCAGGATTCCTTGTTCCAGTGGCCGGCGACCTTCCATTTGAATTTTCGATCATCTGGGAGCGAATCCGCGGTCTTCCGGACAGTTATATCGACGCTCGCACGATCAACAACGAAGCTCATTGGTTGGGCGCTCGGTTGTTTCGCTTTCCTTGCCACTTAAAGGTCCCAGGTACAAATGTTTACGATCTCCTTTTTGCTTGACGATCTCCTTTGATTGAAAGAGATGTCTAACCTGGTTGAATGTCTTTTTTGACAGAGATCTATTTCCCCCGCTACTCCGAGCCGCCGAGAGAGATAGCTATGTCGAACCCTGGCCTTATGAATCGTCTCCTCCAAGGGAAGAAGGCGGGCCGTGCCCCTGCAGTGACCACCCATCTTATCCCCGAGGCGAGACCTCTCAAGGTACCGATCGTCGAGCCGGAAACTTGGGAAGAGGAGCAGCTCCAGCGCAACCGCAAAAGGCGGAGACCGAAGTAGCCTTTGCCAACTGTTGCTGCTGAGGCGCCCGCAGTGGTGCCGCCGGTCGCCGCGCCTCCAATTTCTGCAGTTCCAATGGCGGAGGGGCCTACGCCCTCAGCGGCCTTCCTACAGACCATGGCGACCGCTGACGCCCAGACCCCGCGGGGCAAGCCTTATTTCGGCCGCGACCCCGAGAAGGTTGAAAGGTAAGTTTGGTTGATCTTGTTGAGTTAAGTCGCTTGTATAGGGGACCTACTAACTCTTCTATTCTTGTTGCAGGGTCCGCCTTGCCGACCCAAACTGCTTGCTGATGGTGTTGGATTTCTTCGCGAGCAGGTCTCCCCGCGAGCCTACCGACGTCCCTTCCTATGTCTCTCGGGCTATCTCCTCCCTGCCGAAGGCTTGGACGACCGACCTGGATGCAATCACGCGCCGGCGGTCCGGAGACGCAATGCAGGCGACTCTTGCCCTGACCCTCCAAGTGGCGACGATGGCCGCTCAACTGTAAAGGATTATGAGGGGCGGCCCTCCACTGCCCGTCTCCATTCGGACCTCGAGGTTGCTCGGAATAAGAACGCCTAGTTTGCCGACAGGATCGCGGCAATGGAGAAGGAGTACGTGGAGATGGCCAAGCGGGCTAAGCAGGATCTCGATCGGATGAGGCAGGAACTCGACCGGGCCCGTCGGTTGCATGTGGCCTCGCAGGAAGAGGCGACCGGGCTGAAGGCGGTGGTGGACCGGTTAAATGGCGATTTGGAGTCGTCGAAGGGGGAGCTGGCCGCCAAGGTTGCCGATCTCCAGGATGCAGACAAAACAATCGCGGGACTGAAGGAGAAGTTGGAGGCGACCGAGGCCGATCCCTTCCACAACGTGGAGTATGTCGGCGAGTTTGCGTATTATATGGATTACGCTGACGCCATCCGCGCTGCCAAGAAGGGAGGGCTCGAGGTCGTCCCTCTGATCGATAACTTCAAAGCCTATGTGCTTGAGCATCCCCTGCATCCGGCCTTCTTTATGCCGATCCTTGACCTATCCAACCTCGGAATCGACCTGAGCTGGTATCCGTCACCGGACAAACTCGTTCATCCGGAAGCCGGCGAGGAAGCGCACGCCGATCCAGCTGCTGGTGACGAAGGTCAGGCGGGGGCGGCCTGAGTCAGACCGTTTTCATTTGGCTTTTCCTTATAACTTTTCAGTTTCATTGTGTTTTGCCTTCGGGTGTATGTACAAATCACTTGAATGAAATAAAATACATAATTTGCATCTGATTCCTTGCTTGTACGATCGTCTGTCTGAATGTTTCGCATTTAACTTTACACAATTGTTTGAGGAGCGGCCTTTGTATGAATAGCTCCGAATGTATTGGTATGTTTAAAATTCCTACTTGTAAATTTCTGAACAAAACTGATCGTCATAAGTGTGTTTGAACAAAGCCGATCGTATGTGGTTCCGTCCTCCTGATCGCATGTATGGGTCCATTCCGCCCCTTGTTTTTGTTTACTTAGTGAAAGTAAGGGAACGAAAATAATTAGTTTGGCGAGCTATCTTTGTTAAATGTACTTGCGACCTTCGAATTTGTTGCTTCCTCGAAGGAGACCGAGCGTCCCAGTTTGGAAGGAATTTGCATGGTCGTGGGGTTCGATGGAACCCACCTCCACGACTATGTCTTGTGCACAAGCGACATTCCGTCTGATGGTTAACTTCTCGCGACTCACTTAATTGTGAGGGTCCTCCGTAGGCTACGTTTTGCCTCGCAATGTAGCGATGGGGCGAACGGTCTCTGCCTGGAGGAGTCCTTGCATGGGGCGCTGTCGGATAAGTCGACTTTGCTACCGTGGCTTGTTAGCACTTTTTTGTCTGGGACCGACATGTTAGATGACGGTCCTAAGAGGGCATACGTTGTGATGGGGAGAGGGACACGTCGCATTATCCGGGTCCACCATGTTAGATGATGGATCTGAGGGTGGGCGAGCATGTCCACTGATCTGTTCTGGAGGGTCCTTCAGCTAAGTCCACCTCATATTTAAACGAAAAGGCGGGCGGTCTCCGCCCAAAGGAACCTTGCATGGACGGGCTATCGGTTCCATCGACCTCCAGAACTATGGCCGCACTTTTTCTACCTCGGATCGCCATCTTAGATGACGATCCTCGACGGTATACGCTGTGCTGGGGGGAGATCGCTTACCTAGGTCCATCATTTTAGATGACGAACTCTTGGATGGCGAGCGAATCACCCTCTTTTCTGTTTGTTTTGCCGAGGCGAATCATTTAGAGAGGATCAGAAAATCTTATTAAGCTCTTTGTACATTGGATAAATGAATACAGAGTTTTTATGGATAGTATTTCTTCAAATGAACGGCGTTCCAGGGATATTGGTCCGGAGTGCCATCTGGTTGTTGGAGCTCGTAGGCTCCTTTGGTCAGCCATTTGGATATCCTGAAGGGCCCCTCCCAATTTGGGCCAAATACTCCCGTGTGAGTCTAGACCTTTTTGAGGACTAGGTCGCCCAGTTGAAATCGCCTTTCCTTGACCTTCGAATTGAAGAACTTCTCGGATTTCCTTTTGTGGATTGTGTTCTTCATTTCTGAGGCCAGTCGTCGTTCCTCGAGCATATCTAAGTCGATCCATCGAGCTACATCATTGTTCGTCGTCATTTGTTGTGCAGTTCTGTGGCTGAGGACAGCGATCTCCGATGGGATCACTTCTTTTGTTCCGAAGGCGAGGGTGAATGGGGTTTCGCCAGTTGAATTTCGGGTCGTCGTTCGGTAAGACCACAAAACATCCGGGAGCTCGCTCGCCCATCATCCTTGTTTGGATTCGAGTCTTGCTTTGATCGTGTGTTTGAGAATCTTGTTTACAGCCTCCACCTGCCCGTTCGTCTGAGGGTGGTAAGGGGCCGAGAATAGCTTTTTAATTTCCCATTTCTCGCAGAATTGCATGACTTCCAAACCATCGAACTGCTTTCCGTTGTCGGAGATGATAGCCTGAGGTAGACCGAATCGACATATGATGTTCTTCCAAATGAATTTGATCACTTGTTCTTGGCCGATCTTGTTGAGTGGCTCGGCCTCTGCCCATTTCGCGAAATAATCGACTCCCACGATGGCGAATTTACATCCCCTGGCACCGTCGGCAGGGGACCGATGAGGTCGATGCCCCATTGGGCGAACGGCCACGGACTGTACATAGAAGTGAGCTGCTCCGGGGAGAGCTTGATCTTCGGGCCCATTACTTGACACATGTGACAAGATCGGGCGTAGGCGATCGCGTCTTTTTGTAATGTAGGCCAGAAAAAACCTTGCCTGGTCGTCTTGTGGATGAGAGCTCGCCCTCCAGCGTGATTTCCACAGATCCCGTCGTGGATTTCAGCTAAAACGAGTCAGCCTTTCTCCGGCATAATGCATTTGAGGAGAGGAAGGCCGAAGGCTTGCTTGTAAATCCGGTCATCCAATAGGGTGTATCTGGTTGCTCGGAGCTGAAGCTGGCGAGCTTTGATCCGATCTGCGGGGACCGTTCTGTCCTTCAAGTATTCAATGAACGGAGTCATCTAGTTCTATTCGGCGATGGCAACTGTGAAGACCAGGCTTCTGTCGATCTCCGATTTTTCTGACTTCGTGATTTGGATGTTAGAGAAGTCTGCCACCCCATCTGACGATGCGAGTTTGGATAGGGCATCGGACTGGGAGTTGTGCTCTCTCGGGACTTGTTCGATCAGCACTTCTTCAAACTTCGTGCATATTTCGGCGACCAATTCTTGATATTTGATCATTTGTTCGCCGCGCGCCTCATATTCCCCCTTGACTTGGTTTACGACCAAGAGGGAGTCCATGAAGATGTGGAGGCGACGAACGTCCATGGCGAGTGCTAGATCGAGCCCGCCTACGAAGGCTTCGTACTCAGCCTCATTATTGGACGCACGGAACCCGAAACACATAGCATTTGTAAAACTATGGCCGTCTGGGCTGATGAGGACAATCCCTGCCCCCGCTCGCGAGCTGGTCTCCGAGCCATCTACGTACAATTTCCAGGCAGGACGGCCGACCTGGGTCGCACTAGGCGGGAACGTTAATTCCACCACGAAATCTGCCAGAGCCTAGTCTTTGATCGCCGTGCAAGGAGCGTACGTGATACCGTATTGGGCTATCTCCAGTGACCACTTGAGGAGTCGCTTGTTGGTGTCTGGCCAGTGCAGAACTTGCCTTAGAGGGAGATTCGTCAGAACCTCCACTTGGTGTTCGAAGAAGTAGGCCCTCAACTTGCGAACACTCATGACTAGTGCGTAGGCGATCTTGTCCATAGGCGTGTAACGCGTTTCTGCGTCATGAAGCGCTTGACTGACGAAGTAGATCGGAAAGTGGGCTTGCCCCTCCATACGCACTAAAACGGCGCTCAGCGCGACCTCCGAGGTTGCTAGGTAAAGTAATAGCTTTTCGCCGGGGATAGGTTTCGCCAAAATTTGGATATTTGACAGGTACTCCTTGATTTTGGCGAACGCCATTTGGCTTTCCTTTGTCCACGCAAATTTTTTATTCTTTATGGTGGCGAAGAATGGTTTGCTCTTGTCTCCGAGCCAAGAAATGAAATGGTTAAGGGCTGCTAGACACCCCGTGAGGCGTTGCACTTGCTTGACATTCCGTGGCTCCTGCATGTCGAGGATCGTCTTGATCTTGGTGGGGTTCACTTCGATCCCCCTTTGGCTCACGATGTGCCCCAGAAATTTTCCGGAGCTTACTCTGAAGTTGCATTTCTTGGGGTTCAGTTTCATGTTGAATTTCTCAAGGATGGCGAACGTCTCGGCAAGGTCTTTGAGGTGATCTTTCTTTTTGAGGCTCTTGACCACGATGTCGTCAATGTAAACCTTCATGGTCTTGCCGATCTGATCGGCGAACATCCCGTTCACTAGCCGCTGGTAGGTCGCCCCCGCATTTTTCAGACCGAACGGCATTCGGATCCAAAAGTACACGTCTTTTTCCGTGTGGAATGACGTGTGTTTTACGTCTTTCTCCGTAATTGGGATCTGATGGTACCCGGCGAAGGCGTCCATAAACGACATCATTTCGCAACCTGCCGTGCTATCGACCAAGTGGTCAATATGAGGCATTGGAAAGTGATCTTTCGTACATGCCGCGTTGAGGTCGGTGAAATCGATGCATAACCTCCAGGAATTGCTCGGCTTTTTGACGAGCACCGCGTTGGCTACCCACTATGGCTCGTCAGTAGCTATTCCGATCAGTTTGTTGTCGAGTAGCTTTTTTACTTCTGCGTATAGTGCAGCATACTTCTCAGGACCGAATTTCCTACGTTTCTGGTGAACAGGCTTCCTTGCCGGGTCGATCTTTAGATAGTGGCAAGCGTGTTTAGGACTGATGCCGACCATATCTTGATGCGACCAGGCAAAGACTCTGATGTTCTTCCATAGTAAATTGATCAGATCGTCTCTTAACCCGGGACCGACGCTTGAGCTGATCTGCACTTCCTGCTCCGGGCGAGCCAGATCGATTGTTATACTTTCTAACTCTTCGATGGGGACGGTCGCTTCTCGTTTGGAACGATCGCCGGACTCGACCCTTGGATCAACATCGAGGCTTGGCTCGAAGCCGATCCTTGGTTCGATGTCGTCCGTCAATCGATGTGAGATGCTGTCCTCTGAGTCGGGCTGGCATGAGGTGGTTGGCTCGTCGATCTCCATCGGTTGATTGTCGATCATCTCAATGTTACAAACAGTACAAGAGACGTTCAAAGGAAAAGTTATGACACAGGAGTAATTCAAACATTTCTTTGCCATTAGTTCGTCTCCTTTTACAGTACCGACTGTCCCATCGGCAGTGGGGAACTTGATACAGTAAAAGAAGGAAGAGGCGACCGCCTCGAAGGTTTCGAGAAAGGGGCGACCTAGGAACCCATTATAGATGCTGGGCCTATCTATGATTACAAAATTGAGGTTCCTAGTGATCTTAACCTTGGGATCGTAACAGCAGATTAGCTCGACAGAGAGCTTGATCCTTCCATAGGCTTGGAACGTGTTGTCGCCGAACCCTTGAAGCATGGTATTGAATGGCTTGATGAACTTGGTCAGGTTGCCGAGCTGGTCCATACCAGATTTGAATATGATGTTGCAAAAGCTCCCATTGTCAACCAGCACGCGGTCGACCATTTTCCCAAGGAAACATGCAGAGATCACCAATGCATCCTCTTTGGGGCACTGCACTCCCTCCCTATCCTTGTTGGAGAAGGAGATGAGCGCGTCTCTGGAGATGGTCAGCTTTGGGGGCACCATGACATGGACTCCGGCGAACGCCCTCAGCTCGGCCTTTCGCTTTCTATTCGACATGGTGGAAACCGGGGAAAGACCTCCGAGGTTTCCACCTCCCAACTGTAGCATATTAATCCGGCCGTCGGGGTTGATTGGATGGATCGACTCGTCTGAGTACTCCGGCTCGTTTTGCTCGATCCTAGCGATCGGTTTGGAAGGTTGACGATCGCGCCCCCCGGTCCTTTCTGCCCGGGGCTCTGGCTTGGTTACCAAATTGTCCAGCTTGCCTTCCTCGAATAGTCTCCAGAGTTGTCTGAGGAGATCGCGGCATTGGCTGGTGTTGTGGCCGGGACTTTTGTGGTAGGCACAAAATTTACTGCGGTCCAGATGACTGTTGTCCCTCATCGGCTTCGACTTGCTGAGCCATTCACGCCCCTTGATGGTGTTGAAGATATGGGCCGGAGACAGATTGAGGTTGCGGAGGAGGTGAACTTCCACATCCTCGAAGGCCTTAAACTCACCGGGCGGCTTTGCGACCGCCTTTCTGGGCTTGGAGACTACCTTCTTCGATATGGGAGACGGCGCCTTCCCTTCTCCGGTGGCCCCTTCGCCTAGGCGAAGGGTGAGCATCCTCTACCGAGCCAAAAAGTCGGCGGCCTTGACGCGAAAGATCGCGTAGGTCGGGGGGATGTCCTTCGTGAGATGCCTGAACATAGGTGAATGGCATAGAACCCCACCAGGACCGAGTAGAGGGCGAGCTCATCACTAATGGGCTCGCCGGTGAGGACTATTTCATCCACCCGGTCGATGTTATCTTCGTCAGGCTCATCCTTCCCCTGCCTGATTTTCATCATGTGGTGGGGACCTTCTGGCCGAGCGACCTTGCCTGCGAAATATGACGTGAAGTCGTTCGTCAGATTCTCAAAACAGTTGATTGAGCATGGTGGCAATGAGATCTACCACTTATGGGCAAGATCGCCCAATGTTAATGGGAACATTCGGCACTTCGTCAAGTCCGATGCCCCGCACCCGGTCATGTAGATCCGGAACTTGCTCAAGTGGGTCTCAGGGTCCGATCTCCCCTCATATAGAGGTTTTTGAGGGGGAGCGATCTTCGGTTGCACAGGGGCAAGCTCGATCTGTACAGCGAGCGGCTCACTTGGTCCGGCGATCGATCTCCTGGCGCCTGCCCCAGTTTCTATGAGCGCCTTCATTTTGTCGAGCTGGCGCTGCATTGCGGCCATCGCCGTAGCCTGGCTGCTCGCGGTCTGGCTCTCAGAGTGGGAGCCGAGGCGATCATGTACCGATCTCCTGGCCCCGTTGTAGGCGACAAGGTCTCTGCCGTCGAGCTCAATTCTTTGGCGAGTGGGAGCCAGACGGCCGGCCTGTCTTCTAGGAGTTGGGTACGCCGAATTCCTGGTGATGGATTCGGATTCCGACGTCTCACGGTTGGGGCCAGAATGCCCCGGTCGCCATGAGGGATCACTCCCCAGGCGTCTGCAGACTGAATCGTCCCGCCTTGCGAGCACTTTTTCCTGCGGCTCGGGGCCTTCTGACGATTTCTCGACATATAGCCCTTTGAGCTTTTGCTTGACTACACGGTGGATGGCTGATGGAGTAATGGTGGGCATGTCGCATGCTCTCCGTTTCTCCCTCAGGATGGCCATGGCCTCCTCGATTTCTTCCACAGTTTGGAATTGATTGAGTGAGAGGCTGGCGCCGTCCCTCGGGGACGGGAGTGAGAGTCTAGCGTTGTTGCGGTCGCCTTCCGCCCCAGGTTGGGACTCAGCCTGGGCTGGAATAAGGCGTCCGGCGGATCGTAAAGCGGCTCTTTTCGAGGTCTTGGCAGACGTCATTATTCTGAAGGTTTTTCTTTAAATAACAGTGAGTGTTTCTTCAAGTATATGCTCCGGAGAACAGTTAGTGTTCTTCGAAACGGTCGGGAAGAAAATGAAGGTAGATGCCCCTTCTTTTAGCGCCAATTGTTGTTACCCAAAATATTATCTGGAGATGATATGCTGGAATGGGCGAGTAACAAACAAAATGCGAGAGCATGTCCGTAGGGAAGTAAATAACACAAGATTTTCCGGGGTTGTTAGTCCCGGGCTTGAATGCTTTCGCGAGATATTATTAATATGAATACTGGTGAGTACAAATATTAATGTTGGAATATAATTATAATGAGTGTAGAGACCCTAATTATCTTAGCTTTGGAGAGCTGAAGATTGCCGGAAGAACCAGAAATGAAGCTCTGTGAGTTCTTGTTACAAGGATGAGTTGTTCTCTGTATTGTTTACTATGTGTAATCGTGTTAACATTGTCACTGTCACGTGTCTTTGCCAATGATGGAGGCCTTCTATTTATAAGAGAAGAGGTTGTTGGGATGTCTCTGTCAACCGCGGGCGATCGTCGTTCCTGCACTTAAATAAGGCGGGCGATCGTCCCAGCACGTGGGACTGTTTCCTTAAAGTTCGCAGCTGCTACTAGCAGCCAAATGGGCGAACCAATGAGGACACGACAGGTGCCTCACGTCACTGTCTTGGGAGGTCCCACCTAGGACCTTTCGGCCGGTCTGTTGGTGGGTGAGGCCGTCCTCATCACTGACAGCTATTGATGGGCTGGAGTAGGGCCTGTTCTTGCGGCGCCTTTTGCGGATCTGCACGTGGGTCTTCACCCGAGATTCGGTCTTCGCAGACTTTGACGAGTGTCGGATTCACACGTGGCATGGGACGGTCGTCCCCGGTCGGACATTGTAGCCGATCGCCAGATGCCTTTCCCCAGCATCTATCTTCTTTGGTTGTCCTCCGACCATTATGCCGATCGCCATCGAGGCGTATAAATCACCGCACAACATCCTATAATTCCTAACTTCAGACCACAGGATCCTCCAACTGACATCTATGGTAAGTTGGATGATGAAGCTCTTCATAAGGAGATCAAAGACATCTATATCAAGAACAACTACCCCTCTCCCGAAGAACAAGAGTTTGCTTCATCAGTAGTCAAAAAGAAATATGGTCTCATACCAGTTTTAAAGAGGTCTATTGGAGCAAAGACACTGAGATCACTTCCTCCAGTAAGGCATATTAGAGGAAGAGGAAGAGGAAGGAGCTAAAAATAGTATTTTTGTTATTTTTTTTCAAACAATTGTAATTACTTGTAATTTTACAGTTTACGTGTAATTTTTACTTGGATTTTGTTTCATTCAAGAACTGCACTGTAATGTACTCCCTCCGTCCCGCACAAAGGTTTACATTTCTATCAAAAAGTAGTCCCTTTAGTAAGTTTACATATATCACTTTTTACAATCAAATCAAACAATCACTTTTTACTTTTTAATCTCCACCACTCATTTATCATCAATACTTTTTACTTTTTAATCTCCACCACACATTTAATCATCATTACTTATACCAATCATTACCTAAAATACACCAAATATACACCCTCTGTCAACCTTTGGCTGGGACAGAGGGAGTAACAAACTATGAAAGTTTTATAACAGTCAACTTGAATGACAACCACTAGTTGTCTCAAAAAGACTGAGTTCGATTTTTGTCTTGCACTTTACTTTTGTGCAGACTTGCTTACATTTGAAATGCTTAAGTTTTGCCATCATCAAAATAGGGGGAAATTGATAGGAATACTTGTTAGATTTTGATGATGTCATCCTTGTATTAATAATTTATTCAAATGTATGCACTACATACTTGGCATTATAAAGAAGAACCAAATGGGTATCTTCTATAGGACTTAAAAATTAGGCTAAGTATTGATCAGTTACTAAATCGACTAAGTATAGAACATCTAACATATCAGATGAGTTTTCAGACGAGTTCTATATCAGGCGAGTTTTGGTCAACAGAAATATCAGAAGAGGTTTGACCAAAACTCAGCTGCAGCCGAGTTCTGATGAAGGCGGTATATCAGGCGGGTTCCAGTCAAACAAATATATCAGAGAAGTTTGACCATAGGTGAGTTATCAGCTACGCTTTCAGACAACGAACACATCAGGCGAGTATTACTCCAACTGAAAGTAGACAAGTCTTCGGTCAAGCCAATATATCAGATGAGAGTTGACCACAGGCGAGTTATTTATCAGCCTAGGTTTTCGATCAAACCAAACATCAGAGAGGTTGACCGAACTATATTCTGCAGCCAAGTATGAGTAGTAGAGAGGAAGCTCAGTCCACGTCAGCAAGCGTTGAAAGTCAACAATAACGGCAAGACATGCGGACGTAAATTCAAGGAGACAAACTGAATGATTCCCAGAAAAGTTAGGAATAAAATATTCCTTGAGATCCACACTCTAAAGACTTATGGATACACAAATCAAGAAAAGCGGCATGGACAAATGAATTCTTTCAAACGGTCGGAATTAAAAAGGGAATCAAGTCGTGCAAAGAGATGAACGAATAAACAATGAAGTCTACTCTCCAATGCACGGATTTGCAACGGCTATGAAGAAGCTCAAGATTCGCACTATATATATATCT
Source organism: Orobanche coerulescens (assembly GCA_033398695.1). Taxonomy (NCBI): domain Eukaryota; kingdom Viridiplantae; phylum Streptophyta; class Magnoliopsida; order Lamiales; family Orobanchaceae; genus Orobanche; species Orobanche coerulescens. The sequence goes on along the minus strand of CM065816.1, from coordinate 70,961,519 downwards.
GAAGACAGAATTAAAAAAAGTACGATGCGAACAACATTTACAAGCGATCAAAGTATTCAATGCAATCAAAGCCATCAAAGCGAACAATAACATCGTGAAGAGCAAGTTCAAAAGTTCATATACTGAGAATCTCTTGAGTTGGAGAAGACAAAAACTCTTGTCTTAAAAGTTTGAGTACGGGGTTGCTTTCTTGAACGAGGTTCTTGAAAGTAAGGAGGCTGTAAACGCATCCACGAGTTCTTGATTGGAAGGTGATAGACAGTTTGTGAGTTGTTGAGGCATCCACGGGTTTTCAATCAGGAGGTGCTAGGCAGTCAAAGGGAGTTGCAACGGCCACGGGTTTCCACTGGTTGGAAGCTGTTGTAACTGGTTGAATCATTGTAACGTTTATCACTGGTTTAAAGTTATAGTGAATTCATCTCCAACTGGTTTGGAGAAAAGTGGACTAGTAGAGGATTACCCCACCCCTGAAACCACTATAAGTGCTTGTGTGTTTTACTGCATTCATCATACTTATCTACTGCATTCATATTTATTGTTCCATTTAGCAGTCAACTGTTTTCCGCATAACTTAGTTTTGCAGTTGACATAAGTCACCTGCAGACGACATTAGTTACCTGCATTGTCATCAGTTGTGCTTCCGCATTATCATCTGCAGTTAAGATTTTATCAGCTACATATTTTATCAGCTGATTAAACTCACCTGAGATTCAGGAAAAGAGTTTAATAAGTCTAATCACCAGCCCCCTCTAGACTTATTCCTGGCGACTTGTGACCTACAACGACATAGTAGTTTTTATAGTGGTTAGAAGCAATGGCTTCTACGTCCACCTAGCTCTACACATGAGTTATCCACCATAAGACACGTTAATGCACGACAAGCTTGAACTTGTAATAATACACATGGATTGTATGTTCATGTAGATTTATGTAAGTCTGAATACACAGCTACATCGCTCACATGGAGTGGTGTTCAACTGGATTCCGCACTTCTTCCCACAAAGGTTTGAAGCTAGATTCGGTAGAGCACCTTCTTTCTTCATTGGTCCGAAGCTTGCTCGATACTTCAATCTACACAATACTGAAATCTTCTCAATTGTATGTGTTGTAAGATCAATGCAGGATATTTCTTTTTTTTTTTTTGAGTTCAATCGTTGTAGGATGCTGTTCTCAAGTTGCTTAGGAGCTTTTTCGCTTGATGTAGGATATTAAGTTTTGAAGCAAAAATACTTGTTGGGTCTGTAACTTCATTTTTCTGAAGTCTTTCTTCATAGCTATTTATAGACAGGAAAATATTGTCGTTCGTCGATGTGGCCGTTGTTGGTAGGTGAGGTGTTGACATCTCGAGTTGGCGGCTTCGGGAATTTGCATTAAAGTTGTCCCTCTTGTATCATCAAATGTTACTCTAAAATCTTAAGCATCATTAATGTGGTTTGTCACTCCTCTGTATGGTGTCTTTAATGCAGTATTAACTCTACATTAAATGTGTGAAGTATTTCGTTATCTTCCTAGTGTGGAGCCGACAACATAAGCGTTGTATAGATCAACTCGCCGTGTCTTGAACTCCAATGTTGTAGGCCTGCGTTGTACGTTGTCCTTTATGAGTTGCGCTTATCCAAATCTAAGGGATTATTTCCTACAGTACATTTCATTACTAAACCCGTCTACGACATGGTATGGCTCAGGTAATGACCTTGCCCACAAGCATCAAAACAGACACATTTGTCAACATATTCTATTAAATATTCGACTCAATACAAGGGAAATAGGTGTGGCGAGAGTCGAACCTAGGTGTAGTCCCTAGTGGAGAGAACCCATGGCCACTAGGCTATCCTCAATCGTTGAATTTGTAGCACACCATAAATCGAAGCTCCAGCAAACTGGAAATATGCCAACACCGAGCAAAGTACTATATGAATGCATAAAGCTATGTTTTGTATGCAAAAATGCTTGGATGGGATGTGTATAAAATACAGCCTCGAATGCTACTATTGATACTAATCTCAACCCATGGGGTTGTAAATGTTGGGCGTTAATGGTAAGTTAATGGTGTTTAATGACTATGTAACTGCTCCATTAAGACATACTTGTGACATACAATTAGCATATTGTAACCAGATGACTGTTTCATTTCAACAGTCAGGGTAACGAAACTTATACTTGAGCCAATCCCAAATCCTCTAATTCAACCCAAAACCGCGTAAGTCCAATTACATAGACTCCAAGACCCAAGATTCAAGATCCCAGACCCAAGATTCAAGATCCCAGACCCAAGATTCAAGATCCAAAACCCATGTTCCACAACCGAGGACCCAAGACTAGGCGCAGATAGAGGCCGAGAATGCGCTGGCCTGCCGGACGAGCGAGCACACGTGGATATATTTAGTCAATGCTTAACACTCTCCAACTTTCTTCAACTTATGAACTATCTTAAACTTCCTCACATATTCAATATGGAATGAGATCTTTCACGTACAACTGTTTTAAAATTATAAACCAAGATGCATCTAACAAAATCTCGTACGATTACAGTTTCTTTTACGTATAGAAGACGGTGAAAGAAATGTATAAACAATATAAGAGCCTAAATTTTATAGTAATAAAAGAACATATCGAGTATTTATAGTAAGTACTATCACGCTGGCACATCTTTAAATAAACCAAAACCAAACCAAACCAAACCAAACATACCCAGTATATCCCGCTCAGAGCAGGGTCTGTGGAGGGTAAGATGTACGCAGACCATGCCCCTACTTATTACGGTAGGGAGGCTGTTTCCGTGAAGACCCCCATCTTAGTGCACAGCAGAATCTTGTGTGATAAATACAAAGGAAAACATATGATTCGAAAAAGCTCGAGACCATACCTGAGCCCATGGCTTGATCCACATGGGACTTACCTAAGCGTAATTTGGCTATTTAACTCCCGATGAATGCTGCTCTAGCAAAAGAGAGGTTGGCTCTGTGCACAGCTCCCTGTCAAAAATACACCACACGCAAAGACAATAGGATAAAATATACAATAAAAGTAAAAATGCAATGCTCTATGTCAAAGCTAACCGAGACAACCCAACCCTGAGGCTCTCAACTACAGCACCGCTCCCTACAAAAGAATCCACAACTCTGATCTAGCGCCTCCAAGCGCACCTATCAACAGTCATGGTCTCGGAAAGGTTTAAGGCCTTCAAATCTAATCTCAGTTGCTCCTCCCACGTCCTCCTCGGTCTGCCTCTCCTCCTCTCCCCGACAACCATTAAACTCTCGACCCTCCTTACCGAAGCAGATGCCTGCCTCCTGCGGACGTGGCCAAACCATCTCAATCTCCCTTCCCTAACTATCGCTGAAATGGGCGCCACTTCCAGCGCGTTCCTGAAAACCCCATTCGCAATTCTATCTAACATTGTGCGACCACACGACTAACGTAACATTTTCATTTCAGCCACTTCCAACTTGCTCTCAAGCAACTTCTTCATCGCCCAACATTCGGAGCCATACAACATTGCAGGTCGGATTTTCGCTCTATAAAATTTACCCTTCAACTTTAGAGGGACTTTCTTGTCGCACAGGACCCCTGTCGTTGCTCTCCACCTTATCCACCCTGCCTTGATGCGATGCGTGACATCATCTCCACACTCACCTTCCTTTTGAATGATCGAACCCAAATACTTGAACTTATCCGTACGGGGTACGATCTTATCCGCAATCATTACCTCAACATCTTCCTCATTGGCCTCATCACTAAAGTTACACCAGAGATACTCGGTCTTAGACCGGCTCACACGCAAGCCCTGGGATTCTAACTTATCCCTCCAAAGCTCCAACTTCGAGTTCACCTCCCTCCTCGACTCCGCCACTAACACAATGTCGTCAGCAAAAAGCATGCACCACGAGATGCCATCTTGAATCCCTCGCGAAATGACGTCAAGGATTAGAGCGAAGAGAAGAGGGCTTAGCGCCGACCCCTGGTGTAGCCCTATCTCAACCGGAAAATACTGGGTGTCACCAACTGGGGTCCTAACGCACTTGTTCGCAATATTTTTAAACAATCCGCAAGTGTACGGAGTAAGTGTAGAAAGCGGCGAGCAAGGTCGTATTCCACAGAGACTAAATATTCTTATTGTGTTGAGTACTAGATTATAGTGTTCCCGGTTTTATCTAGACGATCGAAAGGTAAAATGGATGATTAATGAAATAACAAACAATGATCACAATAAATTAAAATGATTGAAAATATCCGAATGGAAGCGAATTGCAAGAGTTTAGAAAGGTAAATTCCAAGGCTAGGTTTCCGTTGATTACTAAATTTAGTCGGGATTGGCTTCAAAAGGTTCTAAGTGCGTTTCTAAAACGATGATCACAACAATATTCTAAAGTCTGTCTCGAGATGCATTAAAACGTAGATTAAACAACCTATAACAACGTCTCCGTCTATTATAAATTATCTAACTCCAAAATGTTCATAAGATTAGATATCATCATAGTTCATCACCGATTTCTCAATCTCGTAATTTACTACGTCAAATACTCGAAACCTATTAATGCTCTCTCCTCTCGAATTATGAGCAATTAAGTTTAACATGTAAAAACATTGATCAAGTGTCTAAACATGAATCAAAACCAAGTATTTGATAAAGAAATCACACTAGATAAATATAATTATCAATCCATCAAAATCATAGCAAATCAACGTACTCCCATGCCCGGAATTTAAAGAGTTTAGCCGGACATGGTAATGAAAGGAAGATTAATAATCATCATGTTCATGCTAAAAACAACAAAATGAATAAAAGATAGGAAGAAGATAAAACTCGTGGTGTGTCTTGATCGATCCCGGCTGAAGCCTTCAAATGTTCTTGAAGTGTTCTTCAAGAATTTCTTCAAAATCCCTTCTTTTTGGAATGAAAACCACTTAATCTTTTGTTATTCTCTCTCTCTAATCTTTCCAAATTTCAGCATATCTCCTCTCTAGCCCCATATCCTCCTTTTATAAAGCTAAAAGTATCATTTTTTTTCTACACAAATCTTGCAAAAATGTCAAAAGGTGAAATTTCCACCGAAAAGTGACACGGCCCGTGTCATAGTGCGCTCAAAATGCTAAAATACGCTGGACAGGGAACTCGACCGTGTCATACTCGGCTAGATAAGCAAAATGGTCCTGGAAATGAAACCCGACCGTGTCAATATGGCACGGCCGGGATAATGACACGGCCCGTGTCGATTGACACGGCCGGGCTCGTGTTGACTGGTTTTGACACCGTTTTGACTCCTTTTTAAGCCCGATCTCTCGTTTTCGCATTGCTTGATTTATATTTGGGGTTGGAGACTTCGTTCTTGCTTGATTTATGTCCATAAAGTACCTATAAAATCAATAAAACGTACCCAAGCGTGATCGAGTCCAATAAACACAATATGAGTATAAACGACACAGTTCTAGACATTTTAGGATCTTAAAACCCGGAAAATCGATGTAAAAATATGTGTAAAAATGAGTGTTATCAGCACGTCCTAGCTTGGGAGTACATGTCTTGGATCGCCCTAACGAACGGCAACGAAACCCTCCTCTCTACTAGGCTCCTCCAAATAACATCGCGCGGAATACTATCATAAGCCTTCTCTAGATCTATGAACACCATATGGAGGTCCTTACGCCGCTCTCTAAACTTCTCGATAAGGCATCTGACGAGATGAATGGCCTCAGTCGTGGACCTCCCCGGCATGAAGCCAAATTGGTTCTCTGAGATCTCAACTTCTCTTCTAACCCTGCATTCCACCACTCTTTACCAAAGTTTCATAGTATGACTGAGGAGTTTAATACCCCTATAGTTACTACAACTCTGAGCATCGCCTTTGTTCTTGAAAAAAGGCACGACAATACTATGCCTCCACTCTGTCGGCATCTTAGAGCCTCTGAGGAGGATGTTGAATGCCTCCGCTAGCCACCGAACTCGACTTCCCTGCACAAAGCCACACCTCAATAGGGATCTGATCCGGGCCTACAGCCTTAGCTCTACCCATTTTCATTAGGGCACCCTTTACTTCCTCCTTGCTGATGCTCTCAAAGGAACTAAACGAACGAGCAGAAGATAGACTAACTCCTTGCACCACCGAGTCACTACCTCTAGCCTCATTTAAAAGTTCGAAAAAATGCCTATTCCACCGCTTCTTAATAGCCACATCGTTCACTAACACTTGACCCAAATTATCCTTAATAAACTTAACGGGACCCAGGTCGCACCACCCTCTTTCCCTAGCTTTCGCTAGTTTAAAAATAGCATTCGCTCCTTCTTTGAACTCTGCTTGTGGGTGTCTTCTTGACATCCATTGCCGGTCCCAAGCTCGGATAAAAGAGGAGGGTTGCGGTAGGTCAGTGGCAGCCAGCGTAAAACTCGTTACATTCCATGGACATGAATCAAACATTGAAAATTGTTGGGGCGTCTCCTCAGAAGCGACGCGCTGCATTTCATAGGCCCGGGTGCAGTGATAAGTATGCGAGGGTTGCTAGGTCGTCTCCCAGAAGCGGCGCGCCACCTTTACATCTGAGGGTGGTGTCAAATGAGCAAGGATGCGCTACACTTCATAGGCCCGGGTGTAGTGGAAAATATGCAAGGGTTGCTAGATCGTCGCCCGGAAGCGGCGTGCCACCTCGAAGTATGGGTGTGGTGTCAAATGTGCAAGAATCCTTGAAGCGTGGACGGGGACAGATAGAGAAGTTAGTTCTTGCGGCTAGTAAGGGTAGTAAGGTGCGGTTTGGAACTTGGAACGTTGGCTCTTTGACGGGGAGATCAGCAGAAGTGGGGGAGGTTATGAAAAGGAGGAGAATTCACATAATGTGTCTACAAGAGACTAAGTGGGTTGGCGAGAAGGCAAGAGTGTTAGCTCCTTGGGGTTACAAGCTTTGGTACTCTGGAAAGGATAGAAGTAGAAATGGAGTGGGTATCGTCATTGATAAAGAATTCATTGATGATGTGGTGGAAGTGTCAAGAAAGAGCGATAGAATAATGAGTATTAAGCTTGTGATAGGGGATGAGTTTCTAACTATCATAAGTGCTTATGCACCACAAGTAGGATTGGATGCATCGATCAAACAAGAATTTTGAGAAGATTTGTAAGAGGTTGTCGAACGAATTCCTATGGGTGAGAAATTGATCTTGGTGGTGACCTCAATGGGCATGTCGGTGTTAGCAAAGATGGCTTTGAGAGCATTCATGGTGGCTTTGGTTTTGGGGACAGGAATGAAGCAGGAAATGATATATTGGATTTCGCATTAGCTCATGACTTGGGTATTATGAACACTTGGTTCGAGAAAAGGGACTCTCATTTGGTGACATATAGAAACGGAGGTAATGCAAGTCAGATTGATTTCTTTTTAGTAAGGAATGTTTGGAGGAAAAGTTTTACTAATTGCAAGGTGATACCCGGTGAGAGTGCTGCAACACAGCATAGGGTTGTGGTGCTTGACTTTCGAGGTAAGAGGCACTTAAGAAAGAGAATACCACAAGTTGACCCTCGAATTAAGTGGTGGAAGCTCCAAGGGGAGAGTCGACATACTTTTGTGGCTAAGATTGCTGATAGTGGTATTTGGTCTGATTGCACGGAGATGGATATAGATTCGATGTGGAACTTTTTGGAGCATAACATAAAGAAAGTTGCAAAAGAAGTCCTAGGAGAATCTAAAGGAAACAGACCATCAAGTAAGGACACATCTTGGTGGAATGATGAAGTTAAGCAAGCGATAAAGACCAAACGTGAATGTTATAAGGTACTGGGTAAATGATCGAGCGATGAGAATTATGAGAAGTACAAGAAAGCTCGAACAGAAGCTAAAAAGGCAGTGCGAAATGCCCGATCAAAGGTCAATCAAGAATTATATGCAAGATTAGATACTAAAGAAGGGGGAAAAGATATCTATAAACTTGCTCGAATGAGAGAGAAGAAGACGCGAGATATTGGAAAAGTTAAATGTGTAAAAGATACTGACCAAAAAGTTTTGGTTCAAGATAAAAAGATAAAAGAGAGATAGAGGTCATACTTTGATACCCTATTCAATGACCATCAAGAACAAGATATTGGGAATTTAAACATCCCCTCAAGTATGGTTAACCGAGAGTTTAAGACAAGAATTCAAAAGGGTGAAGTGACAATTGCATTGAAGAAGATGGGGTCAAAGAAAGCATAAGGACCAGATGGTATACCTATTGAAGTTTGGAGGTGTTTGGCGGAGAGAGGGATCGAATGGGTAACTATGCTTTTCAATAAGATTTGGAGAAGCAATAAGATGCCATCAGCATGGAGGAAAAGTATTCTCGTCCCTTTGTATAAGAACAAAGGTGATGTTCAAGATTGTTCTAATTATCGCGGAATTAAACTAATGAGTCATACCATGAAGTTGTGGGAACGAGTGATCGAATAAAGGATCAGGAAATGTGTGAAGATAACAGAAAATCAGTTTGGATTTATGCCTGGAAGATCGACCATGGAATCAATTTATCTTATCTGGCAGTTGATGGGACATTATCAAGATAAAAAGAAAGATCTGCATATGGTATTTATTGATTTAGAGAAGGCATATGATAAAGTATCAAGAGAAGTACTTTGGTGGGCCTTAGCAAAGAAGGGTGTATCGTGGAAATATATTGACATTATAAAGGACATGTATGAGGGAGCTAGTACAAGTGTACGTACTAATGTTGGGAGGACATAAGAATTCCCTATTACGATTGGGGTGCATCAAGGATCTGCTCTTAGTCCTTTTCTCTTTGCCATAGTCATGGACGAATTGACAAGAGAAATTCAAAATGACGTTCCGTGGTGTATGATGTTCGCAGATGATATTGTGTTGATTGATGAAACGAAGGTTGGAGTGCAACAGAAATTGGAACTTTGGAGGGATACTTTGGAAGCTCGAGGCTTTAGGCTGAGCAGAAGTAAGACTGAATATATGGAGTGTATGTTTAGCGAAAACAGTGATAAGGAGGCGGGGATGATCACATTTGATGGGAAAGTTGTTCATGGATCCACTTTCTTTCGGTATCTTGGATCTATTATCTAAAAGGATGGAGAGCTAGATGGCGATGTGGCTCAAAGAATAAAAGCAGGGTGGTTGAAGTGGAAGAGTGCCACAGGGGTTTTATGTGATCCTGGCATGCCTCATAGATTAAAGGGTAAATTTTACCGCACGGCAATTAGGCATGCACTGTTATATGGCATCGAGTGTTGGGCTGTAAAACAGTGTCACGTTCAAAAGATGAATGTGGCAGAGATGCGTATGCTACGATGGATGTGTGGTCATACAAAAAAGGATCGGCTCAGAAATGAGGTGATTATAGAGAAGGTAAGAGTTGCGTCTATAGAAGACAAGATGATGGAGAATCGATTACGATGGTTTGGTCATGTGAGAAGAAGACCTATTGATGCCCCAGTGAGGCTAGAAAGTTGGGGAACAAGTAATGTTGTGAAAGGTAGATGAAGACCCAAGAAAACTTGGATAAAGATGATTGAAAATGATATGCGATTTCTTGGAATTGGAAAAAGTATGGCGATGGAGAGGCAAATGTGGCGGGAAAGAATACGGATGGTGGATGGAGTTTGATTCTTTTTTTTTTAAATTCCTATTTTCTTTTATTTCATGTTATCTTTTAATTTATTTTTCAAGATTTTTTTTTTACATTCATTCTCTTTTTTTATTTGCTTTTTTCTCTTATTTCCTTTTATGTTATTTATGTAACGATTATTGACGGTTTCAAAGTGTGATTCATGTTAGCCGACCCCAAATCATTTTGGAACTAAGACTTAGATGTTGTTGTTGTATTCGCTCCTTCTTTGGTGTCTAGGCGTTTGTGCAGTCGTAAGCCTCACATTTAGCCTTAGCCACTGCCTTCTTAGCCTCTCTTACAATATAAGATGTTTCTACTGTTTAATTTAATTTTGATTAATCAAACAAAATTCCATCATTGGGCAAATCTAACCCCACTTAAAAAAAAAATTCTCATCGAGCGATAAAATAATATTAATCCATCAAATATATCTTGTTGTTAAAAGCAATCCAACCTACGGCTCGGCTCCTGGCGTTTTAGGGTGCAAAGGTATAGGGTGCAAAGGTGGTTCCGTATTCATTCCATAAAGAAAATCCCACCCCGACTGACGCTCAGATAGGTAAGTTGGCTCATGCGAATATTTTCAATAGTCGTATTGAATAAAATTAAGGCCACGAAACCTCCTTCCAAGTTGCAAACTGGACAGACTTAGGATCATAAAACCAATAACTCATGTTCAACCAAACAAAGATAATGCTTTCGTCATAAAAAATCACCTAAAGAAGGTTTAATCAACAAACAAATTTGTAAACCCTCTAAATAACTCCCTAGTCAAACAAAAAAAAGATCCGCACTGCAAGACAAGTTAGAAATAAGATTTGAAAGATCAGAAGCAACTGCTTAGGAAGGGAGGAGTGGTACCCGATTACCCTAATACCCTGGGGTGCCACATCACCTCTATCCAATAAAAACCTTACGACTCAAAACTACCCCAATACGACCCTAACACTACCCTAACTAGACGGAGTGGTACCCGATCCTACCTTAACACTAAATTTCAAAAAAAGACAAAAAAAAAGAAGAGAACAAAGCTAATAAAAGTTCGGGTTCCGAACTCGAATTGTTCCAAATTTTCAAGTACCTTAAGTACTAGGAATGGTGTAGCCGCTAGGGTACTTGAGCTCGATGGTGAAAATTTCGTCCACTCCGTCCTACCTTATAGCCGTTCCAGCTATTTGAGATGACCATTAAGATATACTACCTCCGTCCCGCCCAAAAGTTTACATTTCTATCAAAAAATAGTCTCTTTAGTAAGTTTACATATATCACTTTTTACAATAAAATCAAACAATCACTTTTTACTTTTTAATCTCCATCACTCATTCATCATCAATACTTTTTACTTTTTAATCTCCACCACACATTTAATCATCATTACTTATACCAATCATTACCTAAAATACACCAAATATACACCATCCGTCAATCTTTGATTGGGACAAAGAGAGTACAAAACTAAGTTCAATAAAACCTGGCTCACTTGGACTATGTTCCTGCCTACATAAACCTGCCTAGGAAACACATTGCAATGACAAACAAGCAAGCCCAAAAGAAATATATATATATATATATATATATAGCTGCCCTATCCAAAAGGCAAAACCATACTATAAGATAATATATGACGAATGCTACACCCACAAAAACACTCACAAAATGACGTGTCAGCGGGTAATTGATGTATTTTGTGGCAATTTCTCTCTCTCCTCTATCTGATTACACCAATCACCCACCGACACGTTATTTTGTAGGTGTTTTTGTAGAAGTTTGTTACTTTACAAGGACAACCAATTAAAGTAACTTAAAGCGGTTTCTATCTGTAAGAGGGAGCCAATCCGAATACACAGATCCAGCCTTCTAATTATGAGTCCTATATCCTACTATACTAAAATGTCATGTCCCAGGACTACTCATCGTCATGTCATGTCATGATATTCTCCGTAAAAGTGAAAAAACTAATGATGATCTATCTCATGATATTATCATACACATATATCAGCCAACATATATCATAAATGATAGTTACGCTTGCAAAATTGAAGATCATACACATATATCAGCCCACATAATGACTACACTCTGCTAAGAGATAAATGCAATCATCAAATTATCCATTAGACCGAATTCATAGGAAAAACAAGAAACATTAAACACATACTTTATCACACAGACATAATCTAGAGCAAATGAATAAAAAAACTTCTATAAAAGGTTACATTAATAATCACTTCGATAGTCGCCATATCGATCATCTCTTGCAGTCGAAGCCAAATCATTCTCCACTCTTTCGGCAATCGCATCTTCCTCATACTTGACACCTTCCTCCAACGCCAGCCCTCCCAGAGCTCCAGCAACCGCTCCCACAGCCAAGCCTGTTCCCATCCCAATCCCAAGCTTTGCAGAACTTCGCTTATGGTAATCATAAGGTGTGTAATCCACTGGAGCACTTGGGCCCGGCCCTCCTAAGCTCGACTGCCGTTCAAAAAATGGCCGAGGAGGTGGTGGTGGGGGCGAGCAATAAGATGAATAATATCCTGAAGGTGGATTCGAGTATGAATAATAGGATTGTGGAGGTGGTGGCGGTGGCGGAGAAAAAGATGACGGCGGGATAGAAGAATATGGCGACGGAGAGTATCCTCTATAACTGTAAGGCGTAGGCGGAGGTGGAGCAGAGGAGTAATAATAGCCCGAAGGAGGGGCAGTATGGTAATTGTCGGCAGGGCGTTCGATTAGACCGAGCTTGAGGCGGATCTTGCCCTGGGGACGGCCGGATGGGCGCTGGAGCTCGAGCGTCCTGAGTCGGATTGGTGACTCGTCGGAGTCGACCAGGAGATCCCGGAGTTCAAATCGGAGGTTACCGACCAAGGGTTTCGGAGTCTCTGAAGGTTTAGAGTGGAAGATTTCGAGCTTGAGAATGGACTCCCTGGGTGAGAGGCTAAGCGGCAAAACGAACCGCTCGTTCCACACGGGCCGGGCGGAACCCCAATCGTCGGGCTTTGTGGCTTGCCGCCGATCCGGATCGACCCATAGGATGACGTAGGGCTTCAGATCGCCATTCCTCCAGTTAACGTTCTTCAGGTGTTTCGCGGAGACGATGGTAATATCCAGATCGTAGAGCTTCGGCGGTGGTCGAGAGGTGGTGCTGGAGGCCATGAGTGAGTGGATTCGGTGGTGAGAGTTAACGTGCTGAGGGATTAAAAATATTTGCGGGCGAGTGGATTATGTAGTCACAAGATTATTCTTTTTTCTATAATATAATGTAACTAGTGCATTACTCCTCGATTTTCGACGGTACATGATTTTTTTATTTAATTAAGAGTTGAATATAACAATATATTTGTATCTGTTCTAAAATATTCGTTTTTTATTGGTGTCTTGCCTAATACTGATAATAGGAAGATACAATGGAAGGTTCTAGATAGTTCTAAAGGTAATAGGATCCTATTAGTTGTCTTACCTTATCTAGGAACCATATGTATGGAAGAACTCTCATTATAATGCATATATAAAGGCTCCCTCTATCAGTGTTATGAATACAATTGATTGACTCATATTTACAGCTTTCTTACTTTCTCCTGAAACACGTTATCAGTACGTTTTCACAAAATCCGAAAAAATCGGCCCTTAACCCTTGCCGGACCACCGCTGGACCACTGTCGCATCCTGCCGGACCCCTGCCGGACCTCCGATCGACCCAGATCGACCATTGTTGCATCCTGCCGGACCTTCGACCGACCTAGATCGACCACTGTCGTATCCTGCCGGACCCCTACCGGACCTCCGATCGATCTCCGATCGACACAGATTGACCACTGCCGCATCCTGCCGCACGCTGCCGCTTCCAGTCTGCCCAGACCTCTGCCGCACTCTGTCGCGATCGACCGTGATCGATCCTGATCGGTATCAGCCGCCACCGATCCAACCTAGCCGCGACCACAACTCGCTCGTGCCGACCAGATCCCATTCGGCGCCTGTCGATCCAGCCTAGCCGCGACCACAGCTCGCTTGTGCCGACCAAATCCCGTTCGGTGCCTGCCGATCCAGCCTTGCCGCGACCACAGTCTGCCCGTGCCGATCCCGCCGTGATCGACCCTGCTCGACGTCGTCCGAACACTTGCACCACAGCCCGCCCGTGCCGACCCAGCCGTGATCGACCTTGTTCTGCCGTTGCCGAAAGCCGCAACCGGATCTAGCCCAGCCGGTCAGACTCGTTTTAAAGTCTCGGTCCAAAGATTCGAACATCGATTTAATTTATTTTCTGAAACCGCCAAAATTGTGCCCCCGGTTTCACGTCATCGCATCGAGTATCAATCGGTAGATTGAAGCACACCACAGTAGAAGCTCAGAAATCTAGAATTAATTTTTGAGTGAAGAGGGGGCACCGGCAACCTGCAAGACAACACAAGAGCAAGATCTAGAATGTAAGGATCCAAGGGGACACTGGTGTGGTGCCGGTCGTATGGACTCCAACGCTCAAGTCAGTAAATTTGCAGAAATAGGAAGTACAGGAAAATAAAATAAATAAGTAGGACTATCTTCTTCTCAGGGATTTACCAAGAGGAATTGGAGATCCGTCTGCCTGATCTTAAGATCCGTGAGTTTGATCACCTGAAAACCACAAGTCACCAGACTTAGAGATGTCCGATGATCTTCTGGGAACGTCGATGAGTCGTGGAGTCAGCCGGAATATAGAGCACAATGTAGAGAGAGAGAGATAGTAAGAGTAAATAGATAAGAGAGAGGAGATGGCGAAGAGAGGGTTATCAGTTCGATTGCTCGATGCCCTCTAGAGTCTGGACTCCCCAACTTATAGGTGAGGTGGACCCCGTTCTGTTTGAATGTATCTCGTAACACTTCCCCATATTCGTGGGTCGTTAGAGGTTTTTTCGAAATCACGGACTTACTCTCACTCATCTCTATATGCGTGTTGACCAGACGACCCGTTTCGTGGTCCACGCGTGGAATCCGTTGAGAGATTTACTCTCAACGTTCGGGAGGCACGTTCATCACGTGTATTGGGGAGGCTCGGTTCAAGTTGACTAGGTCTACCGTCATATTCGTTGGTTTTGTGTTGACTCTATCAGTCAGATGGAGCCCCTTTGATGGGTTGAGCTGTTTAGGCATGTTAGACTTGGGCTTGGTCTGCAGGCAATGTAACACCCCAAACTAGGCGGCTATTACAGTGCCGTGAAACCCCAACTGGGACCTACCAGGCAAATGAAAATTTATGAATTAAATAATATAATTGTAGTACCGAACCACATTATATTACCAAATACTCCGATGAGGAGCTTATGTACAATACACCACGACAATACAGAATGCTAGTATATTTTATATGAAGATAAAATACACCACGCTGAATAAATAAACATCCCAAATGGAATTTGCAGCGGAAAATACAAATGAAGAGAAACAAGAATGACTGAAAGGACTGGGGCCCCCTACTAGTATCACTAGGACTCCTCACCGTCAACATGCTCTTCCCGTGCTTTTGCCTTGTGACACGTTCTTAGTGTAACTATCGCAAGTGCACGATATCGTATCAAGTAGAAAGTGGACTTTTTGAGTCCGGTTTATCGATCCCACGAGGAAGTTTTGGTTATAATTTGAATTATACACTATTAGTCTATTTTTATAGATACTAAGATGAGTGAAACACACAATTAAAGAGTTTGGTTTAATAATTGCAAAGTAAATGCAATAATAGTTCTAATATTTTAAGGAAATAAAAAGATTGCAATAATAATAGATTAATTAACAATAAAATGAAATAGTTGAGATTATAAACTTAGTTCGTCATTAGTTATAGAAGATGTATAGGAGATCATAAGATGAATTTACTTATTATATTGTGTAGATTCGATTTTCCTTAAAAAGACGGTTTTTCTTTCGAACTATAAAACGTCCCTTACGTATTGAATCAATCCACTATATTTCTATGTTGATTGGCTTCAATACATAGCATTAGAATTTATGAAAATAACTCAAAGAATCATCTAAGGTCTAGAGGTATATTTCTATCCCCTAGAACAACTTAGAGTGAAGATCATTTGATCTAATCAAACATATTTTCTTTCGAAACATATGAAGACCATAAATATCGTCATTTATTGGCCAAATAAATAAAGATTGTTAAAACAATGAAAATCACACACAATAATAAGTAATTCACAATAGATCTTTATACAAACTTAAATAACATGACTAACCTTGTTTATAATCCCAACTAAAGGTAACTTAGCCCATGAAGGGTTTAATATACATAATACAAGCTTTGGTGGTCATTATTAGTTGAATCAAGAGAAAGAATTGATCCTCACTCCCTTAGTAGATAAAGGAGAAAGAAGCAATAAACTCTCTGAACAACATATGCTATACCACACTTACACTAATCACTCAAGAACACAAATGTGTTCTTCACACAAAAAGAAAAGTTTACAAAAAGTGAAGAATTATAAGATGAATGATGAATGATGAAGGATATAAGGGGTCTATTTATACACCTAAAGTCATCTAATAGCTCTAAAACTCCAGCATTATTACATTAGATCGGATCAATGCCAATTATCCCTCAATAATCCACAAAAGTATAAAAAAAATTAGACAAATCATCACAATCTGTCAAGAGTTACGGCCGTAACATTAAGGAGTTACGGCCGTAACTTGGATGACTTACTACGTAACATCCAAAGAGTTACGGCCGTAACTCGCTTCGTCAATTTGCTCACCGGTTGCTTTGAGAGTTACGTTGCCAGTAATTTCTCGACTTTGCGTTTTTTCCCCAAATCTTCTTCGGATGATAACTTTTGATATATAACTCGATTTTGAATCCTAAAGACCGCCAAATCGTCTCAGAAAGCCCTACAACATGAATATATCAAAATTCAACAAATAGGATATTTAATAAACATATTATTTCTTGAGTAAATCAGTTATTCAATCCGATTAAGACTAGATTTACATCATCATCCGATAAAAATAAAATTATTTAAAACTAATTAATTAAAAGTAAAAAACGAGTAGACTAGCTCAATTATGGGTAAAATTTATCGATACAAACCATGGATAAGTGTATAAAACTGACACTTATCACACCCCCAAACTTGAATTCTTGCTAGTCCCGAGCAAGACTCTATACTATTCACGCTCCAAAAAAAATTAAAAATAAAACAAAAATAAGAAAAATAATACACACATAAACTAAAATATAAAAAGAGAAAAGAAGATCACAATGCCATTAATACACAACAACCAACTTTATACAGTAGATAGAAATGAATCAAGATTCAAAATAAATCTACTAATGATTTTGAAGTTAAAACACAGTTTTATTTTGTAATTCCAAAATGCAAGGTTTTTCCCCCAAAAAGGCTGATTATTTCTTTCCCACTCGTGATACACACGACTCCCTTTAATGGTTGCTCTCGATCACTCGTTTATTTTTCGACTCTATATGAAGAAGAATTTCATTGGCATCATCAAATATTGTGATTTTTCACGAAATTGAGTGTATTGAAATTCAGCCGCTAATTAATTCAGATCTGCTCATAAACTACATCCTTTTTAGTGATAGCTTTCACACCATTATTTTCTAACGTGTAGCTCTTTTCACTAACACAATTTCTATCTTTTTTTTTTTAAAAAAGGTGATAGCTTTCACACCGTTATTTGCTAACGTGTAGCTCTTTTCACCAATTTTTCTGTGAGACGGCAGCTACGCACCAACAATGGTTAGTCCTTTATTTTTCGCAAAATTTTAAGACCCCCAAAAGTAGGCAGCTGTTGCTGCTCAACACTTCTCCATTTTGTCATTTTTTTTAGGTGATAGCTTTCACACCGTTATTTGCTAACATGTAGCTCTTTTCACCAATAACTCATTTTTTAGGGAATAGAATTTTTTGCAGAAAATCATTTATTAGTTAAGCATGAAAAATCAAAAACTCCACAAATTAAGTAAATTTCAGTTCTATTTTTCATCAACCGACTGATTCTTCTTTTCTCAAGGTAACGAATGACTCGATTTTATATGATAACTACAAGGCTTGGAAAGAAAGATTAAGGCTCAAAAATTTTGGAATATACAATTTTTTTACCGGTTAAAACGATTTTAGAAGCTTGTATATAGCTAACTTATTGGTGTTATGGCCAGATCTAAAAATCTCATAAATCAAAATACTATATATATATATATATATATATATATATATATACTAAAAATAATTTAAGGCAAATAACCAAAATAGTCAAAACACACCAAAATACTAACACACCAAAACATACCACCCCCAAACTTGAAAATAAAATTGTACTTAGTTTTTTTTAAAAAAAAATAAAATAAAAAGCAATGCAGAAAAGCAGAATACTCCCTGTTAAGAAAGTTGATGCTTGAGCTAATGCCTTTTAGAATCTGCAAGAGAATAAATATACGAGGCACACAACAAAAGAAAATAAAATATACTCGGAAGTATAACACAATTTTTAAGATGCGCATCAAGAAAGTCCGAAGAGTCGCCTTACGCTTGTAACACCCCGAGATATTCGGAATAATTACAGCGCCGTAAACCCCCTTAGATAAGGATTTACAAGGCTAATTTTAAAAGAAGTGTAAAAATAATTCAATCGAACAACTGAAGTTCAAATACAGATTTGATTCAACCGATCAAATGAGTTAACTTATACAACCACATCGAAATGACCTTATTAAAACAGACGTACTCGAGTACTAAACAAACCAAGAAGACAATTCACAATAACAATAACATCAACCACATCACTGAGCCATTCCATCGTCCTGTCGGTACTGTGGTTGCCTCCCCGCTCCTCGGCTACCTGAACATCAAAACAATGTCCACCCCAGAAGGGGTTAGCAAAACAATGCTAGTACAAGTATCATCATACAATAAATAATCAATGCATCATAAAACATGCAAAACGGACTTCCGCCACCGGAATCCAACGATGCGAATCCTCACGATTCCATCAACACAAAACAGGTAATCCAAATGATCCAAGGTGCCCTTGGTATAGATCCCCATGATGATCCCGTCGGACCAACGCATGGTGGAAAACCCGTCCCAACGATCCGCCTCAAAGATAGATCCCCATGATGATCCCGTCGGACCAACGCATGGTGGACATTCGATCCAGCGCCCTCAGCATAGATCCTCATGATCCCCTCGGATCATTTATACCATAAATCAATCAACTATGCATACACATATGCATTTCAATTTGTTCATCAATACGAACAAATAACAACGAATATCACGAGAATTTTCAGAAATACATCTCATATTCAACAATATGAACAAAACCACAAGCATGATCAAAGTTTCAATATAAATCGAACTCGACATATGATACTTGCCTCGAAAATGGCAAGGACGAAACACCTCGATGATCTCAACACACTCGAAGGCCACCTCCTTCGATCAACGTGACAAGCTCGAACCTTAACAAAAGGAATGATATACAAATCATCTCAAGTCGAACGATGGCCTAACAATTCGGTCTACGGCCCAAAAGCTCAAAATAAACAATCTGCCTGGACTGCTTAGCGTGCGCTACGTACACTACGTAACGTGCGCTAAGCCTGACTGTTAGCGTACGCTATCGTATAAGACTAGCGTGCGCTAGCCACGGACTGACAGTTTGAATCGGCTGATACATAACGTACGCTACGTACGTATTGTGCGTTAACTGAACCCCGATAGCGCACGTTAACTCACATATGTTAGCGTGCGCTAATCCTGCATGGCAGAATACTGCTAACGGAAAAACTGAGTTCAAATGTGGTGAATTCATGAATTCTACGGTGATAAAACAAGTCATCCTCAAGCATAACATGCTAATAAGGTTTGTGGAAGTTCTATGATTATGAGGTACAAATATACGGATAATCATCTCAACATCATAATTCATCTTCAATCTTCAAGAAAACACTCTAACTTCCGTTCGTCCTACGTTCCAAAACGCATGATTCCAATGTGTAAAACGTAACAATCTAGGTAATATCCGATTACTGATCATAAATCGATTTGAAAACGCTTAGGAGTCCATATCCTAAGATGGTTCAAAGGTTCATACGGTAAATAGTGCCGATACGTCAAAAGTATCCTTCTAACATGTGATGACCGATCATAAACGAAATAACTGGCTACCAAAACATGATCAGACGTCCTTAAGAACATTACTAACTGTAATATCCGCAATTTCGATTTTTCGGTAATTTTATTTTTTTTTGGCGGAAGTCTGTTTTGACGACTCGCTCATGACCGTATCGTCATTCTGAGAATGATTAATTCTGCACTTTTTGTCATCCGAGTTCGTTTCGGTGTCGTTTTGTTGAGTTCCGTGCTTTTTAGCGACTTTTCCGCACTTGAGCTCGATTCTTGCGAATCTCGTCCAAATCAAGTGTTTTTGAGTTTCTCGCAAGTCCATTTAATGTTATTATTCATGTTGCGAGCTTTGGTCCAGTTGTTTCGATCACGTATCGTGATTTTGGACGCTTTGGGCCATTTTTGTAATTTCCCAAAGTTTGGGGTAATTATTTCGTTGTCGAATTCCGACACTTCGATGGTCGGAATCGTGTGTTCTCTTAGTGCTTGGATTCGTCTTTGCGAGTACTTCGTAACCGTATCTTCGATTTCTACTCAGTTCGGGTTTGGGTCGTCCGGCCGTCGGAGTGGCCACGGCCGAGTCACGGGCCGGCCGAGGCTTTGCCGAGTTACGGCCGTAAGGTGCCTACGGCCGTAAGGTGCCCGAGTTACGGCCGTAAGCGTGATCGGTACGGCCGCATTTAGCGCCGGGCGGATTTTGACGGCGATTACGCCGTAAGGTGGGCGAAGTTACGGCCGTAAGTGTCAACCGGCCGCGTATTTTTGATTTAATGCGGTTACGGCCGTAAGGCTCGCCGAGTACGGCCCTAAGGTGTCCGATTTACCGCCCTAAGGCCAGCCGGGTACCGCCGTAACCCTGTCGGCCATATATAGGCTGGGACGGGCTGACCTTCATTTCATCACTTTTACGCACCAGTGCGCGGGCGACGGAAAATCGGAAGTGGAGTTTTGGTCGATTCCACTCGATTTCTAAGCGTTTTTGAGGATCCTTATCGATTATATCATCATCAAATCATTGTTCTTCGTCGGATCGAGGTAATTTCTTGAAATCTCCTAGGATTTGATTTTTCGAGATTTGTTCTTGATTTTTGATTCTAGTCCGATTTTGATGAATTGGTTGATGTTAGTAAACATTATTAATCGTGTTCTATGGATTGTATATCCATATTTTCGATTCATTCAACCCGATTGATGATTTTTAGGCTCTTGAGGAACTTTGAACATTTAGTGTTCGATTAAATGCCTCAAAGAGTTTCTTTCGGTCGTTATGTTGATTTCGATTGATATTGTGTTATTGAACGAATTGTATTTCATTCAAGGTGGTTCGAGTACTTGTGTTTATCGGAGGACGCCGTTCGTTGTTCGTGGAAGGAATTCATCGCCTTCGGTTGAGGCAAGTTTTATACTTGTACTAGTCAATGAGCTAATGTCATCATGTATGTGTATAGATGTGTTGTATCATTCCGAGACTTAGTCTCTTCATGAATTCATTGATATCAAGAGATCGTTCGATACGATACCTTCCGGCAATTTTGCCAAATGTCATTGTTGTTCGTTAACGGCCGATTCAAGGCATTGTAATACTCATTATTAATGTCATTGTCGATAGCCGGTTCGCGGTATCGATGTATCGATTGTTGTTCATATAGATGTCAATCTAAAACATCGTTGAAATCATTGTTATTACTGTTGGGGTTGTCATTAATACTGTATTGGCCGATTAAAGGCATTAGCGTATTCATTTCTCATCTTCGACGTCGGTAACCGATTAAAGGTGCCGAGGTATCCTTCATATCATTGTTATCGATTGGCCGTTCTCAGGCAAATCGAAATGTTCAATCATTCACTATATCATTATTATCAATTGACCTTTCTAAGGCAATCGAGATATTCAATCATTCATCATATTACTCTTATCGATTTGCCGTTCTAAGGTAATCAAACACTCAATCATTCATGGAATCATCCGCTGCATCATTGTTATCGTGTTGGCCGACTCAAGGTAGCACACTATCATTCTCACGAATTCGTAATCTACGAATCGTTGTCATTTGTGATTTATTATATTTTTGGAGGCTAGTCTCGGCTAGTGCTTATTATGGGTAAGCTTGGGGCTTGAACCTTCGCGGTTGGCTTCCCAACACCTACAACTTAGTAGGTCACGGTCGTGTTTATGATCTTATGGGTAAGCTTGGGGCTTGAACCTTCGCGGTTGGCTTCCCAACACCTACAACTTAGTAGGTCACGGTCGTGTTTATGATCTTATGGGTAAGCTTGGGGCTTGAACCTTCGCGGTTGGCTTCCCAACACCTACAACTTAGTAGGTCACGGTCGTGTTTATGATCTTATGGGTAAGCTTGGGGCTTGAACCTTCGCGGTTGGCTTCCCAACACCTACAACTTAGTAGGTCACGATCGCGTTTATGACCTTATGGGTAAGTTTGGGGCTTGAACCTTCGCGGTTGGCTTCCCAACACCTACAACTCAGTAGGTCACGGTCGTGGTTATGACCTTATTAGCCCTCATTAACTATAGCTTCCCGCTTTTGACTTCGTGTGTTTGTGATTTTTGTTTATTTACGCTGAACGACTTTCTGGCCTTTCGTAATGTTTTGGTATTTTTCATTGGAGCCTTTGGACATTATGATTCATATTTAATTCAGCCGTGTGGTTCATGCCGTGTAATTCATTGTGGTATTCTCGTGATTATAATTCGCCGTTGGGCACTTATGTTCTAATCATTTAACAGTATTAATAGTATGCCGTGGGCATAGTATTTCACGAATGCTCGATTCTTACATTGGTTTGTGAGCATCTCGTATTATTATCATTGTACCGCTTCATTCTCGCTTTGGATGCATATCATGTTATACATGTATTTGATATTCATTATCTGGATGATCGACTTGGGGGCGGAACATGTTTTCATGTTTTAGGTGCTTGCGAGGAGAGAGTTGAGACACAGGGGGCATGATGATGGCGACGAGGCATTCCATGATACTAGTCCGAGTTGTTCATTGTTGGTCATCACTGGAGTGTACTCCAGTCTTGTCGATTGTTGTCAGTTGTATTACCCAATGATGTTCGTGGATGCCGTCAGTATTTCATTTTGCCATGTAGGCCACTTTTGTCGTTGAAATTCCCTATCGGAATATTGTGTTGATATCATGGTAGGGACTATGATTTTCCCTTGTTGTTTAATTTAACGTATTTTAGTCATGTTCGCTCGGTGGATCTCTGCCGTGGGTCCACGGCACCGTAATAACCTAATAGGATTTGGGGGTGTTACGTAAATGGTATCGAGCTTTGGGTTGTGGAATACCCCGAGATATGAGTTATGTGGTCCTACCGACGCGGTAGTGGGATTGTCGAGTTATGACAATCTAGTCGATCAGTTTTGTGAGTCGTAATATTAGTGCGACCGCACGAGTCATTCATTCATCGAGTCGCCGCTGAAGACTAGTATCGCGAGTCCTCGAAGCTTCGTATGACCTCGTAAGGACTCGATTCTCTTTATGTTCATACATCCATCATGTCATTAATCGCTCATGCTTTGTCAAACCTATATGTGATATTAGTGCTATAATTGATTCATGATTAATTGTTTTGGAGCACGTGTGACTTGTGTAAGCATTAAGGATCAACTCATTTATCAGTTAATAATTTTCAATCATCATTTTGATCTCATCACTCAGTCAATATCATTCATCACTCGGTTAATTCATTCATCACTCGATTAATTCATTCATCACTCAGTTAATTCCTTCATCACTTAGTCAATCTCATTGTTCATATTAATTCATTAATCACTCAGTCAATCTCATTGTTCCGTCAATTCATTCATTACTCAGTCAATCTCATTGCTCAGTTAATTCATTCATCACTTAGTGAATCTCATTGTTCAGTTAATTCATTCATCACTCAGTCAATCTCATTGTTCACCAATTCTGCTCATCACTCACCAATCTCATTGTTCGCTTAATTAATTCATCACTAATTCAATATCATTCATCACTCAGTTAATTAATTCACCACTATGTTAATTCATTCACCACTCGACCAATATCATTACTCGCTTAATTCATTCATCACTTAGATAATTCATTCATCACTCACCAATTTCGTTACTCGCTTAATTCATTCATCACTCGCTTAATTCATTCATCACTCGCTTAATCTCATCGCTCGCTTAATTCATTCATCACTCACCAATCTCATCGCTCGCTTAATTCATTCATCACTCACCAATATCATTACTCGCTTAATTCATTCATCACTTAGATAATTCATTCATCACTCGGTCAATTTCGTTACTCGCTTAATTCATTCATCACTCGCTTAATTCATTCATCACTCGATTAATCTCATCGCTCGCTTAATTCATTCATCACTCACCAATCTCATCGCTCGCTAATTCATTCATCACTCAAATAATCTCATCGCTCAAGAATTCATTCATCACTCGCTAATCTCATCGCTCGCTTAATTCATTCATCACTCACCAATCTCATCGCTCGCTTAATTCATTCATCACTCACCAATCTCATTGTTCAGCTTAATTCATTCGTCACTCACCAATCTCATTGCTCAATTAATTCATTCATCACTCGGTCTATCTAATTGTTCGATTAATTCATTAATCATCCAGTCCATCTCACGGTTCAATTGTTGATCTTGTGGATCGAATTTTCAACCTTGTTAACTTGTTCAAGGTAATCATTTCAGAATTTCATCGTATAATCATGTTACCTCATTTGATCTTTCATGCGATCTTATCATATTCCGGCGTCATGTCGACGATCATTTCATTGCATTATTAATGCATTCATTGTGTTAGAGCGTGTATGCTCATTCTTATCATTCCGTCTCATAATCATAATGCGATCTTCATACGAGATCTGTAATTATCACGTGACTTTCCTGCCTCGGTATGGAAAGAGCTGTTAGAGGGACATCGGACTCCGACGTCCAAGAGATTGTTTTCTAGTCGTCTTCGTGCTGGGAGAGCATCTTCATCTCAGACGATGAGTTCGACTGTTGTTTGCTTTAACTGTGATCATCACCGGTTTTGAGCAAGTTAATTCTTGCTCGGTAAGAGGATAATCATTCATTTCATCGTCGTTCATTCATTCATATAATTCACTCATCGTATATTAAACACGTTGAGATTTATAATTATCAAACTAATCATTCACTTCACGGGAAACTATGTTTCCAATCATTTCATTTGAGCTATCACTCATTACGTTATCATTTCACCCCGGTGAGTCATTTTTGATCCTTGTTAGATTTCGATTCATTATCATTCATTGTGATCATTCTTGTTCGTGTGTATCTCGTTGATTTTTCATGGCGGGATATTGCTTCTCCCTACTTGTTTTAAGTTTCGGGACGAAACTTCTTTTAAGGGGGGTAGTATGTAATATCCGCAATTTCGATTTTTCGGTAATTTTATTTTTTTTTGGCGGAAGTCTGTTTTGACGACTCGCTCATGACCGTATCGTCATTCTGAGAATGATTAATTCTGCACTTTTTGTCATCCGAGTTCGTTTCGGTGTCGTTTTGTTGAGTTCCGTGCTTTTTAGCGACTTTTCCGCACTTGAGCTCGATTCTTGCGAATCTCGTCCGAAACTGTTGTTTCGAGTTTCTCGCAAGTCCATTTAATGTTATTATTCATGTTGCGAGCTTTGGTCCGGTGTTTCGATCACGTATCGTGATTTTCGGACGTTTTGGGCCATTTTTGTAATTTCCCAAAGTTTGGGGTAATTATTTCCGTTGTCGAATTCCGACACTTCGGATGGTCGGAATCGTGTGTTCTCTTAGTGCTTGGATTCGTCTTTGCGAGTACTTCGTAACCGTATCTTCGATTTCTACTCAGGTTCGGGTTTCGGTCGTCCGGCCGTCGGAGTGGCTACGGCCGAGTCACTACGGAGCAGGCCTGGCTCGCCGAGTTACGGCCGTAAGGTGCCGATTACGGCCGTAAGGTGCCCGAGTTACGGCCGTAAGCGTGATCGGGTACGGCCGCATTTGACGAGCCGGGCGGATTTTGACGGCGCCGATTACGGCCGTAAGGTGGGCGAGTTACGGCTGTAAGTGTCCAGGCCGGGCGATTTTTGACGAATGCCTACGGCCGTAAGGCTCGCCGAGTACGGCCGTAAGGTGTCCGAGTTACGGCCGTAAGGCTCGCGGTTACGGCCGTAACCTGTCGGCCATATATAGGCTGTGGACGGCTGACCTTCATTTCATCACTTTTCGCACCCAGTGCGCGGTGGCGACGGAAAATCGGGAAGTGGAGTTTTTGGTCGATTCCACTCGATTTCTAAGCGTTTTGAGGATCCTTATCGATTATATCATCATCAAATCATTGTTCTTCGTCGGATCGAGGTAATTTCTTGAAATCTCCTAGGATTTGATTTTTCGAGATTTGTTCTTGATTTTTGATTCTAGTCCGATTTTGATGAATTGGTTGATGTTAGTAAACATTATTAATCGTGTTCTATGGATTGTATATCCATATTTTCGATTCATTCAACCCGATTGATGATTTTAGGCTCTTGAGGAACTTTGAACATTTAGTGTTCGATTAAATGCCTCAAAGAGTTTCTTTGGTCGTTATGTTGATTTCGATTGATATTGTGTTATTGAACGAATTGTATTTCATTCAAGGTGGTTCGAGTACTTGTGTTTATCGGAGGACGCCGTTCGTTGTTCGTGGAAGGAATTCATCGCCTTCGGTTGAGGCAAGTTTTATACTTGTACTAGTCAATGAGCTAATGTCATCATGTATGTGTATAGATGTGTTGTATCATTCCGAGACTTAGTCTCTTCATGAATTCATTGATATCAAGAGATCGCTCGATACGATACCTTCCGCAATTTTGCCAAATGTCATTGTTGTTCGTTAACGGCCGATTCAAGGCATTGTATTACTAATTTTTAATGTCTTTGTCTATAGCCGGTTCGCTGTATCGATGTATAGATTGTTGTTCATATAGATGTCAATCTAAAACATCGTTGAAATCATTGTTATTCCTGTTGGGGTTGTCATTAAAACTGTATTGGCCGATTAAAGGCATTAGCGTATTCATTTCTCATCTTCGACGTCGGTAACCGATTAAAGGTGCCGAGGTATCCTTCATATCATTGTTATCGATTGGCCGTTCTCAGGCAAATCGAAATGTTCAATCATTCACTATATCATTATTATCAATTGACCTTTCTAAGGCAATCGAGATATTCAATCATTCATCATATTACTCTTATCGATTTGCCGCTCTAAGGTAATCAAACACTCAATCATTCATCGACTCATCCGCGGCATCATTGTTATCGTGTTGGCCGACTCAAGGTAGCACACTATCATTCTCACGAATTCGGTAATCTACGAATCGTTGTCATTTGTGATTTATTATATTTTTGGAGGCTAGTCTCGGCTAGTGCTTATTATGGGTAAGCTTGGGGCTTGAACCTTCGCGGTTGGCTTCCCAACACCTACAACTTAGTAGGTCACGGTCGTGTTTATGATCTTATGGGTAAGCTTGGGGCTTGAACCTTCGCGGTTGGCTTCCCAACACCTACAACTTAGTAGGTCACGGTCGTGTTTATGATCTTATGGGTAAGCTTGGGGCTTGAACCTTCGCGGTTGGCTTCCCAACACCTACAACTTAGTAGGTCACGGTCGTGTTTATGATCTTATGGGTAAGCTTGGGGCTTGAACCTTCGCGGTTGGCTTCCCAACACCTACAACTTAGTAGGTCACGGTCGCGTTTATGACCTTATGGGTAAGTTTGGGGCTTGAACCTTCGCGGTTGGCTTCCCAACACCTACAACTCAGTTTGTCACTGTCGTGTTTATGACCTTATTTGACCTCATTAAATATATCTTCGTGCTTTTTTGAATTCATGTGTTTGTGATATTTGTTAATTTCCATTGAACGACTTTCGTGCCTTTCGTAATGTTTTGGTATTTTTCATTGAGCCTTCGGACATTATGATTCATATTTAATTCAGCCTGTGTGGTTCATGCCGTAATTCATTGTGGTATTCTCGTGATTATAATTCGCGTTGGGCACTTATGTTCTAATCATTTAACAGTATTAATAGTATGCCGTGGCATAGTATTTCACGAATGCTCGATTCTTACATTGGTTTGTGAGCATCTCGAATTATTAACATTGTACCGCTTCATTCTCGCTTTGATGCATATCATGTTATACATGTATTTGATATTCATTATCTGGATGATCGACTTGGGGGCGGAACATGTTTTCAGGTTTTAGGTGCTTGCGAGGAGAGAGTTGAGACACAGGGGCATGATGATGGCGACGAGGCATTCGAGCGATACTAGTCCGAGTTGTTCATTGTTGGTCAGTCAGTTGGAGTGTACTCCAGTCTTGTCAGTTGTTGTCGTGTTGTATTACCCAATGTATGTTCGTGGATGCCGCCAGATTTCATTTTGGCCATGTAGGCCACTTTTGTCGTTGAAATTCCCTATCGGAATATTGTGTTGGATATCATGGTAGGGACTATGATTTTCCCTTGTTGTTTAATTTAACGTATTTTAGTCATGTTCGCCTGGTGGATCTCCTGCCGTGGGGTCCACGGCACTGTAATAACCCAATAGGATTTGGGGGTGTTACACTAACATCGGTGAAGAATCACCTACCTCAAAGTAGTGAAGAACACGGAGGAAATCGAAGCAATCCCACACCGAAGGCTTGAACACCAATCTCCAACGATGTACGATCTTCAATCACGAGCTAGGGTGTTGATATGAAGTGTTTAGGGTGAGGGAAGCTATGTTCTAAGTGTAAGAATTCGGGTAATGGGAGAAGAAAGAACTGAAATCACGAATAGGATGCTGTCCTATTTATAAGAAATGGCTATTAGCGCGCGCTAGTACCTGCTCGTAGCGTGCGCTAACGGCTCACTGTGTTAACTGTATTCAGCACTTAGCGTGCGCTACGCATATACCTGTAGCGTGCGCTAAGGCGTTGACTTGGCTTTTCCCGAAAGCCGTCCAGGTTCATCCCAACACGATCCGACAGGGGTCCCCCGGCCAGATCTCACCTACCGCACGTCTCAATCAAATTGACCACACATAGCGTGCGCTAATAATCCTTTGTAGCGTGCGCTATTGAGTCTATGTTAGCGTACGCTACACATAGCCGATAGCGTGCGCTACATGCGCAGAATGGCAATTTGTAAACCACATAGATGAAATCATATGCTCGACAACATCGGATTATGAAATATGGAGAATAATACTCAGATCAAGTACAATCATTACAATATCACAAGTTCCAAATACATAACAGAAATCTCGGGTATTACATCCTTCCTCCCTAAAAAGAAGTTTCGTCCCGAAACTTAAGATGAAAACAACTCCGGATATCTAGTCTTCATACTGTCCTCCGTTTCCCAAGTGGCCTCTTCGACTCCATGTCGTGACCATCAGATTTTTAACCAAGTGTATTGGTTTATTCCTCAATTGTTTGATCTGGCTCTCAAGTATCTTGATTGGTCTCTCTTCGAAGGTGCCATCATTAGCTATCTCGATCTCGTCGAAATCAATGACGTGACTGGGGTCCGGTACATACTTCCACAATTGGGATACATGAAACACATTGTGAATGTGACTCAGCGATGGCGGTAAGGCCAACCTGTATGCTAAATCTCCAACTCTCTCGAGGATCTCGAATGGTCCGATATATCTCGGACTAAGCTTGCCTCTCCTCCCAAAACGGAAAATCCCTCGTGTAGGAGACACCTTCAATAGTACATGGTCCCCAGCGTCGAACTCTAGAGGGCGACGATGTAACACCCCCAGATCAAACCGGGAATATTACACGCCGCAGACCCTCTCCGTGAGGATCCACCAGGCTAGACATCAAAAAAAACACATTACATTACATACCGACGAATCAAAATAACGGACCAATAGACCGATTTGGTCTTTCGTCACAGACTTACAAATCAAAATACATAAACTCATCTAGACTCATACCCACACAAGGGTAAAATACTTGCAACAACGAACAATAAGACAGCGGAAAAGACAATACAATGGACTCCGACTAACTGAACCCAAAACTGGCCTTCGTGTGATTAGTATCATTCGTCTTTCATCATCCCTCGTGCCGATCCTGTGTCTTGCTCCCGAAAAACCCGCATGTACCGACACAATACAGACATCCACCCCGATTACTCTGGGGTTAGCAAACTCCACCGCTTTACTAGTGCAAGTATCAAACCATACGAAATGTAACAAGCAAATAGCAACTACGAATTTAATACGGAAATCAATTATCAAAATGTTCCGAGAAGTTTTAGAATTTCGAACTCAAATAAGAGATATTTGAAAAAGAACACATCATCTCGGGATTTTTAAAGCGTAAATTCTTTTGGACCTCGAGTCCCAATTTACAAAACCTTTTTGTAAACATTAAGGGCCTTAACCCAAAACTTGTTTCATAATTCAACAGTTTACAATACCTAAACATTTCCATAAATCTCGTGGGGCTCGGCCCAACATTCTTTCTTAAAACTTTTCCTTTAAAAACTTTGATTTGAAAGTATCATGCACATGACACCGTGATACACAGTCACTAGTCTCCGTAGGTACAACAACCCGAACGGACTACAACACGAACAATTAAACAAACATAATAAATACCGACACCGTGATCCAATCACACGTGTCTCCGAAGTTTCAAAAACCAACACGGACTATTAACCAAACAAAACCAATACAGACACCGTGATCCATGTCACGTGTCTCCGTAGGCATAACAACCCGCACGACTATATCAATCACAACAATCACACACAGTCCCGACACCGTAGTCCACCGCCACGTGTCACCGTAAGCCCGCCGAGCTCACCCGGGCTGACGCACCGTGTCCGAAACTCATGGTCCACCGCCATGCGTTATCGTAGGCCTCGTCATCCCAAAGACGATTGACCTCGCACTCACTAAGTTCTCGATCCCGTAGTCCATCGCCACGAATCCTCGTAGGTCCCGTCGAACCAACACGAGTGAACTTAGCGGTCACACACATATTCACATTCACATTACATACAACAATGAGCACAATTAATCAATCACCTTGATCACCACAAAATCGTACATTGCACGCACATAACACAACCTCGACACTCGCAACAACTATCATCAATCAACGACATTTAACCAACATAACACACATTCGGTACACAATACATTGAACAACCACGTGTACAACCATCTCATATGTACATCGCAATCCTGCACAAATGGCACAAAGCCTAACACGGATACCACTATATCACTATTATCACAAAGCCTTCAAATTTCGGAAAAACACAACCTACTCAAACGGAACATATTTACGGAGGCAAGCAAAATCGTCATACATATCATACGTAATTACTAGTCACAAGATACAAGTAGTATAATAAGATACTTGCCTCGATAATCGATGCCGGACACTCCCACAATCACGGATCGGGGACACCTCGAACACCTACGATTCTCCGGCCAAGACAACGAATACACCCACGATCGAAAAGCTTGAAGAAAACGATTTAACGGAAGGGTTCCGACTCAATTCTTTGTAGAAATCTGACCCTAACATCATACCATCAATAAATTAACGAACGAACGAGGAAGAATAATCGTAGAACGCTCGAATCCTCTTTGTGACATTTTATCGACACCTTCAAGGCGTCGATAAGAAACTCAATAAACGACAAATCCTCGGCGATTCAACCGAGGAACAGCAAGGAATTCGACATAATAATGTTTAACAATCATAAATACATCACTATTCCGAGTTAAAACGAATTAAACGGTCAAATCGAGCAAAATCCCCAAAACTAGATTTTAAGAAAACTTGCCTTGATTCATTGGATCAAGGATGTTACGTGATGATCAATTGATGTTATGAACGCCAAAACTTCATGGATTCATTGTATAACAACATGCCTCCATGATTGAGCAAGTTCCAGCCGCGGAAGGGAAGAAAACGAGTGATAAAATGGGTGAAAACCCGTCCTGCTCGCCATATTTATAGCTCACGGACACGGGCGCAAGAAACGCCTGCATAGGCGTGTGTCTCGGCCGTGTCTCGGCAGCCGCTACCCGGCCGACCCGGCGCAGACACGGCGCACAAGCAGGCTGCCAGTGGCCGTGTTGCACGAGCCTGGCAGCCCTCCCGACACTCAAAATTACGTCCGAACGACCCCAAACCCGAACTCGAATACGAATCGGGTTACGGTTACGAAGTACTCGCAAAGACGAATCTAAGAGCTAATAGAACACACGATTCCGACCACCCGAAGGCTCGAATTCGACAACGGAAGTAATTACCCAAAACTGGGAAATTACGAAAATGGCCCAAAACGTCCGAAACTCACGATACGCAATCGAAACACCAAACCAAAGCTCGCAACATGAATAATAACATTAAATGAACTTACGAGAAACTCAAACAACAGCTTTGACGAGATTCGCAAGAATCGAACTCAAGTGCGGAAAAGTCGCTAAAAAGCTCTAACTCAACAAAACGATACCAAACGAACTCGGATGACAAAAAGTGCAGAATTAATCATTCTCGAAATGACGAACGGTCATGAGCGAAGTCACAAACGGACTCCGCCGAAAATAAAATTTACCGAAAATCGAAAATTGCGATATTACATTCTACCCTCCTAAAAGAAGTTTCGTCTCCAAACTTAAAACAAGTAGGGAGAAGCAATATCGCGCCAGAAAACTCAACGAGATACGCAAGGAAACGCGTAACTTACGCCCATCGGCGAAACGCTACAAGCAACGCAAAGGAATATACGGCGTGAAAACACGCTCCACGATTTACCAACACAACGTCGGGCGTTAGTGGATATAACAAAACCAACAAGTGACAAGCGTCATCGAATGGATAATACAATCAAGTCAATTATCCGAACAATCACAAAACACAACGGACGAGAATCAATACTATTGACCACCCAACGGTACATCAATCAAAACGCGAGCCAATCGCCGAACAAATACGAAATTCCACCTTTTCGAACTTGAAAAGGTCACAACGATATATAGCTCAATTTGGGACAATATCGTAACTCGCTCGAATGACAAAGGTGAGAAACAACACTGTGTCAAGCATCAACGAACACAACAGTCGATACGATTGACGAAACAAGAGAAAGAAAGAAAATGCGGGTATTACATCATATCACCTTGAAAAGAGGTTTCGTCCGAAACCTAAACAACGAGAACGAAGGCCGGAATAGCAACCTTCCCGACCATATCCTCTTGGTCCTCGCATCTCGATATCCATGACCAATCGACCGCGGTCACGACCGCATCCTCTCGTCCTCGGCATACTAAGCGGATTCTCACTCGATACGATGCCACAACTTCGCAAAAATAACATGCTAAAGTATCAACTCAAGACGACAATATCACATAAGGTAACTACTAACAACTCGATAATAAAATCCACGAGGTATTCTTTTAAATGATATCATTTGAAAATCCTCGATTTGTGTGCTCTTCAAAGTAAAACTTTAAAAGTATTTTTTGTACCTCGTTGCTTCATCAAAACTTTTAAACAAAGACTTTAACCGTCTCATTTTGAAATCATTGGCTAAATAATATTTTCTCAGGCAACCGCATTGTCAAAATCACCACGTCACTACACACCAAAGATTACGTTAATAACAACAAGGTAGCCACGCAAGGTCATCAAACCATTCGTATACTTTAATCAATACAGGAAACTTTCTCAAATTCGAGTTTGAAGTTTACATCGAGTGAGATTTTTCATCTTTCACTATATATTTTTTTTTGAAAATAAAAATCGCATTGGTTTTTGAAATAAAATATTTTTATGATGTGAAAGATTTTTGAAAATCATGTACTCGAATTATCTGAAAATACAACAATACGTTAAAAATTATTTTGGAAAATCCCCCCCCAACACTACATGAAAATCAACGATGGTAACATTTTACAAAATATCTACATGTACTTTAAAACAACTCTTTCAAATACCATCGAGGTTTTATTTGAGAATCCAAGGCCGGCTCGCCAATTCCAAATAATTTTCAAAGTATACATGGGGCCGCCGTTTAATCCAACCATCAAAACTTGTGAAGTTTCCAGGAAAGTGTTTTTGAACACACACACAGTATATAATTTATCAATTCATCAAACACAATCAAATATCACCTAGCAATACGAAAAGTCTTAACACCCATTCACGCACAACAGCTTGTTATCACTAGACACCACGTAGAGAATACAACTACAGTGATTGGCCACAAAAGTTAGACCTAACGTCTAAAATGCGATTCCATAGCCTCCGCCTGTGTTGATTAGCGCACACATAACAAAGATTAACGTGCGCTAAACACGCCACGTTAGCGCGTTAGGCTCGTATTAAGCATGTGCTAACCGCTCTAATCACCAACACGATTGCAAACATATACGAGGTAATACTAAACTCGAAGGTTACAAATAAGCAACAACATACGAGTCTAAATGTCATCGATTCACATAATTATAACATCTCACAAGCAACCATCAAAAGAAAATCATCTTACAAAAACGAAAATTTTATTTCTCAATAAGGAGGACTATCTCAACACATACATACCGATGGACTCAACATTCACGTTACTATTTTAATCATAAACGGCACCACCGCTCAACAACGAGCATCATCAATACACATCTTCTGACCAACAATCATGAAACCGAAAAGTTACAAACGAGAGTCACGTCTTGAGTATATTTGTAGACCTTATTTGAGTTAAAAACTCGAGTTTTGAAAACTTATAGTATGAGATGAAAATGAAATATCGGTAGTTTGAAGTCTAAAAATTTTCGACCTTGAGGTCATCATACAAAAATCAAAATTTTTCCTCCCTTGGAGAACATTTTAAAAATTTACGTGGCTCCCCGGAAGCCCTCGAAACTAAAAAAATTCCAAGGTTGTTGCTCTTGCAAGAAAAACAGTTCATACAAGGATACATTTTGCCATATCATTCTTCATTCTAACACAAAACGGGAATTAACAATTATATGTCACTTACTCACGATGCACCTTCAAATACTACTACATAACACAGAATCATACAGGCTCGTATAGCTCGTGGTACAACATGTAGTAGGGAGACTTACATCCACAGATCGCACGAAGATGATGGCTGCACCTTGATACTAATCACGGCCGACATCCTGCATTTACGCGCCGCGACACGACATCGCCGACTAACTGACAAGACAAGACCCAACAATACACGATCGACCCGACACCCCAGGTTTCCGCAACCTAAGCTCCGATACCATAAATGTAACACCCTGCATCAAACCGGAATATTACACGCCGCAGACCCTCTCCGTGAGGATCCACCAGGTTAGACATCAAAAAAACACATTACATTACATACCGACGAATCAAAATAACGGACCAATAGACCGATTTGGTCTTTCGTCACAGACTTACAAATCAAAATACATAAACTCATCCAGACTCATACCCAAACAAGGGTAAAATACTTGCAACAACGAACAATAAGACAAATGGAAAAGACAATACAATGGACTCACTAATCGAACCCAAAATCGGCCTTCGTGTGATTAGTATCATTCGCCTTTCATCATCCTCGTGCCGATCCCGTGTCTTGCTCCCGAAAACCCGCATGTACTGACACAATAGACATCCACCCCCGATTACTGGGGTTAGCAAAACTCCACTGTTTTACTAGTGCAAGTATCAAACCATACGAAATGTAACAAGCAAATATCAACTACGAATTTAATACGGAAATCAATTATCAAAATGTTCCCGAGAAGTTTTAGAATTTCGAACTCAAATAAGAGATATTTGAAAAAGAACACATCATCTCGGGGATTTTTAAAGGTAAATTCTTTTGACCTCGAGTCCCAATTTACAAAACCTTTTGTAAACATTAAGGGCCTTAACCCAAAACTTGTTTCATAATTCAACAAGCTTACAATACCTAAACATTTCCATAAATCTCGTGGGGCTCGCCCAACATTCTTTCTTAAAACTTTTCCTTTAAAAACTTTGATTTGAAAGTATCATGCTCATGACACCGTGATCCACTGTCACGTGTCTCCGTAGGTTCAACAACCCGCACGGACTACATCACGCACAATTAAACAAACATAATCAATTCCGACACCGTGATCCATCACGTGTCTCCGTAGGTTCAACAACCCACACGGACTATTAACCAAACATAACCAATCCCGACACCGTGATCCATGTCACGTGTCTCCGTAGGCATAACAACCCGCACGGACTATATCAATCACAACAATCACACACACGCCCCGACACCGTAGTCCACCGCCACGTGTCACCGTAATCCCCGCCGAGCTCACCCGGTTGACGCACCGTGTCCGAAACTCATGGTCCACCGCCATGCGTTATCGTAGGCCTCGTCATCCCAAAGACGATTGACCTCGCACTCACTAAGTTCGATCCCGTAGTCCACCGCCACGAATCCTCGTAGGTCCCGTCGAACCAACACGAGTGAACTTAGCGGTCACACACATATTCACATTCACATTACATAC
This sequence comes from Orobanche coerulescens, assembly GCA_033398695.1. Taxonomy (NCBI): domain Eukaryota; kingdom Viridiplantae; phylum Streptophyta; class Magnoliopsida; order Lamiales; family Orobanchaceae; genus Orobanche; species Orobanche coerulescens. The sequence goes on along the minus strand of CM065816.1, from coordinate 70,925,218 downwards.
AACAATGAGCACAATTAATCAATCACCTTGATCACCACAAAATCGTACATTGCACGCACATAACACAACCTCGACACTCGCAACAACTATCATCAATCAACGACATTTAACCAACATAACACACATTCGGACACAATACATTGAACAACCACGTGTACAACCATCTCATATGTACATCGCAATCCCGCACAAATGGCTCAAAGCCTAACACTGATACCACTATATCTCTATTATCACAAAGCATTCAAATTTCGGAAAACACAACCTACTCAAACGGAACATATTTACGAGGCAAGCAAAATCGTCATACATATCATACGTAATTACTAGTCACAAGATACAAGTCGTATAATAAGATACTTGCCTCGATAATCGATGCCGACACTCCCACAATCACGGATCGCCGGGACACCTCGAACACCTACGATTCTCCGGCCAAGACAACGAATACACCCACGATCGAAAATCTTGAAGAAAACGATTTAACGGAAGGGTTCCGACTCGAATTCTTTGAGAAATCTGACCCTAACATCATACCATCAATAAATTAACGAACGAACGAGGAAGAATAATCGTAGAACGCCGAATCCTCTTTGTGACATTTTATCGACACCTTCAAGGCGTCGATAAGAAACTCAATAAACGACAAATCCTCGGCGATTCAACCGAGGAACAGCAAGGAATTCGACATAATAATGTTTAACAATCATAAATACATCACTATTCGAGTTAAAACGAATTAAACGGTCAAATCGAGCAAAATCCCCAAAACTAGATTTTAAGAAAACTTGCCTTGATTCACTGATCAAGGATGTTACGTGATGATCAATTGATGTTATGAACTCAAAACTTCATGGATTCATTGTATAACAACATGCCTCCATGATTGAGCAAGTTCCAGCAAGGAAGGGAAGAAAACGAGTGATAAAATGGGTGAAAAACCCGTCTGTTTCGCCATATTTATAGCTCACGGACACGGCGCAAAGAAACGCCTGCATGGCGCCGTGTCTCGGCCGTGTCTCGGCAGCTGCCGCCCCGCCGACCCGGCGCAGGACACGGCGCACAGCAGGGCCGTTTTCAGGGCCGTGTTGCACAGGCCTGGGCAGGCCCCTCCCGACAGCCCGAAAATTACGTCCGAACGACCCCGAAACCCGAACCTGATGTAATACCCGGTTGTAACTCAGTAATTATCATTCAGTAATTATAACTCAGTAATTATCATTCAGTAATTGATGCTCAGTAATCTCATTCATTATTGATCATTTATCACTCAGATTCAGTCATGGTATTCATCATTCAGAGTAATTGTATCGTGTATCAATCCTCATTCATCACTAATCTGATTGGAGTTTCGTGCCGTGTTTATCATCATTGTCATTTTCGTTGCAAGTTGTGCTTGAGGAGTAGCGCACGCTACATACTCCTTTTAGCGTACGCTAATTGGGTATAAGTAGCGCACGCCATCGCCGCCTTTAGCGCACGCTAAAGATCTTTGCCGCATCCGTAAGGCACTGGACTGCAGGTGAGAATAATTGTAGCGCACGCTACGAGTGGTAAGTAGCGCGCGCTATCGGGTTGTAGTAGCGCACGCTATATGTGTGGAGTAGCGCGCGCTAGGGACGGATCAGGTTGAGTCCAGTGGCTACTGGACTGCACCGGATTAATTCATAGCGCACGCTATGAGTTATGTTTAGCGTACGCACTCAATATTATAGCGCACGCTAATCGGTTGTTGTAGCGCACGCTATCGAGGTTAGATCAGAGGGCAGACGGTTTTCTGGACTCCAGTACTGGGCGTCGAATATTTCGCTAGCGCACGCTAACAATGGATATTAGCGCACGCTAGTAATATGGCCGTAGCGCACGCTACAAATAGGTACGTAGCACGCTACCGTGTTCTGGACAGGGTACCGGACTACCCAAATTACACGTTAGCGCACGCTATGCACAAGGCTAGCGACGCTAACATGGACTCGAGTATAAATTGACAGCTTTAGTCGAGTTCGTCATTTTCCATCTCATTTCATTCCTTCGTAGTTTTGGGCGATTTCGAGCGATTCTGAGAGGATACTTCGAGGTGTAATCATCAATCATCATCTTCAAGCTCATCTTTCGATTGATCATCATTTCATCATCTTCATCACATCGAATCAAAGGTATTAAACTCTTGGATCTAGAATTTCGATTTTCGGGTTTTCCTTCCGATTTCTTCGTAAGCTCGATTATCATTGTAATATGTTAGTTATGGATTATCTAACTTGATAAATATATTCCTACGGATTTAAACGGTTATTTTCGAATTATTCCAAGAACCCTTGGGGTTGACTTGTTAATTGGGGATTTTCCGATTGATGTTGTTGTAATCATGAGTTATGGATTCCTAATGGATTATTGATATCCTTGAAAGTGTTTTGATGGTTTGAAATACTCATCTTGGAGTTGGTTTCGATTCATTCGAACTCGGATATCGCTGTGGTCGATGTTTGAGTCGTTTTTGATCGTTTTTGATTTGCGTAATGATCGGATTATTGGTAATTGTGTTATTCAAGGTTGTTCGAGCGACCGATATTTCATTAAGGACGTTGTTCGTGGACGGACATTCATCATCGGTATTGAGTAAGTTAATTCTTACTCGGTTAAAAGGATATTCATTCCTTTTGTCGTTGTTCATTCATAATCATAACTCATTCATCATTGTATTAATCGTATCAAAACTCGTCATTGTCAATTAATCACCTCACACATAAGGAACGACGGTTCCGATCATTTCATTGAGCTATCATTCATTTCACCATCATTCAATCTTGGTGAGTCATTATTCATTTTCATTGTCACTTTTGTCATATTGTGGCATTCCGGGTCATACTGGCGTGCCGGTTGGTATGTGTAGGATTTTCATGTCGGGCACATTATAGTCGTGTGTTGGTTGGTGGCCTCACATTGATCGTGCACACGAGTCGATTGCTCGTGAGATCGACATTAGGTACAAGACCACGCGTGTTTGATCGTTGGTGGCTTGTGCACGACACATTTCCATCCCGGCGTAGTGTGGCGCCATTCCTTTGAGCCGCATCGATTAGTCGATTCATATAGCATGTTTGATTGCGTATGTTTTGTGAGAATAATTCATAATTTTATATATCATGATTGTGTATTTTCAACCCTTGAGGATTGTTGTTCTGTAATCGATTTCCCGTTGGGGATGTTGTATTTCGTGTCATGGCAAGGCTAAGGAACGGGAGAGCACGATGACGGCGAGAGTCCTGTGATACTAGTAGGGGGCCCTACTGCTACCATTTATTCACCATTTGTGTTTCCTTTATTTATTCCGCCGCAGACATTCCGCTTGAGTGCTCCGCTCATTCAAGGTTGTGTATTTTATCGTCATATAAAATACACATGTATTCTATTTTATCCTCGGGTGTGTGGTATAAAACTCCTCGGAGTAATTGATGTTGTAATGTGGTTCGGTACTACATTTACTCGTATAATTCATTCATTTTCATCCGCCCGGTGGGTCCTACTGGGGTCCACCAGACCGTAATATCCGCCTAGTTTGGGGTGTTACAGAGTTGGTATCGAGCGTGGTTTTGAATACTACCCTCCAAGTCATGTCTCATTTGAAATCATCGTCATCGGACTAGTATCATTGACTTTCGCGTCACGTGTGACTGTGCAAATGCCGAGCCAATCGGATCAAGAATCGTAAGATTTCGATGCCATGGTATAATTTCTGCAATAATCATTCATTCATAATTCATCGCTTAACAATCCTCATTCATCAATTTCAATTGTGATCAAGTCGATAATGTTAACTCATTAATCACTCAATTCATTTCATTACTCTTGTTGATCTTGAAGATCATATCATCAACCTTGTTAAATTGTTCAAGATAATCATTTCAAGAACTTCATCGATAATCATGTCACGTCAATCAATCATTCATGTAATCGCGTATTTGAGCGCGTATGCTCATTTTCATCATTTCATAATATAATCATAATGTGATACTCATGCGAGATATATAATCATCATATGACTTTCCACTTCGCATGGAAAGGGCCGGCAGAGGACGTGGAGGACGAGGCCGTGGAGCGGGCCGAATCCCGAGAACTCGTGCGAATACCCGCAAATGCCGTGAATAATGCTAACTCATCGAGCGTTGATGCTGCCACTCACTCACCGACGCGATCATTCACTATCGGGAGTCGCACTCGGACACGGCTCACCCGAGGGTGTCCGGGTTGACCCACTCGCATTTATGCAGTGGCATGATGGCCCAAATGACCCAGATGGCTCGATTGATGGAGACGATGCATAACTCCGTCAATCAAAATCAGCAGGCTCCTCCGCCGCCACCTCAGAGGCAAGAGAGGGGTGTAAGCAATATCATTAGTGATATCTCTCGCCAGCGACCACCTACTTTTGAGGGCTCATCTGAGCCGGCGGATATTGTTCACTGGCTTGAGAATTTTGAGAAGTTATTTGCTATGGTGGATTGCCCCGAAGGGCATAAAGTTTCAGTTGCGGCTTACTATCTCGGTAAGAGCGCTCATTCATGGTGGTTATCGTTGAGGCCCACAGACGGAACATGTACTTGGGATCAGTTCAAGACTCTCATGATGGAGAGATACTATCCGGCCCCACTCAGGGAGGCCAAGTTGTCGGAATTACTCACTCCCGACCTTTCGGCGGATGATGACGCTCGCCATCGCCGAAAATTTCAGAACTTCTTCCGTCGCCTCATCTATCATTCACTCTAAGCGGACAAGATCAAGTATTTCACAAGAGGTCAAACCCCGTATGAGACTTCGCCATTTAATCATAATCGTGCCACTGCCGAGTTCATTGAGAAGGCTCTTACTTACGAGCTTACGCTAAGGAAATTGCTAAGCAAAGAACCTTCGTCTCGCTAGCAAGAAGTCCAAGAATCAGAATCACCGACGGAGTCGTGCCACTTTCAAGAAACCGCGGCGGGCTCTACTTTTCTCGAGCGACCTCCCGGCGTCTAAACCCGCGGAATCTCGGGCCGCGAGCGGCCGCCTGCCATCACCGTTTAACCGTGAGGAACAGTGGTCATTTCAGCACCAAGTGTCCGGCGTCATTACGTGCCACAACCGTGGATTGCCGGGCATAGGGCCCGCTTTTTGCCGTAGGGACTCTAAACCCACTCCGCCATCTCAAGCCCTGTGTCATTCAGGGGGTGCGTAATCAAAGCCACTCACTCAACGCTGCTCAAGACGACAGAGCTAAAGGCGGAGCCAAGAGCTATCGACGGAGCATCCGGTTCGGGGCCTAAGCCCCGAATTTATGAGATGAAGAAGACCGATGATCCCGAGGCCCGGATGATCTCGTGTACACTCGATATTCTATCTCAACCTCGTGTGTACCCTTTTGATACCGGTGCATCTCATTCATTCATTTCCGAGTCATGTTTGAGTAGACTACGTGGGTAGTGCTACTAGTTGTGAGCCATATGTCATCGGCCTACCCGATGGTAGACGCATTATCAGAACCGTGAGATTCGTAATTGTCCGATCTGGGCCATGGTCGTGGTATGGCCTGGACCTAATCGTAGTAGATTTACCGAGGGACGACATCATCTTGGGTATTGATTGGATGGATCGTCATGATGCCATCATTAGTGTCCAAAGCGCTTGGTCACTATCATTTCGCATTTATGGAGTTGAATATGTGTTTCAGGAGGTAATCCTACTGCTCGCAAAGTCATTAATTTGATGAAAGCAAGATTACTCAATCGTGGATGTGTCGGTTATTGGTGCTTTATGGCCAAAACCGAGAAATCATCAAGAATGTTAACGGATATTCCGGTGGTGAGGGAATATGCCGATGTTTTTCCGCACGAGTTACTGGTTTGCCTCCACAGAGGGATGTGGAATTCACGATTGAGTTGGAGCTCTGCACGCCCCCGATATCGAAGGCGCCGTATCGGATGGCCCCGACCGAAATGCAGAATTAAAGAACCAACTTGAGGAGTTGTTCGAGAAAGGTTATATCCGACCGAAAAGCGCCCCCGTGGGGAGCACCGGTGTTGTTTGTCAAGAAGAAGGATGGTTCATTCCGCTTATGTATTGATTATCGGGAGTCAACAGGTGACGATCAAGAATAAGTATCCCTTACCCCGTATTGACGATCTCTTAGATCAACTTCAGGAGCTTCAAGATTTTCCAAGATCGACTTAAGGTCCGGATATCATCGCCATGGATTCGAGAGTCGGATATCGCGAGGACGCTGCTTCAACACGCTATGGTCACTATGAGTTTGTGGTTATGCCGTTTGGATTGACTAATGCACCTGCGGTATTCATGGAGTTAATGAATCGAGTCTTCACCGACTTTTTGGATCGGTTTGTTGTTGTCTTCATCGATGACATTTTGATTTATTCTCGTGACCGGGAGGAACACGAGTTTCACCTTTATCAAGTGCTCGACGTGTTGAGACGAGAACAACTTTATGGGAAGTTTTCTAAATGTGAGTTCTGGATGTCCGAAGTGACTTTTCTCGGACATGTAATTTCATCAGACGGAGTTCGTGTCGATCCTCAGAAGACGGAGGCTATTCGAGATTGGCTACCTCCGAAGAACGTTAAGGAAATCCGAAGTTTCCTCGGATTAGCGGGTTATTATCGGCGATTTGTAGAGGGATTTTCTCGAATCGCTCAACCCTTAACGAACCTTTGCGGAAGGATAAGAAATACACGTGGTCCGACGCGTTAACGGAGTTTTGAGGAACTCAAGAGTCGGTTAATGTCAGCACCTGTACTTTCCTTGCCGCAGGGGACGGAAGGATTTGTGGTCTATAGTGATGCGTCCGGACAGGGTCTCGGATGTGTGCTCATGCAGAACGGGAAAGTTATTGCCTATGCTTCACGGCAATTGAGGCCTTACGAGGTTAATTATCCGACCCACGACCTGGAGTTAGCAGCCGTGGTGTTCGCTTTGAAGATTTGGCGTCATTATCTTTATGGCGTTACCTGTCAGATATTCACCGATCATAAGAGCTTAAAGTATATATTTACTCAGAAGGAGTTAAATATGCGCCAGAGAAGGTGGTTGGAATTAATCAAAGATTATGATATCGAGATCCTTTACCACCCGGGCAAGGCGAATGTTGTCGCCGACGCCTTGAGTCGTAAGTCCGTTCAGGAGCAGATGCTTGCCCGTTTAACAATTCAGAAGGAGCTTCAACAGAATTCCTTAGACCCGAGATCGAGGTCCGGCTTCACGAGTTCAAAGGGCTTTGTATGTTAGAGATTTCATCGTCACTCGAGGCGAAATCCGAGAGAATCGTGGTTCGACCCATCATTGTTGCGCATCCGAGAGGATGTGGCTGTGGAAAGCCTCGGATTTGTGGTCCACGAGGATGGACTTTTGAGGTTTAAGAATCGGTTGTGCGTATCGCGATCGACGAGTTGAAAACTCTATTTTGAGAGAAGCTCATGCTACCCCTTATTCTCGTTCATCCGGTCTAGCAAGATGTACAAGGACTTGAAACAAAATTACCGGTGGAGTAATATGAAGCGAGAAGTCGCAGAATTTGTTTCGAGATGCTTAACTCAACAAGTTAAGATTGAACATCACGATCGGCTGGTATGTCAAACCTCTTCCTATTCCCGAGTGGAAGTGGGAAGACATTTCTATGGATTTCATCACGAGTTTGCCGACGAGTCGTCAGGCATGAACACGATCCGGGTGATCGTGGACCGCTTAACCAAATCAGCTCATTTCCTTGAGATCAAGGATACGTGGGGTCCCGAGAGACTTGCCCAGTTGTTCATTAAAGAGATAGTCGATCGCACGGTACTCTAAAAGTATCGCTTCCGATCGTGACGACGGTTTGTGTCGCACTTTGGAAATCAGTTCATCGCGCTATGGGAACTCGCCTTAATCTCAAGATCGCTTTTCATCCTCATCCGACGGCAATCGAGAGGACCATTCGGACATTAGAGGATATGTTGAGGGCATGCGTCCTCGATTGGAAAGACGATTGGGAAGCCCAACTACCATTGATCGAGTTCACGATAATAACACTTGGCATGCTTCGATCTAGATGGCACCTTACGAGGCCTTGTATGGTCGCCGTTGTCGATCTCCGTTGTGTTGGGACGACTTATCGAATCATTAGGCACCGAGCCCGATATGCTTATAGCCGCCCGTGAGAAGGTAGCTTTGATCGAGAGTCGCTTGTTGATGACTCGTAGTCGATGTAAATCATATGCGTATAACCGCTGCCGACCATTAGAGTTCGAGGCCGGTGACCATGTGTTGGTCAAGGTATCCCCGAGTCGTGGTATCTTCCGCTTTGGGAAGAGGGAAAGTTGAGTCCGAGATTCATTGGACCGCTTGAGATTTTGGATCGAGTAGGCGAGTTAGCTTATCGATTGGCTTTACCTCCGCGTTGAGCCGAATTCATAATGTGTTTCATGTCTCTCACCGCGAAGTATGTTGCCGACCCGAGTCACATACTTCGGCCGACGAAATCGAGATCGCCGACGATCATTCATATGAGGAGCGTCCTATACGAGTTTTAGAGCGGCGAATCAAACAGTTGAGGAATAAGACGATTCCTTTGGTTAAAATTCAGTGGTCTAGACACGGAGTCGAAGAGGCTACTTGGGAAACCGAGGATAGTATGCGGGAGAGTTATCCCGAGTTGTTTGACCCTTAGTTTCGGGGACGAAACTCTTTTAAGGGGGGGTGTATGTAATACCCGGTTGTAACTCAGTAATTATCATTCAGTAATTATAACTCAGTAATTATCATTCAGTAATTGATGCTCAGTAATCTCATTCATTATTGATCATTTATCACTCAGATTCAGTCATGGTATTCATCATTCAGAGTAATTGTATCGTGTATCAATCCTCATTCATCACTAATCTGATTGGAGTTTCGTGCCGTGTTTATCATCATTGTCATTTTCGTTGCAAGTTGTGCTTGAGGAGTAGCGCACGCTACATACTCCTTTTAGCGTACGCTAATTGGGTATAAGTAGCGCACGCATCGCCAGCCTTTAGCGCACGCTTAGGCTATCTTGGCCGCACCGTAAGGCACCGGACCGCAGTGAGAATAATTGTAGCGCACGCTACGAGTGGTAAGTAGCGCGCGCTTATCGGGTTGTAGTAGCGCACGCTATATGTGTGAGTAGCGCGCGCTAGGACGGATCGTGTTGAGTCCGGGCTACCGGATCGCACCGATTAATTCATAGCGCACGCTATGAGTTATGTTTAGCGACGCAATCAATATTATAGCGCACGCTAATCGCTGTTGTAGCGCACGCTATCGAGGTTAGATCGGAGGGCGACGGTTTTCTCGACTCCGATCGGGCGCCGAATATTTCGCTAGCGCACGCTAACAATGGATATTAGCGCACGCTAGTAATATGGCCGTAGCGCACGCTACAAATAGGTACGTAGCGCGCTACCGTGTTCGGACAGGGTACCGGACTACCCAAATTACACGTTAGCGCACGCTATGCACAAGGCTAGCGCACGCTAACATGGATCGAGTATAAATTGACAGCTTTAGTCGAGTTCGTCATTTTCCATCTCATTTCATTCCTTCGGTAGTTTTGGGCGATTTCGAGCGATTCGAGAGGATTCTTCGAGGTGTAATCATCAATCATCATCTTCAAGCTCATCTTTCGGATTGATCATCATTTCATCATCTTCATCACATCGAATCAAAGGTATTAAACTCTTGGATCTAGAATTTCGGATTTTTGGGTTTTCCTTCCGATTTCTTCGTGTAAGCTTGGATTATCATTGGAATATGTTAGTTATGGATTATCTAACTTGGATAAATATATTCCTACGGATTTAAACGGTTATTTTCGGAATTATTCCAAGAACCCTTGGGGTTGACTTCGGTTAATTGGGGATTTTCCGATTGATGTTGTTGTAATCATGAGTTATGGATTCCTAATGGATTATTGATATCCTTGAAAGTGTTTTGATGGTTTGAAATACTCATCTTGGAGTTGGTTTCGATTCATTCAACTCGGATATCGTTGTGTCGATGTTTGAGTCGTTTTTGATCGTTTTTGATTTGCGTAATGATCGGATTATTGGTAATTGTGTTATTCAAGGTTGTTCGAGCGACCGATATTTCATTAAGGACGTTGTTCGTGGACGGACATTCATCATCGGTATTGAGTAAGTTAATTCTTACTCGGTTAAAAGGATATTCATTCCTTTTGTCGTTGTTCATTCATAATCATAACTCATTCATCATTGTATTAATCGTATCAAAACTCGTCATTGTCAATTAATCACCTCAGTCATAAGGAACGACGGTTCCGATCATTTCATTGAGCTATCATTCATTTCACCATCATTCAATCTTGGTGAGTCATTATTCATTTTCATTGTCACTTTTGTCATATTGTGGCATTCCGGGTCATCTTGCGTGCAGTTGGTATGTGTAGGATTTTCATGTCGGGCACATTATAGTCGTGTGTTGGTTGGTGGCCTCACATTGATCGTGCACACGAGTCGATTGCTCGTGAGATCGATTAGGTACAAGACCACACGTGTTTGATCGTTGGTGGCTTGTGCACGGACACATTTCCATCCCGGCGTAGTGTGGCGCCATTCCTTTGAGCCGCATCGATTAGTCGATTCATATAGAATTTTTGATAGCTTAAGTATTGACAGAATAATACATAATTTCGGATATATCATGATTGTGTATTTTCAACCCTTGAGGATTGTTGTTCAGAATCGACCCCGTTGGGGATGTTGTATTTCGTGTCATGGCAAGGCTAAGGCACGGGGAGAGCACGATGACGGCGAGGAGTCCTATGATACTAGTAGGGGCCTCACTGCCTGGGCCATTTATTCAGTCATTTGTGTTTCCTTTATTTATTCCGCTGCAGACATTCCGTTTGAGTGCTCCGTTCATTCAGTGTTGTGTATTTTATCGTCATATAAAATACACATGTATTCTATTTTATCCTGGGTGTGTGGTATAAAACTCCTCGTCGGAGTAATTGATGTTGTAATGTGGTTCGGTACTACATTTACCTGTATAATTCATTCATTTTCATCCGCCTGGTGGGTCCCAGTCGGGGGTCCACGGCACTGTAATATCCGCCTAGTTTGGGGTGTTACACCTGAATACGAATCGAAGTTACGGTTACGAAGTACTCGCAAAGACGAATCTAAGAGCTAATAGAACACACGATTCCGACCACCCGAAGGCTCAGAATTCGACAACGGAAGTAATTACCCAAAACTTTGGGAAATTACGAAAATGGCCCAAAACGTCCGAAACTCACGATACGCAATCGAAACACCAAACCAAAGCTCGCAACATGAATAATAACATTAAATGAACTTACGAGAAACTCGAAACAACAGTTTCGGACGAGATTCGCAAGAATCGAACTCAAGTGCGGAAAAGTCGCTAAAAAGCTCGGAACTCAACAAAACGATACCGAAACGAACTCGGATGACAAAAAGTGCAGAATTAATCATTCTCGAAATGACGAAACGGTCATGAGCGAGTCGTCAAAACGGACTCCGGCCGAAAATAAAATTTACCGAAAATCGAAAATTGCGGATATTACAGACGACGTACATCTGCATAAGACTTCTGTCGACTCTGGGCAGTCAACAGTCTCTCTCGAATCAAAGCTATCTTCTCTTGAGCCTGAATAATCAATTTCGGTTCCGTCCCGATCAAATCCGAAGAATCATCCCAACATAGGGGTGATCGGAATCTTCTCCCGTACAAAGCTTCAAATGGTGCCATTTTGATAGAAGCATGCCAACTATTATTATAAGTGAATTCAATCAAGGGCAAGTGAACTTCCCAATCAGTTGACCAATCTAATGCACAAGCTCTAAGCATGTCTTCTACTGTTTGTATAGTCCTTTCGGACTGACCGTCCGTTTGGGGATGATAAGCTGTGCTAAAGTTGAGCTCAGTCCCCAAAGCCCTGTGAACTGCTTTCCAGAAGTGTGACACGAAGCGACCATCTCGATTCGAAATAATGGTCCTCGGCGTCCCATGCAATCTGACTATCTCCGCAATAAATACTCGTGCCAATCTCTCGGGTCCCCATGTATCTTTAATTCCCAGGAAATGAGCCGACTTGGTTAGTCGATCAACTACAACCCAAATCATGTTCATTCCCGTTCTAGTCCTTGGCATACTAGTGATGAAATCCATCGAGATATCCTCCCACTTCCACTCATGGATCTAAGCGGCTTTAACATTCCGACAGTGTCGTTGATGTTCAATCTTAACTCGCCGACAAGTCAAACACTTCAAACGCATCGCCACGTCCTTCTTCATATTCCCCACCGAAGTTTTGCTTTAAATCCTTATACATCTTATCACGCTCGGGTGAATAGAATAGGCGCGCTATGAGCTTCCTTCGTAATAGTTCGTCTCGCATCATCATCATCGGGAACTCAAAGTCGACTCAAATATCGTAACTCCATCGTCTTGTAACACGAATCCGGGCTTTCCTTTGCTTCGTCACATAATCGAAGGATCGAGAATTGTCCAACCGCTTAGACTTGATCTCTCGACTAGTGATGAAGTCGGCCCATCACACAAAGTTGCCTCGATTCCCGGTGCCCATACTTCAATCCTCGCGGATCGGTTCTCGTTGAATACCGGTTTGGGACGTAAGTGCTTCCAACACTCAAGAGAAACAGTTTACGGCTCGAAGCATCGGCTACTACGTTTGCTTTCCCTGATGATAGAGAATCTCCAAGTCGTAATCCTTGATCAATTCCAGTGACCTTCTCGCCTCATGTTTAATTCTTTCCGATCGAAAATGTACTTGAGGCTCTTATGATCTCAGAAGATATGACAATGAGTGCCGTACAAATAATGTCGCCAAATTTTCAAAGGCAAAGACTACAATCGCTAACTCCGGATCATGAGTCGGGTAATTAACCTCATACGGTTTCAATTGCCGAGAAGCATAAGCAATCACTTTATCCTTCGCATCAATACACAACCTGCACTCGATTCAAGCGTCGCCGTATACCATGAATCCATCGGTTCCATCCGCGAGCTAAAATAGGTGATGTCGTCGCCTCTTCTTAAGCTCATCAAAACCACTGCATTTCTCATCCCACTTAAACTTTTGAGTTTTCTCAGAATAATGAGTGAGCGGACGAGAGATCTTGGAAAATCCCTCTACAAAGCGGCGATAATATCCCGCAAGTCCTAAGAAACTCCTGACTTCTTTCACATTATTAGAAGCTTCCCATTCCAAGATTGCTTCGACTTTCTTCGGGTCCACCTGAACTCCATCGGCTGATATCACATGTCCAAGGAAGGTTACTTCCTTAAGCCAGAACTCGCATTTTGAAAGTTTTGCATACAGCTGTTCCTTCCTCAAGGTGCTCAAAACCACACGTAAATGTTCAGCATGTTCCTCTGCGTCCCTCGAATATATCAGGATGTCGTCAATGAAGACGACCACAAATTTATCCAAGTATTCCAAGAATACCCGATTCATCAATTGCATGAATACCGCAGGAGCATTTGGGAGTCCAAATGGCATTACTACAAATTCATAATGCCCGTACTGGGATCTGAAAGCAGATTTTGGTATATCCGATTCCTTAATTCTCAACTGGTGGTATCCTGATCGCAAGTCAATCTTCGAGAATACCCTTGCCCCTTGCAGTTGATCAAACAAGTCGTCGATCCGAGGTATAGGATACTTATTCTTGATTGTCATCTTGTTGAGCTCCCTGTAATCAATACACAGTCGGAGGGATCCGTCTTTCTTCCGGACAAAGAGAACGGGCGCTCCCCAAGGAGAAACACTAGGTTGGATATAGCTCTTCTGTAACAATTCCTCCAGTTGCTTCTTGAGTTCATACATCTCGGTTGGCGCCATGCGATATGGTGCCCTGGAAATAGGAGCTGCTCCAGGCTCCAATTCGATAGTGAATTTCACTTCTCTCTGCGGAGGTAACCCAGGTAGTTCGTCAGGAAATACATCTGAGAACTCATTCACAACTGAAATAGACGAGAGCTCTACTCCTTCCTCTTTCCTCATGGCATAGCACCAAAGTCCGTGACATCCCTGCTTCAGTAATTTCACGGCTTTCATTGCTTTGATCAATTTTCCCGAGCTTCCTGGTCTCCATCCTTGGAATAAGTGTTCAGATCCGTCATCAGCAATGATGGAAATGACTCTCTCTCGGTAATTCAGAATAGCTCCATAACGATTGAGCCAATCGTCTCCGAGAATTAAATCGTCACCGTAGATGTCAACCACAATAAGGTTCGACAGCCAATCCCTCCCTCCTATAGTTACTGGAAAATCTCTAGCCTCTAGGGTTCCCACGATTCTCTCTCCACTCGGCAAACCCACAACATATGGTTCACAATCAAATAAGGACGAGATTTTCAAACGATTTACACAGTTCAATGATACAAAAGAATGTGTAGCTCTGGAATCGAATAAAACACTAACTGGTTGCAAAAGGATCTGAATTATACCTGATGCAACAGCAGTGTTCTAATCATCAGATTTCCTCATTTCAGACAAAGGAAGAACGGACTCAAAGATCGATGTCTCTCTTCCCAACGCTCGCCATCAAATCCACTCTGCTGCGTCTGGTTCACACTGCCTCTCCTTCGAATCGAGCCGGAGTGCGAGTACCAAAAGATCGGGCCGCATTCCCACAAAATGTTGCGCGATGTCCTTCCCGTCCACACTAAACAGTCACAAGAAAGTGCGAAACAATCACGTCGAACATGTCCCGCTTTGCCACGCTTATAACACTTCTTCCCCGCGTCTCAAACAATTGGTGCCGCCCGAACTTCTTTCCACCTCGAGAAGGATGCGGAGGTCTCTGGATGAATGAAAAGAGGATCGACCCGCGAGGCCCGCTACTCTTATCCTCCGTGAAGTTGCAGACACCTTCTCGCTTTCTTTGCTTCCGTCGCTTTCTCTCGCCTCCTTCATATCATAGGCCAACGCCTTGTCCCGAGCATCGCCGCAAGGTGGTACATTCAAATCCGACATATACCGCTAAATTTCCGCTTCATTCGCATGTCAAAATGAAAAATCTTCTCCGCCTCGGTCCTGACCAAGTGGCGCACATAAGTCAGCTGGTGATTAAAAGTCTTAATCACGTCCGTCACAGATGCTTCTGAATTCTGTGGTGAGAAAAACTCTCGAAATCGGGCTTCTCTAACTGGGCGAGGACAATACTGCGCCTCCATCATCAATTTGAATTCCGTCCAGTCAACAATGTGCTCCTCCGGTCGAATGGCCTCCCACCAGTCGAAAGCCTCCCCGGTCAGAAGATACTGGGAGACCGGAACCTTCCTATCGTTGGGACAGTTAATCCCTGCAAAAATCTTTTCTAATTCCTTCAGCCAGTGATCCCAAGAAAGCGTCTCGGCAGAACCGTCAAATTTCGGAGGGTGCAATTTAATCACTTCGGTAAGCCATCTATCTCCTCGATTTTCCACGTTATGCTGCTGTCCCATCGCCGTCTGCATGCGATCCACAACTTGAGCAAACTGGTTTATCTGGGCAACCACCTGCTGAAGCATGACACGCTTTTAGTGTAACTATCGCAAGTGCACGATATCGTATCAAGTAGTAAAGTGGACTTTTTGAGTCCGGTTTATCGATCCCACAAGGAAGTTTTGTTATAATTTGAATTATCACTATTAGTCTATTTTTATAGATACTTAAGATGAGTGAAACACACAATTAAAAAGTTTGGTTTAATAATTGCAAAGAAATTGCAATAATAGTTCTAATATTATAAAGAAATAAAAAGATTTCAATATTAATAGATTGATTAATGATAAAATAAAATAGTTGGGATTACAAACTTAGTTCGTCATTAGTTATAAAAGATGTATTGGAGATCATAAGATGAATTTACTTATTATGTTGTGTAGATTCGATTTTCCTTAAAAAGACGGTTTCTCTTCGAACTATAAACGCCCTTACATATTGAATCAATCCACTATATTTCTATGTTGATTGGCTTCAATACATAGCATTAGGATTTGTGAAAATAACTCAATGAATCATCTAAGGACTAGGGGTATATTTCTATCCCTAGAACAACTTAGAGTGAAGATCATTTGATCTAATCAAACATATTTTCTTTGAAACATATGAAGACCATAAATATCTTCATTAATTGGCCAAATAAATAAAGATTGTTAAAACAATGAAAATCACACACAATAATAAGTAATTCACAATAGATCTTTTATACAAACATAAATAACATGACTAACCTTGTTTATAATCCCAACTTAAGGAACTTAGCCCATAAAGGGTTTATTACACATATTACAAGCTTTGATGGTCATGTTTAGTTGAATCAAGAGAAAGAATTGATCCTAACTCCCTTAATAGATAAAGGAGATAGAAGCAATAAACTCTCTGAACAACATATGTTGTACCACACTAACAAAGATCACTCAAGAACACAAGTGTGTTCTTCACACAAAAAGAAAAGTTTACAAGAAAATGGAAAATTATAAGATGAATGGTAAATGATGAAGGATCTAAGGGGTCTATTTATACAACTAAAGTCATCTAATAGCTCCAAAACTACAGCATTATTACATTAGATCGGATCAATACCAGCCATCACTCAATAATACACAAAAAGTATAAAAAATTAGACAAATCATAGAAATCTGTCAAGAGTTACGGCCGTAACATTCAGGAGTTACGGCCGTAACTAGGGTGACTTACGGCCGTAACCCCTGAATGTTACGGCCGTAACGTGGCTTCGTAAATTTCCTCATTTGAAGCTTTGATAGTTACGTTTTAGCCTGAATTCTCGACTTTGCGTTTTTGCCCCGCATCTTCTTCGGATGATAACTTTTGATATATAACTCGATTTTGAATCCGAAAGACCGCCGAATTCGTCTCGAAAGCCCTACAACATGAATATATCAAAATTCAATAAATAGAATATTTATTAAACATGTTGTTTCTTGAGTAATTCAGTTATTTAATCCGATAATCATCCGATAATATTAAAATTATTAAAACTAATAAATTAAAAGCATAAAACGTGTAGACTAGCTCAATTATGGGTGAATTTTATCGATACAAACCATGGATAAGTGTACAAAACTGACACTTATCACACCCCCAAACTTGAATTCTTGCTAGTCCCGAGCAAGACTCTTTATTATTCACACTCCAAAAATAAAAATAAAAATCACTAAAATAAGAAAATTAATACACACATAAATTAAAATATAAAAAGAGAAAAGGAGATCAAAATACCATTAATAAACAACAACTGACTTTATACAAGAGATAGAAATGAATCAAGATTCAAAATAAATCTACTAATGTTTTTGAAGTTAAAACACGGTTTTTATTTTGTAATTCCAAAATGTAAGGTTTTCCCCAAAAGGTTGATTATTTCTTTCCCACTCGTGATACACACGACTCCCTTTAATGGTTGCTCTCGATCACTCGTTTATTTTTCGACTCAATATGAAGAAGAATTTCATTGGCGTCATCAAATATTGGGATTTTTACAAAATTGAGTGTATTGAAATTCAAATTGCTAATTAATTCAAATCGCTCATAAACTACATCCCTTTTAGTGATAGCTTTCACACCGTTATTTGCTAACGTGTAGCTCTTTTCACCAATTTTTCGAGACTAGCCTACGCACCAACAATGGTTAGTCCTTTATTTTTCGCAAAATTTAAGACTTCCAAAATTAGGCATTTATTGTCGCTCAACACTTCTCCTTTTCGTCATTTATTTTTTTAGGTGATAGCTTTCACACCGTTATTTGCTAACGTGTAGCTCTTTTCACCAATGACTCCTTTTTTAGGGAATAGAATTTTTGCGTAAAATCATTTTTAGTTAAGCATGAAAAATCAAAACTCCACAAATTAAGTAAATTTCAGTTTTATTTTTCATCAACCAATTGATTCTTCTTTTCTCAAGGTAACGAATGACTCGATTTTATATGATAATTACAAGGCTTGGAAAGAGAGATTAAGGCTCAAAAAATTTTGGAATATACAATTTTTTTACCGGTTAAAACGATTTTAGAAGTTTGTATATAGCTAATTTATTGGTGTTATGGCCAGATCTAAAAATCTCATAAATCAAAGTACTATAAATATATAAATATATATATATATATATATATAATAAAAAAAAATTAATGCAAATAACCAAATCAATCAAAACACACCAAAATTATTAAACAAACCACACCAAAATTACAACACACCAAAATACTAAAACAAACCACCCCCAAACTTGAAAATAAAACTGTCTCGCTTTAAAAATAAAATAAAAATCAATGCGTAAAAGCGAATACTCCTGTTAAGAAAGTTGATGTCCGAGCCTAACGCCTTTTAGAATCTGCAAGAGAATAAATATACGAGGCACACACAAAAGAAAATAAAATATACTCGTAAGTATAACATAATTTTTAGATGCGCATCAAGAAAGTCCGAAGAGTCGCCTTACGCCGCCATCAAAGTTTTTATAAAAGCAAAACACGAAATAAACATTACAAGAATGAAATAAAAATACATAAATCGTGAATAGATGCGCGTCAAGAGATCAAGAAGAAACTCCTTAAGCCGCCATCATTTAGCACGATTATTACACACGACAAAAAGTAAAAATACAAGGGGTCCGACATGGGTTATCAAAGGGAGAGGAATGAATCTACTTTTGTTTTCTCACGAAAATCTTCTACCTGCATAATTTTAGCTAGAGCCGGATCTCGTTGAGGAACAAATTCATTGAGTTTTTCGATTAGTTCTTCTCGGTGTTGTTGCAACGACTATGATTCGCTTTTGCACGCGGAAATAAAGCCCTTTTCACAGAGTAGTCGATGAAAGACAAGAAACCATCAAAGAAACCATTGACATTAAGCACTCCTATTGGTTTTGATGAACATTTAGTCCGTGGTAACCACATGAAAAAGTTCCTCAAGGGTGCCAAAACCACCGGGAAGGGCGATAAAGGCGCCAGAATTATTTATCATGTGAGTTATGCGATCTTGCATATTCACAGATCTAAACTCATCTCCAATAGTTGACCCGGTGATTTTACTTTCAGCCAGAGGTTTTGGGATTACTCCCAACACTCTTACTCCTTCCATATAGGCAGAAGCAGCAGCTCGTCCCATTAATCCTAGACTTCCTCCTCCGTAAACTAACTGAATGCATTTTTCTCCTAAGGTACGACCCAAGTTGTGGGCTGCTTCAGTGAAGCATGCCTCTTTTCCAGAACTAGATCCACCAAAAATGCAGACTGTGTAAAATTTTTTTGTTGAAGATGATGACTCCATTTTTGAAAAGAAAAATTTTTTTTTTGGTGAGAAACAGAGAAAAGTGCATGTTTGAGGGATGAATGAAAGAAACCAGTAGAAAGTTTATTTATAGAAGAAAAAGAAGGTAAAAATTGTTTAACAAGTTTGTGATTGCGTTTGATTGTGCTTCAACTTCTCAATAGAATAATGAAAGCTTTTATCGCGTATCACATTTTTTATTCAGAAAATCTCACCACACGACAAAAATAAAAGATACTTACCCGTAAGTACAGTAGTTGTGATTGTGGCTCACATCTTCCTCTGATTTTACGTTCAGAAACGGCCTAAACGCCTTCTATGAGTCGGGGAGAAGCTTCCCATCCAATTTTCTTACAAATTGGCAAACAGGGTCTTTTAACGTCAGATTCCCAAGACGTTCATATTCTGGTTTGAATTTATTCCACAAACATTGAATTCCGTAATACACAAGTCCACTAGGATGCGTGTCAAGAGAAATTTCGATATTATCTAAATTCTCCTTATTCAGACCATCATTAATGAACTGAATTTTATCTTCTCTGTTTGTAGATGGAATTCCTAAAGATCGACATTTTGCATTACAGTTCCATCTAGCACATTTATAGCAAACGGCTATAATCTTTGCTCGTCATTTCTTGGCATACGAACTTTTTCCAAGCCCTGGTAAAAATCTAGTTGGTGTTTCTGTGAATTCACCTTCTATTCTTACTTTGGCTTCGATAATGAATCTTATGTCAAAAGGTATGCTTTTATTAGTAAGAAACCTCATCCTTTCAAGCCTTGTCTTGTAAATTTTTAAAATTGCATTTTTGCTTAGAAAGGGAAATCTTTTTTCAATTTTAAACAATGTTTCATCCATGATAAAAAAACAAAAATAAAAAGACAATGAAAATAATTAAAAAAAAATATACAAATATCGCTTGTTGTGGGAAATCAAAAATCCGACTTTAATAGTCACGGAGTACCGTTATCCGCCACTTGACCGGACAAACACAATTTAGTACTAAGTTACAACGTCGAGAAATTTGTACCTACAAAAATAGTTTATAATGTAAGATTTCAAATATAACTTATACTTCCCCGGCAACGGCGCCAAAAACTTGACACGCTTTTAGTGTAACTATCGCAAGTGCACGATATCGTATCAAGTAGTAAAGTGGACTTTTTGAGTCCGGTTTATCGATCCCACAAGGAAGTTTTGTTATAATTTGAATTATACACTATTAGTCTATTTTTATAGATACTTAATATGAGTGAAACACACAATTAAAAAGTTTGATTTAATAATTGCGAAGAAATTGCAATAATAGTTCTAATATTATAAAGAAATAAAAAGATTTCAATATTAATAGATTGATTAATGATAAAATGAAATAGTTGGGATTACAAACTTAGTTCGTCATTAGTTATAAAAGATGTATTGGAGATCATAAGATGAATTTACTTATTATGTTGTGTAGATTCGATTTTCCTTAAAAAGACGGTTTCTCTTTCGAACTATAAAACGCCCCTTACATATTGAATCAATCCACTATATTTCTATGTTGATTGGCTTCAATACATAGCATTAGGATTTGTGAAAATAACTCAATGAATCATCTAAGGACTAGGGGTATATTTCTATCCCCTAGAACAACTTAGAGTGAAGATCATTTGATCTAATCAAACATATTTTCTTTCGAAACATATGAAGACCATAAATATCTTCATTAATTGGCCAAATAAATAAAGATTGTTAAAACAATGAAAATCACACACAATAATAAGTAATTCACAATAGATCTTTTATACAAACATAAATAACATGACTAACCTTGTTTATAATCCCAACTTAAGGAACTTAGCCCATAAAGGGTTTATTACACATATTACAAGCTTTGATGGTCATGTTTAGTTGAATCAAGAGAAAGAATTGATCCTAACTCCCTTAGTAGATAAAGGAGATAGAAGCAATAAACTCTCTGAACAACATATGTTGTACCACACTAACAAAGATCACTCAAGAACACAAGTGTGTTCTTCACACAAAAAGAAAAGTTTACAAGAAAATGGAAAATTATAAGATGAATGGTAAATGATGAAGGATCTAAGGGTCTATTTATACAACTAAAGTCATCTAATAGCTCCAAAACTACAGCATTATTACATTAGATCGGATCAATGCCAGCCATCCCCTCAATAATACACAAAAAGTATAAAAAATTAGACAAATCATAGAAATCTGTCAAGAGTTACGACCGTAACATTCAGGAGTTACGGCCGTAACTAGGGTGACTTACGGCCGTAACCCCTCAATGTTACGGCCGTAACGTGGCTTCGTAAATTTCCTCATTTGAAGCTTTGATAGTTACGTTTTTAGCCCAGAATTCCTCAGACTTTGCGTTTTTGCCCCAGATCTTCTTCGGATGATAACTTTTGATATATAACTCTGATATTGAATCCGGAAAGACTGCCGAATTCGTCTCGGAAAGCCCTACAACATGAATATATCAAAATTCAATAAATATAATATTTATTAAACATGTTGGTTCTTGAGTAATTCAGTTATTTAATCCGATCATCATCCGATAAAATTAAAATTATTAAAACTAATAAATTAAAAGCAAAAAACGAGTAGACTAGCTCAATTATAGGTGAATTTTATCGATACAAACCATGGATAAGTGTACAAAACTGACACTTATCAAAGCACTCCCGGCACGTTAGGATCTGCATTATTATTTGCCGATCCCTGCTGTCCCCCGGAATAGGAATCCGTTCGACTAGCGGTTATCTCTGGGGTAGATACCGACTCTTCTTGCCTCGCATTTCCACGTCCGCGTCCACGACCGCGTCCGCGTCCACGACCGCCTCTCAACATACTGTAAACATAAATACTCAATATCCAGGGCAAAACTTTCTCAAAGTACATCCATCAATGTTTACAAGACATGAATTAAATAAAACGGTAGTATTCGAGATTTGGAAACTTACAACCACGGTCCACATGACGATGCTGGCTCAGCAGTGATGTTACGAACGACCAATAATCAAATAACGTAAACAGACCCAACTAACCCGACTGCCAAGATATCCATGAATCTTAGCTCCGATACCATATTCTGTAACACCCCGAGATATTCGGAATAATTACAGCGCCGTAAACCCCTTTAGATAAGGATTTACAAGGCTAATTTTAAAAGAAGTGTAAAAATAATTCAATCGAACAACTGAAGTTCAAATACAGATTTGATTCAACCGATCAAATGAGTTAACTTATACAACCATATCGAAATGACCTTATTAAAACAGACGTACTCGAGTACTAAACAAACCAAGAAGACAATTCACAATAACAATAACATCAACCACATCACTGAGCCATTCCATCGTCTCCGATCTTGTGGTTGCCTCCCCGCTCCTCGGCTACCTGAACATCAAAACAATGTCCACCCCCGAAGGGGTTAGCAAAACAATGCTAGTACAAGTATCATCATACAATAAATCATCAATGCATCATAAAACATGCAAAACGGACTTCCGCCACCGGAATCCAACGATGCGAATCCTCACGATTCCATCAACACAATACAGGGTAATCCAGCGATCCAGCGCCCTTGGTATAGATCCCCATGATGATCCCGTCGGACCAACGCATGGTGGAAAACCCGTCCAACGATCCAGCGCCCTCAGCATAGATCCCCATGATGATCCCGTCGGACCAACGCATGGTGGACATTCGATCCAGCGCCCTCAGCATAGATCCTCATGATCCCCTCGGATCATTTATACCATAAATCAATCAACTATGCATACACATATGCATTTCAATATGTTCATCAATACGAACAAATAACAACGAATATCACGAGAATTTTCAGAAATACATCTCATATTCAACAATATGAACAAAACCACAAGCATGATCAAAGTTTCAATATAAATCGAACTCGACATATGATACTTGCCTCGAAAATGGCAAGGACGAAACACCTCGATGATCTCAACACACTCGAAGGCCGCCTCCTTCGATCAACATGACAAGCTCGAACCTTAACAAAAGGAATGATATACAAATCATCTCAAGTCGAACGATGGCCTAACAATTCGGTCTACGGCCCAAAAGCTCAAAATAAACAATCTGCCTGGACTGCTTAGCGTGCGCTACGTACACTACGTAACGCGCGCTAAGCCTGCCTGTTAGCGTACGCTATCGTATAAGACTAGCGTGCGCTAGCCACGGACTGACAGTTTGAATCGGCTGATACATAACGTACGCTACGTACGTATTGTGCGTTAACTGAACCCCGATAGCGCACGTTAACTCACATATGTTAGCGTGCGCTAATCCTGCATGGCAGAATACTGCTAACGGAAAAACTGAGTTGAAAGGTGGTGAATTCATGAATTCTACGGTGATAAAACAAGTCATCCTCAAGCATAACATGCTAATAAGGTTTGTGGAAGTTCTATGATTATGAGGTACAAATATACGGATAATCATCTCAACATCATAATTCATCTTCAATCTTCAAGAAAACACTCTAAGTTCCATTCGTCCTATGTTCCAAAACGCATGATTCCAATGTGTAAAACGTAACAATCTAGGTAATATCCGATTACTGATCATAAATCGATTTGAAAATGCTTAGGAGTCCATATCCTAAGATGGTTCAAAGGTGCATACGGTAAATAGTGCCGATACGTCAAAAGTATCCTTCTAACATGTGATGACCGATCATAAACGAAATAACTGGCTACCAAAACATGATCAGACGTCCTTAACAACATTACTAACATCGGTGAAGATGTAATATCCGCAATTTTCGATTTTCGGTAAATTTCTTTTTTCGGACGGAGTCCGTTTTGACGACTCGCTCATGACCGTTTCGTCATTCTGAGAATGATTAATTCTACACTTTTTGACATCCGAGTTCGTTTCGGTGTCGTTTTGTTGAGTTCCGTGCTTTTTAGCGACTTTTCCGCGCTTGAGTTCGATTCTTGCGAATCTCGTTCAAATCTTGTTCGAGTTTCCCGTAAGTCCGTTTAACTTTGTTAGACGTGTTGTGAACTTCGGTTTGGTTATTCGATCACGTGTCGTGATTTCCAGGCGTTTTGGGCCATTTTGTAATTTCTTGAAAGTTACGGGTATCCGTATCTGTAATTGTTGCCTCGACCCGTTTCTTGGTCGCGTATGACTAATTATGGTATTATGTTTTCATTTCGGGCCGTTGATGTTGTCCGCAAACTTTTCGTCGTGTTCGTTCCGTACGTTTTCGGAAATCGGGTCGTCGAGCCCTGGCGGTTGCGGGATCGCCGGACGATTGCGGGCACCGGCCGGACAGATCTGGCGAGAACCGGCGTAGCGCACGCTATCGCCGGAAGGCTGCGCTAACCGGCAGTGTAGCGACGCTTCTGGTCGACCAACGACGCTATCGGGCGGGCAGTGGGGTTTCGAGGTTACGGACTCGGTCGAGATCGGCGGGTAGCACGCGCTTGTCGGTCGTAGCGCACGCTAACCGGCGAGGTAGCGCACGCTTCCGGCCGACTAGCGTCGTTACTGGTAAGTTTGTTAGTCCAGTGGCTCTTTGGGCCAATTCGGCTAGCGCGAGCTTCCGGCCGTAGCGCACGCTAGCGAGTCGGGTGGACCGGTCATGGTGGCGGGGTGGTCGGTGGTGCCGGGTCATGCGGGCCATGGCCGAGAGTGCTCGGCCGGTACTGGCCGATAGCGCACGCTAGTCCGGGAAGGCTAGCGCACGCTAGTTCTGGCCCAGTATATATATGACAGACCAACCACATTTCCCTTCGTTTTTCATTTCCTTCCTTCTCCGTCCGTGGCTGGCGATTCATGGGTGACGAAGCCATGTTGTTTAACAACAAATCCATGAAGTTTTTGAGTTCTTAACATCAATCAATCGTCCGTTATCATCCTTTGATCCAGCGAATCAAGGTAATCCTCCTTAGAACCCTAATTTCGTGAATTTGGGGATTTTTGCATTTTTGTCCGATTCGTTCCGTGTTGTTGATTAATTCATGATGGGTATGATTAATATTGATAGTATTCTTGTGTTTAACATCATTTAATCCATTGTTCTTCGTCGAATCGAAGTATATTTCTCGATTTCCTTCAAATTGACTTTTTGGGGGATTTGTCCCCGATCTCGTTTTTCATCCGTTTTCGATGGATCGATTATGGTTAAATGATGTTGTTAAACATATTCTATGGATTGTATATCCATATTTCAACTTGGAATTCCGTTTTGGTTTGTGGAGCAGATCGTGGTCTTGGCCGTTTTGGGAAATCCTTGAACTTTCGTCATTTGTTCTTTGAATTCACGGCTTTGGGTCGTACTTTGGAATTCATTTTTGTTGTTATTGTTTTCGTTCGTAGTTCGTTGTTGTGGATTGTCGTTCGGTGGAGTCGGCGAGTTCGTAGTCGGTTCGTGCCAACCTACTTGGCCGATTCTCGCGTTGTGGTTATTCGAGGCAAGTACCTTGCCCATACTTTTCTCGTTTTATGGATATGATGATCGGTGGTCGTCTTGATGTGTTTGTTTGGTTATTTGAAATGAAGTTTCAAAGGATTTCGGTTTGGCCTCGTTAAAGACTTTCTTTCAAAGCGAGTGTGATTTGTGAACGGTGTTTTGAGAATTGATTATGATTTGGTTATTTTGAACGTTGAAGGATTTTATGATGATACTCCTATTGTTTAAGTTATGGAATCGTGTATTCCGTATTTAATCTTGTTATTGTATTTTTGAAGAGTTTGGTAATGGTGTCGAGTTAATGGCCATCTCTAGTGAGTATTCTTAATGAACTTACATTCTTAGCATGTTAGTATTGCATGAGTAATGTGTGTGTGTGTGTATGCTCACTACGGGTTAGATCCGACGGGGTCTCGGTAGGGCTCCACGAGGCTGTGGAACCGCGAGCTTGCTTTTAACCACTGTGGGTTAGATCCGACGGGGTCTCGGCAGGGATCCACGAAGCTGTGGGTCCGCGGTTAATTGTGGTGCATTTTTACAAATGTGGTTTGATTATTGGCATTTCCGGAAATGAGTGCTTTTTGAACGGTTTTTATGATTGCATGCATTGACTAAGTGTGTAAGAGGTAAGTGTTCGTTTGGCTTACTTGGCTAGGATGGCACTAGAGTATTTTGTTGTTTGTTTTAAATCCTTTATTTGTGGATTTTGATGTTGGAATACGAACCTTGTTGTCGTTCTCGTGTACTGTGAGTTGATGAGATTTGGGGCTAAAATCCCAATGGTTTTATAAAAGTCGTTTTACGGATTTGGGGCTAAAATCCCAACGGTTTGGTAAATGTCATTTTTCGGAAAGTAAACCTTTGGGGCGGTGACCCCTTTTGTCTTTTGGATTTTGAAAAGTAGGATTTGATAATCCTAAATTGTCTTCTATTAAAACTCTCGATGGCATTCTAAACCGTTTTATAAATTACTTCCATTGATTTATGATATTTCGATTTTGAAATGTTTTCTCAAACCCTTGCCTCGAGAAGTACTTTTCGTTTCGTTTGGATCTTTGAGGATCCTCGGTTATTGTTATTCGTGGAATGTGAATTGTATGGCTCGTATTTGCACTTTGTTCTTGCATTAGCAAAACAGTGGAGTTTTGCTAACCCCCGAGTATTCGGGGGGTGGATGTCTGTTTTTGCATTCAGGTTTTTGAGCATAACACAGGGTCGGCACGAAGGATGATGAAAGATGATCGATACTAATCACATGAGGAACCGTACTGTAATACCCAATTGTAATTCAGTAATTATCACTCGGTAATTATCATTCAGTATTTATCATTCAGTATCGGTACTCAGTATTTTCATTCATTATTGATCATTTGTCACTCATATTCAGTCATGGTATTCATCATTCAGAGTAATTGTATCGTGTATCAATCGTCATTCATCACTAATCTGATTGGAGTTTCGTGCCGTGTTTATCATCATTGTCATTTTCGTTGCGAGCTGTGCGTGAGTAGTAGCGCACGCTACATACTCCTTTTAGCGTATGCTAATTGGGTATAGGTAGCACACGCTGCCACTCAGCTTTAGCGCACGCTAAGGTTACCCTGGCTACAGTCCAGAAGGTACTGGACTGTAGGTGAGTTATAAGTAGCGCACACTACGATTGGTAAGTAGCGCGCGCTAGTGGGTTGAAGTAGCGCACGCTAATATGAGGTGTAGCGCGCGCTAAGGACGGATCAGGTTGAGTCCAGTGGCTACTGGACTGCACTGGATTAATTCATAGCGCACGCTATGTGTTGTTGTTAGCGTACGCAACCGATATATTAGCGCACGCTAAACAATGGTTGTAGCGCACGCTACCGGGATCAGATCAGAGGTCAGACAGTTTTCTGGACTCCAGTACTGGGCATTAATATTTCGTTAGCGCACGCTAATAATGGGTCTTAGCGCACGCTAGTAGTATGGCCGTAGCGCACGCTACAAGAAGGTACGTAGCGCGCGCTACCGTGTTCAGACAGTGGGTACTGGACTACCCAAATTACTCGTTAGCGCACGCTACGCACAAGGGCTAGCGCACGCTAACCTGGACTGACTATAAATTGGACAGTTTAGTCAGAGTTCGTCATTTATTCATCTCATTTCATTCCTTCGGTAATCTTGGGCGATTTCGAGCGATTCGGAGAGGATTCTTCGAGGTGTAATCATCAATCATCGTCTTCAAGTTCATCTTTCGGATTAATCATCATTTCATCATCTTCATCACATCGAATCAAAGATATTAATCTCTTGGATCTAGAATTTCGGATTTTTGGGTTTTTCCTTCCGATTTCTTCGTGTAAGCTTGGATTATCATTGGAATATGTTAGATATGGATTATCTACCTTGGATAAATATATTCCTATGGATTTAATGGTTATTATCGGAATTATTTCAAGAACCCTTGGGGTTGACTTCGGTTAATTGGGGATTTTCCGATTGATGTTGTTGTAATCATGAATTTATGGATTCCTAATGGATTATTGATATCCTTGAAAGTGTTTTGATGGTTTGAAATACTCATCTTGGAGTTGGTTTCGATATATTCGAGTTCGGATATTGTTGTATCGACGTTTGGGTCGGTTATGATCGTATTTGATTCGTGTATTGATCGGTTGTTGGTAATTGTTGTTGTTCTAGGTTGTTCGAGCGACCGACTTTTCATTTAGGACGTTGTTCGTGGAAGGACATTCTTCATCGGTATTGAGTAAGTTAATTCTTACTCGGTTAAAAGGATATTCATTCCTTTTGTTGTTGTTCATTCATAATCGTAACTCATTCATCATTGTATTAATCGTATCAAAACTTGTCATTGTCAATTAATCACCTCAGTCATAAGGAAGCAGCGGTTCCGATCATTTCATTTAGAAAACATTCATTACACCATCATTTAACCTTGGTGAGACAATATTCATTTTCGTTGTCACTATTGTCATATAGTGACATTAGGGTCATCTTGGCGTGCAGTTGGAATGTGTAGGATTCTCATGTCGGGCACAATTATGTCGTGTGATGGTTGTTGGCCTCGCATTGGACTGTGCACACGAGTCGATTGCTTCGTGAGACTGATTAGGCACAAGACCACGCGTGATGGTGGCTTGTGCACGGACACATTTCCATCCCGGACGTAGTGTGGTGCCATTCCTTTGAGCCGTACTGATAGTCGATTCATATAGCATGTTTGATTGCATATGTTTCGACAGGATAATTCATAATTTCAGATATATCATGATTGTGTATTTTCAACCCTTGAGGATTGTTGTTCTGTGTAACTGACCCCGTTGGGGGATACTGTTTTTCAGGTCATGGCAAGGCTAAGGCACGGGAAGAGCACGGTGACGGCGAGGAGTCAGTGATACTAGTAGGGGGCCCGATCTTTTCGATCATTATGTTTCTTTTATTTATTCAGCTGCAGACATTAGGTTGAATATTCATTTCACTCATTGTTGTATATTTTATCTCCATATAAAATATACTTGTATTGATATCATCACAGGTGTGTTGTATAAAACTCCTCATCGGAGTAATTGATGTTGTAATGTGGTTCGGTACTACATTTACATGTAATTCATTCATTTTCATTCGCTGGTGGGTCCCAGTCGGGGGTCCACGGCACTGTAATATCCGCCTAGTTTGGGGTGTTACAGAGTTGGTATCGGAGCGTGGTTTTGAATACTACCCTCCAAGTCATGTCTCATTTGAAATCATCGTCATCGGACTAGTATCATTGGACTTTCGCGTCACGTGTGACCTGTGCAAATGCCGAGCCAATCATACCAAGAACTGTAAGATTTCTAATGCCATGGTATAATTTCTGGCATTAATCATTCATTCATAATTCATCAGTTAACAATCCTCAATCATCATTGTCATTTTGACCGGGACGGTCAGGTTAGCTCATTAATCAGTCAATTCATTTCATTCTTCAGTTGTTGATCAGGAAGATCGAATCATTAATCTTGTTAACTCATTCAAGATAATCATTTCAATAATTTCATCAGATAATCATGTCACGTCAATTAATCATTCATGTAATTGCTGTATTTGAGCGCGTATGCTCATTTTCATCAATTCATAATATAATCATAATGTGATACTCCTGCGAGATATGTAATCATCATATAACTTTCCACTTTAGTATGGAAAGAGCTGGCAGAGGACGTGGGGGAAGAGGCCGTGGTGCAGGCCGAAACCCGAGAGCTCGTGTGAATACACGTGCGAATGCCGGGAATAACGCTAACTCATCGAGCAGTGACGCTGTCACTCATTCACCTGGACGCGATCATTCACTATCAGGGAGTCGTACCCGGGACACAGCTCAGTCAGAGGGTGTTCGGGTTGACCCACTCGCATTTATGCAGGGCATGATGGCCCAAATGACCCAGATGGCTCAGTTGATGGAGGCGATGCATAACTCCGTCAATCAAAATCAGCAGGCTCCTCCGCCGCCACCTCAGAGGCAAGAGAGGGGTGTAAGCAGTATCATTAGCGATATCTCTCGCCAGTGACCACCTACCTTTGAGGGCTCATCTGAGCCGGCGGATATTGTTCATTGGCTTGAGCATTTTGAGAAGTTATTTGCTATGGTGGATTGCCCTGAAGGGCATAAAGTTTCAGTTGCGGCTTACTATCTCGGTAAGAGCGCTCATTCATGGTGGTTATCGTTGAAGCCCACAGACGGATCATGTACTTGGGATCAGTTCAAGACTCTCATGATGGAGAGGTATTATCAGGCCCCACTCAGAGAGGCCAAGCTGTCGGAGTTACTCACTCCCGACCCTTCATCAGACGCGGATGTTCTCGCCAGTGCCGAGAAATTTCAGGAACTTCTTCCGTTCGCCTCATCTATCATTCGCTCTGAAGCGGACAAGATCAAGTATTTCAGCAAGAGGCTGAAACCCCGTATGAGACTTCAGTTGCTTAATCATAACTGTACCACTCTGGCCGAGTTCATTGAGAAAGCTCTCACTTACAAGCTTACTGTTAAGGAGATTTCTAAGCAGCAACCTTCGTCTGCTAGCAAGAAGTCCAAGAACCGTAATCAGTCTGACGGGAGTCAGGCCACTTTCAAGAAACCGCGGGCGGGCTCTATTTTTTTTGAGCGACCTCCCCTGGCGTCTAAACCCGCGGAATCTCAGTCTCGAGCGGCCAGTTCAGCCGTCACCTGTTTCAACTGTGAAGAACAAGGCCATTTCAGCACAAAATGTCCGAAGCAGACTGTCACGTGCCACAACTGTGGGATTGCTGGGCACAGGGCCCGTTTTTGCCGTAGGGACTCTAAACCCACTCCGGCGTCATCTCAAGCCCTAGGTCATTCAGCGGTGCAGAATCAGGCCACTCAGTCAGCGTCGTTCAAGACAACAGGAGTTAAAGGCGGAGCCAAGAGCTATCAGACGAGAGCGTCCGGTTCGGGGGCCGGCAAGCCCCGAATTTATGAGATGAAGAAGACCGATGATCCCGAGGCCCGAATGATCTCAGGTACACTCGATATTCTATCTCAACCTGTGTGTACCCTTTTTGATACTGGTGCATCTCATTCATTCATTTCCGAGTCATGTTTGAGTAGACTAAATGCAGGTAGTGCTACTAGTTGTGAGCCTTATGTCATTGGCCTACGATGGTAGACGAATTATCGGTAGTCGTGAGATTGTAATTGTCGATTGACTTCATGGTCGGGTATGGCGGCGGACCTAATCGTAGTAGATTTGCCGAGGGCGACATCATCTTGGGTATTGATTGGATGGATCGTCATGATGCCATCATTAGTGTCCAAAGCGTTTGGTCACTATCATTTGACGATGGAGTCGAATGTGTGTTTCGAGGAGGTAGTCATTTGCTGCAGTAAAGTCATTAATTTGATGAAAGCGATGCGGTTACTCAATCGAGGATGTGTCGGTTATTGGTGCTATATGGCCAAAACCGAGAAATCATCGATAATGTTAACGGATATTCCGGTGGTGAGAGAATATGCCGATGTTTTTCCAGACGAGTTACTGTTTTGCCTCCACGAGAGGATGTGGAATTCACGATTGAGTTGGAGCACGATGCGTCCCGATATCGAAGGCACCGTGCGGATGGCCCCGCCGAAATGCAGGAATTAAAGAACCAACTTGAGGAGTTGTTCGAGAAAGGTTATATCCGACCGAGTGCGTCCCCGTGGGGAGCACCAGTGTTGTTTGTCAAGAAGAAGGATGGTTTATTCCGCTTATGTATTGATTATCGGGAGTTGAACAGGGTGACAATCAAGAATAAGTATCCTTTACCCCGTATTGATGATCTCTTAGATCAACTTCAGGGAGCTTCAGTATTTTCCAAGATCGACTTAAGATCTGGATATCATCAGTTGCGGATTCGAGAGTCGGACATCGCGAGGACGGCGTTTCGAACACGCTATGGTCATTATGAGTTTGTGGTTATGCCGTTCGAATTGACTAATGCACCTGCGGTATTCATGGAGTTAATGAATCGGGTCTTCATCGACTTTTTGGATCGGTTTGTTGTTGTCTTCATCGATGACATTTTGATTTATTCTCGTGACCGGGAGGAACATGAGTTTCACCTTCATCAAGTGCTCGACGTGCTGAGACGAGAACAACTTTATGGGAAGTTTTCCAAATGTGAGTTCTGGATGTCCGAAGTGACTTTTCTCGGACATGTAATTTCATCAGACGGAGTTTGTGTCGACCCGCAGAAGACGGAGGCTATTCGGGATTGGCTACCTCCGAAGAACGTTAAGGAAATCCAAAGTTTTCTCGGATTAGCGGGTTATTATCGGCGGTTTGTGGAAGGATTTTCTAGAATCGCTCAACCCTTAACGAACCTTTTGCGGAAGGATAAGAAATACACGTGGTCCGACGCGTGTCAACGGAGTTTTGAGGAACTCAAGGGCCGCTTAATGTCAGCACCTGTACTTTCCTTGCCGCAGGGGACAGAAGGATTTGTGGTCTATAGTGATGCGTCCGGACAGGGTCTCGGATGTGTACTCATGCATAACGGGAAGGTTATTGCCTATGCTTCACGGCAATTGAGACCTTACGAGGTTAATTATCCGACCCACGACCTGGAGCTAGCAGCCGTGGTGTTCTCTTTGAAAATTTGGCGTCATTATCTTTATGGCGTTACCTGTCAGATATTCACCGATCATAAGAGTTTAAAGTATATATTTACTCAGAAGGAGTTAAATATGCGCCAGAGACGGTGGTTGGAATTAATCAAAGATTATGATATCGAGATCCTCTACCACCCGGGCAAGGCGAACGTTGTCGCGGCGCCTTGAGTCGTAAGTCCGTTCAGGAGCAGATGCTTGCCGTTTAACTTGATTCGAAGGAGCTTGAGAATTTCTTAGACACGAGATCGAGTGCAGCTTCGGAGTCGGGGCGGCTTTGTATGTTAGAGATTTCATCGTCACTCGAGGAGGAAATCCGAGAGAATCAGGGTTCGGACCCATCATTGTTGCGCATCCGAGAGGATGTGGCTCGAGGAAAGCCCACGGATTTGTAGTCCACGAGGATGGACTTTTGAGGTTTAAGAATCGGTTGTGCGTGCCGTGAATGACGAGTTGAAAGACTCGATTTTGACAAGCTCATGCTACCCCTTATTCTGTTCATCACAGGTCTAGTAAGATGTACAAGGACTTGAAACAAAATTACCGGTGGAGTAATATGAAGCGAGAAGTCGCAGAATTTGTTTCGAGATGCTTAACTCAACAAGTTAAGATTGAACATCGGCGGCCGTGGGTATGCTGAAACCCCTTCCTATTCCCGAGTGGAAGTGGGAAGACATTTCTATGGATTTCATCACGAGTTTGCCGACGAGTCGTCGTGGCATGAATACGATCTGGGTGATCGTGGACCGCTTAACCAAATCAGCTCATTTCCTTGAGATCAAGGAAACGTGGGGTCCCGAGAGGCTTGCCCAGCTTTTCATCAAAGAGATAGTGAGACTTCACGGTACTCCTAAAAGTATCATTTCCGATCGTCACGGACGGTTTGTGTCGTATTTTTGGAAATCAGTTCATCGTGCTATGGTAACTCAGCTTAATCTCAGTACCGCTTTTCATCCTCAGTCCGACGGACAATCAGAGAGGACTATTCAGACCTTAGAGGACATGTTGAGGGCATGCGTCCTCGATTGGAAAGCCGATTGGGAAGCCCAACTACCATTAATCGAGTTCACGTATAATAACAGTTGGCATGCTTCGATCAAGATGGCACCTTACGAGGCCTTGTATGGTCGTCGTTGTCGATCTCCGTTATGTTGGGACGACCTATCAGAATCATTGGGCACCGAGCCCGATATGCTTATAGCCGCCCGTGAGAAGGTAGCTTTGATCAGGAGTCGTTTGTTGACAGCTCAGAGTCGACAGAAATCATATGCGGATAACCGTCGTCGACCATTAGAGTTCGAGGCTGGCGACCATGTGTTGGTCAAGGTATCCCCGAGTCGTGGTATCTTCCGTTTTGGGAAGAGGGGAAAGTTGAGTCCGAGATTCATTGGACCGTTTGAGATTTTGGATCGAGTAGGCGAGTTAGCTTATCGATTGGCTTTACCTCCGGCGTTGAGCCGAATTCATAATGTATTTCACGTCTCTCAGTTGCGGAAGTATGTTGCCGACCCGAGTCACATACTTCAGTTCGACGAAATCGAGATCGCCGACGATCATTCATATGAGGAACGTCCTATACGAGTTTTAGAGCGGCGAATCAAACAGTTGAGGAATAAGACGATTCCTTTGGTTAAAATTCAGTGGTCTAGACACGGAGTCGAAGAGGCTACTTGGGAAACCGAGGACAGTATGCGGGAGAGTTATCCCGAGTTGTTTGACCCTTACTTTTGGGGACGAAACTCTTTTAAGGGGGGGTGTATGTAATACCCAGTTGTAATTCAGTAATTATCACTCAGTAATTATCATTCAGTATTTATCATTCAGTATCGGTACTCAGTATTTTCATTCATTATTGATCATTTGTCACTCATATTCAGTCATGGTATTCATCATTCAGAGTAATTGTATCGTGTATCAATCGTCATTCATAACTAATCTGATTGGAGTTTTGTGCCGTGTTTATCATCATTGTCATTTTCGTTGCGAGCTGTGCGTGAGGAGTAGCGCACGCTACATACTCCTTTTAGCGTATGCTAATTGGGTATAGGTAGCGCACGCTACCACTCAGCTTTAGCGCACGCTAAGGTTACCCTGGCTGCAGTCCAGAAGGTACTGGACTGCAGGTGAGTTATAAGTAGCGCACGCTACGATTGGTAAGTAGCGCGCGCTAGTGGGTTGAAGTAGCGCACGCTAATATGAGGTGTAGCGCGCGCTAAGGACGGATCGAGTTGAGTCCGGTGGCTACCGGATCGCTCGATTAATTCATAGCGCACGCTATGTGTTGTTGTTAGCGTACGCAACCGATATATTAGCGCACGCTAAACAATGGTTGTAGCGCACGCTACCGGGATCAGATCAGAGG
This sequence comes from Orobanche coerulescens, assembly GCA_033398695.1. Classification (NCBI taxonomy): domain Eukaryota; kingdom Viridiplantae; phylum Streptophyta; class Magnoliopsida; order Lamiales; family Orobanchaceae; genus Orobanche; species Orobanche coerulescens. Next base: position 70,889,929 of record CM065816.1, on the reverse strand, counting down.
TCAGACAGTTTTCTGGACTCCAGTACTGGGCATTAATATTTCGTTAGCGCACGCTAATAATGGGTCTTAGCGCACGCTAGTAGTATGGCCGTAGCGCACGCTACAAGAAGGTACGTAGCGCGCGCTACCGTGTTCGGACAGTGGGTACTGGACTACCCAAATTACTCGTTAGCGCACGCTACGCACAAGGGCTAGCGCACGCTAACACAGGTGACTATAAATTGGGCAGTTTAGTCGAGTTCGTCATTTATTCATCTCATTTCATTCCTTCGGTAATCTTGGCGATTTCGAGCGATTCGGATAGGATTCTTCGAGGTGTAATCATCAATCATCGTCTTCAAGTTCATCTTTCGGATTAATCATCATTTCATCATCTTCATCACATCGAATCAATGGTATTAATCTCTTGGATCTAGAATTTCGATTTTGGGTTTTTCCTTCCGATTTCTTCGTGTAAGCTTGGATTATCATTGGAATATGTTAGATATGGATTATCTACCTTGGATAAATATATTCCTATGGATTTAATGGTTATTTTCGGAATTATTTCAAGAACCCTTGGGGTTGACTTCAGTTAATTGGGGATTTTCCGATTGATGTTGTTGTAATCAAGAATTTATGGATTCCTAATGGATTATTGATATCCTTGAAAGTGTTTTGATGGTTTGAAATACTCATCTTGGAGTTGGTTTCGATATATTCGAGTTCGGATATTGTTGTATCGACGTTTGGGTCGGTTATGATCGTATTTGATTCGTGTATTGATCGGTTGTTGGTGATTGTTGTTGTTCTAGGTTGTTCGAGCGACCGATTTTTCATTTAGGACGTTGTTCGTGGAAGGACATTCTTCATCGGTATTGAGTAAGTTAATTCTTACTCGGTTAAAAGGATATTCATTCCTTTTGTTGTTGTTCATTCATAATCGTAACTCATTCATCATTGTATTAATCGTATCAAAACTTGTCATTGTCAATTAATCACCTCAGTCATAAGGAACGACGGTTCCGATCATTTCATTGAGCTATCATTCATTTCACCATCATTTAACCTTGGTGAGTCATTATTCATTTTCGTTGTCACTTTTGTCATATTGTGACATTCGGGTCATCTTGGCGTGCAGTTGGAATGTGTAGGATTCTCATGTCGGGCACAATTATGTCGTGTGATGGTTGTTGGCCTCGCATTGGGTGTGCACGAGTCGATTGCTTCGTGAGGCCGATTAGGCACAAGACCACGCGTGATGGTGGCTTGTGCACGGACACATTTCCATCCGGACGTAGTGTGGCGCCATTCCTTTGAGCCGTCGATAGTCGATTCATATAGCATGTTTGATTGCGTATGTTTCGGTGGATAATTCATAATTTCGATATATCATGATTGTGTATTTTCAACCCTTGAGGATTGTTGTTACGTATGGCCCGGCCCGTTGGGATACTGCTTTTCGAGTCATGGCAAGGCTAAGGCACGGGAAGAGCACGGTGACGGCGAGAGTCAGTGATACTAGTAGGGGGCCCAGTCTTTTCGATCATTATGTTTCTTTTATTTATTCCTATGAGACATTAGGTTGAATATTCATTTCACTCATTGTTGTATATTTTATCTCCATATAAAATATACTTGTATTGATATCATCCAGGTGTGTTGTATAAAACTCCTCATCGGAGTAATTGATGTTGTAATGTGGTTCGGTACTACATTTACTGTGTAATTCATTTATTTTCATTCGCGTGGTGGGTCCCGGTCGGGGTCCACGGCCGTAATATCCGCCTAGTTTGGGGTGTTACGAGTTGGTATCGGAGCGTGGTTTTGAATACTACCCTCCAAGTCATGTCTCATTTGAAATCATCGTCATCGGACTAGTATCATTGGACTTTCGCGTCACGTGTGACTGTGCAAATGCGAGCCAATCGGACCAAGAAGCGTAAGATTTCTAATGCCATGGTATAATTTCGGCATTAATCATTCATTCATAATTCATCAGTTAACAATCCTCAATCATCATTGTCATTTTGACCGGGACGGTCAGGTTAACTCATTAATCAGTCAATTCATTTCATTGTTCAGTTGTTGATCAGGAAGATCGAATCATTAATCTTGTTAACTCATTCAAGATAATCATTTCAATAATTTCATCAGATAATCATGTCACGTCAATTAATCATTCATGTAATCGCTGTATTTGAGCGCGTATGCTCATTTTCATCAATTCATAATATAATCATAATGTGATACTCCTGCGAGATATGTAATCATCATATGACTTTCCACTTCAGTATGGAAAGAGCTGGCAGAGGACGTGGGGGAAGAGGCCGTGGTGCAGGCCGAAACCCGAGAGCTCGTGTGAATACACGTGCGAATGCCGGGAATAACGCTAACTCATCGAGCAGTGACGCTGCCACTCATTCACCGGGACGCGATCATTCACTATCAGGGAGTCGTACCCGGGACACAGCTCAGTCAGAGGGTGTTCGGGTTGACCCACTCGCATTTATGCAGGGCATGATGGCCCAAATGACCCAGATGGCTCAGTTGATGGAGGCGATGCATAACTCCGTCAATCAAAATCAGCAGGCTCCTCCGCCGCCACCTCAGAGGCAAGAGAGGGGTGTAAGCAGTATCATTAGCGATATCTCTCGCCAGTGACCACCTACCTTTGAGGGCTCATCTGAACCGGCGGATATTGTTCATTGGCTTGATCATTTTGAGAAGTTATTTGCTATGGTGGATTGCCCTGAAGGGCATAAAGTTTCAGTTGCGGCTTACTATCTCGGTAAGAGCGCTCATTCATGGTGGTTATCGTTGAAGCCCACAGACGGATCATGTACTTGGGATCAGTTCAAGACTCTCATGATGGAGAGGTATTATCCGGCCCCACTCAGAGAGGCCAAGCTGTCGGAGTTACTCACTCCCGACCCTTCATCAGACGCGGATGTTCTCGCCAGTGCCGAGAAATTTCAGGAACTTCTTCCGTTCGCCTCATCTATCATTCGCTCTGAAGCGGACAAGATCAAGTATTTCAGCAAGAGGCTGAAACCCCGTATGAGACTTCAGTTGCTTAATCATAACTGTACCACTCTGGCCGAGTTCATTTAGAAAGCTCTCACTTACGAGCTTACTGTTAAGGAGATTTCTAAGCAGCAACCTTCGTCTGCTAGCAAGAAGTCCAAGAACCGTAATCAGTGTGACGGGAGTCAGGCCACTTTCAAGAAACCGCGGGCGGGCTCTACTTTTTCTGAGCGACCTCCCCTGGCGTCTAAACCCGCGGAATCTCAGTCTCGAGCGGCCAGTTCAGTCGTCACCTGTTTCAACTGTGAAGAACAAGGCCATTTCAGCACAAAATGTCCGAAGCAGACTGTCACGTGCCACAACTGTGGGATTGCTGGGCATAGGGCCCGTTTTTGCCGTAGGGACTCTAAACCCACTCCGGCGTCATCTCAAGCCCCAGGTCATTCAGCGGTGCAGAATCAGGCCACTCAGTCAGCGTCGTTCAAGACGACAGGAGCTAAAGGCGGAGCCAAGAGCTATCAGACGGGAGCGTCCGGTTCGGGGCAGCAAGCCCGAATTTATGAGATGAAGAAGACCGATGATCCCGAGGCCCGAATGATCTCGGGTACACTCGATATTCTATCTCAACTTTGTGTGTACCCTTTTTGATCTTGGTGCATCTCATTCATTCATTTCCGAGTCATGTTTGAGTAGACTACGTGCGGGTAGTGCTACTAGTTGTGAGCCTTATGTCATTGGCCTACGATGGTAGACGAATTATCGGTAGTCGTGAGATTCGATTGTCCGATTGACTTCATGGTCGGGTATGGCGGCGGACCTAATCGTAGTAGATTTGCCGAGGGCGACATCATCTTGGGTATTGATTGGATGGATCGTCATGATGCCATCATTAGTGTCCGAAAGCGTTTGGTCACTATCATTTGATAATGGAGTCGAATGTGTGTTTCGGGAGGTAGTCATTATTGCAGTAAAGTCATTAATTTGATGAAAGCGATGCGGTTACTCAATCGGGGATGTGTCGGTTATTGGTGCTATATGGCCAAAACAGAAATCATCGATAATGTTAACGGATATTCCGGTGGTGAGAGAATATGCCGATGTTTTCCAGACGAGTTACGGTTTGCCTCCCACAGAGGATGTGGAATTCACGATTGAGTTGGAGCACAGTACGTCCCGATATCGAAGGCACCGTCTGGATGGCCCCGACCGAAATGCGGGAATTAAAGAACCAACTTGAGGAGTTGTTCGAGAAAGGTTATATCCGACCGAGTGCGTCCCGTGGGAGCACCGGTGTTGTTTGTCAAGAAGAAGGATGGTTCATTCCGCTTATGTATTGATTATCGGGAGTTGAACAGGTGACAATCAAGAATAAGTATCCTTTACCCCGTATTGATGATCTCTTAGATCAACTTGAGGAGCTTGAGTATTTTCCAAGATCGACTTAAGATCTGGATATCATCGATTGCGGATTCGAGAGTCGGACATCGCGAGGACGGCGTTTGAACACGCTATGGTCATTATGAGTTTGTGGTTATGCCGTTCGGATTGACTAATGCACTGCGGTATTCATGGAGTTAATGAATCGGGTCTTCATCGACTTTTTGGATCGGTTTGTTGTTGTCTTCATCGATGACATTTTGATTTATTCTCGTGGCCGGAGGAACACGAGTTTCACCTTCATCAAGTGCTCGGCGTCTTGAGACGAGAACAACTTTATGGGAAGTTTTCCAAATGTGAGTTACGGATGTCAAGTGACTTTTCTCGGACATGTAATTTCATCGAGACGGAGTTCGTGTCGACCCAGAAGACGGAGGCTATTCGGGATTGGCTACCTCAGAAGAGCGTTAAGGAAATCCGAAGTTTTCTCGGATTAGCGGGTTATTATCGGCGGTTTGTGGAAGGATTTTCTAGAATCGCTCAACCCTTAACGAACCTTTTGCGGAAGGATAAGAAATACACGTGGTCCGACGCGTGTCAACGGAGTTTTGAGGAACTCAAGGGCCGCAATGTCAGCACTGTACTTTCCTTGCCGCAGGGGATGGAAGGATTTGTGGTCTATAGTGATGCGTCGGACGGGGTCTCGGATGTGTACTCATGCGAGCAGGAAGGTTATTGCCTATGCTTCACGGCAATTGAGACCTTACGAGGTTAATTATCCGACCCACGACACGGAGCTAGCGGCCGTGGTGTTCGCTTTGAAAATTTGGCGTCATTATCTTTATGGCGTTACACGATATTCACCGATCATAAGAGTTTAAAGTATATATTTACTCGAAGGAGTTAAATATGCGCGAGAGGCAGTGGTTGGAATTAATCAAAGATTATGATATCGAGATCCTCTACCACCGGGCAAGGCGAGCGTTGTCGCCGACGCCTTGAGTCGTAAGTCCGTTCGGGAGCGAGATGCTTGCCGTTTAACGATTCGAAGGAGCTTGGCGGGAATTTCTTAGACCGAGATCGAGGTGCAGCCGTAAGTCGGGCGGCTTTGTATGTTAGAGATTTCATCGTCACTCGAGGAGGAAATCCGAGAGAATCAGGGTTCGGACCCATCATTGTTGCGCATCCGAGAGGATGTGGCTCAGGGGAAAGCCCCTGGATTTGTAGTCCACGAGGATGGACTTTTGAGGCTTAAGAATCGGTTGTGCGTACCGGCGAATGACGAGTTGAAAGACTCGATTTTGTGAAGCTCATGCTACCCCTTATTGTTCATCCGGGTCTAGTAAGATGTACAAGGACTTGAAACAAAATTACTGGTGGAGTAATATGAGCGAGAAGTCGCGAGAATTTGTTTCGAGATGCTTAACACTGTCAACAAGTTAAGATTGAACATCGGCGGCCGTGGGTATCTGAAACCCCTTCCTATTCCCGTGGAAGTGGGAAGACATTTCTATGGATTTCATCACGAGTTTGCCGACGAGTCGTCGTGGCATGAATACGATCTGGGTGATCGTGGACCGCTTAACCAAATCAGCTCATTTCCTTGAGATCAAGGAAACGTGGGGTCCCGAGAGGCTTGCCCAGCTTTTCATCAAAGAGATAGTGAGACTTCACGGTACTCCTAAAAGTATCATTTCCGATCGTGACGGACGGTTTGTGTCGCATTTTTGGAAATCAGTTCATCGTGCTATGGGAACTCAGCTTAATCTCGCACCGCTTTTCATCCTCGGTCCGACGGACAATCGGAGAGGACTATTCGGACCTTAGAGGACATGTTGAGGGCATGCGTCCTCGATTGGAAGACGATTGGGAAGCCCAACTACCATTAATCGAGTTCACGTATAATAACGATTGGCATGCTTCGATCAAGATGGCACCTTACGAGGCCTTGTATGGTCGTCGTTGTCGATCTCCGTTGTGTTGGGACGACCTATCGAGAATCATTGGGCAAGGCCCGATATGCTTATAGCGCCGTGAGAAGGTAGCTTTGATCGAAGTCGTTTGTTGTATTTCAGTCGGCAGAAATCATATGCGGATAACCGTCGTCGACCATTAGAGTTTGGTGGCGACCATGTGTTGGTCAAGGTATCCCAGTCGTGGTATCTTCCGTTTTGGGAAGAGGGAAAGTTGAGTCCGAGATTCATTGGACCGTTTGAGATTTTGGATCGAGTAGGCGAGTTAGCTTATCGATTGGCCTTACCTCGGCGTTGAGCCGAATTCATAATGTATTTCACGTCTCTCGATTGCGGAAGTATGTTGCCGACCCGAGTCACATACTTGATTCGACGAAATCGAGATCGCCGACGATCATTCATATGAGGAACGTCTATCACGAGTTTTAGAGCGGCGAATCAAGCGGTTGAGGAATAAGACGATTCCTTTGGTTAAAATTCGGTGGTCTAGACACGGAGTCGAAGAGGCTACTTGGGAAACCGAGGACGGTATGCGGGAGAGTTATCCCGAGTTGTTTGACCCTTAGTTTGAGGACGAAACTCTTTTAAGGGGGTGTATGTAATACCCGTTGTAATTCAAGAATTATCACTCATTAATTATCATTCGGTATTTATCATTCAAGTATCGGTACTGTATTTTCATTCATTATTGATCATTTGTCACTCATATTGGTCATGGTATTCATCATTCGAGTAATTGTATCGTGTATCAATCGTCATTCATCACTAATCGATTGGAGTTTCGTGCGTGTTTATCATCATTGTCATTTTCGTTGCGGCGTGTGAGGAGTAGCGCACGCTACATACTCCTTTAGCGTATGCTAATTGGGTATAGGTAGCGACGCTACCACTCGGCTTTAGCGCACGCTAAGGTTACATTGCCGATCCGGAAGGTGCCGACCGCAGTGAGTTATAAGTAGCGCACGCTACGATTGGTAAGTAGCGCGCTAGTGGGTTGAAGTAGCGCACGCTAATATGAGGTGTAGCGCGCGCTAAGGACGGATCAGGTTGAGTCCAGTGGCTACTGGACTGCACTGGATTAATTCATAGCGCACGCTATGTGTTGTTGTTAGCGTACGCAACCGATATATTAGCGTACGCTAAACAATGGTTGTAGCGCACGCTACCGGGATCAGATCAGAGGTCAGACAGTTTTCTGGACTCCAGTACTGGGCATTAATATTTCGTTAGCGCACGCTAATAATGGGTCTTAGCGCACACTAGTAGTATGGCCGTAGCGCACGCTACAAGAAGGTACGTAGCGCGCGCTACCGTGTTCATACAGTGGGTACTGGACTACCCAAATTACTCGTTAGCGCACGCTACGCACAAGGGCTAGCGCACGCTAACCTGGACTGACTATAAATTGGATAGTTTAGTCAGAGTTCGTCATTTATTCATCTCATTTCATTCCTTCGGTAATCTTGGGAGATTTCGAGCGATTCGGATAGGATTCTTCGAGGTGTAATCATCAATCATCGTCTTCAAGTTCATCTTTCGGATTAATCATCATTTCATCATCTTCATCACATCGAATCAAAGGTATTAATCTCTTGGATCTAGAATTTCGGATTTTTGGGTTTTTCCTTCCGATTTCTTCGTGTAAGCTTGGATTATCATTGGAATATGTTAGATATGGATTATCTACCTTGGATAAATATATTCCTATGGATTTAATGGTTATTTTCGGAATTATTTCAAGAACCCTTGGGGTTGACTTCGGTTAATTGGGGATTTTCCGATTGATGTTGTTGTAATCAAGAATTTATGGATTCCTAATGGATTATTGATATCCTTGAAAGTGTTTTGATGGTTTGAAATACTCATCTTGGAGTTGGTTTCGATATATTCGAGTTCGGATATTGTTGTATCGACGTTTGGGTCGGTTATGATCGTATTTGATTCGTGTATTGATCGGTTGTTGGTGATTGTTGTTGTTCTAGGTTGTTCGAGCGACCGACTTTTCATTTAGGACGTTGTTCGTGGAAGGACATTCTTCATCGGTATTGAGTAAGTTAATTCTTACTCGGTTAAAAGGATATTCATTCCTTTTGTTGTTGTTCATTCATAATCGTAACTCATTCATCATTGTATTAATCGTATCAAAACTTGTCATTGTCAATTAATCACCTCAGTCATAAGGAACGACGGTTCCGATCATTTCATTGAGCTATCATTCATTTCACCATCATTTAACCTTGGTGAGTCATTATTCATTTTCGTTGTCACTTTTGTCATATTGTGACATTCCGGGTCATACTGGCGTGCCGGTTGGAATGTGTAGGATTCTCATGTCGGGCACAATTATGTCGTGTGATGGTTGTTGGCCGCGCATTGGACTGTGCACACGAGTCGATTGCTTCGTGAGACTGATTAGGCACAAGACCACGCGTGATGGTGGCTTGTGCACGGACACATTTCCATCCCGGACGTAGTGTGGCGCCATTCCTTTGAGCCGTACTGATAGTCGATTCATATAGCATGTTTGATTGCGTATGTTTCGACAGGATAATTCATAATTTCAGATATATCATGATTGTGTATTTTCAACCCTTGAGGATTGTTGTTCTGTGTAACTGACCCCTTTGGGGGATACTGTTTTTCAGGTCATGGCAAGGCTAAGGCACGGGAAGAGCACGGTGACGGCGAGGAGTCCCAGTGATACTAGTAGGGGGCCCCAGTCTTTTCAGTCATTATGTTTCTTTTATTTATTCCGCTGCAGACATTCCGGTTGAATATTCATTTCACTCATTGTTGTATATTTTATCTCCATATAAAATATACTTGTATTCAGTATCATCCTGGGTGTGTTGTATAAAACTCCTCATCGGAGTAATTGATGTTGTAATGTGGTTCGGTACTACATTTACCTGTGTAATTCATTCATTTTCATTCGCCTGGTGGGTCCCAGTCGGGGGTCCACGGCACTGTAATATCCGCCTAGTTTGGGGTGTTACACGTACATCGTGTGTTGGTTCAGTTGTACTTTATTTTCCGCTGCTATATTGTTCCCGTTGTACGGGTGTGGTTGTATTTTGTCCCCTGCGTGGGCATGAGTTGTATTTGAGTTGTATGTATTTGTGGAAAGACCAAATCGGTCTACTGAGTCATTTTAGCCTTGAAGGCATTGTCGAGATGTTAAATGTTGTTACCAGCCTGGTAGATCCTCGAGGAGAGGGTCTACGGCGTGTAATATCCCTGAGTGGATTGGGGGTGTTACATAAATGGTATCGGAGCTTAGGTTGAGGAAACCTAGGCTGTCGGGTCAAGTCGTGTTGTTTGAGTCTTGTTTCGTCGGATTTTATCAGATCGAGTCGTCGCGACGCGTCGTTTGAGTTTGTTGGTCGTGATTAGTATCGGGGCGATTATCATCTTCGTGCACTGTGGAAGTAAGTCTCCCTTCTTTGTGTTGTGCCTCGTGTGACACGAGCTATTTTTATGATTATTTGTTAAGTGGTGGAATCCTTATGTAGATTTTGATTTCACGATATGTATTTAGTCGACTCTCGTATTTGATTTATACGAGGGGTGTCGTCGCTTTTGATGTCTTTTTATTGTTGTTTTTGTCAGTATCGATGAATTTCGAATCGATCTGCACATTTTACAAGTTCTATTGTGGAAGCTTTGTGCTTATACGCGTTCGACTTGTTCACTAGCCAGTGCGGGAGAGTATTTTATCAGTGGCTTTGTTCTGAATGTGGTATTTTATCGTTTATTTCCGTTTAAAGACATATATTGTCTTGATTTTAAACGTTTTGATGCGTGTGCTAGGAGTTGTTTTAGTGAACATCGATATGTGTGAGTTTTGGGCATTCTGGCCTATTGAATTTTTGAAAACCTTGAGTATCTTAGAAAAATAAATTTCGAGACATACTTTTCAAATGACTTATTTTCTTGTGGTACATCCTAGGTGCCATAATATATTTCAAAAATTTTCTACTTCGAGGACCAAAATGCTTTGAGATATTTTCAATGTTTTAGAAATACTTTTATTTAGACCCGAGGGTCGAATATTCTGAAAGTTTTCACTAAGAGAAAGTGTCCTCATTTTTATCAAATGCGAAATGGTTCTCCAATGTCTCGATAACGACGTTTCACGTTTATACTTTTGGAAAGGTGATACTCAAGATCAACCAGTATTGTTCAAATTATTTTCAAAATGAGGTTTTCATTTTTTTAAAACCTATCCATTCCCGTTTGAGGGCTGGGTATGTACGTGTGATATTCGCATTGTCATTTTGATACTTTCTCCCGAGTATGATCGAATTGGCGGTGTGAGCGTTGAGACGCTTTCCACACATTGGTTGTGCTAGCCCCCTGTGAGAGGCGGAGTGTTGGTATTGAATGTTGTCGCCTCATGGCGATTTCTGTGTTGTCGCGTATGTACGAGCTGTTAGAGCTTGGTATGGTATGACCGTGTGCATCGGTGATCGTTCCGTTATGTGTCGATTGTTTAATGTCTTGTTACCTTGCTCCCGTTTTTGTGAATTTCGTGGACGAGGTCGGAGGTAATGCCCGTACTATTTTGACTTCTGTATTTTCTCTTTCTCCAGTCTATCGATTCGCTCATGTTCGTTGATACTTTACGAACTTGTTCTGTATTTCGGTTTCATCGTCCGAACGAGCTACGACCTTGTTGTGGGTCGATCTGGTTATCGCTGTGACTTTTTCGGGTTCGGTTCGATTCTTGTGAACCTTGTTCGGGGGTCACATCATCTGGTTCTATTAGTTCTTTTATTCGAAGTGGATCGGATTTGGAACTCTTGTGTTTTCTACTCTGTCCACTCATTTATGTTCGTTGACATTTCTGAGCTTGTCCTGCCCCTTGCTTTTGTTTATCGAACGAGTGTGGTATTGTTTCGGAATAACTCGTTTGTCGTTGTGACTTTTTAATTGCTATTCCCTTTCCTGTGGATCTTATGTGAATGCACATCCTGTTGTTTTCACCAGATCATATATTGTCTCGAGCCGAGATGTGAACCTTGGAGTTGTTGTTTGAATTTTATTATCCTTCGTGTTTCGGACATGATTGTTCGATTTTTGTTGTCTCGATCGTTTGTTTGTTCGGTTTTTGTTCTCTTTTCGTGATTGTTGAGCGTTCGGGCTCCTTTGTAATTCCTTAAGTTTGGGAAATTAGTCTCGTTTTCGATCTTCAAACCCTTGGGCGGTGGAATTCCGTATTTTGTTCAGCAATTGGCTCGCGTTTTGATTGATGTACCGTTGGGTTGGTCAATCGTATTGATTTTCATTCGTTGTGTTTTGTGATTGTCGGATAATTGGCTTGGCTATATTATCCGTTTGATGACGCTTGTCGTTTGTTGGTTTTATTATATCCCTAACGGCGACGTCGTGTTGGTCGCCGTGGAGCGTGTTTACACGCCGTATATTCCTTCGCGTTGTTTGTAACATTTCGCCGTTGGGCGTTAGTTGCGCATTCTTGTGTATCTCGTTGAGTTTTTCCTGGCGGAATATTTCTTCTCCCTACTTGTTTTAAGTTTCGGGACGAAACTTCTTTTAAGGAGGGTAGAATGTAATATCCGCAATTTTCGATTTTCGGTAAATTTCTTTTTTCGGACGGAGTCCGTTTTGACGATTCGCTCATGACCGTTTCGTCATTCTGAGAATGATTAATTCTACACTTTTTGACATCCGAGTTCGTTTCGTGTCGCTTTGTTGAGTTCCGTGCTTTTAGCGACTTTTCCGCGCTTGAGTTCGATTCTTGCGAATCTCGCTCAAATCGCTGCTTCGAGTTTCCGTAAGTCCGTTTAACTTTGTTAGACGTGTTGTGAACTTCGCTTTGGTTATTCGATCACGTATCATGATTTCCGGGCGTTTTGGGCCATTTTGTAATTTCTTGAAGTTACGGGTATCCGTATCTGTAATTGTTGCCTCGACCCGCTTTCTTGGTCGCGTATGACTAATTATGGTATTATGTTTTCATTTCGGCCGTTGATGTTGTCCGCGAACTTTTCGCCGTGTTCGCCCGTGACGCTTTGGAAATCGGTCGCCGAGCCGGCGCTGCGGATCGCCGACGGTTGCGAGGATCGCCGGACGATTGCAGGCACCGCCGGACAGATGCGGGCAGAACTGGGCCAGAGCGCACGCTATCGCCGGAAGGCCGCGCGCTAACCGGCAGTGTAGCCCACGCCAGCTCGGGTCGACCAACGACGCCATCGGGCCGACAGTGGGTTTCGAGGTTCGACTCGGTCAGATCGGCAGTAGCGCGCCATCGCTTGGTCGTAGCGCACGCTAACCGGCAGGGTAGCGACGCCGCCGCCGACTAGCGACGTTACAGGTAAGTTTGTTAGTCCGGTGGCTACCGGGCCAGCCGGCTGCGCAGGCTTCCGGCCGTAGCGCACGCTAGCGGGAGTCGGGTGGACCAGTCATGGTCGGCAGAATTGGTCGGTGGTGCCGGGTCATGCGGGCCATGGCCGAGAGTGCTCGGCCGGTACTGGCCGATAGCGCACGCTAGTCCGGGAAGGCTAGCGCACGCTAGTTCCGGCCCAGTATATATATGACAGACCAGCCACATTTCCCTTCGTTTTTCATTTCCTTCCTTCTCCGTCCGCGGCTGGCGATTCATGGGTGACGAAGCCATGTTGTTTAACAACAAATCCATGAAGTTCTTGAGTTCTTAACATCAATCAATCGTCCGTTATCATCCTTTGATCCAGCGAATCAAGGTAATCCTCCTTAGAATCCTAATTTCGTGAATTTGGGGATTTTTGCATATTTGTCCGATTCGTTCTGTGTTGTTGATTAATTCATGATGGGTGTGATTAATATTGATAGTATTCTTGTGTTTAACATCATTTAATCCATTGTTCTTCGTCGAATCGAAGTATATTTCTCGATTTCCTTCAAATTGACTTTTTGGGGGATTTGTCCCCGATCTCGTTTTTCATCCGTTTTCGATGGATCGATTATGGTTAAATGATGTTGTTAAACATATTCTATGGATTGTATATCCATATTTCAACTTGGAATTCCGTTTTTGGGTTTTGACGGAACGAATCGTGTTCTTGGCCGTTTTGGGGGAAATCCTTGAACTTTCGTCATTTGTTCTTTGAATTCAGCGGCTTTGGGTCGTACTTTGGAATTCATTTTCGTTGTTATTATTTTCGTTCGTAGTTCGTTGTTGTGGATTGTCGTTCGGTGGAGTCGGCGAGTTCGTAGTCGGTTCGTGCCAACCTACTTCGGCCGATTCTCCGCGTTGTGGTTATTCGAGGCAAGTACCTTGCCCATACTTTTCTCGTTTTATGGATATGATGATCGGTGGTCGTCTTGATGTGTTTGTTTGGTTATTTGAAATGAAGTTTCAAAGGATTTCGGTTTGGCCTCGTTAAAGACTTTCTTTCAAAGCGAGTGTGATTTGTGAACGGTGTTTTGAGAGTTGATTATGATTTGGTTATTTTGAACGTTGAAGGATTTTATGATGATACTCCTATTGTTTAAGTTATGGAATCGTGTATTCCGTATTTAATCTTGTGATTGTATTTTTGAAGAGTTTGGTAATGGTGTCGAGTTAATGGCCATCTCTAGTGAGTATTCTTATTGAACTTACATTCTTAGCATGTTAGTATTGCATGAGTAATGTGTGTGTGTGTATGCTCACTACGGGTTAGATCCGATGGGGTCTCGGTAGGGCTCCACGAGGCTGTGGAACCGGGAGCTTGCTTTTAACCACTGTGGGTTAGATCCGACGGGGTCTCGGCAGGGATCGACGAAGCTGTGGGTCCGCGGTTAATTGTGGTGCATTTTTACAAATGTGGTTTGATTATTGGCATTTCCGGAAATGAGTGCTTTTTGAACGGTTTTCATGATTGCATGCATTGACTAAGTGTGTAAGAGGTAAGTGTTCGTTTGGCTTACTTGGCTAGGATGGCACTACAGTATTTTGTTGTTTGTTTTAAATCCTTTATTTGTGGATTTTGATGTTGGAATACGAACCTTATTGTCGTTCTCGTGTACTGTGAGTTGATGAGATTTGGGGCTAAAATCCCAATGGTTTTATAAAAGTCGTTTTACGGATTTGGGGCTAAAATCCCAACGGTTTGGTAAATGTCATTTTTCGGAAAGTAAACCTTTGGGGCGGTGACCCCTTTTGTCTTTTGGATTTTGAAAAGTAGGATTTGATAATCCTAAATTGTCTTCTATTAAAACTCTCGATGGCATTCTAAACCGTTTTATAAATTACTTCCATTGATTTATGATATTTCGATTTTGAAATGTTTTCTCAAACCCTTGCCTCGGGAAGTACTTTTCGTTTCGTTTGGATCTTTGAGGATACTCGGTTATTGTTATTCGTAGAATGTGAATTGTATGGCTCGTATTTGCACTTTTTTCTTGCACTAGCAAAACAGTGGAGTTTTGCTAACCCCCGAGTATTCGGGGGGTGGATGTCTGTTTTTGCATTCAGGTTTTGGAGCATAACACAGGGTCGGCACGAAGGATGATGAAAGATGATCGATACTAATCACATGAGGAACCGTACATCATGTGTTGGTTCAGTTGTACTTTATTTTCCGCTGCTATATTGTTCCCGTTGTACGGGTGTGGTTGTATTTTGTCCCCTGCGTGGGCATGAGTTGTATTTGAGTTGTATGTATTTGTGGAAAGACCAAATCGGTCTACTGAGTCATTTTAGCCTTGAAGGCATTGTCGAGATGTTAAATGTTGTTACCAGCCTGGTAGATCCTCTAGGAGAGGGTCTACAGCGTGTAATATCCCTGAGTGGATGGGGGTGTTACAGAAGAATCACCTACTTCAAAGTAGTGAAGAACACGGAGGAAATCGAAGCAATCCCACACCGAAGGCTTGAACACCAATCTCCAACGATGTACGATCTTCAATCACGAGCTAGGGTGTTGATATGAAGTGTTTAGGGTGAGGGAAGCTATGTTCTAAGTGTAAGAATTCGGGTAATGGGAGAAGAAAGAACTGAAATCACGAATAGGATGCTGTCCTATTTATAAGAAATGGCTATTAGCGCGCGCTAGTACCTGCTCGTAGCGTGCTCTAACGACTCACTGTCTTAACTGTATTCAGCACTTAGCGTGCGCTACGCATATACCTATAGCGTGCGCTAAGGCGTTGACTTGGCTTTTCCCGAAAGCCGTCCAGGTTCATCCCGACACGATCCGACAGGGGTCCCCCGGCCAGATCTCACCTACCGCACGTCTCAATCAAATTGACCACACATAGCGTGCGCTAATAATCCTTTGTAGCGTGCGCAATTGAGTCTATGTTAGCGTACGCTACACATAGCCGATAGCGTGCGCTACATGCGCAGAATTGCAATTTGTAAACCACATAGATGAAATCATACGCTCGACAACATCGGATTATGAAATATGGAGAATAATACTCAGATCAAGTACAATCATTACAATATCACAAGTTCCAAATATATAACAGAAATCTCGGGTATTACAACGCTGCCATCAATGCTTTTATAAAAAACACACAGTAAAAATTACAGCAATAAAATAACAATACATAAATCGCGAATAGATGCACGTCAAGAGATCAAGAAGAAACTCCTTAAGCTGCCACCATTTAGCACGATTATTACACACGACAGAAAGTAAAAATACAAGAGGTCCGACATGGGTTATCAAAGGGAGAGGAATGAATCCACTTTTCGTTTTCTCACGGTAAAATCTTCCATCCAGACAATTTTAGCTAGAGCTGGATCTGGTTGAGGAACATATTCATTGAGTTTTTTGATTAGTTCTTCTGGTGTTGTTGCAACGACTATGATTCGTTTAGCACGCTCGGAAATAAAACCCTTTTCAGCAGAGTAGTTGATGAAAGATAGTAAACCATCAAAGAAACCATTGACATTAAGCAGACCTATTGGTTTTTGATGAACATTTAGCTGGGCTCTGGTAACCACATGAAAAAGTTCCTCAAGAGTGCCAAAACCACCGGGAAGGGTGACAAAGGCGCCAGAATCATTTATCATGTGAGTTATGCGATCTTGCATATTTACAGATCTAAACTCATCTCCAATAGTTGACCCGGTGATTTTACTTTCAGCCAGAGGTTTTGGAATTATTCCCAACACTCTTACTCCTTCCATATAGGCAGAAGCAGCAGCTCGTCCCATTAATCCTCGACTTCCTCCTCCGTAAACTACATGAATGCATTTTTCTCCTAAGGTACGACCCAAGTTGTGGGCTGCTTCAGTAAAGCATGCCTCTTTTCCATAACTAGCTCCACCAAAAATGCAGAGTGTGCTAAATTTTTTTGTTGAAGATGATGACTCCATTTTTGAAAAGAAATTTTTAGAGAAAAAAAGAGAAAAGTGCAAGTTTGAGGGATGAATAAAAGAAACAATCACAAAGTTTATTTATAGAAGAAAAATGAGGAAAAATTGCTAAACAAGTTTGTGATTGCGTTGATTACGCTTCAACTACTCAATAGAATAATAAATGCATTTATCACGTATCACATTTTTTATTCAGAAAATCTCACCACACGACAAAAATAAAAGATACTTACGCGTATGTACAGTAGTTGTGATTGTGGCTCACATCTTCCTCTGATTTTACGTTCAGAAACGGCCTAAACGCCTTCTATGAGTCGGGTAGAAGCTTCCTATCCAATTTTCTTACAAATTGGCAAACAGGGTCTTTTAACGTCAGATTCCCAAGACGTTGTTCATATTCTGGTTTGAATTTATTCCACAAACATCGAATTCCGTAATGTACGAGTCCACTAAGATGCGTGTCAAGAGAAATTTCGATATCATCTAAATTCTCTTTATTCAGACCATCCTTAATGAATTGAATTTTATCTTCTCTGTTTGTAGATGGAATTCCCAAAGATCGACATTTTAAATTACAGCACCATCTAGCACATTTATAACAAACGGCTATCATCTTTGCTCGTCGTTTCTTAGCATATGAACTTTTTCCTAGCCCTGGTAAAAATCTAGTCGGTGTTTCTGTGAATTCACCTTCTATTCTTACTTTGGCTTCAATTATGAATCTTATGTCCAAAGGTATGCTTTTATTCATAAGCAACCTCATCCTTTCAAGTCTTGTCTTATAAATCTTTAAAATGACATTTTTGGTTAGAAAGGGAAATCTTTTTTCGATTTTAAACAAAGTTTCTTCCATGATAAAAATAAATAAATAAAAAGACAATGAAAATAATTGAATAAAATATCTACAAATATCAATTGTTGTGGAAAACTGAAAAATCCGACTTTAATAGTCACGGAGTACCGTTAACCGCCACTTGACCGGACAAACACAATTGATTACTAAGTTACAATGTCGAGAAATTTGTACCTATAAAAATAGTTTACAATGTAAGATTTCAAATATAACTTATACTTCCCCGGCAACGGCGCCAAAAACTTGACACGTTCTTAGTGTAACTATCGCAAGTGCACGATATCGTATCAAGTAGAAAGTGGACTTTTTGAGTCCGGTTTATCGATCCCACGAGGAAGTTTTGGTTATAATTTGAATTATACACTATTAGTCTATTTTTATAGATACTAAGATGAGTGAAACACACAATTAAAGAGTTTGGTTTAATAATTGCAAAGTAAATGCAATAATAGTCCTAATATTTTAAGGAAATAAAAAGATTGCAATAATAATAGATTAATTAACAATAAAATGAAATAGTTGGGATTATAAACTTAGTTCGTCACTAGTTATAGAAGATGTATAGGAGATCATAAGATGAATTTACTATTATGTTGTGTAGATTCGATTTTCCTTAAAAAGACGGTTTCTCTTTCGAATTATAAAATGTCCCTTACATATTGAATCAATCCACTATATTTCAATGTTGATTGGCTTCAATACATAGCATTAGGATTTATGAAAATAACTCAAAGAATCATCTAAGGTATAGAGGTATATTTCTATCCCCTAGAACAACTTAGAGTGAAGATCATTTGATCTAATCAAACATATTTTCTTTCGAAACATATGAAGACCATAAATATCGTCATTTATTGGCCAAATAAATAAAGATTGTTAAAACAATGAAAATCACACACAATAATATGTAATTCACAATAGATCTTTATACAAACTTAAATAACATGACTAACCTTGTTTATAATCCCAACTAAAGGTAACTTAGCCCATGAAGGGTTTAATATACATAATACAAGCTTTGGTGGTCATTATTAGTTGAATCAATAGAAAGAATTGATCCTCACTCCCTTAGTAGATAAAGGAGAAAGAAGCAATAAACTCTTTGAACAACATATGCTATACCACACTTACACTAATCACTCAAGAACACAAATGTGTTCTTCACACAAAAAGAAAAGTTTACAAAAAGTGAAGAATTATAAGATGAATGATGAATGATGAAGGATCTAAGGGGTCTATTTATACACCTAAAGTCATCTAATAGCTCTAAAACTCCAGTATTATTACATTAGATCGGATCAATGCCAGCCATCCCCTCAATAATACACAAAAAGTATAAAAAATTAGACAAATCATCATAATGTGTCAAGAGTTACGGCCGTAACATTAAGGAGTTACGGCCGTAACTTGGATGACTTACGGCCGTAACATCCAGTAGTTACGGCCGTAACTTGGCTTCGTCAATTTGCTCACTGGTTGCTTTGAGAGTTACGTTTTCAGCCCAGAATTTCTCAAACTTTGCGTTTTTACCCTAAATCTTCTTCGGATGATAACTTTTGATATATAACTCTGATTTTGAATCCGGAAAGACTGCCGAAATCGTCTCAGAAAGCCCTACAACATGAATATATCAAAATTCAACAAAGAGAATATTTAATAAACATGTTATTTCTTGAGTAAATCAGTTATTCAATCCGATTAAGACTAGATTTACATCATAATCCGATAAAAATAAAATTATTAAAAACTAATTAATTAAAAGTAAAAAATGAGTAGACTAGCTCAATTATGGGTAAAATTTATCAATACAAACCATGGATAAGTATATAAAACTGACACTTATCACACCCCCAAACTTGAATTCTTGCTAGTCCCGAGCAAGACTCTATATTATTCGCGCTCCAAAATAAAAAACAAAAAACAAAAATAAGCAAAATAATACATGTTGTGTCAAGAATTAACACCTTCCGACCGGCGATCGCCTAGGAGGTCGGGCGACCTGGCCATCGCGAGCGGCCAAGGCAGATTCGCTGACATGACTGTGCGGCCGAGCCTTAACCCAGCGGACAAGCTATATCGGCCAACCGAAGGTCCGAGGACAAGTCCCGGTGCCGAGCGATCGACCTCAGATACGATCGCCTCTCGGTACTCGGCGACCGACTCCTGGCGATCGAGTAGCGGACGATCCTCTCTCGGCATCTGCCGACCGACCCTTGGTGGCCGACCAATGCCGACCATCCCTCGGCACCTGCCGACCGACCCTTGGTGACCGACCATTGCCGACCCTCAGCCACTGGCCGATGGCGACCTCTGATGACTAGCTAGAGACGACCGCCTCATGTCGATTAGCGCCGATGGCCATCCAAGTCGGCAAAGGCCGAGCCTCAAGACTGCCACCACGTGCAAGGGCCGAGACAAGATCCGCGAATCAGGGGCATTGACCACAGCCTGGCAGAATCTCTCCACCAGCCGATAGGCCGCCGAAAGCGGTCAGTAGGGCCGCATGTGACCATTGATTCCGCCGAAAGCTGTCAGTAGGGCCGCATGTTGACTGACTCCGGACGCGTGCTGGATCCTTATTGGACCACCCAGCTGGCGCCAGCCTCTTCCTTGGACTTTTGTCCGACAGCCCGGGTGATCGCCCCATTATAATATTGGCCGGCAGACGATCGGCACATTATTATAATGGTCGGAAGGCGATCGCCCGTCAGAGGACAGGACCTGGCTGCCCCTATATATACAAGGCTCCCAGCACTTGTCCAAGGACGGAGATTCTTCTGCACTCTCGGGCATTTGGACATTACACACGCAATACAGAAGCAAAACATCAAGCACTTGGCTAATCTCCAACTCTTGGCAACAGCTATCATTCGGTCTTACTTCTCCCTACTTCTCATCAGAAGACGATCAAGGGGACGAATAACACCGAGCTTCGCTCAAGAGCCGGATTAACATAGTCTTTTTACACTCATTGTATTTAGATTTCTCTCATTAATACTTGTATCCACGAATATTCGTATTAATATCATCTCGCGAGAGCATTCAAGCCCGGGCCTAACAAACCCGGCAAACCTTGTATTATTTATCTTCTCTAGGAAGTGCTCCCGCAATTGTTGTTTGTTGTCCGTCTTCCAGCAGTATTAATCTTCGGATAAATATTTTGGGCAACAAAAATTGGCGCTAGAAGGAGGGGCATCTAACCCTCAAATTTTTATACCTACCGTCCCGAAGAACACTCACTGTTCTCGGGGCAGATACTTGAAGTGACACTCACTGCACTTCAAAGAAATCCTTCAGAAATCATGTCTTCCGCCTCCGCGTCGAAGAAAGCCGCTGACCAGCCGGCCAGACCCCCCGTTCCGTCCCAGTCCGAGCCGCAGCCGATGGTGGAAGGCAGCCGCCGCCGTCAGAAGCGCTCGATCCCGTCCCGGAACGGCGGCCCGAGCCTCTCGCTCGATCAGTTCCGAACCAATGAACAGATCGAAGAGGCCATAGCCGCCCTTCAGGAACGACGGAGTGCTCTCGACGCGCCTCCTGCTATCACTCCCTCGGCCTCTCGCCGGAAGTCCAAGCGGAAGCTCAAGGCATTACTGGCCGAGCGATCGCCAGGAGGCTCTCGTCCGCAGGAAGAGGCGCTCGGCAGCCGGGGCACCTCTGTCTTCGATCGCCTAGGCAGTGACCCGACCTAGCGACCGGGGCAGTCCGGCCCCAGCTACGAGACAACGGAGTTTGAGTCCGTCACCAGGAGCTCGGCCTACCCGGCTCCCATAAGGCAACCCAGCCGTGAGGCTCCCGCTCGCCATATTGCCGAGGTCGGCAGCAACGGAGTCCGGAGATCGGTACACGATCGCCTCGGTCCCCGCTGTAACACCCCCAATCCGCTCAGGGATATTATACGCCGTAGAACCTTTCCTCAAGGATCTACCAGGCTGGTAACGACATATAACAACTCAACCATGCCTTTAAGGCTAAAACGACTCAGTAGACCGATTTGGTCTTTCAACAAATACATACAACTCAAATACAACTCATGCCCACGCAGGGGTCAAAATACAACTACACCCGTACAACGGGAAAATATAGTAGCGGAAAAAATAGAGTACAACTGAACCAATAAACAAGGTACGGTTCCTCATGTGATTAGTATCGATCATCTTTCATCATCCTTCGTCCCGACCCTGTGTTATGCTCCAAAACCAGAATACAAAAACAGACATCCACCCCCCGAATACTCGGGGGTTAGCAAAACTCCACTGTTTTGCTAGTGCAAGAACAAAGTGCAAATACGAGCCATACAATTCACATTCCACGAATAACAATAACCGAGGATCCTCAAAGATCCAAACGAAACGAAAAGTACTTCCCGAGGCAAGGGTTTGAGAAAACATTTCACAATCGAAATATCATAAATCAATGGAAGTAATTTATAAAACGGTTTAGAATGCCATCGAGAGTTTTAATAGAAGAAAATTTAGGATTATCAAATCCTACTTTTCAAAATCCAAAAGACAAAAGGGGTAACCGCCCCAAAGGTTTACTTTCCGAAAAATGACATTTACCAAACCGTTGGGATTTTAGCCCCAAATCCGTAAAACGACTTTTATAAAACCATTGGGATTTTAGCCCCAAATCTCATCAACTCACAGTACACAAGAACGACCACAAGGTTCGTCTTCCAACATCAAAATCCACAAATAAAGTATTTAAAACAAACAACAAAATACTCTAGTGCCATCCTAGCCAAGTAAGCCAAACAAACACTTACCTCTTACACACTTAGTCAATGCATGCAATCATGAAAACCGTTCAAAAGCACTCATTTCCGGAAATGCCATAATCAAATCACATTTGTAAAATTCACCACAATTAACCGTCGATCCACACCTCCGTGGACCCCTACCGAGACCCTGTCGGATCTAACCCGTAGTGGTTAAAAGCAAAGCTCGTCGATCCACACCTCCGTGGACCCCTACCGAGACCCCGTCGGATCTAACCCGTAGTGAGCATACACACACACACGTTACTCATGCAATACTAATATGCTAAGAATGTAAGTTCATTAAGAATACTCACTAGAGATGGCCATTAACTCGACACCAATATCAAATTCTTCAAAACACCACAACACGATTAAATACAGAATACGCGATTCCATAACTTTAAACAATAGGAGTATCATCATAAAATCCTTCAACGTTCAAAATAACCAAATCATAATCAATTCTCAAAACACCGTTCACAAATCACACTCGCTTTGAAAGAAAGTCTTTAACGAGGCCAAACCAAAATCCTTTGAAACTTCATTTCAAATAACCAAAAAAACACATCAAGACGACCACCGATCATCATATCTATAAAACGAGAAAAGTATGGGCAAGGTACTTGCCTCGAATAACCACAACGCGGAGAATCGGCCGAAGTAGGTTGGCACGAACCGACTACGAACTCGCCGACTCCACCGAACGACAATCCACAACAACGAACTACGAACGAAAACAATAACAACGAAAATGAATTCCAAAGTACGACCCAAAGCCGCTGAATTCAAAGAACAAATGACGAAAGTTCAAGGACTTCCCCCAAAACGGCCAAGAACACGATTCGTTGCGTCAAAACCCGAAAACGGAATTCCAAGTTGAAATATGGATATACAATCCATAGAATATGTTTAACAACATCATTTAACCATAATCGATCCATCGAAAATGGATGAAAAACGAGATCGGGGACAAATCCCCCAAAAAGTCAATTTGAAAGAAATCGAGAAATATACTTCGATTCGACGAAGAACAATGGATTAAATGATGTTAAAAACAAGAATACTACCAAGATTAATCATACCCATCATGAATTAATCAACAACACGGAACGAATCGGACGAAAATGCAAAAATCCCCAAATTCACGAAATTAGGGTTCTAAGGAAGATTACCTTGATTCGCTGGATCAAAGGATGATAACGGACGATTGATTGATGTTATGAACTCAAGAACTTCATGGATTTGTTGTTAAACAACATGGCTTCATGACCCATGAATCGCCACCCGCGGACGGAGAAGGAAGGAAGTGAAAAACGAAATGAAATGTGATCGCTTATTATATATATATCGGGCCGGAACTAGCGTGCGCTAGCCTTCCGGACTAGCGTGCGCTTATCGGCAAGATCGGTCGAGCACTCTCGCCATGGCCCGCATGACCCGGCACCACCGACCAATTACGCCAACCATGATCGGGTCCAGTGACTCCGCTAGCGTGCGCTACGGCCGGAAGCCTCGCGCGCTAATGAATTGGCCCAAAGAGCCACCGGACTAACAAACTTACCTGTAACGCACGCTAGTCGGCCGGCAGCAAGGCGCTACCCCCGCCGTTAGCGTGCGCTACGACCGGCAAGAGCGCGCGCTACCCGCCGATCCCGACCGAGTCCGTAACCTCGAAACCCCACTGTCCGCCCGATGGCGTCGTTGGTCGACCAGGCTAGCGTGGCGCTACACTCGCGGTTAGCGCGCAGCCTTTCCGGCAGAGCGTGCGCACGCCGGTTCTCGCCAGATTCTGTCCGGCGGTGCCCGCAATCGTCCGGCCAGCCCCGCAACCGTCCGCCACCCCGCAACCGCCAGGGCTCGACGACCCGATTACCGAAAACGCACGGAACGAACACGACGAAAAGTTCGCTGACGACATCAACGACCCGAAATGAAAACATAATACCATATTTAGTCATACGTGACCAAGAAACGGGTCGAGGCAACAATTACAGATACGGATACCCGTAACTTTCAAGAAATTACAAAGTGGCCCAAAACGCCCAGAAATCACGATACGTGATTGAATAACCAAACCGAAGTTCACAACACGTCTAACAAAGTTAAACGGACTTACAGGAAACTCGAAATGTTAGCCAACGAGATTCGCAAGAATCGAACTCAAGCGCGGAAAAGTCGCTAAAAAGCACAGAACTCAACGAAACGACACCGAAACGAACTCGGATGTCAAAAAGTGTAGAATTAATCATTCTCAGAATGACGAAACGGACATGAGCGAGTCGTCCAAACGGACTCCGACCGAAAAAAGAAATTTATCGAAAATCGAAAATTGCGGATATTACATTCTACCCTCCTTAAAAGAAGTTTCGTCCCGAAACTTAAAACAAGTAGGGAGAAGAAATATTCCGCCAGGAAAAACTCAACGAGATACACAGGAATGCGTAACTAACGCCCAACGGCGAAATGTTACAAACAACGCAAAGGAATATACGGCGTGAAAACACGCTCCACGACGACTAACACAACGTCGCCGTTAGGGATATAATAAAAACAACAAATGACAAGCGTCATCAAACGGATAATATAGCCAAGTCAATTATCCGACAATCACAAAACACAACGAACGAAAATCAATATGATTGACCAACCCAACGGTACATCAATCAAAACGCGAGCCAATCGCTGAACAAAATACGGAATTCCGCCACTAGGTTGGAAGATCGAAAACGAAACTAATTTCCGAACTTAAGGGAATTAGGAAGGAGCCCGAATGCTCAACAATCACGAAACGAGAACAAAAGCCTAACAAACAAAAGATCGAGACAACCAAAATCGAACAATCATGTCTGAAACACGAAGGATAATAAAATTCAAACAACAACTCCAAGGTTCACATCTCGGCTCGAGACAATATATGATCCGGTGAAAACAACAGGATGTGCATTCACATAAGATCCACAGGAAAGGGAATAGCAATTAAAAAGTCACAACGACAAATGAGTTATTCCGAAACAATACCACACTCGGTCGATAAACAAAAGCAAGGGGCAGGACAAGCTCAGAAATGTCAACGAACATAAATGAGTCGACAGAGTCGAAAACATAAGAGTTCCAAATCCGATCCACTTCGAATAAAAGAACTAATAGAACCAGATGATGTCACTCCCGAACAAGGTTCACAAGAATCGAATCGAACAGAAAAAGTCACATCGATAACCGATCGACCCACAACAAGATCACACTGCTCGGACGATGAAACCGAAATACAGAACAAGTTCATAAAGTACCAACGAACATGAACGAATCGATAGACTGGGGAAAGAGAAAATACAGAAGTCAAAATAGTACGGGCATTACCTCCGACCTCGTCCACGAAATTCACAAAAACGGAAGCAAGGTCAACAAGACATTAAACAACCGACACATAACGGAACCATCACCGATGCACACGGTCATACTAAACCAAGCTCTAACAACTCGTACATACGCGACAACACAGAAATCACCACGAGGCGACAACATTCAATACCAACACTCCGCCTCTCACAGGGGCTAGCACAACCAATGTGTGGAAAGCGTCTCAACACTCACACCGCCAATTCGATCATACTCGGGAGAAAGTATCAAAATGACAATGTGAACATCACACATACATACCCAGCCCTCAAACGGGAATGGATAGGTTTAAAAATGAAAACCTCATTTTGAAAATAATTTGAAGAATACTGGTTGATCTTGAGTATCACCTTTCAAAAAGTATAAACGTGAAACATCGTTATCGAGACATTGGAAAACCATTTCGCATTTGATAAGAATGAAGACACTTTCTCTTAGTGAAAACTTTCAAAATATTCGACCCTCGGGTCTAAATAAAAATATTTCTAAAACATTGAAAATATCTCAAAGCATTTTGGTCCTCGAAGTAGAAAATTTTGAAATATATTGTGGCACCTTGGATGTACCACAAGAAAATAACTCATTTGAAAAGTATGTCTCGAAATTTATTTTTCTAAGATACTCAAGGTTTTCAAAAATCCAATAGTCCAGAATGCCCAAAACTCACACATATCGACGTTTGCTAAAACAACTCCTAGTACACGCATCAAAACGTTTAAAATCAAGACAATATGTCTTTAAACGGAAATAAACGATAATATACCATATTCATAACAAAAAAACTGATAAAATACCCTCCCGCACTGGCTAGTGAACAAGTCGAACGCGTATAAGCACAAATCTTCCCCAATAGGACTTGTAAAACGTGCAAATCGATTCGAAAATCATCAAAAACGAACAAAAACAACAATAAAAAGACATCACAAGCGACGACACTCCTCGTATAAATCAAATACGAGAGTCGACTAAATACATATCGTGAAATCAAAATTCACATAAGGATTCTACCACTTAACAAATAATCATAAAAATAGCTCGTGTCACACGAGGCACAACACAAAGAAGGGAGACTTACTTCCACAGGTCGCACGAAGATGATGATCGCCCCACGATACTAATCACGACCAACAAACTCAAACGACGCGTCGCGACACGACTCAGTCAGATAAAATCCGACGAAACAAGACTCAAACAACACGACTTGACCCGACAGCCTAGGTTTCCTCAACCTAAGCTCCGATACCATTTATGTAACACCCCCAATCCGCTCAGGGATATTACACGTCGTAGAACCATTCCTCAAGGATCTACCAGGCTGGTAACGACATATAACAACTCAACCATGCCTTTAAGGCTAAAACGACTCAGTAGACCGATTTGGTCTTTCAACAAATACATACAACTCAAATACAACTCATGCCCACGCAGGGGTCAAAATACAACTACACCCGTACAACGGGAAAATATAGCAGCGGAAAAAATAGAGTACAACTGAACCAATAAACAAGGTACGGTTCCTCATGTGATTAGTATCGATCATCTTTCATCATCCTTCGTGCCGACCCTGTGTTATGCTCCAAAACCTGAATGCAAAAACAGACATCCACCCCCCGAATACTCGGGGGTTAGCAAAACTCCACTGTTTTGCTAGTTCAAGAACAAAGTGCAAATACGAGCCATACAGTTCACATTCCACGAATAACAATAACCGAGGATCCTCAAAGATCCAAACGAAACGAAAAGTACTTCCCGAGGCAAGGGTTTGAGAAAACATTTCACAATCGAAATATCATAAATCAATGGAAGTAATTTATAAAACGGTTTAGAATGCCATCGAGAGTTTTAATAGAAGAAAATTTAGGATTATCAAATCCTACTTTTCAAAATCCAAAAGACAAAAGGGGTCACCGCCCCAAAGGTTTACTTTCCGAAAAATGACATTTACCAAACCGTTGGGATTTTAGCCCCAAATCCGTAAAACGACTTTTATAAAACCATTGGTATTTTAGCCTCAAATCTCATCAACTCACAGTACACAAGAACGACCACAAGGTTCGTCTTCCAACATCAAAATCCACAAATAAAGGATTTAAAACAAACAACAAAATACTCTAGTGCCATCCTAGCCAAGTAAGCCAAACGGACACATACCTCTTACACACTTAGTCAATGCATGCAATCATGAAAACCGTTCAAAAGCACTCATTTCCGGAAATGCCATAATCAAATCACATTTGTAAAATTCACCACAATTAACCGTCGATCCACACCTCCGTGGACCCCTACCGAGACCCCGTCGGATCTAACCCGTAGTGGTTAAAAGCAAAGCTCGTCGATCCACACCTCCGTGGACCCCTACCGAGACCCCGTCGGATCTAACCCGTAGTGAGCATACACACACACACGTTACTCATGCAATACTAATATGCTAAGAATGTAAGTTCATTAAGAATACTCACTAGAGATGGCCATTAACTCGACACCAATATCAAATTCTTCAAAACACCACAACACGATTAAATACAGAATACGCGATTCCATAACTTTAAACAATAGGAGTATCATCATAAAATCCTTCAACGTTCAAAATAACCAAATCATAATCAATTCTCAACACCGTTCACAAATCACACTCGCTTTGAAAGAAAGTCTTTAACGAGGCCAAACCAAAATCCTTTGAAACTTCATTTCAAATAACCAAACAAACACATCAAGACGACCACCGATCATCATATCCACAAAACGAGAAAAGTATGGGCAAGGTACTTGCCTCGAATAACCACAACGCGGAGAATCGGCCGAAGTAGGTTGGCACGAACCGACTACGAACTCGCCGACTCCACCGAACGACAATCCACAACAACGAACTACGAACGAAAACAATAACAACGAAAATGAATTCCAAAGTACGACCCAAAGCCGCTGAATTCAAAGAACAAATGACGAAAGTTCAAGGACTTCCCCCAAAACGGCCAAGAACACGATTCGCTCACAAACCCGAAAACGGAATTCCAAGTTGAAATATGGATATACAATCCATAGAATATGTTTAACAACATCATTTAACCATAATCGATCCATTGAAAACGGATGAAAAACGAGATCGGGGACAAATCCCCCAAAAAGTCAATTTGAAGGAAATCGAGAAATATACTTCGATTCGACGAAGAACAATGGATTAAATGATGTTAAACACAAGAATACTACCAAGATTAATCATACCCATCATGAATTAATCAACAACACGGAACGAATCGGACGAAAATGCAAAAATCCCTAAATTCACGAAATTAGGGTTCTAAGGAAGATTACCTTGATTCGCTGGATCAAAGGATGATAACGGATGATTGATTGATGTTATGAACTCAAGAACTTCATGGATTTGTTGTTAAACAACATGGCTTCATGACCCATGAATCTCCACCCGCGGACGGAGAAGGAAGGAAGTGAAAAACGAAATGAAATGTGACTGCTCTGGCATATATATACTGGGCCGGAACTAGCGTGCGCTAGCCTTCCCGGACTAGCGTGCGCTATCGCCGCACTGCCGAGCACTCTCGGCCATGGCCCGCATGACCCGGCACCACCGACCACCCCGCCGACCATGACCGGTCCACCCGACTCCCGCTAGCGTGCGCTACGGCCAAGCTCGCGCGCTAAGCCGACTGGCCCAAAGAGCCACCGGACTAACAAACTTACCTGTAACGACGCTAGTCGGCCGGCAGGCGCTACCCCGCCGGTTAGCGTGCGCTACGACCGGCGAGCGCGCGCTACCCGCCGATCCCGACCGAGTCCGAACCTCGAAACCCCACCGTCCGCCCGATAGCGGCGTTGGTCGACCAGCTAGCGTGCGCTACACTGCCGGTTAGCGCGCGCAGCCTTCCGGCGATAGCGTGCGCTACGCCGGTTCTGCCGCATCTGTCCGTCCGGTGCCCGCAATCGTCCGCCGATCCCCGCAACCGTCTGGGCCCCTGAACCGCTGTGGCTCGACGACCCGATTACATCAAAACGCACGAACGAACACATTTAAAAGTTCGCGGACGACATCAACGACCCGAAATGAAAACATAATACCATATTTAGTCATACGCGACCAAGAAACGGGTCGAGGCAACAATTACAGATACGGATACCCGTAACTTTCAAGAAATTACAAAGTGGCCCAAAACGCCCGGAAATCACGATACGTGATCGAATAACCAAACCGAAGTTCACAACACGTCTAACAAAGTTAAACGGACTTACAGGAAACTCGAATGTTAGCCAATGAGATTCGCAAGAATCGAACTCAAGCGCGGAAAAGTCGCTAAAAAGCACAGAACTCAACGAAACGACACCGAAACGAACTCGGATGTCAAAAAGTGTAGAATTAATCATTCTCAGAATGACGAAACGTACATGAGCGAGTCGTCAAAATGGACTTCGACCGAAAAAAGAAATTTATCGAAAATCGAAAATTGCGGATATTACACCCGCTCCCAAAGCCGATCAGCAAGCAGCCGAGCCACAGCGATTGCCGCATTGCAACGTCAGCTCGACGACATGAAGGCGCTCCTGCAATCCAGGGCAGGCGCCATGAAGACGATCGCCGAGCCAAGCGAGCCGCTCGCGATCGACATCGAGCTCGCCCCCGTGCAGCACAAGATCGCTCCCCCACAAACACCCGTGTACGAGGGGCGATCGGACCCCCAAACACACCTACACAAGTTCAACATCTACATGACCGGGTGTGGGGCATTGGACGCGACCCGGTGCCGAATGTTCCCTCTGACGCTGGACGACCTCGCCCACCGGTGGTACACCTCATTGCCACCTCGGTCCATTGGCTCCTTTAACGAGCTGGCGCACGTCTTCACGGAAAACTTCGCCACCAGGGTCGTCCAGCCAGAAGGTCGCTTTCGCATGATGCAAATCAAGCAGAGAGAAGAGGAGTCCGACTCGGACTACATCGACCGGGTAGACGTGATCATCCTCAACGGCGAGCCCGTAAGCGATGAGACCGCCCTCTACGCGGTCCTAGGAGGTTTTCAGGGCTTCTCGCCTATGTTCAGGCATATCACGAAGACCCTACCGACGACCTACGCGGCCTTCCGGGCCAGAGCTGCAGATTTCCTGTCCAGGCAAAGGTTTCTCCTTAGCCTAGGAGTAGAGCGATCGGCGCCCGCGCGACGACCTCCAGTCTCCCAGCCCGATCGCTACTATCCAAGAAGGCCGAGGACTCGCCACCGCCTACACCCACCATTTTAAATGAGGGACTAACTCCCGCCCGATCGCCGATATCAACCTACGAATAAAGCGATCGGGCCGCCGAGCGACGATCGCGCCTTCCGCCCGATCGCCGATCGTCGCGCTTACATCATCAAGAACTGAGGACACGATCGCCATCTACACCCAAAGATTTAACATGAGGAACTAAGGCTCGCGATCGCCTCCGCCGCACATCATAAAGCCATGGTTCCGGGCAACGATGGAACCGGCTGCTTCGGCCATGCAAGGTCCCTTTCGGCCGAGATCGCCTGCCCTTCGTTTAAATACGAGGCCGGCGTAGTCTAAGGGCTCTCCAACATTAATCAGTGGACACATGCCACAACCCCATCTCAACGTACACCGTTGAGGTCGGCCATCTCCATGGCTGGCCGAGGTGGAAGCAGAGCTAACAAGCCGCGGGCGTGGAGTTGATTCATCCGACGCTGCCCCGCGCAAGGACTCCTCTAGACCGAGACCGCACGCCCTTCGTTTAAATACGAGGCGAGGCGCAACCTAACAGAGGACCCTCATAATAAAGTGAGTCACGAGACACTCAATGTCTTCGCGCACCAAGACACGGTCATGGAGTCGGTCCATCGATTTCCACGACTGTGCACGATTCCTCAAACAAAGCGAAACCACCAAGTTTCCAAGGGGGATCGGCCAATGTTGTTTTTGCAGGTACAAGACCAAAATATAGCTAGCCAATCGACCATGATAGCCCAAGTCCGAATCCTAAGTCAGCTCAGCAAGATCGCCCGTCCTCATCCTTACACGATCGCCAGCAAGAACCACCTCGCCCCATGTCTTCAACATAGGAGCAAGCTGGGGGGCAATTGTTGTGTCAAGAATTAACACCTTCCGACCGGCGATCGCCTAGGAGGTCGGGCGACCGAGTCACCGCGAGAGGCTAAGGCAGATCTCGCGATCAATGACCAGCGGCCGAGCCTTAACCCACGGACAAGCTATATCGCCAATCAAGGTCCCAGACAAGTCCCGTGCCGAGCGATCGACCTCGATATGATCGCCTCTCGTGACTCGGCGACCGACTCGGCGATCGAGTAGCGGACGATCCTCTCTCGGCATCCGCCGACCGACTCCTGGTGGCCGACCAATGCCGACCATCCTCGGCACTCCGACCGACCCTTGGTGACCGACCATTGCCGACCCTCGCCACCGGCCGATGGCGACCTCTCGATGACTAGATAGACGACCGCCTCATGTCGATCCGCCGATGGCCATCCAAGTCGGCAAAGGCCGAGCCTCAAGACCGCACCACGTGCAAGGGCCGAGACAAGATCCGCGAATCACGGGCATTGACCACACCGGCGTAATCTCTCCACCACCCGACAGCCGCCAAAGCGGCCAAGAGGGCCGCATGTGACCATTGATTCCGCCGAAAGTCACAAGAGGGCCGCATGTCGATCGACCGACGCTGCCGCTCCTTATCGGACCACCCACCGGGCGCCAGCCTCTTCCTCGACTTTTGTCCGACAAATGGTGATCGCCCCATTATAATATTGGCCGGCAGACGATCGGCACATTATTATAATGGCCGGAAGGCGATCGCCCGTCAGAGGACAGGACCCGGCTGCCCCTATATATACAAGGCTCCCAGCACTTGTCCAATGACGGAGATTCTTCTGCACTCTCGGGCATTTGGACATTACACACGCAATACAGAAGCAAAACATCAAGCACTTGGCTAATCTCCAGCTCTTGGCAACAGCTATTATTCGGTCTTACTTCTCCCGGCCTCTCTCATCAGGAAGACGATCGGCGGGGACGAAGAACACCGAGCTTCGCTCAAGAGCCGGACAATGAGTCTTTTACACTCATTGTATTTAGATTTCTCTCATTAATACTTGTATCCACGAATATTCGTATTAATATCATCTCGCGAGAGCATTCAAGCCCGGGCCTAACAAACCCGGCAAACCTTGTATTATTTATCTTCTCTCGGAAGTGCTCCCACAATTGTTGTTTGTTGTCCGTCTTCCAGCAGTATTAATCTTCGAATAAATATTTTGGGCAACAACAATACACACATAAACTAAAATATAAAAAGAGAAAAGGAGATCAAAAGGCCATTAATACACAACAACCAGCTTTATACAGTAGATAGAAATGAATCAAGATTCAAAATAAATCTACTAATTATTTTGAAGTTAAAACACAGTTTTATTTTGTAGTTCCAAAATGCAAGGTTTTCCCCCCAAAAAGGCTGATTATTTCTTTCCCACTCATGATACACACGACTCCCTTTAATGGTTGCTCTCGATCACTCGTTTATTTTTCGACTCAATATGAAGAAGAATTTCATTGGCATCATCAAATATTGTGATTTTTCACGAAATTGAGTGTATTGAAATTCAGCCGCTAATTAATTCAGATCTTTTCATAAACTACATCCTTTTTAGTGATAGCTTTCACACCATTATTTGCTAACGTGTAGCTCTTTTCACTAACACAATTTCTATCTTTTTTTTAAAAAAAGGTGATAACTTTCACACCGTTATTTGCTAACGTGTAGCTCTTTTCACCAATTTTTCTGTGAGACGGTAGCTACGCACCAACAATGGTTAGTCCTTTATTTTTCGCAAAATTTTAAGACCCCCAAAATTAGGCAGCTGTTGCTGCTCAACACTTCTCCTTTTCGTCATTTTTTTAGGTGATAGCTTTCACACCGTTATTTGCTAACATGTAGCTCTTTTCACCAATGACTCATTTTTTAGGGAATAGAATTTTTTGCAGAAAATCATTTGTTAGTTAAGCATGAAAAATCAAAAACTCCACAAATTAAGTAAAATTCAGTTCTATTTTTCATCAACCGACTGATTCTTCTTTTCTCAAGGTAATGAATGACTCGATTTTATAAGATAACTACAAGGCTTGCAAAGAGAGATTAAGGCTCAAAAATTTTGGAATATACAATTTTTTTTACCGGTTAAAACGATTTTAGAAGCTTGTATATAGCTAACTTATTGGTGTTATGGCCAGATCTAAAAATCTCATAAATCAAAATACTATATGTATATATATATACTAAAAAAATTTTAAGGCAAATAACCAAAATAGTCAAAACACACCAAAATACTAACACACCAAAACATACCACCCCCAAACTTGAAAATAAAACTGTCCTTAGTTTTTTTTAAAAAAATAAAATAAAAAGCAATGCAGAAAAGCAGAATACTCCATGTTAAGAAAGTTGATGCTTGAGCTAACGTCTTTTATAATCTGCAAGAGAATAAATATACGAGGCACAAAACAAAAGAAAATAAAATATACTCGGAAGTATAACACAATTTTTAAGATGCGCATCAAGAAAGTCCGAAGAGTCGCCTTACGCTGCCATCAATGCTTTTATAAAAAACACACAAGAAAATTACAAAGAATAAAATAATAATACATAAATCGCGAATAGATGCGCGTCAAGAGATCAAGAAGAAACTCCTTAAGTTGCCACCATTTAGCACGATTATTACACACGACAGAAAGTAAAAAAACAAGAGGTCCGACATGGGTTATCAAAGGGAGAGGAATGAATCTACTTTTCATTTTCTCACGGTAAAATCTTCCATCCAGACAATTTTAGCTAGAGCTGGATCTGGTTGAGGAACATATTCATTGAGTTTTTTGATTAGTTCTTCTGGTGTTGTTGCAACGACTATGATTCGTTTAGCACGCTCGGAAATAAAACCCTTTTCAGCAGAGTAGCTGACGAAAGATAGTAAACCATCAAAGAAACCATTGACATTAAGCAGACCTATTGGTTTTGATGAACATTTACCTGGGCTCTGGTAACCACATGAAAAAGTTCCTCAAGAGTGCCAAAACCACCGGGAAGGGTGATAAAGGCGCCAGAATATTTATCATGTGAGTTATGCGATCTTGCATATTTACAGATCTAAACTCATCTCCAATAGTCGACCCGGTGATTTTACTTTCAGCCAGAGGTTTTGGAATTATTCCCAACACTCTTACTCCTTCCATATAGGCAGAAGCAGCAGCTCGTCCCATTAATCCTAGACTTCCTCCTCCGTAAACTACATGAATGCATTTTTCTCCTAAGGTACGACCCAAGTTGTGGGCTGCTTCAGTAAAGCATGCCTCTTTTCCATAACTAGCTCCACCAAAAATGCAGAATGTGCTAAATTTTTTTGTTGAAGATGATGACTCCATTTTTGAAAAGAAATTTTTAGAGAGAAAAAGAGAAAAGTGCAAGTTTGAGGGATGAATAAAAGAAACAATCACAAAGTTTATTTATAGAAGAAAAATGAAGAAAAATTGCTAAACAAGTTTGTGATTGCGTTGATTGCGCTTCAACTACTCAATAGAATAATAAATGCATTTATCGCGTATCACATTTTTTATTCAGAAAATCTCACCACACAACAAAAATAAAAGATACTTACGCGTATGTACAGTAGTTGTGATTGTGGCTCACATCTTCCTCTGAATTTACGTTCAGAAACGGCCTAAACGCCTTCTATGAGTCGGGGAGAAGCTTCCCAATTTTCTTACAAATTGGCAAACAGGGTCTTTTAACGTCAGATTCCCAAGACGTTGTTCATATTCTGGTTTGAATTTATTCCACAAACATCGAATTCCGTAATGTACGAGTCCACTAGGATGCGTGTCAAGAGAAATTTCGATATCATCTAAATTCTCTTTATTCAGACCATCCTTAATGAATTGAATTTTATCTTCTCTGTTTATAGATGGAATTCCCAAAGATCGACATTTTAAATTACAGTTCCATCTAGCACATTTATAAAAAACGGCTATCATCTTTGCTCGTCGTTTCTTGGCATATGAACTTTTTCCTAGCCCTGGTAAAAATCTAGTCGGTGTTTCTGTGAATTCACTTTCTATTCTTACTTTGGCTTCAATTATGAATCTTATGTCCAAAGGTATGCTTTTATTCATAAGCAACCTCATCCTTTCAAGTCTTGTCTTATAAATCTTTAAAATGACATTTTTGTTTAGAAAGGGAAATCTTTTTTCGATTTTAAACAAAGTTTCTTCCATGATAAAAATAAATAAATAAAAAGACAATGAAAATAATTGAAGAAAATATCTACAAATATCAATTGTTGTGGAAAACTGAAAAATCCGACTTTAATAGTCACGGAGTACCGTTATCCGCCACTTGACCGGACAAACACAATTGAGTACTAAGTTACAATGTCGAGAAATTTGTACCTATAAAAATAGTTTACAATGTAAGATTTCAAATATAACTTATACTTCCCCGGCAACGGCGCCAAAAACTTGACACGTTCTTAGTGTAACTATCGCAAGTGCACAATATCGTATCAAGTAGAAAGTGGACTTTTTAAGTCCGGTTTATCGATCCCACGAGGAAGTTTTGGTTATAATTTGAATTATACACTATTAGTCTATTTTTATAGATACTAAGATGAGTGAAACACACAATTAAAGAGTTTGGTTTAATAATTGCAATGTAAATGCAATAATAGTTCTAATATTTTAAGGAAATAAAAAGATTGCAATAATAATAGATTAATTAACAATAAAATGAAATAGTTGGGATTATAAACTTAGTTCGTCATTAGTTATAGAAGATGTATAGGAGATCATAAGACGAATTTACTTATTATGTTGTGTAGATTCGATTTTCCTTAAAAAGACGGTTTCTCTTTCGAACTATAAAACGTCCCTTACATATTGTAACACCCCCAATCCACTCAGGGATATTACACGCCGTAGACCCTCTCCTCGAGGATCTACCAGGCTGATATCTAAAATCAAACATTTAAACATCGCCTTTAAGGCTAAAATGACTCAGTAGACCGACTTGGTCTTTCAATAATAACATACAACTCAATTTTAAATACTTACCCACGCAGGGGTCAAAATACAATAAACTCCCGTACAATGGGGATAAGATACTTCAGCGGAAAAGAAAATACCACTAGACCAATATGACATCAACGGATCCTCGTGTGATTAGTATCGTTCATCTTTCATCATCCTTCGTGCCGACCCTGTGCTATGCTCCAAAACCTGAATGCAAAAATAGACATCCACCCCCCGAATATTCGGGGGTTAGCAAAACTCCACTGTTTTGCTAGTGCAAATACAAAGTGCAAATACGAGCCATATAATTCAAATTCCACGAATAACAATAACCAGGAATCCTCAAAAATCCAAAGTAACGAAAAGCACTTCCCGAGGCATAAGTTTGTTAAAACATTCCAAAACCGAAAGATCACAAATCAAGGGAAACAATTTATAAAACAGTTTAAAATGCCATCGAGAGTTTTAATAGAAAACAATTTAGGATTTCCGAATCCCTCTCTTTCCAAAATCAATAGGGGTCACAGTCTAAAGGTTTTGTTTTCGCAAATAGAAAACCGATAACAATTCACAGGGCCAGAGCCCAACATCACGTGTCCTCGACGGATATAAAATCAACATAACGTAATCATGCACAAGCATCGCCTTGGGAACAGGGTAATACCATTGATCCCGCCCGAGGCCTCGAAGGACCCTCCCGAGCTGGCTAGCTAAACAAATCACAACACATGCATCGCCTTGGGAACAGAGTCATATCATAGATTCCCGCACGAGGCCTCTAAGGACCCTCCCGCACTGGCTAGCTAAACAAATCACAACATATGCATCGCCTTGGGAACAGAGTCATATTATAGATTCCCGCACGAGGCCTCTAAGGACCCTCCCGCACTGGATAGCTAAACAAATCACAACATCTCACGGTTGGATCAATCACTTGTTGCATCCTGGCCACATGATCGCATGCCATGTGCCACCGTAGATTAACTTTGGCGCTCACGGTTGGATCAATCACTTGTTGCATCCTGGCCACATGATCACATGCCATGTGCCACCGTAGTTTTCCTTAGGCTCTCACGGTTGGATCAATCGCTTGTTGCATCCTGGCCACATGATCACATGCCATGTGCCACCGTAGGCCCCGCCCACATTCACACAATCACACACATATCACAATGCAACAAAGATATCCAAATAATTCATCCAGAGGCATCAACACTTAGCCAAACACCACGTCAAACCACAATGCACCGAAATGAAATAATATACGTCCACACGCAATACCAAGTGCAACATCAACACCAAACATATCCATAGAGTTCACATAGTCATTCTCAAACCACACCATTCACAAAACACACACGTTTTGAAAGCAAGCCTTTAACAGGGCTAAACCGAATCTTTTGAAAGTTCAAATCAAACGATCAAATAAACACATAGAGACGATCACTAATTATCATATCCATAAAACAAGAATTATATGGACAAGGTACTTGCCTCGAAATCGGCACGCAAGTATTTCGACGAACACGGCTCAACCGGAAAGCTTCGAAACGCCCGATGCAATCGAAAAGAAAGACGACAATGAACGGAAGGGTTCAACTCGGTTTCTTCGCAAGAAACTCGACCCTAACAATATATAATCAATAAATCAACAATCATACGAGGAAGGATAATCGTGGAACGCCCGAAAACCCCTCTATGACATTCTACCGGACACCTTCAAGGCGTCGATCAAGAACTCGACCAAAACAATGAATCGATACGATCCAACCATGGAATAACAAGGGAAAAGATATAAAACATCTAAATAATCATCAATCCATCATAATCCTAGGTTAAATCGGATTAATCGGACGAAAACAACCAAAATACCCAAATTCCCCAAAACTAGATTTCTAGGAAATCTGACATGATTCGGTAGATCGGAGGATGTTATAGGATGGATGATTGATGATATGAACCTCAAAACTTCATGGATTTATTGTCCAACAACATCTCTCCATGATGAACTAATCTCCAGCCACGGAAGGGAAGAAAATGAGTGAGAAATGGTCAAGAAAACGCCGCCAGCCTTAAATAAAGCCGATCACGGCCGTTACGACGTGAATCGCCATGGCTTACGACGAATCGCCATGGCCGAACTCATTGCCTAGAAATGCCGGAGCGTTACGCACGTTACCGGCCGGGCCTTACGACGTAATCGGCCTTACGTGCGAATCGCCGATAACTACCGCACGTTACTCGGCCGGCTGGCTGCCCAAAGATGCCCGGCCATGACTCGGCCGGGACCAACTCCGACGGCCCGAACGACCCCGAAACACGAACCTGAGTACGAATCGAAGATACGGTTACGAAGTACTCGCAAAGACGAATCCGATCACTAAGAGAACACACGATTCCGACCACCCGAAGGCTCGAAATTCGACAACGGAAAGTAAATACCCCAAACTTTGGGAAATTACGAAAATGGCCCAAAACGCCCGAAAATCACGATACGTGATCGAAACACCAAGCCAAAGCTCGCAACATGAATATTAACATTAAATGAACTTACGAGAAAGTCGAAACAACAGTTTCGGATGAGATTCGCAAGAATCGAACTCAAGTGCGGAAAAACCACTAAAAAGCACGGAACTCAACAAAACGACACCGAATCGAACTCGGATGAGAAAAAGTGCAGAATTAATCATTCTCGGAATGACGAAACGGTCATGAGCGAGTCGTCAAAATGGACTTCCGCCGAAAAAAAAATTACCAGAAATCGAAATCACGGGTATTACATTCTACCCTCCTTAAAAGAAGTTTCGTCCCGAAACTTAAAATAAGTAGGGAGAAGCAATATCAACTGTCAGGAAAACTCGACGAGATACCCAAAAACCGAAAACTCGCGCCCGACGGCGAAACGCTGCAAGAAACGCAAAGGAACATACGGCGTGAAAACACGCTCCACGACGACCAACACAACGCCACCGATAAAGACATAATAAAACCAACAAGTGACAAGCGTCATCAAACAAATAATACAACCAAGTCTATTATCCGAAGAATCACAAAACACAACGAACGAAAATCAATATGATTGACCACCCCAACGGTACATCAATCAAAACGCGAGCCAATCGCTGAAGAAATACGGAATTCCACCGCTCAAGGGTTGGAAGATCGAAAACGAGACAAATTTCCCGAATATAAGGAAATTAGGAAGGAGTCTGAACGCTCAACAATCACGAAACGAGATCAACAAAAATCGAACAATCAAACGATTGAACCACAACGGTCGAGACAACAAAAATCGAACAATCATGTTCGAATCACGAAGAACAATAAAATTCAAACAACAACTCCCAGGTTCACGTCTCGGCTCGAGACAATATATGATCCGGTAAAAGCAACAAGATGTGATTCACATAAGATCCATAGGAAAGGGAATAGCAATTGAAAAGTCACAACGACAAACGAGTAATTTCGAAACACCACACTCGTTCGATCAATAAAAGCAAGGGGTAAGGCAAGCTCAGAAAATGTTAACGAACATAAACGAGTCGACAGAGTCAAAAATATAGAAGTTCAAAATCCGATCCACCTCGAATAAGAGAACTAATAAAACTAGATGATGTCACTTCCGAACAAGGTTCACAAGAAACGAACCGAACTCGAAAAAGTCACAGCGATAACCAGATTGACCCAAAACAAGATCACAGCTCGTTCGAGCAGCGAAACGAAATCTGAGAACAAGTCTGAAAGTATCAACGAACACGAGCGAGTCGATAGACTTGGGAAAGAGGAAATGCAGAAGCCAAAAATAATACGGGTATTATATTCGACCTCATCTAAAAGAAGTGTCGTCCCCGAAACTCACAACAACGAAATCAATGTGACAACACAACAAGCAACTGACAGAAACATCTTTCAAAGGCCTCTCAAAGCCGATTCCGATGATGTCTTTGAAGCGCGAACTCCGAAAGTCTCGGTAGCCAATTCACAAAACTGAATTCGGTGTCCCTCGAGTCCACACTTGAAATGTGTTACTGACGAGAAGGACAATTTACACGTGCATGCCCCGGCACATCACGGTTGAAATGCCTCGGCTCGGCATACCGAAAATACAAATGCTAGA
The DNA here is from genome assembly GCA_033398695.1 of Orobanche coerulescens. Classification (NCBI taxonomy): domain Eukaryota; kingdom Viridiplantae; phylum Streptophyta; class Magnoliopsida; order Lamiales; family Orobanchaceae; genus Orobanche; species Orobanche coerulescens. Next base: position 70,849,063 of record CM065816.1, on the reverse strand, counting down.
TACAATGGGGCATAACGTCGCAAAACAACATAGCGGAGATGCCAACTCAGCACCACAAGAAATCATAATACATATCATATACAACGATTATCATCGTAAAATAATACACACAAACACTACAGCAACGACGGTATCGTTCGGAGACCTCAACGGCCCGAACAATAAGCAGCACATAATTACAAATATTATGAAACAATCACATATGTACACAAACGTACAAACCCAAGCTTTAACAGCTCACACAGGTGCGATAACATGCAAGCCACCACGAAATGACAACATTAAGGATCGTCATCACACCTCCCACAAGGGCTAACAAAATATATGCGTGGCGAACGACTCGACGCTCACGCCACCAATTCAGTCACAATTCGGGGTTAACACCGTAACGAAAGTTCGAAAACCATACACGCATTTCCGATCCGCAAATAGGAATGATAGGTTTTAAAAATGAAAACCACCTTTTGAAAACAGTTTGGAAACAACAGTTGATCTTGAGTATCATTTTACAAAAAGTAGTACAAACACCATTATCGAGACTTTGAAAATCATCTTGCGTTTGAACAAAAATGAGGACACCTTTCTTTTAGTGAAAAACTTTCAAAAATATTCGACCCTTGGGTCTAAGTAACTGCATTTGAAAATATCTCAAAATATTTTTGGTCCTCAACCGGAAATTTTTTGAAATGTATTGCGGCATTAGAAAACACCTTGAAAACACCGCAAGAAAATAATTCGTTATAAAAGTACGTCTCGAATTTTAATTTTCTAAGATACTCAAGGTTTTCAAAAATAATTCAATGGGCTAGAATGCCCAAAAATTTCAGGTAATTACAAGGAACAATATAGCGCCGTGGGTCCCGCGCCGGAACCCACCAGGCTAAAAACCTTTTATAAACTACCAAAAAGGCCGATGACGGTAATATTTCAAAAACTCACAAAATCCATTTACAAAATACTAAATTCCGTCATAAGAATTTCGCCAAAATGATAAAGGCCATAATGCCAAAAACTCGGTTAAGGGAATTGGTTTTCGAAATAAAACTCAGTCGGTAAAATACCGAAAGCCACTACAAAAGAACTCACGCAGCGGATAAAAGAAATAAAGTCAAACATGCACAAGACAGCAAAACTACTCCTCATATGAACGAAAAATGGGAGTCAAATAATCACATATCACGAAATCAAAATCCATAAGAGGATTCCGTCAATTAACTCATAATCATAAAAATAGCTCGTGTCACATGAGGCACAACACAAAGAAGGGAGACTTACATCCACAGGTCGCACGAAGATGATGATCGCCCACGATACTAATCACGACCAACAAACTCAGACGACGCGTCGCGACATGACTCAGTCAGATAAAATCCGACGAGACAAAACTCAACCGACACCACTGACCCGACAGCCTAGGTTTCCACAACCTAAGCTCCGATACCATTTATGTAACACCCCCAATCCACTCAGGGATATTACACGCCGTAGACCCTCTCCTCGAGGATCTACCAGGCTGATATCTAAAATCAAACATCTAAACATCGCCTTTAAGGCTAAAATGACTCAGTAGACCGACTTGGTCTTTCAATAATAACATACAACTCAATTCCAAATACTTACCCACGCAGGGGTCAAAATACAATAAACTCCCGTACAACGGGGAAAAGATACTGCAGCGGAAAAGAAAATACAACTAGACCAATACGACATCAACGGATCCTCGTGTGATTAGTATCGTTCATCTTTCATCATCCTTCGTGCCGACCCTGTGCTATGCTCCAAAACCTGAATGCAAAAATAGACATCCACCCCCCGAATACTCGGGGGTTAGCAAAACTCCACTATTTTTCTAGTGCAAATACAAAGTGCAAATACGAGCCATATAATTTAAATTCCACGAATAACAATAACCAGGAATCCTCAAAAATCCAAAGTAACGAAAAGCACTTCCCGAGGCATAAGTTTGGTAAAACATTCCAAAACCGAAAGATCACAAATCAAGGGAAACAATTTATAAAACAGTTTAAAATTCCATCGAGAGTTTTAATAGAAAACAATTTAGGATTTCCGAATCCCTCTCTTTCCAAAATCAACAGGGGTCACAACCCAAAGGTTTTGTTTTCGCAAATAGAAAACCGATAACAATTCACAGGGCCAGAGCCCAACATCACGTGTCCTCGACACATATAAAATCAACACAACGTAATCATGCACAAGCATCGCCTTGGGAACAGGGTAATACCATTGATCCCGCCCGAGGCCTCGAAGGACCCTCCCGAGCTGGCTGGCTAAACAAATCACAACACATGCATCGCCTTGGGAACAGAGTCATATCATAGATTCCCGCACGAGGCCTCTAAGGACCCTCCCGCACTGGCTAGCTAAACAAATCACAACATATGCATCGCCTTGGGAACAGAGTCATATCATAGATTCCCGCACGAGGCCTCTAAGGACCCTCCCGCACTGGCTAGCTAAACAAATCACAACATCTCACGGTTGGATCAATCACTTGTTGCATCCTGGCCACATGATCGCATGCCATGTGCCACCGTAGATTAACTTTGGCGCTCACGGTTGGATCAATCACTTGTTGCATCCTGGCCACATGATCACATGCCATGTGCCACCGTAGTTTTCCTTAGGCTCTCACGGTTGGATCAATCGCTTGTTGCATCCTGGCCACATGATCACATGCCATGTGCCACCGTAGGCCCCGCCCACATTCACACAATCACACACATATCACAATGCAACAAAGATATCCAAATAATTCATCCAGAGGCATCAACACTTAGCCAAACATCACGTCAAACCACAACGCACCGAAAAGAAATAATATACGTCCACACGCAATACTAAGTGCAACATCAACACCAAACATATCCATAGAGTTCACATAGTCATTCTCAAACCACACCATTCATAAAACACACGCGTTTTGAAAGCAAGCCTTTAACAGGGCTAAACCGAATCTTTTGAAAGTTCAAATCAAACGATCAAATAAACACATAGAGACGATCACTAATTATCATATCCATAAAACAAGAATTATATGGACAAGGTACTTGCCTCGAAATCGGCACGCAAGTATTTCGACGAACACGGCTCAACCGGAAAGCTTCGAAACGCCCGATGCAATCGAAAAGAAAGACGACAACGAGCGAAAGGGTTCAACTCGGTTTCTTCGCAAGAAACTCGACCCTAACAATATATAATCAATAAATCAACAATCATACGAGGAAGGATAATCGTGGAACGCCCGAAAACCCCTCTATGACATTCTACCGGACACCTTCAAGGCGTCGATCCAGAACTCGACCAAAACAATGAATCGATACGATCCAACCATGGAATAACAAGGGAAAAGATATAAAACATCTAAATAATCATCAATACATCATAATCCTAGGTTAAATCGGATTAATCGGACGAAAACAACCAAAATACCCAAATTCCCCAAAACTAGATTTCTAGGAAATCTGACCTGATTCGGTAGATCGGAGGATGTTATAGGATGGATGATTGATGATATGAACCTCAAAACTTCATGGATTTATTGTCCAACAACATCTCTCCATGATGAACTAATCTCCAGCCGCGGAAGGGAAGAAAATGAGTGAGAAATGGCTGAAGAAAAACGCTGCCAGGCCTTAAATAAAGCCGATTGCCGGCCAGATTACGTCGTATCGGCCATGGCTTACGACGTAATCGCCATGGCCGAACTCATCGCCTAGAAATGCCGGAAGCGTTACATGCGTTACGGCGGGGGCCTTACGTCGTAATCGGCCTTACGACGAATCGCCGATAACTACCGACGTTACTCGGCCAGTGGCTCGCCCGGCATGCCGGCCATGACTCGGCGGGACCAACTCCGACGGCCCGAACGACCCCGAAACACGAACCTGAGTACGAATCGAAGATACGGTTACGAAGTACTCGCAAAGACGAATCCGAGCACTAAGAGAACACACGATTCCGACCACCCGAAGGCTCGAAATTCGACAACGGAAAGTAATTACCCCAAACTTTGGGAAATTACGAAAATGGCCCAAAACGCCCGAAAATCACGATACGTGATCGAAACACCAAGCCAAAGCTCGCAACATGAATATTAACATTAAATGAACTTACGAGAAAGTCGAAACAACAGTTTCGGACGAGATTCGCAAGAATCGAACTCAAGTGCGGAAAAACCGCTAAAAAGCACGGAACTCAATAAAACGACACCGAAACGAACTCGGATGACAAAAAGTGCAGAATTAATCATTCTCGGAATGACGAAATTGTCATGAGCGAGTCGTCAAAACGGACTTCCGCCGAAAAAAAGAAATTACCGGAAATCGAAATCACGGGTATTACACATATTGTATCAATCCACTATATTTCTATGTTGATTGGCTTCAATACATAGCATTAGGATTTATGAAAATAACTCAAAGAATCATCTAAGGTCTAGAGGTATATTTCTATCCCCTAGAACAACTTAGAGTGAAGATCATTTGATCTAATCAAACATATTTTCTTTCGAAACATATGAAGACCATAAATATCGTCATTTATTGGCCAAATAAATAAAGAATTTAAAACAATGAAAATCACACACAATAATAAGTAATTCACAATAGATCTTTATACAAACTTAAATAACATGACTAACCTTGTTTATAATCCCAACTAAAGGTAACTTAGCCCATGAAGGGTTTAATATACATAATACAAGCTTTGGTGGTCATTATTGTAACACCCCCAATCCGCTCAGGTATATTACACGCCGTAGAACCTTTCCTCAAGGATCTACCAGGCTGGTAACCACATATAACAACTCAACCATGCCTTTAAGGATAAAATGACTCAGTAGACCGATTTGGTCTTTCAATAAATACATACAACTCAAATACAACTCATGCCCACGCAGGGGTCAAAACACAACCACACCCGTACAACGGGAAAAATATAGCAGTGGAAAGTAAAGTACAACTGAACCAATACACGATGTACGGTTCCTCATGTGATTAGTATCGATCATCTTTCATCATCCTTCGTGCCGACCCTGTGTTATGCTCCAAAACCTGAATGCAAAAACAGACATCCACCCCCCGAATACTCGGGGGTTAGCAAAACTCCACTGTTTTGCTAGTGCAAGAACAAAGTGCAAATACGAGCCATACCATTCACATTCCACGAATAACAATAACCAAGGATCCTCAAAGATCCAAACGAAACGAAAAGTACTTCCCGAGGCAAGAGTTTGAGAAAACATTTCAAAATCGAAATATCACAAATCAATGGAAAATTTATAAAAATAGTTTAGAATGCCATCGAGAGTTTTAATAGAAAACAATCTAGGATGATCAAATCCTACTTTTCAAAATCCAAAAGACAAAAGGGGTCACCGCCCCAAAGGTATACTTTCCGAAAAATGACATTTACCAAACCGTTGGGATTTTAGCCCCAAATCTGTAAAATGACTTTTACAAAACCATTGGGATTTTAGCCCCAAATCTCATCAACTCACAGTACACAAGAACGACCACAAGGTTCGTCTCCCAACATCAAAATCGACAAATAAAGGATTTAAAACAAACAACAAAATACTCTAGTGCCATCCTAGCCAAGTAAGCCAAACGAACAACTTACCTCTTACACACTTAGTCGATGCATGCAATCATGAAAACCGTTCAAAAGCACTCATTTCCGGAAATGCCATAATCAAATCACATTTGTAAAATGCACCACAATTAACCGTCGATCCACACCTCCGTGGACCCCTACCGAGACCCCGTCGGATCTAACCCGTAGTGGTTAAAAGCAAAGCTCGTCGATCCACACCTCCGTGGACCCCTACCGAGACCCATCGGATCTAACCCGTAGTGAGCATACACACACACGTTACTCATGCAATACTAATATGCTAAGAATGTAAGTTCATCAAGAATACTTACTAGAGATGGCCACTTACTCGACGCCGTTATCAAACTCTTCAAAACACAATAACAAGATTAAACACGGAATACACGATTCCATAACTTTAAACAACAGGGATATCATCAAAGCCTTCAACATTCAAAATGATCAAATCATAATTAATTCCCAAACACACCGTTCACAAAACACACACGCGTTTTGAAAGAGAGCCTTTAAGGATGCCAAACCGAAATCTTTTGAAACTTCATTTCAAACAACAAAACAAACACGCCAAGACGATCATCGATCATCATATCCATAAAATAAGAAAAGTATGGGCAAGGTACTTGCCTCGAATAACCACAACGCGGAGAATCGCCCGAAGTAGGTTGGCACGAACCGACTACGAACTCGCCGACTCCACCGAACGACAATCCACAACAATGAACTACGAACGAAAACAAAACAACGAAAATGAATTCTAAAGTACGACCCAAAGCCGCTGAATTCAAAGAACAAATGACGAAGGTTCGAGGATTTCCCCCAAAACGGCCAAGAACACGATTCGTCCCGTCAAATCACGAAAACGGAATTCCAAGTTGAAATATGGATATACAATCCATATAATATGTTTAACAACATCATTTAACCATAATCGATCAATCGAAAACGGATGAAAAATGAGATCGAGGACAAATCCCCCAAAAAGTCGATTCGAAGGAAATCAAGAAATATACTTCGATTCGACAAAGAACAATGGATTAAATGATGTTAAACACAAGAATACTACCAAGATTAATCATACCCATCGTGTATTAATCAACAACACGGAACGAATCGGACAAAAACGCAAAAACCCCAAATTTTCCCAAAATAGGATTCTAGGAAATCTCACCTTGATTCGCTGGATCAAAGGAGGTTATGGAGGGATTAATCGATGATATGAACTCCCAATCTTCGTGGATTAGTTGCTTGACAACATGTCTCCTGGATCGCCAAGTCTCCAGCCGCGGAGAGGAAAAGATGGAAATGAAAAATGGGTGAAAATATGGCTACTCTGTCATATTTATACAGGCACGGCCTAGCGTGCGCTACACCTTCCGGACTAGCGCGCGCTAACGGGCAGCCTCGGCCGATAACCCTCGGCCGGGGCCCGCAAGGCCCTGTACTGAAGACTCAATCTGCCGGCCGGATCCTGCCTGCCCGACCGCGATAGCGCGCGCTGCGCGGATGCTAGCGTGCGCTAGCCGATCTGTCCAGAACCCTCTGGACTGAACTGCCCGGCCAGGTAACGTACGCTAGTCGGCCGACAGCGTGCGCTACGCCTGCCGACTAGCGCGCGCTACGCCTGCCGACTAGCGCGCGCTACGCTCGGCATAGCGTGCGCTACCTGCCGATCCTTCCCAAGTCCAGAACCCCAGAAACCCCACTGTCCGGTCCGATAGCGTGCGTTGGTCGACCAAGCTAGCGTGCGCTATACCTGCCGAGCTAGCGCGCGCAGACTTCCGGACGTAGCGTACGCTACGCCGGTTCCTGCCGCGTCAGCCCGGCCAGTGCCCGCAACCGTCCAGCCAGGACCCGCCACCGTCTGGCCAGCTGCTCAGCCGACATGGCCCGACGACTCGATTTCCGAAAACGTACGGAACAAACACGACGAAAAGTTCGCGGACAACATCAACGACCCGAAATGAAAACATAATCCCATAATTAATCATACGCGACCAAGAAACGGGTCGAGACAACAATTACAGATACGGATACCCGTAACTTTGGGTAAATTACAAAATGGCCCAAAACGCCCGAAAATCACGATACGTGATCGAATAACCAAACTGAAGTTCACAACACGTATAATAAATTTAAACGATCTTACGGGAAACTCGAAACAGCAGTTTCGACCGAGATTCGCAAGAATCGAGCTCAAGTGCGGAAAAGTCGCTAAAAAGCACAGAACTCAACAAAACGACACCGAAACGAACTCGGATGTCAAAAAGTGTAGAATTAATCATTCTCAGAATAATGAAAAGGTCATGAGAGAGTCATCAAAACGGACTTCCGCCGAAAAAATAAATTACCGGAATCGAAAATTACGGGTTTTACATTCTACCCTCCTTAAAAGAAGTTTCGTCCCGAAACTTAAAATAAGTAGGGAGAAGCAATATCCCTTGCCAGGAAAACTCGACGAGATACACAAAAACCAAAAACTCGTGCCCGACGGCGAAACGCTGCAAGAAACGCAAAGAGACATACGACGTGAAAACACGCTCCATGGCGACCAACACAACGTCGCCGTTAGGAATATAATAAAACCAACAAATGAAAGCCTCATCAAACGGATAATATAGTCAAGTCAATTATCCGAACAACCACAAAACACAACGAACGAAAATCAATAAGATTGACCGACCCAATGGTACATCAATCAAAACGCGAGCCAATCGCTGAACAAATACGGAATTCCACCGCCCAAGGATTTGAAGATCGAAAACGAGACTAATTTCCCGAACTTAAGGGAATTACGAAGGAGCCTGAACGCTCAACAATCACGAAACGAGAACAAAAACCGAACAAACAAACGATCAAGACAACAAAAATCGAACAATCATGTCCGAAACACGAAGGATAATAAAGTTCAAACAACAATTCCCAGGATGATCTGGTGAGAACAACAAGACATGCATTCCCATAAGATCCACAGGAAAGGGAGTAGCGATTGAAAAGTCACAACGACAAACGAGTTATTCCGAAACAATACCACACTCGTTCGATCAACAAAAGCAAGGGGCAGGACAAGCTCAGAAAATGTCAACGAACATAAACGAGTCGACAGAGTCGAAAACACAGGAGTTTCAAATCCGATCCACTTCGAATAAAAGAACTAATAGAACCAAATGATGTCACTTCCGAACAAGGTTCACAAGAATCGAACCGAACTCGAAAAAGTCACAGCGATAACCAGATCGACCCACAACAAGATCACAGTTCGTTCGGACGATGAAACCGAAATACAGAACAAGTTCATAAAGTATCAACGAACATGAGCGAATCGATAGACTGGAGAAAGAGAAAATACCGAAGTCAAAATAGTACGGGCATTACCTCCGACCTCGTCCACAAAATTCACAAAAAATGGGAGCAAAGTAACAAGACATTAAACAACCGACACATAACGGGACCATTACCGATGCACACGGTCATACCAAACCAAGCTCTAACAGCTCGCACATGCGCGACAACGCAGAAATCACCACGAGGCGACAACATTTAACACCAACATCCCGCCTCTCACAGGGGGCTAACACAACAAATGTGTGGAAAACGACTCAACGCTCACACCGCCAATTCGATCATACTCGGGAGCAAATATCAAAATGACAACGCGAACATCATACATACATACCCAACCCTCAAACTGTAACACCCCCAAGTTATTCAGGGAATATTACAGCGCCGTAAGCCCCGCCGTGGGACCCACAAGGCTAAACATACGCAGAACTATAAACTTTGACCGAGGAGGTCTACATACAATGGAATTAAGAACAATACAAAGGTATTCAAAACATAACCAATGTATTCACAACATCACAACTCGAATCAATACTTCGGCAAACACAGGCCGGAACATCAAGGAAAGGGAAAACAATACTCGAGTATTCAAAAGCCAATCCAGTACAACAACACTGAACGGGAAACTCCAAACATAACTGGAAGAAAGACACAGTATCACACTTGCCCACCATCTTCGTGCCGACCCGATACCTGCCTGTCCGCTCTCCTGGAACCTGAAATACATAAAACGTATTTCCCCCATAAAGGGGTTAGCCGTCGAATAGCTAGTGCAAGTATATCAATATGAAACACAATACTCCTCGACAATAAAGTAAATGTAATCGTCAATTCATCAATTCAAGACTAGTATTCTGGAATAACTAAAATCTCATGAGACGTATGTGAATGCCGTAGAACCGGTTCGTTCACCTCATACGCCGTTACGTATGCGAATGCCGTAGAAACGGTTCGTTCACCTCATACGCCGATACATGTAGGAATGCCGTCAAAACGGTTCGTTCATTACATGCCAACAATATATCTATGAATGCCGTAAAAATGGTTCGTTCATGATATGCCATCAATATTTCTTACTTTCAAAGTCGAGAACGTATAATCATAAATGTATACTTGCCTTTGAGACATCGACAATTCGAATGGAAAAAGGTATGAGTTCGGTAGATCCAAGAACGCGCTTCCCGCACCTAAACGATTCGCAAGGAATATGATAATCAATTATCCATATTCAAATTACACGAAGAAACCCCCGAAACCCGTCTACGATTCATAAAGATATACGGATAAACAACTAGAGGTTGGAAAATCGTCCAAAATCTCACAAGTCCGAAAACGGCACAATCCAAACTGTAAAATCGTAGGAAAAGCATGCATACGGTATAGATACATCATAATCTCAAAGTTCTCAAGCTTCAAAGCGGGTAAATCGGACGAATCTACGAAAAACCCCAAAATTCCCAAAAGGTAGGGTTCTAAGGATTTATACCTTGATTCGGACGTTAGGAGGAACTAGATGTTGAGAAATCCTTGTTCTCCAACCAAATATATTATTGTTAGAAGGAAGATCGCTTCCAATCGCCTAAGATCGCCTCTCCCGAGTGATTCCCGTCGAAAAGGAGTGAAGAAGGTGAGAAATGACGAAAATAAAGTCAACTGCCATATTTATATCTGTCCAGTCTAGCGCACGCTACGCCTCCTTCATTAGCGTGCGCTAGCGAAGTCACTGAATAGTCTAGTGGCTTCTGTCGGCCCCGTTAGCGTGCGCTAATCGTCTGTCCCTAGCGTGCGCTAGCCCAAAATATGGCATCCAGTACTGGAGTCCAGAACTTACTGTCTTTGCCCTGCTCAAAACTTAGCGTGCGCTACCGCTATTGTTTAGCGTGCGTTATGCAATAGCTTTAGCGTGCTCTAGCCGAAGCCTAGCGTACGCTATCTGATAGTCCAGAAAACCTGGCAACCTCACTGTCTCTGCTGACCAGCCCGATAACGTGTGCTACGGACGGATGTTAGCGTGCGCTACTATCTATGGATAGCGCGCGCTAACAAACTCCTAGCGTGCGTTAATCCGCCAGTCCAGAGAGCAGTTCGAAATACTGGTTCTGACCTGACTGATCCTCTTAGCGCGCGCTACGGCTCAGAGCTAGCGTGCGCTAATCAAGCAGAATTAGCGTGCGTTAGCCTAGGCCTAGCGTGCGCTATATCTCTGGCACAGAACATTTCCGCAAGGTCTAAACGACATGATCAAGAACCAAACGAGATACGAAACTAAATAACAATATCAACAACATCTCCAAGCATTTACAGAGCGACAAAATAAGGAGGATGACAGAGTCAAACAGTCAATAAAAGTACGGGTATTACATTCTCCCCCTCTAAAAAGAAGTTTCGTCCCGAAACTTAAGAAATAAAAAGTTCGGGGTATTCCCCCCACATCTTCTATCCCGTCTCCCAAGTTGCCTCCTCGACTCCATGTCTCGACCATTGCACTTTAACTAGTGGAATGGTCTTATGCCGAAGTTGTTTCTCGCGACGCTCAAGGATCTTCACGGGTCTCTCCGGAAAGGTAATATCCTCGGCTACGTCAATCTCACTGTAGTCGATGATGTGGCTTGGATCCGGTACGTACTTTCTCAACTGAGACACATGAAAGACACTATGGACGTGACTCAAAGCTGGAGGCAACGCCAAGCGATATGCTAAATCTCCAACTCTATCCAAAATCTCGAAAGGTCCGATATACCTCGGACTAAGTTTCCCCTTTTTCCCGAAGCGGAAAACTCCACGGGTCGGCGACACCTTGAGTAAGAGATGATTCCCCACTTCGAACTCCAAGGGTCGACGACGAGTATTAGCATAATATTTCTGACGACTCTGGGCAGCTAGTAATCGGTCCCGGATAATAGTAATCTTTTCCTTAGTCTCCATCAACATATCCGGCTCCGTCCCAACTAGCTCAGAAGCCTCGTCCCAACATAATGGCGACCTACATCGCCTACCATAAAGTGCCTCGAAGGGTGCCATTTGGATCGACGCATGCCAACTATTATTGTAAGCAAACTCGATCAACGGCAAGTGAAGCTCCCAATCATTACTCCAGTCTAAGGCACAAGCCCGTAACATATCTTCTAACGTCTGAATCGTTCTCTCTGTCTGACCATCCGACTGAGGATGAAAAGAAGTGCTCAATTTCAACTCAGTACCCAAAGCCTGATGAACGGCCTGCCAAAAGTGCGATACGAAACGGCCGTCTCGATCAGAAACAATGGTTTTGGGGGCACCGTGTAGCCTCACAATCTCAGCGATAAAAGTTCGAGCTAGTCTATCCGGTCCCCAAGTATCCTTAATACCCAAAAAGTGTGCAGACTTGGTCAGCCGATCGACAATTACCCAAATCATATTCATTCCGACCCGAGTTCTCGGCATGCCAGCGATGAAATCCATAGAAATGTCTTCCCACTTCCACTCGGGAATGGGAAGCGGTTTCAACAACCCCGCTGGTCGTTGGTGTTCGATCTTGACTTGTTGACACGTCAAGCACCGTAGTACAAACTCCGTAACATCCTTCTTCATGTTATTCCACCAAAAATTACGCTTCAAATCTTTGTACATCTTACTCTTTTCGGGGTGGATTGAGTAAGGCGTAGCATGCGCTTCTCGGAGAATTCTCTGTCTCAACTCTAAATCGTTCGGAACACAAAGCCTGCCCTGAAATCTCAGAATACTATCCTCGTGTACCATAAAGCCAGGAGCTTTTCCTTTAATTACATCTTCCTTCAGTTGAGAAATCATCGGGTCACTCCACTGCTTCCCTTTGATGTCATCAACTAAAGACGAAGTAATTTCGAGAGTACACAGCTGCCCCTGTACTCGTTGAAGCCAAACTTCTATCCCTTGCTCAATTAAGTCTGGCGAATTTTAAATGCGAGGTGTAAGAAACTCGAGCATTTGAAGAGATGCCGATTTGCGGCTCAAAGCATCCGCAACGACATTAGCTTTTCCGGGGTGGTAAAGAATTTCCAAATCATAATCCTTTATCAACTCTAACCAACGCCTCTGTCTCATATTCAGCTCCTTCTGACTGAAAATATATTTCAGGCTCTTGTGATCGGTATAAATCAGGCACGGTGAACCATACAAATAATGCCGCCAAATCTTGAGTGCGAAGACAATTGCGGCCAACTCTAAATCGTGAGTAGGATAATTCATCTCATAAGGCTTTAATTGTCGAGACGCAAAAGCTATCGTCTTATCATGCTGCATAAGTACACAACCCAGGCCTTGACCCGAAGCGTCACTATAAACTGCAAAGCCCTCGCTACCATGCGATAAGGTTAAAATCGGCGCTGAAGTCAATCGTCTCTTCAGTTCATCGAATCTCTGTTGTCTCTCATCCGTCCAGATAAACTTTTCGGTCTTCTGGAGTAATTTTGTAAGCGGCCGAGCGAGTTTCGAGAACCCCTCGACAAACCGACGGTAATACCCAGCAAGGCCCAAAAAGCTACGAACCTCCTTAACATTCTTAGGCGGTGCCCAATCTAGCACTGCCTCGATCTTCTGAGGGTCTACACGAACCCCTTCGGCCGAAATCACATGGCCGAGAAACATAACTTCTTCCAACCAAAATTCACATTTCGAGAATTTTGCATAGAGGTGCTCGGTTCTCAAAATGTCTAATATCAAACGCAGGTGTCGGGCATGTTCCTCCTTATCTCGAGAGTAGATCAAGATGTCGTCAATAAAGACGACTACACATCTGTCGAGATACTCGATGAATATCTTATTCATTAACTGCATGAAAACTGCCGGTGCATTAGTCAACCCAAAAGGCATAACTACAAATTCATAATGCCCATATCTCATCCGAAATGCCGTCTTCGGAATGTCTGACTCCCTCACCCTGAGTTGATAATACCCGGATCTTAAATCAATTTTTGAGAAAACTGCAGCCCCTTGCAATTGATCAAATAAATCGTCTATACGTGGCAAAGGATACTTGTTCTTGATGGTTACTTTGTTCAGCTCACGGTAGTCAATGCACAAACGTAGTGAACCATCTTTCTTCCTTACAAAAAGAACAGGCGCGCCCCAAGGCGAGGCGCTCGGTCTGATGTACCCTTTTTCCAGAAGTTCTCCCAATTGATTCTTCAATTCTTGCATCTCGGAAGGTGCCATCCGGTAAGGTGCTTTAGAAATCGGAGCCGCATCTGGCTCCAAGTCCACGGTAAATTCTATCTCTCGATCTGGCGGTAATCCCGGGAGGTCATTCGGAAAAACATCGGGGTACTCACTAACAACCGGAATCGAAGAGAAATCGATTTCATTTCCTTCCGTTTTCAAGGCATAACACCAATAGCCCGCACAACCTTTATTCAAAAGTTTTACGGCCTTCATGGCACTGATCAGTAACTTGGATAGTCCCGACTTACGCCCCAAAAATGAGTACTCAGATCCGTCTTTAGTCATCATGGTGATAACCTTAGTACGGTAGTTCATAATCGCTTGATGACTATCAAGCCAATCCTCGCCGAGGATCACGTCCTCGCCTTCCATATCAACTACAATTAAATTCGATAACCAATCCATACCGGATATAATCACCGAAAAATCTCTAATCTCCCGGTTCCCCACAATTCTATCCCCGCTAGGCAGTCTCACGATGAAGGGATCGCAAGTAGTCAAACAAGTTATATTCAAACGGCGTACACACTCCAAAGAAATAAAAGAATGTGTAGCACCCGAATCAAAAAGTACACGGACTGGATGAGATAGGATATGAATGGTACCTGAAGCCACCGCCGCGTCTAGTTCGTCTGATCGACGCATCTCATAAACTCGTGGTTGCACCGAACCGACGCTAGAGTTTCCCCCTCCAGCATTCTGACCCCGTCCCCGGCCCCTGCCAAAATTCTGCTGAGGTTGACCAAAAGATTGTCGCTGATTAATACCTTGATCAAGAGGTGTTGGGGCAGAAGCCCGAGTGTCCAAAGTCTGGTTCGGCTCGGAACAGTAAACCGCTCTATGCCCCAACTGACCACACGTGTGACACTTTAATAGTGGAAAGTAGCATTCCGAACTAAAGTGGCCTGGACGACCACAATTATAGCAAGTCACCGCGCGATTTGGGGTACCCGAAGTGAGACGGTAACCCCTCTTCCCTTTA
The DNA here is from genome assembly GCA_033398695.1 of Orobanche coerulescens. Taxonomy (NCBI): domain Eukaryota; kingdom Viridiplantae; phylum Streptophyta; class Magnoliopsida; order Lamiales; family Orobanchaceae; genus Orobanche; species Orobanche coerulescens. The sequence goes on along the minus strand of CM065816.1, from coordinate 70,833,930 downwards.
TTAGAACGTGACGACTGTCCGGCAAAACGGTTAATCGTCTGCGACTTCTGAAAGTTGCCACCCTTAGAGCCAGAAAAGTTTCCCCCGACTTTCTGCTTCTTCGGTTCTTCAACGGTATTATTGTCGGGGCTCAACATATCATGGGCCAAAGCTCTATCTTGATACTCTTTCAGTGTGGTACAAGCAAATCCGTCCATGTACCGCCGTAAGTCCAAATTCATCCGCATATCAAAATAACGGATCTTATCACGATCGTTACGCACTTGATCCTTCACATGGATCAATTGTTGGTTATACTCCACGATCGCCTGCGAAACGGGAATATCTTGTGGTTTAGCCTCGAAGAAGGCTCAGATTCGGCTCTCTCGTACCGGCCAAGGACAAAACTCGGCCTCCAAGAGCTCCTTAAATTCATCCCACGAGGCAATACGATCCTGCGGCTTGATGACCTTCCACCAAGTAGTGGCCTCCTTAGTGAGGAAATACTGAGCAATTGGTACTTTCCTCACCTCGGGGCAATCAACCGCCTCGAAAATCTTCTCTAATTCCGCTAGCCAGTCTTCCCAGCCTAACGGGTCTGTGGCACCACCAAACTGTGGAGGGTGCATACGGATTACATTCTGAAGCAAGGCATCCGTTTTTGGGTTCGGGTTATTCATCTGAACAGTTTGGGCCAAAATAGTCATTTGAGTAGCCAATTGTTGAAGTGCATTCGCCACTCCAACGTCCGCGTTGTTCCCCTGACCGTCTGACTGGTCGTGCTGACTCTCGGTGTCGGGATGCATCGAGTTCGACAAACTGGGGTTGGTCGACCCCGCAACTGAACTGATGGAAACGGCCGCGCCACGACCTCTTCCTCGTCCACGGCCACGGCCCCTACCAGATGACATACTGAAGAACACACAAGTCACGTAAGCACAATTTAATCGCGCATCATCAAAGTGTCCGATTCTCAAGAATACCGATAAAAGGAAGCAAAACGAATAAGGAAACACCAGAAGAGTGAGAGGTCTTACAAGTACCGGTCGCACTGTGATGATAGCAGAGTAGTGATACTGCGGACAATTAATGACTCGATCGACCCAAAAGACCGACAGCCTAGGTATCCATAGACCTAAGCTCTGATACCATATTCTGTAACACCCCCAAGTTATTCAGGGAATATTACAGCGACGTAAGCCCCGTCGTGGGACCCACAAGGCTAAACATACGCAGAACTATAAACTTTGACCGAGGAGGTCTACATACAATGGAATTAAGAACAATACAAAGGTATTCAAAACATAACCAATGTATTCACAACATCACAACTCGAATCAATACTTCGGCAAACACAGGGCGGAACATCAAGGAAAGGGAAAACAATACTCGAGTATTCAAAAGCCAATCCAGTACAACAACACTGAACGGGAAACTCCAAACATAACTGGAAGAAAGACACAGTATCACACTTGCCCACCATCTTCGTGCCGACCCGATACCTGCCTGTCCGCTCTCCTGGAACCTGAAATACATAAAACGTATTTCCCCCATAAAGGGGTTAGCCGTCGAATAGCTAGTGCAAGTATATCAATATGAAACACAATACTCCTCGACAATAAAGTAAATGTAACCGTCAATTCATCAATTCAAGACTAGTATTCCGGAATAACTAAAATCTCATAAGACGTATGTGAATGCCGTAGAAACGGTTCGTTCACCTCATACGCCGTTACGTATGTGAACGCCGTAGAAACGATTCGTTCACCTCATACGCCGATACATGTAGGAATGCCGTCAAAACGGTTCGTTCATTACATGCCAACAATATATCTATGAATGCCGTAAAAACGGTTCGTTCAAGATATGCCATCAATATTTCTTACTTTCAAAGTCGAGAACGTACAATCATAAATGTATACTTGCCTTTGAGACATCGACAATTTGAATGGAAAAAGGTATGAGTTCGGTAGATCCAAGAACGCGCTTACGGCACCTAAACGATTCGCAAGGAATATGATAATCAATTATCCATATTCAAATTACACGAAGAAACCCCCGAAACCCGTCTACGATTCATAAAGATATACGGATAAACAACTAGAGGTTGGAAAATCGTCCAAAATCTCACAAGTCCAAAAACGGCACAATCCAAACCGTAAAATCGTAGGAAAAGCATGCATACGGTATAGATACATCATATTCTCAAAGTTCTCAAGCTTCAAAGCGGGTAAATCGGACGAATCTACGAAAACCCCCAAAATTCCCAAAAGGTAGGGTTCTAAAGATTTATACCTTGATTCGGACGTTAGGAGGAACTAGATGTTGAGAAATCCTTGTTCTCCAACCAAATATATTATTGTTAGAAGGAAGATCGCTTCCAATCGCCTAAGATCGCCTCTCCCGAGTGATTCCCGTCGAAAAGGAGTGAAGAAGGTGAGAAATGACAAAAATAAAGTCAACTGCCATATTTATATCTATCCAGTCTAGCGCACGCTACGCCTCCTTCATTAGCGTGCGCTAGCGAAGTCACCGGATAGTCCAGTGGCTTCTGTCGGCCCCGTTAGCGTGCGCTAATCGTCTGTCCCTAGCGTGCGCTAGCCCAAAATATGGCATCCAGTACTGGAGTCCAGAACTTACTGTCTCTGCCCTGCTCAAAACTTAGCGTGCGCTACCGCTATTGTTTAGCGTGCGTTATGCAATAGCTTTAGTGTGCGCTAGCCGAAGCCTAGCGTACGCTATCTGATAGTCCAGAAAACCTGGCAACCTCACTGTCTCTGCTGTCCAACCCGATAAAGTGCACTACGGACGGATGTTAGCGTGCGATACTATCTATGGATAGCGCGCGCTAACAAACTCCTAGCGTGCGTTAATCCGCCAGTCCAGAGAGCAGTCCGAAATACTGGTTCTGACCTGACTGATCCTCTTAGCGCGCGCTACGGCTCAGAGCTAGCGTGCGCTAATCAAGCAGAATTAGCGTGCGTTAGCCTAGGCCTAGCGTGCGCTATATCTCTGGCACAGAACATTTCCGCAAGGTCTAAACGACATGATCAAGAACCAAACGAGATACGAAACTAAATAACAATATCAACAACATCTCCAAGCATTTACAGAGCGACAAAATAAGGAGGATGACAGAGTCAAACAGTCAATAAAAGTACGGGTATTACACAAACGGGAATGGATAGGTTTTTAAAAAAAATGAAAACCTCATTTTGAAAATAATTTTAGAAGAACACCGGTTGATCTTGAGTATCACCTTTCAAAAAAGTACAAACGTGAAACATCGTTATCGAGACTTTGGAGAACCATTTCGCATTTGATAAAAAAATGAGGACACTTTCTCTTAGTGAAAACTTTCAGAATATTCGACCATCGGGTTTAAATAAAAGTGTTTCTAAAACATTGAAAATATCTCAAAACATTTTGGTCCTCGAGGTAGAAAATTTTTGAAATATATTGTGGCACCTTGGATGTACCACAAGAAAATAACTCATTTGAAAAGTATGTCTCGAAATTTATTTTTCTAAGATACTCAAGGTTTTCAAAAATCCAATAGGCCAGAATGCCCAAAACTCGCACATATCGACGTTCACTAAAACAACTCCTAGTACACGCATCAAAACGTTTAAAATCAAGACAATACATGTCTTTAAACGGAAATAAACGATAAAATACCACAGTCGAAGACGGGATTCAGAACAACACCACTGACCCCATTCGACGCCTCTAAGGACCCTCCCGCACTGGCTAGTGAACAAGTCGAACGCGTATAAGCACAAAGCTTCCACAATAGAACTTGTAAAATGTGCAAATCGATTCGAAAATCATCAGCAACGGACAAAAACAACAATAAAAAGACATCACAAGCGACGACACTCCTCGTATAGATCAAATACGAGAGTCGACTAAATACATATCGTGAAATCAAAATCCACATAAGGATTCCACCACTTAACAAATAATCATAAAAATAGCTCGTGTCACACGAGGCACAACACAAAGAAGGGAGACTTACTTCCACAGGTCGCACGAAGATGATGATCGCCCCACGATACTAATCACGACCAACAAACTCAAACGACGCATCGCGACACGACTCAGTCAGACGAAACAAGACTCAAACAACACGACTAGACCCGACAGCCTAGGTTTTCTCAACCTAAGCTCTGATACCATTTATGTAACACCCCCAATCCGCTCAGGGATATTACACGCCGTAGAACCTTTCCTCAAGGATCTACCAGGATGGTAACCACATGTAACAACTCAACCATGCCTTTAAGGCTAAAATGACTCCGTAGACCGATTTGGTCTTTCAATAAATACATACAACTCAAATACAACTCATGCCCACGCAGGGGTCCAAAACACAACCACACCCGTACAACGGTAAAAATATAGCAGTGAAAAATAAAGTACAACTAAACCAATACACGATGTACGGTTCCTCATGTGATTAGTATCGATCATATTTCATCATCCTTCGTGCCGACCCTGTGTTATGCTCCAAAACCTGAATGCAAAAACAGACATCCACCCCCCGAATACTCGGGGGTTAGCAAAACTCCACTGTTTTGCTAGTGCAAGAACAAAGTGCAAATACGAGCCATACCATTCACATTCCACGAATAACAATAACCAAGGATCCTCAAAGATCCAAACGAAACGAAAAGTACTTCCCGAGGCAAGAGTTTGAGAAAACATTTCAAAATCGAAATATCACAAATCAATGGAAAAATTTATAAAAATAGTTTAGAATGCCATCGAGAGTTTTAATAGAAAACAATTTAGGATGATCAAATCTTAGCCCCAAATCCGTCAAATGACTTTTACAAAACCATTGGGATTTTATCCCCAAATCTCATCAACTCACAGCACACAAGAACGACCACAAGGTTCGTCTCCCAACATCAAAATCCACAAATAAAGGATTTAAAACAAACAACAAAATACTCTAGTGCCATCCTAGCCAAGTAAGCCAAACGAACAACTTACCTCTTACACACTTAGTCGATGCATGCAATCATGAAAACCGTTCAAAAGCACTCATTTCCGGAAATGCCATAATCAAATCACATTTGTAAAATGCACCACAATTAACCGTCGATCCACACCTCCATGGACCCCTACCGAGACCCCGTCGGATCTAACCCGTAGTGGTTAAAAGCAAAGCTCGTCGATCCACACCTCCGTGGACCCCTACCGAGACCCCGTCTGATCTAACCCGTCGTGAGCATACACACACACACGTTACTCATGCAATACTAATATGCTACGAATGTAAGTTCATCAAGAATACTTACAAGAGATGGCCACTTACTCAACGACATTATCAAACTCTTCAAAACACAATAACAAGATTAAACACGGAATACACGATTCCATAAATTTAAAACAACAGGGATATCATCAAAGCCTTCAACGTTCAAACTGATCAAATCATAATTAATTCCCAAACACACCGTTCACAAAACACACAGGCATTTTGAAAGGGAGCCTTTAACGAGGCCAAACCGAAATCTTTTGAAACTTCATTTCAAACAACCAAACAAACACACCAAGACGATCACCGATCATCATATCCATAAAATAAGAAAAGTATGGGCAAGGTACTTGCCTCGAATAACCACAACGCGGAGAATCGGCCGAAGTAGGTTGGCACGAACCGACTACGAACTCGCCGACTCCACCGAACGACAATCCACAACAATGAACTATGAACGAAAACAATAACAACGAAAATGAATTCTAAAGTACGACGCAAAGCCGCTGAATTCAAAGAACAAATGACGAAGGTTCAAGGATTTCCCCCAAAACGGCCAAGAACACGATTCGTCCCGTCAAATCACGAAAACGGAATTCCAAGTTGAAATATGGATATACAATCCATAGAATATGTTTAAAAACATCATTTAACCATAATCGATCCATCGAAAACGGATGAAAAACGAGATCGAGGACAAATCCCCCAAAAAGTCGATTCGAAGGAAATCAAGAAATATACTTCGATTCGATGAAGAACAATGGATTAAATGATGTTAAACACAAGAATACTACCAAGATTAATCATACCCATCTTGTATTAATCAACAACATGGAACGAATCGGACAAAAACGCAAAAACCCCAAATTTTCCCAAAATAGGGTTCTAGGAAATCTCACCTTGATTCGCTGGATCAAAGGAGGTTATGGAGGGATTAATCGATGATATGAACTCCCAATCTTCGTGGATTAGTTGCTTGACAACATGTCTCCTGAATCGCCAAGTCTCCAGCCACGGAGAGGAAAAGATGGAAATGAAAAACAGGTGAAAATATGGCTACTCTGTCATATTTATACAGGCACGGCCTAGCATGCGCTACACCTTCCGGACTAGCGCGCGCTAACGGGCAGCCTCGGCCGATAACCCTCGGCCGGAGCCCGCAAGGCCTCAGATCAAGACTCAATCTGCGGCCGGATCCTGCCCGGCCGCGATAGCGCGCGGCTGTGACGCTAGCGTGCGCTTAGCCGTCTGTAACCCTCTCGACTGAATCGCCGGCAGTAACGTACGGTAGCCGGCCGACAGCGTGCGCTACGCCTGCCGACTAGCGCACTGTTGGGTACCGATTCGGATATTGCGCCGTTTGCGGAAGCGTAAATAAAAAGTGCGGAAAATAAAGGACACGAGGATTTATAGAGGTTCGGCTATAAACGAGCCTACGTCCTCTCTTTATCTTTTTCAATAGGTTAAAGATAGCAACCTCTATGCCTCTCTTCTATCGGTCGAGGTATAACCGTTTACAATCACGTCTTCTATTGGTCCGTGATAAACCACTCGTACTTGTCTTTGCGTCGGTCCAAGTTAAACCGTTTTCCTTTTCTATCGGACAAGGAATCAACCGCTCTAGCTTTCTATGGGTACTAAATAAACCTCACTTAGATATCGATTGCGATTCTAATAATGCCGGATCCTTGATCCTAATAACACTGAATCCAATCGTATCTTTTCTTTTACCACTCGTGTATGTTTTCGTGAATTCTCACTCAAACACTTACAATTAAGCTCAATATCAACAACAAGAATGTGTGTAATAATATCACAAGTATAGACAATTTGCTCAAGGTTGTTGTACTCAATCAATACCATAGACATGGTATTTATAGGTTCCATCATCAAACTAGCCGTTAGCTGCTGCACACTGCATTACGTACGCTATCACATTCATATTACGTACGTAAGCTTCATTACGTACTTTAACCTCCCGAGGTTACGTACGTTAGCCTAGTCCAGTTTCAGTCCAGTGAGTTTCGTCATTTTGAGTTACGTACGTTAGCCTTTCCTTTGTTACGTACGTTAACATTACGTCACTGCTGACGTCATATATCCGTTGGATGCTTTGCTGACTTTGACTCCTCTAACGTTCACTTGGTTTGAACTACATTACGTACGTTATATTACTTCCATTACGTAAATTTAATTCGCCAATTTACGTACGTTAATCATGCTGAGTTACGTACGTTAGCTTTGTGATTTTCCAGCTTTTTTCACTTCGTTTCCTTCGATGCTTGGCTTCGTCTCTGTGTTGTTTTGTTTTGCTTATCAACATTAATCATCAAAACACTTTTAATTAATGTATGGAACAAAATGTTCCAACAATCTCCCCCTTTTTGATGATTACAAAACAACAATACGCCAATGGGATTTTCCTGCAGAAATACAAATATATGTATATCTTTACAGACCAAAGTTTTCGACTTTGTCCGTTTTGTTAGAATCTTCTCCCATTTCTTTTTCGACTCCTTCTATTCTTTTCTCCATTTTTAAATTTTCATCGTCTTTTCGACGTCTCCGCATTTTTCTTTTTCTGTCATTTTTTCGACTTCTCCTTTTCATTTTTCAACTCCTTCGTTTCTCCCCCTTTTAGGGTAAATCCCATTTTTCTTATTTTCCTCCTTTCTCTCCCCCTTTTTGTTTTCATCAAAAAGTAAAAAAAATAGCAATTGAATTTAATGATACCAAAATATAAAATATGCATGATACAATTTATGAATAAATGCATAAAGGGTAAAAAACTCCCCCTGAAAATATTATCTCACCTTAAAAAAATACTCCCCCTGAGTAAAATACAAAAATCAATTTTTGGGGATCCAACCTATAGTTGGTTTTTGTTTAGAAACGTAGACGATATTTGAAATGATTGTTCCTTTAGGAACCCAAATTTTCTTAATTTTTATCGTCCGCTCGGGCTTTTGCAACTTGAAATATGATGCCCGATTTTTAAACACTTTTCGCAATGGGGTATCTTAAAATTAATCGATTCATTTTTCGAACGTGGTTTGAATCCTAACCCCTCTTTATTTAGAGTATATTTTTGAACACATAACATTTGTTCAAATTTATCGTTGCCGCACGAAAATTTCTTTGTCAAAATTTTTAGTTCATCTTGAACTTTTAAAAGATCATTCTTCAAAATATTCTCATTTTCAATGCACTTTGAATGATCGATTTCAACAAATTTTCCCTTCTCGATAATTTTAGAATTTTCAATTTCCAAGGATTTAATTTTAGACTTAAGGGATTTAATTTCCGATAAAGCATTTTGGAAATCCGTATGTAATAGCTCAAATGCATCAAATAATTCATCACGGGAGGATGTACTTACTTGACTTTCGACGTCACTGTCGTCGAACGAACTCCGGGCCATGAGAGCGAGATTATTTTGATTGATGAAATCATCGTCTTCGTCTTCATCGCTCCATGTTGCTACGAGAACCTCCTTCTTGGGTTTGACACGGCAATTTTTAGCAAAGTGGCCTGGTTTACCACATAATCGACAAGAGTTGTCTAATTTCTTAGATTCGCCCGAGATGTCTTTCTTTCTACGGTTTAATAAGGTTTGAAACTTATTAATGTTTTTGGCATAATATGCCGCTTCTTCATCGCTTTCCTCCACCGGGATTTCTTCTTTCTTCCTCGATATTTTAGCCTTCATGGCTAATGATCGTTCCTTCGGCTTTGGCTTGACACTTCGTGATTTTAATACAATCTCATAATTAATTAGCGAACCAACGAGGGCGCTAAAATCAAGTGTGTTGAGATCTTTAGATTCCATAATCGCGGTCACGGTGCCGTCCCATTCGCTAGGTAGTGATCGTAAAATTGTCTTAACTTTTTCACTACTAGATAATGGTTTTCCGAATGACGCAAGTCCATTTGTGATGACCGAGAATCGGTCGAGCATATTGGTGATGGACTCGTCACCTTTCATCATGAATAACTCGTAGTCATGGAGAAGCATATTGATTTTCGTCTCCTTGACTTGAGTCGTCCCTTCGTGTGTGATTTCTAGAATTTTCCATATTTCTTTCGAACTCTCACACGATGAGATTCGATTGACCTCTTCCGGATTTAAGGCACAAAATAAAAGTTGGGTGGCCTTACAATTTAGGTGGTCATTTTTCCAATCGGCATCGTCGTATTCTTCGAAAGATTTGAGCGTACCGTCGGATTTGATGGGAACTTTCGGGCCAAGGCAAATAATCTTCCAAATCTCAATGTCGTATGCTCGGATGAATATCGACATCTTCTTCTTCCACGTCAAATAATTTGAGCCATCAAAGAATGGTGGTCGGTTGAGAGCAAGGCCTTCGACTGGAGAGAATTGAAACGCCATTGGATCTTTTTCTCCTCGGATGTTAAGCCGCGTATTGGAGTACCGCTCTGATACCAAATGTTGGGTACCGATTCGGATATTGCGCCGTTTGCGGAAGCGTAAATAAAAAGTGCGGAAAATAAAGGACACGAGGATTTATAGAGGTTCGGCTATAAACGAGCATACGTCCTCTCTTTATCTTTTTCAATAGGTTAAAGATAGCAACCTCTATGCCTCTCTTCTATCGGTCGAGGTATAACCGTTTACAATCACGTCTTCTATTGGTCCGTGATAAACCACTCGTACTTGTCTTTGCATCGGTCCAAGTTAAACCGTTTTCCTTTTCTATCGGACAAGGAATCAACCGCTCTAGCTTTCTATGGGTACTAGATAAACCTCACTTAGATATCGATTGCGATTCTACTAATGCCGGATCCTTGATCCTAATAACACTGAATCCAATCGTATCTTTTCTTTTACCACTCGTGTATGTTTTCGTGAATTCTCACTCAAACACTTACAATTAAGCTCAATATCAACAACAAGAATGTGTGTAATAATATCACAAGTATAGACAATTTGCTCAAGGTTGTTGTACTCAATCAATACCATAGACATGGTATTTATAGGTTCCATCATCAAACTAGCCGTTAGCTGCTGCACACTGCATTACGTACGCTATCACATTCATATTACGTACGTAAGCTTCATTACGTACGTTAACCTCCCGAGGTTACGTACGTTAGCCTAGTCCAGTTTCAGTCCAGTGAGTTTCGTCATTTTGAGTTACGTACGTTAGCCTTTCCTTTGTTACGTACGTTAACATTACGTCACTGCTGACGTCATATATCCGTTGGATGCTTTGCTGACTTTGACTCCTCTAACGTTCACTTGGTTTGAACTACATTACGTACGTTATATTACTTCCATTACGTACGTAAGGCTGCTGAATTTACGTACGTTAATCATGCTGAGTTACGTACGTTAGCTTTGTGATTTTCCAGCTTTTTTCACTTCGTTTCCTTCGATGCTTGGCTTCGTCTCTGTGTTGTTTTGTTTTGCTTATCAACATTAATCATCAAAACACTTTTAATTAATGTATGGAACAAAATGTTCCAACAATCTCCCCCTTTTTGATGATTACAAAACAACAATACGCCAATGGGATTTTCTGTAAATACAAATATATGTATATCTTCTGAGACCAAAGTTTTCGACTTTGTCCGTTTTGTTAGAATCTTCTCCCATTTCTTTTTCGACTCCTTCTATTCTTTTCTCCATTTTTAAATTTTCATCGTCTTTTCGACGTCTCCGCATTTTTCTTTTTCTGTCATTTTTTCGACTTCTCCTTTTCATTTTTCAACTCCTTCGTTTCTCCCCCTTTTAGGGTAAATCCCATTTTTCTTATTTTCCTCCTTTCTCTCCCCCTTTTTGTTTTCATCAAAAAGTAAAAAAAATAGCAATTGAATTTAATGATACCAAAATATAAAATATGCATGATACAATTTATGAATAAATGCATAAAGGGTAAAAAACTCCCCCTGAAAATATTATCTCACCTTAAAAAAAATACTCCCCCTGAGTAAAATACAAAAATCAATTTTTGGGGATCCAACCTATAGTTGGTTTTTGTTTAGAAACGTAGACGATATTTGAAATGATTGTTCCTTTAGGAACCCAAATTTTCTTAATTTTTATCGTCCGCTTCGGGCTTTTGCAACTTGAAATATGATGCCCGATTTTTAAACACTTTTCGCAATGGGGTATCTTAAAATTAACGGATTCATTTTTCGAACGTGGTTTGAATCCTAACCCCTCTTTATTTAGAGTATATTTTTGAACACATAACATTTGTTCAAATTTATCGTTGCCGCACGAAAATTTCTTTGTCAAAATTTTTAGTTCATCTTGAACTTTTAAAAGATCATTCTTCAAAATATTCTCATTTTCAATGCACTTTGAATGATCGATTTCAACAAATTTTCCCTTCTCGATAATTTTAGAATTTTCAATTTCCAAGGATTTAATTTTAGACTAAAGGGATTTAATTTCCGATAAAGCATTTTGGAAATCCGTATGTAATAGCTCAAATGCATCAAATAATTCATCACGGGAGGATGTACTTACTTGACTTTCGACGTCACTGTCGTCGAACGAACTCCGGGCCATGAGAGCGAGATTATTTTGATTGATGAAACCATCGTCTTCGTCTTCATCGCTCCATGTTGCTATGAGAACCTCCTTCTTGGGTTTGACACGGCAATTTTTAGCAAAGTGGCCTGGTTTACCACATAATCGACAAGAGTTGTCTAATTTCTTAGATTCGCCCGAGATGTCTTTCTTTCTACGGTTTAATAAGGTTTGAAACTTATTAATGTTTTTGGCATAATATGCCGCTTCTTCATCGCTTTCCTCCACCGGGATTTCTTCTTTCTTCCTCGATATTTTAGCCTTCATGGCTAATGATCGTTCCTTCGGCTTTGGCTTGACACTTCGTGATTTTAATACAATCTCATAATTAATTAGCGAACCAACGAGGGCGCTAAAATCAAGTGTGTTGAGATCTTTAGATTCCATAATCGCGGTCACGGTGCCGTCCCATTCGCTAGGTAGTGATCGTAAAATTTTCTTAACTTTTTCACTACTAGATAATGGTTTTCCGAATGACGCAAGTCCATTTGTGATGACCGAGAATCGGTCGAGCATATTGGTGATGGACTCGTCACCTTTCATCATGAATAACTCGTAGTCATGGAGAAGCATATTGATTTTCGTCTCCTTGACTTGAGTCGTCCCTTCGTGTGTGATTTCTAGAATTTTCCATATTTCTTTCGCACTCTCACACGATGAGATTCGATTGACCTCTTCCGGATTTAAGGCACAAAATAAAAGTTGGGTGGCCTTACAATTTAGGTGGTCATTTTTCCAATCGGCATCGTCGTATTCTTCGAAAGATTTGAGCGTACCGTCGGATTTGATGGGAACTTTCGGGCCAAGGCAAATAATCTTCCAAATCTCAATGTCGTATGCTCGGATGAATATCGACATCTTCTTCTTCCACGTCAAATAATTTGAGCCATCAAAGAATGGTGGTCGGTTGAGAGCAAGGCCTTCGACTGGAGAGAATTGAAACGCCATTGGATCTTTTTCTCCTCGGATGTTAAGCCGCGTATTGGAGTACCGCTCTGATACCAAATGTTGGGTACCGATTCGGATATTGCGCCGTTTGCGGAAGCGTAAATAAAAAGTGCGGAAAATAAAGGACACGAGGATTTATAGAGGTTCGGCTATAAACGAGCCTACGTCCTCTCTTTATCTTTTTCAATAGGTTAAAGATAGCAACCTCTATGCCTCTCTTCTATCGGTCGAGGTATAACCGTTTACAATCACGTCTTCTATTGGTCCGTGATAAACCACTCGTACTTGTCTTTGCGTCGGTCCAAGTTAAACCGTTTTCCTTTTCTATCGGACAAGGAATCAACCGCTCTAGCTTTCTATGGGTACTAGATAAACCTCACTTAGATATCGATTGCGATTCTAATAATGCCGGATCCTTGATCCTAATAACACCGAATCCAATCGTATCTTTTCTTTTACCACTCGTGTATGTTTTCGTGAATTCTCACTCAAACACTTACAATTAAGCTCAATATCAACAACAAGAATGTGTGTAATAATATCACAAGTATAGACAATTTGCTCAAGGTTGTTGTACTCAATCAATACCATAGACATGGTATTTATAGGTTCCATCATCAAACTAGCCGTTAGCTGCTGCACACTGCATTACGTACGCTATCACATTCATATTACATACGTAAGCTTCATTACGTACGTTAACCTCCCGAGGTTACGTACGTTAGCCTAGTCCAGTTTCAGTCCAGTGAGTTTCGTCATTTTGAGTTACGTACGTTAGCCTTTCCTTTGTTACGTACGTTAACATTACGTCACTGCTGACGTCATATATCCGTTGGATGCTTTGCTGACTTTGACTCCTCTAACGTTCACTTGGTTTGAACTACATTACATACGTTATATTACTTCCATTACGTATGTAAGGCTGCTGAATTTACGTATGTTAATCATGCTGAGTTACGTACGTTAGCTTTGTGATTTTCCAGCTTTTTTCACTTCGTTTCCTTCGATGCTTGGCTTCGTCTCTGTGTTGTTTTGTTTTGCTTATCAACATTAATCATCAAAACACTTTTAATTAATGTATGGAACAAAATGTTCCAACACGCACGCTACGCTCGGCGTAGCGTGCGCTATCTGCCGATCCTTCCCGAGTCCAGAACCCCAGAAATGTAATACCCCGATTTTTTGGATATATTTTTTCATTTATATGTTGGATATCGTTGATGGATATTTATGCTTGAGAACGTTGTGAACGTTTGATAATGTTATTGAATGCGTATATGTATTCATTGTGCCGTATGTTCGATTGGTATGTCGAGATATTGGTTGAGGATAGCTGAATATGGCTAGGCACAGCAACGATAGCGCACGCTATAAGTGTTTCATTAGCGCACGCTACTGAGTACAGGTAGCGCACGCTACGAAGTATTGATAGCGTACGCTAAGAGGTTCGGTTACGTACGCTAAGGAGGACCCCTAACGTACGTAACGACTTGCTGGGTTAGTTCCGGAAGGTGGCCTACAGGTAGGCCCAGGTTGATTTTTATATTCAGTTAGCGCACGCTAACGCATGTTGGTTAGCGCACGCTAACATCAGATCGCCAATAATGGAATCTTAGCTTTCGGCGGGTGGACCCGGCCATGTTCGACGCGTGTCCAGATAAGGTCAGCGAGTGTTTGTCGTGTAGATCTAGCGCACGCTAAAACCGTATGATTAGCGCACGCTAATTCCAGATCAGGCAGAGGGAATCTTATCCTTGTCAGATGCTGTCGGCATGTGGGGGCACGAGGGGTAGGTGAACACTGTAGTAAGTCAACTTCTGATAGCGCATGCTAATGTCAAGGATTTGCGTACGCTAGGCAGGATGTTTTACGTACGTTAATGCATGGGCATTACGTACGTAAGCTAGTTTACGAAGCAAGGCAGTAGCCTCTGGACTGCGATAGCGCACGCTAACAAAGTCAGGTAGCGCACGCTAAGGCTGTAGCGCACGCTAAACATGAGATGTTAGCGCACGCTAATAATGAATATTATAAAAGGGGATAGACGGGTATTGTGAGGCATTTCGTTCATTCTTCTTCCTTCAGTCGGGAGAGAGAGAGTTGGGAGTTATTTGGGATTCCCAAACACTGTATAATGATAATCTTTAACAACATTAGATTGAGAGCTTGGATTCAAGCCTTGTTCTTCAAGTTGTTCATGATTCTTTGGATGGAGTTCTAGTGTTCTTCTTTTTGGTTCGTCTAAACCGGGTAATCTTCGTATTCCTTTGTTAATGGTTCGTTTTTCTTGGATGATTACATGTGAGGAACATGTTGGATAATCATATAACGATGTTATATGGGATTTTATGGATTTTGATAAGAACTTCGAATGTTCCTTCATATTATTAAAGATGATGATTCGTTTAAACCGTTTTGAGATGGATTTCTAGATCATAATACGAGGTTGAATTCCAGATTGTGCATGTTATGATCCTTGTTACCGAGTTGGTCCGATTATTGACATGATTATTGTTCTAGGGTGATTAATCAATAGATATAACTGTTGTGCTTCGTTGGAAGGCCGTAGATTCCGTCCAGTCGGGGCTGAAGAGCTCGTAGACGAGGGCGATGAGTTCGGTGTTGGTTTTGTCATGTTGGTATCCAGGCAAGTGTTTACTTGTTCGGTTGTAATGTTTTGATGAGTAATTCCATTTACATTTCATAAGTATTTTATGTTGTATTGCATATTGACGAATGTTCAGTGATGTTCTAAAAGGATTAGAATGCACAGTTGATGGTTGTTGAGATACTTGGACAATCTTGGGAAGATTGTAGTATTCGGATATTGTTGATGTCATTTTTGATATTCTTGGTCTATGGTATGCATATGGGAAGGACGTCCGGATAGAGGTATATTTTATGGTAATCGTACATAGAGGATTATGTACGAGAAAGTATTCGGTATTGAGGTATTATATGGTATTGTTGTGATACTGGGATTTTTATGGTATTATCGTGACATTGGGATTTTGACGAGAATCGTTGGATTACCGGAAGTGGTAAGGTCGTCGTTGAGGTTATTATTCTCATGATGCATGGCATGTGAATATTTATGTTTATGTACTTGTGGTTATTTGTCGGGCATTATTGCTGACCCCGTTGTGGGACTTGTTTTTCAGGTATTGAGGACTTTGATGGTAGCGGTCGTGAGGCGAGGATTCCGGACGATACTGGCTATGGCATATTGTTAGGGAATCGTGTATTTTGTTTGTGTATATCATTATTGATGTATATGTATCTTGGACTGTATTTCTATCCGCTGCGTGAGTCCCTTCAAATGGCTTTCGGCATTATGCCAACTGAGTTTGATTTCGAAAACCGATTCCATTAACCGAGTTTTTTGGCCTTGATCGTTTTGACGGTAGTTGGTGTTTTCAAATGATTTTGTGAGTTTTGGAAAATACTACCGTCATCGGCCTTTTTGGCGTTTTTGTAAATAATTTTTAGCCTGGTGGGTTCCGGCGCGGGGCCCACGGCGTGTAATACTCCCGTAAGGTTTTTGGGGTGTTACAAATATGGTATCAGAGCCCAAGGTTTTGTGATAACCGGGCATGTGTGTTATGTGGCTCTACCAGTGTGGTAGTTGCGTGATTTTTGTGTAGCTGGATTTCTGGCTATTTTGAACTGTATTGTTTTGGTTCTGTGTGATTTTTGAGTACTGTCGTGGTGATGTGTGGGTTTGGGGATTGTTGGTGTTCCCGAGACCGACGAGGCAGGGAGTGAACGCCGGTGCCGTGGTCATGTGCAATGTGCGGCTCCAATCGGGAAGTGAACGCCGGTGCAAGGCACGTGCAATGTGCGGCTTTCGATGTGGAGTGGAACGCCGGTGATACGTGCATGTGACAAGGAGCGGCTCATGCGCTTTAGGTGAGGAGACACAACGTCACAGATCCCACAAAACTCGACAGTGCTCTAAACTTGTTGTGGTCTTGGCGGAGACCAATCGTTTTCAAATTGTGATTATTCCTGTTTTGGCATTCTTGTTGTGTCGAGATTTTTGAAATGGTGTCATATGCTAGTATCACGGGAGATCTTCGTCTTCACTGACCTGTAAGTATGTTGTTCGGATTATTCGATAATTCTTGGTTATCTTGGTGATTTTGGATTTATATGTTGTTGGCGATAGGTTGCATGTTTCGAGGACGAAACTTATTTTTTAAGGGGGGTAGAGTGTAATACCCCGATTTTTCGGATATATTTTTTCATTTACATGTTGGATATCGTTGATGATATTTATGCTTCAGAACGTTGTGAACGTTTGATAATGTTATTGAATGCGTATATGTATTCATTGTGCCGTATGTTCGATTGGTATGTCGAGATATTGGTTGAGGATAGCTGAATATGGCTAGCACAGCAACGATAGCGCATGCTATAAGTGTTTCATTAGCGCATGCTACTGAGTACAGGTAGCGCACGCTATGAAGTATTGATAGCGTACGCTAAGAGGTTCGGTTACGTACGCTAAGGAGGACCCCTAACGTACGTAACGACTTGCTGGGTTAGTTCCGGAAGGTGGCCTACAGGTAGGCCCAGGTTGATTTTTATATTCAGTTAGCGCACGCTAACGCATGTTGGTTAGCGCACGCTAACATCAGATCGCCAATAATGGAATCTTAGCTTTCGGCGGGTGGACCCGGCCATGTTCGACGCGTGTCTAGATAAGGCCAGCGAGTGTTTGTCGTGTAGAGCTAGCGCACGCTAAAACCGTATGATTAGCGCACGCTAATTCCAAATCAGGCAGAGGGAATCTTATCCTTGTCAGATGCTGTCGGCATGTGGGGGCACGAGGGGTAGGTGAACACTGTAGTAAGTCAACTTCGGATAGCGCACGCTAATGTCAAGGATTTGCATACGCTAGGCAGGATGTTTTACGTACGTTAATGCATGGGCATTACGTACATAAGCTAGTTTACGAAGCAAGGCAGTAGCCTCTGGACTGCGATAGCGCACGCTAACAAAGTCAGTTAGCGCACGCTAAGGCTGTAGCGCACGCTAAACATGAGATGTTAGCGCACGCTAATAATGAATATTATAAAAGGGGATAGACGGGTATTGTGAGGCATTTCGTTCATTCTTCTTCCTTCAGTCGGGAGAGAGAGAGTTGGGAGTTATTTGGGATTCCCAAACACTGTATAATGATAATCTTTAACAACATTAGATTGAGAGCTTGGATTCAAGCCTTGTTCTTCAAGTTGTTCATGATTCTTTGGATGGAGTTCTAGTGTTCTTCTTTTTGGTTCGTCTAAACCGGGTAATCTTCGTATTCCTTTGTTAATGGTTCGTTTTTCTTGGATGATTACATGTGAGGAACATGTTGGATAATCATATAACGATGTTATATGGGATTTTATGGATTTTGATAAGAACTTCGAATGTTCCTTCATATTATTAAAGATGATGATTCGTTTAAACCGTTTTGAGATGGATTTCTAGATCATAATACGAGGTTGAATTCCAGATTGTGCATGTTATGATCCTTGTTACCGAGTTGGTCCGATTATTGACATGATTATTGTTCTAGGGTGATTAATCAATAGATATAACTGTTGTGCTTCGTTGGAAGGCCGTAGATTCCGTCCAGTCGGGGCTGAAGAGCTCGTAGACGAGGGCGATGAGTTCGGTGTTGGTTTTGTCATGTTGGTATCCAGGCAAGTGTTTACTTGTTCGGTTGTAATATTTTGATGAGTAATTCCATTTACATTTCATAAGTATTTTATGTTGTATTGCATATTGACGAATGTTCAGTGATGTTCTAAAAGGATTAGAATGCACAGTTGATGGTTGTTGAGATACTTGGACAATCTTGGGAAGATTGTAGTATTCGGATATTGTTGATGTCATTTTTGATATTCTTGGTCTATGGTATGCATATGGGAAGGACGTCCGGATAGAGGTATATTTTATGGTAATCGTACATAGAGGATTATGTACGAGAAAGTATTCGGTATTGAGGTATTATATGGTATTGTTGTGATACTGGGATTTTTATGGTATTATCGTGATATTGGGATTTTGACGAGAATCGTTGGATTACCGGAAGTGGTAAGGTCATCGTTGAGGTTATTATTCTCATGATGCATGGCATGTGAATATTTATGTTTATGTACTTGTGGTTATTTGTCGGTCATTATTGCTGACCCCATTGTGGGACTTGTTTTTCAGGTATTGAGGACTTTGATGGTAGCGGTCGTGAGGCGAGGATTCCGGACGATACTGGCTATGGCATATTGTTGGGGAATCGTGTATTTTGTTTGTGTATATCATTATTGATGTATATGTATCTTGGACTGTATTTCTATCCGCTGCGTGAGTCCCTTCAAATGGCTTTCGGCTTTATGCCAACTGAGTTTGATTTCGAAAACCGATTCCCTTAACCGAGTTTTTTGGCCTTGATCGTTTTGACGGTAGTTGGTGTTTTCAAATGATTTTGTGAGTTTTGGAAAATACTACCGTCATCGGCCTTTTTGGCATTTTTGTAAATAATTTTTAGCCTGGTGGGTTCCGGCGCGGGGCCCACGGTGTGTAATACTCCCGTAAGGTTTTTGGGGTGTTACAAGAAACCCCATTGTCCGGTCCGATAGCGTGCGTTGGTCGACCAAGCTAGCGCACGCAGACTTCCGGCCGTAGCGTACGCTACGCCGGTTCCTGCCGCGTCAGCCCGGCCAGTGCCCGCAACCGTCCGCCCAGGACCCGCCACCGTCCGGCCAGCTGCTCAGCCGACATGGCCCGACGACTCGATTTCCGAAAACTTACGGAACGAACACGACGAAAAGTTCGCAGACAACATCAACGACCCGAAATGAAAACATAATACCATAATTAATCATACGCGACCAAGAAACGGGTCGAGACAACAATTACAGATACGGATACCCGTAACTTTGGGTAAATTACAAAATGGCCCAAAACGCCCGAAAATCACGATACGTGATCGAATAACCAAACTGAAGTTCACAACACGTATAACAAAGTTAAACGAACTTACGGGAAACTCGAAACAGCAGTTTCGACCGAGATTCGCAAGAATCGAACTCAAGTGCGGAAAAGTCGCTAAAAAGCACAAAACTCAACAAAACGACACCGAAACGAACTCGGATGTCAAAAAGTGTAGAATTAATCATTCTCAGAATAATGAAACGGTCATGAGAGAGTCCTCAAAACGGACTTCCGCCGAAAAAAGAAATTACCGGAAATCGAAAATTACGGGTTTTACAATTATTAGTTGAATCAAGAGAAAGAATTGATCCTCACTCCCTTAGTAGATAAAGGAGAAAGAAGCAATAAACTCTCTGAACAACATATGCTATACCACACTTACACTAATCACTCAAGAACACAAATGTGTTCTTCACACAAAAAGAAAAGTTTACAAAAAGTGAAGAATTATAAGATGAATGATGAATGATGAAGGATCTAAGGGGTCTATTTATACACCTAAAGTCATCTAATAGCTCTAAAACTCCAGCATTATTACATTAGATCGGATCAA
Organism: Orobanche coerulescens; assembly: GCA_033398695.1. Taxonomy (NCBI): domain Eukaryota; kingdom Viridiplantae; phylum Streptophyta; class Magnoliopsida; order Lamiales; family Orobanchaceae; genus Orobanche; species Orobanche coerulescens. The sequence goes on along the minus strand of CM065816.1, from coordinate 70,813,644 downwards.
TGCCAGCCTTCCCCTCAATAATACACAAAAAGTATAAAAAATTAGACAAATCTTCACAATCACAAGAGTTACTAGTAACATTAAGGAGTTATGGCCGTAACTTGGATGACTTACGGCCGTAACATCCGGAGTTACGGCCGTAACTTGGCTTCGTCAATTTGCTCACTGGTTGTTTTGAGAGTTACGTTTTCAGCCCAGAATTTCTCAGACTTTGCGTTTTTGCCCCAAATCTTCTTCGGATGATAACTTTTGATATATAACTCTGATTTTGAATCCGGAAAGACTGCCGAAATCGTCTCAGAAAGCCCTACAACATGAATATATCAAAATTCAACAAAGAGAATATTTAATAAACATGTTATTTCTTGAGTAAATCAGTTATTCAATCCGATTAAGACTAGATTTACATCATCATCCGATAGAAATAAAATTATTAAAAACTAATTAATTAAAAGTAAAAAACGAGTAGACTAGATCAATTATGGGTAAAATTTATCGATACAAACCATGGATAAGTGTATAAAACTGACACTTATCACACCCCCAAACTTGAATTCTTGCTAGTCCCGAGCAAGACTCTATATTATTCACGCTCAAAAAAAAATAAAAAAAAAACAAAAATAAGAAAATAATACACACATAAATTAAAATATAAAAAGAGAAAAGGAGATCAAAATGCCATTAATACACAACAACCAGCTTTATACAGTAAATAGAAATGAATCAAGATTCGAAATAAATCTACTAATGATTTTGAAGTTAAAACACGGTTTTATTTTGTAATTCCAAAATGCAAGGTTTTCCCCCCAAAAAGGCTGATTATTTCTTTCCCAATCGTGATACACACGACTCCCTTTAATGGTTGCTCTCGATCACTCGTTTATTTTTCGACTCAATATGAAGAAGAATTTCATTGGCATCATCAAATATTGTGATTTTTCACGAAATTGAGTATATTGAAATTCAGCCGCTAATTAATTCAGATCTGCTCATAAACTACATCCTTTTTAGTGATAGCTTTCACACCATTATTTGCTAACGTGTAGCTCTTTTCACTAACACAATTTCTATCTTTTTTTTTTTAAAAAAAGGTGATAGCTTTCACACTGTTATTTGCTAACGTGTAGCTCTTTTCACCAATTTTTTTGTGAGACGGCAGCTACGCACCAACAATGGTTAGTCCTTTATTTTTCGCAAAATTTTAAGACCCCCAAAATTAGGCAGCTGTTGCTGCTCAACACTTCTCCTTTTCGTCATTTTTTTTAGGTGATAGCTTTCACACCGTTATTTGCTAACATGTAGCTCTTTTCACCAATGACTCATTTTTTAGGGAATAGATTTTTTTGCAGAAAATCATTTATTAGTTAAGCATGAAAAATCAAAAACTCCACAAATTAAGTAAATTTCAGTTCTATTTTTCATCAACCGACTGATTCTTCTTTTCTCAAGGTAACGAATGACTCGATTTTATATGATAACTACAAGGCTTGGAAAGAGAGATTAAGGCTCAAAAATTTTGGAATATACAATTTTTTTACCGGTTAAAACGATTTTAGAAGCTTGTATATAGCTAACTTATTGGTGTTATGGCCAGATCTAAAAATCTCATAAATCAAAATACTATATATATATATATATATATACTAAAAAAATTTAAGGCAAATAACGAAAATAGTCAAAACACACCAAAATACTAACACACCAAAACATACCACCCCCAAACTTGAAAATAAAATTGTCCTTAGATTTTTTTTTTAAAAAAAATAAAATACAAAGCAATGCAGAAAAGCAGAATACTCCCTGTTAAGAAAGTTGATGCTTGAGCTAACGCCTTTTAGAATCTGCAAGAGAATAAATATACGAGGCACACAATAAAAGAAAATAAAATATACTCGGAAGTATAACACAATTTTTAAGATGCGCATCAAGAAAGTCCGAAGAGTCGCCTTACGCTGCCATCAACGCTTTTATAAAAAACACACAGTAAAAATTACAGCAATAAAATAACAATACATAAATCGCGAATAGATGCGCGTCAAGAGATCAAGAAGAAACTCCTTAAGCTGCCACCATTTAGCACGATTATTACACACGACAGAAAGTAAAAATACAAGAGGTCCGACATGGGTTATCAAAGGGAGAGGAATGAATCCACTTTTCATTTTCTCACGGTAAAATCTTCCATCCAGACAATTTTAGCTAGAGCTGGATCTGGTTGAGGAACATATTCATTGAGTTTTTTGATTAGTTCTTCTGGTGTTGTTGCAACGACTATGATTCGTTTAGCACGCTCGGAAATAAAACCCTTTTCAGCAGAGTAGTTGATGAAAGATAGTAAACCATCAAAGAAACCATTGACATTAAGTAGACCTATTGGTTTTTTGATGAACATTTAGCTGGGCTCTGGTAACCACATGAAAAAGTTCCTCAAGAGTGCCAAAACCACCGGGAAGGGTGATAAAGGCGCCAGAATTATTTATCATGTGTGTTATGCGATCTTGCATATTTACAGATCTAAACTCATCTCCAATAGTTGACCCGGTGATTTTACTTTCAGCCAGAGGTTTTGGAATTATTCCCAACACTCTTACTCCTTCCATATAGGCAGAAGCAGCAGCTCGTCCCATTAATCCTAGACTTCCTCCTCCGTAAACTATATGAATGCATTTTTCTCCTAAGGTACGACCCAAGTTGTGGGCTGCTTCAGTAAAGCATGCCTCTTTTCCATAACTAGCTCCACCAAAAATGCAGACTGTGCTAAATTTTTTTGTTGAAGATGATGACTCCATTTTTGAAAAGAAATTTTTAGAGAGAAAAAGAGAAAAGTGCAAGTTTGAGGGATAAATAAAAGAAACAATCACAAAGTTTATTTATAGAAGAAAAATGAGGAAAAATTGCTAAACAAGTTTGTGATTGCGTTGATTGCGCTTGAACTACTCAATAGAATAATAAATGCATTTATCGCGTATCACATTTTTTATTCAGAAAATCTCACCACACGACAAAAATAAAATACTTACGCGTATGTACAGTAGTTGTGATTGTGGCTCACATCTTCCTCTAATTTTACGTTCAGAAACGGCCTAAACGCCTTCTATGAGTCGGGGAGAAGCTTCCCATCCAATTTTCTTACAAATTGGCAAACAGGGTCTTTTAACGTCAGATTCCCAAGACGTTGTTCATATTCTGGTTTGAATTTATTCCACAAACATCGAATTCCGTAATGTACGAGTCCACTAGGATGCGTGTCAAGAGAAATTTCGATATCATCTAAATTCTCTTTATTCAGACCATCCTTAATGAATTGAATTTTATCTTCTCTGTTTGTAGATGGAATTCCCAAAGATCGACATTTTAAATTACAGTTCCATCTAGCACATTTATAACAAACGGCTATCATCTTTGCTCGTCGATTCTTGGCATATGAACTTTTTCCTAGCCCTGGTAAAAATTTAGTCGGTGTTTCTGTGAATTCACCTTCTATTCTTACTTTGGCTTCAATTATGAATCTTATGTCCAAAGGTATGCTTTTATTCATAAGCAACCTCATCCTTTCAAGTCTTGTCTTATAAATCTTTAAAATGACATTTTTGCTTAGAAAGGGAAATCTTTTTTCGATTTTAAACAAAGTTTCTTCCATGATAAAAATAAAAAAATAAAAAGACAATGAAAATAATTGAAGAAAATATCTACAAATATCAATTGTTGTGGAAAACTCAAAAATCCGACTTTAATAGTCACGGAGTACCGTTATCCGCCACTTGACCGGACAAACACAATTGAGTACTAAGTTACAATGTCGAGAAATTTGTACCTATAAAAATAATTTACAATGTAAGATTTCAAATATAACTTATACTTCCCCGGCAACGGCGCCAAAAACTTGACACGTTCTTAGTGTAACTATCGCAAGTACACGATATCGTATCAAGTAGAAAGTGGACTTTTTGAGTCCGGTTTATCGATCCCACAAGGAAGTTTTGGTTATAATTTGAATTATACACTATTAGTCTATTTTTATAGATACTAAGATGAGTGAAACACACAATTAAAGAGTTTGGTTTAATAATTGCAAAGTAAATGCAATAATAGTTCTAATATTTTAAGGAAATAAAAAGATTGCAATAATAATAGATTAATTAACAATAAAATGAAATAGTTGGGATTATAAACTTAGTTCGTCATTAGTTATAGAAGATGTATAGGAGATCATAAGATGAATTTACTTATTATGTTGTGTAGATTCGATTTTCCTTAAAAAGACGGTTTCTCTTTCGAACTATAAAACGTCCCTTACATATTGAATCTATCCACTATATTTCTATGTTGATTGGCTTCAATACATAGCATTAGGATTTATGAAAATAACTCAAAGAATCATCTAAGGTATAGAGGTATATTTCTATCCCCTAGAACAACTTAGAGTGAAGATCATTTGATCTAATCAAACATATTTTCTTTCGAACCATATGAAGACCATAAATATCGTCATTTATTGGCCAAATAAATAAAGATTGTTAAAACAATGAAAATCACACACAGTAATAAGTAATTCACAATAGATCTTTATACAAACTTAAATAACATGACTAACCTTGTTTATAATCCCAACTAAAGGTAACTTAGCCCATGAAGGGTTTAATATACATAATACAAGCTTTGGTGGTCATTATTAGTTGAATTAAGAGAAAGAATTGATCCTCACTCACTTAGTAGATAAAGGAGAAAGAAGCAATAAACTCTATGAACAACATATGCTATACCACACTTACACTAATCACTCAAGAACACAAATGTGTTCTTCACACAAAAAGAAAAGTTTACAAAAAGTGAAGAATTATAAGATGAATGATGAATGATGAAGGAACTAAGGGGTCTATTTATACACCTAAAGTCATCTAATAGCTCTAAAACTCCAACATTATTACATTAGATCGGATCAATGCCAGCCATCCCCTCAATAATACACAAAAAGTATAAAAAATTAGACAAATCATCACAATCTGTCAAGAGTTATGGCCGTAACATTAAGGAGTTACGGCCGTAACTTGGATGACTTACGGCCGTAACATCCAGTAGTTACGGCCGTAACTTGGCTTCGTCAATTTGCTCACTGGTTGCTCTGAGAGTTACGTTTTCAGCCCAGTATTTCTCAGACTTTGCGTTTTTGCCCCAAATCTTCTTCGGATGATAACTTTTGATATATAACTCTGATTTTGAATCCGGAAAGACTGCCGAAATCGTCCCAGAAAGCCCTACAACATGAATATATCAAAATTCAACAAAGATGAATATTTAATAAACATGTTATTTCTTGAGTAAATCAGTTATTCAATCCGATTAAGACTAGATTTACATCATCATCCGATAAAAATAAAATTATTAAAAACTAATTAATTAAAAGTAAAAAACGAGTAGACTAGCTCAATTATGGGTAAAATTTATCGATACAAACCATGGATAAGTGTATAAAACTGACACTTATCACACCCCCAAACTTGAATTCTTGCTAGTCCCGAGCAAGACTCTATATTATTCATGCTCCAAAAAAAATAAAAATAAAACAAAAACAAGAAAAATAATACACACATAAATTAAAATATAAAAAGAGAAAAGGAGATCAAAATGCCATTAATACACAACAACCAGCTTTATACAGTAAATAGAAATGAATCAAGATTCGAAATAAATCTACTAATGATTTTGAAGTTAAAACACGGTTTTATTTTGTAATTCCAAAATGCAAGGTTTTCCCCCCAAAAAGGCTGATTATTTCTTTCCCAATCGTGATACACACGACTCCCTTTAATGGTTGCTCTCGATCACTCGTTTATTTTTCGACTCAATATGAGGAAGAATTTCATTGGCATCATCAAATATTGTGATTTTTCACGAAATTGAGTGTATTGAAATTCAGCCGCTAATTAATTCAGATCTGCTCATAAACTACATCCTTTTTAGTGATAGCTTTCACACCATTATTTGCTAACGTGTAGCTCTTTTCACTAACACAATTTCTATCTTTTTTGTTTTAAAAAGGTGATAGCTTTCACACCGTTATTTGCTAACGTGTAGCTCTTTTCACCAATTTTTCTGTGAGACGGCAGCTACGCACCAACAATGGTTAGTCCTTTATTTTTCGCAAAATTTTAAGACCTCCAAAATTAGGCAGCTGTTGCTGCTCAACACTTCTCCTTTTCGTTATTTTTTTAGGTCATAGCTTTCACACCGTTATTTGCTAACATGTAGCTTTTTTCACCAATGACTCATTTTTTAGGGAATAAATTTTTTTGCAGAAAATCATTTATTAGTTAAGCATGAAAAATCAAAAACTCCACATATTAAGTAAATTTCAATTCTATTTTTCATCAACCGACTGATTCTTCTTTTCTCAAGATAACGAATGACTCGATTTTATATGATAACTACAAGGCTTGGAAAGAGAGATTAAGGCTCAAAAATTTTGGAATATACAATTTTTTTTACCGGTTAAAACGATTTTAGAAGCTTGTATATAGCTAACTTATTGGTGTTATGGCCAGATCTAAAAATCTCATAAATCAAAATACTATATATATATATATATATACTAAAAAAATTTAAGGCAAATAACCAAAATAGTCAAAACACACCAAAATACTAACACACCAAAACATACCACTCCCAAACTTGAAAATAAAATTGTCCTTAGTTTTTTTTTTAAAAAATAAAATAAAAAGCAATGCAGAAAAGCAGAATACTCCCTGTTAAGAAAGTTGATGCTTGAGCTAACGCCTTTTAGAATCTGCAAGAGAATAAATATACGAGGCCCACAATAAAAGAAAATAAAATATACTCGGAAGTATAACACAATTTTTAAGATGCACATCAAGAAAGTCCGAAGAGTCGCCTTACGCTGCCATCAATGCTTTTATAAAAAACACACAGTAAAAATTACAGCAATAAAATAACAATACATAAATCGCGAATAGATACGCGTCAAGAGATCAAGAAGAAACTCCTTAGGCTGCCACCATTTAGCACGATTATTACACACGACAGAAAGTAAAAATACAAGAGGTCCGACATGGGTTATCAAAGGGAGAGCAATGAATCCACTTTTCGTTTTCTCACGGTGAAATCTTCCATCCAGACAATTTTAGCTAGAGCTGGATCTGGTTAAGGAACATATTCATTGAGTTTTTTGATTAGTTCTTCTGGTGTTGTTGCAACGACTATGATTCGTTTAGCACGCTCGGAAATAAAACCCTTTTCAATGAGTAGTACGAAAGATAGTAAACCATCAAAGAAACCATTGACATTAAGCGGACTATTGGTTTTGATGAACATTTACAGGCTCTGGTAACCACATGAAAAAGTTCCTCAAGAGTGCCAAAACCAGGAAGGGTGATAAAGGCGCGAATTATTTATCATGTGAGTTATGCGATCTTGCATATTCTGAGATCTAAACTCATCTCCAATAGTCGACCGGTGATTTTACTTTCGGCCAGAGGTTTTGGAATTATTCCCAACACTCTTACTCCTTCCATATAGGCGATGTGACTCGTCCCATTAATCCTAGACTTCCTCCTCCGTAAACTACATGAATGCATTTTTCTCCTAAGGTACGACCCAAGTTGTGGGTGCTTGATAAATCATGCCTCTTTTCCATAACTAGCTCCACCAAAAATGCAGTGTGCTAAATTTTTTGTTGAAGATGATGACTCCATTTTTGAAAAGAAATTTTTAGAGAGAAAAATAGAAAAGTGCAAGTTTGAGGGATGAATAAAAGAAACAATCACAAAGTTTATTTATAGAAGAAAAATGAGGAAAAATTGCTAAACAAGTTTGTGATTGCGTTGATTGCGCTTCAACTACTCAATAGAATAATAAATGCATTTATCGCGTATCACATTTTTATTGAAAATCTCACCACACGACAAAAATAAAAGATACTTACGCGTATGTACGGTAGTTGTGATTGTGGCTCACATCTTCCTCTCGATTTTACGTTCGAAGCGGCCTAAACGCCTTCTATGAGTCGGGGAGAAGCTTCCCATCCAATTTTATTACAAATTGGCAAACAGGGTCTTTTAACGTCAGATTCCCAAGACGTTGTTCATATTCTGGTTTGAATTTATTCCACAAACATCGAATTCCATAATGTACGAGTCCACTAGGATGCGTGTCAAGAGAAATTTCGATATCATCTAAATTCTCTTTATTCAGACCATCCTTAATGAATTGAATTTTATCTTCTCTGTTTGTAGATGGAATTCCCAAAGATCGACATTTTAAATTACAGTTCCATCTAGCACATTTATAACAAACGGCTATCATCTTTGCTCGTCGTTTCTTGGCATATGAACTTTTCCTAGCCCTGGTAAAAATCTAGTCGGTGTTTCTGTGAATTCACCTTCTATTCTTACTTTGGCTTCAATTATGAATCTTATGTCCAAAGGTATGCTTTTATTCATAAGCAACCTCATCCTTTCAAGTCTTGTCTTATAAATCTTTAAAATGACATTTTTGCTTAGAAAGGGAAATCTTTTTTCGATTTTAAACAAAGTTTCTTCCATGAAAAAAATAAATAAATAAAAAGACAATGAAAATAATTGAAGAAAATATCTACAAATATCAATTGTTGTGGAAAACTGAAAAATCCGACTTTAATAGTCACGGAGTACCGTTATCCGCCACTTGACCGGACAAACACAATTGAGTACTAAGTTACAATGTCGAGAAATTTGTACCTATAAAAATAATTTACAATGTAAGATTTCAAATATAACTTATACTTCCCAAACACGGCGCCAAAAACTTGACACGTTCTTAGTGTAACTATCGCAAGTACACGATATCGTATCAAGTAGAAAGTGGACTTTTTGAGTCCGGTTTATCGATCCCACGAGGAAGTTTTGGTTATAATTTGAATTATACACTATTAGTCTATTTTTATAGATACTAAGATGAGTGAAACACACAATTAAAGAGTTTGGTTTAATAATTGCAAAGTAAATGCAATAATAGTTCTAATATTTTAAGGAAATAAAAAGATTGCAATAATAATAGATTAATTAACAATAAAATGAAATAGTTGGGATTATAAACTTAGTTCGTCATTAGTTATAGAAGATGTATAGGAGATCATAAGATGAATTTACTTATTATGTTGTGTAGATTCGATTTTCCTTAAAAAGACGGTTTCTCTTTCGAACTATAAAACGTCCCTTACATATTGAATCAATCCACTATATTTCTATGTTGATTGGCTTCAATACATAGCATTAGGATTTATGAAAATAACTCAAAGAATCATCTAAGGTATAGAGGTATATTTCTATCCCCTAGAACAACTTAGAGTGAAGATCATTTGATCTAATCAAACATATTTTCTTTCGAACCATATGAAGACCATAAATATCGTCATTTATTGGCCAAATAAATAAAGATTGTTAAAATAATGAAAATCACACACAATAATAAGTAATTCACAATAGATCTTTATACAAACTTAAATAACATGACTAACCTTGTTTATAATCCCAACTAAAGGTAACTTAGCCCATGAAGGGTTTAATATACATAATACAAGCTTTGGTGGTCATTATTAGTTGAATTAAGAGAAAGAATTGATCCTCACTCACTTAGTAGATAAAGGAGAAAGAAGCAATAAACTCTATGAACAACATATGCTATACCACACTTACACTAATCACTCAAGAACACAAATGTGTTCGTCACACAAAAAGAAAAGTTTACAAAAAGTGAAGAATTATAAGATGAATGATGAATGATGAAGGATTTAAGGGGTCTATTTATGTAACACCCCGAGATATTCAGAGTATATTACAGCGCCGTGGACCCCCACATGGGACCCACCAGGCTACAAACAAGAAAACTCCACTCGACTAACCATCCCGGTTAGCGAGGACACACATTTAATTATAAGACATAAAAAGTTACGCCCGGAGCAACCGGCGAAATGATCATCAACCAACAATGAACAATTTAAAAGTAGTACAATACGGAGTTTGAAATGACAAACCTAAGTACTCGCGAGTACGCTCTATAAGTTTATAATTATTAGAACAACCAATTCAAAATGGACGAAGGAAAATAGAAGGACCCAAATGCACATGTCAACGACCCTGACCAACGTCCTCGTACTGTCCAGGTGCCCGCTCGTCTGGATAATCATAACCTGAAATCCATAACAAGAATTTCCCCAAAACGGGTCCCCAAGGGGTTAGCAATTATGCTAGTACAAGTAATCAAGGCAAACCAATCGCTTACACATTTCATAGTACATGCACCAATATCATTTCAAAAACCAAAACCAGACATGTCTTTTTCGGAAACAAACAGTCACAAATAATTTGCCTAGGACCGGGACGAAGCCACGAATCCCACTCGAGGCCTCTAAGGACCCTCCCGAGCTGGCCACATTCATAAAACAAACCAAGCACCACACGTCACCTAGGACCGGGACGAAGCCACGAATCCCACTTGAGGCCTCTAAGGACCCTCCCGAGCTGGCTAGCGAATCAAACTCATGAATCCAGGACGAAGCCATAGGTTCCCTCGAGGCCCCGTCGGACCCTCCCGAGGTGAGTAAAGCACACACAATATACATTACCATTTCACGTTAAGCATAAAGGTTTCCAAGAATTACTTGCCTTGAATATTTTGATGACGCAACGAACGGAAAGGATAATCACTGACGAACACTAGGAATCAACGGAACCGAACCTAACGATTCGAAGAACATAATTACAACCAACTCTAGCCGAATACGGAAATGGAATACACTCGAAAACCCGCCTACGATTCATGTATATTCGCACAAAATAACAACGAGGGCGGACCACAACCAAACCCTCTCGATTCCGCAAAACTATGAAAATATACCATGAATCTGTAGGAAAATTAATGATATCAACAAGATTAATCATATTCATCAAGAATCCATCAACAAAACGGAAAGAGTCGGACAAAAACCCCAAAATCCCCAATTATCCACAAGGGAGGGTTTCAAGAAATATTACCTTTGGAGATTCAAGTACTAAGATCCGTAGAACACGCGTTGGATTAATCGTCCGGGCTTCACTACCGAAGAAAAATGATGAAAATCAACCCCCCAATTGATTATCTTTGAAGAACTCTCCCCTCTCTCTCACTCTCTCTCGCGTCGCAGAAGAAGAAGAAAAGAATGAGCGGTGACACTCAAAGCGACACAATTATAGGGGTTGACCGCATTGTGTGCCGCACGGTGAGGTGTGCCGCGGCACGAGGCCAAAATTTACTCCCGGGGGTTCAAGGCGGTGTGCGCGGCACGGCTGCGTGTGCAGCGGCACCCGATCTGAGCGGGTTTTGGTCGCAGATGACACACGAGTGTGCCGCGGCTTGGCAGCATTGTGCGCGGCACGGATGGGTGTGCCGCGGCACACTGATGATTCGTTTGGCCAACAACTGAAGAAATTTGTGTGCCGCGGCACACACATCTTGTGCCGCGGCCCACACCCCCTTTTGGGTCCCAAAATGATAAAAATGCTCTGGAAAGAGAATAAAACAATAGGAATCAATATTTGGGAACCAATAACACGAAATGGATCCACGACAACCCCGAAACGGCGGTTCCGCACCACAATAACGAGAATACAGTTCAACGGTTGAGGGAAGGACACCTTTGAAAGGTACACGAGGGTCACTATGACCGAGAAATATACCAAAAATGAAAATACAAGGGAAAGAAAATACCGGATATTACATTCTACCCCTCTAAAAATAAGTTTCGTCCCGAAACTTAAGAAACAAACAACTCAGGGTACCTAGAACGCATGCTATCCTCGGTTTCCCAAGTTGCTTCCTCGACACCGTGTCTCGACCACTGCACTTTGACCAAAGGGATTGTCTTATGCCTCAGTCGTTTCTCACGATGCTCCAAAATCTTCAAAGGACGCTCCTCAAAAGTAATATCTTCAGCAATATCAATCTCGCCATAATCGATGACGTGACTAGGATCCGGAACATATTTCCTCAGCTGGGAAACATGAAAAACGCTATGAATGTGACTCAAGGCCGGGGGTAACGCCAAACGGTATGCTAACCCACCGACCCGCTCGAGAATCTCGAAGGGTCCAATAAATCTCGGACTCAACTTCCCATTCTTCCCGAAACGGAAAACCCCTCTCGTCGGCGACACCTTCAGCAAAACGTGGTCTCCCACCTCGAATTCTAAAGGTCGACGACGGACATCGGCATATGACTTCGCCGACTCTGGGCCGTCAACATCCGTTCCCGAATTAATTCTATCTTCCGCCTCGTCTCTAAAACGACATCCGGCTCGGTCCCGACCAAATCGGACGCCTCATTCCAACAAATCGGCGATCGACATCGTCGCCCATAAAGTGCCTCATACGGTGCCATCCGAATCGACGCGTGCCAACTATTGTTGTACGTGAATTCGATCAATGGCAAATGCTCTTCCTGATCGCTACTCGATCGAGGGCACAAGCACGCAACATGTCCTCGAATGTCCGGATAGTGCGTTCGTATCCATCATTGGGGATGAAAAGAGGTACTCAAATGCAAACGGGTACCCAACGCCTTATGCACCGCCTGCCAAAAGTGCGATACAAAACGGCCATCACGATCCGAAACAATAGACTTCGGAGTACCGTGAAGTCTCAAAATCTGCGCGATAAACACGCGAGCCAATTTCTCCGAGCCCCAAGTGTCCTTGATGCCCAGAAAATGTGCCGACTTGGTCAGACGATCAACAATCACCCAAACCATATTCATGCCTGATCTCGATCTCGGCAAACTCGTAATGAAATCCATCGATATATCTTCCCATTTCCATTCCGGAACAGAAGTAGCGCAATAACTTGACCGGTCGATGCTCGATTTTGACCTGGGCAAGTCAAACATCTCACCACAAGCGTGCGACCTCCTCTTTCATATCATTCCACGAAGTTCCTCCTCGTGTCCTTGTACATCTTACTCGAACCAGGGATGAACGGAATAGGGTGTGGAATGGGCCTCACGCATAAAATACTCTGTCGTAACTCTGGATCGTTCGGCACACAAAGCCGACTGGAATCTCAAAACACCATCCTCGTGAATCACAAACCGGAGACTTTCCCTTAAGAACATTCTCTCGGATTTGAGTAATCATCGGATCCTCTAATTGTTTCGACTTAATTTCATCGATCAAAGGCAGCGAAATCTCTAAAGCACGAGTTGCCGGCGGCTCCAGGCAACAAAACCTCAACACCAAACTCAATCAAAGCCCGCCGAAGCTCAGACTGAGACGTGAGGACCTCAAGCGTTCGCAACGCAATCGGTTTCCGACTCAAGGCGTCGGCTACGACGTTCGCCTTGCCCGGATGATAAAGGATTTCGAGGTCATAATCCTTAATCAGCTCTAACCACCTCCTCTGCCTCATATTCAACTCCCGCTGAGTAAATATATATTTCAGACTTTTATGATCGGTAAAAATCTGACATGCAGAGCCGAAAAGATAGTGACGCCAAATCTTGAGCGCAAAAACGACTGCCGCTAACTCCAAATCATGAGTAGGGTAGTTAAGCTCATACGGTCTCAACTGTCTCGACGCATAGGCAATGGTCTTGCCGTGCTGCATCAATACGCACCCAAGACCCTGGCCCGAAGCATCGCTATAAACGGCGAATCCCTCGTTGCCACACGGCAACGCCAAAACCGGGGCTGAAGTCAAACGCTTCTTCAGCTCCTCGAAACTCGACTGCCTCTCATCGGTCCAGACGAACTTCTCGGATTTCTGGAGCAACTGTGTAAGTGGCCGAGCTAGTTTTGAGAAACTCTCGACGAACCTACGGTAGTAGCCAGCCAAACCCAAGAAACTACGGACCTCCTTCACACTTGTGGGCGGTGCCCAATCCAACACTGCCTCAATCTTCTGCGGATCCACTCGAACTCCCTCGGCTGAAATCACGTGACCCAGAAACATCACTTCCTTCAGCCAGAACTCACATTTCGAGAACTTCGCATAGAGTTGCTCGGCCCTCAAAATGTCTAACACTATCCGCAAATGATGGGCATGCTCTTCCTCATTCCTCGAATAAATAAGAATATCGTCAATGAAGACGACGACACACTTATCCAAATACTCGATAAAGACTATGTTCATCAACTGCATGAACACCGCCGGAACATTAGTTAACCCGAAAGGCATAACTACCAACTCATAATGTCCGTATCTCGTCCGAAAAGCTGTCTTCGGCACGTCGGACTCCCTCACCCGGAGCTGATAGTACCTCGATTTTAAATCAATCTTCGAGAACACCGCAGCTCCCTCCAACTGATCGAACAAGTCGTCAATCCTTGGCAAAGGATACTTGTTCTTGATGGTCACTTTGTTTAGTTCGCGATAGTCGATACACAAACGTAGTGAACCATCCTTCTTACGTACAAACAAGACCGGTGCGCCCCAAGGCGAGGCGCTCGGTCGAACATACCCCGACTCCAGAAGTTCACTCAACTGTTTCTTCAACTCGGCCATCTCTGAAGGTGCCATGCGATACGGCGCCTTCGAAATCGGAGCCGCGCCCGGCTCTAATTCTATAACAAACTCAACCTCACGATCCGGTGACAATCCCGGCAACTCGTCAGGAAATACATCAGGAAACTCACTAACGACTGGAATCGACGAAAACTCAACTCCACCATTCTCCGCCTTCAAGGCATAGCACCAATAACCAGTACACCCCTTTCGCAGGAGTCTCACCGCCTTCAAAGCGTTAATAACAAACTTCTGGTTTCTCTTTCGCCCCGCGAAAGAGTGTTCAGTGCCGTCCTCGGCTAACATGGTAATGATCCTCGTGCGGTAGTTCATGATTGCACCATGCCGCTCGAGCCAATCATTCCCGAGATTTAAATCCTCGCCCTCGATACTCACAACAATAAGATTAGAGGGCCAAGCCCTCTCACAAATAATCACAGAACAGTCCCGGACTTCTCGATCACCGACAATTCTATCACCGCTAGGAAGTTTAACGATGAAAGGCTCGCAAGGTGACAAGCAGTCGAGACTCAAACGGCGTACACACTCTAGAGAAATGAATGAATGCGTAGCACCCGAATCAAAAAGTACACCGACAGGATGAGAATGGATACAAACGGTACCTGTCGCCACAGTAGCTGCTGGGTCATCGGCCCTCCTCATCTCGTATATAGGCGGCTGGGCGGAGCCGACACTGGAAGCTCCTCCTCTAGCGGGTTGACCCCGATCCCTACCTCAGCCGACACTCGGTGGAGGCGGCGGAGCAAATGAGCCCTGATTCACACTCGGCTCCATAGGTGCTGGGTGAGAAGAACGGGCGCCGCGAAACTGTCTGAGTTTCTCGCAAAAAGAAGCCTTGTGGCCCGACTGACCACAAGTATGACAAGTCAAAGGTGGACGAAGACAATCCCGGTTCACGTGGCCTGGCTTGCCACAGTTAAAGCATCTAGGGTCCCGGACGACGGTTCCGGCGGCACTCCGAAAGCTCCCAGAGAAATGAGCCGAACCGCCCGTAGAAATATTTGCAGCGTGAGATTTCTGCTGGCCTCCACTCTTGGGACCAGAAAAATTTCCGACCGACTTCTGCTTCTTGCTCTCACGAGCCAAATCGCTAGCGGTCACCGACATATCATAAGCAAGAGCTCGACTCTGATAATCCTTCAAGGTAGTACAAACGAGCCCAGACATATAGTCCCGAATGGACAGTTTCATCCTCCTGGAAAAATGGAAAATCTTGTCGCTCTCTTCGACAACTTGGGTCTTCACATAACCCAACTCCTTGTTAAAGTCGGCAATGGCCTGAGATACGGGGATATCCCGTGGTTGAGCATCATAGAAAGCATGCACTCGAGCCTGTCTGACCGGCCACGGACAATATTCGGTCTCCATCAATTCTTGAAATTCGGCCCATGAAGCAACATGATCTTTGGGACCAACGGCCTCCCACCAATCATGCGACTCCGTGAGAAAATATTGAGCAATAGGGACCTTACGGTCCTCGGGGAAGTTGGTAGCAGTGAATACTTTGGATATCTCCTTGATCCACCCTTCCCAGCCGATCGGGTCCGAAGCTCCCGAAAACTGGGGAGGATGCATCTTGACGACATCCTGAAGCCAACGATCCATTCCGCCTCGATTAGCATGGGCCTGATCGGGGTTCTGGACCACCTGAGCTATAGCCGCCATCTGGTTAACCATTTGCTGCATAACAGCCGCAATACCAAGATCGGCGCGCTCCTGAGAAGAAGCATGACTGTGACGGTCACCGGTACTGCCGGCTCCCGAAGAATGCGACGTGGCCGCCCCACCGGCTGCCCCACGTCCTCGGCCGCGTCCACGACCACGACCACGACCACGGTTTCCTCCGGCATCCATACTGCTATTGAGAGATAACAGAAGTATATCGATGATGAGTAAGGGAGGAAAAGCAACTACGATTCAAAAGTGGAAATACAATGCAAGAAACAAAAGAGACGAATAAGAAAACTTACGAGCACTGGAAGTACTGGGATGCTGGCAGCGGTGTGACAATGTGCAAGACAAAACACGACTAGACCCAAATAACCAACAAGCCTAGGTATCCATAAACCTAGGGCTCTGATACCATTTTCTGTAACACCCCGAGATATTCAGAGTATATTATAGCGCCGTGGACCCCCACATGGGACCCACCAGGCTACAAACAAGAAAACTCCACTCGACTAACCATCCCGGTTAGCGAGGACACACATTTAATTATAAGACATAAAAAGTTACGCCCGGAGCAACCGGCGAAATGATCATCAACCAACAATGAACAATTGAAAAGTAGTACAATACGGAGTTTGAAATGACAAACCTAAGTACTCGCGAGTAATCTCTATAAGTTTATAATTATTAGAACAACCAATTCAAAATGGACGAAGGAAAATAGAAGGACCCAAATGCACATGTCAACGACCCTGACCTGTAATATCCGGAATTTCTACTACCGTTGTTTAATATTATTTTATCCGAGTTATATTGTACAGCGTGGAATCTGTACAGTATAGATAAAATAAATGAAGGACTGAGATGTCAGTATCGGTATAATTGTCGTACTTGGTCGAGAATTGCAATTGAGGATATTATGTATCATATGAGAATATTATGGAATTAAGTATATATATTCAGTGCGTGAGTGTACGTATCCAGTATGTCGAGACAGACGAGAAGAGTTGGAAATGGCTAAGTATAGCCTGACTAGCGCGCGCTAATGGTCAAGTATAGCGCACGCTATCGTTCATGGTTAGCGCACGCTAGAGGCAGAATGTAGCGCACGCTAGTGCAGTCAGATCAGAAGGAATCTACGTGTGGACCAGGCCACTTTCGGCGCACGTTCTGGTAAGTCAACGGATGTTGTAATGTAGTGTTAGCGCACGCTAATGCATGATGGTTAGCGCACGCTAACTGTATATCGGACAAAAAGGAATCTTATCCTCGTCAGCACTTTCGGCGTGTGGACCAGTCTTCGGAGCATACAGACAATCAAGTCAACTATGATTAGCGCACGCTATGGAAGAACACTTGTGTACGCTAAATATAGGCATTTACGTACGCTAAGGCATGGGCATTACGTACGTAAGTCATTGTACGAAGCCAGACAGTAGCCTCTGGATTGCGATAGCGCACGCTAACAAAAGTCGGTTAACGCACGCTAAGGCCGTAGCGCACGCTAAACATAAGGTTTAGCGCACGCTAGTAATACACTTTATAAAAAGGGACATGAGGGTGTTATGAAGCATTTCGTCCACTTCTTTCCTTTCACTCGATAGAGAGAGCCGTGGGAGGTACTCGAGGTACAGAAACACTGAGAGATGATGATCTTTAACAAGATTAAGCTGGGGATCATGAATTAAAGTCTTGTTCTTGAAGTTATTGATGATTCTTGGAATGAAGTGATTGTTCTCCTTCATGGTTCGTCTATACAAGGTAATAGTTCTTCACCTTTGGATTTCATTTTGGATTGAAGATTGATGTTCTTGTGTTAATGATTATCATATAAACAAGTTGATAAGTATGATTATGAGATTGGTTACCGAGTTATGAGTATTGATATGATTTGGATGGTTTCGAATGTGTTGTTTATCTTCAAAGAGATATGTTGGCCAATGTCTTCCTTCAATTCGGATCTTTGATGTTGTTGTTGTTGGTTTCTTCATATGATGGTGATCATGGCATGATTATGAGTTCTTGGTGTTTAGGTTGTTGATATTAAGGAAGATGAAATATGAATATATGACTTGAATTAAGAGTCGGATGATTACCTATATGTTAAAAGATATTGGATTTCGTTGTTTGATAGCTATGTACATGGTTCAGAATCACTTAGTGTTCTTGATAATCGTCATATGTTGATCGGTATCCGAAATACATGCAACTGTACAGCATTAGCGCACGCTAAGCTTACTGCCTAACGCGCGCTAACGGGAGAAACTTAGCGACGCTACGTTAAGTGATTAACGTGCACTAAGAAGGCGTAAAGTGCGGTATTTTCGTGTTGTGGTTATGAATTCGTCTGGTTTGAGTTGGATTGATCCGACTAGTTTTTAACTGAGATATTGTTGAGCCGTTGGGTTTGTGAATTGGTTTTAACGGTTGTTGATTATTATCGGATTGTTGTTTAATCGATTATTGTAATAGGTCAAGTATATTGATCGGTGTTTATAACCGTATGATGCGGTCGTGTTCGAGGATGTTCGTGAATTGCTTTGGTCGGGACCG
This sequence comes from Orobanche coerulescens, assembly GCA_033398695.1. Taxonomy (NCBI): domain Eukaryota; kingdom Viridiplantae; phylum Streptophyta; class Magnoliopsida; order Lamiales; family Orobanchaceae; genus Orobanche; species Orobanche coerulescens. Next base: position 70,794,877 of record CM065816.1, on the reverse strand, counting down.
AGGAACTTGTAGATGACGACAATGGATTTGGTAACGACTTCATCATCGTCGTATCGGTATCGAGGTAAGTTATTACTTGCTCAGTTCATAATATTTAATGAATGGTTTCCGTTTCATTCGTGTATAATTCGTATAGCAATGTTTATAATCGTACTCACGGGAGATTTGAAATTATAAATCGTATTCGAGTTTTGGGAATCTAAATCATAATGTATATGATTTACTTTTGTTATTGGTATACATGTATATCGAGGATATATTGTGATAAAGACGAAGATATGAATTATCGCAATCCGTGATACTTTGGACCGTCGAGTATTGAGGATAATGGTTCGTGATGGTTTAGACATTGAGATCGTTCTCGAAGGACTCGGGGCAAGTACTCTAATCATTTTTATTATTTGTGTCGATCATGTCGTGATACATTCGTGTATCGTTGTTATCATGCATTTGTGCATTGTTGGTGTCGTGTATTGTGTCTTGTTGTTTTGTGCAGTTGTGCATTGTTGTCATATGTCCACCTCGGGTTGGTCCGACGGGATCATCGGGGGATCTATGCTAGCGTGCGCTAGATCATCGGACGGGTTTTCCACCTCGGGTTGGTCTGACGGGATCATCGGGGGATCTAGGCAGTGAACGCTGGATTATCGGATTGCCATGTATTGTTGTTGTGCATATGTATATTATGGGTTTGCCATAAGTATACATTGTCGTTATTGTTGTGATCATATTGACGTTGTCATATGAGTATGCATTTGTAGGTCTTGTGTTAGGACCATGTCCGTATATTGTGTTGATCTGATCTCGGATTAGACTGACGTGATGGTAATGGTATTTCGTATCTTGAGGTATGTTCCGTATTTCCTTGGTACTTGTCTTTGATGGACAATAATTATCGTATTGGAATTATCGACGTTATCCGACGGATTGAATTGGCCAGAGTTGGTATAATTTCCGTATCGCGAGTTATGATAATGTTTTGAGAACCTTGAGTATTGTTGAGATACCGTACAGATATTTCGGTATTATCTTAATGTGTTGTTAAGGATACGAATCGTGGATTCTTGTAAAGTTACAACGGTAAGATTACATTGGTCGTATTCTTACTTAGTATTTCCATTGATATGTAATTATTGACGAGATGTGATGGTTATCATTGTTGGATATTATGGCTGACCCCGTCGTGGGCTTTCTTTTTAGGTTCTTGGATTATCAAGCTTGTAGCGGTCGTGGAGAGATGAACTTCCCGGAGGATACTGGCTAGGACATGTATTTGTGTATTGAGTTTCTGATCAGTTGTTGTATTTCCGCTGTTAGAGTATTTTAAATTGTTTGTCTTTTTCCGCTGCGTGAGTATTTTTAAATGGCCTTTGGTATCTGGTAACTTAGGTCACTTTGGCAATCGTTTTCTAAATTTATTCTGTCGGTACGTGTAAGCAATAGCTTAACGTATGTTTTTTTAACTGTTGAGTTTTGGCATTCGGGCCTTGTGGTTTCAAATGAGATTTTACGACGGTTTGTTAAACGGATTTTATCGAGTCTTCAAATATTTTTAAAAGACAGTACCGTCGTTAGCCTCTTGGGCATTGATAAATGTTTGCGAAAATTTCCTTCAGCCTTGTGGGTTCCATCTCGGGGCCCACGGCGCTGTAATATTCCCGGTCGGATCTGGGGGTGTTACAGAATATGGTATCAGAGCAAGGTTGAGAAAACCTAGGCAGTTGGGTCGAGTTGGGTCGTATTTCTGTCGCGTCATTTGAGTTGTCGATTGAAAAATATTAGAGCCGTGAGTTTTTGTTGTTCACTCAGGCTTGTGCGTTATCGGATTTGCCAGTATCGTACTGGGCTTGTTATAACTTTTCCAAATGGTGTTAACGAGATTCTCTGGAATGAGATGTATTGTGTTCTTGAGTCGAACTGATTTGGCAAATGTGTGTTTTGAAAATATCTGCGTCGAGTATTTTCTTGAGTCGAGACATGTGCTAGTATCACGGGGAATCGTCGGCTTCACGATCTGTAAGTATTGGATTTTTGAATTGCATTGAGATTTATTGTCGTTCTAAGTTGATATGTTCTGAGGTTCAGAAAGATATTATGCGTTACAGTATAAGATGACAGAGTTGGGACAGGATTGATGATCTTGAGAAGTTATGATTTTGGAAATCAGTATGTCGATTAAGTTTTGGAGCAATTTTGTGCATTTGGGAGAAATATTGTGGATTGTTCAGGAGAACATGTAGTCATGTTAATTCATTTTGAGATATATGAACTGTTTTTGAGCATTTGAAAATGATACTTTTCAAAATGAATGTTTTACGGATGTTTTACCGTAAATGATTTTTGGGCCGAGACCCAATAGATTTTGAAATTGTTTTATAACTCGGGACTTGGGGTCCGAAAAGAGTTTCCTACTTTTTAAGCTTCTTGTAATGCGGAACGAGATACGGCCGAGACCCTAATATTTCAAAAGACTTTTCTGTTTTCTTAAAAACTCCCGAGACTTGTAAAACACTTTATCAATCATTTATCTATGTCGTTCTCGCCTTTCGGGTTACGGATTACTTGTTCAAAAGAAACTTCTCGAAGTCTTTCGCTATGTTGATTTGTTTCAATGCATTGTCATAGCATAATTGAGGTGATCCAGATGGAAAATGATTGACGTTGCGAGTCATATGTGGAAAAGGAGTTTTGTCGAGTTTATACATTGAGATTTTCGATTCTATCGTGTAGTTTTACGATGGAATATCGGTGGGATTTGTGACGAGCCGGATTGGTATATAGAGTACGGATGTGGTCAATCATTTGCATAGTTTTCATTTTAAAACTTGAAATTGTGTGGATTCGAAGGAAATCGTTATCAAATACTTGGCACCAATGAGCCAGTTTATTTTCGAGAATTGATTTGGTGGTCTTACCAAAATTTATGTTTTGAGTTTTGAAATTTTTGAAAGAACTTTGAAAATTTGTCTCCTTGACAAGATTATATGATTTCAAACTGGTTTTGAAAATGTGATTGATGTACATACGCATTTAGTGCATCGGGCATATCATATCGATGGTACAAGGAAAAGAGATTCGAACTTTAGTATGGCAGTTTGATTATCCGGTGATGATCGGTTGAGTTATCGGATAAGAGAAACATGTTGCGTGTTGTAGATTCATGCACATAATATTATTTTGGAAACTTGGGATATTGTGAAACCGGAACATATGTACTACGTGATTCCATTGGTGCGGTAGTAGCGCAATTTTAACATAGTGATCTTTGAATGATTTCTTTGTAAGTGTAAATTTGGGGATGGTGACCCCATGTTGGTTGTTTTGGATATTGAGTGGTCGTTCCCACTCCTTGTATGAATTGGTATCTTCCTCGATTTGCGATTCGTTGTTCGTATGCCGAGGGGAAAGTTCACCAGTCGGTTGTGTTTCGTTGAGATCCACTGTATGTGATTGGTGTGTCGTTTTGAGAACTCTATATCGATCTTTGTGGTTCTGCGTTGATCGTGTTGGAGCTTACCGTGTGAAGGTATTCTCGATTACCGTTAATCGTTCGTTGGTAATAATAGGAGCTTATCATGTTGATGATATTCTCGACTGCGTTTTGACCTTTAGATTGGTCGTATCGGAGGATATCGTGTCGATGATACTCTCGGTTAATTTATTGGTTGATCATTGTTAATGATCATATGAGCGTTCAGATTTTGTGTCGATATTTCGAAATTTGTTGGGCAGTTGTTTCACAGATGTATCGTGTATTATTCATTTTATCAGAATTGAGACTGGATTGTGTAATCAGACAAACATAATTGAAACAGATAGATTATTTCATCTGAAGATGTTATGTTTTGATGGGACTCATGAAATGATGACCGTAAGCGTGTTGAGACTTTACAGAGGAGTCACTTGCTAGGATCTCAGTAGATCGTCGACTTTGCGCATTTGTAAGTGTGCTGTTTCAGTTATTCGTTAGTGATGACGACTGATCGTCGTCGTGATGGTTTCGGAATATCTTGGTCGAACGGTTTGTTTGTTTTTCTGTGACGGATTGCAAGTTTCGAGGACGAAACTTATTTTAAGTGGTGTAGTATGTAATATCCGGAATTTCTACTACCGTTGTTTAATATTATTTTATCCGAGTTATATTGTACAGCGTGGAATCTGTACAGTATAGATAAAATAAATGAAGGACTGAGATGTCAGTATCGGTATAATTGTCGTACTTGGTCGACAATTGCAATTGAGGATATTATGTATCATATGAGAATATTATGGAATTAAGTGTATATATTCAGTGCGTGAGTGTACGTATCCAGTATGTCGAGACAGACGAGAAGAGTTGGAAATGGCTAAGTATAGCCTGACTAGCGCGCGCTAATGGTCAAGTATAGCGCACGCTATCGTTCATGGTTAGCGCACGCTAGAGGCAGAATGTAGCGCACGCTAGTGCAGTCAGATCAGAAGGAATCTACGTGTGGACCAGGCCACTTTCGGCGCACGTTCTGGTAAGTCAACGGATGTTGTAATGTAGTGTTAGCGCACGCTAATGCATGATGGTTAGCGCACGCTATCTGTATATCGGACAAAAAGGAATCTTATCCTCGTCAGCACTTTCGGCGTGTGGACCAGTCTTCGGAGCATACAGACAATCAAGTCAACTATGATTAGCGCACGCTATGGAAGAACACTTGTGTACGCTAAATATAGGCATTTACGTACGCTAAGGCATGGGCATTACGTACGTAAGTCATTGTACGGCAGACGGTAGCCTGCGGATTGCGATAGCGCACGCTAACAAAAGTCGGTTAACGCACGCTAAGGCCGTAGCGCACGCTAAACATAAGGTTTAGCGCACGCTAGTAATACACTTTATAAAAAGGGACAGGAGGGTGTTATGAAGCATTTCGTCCACTTCTTTCCTTTCACTCGATAGAGAGAGCCGTGGGAGGTACTCGAGGTACAGAAACACTGAGAGATGATGATCTTTAACAAGATTAAGCTGGGGATCATGAATTAAAGTCTTGTTCTTGAAGTTATTGATGATTCTTGGAATGAAGTGATTGTTCTCCTTCATGGTTCGTCTATACAAGGTAATAGTTCTTCACCTTTGGATTTCATTTTGGATTGAAGATTGATGTTCTTGTGTTAATGATTATCATATAAACAAGTTGATAAGTATGATTATGAGATTGGTTACCGAGTTATGAGTATTGATATGATTTGGATGGTTTCGAATGTGTTGTTTATCTTCAAAGAGATATGTTGGCCAATGTCTTCCTTCAATTCGGATCTTTGATGTTGTTGTTGTTGGTTTCTTCATATGATGGTGATCATGGCATGATTATGAGTTCTTGGTGTTTAGGTTGTTGATATTAAGGAAGATGAAATATGAATATATGACTTGAATTAAGAGTCGGATGATTACCTATATGTTAAAAGATATTGGATTTCGTTGTTTGATAGCTATGTACATGGTTCAGAATCACTTAGTGTTCTTGATAATCGTCATATGTTGATCGGTATCCGAAATACATGCAACTGTACAGCATTAGCGCACGCTAAGCTTACTGCCTAACGCGCGCTAACGGGAGAAACTTAGCGTACGCTACGTTAAGTGATTAACGTGCACTAAGAAGGCAGAAAGTGCAGTATTTTCGTGTTGTGGTTATGAATTCGTGCTGGTTTGAGTTGGATTGATCCGACTAGTTTTTAACTGAGATATTGTTGAGCCGTTGGGTTTGTGAATTGGTTTTAACGGTTGTTGATTATTATCGGATTGTTGTTTAATCGATTATTGTAATAGGTCAAGTATATTGATCGGTGTTTATAACCGTATGATGCGGTCGTGTTCGAGGATGTTCGTGAATTGCTTTGGTCGGGACCGAGGAACTTGTAGATGACGACAATGGATTTGGTAACGACTTCATCATCGTCGTATCGGTATCGAGGTAAGTTATTACTTGCTCAGTTCATAATATTTAATGAATGGTTTCCGTTTCATTCGTGTATAATTCGTATAGCAATGTTTATAATCGTAATCACAGGAGATTTGAAATTATAAATCGTATTCGAGTTTTGGGAATCTAAATCATAATGTATATGATTTACTTTTGTTATTGGTATACATGTATATCGAGGATATATTGTGATAAAGACGAAGATATGAATTATCTGCAATCCGTGATACTTTGGACCGTCGAGTATTGAGGATAATGGTTCGTGATGGTTTAGACATTGAGATCGTTCTCGAAGGACTCGGGGCAAGTACTCTAATCATTTTTATTATTTGTGTCGATCATGTCGTGATACATTCGTGTATCGTTGTTATCATGCATTTGTGCATTGTTGGTGTCGTGTATTGTGTACTGTTGTTTTGTGCAGTTGTGCATTGTTGTCATATGTCCACCTCGGGTTGGTCCGACGGGATCATCGGGGGATCTATGCTAGCGTGCGCTAGATCATCGGACGGGTTTTCCACCTCGGGTTGGTCTGACGGGATCATCGGGGGATCTAGGCAGTGAACGCTGGATTATCGGATTGCCATGTATTGTTGTTGTGCATATGTATATTATGGGTTTGCCATAAGTATACATTGTCGTTATTGTTGTGATCATATTGACGTTGTCATATGAGTATGCATTTGTAGGTCTTGTGTTAGGACCATGTCCGTATATTGTGTTGATCTGATCTCGGATTAGACTGACGTGATGGTAATGGTATTTCGTATCTTGAGGTATGTTCCGTATTTCCTTGGTACTTGTCTTTGATGGACAATAATTATCGTATTGGAATTATCGACGTTATCCGACGGATTGAATTGGCCAGAGTTGGTATAATTTCCGTATCGCGAGTTATGATAATGTTTTGAGAACCTTGAGTATTGTTGAGATACCGCATGAGATATTTCGGTATTATCTTAATGTGTTTTTAATGATACGAATCGTGGATTATTTTAAAGTTACAACGGTAAGATTTCATTGGTCGTATTCTTACTTTGTATTTCCATTGATATTTAATTATTGACGCGATGTGATGGTTATCATTGTTGGATATTATGGTGACCCCGTCGTGGGCTTTCTTTTAGGTTCTTGGATTATCAAGCTTGTAGCGGTCGTGGAGAGATGAACTTCCTGAGGATCTTGGCTAGGACATGTATTTGTGTATTGAGTTTCGATCGGTTGTTGTATTTCCATTGTTAGAGTATTTTAAATTGTTTGTCTTTTTCCATTGCGTGAGTATTTTTAAATGGCCTTTGGTATCCGGTAACTTAGGTCACTTTGGCAATCGTTTTCTAAATTTATTACGTGCACGTGTAAGCAATAGCTTAACGTATGTTTTTTTAACTGTTGAGTTTTGGCATTCGGGCCTTGTGGTTTCAAATGAGATTTTACGACGGTTTGTTAAACGGATTTTATCGAGTCTTCAAATATTTTTAAAAGACAAGACTGTCGTTAGCCTCGGGCATTGATAAATGTTTGCGAAAATTTCCTTCACCTTGTGGGTTCCATCTCGGGCCCACGGCTATGTAATATTCTTGGTCGGATCCGGGGTGTTACATGACCAACGTCCTCGTCATCGTCAGTGTGCCCGCCGTCCGGGATAATCATAACCTGAAATCCATAACAAGAATTTCCCCAAAACGGGTCCCCAAGGGGTTAGCAATTACGGTAGTACAAGTAATCAAGGCAAACCAATCGCTTACACATTTCATAGTACATGCACCAGTATCATTTCAAAAACCAAAACCAGACATGTCTTTTCTGGAAACAAACAGTCACAAATAATTTGCCTAGGACCGGGACGAAGCCACGAATCCCACTCGAGGCCTCTAAGGACCCTCCCGAGCTGGCCACATTCATAAAACAAACCAAGCACCACACGTCACCTAGGACCGGGACGAAGCCACGAATCCCACTCGAGGCCTCTAAGGACCCTCCCGAGCTGGCTAGCGAATCAAACTCATGAATCCAGGACGAAGCCATAGATTCCCTCGAGGCCCCGTCGGACCCTCCCGAGGTGAGTAAAGCACACACAATATACATTACCATTTCACGTTAAGCATAAAGGTTTCCAAGAATTACTTGCCTTGAATATTTTGATGACGCAACGAACGGAAAGGATAATCACCGACGAACACTAGGAATCAACGGAACCGAACCTAACGATTCGAAGAACATAATTACAACCAACTCTAGCCGAATACGGAAATGGAATACACCCGAAAACCCGCCTACGATTCATGTATATTCGCACAAAATAACAACGAGGGCGGACCACAACCAATCCCTCTTGATTCCGCAAAACTATGAAAATATACCATGAATCCGTAGGAAAATTAATGATATCAACAAGATTAATCATATTCATCAAGAATCCATCAACAAAACGGAAAGAGTCGGACAAAAACCCCAAAATCCCCAATTATCCAAAAGGGAGGGTTTCAAGAAATATTACCATTGGAGATTCAAGTACTAAGATCCGTAGAACACGCGTTGGATTAATCGTCCGGGCTTCACTACCGAAGAAAATGATGAAAATCAACCCCCCAATTGATTATGCTGAAGAACTCTCCCCCTCTCTCTCACTCTCTCTCGCGTCGCAGGAAGAAGAAGAAAAGAATGAGCAGCTGACGCTCAAAACGACACAATTATAGGGGGTTGACCGCATTGTGTGCCGCGGCACAGCTGAGGTGTGCCGCGGCACAGGCCAAAAATTTACTCCCAGGGTTCGGCAAAGGTGTGCACAAGACACTGCGTGTGCCGCGGCACCCGTGACAAAGCGGTTTTGGTCGCAGATGACACACGAGTGTGCCGCGGCACTGGCTTGGCATTGTGCCGCGGCACCGGATGGGTGTGCCGCGGCACACAGTACAGTTCGTTTGGCCAACAACTGAAGAAATTTGTGTGCCGCGGCACACACATCTTGTGCCGCGGCCCACACCCCCTTTTGGGTCCCAAAATGATAAAAATGCTCCGGAAAGAGAATAAAACAATAGGAATCAATATTTGGGAACCAATAACACGAAATGGATCCACGGCAACCCCGAAACGGCGGTTCCGCACCACAATAACGAGAATACAGTTCAACAGTTGACAGGAAGGACACACTGAAAGGTACACGAGGGTCACTATGACCGAGAAATATACCAAAAATGAAAATACAAGGGAAAGAAAATACCGGATATTACAATTTATACACCTAAAGTCATCTAATAGCTCTAAAACTCCAGCATTATTACATTAGATTGGATCAATGCCAGCCATCCCCTCAATAATACACAAAAAGTATAAAAAATTAGACAAATCATCACAATCTGTCAAGAGTTACGGCCGTAACATAAAGGAGTTACAGCCGTAACTTGGATGACTTACGGCCGTAACATCCAGTAGTTACGGACGTAACTTGGCTTCGTCAATTTGCTCACTGGTTGCTTTGAGAGTTACGTTTTCAGCCCATAATTTCTCAGACTTTGCGTTTTTGCCCCAAATCTTCTTCGGATGATAACTTTTGATATATAACTCTGATTTTGAATCCGGAAAGACTGCCGAAATCGTCTCAGAAAGCCCTACAACATGAATATATCAAAATTCAAAAAAGAGAATATTTAATAAACATGTTATTTCTTTAGTAAATCAGTTATTCAATCCGATTAAGACTAGATTTACATCATCATCCGATAAAAATAAAATTATTAAAAACTAATTAATTAAAAGTAAAAAATGAGTAGACTAGCTCAATTATGGGTAAAATTTATCGATACAAACCATGGATAAGTGTATAAAACTGACACTTATCACACCCCCAAACTTGAATTCTTGCTAGTCCCGAGCAAGACTCTATATTATTCACGCTCCAAAAAAAAATAAAAATAAAACAAAAACAAGAAAAATAATACACACATAAATTAAAATATAAAAAGAGAAAAGGAGATCAAAATGCCATTAATACACAACAACCAGCTTTATACAGTAGATAGAAATGAATCAAGATTCAAAATAAATCTACTAATGATTTTGAAGTTAAAACACGGTTTTATTTTGTAATTCCAAAATGCAAGGTTTTCCCCCCAAAAAGGCTTATTATTTCTTTCCCAATCGTGATACACACGACTCCCTTTAATGGTTGCTCTCGATCACTCGTTTATTTTTCGACTCAATATGAGGAAGAATTTCATTAGCATCATCAAATATTGTAATTTTTCACGAAATTGAGTGTATTGAAATTCAGCCGCTAATTAATTCACATCTGCTCATAAACTACATCCTTTTTAGTGATAGCTTTCACACCATTATTTGCTAACGTGTAGCTCTTTTCACTAACACAATTTCTATCTTTTTTGTTTTAAAAAGGTGATAGCTTTCACACCGTTATTTGCTAACGTGTAGCTCTTTTCACCAATTTTTCTGTGAGACGGCAGCTACGCACCAACAATGGTTAGTCCTTTATTTTTCGCAAAATTTTAAGACCCCCAAAATTAGGCAGCTGTTGCTGCTCAACACTTCTCCTTTTCGTTATTTTTTTTAGGTGATAGCTTTCACACCGTTATTTGCTAACATGTAGCTTTTTTCACCAATGACTCATTTTTTAGGGAATAAATTTTTTTGCAGAAAATCATTTATTAGTTAAGCATGAAAAATCAAAAACTCCACAAATTAAGTAAATTTCAATTCTATTTTTCATCAACCGACTGATTCTTCTTTTCTCAAGATAACGAATGACTCGATATTATATGATAACTACAAGGCTTGGAAAGAGAGATTAAGGCTCAAAAATTTTGGAATATACAATTTTTTTTACCGGTTAAAACGATTTTAGAAGCTTGTATATAGCTAACTTATTGGTGTTATGGCCAGATCTAAAAATCTCATAAATCAAAATACTATATATATATACTAAAAAAATTGAAGGCAAATAACCAAAATAGTCAAAACACACCAAAATACTAACACACCAAAACATACCACCCCCAAACTTGAAAATAAAATTGTCCTTAGTTTTTTTTTAAAAAAAAATAAAATAAAAAGCAATGCAGAAAAGCAGAATACTCCCTGTTAAGAAAGTTGATGCTTGAGCTAACGCCTTTTAGAATCTGCAAGAGAATAAATATACGAGGCCCACAATAAAAGAAAATAAAATATACTCGGAAGTATAACACAATTTTTAAGATGCACATCAAGAAAGTCCGAAGAGTCGCCTTACGCTGCCATCAATGCTTTTATAAAAAACACACAGTAAAAATTACAGCAATAAAATAACAATACATAAATCGCGAATAGATACGCGTCAAGAGATCAAGAAGAAACTCCTTAGGCTGTCACCATTTAGCACGATTATTACACACGACAGAAAGTAAAAATACAAGAGGTCCGACATGGGTTATCAAAGGGAGAGCAATGAATCCACTTTTCGTTTTCTCACGGTAAAATCTTCCATCCAGACAATTTTAGCTAGAGCTGGATCTGGTTAAGGAACATATTCATTGAGTTTTTTGATTAGTTCTTCTGGTGTTGTTGCAACGACTATGATTCGTTTAGCACGCTCGGAAATAAAACCCTTTTCAGCAGAGTAGCTGACGAAAGATAGTAAACCATCAAAGAAACCATTCACATTAAGCAGACCTATTGGTTTTGATGAACATTTACCTGGGCTCTGGTAACCACATGAAAAAGTTCCTCAAGAGTGCCAAAACCACCGGGAAGGGTGATAAAGGCGCCAGAATTATTTATCATGTGAGTTATGGGATCTTGCATATTTACAGATCTAAACTCATCTCCAATAGTTGACCCGGTGATTTTACTTTCAGCCAGAGGTTTTGGAATTATTCCCAACACTCTTACTCCTTCCATATAGGCAGAATCAGCAGCTCGTCCCATTAATCCTAGACTTCCTCCTCCGTAAACTACATGAATGCATTTTTCTCCTAAGGTACGACCCAAGTTGTGGGTCGTCAAGAAAGCATGCCTCTTTTCCATAACTAGCTCCACCAAAAATGCAGACTGTGCTAAATTTTTTGGTTGAAGATGATGACTCCATTTTTGAAAAGAAATTTTTAGAGAGAAAAATAGAAAAGTGCAAGTTTGAGGGATGAATAAAAGAAACAATCACAAAGTTTATTTATAGAAGAAAAATGAGGAAAAATTGCTAAACAAGTTTGTGATTGCGTTGATTGCGCTTCAACTACTCAATAGAATAATAAATGCATTTATCGCGTATCACATTTTTATTCGTAAAATCTCACCACACGACAAAAATAAAAGATACTTACGCGTATGTACAGTAGTTGTGATTGTGGCTCACATCTTCCTCTGATTTTACGTTCAGAAACGGCCTAAACGCCTTCTATGAGTCGGGGAGAAGCTTCCCATCCAATTTTCTTACAAATTGGCAAACAGGGTCTTTTAACGTCAGATTCCCAAGACGTTGTTCATATTCTGGTTTGAATTTATTCCACAAACATCGAATTCCGTAATGTACGAGTCCACTAGGATGCGTGTCAAGAGAAATTTTGATATCATCTAAATTCTCTTTATTCAGATCATCCTTAATGAATTGAATTTTATCTTCTCTGTTTGTAGATGGAATTCCCAAAGATCGACATTTTAAATTACATTTCCATCTAGCACATTTATAACAAACGGCTATCATCTTTGCTCGTCGTTTCTTGGCATATGAACTTTTTCCTAGCCCTGGTAAAAATCTAGTCGGTGTTTCTGTGAATTCACCTTCTATTCTTACTTTGGCTTCAATTATGAATCTTATGTCCAAAGGTATGCTTTTATTCATAAGCAACCTCATCCTTTCAAGTCTTGTCTTATAAATCTTTAAAATGACATTTTTGCTTAGAAAGGGAAATCTTTTTTCGATTTTAAACAAAGTTTCTTCCATGATAAAAATAAATAAATAAAAAGACAATGAAAATAATTGAAGAAAATATCTACAAATATTCATTGTTGTGGAAAACTGAAAAATCCGACTTTAATAGTCACGGAGTACCGTTATCCGCCACTTGACCGGACAAACACAATTGAGTACTAAGTTACAATGTCGAGAAATTTGTACCTATAAAAATAATTTACAATGTAAGATTTCAAATATAACTTATACTTCCCCGGCAACGGCGCCAAAAACTTGACACGTTCTTAGTGTAACTATCGCAAGTACACGATATCGTATCAAGTAGAAAGTGGACTTTTTGAGTCCGGTTTATCGATCCCACGAGGAAGTTTTGGTTATAATTTGAATTATACACTATTAGTCTATTTTTATAGATACTAAGATGAGTGAAACACACAATTAAAGAGTTTGGTTTAATAATTGCAAAGTAAATGCAATAATAGTTCTAATATTTTAAGGAAATAAAAAGATTGCAATAATAATAGATTAATTAACAATAAAATGAAATAGTTGGGATTATAAACTTAGTTCGTCATTAGTTATAGAATATGTATAGGAGATCATAAGATGAATTTACTTATTATGTTGTGTAGATTCGATTTTCCTTAAAAAGACGGTTTCTCTTTCAAACTATAAAACGTCCCTTACATATTGAATCAATCTACTATATTTCTATGTTGATTGGCTTCAATACATAGCATTAGGATTTATGAAAATAACTCAAAGAATCATCTAAGGTATAAAGGTATATTTCTATCCCCTAGAACAACTTAGAGTGAAGATCATTTGATCTAATCAAACATATTTTCTTTCGAACCATATGAAGACCATAAATATCGTCATTTATTGGCCAAATAAATAAAGATTGTTAAAACAATGAAAATCACACACAATAATAAGTAATTCACAATAGATCTTTATACAAACTTAAATAACATGACCAACCTTGTTTATAATCCCAACTAAAGGTAACTTAGCCCATGAAGGGTTTAATATACATAATACAAGCTTTGGTGGTCATTATTAGTTGAATTAAGAGAAAGAATTGATCCTCACTCACTTAGTAGATAAAGGAGAAAGAAGCAATAAACTCTATGAACAACATATGCTATACCACACCTACACTAATCACTCAAGAACACAAATGTGTTCTTCACACAAAAAGAAAAGTTTACAAAAAGTGAAGAATTATAAGATGAATGATGAATGATGAAGGATCTAAGGGGTCTATTTATACACCTAAAGTCATCTAATAGCTCTAAAACTCCAGCATTATTACATTAGATCGGATCAATGCCAGCCATCCCCTCAATAATACACAAAAAGTATAAAAAATTAGACAAATCATCACAATCTGTCAAGAGTTACGGCCGTAACATTAAGGAGTTACGGCCGTAACTTGGATGACTTACGGCCGTAACATCCAGTAGTTACGGCCGTAACTTGGCTTCGTCAATTTGCTCACTGGTTGCTTTGAGAGTTACGTTTTCAGCCCAGAATTTCTCAGACTTTGCGTTTTTGCCCCAAATCTTCTTCGGATGATAACTTTTGATATATAACTCTGATTTTGAATCCGGAAAGACTGCCGAAATCGTCTCAGAAAGCCCTACAACATAAATATATCAAAATTCAACAAAGAGAATATTTAATAAACATGTTATTTCTTGAGTAAATCAGTTATTCAATCCGATTAAGACTAGATTTACATCATCATCCGATAAAAATAAAATTATTAAAAACTAATTAATTAAAAGTAAAAAACGAGTAGACTAGCTCAATTATGGGTAAAATTTATCGATACAAACCATGGATAAGTGTATAAAACTGACACTTATCACACCCCCAAACTTGAATTCTTGCTAGTCCCGAGCAAGACTCTATATTATTCACGCTCCAAAAAAAAATAAAAATAAAACAAAAACAAAAAAAATAATACACACATAAATTAAAATATAAAAATAGAAAAGGAGATCAAAATGCCATTAATACACAACAACCAGCTTTATACAGTAGATAGAAATGAATCAAGATTCAAAATAAATCTACTAATGATTTTGAAGTTAAAACACGGTTTTATTTTGTAATTCCAAAATGCAAGGTTTCCCCCCCAAAAAGGCTGATTATTTCTTTCCCAATCGTGATACACACGACTCCCTTTAATGGTTGCTCTCGATCACTCGTTTATTTTTCGACTCAATATGAGGAAGAATTTCATTGGCATCATCAAATATTGTGATTTTTCACGAAATTGAGTGTATTGAAATTCAGCCGCTAATTAATTCAGATCTGCTCATAAACTACATCCTTTTTAGTGATAGCTTTCACACCATTATTTGCTAACGTGTAGCTCTTTTCACTAACACAATTTCTATCTTTTTTGTTTTAAAAAGGTGATAGCTTTCACACCGTTATTTGCTAACGTGTAGCTCTTTTCACCAATTTTTCTGTGAGACGGCAGCTACGCACCAACAATGGTTAGTCTTTTATTTTTCGCAAAATTTTAAGGCCCCCAAAATTAGGCAGCTGTTTGTCACGGCCGACAGTCGACAACGAGACATGTGTGCGCAGACAGTCGCACAGGGTGCCGAGGGACCGGCACGAGCAGGACGCCATGGATGGCATCGGGCTGCATGGGAATACTCAGCCTTCAGGACGGCGTGATCGGACGGAGAATCACGCGAGTAAGCCGTGGGAGGAGCACAGACGCCGCTGTGGGAAGCGGATCGCCCAAGGGGCATTCCAGACTGGACATGTTCGGGACTGTCCGGCAGCGCAGGGGGCGCGGGTAAGGCCGGACGAGCAGCAGTCGTGTGGGACAAGGCACGACGGGACAAGGCCGAGTCTGGGAACAGGACTCGAGCTGGGCGGCCGGACGCGGGCGTGGGATGCCGGGCGCGGCCGGCGTGCGCGGGCGCGCGCGCGCGAGGTGCGAGAGAGACCCTCCCCCTATAATAGGCTTAGACGGAAAAAGCCTTGTGGGGGCAGTAGACATTGAAAAGCTGAGGAGCCACGCAGCAGGGAAGACTCGACCGGAAGCAACTAGAAGCGGACCAGCTTGGTCCAGGAGGTTCGGGAAGAGTCTGGAACATTGTAGAAGACGGGCCCAGGTGTTCGGGCCGAGATGGGCCGGTGCGGGCCGGGCCGGGACGATGCGGGCCGGGACGGACAGAGACGGGCCGGGGCGCCCGGATGATGGGAGAACCTTCTAGGACCCTCCTAGAAGGATGAAGTACTTGAAGATTGTGGAGCATTCTAGATTATACTTGGTAGAATACTCTAGAATGTGTTTGTAAGACTTGTGTTTGTAGATAAGTGTGGATGATTCTAGAGATAGGTTCTAGAATATGATAGAAGTGTGTGGATTGTATAGGATGTTCTAGAGTCCTCCAAATGAGGAGGTGGATAGAAGTTTCTAGGTTCTTAGGAGTAGTATAAATAGGCTTGAGGTTGGCTCATTTGCACTCAACCCTCAAAGACTCAACATTCTTGTACTTGTGAAGTGTTGTAAAATAGTGAAGTATTTTTACTCTCAACTCCCAAGTGGTTAAACCCCTTCTTTCATACTTAGCAACCAAGTGAGTAAGGCTTACTAGCTAGATCGAGGCAATTCTAGTCTAGTGCCGCACGGGTCCGAAGAGCTTTCGAGTGCTCAAACCCAACCCCGTGACAAGTGGTATCGGAGCCACGCTAGTGGTTCAAGGAGCTTCCGCATTGAGACGTTGCTGAGAGGTTTTGTGCAAGGAGGACCGATGGAGACTACGTCCAGCGTCACCAAAGTTAAACCCGGCCAGGAGAAGGACAAGTCCAGGAAAGGGTCTAGGGACAAGTCCGTGGAGAGAGGTGTTGCCATGGATGCACGAGTGGCTCGGCTGGAGGAAGCCATGGGCAAGCACGCAGATGCTCTTGAGGTATGGAGCAATGTGGCCGATCAGGTGACGGAGATGAGCGAGTCATTGGAGGATCTTGAGAACCGGGTGACGGGTACCCTTAACGCGTTGTGACGCGAGTTGTGTGAAGAGATCCTTGAGGCTGTCAGGACGGAGGTTCGGTCGATGATTGCAGCCTTTCGAGAGGAGATCATAGGGAGGATCGAGACCATCGAAGGAAGGATAGCACTGTACGAGCGGGCGATGGCCCACGGTCGGGACCAGCGGGGTGCGGCACCCCATCAAATTGACATCCCCTGGCCGTGTTCGTTCCAAAGATCGCGGAATGGTAGGGAAGTGGACGACTTCCTGTGGAACATGGAGCGTTACTTTGGTGCATCGGGGATAGTAGATGATGCGACCAAGTTGCAGACGGCTCCATTCTTCTTAGCAGATGTGGCGCTGCTATGGTGGAGAAGGCGCGAAACAGAGATCGCGCGTGGTACATGTCGGATGAAGACATGGGAGGATTTCAAGGCCGAGTTCAAGCGGCAATTTTACCCGGAGAATGTTGAGTTTGAGGTCCGGGCTAGGTTGAAGGAGTTGACGCACAGCAAGACGATCAAGGACTATGTGAAGGAGTTCCAGGAGATCGTGCTGGAGTTGCCTAGCCTTAGTGAGCAGGAAGCTTTGTTCGCGTTCGTGGATGGACTGAAACCGTGGGCAAAGTTGGAAGTGCAGAGGGCCAAGGCACAGAACGTGTCCGAGGCGATTGCGATAGCGGAACGGCTGATCGAGTTGAAACCAGCCGGGGAGAGCCGGAAGTCCAGGAGGGACGAGGACGGCATCGACGCAGAAAAGTCGTACTGTGGTGCGGATAGGGCGCGAGGATGGCTGTGCCCAAGGACGGCAAGCAGTCAGGATGGGCTCGGACTTGCCATGGGTGCGGGAGTGCAGACCATCTCGTAGCAGCGTGTCCGAAGAAAAAGAAATGTGAGATTTGCTGGAGCACGGAGCATTCGACGAGGCAATGCTCGAAGTTTCCAAGGATAGCCGCCATGGAGTACACCAAGGCACGGGACGATGCCGAGGGTGATGGGACATCGATGGCGCTTCAGGTGTTGAACTCAGCCATAGGGATGGCATCGCGGGACGGAGCACCGCTTGAGGGAAACTTGTTGTATGCGACGGGGCTGATCAATGGGAAACCCGTCAAGGCGTTGGTCGACACAGGGGCCGATTACAACTACATTGACGAGGCTGAAGCACAGAGGTTGGGGCTTCATGTCATCGAGGGACGGGGATGGATGAAGTCGAATAATGCACCACCCGTTCGAGTTACAGGGGTCGCCAAGGGGTGCGACTAAAGATTGGCACGTGGGAACCGCACGTGCACTTCAAGGTGACGAGCATGGATGATCGGGACATTATACTGGGCATGGACTTCTTGAGGAAGAACAATGTTGGCGTTGTTCCGCATAAGAGGGCGCTGTACGTATGTGATCAAGCCAAGCTGCAGGAAATACACTTGACCACAGAGCCTTCGAGACAAGCTATGTCGGCACTCAAGTATGTGAGGAAGCTTGAGGAGGATCCGAGTTACCACCTTGGAGCAGTTCGGTTCATCGAGGGGCCGCCACGTCGCCGAGGACGTCGACGAAATGGGCGGGGGAGAATGTCACGGCCGACAGTCGACAACGAGACATGTGTGCGCAGACGGTCGCACAGGGTGCCGAGGGACCGGCACGAGCAGTCCGCCATGGATGGCATCGGGCTGCATGGGAATACTCAGCCTTCAGGACGGCGTGATCGGACGGAGAATCACGCGAGTAAGCCGTGGGAGGAGCACGAACGCCGCTGTGGGAAGCGGATCGCCCAAGGGGCATTCCGGACTGGACATGTTCGGATCGTCTGGCAGTCATAGGGGCGCGAGCAAGGCCGGACGAAAGCAGTGTGGGACAAGGCACGACGGACAAGGCCGAGTCCGGGAACAGGACTCGAGCCGGGCGGCCGGACGCGGCGTGGATGCCGGGCGTGGCCGGGCGTGGCTGGCGCTGCGCGCGAGGTGCGAGAGAGACCCTCCCCTATAATAGGCTTAGACGGAAAAGCCTTGTGGGGCAAGAGACATTGAAAAGCCGAGGAGCCACTCACAGGAAGACTCGACCTAAGCAACTAGAAGCGGACCGGCTTGGTCCAGAGGTTCAGAAGAGTCCGGAACATTGTAGAAGATGGGCCTGTGTGTTCGGGCCGAGATGGGCAGTGCGGGCCGGCCGGGACGATGCGGGCCGGGACGGACAGAGACGGGCCGGGGCGCCCGGATGATGGGAGAACCTTCTAGGACCCTCCTAGAAGGATGAAGTACTTGAAGATTGTGGAGCATTCTAGATTATACTTGGTAGAATACTCTAGAATGTGTTTGTAAGACTTGTGTTTGTAGATAAGTGTGGATGATTCTAGAGATAGGTTCTAGAATATGATAGAAGTGTGTGGATTGTATAGGATGTTCTAGAGTCCTCCAAATGAGGAGGTGGATAGAAGTTTCTAGGTTCTTAGGAGTAGTATAAATAGGCTTGAGGTTGGCTCATTTGCACTCAACCCTCAAAGACTCAACATTCTTGTACTTGTGAAGTGTTGTGAAATAGTGAAGTGTTTTTACTCTCAACTCCCAAGTGGTTAAACCCCTTCTTTCATACTTAGCAACCAAGTGAGTAAGACTTACTAGCTAGATCGAGGCAATTCTAGTCTAGTGCCGCACGTGTCCGAAGAGCTTTCGAGTGCTCAAACCCAACCCCGTGACATGTTGCTGCTCAACACTTCTCCTTTTCGTTATTTTTTTTAGGTGATAGCTTTCACACCGTTATTTGCTAACATGTAGCTTTTTTCACCAATGACTCATTTTTTAGGGAATAAATTTTTTTGCAGAAAATCATTTATTACTTAAGCATGAAAAATCAAAAACTCCACAAATTAAGTAAATTTCAATTCTATTTTTCATCAACCGACTGATTCTTCTTTTCTCAAGATAACGAATAACTCGATTTTATATGATAACTACAAGGCTAGGAAAGAGAGATTAAGGCTCAAAAATTTTGGAATATACAATTTTTTTTACCGGTTAAAACGATTTTAGAAGCTTGTATATAGCTAACTTATTGGTGTTATGGCCAGATCTAAAAATCTCATAAATCAAAATACTATATATATATATATACTAAAAAAATTTAAGGCAAATAACCAAAATAGTCAAAAGACACCAAAATACTAACACACCAAAACATACCACCCCCAAACTTGAAAATAAAATTGTCCTTAGTTTTTTTTTAAAAAAAATAAAATAAAAAGCAATGCAGAAAAGCAGAATATCCCTGTTAAGAAAGTTGATGCTTGAGCTAACGCCTTTTAGAATCTGCAAGAGAATAAATATACGAGGCACACAATAAAAGAAAATAAAATATACTCGGAAGTATAACATAATTTTTAAGATGCACATCAAGAAAGTCCGAAGAGTCGCCTTACGCTGCCATCAATGCTTTTATAAAAAACACACAGTAAAAATTACAGCAATAAAATAATAATACATAAATCGCGAATAGATACGCGTCAAGAGATCAAGAAGAAACTCCTTAGGCTGCCACCATTTAGCACAATTATGACACACGACAGAAAGTAAAAATACAAGAGGTCCGACATTGGTTATCAAAGGGAGAGCAATGAATCCACTTTTCGTTTTCTCACGGTAAAATCTTCCATCCAGACAATTTTAGCTAGAGCTGGATCTGGTTAAGGAACATATTCATTGAGTTTTGTGATTAGTTCTTCTGGTGTTGTTGCAACGACTATGATTCGTTTAGCACGCTCGGAAATAAAACCCTTTTCAGCAGAGTAGCTGACGAAAGATAGTAAACCATCAAAGAAACCATTGACATTAAGCAGACCTATTGGTTTTGATGAACATTTACCGGGGCTCTGGTAACCACATGAAAAAGTTCCTCAAGAGTGCCAAAACCACCGGGAAGGGTGATAAAGGCGCCAGAATTATTTATCATGTGAGTTATGCGATCTTGCATATTTACAGATCTAAACTCATCTCCAATAGTTGACCCGGTGATTTTACTTTCAGCCAGAGGTTTGGGAATTATTCCCAACACTCTTACTCCTTCCATATAGGCAGAAGCAGCAGCTCATCCCATTAATCCTAGACTTCCTCCTCCGTAAACTACATGAATGCATTTTTCTCCTAAGGTACGACCCAAGTTGTGGGATGCTTCAGTAAAGCATGCCTCTTTTCCATAACTAGCTCCACCAAAAATGCAGACTGTGCTAAATTTTTTTGTGGAAGATGATGACTCCATTTTTGAAAAGAAATTTTTAGAGAGAAAAATAGAAAAGTGCAAGTTTGAGGGATGAATAAAAGAAACAATCACAAAGTTTATTTATAGAAGAAAAATGAGGAAAAATTGCTAAACAAGTTTGTGATTGTGTTGATTGCGCTTCAACTACTCAATAGAATAATAAATGCATTTATCGCGTATCACATTTTTTATTCAGAAAATCCTACCACACGACAAAAATAAAAGATACTTACGCGTATGTACAGTAGTTGTCATTGTGGCTCACATCTTCCTCTGATTTTACGTTCAAAAACGGCCTAAACGCCTTCTATGAGTCGGGGAGAAGCTTCCCATCCAATTTTCTTACAAGTTGGCAAACAGGGTCTTTTAACGTCAGATTCCCAAGACGTTGTTCATATTCTGGTTTGAATTTATTCCACAAACATCGAATTCCATAATGTACGAGTCCACTAGGATGCGTGTCAAGAGAAATTTCGATATCATCTAAATTCTCTTTATTCAGACCATCCTTAATGAATTGAATTTTATCTTCTCTGTTTGTAGATGGAATTCCCAAAGATCGACATTTTAAATTACAGTTCCATCTAGCACATTTATAACAAACGGCTATCATCTTTGCTCGTCGTTTCTTGGCATATGAACTTTTCCTAGCGCTGCTAAAAATCTAGTCGGTGTTTCTGTGAATTCACCTTCTATTCTTACTTTGGCTTCAATTATGAATCTTATGTCCAAAGGTATGCTTTTATTCATAAGCAACCTCATCCTTTCAAGTCTTGTCTTATAAATCTTTAAAATGACATTTTTGCTTAGAAAGGGAAATCTTTTTTCGATTTTAAACAAAGTTTCTTCCATGATAAAAATAAATAAATAAAAAGACAATGAAAATAATTGAAGAAAATATCTAAAAATATCAATTGTTGTGGAAAACTGAAAAATCCAACTTTAATAGTCACGGAGTACCGTTATCCGCCACTTGACCGGACAAACACAATTGAGTACTAAGTTACAATGTCGAGAAATTTGTACCTATAAAAATAATTTACAATGTAAGATTTCAAATATAACTTATACTTCTCCGGCAACGACGCCAAAAACTTGACACGTTCTTAGTGTAACTATCGCAAGTACACGATATCGTATCAAGTAGAAAGTGGACTTTTTGAGTCCGGTTTATTGATCCCACGAGGAAGTTTTGGTTATAATTTGAGTTATACACTATTAGTCTATTTTTATAGATACTAAGATGAGTGAAACACACAATTAAAGAGTTTGGTTTAATAATTGCAAAGTAAATGCAATAATAGTTCTAATATTTTAAGGAAATAAAAAGATTGCAATAATAATAGATTAATTAACAATAAAATGAAATAGTTGGGATTATAAACTTAGTTCGTCATTAGTTATAGAAGATGTATAGGAGATCATAAGATGAATTTACTTATTATGTTGTGTAGATTCGATTTTCCTTAAAAAGACGGTTTCTCTTTCGAACTATAAAACGTACCTTACATATTGAATCAATCTACTATATTTCTATGTTGATTGGCTTCAATACATAGCATTAGGATTTATGAAAATAACTCAAAGAATCATCTTGTAATATCCGTAATTTCGATTTCCGGTAATTTTCTTTTTTCGGCGTAAGTCCATTTTGACGACTCTCTCATGACCGTTTCGTCATTTCGAGAATGATTAATTCTGCACTTTTTGTCATCCGAGTTCGTTTCGGTATCGTTTTGCTGAGTTCCGAGCTTTTTAGACGCTTTTCCGCACTTGAGTTCGATTCTTGCGAATCTCATCCGAAACTGTTGTTTCGAGTTTCTCGTAAGTTCATTTAATGTTATTATTCTTATTGCAAGCTTTGGTTTGGTGTTTCGATCGCGTATCGTGATTCTTGGACGTTTTGGGCCATTTTTGTAATTTCCCAAAGTTTTGGGTAATTACTTCCGTTGTCGGATTCCGAGCCTTCGGGTGGTCGGAATTGTGTGTTCTCTTAGCTCTTAGATTCGTCTTTGCGGGTACGTCGTAACCGTATCATCGATTCGTATTCAGGTTCGGGTTTCGGGGTCGTTCGGACCGTCGGAGTTGGCCCCGGCCGACATGGCCGGGCAATCTGGGCCCAGGCCGGTACTGGCCGAGTCACGACCGGTGGTGATCGGCAGCTTCTGGCCGAGTCACGACCGGTAGTGATCGGCAGCTTCCGGCCGAGCAGGCCGTACCGTAGGGCCGCGGCACATTACAGCGGGCGCGGCACACTCGTGGCATTTTTCGCCAAACCGATGCAGTGCCGCGGCTGCGCCCGGCTGAGCCGCGGCACCGCCGACCACCGGGAGCCATTTTTGGGTCTGGCCGCGGCACACTCCCGCTGGTCGCGCACACCGTGGCACTATTTTTAAGGCCCAGCAGACGTTTTTCTCGCCATTTTTCTCCTTCTTCCACTTCTCTTTCGCGGCTGGAGTTGTTCCTATCATGGAGAGATGTTGTTGGTCAACAAATCCATCAAGTTTTGGAGTTCATATCATCAATCATCCATCCTATAACATCCCTTGATCGAGCGAATCCGGTCAGATTTTCTAGAAATCTAATTTTGGGGATTTTGGGTATTTTGTTTGATTTCGTCCGTTTAATCCGATTTAACTTAAGATTGTGATGGATTGATGATTATTTGGATGTATTGTATCATTTCCCTTGTTAACCCATGGTCGGATCGTATCGATTCGTTATTTTGGTCGAGTTCTTGACCGACGCCTTGAAGGTGTCCGGTATAATGTCATAGAGGGGTTTTCGGGCGTTCTACGATTATTCTTCCTCGTATGATCGATGATTTATTGAATTTATGTTGTTAGGGTCGAATTCTTGTGAAGAACTCGAGTCGGAACCCTTCCGTTCATTGTCTTCTTCGGGGTACGAACTTCCCGGTCAAACCGTGTTCTTCGGAGCGTTTGGTAGCGGTTATTAAGGCAAGTATCTTATTATACGACTTGTATCCTGTTGCTACCCAAAATATTATCCGGAGATAGATATTGCTGGAATGGATGGGATAGCAAAAAAATGCAAGAGCACTTCCGTGAGAAAGATAAATAACACAAGATTTGCCGGGGTTGTTAGTCCCAGGCTTGAATGCTCTCGCGAGATATTATTAATACCAATATTCGGGGATACAAGTACTAATGTAAGAATACAATTACAATGAGTGTAAAGATTCTTGTTATCTTAGCTAGTGAGCGTGTAGATTGCCGGAAGAACCAGATTTGATGCTCTGTGAGTTCTTGTAACAAAGGAGATGAACAGTTGCGGCGGTGAGAGATCGATCGTCTCTCACGGCGAGTATTTAGCTGGATGCTTGGGCTCCTGGGCTTGTGAATCTCTTGGAATCTGTCTAGTGGAGACTTGCTGCTTCTGCCGATCGTCTTCTGGACGAGAGATTTAGAGAGAAGTCCTGAGATGGATTCCGGTGAGATAGCCGGGAGCTTTGATGATATATATGTTCTTCAGTATTTCCATGAATGTATCGGAATGTGAGAGAATGTGAACCTTTTTCCAGTAGGAGGAGGTTCTCTATTTATAGGGCTTGGATACGCCGGGCGATCGCCTTCTCTGCAATATAATAATCGGGCGATCGTCTTTTAGCACATGAGCCTGTCCCTCAAAGTTTGCAGGGGAGTTGGTGGCGCCAATCAGTGCGGTCCAATGGGGAGCTTACACGTGTCCTGAGTTGCTGAGACGGGTGGTCCTACTGACAACTTTCGGCGCGCATGCTGGTAGGTGAGGTAGGTGGCAGGCTGTGGTCAAAGGTCTTGTCTGTCAGCTAAAGATCTTGCCTGCTACGAAGATCTTGTCAGCGCCTTTGGTGGATCTGCACGTGGGTGCTTTTCTGAGACCCAGTCCTTGATGACTTTGGTAGGCGATCGTATCTGCTCGGGGCGCAGGTCGATTGCCCTTAGCCGGTCACTAGAGTAGATCGCCAGCTGCCAAAGGGCGATCGCCTTGGGAGTCGATCGCTAGGTTCCTGATGGTGGTCTGATATCTTCGACTTGGCGAGCTAGCCATAGTTTGACTGGAGTTGACTTGGTCGCTTGGCCTTATAGTCGATCGCCTGTCGGGATGAATAAATCGTGACACAACAATTGCCCCCCAGCTCGCTCATACGTTGGAAACGTGGGGTGAGGTGGCTTTCTTGGCGATCGCTGACCTTTTGACGAGCGACTTCGTGTTTTACTGAACTGGCGATCGTCTTTGAGCTGATATAACCTGAGTTCGGACGACCTGGTTGGCCGCTGAACTGCGCGGGAAAAAGCAACAGGCGTGGAAAAGTCTCCGTGCACGTGTCGGGCTTCTATTGGAGGACACCAACGGTCATTAATGACTCCTCGGCTGACGCGTCCTCGAAAAGATGCGTACGCGGGTCTCGAGGGGGTCAACTAGTGCGTCTTTTGAGATCCGACCCCTGAGGTTTTCCCTTATTGCAAACGGGTCCCTGCCTTCTCCTATAAAAGGGGGCGCGGGGCTGCAGTCTCACTCACGCGTACTTATTGGAGAAAGAAGGTCATGCTGCCGAATTTTCTGAAGATCTTAGCGCCGATCGTCGATCGATTTCACTTTAGGGTAAGAAAAATCCTTTTCTTCTTTTGTATTTCTGAAAATGGCCGGAACCTCATCATCATTTGGAACGGGAACTGCCGCCACGACATCGGCCGCCTGGGAGAAACTTCTTCCGTCTTCCACTGAGACGACAAATGAAGCTATTCGGGCCGGAATCGACCCGGCTGAAGTCGAGGCTTTATTCAATGAGGCCGATATTGCTAAGGAGTCGGCTGCTGAGGAGAGACGATCGCAGATCGAGAGAGATCTGGCGATCAGGGCTTACTGGGAGCAACACAGTGTTTTCGGTCGGGCCTATAGGGCCTTTGCTGAAATAATGGAGAGGTTAGCCGGTCCTACTCCGCGATTCGATTTCCGGGGATACTCGGTCGCCTACCCCTATGTGCTTCCCAAGCGGTCGCAGTATCGTGCCGCGCAGCGATCGTTGTGGTCGCTCGGCCAAATACGGAGCTCGACGACCAGGAGAGATCTGGCCGTCTGGAGGACAAGATTCCATTTTCCTTCAGATGTGGACATGTTCGCGCCCGCGGAGAATGAACGAGCCGACCAGCCTCCGATGGGAATGGTCGCAGTGAGTGAGGCCGTTATGGAGGCCGGGCTACGCTTCCCTCTGTCCTTTGCGGTCTCCCATCTGTTGGCCGCTTGGAATGTGGCGCCACTTCAGCTGACGCCGAACGCCTGGCTCCAGATTATCTGCACTCTCACCCTTTTCGGCGGTCACCGCCTGTACCGTCTCCCGTCGCCGTTGGAGATGAACCATTTGTTTAAACTGACGGCTCATAGAGGGTTGTTCGGCGGTTACCATATTCAAGCCCGATCTGGTCGGGTGATTCATGGAGTCCCGAATAAGATACGGGGCGATCAGACGAAGTGGTTCTGGGTCGCCGGCAAGTGGAGAGCTTCGGCGAGCGACAATCCCACGGGCGAGCTGGAGATCCCCACTGAATTTCGGGAGAGGAATCCCGGTAAGGGTTTAGACTCTCCCTTCGTTTGGATGCGTTTTGGACTGATCTAATTTGATTTCTGTTTTGCAGGTTTTCACATTCCGGCGATCGAGGAGCTGCCTTTCGACTTTCTCGTTGTCTGGGAGCGGATAAGGAGCTTGTCGGACGACGACCTAGACGCCACTCGGATCAACAAGGAGAGTCGCTGGTTGTCGGCTCGACTATTCCGTTTCCCGAGACATCTCGCGGTGCCAGGTATGTGTTTATGTGACCTTCACTTCTAGGCGATCGCCTTACTTGAGGAAAGTGTCTGACCGTTAGTCGATCGTCTTTAACTGCAGAGGTTCGTTTTCCTCGCTTTTTGGAGCCTCCAGCGGAGATCGCTATGTCGAACCCAGGAGTCCTAGGCCGCCTTCGCCATAAGAGGTCGACTCGGGTCCCACCCGTTGCGTTGCCTATAGTTCCGGAGGCGGAGCCTCGCGTGGAGCCGGAGCCTCGCGTGGAGCAGGTCGTGGTAGAGGAGGAAATTCCGGAGGAGAGGCTTCGGGCGAATCGCAAGAGGCCGAGGCCGGAAGAAACTTCGTTTCCTGCCCCGGGCAATGAGGTGCCGATCGTCGCGCCTCCGATCACCATCATTGCTCCGGAGAGCGAGCCGCCCTCTGCGGCTTTTCTGCGGGAGACGGCGATCGCGGATGCTGAGACCCCTCGAGGGAAACCGTTTTTCGGTCGGGATCCCGAGAAGGCTGAGAGGTAGATAGCATTTCTGTGTTGAAAATTGCATCTGCATAGGAGTTGTATTAACTTTAGTTGTTTTGATGCAGGATCCGTCGCGCAGATCCGTCTTGTCCACCGATGGTCGTGGATTTCTGGCGAGCCGATCTCTCGCCATTCCCGCGACATTCCTCCATATGTTAGCAAAGCCGCGCCCGCTCGCCAAGGCATGGACGATCGACTGATGCGAACGCCGACGCCGATCGACGAGTTCGATGCACGCCTGCTCTCGCCTTTCTCTTCAGACGGCGACCATGGCCGACAGTGCCGCTCAGAGTTTGAGGGGCGGCCCTCCACCATTCGCTGCAGGAGGATCTCGAGGCGGCTCGGAAAGAGAACGCCGAGATTGCTGACAAGATCGCGGCGATGGAGAAGGATTCTCTGGAGGCGGCCAAGCGGGCGAGCCATGAGCTTGAGCTGGAGAAGAAGGAGACTGAGAAATATCGAATGGCGGTCGACCGATTTCGGGACCAGATGCAGAGTGCCGTCCAGGCGCGGACTGTTGCTGAAGAGGAGGCCGATCGCCCGAAGGTGACGATCGCTCCGACTCAAATGAGCCGGGCGGAGGCGAAAGAGAAGGTTGCTGCGAGGGAGGCCGAGCTCCAGGGATCGCAACAGGCGATGGCCGAGCTGAGAGGAGAGGTTGAGGCGACCAAGGCCGATCCCTTCCAAAACTTGGAGTATGTCAGCGAGTTCGCCTATTATTTGGCGTTCGCCGACTCGATCCGAGCGGCTAAGAAAGGAGGCTTGGAGGTCGGTCCTCTTGCCGATAAATTCAAGGCGTATGCGTTGGATCATCCTCTCCATTCATCTTTCTCCTTGCCGATCCTGGATCTTGCGGACATCGGCGTGGATTTGAGCTGGTATCCGTCTCCAGCCAATCTTGCTCATCCCGACGCTCCGGAAGATGAGGGGGCCACACCGGATGCCGAAGGCGACGGCCAGGCTGGGGCCTGAGGCACTTCATTTTTTACGTTTTAGCTTGCTTACTTGTAGTTTTGTAGCTTCCTTTTGTAGCACTAAGGCCTTCGGGCGACCGTGTACTATGACCTTCTCAAGCAATGAACTGAATGTTTGTTTATCTTCGATTACTTGAATGAATGGTTATTTTTGAGTCTTTGTTTGACTTTGTACACATGTGTGAGGAGAGATCGTTGCGAGGGTAGTTCCAAATGAATTGATAAACTCATAAAGATAACTTTTTACAGCAAATTCGATCGCTGCACTACATCTGAAAAAATGACGATCTCCGTATGTGGTTGAATATCGACGATCCTCGTGTAGGTAGTCCGCACTCTTATTGCCCCTTGTTTTTATTCACTTAGTGGAAGTAAGGGGATGAAAATAATTCCTTGAGTGAGCGGTCTTTAACTTTGTCGAATCCTCGGGGACGGTCGTCCATCTTGAGGAACCGTGCACGATCGCGGAGTTCGATGGACCGACTCCTTGATTATGTCTTAATGCGCGAAGACATTGAGTGTCTCGTGACTCACTTTATTATGAGGGTCCTCTGTAGCCGCGCCGCCTCGTATTTAAACGAAGGGCGTGCGGTCTTGGTCTAGAGGAGTCCTTGCGCGGCGGCGTCGGATGAATCAACTCCGCGCCCGCGGCTTGTTAGCTTCTGCTTCCACCTCGGCCACCATGGAGATGGCCGACCTCGACGGCAGTACGTTGAGACGGGGTTGTGGCACGTCGCATTGTCCGGTTCACCATGTTAGATGATGAACCTTTGAGGGCGAGCGATCGTGTCCACCGACACTCGAGGGCCTCGACTACGCCGGCCTCGTATTTAAACGAAGGGCGGGCGATCTTGGCCCAAAGGGACCTTGCATGGCCTAAGCAATGGGTTCCATCGACCACCAGACCATGGTCGCACTCTTCCACCTCGATCGTCATGTAGATGCCGACCTTCGACGGTGTACGTTGTGCGGGGGAGGCGATCTCGTGCCTTAGTCCATCATGTTAGACGGTGAACTGTAGATGGCGATCGAGTCCTCCGGTTTCTAAATAAGGAGGGAGATCGGGGTGACTTCCGTTGTCTCCTTCTCTTGATCGAAGCATGCAGGGACGGTCGCCGAGGTTGATACAGGGGTCGGCTCATATGAGCTTTCCAGCCTGTTTGTGTTCGACTCGGACGATCGTCCATAGAGATAGGTAGGGGCTTCGGCTAAACCAATAAGCTGTCCAACTTGCCCTCCTCGAACAATCTCCAGAGCTGTTTGAGGAGATCGCGGCATTTGTTGGTGCTGTGGCCGGGACTCTTGTGGTAGGCACAATATTGATTGTTGTCCAGGTGACCGTGGTCCCTTATCGCCGTTGGCTTTTTGAGCTCTTCGTGCCCCTTGATGGCATAGAAAATATGTGCCGGAGTTCTGTTGAACGTATGGAGGAGATGGGCTTCCATGTCCTCGAAAGCCTTGAGATCTCCGGGTGTCTTGGCGATCGCCTTCTTTGCTTTGGCGATCGCTATCTTCTGGACAAGAGGTGGCGTTTCCTCGCCTAAGCGGAGGGTGAGTAGCCTTTGCCTGGCCAGGAAGTTGGCAGCTTTAGCGCGGAAGATCGCGTAAGTTGGGGGAATATCCTTGGAGAGATGTCTAAACATGGTAGAGTGACCGCGGAATCCCCCTATGACCGAATAGAGAGCGAGCTCGTCACTGACGGGTTCGCCGGTGAGGACGATTTCGTCCACTCGGTCAATGTAATTTGTGTCTGATTCGTCTTTCCCCTGCTTGATTTTTATCATGCGGTGGGGGCCTTCTGGTCTGGCGACCTTGCTGGCGAAGTATGATGTGAAGTCGTTTGCCAGTTTCTTAAAAGATGTGATAGATCGCGGTGGTAGTGAGACGTACCATCTATGGGCCAGCTCGCCCAATGTCAACGGGAAGATCCGACACTTGGTTGCATCAGATGCCCCACACCCAGTCATGTAAATTCGGAATTTACTCAGGTGGGTTTCGGGGTCCGATCTCCCCTCATACAGAGGTGTTTTGGGAGGAGCGATCGTTGGTTGTATGGGGGCAAGCTCGATGGGGACCGCGAGTGGCTCGGTCGGCCCGGCGATCTTCTTGCTGGTGCTTGCCCCAGTGTCCAAGAGTGCTCTCATCTCGTCGAGCTGGCGTTGTATGGTGGCCATCGCCGTGGCCTGACTGCTAGCGGCTCGGCGCTCGGAGCGGGAGCCGAGGCGATTGAGTACTGATTCCCTGGCGATCGGGGCGGGAGTCAGATGCGTGACCTGCGTTCGGATGTGAGGTGGGTAGGCCGAACTCCTGGTGACGGATTCGGGTTCCGTCTTTTCGAGGTTGGAAACAGAGTGCCCCGGTTGCCAGGATGGGTCGTGCCCCAAGCGATCGAATATGGATCCGTCCGGTCGTGTGAGAGCCTTTCCTCGCGAATTGGGGCTTTTTGACCATCGCTAGTTCAGTAGCCCGTTGAATTTCCGTTTTCCCATGCGGCGGATGATCGAGGAAGTTATCGCAGGCGACGCACATGCTCTCCGTCGCTCCTCCAGGATGGCCATAGCCTCCTCGATTTGTTCCTCGGTTTGGAACTGATCGAGTGAGAGGTTGGGGCCATCTCTCGGATGCGGGATCGAGAGTCTCGCTGTCGCGGCTTCCCCGCTGCCGGGGTTCGATTGAGCCGGGATATGGTGTTCGGCGGTTCGGAGAGCAGCTTTCTTCGATGGACCGGCGGATGTCATGATTCTGAAGGTTTTCTTTGAAGTGCAGTGAGTGTCACTTCAAGTATATGCCCCGAGAACAGTGAGTGTTCTTCGGGACGGTAGGAATAAAAATGTGAGGGTTAGATCCCCTTCCTCTAGCGCCAATTGTTGCTACCCAAAATATCATCCGGAGATAGATATTCCGGAATGGATGGGATAGCAAACAAATGCAAGAGCACTTCCGTGAGAAAGATAAATAACACAAGATTTGCCGGGGTTGTTAGTCCCGGGCTTGAATGCTCGCGAGATATTATTAATACCAATATTCGGGATACAAGTACTAATGTAAGAATACAATTACAATGAGTGTAAAGATTCTTGTTATCTTAGCTAGTGAGCGTGTAGATTGCCTAAGAACCAGATTTGATGCTCGTGAGTTCTTGTAACAAAGGAGATGAACAGTTGCGGCGGTGAGAGATCGATCGTCTCTCACGGCGAGTATTTAGCTGGATGCTTGGGCTCCTGGGCTTGTGAATCTCTTGGAATCTGTCTAGTGGAGACTTGCTGCTTCTGCCGATCGTCTTCTGGACGAGAGATTTAGAGAGAAGTCCTGAGATGGATTCCGGTGAGATAGCCGGGAGCTTTGATGATATGTATGTTCTTCAGTATTTCCGTGAATGTATCGGAATGTGAGAGAATGTGAACCTTTTTCCAGTAGGAGGAGGTTCTCTATTTATAGGGCTTGGATACGCCGGGCGATCGCCTTCTCTGCAATATAATAATCGGGCGATCGTCTTTTAGCACATGGGCCTGTCCCCTCAAAGTTTGCAGGAGTTGGTGGCAGTCAACTGTGCGGTCCAATGGGGAGCTTACACGCGTCCTGAGTTGCTGACACGGGTGGTCCTACTGACAACTTTCGGCGCGCATGCTGGTAGGTGAGGTAGGTGGCAGGCTGTGGTCAAAGGTCTTGTCTGTCAGCTAAAGATCTTGCCTGCTACGAAGATCTTGTCAGCGCCTTTGGTGGATCTGCACGTGGGTGCTTTTCTGAGACCCAGTCCTTGATGACTTTGGCAGGCGATCGTATCTGCTCGGGGCGCAGGTC
Organism: Orobanche coerulescens; assembly: GCA_033398695.1. Lineage (NCBI taxonomy): Eukaryota > Viridiplantae > Streptophyta > Magnoliopsida > Lamiales > Orobanchaceae > Orobanche > Orobanche coerulescens. The sequence continues at coordinate 70,762,691 of CM065816.1, read as the reverse complement.
GATTTCCCTTAGCCGGTCACTAGAGTAGATCGCCAGCTGCCAAAGGGCGATCGCCTTGGGAGTCGATCGCTAGGTTCCTGATGGTGGTCTGATATCTTCGACTTGGCGAGCTAGCCATAGTTTGACTGGAGTTGACTTGGTCGCTTGGCCTTATAGTCGATCGCCTGTCGGGATGAATAAATCGTGACACAACATATCCTGCTACTAGTAATTACGTATGATATGTATGACGATTTCGCTTTCCTCCATAAATATGTTCCGTTTGAGTTGGTTGTGTTTTCCGAAAATTGAAGGCTTTGTGATAATAGTGATATATTGGTATACGTGTTAGGCGTTGTGCCATTTGTGCAGGATTGCGATGTACATATGAGATGGTTGTACACATGGTTGTTCAATGTATTGTGTACCGAATGTGTGTTATGTTGGTTAAGAGTCGTTGTGATGATCATGATATTTGTGTTGTTTTGGTTTACATACTTGATTGTACATTTCAGTGTAATGTTGGCTTGACATTTAATGATTATGAATTGTTTCGTGTCGATGTGTGGGTGTTCCAGGTAGGGTCTGACGAGGCCTCTGGAGTTCGGTACATGATGTGTACGAACAAAGTGTGTGATCCAGGTAGGGTCTGACGAGGCCTCTGGAGTCCTGTACATGACGTGTACGGACAAGGTGTGTGATCCAGGTAGGGTCTGACGAGGCCTCTGGAGTTCGGTACATGATGTGTACGAACAGTGTGTGTGGTCCGGGTAAGGTCCGTCGAGGCCTCCGGAGTTCGGTACATGATGTGTACGAACAGTGTGTGTGGTCCGGGTGAGGTCCGTCGAGGCCTCCGGAGTTCGGTACATGATGTGTACGAACAGTGTGTGTGGTCCGGGTAAGGTCCGTCGAGGCCTCCGGAGTTCGGTACATGATGTATACGAACAATGATCGTGTAGCAGTGATTGTTAGGGTAACATTTTAAATATGGATCTCGGACTCATAATAATATATTATACAGTATGCTTTGAAACGAGAATCGGGCTAAGGCCCTAATGTTTACGAAAAGGTTTTGTAAATTGGGACTCGAGGTCCAAAAGAATTTCTGCTTTAAAAAATCCCCGAGATGATGTGTTCCTTTTCAAATATCTCTTACTTGAGTTCGAAATTCTAAAACTTCTCGGGAACATTTTGATAATTGATTTACGTATTAAATTTGTAGTTGCTATTTGCTTGTTACATTTCGTATGGTTTGATACTTGCACTAGTAAAACAGTGGAGTTTTACTAACCCCCGAGTATTCGGGGGGTGGATGTCTGTTCTGCATCCAGGTACATGCAGGTTCAGGGGAGCAGTCACAGGATTAGCACAAGGGGATGACGAGCTGCGATACTAATCAAGAGTTGAGAGTTGGTAGAGTTTAGTTGTATTATTAGAGTTGATTCAGTCTCCCGCTGTATTGTATTTCGACCCTTGTGTGGGTAATGTTGTTAGTCAGTCCTGTTGATAGGGTTGTGTGACCTCATCAGTCTGTGTGTTTATGTGTAAGTGACCTTAACGGTCTGTATTATTATATTGTTTGACCCTGTCCGGGCAAGCATTTGGTTGTTTATGGACGCTTAGCCTGGTAGATCCTTGCGGAAAGGGTTTACGGCGTGTAATATTCCCATACGGTTTTGGGGGTGTTACATTTATGGTATCAGAGCTTAGGTTGCGGAAACCTAGGCTGTTGGGTCGAGTCGAGTCGTGATTTGTCGAGTAATGTGTTGTCTTGTCGTTCGAGTCGTCCGGTGACAAGTTGAGTTGTGCGTAGTCACAACGCGTTGGATATGTTGGCGGATGAGATTAGTATCGTGGGCGACCGTCGTCTCCGTGCGGCCTGTGGACGTAAGTCTCCTCTTTTATGCATAATAACTGTGTTCATGATTTCATTTATGTGTGATATTTGTGGTGTATAATTTTATTTACACGGTGTTGTGTAATGAAGTTGTATTCGATGCTTGGATACGCTGTACGTGTATAGAACTGGATGTATCGATGTTTGGACCTTGAACCACCACGTGGTTGGTATGGTGTGAAAGTTGTGAACCTTGATGGGTTTTATGGTAGAGTTTGTGAGAAACTCCGATGAATGATTTTGCTGTGTGTTAAAACTTGATGCCATGAGATGTATGTGATGGAATTGGTGACCCTGTTTGCCATTTGGGCATGTGGTTTTAATATCGACTATTTTGGATTGTTGTAATTATACCCGCTACGGGTACCTTTGAAAACGTTTTTCCTTAAAGACTACTGATTTGAGCATTTTTGTGGAAATCAAAATTTTTGGAAAAATCTTGTTTTGCAAAACGACCCTAATTTTCGGAATTTAAATGTTATGTGTTTGTGTGTTGGGGGCTACTGTGACAATTCTGCATTCTAGTTTAGATGTTACGGCCGTAAGATGTTTTCCATTACGGCCGTAAGCTCAGAGTTGTTACGACCAGAATCGCATGTTGTTACGGCCAGAAACTTTTGACCGACCTTAGAAATTTGTTATTACGCTTGTAATGCGCGTGCCCCATGGTTATTTAATCTCTGATATATCAGTGATGGATGGCGTGGTAACATGTTGTTACCCCGTATAACGCTAGTAAAGGTAATGATATATTGATAAGGTCATTTTGACGACATCGTCTAGAGAAAAGATTGAAGCCTCAATGTGTTGTTTTGCAAATAGCTTCAATCAAAACAGTTTTGATAATGAGATATATGGTTTTAATCAAACGACCGAGGTATTATAAGTGTTTTCAAAAATTTCATTTCACCAATTTTTTTTTCAAACTTGAGAATTTTAAAATTTTATCATTTGAATAATACCCCGGAAACATTTTATTTTTGTTGTTAGTGTTTGATCCCTGCGATACGTGTGTGGTTTTGACCGTGTTTGATTTGGAAAAAAATCCAATCCTCTCTGTTGATGTGACTGTGTGGATTATTTTTTTAATGAAGTTCTAAAATTACAGTGTTAGTTCGTGCATTTGTGTGATGACTTGGAGTTGATGTTTTAACGTGCTGCTATTTATTGTCTTATCTTGACATTGTGATACTTGTTTGGATGTGTTATTCTTATTGGTCGTCCGTCCAGTATGCCGAGAGGCCGTGGCCGAGGGCGTGGTCGTAGTCGTGGTCGTGATCAGCAGCAATCATCCAGAGGTAATGATGATATTGGCGCCGCCACCATCCTTCGTCAGGTGACTGACCGGTTGGCGCTTATGAATCAGACCGTACACCGAGACGGGATTCCGGATGAAGATAACGGAGCTGGTAAGTGGTTAGGAGATGTGATGAGAATGCACCCGCCCCGTTTTGAAGGTTCTTCGGACTCGTTAGGCTGGGAGAATTGGCTCTTCCAGTTGGACAGAACATTTGATGCTGTAGCTTGCCCCGATGAGAGAAGAGTGTCTATTGCTTAATACCTACTCGACAGGGAATCTGCAGACTGGTGGGAGGCCGTAGCGCCTAGTGATCGTACCGCTACTTGGACTGAATTCAAAACTGCCATGGAGGCCGAGTATTGTCCGCCACCAGTTAAAGAGCGTAGGATTGTCGAGTTTTTCTCGGCTACGCCCCGAGACGTGTCGATATCCCAGGCGATAGTCGATTATAATCGACAGCTGTGTTATGTTCGGGATCAGGTGAAAAGTGAGGCAGATAAGGTTCGTTATTTCGATATGCGTATGAAACCTCAGATTCGGCAGTGTATGGCCCTTTTTATGTGTACAACCTTGAAGGACTATCAGGATCGAGCCTTGGCGTTTGAGATGGCTATAATGTCTACCGAGTCCGTGTCGGTAGCGAAAAAGCAGAAGATTTCCGATGACGCATCGGGAAGTAAGGGAATTGGGATTCCCACACCTAAACCCTCGTATCAGCCGAGTATGGGACCTTCTCGGTCAGTTAGAGAACCCAAAGGACCCAAGTCGGTGTCTTTGAGTTCTGGTAATGCTCCTAGGTGTTTCAATTGTAACGTTCTAGGCCATGAACGCGCGCATTGTAAGAAACCGCCAGTGACTTGTTATAATTGTGGGCACGAGGGGCATCGAGTTCAGTACTGCGAGATTGTTGCCAAGATGTTAAGGGACCGGAATTCTATTCCTACTTCCGGAGGGCCCAGTGATGTCTAGTGATGGTGTTTTTGGTACCCGCTACACGGATTGTTTCGCGTGTAGAGATGTTTCTGTGACGCTTTTACATTTGGAACTTGTTGAATGATATTTTGTTTTGTGTAAGTTCCCGTTTAGTTGTTGAACCTACGGAGGTGTGTCAGTGGACCACGAGGTCATGAGCATGGTATTTTATTATGTGTCCTTATATTTTGTTTCGTATCACTGTGATAACCTTAGTTTAAGTTTCGGGGCGAAACTTATTTTTTGTGTGATAGAATGTAATATCCGGTATTCTCATTTTCTGTTATCTTGAAATTATTTGTGTTTTGACGTCGGACATTTTCTTGTTGATGAGTATCGGAGTGATTTCTATCGTGTTATTCTATTTGTTTCTTTCGCGTAGCCGTTTTAGTCAAAAGGATTGTTGTCGCGTGCGTTTCTTTGATTAAATGTGTGCATGTGATGTGGCGTTAATTGCTCGTTATTGTTTTGAATTTTAGTCGGTGGCATTGTGTTGGTCGTCGTGGAGCGTGTTTTCACGCCGTATGTCTTTGGCGTTTCTTGCGCTTTCGCCGTGGGCGCGAGTTTCGGTTTTGTGTATCTCGCCGAGTCTTCTGACAAAGGATATTGCTTCTCCTACTTGTTTTAAGTTTCGGGACGAAACTTCTTTAAGGAGGGTAGAATGTAATATCCGTAATTTCGATTTCCTAATTTTCTTTTTCGCATAAGTCCGCTTTTGACGAATCGCTCATGACCGCTTTCGGCCATTTTGAGAATGATTAATTTCGCACTTTTGTCATCCGAGTTCGCTTTGTGATCGCTTTGCCGAGTTCCGAGCTTTTAGACGCTTTTCCGCACTTGAGTTCGATTCTTGCGAATCTCATCCGAAATCGTTGTTTCGAGTTTCTCGTAAGTTCATTTAATGTTATTATTCTTGTTGCAAGCTTTGGTTTGGTGTTTCGATCGCGTATCGTGATTCTTGGACGCTTTGGGCCATTTTCGTAATTTCCCAAAGTTTTGGGTAATTACTCGTTGTCGGATTCCGAGCCTTCGTGGTCGGAATTGTGTGTTCTCTTAGCTCTTAGATTCGCTTTGCGGGTACGTCAGAACCGTATCATCGATTCGTATTCGTGTTCGGGTTTTCGGGTCGTTCGACCGCCGAGTCGGGTCCCGCCGACATGGCCGGCAACTGGGCCTGTGGCATCGCCGAGTCACGGCCGGTAGTGATCGGCAGCTGGCCGAGTCACGGCCGGTAGTGATCGGCAGCCTTCCGGCCGAGCAGCCGTGCACCGTAGGGCCGCGGACATTCTCGGGCAGTGGCCGCGCACACTCGTGGGCATTTTTCGCCAAACCGATCAGACGGTGCCGCGGCACACGTCGGCTGAGCCGCGGCACACTGCCGACCACTGGGAGCCATTTTTGGGCCTGTGCCGCGGCACACTCCCGCTGGGCCGCGGCACACTGTGCAGCCTATTTAAGGCCCAGCAGACGTTTTTCTCGCCATTTTTCTCCTTCTTCCACTTCTACTCCGCGGCTGGAGTTGTTCCTATCATGGAGATATGTTGTTGGTCAACAAATCCATCAAGTTTTGGAGTTCATATCATCAATCATCCATCCTATAACATCCCTTGATCGAGCGAATCAGGTCAGATTTTCTAGAAATCTAATTTTGGGGATTTTGGGTATTTTGTTCGATTTCGTCCGTTTAATCCGATTTAACTTAAGATTGTGATGGATTGATGATTATTTGGATGTAATGTATCATTTCCCTTGTTAACCCATGGTCGGATCATATCGATTCGTTATTTTGGTCGAGTTCTTGACCGACGCCTTGAAGGTGTCCGGTATAATGTCATAGAGGGGTTTTCGGGCGTTCTACGATTATTCTTCCTCGTATGATCGATGATTTACTGAATTTATGTTGTTAGGGTCGAATTCTTGTGAAGAACTCGAGTCGGAACCCTTCCGTTCATTGTCTTCTTGTGGTCCGAGCTTCCTACCAAACCGTGTTCTTCGGAGCGTTTGGTAGCGGTTATTAAGGCAAGTATCTTATTATACGACTTGTATCCTGCGACTAGTAATTACGTATAATATGTATGACGATTTCGCTTGCCTCCGTAAATATGTTCCGTTTGAGTTGGTTGTGTTTTCCGAAATTTGAAGGCTTTGTGATAATAGTGATATATTGGTATACGTGTTAGGCGTTGTGCCATTTGTGCAGGATTGCGATGTACATATGAGATGGTTGTACACGTGGTTGTTCAATGTATTGTGTACCGAATGTGTGTTATGTTGGTTAAGAGTCGTTGTGATGATCATGATATTTGTGTTGTTTTGGTTTACATACTTGATTGTACATTTCAGTGTAATGTTGGCTTGACATTTAATGATTATGAATTGTTTCGTGTCGATGTGTGGGTGTTCCAGGTAGGGTCTGACGAGGCCTCTGGAGTTCGGTACATGATGTGTACGAACAAAGTGTGTGATCCAGGTAGGGTCTGACGAGGCCTCTGGAGTCCGGTACATGACGTGTACGGACAAGGTGTGTGATCCAGGTAGGGTCTGATGAGGCCTCTGGAGTTCGGTACATGATGTGCACGAACAGTGTGTGTGGTCCGGGTAAGGTCCGTCGAGGCCTCCGGAGTTCGGTACATGATGTGTACGAACAGTGTGTGTGGTCCGGGTAAGGTCCGTCGAGGCCTCCGGAGTTCGGTACATGATGTGTACGAACAGTGTGTGTGGTCCGGGTAAGGTCCGTCGAGGCCTCCGGAGTTCGGTACATGATGTGTACGAACAATGATCGTGTAGCAGTGATTGTTAGGGTAACATTTTAATTATGGATCTCGGACTCATAATAATATATTATACAGTATGCTTTGAAACGAGAATCGGGCTAAGGCCCTAATGTTTACGAAAAGGTTTTGTAAATTGGGACTCGAGGTCCAAAAGAATTTCTGCTTTAAAAAATCCCCGAGATGATGTGTTCCTTTTCAAATATGTCTTACTTGAGTTCGAAATTCTAAAACTTCTCGGGAACATTTTGATAATTGATTTACGTATTAAATTTGTAGTTGCTATTTGCTTGTTACATTTCGTATGGTTTGATACTTGCACTAGTAAAACAGTGGAGTTTTACTAACCCCCGAGTATTCGGGGGGTGGATGTCTGTTCTGCGTCCAGGTACATGCAGGTTCAGTGGAGCAGTCACAGGATTAGCACAAGGGGATGACGAGCTGCGATACTAATCAAGAGTTGAGAGTTGGTAGAGTTTAGTTGTATTATTAGAGTTGATTCAGTCTCCCGCTGTATTGTATTTCGACCCCTGTGTGGGTAATGTTGTTAGTCAGTCCTATTGATAGGGTTGTGTGACCTCATCGGTCTGTGTGTTTATGTGTAAGTGACCTTAACGGTCTGTATTATTATATTGTTTGACCCTGGCCGGGCAAGCATTTGGTTGTTTATGGACGCTTAGCCTGGTAGATCCTTGCGGAAAGGGTTTACGGCGTGTAATATTCCCATACGGTTTTGGGGGTGTTACACATCTAAGGTATAGAGGTATATTTCTATCCCCTAGAACAACTTAGAGTGAAGATCATTTGATCTAATCAAACATATTTTCTTTCGAACCATATGAAGACCATAAATATCGTCATTTATTGGCCAAATAAATAAAGATTGTTAAAACAATGAAAATCACACACAATAATAAGTTATTCACAATAGATCTTTATACAAACTTAAATAACATGACTAACCTTGTTTATAATCCCAACTAAAGGTAACTTAGCCCATGAAGGGTTTAATATACATAATACAAGCTTTGGTGGTCATTATTAGTTGAATTAAGAGAAAGAATTGATCCTCACTCACTTAGTAGATAAAGGAGAAAGAAGCAATAAACTCTATGAACAACATATGCTATACCACACTTACACTAATCACTCAAGAACACAAATGTGTTCTTCACACAAAAAGAAAAGTTTACAAAAAGTGAAGAATTATAAGATGAATGATGAATGATGAAGGATCTAAGGGGTCTATTTATACACCTAAAGTCATCTCATAGCTCTAAAACTCCAGCATTATTACATTAGATCGGATCAATGCTAGCCATCCCCTCAATAATACACAAAAAGTATAAAAAATTAGACAAATCATCACAATCTGTCAAGAGTTACGGCCGTAACATTAAGGAGTTACGGCCGTAACTTGGATGACTTACGGCCGTAACATCCAGTAGTTACGGCCGTAACTTGGCTTCGTCAATTTGCTCACTAGTTGTTTTGAGAGTTACGTTTTCAGTCCAGAATTTCTCAGACTTTGCGTTTTTGCCCCAAATCTTCTTCGGATGATAACTTTTGATATATAACTCTGATTTTGAATCCGAAAAGACTGCCGAAATCGTCTCAGAAAGCCCTACAACATGAATATATCAAAATTCAACAAAGAGAATATTTAATAAATATGTTATTTCTTGAGTAAATCAGTTATTCAATCCGATTAAGACTAGATTTACATCATCATCCGATAAAAATAAAATTATTAAAAACTAATTAATTAAAAGTAAAAAACGAGTAGACTAGCTCAATTATGGGTAAAATTTATCGATACAAACCATGGATAAGTGTATAAAACTGACACTTATCACACCCCCAAACTTGAATTCTTGCTAGTCCCGAGCAAGACTCTATATTATTCACGCTCCAAAAAAAAATAAAAATAAAACAAAAACAAGAAAAATAATACACACATAAATTAAAATATAAAAAGAGAAAAGGAGATCAAAATGCCATTAATACACAACAACCAACTTTATACAGTAGATAGAAATGAATCAAGATTCAAAATAAATCTACTAATGATTTTGAAGTTAAAACACGGTTTTATTTTGTAATTCCAAAATGCAAGGTTTTCCCCCCAAAAAGGCTGATTATTTCTTTCCCAATCGTGATACACACGACTCCCTTTAATGGTTGCTCTCGATCACTCGTTTATTTTTCGACTCAATATGAGGAAGAATTTCATTGGCATCATCAAATATTGTGATTTTTCACGAAATTGAGTGTATTGAAATTCAGCCGCTAATTAATTCAGATCTGCTCATAAACTACATCCTTTTTAGTGATAGCTTTCACACCATTATATGCTAACGTGTAGCTCTTTTCACTAACACAATTTCTATCTTTTTTGTTTTAAAAAGGTGATAGCTTTCACACCGTTATTTGCTAACGTGTAGCTCTTTTCACCAATTTTTCTGTGAGACGGCAGCTACACACCAACAATGGTTAGTCCTTTATTTTTCGCAAAATTTTAAGACCCCCAAAATTAGGCAGCTGTTGCTGCTCAACACTTCTCCTTTTCGTTATTTTTCTTAGGTGATAGCTTTCACACCGTTATTTGCTAACATGTAGCTTTTTTCACCAATGACTCATTTTTTAGGGAATAAATTTTTTTACAGAAAATCATTTATTAGTTAAGCATGAAAAATCAAAAACTCCACAAATTAAGTAAATTTCAATTCTATTTTTCATCAACCGACTGATTCTTCTTTTCTCAAGATAACGAATGACTCGATTTTGTATGATAACTACAAGGCTTGGAAAGAGAGATTAAGGCTCAAAAATTTTGGAATATACAATTTTTTTTACCGGTTAAAACGATTTTAGAAGCTTGTATATGTAATATCCGACTGTAACTTTTCATTTTTACCTGTCATTGTATTATTCGGATAATCTGATTATCATGAATCGTTGCATTTAGTATTATGTTGAGGTATTATAGATTTGAATATCATATCGTTGTTATTTCATATGTGATGATTCGATGTTATTAGAGTGTTGCATTTTCGAATTTTTGTTAATGTAGCGTACGCTACACAGTACTATTAACGTATGCTAATCAGGTGACTTAGCGTGCGTAAGGTTTCCTCTGTTGCGTACGCTAAGAGGGAATCTGGCAGCAGTTGACTTCAGCACGTGAACCCTTTTAACCGTTAGCATGGATGAGATCTAAATCTGAGCTGTCGTGTCGGTGAGAATCTACTTTTATTAGCGTGCGTAACCCATTTATCATTAGCGTGCGCTAACGGCCTGCGATAATTCAAGACAGTAGCCACTGTAAGCTGTTTACGTACGTAATATCGACCGGATAGCGTATGTAAGTTCATTAGCGTACGCTAATCTTTCCCGATAGCGTGCGCTAAGTATGTCCAGTCTATTTATAGGGCCAGCCTGTTTTTCATTTCTTCACAACTCTAAACCGATTCTCTCTCCATTTTATCGTCCCTCTGCACTCTAAAAACGATATCAACCTTCACCAACTTGTTTCTAAGCCTTGAATCTTGGAGTGGAGCTCATTCCCTTGGAGATTTGGAGTTGTTTTTGAGCTTGGAATATATTCTCTCATAGCATTGAAGTTGTTCTTCATTTCTAGAGGTAGGTGTGCTTTCTTCTCTGCATTAATTTCTTATGTTGATGTTATAAACGAATTATACTTCACCTAGAGTTAAACAAGTAAAACATGGTTATACTTAAACTCTTTAAGCACTTTTGATGAATATGTTAAATAAGGGTTTGAGATGGAGGTGTTCTTGATGATATAGTGATTTAAATCATGTTTGTAATTGTCATTACTCACCTTCTGGACGAATTTAGCTCAGTAGGACATTGTTGGATCGGTTAGCTTCTTCATAACTGGATTTAATCAAGAACTTGATATCATAAAGTGTTTAAACACCATTTTAGGTATTTATTTACCTTGAGAAGAACTTGATAATGTTAAAGATGAGATTAGATGATCTAGTTCAGAAATCTTAGAAGCTTTAACAAATCATATTTGTTCAGTTCCACAAGTCTTTGAAGAATGATAAGGATCTTACAACAATAACTTTTCATCAATCTATTGTGTTGATAACTTAGAATGTGGTTCATCATCATGCTAAATAGATAGTGTTCTTAAGTAAGATGATGCTGTTTATGAATAATACTATCATGGTATATTGAGTATCAAATTCATTATGACTATCCTTTTATAAATAGGAGATGTTGTAGAACATAAGAATTTGATTTAAACCAATTTTATTGGCAAATGGAAGATGTTTTGTTCATGGAATAACAAGAGAATTTCAAGACACTTTTGGTATGGTAATCCGATTTTGGAGGATGAATTAGTCGTATTGAAACCTTTCATTAATCGTTAAGGTATTCATCAAGGGGGGATGAATTATTCGAATAAGTTGCGGGCGTCGTTTTCTACGAATTGATATTAATATTATGTGAATATGTTATTGAATGAATTACGTTTCATTCAAGGTTGCTCGTTCGATTGAGTGTTTAACCGAGGATACCGCCCGTTTGATCATTTGGAGAAGGACTATCTTTCACTTACGGATTTGAGGCAAGTTATCTTGCTTGGTTATAATGATGATTAGATTCTTCTGATGGTTATATCTTTCATATGTATGAATTGTTCATGAAATGTTTGTCGTGATTTGACATTGTCCTTGACGTTATTCCGTTTTCTTCATGGGGTTGCATTCCCAAGTACGTCGTTTGAATCATTGAATCTCGTTAGCCTTATTTTCACTTCGGTGAGTTTTTCTTGATCCTTAATCGGATATGTGATTTGTTGAATTCGTTGTCATGTTGTATCGTGACATATCCGAAATCATATCTGCGTTCCGATTGGTTATTGTGTAGGATTTTTAGCCAGGCACATATAGTCATTGGCGGATATTATTCCGCATTGGACTGTGCACACGGGACGTAGTTTCGTGAGGCTAATTAGGTACATTGTCCTACGTATATTCTGGATTCCATATACGGGGCGGACATGTGCACGGACACATTTCCGGATCGGGCGTACTGTGATGTCCATCTTTGAGCCATACCGTAAATCGTCCATAGTATTGGATGCTTGTGACTGATCGTTTCATACGCCCGAGGGGTATGATTGATAGTCGGAATGATTTCTTTGAAATCTATATATGTGAATTGTATATGTCAGAAGAATTGATTATCATGTATATCTGACCCTGTGTTGGGCGAAATACTTGTATTGTATTTTAGGTCGAGGCAAAGGCAAGGCACGGGAAGAGCATGTCGACGGCGAAGGGTTCGAGGGATACTAGTTCGGGGGCCCCCACATCTCTTGTTGTCCGGTTATGTTAAACCGTGTTATATTATTTCCTGTTTCATTTAATTTGCTATTTGGTTGTATTTGACATTTGAAGTATTTTCCATCTCCATATGGTTTATACTTGTTTTTGGATCCTGTGTATTGTAAGGCCGTTGGCCATATTTTATTAAACTCCTGATCGGAGTGATGACTATTCATTGTGGTTCGGTATCACAAATAATAATTGTTTAACTGCTTTGATTATCGCTGTGGGTCAAACAGGGATTCACGACCTTGTAATAGCCGTTTTTGGGGTGTTACAGAAGATGGTATCAGAGAGTCGTTTTTTTTTATGAGTCATTGAGAAATGAACTAGTATCAAGAGACCTTCGTGTCACGTGTGACCTGTGCAAGCGCCTGACCCTACGATCCAAATACGGTATGTACTTTATGAGCCATGGTTTAATTACTGGCATGATATTGATATCAGTATGGGTCTCCCTGTTGATCATGTTATTTCAAGGAATTGTGACAGGATTTATCTGATTGATAATCCGAGGTAAATGCTGAATTTATTATACAATTGAAATTGTTCGACTTGACACCGATATGATATTCGGTGCGACATTTGTGGTATCGATAACCGTTTCCTTGAATATGTGATTCCTTGTTGCTATTAACTTAGCATGAATTTTAGTATCTTGAATTGTACTTATGATTATCACTATGATTGATTCTTTCAGTATGGAAAGAAACCTGAGAGGTCGTGGCAGAGGGGGACGAGGCCGCGGTAGGGGCCGAATCCCGATACCTCGAGCCAACAGACGCGCGAATGCGGATCAGAGTTCCGCAGACAGTGGTTCGCCTTCTAGGGAACAATCGCACCACAGTGGGCGTGGGGATGCGCGTGTCGATCCGTACGTCGTAATGCAGGGCATGATGACACAGATGACCCAGATGGGTCAACTAATGGAAGCTATGCAGAGGGCCGCTACTGGCCAGCAGCAGGGGGCTCATCCTCCTCCTGTGATTGGCGGACCCGTGAGTCGGATTATCAGCGACATCTCTCGCCAGCGACCACCGACTTTTGAAGGCTCCTCTGAGCCTGCTGACATTGTGCATTGGATCGAGCATTTTGAGAAACTTTTCCAGATGGTGGACTGCCCGGAAGAGAATCGCGTTTCAGTAGCCGCGTATTACCTTGGCAAAGGCGCTCACACTGTTGGCTTTCAAGAAGGCCAGTGATGGTGTTTACACTTGGGAGGAATTTAAAACCTCATGCTAGACCACATTACCTGTACCACTCCGCGAGGCCAAACTGTCAGAACTATTGAACCCTGACCCGTCTGAAGACGATGATGTATTATCTGTTGCTGAGAAATTCCAGGCACTCCTTCCTTTTGCCACGACAATTATCCGAACAGAGGCCAATAAGATCAAATACTTTCTCAAGAGGCTTAAACCCCGAATGAGAATGCAACTGTTGAATCACCACTGTACTACCTTACCGGAGTTCATCGAGAAGGCTCTGGAGTACGAGCTCACCGCGAAAGAGATTTCCAAGAAATAACCACAGTCCAACACAAAAGGTCCAAGAACCAGAACCAGACTGAGAGTAATCGGGGGACATTCAGGAAGCCCCAGTCATTGCCAAACCCTTCTGATCGACCACCCATGGCGTCAAAGCCCGCCGGATCGCACTCTCGAGCGGTTCCCTCTTCCGCGGTGTGCCACAACTGTGGGGGACAGGGGCATATCAACTTCAATTGCCCAAAGCCTGCCATCACATGCCATACTTGTGGGAAGAATGGTCACCGTGCTCGTTTTTGCAAGATTGGGCCCGGACATGATCCAGTGGCGTCTCATGCTCCAGTTCAATCTTCTATCCAGAACCGGACGCCTCCGTCCGCATCCTATCAGACCACCGGAGCGAATAGGGGAATGGGCCGTGGGAATCAAAGTGGTACACCTGATGCCGGTACTGCGAAACCCAGGATTTACGAGATGAAGAAAGCTGACGATCCCGAGGCCAACATGATTTCAGGTATACTCGAGATCCACTCCCAGCCTGTATGTGTTCTTTTTGATACCGGTGCTTCAAACTCCTTTATATCTTCTTCTTGTTTAAGTCGGTTGCCTCTAGACCATGTTATCAATTGTGAGCCCTACGTGATTGGTCTACCTGATGGTAGAAGAATTATTGGGAGTCGTGAAGTCCAGGACTGTCCGATTCGTTTGAACGACCGTGAGTGGTTGTCAAATCTGATTGTAGTCGATCTACCTAAGGATGATATAATCTTGGGTATCGATTGGATGGATCGTCACGATGCAATACTCAATATCCGCAAGCGGATGGTTACCGTCACTTCTGATGATGGATTCGAGTGTATTTTTCGAGGTGATAATCCCAGTCGTTCTGGGAGAGTCATCAGCGCTATGAAAACAGTGAAACTGCTTAATCAAGGGTGTATTGGTTATTGGTGCTACATGACCAAAACAGCTGATCGACCAGTTGAATTGGCCGACATTCCGGTAGTCCGAGACTACCCAGATGTATTTCCAAACGAGTTTCCAGGCTTACCTCCTCATCGTGACGTGGAGTTTATTATTGAGTTAGAACCAGGTACGTCCCCGCTCTCAAAAGCACCGTACCGTATGGCTCCGACTGAGATGCAAGAATTGAAGAACCAGCTTGAGGAGTTGAATGACAAAGGCTATATTCGACCTAGTGCGTCCCCTTGGGGAGCACAAGTGTTATTCGTACGGAAGAAAGATGGATCTCTACGCTTATGTATTGATTACCGTGAGCTGAACAGGGTAACCATCAAGAACAAGTATCCCTTGCCTCGTATTGATGATTTATTGGACCAACTTCAGGGAGCTGCCGTGTTTTCTAAGATCGACTTGAGATCTGGTTATCATCAGCTGAGGATTCGAGAGTCTGACATTTCAAAGACAGCATTCCGTACTCGCTATGGGCATTATGAGTTCGTGGTAATGCCGTTTGGACTGACTAATGCACCGGCAGTATTCATGGAGTTGATGAATCGAGTTTTTATTAACTACCTGGATCGCTTTGTAGTCGTTTTCATAGACGACATTCTGATTTACTCTCGCGACCACGAGGAGCACGAGCGTCACCTCCACCAAGTTCTCAATACATTGAGGCGGGAACAACTTTATGGGAAATTTTCTAAGTGTGAATTCTGGATGCCTGAGGTTGTCTTTCTCGGGCATGTGATATCAGCCGAAGGGGTGAGAGTGGACCCACAAAAGATGGAAGCCATTCGAGATTGGCTACCACCGAAGAACGTGAAGGAAGTTCGTAGTTTCTTCAGCCTAGCAGGTTACTACCGACGGTTCGTAGAAGGATTTTCTAAAATTTCACAACCGATGACTAACTTACTGCGTAAGGACAAGAAGTATTTGTGGTCAGAAGCATGTCAGCAAAGTTTTGAAGAGCTCAAGAGTCGATTGATTTCGGCACCTGTTTTGGTCTTACCAAAGGGAACGGAAGGATTTGTGGTGTATAGTGACGTGTCGAGACGTGGTCAGGATGTGTACTAATGCAGGAAGGGAAAGTAATCGCCTATGCATCGAGACAATTGCGACCCTATGAAGTTAACTATCCGACCCACGACTTGGAGTTAGCAGCCGTGGTGTTTGCCTTGAAAATCTGGCGTCACTATCTTTATGGAGTTACTCGCGATCTTTACGGACCACAAGAGCCTAAAGTACATTTTTACTCAGAAGGAGTTGAACATGAGGCAGAGAAGGTGGCTAGAATTAATCAAGGACTATGATATCGAGATCCTTTATCATCCGGGTAAAGCAAATGTGGTTGCCGACGCATTGAGCCGTAAGACAAAGGCAGAGCAGATGTTGAGCCGTTTAACAGCACAGAGGGAATTGCAGTTGGACCTTATGAGGCCAGAAATTGAAGTTTGGTTACAGCGTGTTCAGGGACAACTTCGCACCCTTGAGATTTCTTCGTCTCTTGATGTTATGATCAAATCGAAGCAAATTACGGACCCATTCTTATCTCGAGTTCCGGATGAAGTAACTCAGGGGAAAGCCCCTGGATTCGTGGTCCACGAGGATGGATTGATACGTTTTAGAAATCGAGTTTGTGTACCCGCTGACGAAGAGTTGAGGAACTCTATCATGAGAGAAGCCCATGCTACCCCGTACTCTATTCACCCGGGCTCTAGCAAGATGTATAAGGATTTGAAGAAGAATTATTGGTGGGGGAATATGAAGCGTGAGGTTGCCGAATTCGTTTCGAGGTGCTTAACCTGTCAGCAGGTTAAGATTGAACACCAGCGACCCGCAGGAATGCTGAAACCGCTCCCGATTCCTGAGTGGAAATGGGAGGACATATCTATGGATTTTATCACTAGCTTGCCGACGAGTCGTCGAGGAATGAATGCGATTTGGGTAATTGTGGACCGTCTGACCAAATCAGCCCACTTTTTGGAGATTAAGGACACGTGGGGCCCCGAGAGATTGGCCCAGCTGTTTATTAAGGAAATTGTGAGACTACACGGTACCCCCAAGAGCATTGTATCAGACCGTGACGGGCGATTTGTGTCACACTTCTGGAGGGCAGTTCATCGTGCGATGGGCACACAGTTGAATTTCAGTACGGCTTTTCATCCACAGACCGATGGTCAGTCGGAAAAAACCATCCAGACTCTAGAGGATATGTTGAGAGTATGTGCTCTTGATTGGAAAAACGATTGGGAAGCCCAGCTGCCTTTGGTGGAATTCACTTATAATAATAGTTGGCACGCCTCGATTCAGATGGCACCGTATGAGGCATTATATGGCCGTCGCTGTAGGTCCCCTTTGTGTTGGGACGAACTGTCAGAATCTCTGGGTACGGAACCCGATATGTTGTTAGCCGCCCGTGAGAAGATCACTTTGATTAAGAGTCGGTTGTTAACGGCTCAAAGTCGACAGAAGTCTTATGCTGACCATCGTCGACGACCGCTTGAGTTCGAGGTTGGTGACCATGTGTTAATGAAGGTGTCTCCTACTCGAGGTGTTTTTCGTTTCGGGAAGAGGTGCAAGCTGAGCCCAAGGTACATTGGGCCGTTTGAGGTTCTGGAGCGTGTAGGTGATCTGGCCTATCGACTAGCCTTGCCACCGACCTTGAGTAAGATTCACAACGTGTTTCATGTCTCCCAGCTGAGGAAATATGTTGCTGATCCAAGCCACGTACTTCAATTCGAAGATATTGATTTAGCATAGGATCATTCGTACGAGGAGCGTCCTGTACAGATACTCGAGAGGAGGATCAAACAGTTGCGGAACAAGACGATTCCCCTACTGAAAGTTCAGTGGTCACGACACGGAGTCGAGGAGGCTACGTGGGAGACCGAGGATAGTATGCGAGCGAGATACCCCGAGCTATTTACCCCTTAGTTTCGAGGACGAAACTCATTTTAAGGTGGGGAGTATGTAATATCCGACTGTAACTTTTCATTTTTACCTGTCATTGTATTATTCGGATAATCTGATTATCATGAATCGTTGCATTTAGTATTATGTTGAGGTATTATAGATTTGAATATCATATCGTTGTTATTTCATATGTGATGATTCGATGTTATTAGAGTGTTGCATTTTCGAATTTTTGTTAATGTAGCGTACGCTACACAGTACTATTAACGTACGCTAATCATGTGACTTAGCGTGCGTAAGGTTTCCTCGCTGCGACGCTAAGAGGGAATCGCGGCCGATTGACTTCAAGACGTGAACCCTTTTAATCGTTAGCATGCATGAGATCTAAGTCCGAGTCGTGTCGGTGAGAATCTACTTTTATTAGCGTGCGTAACCCATTTATCATTAGCGTGCGCTAACGGCCTGCGATAATTCAAGACAGTAGCCACTGTAAGCCGTTTACGTACGTAATATCGACCAGATAGCGTACGTAAGTTCATTAGCGTATGCTAATCTTTCCCGATAGCGTGCGCTAAGTATGTCCAGTCTATTTATAGGGCCAGCCTGTTTTTCATTTCTTCACAACTCTAAACCGATTCTCTCTCCATTTTATCGTCCCTCTGCACTCTAAAAACGATATCAACCTTCACCAACTTGTTTCTAAGCCTTGAATCTTGGAGTGGAGCTCATTCCCTTGGAGATTTGGAGTTGTTTTTGAGCTTGGAATATATTCTCTCATAGCATTAAAGTTGTTCTTCATTTCTAGAGCTAGGTGTGCTTTCTTCTCTGCATTAATTTCTTATACTGATGTTATAAACGAATTATACTTCACCTAGAGTTAGATTAAACAAGTAAAGCATAGTTATAATTAAACTCTTTAAGCACTTTTGATGAATATGTTAAATAAGGGTTTGAGATGGAGGTGTTCTTGATGATATAGTGATTTTAATCATGTTTGTAATTGTCATTACTCACCTTCTGGACGAATTTATCTCAGTAGGACATTGTTGGATCGGTTAGCTTCTTCATAACTGGATTTAATCAAGAACTTGATATCATAAAGTGTTTAAACACCATTTTAGGTATTTATTTACCTTGAGAAGAACTTGATAATGTTAAAGATGAGATTAGATGATCTAGTTCAGAAATCTTAGAAGCTTTAACAAATCATATTTGTTCAGTTCCACAAGTCTTTGAAGAATGATAAGGATCTTACAACAATAACTTTTCATCAATCTATTGTGTTGATAACTTAGAATGTGGTTCATCATCATGCTAAATAGATAGTGTTCTTAAGTAAGATGATGCTGTTTATGAATAATACTATCATGGTATATTGAGTATCAAATTCATTATGACTATCCTTTTATAAATAGGAGATGTTGTAGAACATAAGAATTTGATTTAAACCAATTTTATTGGCAAATGGAAGATGTTTTGTTCATGGAATAACAAGAGAATTTCAAGACACTTTTGGTATGGTAATCCGATTTTGGAGGATGAATTAGTCGTATTGAAACCTTTCACTAATCGTTAAGGTATTCATCAAGGGGGGATGAATTATTCGAATAAGTTGCGGGCGTCGTTTTCT
The DNA here is from genome assembly GCA_033398695.1 of Orobanche coerulescens. Taxonomy (NCBI): domain Eukaryota; kingdom Viridiplantae; phylum Streptophyta; class Magnoliopsida; order Lamiales; family Orobanchaceae; genus Orobanche; species Orobanche coerulescens. The sequence goes on along the minus strand of CM065816.1, from coordinate 70,743,413 downwards.
ACGAATTGATATTAATATTATGTGAATATGTTATTGAATGAATTACGTTTCATTCAAGGTTGCTCGTTCGATTGAGTGTTTAACCGAGGATACCGCCCGTTTGATCATTTGGAGAAGGACTATCTTTCACTTACGGATTTGAGGCAAGTTATCTTGCTTGGTTATAATGATGATTAGATTCTTCTGATGGTTATATCTTTCATATGTATGAATTGTTCATGAAATGTTTGCCGTGATTTGACATTGTCCTTGACGTTATTCCGTTTTCTTCATGGGGTTGCATTCCCAAGTACGTCGTTTGAATCATTGAATCTCGTTGGCCTTATTTTCACTTCGGTCAGTTTTTCTTGATCCTTAATCGGATATGTGATTTGTTGAATTTGTTGTCATGTGGTATCGTGACATATCCGGAATCATATCTGCGTTCCGATTGGTTATTGTGTAGGATTTTTAGCCAGGCACATATAGTCATTGGCGGATATTATTCCGCATTGGACTGTGCACACATGACGTAGTTTCGTGAGGCTAATTAGGTACATTGTCCTACGTATATTCTGGATTCCATATACGGGGCGGACATGTGCGCGGACACATTTCCGGATCGGGCGTACTGTGATGTCCATCTTTGAGCCATACCGTAAATCGTCCATAGTATTGGATGCTAGTGACTGATCGTTTCATACGCCCGAGGGGTATGATTGATAGTCGGAATGATTTCTTTGAAATCTATATATGTGAATTGTATAAGTCAGAAGAATTGATTATCATGTATATCTGACCCTGTGTTGGGCGAAATACTTGTATTGTATTTTAGGTCGAGGCAAATGCAAGGCACGGGAAGAGCATGTCGACGGCGAAGGGTTCGAGGGATACTAGTTCGGGGGCCCCCACATCTCTTGTTGTCCGGTTATGTTAAACCGTGTTATATTATTTCCTGTTTCATTTAATTTGCTATTTGGTTGTATTTGACATTTGAAGTATTTTCCATCTCCATATGGTTTATACTTGTTTTTGGATCCTGTGTATTGTAAGGCCGTTGGCCATATTTTATTAAACTCCTGATCGGAGTGATGACTATTCATTGTGGTTCGGTATCACAAATAATAATTGTTTAATCTGTTTTGATTATCGCCTGGTGGGTCCCAGCGTGGGATTCACGGCACTGTAATAGCCGTTTTTGGGGTGTTACAGTATATAGCTAACTTATTGGTGTTATGGCCAGATCTAAATACTATATATATATATATATATATATATATATATACTAAAAAAATTTAAGGCAAATAACCAAAATAGTCAAAACACACCAAAATACTAACACACCAAAACATACCACCCCCAAACTTGAAAATAAAATTGTCCTTAGTTTTTTTTAAAAAAAAATAAAATAAAAAGCAATGCAGAAAAGCAGAATACTCCCTGTTAAGAAAGTTGATGCTTGAGCTAACGCCTTTTAGAATCTGCAAGAGAATAAATATACGAGGCACACAATAAAAGAAAATAAAATATACTCGGAAGTATAACACAATTTTTAAGATGCACATCAAGAAAGTCCGAAGAGTCGCCTTACGCTGCCATCAATGCTTTTATAAAAAACACACAGTAAAAATTACAGCAATAAAATAACAATACATAAATCTCGAATAGATACGCGTCAAGAGATCAAGAAGAAACTCCTTAGGTTGCCACCATTTAGCACGATTATTACACACGACAGAAAGTAAAAATACAAGAGATCCGACATGGGTTATCAAAGGGAGAGCAATGAATCCACTTTTCGTTTTCTCACGGTAAAATCTTCCATCCAGACAATTTTAGCTAGAGTTGGATCTGGTTAAGGAACATATTCATTGAGTTTTTTGATTAGTTCTTCTGGTGTTGTTGCAACGACTATGATAAAACCCTTTTCAGCAGAGTAGCTGACGAAAGATAGTAAACCATCAAAGAAACCATTGACATTAAGCAGACCTATTGGTTTTGATGAACATTTACCTGGGCTCTGGTAACCACATGAAAAAGTTCCTCAAGAGTGCCAAAACCACCGGGAAGGGTGATAAAGGCGCCAGAATTATTTATCATGTGAGTTATGCGATCTTGCATATTTACAGATCTAAACTCATCTCCAATAGTTGACCCGGTGATTTTACTTTCAGCCAGAGGTTTTGGATTTATTCCCAACACTCTTACTCCTTCCATATAGGCAGAAGCAACAGCTCGTCCCATTAATCCTAGACTTCCTCCTCCGTAAACTACATGAATGCATTTTTCTCCTAAGGTACGACCCAAGTTGTGGGCTGCTTCAGAAAAGCATGCCTCTTTTCCATAACTAGCTCCACCAAAAATGCAGACTGTGCTAAATTTTTTTGTTGAAGATGATGACTCCATTTTTGAAAAGAAATTTTTAGAGAGAAAAATAGAAAAGTGCAAGTTTGAGGGATGAATAAAAGAAACAATCACAAAGTTTATTTATAGAAGAAAAATGAGGAAAAATTGCTAAACAAGTTTGTGATTGCGTTGATTGCGCTTCAACTACTCAATAGAATAATAAATGCATTTATCGCGTATCACATTTTTTATTCAGAAAATCTCACCACACGACAAAAATAAAAGATACTTACGCGTATGTACAGTAGTTGTGATTGTGGCTCACATCTTCCTCTGATTTTACGTTCAGAAACGGCCTAAACGCCTTCTATGAGTCGGGGAGAAGCTTCCCATCCAATTTTCTTACAAATTGGCAAACAGGGTCTTTTAACGTCAGATTCCCAAGACGTTGTTCATATTCTGGTTTGAATTTATTCCACAAACATCGAATTCCGTAATGTACGAGTCCACTAGGATGCGTGTCAAGAGAAATTTCGATATCATCTAAATTCTCTTTATTCAGACCATCCTTAATGAATTGAATTTTATATTCTCTGTTTGTAGATGGAATTCCCAAAGATCGACATTTTAAATTACAGTTCCATCTAGCACATTTATAACAAACGGCTTGTTACACCCCAATCCGCTCAGGGATATTACACGCCGTAGAACCCTTCCTCAAGGATCTACCAGGCTGGTAGCAACATATAACAACTCAACCATGCCTTTAAGGCTAAAATGACTCAGTAGACCGATTTGGTCTTTCAATAAATACATACATCTCAAATAGAAATCATGCCCACGCAGGGGTCAAAATACAACCACACCCGTACAACGGGAAAAGTATAGCAGCGGAAAATAAAGTACAACTGAACCAATAAACAATATGCGGTTCCTCATGTGATTAGTATTGATCATCTTTCATCATCCTTCGTGCCGTCCCTGTGTTATGCTCCAAAACCTGAATGCAAAAATAGACATCCACCCCCCGAATACTCGGGGGTTAGCAAAACTCCACTGTTTTGCTAGTGCAAGAACAAAGTGCAAATACGAGCCATACAATTCACATTCCACGAACGATAATAATTCGGAATCCTCAAAGGTTCAAATACAACAAGATGAAAACTTCCCGAGGCGAGAGTTTGAGTAATGACTTCCCAAAATTTCAAGATCAAAATATCAAGGGAAACAATTTATAAAATGATTTGAAATACCATCGGGAGTTTTAATAGAAAATGATTTAGGATTATCAAATCCTACTTTTCAAAAACCCAAAATACGAAAGGGGTCACCGCCCCAAAGGTTTACTTTCCGAAAAAAAACGACCTTTACCAAACCGTTGGGATTTTAGCCCCAAATCCGTAAAATGACTTTTACAAGACCATTGGGATTTTAGCCCCAAATCTCATCAACTCACAGTACACAAGAACGACCACAAGGTTCGTCTCCCAACATCAAAATCCACAAATAAAGGATTTAACACAAACAACAAAATACTCTAGTGCCATCCTAGCCAAGTAAGCCAAACGAACAACTTACCTCTTACACACTTAGTCGATGCATGCAATCATGAAAACCGCTCAAAAGCACTTATTTCCGGAAATGCCATAATCAAATCACATTTGCAAAATGCACCACAATTAACCGTGGATCCACCCCTCCGTGGACCCCTACCGAGACCCCGTCGGATCTAACCCGTAGTGGTTAAAAGCAAGCTCGCGGATCCACCCCTCCGTGGACCCCTACCGAGACCCCGTCGGATCTAACCCATAGTGAGTATACACACACACACACGTTACTCATGCAATACTATTATGCTAAGAATGTAAGTTCATTAAGAATACTCACTAGAGATGGCCATTAACTCGACACCATTATCAAACTCTTCAAAACGCAATAACAAGATTAAATACGGAATACACGATTCCATAACTTTAAACAATAGGAGTATCATCATCAAATCCTTCAACGTTCAAAATAATCAAATCATAATCAATTCCCAAAACACGCCGTTCACAAAACGCACACGTATTTGAAAGAAAGCCTTTAACGAGGCCAAACCGAAATCTTTTGAAACTTCGTTTCAAACAACCAAACAAACACACTAATACTATCACCGATCATCATATCCACAAAATAAGAAAAGTATGGGCAAGGTACTTGCCTCGATATCACGAGCAATGGAAAAGTGAACGGATACGGCCGGGTAGCCCTCAAATTCCCGAACACTATCTAGAACGCGATAACACCGAAATTACTACGGGAAAACACCACATGAATCATCAATCACCAACGGAATTCAACATCGGAATCATCGAGCACCTATAATCCTCCGTAAGGAATAATAAAAAATGATTACGACGAGAATCAAGGCCGAAAACAACGGAAATCCCAACAAACTATCAAAGGGAACTCATTCGAACATTTAATCGAACATTAAATGTTCAAGACCCTTCAAGAACAAAGAAGTCACCCCTCGGGTTGAACGAACCAAAGATACGAGTATCCAATCCGTAGAACAAGTTCAAAACAACGTTTATACAACAATTAATTGACTAAAAACGGATTAGAATCGAAATCAAAAAGCAAAATCCCCAAATCTACAAAAACAAGGGTTCAAGCCAAAATACCTTGATTTGGATGAATGATTCAAGTAGAGGTCGAAAATCTACAACAAGACTTGAGGTGGATGATCTCTACAAGTTTGGGAGCACTCAAATCGCCCAAAATCGCCCTTGAAATCGCCTAGAAGGGTAGGAGGAAGAAGAGAGGAGAAAATGGATGTTTCTCCTCGAAAATCTGCTCAAAAACGAAGAAAAATCCCGTGTGACGTGGCACAGGACAAGTGTGCCGCGGCCCAGGGCCACAAAAAACGTCCAGGAATCAGCTTAGTGCCGCGGCACAGCCTGAGTGTGCCGCGGCACACGGTACAGTCCCCTTCAACACCAAAAAGGCACATCGTGCAGTCTTGGCTATTTCGACCATAACTCCTTCGTCTGGACTCCGATTGACTCACCGTTTGAACCATTGGAAAACTAACTTGATGATCTATAATATTGAAAAGATTCAGAATTTTTGGAGTTTCGAAGAATTAATAGTGACTTTACAAAGTCGAACTCCCACGTGAAAAAGTCGATTAAGGACACGGAACTCAACAAAACGACACCGAAACGAACTCGGATGACAAAAAGTGCAGAATTAATCATTCTCGGAATGACGAAACGGTCAGGAGCGAGTCGTCAAAATGAACTTCCGCCGAAAAAAGAAAATTACCGAAATTCGAAATTGCGGATATTACATTCTACCCTCCTTAAAAGAAGTTTCGTCCCGAAACTTAAAACAAGTAGGGAGAAGCAATATCCCGCCAGGAAAACTCAACGAGATATGCAAGGAAACGCGTAACTTATGCCCATCGGCGAAACGTTACAAGCAACACAAGGAATATACGGCGTGAAAACACGCTCCACGACGACCAACACAACGTCGCCGTTAAGGATATAATAAAACCAACAAGTGACAAGCGTCATCAAATGGATAATACAATCAAGTCAATTATCCGAACAATCACAAAACACAACGAACGAAAATCAATACGATTGACCAACCCAACGGTACATCAATCAAAACGCGAGCCAATCGCTGAACAAATACGGAATTCCACCGCCCAAGGGTTGGAAGATCGAAAACGAGACTAATTTGCCAAACTTAAGGGAATTAAGAAGGAGCCTGAATGCTCAACGATCACGAAACGAGGACAAAAACTGAACAAACAAACGACCGAACCACAACGGTCGAGATAACAAAAAGCGAACAATCATGTTCGAATCACGAAGAACAATAAAATTCAAACAACAACTCCAAGATTCACATCTCGACTCGAGACAATATATGATCCGGTGAAAACAACAACATATGCATTCACATAAGATCCACATGAAAGGGAATAGAAATTGAAAAGTCACAACGACAAACGAGCAATTCGGAAACAGTACCACACTCGTTCGATCAACAAAAGCAAGGGGCAGGACAAGCTCAGAAATGTCAACGAACATGATGAGTCAACAAAGTCGAAAACACAAGAGTTCCAAATCCGATCCACTTCGAATAAAAGAACTAATAGAACTAGATGATGTCACTTCCGAACAAGGTTCACAAGAATCGAACCGAACTCGAAAAAATCACAAATGATAACCAGATCAACCCACAACAAGATCACAGTTCGTTCGGACGATAAAACCGAAATACAGAACAAGTTCAGAAAGTATCAACGAATACGAGCGAGTCGAAAGAATGGAGAAAGAGAAAATATAGAAGTCAAAATAGTACGGGCATTACCTCCGACCTCGTCCACGAAATTCACAAAAACGGGAGCAAGATAACAAGACATTAAACAACCGACACATAACGGAACCATCACCGATGCACACGGTCATACCAACCCAAGCTCTAACAGCTCGCACATGCGCGACAACGCAGAAATCACCACGAGACGACAATATTCAACACCAACATCCCACCTCTCACAGGGGCTAGCACAACAAATGTGTGGAAAGCGACTCAACGCTCACACCGCCAATTCGATCATACTCGGGAGTAAACATCATAATGACAACGCGAACATCATACATACATACCAAGCCCTCAAACGGGAATGGATAGGTTTTTAAAAAAAACGAAAACCTCATATTGAAAATAATTTAGAAGAACACCGGTTGATCTTGAGTATCACCCTTCAAAAAGTACAAACGTGAAACATTGTTATCGAGACTTTGGAGAACCATTTCACATTTGGTAAAAATGAGGACACTCTCTTTTAGTGAAAAGCTTTCAGAATATTCGACCCTCGGGTCTAAATAAAAGTGTTTCTAAAACATTGAAAATATCTCAAAACATTTTGGTCCTCAATTGGAGTAATTTTGGAAACATATTGCGGCACTAGAAGGCACTTTGAAAGTACTGCGAGAAAATAATTCATTTTAAAAGTACGTCTCAAAATTTATTTTCTAAGATACTCAAGTTTTCAAAGATAATTCAATGGGCTAGAATGCCCAAAAATTTCAGGTAATTACACAAAATATTATAGCGCCGTGGGTCCCGCGCCGGAACTCACCAGGCTAAAAACCATTTACAAAAACGCCAAAAAGGCCGATGACGGTAATATTTCAAAAACTCACGAAAGCCATTTACAAATACTAAATACCGTCATAAGAATTTCGCCAAAGCGATCAAGGCCATAATGCCAAAAAACTCGGTTAAGGGAATCGGTTATCGAAATAAAACTCGGTCGGTAAAATACCGAAAGTCATTACAAAAGAACTCACGCAGCGGATAAAAGAAATACAGTTCAACATGCACAATCCAGCAACACTACTCCTCATAAGAACAAAATATTAGAGTCAAATAACTACATTCAGAACAAAACCACTGGCCCTATTCGAGGCCTCTAAAGACCCTACCGCACTGGCTAGTGAACAAGTCGAACGTGTATAAGCACAAAGCTTCCACAAGAGAACTTGTAAAACGTGCAAATCGATTCGAAAATCATCAGCAACGGACAAAAACAACAATAAAAGACATCACAAGCGACGACACTCCTCGTATAAATCAAATACGAGAGTCGATTAAATACATATCGTGAAATCAAAATCCACATAAGGATTCCATCACTTAACAAATAATCATAAAAATAGCTCGTGTCAAACGAGGCACAACACAAAGAAGGGAGACTTACTTCCACAGGTCGCAAGAAGATGATGATAGCCCCACGATACTAATCACGACCAACAAACTCAAACGACGCGTCGCGACACGACTCAATCAGATAAAATCCGACGAAACAAGACTCAAACAACACGACTTCACCCGACAGCCTAGGTTTCCTCAACCTAAGCTCTGATACCATTTATGTTACACCCCCAATCCGCTCAGGGATATTACACGCCGTAGAACCCTTCCTCAAGGATCTACCAGGCTGGTAGCAACATATAACAACTCAACCATGCCTTTAAGGCTAAAATGACTCAGTAGACCGATTTGGTCTTTCAATAAATACATACATCTCAAATACAAATCATGCCCACGCAGGGGTCAAAATACAACCACACCCGTACAACGGGAAAAGTATAGCAGCGGAAAATAAAGTACAACTGAACCAATAAACAATATACGGTTCCTCATGTGATTAGTATTGATCATCTTTCATCATCCTTCGTGCCGTCCCTGTGTTATGCTCCAAAACCTGAATGCAAAAATAGACATCCACCCCCCGAATACTCGGGGGTTAGCAAAACTCCACTGTTTTGCTAGTGCAAGAACAAAGTGCAAATACGAGCCATACAATTCACATTCCACGAACGATAATAATTCGAAATCCTCAAAGGTTCAAATACAACAAGATGAACACTTCCCGAGGCGAGAGTTTGAGTAATGACTTCCCAAAATTTCAAGATCAAAATATCAAGGGAAACAATCTATAAAATGATTTGAAATACCATCGGGAGTTTTAATAGAAAATGATTTAGGATTATCAAATCCTACTTTTCAAAAACCTAAAATACGAAAGGGGTCACCGCCCCAAAGGTTTACTTTCCGAAAAAAAAACGACCTTTACCAAACCGTTGGGATTTTAGCCCCAAATCCGTGAAATGACTTTTACAAGACCATTGGGATTTTAGCCCCAAATCTCATCAACTCACAGTACACAAGAACGACCACAAGGTTCGTCTCCCAACATCAAAATCCACAAATAAAGGATTTAACACAAACAACAAAATACTCTAGTGCCATCCTAGCCAAGTAAGCCAAACGAACAACTTACCTCTTACACACTTAGTCGATGCATGCAATCATGAAAACCGTTCAAAAGCACTCATTTCCGGAAATGCCATAATCAAATCACATTTGCAAAATGCACCACAATTAACCGTGGATCCACCCCTCCGTGGACCCCTACCGAGACCCCGTCGGATCTAACCCGTAGTGGTTAAAAGCAAGCTCGCGGATCCACCCCTCCGTGGACCCCTACCGAGACCCCGTCGGATCTAACCCATAGTGAGCATACACACACACACGTTACTCATGCAATACTAATATGCTAAGAATGTAAGTTCATTAAGAATACTCACTAGAGATGGCCATTAACTCGACACCATTATCAAACTCTTCAAAACACAATAACAAGATTAAATACGGAATACACGATTCCATAACTTTAAACAATAGGAGTATCATCATCAAATCCTTCAACGTTCAAAATAATCAAATCATAATCAATTCCCAAAACACGCCGTTCACAAAACGCACACGCATTTGAAAGAAAGCCTTTAACGAGGCCAAACCGAAATCTTTTGAAACTTCGTTTCAAACAACCAAACAAACACACTAATACGATCACCGATCATCATATCCACAAAATAAGAAAAGTATGGGCAAGGTACTTGCCTCGATATCACGAGCAATGGAAAAGTGAACGGATACGGCCGGGTAGCCCTCAAATTCCCGAACACTATCTAGAACGCGATAAAGACCAAATTACTACGGGAAAACACCACATGAATCATCAATCACCAACAGAATTCATCATCGGAATCATCGAGCACCTATAATCCTCCGTAAGGAATAATAAAACATGATTATGACGAGAATCAAGGCCGAAAACAACGGAAATCCCAACAAACTATCAAAGGGAACTCATTCGAACATTTAATCGAACATTAAATGTTCAAGACCCTTCAAGAACAAAGAAATAACCCCTCGGGTTGAACGAACCAAAGATACGAGTATCCAATCCGTAGAACAAGTTCAAAACAACGTTTATACAACAATTAATTGATTAAAAACGGATTGGAATCGAAATTAAAAAGCAAAATCCCCAAATCTACAAAAACAAGGGTTCAAGCCAAAATACCTTGATTTGGATGAATGATTCAAGTAGAGGTCGAAAATATACAACAATACTTGAGGTGGATGATCTCTACAAGTTTGGGAGCACTCAAATCGCCCAAAATCGCCCTTGAAATCGCCTAGAAGGGTAGGAGGAAGAAGAGAGGAGAAAATGGATGTTTCTCCTCGAAAATCTGCTCAAAAACGCAGAAAAAGCCCGTGTGCCGCGGCCCAGGGCCACAAAAAACGCCCAGGAATCAGCTTAGTGCCGCGGCACAGCCTGAGTGTGCCGCGGCACACGGTACAGTCCCCTTCAACACCAAAAAGGCACATCGTGCAGTCTTGGCTATTTCGACCATAACTCCTTCGTCTGGACTCCGATTGACTCACCGTTTGAACCATTGGAAAGCTAACTTGATGATCTATAATATTGCAAAGATTCAGAATTTTTGGAGTTTCCAAGAATTAATGGTGACTTTACAAAGTCGAACTCCCACGTGAAAAAGTCGATTAAGGACACGGAACTCAACAAAACGACACCGAAACGAACTCGGATGACAAAAAGTGCAGAATTAATAATTCTCGGAATGACGAAACGGTCAGGAGCGAGTCGTCAAAATGAACTTCCGCCGAAAAAAGAAAATTACCGAAATTCGAAATTGCGGATATTACACGGCTATCATCTTTGCTCGTCGTTTCTTGGCATATGAACTTTTTCCTAGCCCTGGTAAAAATCTAGTCGGTGTTTCTGTGAATTCACCTTCTATTCTTACTTTGGCTTCAATTATGAATCTTATGTCCAAAGGTATGCTTTTATTCATAAGCAACCTCATCCTTTCAAGTCTTGTCTTATAAATCTTTAAAATGACATTTTTGCTTAGAAAGGGAAATCTTTTTTCGATTTTAAATGAAGTTTCTTCCATGATAAAAATAAATAAATAAAAAGACAATGAAAATAATTGAAGAAAATATCTACAAATATCAATTGTTGTGGAAAACTGAAAAATCCGACTTTAATAGTCACGGAGTACCGTTATCCGCCACTTGACCGGACAAACACAATTGAGTACTAAGTTACAATGTCGAGAAATTTGTACCTATAAAAATAATTTACAATGTAAGATTTCAAATATAACTTATACTTCCCCGGCAACGGCGCCAAAAACTTGACACGTTCTTAGTGTAACTATCGCAAGTGCACGATATCGTATCAAGTAGAAAGTGGACTTTTTGAGTCCGGTTTATCGATCCCACGAGGAAGTTTTAGTTATAATTTGAATTATACACTATTAGTATATTTTTATAGATACTAAGATGAGTGAAACACACAATTAAAGAGTTTGGTTTAATAATTGCAAAGTAAATGCAATAATAGTTCTAATATTTTAAGGAAATAAAAAGATTGCAATAATAATAGATTAATTAACAATAAAATGAAATAGTTGGGATTATAAACTTAGTTCGTCATTAGTTATAGAAGATGTATAGGAGATCATAAGATGAATTTACTTATTATGTTGTGTAGATTCGATTTTCCTTAAAAAGACGGTTTCTCTTTCGAACTATAAAACGTCCCTTACATATTGAATCAATCCACTATATTTCTATGTTGATTGGCTTCAATACATAGCATTAGAATTTATGAAAATAACTCAAAGAATCATCTAAGGTATAGAGGTATATTTCTATCCCCTAGAACAACTTAGAGTGAAGATCATTTGATCTAATCAAACATATTTTCTTTCGAACCATATGAAGACCATAAATATCGTCATTTATTGGCCAAATAAATAAAGATTGTTAAAACAATGAAAATCACACACAATAATAAGTAATTCACAATATATCTTTATACAAACTTAAATAACATGACTAACCTTGTTTATAATCCCAACTATAGGTAACTTAGCCCATGAAGGGTTTAATATACATAATACAAGCTTTGGTGGTCATTATTAGTTGAATTAAGAGAAAGAATTGATCCTCACTCACTTAGTAGATAAAGGAGAAAGAAGCAATAAACTCTATGAACAACATATGCTATACCACACTTACACTAATCACTCAAGAACACAAATGTGTTCTTCACACAAAAAGAAAAGTTTACAAAAAGTGAAGAATTATAAGATGAATGATGAATGATGAAGATCTAAGGGGTCTATTTATACACCTAAAGTCATCTAATAGCTCTAAAACTCCAGCATTATTACATTAGATCGGATCAATGCCAGCCATCCCCTCAATAATACACAAAAAGTATAAAAAATTAGACAAATCATCACAATCTGTCAAGAGTTACGGCCGTAACATTAAGGAGTTACGGCCGTAACTTGGATGACTTACGGCCGTAACATCCAGTAGTTACGGCCGTAACTTGGCTTCGTCAATTTGCTCACTGGTTGCTTTGAGAGTTACGTTTTCAGCCCAGAATTTCTCAGACTTTGCATTTTTGCCCCAAATCTTCTTCGGATGATAACTTTTGATATATAACTCTGATTTTGAATCCAGAAAGACTGCCGAAATCGTCTCAGAAAGCCCTACAACATGAATATATCAAAATTCAACAAAGAGAATATTTAATAAACATGTTATTTCTTGAGTAAATCAGTTATTCAATCCGATTAAGACTAGATTTACATCATCATCCGATAAAAATAAAATTATTAAAAACTAATTAATTAAAAGTAAAAAACGAGTAGACTAGCTCAATTATGGGTAAAATTTATCGATACAAACCATGGATAAGTGTATAAAACTGACACTTATCACACCCCCAAACTTGAATTCTTGCTAGTCCCGAGCAAGACTCTATATTATTCACGCTCCAAAAAAAATAAAAATAAAACAAAAACAAGAAAAATAATACACATAAATTAAAATATAAAAAGAGAAAAGGAGATCAAAATGCCATTAATATACAACAACCAGCTTTATACAGTAGATAGAAATGAATCAAGATTCAAAATAAATCTACTAATGATTTTGAAGTTAAAACACAGTTTTATTTTGTAATTCCAAAATGCAAGGTTTTCCCCCCAAAAAGGCTGATTATTTCTTTCCCAATCGTGATACACACGACTACCTTTAATGGTTGCTCTCGATCACTCATTTATTTTTCGACTCAATATGAGGAAGAATTTCATTGGCATCATCAAATATTGTGATTTTTCACGAAATTGAGTGTATTGAAATTCAGCCGCTAATTAATTCAGATCTGCTCATAAACTACATCCTTTTTAGTGATAGCTTTCACACCATTATTTGCTAACGTGTAGCTCTTTTCACTAACACAATTTCTATCTTTTTTTTTTAAAAAGGTGATAGCTTTCACACCGTTATTTGCTAACGTGTAGCTCTTTTCACCAATTTTTCTGTGAGACGGCAGCTACGCACCAACAATGGTTAGTCCTTTATTTTTCGCAAAATTTTAAGACCCCCAAAATTAGGCAGCTGTTGCTGCTCAACACTTCTCCTTTTCGTTATTTTTTTTAGGTGATAGCTTTCACACCGTTATTTGCTAACATGTAGCTCTTTTCACCAATGACTCATTTTTTAGGGAATAAATTTTTTTGCAGAAAATCATTTATTAGTTAAGCATGAAAAATCAAAAACTCCACAAATTAAGTAAATTTCAATTCTATTTTTCATCAACCGACTGATTCTTCTTTTCTCAAGGTAACGAATGACTCGATTTTATATGATAACTACAAGGCTTGGAAAGAGAGATTAAGGCTCAAAAATTTTGGAATATACAATTTTTTTTACCGGTTAAAACGATTTTAGAAGCTTCTATATAGCTAACTTATTGGTGTTATGGCCAGATCTAAAAATCTCATAAATCAAAATACTATATATATATATATATATTAAAAAAATTTAAGGCAAATAACCAAAATAGTCAAAACACACCAAAATACTAACACACCAAAACATACCGCCCCCAAACTTGAAAATAAAATTGTCCTTAGTTTTTTTTTTTTTAAAAATAAAATAAAAAGCAATGCAGAAAAGCAGAATACTCCCTGTTAAGAAAGTTGATGCTTGAGCTAACGCCTTTTAGAATCTGCAAGAGAATAAATATACGAGGCACACAACAAAAGAAAATAAAATATACTCGGAAGTATAACACAATTTTTAAGATGCGCATCAAGAAAGTCCGAAGAGTCGCCTTACACTGTCATCAATGCTTTTATAAAAAACACACAGTAAAAATTACAACAATAAAATAACAATACATAAATCGCGAATAGATACGCGTCAAGAGATCAAGAAGAAACTCCTTAGGCTGCCACCATTTAGCACGATTATTACACACGACAGAAAGTAAAAATACAAAAGGTCCGACATGGGTTATCAAAGGGAGAGGAATGAATCCACTTTTCGTTTTCTCACGGTAAAATCTTCCATCCAGACAATTTTAGCTAGAGCTGGATCTGGTTGAGGAACATATTCATTGAGTTTTTTGATTAGTTCTTCTGGTGTTGTTGCAACGACTATGATTCGTTTATCACGCTCGGAAATAAAACCCTTTTCAGCAGAGTAGCTGACGAAAGATAGTAAACCATCAAAGAAACCATTGACATTAAGCAGACCTATTGGTTTTGATGAACATTTACCTGTGCTCTGGTAACCACATGAAAAAGTTCCTCAAGAGTGCCAAAACCACCGGGAAGGGTGATAAAGGCGCCAGAATTATTTATCATGTGAGTTATGCGATCTTGCATATTTACAGATCTAAACTCATCTCCAATAGTTGACCCGGTGATTTTACTTTCAGCCAGAGGTTTTGGAATTATTCCCAACACTCTTACTCCTTCCATATAGGCAGAAGCAGCAGCTCGTCCCATTAATCCAAGACTTCCTCCTCCGTAAACTACATAAATGCATTTTTCTCCTAAGGTACGACCCAAGTTGTGGGCTGCTTCAGTAATGTAATATCCGACGGAATTCTTACTTGCTGTTGTACTATTCGGATAATTTAATACTGTTGTAATCTTGTTGCATTTGTGAAATGAATATTGATGTTGGAATATATCATAATAGACTTGAATAAAATGATCACTCGCATTATGTTTGAATTTTCAGTGTTGTAGAGATAAGTGCATATTGAACTATTAAAAACCTGAGCCTAACGTACGTTAATCGTAAGTCATAGCGTACGCTATTTTGAGGCCTTTACGTACGTAAAGGGGTACCTGTTACGTATGTAATACCCGGTTGTAATTCATTCATTATCATTCAGTAATTATCAGTCTGTAATTATCGCTCAGTAATTTTCACTCATTAATAATCATTCATCAGTCATGATTCATTCATTTGCATTCATTTGGCATGTTGTAACCGTGTATCAGTTACCGATCGTCATTTCATCTCCGTTTGAGTGTCGGAACAGGAGTATTATCATTATCATCGTGATTGGTAGTCTTGTGCTGGAAGTATCATTTTTTGGCATGTGTTAGACTTGTTCATTTTCGCATTCGTCTGGTATGTCGGATCATTCATCAGTCGTAGCGAGGAATCGGAACCATCGGATTTATTCACCTTGGCCAGCCTTGAGTTACGGCCGTAAGTTCAGCGGGTACGGCCGTAAGGTGGCGATTCTGCCGACGTGGTCCAAATTGGCTGCCAGGCATTTTGGCCGAAGGCGAGTTACGGCCGTAAGGAGGGTTAGTTACGGCCGTAAGTGGTGTTCGTAAGTTTCAGGTGTTGTCGACCAAGGGTGACTTACGGTCGTAAGGGTTGCGGCATACGGCCGTAAGTCGAGGAAGGTACGGCCGTAAGGCTTGGCCGGATACGGCCGTACGCTGCAGGCAAGGTGCCTGATCATTTTCGACGAAGAGGGCTTACGCCCGTAAGTTTGGCCGGATACGGCCGTATCATCCGAGTTACGGCCGTAAGTTGTGCGGGTACGGCCGTAAGGATGTCGGCGGATGTTTTGACGAAGGCGGGTTACGCCCGTAACTCGGGAGCGGTTACGGCCGTAAGTCTGTCGGTAGGCTTTCGGATGAAGCCGAGTTACGGCCGTACGAGTTGGCCGGTTACGGCCGTAAGGCCATTGACTTGGAATGTTACGGCCGTAAGAGGGCCGAGTTACGGCCGTAACTTCCGGCAGTATTTAAGGACTCGGCCGGGACATTTTTCACCATTTTCATTCTTTCTTCATTTTGTCCGAGAGAGAGCTTGGGGAAAGGGATTTTTTCCTTCATCAAACACTTGAGTACTTGAGTTTCTTCATTTCCATTCGATCATATAGCCCGGATACTCGTTTTTACTCGTGTTCTTCGGATCGAAGTTGTTGGATCTTCAAGAGGTAATTTCTTCAACACCTTGGTTTTCGATTTTGTGTTGAGATATGATGTTTTGGATGTTATAATCATGTTATATGAAGGGATATATATATATATATGATTATGAGTTTGTATAAGGATTTATTGGATTATTGAGGGATTATTCAAGAACACTTTGAATATCGAGTTGAAATTGGGGGTTTTTCGTTTAATTGTCGTTATAATCACGTTTTCGGATATTCATTTTGGATTATTGATCATTTTGAATATGTTTGTTGGTTTGAAACACTTCTTGGAAGATTTGATATTGGTATATTGAGGTTTGATTGTAAACAATCGGAGTTTGGCCGCAACGTGTTTGATTTAATGCCTAAATGAACTTGGTTTATTCGTATCGACGTTTCGAGTTCGTTATATTCGTGTTTGATTCGTGTATTGAATGAGTTGTTGGATATTGTATAATTCAAGGTTGTTCGAGCGACCGATATCTCAATTAGGACGTTGTTCGTGGAAGGATAATTGTCACCGGTATTGTGTAAGTTAATTCTTACTCGGTTAAAAGGATATTCATACCTTTTGTTGTTGATCATTCATAATCATAACTCATTCATCATTGTATTAATCATATCATAACTTGTTATTGTCAATTAATCACTTCAGTCATAAGGAACGACGGTTCCAATCTTTTTGTTGAGCTATCATTCATTTCATTATTACCCTCATCTCGGTGAGTCATTCTTGACTTTGTCAGATTATTATTTATTCATTGATATTCATTACGGTCATTCTCGTTCATATGACCTTCTGAGTTCATATTGCGTGGCCGGGTGTGGCTGTGTGGAATTTTTAGTCGGGCACGTTATGGCCATGTATAGGGAGTGATACATTGGTCTGTGCACACGGGAAAGCGTTACACCGTGAGACTAATTAGGTACAAGGACGGGTGTGTCCGGTCATTCGTCTTGTACACTCGCACAGAACACTACGGGCGTACTATGGTACTCCTCTTCAGCGTAATTCATAACTAAGGATATTTCATAACTACAGTTAAATCATGATTGTGTATTTTTCAACCCTTGAGGATTGTTGTTCTGTTTAACTGACCCCGGCTGGGGATTTTGTTTTTCAGGTCATGGCAAGGCAAACGCACGGGAATAGCATGTTGATGTCGAGGAGTCCCAGTGATACTAGTAGGGGGCCCCGAATTTTCAGTTATTCATGTTATTGTCCTTTATTTTTCGCTGCAGACTTTCATTTGGATACTCCGTTTCATTCAGTGTTGTGTATTTTATCTTCATATAAAATACACTAGTATTCGGTATTGTCCTGGTGTGTTGTAACTAAACTCCTCAACGGAGTAATTATTGTTGTAATGTGGTTCGGTACTACATTTATCCTGTGTAATTCATCCATTTTCATTTGCCTGGTGGGTCCCAGTTGGGGATCTACGGCACTGTAATATCCGCCTAGTTTGGGGTGTTACAGAGTTGGTATCGGAGAGTGGTTTTGAATACTACCTTCCGAGTCATGTCTCATTTGAAATCATCGTCATCGGACTAGTATCATTGGACTTTCGCGTCACGTGTGACCTGTGCAGATGCCGAGCCAATCAGACCGAAAGAACTGTAAGACTTCTAACGCCATGGTATAATTTCTGGCAATAGTCATTCATTCATCATTCATCAATTAACAATCCTCAAACATCATCATTCATTATGATGAGGACGATCATATTAACTCATTAATCACTTAATTCATTTCATTACTCAGTTAATGATCAGGACGATCATATTAACTCATTAATCACTTAATTCATTTCATTACTCAGTTGTCAATCTGGATGATCATATTATCAATCTTGTTAAGTTATTCAAGATAATCATTTTAAGAATTTCATCAGATAATCATGTCACTTCAGTAAATCATTCATATAATCACTAAGTTAGAGCATGTATACTCATTTTCATCATCTCATGATGTAATCATAACGTGATAATCATGCGGGAAACATAATCATTATGCGACCTTCCTACTTCAGTATGGAGGGAGCTGTCAGGGGATGCACGGGAAGAGGCCGCGGTGCGGGCCGAAACCCGAGAAATAATCACTCGCTGCCGGGAGATCGTGCCCAGGACTCGGCTCGATCAGAAGATGTTCGGGTTGATCCACTCACTTTTATGCAGGCTATGATGACCCATGTGCAGTTGCTCAATCATCATTGCGCCACTCTGGCCGGATTAATCGAGAGAACTCTCCCGTATGAACCGGCTGCTAAGGAAAGTACTGAACAACAACCTTCATCTGTCAGCAAGAAATCAGCGAAGCGTAATCGACCCGAGGGCGGTCAGTCAACCTTCAAGAAGCCTCGTGTGAATCCTATCGTTTCTGAGCGACCTCCTACGGCGCATAATCGTGCGGGATCTCAGTCCCGAGCGGCCTGTTCGGCCATCACCTGCTTCAATTGTGGAACGCCGGGTCATTTCAGCACTGAATGTCTGAAACCGTCTATCACGTGCTATAATTGTGTGAATTTTGGGCATAAGGCCCGTTTTTGCCGAAAGGACTCCAAGTCGGCTCCGGCGGCATCTCAGGCCCCGAAGCAATCAGCGTTTCAGAATCAGACTACTTTGTCAACGTCGTTTAAGACAATGGAAGCAAATAGAGTTGGAGCTCATATTTATCAGACGGGAGCATCCGGTTCGGGGGCCGGCAAGTCCCAGATTCATGTGAGGAGGAGGATCAACGATCCGGCGGCCCGAATGACCTCAGGTATATTCGTAATTTTATTTCAACCTGTGTGTACCTTTCGGATACTGGTGCACCGCATTCATTCATTTTCGAATCATGTTGTAATAGACTTATTTTGGGATAGTCCTATTGCTTGTGGACCTCATACCATCGGTCTACCTGACGATGGAAGAATTTTTGGAATCATACCGAAGTAAGCTTAGTGACCGCGATTGGTTGTTGTACCTAATCGTGGTGAATTTTATCTTAGGACGATGTAATTTTCGGTATTAGTTGAGTTGATCGTTTTAATACTATCCTTAATGTTTGTTAGCGTTTGGTCGCTATCTTTCCGTCGTTGGTTGTCGAATGTGTGCTTCAGGGGAGTAATCCCCGTTGTTCCAGTAGAATTATTATTAGGGCGGAAGCAGAGAGATTCCGCAATCGATCTATTCAATCATTCATTGTTTCATTTTCATCGATTGGTCTTTCTAAGGCAATCGAGTCATTCAATCATTCATTGTTTCATTTTCATCGATTGGCCTTTCTAAGGCAATCGATTCATTCAATCATTCATTGTATCATTTTCATCGATTGGCCTTTCTAAGACAATCGAGTCATTCAATCATTCATTGTATCATTTTCATCGATTGACCTTTCTAAGGCAATCGAGTTATTCAATCATTCATTGCGTCATTTTCATCGATTGACCTTTCTAAGGCAATCGAGCTATTCAATCATTCATTGTGTCATTTTCATCGATTGGCCTTTCTAAGGCAATCGAATTATTCAAACATTCATTGTATCACTTTTTATCGATTGACCATTCTAGGGCAATCGAAATGTTCGATCATTTGTGGTATCATTGTCATCGATTAACGACGTATTTCCAGACGAGTTATCTGGTTGCCTTCACATAGAGTAGTGGAGTTCAGGAGTGAGTTGGAGCCGGTACGTCCCCTTTATCGAGGGCACCGTATCGGATGGCCCCGACCAGAATGCAGGAGTTGAAGACTCAACTTGAGGAGTAGTTCGAGAAAGGTTATCTCCGACCGATTGCGTCCCCGTGAGGAGCATCAGTGTGATCTGTCAAGGAGAAGGATGGCTCGTCTCGTATGTGTATGAATTACCAGGAGTTGAACAGGGTGATGATCAAGATTAGTACCCCTTACCCGTATTGATGATCTTTTAGATCAACTTGAGGGAGCTTCAGTATTTTCCAAGATCGACTTAAGATCTGGATATCACCAGTTGCGGATTCGAGAGTCGGATATCGCGAGGACGGCGTTTCGAAAACACTATGGTCATTATGAGTTCGTAGTTATGCCGTTCGGGCTAACTAATGCACCTTCGGTATTCATGGATCTAATGAATCGGGTTTTCATCGACTTTTTGGATCAGTTTGTTGTTGTATTCATCGATGACATTTTGGCTTATTCTCGTAATCGAGAGGAAAACGAGGTACATCTTCATCAGGTTCTCGACGTGTTGAGACGCGAGCAACTTCATGGTAAGCTTTCCAATTGTGAGTTCTGGATGTCCGAAGTGATTTTTCGGGCATGTAATTTCATCTGTCAGAGATCGTGTCGACCCTCAGAAGACGGAGGCTATCCGAGATTGGCAACCTCCGAAAGATGTTAAGTAAATCCGAAGTTTCCTCGGATTAGCTGATTAATTATCCAACCCACGACCGGAGCTAGCAACCGTGGTTTTCGCGTTGGAATTTTGTCGTCATTACCTTTATGGCGTTGCCTGTCAGTTATTCACCAATCACAAGAGATGAAGTATATATTTACTCACAAGGAGTTAAATATGTGACAGAGGTGGTGGTTGGAACTAATCAAAGATTATGATTTCGAGATCCTTTGCCACCCGGGCAAGGCGAATGTTGTCGCCGACGCCTTGAGTCGTAAGTCCGTTCAGGGGCAGATGCTTGCTCGTTTAAGGGTTCAGAAGGAGCTTCAGCAGGAATTCCTTAGACCCGAGATCGAGGTCCGACTTCAGCAAGTTCAGGGACAGCTTAGTATGTTAGAGATTTCATCATCACTTGAGGAGGAAATCAGGGAGAATCAAGGTTCAGATTCATTTTGTTGCTCATCCGCGAGGATGTGGTACAGGGGAAAACCCCTGGATTTGTGGTCCACGAGGATGGACTCTTGAGATTTGAGAATCGGTTGTACGTACCGGCGAATGATGAGTTGAAAAGCTCGATCTTGAGAGAAGCTCATGCTACCCCTTATCCGGTTCATCCGGGGTCTAGCAGGATGTACAAGGACTTGAAACAACATTTCTGGTGGAGTAATATGAAGCGAGGGGTCGCGGAATTTGTTTCAAGATGTTTAGCCTATCAGCAGGTCAAGATTGAATATCAGCGACCGGCGAGTATGCTGATACCGCTTCCTATTCCAGAATGGAAGTGGGAAGACATTTCTATGGATTTCTTCACGAGTTTGCCGACGAGTCGTCGTGGCATGAATACGATCTGGGTGATCGTGGATCGCTATCTAAATCAGCTCATTTCCTTGGGATCAAGGATACGTGGGGTCCCGTGAGACTTACCCAGCTGCTCATCAGAGAGCTAGTGAGATTACACGGTGATCGTGTCGGGCGATTCGTGTCTCGTTTAGGGAATCAGTTCATCGTGCTTGGTGTATCAGTTCCATCTCAGCTTAATATCATTACCGTTTTTCATCCTCAGTCCGACGGACAATCAGAGAGGACTTTTCAGACATTGGAGGACATGTTGAGGGCATGCGTCCTCGATTAGTAGAGGATTGGGAAGCCCAATTACTGTTGTTTGTGTCCACGTACAGTTTAGTTAGCAGGCTGCGATGAAGGTAGCACCTTACGAGGCCTGTTACGGTTGTCGATCTCCCTTGCGTTAGGACGACCCATCAGAGTCAATCGGCACCGAGCCCGATATACTTATAGCCGCCCGGGAGAAGGTAGCTTGGATCAAGAGACGTCTGTTGACTGCTCAGAGTCGACAGAAATCATATGCAGGTAATCGTCATCGACCACTAGAGTTCAAGACGGGTGATCCCGTTTTGGTCAAGGTATCCCCGAGTCGAGGTATTTTCCGTTTCGGAAAACGGGGAGGGTTGAGTTCGAGATTCATTGGACCGTGTGAGATTTTTGAATCAAGTAAGCGAGTTAGCTTATCGATTGGCTTTACCTCTGTTGTTGGGCCGAATTCATAATGTGTTTCACGTCTCTCACATACTTCAGTTCGACGAAATCGAGATCGCGGATGATCATTCGTACGAGGAGCGTCCTGTACGAGTGTTGGAGCGGCGAATCAAACAGTTGAGGAACAAGACTATTCCTTTGGTCAGATTCAGTGGTCTAGACACGGAGTCGAAGAGGCTACTTGGGAAACCGAGGAGAGTATGCGGGAGAGTCATCCCGAGTTGTTTGACCCTTAGTTTCGGGGACGAAACTCTTTTTAAGGGGGGAGTATGTAATACCCGGTTGTAATTCATTCATTATCATTCAGTAATTATCAGTCTGTAATTATCGCTCAGTAATTTTCACTCATTAATAATCATTCATCAGTCATGATTCATTCATTTGCGTTCATTCGGCATGTTGTAACCGTGTATCAGTTACCGATCGTCATTTCATCTCCGTTTGAGTGTCGGAACGGGAGTATTATCATTATCATCGTGATTGATAGTCTTGTGCTGGAAGTATCATTTTTTGGCATGTGTTAGACTTGTTCATTTCCGCATTCGTCTGGTATGTCGGATCATTCATCAGTCGTAGCGAGGAATCGGAACCATCGGATTTATTCACCTTGGCCAGCCTTGAGTTACGGCCGTAAGGTACTGGGATACGGCCGTAAGTTCAGCGGGTACGGCCGTAAGGCTGGCCGGTTACGGCCGTACGTGGTCCAGCAGGCTGCCAGGCATTTTGGCCGAAGGCGAGTTACGGCAGTAAGGAGGGTTAGTTACGGCCGTAAGTGGTGTTCGTAAGTTTCACGTGTTGTCGACCAAGGGTGACTTACAGCCGTAAGGGTTGCGGCATATGGCCGTAAGTCGAGGAAGGTACGGCCGTAAGGCTTGGCCGGATACGGCCGTACGCTGCAGGCAAGGTGCCTGATCATTTTCGACGAAGAGGGCTTACGCCCGTAAGTTTGGCCGGATACGGCCGTATCATCCGAGTTACGGCCGTAAGTTGTGCGGGTACGGCCGTAAGGATGTCGGCGGATGTTTTGACGAAGGCGGGTTACGCCCGTAACTCGGGAGCGGTTACGGCCGTAAGTCTGTCGGCGAGCTTTGACGAGCCGAGTTACGGCCGCATTTAGTTGGCGATTACGGCCGTAAGGCCGTTGACTTGGAATGTTACGGCCGTAAGAGGGCCGAGTTACGGCCGTAACTTCCGGCAGTATTTAAGGACTCGGCCGGGACATTTTTCACAATTTTCATTCTTTCTTCATTTTGTCCGAGAGAGAGATTGGGGAAAGGGATTTTTTCCTTCATCAAACACTTGAGTACTTGAGTTTCTTCATTTCCATTCGATCATATAGCCCGGATACTCGTTTTTACTCGTGTTCTTCGGATCGAAGTGGTTGGATCTTCAAGAGGTAATTTCTTCAACACCTTGGTTTTCGATTTTGTGTTGAGATATGATTTTTTGGATGTTATAATCATGTTATATGAAGGGATATATATGATTATGAGTTTGTATAAGGATTCATTGGATTATTGAGGGATTATTCAAGAACACTTTGAATATCGAGTTGAAATTGGGGGTTTTTCGTTTAATTGTCGTTATAATCACGTTTTCGGATATTCATTTTGGATTATTGATCATTTGGAAGATGTTTGTTGGTTTGAAACACTTCTTGGAAGATTTGATATTGGTATATTGAGGTTTGATTGTAAACAATCGGAGTTTGGCCGCAACGTGTTTGATTTAATGCCTAAATGAACTTGGTTTATTCGTATCGACGTTTCGAGTTCGTTATATTCGTGTTTGATTCGTGTATTGAACGAGTTGTTGGATATTGTATAATTCAAGGTTGTTCGAGCGACCGATATCTCAATTAGGACGTTGTTCGTGGAAGGATAATTGTCACCGGTATTGTGTAAGTTAATTCTTACTCGGTTAAAAGGATATTCATACCTTTTGTTGTTGATCATTCATAATCATAACTCATTCATCATTGTATTAATCATATCATAACTTGTTATTGTCAATTAATCACTTCAGTCATAAGGAACGACGGTTCCAATCTTTTTGTTGAGCTATCATTCATTTCATTATTACCCTTATCTCGGTGAGTCATTCTTGACTTTGTCAGATTATTATTTATTCATTGATATTCATTACGGTCATTCTCGTTCATATGACCTTCTGAGTTCATATTGCGTGGCCGGGTGTGGCTGTGTGGAATTTTTAGTCGGGCACGTTATGGCCATGTATAGGGAGTGATACATTGGTCTGTGCACACGGGAAAGCGTTACACCGTGAGACTAATTAGGTACAAGGACGGGTGTGTCCGGTCATTCGTCTTGTACACTCGCACAGAACACTACGGGCGTACTATGGTACTCCTCTTCAGCGTAATTCATAACTAAGGATATTTCATAACTACAGTTAAATCATGATTGTGTATTTTTCAACCCTTGAGGATTGTTGTTCTGTTTAACTGACCCCGGCTGGGGATTTTGTTTTTCAGGTCATGGCAAGGCAAACGCACGGGAATAGCATGTTGATGTCGAGGAGTCCCAGTGATACTAGTAGGGGGCCCCGAATTTTCAGTTATTCATGTTATTGTCCTTTATTTTCCGCTGCAGACTTTCATTTGGATACTCCGTTTCATTCAGTGTTGTGTATTTTATCTTCATATAAAATACACTAGTATTCGGTATTGTCCTGGTGTGTTGTAACTAAACTCCTCATCGGAGTAATTATTGTTGTAATGTGGTTCGGTACTACATTTATCCTGTGTAATTCATCCATTTTCATTTGCCTGGTGGGTCCCAGTTGGGGATCTACGGCACTGTAATATCCGCCTAGTTTGGGGTGTTACAACGTACGTAACTAGTGCAATCGTATCTGATCTCAACTTTCGGCGTGTGGGGCCGGGTGGGAGTCGAATATCTGATCTTTGGAGCCAACCTAGTTGACCCACATTACGTACGTAATACTTCTAGCGGTAACGTACGTAATGAAGTTCGTATTTCAGTCCAGTAACCTATGGACTTAGCTTACGTACGTAACACTTGTTGTGTAGTGTACGTAACGAACTGTGCTGTTATAAAAAGACAACTTGTGTCTTTCATTTTGCACGTCCAACCTCCGATTTTCACCCATATAATCATCCCCCTTCATCCCTAGAGCAAGTTTACCTTCTTCCTACTTGTGTTGGAGCTTTACATTTTGATTTTGGAGCTTGTTGATTGGAACTTGGAGACATTCTTGAAGCTTATATTGTGTTCTTGTGGTTTGGTGTATTGTTCTCCATTTCTGAAGGTATGTTCTACGATTTAACCATATAATCTCGAATTTAATATGATAGTGATTAAGTATATTTCACCTAGTGATGAATTAATCAAAATAAACATGTTGTAGTTAAGCTTTCAACAACTTAATGATGAACATGATGATTAGAGGGTTTGTAATGGTGTGTTCTTGGTGTTTTAATATGGTAATGATCATGTTTAGTTTAACCACACTCTCCTTGCTAGACTTATAACACCATTGGTATAATAATAATCCTTGTTCCATTGTAATGTAAATGACTTATTGGAATAATTACCATAAATGTTTTAAGAAACCTTGTTGATCATTAGAAGAATGAAATAATCTTCTTGAACCTAGGCTAAGTGAATTCAGAGGTGTGTTGTTTGAATCCCCAAGTCAGTTGGAAGAGTATAAGAGTGGTGCTAAACTTGAGATAATCTTCATAACCATGATATGGATTTACAACTAATTAACTCAACATAAGTAATTGTATGTAGTGCAGATTTTACTTTTAATCATTTGAGATGTTCTTGATAAGATTAAAGGATAGGAGATTATTGTTTAAAACATTATGGAATGATTCTTAATCCAACAAACATTTGGTATCATCTTGTAATCAATTGTGAGAATTGAATGATATGAATAAGGTTCTTGAAGTAACACTTTAGAAGTTAAACTACTCAATCGGAAATTAAGATGTTATCTCGTGAAAATTCGGTGTAGATGATCATATAAACGTATTAATGAGCAAAATATACTTCATTCAAGGTTGATTGTTCGAGTACACAATATTATTTGAGGACCGTTCGTTCGTTCCGACAAGAAGAGGACTATTCCCGTCTCCGTATTGAGGCAAGTTATCTTGCTTGGTTATAATGATGTGTGGATTCTTATGATGATTATGCATTTCCTGTATATGAAACACTTATAAACTTGTGTCTTGTGATTTGATGTTGCTCTTAATGATGTCCCGTTTTCATCGTGGGATTGTATTCCCAAGTTCGTTACTTTTGGACCCTTGATATTGTTGATCTTGTTGTCATCTCGGTGAGTCCTCGATCCTTATTCGGATTTTGTGAAATTCTTGAATTCGTTGTCATGTTGCATCGTGACATATCCGGAGTCATATCTACGTTCCGATTGGATATTGTGTAGGATTTTTAGCCGGGCACATATACAGTCATGCGTGAATATTTTCCGTGAAAGGCTGTGCACACGAGACGTAGTTCGTTGAGGCTAATTAGGTACATTGTCCCACGTATATCCTGGATTCCGTATACGGGGTGGACATGTGCACTGACACATATTCGGATCGGGCGTACTGTGATGTCCCTCTTGAGCCGTACTATCTTAGTCGCTCACAGTCCATTTTTATACGTGGATGTGTTCGACGTTTTGTGACTGAGCGTTCATACGCCCGAGGGGTATGTTCGTTAGTCGGGGCGTTATTCTTGAAATCTTATATGCGTGAATTGTATACTATCTTGAGAATCATTTATCATGTATATCTGACCCTGTGTTGGGCGAAATACTTGTGTTGTATTTTAGGTCGAGGAAAAGGCAAGGCACGGGAAGATCAAGGTGATGACGAAGGGTTCGAAGGATACTAGTTCGGGGGCCCCAAGTCTTTCGTGTCCAGTCATGTTCGTACCGTGTAATGTTATTTTCCGCTTCATTTTAAGTTTGAACAAATGTATTGTTATTTAAGGTATAATTCATCTCCATATGGATTATACTTATGTTTTGGATCCTGTGTGTAATAAGGCCGTAGGCCATACTGCTGTAAACTCCACATCGGAGTAAGTACTATGTTTTGTGGTTCGGTATCACATGTATTGTGCATTTAATCTTTACTTTAGATATCGCCTGGTGGATCCCAGTGTGGGGTCCACGGCACTTTAATGGCCACCTTATCGGGGTGTTACAGAAGATGGTATCAGAGATGTCGTTTTCTTTCTTTTTGAGTCTTTGTGTATTGAACTAGTATCAAGAGACCTTCGTGTCACGTGTGACCCGTGCGAGCGCCTGATCCTACGAGCCAAATGCGGTACGTACTTTATGAACTAGGAATAAATTATTGACATGATATTGATCTCTGAATAGATCTCCTTGTTGATCTCGGCATTTTAAGGGTTTATGGCAGGAATTATCTGATTGATGATTCAAATAAAATTCTGGATTGATTATATGATTGAAATCGTTCGACTCAAACGTCGATATGATATTTTGTGTGACCCTCGTAGTGATGATAACTCATTACGAACTGTTTTCTCGAATATGTAATTTCTTACTGCCATTAACTTACCGTGAATTCTGATTGGTATCATGAACTATACTTATGATTATCATTACAAATTGATTCTTTCAGTATGGAAAGAAATTTGAGAGGCCGTGGCAGAGGGGGACGAGGCCGCGGAAGGGGCCGAATCCCGATACCGCGAGCCAACAGACGTGCGAACGCAGAGCATAGTTCCGCAGGCAGTGATTCGCCTTCTAGGGACCAATCGCACCACAATGGACGCGAGGATGCTCGTGTCGATCCTTACACTGTAATGCAGGGCATGATAGCTCAGATGACCCAAATGGGTCAGTTAATGGAAACAATGCAGAGAGCTGCTACTGACCAGCATCAGGGGCCACCTCCTATACATGGCGGGCCGGTGAATCGGATCATCAGTGACATCTCGTGCCAACGACCCCCGATTTTTGAAGGTTCCTCTGAGCCGTCCGATATCGTGCATTGGATCGAACACTTCGAGAAGTTGTTCGATATGGTAGACTGTCCACTAGAGAATCGCGTCTCCGTAGCAGCTTAGTACTTGGGCAAGGGTGCCCACACTTGGTGGCTTTCGGTGAGGCCAGCTGATGGCGTATGTACTTGGGAAGAATTTAAAAATCTCATGCTAGACCGTTACTATTCAGGTCCTCTCCGCGAGGCTAAATTATCAGAATTGCTGAATCCGGAACCGTCCGAAGATGATGACGTACTATCTATCGCCGAGAAATTCCAGGCACTTCTCCCTTTTGCCGCGACGATTGTCCACACAGAAGCTGATAAGATCAAATACTTTCTCAAAAGGCTTAAACCCCGAATGAGAATGCAGCTGTTGAACCATCATTGTGTGACCCTACCGGAGTTCATCGAGAAAGATCTGGAGTACGAATTGACCGTGAAGGAAATTTCCAAGAAGCAACCGCAGTCCAACAACAAGAAATTCAGAACTGTAACTACTGACAAAGAACCGGGAGCATTCAAGAGACCCCAACCAAAGGCCAAATCCTTCGAACGGCAACCTCCGCATCTAAGCCAACCGGATCGCAACCTCGAGCGGTCACCTATCTTGTGTGCTATAATTGTGGAGACCAGGACACATCAATTCGAAATGTCCTAGCCACCGTGTCATGCCATACTTTTGGGAAGAACGGTCATCATGCTCGTTATTGTAGGAGTGGACTAGACGTATTCCCGCAAAGACCTCATGCTCCAAGACAATCTTGGTTCAGACCGTGTACCTCCATCCGCTTCTTATCGACTACCAGACAAACAAAGGGATGGGACGTGGAAATCAAGCAGTACATCCAGGTGCAGGGGCTGCAAAACCTAGAGTTTACGAGATGAAGAGGGTCAAGATCCCGGCCGCATGATTGCAGTACTCTCGAGATCCAATCTCACTGTCTGTGTTCTTTTTGATACTGGTGCTTCACACTCCTTTTTATCTACTTCTTGTTTGAGTCGTTTGCAACAAGAGCATGTTATCAATTGTGAACCTTATATAATTGGTCTACCCGATGGTAGAAGAATTGTTGGGAATCGTAAAGTTCAGGACTGCTCGATTCGAATGAACGACCGTGAGTGGTTGTCAAACTTAATTGTGGTCGATTTACCTAAAGATGATGTGATCTTGGGTATCGATTGGATGGACCGTCATGATGCCATAATTAGTGTCCGCAGCTTAACAAGAATCGTCACATCTGACGATGGTGTTGAGTGTACCTTCCAGGGTGATAATCCCAGCCGTTCCGGGAGAATCATCAGCGCTATGAAAATGGTGAAACTGCTTAATCAAGGATGTATTGGCTATTGGTGTTACATGACGAAGACAATGGATCGACCAGTTGAATTGATCGATATTCCGGTAGTCCGAGACTAGCCAGATGTATTTCCAGATGAATTGCCAGGCTTACCTCCGCATCGTGATGTAGAGTTCAATATTGAGCTAGAGCCTGGTACGTCCCCGCTCTCAAAAGCACCGTATCGCATGGCTCCGACTAAGATGCAGGAGCTGAAGAGCCAACTTGAGGATTTGACCGAGAAGGGTTACATTAGACCTAGTGCGTCCCCTTGGGGAGCACCAGTACTATTTGTACGTAAGAAGGACGGATCTCTACGTCTGTGTATTGATTATCGTGAGTTGAACAGGGTAACCATTAAGAACAAATACCCATTGCTGCGTATTGATGATTTATTGGATCAGCTTCAAGGGGCTGCTGTGTTTTCTATGATCGACCTGAGGTCTGGTTACCATCAGTTGAGGATTCGTGAGTATGATATTTCGAAGACCGCTTTTCGTACTCGCTATTGGCATTATGAGTTCGTAGTGATGCCTTTTGGACTGACGAATGCACCGGCAGTATTTATGGAGCTGATGAATCGAGTGTTTATTAATTATCTGGATCGCTTTGTATTCGTTTTTATTGACGACATTCTAATCTATTCTCGTGACCATGAAGGGCACGAGCGTCATCTCCATCTAGTTCTCGAGGCGTTAAGGCGAGAGCAGCTTTATGGAAAATTTTCTAAATGTGAGTTCTGGATAAATGAAGTTATCTTTCTCGGGCATGTGATATCAGTTGATGGGGTGCGAGTAGACCCGCAGAAGACAGAAGCTATCCGAGACTGGTTACCACCAAAGAGCGTTAAGGAAGTACGCAGTTTCTTGGGACTAGCGAGTTATTACCGACGGTTCGTGGAGGTTTTTCCAAAATTGCCCAACCAATGACTAATTTGTTGAGGAAGGATAAGAAATATTTATGGTCGAGGCTTGTCGTGAGCTTTGATGAACTTAAGGGTCGGTTGATTTCGGCACCTATTTTAGTCCTACCGAAAGGAACGGAAGGGTTTGTAGTGTATAGTGATGCATCTAAACAGGGCCTTGGGTGTGTACTAATGCAAAACGGGAAGGTGATCTCCTATGCATCGAGACAGCTACGACCTTACGAGGTCAACTACCCCACCCATGATTTAGAACTCGCAGCCGTGGTGTTTGCTTTAAAAATCTGGCGTCATTATCTGTATGGAGTAACCTGTCAGATTTTCACTGATCACAAAAGCCTGAAATACATTTTTACTCAGAAGGAGTTAAACATGAGGCAGAGAAGGTGGCTAGAACTCATCAAAGACTATGATATCGAGATCCTTTATCATTCGGGCAAAGCAAATGTAGTTGCTGACGCCTTGAGCCATAAGACAGTGCAGGAGCAGATGGTGAGCCGTTTGACAGCACAGAGAGAGTTGCAATTGGACCTTATGAGGCCAGAAATTGAAGTTTGGTTACAGCGTATTCAGGGACAACTTTGCACCCTTGAGATTTCTTCATCTCTTGATGATATGATCAGATCGAGGCAAGTTACGGACCCATTCTTATCTCGAGTCCGGGATGAGGTAACCCAAGGGAAATCCCCTGGATTCGTGATCCACGAGGATGGATTGATACGATTTAGAAATCGAGTTTGTGTACCCGCTGACGAAGAGTTAAGGAACTCTATCATGAGAGAAGCCCATGCTACCCCGTACTCTATTCACCCGGGATCTAGCAAGATGTATAAGGATTTGAAGCAGAATTATTGGTGGGGAAATATGAAACGTGAGGTTGCCGAATTTGTTTCGAGATGTTTAACCTGTCAGCAGGTTAAGATTGGGCACCAGCGACCCGCAGGAATGCTGAAACCGCTCCCGATTCCCGAGTGGAAATGGGAGGACATATCAATGGATTTTATTACTAGATTTCCGACGAGTCGTCGAGGAATGAATACGATTTGGGTGATTGTGGACCGTCTGACGAAATCAGCCCACTTCTTGGAGATTAAGGACGCGTGGGGTCCCGAGAGATTGGCCCAACTGTTTATTAAGGAAATTGTGAGATTACACGGTACCCCCAAGAGTATTGTATCAGACCGTGACGGGCGATTCGTGTCACACTTCTGGAAGGCAGTTCATCGTGCGATGGGCACGCAGTTGAATTTCAGTACAGATTTTCATCCACAGACCGATGGTGGTCACCGAGAGAACCATCCAGACTCTAGAGGACATGTTGAGAGCATGCGCTCTTGATTGGAAGGACGATTGGGAAGCCCAGCTGCCTTTGGTGGAATTCACTTATAATAATAGTTGGCACGCTTCGATTCAGATGGCACCGTATGAGGCATTATATGGCCGTCGCTGTAGGTCCCCTCTGTGTTGGGACGAACTATCAGAATCTCTGGGTACGGAACCCGACATGTTATTAGCAGCTCGAGAGAAGATCACTTTGATTAGGAGCCGGTTGTTAACGGCTCAAAGTCGACAGAAGTCTTATGCTGACCACCGTCGACGACCGCTTGAGTTCGAGGTTGGTGACCATGTGTTAATGAAGGTGTCACCTACCCGAGGAGTCTTTCGTTTTGGAAAACGAGGCAAGCTGAGTCCGAGGTTTATCGGGCCGTTTGAGGTTTTGGAACGAGTAGGCGATTTGGCTTATCGCTTGGGTTTACCACCAGCCCTGAGCCGGATCCATAACGTGTTCCATGTCTCCCAGTTAAGGAAATACGTTGCTGACCCGAGTCATGTACTTCAGTTCGATGAGATCGATTTATCGGAGGATCATTCGTATGAGGAGCGCCCCGTACAAATACTTGAGAGGAGGATCAAACAACTGCGTAATAAGACGGTTCCCCTACTGAAGGTTCAGTGGTCTTGACACGGGGTCGAGGAAGCCACATGGGAGACGGAGAGAAGCATTCAAGAGAGGTATCCTGAATTGTTTACCCCTTAGTTTCGAGGACGAAACCCCTTTTAAGGGGGTGAGTATGTAATATCCGACGAAATTCTTACTTGCTGTTGTACTATTCGGATAATTTAATACTGTTGTAATCTTGTTGCATTTGTGAAATGAATATTGATGCTGGAATATATCATAATAGACTTGAATAAAATGATCACTCGCATTATGTTTGAATTTTCAGTGTTGTAGAGATAAGTGCATATTGAACTATTAAAAACCTGAGCCTAACGTACGTTAATCGTAAGTCATAGCGTACGCTATTTTGAGGCCTTTACGTACGTAAAGGGGTACCTGTTACGTACGTAACCAGTGCAATCGTATCCGATCTCAACTTTCGGCGTGTGGGGCCGGGTGGGATTCGAATATCTGATCTTTGGAGCCAACCTAGTTGACCCACATTACGTACGTAATACTTCTAGCGGTAACGTACGTAATGAAGTTCGTATTTCAGTCCAGTAACCTCTGGACTTAGCTTACGTACGTAACACTTGTTGTGTAGCGTACGTAACGAACTGTGCTGTTATAAAAAGGCAACTTGTGTCTTTCATTTTGCACGTCCAACCTCCGATTTTCACCCATATAATCATCCCCCTTCATCCCTAGAGCAAGTTTACCTTCTTCCTACTTGTGTTGGAGCTTTACATTTTGATTTTGGAGCTTGTTGATTGGAACTTGGAGACATTCTTGAAGCTTATATTGTGTTCTTGTGATTTGGTGTATTGTTCTCCATTTCTGAAGGTATGTTCTACGATTTACCCTATAATCTCGAATTTAATATGATAGTGATTAAGTATATTTCACCTAGTGATGAATTAATCAAAATAAACATGTTGTAGTTAAGCTTTCAACAACTTAATGATGAACATGATGATTAGAGGGTTTGTAATGGTGTGTTCTTGGTGTTTTAATATGGTAATGATCATGTTTAGTTTAACCACACTCTCCTTGCTAGACTTATAACACCATTGGTATAATAATAATCCTTGTTCCATTGTAATGTAAATGACTTATTGGAATAATTACCATAAATGTTTTAAGAAACCTTGTTGATCATTACAAGAATGAAATAATCTTCTTGAACCTAGGCTAAGTGAATTCAGAGGTGTGTTGTTTGAATCCCCAAGTCAGTTGGAAGAGTATAAGAGTGGTGCTAAACTTGAGATAATCTTCATAACCATGATATGGATTTACAACTAATTAACTCAACATAAGTAATTGTATGTAGTGCAGATTTTACTTTTAATCATTTGAGATGTTCTTGATAAGATTAAAGGATAGGAGATTATTGTTTAAAACATTATGGAATGATTCTTAATCCAACAAACATTTGGTATCATCTTGTAATCAATTGTGAGAATTGAATGATATGAATAAGGTTCTTGAAGTAACACTTTAGAAGTTAAACTACTCAATCGGAAATTAAGATGTTATCTCGTGAAAATTCGGTGTAGATGATCATATAAATGTATTAATGAGCAAAATATACTTCATTCAAGGTTGATTGTTCGAGTACACAATATTAGTTGAGGACAATTCGCTCGTTCCGACAAGAAGAGGACTATTCCCGTCTCCGTATTGAGGCAAGTTATCTTGCTTGGTTATAATGATGTGTGGATTCTTATGATGATTATGCATTTCGTGTATATGAAACACTTATAAACTTGTGTCTTGTGATTTGATGTTGCTCTTAATGATGTCCCGTTTTCATCGTGGGATTGTATTCCCAAGTTCGTTACTTTTGGACCCTTGATATTGTTGATCTTGTTGTCATCTCGGTGAGTCCTCGATCCTTATTCGGATTTTGTGAAATTCTTGAATTCGTTGTCATGTTGCATCGTGACATATCCGGAGTCATATCTACGTTCCGATTAGATATTGTGTAGGATTTTTAGCCGGGCACATATATAGTCATGCGTGAATATTTTCCGTGAAAGGCTGTGCACACGAGACGTAGTTCGTTGAGGCTAATTAGGTACATTGTCCCACGTATATCCTGGATTCCGTATCCGGGGGTGGACATGTCTGTGACACATATTCGGATCGGGCGTCTTGTGATGTCCCTCTTGAGCCGTACTATCTTAGTCGCCATACCCATTTTTATACGTGAATGTGTTCGACGCTTTGTGATCGAGTTCATACGCCCGAGGGGTATGTTCGTTAGTCGGGGCGTTATTCTTGAAATCTTATATGCGTGAATTGTATACTATCTTGAGAATCATTTATCATGTATATCTGACCCTGTATTGGGCGAAATACTTGTGTTGTATTTTAGGTCGAGGAAAAGGCAAGGCACGGGAAGATCAAGGTGATGACGAAGGGTTCGAAGGATACTAGTTCGGGGGCCCCAAGTCTTTCGTGTCCGGTCATGTTCGTACCGTGTAATGTTATTTTCCGCTTCATTTTAAGTTTGAACAAATGTATTGTTATTTAAGGTATAATTCATCTCCATATGGATTATACTTATGTTTTGGATCCTCTGTGTAATAAGGCCGTAGGCCATACTGCTGTAAACTCCACATCGGAGTAAGTACTATGTTTTGTGGTTCGGTATCACATGTATTGTGCATTTAATCTTTACTTTGGATATCGCCTGGTGGATCCCAGTGTGGGGTCCACGGCACTGTAATGGCCGCCTTATCGGGGTGTTACAAGTAAAGCATGCCTCTTTTCCATAACTAGCTCCACCAAAAATGCAGACTGTGCTAAATTTTTTTGTTGAAGATGATGACTCCATTTTTGAAAAGAAATTTTTAGAGAGAAAAATAGAAAAGTGCAAGTTTGAGGGATGAATAAAAGAAACAATCACAAAGTTTATTTATAGAAGAAAAATGAGGAAAAATTGCTAAACAAGTTTGTGATTGCGTTGATTGCGCTTCAACTACTCAATAGAATAATAAATGCATTTATCGCGTATCACATTTTTTATTCAGAAAATCTCACCACACGACAAAAATAAAAGATACTTACGCGTATGTACATTAGTTGTGATTGTGGCTCACATCTTCCTCTGATTTTACATTCAGAAACGGCCTAAATGCCTTCTATGAGTCGGGGAGAAGCTTCCCATCCAATTTTCTTACAAATTGGCAAACAGGGTCTTTTAACGTCAGATTCCCAAGACGTTGTTCATATTCTGGTTTGAATTTATTCCACAAACATCGAATTCCGTAATGTACGAGTCCACTAGGATGCGTGTCAATAGAAATTTCGATATCATCTAAATTCTCTTTATTCAGACCATCCTTAATGAATTGAATTTTATCTTCTCTGTTTGTAGATGGAATTCCCAAAGATCGGCATTTTAAATTACAGTTCTATCTAGCACATTTATAACAAACGGCTATCATCTTTGCTCGTCGTTTCTTGGCATATGAACTTTTTCCTAGCCCTGGTAAAAATCTAGTCGGTGTTTCTGTGAATTCACATTCTATTCTTACTTTGGCTTCAATTATGAATCTTATGTCCAAAGGTATGCTTTTATTCATAAGCAACCTCATCCTTGCAAGTCTTGTCTTATAAATCTTTAAAATGACATTTTTGCTTAGAAAGGGAAATCTTTTTTCGATTTTAAACAAAGTTTCTTCCATGATAAAAATAAATAAATAAAAAGACAATGAAAATAATTGAAGAAAATATCTACAAATATCAATTGTTGTGGAAAACTGAAAAATCCGACTTTAATAGTCACGGAGTACCGTTATCCGCCACTTGACCGGACAAACACAATTGAGTACTAAGTTACAATATCGAGAAATTTGTACCTATAAAAATAGTTTACAATATAAGATTTCAAATATAACTTATACTTCCCCGGCAACGGCGCCAAAAACTTGACACGTTCTTAGTGTAACTATCGCAAGTGCACGATATCGTATCAAGTAGAAAGTGGACTTTTTGAGTCCGGTTTATCGATCCCATGAGGAAGTTTTGGTTATAATTTGAATTATACACTATGTCTATTTTTATAGATACTAAGATGAGTGAAACAGACAATTAAAGAGTTTGGTTTAATAATTGCAAAGTAAATGCAATAATAGTTCTAATATTTTAAGGAAATAAAAAGATTGCAATAATAATAGATTAATTAACAATAAAATGAAATAGTTGGGATTATAAACTTAGTTCATCATTAGTTATAGAAGATGTATAGGAGATCATAAGATGAATTTACTTATTATGTTGTGTAGATTCGATTTTCGTTAAAAAGACGGTTTCTCTTTCGAACTATAAAACGTCCCTTACATATTGAATCAATCCACTATATTTCTATGTTGATTGGCTTCAATACATAGCATTAGGATTTATGAAAATAACTCAAAGAGTCATCTAAGGTATAGAGGTATATTTCTATCCCCTAGAACAACTTAGAGTGAAGATCATTTGATCTAATCAAACATATTTTCTTTCGAAACATATGAAGACCATAAATATCGTCATTTATTGGCCAAATAAATAAAGATTGTTAAAACAATAAAAATCACACACAATAATAAGTAATTCACAATATATCTTTATACAAACTTAATTAACATGACTAACCTTGTTTATAATCCCAACTAAAGGTAACTTAGCCCATGAAGGGTTTAATATACATAATACAAGCTTTGGTGGTCATTATTAGTTGAATCAAGAGAAAGAATTGATCCTAACTCCCTTAGTAGATAAAGGAGAAAGAAGCAATAAACTATATGAACAACATATGCTATACCACACTTACACTAATCACTCAAGAACACAAATGTGTTCTTCACACAAAAAAGAAAAGTTTACAAAAAGTGAAGAATTATAAGATGAATGATGAATGATGAAGGATCTAAGGGGTCTATTTATACACCTAAAGTCATCTAATAGCTCTAAAACTCCAGCATTATTACATTAGATCGGATCAATGCCAGCCATCCCCTCAATAATACACAAAAAGTATAAAAAATTAGACAAATCATCACAATCTGTCAAGAGTTACGGCCGTAACATTAAGGAGTTACGGCCGTAACTTGGATGACTTACAGCCGTAACATCCAGTAGTTACGGCCGTAACTTGGATTCGTTAATTTGCTCACTGGTTGCTTTGAGAGTTACGTTTTCAGCCCAGAATTTCTCAGACTTTGCGTTTTTGCCCCAAATCTTCTTCGGATGATAACTTTTGATATATAACTCTGATTTTGAATCCGGAAAGACTGCCGAAATCGTCTCAGAAAGCCCTACAACATGAATATATCAAAATTCAACAAAGAGAATATTTAATAAACATGTTATTTCTTGAGTAAATCAGTTATTTAATTCGATTAAGACCAGATTTACATCATCATCCGATAAAAATAAAATTATTAAAAACTAATTAATTAAAAGTAAAAAACGAGTAGACTAGCTCAATTATGGGTAAAATTTATCGATACAAACTATGGATAAGTGTATAAAACTGACACTTATCACCTTGCCATGACCTGAAAACAATATCCCCCAACGGGGTCAGTTACACAGAACAATAATCCTCAAGGATTGAATATACACAATCATGATATATTTTTAGTTATGAAATATCTTTAGTTATGAATTTAAGCTGAAGAGGAGCATCATAGTACGCCTGTAATGTTCTGTGCAAGTGTACAAGACGAGTGCCCGGACACACCAGTCCTTGTACCTAATTAGTCTCACGGAGTTAAACGTTACCGTGTGCACAGTCCAATGTATCGGTGACCCAATACATGACCATCGTGTGCTCGACTAAAAATTCCACACATCCGCACCCGGCCATACAATATGAACCCAGAAGGTCATATGAACGAGAATGACCATAATGAATATCAATGAATAATAATCCGACAAAGTCAAGAATGACTCACCGAGATGAAAATAATAGTGAAGTGAATGATAGCTCAATGAAATGATTGGAACCGTCGTTCCTCGTGAATGAAGTGATTATTCGACAATTACAAGTCTCAATACGGTTAATACAATTATGAATGAGTTATGATTATGAATGAACAACAACAAAAGGAATGAATATCCTTTTAACCGAGTAAAAATTAACTTACACAATACCGGTGGAGAATGTCCTTCCCCGAACAAACGTCTAACAATGATATATCGGTTGCTCGAACAACCTTGAATACACAATAACCAAAAATCCGTTCAACATACGAATCAAACATGAATATAGCGAACTCAAAACGTCGATACGACTAAACCAAGTTCATTGAGGCATTATATCAAACATGTTGTAACCAATCTTCAATTGTTTACAATCAATCCTCAATTATACCATCATCAAAACCCCAAGAAGTGTTTCAAACCAACAAAACATCTTCAATACGATCAATATGTAATATCCGAAATTTTCCATTTTTAGCAGTTTCCATTTTTGGTGTATGTCCATTTTTATCGACTCGCTTGTAACCGTTTCGACATTTCGAATCTACTTTGTTCTTGGAGTTTTTCCGTTTGGATGAGTTTTGATGATGTTTTCACGTAATTTCATTTTATGACATGTTTTGCCGTATGAACGTTCGATTCTCGTTAAACTCGTTCGTTTTCGTTGTTTCTTGGCTTGTACAAGTTTGTATGACTGAGTTGGTCGTGTGGAGACTTTCGTTTTGCAAATCCGACGTCGTTTCGTGATTTTCGGGCACTTGGGCCATTTTCGTAATTTCCTATAAGTTTAGGGAATTTCATACTCGTTGTCGTATTTCGGATTCCCGGGTAGTCGGATTGATGTTTTCTTGTGATGGTTAGACTCGTCATCGAATATTCTTCGTAGTCGTATTTTTGGTTCGATAGCAGGTCCGGGTTTCGGGGTCGTCCGGAATCGTTTGGACAGCAGCTGCCAGTACTGCTGTCCAGTAGGGTGTTACGGCCGTAACACCCAGAAGTTACGGCCGTAAGTTGGCCATGTTACGGCCGTAAGTGTCCCCTGTTACGGCCGTAACAGCCCGCTGTTTTAAAACAGCGGGCAGAGGTTCAAGACCTCATTTTCTATCCTCTCTTTCGTTTTTCTTCACGGGGCGACTCCAGAGGCGATTCCTTCAGTTTTGATCGAAGAATTTTTCGTGTTCCATCACCATAGAATCGTAGTAGCATATCACCATCAGCATAATCATCCTCCATCATCCGAATCCGAGGTATTTTCTTCAAGAACCCTAACTTGTATAAATTGGGGGTTTTTCGAGTTTTTCGTGATTGATTCCGAATTGTTCATGTATGTTGCGAAACTTCTTACCAATTGTTGTTATTGGACGATCCCAATCCAATTTCCCTGATTTTAATCCGTGAATTATCAATACGGGGAGATTTTGCGTAAACCCTCGCCCGTATCGATTGAACGTCTATTGTCGTGAATTGTAATCGGGGTTATGGGAGTATTCCTTTCGTTTATTGATGTCCGTTGGGACTGAGTTATGTTAATTTTTCGTTAGGAACCGTCGTCTTCCA
The DNA here is from genome assembly GCA_033398695.1 of Orobanche coerulescens. NCBI lineage: Eukaryota > Viridiplantae > Streptophyta > Magnoliopsida > Lamiales > Orobanchaceae > Orobanche > Orobanche coerulescens. The sequence continues at coordinate 70,703,215 of CM065816.1, read as the reverse complement.
CTCGGATCATCCGTAGTTGTCTTTCACTTCAGATTCTTCGAAGATGTCACAAAGGCAAGTACTTTACATTTGTTTACATGTTCTAGTATTTGAATTATGGTTGTATTGTGGTTGTTGTGGATGGATATGTGTATGTTCACCTAGGGACGGTCTGACGGGGCCTCTAGGGATACGTTGCCGTGAGTTTCGTATCGTGAACTGTGGTTAACCACCCAGGGATGTCCGATGGGGCTCTGCGGGGTACGGTGGCCGTGAGTCACGTACCAAGGTTAACTTTGAATTGTTTTGGTTGGAGAAAATGTGTTTTGTGCTTGTGCATCGTAAATATTCCGGAATATAAAATGTTTTCTAAAATGATTTTAGCGCATATATTCGTCTGATTAGAATGTAGTTCAAATGCATTGTACTTGCACTAGTAGTTGTCGCTAACCCCTTAAATGGGGGAAATACTTTTTGTATTTCAGGTATTGACCGTGGGGACAAGCAAGCACCCGAGCCGTATGAGGATGATGGGCAAGCATGATATTGTCCAGAAATTGATTATTGGTGTCCTGTCTGTCAATTATTATTGATGTTTGATTTTGGGATTCTGTATTATAAAATTTGTTTAAGTACTCGAGTACTTCCGATTTGAATTTGTTAATGTTGTGTTCCCGTTTTGGGAAAATGGATTTTAAGTCAGAATTTTATTTGTCGGTTATAGTCTTTTATTTAGCTTGTCGTTTTATTTATGATGGTTTGTCATTGTCGAATGTCTTGTTTGGTACGTTAGCCTGGTGGATTCCATAGTGTGGGGTCCATGGCGCTGTAATATGCCCTGAATGTCTTGGGGGTGTTACAGAATATGGTATCGGAGCCAGGTTTATGGATACCTAGGCTGTCGGTTATTTGGGTCTAGTTAAGTGTCGTTTTTGGGACAGTATCACTGCTATGCCATCATCTCAGTACGCCGGTGCTCGTAAGTTTTTCCTAACTTGACTCGTTTCACCGTTCTGTTCTATTCCTGTCTTAGTATCTTGTTGCGTTTTGCGTTTGAATTGTACTTACCCATTACTTCTTCAGAATTCCTGCTGGTAGACGACGCGGACGCGGTCGCGGACGCGGTAGGGGACGTGGCGCAGCTGGTGGAGCAGCCATGTCCGATCACTCGGGAACTGATTCGGCGATGCCCACTTTGTCGAACAGTGTTCCCCCTAATTCCGGAGGTCAGTAGGACCAGTCTGCTAGTTCCGGTAATGCACATGAGAATGTTGGAGTGGCCAACATTTTGCAGCAGGTAGCGAACCAGATGACGCTACTGACTCAGGCCATTCTAGTCGGCCAAGCTAATGCCAACCCGGTTCCGCCTAGTGGATCCGGCAATGATAAGTTACTTCAAGACGTGATTCGTATGCGTCCTCCGCAGTTTGATGGTGCTTCCGACCCCTCTGGTTGGGAGAATTGGCTATTTGAGATGGAGAAGGTATTCGAGGCTGCTAACTGCTCTGAGGAGAGGAAGGTACCCATCGCTCAGTACTTCCTCGCCAAAGAGGCAGCAACGTGGTGGCAAGCGGTGAAACCGCGCGACCGGGCAGCTACGTGGGCAGAGTTTCGGGATTTGATGGAAGATGAATTCTGTCCATGGCCAGTGAAAGAGGGGAGGATCCGAGCCTTCTTTGAGGCTAAGCCCCAAGATGTTCCTATTTCTCAAGCTATCAAAGACTACAATCAACAGCTGCATTATGTGAGGAACCAAGTCAGAGATGAGCTTGATAAGATCCGCCACTTTGATATGCGGATGAAATCGAGGGTGCGCCACTACATGTCTGGTCTGGGGTGCACGACTTTGAAAGAGTATCAGAATAAAGCGATGGCTTATGAGATGTCGTTTTCTGCAACGGAGACGGCAGCCGAAGGAAAGAAGCAGAAGACCTCCGGTCAGTTTTCGGGAGGCAAGTCAGGAGGGTTTCCGAAGGCTCAGTCTCGTTCGCGAGTCTTCGGGAGTCAGTCGCCGTCAGTTGGGCGAGGAAACGGATCTAGGTCTGCTCCTGCTGATTCCGTCTGTGGTCCTACGTGCTTCAACTGTAGTCGCCCGGGCCACATAATGAGTGAGTGTGATAGGCCTCCGATTCAGTGTCTTGCTTGTGGTCGGATGGGTCATCGTGCTAAGTTTTGTACGGATGCAGCTCAAACTCCAGTTACTCAGATATCAGCCCCAGCTGCGGGATAGCCGAGTGTGAATCAGGCACCGATAGTTCCTCAGCCGCAACAGAGTTTTGGTAGAGGTCGAGGACGTGGGCAGCCTTCTAGAGGGGGAGCTTCTAGTGCGGGGTCTGTTCCACCCCGAGTGTATGAGATGAGACGAGCAGGAGATCCTGACGCGACGGTGCCTATAGGTACCGTCCACATCCTTGATCATCCTGTTTCCGTATTGTTCGATTCTGGTGCTATGCATTCTTTTATATCTATGGATTGTGTGCGTCGTCTGCATGTTGATTGCCTTGTTGCTTGTGAGCCTTTTGTTGTTAAACTTCCTAGTGGGGATAGCATCGTGGGGGATCGTGAGGTTAGAGATTTTCCACTGAGTATCGCGGGGAGGGTTTGGCCTTCTAATGTGATTGCGGTAGATATTAGAGATGAGGATCTGATTCTGGGTGAGGATTGGCTGGACCGTCATGGGGCGATCATGAATTATAGAATGAGAACCATTTCGATGTTAGCCTCTGACGGTACCGAGCATTCTATTGTGGGGCGTAAGCGGAGTAGCCAGAGGTTACTGATCAGCGCCTTCAGGGCCGTGAGACTGCTTCGAGGAGGTTGCACGAGCTATTGGTGTTACGCTTTGAGATCGGAGGAAGGGGGAGTCGAACTCTCGTCTATTCCGGTAGTATGTGAGTATCCTGACGTTTTTCCAGACGAGTTGCCGGGTTTGCCGCCGGACCGAGAGGTTGAGTTTACCGTCGACTTAGAGCCGGGGGCAGCCCCTATTTCTAAGACTCCATACCGTATGGCGCCTGCCGAGATGCTTGAGTTGAAGAAACAGTTGGGAGAGTTGCTAGACATGGGGTATATTCGACCGAGCGCTTCACCTTGGGGCGCACCGGTCCTGTTTGTGAAGAAGAAGGACGGGTCACTTCGTTTGTGTATCGACTACTGAGAGTTGAACAAAGTGACCATCAAAAACAAGTATCCGCTCCTGAGGATTGATGACTTGTTTGACCAGTTTCAAGGGGCAACCGTATTTTCGAAGATTGATTTAAGATCGGGGTATTATCATCTCCGAGTGAAGGATACCGATATTTCGAAGACAGCCTTTCGGACGAGATACGGTCACTACGAGTTTGTGGTTATGCCTTTTGGGCTAACCAATGCACCAGCCGTGTTCATGCAGCTTATGAACAAAATCTTTATCGAGTACCTCGATAAGTGTGTAGTCGTTTTTATCGACGACATCTTAATTTACTCGAGGAGCGAGGAGGAGCATGCCCGTCATTTGCATATCGTGTTAGACATTTTGAGAGATCAGCATCTTTTTGCGAAGTTCTCAAAGTGTGAGTTTTGGTTGTGGGAGGTTATGTTTCTCGGTCATGTGATCTCGGCCGAGGGTATTCGTGTGGACCCACATAAGGTAGAGGCAGTGTTGGATTGGGCGCCGCCCAAGAACGTGAAGGAGGTCCGCAGTTTTCTGGGATTAGCCGGGTATTACCGTAGATTCGTCGAGGGGTTCTCTAAGCTCGCTCGACCGCTGACTCAGTTATTACTGAAGTCGAGAAGTTTGTGTGGACCGATGAGAGGCGGAATAGTTTTGAGGAGTTGAAGAAGCGGTTGACGACCGCTCTGTTTTGGCCTTACCGAGTGGTAATGAGGGTTTCTCGATTCGGTGATGCTTCGGGCCAAGGGCTCGGATGTGTACTTATGCAGCACGGGAGGACGATTGCTTATGCTTCCCGTCAGTTGAAACCGTATGAGTTGAATTACCCTACGCACGATTTTGAGTTGGCCGCAGTTGTATTTGCGTTGAAGATTTGGCGTCATTACTTGTATGGCTCGTCGTATCAGATTTTCACCGATCACAAGAGCCTAAAGTACATTTTCACCTAGAAGGAGCTTAATATGAGACATAGGAGATTGTTGGAGTTGATTAAAGACTACGACCTCGAGATTCTATATCATCCGGGTAAGGCAAATGTGGTGGCAGATGCCTTGAGCCGGAAACCGGTAGCGCTTCGGGCGCTTGAGCTACTTACGGCCCAGTCGGAACTTCAGCAAGAGTTTATGAGGTTGAGCATTGAGGTTGTACTACCAGAGAGTTCCGGGCAGTTGCGTACTCTTGAGATTTCTTCATCTCTGGTCAATGATATTAAATCGGGACAGTTGGAGGACCCGATGTGTATTCAGCTCTGAGAGAGTGTAGGAAAGGGGAAAGCCCCGGGATTTGTTATTCATGAGGACGGAGTGTTGAGATTCCGAGGTCGGTTGTGTGTTCCGAACGACTCAGGATTGAGGCAGAGTATTATGCGAGAGGCCCATGCGTCACCTTACTCAGTCCATCCAGGCTCGAGTAAAATGTATAAAGATCTGAGGAAGAATTTCTGGTGGAACAATATGAAGAAGGAGGTAGTTCAGTTTGTAGCTAAGTGTTTGACTTGTCAGCAAGTCAAGATTGAGCATCAGCAGCCAGCCGGGTTATTGAAACCACTACCCGTCCCAGAGTGGAAGTGGGAGGATATCTCTATGGATTTTATCACGGGTTTGCCGAGGACGAAGGCTGGTATGAATATGTTGTGGGTGATTGTAGACCGACTGACTAAGTCGGCACATTTTCTGGGCATCAAGGATACCTGGGGTCCAGAAAAGTTGGCTCGTATTTTTATCACACAGATAGTGAGGCTTCATGGTACGCCGAGGACCATTATTTCAGATCGAGATGGCCGATTTGTATCGCATTTTTGGCAGGCGGTACATAAGGCATTGGGGACACAGTTACGTTTGAGCACTTCGTTCCATCTCCAGACTGATGGGCAGTCCGAATGTACCATTCAGACGTTCGAGGATTTGTTGCGCGCATGCGCGTTAGATTGGAGTAGTGACTGGGAGGAGCATTTGGCCTTAATTGAGTTTACTTATAATAATAGCTGGCACGCGTCGATTAAGATGGCACCGTATAAGGCACTTTATGGACGACGTTGCCGATCGCCGATATGTTGGGACGAGCCGTCCGATCTAGTTGGTACCGAGCCAGACCTTGTGTTAGAGACAAGGGAGAAAGTTGAATTGATTAGAAAGAGAATGTTGGCTGCTCAGAGTCGACAAAAGTCTTATGCGGATGTCAGGCGTCGACCTTTGGAGTTCGAGGTGGGAGATCATGTTCTGTTGAGAGTGTCTCCGACGAAGGGATTTTTCCGTTTTGGGAAGAAAGGGAAACTCAGCCCGAGATATATTGGACCTTTCGAGATATTGGAGAGAGTGGGCGAGTTAGCGTACCGGTTGGCCTTGCCTCCGTCGTTGAGTCATGTTCATAGCGTATTTCACATCTCCCAGCTGAGGAAGTATGTTCCGGACCCGTCCCACATTATTGATTTTGGAGACGTGGAGATCGAGGAGGATGTTACGTTTGAGGAGAGGCCCGCTAAGATTTTGGAGCGTCGAGACAAACAGTTAAGGCACAAAACCATTCCTTTGGTTAAGGTGCAATGGTCGAGGCACGGAGTAGAAGAGGCGACGTGGGAGTTAGAGGAGGATATGCGTTCGAGGCATCCCGAACTTTTTGATTCTTATGTTTCGGGACGAAACTTTATTTTAGAGGGGAGAATGTAATATCCGAAATTTTCCATTTTTAGCAGTTTCCATTTTTGGTGTATGTCCATTTTTATCGACTCGCTTGTAACCGTTTCGACATTTCGAATCTACTTTGTTCTTGGAGTTTTTCCGTTTGGACGAGTTTTGATGATGTTTTCACGTAATTTCATTTTATGACATGTTTTGCCGTATGAACGTTCGATTCTCGTTAAACTCGTTCGCTTTCGTTGTTTCTTGGCTTGTACAAGTTTGTATGACTGAGTTGGTCGTGTGGAGACTTTCGGTTTGCAAATCCGACGTCGTTTCGTGATTTTCGGGCACTTGGGCCATTTTCGTAATTTCCTATAAGTTTAGGGAATTTCATACTCGTTGTCGTATTTCGGATTCCCGTGTAGTCGGATTGATGTTTTCTTGTGATGGTTAGACTCGTCATCGAATATTCTTCGTAGTCGTATTTTTGGTTCGATAGCAGGTCCGGGTTTCGGGGTCGTCCGGAATCGTTTGACAAAGTTGCCCGATCTTCTTTGTCGGTGGGTGTTACGACCGTAACACCCGGAAGTCTGCCGTAAGTTGGCCATGTTACGGCCGTAAGTGTCCCTATTCTGGCCGTAACAGCCATTTTTAAAGCAATAGGCGGAGGTTCAAGACCTCATTTTCTATCCTCTCTTTCGTTTTTCTTCACGGGGCGACTCCAGAGGCGATTCCTTCAGTTTTGATCGAAGAATTCTTCGTGTTCCATCACCATAGAATCGTAGTAGCATATGACCATCAGCATAATCATCCTCCATCATCCGAATCCGAGGTATTTTCTTCAAGAACCCTAACTTGTATAAATTGGGGGTTTTTCGAGTTTTTCGTGATTGATTCGAATTGTTCATGTATGTTGCGAAACTTCTTACCGATTGTTGTTATTGGACGATCCCAATCCAATTTCCCTGATTTTAATCCGTGAATTATCAATACGGGGAGATTTTGCGTAAACCCTCGCCCGTATCGATTGAACGTCTATTGTCGTGAATTGTAATCGGGGTTATGGGAGTATTCCTTTCATTTATTGATGTCCCTTGGGACTGAGTTATGTTAATTTTTCGTTAGGAACCGTCGTCTTCCACTCGGATCATCCGTAGTTGTCTTTCACTTCAGATTCTTCGAAGATGTCACAAAGGCAAGTACTTTACATTTGTTTACATGTTCTAGTATTTGAATTATGGCTGTATTGTGGTTGTTATGGATGGATATGTGTATGTTCACCTAGGGACGGTCCGACGGGGCCTCTAGGGATACATTTCCGTGAGTTTCGTATCGTGAACTGTGGTTAACCACCCAGGGATGTCCGACGGGGCTCTGCGGGGTACGGTGGTCGTGAGTCATGTACCAAGGTTAACTTTGAATTGTTTTGGTTGGAGAAAATGTATTTTGTGCTTGTGCATCGTAAATATTCCGGAATATAAAATGTTTTCTAAAATGATTTTAGCGCATATATTCATCTGATTAGAATGTAGTTCAAATGGATTGTACTTGCACTAGCAGTTGTCGCTAACCCCTAAAATGGGGGAAATACTTTTTGTATTTCAGGTATTGACCGTGGGGACAAGCGAGCACCCGAGCCGTATGAGGATGATGGGCAAGCATGATATTGTCCAGAAATTGATTATTGGTGTCCTGTCTGTCAATTATTATTGATGTCTGATTTTGGGATTCTGTATTATAAAATTTGTTTAAGTACTCGAGTACTTCGGATTTGAATTTGTTAATGTTGTGTTCCTATTTTGGGAAAATGGATTTGAAGTCAGAATTTTATTTGTCGGTTATAGTCTTTTATTTAGCTTGTCGTTTTATTTATGATGGTTTGTCGTTGTCGAATGTCTTGTTTGGTACGTTAGCCTGGTGGATTCCATAGTGTGGGGTCCACGGCGCTGTAATATGCCCTGAATATCTTGGGGGTGTTACACAATAATCTAATATGAATATCCAAATTCGTGATTTCAACAACAATTAATCAAAATCCCCCGAATCCAACTCAATATTCAAAGTGTTCTTGAATAATCCTTCAATAATCCAATGAATATTTATACAAACTCATAATCATATGTATATCTATTCATACAACACAATTATAACGTCCAAAACATCATATTTCAACACAAATCGAAATCCAAGATGTTGAAGAAATTACCTCTTGAAGATCCAACTACTTCGATCCGATGAAAACGCGTTAGATCGACTATCTGAGCTTCACAACCGAATGAAGATGATGAAAACCAAGTACTCAAGTGATGGATGATGGAAAATCTCTCCCTCAAGCTCTCTCTCGGATATAAGTTGAAAAAATGAGAAAATGAGGAAAAAGTCCCGTCCAAGCTCTTATAAACTGTCGGAAGTTACGGCCGTAAATCGGCCTTCTTACGGCCGTAACATCCCAGGTCAACGGCCTTACAGCCGTAACTCGGCTTCGTCCAAACACCTGCCGACAGCCTTACGGCCGTACCCGCACCTGTCTTACGGGCATAACTCACCCTCGTCCAAAACACCTGTCGACAGCCATACGGCCGTACCCGCACACCTTACGGGCGTAACTCGACCGATACGGCCGTATCCGGCCAAACTTACGAGCGTAAGCCCCCTTCGTCAAAACTGACCAGGCACCCTGCCTGCAACGTACGGCCGTATCCGGCCAATCCTTACGGCCGTACCTACCTCATCTTACGGCCATATGCCGCAACCCTTACGGCCGTAAGTCCTTCGAGTCTGACAAATCCTAAAAATTATGAACACCCCTTACGGTCGTAACCTACCCATCTTACGGCCGTAATTCGCCTTCGGCCAAAAACGCCTGGGCACCCTGATCGACACGTACGGCCGTAACCAGCCAAGCCTTACGGCCATACCTGCTCAACTTACGGCCGTATGCCGCAACCCTTATGGCCGTAAGTCTCGTTCGTCCAAACTGACCTGAAAACAACAAACACATGTTACGGCCGTATCCGCCTATCCTTACGGTCGTAACTCGCTGCTCGGAGTGACCAAAAGTCCGACAAATCCGATTTCTCGCTACGGTCGATGAATGATCCGACATACCATACGTATGTGAACGTAAACAAGTCCAACACATGCCAAAGATGATACTTCTAACACAAGACTACCAATCACGATGATAATGATAATACTCTCGTCTCGACACTCAAACGGTGATGAATTGACGATCGACAACTGATACACGGCTACAATATGCCAACGATGAACACAAATGAATGAATCGTGAATGATGAGTGATTATTAATGAGTCAAAATTACTGAGTGACAATTACAGACTGATAATTATTGAATGATAATGAATGAATTACAACCGGGTATTACATACTCCCCCCTTAAAAAGAGTTTCTTCCTTAAGGGTCAAACAACTCGGGGTAACTCTCCCGCATACTATCCTCGGTTTCCCAAGTAGCCTCTTCGACTCCGTGTCTAGACCACTGAATCTTGACCAAAGGAATCGTCTTGTTCCTCAACTGTTTGATTCGCCGCTCTAAAACTCGTATAGGACGCTCCTCATACGAATGATCATCCGCGATCTCGATTTCGTCGAATTGAAGTATGTGACTCGGGTCGGCAACATACTTCCGCAACTGAAAGACGTGAAACATATTATGAATTCGGCTCAATGCCGGAGGTAAAGCCAATCGATAAGCCAGACTGCCTACTCGATCCAAAATCGCAAATGGTCCGATGAATCTCGGACTCAACTTCCCCCGTTTTTCGAATTGAAAAATACCTCGACTCGGGGACACCTTGACCAACACGTGGTCACCCGTCTCGAACTCTAGTGGTCGACGACGATTATCTGCATATGATTTCTGTCGACTCTGAGCGGTTAACAAACGACTCCTGATCAAAGCTACCTTCTCACGGGCATAAGTATATCGGGCTCGGTGCCGATTGATTCTGATAAGTCATCCCAACACAAAAGAGATCGACAACGACGACCGTACAAGGCCTCGTAAGGTGCCATCTTAGTCGAAGCATGCCAACTATTATTGTACGTGAACTCAATCAACGGTAGTTGGGCTTCCCAATCATCTTTCCAATCGAGAACACATGCCGTCAACATGTCCTCCAAAGTCTGAATAGTCCTCTCTAATTGTCCGTCGGACTGAGGATGAAAAGATGTACTGAGATTAAGCTGAGTCCCCATAGCACGATGAACTGATTTCCAAAAATGAGACACGAACCGTCCGTCACGATCGGAAATGATACTTTTAGGAGTACTATGCAGTCTCACTATCTCTTTGATGATCAACTGGGTAAGTCTCTCGGGACCCCACGTATCCTTAATCTCAAAGAGATAAGCCGATTTAGTTAAACGGTCCACAATCACCCAGATTGTATTCATGCCACGACGACTCGTCGGCAAACTCGTGATGAAGTCCATAGAAATATCTTCCCACTTCCACTCTGGAATAGGGAGCGGTTTCAAACATACACCGGTCGGCCGATGTTCTATCTTGACTTGCTGACAGGTCAAACATCTCGAAACAAATTCCGCGACTTCACGCTTCATATTACTCCACCAGTAATTTTGTTTCAAGTCCTTGTACATCTTGCTAGACCCCGGATGAATGGAGTAAGGGGTAGCATGAGCTTTTCTCAAAATCGAGTTTTTCAACTCGTCAATTGCCGGTACGCATAACCGATTCTTAAATCGCAATAGTCCATCCTCGTGGACCATAAATCCAGGGGCTTTCCCCTGAGCCACACCCTCACGGATGCGTAACAAAGATGGGTCTGAACCCTGATTCACTCTGATTGCCTCCTCAAGTGGCGATGAAATTTCTAACATGCAAAGTTGCCCTTGCACTCGCTGAAGCCAGACCTTGATCTCAGGTCTAAGGAATTCCTACTGAAGCTCCTTCTGAACTGTTAAACGAGCAAGCATTTGCTCCTGAACGGACTTACGTCTCAAGGCATCGGCAACCACGTTTGCCTTACCCGGGTTGTAACACCCCAAAAACTTTACGGGAGTATTACACGCCGTGGGCCCCGTGCCGGAACCCACCAGGCTAAAAATCATTTACAAAAACGCCAAAAAGGCCGATGACGGTAGTATTTTCCAAAACTCACAAAATCATTTGAAAACACCCAACTACCGTCAAGACGATCAAGGCCAAAAACTCGGTTAAGGGAATCGGTTTTTGAAATCAAACTCAGTTGGCATAAAGCCGAAAGCCATTTGAAAGAACTCACGCAGCGGATAGAAATACGATCAAGATACATATACATCAATAATGATATACACAACAAAATACACGATTCCCCAACAATATGCCATAGCCAGTATCGTCCGGAATCCTCGCCTCACGACCGCAACCATCAAAGTCCTCAATACCTGAAAAACAAGTCCCACAACGGGGTCAGCAATAATGTCCGACAAATAACCGCAAGTACATAACATAAATATTAACATGCCATGCATCATGAGAATAATAACCTCAACGATAACCTTACCACCTCTAGTAATCCAACGATTCTCTTCAAAATCCCAATATCACGATAATACCATAAAAATCCCAGTATCACAACAATACCATATAATACCTCAATACCGAATACTTTCTCGTACATAATCCTCTATGTACGATTACCATAAAATATACCTCTATCCGGACGTCCTTCCGAAATGCATATCATAGACCAAGAATATCAAAAATGACATCAACAATATCCGAATACTACAATCTTCCCAAGATTGTCCAAGTATCTCAACAATCATCAACTGTGCATTCTAATCCTTTTAGAACATCACTGAACATTCGTCAATATGCAATACAACATAAAATACTTATGAAATGTAAATGGAATTACTCATCAAAACATTACAACCGAACAAGTAAACACTTGCCTCAAATAGCCGGGTCGGTAAAGCAAATCGATCCGAGGTTCGATTCCCACACCTTGACAAAATATTTATATCCCGATATCAATAACAGTATACTACGACATTCGATTTCCACGATCAACGGCTATCCCAATTTTATAATTTTATTTTCCTCTTTCTCAAAAGTGACGATCCGAACTTTAACAAGTTCATTACTAAAACTCCAGAATATTATTTTAAATATAAAAAATAATATTCAATATTTTTCGGTTGTATTTATGATATAACTATTATTTGATCGAATAAAAACTTCGTACTATTTAAACACGAAAAATATTCCAAAGTCATCAATTTTGAAAACTCATGATTTTCATATGGAAAAATATTAATAATCATAGTTATTAAATTTTCCATCCTTAAACAAAAATATAAGGTATTCAACCCGTTCGATACAAACGAAAAATATAGAGCTGACTCGGTAATGTATTGATAAATACAGGAGTCTAAACATTTCATAAAAATCAAAATAAAATGTGATTTGTGATAACATGTATCTCTGGTACAAATTTCATGAAACTTTATCAAAAATAGACTTGCAGGTTCAAAGATATACGTGTTCAAACTAGACAACTCGATCAACTTCAAAAGAAATGTTGCTAGAAGTGACTGAAAATAACAGGGCTGACTCACTAAAAAACAGTTCATATTAACAAGGTATTCTGACTTAATACCTACGGTCCAAATAAGATTTATACTTACATGACTTTTATTTATAATCTGCTCGAGATGTAATCGTAAAATAACTTACATATTGAGATATAATCGAGTTCAATTGAGGCAACCCAGACTGGAATTTACAGATTCTCTGGAGAGTTTCATCAAACAGCTACCGGGCGTCTCCTGGAAAAGGCTGCTCTGATTCTCTGAGTCTTTGAGCATTTTGGAGGATATACAAATCTCCAATGTAGGATATAAACATATGTCCTTTAAGTCGTATAAATTTTCTACAGGTATAGATAAGTTTTATGGGACAGGCTTAAAGATAAGGCCACTCTTTACGGGTTCAAAGTCGCCTAGTTGGTCAAGACAGCATCATAACTAGGCATTATGAGTGACGACCCGTGCCTCCGTCGCGCGGGATTCTCGGGCGCTTTGTCGGGCGCGCCTGTGATGGCGCGGTGCCGACAGGTGTGATCTTCCACTAATTCGATCATAACTTCTTCGTCCGAACTCCGATTGGCTCGTCGTTTGGACCGTTGGAAAGCTAACTCAAATATACATAATACTGTAAATTTTCAAAATTTTTGAACGTCCCAAAAATTCGTGGTGATTTTTCAAAATTGATACTTGTCCACGACACCTCCGAGAAAATGTCCAATCTTGTCTCTACTAACATTTCTGGTATCCCTTTCTTATTTTAAATGTTCCAAGACCAGAAATGTATCTCCAATACATTCAAATAAATTTACAAGTCCCGTATTTAGTCAGTATGTATTCCTAAAATTCAGGATATTACATACTACCCCCCCTTAAAAATAAGTTTCGTCCTCGAAACTTGCAATCCTCTTACAAACAACCGTTTAATCAAAAAAATCCAACATCACCAAAAGTAAACAATCATTATCGAACAATTGGAAAAATATACTTACAGGTCTGTGAAGTCGATGATCTCCCGTGATACTAGCATATGACACCATTTCAAAAATCTCGACACAAAAAGAGTGCAAAACAGAATCAATCACAATTTGAAAACAATTGGTCTCCGCCAAGACCACAATAAGTTTAGAGCACTGTCGAGTTTTGTGGGATCTGTGACGCTGTGTCTCTTCACCTAAAGCGCATGATCCGCTCCTTGTCACATGCACGTATCACCGGCGTTCCACTCCACATCGAAAGCCGCACATTGCACGTGCCTCGCACCGGCGTTCACTTCCCGATTGGAGCCGCACATTGCACATGACCACGGCACCGGCGTTCACTCCCTGCCTCGTCGGTCTCGGGAACACCAACAATCCCCAAACCCACACATCACCACGACAGTACTCAAAAATCATACAGTTCCAAAACATCACAAACATCACGCTACTACCACACCGGTAGAGCCACATAACACACATGCCCGGTTATCACAAAACCTTGGGCTCTGATACCATATTTGTAACATCCCAAATACTTTACGGGAGTATTACACGCCGTGGGCCCCGCGCCGGAACCCACCAGGCTAAAAATCATTTATAAAAACGCCAAAAAGGCCGATGACGGTAGTATTTTCCAAAACTCACAAAATCATTTGAAAACACCCAACTACCGTCAAGACGATCAAGGCCAAAAACTCGGTTAAGGGAATCGGTTTTTGAAATCAAACTCAGTTGGCATAAAGCCGAAAGCCATTTGAAAGAACTCACGCAGCGGATAGAAATACAGTCCAAGATACATATACATCAATAATGATATACATAACAAAATACACGATTCCCCAACAATATGCCATAGCCAGTATCGTCCGGAATCCTCGCCTCACGACTGCAACCATCAAAGTCCTCAATACCTGAAAAACAAGTCCCACAACGGGGTCAGCAATAATGTCCGACAAATAACCGCAAGTACATAAACATAAATATTCACATGCCATGCATCATGAGAATAATAACCTCAACGATAACCTTACCACCTCTGGTAATCCAACGATTCTCGTCAAAATCCCAATATCACGATAATACCATAAAAATCCCAGTATCACAACAATACCATATAATACCTCAATACCGAATACTTTCTCGTACATAATCCTCTATGTACGATTACCATAAAATATACCTATATCCGGACGTCCTTCCGAAATGCATATCATAGACCAAGAATATCAAAAATGACATCAACAATATCCGAATGCTACAATCTTCCCAAGATTGTCCAAGTATCTCAGCAATCATCTGTAACACCCTCAAGATATTCGAGGTATATTAAAGCGCCGTGAATCCCTATATGGGACCCACCAGGCTGAACAGCATCATACTCATCGACTCACAGAAACGACAAAATAACACCACGTCATAAAGACGCAAAACAGAATAATCCACCCGGTTCAACCGGTCAAACATAACATCATCAACCAACACAAACATAATAGGCAACAATACAATCCAGACGAACAAGAACTCTTAAGTACTCGAGTACTACTATTAGTTCAAAGACCACAAAAGATGAAAAGATAAAAGACACTAAGACGTCACTTGTGCACAATCATCACGCACGGCCATCATCCGTGTACTGGTCCAGCGCCCGCTCGTCTCGATGAACCTGACCTGAAATTCATAAAACGAATTTCCCCAAAACGGGTCCCCAGAGGGGTTAGCAATTACGCTAGTACAAGTAACCAAATGAACGACTTACATCTTACACATATAGTAAATACATGCAATCAAGAAAACATAGTTCCAAAACACTCATTTCCGGAAATGCCATAATCAAATCACATTTGTAAAAATGCACCACAATTAACCGTGGATCCACCCCTCCGTGGACCCTTACCGAGACCCCGTCGGATCTAACCCATAGTGGTTAAAAGCAAGCTCGCGGATCCACCCCTCCGTGGACCCCTACCGAGACCCCGTCGGATCTAACCCATAGTGAGCATACACACACACACACAAGTCTCATGCAATACTACTACGTTAAGATTGTAAGTTCATAAGGATACTTGCCTCGATTAATAGACGGTGACACGAACGGGACGAAAGAATCAAGCGCGACCGCGAGGAATCGATGAATGAACCTAACGATTCGAATAACAAAATTACAACCAACTCTAGACAAATACGGAAATGGAATACACCCGAAAACCCGCCTACGATTCATGTATATTCGCACAAAAATGACAACGAGGGCGGACCACAACCAAACCCTCTCGATTTCGCAAAACTATGAAAATATACCATGAATCCGTAGGGAAACTAAGAATACCAACAAGATTAATCATATTCATCATGAATCCATCAACAAAACGGAACGGATCGGAAGAAAATCCCAAACCCCCAATTTATCGAAAAGTAGGGTTCTAAGAGATTTACCTTGGATTGATGATGAAGAACACAAGTAGGTGTTGTTAATCTACTTCAAAAACTCAAGGTAGAGGATGCCTGAAATAATCGAAGGGAAGAATCGCTCGGAATTCGCCTGGAGGGGTTCTGCGTCGCGGGGAGAGAAGAAATGAAAATGATGTGTTCATCTGGGTCAACTCCCTGGTTTATATAGCCAGGGAGTGTTAGCGCGCGCTAATCCTCAAGGTTAGCGTGCGCTAACGGGATAAAATTACAGGCCAAAATAGCTAGCGGCCAGTCCAGTAGCCAGATTTCTGGCCGTTAGCGTGCGCTAATAACCCCACGGTAGCGCGTGCTATCGACCAATAGCGTGCGCTACCTAGACATCAGCCGAGTCCAGAAGCTAACTGCCCAAAACTCACCTGACCCGTTAGCGTGCGCTACCATACGAGCGTAGCGTGTGCTAACTGGCACCTGACCCGAGTTCAGTAGTAAACTGTCCAGTACTAGACACTCACGCTAGCGCACGCTACCGGGTATCATCAGCGTGCGCTAGCCTCCTGACCTTAGCGTGCGCTAGTCTGCGTAGCGTATGCTAATACGCCAATCCACAAGGCTGGAAAATAGCACTGCCACTCCCAGGGCTTGCTCCCTAGCGCGCGCTACGAATCAGTCGTAGCGTGCGCTACTAAGGGGCCCCTAGCGCGCGCTACGCAGAACAGATAGCGTGCGCTAGGTTACGAGATATAAACGTTTCACAACGCCGGAATATGAACGAAACATCAAACGGAGCACCTCAAATCGTATCAAAACATAGAATGGATCCATGGCAACCCCGAAATGGCGGTTCCGCATAACAATAACGAGTCTCAAATCAATAGATGACGGGAAAGATATACTGTAAGGTACATGAGGGTCACCAAGACCGAGAAATACGCCGAAAAAGAAAAAAATACAAGGGAAAAAAATGCGGATATTACATTCTACCCCTCTAAAAACAAGTTTCGTCCCGAAACTTAAGAAACAAACAACTCAGGGTACCTAGCACGCATGCTATCCTCGGTTTCCCAAGTTGCCTCCTCGACACCGTGTCTCGACCACTGCACCTTGACCAAAGGGATGGTCTTATGCCTCAGTCGTTTCTCCCGATGCTCTAAAATCTTCAAAGGACGCTCCTCAAAAGTAATATCCTCGGCAACATCAATCTCCCCATAGTCGATGATGTGACTAGGGGCCGGGACATATTTCCTCAGCTGGGAAACATGAAAAACGCTATGAACATGACTCAGGGCCGGGGGTAACGCCAAACGGTATGCTAACCCACCGACTCGCTCGAGAATCTCGAAGGGTCCAATAAATCTCGGACTCAACTTCCCCTTCTTCCCGAAACGGAAAACTCCTCTCGTCGGCGACACCTTCAAAGCGTGGTCTCCCACCTCGAATTCTAAAGGTCGACGACGGACATCGGCATATGACTTCGCCGACTGGGCGATCAACATCCGTTCTCGAATTAATTCTATCTTCCGCCTCGTCTCTAAAACGACATCCGGTTCGGTCCCGACCAAATCGGACGCCTCATTCCAACAAATCGGCGATCGACATCGCCGCCCATAAAGTGCCTCATACGGTGCCATCCGAATCGACGCGTGCCAACTATTGTTGTACGTGAATTCGATCAATGGCAAATGCTCCTCCCAGTCGCTACTCCAATCGAGGGCACAAGCACGCAACATGTCCTCGAATGTCTGGATAGTGCGTTCCGACTGTCCATCTGACTGGGGATGAAAAGAGGTACTCAAATGCAACCGGGTACCTAACGCCTTATGCACCGCCTGCCAAAAGTGCGATACAAAACGGCCATCACGATCCGAAACAATAGACTTCGGAGTACCGTGAAGTCTCACAATCTGCGCAATAAACACACGAGCCAACTTCTCTGGACTCCAAGTGTCCTTGATGCCCAGAAAATGTGCCGACTTTGTCAGACGATCAACAACCACCCATACCATATTCATGCCCGACCCCGATCTCGGCAAACTCGTAACGAAATCCATCGATATATCTTCCCATTTCCATTCCGGAACGGGAAGTGACTGCAATAACCCAGCTGGTCGCTGATGCTCGATTTTGACCTGCTGACAAGTCAAACATCTCGCTACAAACTGCGCGACCTCCTCCTTCATATCATTCCACCAGAAATTCCTCCTCAGGTCCTTGTACATCTTACTCGAACCAGGATGAACGGAATAAGGTGTAGCATGGACCTCACGCAAAATACTCTGTCGCAACTCTGGATCGTTCGGCACACAAAGCCGACTCTGGAATCTCAAAACACCATCCTCGTGAATCACAAACCCAGGAGACTTTCCCTTAAGAACGTTCTCTCGGATTTGAGTAATCATCGGATCCTCTAATTGCTTCAGCTTAATTACATCGATCAAAGATGACGAAATCTCTAAAGCACAAAGTTGCCCGATAGCTCCAGGCAACAAAACCTCAACATCTAACCTGATCAAAGCCCGCCGAAGCTCAGACTGAGGCGTAAGGACCTCAAGCGTTCGCAACGCAATTGGTTTCCGACTCAAGGCGTCGGCCACGACGTTCGCCTTGCCCGGATGATAAAGGATTTCGAGGTCATAATCCTTAATCAGTTCTAACCACCTCCTCTGCCTCATATTCAACTCCCGCTGAGTAAATATGTATTTCAAGCTCTTATGATCGGTAAAAATCTGACATGTAGAGCCGAAAAGATAGTGACGCCAGATCTTGAGTGCGAACACAACTGCCGCTAACTCCAAATCATGAGTAGGGTAGTTCAGCTCATACGGCCTCAACTGTCTCGATGCATAAGCAATGGTCTTGCAGTGCTGCATCAATACGCACCTAAGACCCTGACCCGAAGCATCGCTATAAACGGCGAATCCCTCGTTGCCACATGGCAACGCCAAAACCGGAGCTGAAGTCAAACGCTTCTTCAGTTTCTCAAAACTCGAGTGTCTCTCGTCATTCCAGACGAACTTCTCGGATTTCTGGAGCAACTGTGTAAGTGGCCGAGCTAGTTTTGAGAAACCCTCGACGAACCTACGATAGTAGCCAGCCAAACCCAAGAAACTACGGACCTCCTTCACATTTGTGGGCGGTGCCCAATCCAACACTGCCTCAATTTTCTGCGGATCCACACGAACTCCCTCGGCTGAGATCACGTGACCCAAAAACATCACTTCCTTCAGCCAGAACTCACATTTCGAGAACTTCGCATAGAGTTGCTCGGTCCTCAAAATGTCTAACACTATCCGCAAATGATGGGCATGCTCTTCCTCATTCCTCGAATAGATAAGAATATCGTCAATGAAGACGACGACACACTTATCCAAATACTCGATAAAGACTTTGTTCATCAACTGCATAAACACCGCCGGCGCATTAGTTAGCCCAAAAGGCATAACTACGAACTCATAGTGTCCGTATCTCGTCCGAAAAGCTATTTTCGGCATGTCGGACTCCTTCACCCGAAGCTGATAGTACCCCGACTTCAAATCAATCTTCGAGAATACCGCAGCTCCCTACAACTGATCGAACAAGTCATCAATTCTCGGCAAAGGATATTTGTTCTTGATGGTCACCTTGTTTAGTTCGCGATAGTCGATACACAAACGTAGTGAACCATCCTTCTTCCGCACAAACAGGACCGGTGCGCCCCAAGGCGAGGCACTCGGTCGAACATACCCCGACTCAAGAAGCTCACTCAACTGCTTCTTCAACTCTGACATCTCTGAAGGTGCCATGCGATACGGCGCCTTCGAAATCGGAGCCGCACCCGGCTCTAACTCTATAGCAAACTCAACCTCACGATCCGGTGGCAATCCCGGTAACTCGTCAGGAAATACATCAGGAAACTCATTAACGACTAGAATCGACGAAAGCTCGACTCCACCATCCTCCGCTTTCAAGGCATAGCACCAATAACCAGTACACCCCTTTCGCAGGAGACTCATCACCTTCAAGGCATTAATGACAAATTTCTGATTTCCCCTCCTTCGCCCCGCGAAGGAGTGCTCGGTGCCATCCTCGGCTAACATGGTGATGATCCTCGTGCGGTAGTTCATGATTGCGCCATGCCGCTCGAGCCAATCATCCCCGAGAATCAAATCCTCACCCTCAATATTAACGACAATAAGATTAGAGAGCCAAGCTCTCTCACAAATAAACACAGAGCAGTCTCGGACCTCTCGATCACCGACAATTCTATCACCGCTAGGAAGTTTAACGATGAAAGGCTCGCAAGGTGACAAACAGTCGAGACTCAAATGGCGTACACACTCTAGAGAAATGAATGAATGCGTAGCACCCGAATCGAAAAGCACACTGACAGGATGAAAATGAATATGAACGGTACCTGTCGCCACAGTAGCTGCTGGATCATCGGCCCTCCTCATCTCATAGATACGCGGCTGAGCAGAGCTGAAACTGGAAGCTCCACCCCTAGCAGGCTGACCCAGACCCCTACCTCGGCCGGCACTCGGTGGAGGCGGCGGAGCAAATGAGCCCTGGTTCACACTCGGCTCCATAGGTGCTGGGTGAGAAGAACGGGCACCGCGAAGCTGTCTGAGCTGATCACAAAAAGAAGCCTTGTGGCCCGACTGACCACAAGTATGACAAATTAAAGGCGGACGAGGACAGTCCCGGTTCTTATGACCCGAAAAGCCGCAGTTAAAGCATGTAGGCTCACGAGCGGGGGTTCCGGCGGCACCCCGAAAGCTCCCAGAGAAACGAGCCGAACGGCCCGTAGAAATATTCGCAGCTCGAGATTTCTGCTGCCCTCCACTCTTGGGACCAGAAAAGTTTCCGACCAACTTCTGCTTCTTGTTCTCACGAGCCAAATCACTAGCCGTCACTAACATATCATAAGCGAGGGCCCTATTCTGATAATCCTTCAAGGTAGTGCAGACGAGCCCAGACATATAGTCCCGAATGGGCAGCTTTATCCTCCTGGAAAAATGGAAAATTTTGTCGCTCTCAGCGACAACTTGGGTCTTCACATAACCCAACTCCTTGTTAAAATCGGCAATAGCTTGAGATACGGGAATATCCCGTGGTTGAGCATCATAGAAAGCATGCACTCGAGCCTGTCTGACCGGCCACGGACAATACTCGGTCTCCATCAACTCCTGAAACTCGGCCCACGAAGCAACATGATCTTTGGGACCAACGGCCTCCCACCAGTCCGTAGCGTCCCCTGTGAGAAAGTATTAAGCAATAGGGACTTTACGGTCCTCGGGACAGTTAGTGGCAACGAAGACCTTAGATATCTCCTTGATCCACCCTTCCCGCCAATCGGGTCTGAAGCTCCCGAAAACTGAGGAGGATGCATCTTGATAACATCTTGGAGCCAACGATCCGCTCCGCCCCGATTAACGTGGGCCTGATCCGGGTTCTGAACCGCCTGAGCTATCGCCGCCATTTGGTTCACCATTTGCTGCATAACGGCCGCAATACCAAGGTCGGCACGCTCCTGAGAAGAAGCATGGCTATGACGGTCGCCGGTACTGCCGGCTCCCGAAGACTGCGACGTGGCCGCCCCACCGGCTGCCCCATGTCTTCGGCCGCGTCCACGACCACGGCCTCTTCCAGCATCCATACTAATGTTAAATAAGTAGCAAAAGCCATACGATGGTAAGTACAAGAAAAGAACAATCACAAATCGAGAATCAAAGATGCGATACAAGGGAATAAGGAACAGAGGAAGGAAAAACTTACGGACCTTTGGTAGTCTAGGAATCATGGCGTGACGATGATGTGCAAAACAAAACACCACAAGACCCAATAAACCGACAAGCCTAGGTATCCATAAACCTAGTGCTCTGATACCATTTTCTGTAACACCCTCAAGATATTCGAGGTATATTACAGCGCCGTGAATCCCTATATGGGACCCACCAGGCTAAACAGCATCATACTCATCGACTCACAGAAACGACAAAATAACACCACATCATAAAGACGCAAAACAGAATAATCCACCCGGTTCAACCGGTCAAACATAACATCATCAACCAACACAAACATAATAGGCAACAATACAATCCGGACGAACAAGAACTCTTAAGTACTCGAGTACTACTATTAGTTCAAAGGCCACAAAAGATGAAAAGATAAAAGACACTAAGACGTCACTCGTGCACAATCATCACGCACGGCCATCATCCGTGTACTGGTCCAGCGCCCGCTCGTCTCGATGAACCTGCCCTGAAATTCATAAAACGAATTTCCCCAAAACGGGTCCCCGGAGGGGTTAGCAATTACGCTAGTACAAGTAACCAAATGAACGACTTACATCTTACACATAGTAAATACATGCAATCAAGAAAACATAGTTCCAAAACACTCATTTCCGGAAATGCCATAATCAAATCACATTTGTAAAAATGCACCACAATTAACCGTGGATCCACCCCTCCGTGGACCCCTACCGAGACCCCGTCGGATCTAACCCATAGTGGTTAAAAGCAAGCTCGCGGATCCACCCCTCTGTGGACCCCTACCGAGACTGTAACACCCCAAACTAGGCGGATATTACAGTGCCGTGAATCCCCGACTGGGACCCACTAGGCAAATGAAAGTGATGAATTAAATAATATAATTGTAGTACTGAACCACATTATATTACCAAGTACTCCGATGAGGAGTTTAAGTACATTACACCAGGACAAAACAGAATACTAGTATATTTTATGTGGAGATAAAATACACCACCCTGAACAAATAAGCATCTCAAGCGGAATTTGCAGCGGAAAAAAAATACAAATGACGGAATAACTGAAATGACTGAAATGACTAAAACAAACGAAATGACTGGGGCCCCCTACTAGTATCACTGGGACTCGTCGCCGTCAACATGCTCTTCCCGTGCCTTTGCCTTGCCGTGACCTGAAAACAAAATCCCCCAACGGGGTCAGTTACACAGAACAACAATCCTCAAGAGTTGAAATTACACAATCATGAATTAACTGAAGTTATGAAATATTCTTAGTTATGAATTACGCTGAAGAGGAGTAACATAGTACGCCCGTAATGTTATGTGCAAGTGTACAAGACGAATGACCGGACACACCCGTCCTTGTACCTAATTAGTCTCACGGAGGTAAGCGTTACCGTGTGCACGGTCCGATGTATCGGTGAACCCAATACATGACCATCGTGTGCCCGACTAAAAATTCCACACAGCCACACCCGGCCACGCAATATGAACCCAGAAGGTCACATGAACGAGAATGACCATGATGAATATCAATGAATAATAATTAGACAAGGCCAAGATGACTCACCGATATGAAAGTAATAGTGACGTGATTGATAACCCAATGAAATGATTTGGAACCGTCGTTCCTCGTGAATGAAATGATTATTCGACAATTACAAGTCTCAAAATGATTAATATTATGATGAATGAATTATGATTATGAGCAATCAACAATAAAAGGAATGAGTATCCTTTTAACCGAGTAAGATTTAACTTACACAACAACGATGAAGAATGTCCGTCCACGAACAACGTCCTAACCAAGGTACCGGTCGCTCGAACAACCTTGAATAACAATAATTACCAACAATCGTTCAATACACGTATCAAGCAACAAAACACGACGAACCCAAAGGTCGAAACAACGATAATCAAACTCATAGGGCACTCCAACGAATACATAACCAACCACACAACTTCGGAAATATCCAATCCCGAATATGTCGAAATCAACACCAAATTGAGTATTTTGAACTAACAAAACACTTCAATGATATCAATAATCCATTAAAAATCCATAATTCATGATTACAACAACATCAATCGGAAAATCCCCAATTAACCGAAGTCAACCCCCAAGGGTTCTTGAAATAATTCCGAAAATAACCATTAAATCCATAGGAATATATTTATCCAAGGTAGATCATCCATATCTAACATATTCCAATGATAATTCAAGCTTACACGAAGAAATCGGAAGGAAAACCCAAAAATCCGAAATTCTAGATCCAAGAAATTAATACCTTTGATTCGATGTTTTGGAGATGATGAAGTGATGATTAATCCAACTCAAAGACTTGAAGATGATGATTGATGATTACACCTTGAAGAATACTCTCTAAATCGCCCAAATCGCCTAGAACCGACGAGAGAATGAGAATAGAATGATAAATGACGAACTCAAGCTGACTGTCCATTATATAGCAAATCCAGGTTAGCGTGCGCTAGCCCTTGTGCGTAGCGTGCGCTAACGGGTAATTTGGGTAGTCCAGTACCCACTGTCCGAACACGGTAGCGCGCACTACGTACCTTTTTGTAGCGTGCGCTACGGCCATACTACTAGCGTACGTTAAAACCCATTGTTAGCGTACGCTAACGAATTATGCGATGCCCAGTACTGGAATCCAGAAACTTCCTGTCCTCTGATCTGACCTCGATAGCGTACGCTACAACCATTATTTAGCGTGCGCTATAATATCGATTGCGTACGCTAAAAACAACACATAGCGTGCGCTAAGAATTAATCCAGTGCAGTCCAGTAGCCACTGGACTCAACCTGATCTGTCCTTAGCGCGCGCTACACCACAAATTAGCGTGCGCTACTACAACTCACTAGCGCGCGCTACTTACCATTCGTAGCATGCGCTACTTATAACTCACCTGCAGTCGAGTACCTTCTGGACTGCAACCAGGGCAACCTTAGCGTGCGCTAAAGCTGAGTGGTAGCGTGCACTACCTATACCCAATTAGCGTACGCTAAAAGGAGTACGTAGCGTGTGCTACCCCTCACGCATAGCTCGCAACTAAAATGACAATGATGATAAACACGGCACGAAACTCCAATTAGATTAGTGACGAATGACGATTGATACACGATACAATTACTCTGAATGATGAATACCATGACTGAATCTGAGTGACAAATGATTAATAATGAGTGAAAATTACTGAGTATCAATTACTGAATGATAAATACTGAATGATAATTACTGAATTACAACCGGGTATTACATACACCCCCCCTTAAAAGAGTTTCGTCCCCGAAACTAAGGGTCAAACAACTCGGGATAACTCTCCCGCATACTATCTTCGGTTTCCCAAGTAGCCTCTTCGACTCCGTGTCTAGACCATTAAATTTTAACCAAAGGAATCGTCTTATTCCTCAACTGTTTGATTCGTCGTTCTAAAACTCGCATAGGACGCTCCTCATATGAATGATCGTCGGCGATCTCGATTTCGTCGAACTGAAGTATGTGACTCGGGTCGGCAACATACTTCCGCAGCTGAGAGACATGAAACACATTATGAATTCGGCTCAACGCCGGAGGTAAAGCCAATGGATAAGCTAACTCGCCTACTCGATCCAAAATCTCAAACGGTCCAATGAATCTCGGACTCAACTTTCCCCTCTTCCCAAAACGGAAGATACCACGACTCGGGGATACCTTGACCAATACATGGTCACCAGCCTCGAACTCTAATGGTCGACGATGGTTATCTGCATATGATTTCTGTCGACTCTGAGCGGTCAACAAACGACTCCTGATCAAAGCTACCTTCTCACGGGCGGCTATAAGCATATCGGGCTCGGTGCCGATTGATTCTGATAAGTCGTCCCAACACAACGGAGATCGACAACGAAGACCATACAAGGCCTCGTAAGGTGCCATCTTGATCGAAGCATGCCAACTATTATTATATGTGAAATCGATCAATGGTAGTTGGGCTTCCCAATCGTCTTTCCAATCGAGGACGCATGCCCTCAACATGTCGTCTAATGTCTGAATGGTCCTCTCTGATTGTCCGCCGGACTGAGGATGAAAAGCGGTACTGAGATTAAGCTGGGTTCCCATAGCACGATGAACTGATTTCCAAAAATGAGACACAAACCGTCCGTCACGATCGGAAACGATACTTTTAGGAGTACCGTGCAGTCTGACTATCTCTTTGATGAACATTTGAGCAAGTCTCTCGGGACCCCACGTCTCCCTGATCTCAAGGAAATGAGCTGATTTAGTTAAGCGATCCACGATCACCCAGATCGTATTCATGCCACGACGACTCGTCGGCAAACTCGTGATGAAATCCATAGAAATGTCTTCCCACTTCCATTCGGGAATAGGAAGAGGTTTGACATACCCGCCCGCCGATGTTCAATCTTAACTTGTTGACATGTTAAGCATCTCGAAACAAATTCTGCGACTTCTCGCTTCATATTACTCCACCAGTAATTTTGTTTCAAGTCCTTGTACATCTTGCTAGACCCCGGATGAACAGAATAAGGGGTAGCATGAGCTTCTTTCAAAATCGAGTTTTTCAACTCGACACTTGCCGGTACGCACAATCGATTCTTAAACCTCAAAAGTCCATCCTCGTGGACCACAAATCCAGGGGCTTTTCCCTGAGCCACATCCTCACGGATACGCAACAATGATGGGTCCGAACCCTGATTCTCTCGGATTGCCTCCTCGAGTGACGATGAAATCTCTAACATACAAAGCTTCCCCTGAACTCGTTGAAGCCAGACCTCGATCTCGGATCTAAGGAATTCCTGCTGAAGCTCCTTCTGAACTGTTAAACGGGCAAGCATCTGCTCCTGAAAGGACTTACGACTCAAGGCATCGGCGACAACGTTCGCCTTGCCCAGGTGGTAGAGGATCTCGATATCATAATCTTTGATTAATTCCAACCACCGTCTCTGACGCATATTTAACTCCTTCTGAGTAAATATATACTTCAAACTCTTATGATCGGTGAATATCTGACAGGTGACGCCATAAAGGTAATGACGCCAAATCTTCAAAGCGAACACCACGGTTGCTAGCTCCAGGTCGTGGGTCGGATAATTAACCTCGTAAGGTCTCAATTGCCGTGAAGCATAGGCAATAACCTTCCCGTTCTGCATGAGTACACATCCGAGACCCTGTCCGGACGCGTCACTATAAACCACAAATCCTTCCGTCCCCTGCGGCAAGGAAAGTACAGGTGCTGACATTAACCGGCTCTTGAGTTCCTCAAAACTCCGTTGACACGCGTCGGACCACGTGTATTTCTTATCCTTCCGCAATAAGTTCGTCAAGGGTTGAGAGATTTTAGAAAATCCTTCCACAAATCGCCGATAATAACCCGCTAATCCGAGAAAACTTCGGATTTCCTTAACGTTCTTCGGAGGTAGCCAATCTCGAATAGCCTCCGTCTTCTGAGGGTCGACACGAACTCCGTTTGATGAAATTACATGTCCGAGAAAAGTCACTTCGGACATCCAGAACTCACATTTGGAAAACTTCCCATAAAGTTGTTCTCGTCTCAACACGTCGAGCACTTGATGAAGGTGAAACTCGTGTTTCTCCCGGTCACGAGAATAAATCAAAATGTCATCGATGAAGACAACAACAAACTGATCCAAAAAGTCGATGAAAATCCGATTCATTAATTCCATGAATACCGCAGGTGCATTAGTCAATCCGAACGGCATAACCACAAACTCATAATGACCATAGCGTGTTCGAAACGCCGTCCTCGCGATGTCCGACTCTCGGATCCGCAACTGATGATATCCAGACCTTAAGTCGATCTTGGAAAATACTGAGGCTCCCTGAAGTTGATCTAAGAGATCATCAATACGGGGTAAGGGATACTTATTCTTGATCGTCACCCTGTTCAACTCCCGATAATCAATACATAAGCGGAATGAACCATCCTTCTTCTTGACAAACAACACTGGTGCTCCCCACGGGGATGCACTCGGTCGGATATAACCTTTCTCGAACAACTCCTCAAGTTGGTTCTTTAATTCTGCATTTCGGTCGGGCCATCCAGACGGTGCCTTCGATATCGGGACGTACTGTGCTCCAACTCAATTGTGAATTCCACATCCCTCTGTGGAGGCAAACCAGTAACTCTGCGGAAAAACATCGGCATATTCCCTCACCACCGGAATATCCGTTAACATTATCGATGACTTCTCGGTTTTGGCCATATAGCACCAATAACCGACACATCCCGATTGAGTAACCTTACCGCTTTCATCGAATTAATGACCTTACGAATGTACCGGGATTACCTCCTGAAACACACATTCAACCCCATCGCAAATGATAGTGACCATACGCTACGGACACTAATGATGGCATCATGACGATCCATCCAATCAATACCCAAGATGATGTCGTCCCTCGGCAAATCTACCACGATTAGGTCCGCCGGCCATACACGACCATGAAATCAATCGACACCGAATCTCACGATTACCAATAATTGTCTACCATCATGTAGGCCAATGACATAAGGCTCACAACTAGTGGCACTACCCAGGCGTAGTCTACTCAAACATGACTCGGAAATGAATGAATGCGATGCACCAAGATCAAAAAGGGTACACACAAAGTTGAGATAGAATATCGAGTGTACCGAGATCATTCGGGCCTCGGATCATCGGTCTTCTTCATCTCATAACCGGGGCTTGCTAGTCCAAGAACGGACGCTCCGTCCTCGGCTAAAAGCTCCACCTTTAGTCGCTCCCGCTGCTTTTAAACGACGCCGATTGAAGTGGCTCGATTAACGGCCGACCGCTTAGGTGCCCGAGATGACGTCCGAGTAGGTTTGGAGTCCCTACGGCAAAACGGGCCTTATGCCCAAGAATTCCACAATTATGACATGTGATAGTATGTCTCGGACACTTGGTACCGAGGTGACCAAGATCCCCACGCTTAAAACAGTGATGGCCGAACCGGCCGCTCGAGACCGAGATTCCGGGTTTAGACGACACAGAGGTCGTCGTAAAAGCGAGCACGCACGGGGTTTCTTGAAAGTTGTCGACCGCCTTCGATCGATTACGATTCTTCGATTTCTTGCTAGCAGACGAAGGTTGCCGCTAGAAATTTCCTTAGCAAGAAGCTCGTAGGTGAGAGCTTTCTCAATGAATTCGGTCAACGTGGTGCAATTATGATTAAGTAATCAAGTCTCATACGGGTTTCACCTCTTGTCAAATACTTGATCTTATCCGCCTCTGAATGAATGATGGATGAGGCGAAAGGGAGAAGTTCCTGAAATTTCTCGGCAATGGCGAGAACATCCTCGTCTGTTGAGGGGTCGGGGGTGAGCAATTCTGACAGCTTGGCCTCTCTGAGTGGGGCCGGATATGAGAGTCTTGAACTGATCCCAAGTACAAGATCCTTCGGTGGGCTTCAACGATAACCACCAAGAATGTGCGCTCTTACCCAGGTAGTAAGCCGCAACCGAAACTTTGTGTCCCTCGGGACACTCTACCATAGCAAACAACTTCTCGAAATGCTCGAGCCAATGAATGATATCTGCCGGCTCAGACGAGCCCTCAAAAGTAGGTGGCCTCTGACGAGAAATATCGCCGATGATATTACTCACATTCCTCTCTTGCCTCTGAGGTGGCGGCGGAGGAGCCTGCTGATTTTGATAAGTGGTAATTTTACCACATTTTTCTAGGATTTTATACTAGGTTTTTATCTCGTTTCATAATTAATGTGCTCGTATTTGGCTTATTTATGATTAGTCGAGCCGTATTATGCGTTTGGGTTGGTTTTAGTGTGTTTGCAGGTTTTTAGAGCCAAAAGGACCCAAAACGAGACAAAGGACCGAGAGTCGAGTCAAACGGACGGAAGAAACGGATTTTTGCAAAAGTCAGACCACCTATCGGGCCAGCCTATCGGCCGAAAGGTGCGTCCGACATGTATTCCGAGCCCTATCAAGTGAAGTCGACCGACGAACCAACTATCGGGCCAGCCTATCGGCCGATAGGTGCGTCCGATAGGCTGCTCCGCGGGTTCTCAAATTTTGACGGATTGTGACTCTTTTGGATAGATTTTGTTTCCTAGATTAGTTCCAATCGGGAATTTAACCCCCATAAGCTATATAGACCTCCTTATAGACCTAGTTTATCATCCTTTATCAGCTTTTATCATCCTTTATCATTTTTAGGACACTTTTACATTTTTTTGGAAGATTTATTCCTTGGAGACGAGAACTTTTTGGGAAGGCAGCAATTATTATTGTTTTTCTACGTTTTCGGAGATTGAAGACTCAGAGTTCATCCGGAAGGGTTGTAATCTCTCTTTTCATATTAATAATATGCATTCTCCATCTATTTCTTGTTTAATTTCAATTATGTATGGCTAAATCCATTGATTGATTTTAGGGTTTGTAATTTTAATTGATGTTCCCATGATGTTCCTTTGATTACCTTTTTACCTTTCATCCTAGGCTTGTGATCAAGATGTGTTAAATCTCATGCTAGATTAAAGGGCCCTTAATCGATGCATGTTAGCTAATTAATTTTGCCCGGAAGGATTAATTAATTAGTGGAAATACTTGATGCACAATATGATTTGTTCTTAAGACCTAAGTGGAGTAAGATAAATCATAGATAAATAAGTTGACGCTTTTTAAGTGATTTAAATTCTTTGAGCCTTGCCAGGGAAAAGGGTTTAAATTAACTATCTTTCTAGGTTGCCTTGATCGGAATTCTAGATCGGCTGAGTGATTATTTCTAGGATTGAATTAAAATTTGGGGAAAAGGAATCAAGTGAATGGATTGTGTGAACTTAATTAGATGATACTACCCTAGGATCAATTAGTTTTCAACTTGTGATTTTATCTTGCTAATTTGCTTTATTTGCTTGATTTAGATAATTCATCTTTTATTTAATTTTTATTTTTCGATTTTTGAAGTTAGATAATTAGAATTAAACCAAATTTTCGGATTCCTAAATACCAGTCAAATTTTGAGTAGAGTTACTTCCTTTATTTTCGGCATATCAATTCCCTTGGGTTCAACACCTTGGAAATACTTCGAGGTTTTACAAATTTTAAAATTGATCGGATTTGAAAACCATACTACGCGAATTTCTAGCGATCAATTTTTGGCGCCGTTGCCGGGGAATTGATAGAAAACTTAAAGGGATAATTCGAAAAAGAAGAGATTATTACTTTAGGTTGTATACTATTATTATTAATATTCGATCTCGTTTCCTCACATCTTGTTTTCTCTTCCTTGTAGGCGGTGCATGATCACAAGATCCCAAGGAAAGGACTTATTTCCTTTGGATCTGGAAATCGAGAAGTCTTTGAGGAGGAAGAAGCAAGAAGCGAGAACCGAGACTATTTCTATACCTATCGTTGATACCATGGCCGGCATTGTGGACCCACCACGAGAACTTGCTCGTCCCGAGAAAATCCCTTTGAATGCCCGCTTTCGACCTAAGCTGGACGATTATCAAGAAGGAGGTTGGGGAAAGATTGATGCCAACAACTTCGAGCTTAAGCCGTCCCTCATCGCTACGGTGAAGTCTCAAACATACGGAGGAGGAGTTAATGAAGATCCAAACGCTCATCTTGAGTCGTTTTTGGACATATGTGCCACCATCAAGCAAAACGGAGTGCCTCCGGATGTCATTAAGCTCCGCCTATTCCGGTTCTCCTTAGAAGACGATGCGCTAGATTGGTACAAGAGTCTAGATCGGAAGGAAATTGGTACTTGGAGAGAGATGACTCGGTTGTTCTTAGCACGCTTCTATCCTCCTCGAAGGTGCAAAAACAAATCAACGATATCTTGCAATTCGAGCAATATGAGGATGAATACTTATACGAGGCATGGATCCGATTTAAGAAGCTACTTCGCAAATGCCCACAAAGATGGAATTGACAAGGAGGAAATCTACATTCGGTTTTATCGGGGTTTGACGAGGAAGGCTAGAAGAGAGTTGGACTATTCCTCGAAAGGGGGATTTCTTGCTAACGATTATGAAGAGGCCAAGAATCTCATCGAGCTAACGGTCAACAATGATTACGAGGAGGTGACCGATAGGAAGATGACGAGAAGAAAGGTCCCATCCGGTGACGAGGACGCCTACGGTGATTTGAAGGCGAAATTTGAAAGACAACAAAAAGAGCTTGAGATGCTAAGAAAGAAGACTTTGGGAGTCAATGCAGTTTTGAAGAGCTAAACGAGCCTATTGCAATTGAGGAGGATGTAAATTACGTGCAAGGAGGAAACTTCTGGCAAGGGGGAAATAGGGGGAACTATTATCCGAACAATCGAAACCACCCTAATTTCTCCTATGCCAACCCGAACAATGCTCTTCAGCCACCACCGGGATTTAACGTGAAAAACGGGGTTATTCAAGAGCCGATTGCTAAGACACCGATGGAAGAGATGTTGGAACGGTTAGGCGAGTCAAAAAGATTTTATTTATAAAGCAGACAAGAGGTTCGGGGCTCTCGAGCATAGTGTGACATCTATTGGAAACTCAGTGATAGCCTTGACAAAGCAGATGTCGATGGTGGAGACCCAAATGGGTCAAATGGCGAACGCCCAAGCCGGAATTCATAAGCCGTGCCATTTTCCGAGCAGTACCGAGACCAACCCGAAGACGCAACAATGCAACGCAATCGAGCTTCGGAGTGGGACAAGGTACAGTAATCATGGGGCTGAAGTTGAGGAATCTGGAAACGAGGATGTACTAGAAATGGGAGCCAAGAACGAGAAGGAAGATGAAACGCAGCAGGCCTCTCTGCCAAGACTATCGGCCGATAGGCCCACCCGATACCCAGACAGAATTCCAACAATTGAGCCTATCGACCCCCCTATCGGTCGAAAGGCTCCTTTAGGTTCAAATGTGAAGGATTTTGAGGTAAAAGCTCCATTTCCACAGCGATTGGCCAAGTCGAGATATGATGAAAAGCTTAAACGGTTTATTGACATGTTTCAAAAGGTGAATATCAACATTCCACTTCTAGACGCTTTGAGAGACATGCCGGGATACGTTAAATTCTTGAAAGACGCTATGGCAAGCAAGAGGAAGTTGGCGAAGTTTGAAACAATAAATTTGACAGAGGAGTGTAGCGCTATCATTCAAAACAAGCTCCCGCTCAAGCAGAAGGATTCGGGATGTTTTACTTTGACATGCATGATTGGCGACCAAACGTTCCGTAATGTGTTGTGTGATCTCGGGGCAAGCATCAATCTTATGCCTCTATCCATCTTTAAGAGGTTGAAGATTGGGGAGATGAAGCCAACTACCATTTCTCTACTCATGGCGGACCGGTCGATCTCTTATCCGAGGGGAGTTGTGGAGGATGTGTTCGTAAGAGTCCAACACTTAGTCTTCCCGGCCGATTTCGTAGTTCTTGATATGCCCGAGGACGAGAATCAACCATTGATCTTTGGGATACCATTTCTAGCGACGGGGAGAGCACTTATCGACGTCCAAGAGGGTGATCTTACCTTCCGGGTTAATGATCAAAATCTGAAAATTTCCATCTATGACGCGATGAAGAAGCCCGAGGATGCGCCCGAGGAATGTTATGAAATTGAGTCTATTATGCCGCCCCCGACCGACTTGTTGGAGCATTGCATTTCACAATCCATTTACTCACATTCCGATGTTGAAGAAATTTACGAGGATTTGCCAAAGTATGTTCGAATGTTGGAGGCGAACGAGTTTCGATCTAATGAGAGGGACGTATGCTATCTTGATGTCAACAAACCCGTTCAAGGGGGAGTTGTCGCTGAAGACCCGGAATGAATGAGGTATCGTCTAGCTAAAGACGTTAAACGTAGCACTTGTTGGGAGGTAACCCAACGTATGTATATTAGTTCGTTTTATTCGTTCGTTTTCGATTGTTCGTTTGCGTGATTTTTGTAGTTTCTAGTTTCGTAGTAGCTTTGTTAGTTTTGTTTAGTTCTAATCCATGCACGCCGAGTTTTGGATACTTGCAGGTCTTTAATCGCCATATCCAAGCGAAAACGGGACCAAGTATGCGAAATAGAAAAAGTTGAAATTTTTTTTGAGACTGACGAACCTATCGGTCGAGCCTATCGGTCGGGCCTATCGGCCGATAGGCTGAGGAAAATTGAAAAAAGTAAATGTTACAAGCAGTGATCGATAGGCAGACCCTATCGACCGATAGGTCCCGCCCGATAATCAGGTACGTAAGTTTCTCGAGTGCCTATCGGCCGATAGTCCAGCCCGATAGGACATACCCGGTCCAGTATCCGCTCCGACCCGGTTGAGTAATAACCCCTTTTAAACACCTTAACCACCCGTTTTTCTCACACACACACACATATCGGCCGATAAAAACATAAAGGGGCGATTTTCTCTGTTGTTCTTCCTTACAAATTCGATCAAGGTACTTAATTTCGACACTTAATCCTCTTGTTTTTCAATTCTATATATGTTTTGAAGCACTTTGACGGATTCTTTTTGGAGTTTTGATGAAATTCGAATTGGGGATCCACTTTTTGGGGGCTTTTGTTAGACTTTGATGTTCTTTGAATTTTATGCCCGATTGTTGATAGAATCTTAATGGAAACATGTTATCTATGCTTGATTGTTCATGGGTACTTCGAATTGGGGGATTAATTGATGAAATTGAACGAATTTTGAAAAAAAACCCCCAAATTGGAAGAACCCTAATTTCGAATTTGTTGAAATTGGGTAAATTTGTTGAATTAAATTGTTAATTGGGATTGATATGAGTTGAATTGTTGATGATGATTCGAATTTTGAATGAATTAGATTTGATTGGAGAGAATTTGTCCTAATATGATCGTAGTGTGTAGTTTTGTTATTGTGGGTTGTAATTTTAATCCTTTGAATATGAAATGGGGGAGTCGAAGTTTGGGGGAGGTTGTGTGATTTGTTGATCGTAGTATATGGCTGTCGGGTCTATGATTTTGATGTTTATTGGACATTATAGGGCTCTTAGTTGATATTGTGGGATTATTGGATTATGTCGACACTCGTTGAATGTTTGCATTATGAGTTGCTTATTGGATATTGATTGGATGGTTGTTTTGTAGGAACTTTGAAATGGCTGGAAATCAAAGCAAGAAGTCGAAGCCGTATAAGGCCGGAAAGTCTAAGGCAACCACAGAGAAGGAAAGGGAGCTCTCGGCCGACAAACCCGCCATTTCCGCCGCAGTGATCAGGTACTCCGTTAACAAAGCCACTCCTTTCTCTTTTCAAACTTATTCCTCCTTTGGGATGCGAAATAAGTTGGGGGGGGGGGGGGGGAAGTGCGGCTTTGTTAATTTTGGCATGTTTGAGTACCTTGTATGCCTTGTATCACTATTTGCTTGTGTTGGTGCCCGTTGTTTTTATTTGTGCTTCTCATATTGGTGTTGCGTGGTTTTGGCTTTTGTTGCTTAGTTTTTAGATTTGTATGTTCATTTTCGTTTGGTGTGTTTGCTAGTTTCTATTTTTTTAGGTCGTAGTAGTTTTTTTTAGATTTCGTGTTTGCTTTTATTTGCTTTTCGTTGTTTGCTTTGATGCCTTGCTTGTCTTAGTTTTTCTTTATTCGTGAATTTTTCGTGCTTCTATTTGTGTGATACCGATGTTACGACACTGTTTTTCTCTCTGAAGAAACGGTCGAGTTTTAGTCAAGTTGTAGTCAGTTATTTCTGTTTTGCATAGTATTCATTTAGGTCCAAAATTTTTCGTGATTGTAGAGGTCTTGGCAGATAAGAGACGATACATACTTGTTTTAAAATCACCGTCAATACGTTTGGTTACATCTTCCGGATAGTGAGTCGTACTGTTTCTTTAGTCGTGTTGGCACTTAGATTGAGTTTAGAGTCGGTCAGTTATTCCCAAAAGTCGAGATAATGTTGTTCTATGAAGGGAAGTCTAGTAACCGGGGGCATTCGCGTGACCCGTTGTTTACCCTCGCGTAAAACGACGACCCTGATTAGACTAGTGATTTAGATATTTCACATGTGCCAATGATAGGGAACCTAGTAACCGGGGGTATTCGCGTGACCCGCTGTTTACTCTCGCGCAAAACGGCGACCTTGATTCGGACATGCGGAAATTATATATTCGAGTTGTTTCTCCGCTGTAGACGGGAACTTAGTAACTAGAAGCATCCATGTGCCCCATGAGTGTCTTTTACGTCAAACGGTTTCATGATACATGAGAATGGAAGTTCCACCCTAGGATAACCCCGATGAAACATCCCGAGATCCTAACCTAGTGGTCAACTCGAATCAAATTCTTGAACATATATATAAGGGAATACCGTCCGAGGTTTATTTGTTATGAAACTCGTGAAAATTGTGCCACTAGGCGTATAGCAGGACGAACTAGCTTGTTTATTTTAGCCTTTCATATTGACGGTCGATTTGACTCACGTTTTGTTAATCTTTGAGCTGGATTTTCTTCATGAACGAATGATTAGGACTGAACTTTACTACTTTGCGGAATCATTATTCTGAGTGCAGCTCGCTTTTACGACACTCGGATTATTTAGAGAGAATTACAGGATAGTATTGATTATGTTGAACACTATGAGTTGCACGATGATTCACGACATTCTTTTTCTTTTCTTTTTGTTGTTCGGGACGAACAATGCTCAAGTTTGGGGGGGTTTGATAAGTGATAATTTTACCACATTTTTCTAGGATTTTATACTAGGTTTTATCTCGTTTCGTGATTAATGTGCTCGTATTTGGATTATTTATGATTAGTCGAGTCGTATTACGTGTTTGGGTTGGTTTTAGTGTGTTTGCAGGTTTTTAGAGCCAAAAGGACCCAAAACGAGACAAAGGACCGAGAGTCGAGTCAAACGGACGGAAGAAACGGATTTTTGCAAAAGTCAGACCACCTATCGGGCCAGCCTATCGGCCGATAGGTACGTCCGACAAGTATTCCGAGCCCTATCAAGTGAAGTCGACCGA
This sequence comes from Orobanche coerulescens, assembly GCA_033398695.1. NCBI lineage: Eukaryota > Viridiplantae > Streptophyta > Magnoliopsida > Lamiales > Orobanchaceae > Orobanche > Orobanche coerulescens. The sequence continues at coordinate 70,666,796 of CM065816.1, read as the reverse complement.
CGAACCAACTATCGGGCCAGCCTATCGGCCGATAGGTGCGTCCGATAGGCTGCTCCGCGGGTTCTCGAATTTTGACGGATTGTGACTCTTTTGGATAGATTTTGTTTCCTAGATTAGTTCCAATCGGGAATTTAACCCCCATAGAATATATAGACCTCCTTCTAGACCTAGTTTATCATCCTTTATCAGCTTTTCTCATCCTTTATCATTTTTAGGACACTTTTACATTTTTTTGGAAGATTTATTCCTTGGAGACGAGAACTTTTTGGGAAGGCAGCAATTATTATTGTTTTTCTACGTTTTCGGAGATTGAAGACTCAGAGTTCATCCGGAAGGGTTGTAATCTCTCTTTTCATATTAATAATATGCATTCTCCATCTATTTCTTGTTTAATTTCAATTATGTCTGGCTAAATCCATTGATTGATTCTAGGGTTAGTAATTTTAATTGATGTTCACATGATGTTCCTTTGATTACCTTTTTACCTTTCATCCTAGGCTTGTGATCAAGATGTGTTAAATCTCATGCTAGATTAAAGGGCCCTTAATCGATGCATGTTAGCTAATTAATTTTGCCCGGAAGGATTAATTAATTAGTGGAAATACTTGATGCACAATATGATTTGTTCTTAAGACCTAAGTGGAGTAAGATAAATCATAGATAAATAAGTTGACGCTTTTTAAGTGATTTAAATTCTTTGAGCCTTGCCAGGGAAAAGGGTTTAAATTAACTATCTTTCTAGGTTGCCTTGATCGGAATTCTAGATCGGCTGAGTGATTATTTCTAGGATTGAATTAAAATTTGGGGAAAAGGAATCAAGTGAATGGATTGTGTGAACTCAATTAGATGATACTACCCTTTGGATCAATTAGTTTTCAACTTGTGATTTTATCTTGCTAATTTGCTTTATTTGCTTGATTTAGATAATTCATCTTTTATTTAATTTTTATTTTTCGATTTTTGAAGTTAGATAAATAGAATTAAACAAAATTTTCGGATTCCTAAATAGCAGTCAAATTTTGAGTAGAGTTACTTCCTTTATTTTCGGCATATCAATTCCCTTGGGTTCGACACCTTGGAAATACTTCGAGGTTTTACAAATTTTAAAATTGATCGGATTTGAAAACCATACTACGCGAATTTCTAGCGATCAACGGAGTTATGCATCGTCTCCATCAACTGAGCCATCTGCGTCATTTGGGCCATCATGCCCGGCATAAAAGCGAGTGGGTCAACCCGGACACCCTCTGACTGAGCCGTGTCCCGGGTACGACTCCCCGATAGTGAATGATCGCGTCCAGGTGAATGAGTGGCAGCGACGCTGCTCGATGAATTAGCATTATTCCTCGCGTTTGCACGTGTATTCACACGAGTTCTCGGGATTCGGCCCGCTCCACGGCCTCGTCCTCCACGTCCTCTGCCAGCCCTTTCCATACTGAAGTGGAAAGTCATATGATGATTATATATCTCGCATGAGTATCACATTATGATTATATTATGAAATGATGAAAATGAGCATACGCGCTCAAATACAGCGATTACATGAATGATTAATTGATGTGACATGATTATCTGATGAAGTTACTGAAATGATTATCTTGAATAAGTTAACAAGATTAATGATTTGATCTTCCTGATCAACAACTGAATAATGAAATGAATTGAGTGATTAATGAGTTAACCTGACCGTCCTGGTCAAAGTGACAATGATGATTGAGGATTGTTAACTGATGAATTATGAATGAATGATTATTGCGAAATTATACCATGGCATTAGAAATCTTACGCTTCTTGATACGATTGGCTCGGCATTTGCACAGTCACACGTGGCGAAAGTCCAATGATACTAGTCCGATGAAGATGATTTCAAATGAGACATGACTTGGAGGGTAGTATTCAAAACCACGCTCCGATACCAACTCAGTAACACCCCAAACTAGGCGGATATTACGGTCGTGAATCCCCGATCGGGACCCACCGTGCAAATGAAAGTGATGAATTAAATAATATAATTGTAGTACCGAACCACATTATATTACCAAGTACTCCGATGAGGAGTTTAAGTACATTACACCAGGACAAAACAGAATACTAGTATATTTTATGTGGAGATAAAATACACCACCCTGAACAAATAAGCATCTCAAGCGGAATTTGCAGCGGAAAAAAAAATACAAATGACGGAATAACTGAAATGACTGAAATGACTGAAACAAACGAAATGATTGGGGCCCCCTACTAGTATCACTGGGACTCGTCGCCGTCAACATGCTCTTCCCGTGCCTTTGCCTTGCCGTGACCTGAAAACAAAATCCCCCAACGGGGTCAGTTACAGAACAACAATCCTCAAGAGTTGAAATTACACAATCATGAATTAACTGAAGTTATGAAATATTCTTAGTTATGAATTACGCTGAAGAGGAGTAACATAGTACGCCCGTAATGTTCTGTGCAAGTGTACAAGACGAATGACCGGACACACCCGTCCTTGTACCTAATTAGTCTCACGGAGGTAAGCGTTACCGTGTGCACGGTCCGATGTATCGGTGAACCCAATACATGACCATCGTGTGCCCGACTAAAAATTCCACACAGCCACACCCGGCCACGCAATATGAACCCGTAAGGTCACATGAACGAGAATGACCATGATGAATATCAATGAATAATAATTAGACAAGGCCAAGATAACTCACCGATATGAAAGTAATAGTGACGTGATTGATAACCCAATGAAATGATTTGGAACCGTCGTTCCTCGTGAATGAAATGATTATTCGACAATTACAAGTCTCAAAATGATTAATATTATGATGAATGAATTATGATTATGAGCAATCAACAACAAAAGGAATGAGTATCCTTTTAACCGAGTAAGATTTAACTTACACAACAACAATGAAGAATGTCCGTCTACGAACAACGTCCTAACCAAGGTACCGGTCGCTCGAACAACCTTGAATAACAATAATTACCAACAATCGTTCAATACACGTATCAAGCAACAAAACACGACGAACCCAAAGGTCGAAACAACGATAATCAAACTCATAGGGCACTCCAACGAATACATAACCAACCACACAACTTCGGAAATATCCAATCCCGAATATGTCGAAATCAACACCAAATTGAGTATTTCGAACTAACAAAACACTTCAATGATATCAATAATCCATTAGGAATCCATAATTCATGATTACAACAACATCAATCGGAAAATCCCCAATTAACCGAAGTCAACCCCCAAGGGTTCTTGAAATAATTCCGAAAATAACCAATAAATTCATAGGAATATATTTATCCAAGGTAGATAATCCATATCTAACATATTCCAATGATAATCCAAGCTTACACGAAGAAATCGGAAGGAAAACCCAAAAATCCGAAATTCTAGATCCAAGAAATTAATACCTTTGATTCAATGTTTTGGAGATGATGAAGTGATGATTAATCCAACTCAAAGACTTGAAGATGATGATTGATGATTACACCTTGAAGAATACTCTCTAAATCGCCCAAATCGCCTAGAACCGACGAGAGAATGAGAATAGAATGATAAATGACGAACTCAAGCTGACTGTCCATTATATAGCAAATCCAGGTTAGCGTGCGCTAGCCCTTGTGCGTAGCGTGCGCTAATGGGTAATTTGGGTAGTCCAGTACCCACTGTCCGAACACGGTAGCGCGCGCTACGTACCTTTTTGTAGCGTGCGCTACGGCCATACTACTAGCGTACGTTAAAACCCATTGTTAGCGTGCGCTAACGAATTATCCGATGCCCAGTACTGGAATCCAGAAACTGCTTGTCCTCTGATCTGACCTCGATAGCGTACGCTAGAACCAGTATTTAGCATGCGCTATAATATCGATTGCGTACGCTAAAAACAACACATAGCGTGCGCTAAGAATTAATCCAGTGCAGTCCAGTAGCCACTGGACTCAACCTGATCTGTCCTTAGCGCGCGCTACACCACAAATTAGCGTGCGCTACTACAACTCACTAGCGCGCGCTACTTACCATTCGTAGCGTGCGCTACTTATAACTCACCTGCAGTCCAGTACCTTACGGATCGCAACTGTGGCAACCTTAGCGTGCGCTAAAGCTGAGTGGTAGCGTGCGCTACCTATACCCAATTAGCGTACGCTAAAAGGAGTATGTAGCGTGCGCTACCCCTCACGCATAGCTCGCAACGAAAATGACAATGATGATAAACACGGCACGAAACTCCAATTAGATTAGTGATGAATGACGATTGATACACGATACAATTACTCTGAATGATGAATACCATGACTGAATCTGAGTGACAAATGATTAATAATGAGTGAAAATTACTGAGTATCAATTACTGAATGATAAATACTGAATGATAATTACTGAATTACAACCGGGTATTACAGAGACACCGTCGGATCTAACCCATAGTGAGCATACACACACACACAAGTCTCATGCAATACTACTACGTTAAGATTGTAAGTTCATAAGGATACTTGCCTCGATTAATAGACGGTGACACGAACGGGACGGAAGAATCAAGCGCGACCGCGAGGAATCGACGAATGAACCTAACGATTCAAATAACACAATACAACCAACTCAGACGAATACGTAAATGGAATACACCCGAAAACCGCCTACGATTCATGTATATTCGCACAAAAATGACAACGAGGGCGGACCACAACCAAACCCTCTCGATTTCGCAAAACTATGAAAATATACCATGAATCCGTAGAGAAACAAAGAATACCAACAAGATTAATCATATTCATCATGAATCCATCAACAAAACCGAACGGATCGGAAGAAAATCCAAAAACCCCCAATTTATCGAAAAGTAGGGTTCTAAGAGATTTACCTTGGATTGATGATGAAGAACACAAGTAGGTGTTGTTAATCTACTTCAAAAACTCAAGGTAGCAGATGCCTGAAATAATCGAAGGGAAGAATCGCTCGGAATTCGCCTGGAGGGGTTCTGCGTCGCGGGGAGAGAAGAAATGAAAATGATGTGTTCATCTGGGTCAACTCCCTGGTTTATATAGCCAGGGAGTGTTAGCACGCGCTAATCCTCAAGGTTAGCGTGCGCTAACGGGATAAAATTACAGGCCAAAATAGCTAGCGTCCAGTCCAGTAGCCAGATTTTTGGCCGTTAGCGTGCGCTACTCGAAACGTAGCGTACGCTAATAACCACACGGTAGCGCGCGCTATCGACCAATAGCGTGCGCTACCTAGACATCTGCCGAGTCCAGAAGCTAACTGCCCAAAACTCACCTGACCCGTTAGCGTGCGCTACCATACGAGCATAGCGTGCGCTAGCGGCACGACTTTGAGTTCGCAGTAAAGCGTCAAGATCTTTGGACACTCACGCTAGCGCACGCTACCGGGTATCATCAGCGTGCGCTAGCCTCCCGACCTTAGCGTGCGCTAGTCTGCGTAGCGTACGCTAATACGCCAATCCAGAAGGTTGGAAAATAGCACTGCCACTCCCAGGGCTTGCTCCCTAGCGCGCGCTACGAATCAGTCGTAGCGTGCGCTACTAAGGGGCCCCTATCGCGCGCTACGCAGAACAGATAGCGTGCGCTAGGTTACGAGATATAAACGGTTCACAACGCCGGAATATGAACGAAACATCAAACGGAGCACCTCAAATCGTATCAAAACATAGAATGGATCCATGGCAACCCCGAAATGGCGGTTCCGCATAACAATAACGAGTCTCAAATCAATAGATGACGGGAAAGATATACTGTAAGGTACATGAGGGTCACCACGACCGAGAAATACACCGAAAAAGAAAAAATACAAGGGAAAAAAATACGGATATTACATCATCAACTGTGCATTCTAATCCTTTTAGAACATCACTGAATATTCGTCAATATGCAATACAACATAAAATACTTATGAAATGTAAATGGAATTACTCATTAAAACATTACAACCGAACAAGTAAACACTTGCCTCAAATAGCCGGGTCGGTAAAGCAAATCAGTCCCGAGGTTCGATTCCCATACCTTGACAAAATATTTATATCCCGATATCAATAACAGTATACTACGACATTCGATTTCCAACCAGAAATGTTAGTAGAGACAAGATTGGACATTTTCTCGGAGGTGTCGTGGACAAGTATCAATTTTGAAAAATCACCACGAATTTTTGGGATGTTCAAAAATTTTGAAAATTTACAGTATTATGTATATTTGAGTTAGCTTTCCAACGGTTCAAACGACGAGCCAATTGGAGTTCGTACGAAGAAGTTATGATCGAATTAGTGGAAGACTGTTAGCTGTCGGGCACCGTGCGTCAGCGCCCGACAGGCGTCCAGGAATCCCGCGCGAGCGAGGCACGGGTCGTCACTCATAATGCCTAGTCATGATGCTGTCTTGACCAACTAGGCGACTTTGAACCCGTAAAGAGTGGCTTTACCTTTAAGCCTGTCCCATAAAACTTATCTATACCTGTAGAAAATTTACACGACTTAAAGGAGATACGTTTATATCCTACATTGGAGATATGTATATCCTCCAAAATGCTCAAAGACTCAGCGAATCAGAGCAGCCTTTCGCCCGGTAGCTGTTTGATGAAACTCTCCAGAGAACCTGTAAATTCCAGTCTGGGTTGCCTCAATTGAACTCGATTATATCTCAATTTGTAAGTTATTTTACGATTGCATCTAGAGCAGATTATAAATAAAAGTCATGTAAGTATAAATCTTATTTGGACCGTAGGTATTAAGTCAGAATACCTTGTTAATATGAACTGTTTTATAGTGAGTCAGCCCTGTTATTTTCAGTCACTTCCAGCAACATTTCTTTTGAAGTTGATCGAGTTGTCTAGTTTGAACACGTATATCTTTGAACCTGCAAGTCTATTTTTGATAAAGTTTCATGAAATTTGTACCAGAGATACATGTTATCACAAATCAATTTTTATTTTGATTTTTATGAAATGTTTAGACTCCTGTATTTATCAATACATTACCGAGTCAGCTCTATATTTTTCGTTTGTATCGAACAGGTTGAATACCTTATATTTGTGTTTAAGGATGGAAAATTTAATAACTATGATTATTAATATTTTTCCATATGAAAATCACGAGTTTTCAAAATTGATGACTTTGGAATATTTTTCGTGTTTAAATAGTACGAAGTTTTTATTCGATCAAATAATGGTTATATCATAAATACAACCGAAAAATATTGAATATTATTTTTTATATTTAAAATAATATTCTGGAGTTTTAGTAATGAACTTGTTAAAGTTCGGATCGTCACTTTTGAGAAAGAGGAAAACAAAATTATAAAAGTGGGAATGTTCCAAGACCAGAAATGTATCTCCAATACATTCAAATAAATTTACAAGTCCCGTATTTAGTCGGTATGTATTCCTAAAATTCAGGATATTACAGGTGGTACAGGATCTCGATATCATAATCTTTGATTAGTTCCAACCACCGCCTCTGTCGCATATTTAACTCCTTCTGAGTAAATATATACTTCAAACTCTTATGATCGGTGAATATCTAACAGGTGACGCCATAAAGGTAATGATGCCAAATCTTCAACGCGAAAACCACGGCTGCTAGCTCCAGGTCGTGGGTCGGATAATTAACCTCGTAAGGTCTCAATTGTCGTGAAGCATAGGCAATAACCTTCCCATTCTGCATTAATACACATCCGAGACCGTGTCCGGACGCGTCACTATAAACCACAAATCCTCCTGTCCCTTGTGGTAAGGAAAGTACAGGTGCTGAAATTAACCAGCTCTTGAGTTCCTCAAAACTCTGTTGACACGCGTCGGACCACGTGTATTTCTTATCCTTTCGCAAAAGGTTCGTCATAGGTTGAGCGATTTTAGAAAACCCTTCCACAAACCGCCGATAATAACCGGCTAATCCGAGAAAGCTTCGGATTTCCTTAACATTCTTCGGAGGTAGCCAATCTCGGATAGCCTCCGTCTTCTGAGGATCAACACGCACACCGTCTGATGAAATTACATGCCCGAGAAACGTCACTTCGGACATCCATAATTTACACTTGGAAAACTTTCCATAAAGTTGTTCTCGTCTCAACACGTCGAGTGACACGCTTTTAGTGTAACTATCGCAAGTGCACGATATCGTATCAAGTAGTAAAGTGGACTTTTTAAGTCCGGTTTGTTGTTGCCCAAAATATTTATCCGAAGATTAATACTGCTGGAAGACGGACAACAAACAACAATTGCGGGAGCACTTCCGAGAGAAGATAAATAATACAAGATTTGCCGGGTTTGTTAGGCCCGGGCTTGAATGCTCTCGCGAGATGTTATTAATACGAATATTCGTGGATACAAGTATTAATGAGAGAAATCTAAATACAATGAGTGTAAAAAGACTCTGTTGATCCGGCTCTTGAGCGAAGCTCGGTGTTCTTCGTCCCGCCGGTAATCTGCTCGAGGAGAAAAGGCCGGGAGAAGTAAGACCGAAAGAAAGCTGTTGCCAAGAGTTGGATGTTAGCCAAGTGTAAGTAATTTGCTTCTGTATGGTATGAAATGCGAGAATGCAGAGAGTTTAGAGAGTCAGAATCTCGGTCCCTTTTACAAATGCCTGCTGCCTTGTATATATAGAGGCTGAGGGGCCCTGTCCCCTAGTGGGCGATCGCCTTTCGGCATTTAATGTAACGGGGCGATCGTCCTAAAGGGCACGTGGGCTGCCTGCCAAAAGTCCATAGATCCAGCCGGCAGCTAGCTGAGTGGCCCAATGAAGAGCCGGCACGCGTCCGAAAGTACTGTCACAGGAGGTCCCACTTTGTTACTTTCGGCGGACTTTGTCAGGGTAGGTGACAGGCTGTAGTCACATGTCTTGTCCGTCAGCTCCTTTCGCAGGTCTGGGCCCTGTTGGTAGGTGAGGTAGGCGACAGGTTTGTCAGCGCCTTTTGTGGATCTGCACGTGGGTGCTGTCCTGTTTGCTCGGCCTTGGCCGACTGGATGGCCATCGGCCAGTCACTGAAGGTCGGCAATGGTCGGTCACCAAGGGTCGACCGGCAGATGCCGAGAGAGGATCGTCCGTTAGTCGATCGCCAGGAGTCGGTCGCCGAGTACCGAGTGATGATCGTATCTGAGGTCGATCGCTCGGCACCGGGACTTGTCCTGGGACCTTCAGTTGGCCGATTTAGCCCCGGCCGGGTTGAGGCTCGATCGCTCGGTCGCCTCGCAGATCTGCCTTGGCCGCTCGCGATAAGTCGGTCGCTCGGCCTCGGAGGCGATCGCCAGTCGGAAGGTGTTAAATCTTGACACAACAATTGCCCCCCAGCTTGCTCCTATGTTGAAGGCATGGGGCGAGGTGGTTTTTGCTGGAGACCTTGCTGAGCCGACTTAGGACTCGGACTTGGGCTACCATAGTCGATTGGCTTAGCTATCTTTCGGTCTTGTACCTGCAAAAAACAACATTGGCCGATCCCCCATGGAAACTCGGTGGTTTCGCTTTGTTTGAGGAATCGTGCACAGTCGCGGAGATCGATGGACCGACCCCATGACCGTGTCTTGGTGCGCGAAGACAATGAGTGTCTCGTGACTCACTTTATTATGAGGGTCCTCTGTTAGGCTGCGCCTCGCCTCGTATTTAAACGAAGGGCGTGCGGTCTCGGTCTAGAGGAGTCCTTGCGTGGGGCAGCGTCGGATGAATCAACTCCACGCCCGCGGCTTGTTAGCTCTGCTTCCACCTCGGCCAGCCATGGAGATGGCCGACCTCGACGGTGTACGTTGAGACGGGGATTGCGGCATGTGTCCACTGATTAATGTTGGAGAGCCCTCCGACTATGCCGGCCTCGTATTTAAACGAAGGGCGGGCGATCTTGGCCGACAGGGACCTTGCATGGCCGAAGCAGCCGGTTCCATCGACTGCCAGGACCATGGCTTTATGATGTGCGGTGGAGGCGATCTTGTGCCTTAGTCCGTCATGTTATATGCTGGACTGTAGATGGCGATCGTGTCCTCCGGACTGCGGATGATGTAGCGTGATGATCGGCGATCGGGCCGAAAGACGGCGATCGTCGCTCGGCTGCCGATCGCTTATTCGTAGGTCGATATTGGCGATCGGGCGGGAGATCATCGTCCGGGTGCCGATCGCGCTGCTCACAGGCTAAGAAGAAACCTTTGCCTAGCCAGAAAATCTGCGGCTCTTGCCCGGAAGGCTGCGTAGGTGGTAGGTTGGGTCTTCGTGAGATGCCTGAACATAGGCGAAAAACCCTGAAATCCTCCTAGGACCGCGTAGAGGGCGGTCTCATCGCTTATGGGCTCGCCATTGAGGATGATTGCGTCTACCCGGTCGATGTAGTCCGAGTCGGACTCTTCTTCTCCCTGCTTGATTTGCATCATGCGAAGGGGACCTTCGGGCCGGACGACCCTGGTGGCGAAGTACTCAGTGAAGCCGTGCGCCAGCTCGTTAAAGGAGCCAATGGACCGAGGTGGCAATGAAGTGTACCACCGGTGGCGAGGTCGTCCAGTCGGAGGAACATTCGGCATCCGGTCGCGTCGGATGCCCCACACCCGGTCATGTAGATGTTGAACTTCCTCAGGTGCACTTGGGGGTCCGATCGCCCTCGTACACGGGTGTTTGCGGGGAGCGATCCTGTGCTGCACGGGGGCGAGCTCGATGTCGATCGCGAGCGGCTCGCTTGGCCCGGCGATCGTCTTCTTGGCGCCTGCCCTGGATTCCAGGAGCGCCTTCATGTCGTTAAGTTGACGTTGCATCGCAGCCATTGCCGTGGCTTGGTCGCTTGCTGATCGGCTTTGGGAGCAGGATCCGAGGCGATCGTGTACCGATATCCGGGCTCCGCTGCCGCCGGCCTCGGCAATTCGGCGAGGGGGAGCCAGACGGCTAGGCTGCCTTCTGGGAGTCGGGTAGGCCGAGCTCCTGGTGACGGACTCAAACTCCGTCGTCTTGTAGCCGGGTGATCGCCCGTAGCTGAGTCGGGTCACCGCCTGGCGATCGAAGACGAGAGGTGCCCATTGGCGAGCGCCTCTTCTGCGGACGGGAGCCTCACGCGTCGCTCGGCCGATAGTGCCTTGAGCTTCCGCTTGATCTTGGCGAGAGACCGGGCGGTAGGCGGAGCGCGTCGAGAGCACTCCGTCGCTCTGTAGGGCGGCCGGAGCCCTTCGATCTGTTCCTTTGTTCGAACCGATCGAGCGAGAGGCTTGGGCCGCCGTCGAGGGACGGGATCGAGCGTCTCGATCGCGGCGGCTACCTTCCACCATCGGCCGCGGCTCGGACTGGGACGGAACAGGGGTCCGCCGTGGTCGGCGGCTTTCTTCGACGCAGAGGCGGAAGACATGATTTCTGAAGGATTTCTTTGAAGTGCAGTAAGTGTCACTTCAAGTATCTGCCCCGAGAACAGTGAGTGTTCTTCGGGACGGTAAGTATAAAAAATCGAGGGTTGGATGCCGCCCTTCTTCTAGCGCCAATTGTTGTTGCCCAAAATATTTATCCGAAGATTAATACTGCTGGAAGACGGACAACAAACAACAATTGCGGGAGCACTTCCGAGAGAAGATAAATAATACAAGATTTGCCGGGTTTGTTAGGCCCGGGCTTGAATGCTCTAGCGAGATGTTATTAATACGAATATTCGTGGATACAAGTATTAATGAGAGAAATCTAAATACAATGAGTGTAAAAAGACTCTGTTGATCCGGTTCTTGAGCGAAGCTCGGTGTTCTTCGTCCCGCCGGTAATCTGCTCGAGGAGAAAAGGCCGGGAGAAGTAAGACCGAAAGAAAGCTGTTGCCAAGAGTTGGATGTTAGCCAAGTGTAAGTAATTTGCTTCTGTATGGTATGAAATGCGAGAATGCAGAGAGTTTAGAGAGTCAGAATCTCGGTCCCTTTTACAAGTGCCTGCTGCCTTGTATATATAGAGGCTGAGGGGCCCTGTCCCCTAGTGGGCGATCGCCTTTCGGCATTTAATGTAACGGGGCGATCGTCCTAAAGGGCACGTGGGCTGCCTGCCAAAAGTCCATAGATCCAGCCGGCAGCGAGCTGAGTGGCCCAATGAAGAGCCGGCACGCGTCCGGAAGTACTGTCACAGGAGGTCCCACTTTGTTACTTTCGGAGGACTTTGTCAGGGTAAATGACAGGCTGTAGTCACATGTCTTGTCCGTCAGCTCCTTTCGCAGGTCTGGGCCCTGTTGGTAGGTGAGGTAGGCGACAGGTTTGTCAGCGCCTTTTGTGGATCTGCACGTGGGTGCTGTCCTGTTTGCTCGGCCTTGGCCGACTGGATGGCCATCGGCCAGTCACTGAAGGTCGGCAATGGTCGGTCACCAAGGGTCGACCGGCAGATGCCGAGAGAGGATCGTCCGTTAGTCGATCGCCAGGAGTCGGTCGCCGAGTACCGAGTGATGATCGTATCTGAGGTCGATCGCTCGGCACCGGGACTTGTCCTGGGACCTTCAGTTGGCCGATTTAGCTGGCCCGCTGGGTTGAGGCTCGGTCGCGTGGTCGCTGCTCGGCAGATCTGCCTTGGCCGCTCGGCAGTAAGTCGGTCGCTCGGCCTCGGAGGCGATCGCCAGTCGGAAGGTGTTAAATCTTGACACAACACGGTTTATCGATCCCACAAGGAAGTTTGGTCATAATTTGAATGATACACTATTAGTCTATTTTTATAGATACTTAAGATGAGTGAAACACACAATTAAAAAGTTTAGTTTAATAATTGCAAAGAAATTGCAATAATAGTTCTAATATTATAAGGAAATAAAAAGATAGCAATAATAATAGATTGATTATCGATAAAATGAAATAGTTGAGATTACAAACTTAGTCCGTCATTAGTTATAAAAGATGTATTGGAGATCATAAGATGAATTTACTTATTATGTTGTGTAGATACGATTTTCCTTAAAAAGGCAGTTTCTCTTTCGAACTATAAAACGCCCCTTACATATTGAATCAATCCACTATATTTCTATGTTGATTGGCTTCAATACATAGCATTAAGATTTATGAAAATAACTCAAAGAATCATCTAAGGACTAGGGATATATTGTTAGGAATATGCCCTCGAATGCCACTCAGAGGATGAGAGAGTGAGAGCAATTGTATTGTAATTATGAATATTATATTTAATAAGGCAATTATTATTTCTATATTATTGTGTATCACTGGCATTGTGATTTGGTATATAGAATAGTAGTCCTTGCATTTGAGAGTGAACATTATACTCCTTATAGAGATAAGGAGATAGGCACTAGAAGTGTTTAGAGCTCGAATGCTTAACTAGTTCGCAAGTCGATAAAACTTAACAGGACATTAAGTTTTAATAAGACTTGTATAACTGATGCTAGACGTGTGCACGTCTTGATAGCATAGTTATAAGTATATTGGTGGGACCAGTATACTCGAACACGACTCATACTCGATTCAGTCACACGGTATTCACTCTCGGAGAGTCGATGACGAATCGAAAGGTTGTGATAGTATACGTGGACATTTGACTTGAGGGTTCAGTAGAAGATGTGTCTGTGACGTTTAGTTTGTCATTAGAGTAGTTAGACTCATTTGCTTAATTGCTGAGTCGACCTCGAAGTGCGGACTATACGGGCAGGTAGCAGTCTTTGCTGTACGCCAAGAAAGGATTCTATCTCCTGTTAGTGAGCAGGCGAATGTCCTATACGGTTAATGGCAAATAAGATCATAAGTCTTTGGCCAAAGCATTCTGATATAGTCGTATTAGATACACTATTAATCAGTCGGTCTTGATTTGCATTAACACATGTATAAAGTTTAGTCAACAGTAGGATTTGACTTTACCGTGACCCGAAGACTTGACCGGGACATCTGATGAAGGGTCTATACGTATATTGTATTCAAGACATAATGGCTCTGGAATGATTCGTTCATTCGTTCTCAATCGGGGTTTACAGTGCGGCCCACTAGGCTGGCTAAGTGCTGCCCGCACTCATTGGTTCCTCCCAATGCCGACTGAGACGAACCTACGGAGTCGCGCAATAGGATCATTGATGGATAAATGTGAATTAATAATCTCTCTTATAATATTAGATATTAGATATCTAATTTTGATTTATCGGATAAATCAAATAGCGGTCTTATGAATTGTAAGTAGGTTACTGGGTGATTACTTTAATTCATAAATTATATTTCTTAGAGAAATATATATTTGTGTTTGATATAATTAATTAATTGGATTAATTAATTAGTCCAAACACATTGTAAATAAAACGGATTCGTTTGACGAACATCCGGTACACGAGGATTCGTTTTTGTGAACATCCAAGACACGAGCCGAGTAAATTCGACCCGTCTTCTTGGAAATTTCCCTTAAGGCCGCCCCCCCTCCATCTCTTGTCTCTTATATACTTATTTTATGTCACTAGGTGACATATGTGAGGTGTATTTGATACCCTCAATCATGTGTTAAAGGTAGACTTTCATTTTTTTATAAATAAAAGTCTTTAAAAAGGAGTGAGGACAACTTCTTCTTGCTTTAACTCATAATCACGAATTTGAGAGAGAGAGAGTAAGGTTGAAAACTTCATCTTGATCTTAGAGACAAGATATAAGAAGAATACATTGAGAGAGAAAATTCCTACAAGCTTCCCTAGCCGCATTCTTGAAGAAAGGAAGCTTGTCGATTTTACCATCAAGTTCCGGCGTGTGAAGTAGAGGCATCTTGCTTTAGGTGCTTGGAACGAAGGTCTCTTCATCATCATCATCATCATACGAAGGTTTTTCAGAGACATCATAGGTATGGGACTTTGATTCCTTGATCTTCGTATTTTTCTTTTCGTATATACGTTACTTGATCGATCCTCTTAGGGATTCCGTTTATTCTTCCGTTGCGTTTATTTTCTGTGGAATCCCAACAGTGGTATCGGAGCGAGGTCAAATATATCGTATATACGATCATCTTTGCATTTGGAATGTTATTTGATGATGTTTATGATTTAGAATCATAATAGATATAATCGAAGAAATTTAATCGTTCGTAGTAAGTCAAGTTTCGACTATTTTATGTGAATTATAAATCTGAAAAATTTGATTTTTGTTGATTTATAAGTTCTTCATGAAGTTAAGAAACTTTTTCGTTTTAGGCGAGTCGAAAAAATGAGAAAAGCGGGGTTAAATACGAATACCGCACGAAGACGCATTGCCGTGGCGGCTCGGGATCTTTGCTGGCCGGCCGAGAGTGACTCGGTAGGCTATCGTAGCTGCTCGGCCAGCTGCCGGCGATGGCGAGAGTGACTCGGTCAGGCGGTTTCGGGTTTTCGGCCCGATTTTGAATCGGCCGTGGGTCGATCTGGATTGTCCGGGACTCCATTTTTGTGTTTATATTTCGTTGTAAAAATTTCCGAAATTTAAATTGGATTTAATTAGATTTAATAAAATATTTGGAATATTTTTTTTTAAGGGAAATTATTAGACGAGAATATTGTTTTGGCCAGATTACTTTTAACGGATTAAAATGACGATTATAAATATTAATTTGATTAATATTTTAGAAATTAAATAAATTAATTTTTATATTAATTGGATTAATATATTAATTGATTATTTAATTTCATTTACCATTACATGTTGTATGGAATGCCTTATGTGATGGTGATATAGCTCGTGGACTTAGTTGTTGATTTGTTCGATTCGATATGGTTGTAAAGGCCATTTTGAGCCTATTTATTTTTACTAGAAAATATGTATAAAAGGACGTATTGTTCAATGATGTAATTATTCATATGGCTATGACGAAGACCGTAGACGACATTTGGAAGACGAAGAATCAATCTCGTATTTTTCTTTTCGTTATTTGGCTTGGCCCAATACTTAGGAAAAAGTCCATGAGCTATATGTTGGTAGTAACTAGGTTGCTATTTATTGTTTTTCATTTTGAATGATTGACAAACCACAAACCGCGCTTATAAACGGATTAATGCGCAAAGTGTAACATATAATCGCGTTAATACTCCCACTTACAAACACTAAGTTATAAAGGTTACGAGGTTTCCTACCCTCCGTCAAACTCATGGAAAATTGAAATATAAACCGGAATATTATTCTTCCGAGTATGTCGGGGTAATATTTTTGGGGAAAGTTGATAAATTCCTAGAGTGCATTAGATGCCTTTGGTTGTGACAAATCAAACCCCTATAAACCGTATGGGTTGCCGGGTAAGATTCAATTGTCAGACTAATAGGAGTTGACGGTTTAAACTTAGATAGTTCAGCGAGCCATAGAAACCGAATGGGTTGAGGGCAAGTGAACTAGGGGTAAAAGAAGATCGAATCATCCATTAGATAGGTTGGTATTAGACACCACTTTATAAAGAATAATAGAATATAAACCGTATGGGTTGCCCTCTATTAAACTTTGTAAAGAAATCGATCACCACTATGAAGTCACCCAAGACTTAGGATTTAACATGGGAGTGTGTAAATGCCGATAAAATAGTGGGAGCCGAGTTATGAATAAAGAAAGTCCTTAAATTCTTTACTCGGATCATAATTAAACAATCACTAACGAATCTCAAATTATTCTCTGCAGTTAACAAAACTCTCAATATGACAATGAACCCACTCGCTATACTACTTGAAAAGAACGTCTGACCGGTCCGAACTATGTGGTGGCGGAACTTGAGGATTGTCCTAACTGTGGAAATGCTGGGATACGTCTTGGAGGCGGACATCCCAGCGGCTCCTGCAAGAACCCGAGCCAATCAGGAAGATGTCGATGCCCATGAGAAATGGGTAAAAGACGACATAAGAGTGCGAGGGTACATGTTAGGCTCAATGACCAATGAGCTTCAACGTGCCCATGAAAAGATGACGACTTCACGAGCCATCTTAGCGCACCTGGATGAGCTCTATGGAGAGCATAGCCGAACTGCTAGATATGAGATATCAAAGCAATTATTTGGCGCCAGGATGAAGGAAGGAGAGAAGGTTGGGGACCATGTCCTCAAGATGATCTCGATGATTGAGAGATTGGAAGCTCTTGATTTTCAGATGCATGCATCTCTCCAAACTGACCTTATCCTGCAGTCACTTCCTGACTCCTTTACCCAATTTGTCATGAACTTCAACCGCAATGAGATTGCATTTAACTTAGTGGGCTAATGAACAAGCTGACGCCCGATCTCGAGATGAAGACAAAGGGAAAGGAAGTCGCACTTGTGATTTCTTCTAAGACTTGGAAGTCCAAGAATAAGAAGAAAAAGAACAAGAAGCAGTTAGGTCCGATAGCAAAGATCGACAAGGGAAGGGGCAAGGCCCCAATGGTTCAAAAGAGCAAAGGGGCCAAGAAAACGGATGTATGCCTCAACTGCGGTGAGCTAGGCCACTGGAAGAGGTATTGTCCAAAGCTTGACCGTAATGCGCCTTCAGGTACAGAACTATTGGTTTTAGAAACAAATTGTTTTGTAACTGTATATTCTACTTCTTGGATACTTGATTCCGGTGCGAGTTCTCACATTTGTACAATGAATCAGGATCTAGAACGAAGTAGGAAGCTGGATTCAGGGGAGGTGATGGTCACCGTCGGAAGTGGGCATAGTGTCGAGGCTTCTGATATCGGATCCCTTATGTTGGATTTAGAATCTGGTTTTATTCTCACTTTAGATGATGTACTTGTTTTGCCCAAGGGGCACAAGAATATTGTATCAATTCCGGTCATGGACCGAAAGGGATTTCACTTCTTTATTGGAGATGGGTCTGTCGTATTTATTTCAGAAATAAATTGGTTGGTACTGCTACATTATTAAATGGTTTATACCATTTAAATTTAAAGAATAAGACAACTGTGAACACTATAACTAGGAAGCGTGGTAGGGATGAAACGAACCAAGCACTTAAGTGGCATCTTAGACTTGGTCATATCGGTCAGACCAAGGTTCATAAAATGGAGAAAGATGGGCTTACGGGTCCATTGGGATCAGATCCCTATCCAACTTGTGAATCTTGCCTTCAAGGCAAAATGACTAAGTTATCCTTCGCAGGGACTTTTGAAAGAGCTGCTGAAAAACTTGGATTGATCCATACCGACGTCTGTGGCCCTTTTGAAGTGGCACGAGACGGCCTTCGGTATTTCATTACATTCACTGATGACCATACCAGGTATGGATTCGTGTACTTAATGAAACATAAGTCTGAAGCTTTTGATAAATTCAAGGAATTTAAAGCCCTAGTTGAAAATCAAACAGGTAACCGTGTTAAGACTATTCGGTCAGACCGGGGTGGTGAGTACATGAGTACCGAATTTGATGTGTTCTTAAAAGAACTAGTAATTGTGTCTCAATTCACTCCTCCAGCTACTCCACTATTTAATGGTGTATCAGAAAGAAGGTACCGAACCTTGTTGGACATGGTTCGCTCCATGCTTAACTATCTTGATCTACCGATTTATCCGTGGGGTTACGCGCTCCTTATCACTGTGCATATCTTGAACAGATGTCCTTCCAAATCCGTTCCTAAGACTCCCATGAGATGTGGAGAGGTAGGAAACCAAGTCTTAATCACATTAGGATTTGGGGATGCCACCTTATGTCAAGAAGACTAAAGTAGAGAAATTGGAAACTAGGTCTGTGAAAGGTCGTTTCATAGGATATCCAGGGCATTCCATGGGATATCTATTCTACATGCACGAAGATCATAGGATCATCGTTGCTATACAAGCACACTTCCTGGAAGATCAGTTTATTTAGGAAGGAGGGGCAGGTAGAAATATTTCTTTGGAAGAAATAAAAGAAACACCAAATGAGACACCTATGCAAGATACAAGAACCGAACCTTCTGAAATACAATTACAACCTCGAAAGTCTAGTAGAATTTCTCAATTACCTGAGAGGTATGGCTATCTGCATCAAGAGGAACTGGGTGTCCATGAGATGACAGAAAGTAGTCAAGAGAATGATCCTTCTACATACGACCAAGCGATGGTAGACGTTGACTCAACCAAGTGGCAAGAAGCTATGGAAGCTGAGATAGACTCAATGCATGCTAATCAGGTCTGGACTTTAGTAGATCGTCCTAAAGGCATAGTGCCTATTGGAAACAAATGGATCTATAAGAGAAGACTGATGGAGATGGCAAGGTTGATATCTATAAGGCCAGGCTTGTGGCAAAGGGTTATTCCCAAAGAGAAGGAATCGATTACTTCGAGACCTTCTTTCCTATAGCTATGATTAAGTCTATTCGCATGATGCTTGCTATAGCAGCCCACTTAGATTATGAAATATGGCAAATGGATGTGAAAATGGCATTCCTAAATGGATTCCTCGAGGAGGAGATTTATATGGAACAGCCTAAGGGATTCATATCTCAAACCAATATTCATAAAGTATGCAAACTTTAGCGTGCCATTTATGGACTGAAGCAAGCTTCACGGAGTTGGAATCTTCGTTTTAACGAGACAGTCAAAGAGTTTGATTTTGTCCAAAACGAAGAAGAGTCCTGTATTTACAAGAAGGTTAGTGGGAGCAAAATTACGTTCTTAATACTATATGTAGATGACATTCTACTTATAGGAAACGACGTAGGAATGCTCAGTTCTGTGAAAGCTTGGCTTTCTAAAGAGTTCTCAATGAAAGACTTGGGAGAAGCTACCTATATTCTGGGTATTCGTCTCTACCGGGATAGAGCGAAAAGAATGTTAGGTCTTTCCCAAGCCCTCTACATAGAAAAGATCCAGAAGCAATTTAGGATGGAAGATTCTAAAAGAGGGTTTCTACCTATGCAACATGGTGCAAAACTTTCCTTAGAGATGTGTCCTCAAAGTGAGGAAGATAGAAAGGAAATGAGCAAGGTACCTTATGCTTCAGCAGTAGGTAGCCTTATGTATGCAATGATTTGCACTAGACCGGACATTGCCTATCTTTGTGAGAGTAAGTCGGTTTGACCAAATCCAGGCGGAACATTGATCGTCAGTAAAGAACATTCTTAAGTACCTAAGGAGGACTAAAGACTTGGTTCTTACATACGGCGGTGGAGAACTAAGAGTGATGGGTTATACAGACTCGATTTTTCGGGGGACATGGATGCTCGATGTCCACATCGGGGTATATCTTTACTGCGAATGGTGGGGCGATTTCTTGGAGAAGTGCCAAGCAAAGTTCGATTGCTATCTCCACATGTCAAGCTGAATATCGAGCACCACGGAGGCTGCTAAAGAAGCTTTTTGGATAAAGAAGTTCACTGAGGAACTTCAAGTGGTTCCTAACGCAGAGAAGCCCGTGACACTGTTTTGTGACAACGGCGGAGCTGTTGCACAGGCTAAGGACCCTAGGGCTCACCACAACACCAAACATATTGTGAGAAATATCATTTTGTTAGAGAAATGGTTCGGGATGGGAATGTTACACTGCAGAGAGTAGAAACAGCAATTAACGTTGCTGATCCGCTTACCAAGCCACTATCTCAGAAGGTCTTAGAGAGACATCTGGAGAGTATGGGTATTAGATACCATAGTTTGTGTCATTGAGTGCAAGTGGGAGATTGTTAGGAATATGCCCTCGAATGCCACTCAGAGGATGAGAGAGTGAGAGCAATTGTATTGTAATTATGAATATTATATTTAATAAGGCAATTATTATTTCTATATTATTGTGTATCACTGGCATTGTGATTTGGTATATAGAATAGTAGTCCTTGCATTTGAGAGTGAACATTCTACTCCTTATAGAGATAAGGAGATAGGCACTAGAAGTGTTTAGAGCTCGAATGCTTAACTAGTTCGCAAGTCGATAAAACTTAACAGACATTAAGTTTTAATAAGACTTGTATAATCGATGCTAGGACGTGTGCACGTCTTGATAGCATAGTTATAAGTATATTGGTGGGACCAAGATACTCGAACACGACTCATACTCGATTGACACACGGTATTCACTCTCGGAGAGTCGATGACGAATCGAAAGGTTGTGATAGTATACGTGGACATTTGACTTGAGGGTTCGAGAAGATGTGTACGTGACGTTTAGTTTGTCATTAGAGTAGTTAGACTCATTTGCTTAATTGTTGAGTCGACCTCGAAGTGCGGACTATACGGGCGAGTAGCGATCTTTCTTGTACGCCAAGAAAGGATTCTATCTCTGTTAGTGAGCGGCGAATGTCCTATACGGTTAATGGCAAATAAGATCATAAGTCTTTGGCCAAAGCATTCGATATAGTCGTATTAGATACACTATTAATCGATCGGTCTTGATTTGCATTAACACATGTATAAAGTTTAGTCAAGGTAGGGTTTGACTTTACCGTGACCAAGACTTGACCGACATCGATGAAGGGTCTATACGTATATAGTATTCAAGACATAATGGTTCGGAATGATTCGTTCATTCGTTCTCAATCGGGGTTTACGGCGCCCACTAGGGTGGCTAAGTCCGCCCGCACTCATTAGTTCCTCCCAATGCCGACCGAGACGAACCTACGGAGTCGCGCAATAGGATCATTGATGGATAAATGTGAATTAATAATCTCTCTTATAATATTAGATATTAGATATCTAAATTTGATTTATCGGATAAATCAAATAGCGGTCTTATGAATTGTAAGTAGGTTACTGGGTGATTACTTTAATTCATAAATTATAAATCATAGAGAAATAAATAATTGTGTTTGATATAAATAATAAATTGGATTAATTAATAAGTCCAAACACTTTGAAAATAAAATGGATTAGTTTGACGAACAGCCGGTACACTAGGGATTCGTTTTGTGAACATCCAAGACACGAGCCGAGTAAATTCGACCCGTCTTCTTGGAAATTTCCCTTAAGGCCGCCCACCCTCCATCTCTTGTCTCTTATATACTTATTTTATGTCACTAGGTGACATATGTGAGGTGTATTTGATACCCTCAATCATGTGTTAAAGGTAGACTTTCATTTTTTTTATAAATAAAAGTCTTTAAAAAGGAGTGAGGACAACTTCTTCTTGCTTTAACTCATAATCACGAATTTGAGAGAGGGAGTAAGGTTGAAAACTTCATCTTGATCTTAGAGACAAGATATAAGAAGAATACATTGAGAGAGAAAATTCCTACAAGCTTCCCTAGCCGCATTCTTGAAGAAAGGAAGCTTGTCGATTTTACCATCAAGTTCCGGCGTGTGAAGTAGAGGCATCTTGCTTTAGGTGCTTGGAACGAAGGTCTCTTCATCATCATCATCATCATACGAAGGTTTTTCAGAGACATCATAGGTATGGGACTTTGATTCCTTGATCTTCGTATTTTTCTTTTCGTATATACGTTACTTGATCGATCCTCTTAGGGATTCCGTTTATTCTTCCGTTGCGTTTATTTTCTGTGGAATCCCAACAGTGGTATCGGAGCGAGGTCAAATATATCGTATATACGATCATCTTTGCATTTGGAATGTTATTTGATGATGTTTATGATTTAGAATCATAATAGATATAATCGAAGAAATTTAATCGTTCGTAGTAAGTCAAGTTTCGACTATTTTATGTGAATTATAAATCTGAAAAATTTGATTTTTGTTGATTTATAAGTTCTTCATGAAGTTAAGAAACTTTTTCGCTTTTAGAAGAGTCGAAAAAATGAGAAAACGGGGTTAAATACGAATACCGCACGAAGACGCAGTGCCGGCAGCTGCATCGGATCTTTGCCGGCCGAGAGTGACTCGGTAGGCTATCAGAGCCGCCGCCAGCCGGGCGATGGCCTAGAGTGACTCGGTCCGGGCGGTTTTCGGGTTTTCGCCCGATTTTGAATCGGCCGTGGGTGGGCGACACCGGATTTTCCGACTCCATTTTGTGTTTATATTTCGTTGTAAAAATTTCCGAAATTTAAATTGGATTTAATTAGATTTAATAAAATATTTGGAATATTTTTTTAAGGGAAATTATTAGACGAGAATATTGTTTTGGCGGATTACTTTGAACGGATTAAAATGACGATTATAAATATTAATTTGATTAATATTTTAGAAATTAAATAAATTAATTTTTATATTAATTGGATTAATATATTAATTGATTATTTAATTTCATTTACCGTTACATGTTGTATGGAATGCCTTATGTGATGGTGATATAGCTCGTGGACTTAGTTGTTGATTTGTTCGATTCGATATGGTTGTAAAGGCCATTTTGAGCCTATTTATTTTTACTAGAAAATATGTATAAAAGGACGTATTGTTCAATGATGTAATTATTCATATGGCTATGACGAAGACCGAAGACGACCGACTGGAAGACGAAGAATCAATACTGTATTTTTCTTTTCGTTATTTGGCTTGGCCCAATACTTAGGAAAAAGTCCATGAGCTATATGTTGGTAGTAACTAGGTTGCTATTTATTGTTTTTCATTTTGAATGATTGACAAACCACAAACCGCGCTTATAAACGGATTAATGCGCAAAGTGTAACATATCATCGCGTTAATACTCCCACTTACAAACACTAAGTTATAAAGGTTACGAGGTTTCCTACCCTCCGTCAAACTCATGGAAAATTGAAATATAAACCGGAATATTATTCTTCCGAGTATGTCGGGGTAATATTTTTGGGGAAAGTTGATAAATTCCTAGAGTGCATTAGATGCCTTTGGTTGTGACAAATCAAACCCCTATAAACCGTATGGGTTGCCGGGTAAGATTCAATTGTCAGACTAATAGGAGTTGACGGTTTAAACTTAGATAGTTCAGCGAGCCATAGAAACCGAATGGGTTGAGGGCAAGTGAACTAGGGGTAAAAGAAGATCGAATCATCCATTAGATAGGTTGGTATTAGACACCACTTTATAAAGAATAATAGAATATAAACCGTATGGGTTGCCCTCTATTAAACTTTGTAAAGAAATCGATCACCACTATGAAGTCACCCAAGACTTCCGGATTTAACATGGGAGTGTGTAAATGCCGATAAAATAGTGGGAGCCGAGTTATGAATAAAGAAAGTCCTTAAATTCTTTACTCGGATCATAATTAAACAATCACTAACGAATCTCAAATTATTCTCTGCAGTTAACAAAACTCTCAATATGACAATGAACCCACTCGCTATACTACTTGAAAAGAACGTCCTGACTGGTCCGAACTATGTGGATAGCTTCGAACTTGAGGATTGTCCTAACTGTGGAAATCTGGGATACGTCTTGGAGGCGGACATCCCGGCTCCTGCAAGAACCCGAGCCAATCAGGAAGATGTCGATGCCCATGAGAAATGGGTAAAAGACGACATAAGAGTGCGAGGGTACATGTTAGGCTCAATGACCAATGAGCTTCAACGTGCCCATGAAAAGATGACGACTTCACGAGCCATCTTAGCGCACCTGGATGAGCTCTATGGAGAGCATAGCCGAACTGCTAGATATGAGATATCAAAGCAATTATTTGGCGCCAGGATGAAGGAAGGAGAGAAGGTTGGGGACCATGTCCTCAAGATGATCTCGATGATTGAGAGATTGGAAGCTCTTGATTTTCAGATGCATGCATCTCTCCAAACTGACCTTATCCTGCAGTCACTTCCTGACTCCTTTTCCCAATTTGTCATGAACTTCAACTGCAATGAGATTGCATTTAACTTAGCTGGGCTAATGAACAAACTGACGACTGCCCAGTCTCAGATGAAGACAAAGGGAAAGGAAGCTGCACTTGTGATTTCTTCTAAGACTTGGAAGTCCAAGAATAAGAAGAAAAAGAACAAGAAGCAGTTAGGTCTGATAGCAAAGATCGACAAGGGAAGGGGCAAGGCCCCAATGGTTCAAAAGAGCAAAGGGGCCAAGAAAACGGATGTATGCCTCAACTGCGGTGAGCTAGGCCACTGGAAGAGGTATTGTCCAAAGCTTGACCGTAATGCGCCTTCAGGTACAGAACTACTGGTTTTAGAAACAAATTGTTCTGTAACTGTATATTCTACTTCTTGGATACTTGATTCCGGTGCGAGTTCTCACATTTGTACAATGAATCAGGATCTAGAACGAAGTAGGAAGCTGGATTCAGGGGAGGTGATGGTCACCGTCGGAAGTGGGCATAGTGTCGAGGCTTCTGATATCGGATCCCTTATGTTGGATTTAGAATCTGGTTTTATTCTCACTTTAGATGATGTACTTGTTTTGCCCAAGGGGCACAAGAATATTGTATCAATTCCGGTCATGGACCGAAAGGGATTTCACTTCTTTATTGGAGATGGGTCCTGTCGTATTTATTTCAGAAATAAATTGGTTGGTACTGCTACATTATTAAATGGTTTATACCATTTAAATTTAAAGAATAAGACAACTGTGAACACTATAACTAGGAAGCGTGGTAGGGATGAAACGAACCAAGCACTTAAGTGGCATCTTAGACTTGGTCATATCGGTCAGACCAAGGTTCATAAAATGGAGAAAGATGGGCTTACGGGTCCATTGGGATCAGATCCTATCCAACTTGTGAATCTTGCCTTCAAGGCAAAATGACTAAGTTACCCTTCGCAGGACTTTTGAAAGAGTCAAAAAACTTGGATTGATCCATACCGACGCTCGTGGCCCTTTGAAGTGGCACGAGACGGCTTTCGGTATTTCATTACATTCACTGATGACCATACCAGGTATGGATTCGTGTACTTAATGAAACATAAGTCTGAAGCTTTTGATAAATTCAAGGAATTTAAAGCCCTAGTTGAAAATCAAACAGGTAACCGTGTTAAGACTATTCGGTCGACCGGGTGGTGAGTACATGAGTACCGAATTTGATGAGTTCTTAAAAGAACTAGGAATAGTGTCACAATTCACTCCTCCGGCTACTCCACAATTAAATGGTGTATCAAAAGATGGAACCGAACCTTGTTGGACATGGTTCGCTCCATGCTTAACTATACTGATCTACCGATTTATCTGTGGGGTTACGCGCTCCTTGCTGCTGTGCATATCTTGAACAGATGTCCTTCCAAATCCGTTCCTAAGACTCCCCATGAGATGTGGAGAGGTAGGAAACCAAGTCTTAATCACATTAGGATTTGGGGATGCCCTGCTTATGTCAAGAAGACTAAAGTAGAGAAATTGGAAACTAGGTCTGTGAAAGGTCGTTTCATAGGATATCCAGGGGATTCCATGGGATATCTATTCTACATGCACGAAGATCATAGGATCATCGTTGCTATACAAGCACACTTCCTGGAAGATCAGTTTATTCAGGAAGGAGGGGCAGGTAGAAATATTTCTTTGGAAGAAATAAAAGAAACACCAAATGAGACACCTATGCAAGATACAAGAACCGAACCTTCTGAAATACAATTACAACCTCGAAAGTCTAGTAGAATTTCTCAATTACCTGAGAGGTATGGCTATCTGCATCAAGAGGAACTAGGTGTCCATGAGATGACAGAAAGTAGTCAAGAGAATGATCCTTCTACATACGACCAAGCGATGGTAGACGTTGACTCAACCAAGTGGCAAGAAGCTATGGAAGCTGAGATAGACTCAATGCATGCTAATCAGGTCTGGACTTTAGTAGATCGTCCTAAAGGCATAGTGCCTATTGGAAACAAATGGATCTATAAGAGAAGACTGATGGAGATGGCAAGGTTGATATCTATAAGGCCAGGCTTGTGGCAAAGGGTTATTCCCAAAGAGAAGGAATCGATTACTTCGAGACCTTCTCTCCTGTAGCTATGATTAAGTCTATTCGCATGATGCTTGCTATAGCAGCCCACTTAGATTATGAAATATGGCAAATGGATGTGAAAACGGCATTCCTAAATGGATTCCTCGAGGAGGAGATTTATATGGAATGACTAAGGATTCATATCTCAAACCAATATTCATAAAGTATGCAAACTTCAGCGTGCCATTTATGGACTGAAGCAAGCTTCACGGAGTTGGAATCTTCGTTTTAACGAGACAGTCAAAGAGTTTGATTTTGTCCAAAACGAAGAAGAGCCCTGTATTTACAAGAAGGTGAGTGGGAGCAAAATTACGTTCTTAATACTATATGTAGATGACATTCTACTTATAGGAAACGACGTAGGAATGCTCAGTTCTGTGAAAGCTTGGCTTTCTAAAGAGTTCTCAATGAAAGACTTGGGAGAAGCTACCTATATTCTGGGTATTCGTCTCTACCGGGATAGAGCGAAAAGAATGTTAGGTCTTTCCCAAGCCCTCTACATAGAAAAGATCCTGAAGCAATTTAGGATGGAAGATTCTAAAAGAGGGTTTCTACCTATGCAACATGGTGCAAAACTTTCCTTAGAGATGTGTCCTCAAAGTGAGGAAGATAGAAAGGAAATGAGCAAGGTACCTTATGCTTCAGCAGTAGGTAGCCTTATGTATGCAATGATTTGCACTAGACCGGACATTGCCTATGCTGTGAGAGTAAGTCGGTTTACCAAATCCAGGCGGTGAACATCGGATCGTCAGAAAGAACATTCTTAAGTACCTAAGGAGGACTAAAGACTTGGTTCTTACATACGGCGGTGGAGAACTAAGAGTGATGGGTTATACAGACTCAGATTTTTCGGGGGACATGGATGCTCAGATGTCCACATCAGGGTATATCTTTACTCTGAATGGTGGGGCAGTTTCTTGGAGAAGTGCCAAGCAAAGTTCGATTGCTATCTCCACATGTCAAGCTGAATATCAGGCAGCCACGGAGGCTGCTAAAGAAGCTTTTTGGATAAAGAAGTTCACTGAGGAACTTCAAGTGGTTCCTAACGCAGAGAAGCCCGTGACACTGTTTTGTGACAACGGCGGAGCTGTTGCACAGGCTAAGGACCCTAGGGCTCACCACAACACCAAACATATTGTGAGAAATATCATTTTGTTAGAGAAATGGTTCGAGATGGGAATGTTACACTGCAGAGAGTAGAAACAGCAATTAACGTTGCTGATCCGCTTACCAAGCCACTATCTCAGAAGGTCTTAGAGAGACATCTGGAGAGTATGGGTATTAGATACCATAGTTTGTGTCATTGATTGCAAGTGGGAGATTGTTAGGAATATGCCCTCGAATGCCACTCAGAGGATGAGAGAGTGAGAGCAATTGTATTGTAATTATGAATATTATATTTAATAAGGCAATTATTATTTCTATATTATTATGTATCACTGGCATTGTGATTTGGTATATAGAATAGTAGTCCTTGCATTTGAGAGTGAACATTCTACTCCTTATAGAGATAAGGAGATAGGCACTAGAAGTGTTTAGAGCTCGAATGCTTAACTAGTTCGCAAGTAGATAAAACTTAACAGGACATTAAGTTTTAATAAGACTTGTATAACTGATGCTAGGACGTGTGCACGTCTTGATAGCATAGTTATAAATATATTGGTGGGACCAGTATACTCGAACACGACTCATACTCGATTGACCACACGTATTCACTCTCGGAGAGTCGATGACGAATCGAAAGGTTGTGATAGTATACGTGGACCTTTGACTTGAGGGTTCAGAGAAGATGTGTGCGTGACGTTTAGTTTGTCATTAGAGTAGTTAGACTCATTTGCTTAATTGCCGAGTCGACCTCAAGTGCGGACTATACGGCAGTAGCGATCTTTGTCAGACGCCAAGAAAGGATTCTATCTCCTGTTAGTGAGCAGGTGAATGTCCTATACGGTTAATGGCAAATAAGATCATAAGTCTTTGGTCAAAGCATTCTGATATAGTCGTATTAGATAAACTATTAATCAGTCGGTCTTGATTTGCATTAACACATGTATAAAGTTTAGTCAACAGTAGGGTTTGACTTTACTGTGACCCGAAGACTTGACCGGGACATCTAATGAAGGGTCTATACGTATATAGTGTTCACGACATAATGGTTCTGGAATGATTCGTTCATTCGTTCCCAGTCGGGGTTTACAGTGCGGCCCACTAGGCTGGCTAAGTGCTGCCCGCACTCATTGGTTCCTCCCAATGCCGGCTGAGACGAACCTACGGAGTCGCGCAATAGGATCATTGATGGATAAATGTGAATTAATAATCTCTCTTATAACATTAGATATTAGATATCTAATTTTGATTTATCGGATAAATCAAATAGCGGTCTTATGAATTGTAAGTAGGTTACTGGGTGATTACTTTAATTCATAGATTATATTTCTTAGAGAAATATATATTTGTGTTTGATATAATTAATTAATTGGATTAATTAATTAGTCCAAACACATTGGAAATAAAACGGATTCGTTTGACGAACATCCGGTACACGAGGGATTCATTTTGACGAACATCCACTACACGAGCCGAGTAAATTCGACCCGTCTTCTTGGAAATTTCCCTTAAGGCCGCCCACCCTCCATCTCTTGTCTCTTATATACTTATTTTATGTCACTAGGTGACATATGTGAGGTGTATTTGATACCCTCAATCATGTGTTAAAGGTAGACTTTCATTTTTTTTATAAATAAAAGTCTTTAAAAAGGAGTGAGGACAACTTCTTCTTACTTTAACTCATAATCACGAATTTGAGAGAGAGAGTAAGGTTGAAAACTTCATCTTGATCTTAGAGACAAGATATAAGAAGAATACATTGAGAGAGAAAATTCCTACAAGCTTCCCTAGCCGCATTCTTGAAGAAAGGAAGCTTGTCGATTTTTCCATCAAGTTCCGGCGTGTGAAGTAGAGGCATCTTGCTTTAGGTGTTTGGAACGAAGGGCTCTTCATCATCATCATCATACGAAGGTTTTTCAGAGACATCATAGGTATGGGACTTTGATTCCTTGATCTTCGTATTTTTCTTTTCGTATATACGTTACTTGATCGATCCTCTTAGGGATTCCGTTTATTCTTCCGTTGCGTTTATTTTCTGTGGAATCCCAACATATATTTCTATCCCCTAGAACAACTTAGAGTGAAGATCATTTGATCTAATCAAACATATTTTCTTTCGAAACATATGAAGACCATAAATATCGTCATTTATTGGCCAAATAAATAAAGATTGTTAAAACAATGAAAATCACACACAATAATAAGTAATTCACAATATATCTTTATACAAACATAAATAACATGACTAACCTTGTTTATAATCCCAACTAAAGATTACTTAGCCCATGAAGAGTTTATTACACATATTACAAGCTTGTGTGGTCATTATTAGTTGAATCAAGAGAAAGAATTGATCCTAACTCCCTTAGTAGATAAAGGAGATAGAAACAATAAACTC
This sequence comes from Orobanche coerulescens, assembly GCA_033398695.1. NCBI lineage: Eukaryota > Viridiplantae > Streptophyta > Magnoliopsida > Lamiales > Orobanchaceae > Orobanche > Orobanche coerulescens. The sequence goes on along the minus strand of CM065816.1, from coordinate 70,636,706 downwards.
TCTGAACAACATATGTTATACCATACTTACAAAAATCACTCAAGAACACAAGTGTGTTCTTCACACAAAAAGAAAAGTTTACAAAAAAAATGGAAAATTATAAGATGAATGATGAATGATGAAGGATCTAAGGGGTCTATTTATACACCTAAAGTCATTTAATAGCTCCAAAACTCCAGCATTATTACATTAGATCAGATCAATACCAGCCATCCCCTCAATAATACACCAAAAGTATAAAAGATTAGACAAATCATAGCAATCTGTCAAGAGTTACGGCCGTAACATTCAGGAGTTACGGCCTTAAGTAGGGTGACTTACGGCCGTAACTCCTGAATGTTACGGCCGTAACGTGGCTTCGTAAATTTGCTCATTTGAATCTTTGATAGTTACGTTTTCAGCCCAGAATTTCTCGGACTTTGCGTTTTTGCCCCAGATCTTCTTCGGATGATAACTTTTGATATATAACTCTGATTTTGAATCCGGAAAGACTGCCGAATTCATCTCGGAAAGCCCTATAACATGAATATATCAAAATTCAATAAAGAGAATATTTATTAAACATGTTGTTTCTTGAGTAATTCAGTTATTTAATCCGATCATCATCCGATAAAAATAAAATTATTAAAACTAATAAATTAAAAGCAAAGAATGAGTAGACTAGCTCAATTATGGGTGAATTTTATCGATACAAACCATGGATAAGTGTACAAAACTGACACTTATCACACCCCCAAACTTGAATTCTTGCTAGTCCCGAGCAAGACTCTTTATTATTCACACTCCAAAAATAAAAATAAAAATAAAACAAAAATAAGAAAATTAATACACACATAAATTAAAATATAAAAAGAGAAAAGGAGATCAAAGTGCCATTAATAAACAACAACCAGCTTTATACAGTAGATAGAAATGAATCAGGATTCAAAATAAATCTACTAATGTTTTTGAAGTTAAAACACGGTTTTTATTTTGTAATTCCAAAATCAAGGTTTTCCCCCCAAAAGGTTGATTATTTCTTTCCCACTCGTGATACACATGACTCCCTTTAATGGTTGCTCTCGATCACTCATTTATTTTTCGACTCAATATGAAGAAGAATTTCATTGGCGTCATCAAATATTGTGATTTTCACAAAATTGAGTGTATTGAAACTCAGCTGCTAATTAATTCAAATCTGCTAATAAACTACATCCCTTTTAGTGATAGCTTTCACACCGTTATTTGCTAACGTGTAGCTCTTTTCACTAACACAATTTCTATCTCATTAATTTTTTTTCTTAAAAAGGTGATAGCTTTCACACCGTTATTTGCTAACGTGTAGCTCTTTTCACCAATTTTTCTGAGACGGCAGCTACACACCAACAATGGTTAGTCCTTTATTTTTCGCGAAATTTAAGACTTCCAAAATTAGGCAGCTGTTGCTGCTCAACACTTCTCCTTTTCGTCATTTTTTTAGGTGATAGCTTTCACACCGTTATTTGCTAACGTGTAGCTCTTTTCACCAATGACTCCTTTTTTTTTAGGGAATAGAATTTTTGCAGAAAATCATTTATTATTTAAGCATGAAAAATCAAAAACTCCACAAATTAAGTAAATTTCAGTTTTATTTTTCATCAACCAATTGATTCTTCTTTTCTCAAGGTAACGAATGACTCGATTTTATATGATAATTACAAGGCTTGAAAAGAGAGATTAAGGCTCAAAAATTTTGGAATATACAATTTTTTTTTTACCGGTTAAAACGATTTAGAAGCTTGTATATAGCTAATTTATTGGTGTTATGGCCAGATCTAGAAATCTCATAAATCAAAACACTATAAATATATATATATATATAATAAAAAAATTAAGGCAAATAACCAAATCAATCAAAACACACCAAAAACCAAATCAATCAAAACACACCAAAATTACAACACACCAAAATACTAAAACAAACCACCCCCAAACTTGAAAATAAAACTGTCCTCAGTTTAAAAATAAAAAAAATAAAAATCAATGCGTAAAAGAATACTCCTGTTAAGAAAGTTGATGTCTGAGCTAACGCCTTTTAGAATCTGCAAGAGAATAAATATACGAGGCACACAACAAAAGAAAATAAAATATACTCGTAAGTATAACACAATTTTTAAGATGCGCATCAAGAAAGTCCGAAGAGTCGCCTTACGCTGCCATCAAAGTTTTTATAAAAAAAAACACACAATAAACATTACAGTAATAAAATAACAATACATAAATCGCGAATAGATGCGCGTCAAGAGATTAAGAAGAAACTCCTTAAGATGCCATCATTTAGCACGATTATTACACACGACAGAAAGTAAAAATACAAGAGGTCCGACATGGGTTATCAAAGGGAGAGGAATGAATCCACTTTTCGTTTTCTCGCGGTAAAATCTTCTACCCAGACAATTTTAGCTAGAGCTGGATCTGGTTGAGGAATAAATTCATTGAGTTTTTTGATTAGTTCTTCTGGTGTTGTTGCAACGACTATGATTCGTTTTGCACGCTCGGAAGTAAAGCCCTTTTCAGCAGAGTAGTCGATGAAAGACAGTAAACCATCAAAGAAACCATTGATATTAAGCACACCTATTGGTTTTTGATGAACATTTAGCTGGGCTCTGGTAACCACATGAAAAAGTTCCTCAAGGGTGCCAAAACCACCGGGAAGGGTGATAAAGGCGCCAGAATTATTTATCATGTGAGTTATGTGATCTTGCATATTCACAGATCTAAACTCATCTCCAATAGTTGATCCGGTGATTTTACTTTCAGCAAGAGGTTTTGGGATTATTCCCAACACTCTTACTCCTTCCATATAGGCAGAAGCAGCAGCTTGTCCCATTAATCCTAGACTTCCTCCTCCGTAAACTACATGAATGCATTTTTTTCCTAAGGTACGACCCAAGTTGTGGGTCGTCAAGAAAGCATGCCTCTTTTCCAGAACTAGCTCCACCAAAAATGCATACTGTGTTAAATTTTTTTGTTGAAGATGATGACTCCATTTTTGAAAAGAAAAAAAATTTTTTAGAGAGAAACAGAGAAAAGTGCAAGTTTGAGGGATGAATGAAAGAAACCAGTAGAAAGTTTATCTATAGAAGAAAAAGAAGGTAAAAATTGTTTAACAAGTTTGTGATTGCGTTTGATTGTGCTTCAACTACTCAATAGAATAATGAAAGCATTTATCGCGTATCACATTTTTTATTCAGAAAATTACACCACACAACAAAAATAAAAGATACTTACGCGTATGTACAGTAGTTGTGATTGTGGCTCACATCTTCCTCTGATTTTACGTTCAGAAACGGCCTAAACGCCTTCTATGAGTCGGGGAGAAGCTTCCCATCCAATTTTCTTACAAATTGGCAAACAGGGTCTTTTAACGTCAGATTCCCAAGACGCTGTTCATATTCTGATTTGAATTTATTCCACAAACATTAAATTCCGTAATATACAAGTCCACTAGGATGCATGTCAAGAGAAATTTCGATATTATCTAAATTCTCCTTATTCAGACCATCATTAATGAACTGAATTTTATCTTCTCTGTTTGTAGATGGAATTCCTAAAGATCGACATTTTACATTACAGTTTGTTGGGAAAACAAGAACCCTGTATCGAAACAGCCGGAATATCCAATCCCTGTATCGAATGGTATTTGATAAAGAGGTTTTGACATATATGCCAATCAGCATACAGTAAAGGAAACTGTATTGAAAGATTCTGAGGCATTATGCTGTATCGAAGTCCTGCCTCGAATCAGCATATTATGAAGCCCTTCAGTACAGCAAGAAGTCTTATAAAAGACCAAGTATGGAAAACTGTCTCGAAACTCAAATACAGTTATCTTTCATACAGCTCACAACAGGACAAAGAAGGAATCTGCAGAAGTCAAGTCCCGTTGAATAAAGAAGTATTTAAATACTCAAGGATAAAGTATTTAAATACTGTCAGTCAACAGATCTTCAAATCCCGCTAAATCCGGATCGTGTCATAATCCCGTTGGAACGAAATCTCACTCAAACGGATACATCTCAACGGATATATATTTCAGAGACTATATATATCTCATCTTGACATTGAAGATCAGTCACCCAAAAACCCAAGCTATCGAAATCATTATCAGAGCAAAACATATCTCCAAAGCTTACTGCAACTCAGATCAAAAGAGATATACAGTGCTCATCATTCTGAACAACACTTCATCAGCTGAAAGCTCTTAAAGTAAAAGTTGTTGTTCACCATCTGTTCTATACTTTGAACAAACAGCCCTGTGTGGACTGAACAATCTGTGCTTCTCTGGAACTGTGTGTGAAGGATTTGCATTGAAGAAGACGAAGCTTCAGAACTGTGTGTGAAGAAGAAAGTCAAAGCATTAGCTCAAAACCAATCTGTGTGAACGGTTGAAGCTAAGATATTTATATCAATCTGTGTGAATGATATATTGATTGTGTGTGTTGTTATAATTACGTGGTTGTGTACGTAGTAATTATAATAAACTTTTTACTCCTGTGTGGAGGACCAGTGGACGTAGAGGGGTTTACCTCGAACCACATTAATTACTGTGTTATTTACATTCAGCTTTTACTGTTTTAATTACTGTGATTAATTAAGTATACTCTATACATTTAGTTGTTGTATCCACAGCAACCTACTGTCTCCAAGACTTCCGCTACGCACTCAGATTTAAAATCCATACAGTTTGTTGTTTAAACTATTTCCCAAACTGTATGTATACTTAGTGGCCAACAAGTGGTATCGGAGCGGTTGATTCTAAAAAGAATCAGTCGTATTTTTGACCGAATCAGATCCAAATCACTTATTTTCAAAATAGTTTCTTTCATTCCTGTATTATCACATGGATACTTCTATGATTAACAAAGTCCCTATGTTCTCTATTAACGAATTTGACGACTGGAGAATTAGAATGGAGGCTCATCTTGCAGAAATGCACGAAGAGATGATTTTTGTTATACAGGATGGTCCTATCAAGATCATGAAGGTGAACACGGCCGCAAGGATTGAAGGCCAAGCCCATGCGGAGATGCTCGAGAAGGATCGCGAGCAATGGACCACAGATGAAAGAAAGCGAGCAAACCTTGACAACGTAGCTAAGAACGCGTTATTTGTCACTCTTCACAAAGGCACCTTCTCGAAGGAAAAGAGCTGCAAAACAGCCAAAGAAATCTGGGATAAACTCAAGTTGATTTGTGAGGGAACTGAGCTCTCAAAAGAAAACAAGATTTCAAAACTGACTCAGCAATTTGAATCTTTTGAAATGAAACCAACTGAGACACTTGAGGAACTTGACCTCAGATTCACTGGCATTGTTGGTGAACTTGAAGCGTTGGGCAAAATTTATACCCAAAATGAGAAGAACTTAAAAAATTTCAGATCTCTCCCAGCCTGATGGGACATTAAGACCACAGCTATGCGTGTATCTTGTAATCTTAATGAAATATCTACTTTTGATCTCTTCTCTGACCTCAAAGCTTTTGAGTATGATATTGACAGAAGAGACAAAGCTGAAGAATCTCCTTCAAAGGTCACAGCTCTAGCCGCTGTATCGAACCGTCGACACAGCATGCCCAGCTCGTCGAAGCCTAGTCTCAAGAATGTTGACAGTGACGACGACATCCTGTCTCAAGATGAAATGGCGCTTCTCATGCATAAATTCAAAAAGTTCATCAAACAGTCTGGAAAGACTTCCTACAGGCACAAACCTGTCCACAAGGTAAGTACCGAAGCATCATCTGGTGATGCTAACCTGTGCTATAATTGCAGGAAACCGGGGCATTATGCAAATAAATGTCCTCATCCCAAAGTCCAAAGATTGCCGGAGGCCGAGCAACAAGAGAGAGATGAAAGAAGACGTGCTTGGAAAGACAAGCTCAAGGCCCTGATTGGAGAATCAGAAGCCTCCCCCACACCATCCAAATCAGCCGAATGTCTTCAGGTGGTCACTGAAAGTGATTCATCTGACGATGAGTTCGATGATAAAGCATATATGTGCTTTATGGCCAAAGATGTTCCAGAAGGTGAAGACAGCGACGATGAGGTAAGTTCAACCTCAGCTATTCCGTCAAATGCATCTCATACTTTCGAAAACATGATGAATGAATTTAAAAACATTCAAAAGGCCCATGAGACTCTAAAAACTGAGAATATACAGCTTCAATTAACTAATTTAGAGCTGAAAGATGAAAATGACTTGCTGAAAATAAATTATGAAAATATGTCTCTTGATTGTGAAACCAGCAAGGTCGATTTTGAAAAACTCATGGAGAGCAATCATCAACTTGCTCATGAACTAAGTGAGGCTAAAACTCACAACGAGAGCAAGACAAATGATTTGGTTCTACTACAAGCCAAAATCACAACTCTCGAAAAGCGAGAAACTGAACTTGAGACCACTCTGAAATCGTTCGAGAAATCGTCCAAAAGAATGGAAGAAATTCGAGCCTTTGGGCAAAATGCTCATGATAAAAGTGGCTTAGGATATAGCTCATGTTCAAACAAAGGGAAAACTAGTACAGTGTTCGTCAAGAGTGTGGAACACATTCCAGAATCGGAAGAAATCCCTAGTCCCGTGAAGGAACCTGCTGTACCGAGAAAACCGAAGGCTGCTATTCCGCCCCTGCAATCCTATTCCAGACAGCGGAATCTTAAGCCGTTCCAACCTGTGAGGCGCACTCAACAGCATGCTCCCAGAGCATATCAACAGCGCCAATGGCCGTTCAGAAGGAAGGCTGTATCCAACCACCAAAGGCCCGCACGGTAGTACTATCAGTACAGCACGCCGAGGTATTGGATACAGGAGCCCCGTTATCCCTCGAGACAGCAGATGCCGGTTCAGTATCAACAACAGCATTGGGAATCCAACTGGAGACCCAGAAGGCAAGCTGTTAGGCCTAAGAAAATGGCTCCACCTCCAAGACGGCACTCGTACTGGATTAATAATAATAACCCTGAATTTTTCATACATAATTATCATGGTTATAACAACTACGGATATGCCCCCCGTAGATATCACAACACTGTACCGAGTATGTCCTACAGTAAACCAATTGTTGCCAGGAAAACTTGGGTACCAAGAGGAACTAACAATCATAGACCCAAAAATCAAAGGGGACCTAAATCTACTTAATCTTTTTGTTACAGGATATTTTAGAGGAAGATACCTGGTACTTTGATAGTGTATGCTCTCGACACATGACCGGAGATAGGAGCAAGCTATCATATTTTGCAGAAGGTCGCGGTCCAAAAGTTCGTTTCGGTGATAAATCTAAAGGAAGAACAAGAGGGAAAGGAAACCTACTTGTCGGGAAATTCAAGGTCACCGATGTTGCATATGTTGAAGGCTTACAGTATAATCTACTTAGTATTAGCCAGTTCTGTGATAAACAGTTCTCGGTGAAGTTCTATATAGATCGCTGTAGAGTCAAAAACATCCAAACCAAGGAAGTTGTGCTTACAGGAAGCAGATCAGGTAATATGTATATTGCTGACTGGAAGCCCATGAGCTCCTCAATTCCATGCTTTGTTGCCAAAGGCACTGCAGATCTTAGCTGGTTATGGCACAAGAGGATGTCTCACGTCAACTTCAAGACAATCAACAAGCTCTCAAGATAGGGAATGGTTAGAGGTTTGCCAAATGTGTCATTCAAGAAGGACAGCGTCTGCGGACCATGTCAGAAAGGCAAGCAAATCAAGTCAACCCTGAAGAACAAATCCTACCTTTCAACCCAAAGAGTGTTGGAAATGCTACACATGGATCTCTACGGTCCTGTAGACCCAGTAAGTTTGGGAGGTAAGAAATACTGCATGGTTGTTGTTGATGATTATTCCAGGTATGCTTGGACGATCTTTCTTAGCAAGAAGAAGGAAACAACATCAAAGCTGCCCGAGCTCCTGAGAAAGTTTCAAAATGAAAAGGCATCGAGTATCGTGTGCATTCGTTCCGACAGAGGTACAGAATTTACTAACCGCTTTATAGAGCAATACTGTTCGGAGAATGGAATACAACACGAATACTCAGCTGCCCGTACACCTCAACAAAATGTTGTTGCCGAGCGAAAGAATAGGACGTTGAAAGAAGCAACAAGGACAATGATTGCCGCAAGCAAATTGCCACAGCGCTTCTGGGATGAAGCAACCAATACAGCATGCTACACTCAAAACCGCTGTATCGTCAACAAGCACCACAACAAAACAGCATATGAGGTATGGAACAACAAAACTTCGTTAGTTTCGCATTTCCACATTTTTGGATACAGGTGTTATGTATTGAATAATGGGAAAGATCAACTTAGAACATTTGATGAGAAATCAGATGAAGGAATATTCGTAGGATACTCCTCCGTCAGCAAAGCCTACAAAATCTTTAATAAAAAAAAGCTGACGATAGAGGAATTAGTTCATGTAGTGTTTGACGAACCACACCATGACCCTACAGGAGTAGATGATATCACTCAGAACATTCACCATCTATCTATCTTAGATCCTCCAACTCCCATAGAACCTGTAGTTGATTTAGAAATCAACCCCGCAGCTGTAAGAATCGATGTGGATGAAGCCGACGCTGTACAAGCTGAAGCTGTATCCACAGAATCTTTCGATACAGTACGGGATCCTGAATTAGAACCCGACCGAAGATGGTTGAGAGATCACCCGCAAGAGCTGATCATTGGAAACATAAATGCTGGTGTTTCTACTCGTAGGAGAATACAGAGTACACAAGGAAATGTACTTTGTGCACAAGAAAAATCTGATGCTGAGTTATCACAGTTTCCTGAATGGAAATCTCAATCCGAGCTTAGAAGACTCAATATGTGCACTATTGTTGTATTCTAAGCCCAGTCCGAACCTGTTTCGACCATAGACGTTCTTAATAATTTTCATTGGATAACATCTATGGAAGAAGAGCTTAACGGTTTCGAAAGAAACAATGTATGGTATCTTGTACCCAGACCAACACATCAATCGGTTAAAGGAACCAAATGGGTATTTCGAAACAAAAAGGATCGAAATGGACTTATCATAAGGAACAAATCCAGACTAGTCGCACAAGGCTATAGTCAGGAAGAAGGCATAGACTATTATGAAACCTTCACCCCTGTAGCGAGACTAGAAGCCATCAGGATATTTCTTGCCTTTGCCGCCCATAAGAGTTTTATTGTCTACCAAATGGACGTCAAAAGTGCTTTCCTGAATGGAGTTCTTGCAGAAGAAGTTTATGTTGAACAACCACCAGGGTTTGCCAACACAGAAGGTATCGATCTAGTTTACAGGCTAAGGAAAGCGCTGTATGGACTCAAACAAGCCCCTAGAGCCTGGTACGAAACCCTGTCCCAGTATCTAACCGACAACGGATTTGAGAAAGGTGCTGTGGACAAGACCCTGTTCAAGATACAGGAAGGTGATGACCTTCTTATGGTGCAAATCTATGTGGATGATATTATTTTTGGTTCAACTAACCTTGCTCTATGTCAAAGGTTCTCTCATCTCATGCAAAGTAAATTTGAAATGAGTATGATGGGGGAACTTAGTTATTTTCTAGGTTTGCAGGTAAAGTAGATGCCTACAGGTATTTTCATCAACCAAGAAAAATATAGCAAGGAGCTTCTCAACAAATTTGGAATGAACACTTCCAAATCCTCGCCAACCCCCATGAGCACTTCCGTGCAAATTAGTGCTGATGAAGCCGGAAAGCCGTTTGACCAATCACTCTACAAGAAGCTCATTGGTTCGCTCCTGTACCTAACGGCTAGCAGGCCCGATATCCAGTTTGCTGTTGGAGTGTGTGCAAGATATCAAGTTGCACCTAAGGAACCACACTTCAATACAGCTAAACGAATCCTGAAGTACGTTAAAGGAACAGTCGATGCAGGACTTTGGTATCCTAAGGAAGGCGGATTCGATTTAGTTGGATACAGCGACTCGGATCTCGGAGGCTGCAAGCTAGATAGGAAGAGTACAAGTGGAACTTGTCACTTTCTTGGACCTAGACTCGTTTCTTGGTTCAGTAAGAAGCAATTGGCTAATTCTCTTTCCACGGCTGAATCAGAGTACTATGCTGCTGGTAGTTGCTGTATGCAGATCCTTTGGATGCAGCAACAGTTGTCAGACTATGGAATCGATGCCAGAGAGACTCCAATCATGTGTGATAGCACGAGTGCAATTGCAATCACGCATAATCCTGTCCTGCACTCGCGCACTAAGCATATCAACATGAAGCATCACTTCATAAGGAATCAAGATTCAACATGCTCAGACAAGAATTGGGAATGCTACAGCCAGACTCCCTGTAAGTAAATTACTGTTTTTACTCAACAAATTGAGGGGGAACTCTGTAAGACCCAAGAATACAATATCCAACGTTAGTTATTTGTACACTCAGAATCGTCAATACAGCACTGTAGCGAGCGAAGACATATGAATCCTACAGCTGACGTGTGCAATAATTAAGGAGGAATACTGTAGGACCCATGAATACAGCATTAATCCTTAAGTTGCTGTATGGAATTTAAAACCTATACATACCTTTTAAGGGGGAACGCTGTATCGATGCGGAAACAGCACATATTATAGGATTTCAATTCAGTATATGTATAATATCATATTATTTCTTTTTAAAATGATTTTTTTCCACGTGCCTTGTTTTTATGTCAAACGTCATGTACATTAAATACCTTACACGACATCTGGACAACTGATTCTCAAAAGCCGCGATGTTTTAAATTGTTTATTGTTTTAAAACCGCCATTTTAGGCATTTAGGGTGACACAAATGTCAGAAATGGGACCCGCTCATTTTTTTAAACATTTTAATGGATTAGCGTACCAGTTACACTCAGTCCATCTTAACCGTTGATTTCAAAAACCGGTTCCCATCCCTTAAAATCTGACCATTCGTACTCTGCAAAACCCTATTTCGCCGCCCAACTATAAAAGGACTGAATCCGCCATTAGAGACTCTTTACGCTTTCTGCAAATTCAAGAGTTCTCAAGCAAAAACAGCCTACATACTTTTCTGCATTTTACTGCATATTTCGATTATTTTCTTGCACTTTTTCTTAAGTAATCATCAAATGGCTGGACAAACCTCTTCTCCTGCTCTGAAGAAGACTGCTAACATCATTGATGGCCGGATCTTTTCAAGATCTGTTATCATTGAGCGCATTCTGTCTGAAACCAACGACGCAGAACCCATGGAGGACATCATAACTCGACTTCGTCAACAAGGCCTTTATCGCTTTGGAAGTCAGACTGCTGATAAGTACGATGCACATCTGGTTGAGGAATTTTACCTCAACGCCGCCGTACGTTTTCTGTCATTGGCCCAAGGAGGTCATGTTGCCGACATCATCGCTACAATCCAGGGAGTTGAGATCTGTATTAATAACGATCTGCTCCAGAACATCTACAGGCTACCCGTTGATGGCCTGACTATGGAACAACTTGAGACATTCGGGTCTCAAGAGCTGATCACTAAATTTTATGGACTGTTCACAGGATCCAAAGTTGTTGACATGGTTCAGACTACATGTCACAAGAAAAATTTTTGTCTCCCATATGTATATCTTCATGATTTTTGCTGCAGGATAATTGAGAATCGAACCGGGGCGTTCGAAATGTGTACCAACCTGAGGTTCAGGATGATGGTGGCTATTCTGACCTGTGAAAAGGTCAATTGGTGCCAAATAATCCTGAAACGCCTGCAAGAGGAGGTGTGCAAACCGGCCACCCAGAAGAGATCATTTGGTTTGATGTTAAACCATATCCTGACGAAATGCGGACTGTCGCAATCCGCCGATGCTAAGAAGAATAACCCCAGAATATACCTAGGAGGCGTCAAGCCTACTGCGTATAATCAAACCACGATGGTCTGCAACCAGCCAAAAACTGGAAGTATGCCAATTTCCGCAGATCCACGAGATGAATCCTTGAAGTTCCAGGAAGTGGAATCTTCAAAGAAAAGAAAGAGATCTCACAGCAAGAAACCCACTGCTGGTGAGAAGCCCAAGAAGAGACTTAGGAGGCTTTCGAAAGTCAAAACTGCCAAGCCCTCCGAAGAAGCCTCCCCCGTGGCTCAACCCACTGACGAAGAACCCCAGGGCCCAACCCCTGTGGAAGAGGTGTCTCCTACTGTATCGACAGTAGATCCTGAGCCTTTGGCGGCTAGGACGGATAATGAGACATCTGCCAACGAAAAAGACTTTAGCGAGTCGGCTGCCCATTTGGAGCCAACAGCTACTTCTCCTCTGCGGGATCCCACACCCGTACAGGATCCATCTTCCTTCAGGGCACCATCCCCTGTAAGGAGTCCCACTTCCATACAGGATCCCATACCTGTACAGGAATCCCTCGCGACAGCGTCTCCAGACGTTGTACGTAGTCCCTCCCCCGACTCCATCATTCATAAGACCCTTCTTTCTGTTCAAATTGAACATGCTTACGAAAGATTTCTCACATGGAAAGGCTACAGGCTAGCTCCGTACGAAACATTGTACAACTGGAGCGATTGGAGCCAAGAAGAAAAATTCGTCTGAGAATGCCCTGATCCGATGGGAAAATGCCTTCTGCAAGGAGCTGATTGAAACCCATCTGATGCAGAAATCTGACGCTAGAAGGAAAGGAAAGGACAAGTCAGAGGACTCTCCCGCAAATCCAAAATACGATGACCATGACTCAGACGACGACGACGATGCTTTTCAAGCTGGTCTGAGGATGAGTCGTGAAGAGGCTGAAGCTAGAGACGCCTCTCCACCCAAAGGCGATGAAGGGCCATCAACCCAGAACAATCCCCCTTCGTCACAGCATGAGAACATTCTCGACGAAGAGGAATCAGTCCCTCCAGTCGAGGAAGTTGAAGCAATTTTGGAACAGGCACCTGAGCCTGCTGCCACCGAAGAAGTTGTACCTGAAAGACAACAGGAGGATTCAGTCCTGTAACACCCCAAACTAGGCGGATATTACAGTGCCGTGAATCCCCGACTGGGACCCACCAGGCAATGAAAATGATGAATTAAATAATATAATTATAGTACCGAACCACATTATATTACCAAGTACTCCGATGAGGAGTTTAAGTACAACACACCAGGACAATAGCGAATACTAGTGTATTTTATATGAAGATAAAATACACCACCCTGAATAAATAAACATCTCAAACGGAATTTGCAGCGGAAAGATACAAATGACGGAATAACTGAAATGACTGAGATGACTGAAACAAACGAAATGACTGGGGGCCCCTACTAGTATCACTGGGACTCGTCGTCGTCAACATGATCTTCCCGTGCCTTTGCCTTGTCGTGACCTGAAAACAAAATCCCCCAACGGGGTCAGTTACACAGAACAACAATCCTCAAGAGTTGAAATTACACAATCATGAATTAACTGAAGTTATGAAATATTCTTAATTATGAATTACACTGAAGAGGAGTATCATAGTACGCCCGTAATGTCCTGTGCAAGTGTACAAGACGAATGACCGGACACACCCGTCCTTGTACCTAATTAGTCTCACGGAGGTAAGCGTTACCGTGTGCACGGTCCGATGTACCGGTGAACCCAATACATGACCATCGTGTGCCCGACTAAAAATTCCACACAACCACACCCGGCCACGCAATATGAACCCGGAAGGTCACATGAACGAGAATGACCATGATGAATATCAATGAATAATGATTAGACAAGGCCAAGATGACTCACCGATATGAAAGTAATAGTGACGTGATTGATAACCCAATGAAATGATTTGGAACCGCTGCTTCCTCGTGAATGAAGTGATTATTCGACAATTACAAGTCTCAAAATGATTAATATTATGATGAATGAATTATGATTATGAGCAATCAACAACAAAAGGAATGAGTATCCTTTTAACCGAGTAAGATTTAACTTACACAACAATGATGAAGAATGTCCGTCCACGAACAACGTCCTAACCAAGATACCGGTCGCTCGAACATCCTTGAATAACAATAATTACCAACAATCGTTCAATACACGTATCAAGCAACAAACACGACTAACCCAAAGGTCGAAACAACGATAATCAAACTCATAGGGCATTCCAATGAATACATAACCAACCACACAACTTCGGAAATACCCAATCCCGAAAATGTCGAAACCCACACCAAAATGAGTATTTCGAACTACCAAAGCACTTCAATGATATCAATAATCCATTAGGAATCCATAATTCATGATTACAACAACATCAATCAGAAAATCCCCAATTAGCCGAAGTCAACCCCAAGGGTTCTTGAAATAATTCCGAAAATAACCATTAAATCCATAGGAATATATTTATCCAAGGTAGATAATCCATATCTAACATATTCCAATGATAATCCAAGCTTACATGAAGAAATCGGAATGAAAACCCAAAAATCCGAAATTCTAGATCCAAGAAATTAATACCTTTGATTCGATGTTTGGAGATGATGAAGTGATGATTAATCCAACTCAAAGACTTTAAGATGATGATGGATGATTACACCTTGAAGAACACTCTCTAAATCGCACAAATCGCCTAGAACCGACGAGAGAAATGATAAATAGATGACAAATGACGAAATCCGGCTAAACTGTCCAATTTATAGCCAGTCCAGGTTAGCGTGCGCTAGCCCTTGTGCGTAGCGTGCGCTAACAAGTAGTTTGGGTAGTCCAGTAACCACTGTCCGAACACGGTAGCGCGCGCTACATACCTTTTCTAGCGTGCGCTACGGCCATACTACTAGCGTACGTTAAAGCCCATAGTTAGCGTGCGCTAACGAATAATTTGATGCCCAGTACTGGAATCTAGAAACTGCCTGTCCTCTGATCTGACCTCGATAGCGTGCGCTACAACCATTATTTAGCGTGCGCTATAATATCGATTGCGTACGCTAAAAACAACACATAGCGTGCGCTATGAATAAATCCAGTGCAGTCCAGTAGCCACTGGACTCCATCTGATCTGTCCTTAGCGCGCGCTACACCACATATTAGCGTGCGCTACTACAACTCACTAGCGCGCGCTACTTACCATTCGTAGCGTGCGCTACTTATAACTCACCTGCAGTCCAGTACCTTCTGGACTGCAGCCAGGGTAACCGTAGCGTGCGCTAAAGCTGAGTGGTAGCGTGCGCTACCTATACCCAATTAGCGTACGCTAAAAGGAGTACATAGCGTGCGCTACTCCTCACGCGTAGCTCGCAACGAAAATGACAATGATGATAAACACGGCAAGAAACTCCAATCAGATTAGTGATGAATGACGATTGACACACGATACAATCACTTTGAATGATGAATACAATGACTGAATATGAGTGACAAATGATCAATAATGAGTGAAATTACTGAGTATCAGTTACTGAATGATAAATACTGAATGATAATTGCTGAATTACAACCGGGTATTACATACACCCCCCCTTAAAAGAGTTTCGTCCCCAAAACTAAGGGTCAAACAACTCGGGATAACTCTCCCGCATACTATCCTCGGTTTCCCACGTAGCCTCTTCGACTCCGTGTCTGGACCACTGAATTTTAACCAAAGGAATCGTCTTATTCCTCAACTGTTTGATTCGCCGCTCTAAAACTCGTATAGGATGCTCCTCATATGAATGATCGTCGGCGATCTCGATTTCGTCGAACTGAAGTATGTGACTCGGGTCGGCAACGTACTTCCGCAGCTGGGAGACATGAAACACATTATGAATTCGGCTCAACGCCGGAGGTAAAGCCAATCGATAAGCTAACTCGCCTACTCGATCCAAAATCTCAAACGGTCCAATGAATCTCGGACTCAACTTTCCCCTCTTCCCAAAACGAAAGATACCACGACTCGGGGATAGCTTGACCAACACATGGTCACCAGCCTCGAACTCTAAAGGTCGACGACGGTTATCTGCGTATGATTTCTGTCGACTCTGAGCTGTCAACAAACGACTCCTGATCAAAGTTACCTTCTCACGGGCGGCTATAAGTAGGGGTGGGCATGGGACGGGATGGGACGGGCCTGGGGTCATCCCACGTCCCGTCCCGTGTTATAACAAGCGGGACGGGACGGGATTGGTGATTTCAAAATTTCATCCCGCGCGGGCCTTTTCCCGGTTGGGACGGGACGGAATGGGACGGGACGGGTTTAGTCCCGCATAAAAAAGTTCAAAATATAAATTAGAAAAAGTAAGAAAATCTATAATTTTATACATATAAATTCGGGAAAAATATCCAACAAACTAATTTAATAGCCTAAATTAAACTTTTAAAATTACAATCATTAACATTGAATACAACATATCTATTTTTTTTTTTTTTGAAAAAATATCAGTTACTAACTTTATATCGGTTAATTAGGTTTTTGTATAATTATAAAATATAGATAGTAAAAAATAAAAATAGTTTATTATTAAAAATTAATTACAAAAGGGTTACAAATAATAAAAATATATGGTTTTAAAAAGGTTAAAAACTTAGCGGGGCGGACGGCCTTACGGCCTCGATTTTTGTCCGTGTCCGTCCCGTAGTTACTCTAATGGGACGGGACGGGACGGGCCTAGTGTTTTTAATTTTGGATCTCGTCCCATCCCGGGTAATTTTGGGACGGGACCGGGACGGGATCGGGATTTTGATTTTTTATGCCCACCCCTAGCTATAAGCATATCGGGCTCGGTGCCGATTGATTCTGATAAGTCGTCCCAACACAACGGAGATCGACAACGACGACCATACAAGGCCTCGTAAGGTGCCATCTTGATCGAAGCATGCCAACTATTATTATACGTGAACTCGATCAATGGTAGTTGGGCTTCCCAATCGTCTTTCCAATCGAGGACGCATGCCCTCAACATGTCCTCTAATGTCTGAATGGTCCTCTCTGATTGTCCGTCGGACTGAGGATGAAAAGCGGTACTGAGATTAAGCTGGGTTCCCATAGCACGATGAACTGATTTCCAAAAATGCGACACAAACCGTCCGTCACGATCGGAAACGATACTTTTAGGAGTACCGTGCAGTCTGACTATCTCTTAGATGAACAGTTGAGCAAGTCTCTCGGGACCCCACGTCTCCTTGATCTCAAGGAAATGAGCTGATTTAGTTAAGCGGTCCACGATCACCCAGATCG
The DNA here is from genome assembly GCA_033398695.1 of Orobanche coerulescens. Lineage (NCBI taxonomy): Eukaryota > Viridiplantae > Streptophyta > Magnoliopsida > Lamiales > Orobanchaceae > Orobanche > Orobanche coerulescens. The sequence continues at coordinate 70,619,573 of CM065816.1, read as the reverse complement.
TATTCATGCCACGACGACTCGTCGGCAAACTCGTGATGAAATCCATAGAAATGTCTTCCCACTTCCATTCGGGAATAGGAAGAGGTTTCAGCATACCCGCCGGTCTCTGATGTTCAATCTTAACTTGTTGACAGGTTAAGCATCTCGAAACAAATTCTGCGACTTCTCGCTTCATATTACTCCACCAGTAATTTTGTTTCAAGTCCTTGTACATCTTGCTAGACCAGATGAACAGAATAAGGGGTAGCATGAGCTTCTTTCAGAATCGAGTTTTTCAACTCGTCATTCGGTACGCACAACCGATTCTTAAACCTCAAAAGTCCATCCTCGTGGACCACAAATCCAGGGCTTTCCGAGCCACATCCTCTCGGATGCGCAACAATGATGGGTCTCGAACCCCGATTCTCTCGGATTGCCTCCTCGAGTGACGATGAAATCTCTAACAAACAAAGCGCCCGAACTCGCCGGCTGCACTCGATCTCGGGTCGAAGGAATTCTCGTGAAGCTCCTTCGAATCGTTAAACGGCAAGCATCTGCTCCTGAACGGACTTACGACTCAAGGTGTCGGCGACAACGTTCGCCTTGCCCGGGTGGTAGAGGATCTCGATATCATAATCTTTGATTAATTCCAACCACCATCTCTGACGCATATTTAACTCCCTCTGAGTAAATATATACTTTAAACTCTTATGATCGGTGAATATCTGACAGGTGACGCCATAAAGGTAATGACGCCAAATCTTCAAAGCGAACACCACGGCTGCTAACTCCAGGTCGTGGGTCGGATAATTAACCTCGTAAGGTCTCAATTGTCGTGAAGCATAGGCAATAACCTTCCCGTTCTACATGAGAACACATCCGAGACCCTGTCCGGACGCATCACTATAGACCACAAATCCTTCCGTCCCCTGCGGCAAGGAAAGTACAGGTGCTGACATTAACTGGCTCTTGAGTTCCTCAAAACTCCGCTGACACGTGTCGGACCACGTGTATTTCTTATCCTTCCGCAAAAGGTTCGTTAAGGGTTGAGCGATTCTAGAAAATCCCTCTACAAATCGCCGATAATAACCCGCTAATCCGAGGAAACTTCGGATTTCATTAACGTTCTTCGGAGGTAACCAATCTCGGATAGCCTCCGTCTTCTGAGGATCGACACGAACTCCGTCTGATGAAATTACATGTCCGAGAAAAGTCACTTCGGACATCCAGAACTCACATTTCGAAAAACCTTCCCATAAAGTTGTTCTCGTCTCAACACGTCGAGCACTTGATGAAGGTGAGACTCGTGTTCCTCCCGGTCACGAGAATAAATCAAAATGTCATCGATGAAAACAACAACAAACTGATCCAAAAAGTCGATGAAAACCCGATTCATTAACTCCATGAATACCGCAGGTGCATTAGTCAATCCGAACGGCATAACCACAAACTCATAATGACCATAGCGTGTTCGAAACGCCGTCCTCGCGATGTCCGACTCTCGAATCCGCAACTGATGATATCCAGATCTTAAGTCGATCTTGGAAAATACTGAAGATCCCTGAAGTTGATCCAAAAGATCATCGATACGGGGTAAGGGATACTTATTCTTGATCGTCACCCTGTTCAACTCCCGATAATCAATACACAAGCGAAAAGAACCATCATTCTTCTTGACAAATAACACTGGTGCTCCCCACGGGGACGCACTCGGTCGAATATAACCCTTCTCGAACAACTCCTCGAGTTGGTTCTTTAATTCCTGCATTTCGGTCGGGGCCATCCCGCACGGTGCCTTCGATATCGGGGACGTACCGTGCTCCAACTCAATCGTGAATTCCACATCCCTCGTGGAGGCAAACCAGTAACTCGTCTGGAAAAACATCGGCATATTCCTCACTACCTAATATCCGTCAATATCTTGATGATTTCTGTTTGGCCATATAGCACCAATAACCGACACACCCCTGATTGAGTAATCTCACTGCTTTCATCAAGTTAATGACCTTACCAGAACAGCCGGGATTACCTCCCTGAAACACACATTCAACCCCATCGTCTGAAATGATAGTGACCATACGTTTACGGACACTAATGATGGCATCATGACGATCCATCCAATCAATACCCAAGATGATGTCGTCCCTCGGAAAATCTACCACGATTAGGTCCGCTGGACATACACGACCATGAAACTGAATCGGACAATTCTGAATCTCACGATTACCGATAATTCGTCTACCATCAGGTAGTCCAATGACATAAGGCTCACAACTAGTAGCACTACCCAGACGTAGTCTACTCAAACATGACTCGGAAATGAATGAATGCGATGCACCAGTATCAAAAAGGGTACACACAGGTTGAGATAGAATATCGAGTGTACCTGAGATCATCCGGGCCTCCGGATCGTCGGTCTTCTTCATCTCATAAATCCAGGGCTTGCTAGTCCCGGCACCGGACGCTCCCGTCTATTGGCTAAAAGCTCCACCTTTAGTCGCTCCTGTCATTTTAAACGACGCTGATTGAGTGGCCTGATTCTGAACGGCTGACTGCTTAGGGGCCTGAGATGACGTCTGAGTAGGTTTGGAGTCCCTACGGCAAAAACGGGCCTTATGCCCAGCAATTCCACAATTATGACATGTGATTGTCTGTCTCGGACACTTGGTACTGAGGTGACCAAGATCCCCACAGTTAAAACCGGTGATGGCCGAACTGGCCGCTCGAGACTGAGATTCCGCGGGTTTAGACGACACAGGAGGTCGCTCAGAAAAAGCAGAGCCCGCACGGGGTTTCTTGAAAGTTGTCTGACCGCCTTCAGACTGATTACGATTTTTCGATTTCTTGCTAGCAGACGAAGGTTGCTGCTTAGCAATTTCCTTAGCAGTAAGCTCGTAGGTGAGAGCTTTCTCAATGAATTCGGCCAACGTGGTGCAATTATGATTAAGTAACTGAAGTCTCATACGGGGTTTCAGCCTCTTGCTGAAATACTTGATCTTATCCGCCTCTGAATGAATGATGGATGAGGCGAAAGGAAGAAGTTCCTGAAATTTCTCGGCAATGGCGAGAACATCCTCGTCTGTTGAGGGGTCGGGGGTGAGCAATTCTGACAGCTTGGCCTCTCTGAGTGGGGCCGGATAATACCTCTCCATCATGAGAGTTTTGAACTGATCCCAAGTACAAGATCCTTCGGTGGGCTTCAATGATAACCACCAAGAATGTGCGCTCTTACCCAGGTAGTAAGCCGTAACAGAAACTTTGTGTCCCTCGGGACACTCCACCATAGCAAACAACTTCTCGAAATGTTCGAGCCAATGAATGATATATGCCGGCTCAGACGAGCCCTCAAAAGTAGGTGGCCTCTGGCGAGAGATATCGCCGATGATATTACTCACATTCCTCTCTTGCCTCTGAGGTGGCGGCGGAGGAGCCTGCTGATTTTGATTGACGGAATTATGCATCGTCTCCATCAACTGAGCCATCTGGGTCATTTGGGCCATCATGCCCTGCATAAAAGCGAGTGGGTCAACCCGGACACCCTCTGACTGAGCCGTGTCCTGCACGACTCCGATAGTGAATGATCGCGTCTGTGTGAATGAGTGGCGTCATTGGCCGCCGATGAATAAGCATTATTCCTCGCGTTTGCACGTGTATTTACACGAGCTCTCGGGATTCGGCCCGCTCCACGGCCTCGTCCTCCACGTCCTCTTCTTGCCCTCTCCATAATGAAGTATGAAAGTCACATGATGATTATTTTCACCGCATGAATAATACGTGATGATTATGACATGAGATGATAAAAATGAGCATACGCGCTCTAACACAGTGATTACATGAATGATCAACTGAGGTGATATGATTATCTTGAACATGGTTAATGATTTGATCTTCCTAATCAACAACTGAATAATGAAATGAATCGAGTTATTAATGAGTTCACCTGACCGTCCTGGTCAAAATGACAATGATGATTGAGGATTGTTAACTGATGAATTATGAACGAATGATTAATGCCAGAAATTATACCATGGCATTAGAAATCTTACCGTTCTTGGTCTGATTGGCTCGGCATTTGCACAGGTCACATGTGACGCGAAAATCCAATGATACTAGTCCGATGACGATGATTTCAAACGAGGCATGACTTGGAGGGTAGTATTGAAAACCACTCTCCGATACCAACTCTGTAACACCCCAAACTAGGCGGATATTACAGTGCCGTGAATCCCCGACTGGGACCCACCACGCAATGAAAATGATGAATTAAATAATATAATTGTAGTACCGAACCACATTATATTACCAAGTACTCCGATGAGGAGTTTAAGTACAACACACCAGGACAATACCGAATACTAGTGTATTTTATATGAAGATAAAATACACCACCCTGAATAAATAAACATCTCAAACGGAATTTGCAGCGGAAAGATACAAATGACGGAATAACTGAAATGACTGAGATGACTGAAACAAACGAAATGATCGGGCCCCTACTAGTATCATCAGGACTCGCCGCCAACATGCTCTTCCCGTGCCTTTGCCTTGCCGTGACACGAAAACAAAATCCCCAACGGGCCGCCATACGTAACAACAATCCTCAAGAGTTGAAATTACACAATCATGAATTAACTGAAGTTATGAAATATTCTTAATTATGAATTACGCTGAAGAGGAGTATCATAGTACGCCCGTAATGTCCTGTGCAAGTGTACAAGACGAATGACCGGACACACCCGTCCTTGTACCTAATTAGTCTCACGGAGGTAAGCGTTACCGTGTGCACGGTCCGATGTACCGGTGAACCCAATACATGACCATCGTGTGCCCGACTAAAAATTCCACACAGCCACACCCGGCCACGCAATATGAACCCGGAAGGTCACATGAACGAGAATGACCATGATGAATATCAATGAATAATGATTAGACAAGGCCAAGATGACTCACCGATATGAAAGTAATAGTGACGTGATTGATAACCCAATGAAATGATTTGGAACCGTCGTTCCTCGTGAATGTAGTGATTATTCGACAATTACAAGTCTCAAAATGATTAATAATATGATGAATGAATTATGATTATGAGCAATCAACAACAAAAGGAATGAGTATCCTTTTAACCGAGTAAGATTTAACTTACACAACAACGATGAAGAATGTCCGTCCACGATCAACGTCCTAACCAAGATACCGGTCGCTCGAACAACCTTGAATAACAATAATTACCAACAATCGTTCAATACACGTATCAAGCAACAAACACGACTAACCCAAAGGTCGAAACAACGATAATCAAACTCATAGGGCATTCCAATGAATACATAACCAACCACACAACTTCGGAAATACCCAATCCCGAAAATGTCGAAACCCACACCAAAATGAGTATTTCGAACTACCAAAGCACTTCAATGATATCAATAATCCATTAGGAATCCATAATTCATGATTAAAACAACATCAATCGGAAGATCCCCAATTAACCGAAGTCAACCCCAAGGGTTCTTGAAATAATTCCGAAAATAACCATTAAATCCATAGGAATATATTTATCCAAGGTAGATAATCCATATCTAACATATTCCAATGATAATCCAAGCTTACACGAAGAAATAGGAATGAAAACCCAAAAATCCGAAATTCTAGATCCAAGAAATTAATACCTTTGATTCGATGTTTGGAGATGATGAAGTGATGATTAATCCAACTCAAAGACTTTAAGATGATGATGGATGATTACACCTTGAAGAACACTCTCTAAATCGCCCAAATCGCCTAGAACCGACGAGAGAAATGATAAATAGATGACAAATGACGAAATCCGGCTAAACTGTCCAATTTATAGCCAGTCCAGGTTAGCGTGCGCTAGCCCTTGTGCGTAGCGTGCGCTAACGAGTAGTTTGGGTAGTCCAGTACCCACTGTCCGAACACGGTAGCGTGCGCTACGTACCTTTTGTAGCGTGCGCTACGGCCATACTACTAGCGTACGTTAAAGCACATAGTTAGCGTGCGCTAACGAATAATTTGATGCCCAGTACTGGAATCTAGAAACTGCCTGTCCTCTGATCTGACCTCGATAGCGTGCGCTACAACCATTATTTAGCGTGCGCTATAATATCGATTGTGTACGCTAAAAACAACACATAGCGTGCGCTATGAATAAATCAGATCGGTCCAAAGAGCCACCGGACTCAACTGACCGTCCTTAGCGCGCTACACCACATATTAGCGTGCGCTACTACAACTCACTAGCGCGCGCTACTTACCATTCGTAGCGTGCGCTACTTATAACTCACCTGCAGTCTAGTACCTTCTGGACTGCAGCCAGGGTAACCGTAGCGTGCGCTAAAGCTGAGTGGTAGCGTGCGGTACCTATACCCAATTAGCGTACGCTAAAAGGAGTACGTAGCGTGCGCTACTCCTCACGCGCAGCTCGCAACGAAAATGACAATGATGATAAACACGGCACGAAACTCCAATCAGATTAGTGATGAATGACGATTAACACACGATACAATCACTTTGAATTATGAATACAATGACTGAATATGAGTGACAAATGATCAATAATGAGTGAAATTACTGAGTATCAGTTACTGAATGATAAATACTGAATGATAATTGCTGAATTACAACCGGGTATTACATCTCCTGTATCCATGTCTACTGAAGAAACTTCGCAACAGGAAACCACTCAACCCCCTGTCGCTGAACCAGAACCAGCTGCTCCCGCCCCTTCAACCGTGGAATCCGAGGACGGTATCGAACCTGAGGATGTCCAACTTACTTCGCGCCCAACCGTGAACGTAAGGAGGTTGAACAGCGCTGAAGACTTTGCTCAACCAGATTCTCCAATTTCTGCCGCTAGGAAAGAGCGCCTGCGCGCACTTGGTCTTCAAACTGTATTCATCCAGGATGCAGTGAATGCTCTGTCTTCCATTGAGAAAGCATTAAATTGGATGCATACTTCTGCTGTGGAGGAAATGACCACTCTACAACATGAAGTATCTCGTGTTGTCGAGGCAGTCGTTCTTCTGCCAGAAGATTTCAAGCAAGCTTTGAAAATCATGGAAGACAGGCAGGAGCAACTCCTGAAGGAAGAAGCAACAAAAACACGAATAGCTGAAGCCAAGACCGCATGTGCCATGATTGAAAACAGCTCTCAATTGCGCGCCCACGACAAATGCATTAAGGATATGTCGCAAATGCTTTCCTCCCTTATGGAAAGAATGTCTAACATCGAGACAAAACAGGATGTTGCACTAGAAATCCTAAAAAGTCTTGATGAAGCCAAAAAGGGGGAAGAGGCAAGAGAAGCTGCTAGGAGAATCAGGATACAGCAAGAAAGGGAATTCGAGGCCGCTCAAGACAGCATCACTTCCGAGTTAAACAAGCTAGCCCCTCAATCCCAAAGTTTTAGGATTTCAGGCTCCCGGCCTGAATTTCATGATCCAAATGTCCCTTGGCAAACTCTTATCCAGAGACCTTCGGAAATTCATCTGCCGACCAACCGCAACCCTACTGCCGATGAAGTGAAGCAATGGAGGAAAAACGAACTAATGAGATACTTTTCAAAACTCGTCAGGGAATCCGCCATCTTCAAGAGCTATAAGACTTTAGTGGAGGCGGAAGAGAAATTCACGAAGATGCTAGAAGACGGAAAACTCCCTCTCTAGCTTGATATGAAGAGCAAACACAAAAGAGGAGACCGGATCACCCATCCAGAAGACTGGATTCTTGCCTTTGATCGATCCTATGAAGGAAGAGCTATATACCAGGATCGAGGCAACGATTCCCTACAGAACTGGTGGCGTGGTACCGAGAATGATCCAGGGAGAAAGCCGTGGAGACATGCAGATCACTATAGGAGCTGAAATCCTTATATATTATCTTGTATACTAGTTTTGTCTTTGTAATTTTTCCTTCGAAACTGCAAACCATGTACTCAATTTATTTTGAATATCAATAAAAGTGTTTGTTTGTATTGAAAGATTACAACTCGTAATCTACTGTGTTGATGTATGATTACTTAAATTGTTTGATAAACAAACTCAAGTTAGATAACTTGATTGAAAAGCTGTACGAACTAGTCTACGAACAGTTCATGATTTCAATTGTAAACTTAGAATACTTTGTAAGATTGTGCATGCGCGCCAATCATAAGCTTAAGTTGTAAAAATCCTAAACTATATCGAACTTGCCTGCGAGCAGTTCATCATTTAGACTAAGACAGACCTTATGACGAAAGACCAAGAAATCTGCCAGAAGACATCAAAAGAAGATCGGTTCATGAAGAAGGTTTTGGCATCATCAAGAAGACTTGAAATGTTAAGAAAGTAAGTCTTGGCAAATTGTCAAAAAGGGGGAAATTGTTGGGAAAACAAGAACCCTGTATCGAAATAGCCGGAATATCCAATCCCTGTATCGAATGGTATTTGATAAAGAGGTTTTGACATATATGCCAATCTGCATACAGTAAAGGAAACTGTATCGAAAGATTCTGAGGCATTATCTTGTATCGAAGTCCTGCCTTGAATCAGCATATTATGAAGCCCTTCAGTACAGCAAGAAGTCTTATAAAAGACCAAGTATGGAAAACTGTCTCGAAACTCAAATACAATTATCTTCCATACAGCTCACAACAGGACAAAGAAGGAATCTGCAGAAGTCAAGTCCCGTTGAATAAAGAAGTATTTAAATACTCAAGGATAAGTATTTAAATACTGTCAGTCAACAGATCTTCAAATCCCGCTAAATCCGGATCGTGTCATAATCCGTTGGAACGAAATCTCACTCAAACGGATACATCTCAACGGATATATATTTCAGAGACTATATATATCTCATCTTGACATTGAAGATCAGTCACCCAAAAACCAAAGCTATCGAAATCATTATCAGAGCAAAACATATCTCCAAAGCTTACTGCAACTCAGATCAAAAGAGATATACAGTGCTCATCATTCTGAACAACACTTCATCAGCTGAAAGCTCATAAAGTAAAAGTTGTTGTTCACCATCTGTTCTATACTTTGAACAAACAGTCCTGTGTGGACTGAACACTCTGTGCTTCTCCGGAACTGTATGTGAAGGATTTGCATTGAAGAAGACGAAGCTTCAGAACTGTGTGTGAAGAAGCAAGTCAAAGCATTAGCTCAAAACCAATCTGTGTGAACGGTTGAAGCTAAGATCTTTATATCAATCTGTGTGAATGATATATTGATTGTGTGTGTTGTTATAATTACGTAGTTGTGTACGTAGTAATTATAATAAAATTTTTACTCCTGTGTGGAGGACCAGTGGACGTAGAGGGGTTTACCTCGAACCACTTTAATTACTGTGTTATTTACATTCAACTTTTACTGTTTTAATTACTGTGATTAATTAAGTATACTCTATACATTTAGTTGTTGTATCCACAGCAACCTACTGTCTCCAAGACTTCCGCTACGCACTCAGATTTAAAATCCATACAGTTTGTTGTTTAAACTATTTTCCAAACTGTATCCAGTATACTTAGTGGCCAACACAGTTCCATCTAGAACATTTATAGCAAACGGCTAGCATCTTTGCTCGTCGTTTCTTGGCATATGAACTTTTTCCAAGCCCTGGTAAAAATCTAGTCGGTGTTTCTGTGAATTCACCTTCTATTCTTACTTTGGCTTCGATAATGAATCTTATGTCAAAAGGTATGCTTTTATTCATAAGCAACCTCATCCTTTCAAGCCTTGTCTTGTAAATTTTTAAAATTGCATTTTTGCTTAGAAAGGGAAATCTTTTTTCGATTTTATACAATGTTTCTTCCATGAAAAAAAAATAAAAAATAAAATAAAATGACAATGAAAATAATTGAAGAAAATATCTACAAATATCAGTTGTTGTGGGAAACTGAAAAATCCGACTTTAATAGTCACGGAGTACCGTTATCCGCCACTTGACCGGACAAACACAATTGAGTACTAAGTTACAACGTCGAGAAATTTGTACCTATAAAAATAGTTTACAATGTAAGATTTCAAATATAACTTATACTTCCCCGGCAACGGCGCCAAAAACTTGACACGCTTTTAGTGTAACTATCGCAAGTGCACGATCTCGTATCAAAGTAGTAAAGTGGACTTTTTAAGTCCGCTTTATCGATCCCACAAGGAAGTTTGGTTATAATTTGAATGATACACTATTAGTCTATTTTTATAGATACTTAAGATGAGTGAAACACACAATTAAAAAGTTTAGTTTAATAATTGCAAAGAAATTGCAATAATAGTTCTAATATTATAAGGAAATAAAAAGATAGCAATAATAATAGATTGATTATCGATAAAATGAAATAGTTGGGATTACAAACTTAGTTCGTCATTAGATATAAAAGATGTATTGGAGATCATAAGATGAATTTACTTATTATGTTGTGTAGATTCGATTTTCCTTAAAAAGGCGGTTTCTCTTTCGAACTATAAAACGCCCCTTACATATTGAATCAATCCACTATATTTCTATGTTGATTGGCTTCAATACATAGCATTAGGATTTATGAAAATAACTCAAAGAATCATCTAAGGACTAGGGGTATATTTCTATCCCCTAGAAAAACTTAGAGTGAAGATCATTTGATCTAATCAAACATATTTTCTTTCGAAACATATGAAGACCATAAATATCGTCATTTATTGGCCAAATAAATAAAGATTGTTAAAACAATGAAAATCACACACAATAATAAGTAATTCACAATAGATCTTTATACAGACATAAATAACATGACTAACCTTGTTTATAATCCCAACTAAAGATTACTTAGCCCATGAAGGGTTTATTACACATATTACAAGCTTGTGTGGTCATTATTAGTTGAATCAAGAGAAAGAATTGATCCTAACTCCCTTAGTAGATAAAGGAGATAGAAACAATAAACTCTCTGAACAACATATGTTATACCACACTTACAAAGATCACTAAAGAACACAAGTGTGTTCTTCACACAAAAAGAAAAGTTTACAAAAAAATGGAAAATTATAAGATGAATGATGAATGATGAAGGATCTAAGGGGTCTATTTATACACCTAAAGTCATCTATTAGCTCCAAAACTCCAGCATTATTACATTAGATCGGATCAATGCTAGCCATCCCCTCAATAATACACCAAAAGTATAAAAATAGACAAATCATAGCAATTGTCAAGAGTTACGGTAGTAACATTCTGGAGTTACGGCCGTAACTAGGGTGACTTACGGCCGTAACTCCTGAATGTTACGGCCGTAACTCCTGAATGTTACGGCCGTAACGTGGCTTCGTAAATTTGCTCATTTGAAGCTTTGATAGTTACGTTTCCAGCCCAGAATTTCTCAGACTTTGCGTTTTTGCCCCAGATCTTCTTCGGATGATAACTTTTGATATATAACTCTGATTTTGAATCCGGAAAGACTGTCGAATTCGTCTCGGAAAGCCCTACAAAATGAATATATCAAAATTAAATAAAGAGAATATTTATTAAACATGTTGTTTCTTGAGTAATTCAGTTATTTAATCCGATCATCATCCGATAAAAATAAAATTATTAAAACTAATAAATTAAAAGCAAAAAATGAGTAGACTAGCTCAATTATGGGTGAATTTTATCGATACAAACCATGGATAAGTGTACAAAACTGACACTTATCATCGAGCACCTGATGAAGGTGAAACTCGTGCTCCTCCCGGTCATGAGAATAAATTAAAATGTCATCAATGAAAACAACCACGAACTGATCCAGATAATCGATGAAAACCCAATTCATTAACTCCATGAATACCGCAGGTGCATTAGTCAACCCAAACGGCATTACCACGAACTCATAATGACCATAGCATGTTCGAAATGCCGTCCTTGCGATATCCGACTCTCGAATTCACAACTGATGGTATCCAGATCTTAAGTCGATCTTGGAAAATACTGAAGCTCCCTGAAGTTGATCTAAGAGATCATCGATACGGGGTAAAGGATACTTATTCTTGATTGTCACCCTGTTCAACTCCCGATAATCAGTACACAAGCGAAACGAACCATCCTTCTTCTTGACAAACAACACTGGTTCTCCCCACGTAGACGCACTCGGTCGGATATAACCTTTCTCAAACAACTCCTCAAGTTGATTCTTCAATTCCTGCATTTCGTTCGGGGCCATCCAGTACGGTGCCTTTGATATCGGGGACGTACCGGGCTCCAACTTAATCGTGAATTCCACATCTCTCTGTGGAGGCAAACCAGGTAACTCGTCTGGAAAAACATCGGCATATTCCCTCACTATCGGAATATACGTCAACATTATTGGTGATTTATCGGTTTTGGTCATATAGCACCAATAACCAACACACCCCTGACTGAGTAATTTCACTGCTTTCATCAAATTAATGACCTTACCAGAATAGCCGGGATTACCTCCCTGAAAGACACATTCGACCCCATCGTCTGAAATGATAGTGACCATACGGTTACGGACACTAATGATGGCATCGTGACGATCCATCCAATCAATACCCAAGATGACGTCGTCTCTCGGCAAATCTACCATAATTAGGTCTGTTAGCCATACACGGCCATGATGCTGAATCAGCCAATTCTGAATCTCACGATTTCCGATAATTATTCTACCGTCAGGTAGACCAATGACATAAGGCTCACAACTAGTAGCACTACCCAGACGTAGTCTACTCAAACATGACTCGGAAATGAATGAATGCAATGCACCAGTATCAAAAAGGGTACACATAGGTTGAGATAGAATATCGAGTGTACCTGAGATCATACGGGCCTCCAGATCGTCGGTCTTCTTCATCTCATAAATTCGGGGCATGCCGGCCCCCGAACTGGACGCTCCCGTCTGATAGCTCTTTGCTCCGTCATTGTTCGCTCCTGTCATCTTGAACGACACGGACTAAGTGGTCTGATTATGAACAGCTGACTGCTTCGGGGCCTGAGATGACGCCGAAGTAGGTTTGGAGTCCCTTCGGCAAAAACGGGCCTTATGCCCAGCAATCCCACAGTTATGGCACGTGATAGACTGCCTCAGACACTTGGTGCTGCCATGACCAAGATCCCCACAGTTGAAACAGGTGATGGCCGAACTGGCCACTCGGGACTGTGATTCCGCTGGTCTGGGCGCCACAGGAGGTCGTTCAGAGAAAGTAGAGCCCACACGAGGCTTCTTGAAGTTTGTCTGACCGCCTTCAGACTGATTACGATTCTTTGACTTCTTGCTAGCAGATGAAGGTTGCTGCTTAGCAATTTCTTTAGCAGTAAGCTCATAAGTAAGAGCTTTCTCGATGAATTCGGCCAGAGTGGTGCAATTGTGATTAAGCAACTGCATCTGCATACGGGGTTTCAGCCTCTTGCTGAAATACTTAATCTTATCCGCCTCGGAGTGAATGATAGATGAGGCGAACGGAAGAAGTTCCTGAAATTTCTCGGCAATGGCGAGAACATCCTCGTCTGCTGAGGGGTCGGGAGTGAGTAATTCTGACAGTTTGGCCTCTCTGAGTGGGGCCGGATAATACCTCTCCATCATGAGAGTTTTGAACTGATCCCAAGTACATGATCTGTCGGTGGGCTTCAACGACAACTACCAAGAATGAGCGCTCTTACCCAGACAGTAAGCCGCAACTGAAACTTTGTGTCCTTCGGGACACTCTACCATAGCAAATAACTTCTCGAAATGCTCGATCCAATGAATAATATTCGCCGGGTCAGATGAACCCTCGAAAGTAGGCGGCCTTTGGCGAGAGATGTCGCCAATGATACTGCTTACACCCCTCTCCTGCCCCTGAGGTGGCGGCGGAGGAGCCTGCTTATTCTGAGCTGTTGAGTTCTGCATCGTCTCCATGAGGCGTGCCATCTGAGTCATCTGGGTCATCATGCCCTGCATAAAAGCGAGTGGGTCAACCTGAACACCTTCTGACTGAGCTGTGTCCCGAGTACGACTCCCCGATAGTGAATGATCACGTCCAGGTGAATGAGTGGCAGTGTCGCTGCTGTAATACCCGGTTGTAATTCAGTAATTATCATTCAGTATTTATCATTCAGTCATTATCACTCAGTAATTTCACTCATTATTGATCATTTGTCATTCATATTCAGTCATGGTATTCATCATTCAGAGTAATTGTATCGTGTATCATTCGTCATTCATCACTAATCTGATTGGAGTTTCGTGCCGTGTTTATCATCTTTGTCATTTTCGTTGCGAGCTGTGCGTGAGGAGTAGCGCACGCTACATAATCCTTTTAGCGTACGCTAATTGGGTATAGGTAGCGCACGCTACCACTCAGCTTTAGCGCACGCTAAGGTTACTGGCCGCACCCGTAAGGTACCGACCGCAGTGAGCAGGCAGCGCACGCTACGATTGGTAAGTAGCGCGCTAGTGGGTTGGAGTAGCGCACGCTAATATGAAGTGTAGCGCGCTAAAGACGGATCGAGTTGAATCCGGTAGCTACCGGATCGCATCGATTATTTCATAGCGCACGCTATGTGTTGTTGTTAGCGTACGCAACCGATATATTAGCGCACGCTAAACAATGGTTGTAGCGCACGCTATCGAGGTCGATCGAGGGCGACGGTTTTACGGACTCGAGATCAAGGCGTCAAATATTTCGCTAGCGCACGCTAACAATGGATTTTAGCGCACGCTAGTAGTATGGCCGTAGCGCACGCTACAAGAAGGTACGTAGCGCGCGCTACCGTGTTCGGACAGTGGGTACTGGACTACCAAAATTACTCGTTAGCGCACGCTATGCACAAGGGCTAGCGCACGCTAACCTGGACTGACTATAAATTGGACAGTTTAGTCAGAGTTCGTCATTTATTCATCTCATTTCATTCCTTCGGTATTTTGGGCGATTTCGAGCGATTCGGAGGGGATTCTTCGAGGTGTGCTCATCAATCATCATCTTCAAGCTCATCTTTCGGATCAATCGTCATTTCATCATCTTCATCGCATCGAATCAAAGGTATTAATCTCTTGGATCTAGAATTTCGGATTTTTGGGTTTTCCTTCCGATTTCTTCGTGTAAGCTTGGATTATCTTTGGAATATGTTAGATATGGATTATCTACCTTGGATAAATGTATTCCTACGGATTTAATGGTTATTTTCGGAATTATTTCAAGAACCCTTGGGGTTGACTTCGGTTATTTTGGGGATTTCCGATTGTCGTTATTATAAACTTGAATTGTGGATTTCTATGAGATTATTGATGTCATTGATAATGTTTTGCTGGTTTGAATCAATCATGTTGGAGTTGGTTCGATAATTCGGGTTTGGTTTTAACCAACGGGTATCTCAATGTTTTCGTGAGAGTTCATCTACGAGTTCGGATATTGTTGTATCGACGTTTGGGTCGGTTATGATCGTATTTGAGTCGTGTATTGATCGGTTGTTGGTAACTATTGATGTTGAAGGTTGTTCGAGCGACCGACTTTTCATTTAGGACGTTGTTCGTGGAAGGACATTCTTCATCGGTATTGTGTAAGTTAATTCTTACTCGGTTAAAAGGATATTCATTCCTTTTGTTGTTGTTCATTCATAATCGTAACTCATTCATCATTGTATTAACCGTATCAAAACTTGTCATTGTCAATTAATCACTCACCAATTAACGACGGTTCCGATTATTTCATTGAGCTATCATTCATTTCACCATCATTTAATCTTGATGAGTCATTATTCATTTGCGTTGTCACTTTTGTCATATTGTGGCATTCCGGGTCATACTGGCGTGCCGGTTGGTATGTGTAGGATTTTCATGTCGGGCACATTATGGTCGTGTGTTGGTTGTTGACCTCACATTGGACTGTGCACACGAGTCAATGTGTCTCGTGAGACTGATTAGGTACAAGACCACGCGTGTATTGATCGTTGGTGGCTTGTGCACGGACACATTTCCATCCCGGGCGTAGTGTGGCGCCATTCCTTTGAGCCGTACTGATAGTTGATTCATATAGCATGTTTTATTGCGTATGTTTCAATAGAATAATTCATAATTTCAGATATATCATGATTGTGTATTTTCAACCCTTGAGGATTGTTGTTCTGTGTAACTGACCCCGTTGGGGGATATTGTTTTTCAGGTCATGGCAAGGCTAAAGCACGGGGAGAGCACGGTGACGGTGAGGAGTCCCAGTGATACTAGTAGGGGGCCCCAGTCTATTCAGTCATTTATGTTTTCTTCATTTATTCCGCTGCAGACATTCCGCTTAAATACTTATTTCGCTCAGTGTTGTATATTTTATCTCCATATAAAATATACATGTATTCTGTATTATCCTGGATGTGTTGTATAAAACTCCTCATCGGAGTAATTGATGTTGTAATGTGGTTCGGTACTACATTTACCTGTGTAATTCATTCATTTTCATTCGCCCGGTGGGTCCCAAATGGGGTCCACAGACCGTAATATCCGCCTAGTTTGGGGTGTTACAGAGTTGGTATCGGAGCGTGGTTTTGAATACTACCCTCCAAGTCATGTCTCATTTGAAATCATCGTCATCGGACTAGTATCATTGGACTTTCGCGTCACGTGTGACTGTGCAAATGCCGAGCCATTCGTATCAAGAACCGTAAGATTTCTGATGCCATGGTATAATTTCTGGAAATAATCATTCATTCATAATTCATTAGTTAACAATCCTCATTCATCAATTTCAATTGTGATCAAGTCGATAATGTTAACTCATTAATCACTCAATTCATTTCATTACTCAGTTGTTGATCTTGAAGATCATATCATCAATCTTGTTAAATTGTTCAAGATAATCATTTCAGTAATTTCATCAGATAATCATGTCACGTCAATTAATCATTCATGTAATCGCTGTATTTGAGCGCGTATGCTCATTTTCATCATTTCATAATATAACCATAATGTAATACTCACGCGAGATATATGATCATCATATGACTTTCCACTTCAGTATGGAAAGGGCTGGCAGAGGACGTGGAGGACGAGGTCGTGGAGCGGGCCGAATCCCGAGAACTCGTGCGAATACACGTGCAAATGCCAGGAACAATGCTAACTCATCGAGCAGTGATGCTGCCACTCACTCACCTGGACGCGATCATTCACTATCGGGGAGTCGTACCCGGGACACGGCTCAGTCAGAGGGTGTCCGGGTTGACCCACTCGCGTTCATGCAGGGCATGATGACCCAAATGACCCAGATGGCTCAGTTGATGGAGACGATGCATAATTCCGTCAATCAAAATCAGCAGGCTCCTCCGCCGCCACCTCAGAGGCAAGAGAGGGGTTTAAGCAATATCATTAGCGATATCTCTCGCCAGCGACCACCTACTTTTGAGGGCTCATCTGAGCCGGCGGATATTGTTCATTGGCTTGAGCATTTTGAGAAGTTATTTGCTATGGTAGATTGCCCTGAAGGGCATAAAGTTTCAGTTGCGGCATACTATCTCGGTAAGAGCGCTCATTCATGGTGGTTATCGTTGAAGCCCACAGACGGAACATGTACTTGGGATCAGTTCAAGACTCTCATGATGGAGAGGTACTATCCGGCCCCACTCAGGGAGGCCAAGTTGTCAGAATTACTCACTCCCGACCTTTCGGCGGATGATGATGTTCTCGCCATCGCCGAAAAATTTCAGGAACTTCTTCCGTTCGCCTCATCTATCATTCACTCAGAAGCGGACAAGATCAAGTATTTCACAAGAGGTCAAACCCCGTATGAGACTTCGCCATTTAATCATAAGCTGCCACTGCCGAGTTCATTGAGAAAGCTCTTACTTACGAGCTTACGGCTAAGGAAATTGCTAAGCGGCAACCTTCGTCTCCTAGCAAGAAGTCCAAGAACCGTAATCGGTCTGACGGAGTCGCCACTTTCAAGAAACCACGTGCGGGCTCTACTTTTTCTCGAGCGACCTCCCACGGCGTCTAAACCCGCGGAATCTCGGTCGCGAGCGGCGATTCGCCATCACTGTTTAACCGTGAGGAGCAGTGGTCATTTCAAGACTAAATGTCCAAGCGATCATCACGTGCCACAATCGTGGGATTGCCGGGCATAGGGCCCGTTTTTGCCGTAGGACTCTAAACCCACTCCGGCCATCTCAAGCTCCTGTGTCATTCGGCGGTGCGTAATCAAAGGCCACTCGGTCGGGCTGCTCAAGACGACAGGAGCTAAGGGCGAGCAGAGCTTTCAGACGGAGCGTCTGGTTCGGGGCCTAGCAAGCCCCGAATTTATGAGATGAAGAAGACCGATGATCCCGAGGCCCGAATGATCTCAGGTACACTCGATATTCTATCTCAACCTGTGTGTACCCTTTTTGATACTGGTGCATCTCATTCATTCATTTCCGAGTCATGTTTGAGTAGACTACGTCTGGGTAGTGCTACTAGTTGTGAGCCTTATGTCATTGGCCTACCTAATGGTAGACGAATTGCCGGAAGTCGTGAGATTCAGAATTGTCCGATTCAGCTTCATGGTCGTGTATGGCCAGCGGACTTAATCGTGGTAGATTTGCCGAGGGACGACATCATCTTGGGTATTGATTGGATGGATCGTCATGATGCCATCATTAGTGTCCGAAAGCGTTTGGTCACTATCATATCGCATTTATGGAGTCGAATGTGTGTTTCAGGGAGGTAATCCCGGCTGTTCTGGTAAAGTCATTAATTTGATGAAAGCAGTAAGGTTACTCAATCAGGGATGTGTCGGTTATTGGTGCTATATGGCCAAGACCGAGAAATCATCAGTAATATTGACGGATATTCCGGTAGTGAGGGAATATGCCGATGTTTTTCCAGACGAGTTACCTGGTCTGCCTCCACAGAGGGATGTGGAATTCACGATTGAGTTGGAGCCTGGTACGTCCCCGATATCGAAGGCACCGTACCGGATGGCCCCGACCGAAATGCAGGAATTAAAGAACCAACTTGAAGAGTTGTTCGAGAAAGGTTATATCCGAACGAGTGCGTCCCCGTGGGGAGCACCAGTGTTGTTTGTCAAGAAGAAGGATGGTTCATTCCGTTTATGTATTGATTATCGGGAGTTGAACAGAGTGACGATCAAGAATAAGTATCCCTTACCCCGTATTGATGATCTCCTAGATCAACGTCAGGGAGCTTCAGTATTTTCCAAGATCGACTTAAGATCTGGATATCATCAGTTGCGGATTCGAGAGTCGGATATCGCGAGGACGGCGTTTCGAACACGCTATGGTCATTATGAGTTTGTGGTTATGCCGTTCGGATTGACTAATGCACCTGCGGTATTCATGGAGTTAATGAATCGGGTCTTCATCGACTTTTTGGATCGGTTTGTTGTTGTCTTCATCGATGACATTTTGATTTATTCTCGTGACCGGGAGGAACATGAGTTTCACCTTCATCAAGTGCTCGACGTGTTGAGACGAGAACAACTTTTTGGGAAGTTTTCCAAATGTGAGTTCTGGATGTCCGAAGTGACTTTTCTCGGACATGTAATTTCATCAGACGGAGTTCGTGTCGATCCTCGAAGACGGAGGCTATTCGGGATTGGCTACCTCCGAAGAACGTTAAGGAAATCCAAGTTTTCTCGGATTAGCGGGTTATTATCGGCGGTTTGTGGAAGAATTTTCTAGAATCGCTCAACCCTTAACGAACCTTTGCGGAAGGATAAGAAATACACGTGGTCCGATGCGTGTCAACGGAGTTTTGAGGAACTCAAGAGCCGGTTAATGTCAAGACTGCATTTCTTTCCTTGCCGCAGGGACGGAAGGATTTGTGGTCTATAGTGATGCGTCCGGACATGGTCTCGGATGTGTACTCATGCAGAACGGGAAGGTTATTGCCTATGCTTCACGGCAATTGAGACCTTACGAGGTTAATTATCCGACCCACGATCTGGAGCTAGCAGCCGTGGTGTTCGCTTTGAAAATTTGGCGTCATTATCTTTATGGCGTTACTGCCGATATTCACCGATCATAAGAGCTTAAAGTATATATTTACTCGTATGAGTTAAATATGCGTCAGAGACGGTGGTTGGAATTAATCAAAGATTATGATATCGAGATCCTCTACCACCCGGGCAAGGCGAACGTTGTCGCCGACGCCTTGAGTCGTAAGTCCGTTCAGGAGCAGATGCTTGCCCGTTTAACAATTCAGAAGGAGCTTCAGCAGGAATTCCTTAGACCCGAGATCGAGGTCTGGCTTCAGCGAGTTCAGGGGCTTTGTATGTTAGAGATTTCATCATCACTCGAGGAGGAAATCCGAGAGAATCGTGGTTCGACCCATCATTGTTGCGCATCCGAGAGGATGTGGCTCAGGGAAAGCCCCTGGATTTGTGGTCCACGAGGATGGACTTTTGAGGTTTAAGAATCGGTTGTGCGTACCGGCGAATGACGAGTTGAAAGACTCGATTTTGAAAGAAGCTCATGCTACCCCTTATTCTGTGCATCCGGGGTCTAGTAAGATGTACAAGGACTTGAAACAAAATTACTGGTGGAGTAATATGAAGCGAGAAGTCGCAGAATTTGTTTCGAGATGCTTAACCTGTCAACAAGTTAAGATTGAACATCGCCGATCGGGGTATGCTGAAACCTCTTCCTATTCCCGAGTGGAAGTGGGAAGACATTTCTATGGATTTCATCACGAGTTTGCCGACGAGTCGTCGTGGCATGAACACGATCTGGGTGATCGTGGACCGCTTAACCAAATCAGCACATTTCCTTGAGATCAAGGATACGTGGGGTCCCGAGAGACTTGCCCATCTTTTCATCAAAGAGATAGTGAGACTTCACGGTACTCCTAAAAGTATCGTTTCTGATCGTGACGGACGGTTTGTGTCTCATTTTTGGAAATCAGTTCATCGTGCTATGGGAACTTAGCTTAATCTCAGTACCGCTTTTCATCCTCAGTCCGACGGACAATCAGAGAGGACCATTCAGACATTAGAGGACATGTTGAGGGCATGCGTCCTCGATTGGAAAGACGGTTGGGAAGCCCAACTACCATTGATCGAGTTCACGTATAATAATAGTTGGCATGCTTCAATCAAGATGGCACCTTACGAGGCCTTGTATGGTCGTCGTTGTCGATCTCCGTTGTGTTGGGACGACTTATCAGAATCAATCGGCACCGAGCCCGATATGCTTATAGCCGCCCGTGAGAAGGTAGCTTTGATCAGAAGTCGTTTGTTGACCGCTCAGAGTCGACAGAAATCATATGCGGATAACCGTCGTCGACCATTATAGTTCGAGGCTGGTGACCATGTGTTGGTCAAGGTATCCCCGAGTCGTGGTATCTTCCGTTTTGGGAAGAGGGGAAAGTTGAGTCCGAGATTCATTGGACCGTTCGAGATTTTGGATCGAGTAGGCGAGTTAGCTTATCGATTGGCTTTACCTCCGGCGTTGAGTCGAATTCATAACGTGTTTCACGTATCTCAGTTGCGGAAGTATGTTGCCGACCCGAGTCACATACTTCAGTTCGATGAAATCGAGATTGCCGATGATCATTCATATGAGGAGCGTCCTATACGAGTTTTAGAGCGGCGTATCAAGCAGTTGAGGAATAAGACGATTCCTTTGGTTAAAGTTCAGTGGTCTAGACACGGAGTCGAAGAGGCTACTTGGGAAACCGAGGATAGTATGCGGGAGAGTTATCCCGAACTGTTTGACCCTTAGTTTCGGGGACGAAACTCTTTTAAGGGGGGGTGTATGTAATACCCGGTTGTAATTCAGTAATTATCATTCAGTATTTATCATTCAGTCATTATCACTCAGTAATTTCACTCATTATTGATCATTTGTCATTCATATTCAGTCATGGTATTCATCATTCAGAGTAATTGTATCGTGTATCATTCGTCATTCATCACTAATCTGATTGGAGTTTCGTGCCGTGTTTATCATCTTTGTCATTTTCGTTGCGAGCTGTGCGTGAGGAGTAGCGCACGCTACATAATCCTTTTAGCGTACGCTAATTGGGTATAGGTAGCGCACGCTACCACTCAGCTTTAGCGCACGCTAAGGTTACCCTGGATGCACCCGTAAGGTACCGACCGCAGTGAGTTATAAGTAGCGCACGCTACGATTAGTAAGTAGCGCGCGCTAGTGGGTTGGAGTAGCGCACGCTAATATGAAGTGTAGCGCGCGCTAAAGACGGATCAGGTTGAATCCAGTGGCTACTGTACTGCACTGGATTATTTCATAGTGCACGCTATGTGTTGTTGTTAGCGTACGCAACCGATATATTAGCGCACGCTAAACAATGGTTGTAGCGCACGCTATCGAGGTCAGATCAGAGGGCAGACGGTTTTCTGGACTCCAGTACTGGGCGTCAAATATTTCGCTAGCGCACGCTAACAATGGATTTTAGCGCACGCTAGTAGTATGGCCGTAGCGCACGCTACAAGAAGGTACGTAGCGCGCGCTACCGTGTTCGGACAGTGGGTACTGGACTACCCAAATTACTCGTTAGCGCACGCTATGCACAAGGGCTAGCGCACGCTAACCTGGACTGACTATAAATTGGACAGTTTAGTCAGAGTTCGTCATTTATTCATCTCATTTCATTCCTTCGGTATTTTGGGCGATTTTGAGCGATTCGGAGGGTATTCTTCGAGGTGTGCTCATCAATCATCATCTTCAAGCTCATCTTTCGGATCAATCATCATTTCATCATCTTCATCGCATCGAATCAAAGGTATTAACCTCTTGGATCTAGAATTTCGGATTTTTGGGTTTTCCTTCCGATTTCTTCGTGTAAGCTTGGATTATCTTTGGAATATGTTAGATATGGATTATCTATCTTGGATAAATGTATTCCTACGGATTTAATGGTTATTTTCGGAATTATTTCAAGAACCCTTGGGGTTGACTTCGGTTATTTTGGGGATTTCCGATTGTCGTTATTATAAACTTGAATTGTGGATTTCTATGAGATTATTGATGTCATTGATAATGTTTTGCTGGTTTGAATCAATCATGTTGGAGTTGGTTCGATAATTCGGGTTTGGTTTTAACCAACGGGTATCTCAATGTTTTCGTGAGAGTTCATCTACGAGTTCGGATATTGTTGTATCGACGTTTGGGTCGGTTATGATCGTATTTGAGTCGTGTATTGATCGGTTGTTGGTAACTATTGATGTTGAAGGTTGTTCGAGCGACCGACTTTTCATTTAGGACGTTGTTCGTGGAAGGACATTCTTCATCGGTATTGTGTAAGTTAATTCTTACTCGGTTAAAAGGATATTCATTCCTTTTGTTGTTGTTCATTCATAATCGTAACTCATTCATCATTGTATTAACCGTATCAAAACTTGTCATTGTCAATTAATCACCTCAGTCATACGGAACGACGGTTCCGATTATTTCATTGAGCTATCATTCATTTCACCATCATTTAATCTTGATGAGTCATTATTCATTTGCGTTGTCACTTTTGTCATATTGTGGCATTTCGGGTCATACTGGCGTGCCGGTTGGTATGTGTAGGATTTTCATGTCGGGCACATTATGGTCGTGTGTTGGTTGTTGACCTCACATTGGACTGTGCACACGAGTCAATGTGTCTCGTGAGGTACAAGACCACGCGTGTATTGATCGTTGGTGGCTTGTGCACGGACACATTTCCATCCCGGGCGTAGTGTGGCGCCATTCCTTTGAGCCGTACTGATAGTTGATTCATATAGCATGTTTGATTGCGTATGTTTCAACAGAATAATTCATAATTTCAGATATATCATGATTGTGTATTTTCAACCCTTGAGGATTGTTGTTCTGTGTAACTGACCCCGTTGGGGGATATTGTTTTTCAGGTCATGGCAAGGCTAAAGCACGGGGAGAGCACGGTGACGGTGAGGAGTCCCAGTGATACTAGTAGGGGGCCCTATCTATTCATCCATTTATGTTTTCTTCATTTATTCCGCTGCAGACATTCCGCTTAAATACTTATTTCGCTCAGTGTTGTATATTTTATCTCCATATAAAATATACATGTATTCTGTATTATCCTGGATGTGTTGTATAAAACTCCTCATCGGAGTAATTGATGTTGTAATGTGGTTCGGTACTACATTTACCTGTGTAATTCATTCATTTTCATTCGCCTGGTGGGTCCCAGTCGGGGGTCCACGGCACTGTAATATCCGCCTAGTTTGGGGTGTTACAGCTGCTCGATGAGTTAGCATTATTCCTAGCATTCGCACATGTATTCACACGAGCTCTCGGGTTTCGGCCCGCACCGCGGCCTCGTCCCCTGCGTCATCTGCCTGCTCTCTCCATACTGAAGTAGGAAAGTCACAAGATAATTATATCTCTCGCATGAGAATCACGTTATGATTACGTCATGAAATGATGAAAATGTGCATACGCGCTCTAACACAGTGATTACATGAATGATTAACTGAGGTGACATGATTATCTGATGATATTCCTGACATGATTATCTGATGATATTCTTGAAATGATATGATCCTCAAGATCAACAACTGAACAGTGAAATGAACTGAGTGATTAATGAGTTAACATGATCGTCCTGATCAAAATGAATGATGATGAGGATTGGTGACTGTTGAATGATGAATGAGTGATTCTTATTGCCAGAAATTATACCATGGCGTTAGAAATCTTACAGTTCTTGGTCTGAGGGCTCGGCATTTGCACAGGTCACACGTGACGCGAAAGTCCAATGATACTAGTCCGATGACGATGATTTCAAATGAGACATGACTCGGGAGGTAGTATTCAAAACCACGCTCAGATACCAACTCTGTAACACCCCAAACTAGGCGGTTATTACAGTGCCGTGGAACCCCAACTAGGACCCACCAGGCAAATAAAAATTTATGAATTAAATAATACAATTGTAGTACCGAACCAAATTATATTACCAAATACTCCGATGAGGAGCTTAAGTACAATACACCAGGACAATACAGAATACTAGTATATTTTATATGAAGATAAAATACACCACACTGAATAAATAAACATCCCAAACGGAATTTGCAGCGGAAAATACAAATGAAGAGAAACAAGAATGACTGAAAGGACTGGGGGCCCCTACTAGTATCACTGGGACTCCTCGCCGTCAACATGCTCTTCCCGTGCTTTTGCCTTGCCATGACCTGAAAACAATATCCCCCAACGGGGTCACTTACACAGAACAACAATCCTCAAGGCTTGAATATACACAATCATGATATATTTTTAGTTATGAAATATCCTTAGTTATGAATTTAAGCTGAAGAGGAGCATCATAGTACGCCCGTAATGTTCTGTGCAAGTGTACAAGACGAGTGCCCGGACGCACCAGTCCTTGTACCTAATTAGTCTCACGGAGGGAAACGTTACCGTGTGCACAGTCCAATGTATCGGTGACCCAATGCATGACCATCGTGTGCTCGGCTAAAAATTCCACACATCCGCATCCGGCCACGCAATATGAACCCAGAAGGTTATATGAACGAGAATGACCATAATGAATATCAATGAATAATAATCCGACAAAGTCAAGAATGACTCACCGAGATGAAAATAATAGTGAAGTGAATGATAGCGCAATGAAATGATTGGAACCGTCGTTCCTCGTGAATGAAGTGATTATTCGACAATTACAAGTCTCAATACGGTTAATACAATTATGAATGAGTTATGATTATGAATGAACAACAACAAAAGGAATGAATATCCTTTTAACCGAGTAAGAATTAACTTACACAATACCGGTGGAGAATGTCCTTCCCCGAACAAACGTCTAACAATGATATGTCGGTTGCTCGAACAACCTTGAATACACAATAACCAACAATCCGTTCAACATACGAATCAAACACGAATATAGCGGACTCAAAACGTCGATACGACTAAACCAAGTTCATTGAGGCATTATATCAAACATGTTGTAACCAATATTCGATTGTTTACAATCAATCCTCAATTATACCAACATCAAAACCCCAAGAAGTGTTTCAAACCAACAAAACATCTTCAATACGATCAATAATCCAATATGAATATCCAAATTCGTGATTTCAATAACAATTAATCGAAATCCCCCAAATCCAACTCAATATTCAAAGTGTTCTTGAACAATCCTTCAATAATCCAATGAATATTTATACAAACTCATAATCATATGTATATCTCTTCATACAACACGATTATAACGTCCAAAACATCATATCTCAACACAAAATCGAAATCCAAGATGTTGAAGAAATTACCTCTTGAAGATCCAAATACTTCGATCCGATGAAAACGCGTTAGATCGACTATTCGAGCTTCACAACCGAATGAAGATGATGAAAACCAAGTACTCAAGTGATGGATGATGGAAAATCTCTCCCTCAAGCTCTCTCTCTCTCGGATATAAGTTGAAGAAATGAGAAAATGAGGAAAAAGTCCCGTCCAAGCTCTTATAAACTGCCGGAAGTTACGGCCGTAACTCGGCCTTCTTACGGCCGTAACATCCCAGGTCAACGGCCTTACGGCCGTAACCAGCCAACTCGTACGGCCATAACTCAGCTTCGTCCAAACACCTGCCGACAGCCTTACGGCCGTACCCGCACCTGTCTTACGGGCGTAACTCACCCTCGTCCAAAACACCTGCCGACATCCATACGGCCGTACCCGCACACCTTACGGACGTAACTCGATCGATACGGCCGTATCCGGCCAAACTTACGGGCGTAAGCCCCCTTCGTCGAAACTGACCAGGCACCCTGCCTGCAACGTACGGCCATATCCGGCCAAGCCTTACGGCCGTACCTGCCTCATCTTACGGCCGTATGCCGCAACCCTTACAGCCATAAGTCCTTCGAGTCTGACAAATCCTGAAAATTACGAACACCCCTTACGGTCGTAACCTACCCATCTTACGGCCGTAATTCGCCTTCGGCCAAAAACGCCTGGGCACCCTGATCGACACGTACGACCGTAACCGGCCAAGCCTTACGGCCGTACCTGCTCAACTTACGGCCGTATGCCGCAACCCTTACGGTCGTAGGTCCCGTTCGTCCAAACTGACCTGAAAACAACGAACACATGTTACGCCCGTATCCGCCTATCCTTACGGCTGTAACTCGCTCCTGGGAGTGACCAAAAATCCGACAACTCCGATTTCTCGCTATGGTCGATGAATGATCCGACATACCATACGTATGTGAAAGTAAACAAGTCCAACACATGCCAAAAATGATACTTCTAACACAAGACTACCAATCACGATGATAATGATAATACTCTCGTCTCGACACTCAAACGGAGATGAATTGACGATCGACAACTGATACACGGCTACAATATGCCAACGATGAACACAAATGAATGAATCGTGAATGATGAGTGATTATTAATGAGTGAAAATTACTGAGTGACAATTACAGACTGATAATTACTGAATGATAATGAATGAATTACAACCGGGTATTACAGGCAAGGTTTATTTTCGGTAGAGGTTGCCTCTTGAATTGGACCGACCCGATCCAATTGAAAGGACTGTATTTGTGTGTTCCTGGACTATCTTTAGAATCTTCGTGAGATGATTGTTTGCTATTTGGGCCCACTCGCAGTATCTTATGGCATCTGCTTTAATCTTGGGGTTGGGCCGACCCTCTTAGGCCTCAATAATATTTGGGCTTCTTTTATTGGACTGAGATCTATTTTTTGCCAATACAGTTTGTCCCTCACTCTCCAAGTTGAGTGTTTCAAGTTGAAGAGTTAACAATTATGATATTGTTACTCCAAAAATAGAGTTATTATGAATTTGTCTTGACCCGTTTATCTGAAAATTAGAAACGAAAAATATTTTTTGTTTCTTCCGACTATTTTCTCCATATAATAATTGGAGATGTGAATAACTTCCATGGAATTTGTGACTTCTTGACTTTTGTAATATAGAAAAAATGTGCAAATAAAAATTTATTTGGACCACATTTCTTCCACTTGGTCATTATTGGACCATCTCGTTGTTTGTCCCTCACTCTTCAAGTCGAGTGTTTCGATTTGGAGAATAGATTTGCGTTGCAAAAATTTTAAGTTCATATGTCACTCATCGTTCGTGCCTACCCCTGATCCAAGCATAGGGTGCGATGGTCATCACATGAAGTTTATTTTTTTTTTATTTGTAGACGGCTTGTTAGTTTATCACAAACTATTAGCCGATGTAAATGATTGGGATAAAAGAATTTCTCGCAAAATTTATCATTCACTCAATTTATTATTTATTTGAATTACCTCAGACGAGTCTTTATTGGATGTCTTGTACGGAACATAAAGTAACCTGATTATTTTGTCTAAATTTTGCAGCCCGCAAAAATAAATCAAATGGCCCATTAAATTTGCAGCCTGCAAGGATGAATTAACGGCCCATTATTGATTCATAATTTGAGAATGACCTAATTAACCCAATTGGGAGTCGAGTGAGAGCAGCAGCCCTTTTTCCCTTTATCTTCTCTTCTTCTTCTTCTTCTTCTTTCTTTTTTCCTTTTTTTTTTCTTCTTTTTTTTTTGGGTGTGACGGTACAGCTTGATTTTCACGAACGGCGGCCAACGCGGCGGAGGGAGACAGGTGCGGCTGACTTCTAATTTCCGTCCGGGTTATCGGCGACGGGCGCAGCTTGTGGCGGAGGGAGATTGGCGGAGCTTTGGATGAATCCAGGTGGCGAGCGCAGGCGGTGGATGGGGCGTGGCATCGGATTTGGCTGTAAAACAGAGCGGCGTGGCTCTGGTGAGTATGGCCCGATTGGGCTTCTTCTTCCCGTCCTTTTTTTCTTTTTTCTTTCTCTTTTTTTATATATATTTAATATATATATATATATGTGTATATATATAAATGAGAGCTGTCATACAGTGCTCCTTTGGAATGGTAGCTGTGCACGTTAGACGCATGCTTCTCTCCCTTTTTTTTCTTTCTTTATTTCTTGATCGATAACAGTACGTGCTTTCGGATTTTCAGGCCTTTAAAGACCTAAAGCTGTGTGAAGGAAATTTACCAGAGCTGCGGAATTTTTACGTGTCTTGAAAATTGCCTTCAAAAGCCGTTCCTATCTGTAACACCCAGCTTGTGATTTTTACATTTCTAAAATTTTTTGTGTCTTCGAGTATAGAAAATAATTAGCCGATTTGGGGTTCAACTAAGTTATTTGAGTTTCTGAGGTGGTTATTGGATTTGTCCATAAGGTTATATTACATTCTTATTTGATGATATATTTGTAGCCGCTAATTTGTTTGTTTGGGCTTTTGGGCATTACTTTAATCTTGAATGTAACTGTTGTCGATAGAAAATATCGAGTCCTTTCAACTTGATCTTTGAGTTTGACTCAATCGAAAAAGTTGGTGAAAATGTGAGATTTTGGGTCGACACTTAGAAGGCTTAGATGGTCTATATATGTGTTTGTTTATTGTTCTTGTTTTCTCGAATTTTGATTCTTTTGTTAGAGGAAGTTTAATATATGTGTTGGAGATAGTGGATGAGAAGATAATTGTCGATGACGTTTTCTACTTGTTCACTTAGTCGATAAATCTAGTTAGCCATGCGTGGAATAATGTTGCTCCATTTTTGATTTGAACTTAAGTTGCCGATTATTTTGCAAGCAGTCTTCTGTTGCGACTTTTCATGCATTGTATTGGATACCTTGGAACGTAATCTTTGGTTTTATTTTTTGTGATGATGTTGGTATTTTCTTCCTTATTCTTTAGAAATGGAGTGTAACTCAGGCAAGATTAGAGGTGATTTGAGTATGTCGGATGGGTGAGGTTGACGTTGATCAAGATGATTTATCTTTGTCTGACGTGAGTATAGTTAACTGTCCTGGTCGAGAGGTGATGCGTAAGGGGAAGAAATATGTATTTATATGTGAGCCTGCGGAGCCTATAGGTTGTCCGACGGGGGTGCTTTCCTCGAGTCCTCCCTCTAGTCTCTGTGAGGGGGCCCTGTCGGCGATTAAGGCTCTATATAGTTTTTCGAAGTCTGTGATGTTACCATATAAGCGTGAAAGGGCGGATTGGAGGGTTGTGTAATATCCGGATTTTCAGTATAAATTTTTCGCGTTATTTTATCTGAGATATACTGGATAGCTTGGTGACTATACATTATTGATAAAATAAATTAAGAACTGAGACAGTTGTATTTGTACAATTGTTGTACTTGGTCGACAATTGCGTTTGAGGATATCGGGTATCAGGTTATCATACTTTTGATATTGGGTATATCATATTAGAAGGGATTGAATATATGTATTCAGTATGCGTGTATACGTATCCAGTATGTCGTTGGACAGGGACAGTTGGATTTTGGCCAAATATAGAAGGCCATTACGTACGCTAAGGGTAAGGACTTACGTACGCTAAATTCTATGTTTTACGTACGTTATGCGTAAGGCATTACGTACGTAACAGAGGGAATCGGACAGGACCGAGCTGTGGTCGGCAAGTGGGGCCCTGTGTCGGTAGCTTTCGGCGGAGAACGTGCATGGGCGAGTCAACCCTTGGTTAACGTATGTTATGAGTGGTAAGTTACGTACGTTAACGAGTATGTTACTGTAGCGAGTCAACGTACGTATTACGTACGTTATGGAGAATGTGTTACGTACGTAAGGATGTGAACGAAATGAGTCAGGAGCCTCTGGACTATTGTTACGTACGCTACCAAAGTCAGATAGCGTACGTAAATGTTGGTTACGTACGTTAACTTTGGCATGTTACGTACGTAATGGGCTGGAAGTTTATAAAAGTAGACGCCCGTCATTTCATTTTTCTTCGGAGTTTCATTTGGTTTTTCGCCCTTCAACACCCAGAGATGGATTCTTGGTCCTTCTAAGTGGATTATGAGCTTAAGGACTTGGATTTGGAGCTTGAGAAGAAGAGATATTGATGATTCTTGAGGTGGTGTATTTCACCTTCTAAGAGGTATGTTGGATAATCTTCTCTTTCAATTCGGATTTTTGATGTTATTGTTGATGATTAATTTGTATGATGCTAGTTTATGGAGTTGTTGTGTTGATTCTTGGTATTTACGGGAATTTTGTTAAATGATGTTGATG
Source organism: Orobanche coerulescens (assembly GCA_033398695.1). NCBI lineage: Eukaryota > Viridiplantae > Streptophyta > Magnoliopsida > Lamiales > Orobanchaceae > Orobanche > Orobanche coerulescens. The sequence continues at coordinate 70,588,588 of CM065816.1, read as the reverse complement.
ATATGACGATCTATGTCTTGATTATGTTGTTTATGATTGAGGAATCATAATGTTCTTCATGTTCTTGGTAGTATTGCTGCGATTCTTGGTGTTAGAAGAATCGTATATTGGAAGAAATGATAATATACCCCTTGATTTGTGAATAAGGATTGTTTAGATGTTAGAACACATCGGATTATGGATTATGAATGTGATTTCGGAATAATTTGTGTTCTTAAAGAACTCTTGGATTATATGGTTTGATGAATATGTTTAGGAGGTGTTGATATTTTGAATATGAATATGGAATATTCATATCTCAAATTAAGTTATGTGTTTTGGTGCAATATTCGTATAGGAATACGAATATGGTTCCGGGTTTGATAAGATTATGATTCACCTTTGAGTTTGGGAATTCATACGTATTGAACAAGTGTTCAAATCGAATGATTGAGTTATTGGAAACCCTTGGAATATGATTATCTATAATGTTGAATTAATTGGATTGACCGGATTGATGATGATAATCGGTAATTGGTTTTTATTACGAATGTACAAGGAGGAAACTTGTAATCGTATTTAAGATTGAATTTGGAATCGGTAATGCTTAGACACTTGGTTAAATTGATTATTGATATGATTATCGGATTATGAATCGTGTTGTGGTCTTGAGTTCATGATTGATTGTTTGGGTTGTTGGATTTGTGTTTAATCGGGATATTGTGGAACCGTTGGGTTTATTGATCGGTTATATTGATTATCGAGTTGCGTCTTGTATTGTTGGTTATGAGTTCGTGATCGCTTGAGTTATAATGATCGGTTGTTGATTATTATCGAATGTGTGTTAATCGATTATTGCAATATGTGGTGATATTGATCGTTGATTATAACCGTTGTGTTGCGGTTGAGGTTGAAGAGCTCGTAGAATGCTTTGGTCGGGGCTGAGGAGCTCGTGGGCAAAGGCAATGGATTTTGGTAACGACTTCGTGGTATCAGTATCGAGGCAAGTTTATGCTTGTTCAGCTTATAATATTTAATGAATGATTTCGCTTTCATTTCATTTATAATTCATATAGCAATGCTATTATAGATGTAAACTGTCGGGATGATGATTTGTTTATCGTGCTGTGGTTTGGGATAAATCATAATGTATATGATTTAATTGTGTTTGATTGAAGACAGATATGTGAGATATCTTTGATCTATGATATGGAATGTCGGATATCGAGGGTAGTTATCGTGATGACATGAGTATCGGGATAAAGATTTATTGGTATTAAATGGATGGTACCTTATTTAAGATTATTCGTATAACTGTGCATTCGTTCAGGGATGTTTTTCGTGGAAAGGACATTGTCTTCGGCTTTGAGGTAATGTAAGACTTGTTCAGTTATGGGGATAATTATTTCTGCTGAGTTGTTGTATATGTTGTAAGTTGAGGTTTCGTTTAATGAGATTTGTATTGGTTGTTCGTTGCGGGATGTTGGTCCCAGGATTGTTGTTTGGTATTAAGGGTTGTGTTAATCATTATTCGAGGATTGTGATTCCAGGATGGTTGTTTTGGATATTTTCGGTCGTGTCGATCTTTCATTATCCGTGTCTTATTGTTCACTTCGGTGAGTCTTTTAATCCTTATTGGATATGTGATTCTTTGAGTTTCGTTGTCATGTTGCATCGTGACATATCTGGAGTTATATCTGCATATCGATCGGTTATGTGTAGGATTTTCAGGGCGGGCACATATAGACGTGTGATGGGGTCATGTCCTCACATTGGGCTGTGCACACGAGAAGATTACTTCGTGAGACTGATTATGTACAAGACTACATGGGTATTTGATCGATACCTGGGGTGACTTGTGCACGTACACATTTTCGGATCGGGCATACTGTGACGTCCATCTTTGAGCCATATTGTTTTGGTCGTTCATAGTCCATGTATGATTGGATATGTTCGACGGTTTGCGACTAGTTGTTCATATGCCCGAGGGGTGTGTTCGACAGTCAAGGTTATTTTCTTGAGATCCATTATTGTTGATTGTTTGGAGTTTACCTTGTTGATGGTATTCTCGGTCGTTAATTGGTCCTTGTTGATCGTGTTTGGAGTTTACCTTGTTGATGGTATTCTCGGTCATTGTTGATCCTTTGTTAGTCGTGTTGGGGTTTATCATGTTGACGATATTCTTGGTCGTTGGTGATTCTTCGTTGGTCTTGGTTGGGGTTTATCCTGTTGATGATATTCTCAGTTGACTTGTTGGTTGATCTGGTTATTGATCGTATGAGTATTCGGACTGTACGTCAATGTTTCGGGACTTGTTATCATTGTTTTGTAGTAGTTGATCCACAAATAAGTTGTGTGTTATTGGTTTTTATCCAGATTGAGATATGATGGTGTAATCCGACGGACATGATTTGGCACATATGGTTCATTCCACACTTATGAGATATGATGATGTTTTGAGGATTCTTAGTATTGTTTGAATACAGTACAGATGGTTGTAATTGAGTTTATTTCATCATTTGAGAATGCGAAATGTGGATTATGGTAAGGATTGATTTATTATGGATTATTATGAGTTGGTAAGGTTATGACGGTAAGATTTCATTGGTAGTATTCTTACTATAATATCCGCGTTTTCTATTTTTAGTAATTTCTATTTTTGGTGTATATTCGTTTCGGACAACTCGCTTGGCACTGTTTTGGAATTCTGAATCTATTTTGTTCTTGGAGTTTCTCCGCTTAGACGGGTCTCGATGATGTTTTTACATAATTTCATCTTGTGTTATATTTTGCCTCATGTGTATTCGATTCTCGTTAAACTCGTTCGATTTCGTCATTTTCTTACTTCCATGAGTTCGTATGATTGAGTAGAGCATGTTGTGAGTTTCGGATTGTTAATCCGACGTTGTATCGTGATTTTCGGATGTTCGGGCCGTTTTTGTAATTTCCTAGAAGTTTAAGGAATTTGTTCCTTGTTCGACTTTGGTTGTGTACCTCAGATCGTTTTGGGGTTCCGTACTTCCATTTCGTGTTATTGTTGCCCAAATATCGATTCCTATTGCTTTTATTCTCTTTCTGGATCATTTTTCGTCAATTTGGGACCCAAGGGGGGGTGTGGGCCGCGGCACAAGGATTGTGCGCCGCGGCACACTGCTGAGTCACTGCCGCGGCAGACCCGTGTGGCACTTACCGGCCAAAACCTAAGCGTGCCGCGGTACAGTCCGGCAGGGTCGCGGCACATACCGAGTCTGGGCCGCGGCACACTTCGAATGGGCTGCGGCACAACGAGCGGTCTGCCGATCACTGGGCGCAATTTTTGGCCCTGTGCCGCGGCACAGTTAAGCTGAGCCGCGGCACACGACGCGGTCAGCGCTATATCTGCGTTTTTATTCAGCGAGAGTCACTCATTTCCATTCCTTTCTTCAACCGTACGAGAGAGTGGCTTGAGAGGGAGATTTCCTCCATCTATCACTTGATTGTGTAAATTTCTTCATCTCTTTTCGATCGTGTGGCTCGGATTGCGGATCTAACACGTGGTTTTCGGATTAGAGTGCTTGAATCTTCAAGAGGTAAGAACTCCTTTGACCCTAGTATGATTTTGGGGAGGGTTTGGTGGTGATCTTGTGTTTTAATCCGAATTAACCGATGTTGTTATTAGATTTTGATAGTATACACGTGACCTTTGGTTTTCTTGTTATTGGTTGGGATGAAATCCCGTTATTACACCGTTGACCGATTTCATTTCCTTATGCACTCTTGGTGTCCGATGAATTGCCCCAACGGGTAGAATTAGGATTAATTCTTACCTTTCCGCATTATTGAGACTTGTTGTATACCGTTATTGTGTTAGGAGCGGATTTGGGAGGATTGTTCGGACCAAAACCTATTCCTTCGTTGTTTCCCTTGTTTCGTCGTGTTCAAGGCAAGTACATGTATTACATTTCGTTATGTATGTTGTGAATTTCGAAATGAATGATGAATTGTGATTTTTGGGTGCGTGAGTTGTGTTCCTTCCACCCGGAGTGTCCGACGGGATGTCTGGGGGTCGATACTAAGGGGTACGGCCGTGGAAGTGGACTTGGGTGCGTGTGTGATTGAACTTCCACCCGGAGTGTCCGACGGGATGTCTGGGGGTCGATACTAAGGGGTACGGCCGCGGAAGTGGTATCCCACCCGGAGCGTTCGACGGGATGTCTGGGGGTCGATACTAAGGGGTACGACCACGGGATACTAGTTGTGATTTTGTGATATTGTGATGATTGGAACTGATTTGATTGCCAAGGTAGTATTCCGGAATATTTATGGCAAATGATTTCTGATTGAGATGATTGTGTAAAACCGTTTTTGTATATAATGTTGTGTAATTGTGTACTTGCACTAGCTATTCGAATGCTAACCCCTTAAATGGGGGAAATGCTTCTTATGCATTTCAGGTACCGGGAGAGCTGAGGAGCAGGCACGGGACACGCACGCAAAGGATGGGCTGGCTTGATGATGTGGCTCGAGTCTGTATTTTTATGTTTTATCATTACATTTGTCGAGTACTGGAGTTAGACTGTGACTTTGAAACTTGGTTTAAGTCCCCTGCGTGGGCAATGGATTGGTATTTAACTTCTACTCATGTACGCCGTTAAAATGTTTTGGCCGAGGCCACGACCTTATTTACTTTTGAGTGCATCATTTGTGATTACATTGTGGTTTATATGTCATGTGTTAGCCTGGTAGACCTCACGAGGGTTCTACGGCGTGTAATGTCCCAGTTGTGAATTGGGGTGTTACATTTATGGTATCGGAGCTTAGGTTTTGAATACCTAGGCTGTCGGTAAACTTGTGGGTCTGTCAGTTGTGTCATTAGAGTCAGTCATTGAGCCTAATATCATCATGCTACCGTCTTTCCGTGCGACCCGTGGCTGTAAGTCTCCTCGAACTCTTATATTTCTGTATTCGTTTTCCTACGTTGTTTGAGATTGTGAATTGTGATAGCAACTTTGTCAATTGTGAATCTTTCTGATCTTGTTCTTTTCATTCTTCCTCTAGTATGTTGAGAGGTCGTCGTGGTAGACCAGCTAGGGGACGCGGCCGAGGCCGTGGTCGGGGTGCTGATAATGAAGAGGGCTCACTTTCTCGATCCTCTGCGGACTCGGCCTCTCACTCGGGCCGTCGGTAATAATGCCGACGCAGGACTCTTGCCGTACTTCAAGCTAGTAGCCCACCTTGCTCGGATAGCTCGTATGACGCCAGAATCCGCCCCCGACACCTGAAGAGGAAGCTAGTAAGTGGCTTCAGACGGTGACTAAGATGCACCCTCCTCGTTTCTCCGGATCTTCTGACTGCCTCGGTTGGGAGAATTGGCTCTTTCAGTTGTCCAGGACCTTTGATGCCGTAGCTTGTCCTGAAGACAGGAGGGTACATATTGCCCAGTACCTCCTGGATAAGGAAGCTGCGGAATGGTGGGAGGCCGTTGTGCCCAGAGACCGTCGAGCTACTTGGGAGGAATTCAAGGCTGCTATGGAAACAGAGTATTGTCCGCCGCCAGTCAAGGAGCGCAGAATTGTGGAATTCTTCACCGCTACACCTCAGGATGTGCCTATTTCTCAGGCCATCATTTCTTACAATCAGCAGTTCGGTTTCGTAAGAGACCAAGTAAGAACGGAGGCTGATAAAATCCGTTACTTCAATATGCGAATGAAGCCGCATATTAGGTAGAGTATGGCGCCGCTCATGTGTGCCACTTTGAAGGAATACTAGGATCACTCTCTAGCGATCGAGATGGCCGTTTCGGAATTAGAGTCGGTTTCAGAAGCTAAGAAGCAGAAGACTACCGGTGGATTCTCGACCGGGAAGGGTGGTCAGTTTTCGAGGTCTCGTTCTGCTCCCATACCGGGGAAGAGGCCGTTCCATCAGGCCGGTGGATCTCAGGGTAATCGTTCAGTTCAGTCCGTTGCTTCTGGCGGCAGGGTTTGTTTTAACTGCAACCAATATGAGCATTTGATGAAGGATTGCCCTTCTCCTCCCGTTAATTGCTTTAATTGTGGACAGACCGGGCATCGGGCAGCTCATTGTGAGAGAGCCACCAGGGCCGCTAGAGTTCCGACTACCACTACCGATCAGAGGGATCACAATACTCCAGTTACTCATGTTCCGCAGGGTTCGGGTCGTGGTAGGGGTCGGGGACAGCCGGATCGCCGCGCAGCCTCGAGTTCGGGTTCAGTTTACCCCCGATTGTACCAGATGAGGCGCACAGAGGAGGCGGACATTCCGGTGGCGTCAGGTACCACTCAGATCCTTACTCATCCAGTTTCCGTGCTTTTTGATTCGGGTGCTACCCATTCCTTTATTGCATCGGATTGTGTGAATCGTATTGGCTTTAACTGCTTGTTTGAGTGTGAACCGTTTGTGGTGGGTACGCCTAGCGGGGATCGTATGGTTGGGGACCGGGAAGTTAGGGATTGCCCCGTGAGGATCGGGAGTGGAGATTGGCCCTCGAATCTCATTGTTATAGACCTTAAGGGTGAGGATTTAATCCTCGGGGACGATTGGTTAGAGCATCACGGTGCTATCATGAACTATCGAACTCGTACCATCTCGATAGTAGCCGAGGACGGCACCGAGCATACCCTCATCGGTCGAAAGCCGGGGAGATCGGGGAGTGTGATTAGCGCCTTAAAGGCGATGAAACTTCTGAACCAGGGTTGTGTCGGCTATTGGTGTTACGCTCTGCAGGCGGAGGATGGTGGAGTTGACATGTCGTCAATTCCAGTTGTTGGTGAGTATCCCGATGTTTTCCCAAACGACTTGTCGGGGTTACCACCGCAACGAGAGGTGGAGTTTCCTATCGATCTTGAGCCGAATGCAGCCCCTATTTCTCGAGCACTGTACCGTATGGCGCCGTCGGAGATGTTAGAGTTGAAGAATCAGTTGGGAGAATTGTTAGATAAAGGGTATATTCGACCGAGCACATCGCCTTGGGGTGCGCCCGTACTTTTTGTTAAGAAGAAGGATGGGTCGCTTCGTTTATGCATCGATTATCGAGAATTAAACAAGTTGACCATCAAAAATAAATACCCTTTGCCCCGGACCGACGACTTGTTTGATCAGCTTCAGGGGGCGACAATCTTTTCGAAGATTAATTTGCGATCGGGATACTACCAGTTGAGGATTCGGGACATCGATATACCGAAAGCTGCCTTTCGGACGAGATATGGCCATTACGAGTTTGTGGTTATGCCTTTCGGGCTAACCAATGCCCCAGCAGTGTTCATGCAGTTAATGAACAAAGTTTTTATTGAGTATCTAGATAAATTCGTAGTCGTCTTTATCGATGACATTCTGATCTACTCACGGAGTCGGGAGGAGCACGCCTTACATCTACGGATTGTATTAGACATTTTGAGAGCTGAGCAGTTGTATGCGAAGTTCTCTAAGTGTGAGTTTTGGCTCAAGGAGGTGATGTTCCTCGGGCATGTGATTTGTGAGAAGGAGTTCGGGTGGATCCACAGAAAATAGAGCGGTGATGGCTTGGGAACCGCCCAAAACGTGAAGGAAGTGAGGAGTTTTAGGTCTTGCCGGTTATTAACGTAGATTTATTGAGTGATTTTCTAAGATCGCTAGACCACTCACTCGGTTGCTCAGAAGACTCGAAATTGAGTGGACCATGAGCCAAGCGAGTAGTTTTGACGAATTGAAGAGACGACTAACTACCGCACCCGTGTTAGCGTTGCCTCAGGGGAATGAGGATTTCGTGGTATATAGCGATGCTTCGGGCCTCGGGCTCGGATGTGTTTTGATGCAGAGAGACAGGGTAATTGCTTATGCGTCCCGCCAGTTAAAACCGTATGAGGCGAATTACCCCACGCACGATTTAGAGTTAGCCGCGGTCATTTTCGCCTTAAAGATATGGAGACATTATATCTATGGATGGTCGTGTAAGATTTTTACGGACCACAAGAGTCTGAAGTATATCTTCAGTCAGAAAGAGTTGAATATGAGACAGCGCAGGTGGTTGGAGCTAATTAAAGATTACGACCTCGAGATACTTTACCATCCGGGTAAGGCTAACGTAGTGGCTAATGCGTTGAGCCGGAAGCCGATGGCATTACAGATGTTAGAGGTACTTACACCACAGAGTAGGATCCAGCAAGATTTTATTTGCCAGAATATCGAGGTTTGGGTTCAGAGAGTCCAGGGCCAGTTATGTGCGTTGGAGATCACTTCGTCCTTGACTGATGATATCAAGGCGAAACAGTATAATGATCCATTTTTAGTCCAGCTGAGGGAGGATGTGAGGAAGGGGAAAGCCCCTGGATTTATGGTTCACGATGATGGAGTTTTGAGGTTTCGCGGCAGACTTTGTGTACCGAGTGTTTTTGAGCTGAGACAGAAGATCTTGAGTGAAGCTCATGCTACACCTTACTCCATACATCCTGGTACGAGTAAAATGTACAAGGATGTGAGGAGCAACTACTGGTGGATTAATTTGAAGACAGACGTTAGCGAGTTTGTGTCGAGGTGTCTGACCTGTCAGCAGGTTAAGATCGAGCATCAGCGACCCGCGGGGCTGTTACGACCAATTCCTATCCCGGAGTGGAAATGGGAGGATATTTCTATGGATTTCATTACCGGTATGCCTAAGACTCGGACTGGAATGAACATGATTTGGGTCGTTGTCGATCGACTAACCAAATCAGCTCATTTTCTAAGTATTAAGGACACTTGGGGTCCATAGAGGCTTGCACGAGTGTTTATTGCAGAGATCGTGAGATTACATGGGACCCCTAAGAGTATTGTTTCGGATCGTGATGGCCGGTTCATATCACATTTTTGGCAGGCCGTTCATAGAGCTTTGGGAACCGAGTTGAGACTTAGTACATCCTACCACCCTCAGACAGACGGATAGTCTGAGCGGACGATACAGACGCTAGAGGATATGTTACGAGCCTGTGCTTTAGATTGGAAGGATGATTGGGAGTCGCACTTGCCGTTAATCGAGTTCACGTACAACAATAGTTGGCACGCCTCGATTAAAATGGCACCATTTGAGGCATTATATGGGAGAAGGTGTAGATCGCCGTTGTGTTGGAACGATGCATCCGAGCTGATTGGTACCGAGCCCGACATGATAGTTGAGACGAGAGAGAAGATTGCCCTGATTCGTGGTAGATTGTTGACGGCCCAGAGTCGGCAGAAGTCTTATGCTGATACACGTCGCCGGCCGTTGGAGTTTGAGGTAGGAGACCATGTGTTGCTTAAGGTGTCTCCGACACGGGGAGTTTACCGCTTCGGTCGAAAGGGTAAACTTAGTCCGAGATTTATTGGACCGTTCGAGATTCTAGAGAGAGTTGGAGAGCTTGCATATCGGTTAGGTTTGCCACCGTCCATGAGCCACGTGCATAACGTATTTCATGTTTCCCAGCTTAGGAGGTACGTATCAGACCCTAGCCATATTATTGATTTTGGAGAGATCGAGTTGGGGCCCGACATTACCTTCGAGGAGAGGCCGATTCAGATCTTAGAGCGTCGAGTGAAGCAACTCAGGTACAAAACCATTCCTTTGGTTAAAGTGCAGTGGTCGAGGCATGGATTCGATGAAGCCACGTGGGAAACGGAGGAGAGTATGAGGTCGAGATACCCTGAATTATTCGTGTTGTAAGTTTCGGGACGAAACTTATTTTTAGGGGGAGATAATGTAATATCCGCGTTTTCTATTTTTAGTAATTTCTATTTTGGTGTATATTCGTTTCGGACAACTCGCTTGGCACTGTTTTGGAATTCTGAATCTATTTTGTTCTTGGAGCTTCTCCGCTTAGACGGGTCTCGATGATGTTTTTACGTAATTTCATCTTGTGTTATATTTTGTCTCATGTGTATTCGATTCTCGTTAAACTCGTTCGATTTCGTCATTTTCTTACTTCCATGAGTTCGTATGATTGAGTAGAGCATGTTGTGAGTTTCGGATTGTTAATCCGACGTTGTATCGTGATTTTCGGATGTTCAGGCCGTTTTTGTAATTTCCTAGAAGTTTAAGGAATTTGTTCCTTGTTCGACTTTGGTTGTGTACCTCAGATCGGTTTGGGGTTCCGTACTTCCATTTCGTGTTATTGTTGCCCAAATATCGATTCCTATTGCTTTTATTCTCTTTCCGGATCATTTTTCGTCAATTTGGGACCCAAGGGGGGGTGTGGGCCGCGGCACAAGGATTGTGCGCCGTGGCACACACATTGCCAGATTCTTTGGCAGCGGTATGCCGTGTGCCGCGGCACAAGGATTGTGCGCCGCGGCACACTGCCGAGTCACTGCCGCGGCACACTTGTCCGGGCCGCGGCACACCCGTGTGGCACTTACTGGCCAAAACCTACTGTACCGCGTGCCGCGACATAGTCCGGCAGGGCCACGGCACATGCCGAGTCTGGGCCGCGGCACACTTCGAATGGGCCGCAGCACAACGAGCGGTCTGCTGATCACTGGGCGCAATTTTTGGCCCTGTGCCGCGGCACAGTTAAGCTGAGCCGCGGCACACGACGCGGTCAGCGCTATATCTGCGTTTTTATTCAGCGAGAGTCACTCATTTCCCTTCCTTTCTTCAACCGTACGAGAGAGAGTGGCTTGAGAGGGAGATTTCCTCCATCTATCACTTGATTGTGTAAATTTCTTCATCTCTTTTCGATCGTGTGGCTAGGATTGCGGATCTAACACGTGGTTTTCGGATTAGAGTGCTTGAATCTTCAAGAGGTAAGAACTCCTTTGACCCTAGTATGATTTTGGGGAGGGTTTGGTGGTGATCTTGTGTTTTAATCCGAATTAACCGATGTTGTTATTAGATTTTGATAGTATACACGTGACCCTTGGTTTTCTTGTTATTGGTTGGGATGAAATCCCGTTATTACACCGTTGACCAATTTCATTTCCTTATGCACTCTTGGTGTCCGATGAATTGCCCCAACGGGTAGAATTAGGATTAATTCTTACCTTTCCGCATTATTGAGACTTGTTGTATACCGTTATTGTGTTAGGAGCGGATTTGGGAGGATTGTTCGGACCAAAACCTATTCCTTCGTTGTTTCCCTTGTTTCGTCGTGTTCAAGGCAAGTACATGTATTACATTTCGTTATGTATGTTGTGACTTTCGAAATGAATGATGAATTGTGATTTTTGGGTGCGTGAGTTGTGTTCCTTCCACCCGGAGTGTCCGACGGGATGTCTGGGGGTCGATACTAAGGGGTACGGCCGTGGAAGTGGACTTGGGTGCGTGTGTGATTGAACTTCCACCCGGAGTGTCCGACGGGATGTCTGGGGGTCGATACTAAGGGGTACGGCCGCGGAAGTGGTATCCCACCCGGAGCGTTCGACGGGATGTCTGGGGGTGGATACTAAGGGGTACGGCCACGGGATACCAATTGTGATTTTGTGATATTGTGATGATTGGAACTGATTTGATTGACAAGGTAGTATTCCGGAATATTTATGGCAAATAATTTCTGATTGAGATGATTGTGTAAAACCGTTTTTGTATATAATGTTGTGTAATTGTGTACTTGTAGTAGCTATTCGAATGCTAACCCCTTAAATGGGGAAAATGCGTCTTATGCATTTCAGGTACCGGGAGAGCTGAGGAGCAGGCACGGGACACGCACACAAAGGATGGGCTGGCTTGATGATGTGGCTCGAGTCTGTATTTTTATGTTTTATCATTGCATTTGTCGAGTACTGGAGTTAGACTGTTACTTTGAAACTTGGTTTAAGTCCCCTGCGTGGGCAATGGATTGGTATTTAACTTCTACTCATGTACGCCGTTAAAATTTTTTGGCCGAGGCCATGGCCTTATTTACTTTTGAGTGCATCATTTGTGATTACATTGGGGTTTATATGTCATGTGTTAGCCTGGTAGACCTTACGAGGGTTCTACGGCGTGTAATGTCCCAGTTGTGAATTGGGGTGTTACACTTACAGTATTATTACATTGGTATGTAATTATTTATGATGATGTGATCGATATCATTATTAAGTATTGTGGCTGACCCCGTCGTGGGCTTTATTTTAGGTACTCGGAGATCGAGCTAGTAGCGGTCGTGAAGAGATGAGTTTTCCGGGTGATACTGGCAGTGGCATTTATTTGAGTTTTGAGTACTCCTTTCTGGTTGTTTTATTCCGCTGCAAATGTGTATTTTGAACTGTATTTTATCCGCTGCGTGTGTCTATTTTAAAATGGCTTTCTGGTATTCTTGACCAACTCATGTATACTTTTAAAATGGCCTTTTGGCATTTTTCGAACTTGGGTTATTTCGTTAAACCAATTCCTTAAACTATTTAGTCAGTACGTTTAAGTGGTGGCTTAGCATACATTTTGAAACTGTCGAGATTTGGCTTTTCGCCTTGTATTTTCAAATAGTATTTGAGAACTATATTTTGGAAAATATTTGAGTATTTAAAATATTACCGTCATTGGCCTTTTGGCGTTTTTAAACATTTTTGAAATGGTTTTTAGCCTGGTGGGTTCCGGTGCGGGGCCCACGGCGCTGTAATATCCCGGATGATTTTGGGGGTGTTACAGAAGATGGTATCAGAGCTTGGGTTTTGTAAAACCTGGGCCTGTGTGTTATGTGGCTATACCAGTACGGTAGTGGCGTGATTTTTGAAAATAATTTTCCTGACTTTGAGTCAAAACGATTTTTGGAGGTTCCAAAATTTTTGAGATCTTTTTAAATTGCTAATTGTGATATTGGTGTGTGTTGGTATTGTGTTGACGATTCGTATGTAAGTCGTGTGCTAGTATCAAGGGAGATCATCGGCTTCACGCACCTGTAAGTATATCGTTTTGGTTATTCGCTTGTGGCGACGATTGATTGCTTTTGTGATGAGTTTGGAAATTTTTGGATGATCTGTTGTTTGTGACAAGGTTGCAAGTTTCAAGGACGAAACTTATTTTAAGGGAGGTAGTATGTAATATCCGGATTTTCAGTATAAATATTTTGCGTTATTTTATCTGAGATATACTGGATAGCTTGGTGACTATACAGTATGGATAAAATAAATTAAGAACTGAGACAGTTGTATTTGTACAATTGTCGTACTTGGTCGACAATTGCGTTTGAGGATATCGTGTATCAGGTTATCGTACTTTTGATATTGGGTAGTATATCATATGAGAATAATATGGGATTGAATATATGTATTCAGTATGCGTGTATACATATCCAGTATGTCGTTGGACAGGGACAGTTGGATTTTGGCCAAATATAGAAGGCCATTACGTACGCTAAGGGTAAGGACTTACGTACGCTAAATTCTATGTTTTACGTACGTTATGCGTAAGGCATTACGTACGTAACAGAGGGAATCAGACAGGACCGAGCTGTGGTCGGCAAGTGGGGCCCTGTGTCGGTAGCTTTCGGCGGAGAACGTGCATGGGCGAGTCAACCCTTGGTTAACGTACGTTATGAGTGGTAAGTTACGTGCGTTAACGAGTATGTTACTGTAGCAAGTCAACGTACGTATTACGTACGTTATGGAGAATGTGTTACGTACGTAAGGATGTGAACGAAATGAGTCAGGAGCCTCTGGACTGTCGTTACGTACGCTACCAAAGTCAGATGGCGTACGTAAATGTTGGTTACGTACATTAACTTTGGCATGTTACGTACGAAACAGGCTGGAAGTTTATAAAAGTAGACGCCCGTCATTTCATTTTTCGCCCTTCAACACCCAGAGATGGATTCTTGGTCCTTCTAAGTGGATTATGAGCTTAAGGACTTGGATTTAGAGCTTGAGAAGAAGAGATATTGATGATTCTTGAGGTGGTGTATTTCATCTTCTAAGAGGTATGTTGGATAATCCTCTCTTTCAATTCCAATTTTTGATGTTATTGTTGATGATTAATTCGTATGATGCTAGTTTATGGAGTTGTTGTGATGATTCTTGATATTTACGGGAATTTTGTTAAAGGATGTTGATGATATGACGATCTATATCTTGATTATGTTGTTTATGATTGAGGAATCATAATGTTCTTCATGTTCTTGGTAGTATTGCTGCGATTCTTGGTGTTAGAAGAATCGTATATTGGAAGAAATGATAATATACCCCTTGATTTGTGAATAAGGATTGTTTAGATGTTAGAACACATCGGATTATGGATTATGAATGTGATTTCGGAATAATTTGTGTTCTTAAGGAACTCTTGGATTATATGGTTTGATAAATATGTTTAGGAGGTGTTGGTGTTTTGAATATGAATAAATATTCATATCTCAAACTAAGTTATGTGTTTTGGTGCAATATTCGTATAGGAATACGAATATGGTTCCGGGTTTGATAAGATTATGATTCACCTTTGAGTTTGGGAATTCATACGTATTGAACAAGTATTCAAATCGAATGATTGAGTTATTTGAAACCCTTGGAATATGATTATCTATAATGTTGAATTAATTGGATTGACCGGATTGATGATGATAATCGGTAATTGGTTTTTATTATGAATGTACAATGAGAAAACTTGTAATCGTATTTAAGATTGAATTTGGAATCGGTAATGCTTAGACACTTGGTTAAATTGATTATTGATATGATTATCGGATTATGAATCGTGTTGTGGTCTTGAGTTCATGATTGATTGTTTGGGTTGTTGGATTTGTGTTTAATCGGGATATTGTGGAACCGTTGGGTTTATTGATCGGTTATATTGATTATAGACTTGCGGCTTGTATTGTTGGTTATGAGTTCGTGATCATTTGAGTTATAATGGTCGGTTGTTGATTATTATCGAATGTGTGTTAATCGATTATTGCAATAGGTGGTGATATTGATCGTTGGTTATAAATTATTGCATACGGATTATCAAAATGCTTTATCCGAAATTAAATCCCTTTAATTTAAAAATAAATCATTGGAAATTGAAAATTCCAAAATTCTGGAAAAGGGAAAGTTTGTCGAGATCGATCATTCAAAGTGTGTTGAAAATAAAAATATTTTAAAGGATGATCTTGTTAAAATGTAAACCGAGCTCAAAAATTTGACGAAGAAATTTTCTCTCGGAAACGAGTAATTTGAAAATATGCTCTCGGTTCAAAAATATACTTTAAATAAATAGGGGTTGAGATTCACACCTCGTTCTAAAAATAAATCCTTAAATTTAAAGATACCCCGTTGCGAAAAATGTTTGAAAATCGGGCATCACATTTCTAACTGTAAAAGCCCACGCCGGACGATTAAAATTAAAAAGATTTGGGTTCCTAATGGAACAAATATTTCAAATATCGTCTATGTTTTAAATGAAAAACCAACTATCGGTTGGATCCCCAAAAATTGATTTTTTATCAAAATATTTTACTTAGGGGGTGTAATAAGTTTTTTAGGGAGATAATATTTCCAGGGGGAGTTTATACCCTATTCGTGCATATTTGTTATATTCATCATTTGGTATCATTATATTTATATTTTTTACACTTTTTGATGAAAACAAAAAGGGGAGAAAGGAGAATGGGATTAACCCTGAAAGGGGAGAAAAATCGAAATCGAAGAAAAGATGAAAAGTTGAAATTGAAAAGAAAAATGGAAGTTGAAAGGAGAAGGAGAAGAAAAGTCGAAAAGATGAAGTTGAAAAGAAAAATGAGGAGACGTCGAAAAGATGATGAAAATTTGAAAATTCGAAAAGAAAAAGAAAAGGAAAGAAGAAGTCGAAAAATAAATGGGAGAAGAAACTAACAAAATGGACAAAGTCGAAAACTTTGGTCTGTACACATATACATATATTTGTATTTTTGCAGGTAAATCCCATTGACAAAGTGTTGTTTTTGTAATCATCAAAAAGGGGGAAATTGTTGGAACATTTTGCTCCATACATGTATTAATAATGTTTTGATAATTAAGTTGTTACACAAAACAAAACAACAAAGAGACGAAGCAAAGCATCAAAGGAAACGAAATTGCAAAAAGCTGGAAAAATACAAGCTTAACGTACGTAATAAGATTCTCATAGCGTACGTAAGATGTGCAGATTAATGTACGTAATGGTAGTTGTTTAACGTACGTAATGGTAGTTGTTTAACGTACGTAAAATAGCTTACGTACGCAATATAGTGAAGATAGCGTACATAACGCAGTCTGAAGAGCTAACGGCTAGTTTGGTTGATGAAGGCTATAAATATCATATCCTTGGTATTATTCCATACAACAACTTCAAGCAAAACATTCATTGATCTGAGATTGATATACTTATATTGTTGTTGTAATATTGAGCTTATATTGTTAGTTTGAGTGTTTATACATTTAACATATACACGAGAGGTAAAAGAAAAGATACAATTGGATTCGGTGTTATTAGGATCAAGGATCCGGCATTATTACAATCGCAATCGCTATCTTAGTGAGGTTTATCTATGTAACGCCCCCGTGATTTACGGGAATATTACAGCGCCGTAGATTCTTTTTGGAGAATCTACCAGGCTTGGACTAACGTAATAACTCATTTAGTTTTACAAACCACAACTTTATTCTTTTATTAAACAACCCAACTTCAAGATGACATACAACACAATACCAAAGACATCTCGCCCCGTAGGACCACAACTGATACAACTGTTCATATCTGGTACAACAACATCACAATAATAAAACATGACAGTACCCGCGCGAGTACAAAACCAAATCACAACCAAGACTTTGACAAAATGACCACCAACTCAAAATAGTACACGATATCAATGTTGCCCACCGAGCTCGTGTCCACCCTGTGCTGGTTCTCCCATTGGTCCTGAACCTCAATATACAACAAGTATATCCACCCCCGAAAGGGGGTCAGCAATAAGCCGGTGCAAGTACAATGATTCTAGAATATGTACAACAGGTGAATAATCAACATAAATCACAGTGTCATCACAGATATTCCGAATACCACATCACAATCATCATCACAAAACAACCTCCCGAGCTATACTGGCCCCGCATCTCGCAAGATACGCACCCCAAGAGACCTCGTCAGGCTCTCTCTGGTTCTATAGCCCAACCGAGTGATCCGCAGGGAAACGCAACCTACCGGACCCCAGGGGACCCTCACTGGTTTTACTCGGCTCACACACACTCAATCAACAATTGGCACAAATCCCGTTATTACATATTCACACGAAGTACATTAAACACAATCAAAGTACTTGCCTCAATTTGAACGACATGAGAAACGACGAACGGATGAATGTACGATCCGAACTTCCTTCAATGATTCGATCCTAACACATCGAAATACCGAATCAAAACACAACATCACGGAAACGGAAGGATTCCCTTCAAATTCGACTCTTAGGGACAAACTATCAAACACTACTAAGGCGGAGTTGTTCATACTCCAATCAATAGGTGGGAACTCAAACAAAATCCGTAGAAAAACAAGGTATTGTGGTCTCACAATCATAATCCGACCCAATTCAAGGTTTAAAACGGACTAGAAGGATGAGATCTAAACAAAACCCTCAAAATTCCCAAAAACTAGGGATTGAACAATCTTACCTTGATTTGGAGGATACACTCGATGAAATCTTGTTAGATTGAGACTAGGAACTCAAAAAATGTTGTTGGATGGTGAAAACTGGTTGAAAACCACGCTTAACTACACTCCAAATCGCCCAGCCGCCGAAGAGAAGAGGAAGAGGTGAAAAATGACATTTCTAAAACCTGCCCCCCCATATATATACTGGGAGGTATTAGCGCACGCTACGGCTACAGGCTTAGCGTGCGCTAACGAGCTGAAGGCGGTGCACTGCTGAAGAAAAGGCAGTCCAGAACTTTCTGTCAGACTCCGGTAGCGTACGCTAAACCATCTTTTAGCATGCGCTATCGATTGCCACTAGCGCGCGCTAACTCCATACAGTAGCGTGCGCTACCTGTAAGTACCTGCAGTCCAGAAATATTTCTGCCCTCACTGACCTGACATCCTAGCGCACGCTATCCTACAAGTAACGTGCGCTAGTACATCGAAATAGCGTACGCTAGTCCTTCCATAGCGTACGCTAACGCCCCATTCCAGAGTCCAGAAAGTTCACTGTCCAGCGGGCCTAACGCGCGCTATTGCACAAGAGTAGCGTGCGCTACTCGAACCCGGTTAGCGTGCGCTAGACATACGGTCTTAGCGTGCACTAACTGCTATTCTCAAAAATTAAATTCGCAAAGTCCGGCCAAAACGAGCACAATCCGAGAATCACAAACCTCAATAATTATCAGCCATGAGCATAACAAGGTCAATCATCAATACATACGATACAAATAACCACAATACCACAAAATACATCTAAAAACAACACTCATAAAATACACGGGTATTACACCCTTACCCCCTAAAAAGAAATTTCGTCCCGAAACTTATGATACAAAAAGTTTGGGGTATCGGGCACGCATACTATCCTCGGTCTCCCATGTGGCCTCCTAAATTCCATGCTTAGACCATTGGACCTTTACTAACGGAATCACTTTCCATCGCAATTGTTTCACTCGTCGCTCTAGTATGGTTACCGATTGTTCTTCATACGTAACATCGTCATTAACCTCAATCTCTTGATAATCAATAACATGGCTGGGATCGGGAACATACTTACGCAGTTGTGAAACATGAAACACATTATGAACATGACTAAGCGTTGGAGGCAACGCTAGTCGATAAGCTACATCACCTACCTTGTCCAGGATCTCGAAGGGGCCAATATAACGAGGACTAAGCTTCCCCTTCTTGCCAAACTGAAGAACTCCACGAGTCGGCGATACTTTCAACAACACATGGTCTCCCGCCTGGAACTCTAACGGTCGACGACGAACGTCGGCATATGACTTTTGTCGACTCTGAGTGGTCAACAACCTTTGCCGAATAATTGCGACTTTAACCGTGTTTGAACCACCAAGTCCAGTTCTACTCCAAGTAACTCGTACGGCTCGTCCCAACAGATTGGCGATCTACACCGTCTTCCATATAATGCTTCAAACGGAGCCATCCCAATCAAACTATGCTAACTGTTATTGTACGCAAATTCAATCAATGGTAAATGAGTCTCTCAATCTTATCTCCAATCCAACGCACAAGCCCTCAACATGTCTTCCAGCGTTTGGATCGTCCTCTCCAACTGTCCGTCTGTCTGGGGATGATAAGCGGTGCTGAAATTCAGTTTGGTACCGAGTGCTCAATGTACTGCTTGCCAGAAATGCGACACAAAATGCCCATTGCGATCAGACACTATACTTTTTGTGGTACCATGGAGTCTCACAATCTCCGCAATAGATAACCGAGCCAACCTCTCCAGTCCCCAAGTATCACTGATGCCCAAAAAGTGTGCAGATTTGGTTAGCCGATCAATGATTACCCAAATCATATTCACTCCAGTTCGCATATTTGGCATTCCCACAATAAAATCCATCGATATATCTTCCCACTTCCATTCCGGAATTGGTAGCTGTTGCAATTTACCAGCAGTTCTATGATGCTACGCTTTAACCTGCTGACAATTCAAGCATTTCGACACGAACTCCATTACCTCTTTCTTCATGTTCGGCCACCAAAATTTTTTCTTCAAGTCCTTATACATTTTACTCATACCCGGATGAACCGAGTACAGAGTAGAATGTGCTTCATTCAAAATCACTTGTTTTAGGTCATCCCGATTAGGTACACAAGTTCTACCTAGAAATCGAAGAACTCCGTCTTCATCGATTAAGAATCCATGAGCTTTTCCTTTAACACTGTCTTCCCGAAGCTGCACAATTGAAAGATCATCTAACTGTTTGGACTTAATATCTTCCATCACGGAGGACGTAATCTCAAGGAAACGCAACTGTCCTTGGGTTCTGTGAGGCCAAACTTCAATTTCCAAATCAATCAAATCTCGTATGAGCTTCGGTTGAATGGTAAGTAGTTCTAACTTCTGCAACACGACCGACTTGCGGCTTAGCGAATCGGCAAAGACGTTCGCTTTACCTGGATGGTAAAGAATGTCAAGATCATAATCTTTAAGCAATTCCAACCATCGCCGCTGACGCATATTGAGCTCCTTCTGCGTGAATATATACTTCAAATTCTTCCCAAGTGACATCACGGTCCTTGGGCTTAACAGCTCGCCACCAGTCCGAAGCGTCATCAACTGTCAGATATTGAGCAATTGGGACTCTCTTGGCTTCAGGACAACCAATACCGTCAAAGATCTTCTCCATCTCAACTAACCAATGATCCCAATTGTTCGCATCACCGGAACCATCGAATCTGGGAGGGTTCATCTTCATAACTTCTTGAAGCCACCGATCCTCAACCGTCCTGCCAGTATTAATATTCTGCACCACTTGTGCCATTTGGTGCACTTGCGTTACGACTTGTTGAAGAACGTTAGGCACTTCGGCCTCCGAGCCTCCATCTGAACCTCCCGAAAGGATCGGCTCTGACCTAGTCGCAGAACGAGATGCCGATTCTGAAACGGACCTCTTGGACTCAAACACTACTACTCTGCCATGGCCTCGACCACGACCGCGTTGACGGATAGCTCTACCTCTCGTCATCACTAATGGACTTGCTTCGTTTGGAAAACCATTATTGAGTAGTGAAAAAGTCAAGAAAATCTTAAGATCACTACCTGTTGAATGGGACGGAACGATGACGGTGATTATGGAATCGAAAGATCTCAATAATCTTGATTTTAGTGCCCTCGTTGGTTCCCTAATAAATTACGAGATTATCCTTAAATCTCGAAATGCAAAGCCGAAACCGAAGGAACGATCGATAGCTTTGAAGGCTACGATGTCAAAGAGAGAAGAAATTCCGGTGGATGATAGCGGCGAAGAATCGGCATATTTTTCCAAGAATATTAATAAGTTTCAAACCTTATTAAACCGGAGAAAGAAAGACATCTCGGGAGAATCTAAGAAATTCGACAATAATTGTCGATTATGTGGTAAACCAGGCCACTTTGCAAAGAATTGCCGAGCGAGTTTGACGTGATGTGATGGTTATCATTGTTGGATATTATGGCTGACCCCATCGTGGGCTTTCATTTTAGGTTCTTGGATTATCAAGCTTGTTGCGGCCGTGAAGAGATGAGCTTCCCGGAGGATACTGGCTAGGACATGTATTTGTGTATTAATTTTCTAATCAGTTGTTGTATTCCGCTGCTAGAGTATTTTAATTATTTGTCTTTATCCGCTGCGTGAGTATTTTTAAATGGCCTTTTGGTATCTGGTAACTTAGGTCACTTTGACAATCGTTTTCTAAATTTGTTCTGTCGGTACGTGTAAGTGATAGCTTAACGTATGTTTTTAAACTGTTGTGTTTTGGCATTTCGGGCCTTGTGGTTTCAAATGAGATTTTTACGACGGTTTTCTTTAACGGGTTTTGTAAAGTTTTCAAATGTTTTTAAAGTATGTACCGTCGTTAGCCTCTTGGGCGTTTGTTAACGTTTGCGAAAATATCCTTCAGCCTTGTGGGTTCCATATCGGGGCCCACGATGCTGTAATATTGCCGATCGGCTCTGGAGGTGTTAAAGAATATGGTATCGGAGCTTAGGTTGAGAAAACCTAGGCATTTAGGTTGAGTTGGGTCGTGTTTTTATCATGTCATTCGAGTTTTCGGTTGACAAGTGTTTGAGCTCTGAGTTTTGTTGTTCACTCGGGCTTGTGCGTTATGTGATTTACCAGTGTAGTACTGGGGTTGTTGTAAACATTTTCAAATGGTGTTAACGTGTTTCTTCAGATAGAGATGTGTCGTGTTCTCAAGTTGAACTGAGTTTGCAAAATGTGTGTTTTGAAAATATCTGTGTCAAATATTTTCTAGAGTCGAGACATGTGCCAGTATCACGGGGAATCGTCGGCTTCACGATCTGTAAGTATTTGGATTTTCGAATTGCCTTGAGATTTATTGCCGTTCTAAGTTGATATGCTTTGAGATTCAGAAAGATGTTATGCGTTACAGTATGAGGTGGCAGAGTTGGGACAGGATTGATGATCTTGAGAAGTTATGATTTTGGAAATCAATATATCAGTTAATTCTTGGAATGGAATTGTGCATTTGGGAGAATGTCGTGGATTGTTGAGGAGAACATGTAGTCATGTTAGTTCATTTTGTGATATATGAACTGTTTTTGAGCATTTGAAAATGATACCTTTCAAAATGAATGTTTTACGAATGTTTTACCGGAAATGATTTTTGGGCCGAGACCCAATCGACTTTGAAATAGTTTTATAACTCAGGACTTGGGGTCCGAAAAAGAGTTTTCTACTTTTTAAACTTCTTGTAATGTGGAACGAGATACGGGCTGAGATCCTAATGTTTCAAAAGGCTTTTTCATGTTTTCTGAAACTCCCGAGAATTGTAAAACGCTTAACCAATCATTTATCTATTTTCCTACTGCCTTTCGGAGTTTTGGATCACTTGTTCAAAAGAAACTTCTCGGGAAGTCTTTCACTGTGTTGATTTGTTTCAATGTTTTGTCATAGCATATTTGAGGTAGTCCAGGATAGGTTAATGGTTGACATTGCGAATCATAGGTGGAAAAGGAGGTTTTGGGTCGGAATTTATATATTGAGATTTTGGAACTCTATCGTATGGTTTTCCGATGGAATATAAGTGGATATTGGTGACGAGCCGAATTGGTATACAGGAGTATGGATGTGGTCAATCATTTACATAATTTCATTTTATTTAATCATGGGTATTCGAAAAGAATTATTATCGAATACTTGGCATTAGCGAGCCAATTTAACTTTTCAAAAATTTATTTCGTAGTCTTACGAAAATTTATGTTTTGAGTTTTGAAATTTTTGAAGGAACTTTCGAAAATTTGTCTCCTTGACGAGATATATGATTTCAAACTTGTTTTGAAAATGTGATTGATATACATACATATTTAGTGCATAATGCATATCATGGTGAAGTTCTGAGCGTGACTCACGAACTGGATAAGACGTTAGTATGGAACGATGAATAAAGATTCGAACTTCAGTATGGTAGTTGGTTATCCAGGGATGATCGGTTGATTGATCGAATAAGAAGAATATGCTGCGTGATGTAGAATTCATGCACAGAATGTAATTTTGGAACTTCGACTTTTATGAAACAGGGACGTATGCGCTACCATAATGTTTTTGAATGGTTTCTTTGCAAGTGTAGATTTGGGGATGGTGTCCCCATGCTGGTTGTTTTGGATATTGAGTGATCATTCCCACTCCATGTATAATTGGGTATGTTCGTCAATTTGTGATTGGTTGTTCGTATGCCGAGGAGTATGTTCGACAGTCAGGTGTGTTTATTGAGATCCAATGTATGTGATTGGTGTGTCGTTTTGAGAACCTTATTCGTTCGTATATCGGTTTTTGTGGTTCTATGTTGATCGTGTTGGAGTTTACCGTGTGAAGGTATTCTCGATTTTCGGTGATCTTTCGTTGGTAATATTGGAGTTTATCATGTCAATGATATTCTCGATTAATTTATTGGTTGATTATTGCTGGTGATCATTTGAGCGTTCAGATTGTCTGTCGATGTTTCGGGATTTGTTGCCATGGTGTTGAGCAGTTGTTTCACAGATGTATCGTGTATTATTGATTTGTACACGAATTGGGATTTGATTGTGTGATCAGGCAGACAGGATTCGACACGAATAGATTATTCCATCCGAAGATAATATATTTTGTTGAGACTCAAGGAATTGTGATTGTAAGCGTATTGAAACTGTACAGTGAGGTCACTCGCTAGTACCTCAAGAGATCGTCGACTTTGCGCATTGGTAAGTATGCTGTTTTGGTTATTCATTAATGATGATGATTGATCGTTGTTGTGATGGTTTCAGAATATTTTGGTTGAACGGTTTGTTTGTTTTTCTATGACGGATTGCAAGTTTCGAGGACGAAACTTATTTTAAGTGGTATAGTATGTAATATCCGGAACTTCTACTACCGTTGTTTAATATTATTTTATCCGAGTTATATTGTACAGCGTGGAATCTGTACAGTATAGATAAAATAAATGAAGGACTGAGATGTCAGTATCGGTATAATTGTCGTACTTGGTCGACAATTGTCTTAGAGGATATAGTGCGTCATGTATACGTATCCAGTATGTCGAGACGGACGAGAAAAGTTGGAAATGGCTAAGTGTAACATTATTAGCGCATGCTAATAATTACTAGTAACGCACACAATCTTGCAGGTTTAGCGCACGCTACGGACATAACTTAGCGTACGCTAGTGAAGAACAGCTCAGAGGGAATCTACGCGTGGACCAGGCCACTTTCGGCGCATGTTCTGATAAGTCAACGGATGTTGTAATGTAGTGTTAGCGCACGCTAATGTATGTTGATTAGCGCACGCTAACTGTATATCATACAAAAAGGAATCTTATCCTCGTCAGCACTTTCGGCGTGTGGACCAGTCTTCGGAGCATACAAACAAACAAATCAACTGATATTAGCGCACGCTAAATGCAAGGACTTGCGTACGCTAGAGCGTGTAAGTTACGTACGCTAATGCATGGGCATTACGTACATAAGCATATGTACGAAGCCAGACAGTAAGCTCCTAGACTGTGATAGCACACGCTAGCAAAGTCAGTTAGCGCACGCTAAAGCCGTAGCGCAAGCTAAACATAAGGTTTAGTGCACGCTAGTAATGTATTCTATATAAAGGGACAGAAGGGTGTTATGAATCATTTCATCCATTTCTTTCCTTTCACCGATAGAGAGAACCTTGGGAGGACATTTGGAGTTTCTAAACACTGAGGGATGATCCTCTTTAACAAGATTAAAGATGGAAATCATGGATAAAGCTTTGTTCTTTAAATCATTGGCAATTCTTGGAAATGGATTCAAACTTGGGATTCAATCCATTCCTTCAAAAAGGTAATCACTCTTCATCTTTGGATTTCGTTTTGGATTGAATGTTGATGTTATTGAGTTGATGATTATCACATAAACGAGTTGATAAGCATGATTATGAGATGGATTACCGGAGTATGATGATATTAATATGATTCATGTGGTTTGAATTGTGTAATTCGTTTTCTTGAGATAAGTTGGTGAATCCTTCTCCTCATTTTTGGATGTTGATGTTATTGTCGATGATTACTCTCTGTAATGGAAGATTAAGGAAGTGTTGTTACGTTCTTGATGTTTCATATATTGATATTAAGAAAGATGATATATAGATATAGAACTTGGATTATAAGTTGGATGATTGTTTATATGTTAAAGGATATTGGATTTCATTGTTTTGATGACTATAAACATGGTTTTAGATCACTTAGTGTTCTTGATAATCACCACATGTTGATCGGTATCTAAAATACATGCAACTGCATGTCATTAGCGCACGCAAAGCCGACTCGCTAGCGCACGCTAACGGGAGCAACTTAGCGCACGCTACGTTAAGTGATTAACGTGCGCTAAGTAGGCAGACAGGGTAGTGTATTCTATTTCGGTTATGAATTCGTGATCGTTTAAGTTGGTTTGATCAGACTTGTGGTTAACCGAGATATTGTTGAGCCGTTGGGTTTGTGAATTGGTTTTATCGATTGTTGATTGTTGTCGAACTTGTTGTTTATCGAATTACTAGGTTGAGAATATTGATCGGTGATTATAATCGTGTGTTGCGGTCGAGTTCAAGGATGTTCGTGAATTGCTTTGGTCGGGACCGGGGAACTTGTAGACGACGGCAAGGAATTGGTAACGGCTCCATCATCGTCGTGTCGGTATCGAGGTAAGTTATTACTTGCTCAGTTTATAATATTTAATGAATGGTTTCTGTTTCATTCGTGTATAATTCGTATAGCAATGTTTATAATCGTAATCACAGGAGATTTGGGATTATAAATCATATTCAAGTTTTGGGAATCTAAATCATAATGTATATGATTTACTTTTGTTATTGGTATACTTATATATCGAGGATATATTGTGATAAAGATGAAGATATGAATTATCTGCAATCCGTGATATTTTGGACCGTCGAGTATTGAGGATAATGGTTCGTGATGGTTTAGACATTGAGATCATTCTCGAAGGACTCGGGGCAAGTACTCTAATCATTGTATCATTTGTGTCGATCATGTCGTGATACATTCGTGTATCGTTGTTGTCATGCATTTGTGCATTGTTGTTGTCGTGTATTGTGTACTGTTGTTTTGTGCAGTTGTGCATTATTGTCATATGTCCACCTCATGTTGATCTGATGGGATCATCTTGGGATCTATGCTAGCGTGCGCTGGATCATTGGACGGGTTTTCCACCTCGTGTTGATCTGACGGGATCATCTTGGGATCTAGGCAGTGAACGCTGGATCATCGGATTACCCATGTGTTGTTTTTGTGCATATGTATATTATGGATTTGCCATAAGTATACATTGTCGTTATTGCTGTGATCATAGTGACGTTGTCATATGAGTATGCATTTGTAGGTCTTGTGTTAGGACCATGTCCGTATGTTGTGTTGATCTGATCTCGGATTAGACTGACGTGATTGTAATGATGTTTCGTATCTTGAGGTATGTTCCGTATTTCCTTGGTACTTGTCTTTGATGGACAATCGATTATCGTATTGAAAATGTCGACGTTATCCGATGGATTGAATTGGCCAGAGTTGGTATAATTTCCGTATCGCGAGTTATGATAACGTTTTGAGAACCTTGGGTATTGTTGAGATACCGTACATATATTTTGGTATTATCTTATTATGTTGTTAAGGATACTAATCGTGGATTTACGTAAAGTTACGACGGTAAGATTACATTGGTCGTATTCTTACTTAGTATTTCCATTGATATGTAATTATTGACGTGATGTGATGGTTATCATTGTTGGATATTATGGCTGACCCCGTCGTGGGCTTTCTTTTTAGGTTCTTGGATTATCAAGCTTGTAGTGGTCGTGAAGAGATGAGCTTCCCAGAGGATACTGGCTAGGACATGTATTTGTGTATTGATTTTCTGATCAGTTGTTGTATTTCGCTGCTAGAGTATTTTAATTGTTTGTCTTTATCCGCTGCGTGAGTATTTTTAAATGGCCTTTTGGTATCTGGTAACTTAGGTCACTTTGACAATCGTTTTCTAAATTTGTTCTGTCTGTACGTCTAAGCGATAGCTTAACGTATGTTTTTAAACTGTTGAGTTTTGGCATTTCGGGCCTTGTGGTTTCAAATGAGATTTTTACGATGGTTTTGTTAAACGGGTTTTGTAAAGTTTTCAAATGTTTTTAAAGGATGTACCATCGTTAGCCTCTTGGGCATTTGTTAACGTTTGTGAAAATAACCTTCAGCCTTGTGGGTTCCATCTCGGGGCCCACGGCGCTGTAATATTCCCGGTCGGATCTGGGGGTGTTACATGGGCACTTGGGTTCGAAACTGTTGAGCAGGTACTGATCGTATGCCATGGGCATAATGTTTCATGAATGCTCGGTTCTTACCATGGTTTGTGAGCATCTCGTATTACCATTGTTATACCATTTATTCTGCCTTTGGATGCATATCATGTTGTACATGTATTTGATATTCATTATCTGGATGACTGACCCCGTGGGGCGGAACATGTTTTCATATTTTAGGTGCTTGCGAGGAGAGAGTTGAGACACAGGGGCATGACGAAGGCGACGAGGCATTTGAGCGATACTAGTCTCGAGTTGCTTCGGTGTTCATGTTGGATAGTCCATTCAGAGTGTTCTCCAGTTTGTCAGTCGTTGTCATTATGTATTATCCGAGCAAGGCTCGTGGATGTTGTTGTATTTTTTATTTTGGCCATGTAGGCCCATCATTGTCGTTGAAATTCCACGTCGGAATATTGTGTCGGATATCATAGTAGGGACTGTGTTTTTCCTTTTTGGTCAGATTGATGTATGTTAGTCGTGTTCACTGGTGGTTTTCCTGGCATGGGGTCCATGGCACTGTAATAACCCAATGGGATTTTGGGGGTGTTACACTGTCAACAACGCAAACTCCCAATCTGCGGTGGACCCAATTATCATTATCGAGCCTTCGACCAAACCAAAACGGCGAATCCGACTGAACTTTCCCATCATGCTACATCGGATGCTCGGGTGGCCCAACACATTCAGGTTCCGGAGCACATACCAAATCCAGGGGACCTTAATCAAGAGCTCACCTTCAAGTTATCTCAAATGGAAGCTATGATCCAAAAAATCCCTAGGGTACCGATGCCGATCAAGAAGAGTCTACCGAGCAGTTTTGCGGATTCACAATTTGTGGACACCATCACTCTTGTGGAGATGCCCAAAAAATTCAGCTTCCAAAACATGAAACTCTTTGACGAAACGATTGATCCAGACGATCAGATCTCTCAATACAAACAAAGGATGTTTACGGCGGCCATCCCGCATGACCTCCGGGAAGCATGCATATGTAAAGTGTTTGGTTCTAGTCTAATGGGACCGGCCCTCCAGTGGTACACAAACCTCCCAAATAATTATATCTCTTCTTTTGCACGACTAACTGGTTGTTTTGTAGAGCAATTTGTAAGTAGCAGGAAATTGGAGAAACTATCAGACGATCTCTACCGAATTCGTCAGAGGATGGGTGAGCCATTATGGTATTTTGTTGGCAGGTTCAACAAGGAAAAAGGATCCATTCCGCATTGCAACGTCGACACAGCAATCACAGCCTTCAAGAAGGGCCTCCTACCCGATTCTGATCCTTATAAGGAGCTGACCAAGTACCCTTGTCGAACCATGGAAGACGTACTCGCTAAAGCATAGGCCCAAATCAAGTGGGAGGAGGATGATGTAAACAAACCATATATACCTCGCTCTAATGACCACAGGGAATTCAAAGGAGACAGACGTATGGAATGGAGAAGTTCAGACCATCGTGTCAACCCTTATCCGGTCGACAAAAAGAGAAGACCGTTCGTGGATTCAGGTCGCCCTACAACCTTCCAAAGGAGAATCGAAAGCAGACCATCATCGCCAGAACATTCACTTAACATTGGGCCATACGAGTGTGTAGCGGTTCTCAAAGGCATGGGGGATACTGTTTGTTGGCCTGGGAAATTACGGGCCCCTCCAGAACAAAGGAACACCAACAAATGGTGCAAATTTCATGGAGATCATGGGCATACCACCACAGACTGCATCTCAGAAAAGCTGGAAGTGGTAAGACTTCTAAAAAGAGGTCACCTGAAGGAATTCCTCTCTGAAAAATGCAAAAATAACCTAGCCAGTCGGCAGGGCCCTGATCCGCCTGAAGCCCCCCTCGCTAACAAGGTAATAAACATAATCTCAGGGAGCTCAGAGATCAGTGATGTATCTTATTCCACTACTAAGCGGCATAGCAGACAGACGGTAAAGCCTTAGCTCAAAACTCACGGCACATTAGACTTCTCATTGTCGGGTCTCACTGTTAGTTTTACAGATATTGAATCTGAGCAAGTAGTCAGCCCCCATGACAATGCACTAATAATTTCTATTCTTATTGCAAATTGTCTTACGAAGAGGGTTCTCATTGATAATGGGAGCTCTTCTAACGTTTTGTTTATGGATGCTTTGACAGAAATGGGAATAAATGAGACGTCGATCCTCCGCCAACCTACGACACTCTATGATTTTAGCGGGGAGAAGAAGGTTACTGTATGGAGTGTCAACCTCCCAGTCTAAGCTGAGGGAGTCAATATGACTACCAAATTCTTGATCGTAGACTGCCCATCGAGTTATAATGCTATTCTCGGCAGACTCTGGATCCACGAAATGGAAGCAGTACCTTAAACTTACCACCAGGTGATACGTTTTCCAACCAAGTGAGGGGTGAAGGAGATCGCTGGCCAACAGAAGGTTTCTCGAACTTGCTACATTAAGGCCCTAAAATTGAAGCAGAATGAATTATATCAAGTCCATAAGTTGGACCCTCCGATCGATCCAGACCAACTAGAAATGGAAGAGCTCGACGAAGTTCAGATCCACACCGACTATCCAGACCACAAAGTTCAGATTGGAGCAAGGTTGAACCCAGAGCTAAGGAGCCAATTGATCTCTTTTCTTGGTTCCAATCACAATTGTTTTGCTTGGTCAAGCACAGACATGACCGGCATCGACCCTGGAATCATCACTCACAAGCTGCAGGTCGACCCAAACTATCTACCAGTCAGACAAAAAAGAAGAAAGTTCGCCGCTGAATGCAACCGCATTGTCAATGAGGAAATCCAGAAGTTGTTGGACATCGCGTCAGTCCGAGAAGTTCACTACCTAGACTGGATGGCCAATGTCGTGGTGGTTAAGAAGAAAAACGGCAAATGGAGGGTCTGTATTGAATTTACCGACCTAAATAAGGCCTGCCCCCAAAGATTCATTTCTCCTACCTCACATAGTATGTTGGTAGATGCCACGGCATGCCATGAACTACCAAGTTTCATGGACACCTTCTCGGGGTACAACGAGATACTGATGCACCCCGAGGACCAGGAGAAGACAACATTTATCATCGACAGGCGGACATTCTGCTGCAAAGTCATGCCGTTCGGGCTCAAAAATGCTGGAGCAACCTACCAGCGTTTGGTCAACCGCATGTTCTCAAGCATGTTGGGGAATACAATGGAGGTTTACATTGATGACATGTTGGTCAAATCCCTTGTCGCTGAACAACATCTCGACCACCTGAGACAAGCATTTGAAGTCATCCGCAAGTACAACATGAAGCTCAACCCTAGAGAATGCTCATTTGGAGTATCCTCTGGAAAATTCTTAGGCTACCTGGTCATACAACGAGAGGTTGAACGGGAGATTAGCAGCCCTTTGTAGATTTATTTCCAAGTCATTAGAGAAGTGCTGTCCATTTTTTGAGGTTCTACGAAAGAGCAAAGACTTTCAATGGACCGACGAGTGGAAAATGCATTGCAACAAATAAAGCATTACCTCACTTCACCCACGTTACTCTCAAAGCCGAAAGATGGAGATACCCTACACCTATATCTTGTTGTATCCGACACTGCTGTAAGTTGGGTTCTCATCCGAGAAGAATAAGGGAGACAACTTCCAATCTACTATGTAAGCAGATCCCTCCTTGATGCAGAGACTCACTACAGTCAGTTAGAGAAGCTAGCACTTGCCCTGATCACCGCAGCACGAAAGTTATGCCCATACTTTCAGTGCCACCCTATCACGGTACTCCCAAGCTTCCCACTTTGAAATGTTCTGCACAAACCGGAGCTCTCTGGAAGACTCACAAAGTGGGAAGTGGAGCTTAGCGAATATGACATCTCATTTTAACCACGAAGTGCCATCAAATCCCAAGTTCTTACTGACTTCATTGCAGATTTTACACCAACTGAACTTGCACGAGCAGAGAAGGAGCTACTCTGTTTACAAGAGAAGTCCACCCAACAGTGGTTGCTATCAGTTGATGTTTTAAGTAGTTCCAAAGGGGCCGGAATTGAATGTTCCTCACATCACCAGAAGGAGATATCATCCAAAGAGCTATTCATTGTGGGTTTAAGGCCACCAACAACGAAACTGAATGCGAATTGCTCATAGCTGGACTACACCTCGCTCAAGAGATGGGCATCAAAGACTTCAGGTACATTCTGACTCACAGCTAGTTGTCAATCAATTGCAAGGGTCATACCAAACCAGAGATTCGAAGATGGCAGCCTACCTCAAATTAGTCAAGAACTTGCAAGCCAAATTTGAAGAATTCTCAATAGCGCAAGTGCCAAGGGTGGAGAACAACCACGCAAATTCTTGAGCTATTTTAGGTGCGTCCATCCAAACAAGATCGGCCCTCAGTATTCCTGTAGTTTACCTCCAGTGGCCAGCAACATGGAAGATAGAGCCTAGTGAAGGATTCATAGCTGAGATGTCGAAGACTGTATGACACCGATTACATTATATCTAAAGTCAGGTCAACTCCCA
Source organism: Orobanche coerulescens (assembly GCA_033398695.1). Classification (NCBI taxonomy): domain Eukaryota; kingdom Viridiplantae; phylum Streptophyta; class Magnoliopsida; order Lamiales; family Orobanchaceae; genus Orobanche; species Orobanche coerulescens. Next base: position 70,556,764 of record CM065816.1, on the reverse strand, counting down.
GAAAATAAAAAATGAGGCAAGAAGATTGAAAGTGAGAGCCGCCCACTATGGTTTACACAACAACCAACTTTATAGAAGGCCCTTCTATGGCCCATTATTAGGGTGTGTCACCCCAGCGAAAGCCAAGTACATCTTAACAGAGCTACACCAAGGGGAGTGCGGTAGTCATTCAGGAGCTAGGAGTTTGTCAAATCGTGTACTCACTACAGGGTACTACTGGCCAACCATGAGGGCAGACTCGACTGACCACGTAAAAAAGTGCGACCAATGCCAGAGGTATTCCAAAGTTATCCATCTACTGGCAGAGAAGCTGCACAGTACTATCGCCCCGTGGCCCTTCATGAAATGGGGGATGGATATAGTGGGGAAAATTCCTGTGGCACCAGGACAACGAGTATTTATGCTCGCAGTCACGGACTACTTCACAAAATGGGTAGAAGTGGAGGCATTTAAGCATATTCGTGATCGAGAGGTAAAAAAACTTTATTCGGAAACATGTCATTTGCAGGTTCGGAGTCCCAAAAGAAATTGTAATAGACAATGGGTCTCAGTTCATGAGCTACGAGTTCCAAGATTTCTGTAGAGGATGGGGCATCAAACTCACATTCTCCACCCCAAGGTACCCTCAGGCCAATGGACAAGCCGAATCAACCAACAAGATAATTATCAACTGCCTAAAGAAAATATTAAGTAAAGCCAAGGGAGATTGGGCGGACCAACTGCCAGGAGTCTTGTGGTCCTGCCGAACCACGTCGTGGGCCTGGAGAGACGCCCTTCAGCCTAACTTATGGAACAGAAGCTGTCATTCCTATAGAAGTAGGACTCTCGACAGCTAGGTACATGGTGGCAGACGAACAACATAATAACGGTGAGTTAGAACATGAACTCGACGTAATTGAAGAACTTCGGGAGAAAGCCTTGATTCGAAATGCATCTTATCAACAAAAGGCTGCCTAACACTTTAATAAACACGTATGCACTCGTACCTTCAAATAAGATGACTCGGTGTTACGCAGGGTATTCCAAAACACAAAAGAGACAGGTGCTGGAAAACTAGGTCCAACCTGGGAAGGGCCTTACAAAATTGTCAAGGTCGTTGGAAATGGAGCATACAAGTTGCAAGCAGAAGACGGTCGCCCTATCCCCAACAGTTGGAATGCAGTCCATTTGAAACAGTACTTCTTTTAATCTTCGTATTTGAGATTAACCTCTCATTAAAAACAACCGGTCTGACCACTGGCAAGTCGGTTACCTAACCCGACTAGGCAGACCGATAAAACTCCCCTATAATCCAGGGGGTCACAAGATTCTTTGCAGGGCATAGGCTAATATCAAAACATCATGAGTAACCCTGAAATAAAGGTAACAATTTAAATTCGAACTTTGAGATTAACCTCTCATTAAAAACAACCGGTCTGACCAGGGGCAAGTCGGTTACCTAACCCAGCTAGGCAGGCCATCAAAACACCCTATATAATCCAGGGGGTCCACAATTCTTTTTTACAGAGTATAAATTATGCTGACCATCCGGAGGGCCTCAATCAAGGGGCGAGTTGTTTATCTGACCCGAACAAGCGAACCTATTATCAAATAGGCGGCCCAAACACAAATCATTCAGACTAGGCGCCAACCCCCTCCGCGGGGATTAAAATTTAACATCGACCATGAACAACTCTAAGTATCTCTAGATAAGTCAAATGCGTCATAAATTATTTTTTATTTTTTATCGCTTTTGGTTATCCCACTCAATAATATTTTACTATTAAATTTACATCTATTAGTAGATTGAATTCATAATTGTCCGCATATTTTTCGTTACAAAAATCACATATACCTCAAGTTTTAAAATTTTACACCAAAAGTGGATACATTTGGTCCGACCAAATTATTGTAAAATATCCAACCATGCTTGACAATTCCACATCTCTTAGCAAAAAGAGTCACACTCTTCATAAAGAATTAGTAAAATAAACAAACAAATAAAATATAAATAATATATAATGATCATAATAATAATAAGAGTATTAACAAAAAAAAAGAAGGGGAGGCCCTCTCATATGAAGTAGATATTTTCCATCACATTTGGAGAAAGAGCCACCTCTCTTCAAAAAATAGGAGACCCGCCCAAAAATGAGGGGCGACCTCTCTCACAAAGAAAGTTGCCACTCTTTGCAAAAAATGAGACAACCTCTCTTATAAGATAGCAAAGCTCTTGTAGATGCAACCTCTCCGATAGAAGACCCAATCCAAAAATCAAGGTCCACCACTTGCCCAAAAAAAAAAGAAAAAATCCGAGTAGTAAGAGTCGACCTTTACACATAAAAAGAGGCACTCCCTTAAATAGAAGAATGGTCGATCCATTTCAAAAACAAGGGCCGACCTCTACCAAAATGAGATAAACTTATGAGAGGTGGACATTTTTCCAACATTTCAAGAGGAGAGGCAACCTCTCCACCAAAAAAAAAAAATCCAAGTCTTAATTAGAGTCAACCTCTCACTAAAAAGAGATGGACATTTTTCCAACATTTCAAGAGGAGATGCAACCTCTCCACCAAAAAAAATTCAAGTCTTAATTAGAGTCAACTTCTCACTAAAAAGAAATGGATATTTTTCCATATTCCAAGAGGAGAGACAACCTCTCCACCAAGTAACAAAGGGGCAACCCCTCAAATATATATATATACATACATATATAAAGGGTGACCAAAAATTCCTAGTCTAGTTAAGAGCCGACCCCTCACCTTCTCATATAATAAAAATATATAATAGATAATATAACAAAGACATCCTCTGCAATTAAGAGGGAATTCAATCCAAAAGACGATGGACTTCCATACAAGTAAATAAGAGTCTACCTCTGACTACAAAAGAAAGATTGCCTAATAGCCTCAGTCTATCTTTAAGGCGATCAATACAAGTTCATGGTGGTCCAACCACAATACATCTGCAAAATAAGTTTGAAGTACAATTCGAGAAGTCCTACCAAATATTTCGGCAATACGAAATACATCAAAAAAAAGCTAAGTCATAGCTATAACCCAAAACATTAGAAAGAAGCTATCAGGAGCAAGAAGTCTCGTTCTCATGCTCCACATGATCTTGATCACCCTCTCCTTCCTCGGCATCCTCATCATCATCGGCCGCATTTAGTATATCCTCACACATGTGGACCTCCTTCAGATCGGCCCATTTCACATGTTCCCCATTCATAAATTCCAACATCAAATCAAGCCTTGTTTAGGCAATCGCTCTGATTTGAATCTTTTTTGACATGGCCTTATCCGCTATAACCTGGGTCGTCTTCTCCTCGAGTCGGGCTTCAAGATGAGCCACTCTCACCTTTAGCTGTTGCTCAGAATCAGACGACCACTTCTTCTGCTTACGAGGAGACAACTCAAGCTTCTCTTTTTCTTTGAGAGCGACATCACGAGCAGATCGTAGGGACTTCCTCTCTTCTGAAGTGACAATATTTTGATTAAGGAAGAGCACTGCTTGTGCCGCCTACAAAAATGAAGAACACAAAAGTCAGGGAAGTGTCCCTACAAAAAATTAAGAAACTCAACGCAATCTTACCTTGATAAGATGGGAAAATTCATAAGTGGAATCTTTGGACGCCTCCATCCGATGGACCTCATTGTCCAGTGACAATGAGCCAGTATTCCCATTAAAATCTGAAGGGCCCGAATAGAGGTGAGCCTCCTCACCCATGACGATCTTTGAAACTTAACCCCCGGGCTCTCCTAAAAATGCTTTAGGCGCCCTCTCGATTAAATTTAATACACCTCCAGACACATTACTCGGGTCACCTATTTCAGCATTAGAAGAAGGTATGATCGACCTCGAATCAAACTTCTTTGTCTTTTTTTTTTTGCCATCACGTACATCTCCTTGGCAGTGAAAATCTTATGTTTTTTCGACCCCTCCAGGAATGCTTCGACGAAAGAACTTGTGGTGCTTACACAAGTGTACAAGACGACTCATTCAATACCTCATGCTAAAAATAAAGAAAAGAAAATTGCCATCACAAGTATAAAAGATGTTACCTCCTAATTTTTCAATCGCGGTCGACCAAATGCTAGTACGAGCTAACACTTCAGCCCTTAATAACTCCTTTGCCTTCCTCTCAAGCCAAGACACCTCGTGGATATTCTCAGTACTTGATTCACCTAAAAGAATCAACAGAGGGCACTCAGTCACGCAAGCCTGTGGTAAAAAAAATAATCAAAAGGAGAAAAAAGAGAAGAAAAATGATCACATTCAGAGGAAAGGAGAATTTCAAGTAAACAATACTCACCAGAAATCCCCACCGAGTGAGTGGGAATTCCTCCTGACTCCCCCAGATCCAAACACATGTTTGGACTCCACAAAAAGTATCGACCTTTCCACGAACAAAAATCACTCTTCGAAGGGATCTTAATTAGAGGTTGTTTCTCGAGTCGAAGATTTAATTGAAGTCTACCCATCTCACTATCGTGTTGCTTTGGGTAGTACGTGCGACGGAGGGTCCCCACCGAAATATTTATCCCTTGGTTTCGCCAAGAGACTGCAATCCAAGAAGTAACCTCCAACCATTGGGCATCAACTGGCTAGGGGCACATCCGTCCATAATGAAAGGTATTAGAGGTATCCTAAGTCCTATCTCAAATGTGATCTCATAAAAGCATATCCATCCATCAACCTGTAACACCCATAAAACCATCCGGGATATTACAGCGCCGTGGGCTCCACGGCGGAACCCACCAGGCTAAAAACCATTTTAAAAACGTTTAAAAACGACAAAAGGCCGATGACGGTAATATTTTAAATACTAAAATATGTTTCAAAATATAGTTCTCAAATACCGTCATCAAATACTATTTGAAAATACAAGGCGAAAAGCCAAATCTCGACAGTTTCAAAATATACGCTAAGCCACCACTTAAACGTACTGACAAAATAGTTTATGGAATTGGTTTAACGAAATAATCCAAGTTCGAAAAATGCCAAAAGGCCATTTTGAAAGTATACATGAGTTGGTCAAGAATACCAGAAAGCCATTTTAAAATACACACATGCAGCGGATAAAACACAGTTCAAAATACACATTTGCAGCGAAATAAAACAACCAGAAAGGAGTACTCAAAACTAAAATAAATGCCACAGCCAGTATCACCCGGGAAACTCATCTTTTCACGACCGCTACTAGCTCGATCTCCGAGTACCTAAAATAAAACCCACGACGGGGTCAACCACAATACTCAATTATTCACCTGTTGTACATATTCTAGAATCATTGTACTTGCACCGGTTTCTTGCTGACCCCCTTTCGGGGGTGGATATACTTGTTGTATATTCAGGTTCAGGACCAATGGGAGAACCAGCACAGGGTGGACACGAGCTCGGTGGGCAACATTGATATCGTTTACTATTTTGAGTTGGTGGTCATTTTGTCAAAGTCTTGGTTGTGATTTGGTTTTGTACTCGCACGGGTACTGTCATGTTTTATTATTGTGATGTTGTTGTACCAGATATGAACAGTTGTATCAGTTGTGGTCCTACGGGGCGAGATGTCTTTGGTATTATGTTGTATGTCATCTTGAAGTTGGGTTGTTTAATGAAAGAATAAAGTTGTGGTTTAAAAAACTAAATGAGTTATTACGTTAGTCCAAGCCTGGTAGATTCTCCAAAAAGACTATACGGCGCTGTAATATTACCGTAAATTACGGGGGCGTTACATAGATAAACCTCACTAAGATAGCGATTGCGATTGTAATAATGCCGGATCCTTGATCCTAATAATACCGAATCCAATTGTATCTTTTCTTTTACCTCTCATGTATATGTTGAATGTATAAACACTCAAACTAACAATATAAGCTCAATATTACAACAACAATATAAGTATATTAATCTCAGATCAATGAATGTTTTGCTTGAAATTGTTGTATGGAATAATACCAAGGATATGGTATTTATAGCCTTCATCAACCAAACTAGCCGTTAGCTATTCAAACTGCGTTATGTACGCTATCTTCACTATATTACGTACGTAAGCTATTTTACGTATGTTAAACAACTACCATTACGTACGTTAAACAACTACCATTACGTACATTAATCTGCACATCTTACGTACGCTATGAGAATCTTATTACGTACGTTAAGCTTGTATTTTTCCAGCTTTTTGCAACTTCGTTTCCTTCGATGCTTTGCTTCGTCTCTTTGTTGTTTTGTTTTTTGTAACAACTTAATTATCAAAACATTATTAATACATGTATGGAACAAAATGTTCCAACAATCTCCCCCTTTTTGATGATTACAAAAACAACACTTTGTCAATGTGATTTACCTGCAAAAATACAAATATATGTATATGTGTACACACCAAAGTTTTCGACTTTGTCCGTTTCGTTAGTTTCTTCTCCCATTTATTTTTTGACTCCTTCTTTCCTTTTCTTTTTCTTTTCGAATTTTCAAATTTTCATCATCTTTTCGACGTCTCCTCATTTTTCTTTTCAAATTCATCTTTTCGACTTTTCTTCTCCTTTTCTCCTTTCAACTTCCATTTTTCTTTTCAATTTCAACTTTTCGACTTTTCTTCGATTTCGATTTTTCTCCCCCTTTCAGGGTTAATCCCATTCTCCTTTCTCCTCCTTTTTGTTTTCATCAAAAGTGTAAAAAATATAAATATAATGATACCAAATGATGAATATAACAAATATGCACGAATAGGGTATAAACTCCCCCTGAAAATATTATCTCCCTAAAAAAATTATTACTCCCCCTAAGTAAAATATTTTGATAAAAAATCAATTTTTGGGGATCCAACCGATAGTTGGTTTTACATTTGAAATATAGACGATATTTGAAATATTTGTTCCTTTAGGAACCCAAATATTTTTAATTTTAATCGTCCGGCGTGGGCTTTTACAGTTAGAAATGTGATGCCCGATTTTCAATCATTTTTCGCAATGGGGTATCTTTAAATTTAAGGATTCATTTTTAGAACGAGGTGTGAATCCCAACCTCTGTTTATTTAAAGTATATTTTTGAACCGAGAGTATATTTTCAAATTTCTCGTTTCCGAGAGAAAATTTCTTCATCAAATTTTTGAGCTCGGTTTGCATTTTAACAAGATCATCCTTTAAAATATTTTCATTCTCACCACACTTTGAATGATCGATCTCGACAAACTTTCCCTTTTCCAGAATTTTGGAATTTTCAATTTCCAATGATTTATTTTTAAATTGAAGGGATTTAATTTCGGATAAAGCATTTTGATAATACGTATGCAATAATTCAAATGCTTCAAAAAGTTCGTCGTAAGAATTACTTACTTGGCTTTCGACGTCGCTATCGTCGAATGAACTTCGTGCCATGAGAGCGAGATTATTTTGATTGATAAAATCATCATCTTCGTCTTCATCACTCCATGTTGCAACGAGAACCTCCTTCTTGGGTTTAGCTCGGCAATTCTTTGCAAAGTGGCCTGGTTTACCACATAATCGACAATTATTGTCGAATTTATTAGATTCGCCCGAGATGTCTTTCTTTCTCCAGTTTAATAAGGTTTGAAACTTATGGCAAAATATGCTGATTCTTCGTCGCTATCATCCACCGGAATTTCTTCTCTCTTTGACATCATAGCCTTCAAGGCTATCGATCGTTCCTTCGGTTTCGGCTTTGCATTTCGAAATTTAAGGGCAATCTCATAATTTATTAGTGAACCAACGAGGGCACTAAAATCAAGATTATTGAGATCTTTCGATTCCATAATCGCCATCACCGTTCCGTCCCATTCAACAGGTAGTGATCTTAAGATTTTCTTAACTTTTTCACTACTCAATAATGCTTTTCAAAACGAAGCAAGTCCATTAGTGATGACCGAAAATCGGTTGAGCATGTTGTTGATGGACTCTTCATCCTTCATCATGAATAACTCATAGTCATGGAGAAGCATATTGATCTTCGTCTCCTTGACTTGAGTTGTCCCTTCGTGTGTGATTTCAATAATTTTCCATATTTCTTTAGCACTTTCACACGACGAGATATGATTGACCTCTTCTGGATTTAAGGCACAATATAGAAGTTGAGTAGCCTTACAATTTAGATGGTCGTTCTTCCAATCCTCAATCATTATATTCTTCGAAACTCTTAAGAGATCCGTCAGGTTTGATTGGAACTTTCAGGCCAAGACAAATGATCTTCCAAATCTCGATGTCATACGCTCGGATGAATATCGACATTTTTTTCTTCCATGTCATAAAATTTGCGCCATCAAAAAATGGAGGTCGGTTCAAAGTAAGACCTTCGACCGGAGTAAATTGGAACGCCATTTGGATCGACTCCTCGGATGTTAAGTTGTGTATTGGAGGTACTGCTCCGATACCAATTGTTGGAGCAAGATCGGAATATGCGCCGTGTTGCGGAAGCGTAAATTAAATGTGCGGAAAATAAACGACACACGGATTTATAGAGGTTCAGATATAAACGAGCTTACGTCCTCTCTCGGTATCTTTTTCTATAGGTTGAATATAAAAACCTCTACACCTCTCTTCTATCGGTCGAGGGATAACCGTTACAATCACGTCTTCTATTGGTCCGTGATAAACCACTCGTACTTGTCTTTGTGTCGGTCCAAGTTAAACCATTTTCTATCGGACAAGGAATCAACCACTCTAGCTTTCTATTGATACTAGATAAACCTCACTAAGATAGCGATTGCGATTCTAATAATGCCGGATCCTTGATCGTAATAACACCGAATCCAATCGTATCTTTTCTTTTACCTCTCGTATATATGTTGAATGTATAGACACTCAAACTAACAATATAAGCTCAATATTACAACAACAATATAAGTATATCAATCTAAGATCAGTCAATGTTTTGATTGAAGCTGTTGTATGGAATAATATCAAGGATATGATATTTATAGCCTTCATCAACCAAACTAGCCGTTAGCTCTCCAGACTGCGTTACGTACGATATCTTCACTATATTACGTACGTTAAACAACTACCATTACGTACGTTAATCTGCACATCTTACGTACACTATGAGAATCTTATTATGTACGTTAATCTTGTATTTTTCCAGCTTTTTGCAACTTCATTTCCTTCGATGCTTTGCTTCGTCTCTTTGTTGTTTTGTTTTGTGTAACAACTTAATCATCAAAACATTATAAATACATGTATGGAACAAAATGTTCCAACACTTACCAACTCATAGTAATCCATAACAAATCAATCTTTACCATAATCCACATTTCGCATTCTCAAATGACGAAATGAACTCAATTACAACCATATGTACTGTATTCAAACAATACTAACATAAGTGTGGAATGAATTCTCTATGCCAAATCCTGTCCGTCGGATTACACCATCATATCTCAATCTGGATAAAAACCAATAACACACAACATATCTGTAGATCAACTACTACAAAATAATGATAACAAGTCCCGAAACATTGACGTACAGTCCGAATACTCATACGATCAATAACCAGATCAACCAATAAGTCAACTGAGAATATCATCAACAGGATAAACCCCAACCAAGACCAACGAAGAATCACCAGCGACCAAGAATATCGTCAACATGATAAACCCCAACACGACTAACAAAGGATCAACAATGACCGAGAATACCATAAACAAGGTAAACTCCAAACACGATCAACAAGGACCAATTAATGACCGAGAATACCATCAACAAGGTAAACTTCAAACGATCAACAATAATGGATCTCAAGAAAATAACCTTGACTGTCGAACACACCCCTCAGGTGTATGAACAACCAGTCGCAAACTGTCGAACATATCCAATCATACATGGACTATGAACGACCAAAACAATATGGCTCAAAGATGGACGTCACAGTACGCCCGATCCGGAAATGTGTCCGTGCACAAGCCACCCCGGGTATCGATCAAATACCGGTGAGGTCTTGTACCTAATCAGTCTCACGAAGTAATCTTCTCGTGTGCACAGCACAATGTGAGGACATGACCCCATCACACGTCTATATGTGCCCGCCCTGAAAATCCTACACATAACCGATCGGTACGCAAATATGACTCCAGATATGTCACGATGCAACATGACAACAAAACTCAAAGAATCACATATCCAATAAGGATCAAAAGACTCACCGAAGTGAACAATGAGACACGGATAATGAAAGATCGACATGACCGATAATATCCAAAACAACCATCCTGGAATCACAATCCCCGAATAATGATCAACACAACCCTTAATACCAAACAACAGTCCTGGGACCAACATCCCGCAACGAACAACCAATACAAATCTCATTAAACGAAACCTCAACTTACAACATATACAACAACTCAACAGAAATAATTATCCCCATAACTGAACAATACTTACATTACCTCAAAGCCGAAGACAATGTCCTTTCCACGAACAAACATCCCTGAACGAATGCACAGTTATACGAATAATCTTAAATAAGGTACCGTCCATTTAATACTAATAAACCTTTATCCCGATACTCATGTCATCACGATAACTACCCTCGATATCCGACATTCCATATCATTGATCAAAGGTATCTCACATATCTGTCTTCAATCAAACACAATTAAATCATATACATTATGATTTATCCCAAACCACAGCACGATAAACAAATCATCATCCCGATAGTTTACATCTAAAATAGCATTGCTATATGAATTATAAATGAAATGAAAGCGAAATCATTCATTAAATATTATAAGCTGAACAAGCATAAACTTGCCTTGATACCGATACCACGAAGTCGTTACCAAAATCCACTGCCTTTGCCCACGAGCTCCTTAGCCCCGACCAAAGCATTCTAGGAGCTCTTCAACCTCAACCGCAACACAAAGGTTATAACCAACGATCAATATCACCACCTATTGCAATAATCGATTAACACACATTCGATAATAATCAACAACCGACCATTATAACTCAAATGATCACGAACTCATAACCAACAATACAAGCCGCAACTCGATAATCAATATAACCGATCAATAAACCCAACGGTTCCATAATATCCCGATTAAACACAAATCCAACAACCCAAATAATCAATCATGAACTCAAGACCACAACACGATTCATAATCCGATAATCATATCAATAATCAATTTAACCAAGTGTCTAAGCATTACCGATTCCAAATTCAATCTTAAATATGATTACAAGTTTTCTCCTTGTACATTCATAATAAAAACCAATTACCGATTATCATCATCAATCCAGTCAATCCAATTAATTCAACATTATAGATAATCATATTCCAAGGGTTTCAAATAACTCAATCATTCGATTTGAACACTTGTTCAATACGTATGAATTCCCAAACTCAAAGGTGAATCATAATTTTATCAAACCCGGAACCATATTCGTATTCCTATACGAATATTGCACCAAAACACATAACTTAGTTTGAGATATGAATATTCCATATTCATATTCAAAACACCAACACCTCCTAAACATATTTATCAAACCATATAATCCAAAGGTTCCTTAAGAACACAAATTATTCCGAAATCACATTCATAATCCATAATCCGATGTGTTCTAACATCTAAATAATCCTTATTCACAAATCAACGGGTATATTATCATTTCTTCCAATATACGATTCTTTTAACACCAAGAATCGCAGCAATACTACCAAGAACATCAAGAACATTATGATTCCTCAATCATACACAACATAATCAAGACATAGATCGTCATATCATCAACCTCCTTTAACAAAATTCCCATAAATACCAAGAATCATCACAACAACTCCATAAACTAGCATCATACGAAGTAATCATCAACAATAACATCAAAAATCTGAATTGAAAGAGAGGATTATCCAACATACCTCTTACAAGATGAAATATGCCACCTCAAGAATCATCAATATCTCTTCTTCTCAAGCTCCAAATCCAAGTCCTTAAGCTCATAATCCACTTAGAAGGACCAAGAATCCATCTCTGGGTGTTGAAGGGGGAAAAACGAAATGAAACTCCGAAGAAAAATGAAATGACGGGCGTATACTTTTATAAACTTCCAGCCCATTACGTACGTAACATGCCAAAGTTGATGTACGTAACCAACATTTACGTACGCCATCTGACTTTGGTAGCGTACGTAACGACAGTCCAGAGGCTCCTGGCTCATTTTGTTCACATCCTTACGTACGTAACACATTCTCCATAACGTACGTAATACGTGTAATATCCGTGTTTTCTATTTTCGGTAATTTCTATTTTTGGTGTATGTTCGTTTCAGACAACTCGCTTAGCACTGTTTTGGAATTCTGAATCTATTTTGTTCTTGGAGTTTTTCCGTCTGGTCGAGTTTCGAGGATGTTTTTGCATAATTTCATTTTGAATTATATCTTGCCGCATGTGCGTTCGATTCTCGTAAAACTTGTTCGTTTTCGTTGTTGCTCGATTCGTATAAGTTTGTATGGTTGAGCTGGTCGTGTTGGAACTTTCGGTTTGTTAATCCGACGTTGTATCGCGATTTTTCGGGCATTTGGGCCGTTTTTGTAATTTTCATAAGTTTGGGGAATTTTGCTTTATTTGCTTCATTTCAAACTCTCTAGTGATCGAGATTATATTCTCTTTCAACGCTCAACTTTGTCATCTTGATTATTACGTGTTTATGATTCTGGATTCTGGTCTTGCTTCGTTTTTTGGCACTTTTGCGCTGTTGGCGTGATGTCTTGCTTAACCGTTGCTGAGTAGCGCACGCTACTCGAATTTACTTGCGTGCGCAATCATTGTGTGGTTAGCGTACACTAACACGGGGTTCGTAGCGTGCGCTAACGATTTCGAGTGCAGGGACAGTGGGTTGATGCTTGATCTTGGACCGAGCGTACGCTAATCAGCGTTAACGCACGCTAATCCCTAGTACTAGCGCACGCTAACCATGTTAGCTTGCGTACGCTAAAGGGAGGTCAGAAGGCAGACTGTTCTGCCATGCCCCGCTAGCGCACGCTAATGCTTGTGCGTAGCGTGCGCTAAGTTTGTTAAATATAAATAGGACAGCAGCAGTCAACTTCGTCATTTTTCCTTCATTTCCTATCCTTCTCGGCTTTGAGCGATTCCAGGCGGGGTTAGGGCCGATTCATTGTAGATCATCATTCACTACCACCGTGCATTCCTTGCGTGAATTCTTCAAGTTCTAATCACTTTCCACCATACGAATCAAGGTAAATATTCCCAAAACCCTTGTTTTGAGATTTTGGGGGAATTTTGGGGATTTCTTGGGATTTGACTCTTTTAGTCCGAATTATTACTGGGTTATCGCTAGACTTCGATCGTGTACTTGTAACCCTTCATTTTATTGATGATTTGTGGTTTTAAACTCCAAGTTCTCCATTGTTCGTCACTTATAGTCGACGATACCCAAGTTTTGTTCGACTAAGGGTTTCAGCGGGTAGAACTAGGATGTATTCCATCATTTACGTAGTTTTAAGATTGTTGTCCATCGTTATTGTGTTAGGATCGGATTTGTGAAGGTTGTTCGGGCCAAAACCTTTCCGTTCGCCGTTTTCCTTCACGTAGTAATAATCAGGCAAGTACATGTATTACATTCCGTTATGTGCATATGATTTTGATGCGAATGATGTAAATGGTGTTATTGAACGAATGTGATTGTTTCTCTTCCACCTGGGGATGGCGTGTGGCCTCTGGGGGCCGATACTAATGGGTACGGCCATGGAAATGGACTGGGGTGCGTGTGTTGATGTTCTTCCACCTGGGGACGGTTCGACGGGACCTCTGGGGGCCGATACTAATGGGTACGGCCGCGGAAGTGGTTTCTCACCTGGGGATGGTCCGAAGGGACCTCTGGGGACCGATACTAATGGGTACGGTCGCGAATTACCAAGCATGGATAATTGAGATGTGGAAAACTTGTTAATATACTGTTTTGGTGTTAATGTGATATTCCGGAATATTGATTTTCAAAATGATTTTTCCTAATGATTTATTTGCGTTGAATCGTGTATGTATATAATGTTGTGTAATTATGTACTTGCACTAGCTATTCGAATGTTAACCCCTTAAATGGGGGAAATGCGTCTTATGCATTTAGTCTTAGTCAGTGAGGAGCTGGCACGGGATGCGCATGCGAAGGATGGGTTGGCATGATGATGTGGCTCGAGTCTGCATTTTTCTGTTTTGTCATTGCATCTGTTGAGTACTGCCGATAGATTGTTTATTTTTAAACATGGTTTAAGTCCCCTGCGTGGGCAATAATTTGGTATTTAACTTATGTCTCATGTACTCCATTAAAATGTTTTGGCCGAGGCCACGGCCTTATTTACTTTTTGGGTGCATCTTTTGGGTTATTATTGTGGTTCATGTGTCATGAATTAGCCTGGTAGACCTCATGGGGGTTCTACGGCGTGTAATGTCCCATCTGTGAATTGGGATGTTATAATTATGGTATCAGAGCTTAGGTTTTGAATACCTAGGCTGTCGGTGAAATTTGGTTTGTCAGTTGCGTCATTAAAGTCAGTCGTTGAGCCTAATATCATCATGCTACCATATTTTCGTGCGACCCGTGGCTGTAAGTCTCCTCGAACTCTTATATTTCTGTAATCTGTTTTCTTGCACTGTTCGGAATCGTGACTTGTGTTACCAACTTTGTGAATTGTGAATCTTTCTGATCTTTTTCTTTTCTTATTTTCCTTCAGTATGTTGAGAGGTCGTGGTAGACCGGCTAGGGGACGTGGCCGAGGCCGTGGTCGTGGTGCTGATAATGAGGAGGGCTCACTTTCCTAGTCCTCTGCGGACTCAGCCTCTCATTCAGTGCCGTCGGGTAATAATGCCGACTCCGGGGCTACTGCCGTACTTCAACAGTTGGTAGCCCAACTTACTCAGATAGCTCAGGGTGGACGCCAGAATCCGCCCCCGACACCGGAGGAGGAGGCTAGTAATTGGCTTCAGACGGTGACTAAGATGCACCCTCCTCGTTTCTCCGGATCTTCTGACTCCCTCGGTTGGGAGAATTGGCTCTTTCAGTTTTCCAGGACCTTTGATGCCGTAGCTTGTCCTGAAGACAGGAGGGTACATATTGCCCAGTACCTCCTGGATAAGGAAGCTGCGGAATGGTGGGAGGCCGTTGTGCCCAGAGACCGTCGGGCCACTTGGGATGAGTTCAGGGCTGCTATGGAAGCAGAATATTGTCCGCCGCCAGTCAAGGAGCGCAGAATTGTGGAGTTCTTCACCGCTACACCTCAGGATGTGCCTATTTCTCAGGCCATCATTTCTTACAATCGTGATTGGGTTTCGTGAGAGATCAAGTGAGAATGGAGGCTGATAAAATCCGTTACTTCAATATGCGCATGAAGCCGCATATTAGATAGAGTATGGCGCCGCTCATGTGTGCCACTTTGAAGGAATACCAGGATCGCGCTCTGGCGATCGAGATGGCTATCCCGGAATCAGAGTCGGTTTCGGAAGCTAAGAAGCAGAAGACTACTGGTGGGTTCTCGGCCAGAAAAGGTGGTCAGTTTTCGAAGTCTCGTTCTTCTCCTACATCTGGGAAGAGGCCGTTTCATCAGGCCGGTGGATCTCAGGGTAACCGTTCAGTCCAGTCTGTTGCACCTGGCGGGAGAGTTTGTTTTAATTGCAGTCAGCCCGAGCACGTTGTGAAGGATTGCCCACTTCCGTTAGTTGCTTGCTTTACTTGCGGACAGACCGGGCATCGAGCAGCTCATTGTGAGAGGGCCACCAGGGCCGCTAGATTTACGACTACCACTGCCGATCAGCGGGATCACAGCTCACCAGCTACTCATGTTCCGCAGGGTTCGAGTCGTGGTAGAGGTCGGAGTCAGCCAGATCGCCGCACAGCGTCGAGTTCGGGCTCAGTCCATACCCGATTATATCAGATGAGGCGCACGGAGGAGGCAGACATTCCGGTGGCGTCAGGTACCACTCAGATCCTTTCTCATCTAGTTTCAGTGCTTTTTGATTCGGGTGCGACCCATTCCTTTATAGCTTCGGATTGTGTGAGTCGTATTGGTTTTGACTGCTTGTTTGAGTGTGAGCCGTTTGTAGTGGGTACGCCCAGCAGGGATCGTATGGTTGGGGACCGGGAAGTTAGGGATTGCCCAGTGAGGATCGGGAGCCGGGATTGGCCCTCGAATCTCAATGTTATAGACCTTAAGGGTGAGGATTTGATCCTCGGGGACGATTGGTTGGATCGTCATGGTGCTATCATGAACTATCGGACTCGTACCATCACGATAGTTGCCGAGGACGGCACCGAGCATACTCTCGTCGGCTGTAAGCCGGGTAGATCGGGGTGTGTGATTAGCGCCTTGAAGGCGATGAAACTTTTGAACCAAGGTTATGTCGGCTACTGGTATTTCGCTCTGCAGGCGGAAGATGGTGGGGTTGACATATCGTCGATTCCAGTTGTTAGCGAGTATCCCGATGTATTTCCGGATGACTTGCCGGGATTACCACCACATCGTGAGGTGGAGTTTCCTATTGACCTTGAGCCGAATGCGGCCCCTATTTCTCGAGCACCGTACCGTATGGCACCGTCGGAGATGCTAGAGTTGAAGAATCTGTTGGGAGAGTTGTTAGATAAAGGGTATATTCGACCGAGCGCATCGCCTTGGGGTGCGCCTGTACTTTGTCAAGAAGAAGGATGGATCGCCGTTTATGCATCGACTATCGAGAATTAAACAAGCTAACCATCAAAAATAAATACCCTTTGCCCGGGATTGACGATTTGTTTGATCGGCAGGCGGCGGTCTTTTGAAGATTGATTTGCGATCGGGCTACTACGATTGAGGATTCGGGACGTCGATATTCAAAGCCGCCTTCGGACGAGATATGGCCATTACGAGTTTGTGGTTATGCCTTCGGGCTAACCAATGCCCAGCAGATGTTCATGCGGTTGATGAACAAAGTTTTTATTGAGTATCTGGACAAATTCGTAGTCGTTTTTATCGACGATATTCTTATCTATTCACGGAGTGGGAGGAGCACGCCTTACATCTCGGATTGTATTAGACACTTTGAGGGCTGAGCGGTTACGTGAAGTTCTCTAAGTGTGAGTTTTGGCTCGAGGAAGTAGCGTTCCTCGGGCATGTGATTTCAGAGAGGAGTTCGGGTAGATCCGCGGAAGATAGAGGCGGTGATGGCTTGGGAGCCGCCTAAGAATGTGAAGGAGGTGAGGAGTTTTCTGGGTCTTGCCGGCTATTACCGTAGATTCGTTGAGGGATTTTCTAAGATCGCTAGACCACTCACTCGGTTGCTCCAGAAAACTTCGAAGTTCGAGTGGATCGGCAGGCGGGGCAGGTTTTGGCGAGTTAAAGAGACATTTGACTACCGCACCCGTGTTAGCGTTGCCTCGGGGAACGAGGATTTCGTAGTGTACGGTGATGCTTCGGGCCTTGGTCTAGGATGTGTTTTGATGCGAGAGACAGAGTGATTGCGTATGCGTCCCGCGATTGAAACCTTATGAGGTGAATTACCCCACGCACGATTTGGAGTTAGGCTGCGGTCGTTTTCGCCTTAAAGATCTGGAGGCATTATCTCTATGGGTCGTCGTGTAAGATTTTACGAGATCACAAGAGTTTGAAGTATATCTTGATCAGAAAGAGTTAAATATGAGACAGCGTAGGTGGTTGGAGCTAATTAAAGATTACGACCTCGAGATACTTTACCATCCGGGTAAGGCTAACGTAGTGGTGATGCGTTGAGCCGTAAGCCGATAGCGTTACAGATGTTAGAGGTACTTACACCACGAGTAGGATCCAGCAAGATCTTATTTGTCGAATATTGAGGTTTGGGTTCGAGAGTTCGGGGCGATTATGTGCATTAGAGATCACTTCGTCCTTGGTGATGATATCAAGGCGAAACAGTATGATGATCCGTGTTTGGTCCAGTTGAGGGAGGATGTGAGGCGGGGAAAGCCCCTGGATTTGTGGTTCGGGATGATGGCGTTACGAGATTTCGCAGCAGACTATGTGTACCGAATGATATTGGTGAGACAGAAGATCTTGAGTGAAGCTCATACCACACCTTACTCCATACATCCTGATACGAATAAAATGTACAAGGATGTGAGGAGCAACTCTGGTGGAGTAATTTGAAGGCAGACGTTAGCGAGTTTGTGTCGAAGTGTTTGACTGTCGTGAGTTAAGATCGAGCATCGGCGACCCGCTGGGTTTTGCGACCACTTCCTATCCGGAGTGGAAATGGGAGGATATTTCTATGGATTTCATTACTAATATGCCTAGGACTCGGAATGGAATGAACATGATTTGGGTTATTGTCGATCGAGTGACCAAATCAGCTCACTTCTGGGTATTAAGGACACTTGGGGCCGGAGAGGCGCACAGTATTTATTGCAGAGGTCGTGAGATTGCATGGGACTCCTAAGAGTATTGTTTCGGATCGTGATGGCCGGTTCGTGTCACATTTTTGGCAGGCTGTTCATCGAGCTTTGGGGACTGAGTTGAGACTCAGTACATCTTATCACCCTCAGACTGACGGGCAGTCAGAGCGGACGATCCAGACGTTATAGGATATGTTGAGAGTCTGTGCCCTAGAATGGAAGGATGATTGGGAGTCGCACTTGCCGTTGATCGAGTTCACGTACAATAATAGTTGGCATGCCTCGATCAAAATGGCGCCATTTGAGGCGTTGTATGGGAGGAGGTGTAGATCGCCGTTGTGTTGGGACGATGCGTCCGAGCTTATTGGTACCGAGCCCGATATGGTAGTTGATACGAGAGAGAAGATGACTCTGATTCGTGATAGATTGTTAACGGCCCAGAGTCGGCAGAAGTCTTATGCCGACACGCATCGCCGGCCGTTGGAGTTTGAGGTGGGAGATCATGTTTTGCTTAAGGTGTCGCCGACACGGGGAGTTTACCGCTTCGGCCGGAAGGGTAAACTTAGTCCGAGGTTTATTGGGCCGTTTGAGATTTTAGAGAGAGTGGGAGAGCTTGCCTATCGGCTAGGCTTACCGCCGTCCCTGAGCCACGTTCATAACGTATTTCATGTTTCCCAGCTTAGGAGGTACGTATCGGACCCTAGCCATATTATCGATTTTGGAGAGATCGGGTGGGACCCGACCTTACCATCGAGGAGAGGCCGATTCAGATTTTAGAGCGTCGGGTGAAGCAACTTCGTCATAAAACCATCCCTCTGGTTAAAGTTCAATGGTCGAGACATGGGTCCGAGGAAGCCACATGGGAGACGGAGGAGAGTATGCAGTCGAGATACCCTGAGTTGTTCGTGTTGTAAGTTTCGGGACGAAACTTATTTTTAGGGGGAGATAATGTAATATCCGTGTTTTCTATTTTCGGTAATTTCTATTTTTGGTGTATGTTCGTTTCAGACAACTCGCTTAGCACTATTTTGGAATTCTGAATCTATTTTGTTCTTGGAGTTTTTCCGTCTGGTCGAGTTTCGAGGATGTTTTTGCATAATTTCATTTTGAATTATATCTTGCCGCATGTGCGTTCGATTCTCGTAAAACTTGTTCGTTTTCGTTGTTTCTCGATTCGTATAAGTTTGTATGGTTGAGCTGGTCGTGTTGGAACTTTCGGTTTGTTAATCCACGTTGTATCACGATTTTTCGGGCATTTGGGCCGTTTTTGTAATTTTCATAAGTTTGGGGAATTTTGCTTTATTTGCTTCGTTTCAAACTCTCTAGTGATCGAGATTATATTCTCTTTCAACGCTCAACTTTTTCATCTTGATTATTACGTGTTTATGATTCTGGATTCTGGTCTTGCTTCGTTTTTCGGCACTTTTGCTTGTTGGCGGCGGTGTGCGTAATCTGCTGCCTGAGTAGTGCACGCTACTCAGAATTTACTTGCGTGCGCTATCATTGTGTGGTTAGCGTACGCTAACCTGGGGTTCGTAGCGTGCGCTAACGATTTTAGCGATGCAGGGACGGTGGGTTCGATACTTGATCGACTGTGCAACAGACGCTAATCAGCGTTAACGCACGCTAATCCCTAGTACTAGCGCACGCTAACCATGTTAGCTTGCGTACGCTAACGGGAGGTCAGAAGGCGACTGTACGCCATGCCCCGCTAGCGCACGCTAATGCTTGTGCGTAGCGTGCGCTAAGTCTGTTAAATATAAATAGGACAGCAGCAGTCAACTTCGTCATTTTTCCTTCATTTCCTATCCTTCTCGGCTTTGAGCGATTCCAGGCGGGGGTTAGGGCCGATTCCGACTGTAGATCATCATTCACTACCACCGTGCATTCCTTGCGTGAATTCTTCAAGTTCCTAATCACTTTCCACCATCAGAATCAAGGTAAATATTCCCAAAACCCTTGTTTTGAGATTTTGGGGGAATTTTGGGGATTTCTTGGGATTTGACTCTTTTAGTCCGAATTATTACTGGGTTATCGCTAGACTTCGATCGTGTACTTGTAACCCTTCATTTTATTGATGATTTGTGGTTTTAAACTCCAAGTTCTCCATTGTTCGTCACTTATAGTCGACGATACCCAAGTTTTGTTCGACTAAGGGTTTCAGCGGGTAGAACTAGGATGTATTCCATCATTTACGTAGTTTTAAGATTGTTGTCCATCGTTATTGTGTTAGGATCGGATTTGTGAAGGTTGTTCGGGCCAAAACCTTTCCGTTCGCCGTTTTCCTTCACGTAGTATTAATCAGGCAAGTACATGTATTACATTCCATTATGTGCATATGATTTTGATGCGAATGATGTAAATGGTGTTATTGAACGAATGTGATTGTTTCTCTTCCACCTGGGGATGGCGTGTGGCCTCTGGGGGCCGATACTAATGAGTACGGCCATGGAAATGGACTGGGGTGCGTGTGTTGATGTTCTTCCACCTGGGGACAGTTCGACGGGACCTCTGGGGGCCGATACTAATGGGTACGGCCGCGGAAGTGGTTTCTCACCTGGGGACGGTCCGACGGGACCTCTGGGGACCGATACTAATGGGTACGGTCGCGAGTTACCAAGCGTGGATAATTGAGATGTGGAAAACTTGTTAATATACTGTTTTGGTGTTAATGTGATATTCCGGAATATTGATTTTCAAAATGATTTTTCCTAATGATTTATTTGCGTTGAATCGTGTATGTATATAATGTTGTGTAGTTATGTACTTGCACTAGCTATTCGAATGCTAACCCCTTAAATCGGGAAATCGTCTTATGCATTTCGTCTTGGTCAGTGAGGAGGCGGCACGGGATGCGCATGCGAAGGATGGGTTGGCATGATGATGTGGCTCAGTGCATTTTTCTGTTTTGTCATTGCATCTGTTGAGTACTGGAGATAGATTGTTTATTTTTAAACATGGTTTAAGTCCCCTGCGTGGGCAATAATTTGGTATTTAACTTATGTCTCATGTACTCCGTTAAAATGTTTTGGCCGAGGCCACGGCCTTATTTACTTTTTGGGTGCATCTTTTGGGTTATCATTGTGGTTCATGTGTCATGAATTAGCCTGGTAGACCTCACGGGGGTTCTACGGCGTGTAATGTCCCATCTGTGAATTGGGATGTTACAATACGTACGTTGACTTGCTACAGTAACATACTCGTTAACGTACGTAACTTAACACTCATAACGTACGTTAACCAAGGGTTGACTCGCCCATGCACGTTCTCCGCCGAAAGCTACCGACACAGGGCCCCACTTGCCCACCACAGCTCGGTCCTGTCCGATTCCCTCTGTTACGTACGTAATGCCTTACACATAACGTACGTAAAACATAGAATTTAGCGTACGTAAGTCCTTACCCTTAGCGTACGTAATGGCCTTCTATATTTGGCCAAAATCCAACTGTCCCTGTCCAACGACATACTGGATACGTATACACGCATACTGAATACATATATTCAATCCCATATTATACTCATATGATATACTACCCAATATCAAAAGTACGATAACCTGATACCCGATATCCTCAAATGCAATTGTCGACCAAGTACGACAATTGTACAAATACAACTGTATCAGTTCTTAATTTATTTTATCCATACTGTATAGTCACCAAGCTATCCAGTATATCTCAGATAAAATAACGCAAAAAATTTATACTGAAAATACGGATATTACATACTACCTCCCTTAAAATAAGTTTCGTCCTTGAAACTTGCAACCCTATCAGAAACAACAGATCATCCAAAAATTTCCAAACTCATCACAAAAGCAATCAATCGTCACCACAAGCGAATAACCAAAATGATATACTTACAGGTGCGTGAAGCCGATGATCTCCCGTGATACTAGCACACGACTCACATACGAAGCCTCAACACAATACCAACACACACCAATATCACAATTAGCAATTTAAAAAGATCTCAAAAATTTTGGAACCCCCAAAAATCGTTTTGACTCAAAGTCAGGAAAATCATTTTCAAAAATCACGCCACTACCGTACTAGTATAGCCACATAACACACACGCCCGGGTTTTACAAAACCCAAGCTCTGATACCATCTTATGTAACACCCCCAAAACCATCCAGGATATTACAGCGCCGTGGGCCCCGCGCCGGAACCCACCAGGCTAAAAACCATTTGAAAAATGTTTAAAAACGCCAGAAGGCCAATGATGGTAATATTTTAAATACTCAAATATTTTCCAAAATATAGTTCTCAAATACTGTCATCAAATACTATTTGAAAATATAAGGCGAAAAGCCAAATCTCGACAGTTTCAAAATGTATGCTAAGCGACCACTTAAACGTACTGACTAAATAGTTTAAGGAATTGGTTTAACGAAATAACCCAAGTTCGAAAAATGCCAAAAGTCCATTTTGAAAGTATACATGAGTTGGTCAAGAATACCAGAAAGCCATTTTAAAATACACACACGCAGCGGATAAAACACAGTTCAAAATACACCTTTGCAGCGGAATAAAACAACCAGAAAGGAGTACTCAAAACTCAAATAAATGCCACAACCAGTATCACCCGAAAAACTCATCTCTTCACGACCGCTACTAGCTCGATCTCCGAGTACCTAAAATAAAGCCCACGATGGGGTCAGCCACAATACTCAATAATGATATCGATCACATCATCATAAATAATTACATACCAATGTAATAATACTGTAAGAATACTACCAATGAAATCTTACCGTCATAACCTTACCAACTCATAGTAATCCATAATAAATCAATCCTTACCATAATCCACATTTCGCATTCTCAAATGACGAAATGAACTCAATTACAACCATCTGTACTGTATTCAAACAATACTAAGAATCCTCAAAACATCATCATATCTCATAAGTGTGGAATGAACCATCTGTGCCAAATCCTGGCCGTCTGATTACACCATCAAACTCACATTCTCCACCCCAAGGTACCCTCAGGCCAATGGACACGCCGAATCAACCAACAAGACAATTATCAGCTGCCTAAAGTAAATATTAAGTAAAGCCAAGGGAGATTGGGCGGACCAACTGCCAGGAGTCTTGTGGTCCTGCCAAACCACGTTGTGGACCTGGAGAGACGCCCTTAAGCCTAACTTATGGAACAGAAGTTGTCATTCCTATAGAAGTAGGACTCCCGACAGCTAGGTACATGGTGGCAAACGAAAAACATAATAACGGTGAGTTAGAACATGAACTCAACGCAATTGAACAACTTCGGGAGAAAGCCTTGATTCGAAATGCATCATATCAACAAAAGGATGCCTAACACTTTAATAAACATGTATGCACTCGTACCTTCAAACAAGATGACTCGGTGTTACGCAGGGTATTCCAAAACACAAAAGAGACGGGTGCTGGAAAACTAGGTCCAACCTCGGAAGGGCCTTACAAAATTGTCAAGGTCGTGGGAAATGGAGCATACAAGTTGCAAGCAGAAGACGGTCGCCCTATCCCCAACAGTTGGAATGCAGTCCATTTGAAACAGTACTTCTTTTAATCTTCGTATTTGAGATTAACCTCTCATTAAAAACAACCAGTCTGACCAGGGGCAAGTCGGTTACCTAACCCGACTAGGCAGACTGGTAAAACTCCCCTATAATCCAGGGGGGTCACAAGATTCTTTGCAGGGCATAAGCTAATATCAAAACATCATAAGTAACCCTGAAATAAAGGTAACAATTTAAATTCGAACTTTGAGATTAACCTCTCATTAAAAACAACCGGTCTGACCAGGGGCAAGTCGGTTACCTAACCCGGCTAGACAGGCCGTCAAAACACCCTATATAATCCAGGGGGTCCACAATTCTTTTTTACAGAGTATAAATTATGCTGACCATCCGGAGGGCCTCAATCAAGGGGCGAGTTGTTTATCTGACCCGAACAAGCGAACCGATTATCAAATAGGCGGCACAAGCACAAATCATTCAGACTAGGCGCCAACCCCCTCCGCTGGGATTAAAATTCAACATCGACCATGAAAAACTCCAAGTATCTCTAGATAAGTCAAATGCGTCATAAATTATTTTTTATTTTTTATCGCTTTTGGTTATCCCACTCAATAATATTTTACTATTAAATTTACATCTATTAGTAAATTGAATTCAGAATTGTCCGCATATTTTTCGTTACAAAAATCACGTCTACCTCAAGTTTTAAAATTTTACACCAAAAGCGGATACATTTGGTCCGACCAAATTATTGTAAAATATCCAACCATGCTTGACAATTCCACATCTCTTAGCAAAAAGAGTCACACTCTTCATAAAGAATTAGTAAAATAAACAAATAAAATATAAATACTATATAATGATCATAATAATAATAAGAGTATTAACAAAAAAAAAGAAGGGGAGGCCCTCTCATATGAAGTAGATATTTTCCATCACATTTGGAGAAAGAGCCACATCTCTTCAAAAAATAGGAGACTCGCCCAAAAATGACGGGCGACCTCTCTCACAAAGAAAGTTGCCACTCTTTGCAAAAAATGAGACAACCTCTCTTACAAGATAGCAAAGCTATTGTAGATGTAACCTCTCCGATAGAAGACCCAATCCAAAAATCAAGGTCCACCACTCGCCCAAAAAAAAAAAAGAAAAAATCCGAGTCGACCCAAATTATTAATAAGAGTCGACCTCTACACATAAAAAGAGGCACTCCCTCAAATAGAAGAATGGTCGATCCATTTCAAAAATAAGGGCCGACATCTACCAAAATGAGATAACCTTATGAGAGGTGGACATTTTTCCAACATTTCAAGAGGAGAGGCAAAACCTCTCCACCAAAAAAAAAAATCCAAGTCTTAATTAGAGCCAACCTCTCACTAAAAAGAGATGGACATTTTTCCAACATTTCAAGAAGAGATGCAACCTCTCCACCAAAAAAATTCAAGTCTTAATTAGAGTCAACCTCTCACTGAAAAGAGATGGATATTTTTCTATATTCCAAGAGGAAAGACAACCTCTCCACCAAGTAACAAAGGGGCAACCCCTCAAATATATATATATATACATACATATATAAAGGGTGACCAAAAATTCCCAGTCTAGTTAAGAGCCGACCCCTCACCTTCTCATATAATAAAAATATATAATAGATAATATTGTAACAACAAAGACATCCTCTGCAATTAAGAGGGAATTCAATCCAAAAGACGATGGACTTCCATACAAGTAAATAAGAGTTGACCTCTGACTACAAAAGAAAGATTGCCTGATAGCCTCAGTCTATCTTTAAGGTGAGCAATACAAGTTCATGGTGGTCCAACCACAATACATATGCAAAATAAGTTCGAAGTACAATTAGAGAAGTCCTACCAAATATTTCGGCAATACGAAACACATCAAAAAAAGCTAAGTCATAGCTATAACCCAAAACATTAGAAAGAAGCTATCAGGAGCAAGAAGTCTCGTTCTCATGCTCCATATGATCTTGATCGCCCTCTCGTTCCTCAGCATCCTCATCATCATCGGCCAAATTTAGTATATCCTCACACATGTGGACCTCTTTCAGATCAGCCCATTTCACGTGTTCCCCATTCATAAATCCCACCATCAAATCAAGCCTTGTTTAGGCAATCGCTCTGATTTGAATCTTTTTTGACATGGTCTTATCCTCTATAACTTGGGTCGTCTGCTCCTCGAGTCGGGCTTCAAGATGAGCCACTCTCGCCTTTAGTTGTTGCTCAGAATCAGACGACCGCTTCTTCTTCTTACGAGGAGACAACTCAAGCTTCTCTTTTTCTTTGAGAGCGACATCACGAGCAGATCGTAGGGATTTCCTCTCTTCTGAAGTGATAATATTTTGATTAAGGAAGAGCACTGCTTGTGACGCCTACAAAAATGAAGAACACAAAAGTCAGGGAAGTGTCCCCACAAAAAATTAAGAAACTCAACGCAATCTTACCTTGATAAGATGGGAAAATGCATAAGTGGAAGCTTCGGACGCCTCCATCCAATGGACCTCATTGTCCAGTGACAATGAGCCAGTATTCCCATTAAAATCTGAAGGGCCCGGATAGAGGTGAGCCTCTTCACCCATGACGATCTTTGAAACTTCACCCCCGGGCTCTCCTAAAAATGCTTTAGGAGCCATCTCGATTAAATTTAATGCACCTACAGACACATTACTCGGGTCACCTATTTCAGCATTAGAAGAAGGTATGGTCGACCTCGAATCAATCTTCTTCGTCTTTTTTTTTTTGCCATCGCGTACATCTCCTTGGCAGTGAAAATCTTATGTTTTTTCGACCCCTACAGGAATGCTTCGACGAAAGAACTTATGGTGCCTAGACAAGTGTACAAGACGACTCCTTCAATACCTCATGCTAAAAATAAAGAAAAGAAAATTGCCATTACAAGTATAAAAGATGTTACCTCCTAATTTTTCAATCGCGGTCGACCAAATGCTACTACGAGCTAACACTTCATCCCTCAATAACTCCTTTGCCTTTCTCTCAAGCCACGACACCTCATGGATATTCTCAGTACTTGATTCACCTAAAAGGATCAATAGAGGGCACTCGGTCATGCAAGCCTGTGGTAAAAAAAATAATGAAAAGGAGAAAAAAGAGAAGAAAAATGATCACATTTAGCTCAAATAAATTTAGAAGAAAGGAGAATTTCAAGTAAACAATACTCACCAGAAATCCCCACCC
The DNA here is from genome assembly GCA_033398695.1 of Orobanche coerulescens. Lineage (NCBI taxonomy): Eukaryota > Viridiplantae > Streptophyta > Magnoliopsida > Lamiales > Orobanchaceae > Orobanche > Orobanche coerulescens. The sequence goes on along the minus strand of CM065816.1, from coordinate 70,529,694 downwards.
AGTGAGTGGCAATTTCTCCTGACTCCCCTAGATCCAAACACATGTTTGGACTCCACAAAAAGTATCGACCTTTCCACGAACAAAAATCACTCTTCGAAGGGATCTTAATTAGAGGTTGTTTCTCGGGTCGAAGATTTAATTGAAGTCTACCCATCTCACTATCGTGTTGCTTTGGGTAGTACGTGCGACGGAGGGTCCCCACCGAAATATTTATCCCTTGATTTCGCCAAGAGACTGCAATCCAAGAAGTAACCTCCAACCATTGGGCATCAACTGGCTAGGGGCACATCCGTCCATAATGAAAGGTATTAGAGGTATCATAAGTCCTATATCAAATGTGATCTCATAAAAGCATATCCATCCATCAACCTGTAACACCCCCAAAACCATCCGGGATATTACAGCGCCGTGGTCCCCGCGCCGGAACCCACTAGGCTAAAAACCATTTTAAAAATGTTTAAAAACGACAAAAGGCCGATGACGGTAATATTTTAAATACTCAAATGTTTTTCAAAATATAGTTCTCAAATACAGTCATCAAATACTATTTGAATATACAAGGCGAAAAGCCAAATCTCGACAGTTTCAAAATGTACGCTAAGCCTCCACTTAAACGTACTGAAAAAATAGTTTAAGGAATTGGTTTATCGAAATAATCCAAGTTCGAAAAATGCCAAAAGGCCATTTTGAAAGTATACATGAGTTGGTCAAGAATACCAGAAAGCCATTTTAAAATACACACACGTAGCGGATAAAACACAGTTCAAAATACACATTTGCAGCGAAATAAAACAACCAGAAATGAGTACTCAAAACTCAAATAAATGCCACAACCAGTATCACTCGGGAAACTCATATCTTCACGACCGCTACTAGCTCGATCTCCGAGTAGCTAAAATAAAGCCCGCGACGGGGTCAGCCACAATACTCAATAATGATATCGATCACATCATCATAAATAATTACATATCAATGTAATAATACTGTAAAAATACTACAAATGAAATCTTACCCTCATAACATTACTGTTGGAGCAAGATCGGAATATGCGCTGTGTTGCGGAAGCGTAAATTAAATGTGCGGAAAATAAACGACATACGGATTTATAGAGGTTCGGCTATAAACGAGCCTACGTCCTCTCTCAGTATCTTTTTCTATAGGTTGAAAATAAAAACCTCTGCACCTCTCTTCTATCGGTCGAGGAATAACCGTTACAATCACGTTTTCTATTGGTCCGTGATAAACCACTCGTACTTGTATTTGTGTCAGTCCAAGTTAAACCGTTTTCCTTTTCTATCGGATAAAGAATCAACCACTCTAGCTTTATATTGGTACTAGATTGTAATACCCGTGTATTTAATGAGTGTTGTTTTAGATGTATTTTGTGGTATTGTGGTTATTTGGATCGTATGTATTGATGATTGACCTTGGTATGTTCATGGCTGATAATAATTGAGTTTTGTGATTGTCGGATTGTGCTCGTTTTGGCCAGACTTTGCGAATTTAATTTTTGAGAATAGCAGTTAGCGCACGCTTAGACCGTATGTCTAGCGCACGCTAACCGGGTTCGAGTAGCGCACGCTACTCTTGTGCATTAGGCTCGCTGGATAGTGAACTTTCTGGACTCTGGAATGGGGCGTTAACGTATGCTATGGAAGGACTAGCGTATGCTATTTCAATGTACTAGCGCACGTTACTTGTAGGATAGCGCGCGCTAGGATGTCAGGTCACTGAGGGCAGAAATATTTCTGGACTGCAGGTACTTGCAGGTAGCGCACGCTACTGTATGGAGTTAGCACGCACTAGTGGCAATCGATAGCGCACGCTAAAAGATGGTTTAGCGTACGCTACCGGAGTCTGACAGAAAGTTCTGGACTGCCTTTTCTTCAGCAGTGCACCGCCTTCAGCTCGTTAGCGCACGCTAAGCTTGTAGCCGTAGCGTGCGCTAATACCTTCCAGTATATATGGGGGGCAGGTTTTAGAAATGTCATTTGTCACCTCTTCCTCTTCTCTTCGGCGGCTGGGCGATTTGGAGTGTAGTTAGGCGTTGTTTTCAACCAGTTTTCACCATCCAACAACTTTTTTAAGCTAGAGCACCGAGGCATGGTAGATGCATGCTTTTATAATATATTTAGCACGGTAGATGCGTGCTTAGATGATGTGTGAGACATGGTAGATGCATGTTCTCATGATATATTTGGTGTGGTAGATGCATGCCTTATATATGGCATGGTAGATGCATGCCTTATGATATGATACGATATTGAGCTCGTTCCGGTGCTTAGTACGTGGTTCAACGGGCCCAAGGATAATAAAACGATTTTGAGAGATTCTCGTTGATGATCATATGTCATATGTTGCATCAGACATGATACATGCATGATTTCTACTTATTGGGCTTTAGCTCACGTAGTTTATGCATTGTAGGTGATCCTGATGCTTGAGCATGTTACCTTGCTGGATGGGTTGGAGTTCCACTGTTGCTGAGGGTCGACGTACATGGATGACGACCTGTCGGGCTTAACCATGGGCTTAACATGTTTTAGTTCTTGTTTTTGAAGCTTGTTTTATAAATATGTATTGTAGTAATGTACTCATGTGTTCGAGTGTCGTTGATGGTGTGAGGGGTACTTTAGGTTCACCTAGTATGTTTGTGTAACCTGCGAGGTTGTTTAATATCGTAATGTAAAATAAATAAGTGAGTGATTTGGAAAGCTCGAAGTTTTGTTGTTTACTAATCTCTTGTAGTCATAGCTACGGGGATATTGATGTCATGAGTTTGATTCAGATTGAGACTAGATGTCTCTGCGTGATACTTATGTTGATTTTATGTCACAGGTTTGGGATAGGTACTAGTTTAGGGGAAACTTTGCCAAAATTTCACCATAATTTATAAGTACTAATATGATATAAGATAGGTTAGGTTAGGTAGTTGTGTGGGTGTGTTTCATAATCGATGTATTGAATTGGGACTGTCGGGGACATTTCCCATCCGTTGAGTCGTTGTTATCGATTGGCTGTTCTAAGGTAATCGATGTATTGAATTGGGACTGTCGATGACATTTCCCATCCGTTGAGTCGTTGTTATCTATTGGCCGTTCCAAGGTAATTGATGTGTTAAATTGGGACTGTCGAGGACATTTACCATCCGTGAAATCATTGTTATCAATTAGCCGTTCTAAAGGTAGTCGAGGTATAGAATTGGGCCCGTCGCGGATGGTGCCCATCCGTGAGTTATTGTTGTCGTGTTGTCCGACTCAAGGCAGCACACTATCGTTCTCGTGAATTCGGTAATCTTGTGATTGTTACCGTGCGTGATTAATGGTTTTGGAGGGTAGTCTCAGCTAGTGCTCGATGGGTAAGTTTAGGGCTTGAACCTTCGCGGTTGGTTTCCCTAACACCTACAGTTCAGTAGGTCACGGTCATGTTGATGATCTCATTATGGGTAAGTTTGGGGCTTGAAAATTCACGGTTGGTTTCCCAACACCTACAGTTTCATTAGGTCACGGTCATGTTGATGATCTCATTATGGGCAAGTTTGGGGCTTGAACCTTCACGGTTGGTTTCCCAACACCTACAGTTCAGTAGGCCACGGTCACTGGGTGATCTCATTATGGGTAAGTCTGGGGGGCTTGAACCTTTGCGGTTGGTTTCCCAGCACCTGCAATTCAGTAGGTCATGGTCATTGGATGATCTCATTGTGATATGGCTTCGTGCCATGGCTTCGGCCCTCATGTGATACAGCTTCGGGCTGTTTGGCTTCAGGCCATTGTGATATTTTGGCAGCTTCACCTAGGTGGCTTTCAGGCCACAAAACAGACTTCAAAAAGGAAAAGGTAGATGGAAACCTCAAGGTATTCCAATATTTCAAAGTCACAAGTATGGAGACCTCAAAACTTTAATAACTGGTCTTAGCCAAGATTTATCCATGGTTCACACCAAGCACATCATATACCTTATCATGTGCACAATCCATATAGAGGATACAATAATAATATCTATGCACATTTATAATAGATACTAGATCAACTCTCATAACAAAAGAAGAAATAACTTCTTCCAGAAATCTACTGACCCTAGAGGACCCATTCAGATCTGGGTACCTAAATCTCTTTTATATGATTGCAGAAAAGGTGGAAGGATTATTGTGCAGCAGTCACAGAATCACCAGTAGGAAGGTGAAGAATGGACTCTGGGTGCACAAGACACGTGACGGGAAACAAAAAGATATTGTCATGTTATACCAAGGAAAGAGGCCCAGATTTAACCTTTGGAGATTGCTAACGTGGACAAACCAAAGGACATGAGAAGCTGCACATAGGAAACATTATCGTAAGAAAAGTACAGTATGTCAAAGGACTCAAGTACAATCTCCTAAGCATAACCCAATTCTGTGATGAGAACAACCTAATAGTCTTCACCAAATGGAAATGTATGATGATTGACCTCCAAAGAAGTTAAACTACAAGGTTACAGAAGAAGGTATGTCTATGTGATAGACTGGAAAACAGGCATACCTAATGCATGCTTCATATCAAAAACTCTAGTTGGAAATGGATGGTTATGGCACACGAGATTAAGCCATCTAAATTTCAAGGCACTCGACAAATTAAGCTCATAAGAACTAGTCATATCTCCCAGAAGGAATATTCAAGAAGGATACTCTTTGTAATGCATGAAAGAAAGGAAAACAGACTATAGCTTCATTCAAATCAATATAACCTACCACTCTAACCAACAGAGTCCTGGAACTACTTAACATGGACCTTTTTGGACCCATCAAGCCAAGAATATTAAGTGGAAGAAAACATGCCCTAGTAGTCGTAGGTGACTACTAAAGATACACTTGGATAGTTTTCCTTCACAAGAAGAGTGAATCATTAACGAAGTGGCCTGAGCTAATGAGGAGAATTCAAAATGAGAAATATCTATCTATCATCAAGATCAGATCAAACAAAGAAAGAGAATTTCTCAACAAAGCTATAACTGAATAAAGTGATCTGAATGGAATCCAACATGAAGATTCACGGGAACACCACAACAAAATAGTGTGGCTGAAAGAAGGAACAGAACCCTCAAGGAAGTAGCTAAGACAATGATTGCAGAAGCTGATCTCCCCTAAAGGTTCTGGGCTGAAGCTGTCAACACAGCCTGTCATACACGGAACAGAAGCATGATTGTAGGGAGACACTGTAAAACTCCCTATGAGGTTTGGAATGACAGATTACCAACTGTTGCTTATTTTCACACTTTTGATTTTAAGTGTTTCATCCACAACAATGCCAAAACCCAACTGAATGATTTTGATGCTAAAACTGATGATGGTATCTTTATAGGATACTCTCAAATAAGCAAAGATACAGAGTCTTCAACAAAAGAACATTATTTGTGGAAGAAACACCTCATGTGTAATACCCGAGATTTTTATTCCAGTTTCCCTGAATTATTTTCGTCTGGTGCCGGTTATTTTGTTTCATCATGATTATGTGGGATTCATTTTTCTGACATGAACGGTATGATATATTCTGTGTAGTGTTCATCGAGTGAGACTTGCATCGCGTTCATTTCTTTTATTAATTGCGCGCTTGTGGTATGTTATGTTCTGTAAATTGCTCGTTAATGTTTTGAATCTTAGTCGGTGCGTTTGTGTGATTGAGACATTGTCGAGTCTCTAGCCGGGTAGTCATAGGGTTGGCTGGGCCAAGTTATGGCCATAAGGCATGGCCGATTATGGCCGTAAGATGCCCGCACATCCTGGCCTGGGAAGACTCGGTTACGGCCGTAAGGGTTGCCCTGTTACGGCCGTAATGTTGCGTTACGGCCGCAAGGCATGGGCCGGTTATGGTCGTAATGCACCAGCAGGTTTCAGGCAGTAGCCTTGGGAACTCGGTTACAGTTGTAAGGATGTACCGAGTACAGTCGTAAGGTGGTGCCCGTTGTATGTAATATCCGCAATTTTCGATTTTCGGTAAATTTCTTTTTTTCGGCGGAAGTTCATTTTGACGACTCGCTCATGACCGTTTCGTCATTCTGAGAATGATTAATTCTGCACTTTTTGTCATCCCAGCTCGTTTCGGTGTCGTTTTGTTGAGTTCCGTGCTTTTTAGCGGTTTTTCCGCACTTGAGTTCGATTCTTGCGAATCTCGTCCGAAACTGTTGTTTCGACTTTCTCGTAAGTTCATTTAATGTTATTATTCATGTTGCGAGCTTTGGCTTGGTGTTTCGATCACGTATGGTGATTTTCGGGCGTTTTGGGCCATTTTCGTAATTTCCCAAAGTTTGGGGTAATTACTTTCCGTTGTCGAATTTCAAGCCTTCGGGTGGTCGGAATCGTGTGTTCTCTTAGTGCTCGGATTCATCTTTGCGAGTACTTCGTAACCGTATCTTCGATTTGTACTCAGGTCCGGGTTTCCGGATCGTTCGGGCCGTCGGAGTTGGTCCCGGCCGAGTCATGGCCGGGCATGCTGGGGCCAAGCCAGGCCTGGCCGAGTAACGTGCGGTAGTGATCGGCAGTTACGTACGTAAGGCCGGTTACATACGTAAGGCCCTGGCCGGTAACGTACGTAACGCTTCCGGCATTTCCAGGCAGTGAGTTCGGCCATGGCCGGTTACGTACGTAAGCCATGGCCGGTTACGTACGTAACTCGGCCGGCAGTCGGCCTATTTAAGGCCTGGCAGCGTTTTTCTTCAGCCATTTCTCACTCATTTTCTTCCCTTCCGCGGTTGGAGATTAGTTCATCATGGAGAGATGTTGTTGGACAATAAATTCATGAAGTTTTGAGGTTCATATCTGTTGTTTCCCAAAATATCTATCCGAAGATTAAATACTACTGGAGACGGACAACAAACAACAATTGCGGGAGCACTTCCGAGAGAAGATAAACAATACAAGATTTGCCGGGTTTGTAGGCCCGGGCTTGAATGCTCTCGCGAGATGGTATTAATACGAATATTCGTGGATACAAGTATTAATGAGAGAAATCTAAATACAATGAGTGTAAAAAGACTCTGTTAATCCGGCTCTTGAGCGAAGCTCGGTGTTCTTCGTCCTCGCCGATCGTCTTCCTGATGAGAGAGGCCGGGAGAAGTAAGACCGAATGATAGCTGTTGCCAAGAGTTGGAGATTAGCCAAGTGCTGTATATTGTTTCTGTATTGTGTGCTCAAATCGCGATATTGCAGAAGAAGTGGCCGAGTGCAGGGTGCCTTGTTTATATAGGGACAGCCGGGTCTTGTCCTTAGGCGGGCGATCGCCTTCCGGCCATTATAATAATGGGGCGATCGTCTGCCGGCCAATACTATAATGGGGCGACCTCCTGGGCTGTCGGGCTAAAGTCCAAGGAAGAGGTGCTTGCGCCAGCTGGGTTATCCAATGAGGAGCCAGCACGCGTCCAGAGTCAATGTCACATGTGGTCCTACTGACAACTTTCGGCGGAATCACTGTCACATGCGGCCCTACTGACAGCTTTCGGCGGCTTGTCGGCTGGTGGAGAGATTCTGCCAGGCTGTGGTCAATGGCCCGTGATTCGCGGATCTTGTCTCGGCCCTTGCACGTGGTGCCAGTCTTAAGGCTCGGCCTTGGCCGACTGGATGGCCATCAGCGCTGATCGACATGAGGCGGTCGTCTCTAGATGGTCATCAGAGGTCGCCATCGACCAGTTGTCGAGGGTCGGCATTGGTCGGTCACCAAGGGCCAATCGGCAGATGCCGAGAGAGGATCGTCCGCTAGTCGATCGCCAGGAGTCGGTCGCCGAGTACCGAGAGGCGATCGTATCTGAGGTCGATCGCTCGGCACCGGGACTTATCCTGGGACCTTCGGTTGGCCGATTTAGCTTGTCCGCTGGGCTAAGGCTTAGGTCGCCTGGTCGAGGTCGGCAGATCTGCCTTGGCCGCTCGGCAGTGACTCGGTCGCCCGACCTCCTGGGCGATCGCCGGTCGGAAGGTGTTAATTCTTGACAGAACAATTGCCCCCCAGCTTGCTCCTATGTTGAAGACATGGGGCGAGGTGGTTCTTGCTGGCGATCGTGTAAGGATGAGGACGGGCGATCTTGCTGAGCTGACTTAGGATTCGGACTTGGGCTATCATGGTCGATTGGCTAGCTATCTTTCGGTCTTGTACCTGCAAAAACAACATTGGCCGATCCCCCTCGGAAACTTGGTGGTTTCGCTTTGTTTGAGGAATCGTGCACAGTCGAGGAGATCGATGACCGACTCCATGACCGTGTCTTGGTGCGCGAAGACATTGAGTGTCTCGTGACTCACTTTATTATGAGGGTCCTCTGTTAGGCTGCGCCTCGCCTCGTATTTAAACGAAGGGCGTGCGGTCTCGGTCTAGAGGAGTCCTTGCGCGGGGCAACGTCGGATGAATCAACTCCACGCCCGCGGCTTGTTAGCTCTGCTTCCACCTCGTCCAGCCATGGAGATGGCCGACCTCGACGGTGTACGTTGAGACGGGGTTGTGGCATGGGTCCACTGATTAATGTTGGAGAGCCCTCAGACTACGTCAGCCTCGTATTTAAACGAAGGGCAGGCGATCTCGGCCGAAAGGGACCTTGCATGGCCGAAGCAGCCGGTTCCATCGACTGCCAGGACCATGGCTTTATGATGTGCGGTGGAGGCGATCTTATGCCTTAGTCCGTCATGTTATATGCTGGACTGTAGATGGCGATCGTGTCCACCGGGTTGCTGATGATGTAGCGCGATTATCGGCGATCGGGCCGGAAGACTGGCGATCGTCGCTCGGCAGCCGATCGCTTTATTCGTAGGTCGGTATCGGCGATCGGGCGGGAGTTAGTCCCTCATTTAAAATGGTGGACTGTAGGCGGTGAGCGAGTCCTCCGGCTCTGCTGGATAGTAGCGATCGGGCTGGTAGACTGGAGGTCGTCGCGCGGGCGCCGATCGCTCTACTCCTATGCTAAGAAGAAGCCTTTGCCTGGACAGGAAATCTGCGGCTCTAGCCCGGAAGGCTGCGTAGGTCGTCGGTAGGGTCTTCGTGAGATGCCTGAACATAGGCGAGAAGCCCTGAAAACCTCCTAGGACCGCGTAGAGGGCGGTCTCATCGCTTACGGGCTCGCCGTTGAGGATGATCACGTCTACCCGGTCGATGTAGTCCGAGTCGGACTCCTCTTCTCCCTGCTTGATTTGCATCATGCGAAAGCGTCCTTCTGGCCGGACGACCCTGGTGGCGAAGTATTCCGTGAAGACGTGCGCCAGCTTGTTAAAGGAGCCAATGGACCGAGGTGGCAATGAGGTGTACCACCAGTGGGCGAGGTCGTCCAGCGTCAGAGGGAACATTCGGCACCGGGTCGCGTCCGATGCCCCACAGCCGGTCATGTAGATGTTGAACTTCCTTAGGTGCGTCTGGGGGTCCGATCGCCCCTCGTACACGGATGTTTGCGGGGGAGCGATCCTGTGCTGCATGGGGGCGAGCTCGATGTCGATCGCGAGCGGCTCGCTTGGCTCGGCGATCGTCTTCACGGCGCCTGCCCCGGATTGCAGGAGCGCCTTCACGTCGTCGATCTGACGTTGCAATGCGGCAATCGCCGCGGCTCGGTTTCTTGCGGATCGGCTTTGGGAGCGGGAGCCGAGGCGATCGTGTACCGATCTCCGGACTCCGCTGCTGCCGACCTCGGGAATTTGGCGAGCGGGAGCCAGGCGGCTGGATTGCCTTCTGGGAGCTGGGTAGGCCGAGCTCCTGGTGACGGACTCGAACTCCGTCGTCTCGTAGGCGAGGCCGGGCGCCCGGTCGCTGGTCGGGTCACTACCTGGGCGATCGAAGACAGACGTGCCCATTGCCGAGCGCCTCTTCTTGCGGGCGAGAGCCTCTGGCGTCGCTCGGCGATGTGCCTTGAGCTTCCGCTTGGACTTCCGGCGGGAGACCGAGGGGGTGATAGCAGGAGGCGCGTCGAGAGCACTCCGTCGCTCCTGGAGGACGGCTATGGCCTCTTCGATCTGTTCATTGGTTCGGAACTGATCGAGCGAGAGGCTCGGGCCGCCGTCCCGGGACGGGATCGAGCGTCTTTGACCGCGGCGGCTACCTTCCACCATCGGCTGCGGCTCGACTGGGGCCAGGCACGGAGTGCAGGCCGGCTGGTCAGCGGCTTTCTTCGACGCGGAGGCGGAAGACATGATTTCTGAAGGATTTCTTTGAATTGCAGTGAGTGTCACTTCAAGTATCTGCCCCGAGAACAGTGAGTGTTCTTCGGGACGGTAGGTATAAAAATTCTAGGGTTGGATCCCCTTCCTCTAGCGCCAATTGTTGTTGCCCAAAATATCTATCCGAAGATTAAATACTGCTGGAGACGGACAACAAACAACAATTGCGGGAGCACTTCCGAGAGAAGATAAATAATACAAGATTTGCCGGGTTTGTTAGGCCCGGGCTTGAATGCTCTCGCGAGATGGTATTAATACGAATATTCGTGGATACAAGTATTAATGAGAGAAATCTAAATACAATGAGTGTAAAAAGACTCTGTTAATCCGGCTCTTGAGCGAAGCTCGGTGTTCTTCGTCCTCGCCGATCGTCTTCCTGATGAGAGAGGCCGGGAGAAGTAAGACCGAATGATAGCTGTTGCCAAGAGTTGGAGATTAGCCAAGTGCTGTATATTGTTTCTGTATTGTGTGCTCAAATCGCGATATTGCAGAAGAAGTGGCCGAGTGCAGGGTGCCTTGTTTATATAGGGACAGCCGGGTCTTGTCCTTAGGCGGGCGATCGCCTTCCGGCCATTATAATAATGGGGCGATCGTCTGCCGGCCAATACTATAATGGGGCGACCTCCTGGGCTGTCGGGCTAAAGTCCAAGGAAGAGGTACTGGCGCCAGCTGGGTTATCCAATGAGGAGCCAGCACGCGTCCAGAGTCAATGTCACATGTGGTCCTACTGACAACTTTCGGCGGAATCACTGTCACATGCGGCCCTACTGACAGCTTTCGGCGGCTTGTCGGCTGGTGGAGAGATTCTGCCAGGCTGTGGTCAATGGCCCGTGATTCGCGGATCTTGTATCGGCCCTTGCACGTGGTGCCAGTCTTAAGGCTCGGCCTTGGCCGACTGGATGGCTATCAGCGCTGATCGACATGAGGCGGTCGTCTCTAGCTGGTCATCAGAGGTCGCCATCGACCAGTTGTCGAGGGTCGGCATTGGTCGGTCACCAAGGGTCGATCGGCAGATGCCGAGAGAGGATCGTCCGCTAGTCGATCGCCAGGAGTCGGTCGCCGAGTACCGAGAGGCGATCGTATCTGAGGTCGATCGCTCGGCACCGGGACTTATCCTGGGACCTTCGGTTGGCCGATTTAGCTTGTCCGCTGGGCTAAGGCTTAGGTCGCCTGGTCGAGGTCGGCAGATCTGCCTTGGCCGCTCGGCAGTGACTCGGTCGCCCGACCTCCTTGGCGATCGCCGGTCGGAAGGTGTTAATTCTTGACACAACAATATCATCAATCATCCATCCTATAACATCCTCCGATCTACCGAATCAGGTCAGATTTCCTAGAAATCTAGTTTTGGGGAATTTGGGTGTTTTGGTTGTTTTCGTCCGATTAATCCGATTTAACTTAGGATTATGATGTATTGATGAATATTTAGATGTATTATATCTTTTCCCTTGTTATTCCATGGTTGGATCGTATCGATTTGTTATTTGGGTCGAGTTCTTGACCGACGCCTTAAAGGTGTCCGGTAAAATATCTTAGAGGGGTTTTCGGGCGTTCTACGATCATCCTTCCTCGTATGATTGTTGATTTATGGATTATATGTTGTTAGGGTCGAGTTTCTTGCAAAGAAACCAAGTTGAACCCTTCCGTTCGTTCTCGTTTTCCTTTTCGAAAACATCAGGCGTTTCGAAGCTTTCCGGTTGAGCCGTGTTCGTCGGGATACTTGCGTGCCGATTTTGAGGCAAGTACCTTGTCCATATAATTCTTGTTTTGTGGATACGATAATTAGTGATCGTCTAACTGTGGTTGTTTGGTCGTTTGAATCGAACTTTCAAAAGATTCGGTTTAGCCTTGTTAAAGGCTTGCTTTCAAAACGCGTGTGTTTTGTGAATGGTGTGGTTTGAGAATGACTATGTGAACTCTATGGATATGTTTGGTGTTGATGTTGCACTTGGTATTGCGTGTGGACGTATATTATTTCATTTTGGTGCGGTGTGTTTTGACGTGGTGGTTTTGCTAAGGATTTGATGTCTCTGAGTGAATTGTTTGGATATCTTTGTTGTATTGTGCTATATATGTGATTGTGTGGATGTGGGCGGGGCCTACGGTGGCACATGGCATGTGATCATGTGGCCAGGATGCAACAAGCGATTGATCTAACCGTGAGAGCCTAAGAAAAACTACGGTGGCACATGGCATGTGATCATGTGGCCAGGATGCAACAAGTGATTGATCCAACCGTGAGCGCCAAAGTTAATCTACGGTGGCACATGGCATGTGATCATGTGGCCAGGATGCAACAAGTGATTGATCCAACCGTGAGATGTGTGTGATTTGTTTCGCTAGCCAGCTCGGGAGGGTCCTTCGAGGCCTCGGGTGGGATGTCTGTGGTAGCGTCCCGGTCCTAGGCGATGCGCGTGCGTGATTATGTTTCGTTGATTTTATGTCCGTTGAGGACACGTGATGTTGGGCTCTGGCCCTGTGAATTATTGTCGATTTTCTATTTGCAAAAACAAAACCTTTGGGCTGTGACCGTGTTTATTTTTGGAAAGAGAAGGATTCGATAATCCTAAAATTTGTTTTCTATTAAAACTCTCGATGGCATTTTAAACGGTTTTATAAATTGTTTCCCTTGATTTATGATCTATTGGTTTTGGAGTGTTTTACCCAAACTCATGCTTCGGGAAGTACTTTTCGTTACGTTTGAACCTTTGAGGATTTCCTGGTTATTGTTATTCGTGGAATTTGAATTATATGGCTCGTATTTGCACTTTGTATTTGCACTAGCAAAACAGTGGAGTTTTGCTAACCCCCGAGTATTCGGGGGTGGATGTCTATTTTTGCATTCAGGTTTTGGAGCATAGCACAGGGTCGGCACGAAGGATGATGAAAGATGAACGATACTAATCACACGAGGATCCGTTGATGTCGTATTGGTCTAGTTGTATTTTCTTTTCCGCTGCAGTATCTTTTCCCCGTTGTACGGGAGTTTATTGTATTTTGACCCCTGCGTGGGTATGTGTTTGGAATTGAGTTGTAAGTTATTATTGAAAGACCAAGTCGGTCTACTGAGTCATTTTAGCCTTAAAGGCGATGTTTAGATGTTTGATTTTAGTTATCAGCCTGGCAGATCCTCGAGGAGAGGGTCTACGGCGTGTAATATCCTGAGTGGATTGGGGTGTTACATAAATGGTATCGGAGCTTAGGTTGTGGAAACCTAGGTGTCGGGTCGATGGTGTCTATTGAGTTTTTGTCTCGTCGGATTTTATCTGACTGAGTCGTGTCGCGACGCGTCGTCTGAGTTTGTTGGTCGTGATTAGTATCGTGGGCGATCATCATCTTCGTGCGACCTGTGGATGTAAGTCTCCCTTCTTTGTGTTGTGCCTCGTGTGACACGAGCTATTTTTATGATTATGAGTTAATTGACGGAATCCTCTTATGGATTTTGATTTCGTGATATGTGATTATTTGACTCCCATTTTTCGTTCATATGATTTCATGTTGCTGTCTTGTGCATGTTTGACTTTATTTCTTTTATCCGCTGCGTGAGTTCTTTTGTAATGGCTTTCGGTATTTTACCGACTGAGTTTTATTTCGAAAACCAATTCCCTTAACCGAGTTTTTGGCATTATGGCCTTGATCATTTTGGCGAAATTCTTATGACGGAATTTAGTATTTTGTAAATGGATTTTGTGAGTTTTTGAAATATTACCGTCATCGGCCTTTTTGGTAGTTTATAAAAGGTTTTTAGCCTGGTGGGTTCCGGCGCGGGACACACGGCGCTATAATGTTCCGTGTAAATACCTAAACTTTTTGGGCATTCTAGCCCATTGAATTATTTTTGAAAACCTTGAGTATCTTAGAAAATTAAAATTCGAGACGTACTTTTAAAACCAATTATTTTCTTGCGGTGTTTTCAAGGTGTTTTCTAATGCCGCAATACATTTCAAAAAAAATTTCCGGTTGAGGACCAAAAATATTTTGAGATATTTTCAAATGCAGTTGCTTAGACCCAAGGGTCGAATATTTTGAAAGTTTTACACGAAAAGAAAGTGTTCTCATTTTTATCAAATGCGAAATGGTTTTCCAAAGTCTCGATAACGATGTTTCACGTTTTTACTTTTTTGAAAGATGATACTCAAGATCAACCGGTGTTTTTCCTAAATTATTTTCAAAAGGTGGTTTTCATTTTTTTTTAAAAACCTATCAATTCCCATTTGCGTTTGGAAATGTATGTATGATGTTCGCGTTGTCGTAATGGTGTTTGCTCCCGAGTATGATCGAATTGGTGGCATGAACGTTGAGGCGTTGCCACGCATTTGTTGAACTAGCCCTCTGTGAGAGGTGTGAACTTGTATTTACTAATTGTCGCCTCGTGGTGATTTGCGTGTTGTCGCACGAGTGTGAGTTGTTAAAGCTTGGATTTTTGTGCGTTTATGCACATGGGTGATTGTTTCATGAGGTTTGTAATTATGTGCTGGTTATTGTTCGGGCCGTTAAGGTCGCCGAACGATACCGTCGTCGCTGTAGTGTTTGTGTGCGTATTACTTTACGATGGTAATCGTTGTATATGATATGTGTTATGATTCTTTGTTGTGCTTAGTTGGCATCTCCGCTATGGTGTTTTGCGGTGTTATGTTCAATTGTATCTAGCATTTATATTTTCGGTATGCCGAGCCGAGGCATTTCAACCGTGATGTATCGGGGCATGCACGTGTAAATTGTCCTTCTCGTCGGTAACACATTTCAAGTGTGGACTCGAGGGACACCGAATTCAGTTTTGCGAATTGGCTACCGAGACTTTCAGAGTTCGCGCTTCAGCACAGTCATCGGAATCGGCTTTGAGAGGACTTTGAAAGATGTTTCTGTCAGTTGCTTGTTGTGTTGTCACCTTGATTTTGTGTTGTGAGTTTCGGGAACGACACTTCTTTTAGAAGGGGTCGAATATAATACCCGTATTATTTTTGGACTCCTGCATTTCCTCTTTCTCAGGTCTATCGACTCGCTCGTGTTCGTTGACACTTTCTGAACTTGTTATGTATTTCGGTTTCATCGTTCGAACGAGCTGTGATCTTGTTTTGGGTCGATCTGGTTATCGCTGTGACTTTTCCGAGTCCGGTTCGATACTTGTGAACCTTGTTCGGAGGTAACATCTTTTGGTTCTACTAGTTCTTTTATTCGAAGTGGATCTGATTTTGAACTTCTATATTTTCGACTCTGTCGACTCGTTTATGTTCGTTAACATTTTCTGAGCTTGCCCTATCCCTCGCTTTTATTGATCGAACGAGTGTGGTGTTTCGAAATTACTCGTTTGTCGTTGTGACTTTTCAATTGCTATTCCCTTTCCTATGGATCTTATGTGAATCACATCTTGTTGCTTTTACCGGATCATATATTGTCTCGAGCCGAGACGTGAACCTGAGAGTTGTTGTTTGAATTTTATTGTTCTTCGTGATTCGAACATGATTGTTCGATTTTTGTTGTCTCGACCGTTGTGGTTCGATCGTTTGATTGTTCGGTTTTTGTTGATCTCGTTTCGTGATTGTTGAGCGTTCACACTTCTTCCTAATTTCCTTATATTCGGGAAATTTGTCTCGTTTTCGATCTTCCAACCCTTGGGCGGTGGAATTCCGTATTTCTTCAGCGATTGGCTCGCGTTTTAATTGATGTACCGTTGGGGTGGTCAATCATATTGATTTTCGTTCGTTGTGTTTTGTGATTGTTCGGATAATCGACTTGGTTGTATTATCTGTTTGATGACGTTTGTCACTTGTTGGTTTTATTATGTCTCTATCGGTGGCGTTGTGTTGGTCGTCGTGGAGCGTGTTTTCACGCCGTATGTTCCTTTGCGTTTCTTGCAGCGTTTCGCCGTCGGGCGCGAGTTTTCGGTTTTTGGGTATCTCTTCGAGTTTTCCTGACAGTGGATATTGCTTCTCCCTACTTATTTTAAGTTTCGGGACGAAACTTCTTTTAAGGAGGGTAGAATGTAATATCCGCAATTTTCGATTTTCGGTAAATTTCTTTTTTCGGCGGAAGTCCGTTTTGACGACTCGCTCATGACCGTTTCGTCATTCCGAGAATGATTAATTCTGCACTTTTTGTCATCCGAGCTCGTTTCGGTGTCGTTTTGTTGAGTTCCGTGCTTTTTAGCGGTTTTTCCGCACTTGAGTTCGATTCTTGCGAATCTCGTCCGAAACTGTTGTTTCGACTTTCTCGTAAGTTCATTTAATGTTATTATTCATGTTGCGAGCTTTGGCTTGGTGTTTCGATCACGTATCGTGATTTTCGGGCGTTTTGGGCCATTTTCGTAATTTCCCAAAGTTTGGGGTAATTACTTTCCGTTGTCGAATTTCGAGCCTTCGGGTGGTCGGAATCGTGTGTTCTCTTAGTGCTCGGATTCATCTTTGCGAGTACTTCGTAACTGTATCTTCGATTTGTACTCAGGTCCGGGTTTCCGGATCGTTCGGGCCGTCGGAGTTGGTCCCGGCCGAGTCATGGCCGGGCATGCTGGGGCCAGGCCAGGCCTGGCCGAGTAACGTGCGGTAGTGATCGGCAGTTACGTACGTAAGGCCGGTTACGTACGTAAGGCCCTGGCCGGTAACGTACGTAACGCTTCCGGCATTTCCAGGCAGTAAGTTCGGCCATGGCCGGTTACGTACGTAAGCCATGGCCGGTTACGTACGTAACCCGGACGGCAGTCGGCCTATTTAAGGCCTGGCAGCGTTTTTCTTCAACCATTTCTCACTCATTTTCTTCCCTTACGCGGCTGGAGATTAGTTCATCATGGAGAGATGTTGTTGGACAATAAATTCATGAAGTTTTGAGGTTCATATCATCAATCATCCATTCTATAACATCCTCCGATCTACCGAATCAGGTCAGATTTCCTAGAAATCTAGTTTTGGGGAATTTGGGTGTTTTGGTTGTTTTCGTCCGATTAATCCGATTTAACTTAGGATTATGATGTATTGATGAATATTTAGATGTATTATATCTTTTCCCTTGTTATTCCATGGTTGGATCGTATCGATTTGTTATTTGGGTCGAGTTCTTAACCGACACCTTAAAGGTGTCCGATAAAATGTCTTAGAGGGGTTTTCGGGCGTTCTACGATTATCCTTCCTCGTATGATTGTTTATTTATGGATTATATGTTGTTAGGGTCGAGTTTCTTGCGAAGAAACCAAGTTGAACCCTTCCGTTCGTTGTCGTTTTCCTTTTCGAAAACATCGGGCGTTTCGAAGCTTTCCGGTTGAGCCGTGTTCGTCGGGATACTTGCGTGCCGATTTTGAGGCAAGTACCTTGTCCATATAATTCTTGTTTTGTGGATACGATAATTAGTGATCGTCTAAATGTGGTTGTTTGGTCGTTTGAATCGAACTTTCAAAAGATTCGGTCTAGCCTTGTTAAAGGCTTGCTTTCAAAACGCGTGTGTTTTGTGAATGGTGTGGTTTGAGAATGACTATGTGAACTATATGGATATGTTTGGTGTTGATGTTGCACTTGGTATTGCGTGTGGACGTATATTATTTCATTTTGGTGCAGTGTGTTTTGACGTGGTGGTTTTGCTAAGGATTTAATGTCTCTGAGTGAATTGTTTGGATATCTTTGCTGTATTGTGCTATATATGTGATTGTGTGGATGTGGGCGGGGCCTACGGTGGCACATGGCATGTGATCATGTGGCCAGGATGCAACAAGCGATTGATCCAACCGTGAGAGCCTAAGAAAAACTATGGTGGCACATGGCATGTGATCATGTGGCCAGGATGCAACAAGTGATTGATCCAACCGTGAGCGCCAAAGTTAATCTACGGTGGCACATGGCATGTGATCATGTGGCCAGGATGCAACAAGTGATTGATCCAACCGTGAGATGTGTGTGATTTGTTTCGCTAGCCAGCTCGGGAGGGTCCTTCGAGGCCTCGGGTGGGATGTCTGTGGTAGCGTCCCGGTCCTAGGCGATGCGCATGCGTGATTATGTTTCGTTGATTTTATGTCCGTTGAGGACACGTGATGTTGGGCTCTGGCCCTGTGAATTATTGTCGATTTTCTATTTGCGAAAACAAAACCTTTGGGCTGTGACCGTGTTTATTTTTGGAAAGAGAAGGATTCGATAATCCTAAAATTTGTTTTCTATTAAAACTCTCGATGGCATTTTAAACGGTTTTATAAATTGTTTCCCTTGATTTATGATCTATTGGTTTTGGAGTGTTTTACCCAAACTCATGCCTCGGGAAGTACTTTTCGTTACGTTTGAACCTTTGAGGATTTCTTGGTTATTGTTATACGTGGAATTTGAATTATATGGCTCGTATTTGCACTTTGTATTTGCACTAGCAAAACAGTGGAGTTTTGCTAACCTCCGAGTATTCGGGGGGTGGATGTCTATTTTTGCATTCAGGTTTTGGAGCATAGCACAGGGTCGGCACGAAGGATGATGAAAGATGAACAATACTAATCACACGAGGATCCGTTGATGTCGTATTGGTCTAGTTGTATTTTCTTTTCCGCTGCAGTATCTTTTCCCCGTTGTACGGGAGTTTATTGTATTTTGACCCCTGCGTGGGTATGTGTTTGGAATTGAGTTGTAAGTTATTATTGAAAGACCAAGTCGGTCTACTGAGTCATTTTAGCCTTAAAGGTGATGTTTAGATGTTTGATTTTAGTTATCAGCCTGGTAGATCCTCGAGGAGAGGGTCTACGGCGTGTAATATCCCTGAGTGGATTGGGGGTGTTACATTGTATACGTAATGCGTGACCGGCACGTACGTAAGGTAATTGGTGGAGTTATGGCCATAATGCCCTGCCGGTTACGGCCGTAACGCGCTCGGCCATATATAGGCCTGGGCGTCGGGCAGACCTTATTTCACCCTCTCTTCACCTTTTCTTACGGCTGTTGGACGGGAGGTTCGGGAATTTGAGTTTTAGGTCAGTTCTAATCAATTCCAAGGCGTTTTGGAAGTCTCTTGTCGATTATATCATCATCAAATCCTTGTTCTTCGTCGGATCGAGGTAAATTCTTGAAATCTTCTAGGGTTGACTTTTGGGATTCCTTCTTGATCTTTGTTGTTCGTCCGATTTTGATGAATCGGTTGATGTTATTGAGCATTATTAATCGTGTCTATGGGCTGTATATCTATATTTCGAATTTGTTTAACTCGATTGGCGATTCGAGTGTTCTTGGGAGTTATTGAACAATTAATGTTCGATTTGTGTCTTGTGAATAGGGACTTCGTGTTAGGGTTATGATGAATTGGTTTACTTACGTGAATTGATTATCGCGAATGATTGATGGTAGTGATAATATCCTCACTTGGCTAACGTCGTGGAATTGTGTTGGTTGTGTTAATCATAGGGTTTGTGCCGGGCGTGGTTAGCATTCTCAGATTATGAACCCAACTACAACAAGTTTTCGGAGATTATCTAAATTCTTAGGAATTATTAATCGAGCATTTCATTGGAAAAGTTAATGGATTGAGCTTAGGGTTAATTCCTAGAAGGAGATGATAATCAAGATGAACCTAGAGAATAAGTTATTATGATGATTCGTCGAAGTGTTTCCGATACCTTGTTATTGAAGGATATGACTAGAATCCTTCTAAGATGAATTTCATTTTATGTTGTATCATTCGACCAAAAAGATGTGTTTGAACTTGAATGGTATTGTTGCTCGGCCGAATAGCGTGGTGTCGATTCAACCGAATGAATTTGGGGCAGATTAGTTCAATTGTCGTGATAGGGTATATCATGCCTTTTGATGATTCGTTTGATGATTAGAATGATTATACGGAATTGTTAGTTATACCGGTGTTATTATTCGATGAAGGTATGGATTTTGGTGAGCTGGTCGTGTGAGAATTCTTCGAGCAGGTTGAAGCCTATTCGTAGTAACAATATTTATCGCCATTTCTGAGGCAAGTATCGTATTTTGAAATTTGTTAATATTGGTGATTTTAATCATGCATACTATTTATTCATGTTGTTGAGCATGCGATTATTTTCGTTGAATTGTCATGATATTCGTTATCGATTACTTGTATGCTCATGTTGATAGACATAGCAATTTTGCATATGTATGCATAGTTGTGTTTGTGTATGTTGTGTTGATCCGAAGGGATCGAGAGGTCTATGCTGAGGGCGCTGGATCGGATGTCCACCTCGTGTTGGTCCGACTGGATCATCTTGGGATCTATGCTGAGGGCGTTGGATCATTGGACGGGTTTTTCCACCTCGTGTTAGTCCGACGGGATCATCTTGGGATCTATGCTGAGGGCACTGGATCGTTGAAATACCCATGTGTTGATGGAATCATGTGGATTCGCATTGTTGGATTCCGATAGCGGAAGTCCATATTGTGTATTTTGTTATGCATCATTGTTGCATATCCGATTTTGTGTATTATGATACTTGTTCTAGCATCGTTTTTCTAACCCCTTCGGGGGTGGACATTTGTTTTGATGTTCAGGTAGCCGAGGAGCGGGGAAGCAACCACAGTGCCGACATGATGACGAATGGGCTCAGTGATGTTATTTGTCGTGTTGTTTTGTTATTCTAGTTGATTTTCAGTACTCGAGTACGCATGTACTGTTGATGATTTGAGGTGTTGTAATAATTGGATTCATTTGAATTGTTTGAACCGGGTACCGAATTCTAAAGTTTTGTGGTACTTTTATATTATTTCCGCATTTCTTTAATTAGCCTTGTAAATTCTTATATAAAGGATTTACGGCGCTGTAATTATTCCGAATATCGGGGGGTGTTACAGAATATGGTATCAGAGCTAAGATTCATGGATATCTTGGCAGTCGGGTTTAGTTGGGTCTGTTGATGTTGTTCGATTTATTGGTTATGTATAACATCACTGCTCAGCCAGCGTCGTCATGTTGACCGTGGTTGTAAGTTTCCTAATCTCATATACTACCATTTTTTTTATTTTGTGTTTCGTGGATATTGACGGATTTTCCTTTTAGAAGATTTTCCCTTGGGTATTGAGTAATTGTGTTTTCAGTATGTTGAGGGGAGGTCGTGGACGCGGACGTGGCAATGCGAGACATGAAGATTCATCATCTACCCCAGATTTATCGGCTAATCGAACTGATTCCCATTCTGGAGGACAATAGGAATCAGTAAATGATGACGCAAATCCTAGCATGCCGGGAGTGCTTCAACAGGTGGTCGCTCAGATGACCCAGTTTGCTCAGGTGGTTGATCGCATGCGGACGACGATGGCCCAACAGCGTAACGAGGATAATCACGGAGACAAGTGGCTTACGGAAGTGGTCAAGTTACATCCACCAAAATTCGACGGTTCTATGGAGATGCCTACTTGGGATCACTGGCTGAAGGAGTTAGAGAAGATATTTATGGGAATTAACTATCCCGATGACCTAAAGGTTCCGATCGCTCAGTAATTTCTGACTGGGGAGGCTTTCAACTGCTGGGAGGCCATTCGACCTGAGGATCATCATGCTGATTGGTCAAATTAATGATGGAAGCACAATATTGTCCTCGTCCAGTTATAGAGGCTAGAATCCGAGAGTTTTTCTCACCGCAAAATTTAGAGGCATCTGTGACTCACATAATCAAGACCTTTAATCACCAGCTGACCTATGTCCAACATTTGGCCAGGACCGAGGCAGAAAATATTTTCCATTTCGACATGCGGATGAAGCCGGAGATTCAGCAGTACATGTCCGGATTTGAATGTACTACTCTACGGTAGTATCAGGACAAAGCACTGGCCTACGAGATGAAGGAGGCAGCGGTGGAGAAATTTGCGGAAACAAAGAAGCAGAAAGTGTCTGGCAACTTCACTGAGAACAAGAGTAGTGGGCCCCGCAAGGGCCAGTCTTCATTTCATTCATCCAGGAAACCTTCGTATCCTTCCCGAAGCGGAAAGAAGTTCCAGACAACATCAACGGTTTCAGAAGCATCGAATAAGTGTTATAACTGTGGTCGAGCAGGACATGTTCGGCGTGATTGCTCCGCTCCTTCTATGACCTATTTTGAATGTGGTCAAGAAGGGGCATTGTGCGAATTTTTTTGGAAATGTGACTAGATCGTTTAAGGCTCGCACTCCAGCACAAGTTCTGAAAGAGGCAAGTATGAACCTGACGCAGCAGAGTGGCTTTCAACAGCAGAATGTCGGGAAAAAAGAGGCATCCAGTGATGGGTCCGTTCCTCCACACCTTTACGAGATGAGGAGGCCAGAGTATCAGAACACTGTTGTTGCATTAGGTACAATTCAAATTCTTTTACAACCAGGTAGTGTTTTATTCGATTCGGGAGCTACGCATTCTTTTATATCATTGAAATGTGCTGATCGTTTAAGAATCTCGTGTTTGCATGATTGTGAACCTTATATTGTGGGTTTGCCGAGTGGAGAGAGAATTGTGGGAACCCTAGAAGCTAGAGATTTTCCTGTGTCTATAGGAGGGAGAGATTGGCCGTCAAATCTTATTTTGGTCGACATCCATGGTGACGATTTAATTCTTGGAGATGATTGGCTCGACCGTTATGGGGATATTTTAAATTATCGGAAGAGAGTTATCTCGATTATTGCTGATGACGGATCTGAACACTTATTCGAAGGATGGAGACCAGGAAGCTCAGGGAAGGTGATCAAAGCCATAAAAGCGGTTAAATTGCTAAAACAGGGTTGTCATGGATTTTGGTGTTATGCCATGAAGAAGGAAGGAGTAGAGCTCTCATCTATTCCAGTGGTGAACGAATTCTCTGACGTATTCCCTGACGAACTACCCGGATTACCCCCGCGAAGAGTGTTAGGAATATGCCCTCGAATGCCACTCAGGGGATGAGAGAGTAAGGGCATTATACTTGTAATTATGGAATAATTAATAAAAAGGCAATACGATTCATTCACTGTTTATTGTATTTCAATTGCATTCTTGACTTGGTAAACATTGAAGTGAAGTCCATGTAAATAAATCGAACATTCCATTCTCGTTATGGGATAAGAGAAAATGTACTGGAAGTGTTTAAAGTTTATTTACGTAAATTGTTCGCAAGTCAATAAACTTAAAATGGGCATTAAGTTTTAATATGACTTGTATAACTGATGCTAGGACGTGTGCACGTCTTGATAGCATAGTTATAAGTATATTGGTGGGGCAGATACTCGAACACGACTCATACTCGATTCACCACACGGTATTCACTCTGAGAGTCGATGACGAATCGAAAGGTTGTGATAGTATACGTGGACCTTTGACTTGAGGGTTTCGGTAGAAGATGTGCTGTGACGTTTAGTTTGTCATTAGAGTAGTTAGACTCATTTGCTTAATTCTTGAGTCGACCTCGAAGTGCGGACTATACGGGCAGTAGCGATCTTTCTTGTACACCAAGAAAGGATTCTATCTCTGTTAGTGAGCAGGCGAATGTCCTATACGGTTAATGGCAAATAAGATCATAAGTCTTTGGCCAAAGCATTACGATATAGTCGTATTAGATACACTATTAATCGGTTTGATTTGCATTAACACATGTATAGAGTTTAGTCAACAGTAGGTTTGACTTTACCGTGACCGAAGACTTGACCGGACATCGATGAAGGGTCTATACGTATATAGTATTCACGACATAATGGTTACGGAATGATCCCTTCATTCGTTCTCGATCGGGGTTTACGGTGCGGCCCGCTAGTGGCTAAGTCCGCCCGCACTCATTAGTTCCTCCCAATGCCGGCCGAGACGGACCTACGAGTCGCGCATCGGGAGCGTTGACGGATAAATGTGAATTTATTATCTCTCTATTAATATTAGATATTGGATATCTAATTATGATTTATTAGATAAATCAAAATAGCGGTCTTATGAATTAAAATTAAGTTACCGGTAATTAATTTAATTCATAAATTATATTTCTTAGAGAAATATATTTGTATTTGATATTATTAATTAATTAGATTAATTAATTAATATAAATACATTGGTGATTAAACGGAGTGTATTTAGCGGAGTCGTTTGTGAACGTCCGGTACACGAGCCGAGATACTCGGCTAGTTTTCTATGAAACTTACAACATGGGCCACCTTCCCTCTCCCCACATCACATGGAATCATTTCCATGCATGTGTATGTGTTAGTTGTATTTTTGTTATTATGTGTTGACATTTTATCTCATTATTAGACATATTAATTATATGTTTGAGAGATATATATTAAACACACATGATAACAACTATAAAAACACACACACATACTTTCTTGCTGCAACTTCAGCCGTGAAGTATTCTTGAGGGAGAGAGAAAAATTTTATTTTCAAGTTATTTTCATCTTAGAGGTGAAAGAAATTCAAGAAAAAATAGAGAGAAAATTCCTACGGTAACTTCCTAGCCGTGTTCTTGGAGAACGAAGTTACGTCGAATTTTCCGGGCAACTTCCGACGCGTGTGAAGTAGAGGCTTCGAATTTTCGGTGCTTGGAACGAAGGGATTTCGTGTTCGGGACGGGATCGTGATCATCGTCTACATTTTACAAAGATTTATTTCAAAGGATTCAAGGGTATGAATCTTTATCTTTGTATTTAGTTTGTCGTATCTACGTTACTTGATCGATCCTGATTGGGATTCGATTTTATTTCCGCTGCGTTTTTCGTTTTATTTTCGGAATCCCAACGGTGGTATCGGAGAGAGGTCAATGTTTAGTATATACGATTATTTGTGCATTTTGAATGCTTTTGAATGATGATTATGATTTAGAATCATGTTTGGAATAATTTTAGATTTTAAATTGTTCGTTGTAGCATCACGTTTTTGAAACGGGCCGAAAAACGAAGAAACGGGGCTGTCGGCAGGGTGCTGGCAGCACTGCCTGGGCTGCCTGCCCAGGCTGCCGAGCGTGCTCGGCCATGACTCGGCCAGGAGCTGAGAGTGCTCGGCCAGGGGGCCGAGCATGATCGGCCAGTCTGCCCAGCAGTGGCTCGGCCAGGCAGCCCTCGGATTTTTGGCCCGATTTTGAATCGGGCCGCGGGCTGGGCCTAAACCGGATTGTCCGGGACTCCGTTTTAAGTTTATATTTCGTTGTAATTATTTCTCAAAATTTATATTGGATTTTAATTTGACTAAATTAATATTTGATATATTATTGTGTTAAGGGAAATAAATTAAACGAGAATATTATTTTGGCCGGATTACTTCGAACGAATTAAAATGACGATTATTAGTATTAATTGGATTAATACCATTAAAATTGAATAGATTAATTTTATATTGATTGGATTAATATATTAATTGATTATTTAATTTTAATGCCACTTTATATTAATTGGATTAATATAGTAGAAATTGAATAGATTAATTTATAGATTAATTAGATTAATTTATATTAAAGATTAATTGTTTAATTTCGTTGCCATTACATGTTGTATGGAATCCTTATGTGATGGTGATATAGCTCGTGGACTTAGTTTTTGATTTGTTCGATTCGATTGGGTTGTAAAGGCCGTTTTGAGCCTATTTATATTTACTAGAAAATTTGTATAGGATGCATTTTTCAATGATGTAAGTATTATTTTGGGTATGACGAAGACCGAAGACAACCGACCGAGAAGACGAAGAATCGAAGACTGTATTTTTTTTATTTATTGGGTCATTCGCTTGGCCCAGTACTTAGGAATTAGGTCCATGAGCTATATGTTGGTAGTAACTAGGTTACTATTTTCTGTTTTTCATTTTGAATGATTGACAAACATACAAACGCGCGTATAAATGAATTAATGTGCAAAGTGTAACATTAATCGCGAAATTCTCCCGACAACAAACAGACTAAGTTTGAAAAAGGTTACGAGGTTTCCTACCCTCCATCAAACTCGTAGAAAATTGATACCCGAGCTGATGTGCTATGCTTCCGAGTTATCGGGGTAGTACATTTGGTAGAGGTTGAAAAATTCTTGAGTGCATTAGATGCCTTCGGTTGGTGATAAATTTCGCCCCTAGAAACCTGATAGGTTGCCGGGTGAGATTCAATAGTCAAACCGATAGACGTTGATGGTCAACAACTTAGATAGTGGATTGCCAAGAAACCCGATAGGTTGAGGGCATGAAGACTAGGGGTAAAAGAAGATCAAATCATCCGTTAGACGGGTTGGTGTTAGACACCACTTTACGAAATTAATTGGCAAGAAACCCGATAGGTTGCGTCTGTTAAAATTTGTAAAGAACTTGATCACCACTAAGAAGTCGATCTAACCATGATTTAGGATTATAACATGGGAGTGTATAATTCCGATAAAATTAGTGGGAGCGAGACAAGAATTATACAAAGCCCTTAAGTTCTATACTCGGTCATAATTAAACAAGTCACTAATTTAATCTTGTCTAAATCTTTAGAAAACGAAATTGAATCTCTCTAAAATGGCTAAAAACCCACTTGCAATACTACTTGAAAAGAATCTCCTAAGCGGCCCTAACTTTGTTGGTGGTTGCGGAATCGATGATTGTACTCGGTATGGAGTCTCTGGGATACGTCTTGGAGGCGGACATTCCACCGACTCCAATCCGGACTAGGGGTAATCAGAAGACATTGACGTCCATGAAAAATGGGTCAAGGATGATGTGCTAGTCCGTGGTTTTATGATGGGCTCAATGACTAATGAGGCTGCAGAGAGCGCACGAGAAAATGACTTCGCTGGCGATTCTCGCACACTTGACCGAACTTTATGGAGAGCACAGTAGATTTGCTAGATATGAGATATCAAAGCGGTTGTTCGATGCTAGGATGAAAGAAGGGGAGAAAGTGGGAGACCACGTCCTCAAGATGATCTCTATGATTGAGAGGCTCGAGGTGCTCAACTTTAATATGGATTTATCCCTTCAAATTGATCTCATCCTTCAATCTCTACTCGACTCTTTCACGCAGCTTTGTAATGAATTTCAACCGTAATGAAATTACATGCACATTAGTGGGCTAATGAATAAACCGTGACGGCGATCCTAACATGAAGACTAAACCGAGAGATTTGCTCTTGTGATTTCTTCGGGCCTAAGAGGTCCAAGAACAAGAAGAAAAGACCTACGAGCGACAAACCCAAGAAAGGGGTGCAAAAGGAAAGGGCAAGGCCGAAAGGTTCAAAAGGTAGGCGGTCCAAAACCTACGGACAAATGCCTTGAATGCGGTGAGTGGGCCATCGGCGAAGGACTTGTCCCAAGATTAATGGCGCATCAGTGCACGGAACTTTTGTTTTTGAAACTAATTGTTCCGCTCATGTATATTCGCTTCATGGATTCTCGATTCGTGCCACTTCTCACATTTGTACTATGAATCGGGATGCGGAACGAAGTAGAAAACTTGAAGTCGGGAAATAATGATCACTTTGTTGGAAGCGGACAAAGTGTCGAGGCAACCGATATTGGATCAATCCTTCGGGTTTAGAATCTGGTTTTATTTTGACATTAGATGAAGTAATTGTTTTGCCCAAGGGCATAAAAACATTGTATCCATTCCAGTCTTGGACCGGAAAGGATTTTGTTTCTTCATTGGCAATGGCGGTTGTAAAATTTATTTTCGAAATAAATTGGTTGGAGCGACTACATTGTTGAATGGATTATATCATCCGAACATGCAAAATAAAGCAGATGGAACACTATAACTAGGAAACGTGGTAGGCAAGATACTAATCAAGCTCTTAAATGGCACCTTAGACTTGGTCATGTTGGTCGACCAAGGTTGAGAAAATGGAGAAAGATGGACTTTTAAGTCCATTGGGTGTAGAACCCTATCCAACTTGTGAATCTTGCCTTAGAGGCAAATGACTAAGTTCCCTTCACAGGGGACTTTTGAAAGGGCCGATAAACTTGGATTGGTGCATACCGATGTTTGTGGTGCTTTAGAAGTAGCCCGAGACGGATATCAATATTTCATAACGTTCGAGATGATCATACTAGGTATGGGATTGTGTACTTAATGAAACATAAATCAAGCCTTTGCTAAATTCAAAGAATTTAAGGCCCTAGTTGAAAAACAAACTGGATGTCATATCAAAGCACTTGGTCGGACCGAGGTGGCGAATATATGAGCACCGAGTTTGATGAGTTCCTTAAGGAACATGGAATAGTTTCACAATTCACGCCTCCGGGAACCCCACGGTTAAATGGTGTTTGAAAGGAGAAATCGGACTTTGTTGGACATGGTTCGCTCCATGTTAAATTACACCGATTTACCTATTTACCCGTGGGGGTATGCCTTACTAACATTGCCTATATCCTAAATAGATGTCCTTCCAAATCTGTTCCTATCACTCCGCATGAGATGTGGAAGGGTAAGAAACCAAGCCTTAATCACATAAGGATCTGGGGATGTCCACCTATGTCAAAAAGGCTAAGGTGGACAAGCTGGAAGCGAGGTCCATAAAAGGACGTTTCATAGGATACCCAGAGGACTCGATGGGTTATCTATTCTACATGCCAAGACCATAGGGTCGTTGTGGCATTACAAGCGCACTTCCTTGAGGATGAATTCATTCGGGAAGGTGGCTCGGGTAGAAATATCTCTTTGGAAGAGCATAATGAAACTCCTAAGGAGACATCGATCGGGGATCAAGAACCGAACCTATTGTAACACAACCTCCACTCCGAAGGTCTGATAGGGTATCTCACTTACGAGAGGTATGGCTATACACATGTCGAGGAACCGGGTCTCCACGACACACACGATAGCGATGAAAACGACCTGTCACCTATGACCAAGCGATAGTGGATGTAGACTCCGATAAATGGCAAGAAGCAATGAAAGCCGAGATAGACTCGATGCATACCAATCAGTGTCCGGACTCTAGTAGATCTTCCAACCGGCATGAGGACTATTGGAAATAAATGGATCTATAAGAGAAAGACCGATGGGGATGGCAAGGTTGATGCCTATAAGGCCGGGCTTGTGGCAAAGGGTTATACCCAAAGGGAAGGAATCGATTATCATGATACCTTCTCGCCCGTAGCTATGATAAAGTCGATTCGCATGATGCTTGCCATTCTTGCCTATTATGATTATGAAATATGGCAAATGGATGTCAAAACGGCTTTTCTAAATGGATACCTCGAGGAGGAAATCTATATGGAACAGACTAAAGGTTTTGTGTCCAAAGCTAATATTCATAAAGTGTGTAAGCCGCAACGAGCCATTTATGGTCTCAAGCAAGCTTCTCGGAGTTGGAACCTTCGATTTGACGGCGATTAAGGACTTTGACTTGAGCGAAATGAGGAGGAACCGTGTGTTTACAAAAAGATCGGTGGGAGCAACATTGCGTTCTTAGTACTATATGTAGATGATATTCTACTTATAGGAAATAACATAGCAATGCTCAAGACCGTGAAAGCTTGGCTTTCTAAAACGTTCTCCATGAAAGACTTGGGAGAAGCTTCCTATATTCTAGGGATCCGTCTTTACAGAGATAGACCACGAAGAATGATAGGACTTTCCCAAGCCCTTTATATCGATAAAATCTGAGAAGATTCAAGATGGATGAATCTAAAAGAGGGTTCCTTCCCATGCGACATGGAATTCATCTCACCACGAAAATGTGTCCTCAAAGTGAGGAAGACAAGAGAGAGATGAGTAAGGTACCCTATGCCTCGGCGATGGGTAGCCTCATGTACGCTATGTTGTGTACGAGACCAGACTTAGCCTACGCTGTGAGTATGGTAAGTCGATTTCAAGCAAACCGGGAAGGGAACATTGGGCCGTAAAGAACATTCTTAAGTACTTAAGAAGAACTAGAGATTTAGTTCTTACTTATGGTGGTGGAGAAGCGAAGGTGATTGGATTCACCGATTCGATTTTCAAGGAGACAATGACGACTCTAAGTCGACATCCGGGTATTTATTTACTCTCAATGGAGGAGCGATATCTTGGAGAAGCTCCAAGCAAACCGCTCTGCAGATTCCACCTGCCAAGCAGAGTATCAAGCTGCCTCATAGGCTAGCAAAGAAGCATTTTGGATGAAGAAGTTTATACAAGAACTTCAAGTGGTGCCTAACGCGGAGTTGCCTATATCACTATTCTGTGATAATGATGGAGCTGTCGCCCAAGCCAAGGAGCCGAGGGCTCACCACAACACCAAGCATATAGAGAGAAAGTACCACATCGTTCGAGAGATGGTGGAAAAAGGATATGTTTCATTGGAAAGAGTAGACTCGTAAGACAATGTCTCGACCGTGACTAAGCCATTATCTCAGCCGTCTTAGAAAGACATCTCAAGAGCATGGGTATTGGATACCATGATGTGTGGCATTGAGTGCAAGTGGGAGATTGTTAGGAATATGCCCTCGAATGCCACTCGGGGATGAGAGAGTAAGGGCATTATACTTGTAATTATGGAATAATTAATAAAAAGGCAATACGATTCATTCACTGTTTATTGTATTTCAATTGCATTCTTGACTTGGTAAACATTGAAGTGAAGTCCATGTAAATAAATCGAACATTCCATTCTCGTTATGGGATAAGAGAAAATGTCTTGGAAGTGTTTAAAGTTTATTTACGTAAATTGTTCGCAAGTCAATAAACTTAAAATGGGCATTAAGTTTTAATATGACTTGTATAATCGATGCTAGACGTGTGCACGTCTTGATAGCATAGTTATAAGTATATTGGTGGGGCCAGATACTCGAACACGACTCATACTCGATTCACCACACGGTATTCACTCTCGGAGAGTCGATGACGAATCGAAAGGTTGTGATAGTATACGTGGACCTTTGACTTGAGGGTTCGATAGAAGATGTGCTGTGACGTTTAGTTTGTCATTAGAGTAGTTAGACTCATTTGCTTAATTCTTGAGTCGACCTCGAAGTGCGGACTATACGGGCGGGTAGCGATCTTCTTGTACACCAAGAAAGGATTCTATCTCTGTTAGTGAGCGGCGAATGTCTATACGGTTAATGGCAAATAAGATCATAAGTCTTTGGCCAAAGCATTACGATATAGTCGTATTAGATACACTATTAATCGGTTTTGATTTGCATTAACACATGTATAGAGTTTAGTCAATGTAGGGTTTGACTTTACCGTGACCGAAGACTTGACCGGGACATCGATGAAGGGTCTATACGTATATAGTATTCACGACATAATGGTTACGGAATGATCCCTTCATTCGTTCTCGATCGGGGTTTACGGATGCGGCCCGCTAGTGGCTAAGTCTTGCCCGCACTCATTAGTTCCTCCCAATGCCGGTGAGACGGACCTACGAGTCGCGCATCGGGAGCGTTGACGGATAAATGTGAATTTATTATCTCTCTATTAATATTAGATATTGGATATCTAATTATGATTTATTAGATAAATCAAAATAGCGGTCTTATGAATTAAAATTAAGTTAGGGTAATTAATTTAATTCATAAATTATATTTCTTAGAGAAATATATTTGTATTTGATATTATTAATTAATTAGATTAATTAATTAATATAAATACATTGGTGATTAAACGGAGTGTATTTAGCGAGTCGTTTGTGAACGTCCGTACACGAGCCGAGTGACTCGGCTCGTTTTCTAGAAACTTCCACCATGGGCCACCTTCCCTCTCCCCACATCACATGGAATCATTTCCATGCATGTGTATGTGTTAGTTGTATTTTTGTTATTATGTGTTGACATTTTATCTCATTATTAGACATATTAATTATATGTTTGAGAGATATATATTAAACACACATGATAACAACTATAAAAACACACACACATACTTTCTTCTTGAACTCCGGTAGTGAAGTATTCTTGAGGGAGAGAGAAAAATTTTATTTTCAAGTTATTTTCATCTTAGAGGTGAAAGAAATTCAAGAAAAAATAGAGAGAAAATTCCTACGGTAACTTCCTAGCCGTGTTCTTGGAGAACGAAGTTACGTCGAATTTTCCGGGCAACTTCCGACGCGTGTGAAGTAGAGGCTTCGAATTTTCGGTGCTTGGAACGAAGGGATTTCGTGTTCGGGACGGGATCGTGATCATCGTCTACATTTTACGAAGATTTATTTCAAAGGCTTCAAGGGTATGAATCTTTATCTTTGTATTTATTTTTTCGTATATACGTTACTTGATCGATCCTGTTTGGGATTCGTTTTTATTTCCGCTGCGTTTTTCGTTTTATTTTCGGAATCCCAACAAAGAGCTGTAGAGTTTAATATTGAATTAGAACCAGGAGCCGCACGTATTTCTAGAGCATCATACCGTATGGCGCCAACCGGGATGTACGAGTTAAAGAAACAGCTTGAGTTCGAGATTAGGGACCACGTGCTATTGAAGGTTTCCCCTACTCGAGGAATTTTCCGTTTTGGGAAGAAAGGGAAGGTGATTCCGAGATATATCGGACCATTCAAGATCCTTGAAAGAGTTGGGGAGTTGGCATATAGGTTGGCCTTACCTCTATCACTGAGTCACGTCCATAATGTATTCCACGTATCCCAATTACGGAAATATGTACCGGATCCCAGTCATATCATTGATTTTGGCGAGATTGAAGTGGCTAATGATGGTACGTTCGATGAAAGACCAATCAAGATACTCGAGAGTCGAGTCAAACAGTTGAGGAATAAACCGATCTCCTTGGTTAAAGTTCAGTGGTCCCGACATGGAGTCGAAGAAGCAACTTGGGAGAGAAGATAGTATGAAGTCGAGATACCCGGAATTGTTTTCGTTTTAAGTTTCGGGCTGAAACTTCTTTTTAGAGGGGTAGTATGTAATGCCCGTATAATTATTGTGTATTTATATTGTATTCGAACTTGTAATATTCGACTTCGTGGCGTTAATAATCGAAGATTGGTTTAACGTATTCGTATCCCTACGTTTTTGTATCTCCAACATTTTTGCATGCATGGTTCTGCACGTCATAACGTGCGCTAGGTGATGATCTTAGCGTACGCTACGACTGCAATATAACGTACGTTATAGATTATGCTTAACGTATGTAAGTTTAGTCAATTTGAGATCAGACAAGGGTCGGCGTGTGGGGGCCGGTGAAGATTTGTGAGATGCTCCGGGTGAACCTGGACGGCTTTCCAACTAAGCAAGTCAACGGGAATTAATGCACGCTAGGGTGGATTATTAACGTACGCTAAGTTCCTAGCGATTACGTACATAAGCCAGTATGATAACGTACGTAAGCGAATGCCAGAATCAAGTCAGTGAGCTTTGGCCAGACGTTAGCGTACGCTAAGGATTGAGTATAGCGTAAGCTAAGTCTTTTACGTACGTAATGGAGTATAGGTAACGTACGTAATGATCAGAGTTCTATTTATAATCCTCAACCCCCATTTCATTTCCTCTCCATTTCACTTCCGTCTTTCACCATCTGGGAACTATCCAGCACCATATAACTTCCATATCATCGTCCTAGCCTGATTTTGAAGATCATATACCCTTGTGGATTGGTGTTCTAGCTTCCGGTGTGGAGTTTCTTCAAGTTCATTGTTGTTATTCACTATATTGGGGTATGTGATCCTTCACCAACTTGTTTAGCGTGTTCTTGGTGATGTTTTGGACATGTTTTAAGTTTACCAAATCAGTTATATTCGTGAGGAGTCGTACATCATGGTTTTAGAAGAATAAATTTGGTTATGCTTCGGTTCTCTTATGTTGTTGAACATGTTGAACGAACCTTATAGTGATTAGACTCTTGAATATAGCATTCTGAGATTATGAACCTAACTACAACAAGTTTTCGGAGATTATATAAATTCTTAGAAATTATTAATCGAGCATTTCGTTGGAAAAGTTAATGTATTGAGCTTAGGGTTAATTCCTAGAAGGAGATGATAATCAAGATGAACCTAGCGAATAAGTTCTTATAATGAATTGTCGAAGTGTTTCCGATACCTTGTTATTGAAGGATATTACTAGAATCCTTCTAAGACGAATTTAATTTCATGTTGTATCATTCGACCGAAAAGATGTGTTTGAACTTGAATGGTATTGTTGCTCAGCCGAATAGTGTGGTGTCGATTCAACCGAATGAATTTGGGGCAGATTAGTTCAATTGTCTTGATAGGCTATGTCATGCCTTTTGATGATTTGTTTGATGATTAGAACGATTATACGGAATCTTTAGTTATACCGGTGTTATTGTTCGATGAAGGTATGGATTTTAATCATGCATACTGTTTATTCGTTTCGTTGAGCATGAGGTTATTTTCTTTGAATTGTCATGATATTCATTATCGATTACTTGTATGTTCATGTTGATGGACATAGCGATTTTGCATGTGTATGCATAGTTGTGTTTGTGTATGTTGTGTTGATCCGAAGGGATCGAGCGATATATGCTGAGGGCGCTGGATCGGATGTCCACCTCGTGTTGGTCCGGCGGGATCATCTTGGGATCTATGTTGAGGGCGCTGGATCATTGGACGGATTTTCCACCTCGTGTTGGTCCTACGGGATCATCTTGGGATCTATGCTGAGGGCGCTGGATTGTTGGAATACCCATGTTGTGTTGATGGAATCATGTGGATTCGCATTGTTGGATTCCGATAGCGGAAGTCTGTATTTTGTATTTTGTTATGCATCGTTGTTGAATATCCGATTTTGTGTATTATGATACTTGTACTAGCATCGTTTTGCTAACCCCTTCAGGGTGGACATTTGTTTTGATGTTTAGGTAGCCGAGGAGCGGGGAAGCAACCACAGTGCCGACATGATGACGAAGGGGCTCAGTGATGTTATTTGTCGTGTTGTTTTGTTATTGTGGTTTGATTTTCAGTACTCAAGTACGCGTGTCCTCTTGATGACTTGAGGTGTTGTAATAATTGGATTCATTTGAGTTGTTTGAACCGGGTACCGAATTCTAAATTTTTGTGGTACTTTTATATTATTTCCGCATTTCTTAAATTAGCCTTGTAAATTCTTATATAAAGGATTTACGGCGCTGTAATTATTCCGAATATCTCGGGGTGTTACAGATAAAGGGGTCGGCACTGGAAAGGTTTATAGCTCAAATACTTAATCATTATCAAGCCGATGAAACTTGACTGGGCGTTAAGTTTATGTGAAGACTTGTATGATGTGTTCTTTGACATGGAGAGTGCCTGTCGAACACTAATAGTTAGTGGGAGCACACGTTATAGGTATGCTAATTGGATTAGTATACTCGAACCGACTCACCCTCGATTCGTCACACGGATTTCACTCCGGGACAGTCAATGACGGAATCGAAAGGTTGTGATAGGCATTCGTGAACCTTCGACTTGAGGATTTAGTAGGGATGTGCTTGTGACGTCAAGATTTTCATTAGAGTAGTTCGACCCTGTAAACCGGAAGGCGGGGGTCAACCTCGACGTGCATCTTGACGGGCGAGTAGTAGGTCCTACTGAATACCAAGATAGAATTCTTTCTCCTGTTAGTGAACGGGTTACATGTCCTATGCGGTTATTGGCAGATGAGATCATAAGTCTTTGGCCAAAGCATTGGAGCTAGTTGTATTGGATACACGAGAGCTCGATGATCTCGATTTACATTAATTCATGCATATCGTCAAGTACAGATAGGGTTTGACTGACCGTGACCCTATAACTTGACCGGGACATTTGAAAGAAGGATTTATACGTATACTAGTATTCACGACAGAATAGTTCTTGAATGATCCCAATCATTTGTTCTCAATTGGGGTACAGTGTAGGCCGTCAGGCTGGCTAGGTGGTGCTACTACTCTTTGGTTCCTCCCATTGCTAACTGAGACGGACCTACCGAGTCGCGCAATAGGATTGACGACGGAATAAATCGAGCTTATTCTCTCTTTATAAATATTAGATATTGGATATCTAATTTATTGGACATTGGATGTCTAATTAATTTTGGGACATTGGATGTGTAAATTAATTTATTTGATAAATTAATTTACGGCCTAATGAATTAAATAAATTACTGGGTGATTAAATTCATAGATATAATTATTTCTTGGAGAAATTAATTATATTATTTTGTATTTGATATGATTAATTAATTGGAATAATTAATTGATATAAATACATCGGAACGGAATTGGAGTTATTGGTATGGACTTACGGGAGTCCGAAACAAACCGAACTTTTTCATTCCTTCTAGATGGCCGCCCATTTCCTTCCCCTTTCCCTTAGTCCTTTTCTCCACCTTAATTGGTGGATGACATAAGGTATCAAGGGGACAACATCTATTAATTTATCCTAATAGATGATTTGGTCTTGATTTGGGGAGGATATAATGAAGACTTAAGTGAAGACTAAATCTCTCCTCCTACACACTTCATCTGTGAGTTTAAGCAAGACAAAGAGAAAGGAGTTTCGCAAAATGTTCATCATCTTTTTCATTGTTTTTCTCCGGGACATAAATGCAAGGTTATTTTGATCAATGAAATCACACCAATATCTTCGTCACTCCATGTCGCTATTGAAACCTCCTTGGGTTTTACACGGCAATTCTTTGCAAAGTAGCCTGGTTTACCACATAATCGACAATTGTTGTCGAATTTCTTAGATTCGCCCTTTTAGATGTCCTGCTTTCTCTGATTTAATAAGTGTTGGAACTTATTGATATTTTTGGCATAGTATGCCGATTCTTCGTCGCTTTCATCCACCGGGATTTCTTCTCTCTTGGACATCTTAGCTTTCATGGCTATCGTTCTTTCCTTAGGCTTTGGTTTGGCATTTCGAGATTTAAGTACGGTCTCGTAGTTGATAAGTGAACCAACGAGAGCACTAAAATCAAGATTGTTTAGATCTTTAGATTTCATAATTGCCGTCACCGTACCGTCCCATTCTCGAGGTAGTGATCGGAGGATCATCTTTACTTTCTTACTACTCGAAAGTGGTTTTCCAAAACATGCCAATCCATTTGTGATGACTGAAAATCGGTCGAGCATTATAGTGATGGATTCATCATCCTTCATTTGGAATAACGCGTAATAGTGAAGGAGCATGTTTATCTTCTCTCCTTGACTTGAGACGTACCTTCGTGTGTTACCTCAAGTATTTTCCAAATTTCTTTGGCACTATCACACGATGATATCCGGTTGTGTTCTTCCGGATTTAAGGTGCAATATAGGAGTTGAGTTGCCTTACAATTGTAATGGTCATTTTTCTAATCGGAATCATCATATTTTTCGAAAGTTTTAAGCGTACCGTTGTAATTCGTTTGAATTTTTGGACCAAGACACACTACAAAAAAAATAGTTTTTACCGACGTCAAATACCATTGGTAAAATAGAAAATGGGGTTGGTAAAAAATTTACCGACGCCATTACCGAAGGAAATCCGCCGTTGGAAAAACGCTCGATGGTAATTTTTTACCGACGCCGCTATTTACCGACGCCATTTTTGGCGTTGATAAATTAAAAATAAGAAAAATCTAAAAAAGTGGACCAAGGCGGGTCACATCCGGGCTCAGGCAGGGCTCAGGCGGGTTAGGTTTGAGCTCAGGCGGGTCAGGTTCATTCAGGTACAGGTCCGGGCGGGTCGGGTCCGGGTCCGGGCGGGTCAGGTTCGGGCTCCATTCAATTTCAAATGGTTGAGAAAGATTTTGGTTTATAAACCACATAAAACACTACTGTTTTTTCGGTGTGGGATAGTATAAAAAATTTACCGACGCCATTTCGGCGTTGGTAGATACCGATGTCGGTAAACGGTGTCGTTAATTGTGAAAAAATAAAAAAAGATAATAATAAAAATTTACCAACGCCGAAGTGGCGTCGGTAAGGGCGTCGGTAAATGACGTCGGTAAACGGCGTCGTTAATTGTGAAAAATAAAAGAAAAAAATAAGTTTGCGAACCGGTCGTCGGCAATGGCATCGGTAAATTAATTAAATAATGGGCGTCAGTAATGGCGTCGGTAAATTATAAGTTTAACAGCGGCGGGTACGGGCATTGGTAAATGGCGTCGGTAAAAACTGTTTTATTTGTAGTGACAAATCACTTTCCAAAGCTCGATGTCATACGCTCGAATTCTCTTCCTCGTCATTAAATTCGATCCATCAAAAATGGTGGTCGATTGAGAGTAAGGCCTTCGATTGGAGCATATTGAAATGCCATTTGGATCGACTCCTCAGATGTTAAGCCGCTTATTGGAGGTACCGCTCCGATACCAATTGTTGGAGCAATTTCGGAATTAGCGCCGTTGTGCGGAAGCGTAAATATAAAGTGCGGAAATAAAATGACACACGGATTTATAGAGGTTCGGCCAAATGTACCTACGTCCTCTCTCGTTATCTTTTTCTATAGGCTTAAGATATAAACCTCTGCACCTCTCTTCTATCGGTCGAGGGATTACCATTACAAGCTCGTCTTCTATCGGTCCGAGTAAACCGTTCTCTTACTTGTCTTTTTGTCGATCCAAGTCAAACCATTTTCCTTTTCTATTGGACAAGGAATCAACCACTCTAGCTTTCTATCGGTACTAGATAAACCTCACTAAGATAGCGATTGCGATTCTAACAATGCCGGATCCTTGATCCTAATAACACCGAATCTAATCATATTTTTTTTTCTCTCTCTTGTATGATTTAGTGTATCACACTCAATCACTCTCAATTTAAGCTCAAGAACAACAACTATAATGTTTATAATGATATCTCAAGTGTATATGTTTTGCTCAATGTTGTTGTATGGTTTGATACCAAGTGGTTTGGTATTTATAGCCATCTCCATCAAACTAGCCGTTACTGCCAGCTTTTATTAGCGTGCGCTAGACTTCTTGCTTAGCGTGCGCTGTCGTGTGTTACGTACGTAATATACTGCATGTAGCGTACGTTAAGGTCTTCCAGAATCTGTCCAGTGGCTACTGTCCATGACAGTTAGTGTGCGCTAACATTTCCTTGTAGCGTGCGCTAATCTTGCATCATTGCATGCGTCATATATCTGTTTATACTTTTTGACTTTATTTCAGAATCTTCCCAACGGATTGATTGACTTGAACTCAAACGTCTTAGCATGCGCTATTTCTCAATCTTAGCGTGCTCTATGATTTCATCATTGCTTGCATCATACAGTGTTTGAATATCTTCACAACAGTAATATAGACTTCGATAACGTGCGTTAGTGTTCATGTGTAGCGTGCGCTATCTTCATCAGATGACTTGACTTCAGGTAAATTTGAATTCGTCTGATCTGCAGCCGGGACCCATTAGCGTGCGCTAACCTATATATCTGGCGTGCGCTAGCTTTGCATTTTGTTCAGCTTTTTGCATCTTCGTCTGCTTCGTTCTTTTGCTTCGTCTCTTTGTTGTTGTTTTTTGTTTAGCAACTTAATCATCAAAACACTATTTATGAATATGTGGAATAAATATTCCAACACCATGAACAGCGACGGTGATGGTGATGGCGGTTTAGCAATCTGGCGAGGATGAAAGATTACATGGCAGAGGCCGTGGTGATAGATGAACGGCGGACCTATGTTTCTACAACTGAATCATACCATTATTTTGAGGCTAATTGATATCTTGTTTTCTTTTTATATAATTAGTGCAGTATCTGTTTGTTATAATGTGGTATAGTTGCTTATCAGAGAGTTCCTTTCATAGTTGTAAACAGGTGTTTTGAGTCATTAAATAATTAAAGAAGCTGACATTTTTATCTCATTACCAACATGACAACAAAATTTTTGGACTATACTCAATAATTATCAAATAAAGTCAGCAATTTCTTACTTTAATAATTGCACATCATCTCAAAAACATACAGCATATCAAAAACATATCAATAAATCTTATCATTTCATTTGTTATATATATTATCAATATTTTTGACTTAAAATAAACTTTCTAGAGACAACTCATTGAATATAATAGTTATTAGAATTTAATAATAACAATAATATTGGATACTATAATCGGTCAAAATATATCAACACGACTAGAAACATACCATCCGAAATCAATTATGAAGATCAGTATTTTGGGGGAAAAATGAATCAAGATACATATAAAGATGTAAAATAAATATCAGAGGTATTACATTTATAATCTTGGGAATAGATCCATTATAAATGTAGTCGTTGGCCAGTTGGTGAGACTGAGACTGTTCTGATTGGCGGCTTCAGAATTTTTGAATTAAAGGCGATTCGCATTTAATGCTTCAGATATTCTTTTTTACTAGCATTAAATGCTCTTCAGACTTTAATCACTTTGGCCGCATTAAATGCTATCCTATCAGCATTAAATGCTACTTTAACCGCGAATACTTTGTGAATAAATAATGTTGCTTTCACAACGGTTTAAAGTTTTCTTCAGTCCTGTTGGATATGTGTTTTGCTTTTCCTAAGTAAAACACTTACATCATGTTTGTTGTATCCAACTTCTTCATTTCTTGCGGTATATTGACGATTATACTGTGGAAAGGACTCTTGACTTTGCTGGAAGATCTTTCGCTGTATGGACAGTCTGTATGATATTCTCCTAATAGCTTCCATACTTAGACCGAAATATTGACTTTGAAGATCTTGCTGTATGAGGCAATTATCAAAACACAGGAGGGATTTTTACCAACATAGACTATAAACTTATATTATTTAGGTATCCATAATGTTTTGCTAGTGACCGCTTATGATTTATTATTTAATAAGATATTAAATAATTTCCAATATAATATAAGCTTTTTGGGTCACACATATGATAATTAAAGACAAACAAGAATAACTAATAGATATAATACTGAATATTTCTATTTATTAAAGAATTAAATAAGAAGTAACATATTATAGTATATTATATAGTATATTATTTAAATAAATCAATTGGGAATAACAAATATAATATAGGATATTATATTCATTAAAATATTGAATAATAAGTAATATATAATATAGGATATTATTATTGTATATGTAGTAAGTTGAAGGGTAACTAAGCAAATACTATAGTCATAACTCTAAGGATTACTTAGTATAAATAGGGGATTTATGACAAGAAGTTGTCGGTAAAAGAGAATTTACAACCCCAGAAGTGTAGTGAAAAATTCCACCCCGTCAAGAACCCCCCCCCCCTTTCTGCTGTAGAAGATCTGGTTCGACTATCTTATGTTCTTCCCTTAGTTAATCTTGGTCAATAGTATAATCCTTCTGGTCATGAATCTCTATCATACTGTTTATTAATATTATTCGTAAGGAGATCTGGCAATCGAGTTTGTGCAATTATCCGTGCGTGGATAATCAAAAGAGGAAGGTGCCTTTCATCAGCTTCTGGTCCGGATCTAGACCTGTTCGTCGAATTAAGATAATTTGATTAGAGATTTTTAATTAAATAATTAAATTACTGCATGAGATCCTCAATGAAGTTTTTCACTTAATTATTCTGCTGCGTTTTTCTATTATTCTATACATTTGATATATAAAAAAATCCAACAACATGGTCCTTGTATTTTAGAGCAAACATTCCATTCCATATGGAATAAGGAGAATGGCACTAGAAGTGGTTAGGACTCAAATGCTTAGCTGCTTCGCAATTCGATAAAATTTAACTAGCATTAAGTTTAGTTAAGACTTGTATGATGTGTATTTTGACATGTAGAGTATTTGTTTTCACTTAGTATAAGTGGAAGCACACATAATAGGTATGCTACTGGGATTAGTATACTCGGGACCGACTCGCCTTAGTCCAGTCAAATATTTTTCATTCTAAGATAGTCAACTACTGAACGTAAGGTTATGATAGTTATGCATGAACCTTGGACTTAAGGATTCAGTAGGAGATAAGCATATGACATTAAGTTAGTCATTATATTATTTCGATACAATCACCGGATGGTGGGGTCAACCTTAAACTATAACTTGATAGGTAGACAACTGTCTACACTAAATATCAGGATATTATTCTTTCTCCTATAAGTGAACATATGGATGTCTTATGCGGTTAGGGGTAAATGAGATCATAAGTCTTTGATGAAAGCATACGAGCAAGATGTATTTGGTACACAAAAACTCAATGATCTCGATTTTCACTAACTCATACATAGCGTCAAGTTGTAATAAGGACTGACTTTATCGTGACCCTAAAACTTGATTGGGACATCAGATTGCATAGTTTATATATATGCTTAAAGTGAAAGGTTTGGAAGATCCAATCGTTCATTATCAATTGGGTTACAGTGTGAGCCACGTGACTAGCTAGGCGTTACTCATACTCTTTGGATCCTAAATTACTTACTGAGATGAACTTACATAGTCACGCAAACATGATAAACAATGGATTAGTTTGAGCATATTCTCTCTTTATTGTTATTGGTCATTATATGTCAAAATTAATATATTAAATTATGTAATTTGACCGAATGAATTAAATAAACTATTGGGTAAGATTTAACTCATATTGATGGTTGATAAATTTTCAGATAAAATATTTCATTATTTGATTAGTTATAATTAGTTAGATTAATTAATTATAATAATACACATGAATGGACCAACGTGTGCGGGACTAGGCACACAAAGGTCCATGTCAAATGCCACGTGGGGCGGCCTAAGGGGCACCGAAAATAAGAGAGACCATTTAGGGGTTCTCTTTGTCATGTGGTGTACTTTAAATAGACTAGACATACTATCACTTTGAACTAGTTTCTGAAACCACACTCAAGGCAACAGGAGAGAGAAAGGGAGAAAATTGAGAGAACTCACTCCTCTTTACTCCTTCTAGCCGTCGGCTTAGTGTTTTCTGAAGGAGGAGATTTTTTCCTTCTTATAATCCGATGAGTGATACGTAGAGACGAGAACATGTTTGTCGTTGGATCTACAAGCACCTTCGAATTGTATTCATCAGCACATCGTCAACAACTCGTCTTGGCCGATCCAAGTTCTACGTGTGTAAGATATTTTTAGCCTTGTCATGTAATTTAATCATGTATATGATCCTTGATCGATCCTCGATCGGCGTTCAGGTCATTTTAATTCTCCGATCGCACATTGATTTTTGACAAAAATCCAAATACCTACTTTATTGTATCATACATATAAAATATATTTTGACTGTGTGACTAAGTTTAGGTTTCCTCTTAAATGCTCTTTCCCCAGTGGGAAAGATGTGAAGGTGTGAATCAAAAACCTATTTTAGGTTTATTCGGATTTTTACGATGGAGAGTATTTG
The DNA here is from genome assembly GCA_033398695.1 of Orobanche coerulescens. Classification (NCBI taxonomy): domain Eukaryota; kingdom Viridiplantae; phylum Streptophyta; class Magnoliopsida; order Lamiales; family Orobanchaceae; genus Orobanche; species Orobanche coerulescens. Next base: position 70,486,507 of record CM065816.1, on the reverse strand, counting down.
TTTTCCTTAGTCAAAGAATGGGATTCCCAATTGGTTTTGACCTATCCATTGGAGATGTCGGAAGAAACAAAGCAGTTATTTTTGAGGTCAAATATTAAGGGCCTATTTGTGCTCGTACTTGTTAAGATTTGTAATTCTTGTATTCAAAATTTTGAGTATCGGGAATATTTAAAAAGTAACAGTACTTGGTTGTTGTATGATCGAGAATCCTTACTTTTTACTGTATATGTCAAATCATGTCTAAAATAGTGGGTGATATTATATTATTATATATTATTTATTTGTATTATGTAAAGATAATAAGAGAAATGATGTGATAAAAGAGAGATGAATTGTATTCTTTTAAATATGGAAAGAGGAGAAGGAGCGAGATGATATGACGTAAAGTAAATATAAGATGTGCAAGAATTTATAAGAGCATCTTTAACAATAAATCTTCATAAACACGCTTTTTTCGATCCCCGATGCAACATATCAAAAAACAAATTATACTCCTACAACTACAAACATTTAATATCTATAAACCTCATAAATATATTTTTTATGGGTCCTATGTGTTCCATCGTTTCTTTTTCTACAATTAAATAAATTTTTATATCTATATTATTATTATTTATTAATTGTTATATTAAATTTTATATATAGTAATTGAAATATAATATCGGGAGGAAATTTTATAAATATTAAACATAAAAAAGATTTTACAAAATAGACGTAAAAAAGTTTAGCATGATATTTTTTTTAACTTAACAAATATATAAAGGTTAAATGACCAAAATGGGTCCCCGAGTTTGCTCATTTTAGCAATTGAGTACCTCCTTTTTAAAAGGTATCAAACAAGGCCCTGTACTTTGGTCCGTTATACCACGTTAGGACATTCGTCCAAATTGGTCCATTAAGTGTTAGAAATCGTTCTACAAGGCAGTTAAGTTACACATCATCAATACCACGTCGTCTGATTTTAAATATTAAACTGGTTAATGGCGATTTATTTTCATTCCCTGCACTTTCACCATCCGTTAAGCTTCATTATTTTGCATTCATCGTCTTCGACCGGAAAGAGAGAGAATAGAGCTGGTTAATGGCGATTTAGACTTCAGCGTTTGAATCTTGCACAGTACGACTTCCGATAGCTAACATCGATGTGATACGAGTACGAACAGTAGGAAGGATACTGCGTCGAGCTTGGTTAGGGTTTCAGAAACATATTTTGGGGCTTTTATTGCTAAGATGTTAGATTCTCTGACATAATATCTCTCGTGTTTTCTGAATACAAGATTTGTACTTTGGTGAATGATTCTGTGATATTTATATGAGTTTGGCACTGGTTTCGGTAGTAAGCATATAAATGACATTTGGTAGCTGTGCATCAACGAACTCACGAGTTACATGCTTTTGCAAGAAGGAGTCTCCCTTACAAACTGCAAAAACAGAGTCTAATCGAGGGCAGAAATTCTATTGGTGTGGCAATTATGGTGTTAAGGATAAGTCACCGTGTTCCTTCTTTCAATAGGTTGTGAATGACATAGGAACTCGAAAGCAGAGTACAAGAGTAATCGAGAAGCATGGTTTGAAGAAAGGAACACTGAATTGAAGAGTGAATTGGCTGACTTGAGAAAGGAACTTGAAATTGAAAAGAAGAGTAACTCAGAGTTGAAGATGAAATTGCTGGTTTTAAAGATCAAATTTTTTTCGTTTACTGCTTGTTTGATTTGTATTTTATTTGCTATGTTAAGTTGATAAACTGTGGTTCTCGGAGACTTTTAGTGTAATGAAGTATTTGTGTGATTTGTGTTTACACACTCTGTAACACCCCCAATCCACTCAGGGATATTACACGCCGTAGACCCTCTCCTCGAGGATCTACCAGGCTGGTAATCAACATTTAACATTTCGACAATGCCTTCAAGGCTACACTGACTCAGTAGACCGATTTGGTCTTTCCACAAATACATACAACTCAAATACAACTCATGCCCACGCAGGGGACCAAAATACAACTACACCCGTACAACGGGAACAATACAATGAATGAAAATAAAGTACAACTGAACCAACACACGATATACGGTTCCTCATGTGATTAGTATCGATCATCTTTCATCATCCTTCGTGCCGACCCTGTGTTATGCTCCAAAACCTGAATGCAAAAACGGACATCCACCCCCCGAATACTCGGGGGTTAGCAAAACTCCACTGTTTTGCTAGTGCAAATACAAAGTGCAAATACGAGCCACACAATTCACATTCCACGAATAACAATAACCGAGGATCCTCAAAGATCCAAACGAAACGAAAAGTACTTCCCGAGGCAAGGGTTTGAGGAAACATTTCAAAAACGAAAAATCATAAATCAATGGGAATAATTTATAAAACGGTTTAGAATGCCATCGAGAGTTTTAATAGAAAACAATTTAGGATTATCAAATCCTACTTTTCAAAATCCAAAGACAAAAGGGGTCACCGCCCTAAAGGTTTACTTTCCGTAAAATAATCTTTACCAAACCGTTGGGATTTTAGTCCCAAATCCGTCAAATGACCTTTACAAAAACGTTGGGATTTTAGCCCCAATTTCATCAACTCACAGTACACAAGAACGACCACAAGGTTCGTCTCCCAACATCAAAATCCAAAAATAAAGGATTTAAAACAAACAACAAAATACTCTAGAGCCATCCTAGCCAGTAGGCCCGAGCAGACAACTTACCTCTTACACACTTAGTCAATGCATGCAATCATGAAAACCGTTCAAAAGCACTCATTTAGGAAATGCCAATATCAAATCACATTTGTAAAATTCACCACAATTAACCGTCGATCCACACCTCCGTGGACCCTACCGAGACCCCGTCGGATCTAACCCGTAGTGGTTAAAAGCAAAGCTCGTCGATCCACACCTCCGTGGACCCCTACCGAGACCCGTCTGGACTAACCCATAGTGAGCATACACACACACACGTTACTCATGCAATACTAACATGCTAAGAATGTAAGTTCATTAAGAATACTCACTAGAGATGGCCATTAACTCGACACCATTACCAAACTCTTCAAAAATACAATAACAAGCTTAAATACGGAATACACGATTCCATAACTTTAAACAAGAGGAGTATCCTCATAAAATCCTTCAACGTTCAAAATAATCAAATCATAATCAATTCTCAAACACCGTTCACAAAACACACGCGTTTTGAAAGAAAGCCTTTAACGAGGCCAAATCAAATCCTTTTGAAACTTCATTTCAAATAACCAAACAAACACATCAAGACGACCACCGATCATCATATACATAAACGAGAAAAGTATGGGCAAGGTACTTGCCTCGATACCACGAGCACCGAACCACGAACGGATACGGCTCAACCGAAGCTTCTAACGCCCGATGCTAACGAAAAGGAAGACGACAATGAGCGGAACGGAAGAATCAAGCACGACCGTGAGGAACCGACGAAAATGAACCTAACGATTCGAATAGCACAATCACAACCACTTCTAAACGATTATGGAAATGGAATACACCCGAACCCCGCCTACGATTCATGTATATTCATACCGAAACAACAACGAGGGCGACCACAACCAAACCCTCTCGATTCCGTAAAATCCACAAAATATCCATGAATCTGTAGGAAAACTAAAGATACTAACAAGATTAATCATATTCATCATGAATTAATCAACAATACGGAAAGAATCGAACAATAATTCGAAAACCCCAAATCTCCCAAAAATAGGTTCTTAGAAGATTACCTTGGATTAGGATGAATGATTCAAGAAGAAATCGATAATCTACAACAAAACTCGAAGTGGATGATTTCTTCAAGTCCGAAATGTTAAAATCGCCCCAAAAGTTGCTCAGAATCGCCAAGACGAGAGGAAGAAAAGAGAGGAGAGGAAAATGAAAAATCTTCCTCGGATCCCGTGTAATATAGTGAAACACATGAGAACCTATCGGCCAGCCTATCGGCCGATAGGCCCAACCGATACCCATACGGAATGCCGGCAGAGAGTCTATCGACCCCCTATCGGCCGAAAAGCTCCTGGAAGTGCTCGGCCAAAATCGAAACGACCATAACTCTCTCGTCCGGACTCGATTGACTCACCGTTTGAACCATTGGAAAGCTAACTCGATGTTCTATAATATTGCAAAGATTTATAATTTTTGGAGTCACCAAAAATTAATGGTGATCTAACAAAGACGAACTCATACTTAGAAAAGTCGTTTAGTAATCCTGAATTCAACAAAACGACACCGAAACCCGAACACGAATACGAACCGAAGATACGGTTACGAAGTACTCACAAAGACGAATCTAAGAGCTAGTAGGACACACGATTCCGACCACCCGAAGGCTCGAAATTCGACAACGGAAGGTAATTACCCCAAACTTTGGGAAATTACGAAAATGGCCCAAATGCCCGAAAATCACCATACGACAACGAATAATCAAACCGAAGCTCACAACACGTATAACAACGTTAAATGAACTTACGAAAAACCCCAAGCAGCGGTTTGAACGAGATTCGAAAGAACCGAACTCAAGCGCGGAAAAGTCGCTAAAAAGCACGGAACTCAACAAAGCGGACCAAACGAACTCGGATGATAAAAAGTGCAGAATTAAATATTCTCCGAATGGCGAAATGGTCATGATAGAGTTGTCAAAACGAACTTTGGTCGAAAAAAGAAATTTACCGAAAATCGAAAATTTGCAGATATTACATTCTACCCTCCTTAAAAGAAGTTTCGTCCCGAAACTTAAAACAAGTAGGGGGAAGAAATATTCCGCCAGGAAAAACTCAACAAGATACACAAGAATGCGTAACTAATGCCCAACGGCGAAATGTTACAAACAACGCAAAGGAATATACGGCGTGAAAACACGCTCCACGGCGACCAACACAATGTAGCCGTTAGGGATACAATAAAACCAACAAACGACAAGCGTCATTAAACGGATAATATAGCCAAGTCAATTATCTGACAATCACAAAACACAACGAACGAAAATCGATACGATTGACTAACCTAACGGTACATTGATCAAAACATGAGCCACACGCTGAACAAATACGAAATTCCACCGCCCAAAGGTTGGAAGATCGAAAACGAGACTAATTTCCCGAACTTAAGGAAATTTCGAAGGAGTCTGAATGTTCAACAATCACGAAACAAGATTGACAAAAAAAAACGAACAATCAAACGATCAAACCACAAAGATCGAGACAACAAAAAAAAATCGAACGATCATGTTCGGATCACGAAGAACAATAAGGTTCAACCGGCAACTCCGAGGTTCACACCTCGACTCGAGACAAAACATGATCCGATGAAAACAACAAGATGCACACTCGCACTGCATCCACGAAAAGGGAGTAACGATTGAAAGGTCACAACGACGAACGAAATTCGAAATAATACCACCTCGTTCGATCAACAAAGGCAAGGCGGACAAACTTAAAAGGTCAATGAACATGATGAGTCGACAAAGTCGAAAACACAAGAGTTCTAAATCCGATCCACTTCGAATAAAAGAACTAATAGAACCAGATGACGCCACTCCCGAACAAGGTTCACAAGAATCGAACCGAACTCGAAAAAGTCACATCGATAACCCGATCGCCCACAACAAGATCACAACTTGCTCGAACGATGAAACCGAAATACAAAACAAGTTCACAAAGTGCCAACGAACATGAGCGAATCGATAGACTCGGAGAAAGAGAAAATACAGGAGTCAAAATAATACGGGCATTATCTCAGGCCTCGTCCCACGAAATTCACAAAAACGGGGCAAGGTAACAAGACATTAAACAATCGACACATAACGAACGATCACCGATGCACACGGTCATACCATACCAAGCTCTAACGGCTCGCACATCCTCGACAACGCAGAAGTCGCCACGAGGCGACAACATTCAATACCAACATTCCGCCTCTCACGGGGCTAGCACAACCAATGTGTGGAAAGCGACTCAATGCTCACACCGCCAATTCGATCATACTGGGAGAAAGTATCAAAATGACAACGCGAACGTCACACATACATACCCACCTCAAACGGGAATGGACAGTTTTAAAAAAATGAAAACCTCATTTTGAAAATAATTTGAAGAATACTGGTTGATCTTGAGTATCACCTTTCAAATAGTACAAACGTGGAACGTCGTTATCGAGACTTTGGGAAAACCATTTCGCGTTTGATAAAAATGAGGACACTTTCTCTTAGTGAAAACTTTCAGAATATTCGACCCTCGGGTCTAAATAAAAGTGTTGAAAATATCGCGAAACATTTTGGTCCTCGAGGTAGAAAAATTTTGAAATATATTGCGGCATCTAGGATGTACCACAAGAAAATAACTCATTTGAAAAGTATGTCTCGAAATTTGTTTTTCTAAGATACTCAAGGTTTTCAAAAATTCAATAGGCCAGAATGCCCAAAACTCACACATATCGATGTTCACTAAAACAACTCCTAGCACACGCACCAAAACGTTTAAAATGAAGACAATATATGTCTTTAAACGGAAATAAACGATAAAATACCATATTCAGAACAAAACCTCTGATAAAATACTCTCCCGCACTGGCTAGTGAACAAGTCGAACGCGTATAAGCACAAAGCTTCCACAATAGAACTTGTAAAACGTGCAAATCGATTCGAAAATCATCAACAACGGAGAAAAACAACAATAAAAAGACATCACAAGCGACGACACTCCTCGTATAAATCAAATACGAAATTCGACTAAATACATATCGTGAAATCAAAATTCACATAAGGATTCCACCACTTAACAAATAATCATAAAAATAGCTCGTGTCACACGAGGCACAACACAAAGAAGGGAGACTTACTTCCACGGGTCGCACGAAGATGATGATCGCCCCACGATACTAATCACGACCAACAAACTCAAACGACGCGTCGCGACACGACTCAGTCAGATAAAATCCGACGAAACAAGACTCAAACAACACGACTTGACCCGACAGCCTAGGTTTCCTCAACCTAATCTCTGATACCATTTATGTAACACCCCCAATCCACTCAGGGATATTACACGCCGTAGACCCTCTCCTCGAGGATCTACCAGGCTGGTAATCAACATTTAACATTTCGACAATGCCTTCAAGGCTACACTGACTCAGTAGACCGATTTGGTCTTTCCACAAATACATACAACTCAAATACAACTCATGCCCACGCAGGGGACCAAAATACAACTACACCTGCATAACGGAACAATACAAAGAATGGAAAATAAAGTACAACTGAACCAACACACGATATACGGTTCCTCATGTGATTAGTATCGATCATCTTTCATCATCCTTCGTGCCGACCCTATGTTATGCTCCAAAACCTGAATGCAAAAACGGACATCCACCCCCCGAATACTCGGGGGTTAGCAAAACTCCACTGTTTTGCTAGTGCAAATACAAAGTGCAAATACGAGCCATACAATTCACATTCCACGAATAACAATAACCGAGGATCCTCAAAGATCCAAACGAAACGAAAAGTACTTCCCGAGGCAAGGGTTTGAGGAAACATTTCAAAAACGAAAAATCATAAATCAATGGGAATAATTTATATAACTGTTTAGAATGCCATCTAGAGTTTTAATAGAAAACAATTTAGGATTATCAAATCCTACTTTTCAAAATCCAAAGACAAAAGGGGTCACCGCCTAAAGGTTTACTTTCCGTAAAATAATCTTTACCAAACCGTTGGGATTTTAGTCCCAAATCCGTCAAATGACCTTTACAAAAACGTTGGGATTTTAGCCCCAATTTCATCAACTCACAGTACACAAGAACGACCACAAGGTTCGTCTCCCAACATCAAAATCCACAAATAAAGGATTTAAAACAAACAACAAAATACTCTAGAGCCATCCTAGCCAAGTAGGCCAAACGAACAACTTACCTCTTACACACTTAGTCAATGCATGCAATCATGAAAACCGTTCAAAAGCACTCATTTCCGGAAATGCCAATATCAAATCACATTTGTAAAATTCACCACAATTAACCGTCGATCCACACCTCCGTGGACCCCTACCGAGACCCCGTCGGATCTAACCCGTAGTGGTTAAAAGCAAAGCTCGTCGATCCACACCTCCGTGGACCCCTACCGAGACCCCGTCGGGTCTAACCCATAGTGAGCATACACACACACACGTTACTCATGCAATACTAACATGCTAAGAATGTAAGTTCATTAAGAATACTCACTAGAGATGGCCATTAACTCGACACCATTACCAAACTCTTCAAAAATACAATAACAAGCTTAAATACGGAATACACGATTCCATAACTTTTAACAAGAGGAGTATCCTCATAAAATCCTTCAACGTTCAAAATAATCAAATCATAATCAATTCTCAAAACACCGTTCACAAAACACACGCGTTTTGAAAGAAAGCCTTTAACGAGGCCAAACCGAAATCCTTTTGAAACTTCATTTCAAATAACCAAACAAACACATCAAGACGACCACCGATCATCATATACATAAAACGAGAAAAGTATGGGCAAGGTACTTGCCTCGATACCACGAGCACTGAACCACGAACGGATACGGCTCAACCAGGAAGCTTCTAACGCCCGATGCTAACGAAAAGGAAGACGACAATGAGCGGAGCGGAAGAATCAAGCACGGCCGTGAGGAACCGACGAAAATGAACCTAACGATTCGAATAGCACAATCACAACCACTTCTAAACGATTATGGAAATGGAATACACCGGAACCCCGCCTACGATTCATGTATATTCATACCAAAATAACAACGAGGGCGGACCACAACCAAACCCTCCCGATTCCGTAAAAATCCACAAAATATCCATGAATCCGTAGGAAAACTAAAGATACTAACAAGATTAATCATATTCATCATGAATTAATCAACAAAACGGAAAGAATCGAACAATAATTCGAAAACCCCAAATCTCCCAAAAATGGGTTCTTAGAAGATTACCTTGGATTAGGATGAATGATTCAAGAAGAAATCGATAATCTACAACAAAACTCGAAGTGGATGATTTCTTCAAGTCCGAAAATGTTAAAATCGCCCCAAAAGTTGCTCGGAATCGCCCAAGACGAGAGGAAGAAAAGAGAGGAGAGGAAAATGAAAAATCTTCCTCGGATCCCGTAATATAGTGAAACACAAAGAACCTATCGGCCAGCCTATCGGCCGATAGCCCAACCGATACCCATACGGAATGCCGGCAGAGAGTCTATCGACCCCCTATCGGCCGAAAGGCTCTGGAAGTGCTCGCCAAAATCAAACGACCATAACTCTCTCGTCCGGACTCCGATTGACTCACCGTTTGAACCATTGGAAAGCTAACTCGATGTTCTATAATATTGCAAAGATTTATAATTTTTGGAGTCACCAAAAATTAATGGTGATCTAACAAAGACGAACTCATACTTAGAAAAGTCGTTTAGTAATCCTGAATTCAACAAAACGACACCGAAACCCGAACCTGAATACGAACCGAAGATACGGTTACGAAGTACTCACAAAGACGAATCTAAGAGCTAGTAGGACACACGATTCCGACCACCCGAAGGCTCGAAATTCGACAATGGAAGGTAATTACCCCAAACTTTGGGAAATTACGAAAATGGCCCAAATGCCCGAAAATCACCATACGACAACGAATAATCAAACCGAAGCTCACAACACGTATAACAACGTTAAATGAACTTACGAAAAACCCCAAACGACAGTTTCGAACGAGATTCGAAAGAACCGAACTCAAGCGCGGAAAAGTCGCTAAAAAGCACGGAACTCAACAAAGCAGCACCGAAACGAACTCGGATGATAAAAAGTGCAGAATTAAATATTCTCCGAATGGCGAAATGGTCATGATAGAGTTGTCAAAACGAACTTTGGTCGAAAAAAGAAATTTACCGAAAATCGAAAATTTGCAGATATTACACACTCAATGTCAATTGTACTCCGTTTTCCATTTAAAAAATATTGCCCTAAAATAATTAATAATGACATTAATAATAATAATATTAATATTAATGGATATTAATATTTATTTCAATAAAATTTTACTGTTATTATTAATAATAATACTATTTATAATGATAATATTAGTATTAATATTAAATGCCTCTTGAAATTTACTATTAAATTGACTCGGGTTTAGAATCTACGAGATCTCATGAAAATGTTTATGATTTTAATAAATGAGATTAAATGAATTTGACTTGTACGTGAAGTGAATAATTGTACAACAATTACTCACTCGGTGATAAATGTAATGCAATGAGAACTAAATAAAATGAAAATATATTTTTTAATATTATTATAAATATAATAAATATTTTATTATCAAAATGACGGATATTACATCCTACCCATCTTAGAAAAATTTTCGTCCTCGAGAGAAATGACTTAGCTCGATCGAAGAAATTTTGATAGTTAGCTTGAAGTTCCTCTTCGCGCTCCCAAATGGCCTCGTCTTTACTGTGGTTACGCCATTGGATTTTGACAAACACCTTCTCTTTGTTCGCAGGTTGATCGATCGAGAATAAATTCTGGTTGTTCTTCATACGATCTTTCTTCAACTCCACGGCAATATAGTTGATGACTTGGCCCACATTAATCACTTAACATAGCGTGCGCTAAGTTGCTCCTGTTAGCGTGCGCTAGCCAGTAGGCTTTGCGTGCGCTAATGACATGCAGTTGCATGTATTTAGGATACCGATCAACATGTGGCGATTATCAAGAACATTAAGTGATCCAAAACCATGTTTATAGTCATCAAAACAATGAAATCCGATATCCTTTAACATATAAACAATCATCCAACTTATAATCCAAGTTCTATATCCATATATCATCTTTCTTAATATCAATACATGAAACATCAAGAACGTAACAGCACTTCCTTAATCTTCCATTACAGAGAGTAATCATCGACAATAACATCAACATCCAAAACTGAGGAGAAGGATTCACCAACTTATCTCAAGAAAATGAATTACACAATTCAAACCACACGAATCATTTTAATATCATCATACTCCAGTAATCCATCTCATAATCATGCTTATCAACTCGTTTATGTGATAATCATCAACTCAAGAACATCAACATTCAATCCAAAACGAAATCCAAAGATGAAGAGTGATTACCTTTTTGAAGGAATGGATTGAATCCCAAGTTTGAATCCATTTCCAAGAATTGCCAATGATTTAAAGAACAAAGCTTTAATCCATGATTTCCATATTTAATCTTGTTAAAGAGGATCATCCCTTAGTGTTTAGGAACTCCAAATGTCCTCCCAAGGTTCTCTCTATCGGTGAAAGGAAAGAAATGGACGAAATGCTTCATAACACCCTTCTATCCCTTTATATAGAATACATTACTAGCGTGCGCTAAACCTTATGTTTAGCGTGCGCTACGGCTTTAGCGTGCGCTAACTGACTTTGTTAGCGTGCGCTATCGCAGTCCAGGGGCTTACTGTCTGGCTTCATACATGCGCTTCCGTACGTAATGCCCATGCATTAGCGTACGTAACTTACACGCTCTAGCGTACGCAAGTCCTTGCGTTTAGCGTGCGCTAATATCAGTTGACTCGTTTGTCTGTATGCTCCGAAGACTGGTCCACACGCCGAAAGTGCTGACGAGGATAATATTCCTTTTTATCCGATATACAGTTAGCGTGCACTAATCAACATACATTAGAGTGCGCTAACACTACATTACAACATCCGTTGACTTATCAGAACATGCGCCGAAAGTGGCCTGGTCCACGCGTAGATTCCCGATGAACTGTTCTTCACTAGCGTACGCTAAATTATGTCCGTAGCGTGTGCTAAACCTGCACGATAGCGTGCGTTACTAGTGATTATTAATGTGCGCTAATAATATTACACTTGGCCATTTCCAACTTTTCTCGTCCGTCTCGACATACTGGATACGTATACATGACGCACTATATCCTCTAAGACAATTGTCGACCAAGTACGACAATTATACCGATACTGACATCTCAGTCCTTCATTTATTTTATCTATACTGTACAGATTCCACGCTGTATAATATAACTCGGATAAAATAATATTAAACAACGGTAGTAGAAGTTCCGGATATTACATACTACACCACTTAAAATAAGTTTCGTCCTCGAAACTTGCAATCCGTCATAGAAAAACAAACAAACCGTTCAACCAAAATATTCTGAAACCATCACAACAACGATCAATCATCATCATTAACGAATAACCAAAACAGCATACTTACCAATGCGCAAAGTCGACGATCTCTTGAGGTACTAGCAAGTGACCTCACTGTACAGTTTCAATACGCTTACAATCACAATTCCTTGAGTCTCAACAAAATATATTATCTTCGGATGAATAATCTATTCGTGTCGAATCCTGTCTGCCTGATCACACAATCAAATCCCAGGTCGGGTACAAATCAATAATACACGATACATCTGTGAAACAACTACTTAACACCATGGCAACAAATCCCGAAACATCGATAGACAAGCTGAACGCTCAGATGATCACCAGCAATAATCAACCAATAAATTAACCGAGAATATCATTGACATGATAAACTCTAATACGACCAATCCAAAGGTCAAAAGACGGCCGAGAATATCATCATCATGATAAAATCCAATATTACCAACGAACGATCAACGAAAATCGAGAATACCTTCACACGGTAAACTCCAACACGATCAACGCAGAACCACAGAAACCACTGTACGAACGAATAAGGTTCTCAAAACGACAAACCAATCTCATACAATGGATCTCAATAAACACACCTGACTGTCGAACATACTCCTCGGCATACGAACAACCAATCATAAATCGACGAACATACCCAATTATACATGGAGTGGGAACGATCACTCAATATCCAAAACAACCAGCATGAGGACACCATCCCCAAATCTACATTTGCAAAGAAACCATTCAAAAACATTATGGTAGCGCATAAGTCCCTGTTTCATAAAACTCGAAGTTCCAAAATTACATCCTATGCATGAATTCTACATCACGAAGCATATTCTTGTTATCTGATCAATCAACCGATCATCCCTGGATAACCAACTACCATACTAAAGTTCGAATCTTTATTCATCGTTCCATACTGATGTCTTATACAGTTCGTGAGTCACGCTCAGAACTTCACCATGATATGCATTATGCACTAAATGCGTATGTATATCAATCACATTTTCAAAACCAGTTTGAAATCATATATCTCGTCAAGGAGACAAATTTTAGAAAGTTTCTTCAAAAATTTCAAAACTCAAAACATAAATTTTCGTAAGACCACGAAATAAATTTTTGAAAAGTTAAATTGGCTCGCTAATGCCAAGTATTCGATAATAATTCTTTTCGAATACGCATGATTAAACAAAATGAAATTATGTAAATGATTGACCACATCCATACTCCTGTATACCAATTCGGCTCGTCACCAATATCCACTGATATTCCATCGGAAAACCATATGATAGAGTTCCAAAATCTCAATATATAAACTCCGACCCAAAAACTCCTTTTCCACCTATGATTCGCAATGTCAACCATTAACCTATCCTGAACTACCTCAAATATGCTATGACAAAACATTGAAACAAATCAACACAGTGAAAGACTTCCCGAAAAGTTTCTTTAGAACAAGTAATCCAAAACTCCGAAAGGCAGTAGGAAAATAGATAAATGATTGGTTAAGCGTTTTACAATTCTCTGGAGTTTTAGAAAACATGAAAAAGCCTTTTGAAACATTAGGATATCAGCCCGTATCTTGTTCCGCATTACAAGAAGTTTAAAAAGTAGAAAAATCTTTTTCGGACCCCAAGTCCTGAGTTATAAAACTTTTTCAAAGTCGATTGGGTCTCGGCCCAAAAATCATTTCCGTTAAAACATTCGTAAAACATTCATTTTGAAAAGTATCATTTTCAAATGCTCAAAAACAGTTCATATATCACAAAATGAACTAACATGACTACATGTTCTCCTCAACAATCCACGACATTCTCCCAAATGCACAATTCCGTTCCAAGAATTAACTGACATATTGATTTCTAAAATCATAACTTCTCAAGATCATCAATCCTGTCCCAAATCTGTCACCTCATACTGTAACGCATAACATCTTTCTGAATCTCAAAGCATATCAACTTAGAACGGCAATAAATCTCAATGCAATTCGAAAATCTAAATACTTACAGATCGTGAAGCCGACGATTCTCCATGATACTGGCACATGTCTCGACTCTAGAAAATACTTGACATAGATATTTTCAAAACACACATTTTGCAAACTCAGTTCAACTCGAGAACACAACACAGCTCTATCTGAAGAAACACGTTAACACCATTTGAAAAAGTTTACAACAACCCCAGTACTACACTGGTAAATCACATAACGCACAAGCCCGAGTGAACAACAAAACTCAGAGCTCAAACACTTGTCAACCGACAATTCGAATGACACGATAAAAACACGACCCAACTCGACCCAAATGCCTAGGTTTTCTCAACCTAAGCTCCGATACCATATTCTGTAACACCCCCAGAGCTGACCGGGAATATTACAGTGCCGTGGGCCCCGAGATGGAACCCACAAGGCTGAAGGATATTTTCGCAAACGTTAACAAACGCCCAAGAGGCTAACGGCGGTACATCCTTTAAAAACATTTGAAAACTTACAAAACCCGTTTAACAAAACCGTCGTAAAATATCATTTGAAACCACAAGGCCCGAAATGCCAAAACTCAATAGTCTAAAAAAACATACATTAAGCTATCGCTTACACGTACCGACAGAACAAATTTAGAAAACGATTGTCAAAGTGACCTAAGTTACCAGATACCAAAAGGCCATTTAAAAATACTCACGCAACGGATAAAGACAAACAATTAAAATACTCTAGCAGCGGAATACAACAACTGATCAGAAAATCAATACACAAATACATGTCCTAGCCAGTATCCTTCGGGAAGCTCATCTCTTCACGACCGCTACAAGCTTGATAATCCAAGAACCTAAAAAGAAAGCCCACGATGGGGTCAGCCATAATATCCAACAATGATAACAATCACGTCACGTCAATAATTACATATCAATGGAAATACTAAGTAAGAATACGACCAATGTAATCTTACCGTCGTAACTTTACGTAAATCCACGATTAGTATCCTTAACAACATAATAAGATAATACCGAAATATCTGTACGGTATCTCAACAATAACCAAGGTTCTCAAAACGTTATCATAACTCACGATACGGAAATTATACCAACTCTGGCTAATTCAATCCATCGGATAACGTCGACATTTTCAATACGATAATCGATTGTCCATCAAAGACAAGTACCAAGGAAATACGGAACATACCTCAAGATACGAAACACCATTACAATCACGTCAGTCTAATCCGAGATCAGATCAACACAACATACGGACATGGTCCTAACACAAGACCTACAAATGCATACTCATATGAAAACATCAATATGATCACAAAAATAACGACAATGTATACTTATGGCAAATCCATAATATACATATGCACAAAAACAACACATGGGAAATCCGATGATCCAGCGTTCACTGCCTTGATCCCAAGATGATCCCGTCAGATCAACACGAGGTGGAAAACCCGTCCAGTGATCCAGCGCACGCTAGCATAGATCCCAAGATGATCCCGTCAGATCAACACGAGGTAGACATATGACAACAATGCACAACTGCACAAAACAACAGTACACAATACACGACAACAACAATGCACAAATGCATGACAACAACGACACACGAATGTATCACGACATGATCGACACAAATGATAAAATGATTAGAGTACTTGCCCCGAGTCCTTCGAGAATGATCTCAATGTCTAAACCATCACAAACCATTATCCTCAATACTCGACGGTCCAAAATATCACGGATTGCAGATAATTCATATCTTCGTCTTTATCACTATATATCCTCGATATATAAGTATACCAATAACAAAAGTAAATCATATACATTATGATTTAGATTCCCAAAACTCGAATACGATTTATAATCCCAAATCTCCTGTGATTACGATTATAAACATTGCTATACGAATTATACACGAATGAAACGAAAACCATTCATTAAATATTACAAACTGAGCAAGTAATAACTTACCTCGATACCGACACGACGATGATGGAGCCGTTACCAATTCCTTGCCGTCGTCTACAAGTTCCTCGGTCCCGACCAAAGCAATTCACGAACATCCTCGAACTCGACCGCAACACACGATTATAATCACCGATCAATATTCTAAACCTAGTAATTCGATAAACAACAAGTTCGACAACAACCAACAATGGATAAAACCAATTCACAAACCCAACGGCTCAACAATATCTCGGTTAACCACAAGTCTGATCAAACCAACTTAAACGATCACGCATTCATAATCGAAACAGAATACACCACCATGTCTGCCTACTTAGCGCACGTTAATCACTTAACGTAGCGTGCGCTAAGTTGCTCCCGTTAGCGTGCGCTAGCCAGTAGGCTTTGCGTGCGCTAATGACATGCAGTTGCATGTATTTCGGATACCGATCAACATGTGCCGATTATCAAGTACACTAAGTGATCCAAAACCATGTTTATAGTCATCAAAACAATGAAATCCGATATCCTTTAACATATAAACAATCATCCAACTTATAATCCAAGTTTTATATCCATATATCATCATTCTTAATATCAATACATGAAACATCAAGAACGTAACAACACTTCCTTAATCTTCTATTACAGAGAGTAATCATCGATAATAACATCAACATCCAAAACTGAGGAGAAGGATTCACCAACTTATCTCAAGAAAACGAATTACACAATTCAAACCACACGAATCATATTAATATCATCATACTCCGGTAATCCATCTCATAATCATGCTTATCAACTCGTTTATGTGATAATCATTAACTCAAGAACATCAACATTCAATCCAAAATGAAATCCAAAGATGAAGAGTGATTACCTTTTTGAAGGAATGGATTGAATCCCAAGTTTGAATCCATTTCCAAGAATTGCCAATGATTTACAGAATAAAGATTTAATCCATGATTTCCATATTTAATCTTGATAAAGAGGATCATCCCTCAGTGTTTAGGAACTCCAAATGTCCTCCCAAGGTTCTCTCTATCGGTGAAAGGAAAGAAATGGGCGAAATGCTTCATAACACCCTTCTGTCCCTTTATATAGAATACATTACTAGCGTGCGCTAAACCTTATGTTTAGCGGGCGCTACGGCTTTAGCGTGCGCTAACTGACTTTGTTAGCGTGCGCTATCGTAGTCCATGGGCTTACTGTCTGGCTTCGTACATGCGCTTACGTACATAATGCCCATGCATTAGCGTACGTAACTTACACGCTCTAGCGTACGCAAGTCCTTGCGTTTAGCGTGCGCTAATATCAATTGACTCGTTTGTTTGTATGCTCCGAAGACTGGTCCACATGCCGAAAGTGCTGACGAGGATAAGATTCCTTTTTGTCCGATATACAGTTAGCATGCGCTAATCAACATGCATTAGCGTGCGCTAACACTACATTACAACATCCGTTGACTTATCAGAACATGCGCCGAAAGTGGCCTGGTCCACGCGTAGATTCCCTCTGAGTTGTTCTTCACTAGCGTACGCTAAGTTATGTCCATAGCGTGCGCTAAACCTGCACGATAGCGTGTGTTACTAGTGATTATTAACGTGCGCTAATAATGTTACACTTAGCCATTTCCAACTGTTCTCGTCCGTCTCGACATACTGGATACGTATACATGAAGCACTATATCCTCTAAGACAATTGTCGACCAAGTACGACAATTATACCGATACTGACATCTTAGTCCTTCAATTATATTATCTATACTGTACAGATTCCACGATGTACAATATTGTAACACCCCCAAATCCCATTGGGTCATTACAGTGCCGTGGACCCCCACACCAGGTGATCCACCAGGCGAACACGACTAAAATACAACAACCTGTCCAAAATAGGAGATCACAGACCCTACTATGACGTCCGACATACTATTCCGATATGGAATTTCAACGACAAGGATGGGCCTACATGGCCAAAATAAAATATAACAACATACACGAGCCTTGCTCGGATAATACAAAACGACAACGACTGAACAAAATTGGAGTACTCCGACTGTCTGACCAACATGAACACCAAAATATCTCGGACTAGTATCGCTCGAATGCCTCGTCGCCCTCGTCATGCCCCTGTGTCTCAACTCTCTCCTTGCAAGTACCTAAAACATGAAAACATGTTCCGCCCCCACGGGGTCAGTCATCCAGTATAATGAATATCAAGTACATGCACAACATGATATGCATCCAAAGGCAGAATAAATAGTACAACAATGATAGTACGAGATGCTCACAAACCAAAGTAAGAATCGAGCATTCGTGGAATACTATGCCCATGGCATACGATCAATACCTGCTCAATAGATTAGAACATAAGTGCCCAACGGCGAAACATCAATATAGAACACAACAATACATTACCCGAAGGTAAATCAATCCAACGCTGAAATAAATAAGGATCACAATGCCCGAAGGCTCAAACGGAAATACCGATACATCACAATGGCCTGAAAGCCCTCAGCCGAAGCTGCCAAAATATCACGATGGCCTGAAAGCGGAACAGCCCGAAGCTGCCAAAATATCATGATGGCCTGAAAGCCGAACAGCCCGAAGCTGTAAATCATCACAATACAGATCTCAAAGAAACAAACATGACTGTCGAACATACCCCTCAGGCGTATGAACGCTCAGTCACAAAACGTCAAACTCATCCAATACTATGGACGATCAAAGTTTATGGCTCAAAAGATGGACATCACAGTACGCCCGATCCGGAAATGTGTTCGTGCACATGTCCGCCCCGTATATGGAATCCAGAATATATGTGGGACAATGTACCTAATTAGCCTCACGAAACTACGTCCCGTGTGCACAGTCCAATGCAGAATAATATCCACCAATGACTATATGTGCCTGGCTAAAAATGCTACACAATAACCAATCGGAACGCAGATATGATTCCGGATATGTCACGATACAACATGACAACGAAACTCAAAGGATAACACATCCAATACAAATCATACGACTCACCAAGTGAACGATGACACACGAATAATGAAAGATCGACACGACCGACAATATTCGAAACAACCATCCTGGGATCAAAATTCCTAAGGACCGATTAACACGAGCAACGATCATAACACAACAGTTCGGGAAAATCCTCAACCTTCAATGATCACAAAATTACCGAGTTCACAAGAATAATAGTGTGCTGCCTTGAATCGGTCAACACGACAAAAATAATTCAACGGATGGGAATTATCGTTGATAATCCCAATTCAATACTTCGATTACCGTAGAATGGACAATCGATAACAATTATACAACGGATGGGAATTATCTTTTTGACAACGGGTCTTTGATTATCCCAATTCAATATATCGATTACCGTTAGAGCGGACAATCGATAATAATTATACAACGGATGGGAATTATCTTTGATAATCCCAATTCAATATATTGATTACCTTCAGAACGGTTAACCGATAACGAAGATGATAATCGAATACGTCAATGCCTTCAATCGGCCAAAACGACATCAATAGAAAAAACGCTGATATCAATAACGACGATTCACAAAAAAATATCTTGACGGAACATCAATCAATAACAACAATCGATACGTCGATGCCGCGAACCGGCTATCAACAACAATATCTCAAAGGAACATCAATCAACAATAACAATCGATATGTCGATACCGCGAACCGGCTATCGACAACAATATTACCAACAAGTACCGCAATGCCTTGGATCGGCCATTTACGAACAACAATAATATTTGGCATAATTTGCCGAAGGGTATCGTATCAAACAATCCCCTGATATCAACAAAATCACAAAGAGACCAAGTCTCGAAATGATACACACATTCATACACATACATGATAACATTAATCTCATTGACCAGTACAAGTATAAAACTTGCCTCAAACCGAAGGCGAGAAAGTCCTTCCACGATCAACGTCCTACCACGAATCAATCAACGCGTCCTCCGACAATCACAAGCACTCGAACAACCTTGAATGAAATACAATTCATTCGATAACACGATATCGACCGAAAACAACACAATAGATAATTCCGATTCCAACACGAACACATACTATACTCGTATTTATCCGTATACATACGTATATATATAATATATATTACATATATATAATAATATATATACAATACAACCCACAATATCTATATATATATATATAAATATATATATATATATATATATACCCACATGAGACACACACACACACACACACTTCACGGCACACACTATACAATATATATATATATATACACAACACATATATATATATATATATATTCTTATACAACACACACACCACTGCACACTATATATATATATATATATATATATATATATATATATATATATATATAACACATCTAAACACATACAAAAAAAAGCTTACCAGGAGCCGATCGGCCAGTCCCGGAAAGAAGAAAGAGAAAAAAACTCCCATGCCGGAAATCAACCGCCGGAAAAATTGACCCGCCGGACTTCGTCCAACTCCGGTCCGTTTTCGTCTATGGCCGATTTTCACCATCTCCGTTTGCAACTCCTCGCCGGAAGTATGTCAAAACTCCGTTCCGCCGTCCGTTCCGGACAAAAACCACTTCCGGTCGCCGGAATCAATGGAGCTCCGTCCATGGCCGGAAACCATGAAGATCGCCGGTGCCTGCTCCGTCTCGCCGGAAGAAGAAAAAAATGCCGGAACACGTCGACCGGATTTGCAGCCTTCCGGTTCGGAAATTCCGACCAGGCCGCCGCCGAGCTCCGGTCGTGAGCTGCCTGCCGTCGCCGAACTCTATCTCGCCGGAAAAATGGAGAAGCTGGCCCGTCCTCAAGCTTCCGCCTCGCCGGAAGAAAGAAAAGAAAAAAAAAAAAGAAACAGGAGAGGACGAGAGAGAGAATGGCGAGAGAGGGAGTACGAGAGAGAGAAGATGATAGAGAGAGGTGAGGACAAGAGAAAGCTGGGATGTGAGGAATATAGGTGAGAGGGATGATTTATGTATATATATATATATATATATATATATATATATAATGTAACATGAGGGAGAGGGGTTCACGTGAGGGAGAGAATCAAAAGAAGGTGGAGTGATAAACTATTTATATATATATATATATATAATATATATATATATATAAATGATACTCTAAAGATACCTCAGAAAGTTGACCACGAGGAAAGTTCACCACCTACCACGCATTACGTACGTAACCTCGGGCGTAACGCATGTAATCGCAACAAATTAGCGTACGTAATGCTACTGAGTAGCGTCGCTATGGCTATAAACTTAGCCAAAATTCCAATCTCGCCAAGCAACAACCAATCGACGAAACCAAAGCGACGACCAGTATAAATATTTCGATCCCGAAATATTCTAATACAATATACATTGTATCGGTCCAAACAACAACACTTGTACACTTCCAAATGAATACGTACAACTCAACAGTAACACGAAAAAAAAAATTACCCCCGGATATTACATACTCCCCCCCTTAAAAATAGTTTCGTCCTCGAAACTCAGGGTGCACAAGTCGGGGCACGGACTATCCATCAGGATAAGAAAACAACATCTCCAGGAATACTCCTCAATACGAGCAATTCCGCCTAAGCAACTGGGCCGACCCCACGGGTCCCCACATCTCCTCTGCCTGAACAAGGCGAAAAAAATCAAGTGATAAAGACACTCAACCAAATGCGAGATTAGCCGAATCATGACTCCTCCGCCAGAGACCAGCCAGGAAGTCGCACCACAAAGAAAATAACAACGCACGAATAGTCCTCGGGACCATATCGATCGCGCACCCAAGTCCTCACGACTTGATGTCTCGAATCACAATGAACGATTACCCAGATCATCACAAAAATCTCGGGTACAGGACCAAAAGGAAAGAAAATCACATCAAATGACTCAAGTGTCAAGATTCTCAGATACAATCATAACAAGATAGATCAATAATAAATGGTTCACAACCGCAATAATAAAATACAGACCGAGTCAAACATCAATCCGAGAGACAAGGAAAATACAGATCAAGGTTATATCTCAAATGTACCCGGAATCAACATCCTCCAGATCATCGAGTTCCTCGATCCCATCGACTCGAGGAAAACACAAATCTGAACTCGCTACTCCCCCTCGGGTGTCCATACCTCTGGCTCCCGAAGCCCGATATGACCCCTTGGATGAAGTACGGACTGAAGTGATAAAATATCTCGAGGCCCGTGAGCTCTCTCGAGACCTACTGGCACTAGAACTCATGCAGTATTCTGAAGGTGTCCCTGCCTCCCACACAGAAAATAATTAATAACTGGAACCGTACATCGAGTACTAACATGCCCCGCTGAATCGCAATTAAAACAAATAACAGTCGAACTCGTCGCCTGAGAAGAAAATGCTTTCCCAGTACGAAGCCGACTAGGAAATGACCTCTTGGACGTCGGAGCTCGATGTCCCTCTGAACGAATCGGCATCCTAGTCCTCTCACCAGAAGAAACTGAAGGATCCTTCTGAGTAAGCTCCTCGATCGAAAGCTCTGCTCCAAGAGCCTTCTCGATGAATTCGCCAAGTGAACGACAATTGTGATTGAACAACTGCATTCTCAACCGCGGGTTCAACCTCTTGTTAAAATACTTGATCTTATCCGCCGCAAAGACGGATAATGATGAAGTAAACTGAAGAAGTCCTTGAAACTTCTCAGCAATAACAATAACACCCTCGTCCTCGACGGATTCGGGGTTCAAAACCTCCGACAACTTGGCTTCACGAAGTGGAGCCGGATAATACCTCTCTAACATGAGAGTCTTGAACTCGATCCAAACACAATCACGATCGGTGGGTTCTCGACCGCAACTCCGAAAATGATTCGTCAGCCACCAAGTTATTGGTACGAGGTTTCGGGTGTCGGCCCACTCTGCGGCCTCTATCCCCTCTGTCACGTCCTCTTTCCAGACTGAAAGAATAACGTTCAATCATGACCACAGCTCAAATACGCCTCAACGGCCAGAATGCTAGGTCAACGCAAAACACGAGAATACATACTCAACAGATAAACGATCACATCGATCGCGCTAATCATAGCCGATACAGAGCCCACACGCTCCAAAGCAAATAATCATAAATCAATCGCCCCCGATCGTCACATACAAGTGTCAACAAAACATGTATAATCAATAACATAATGAATGTATGCACATAAAAGAGAATAGAGTCCTTACACAGGTCATACGAAGCTTCGAGGTCTTGCGATACTAGTCTTCACTGACGACGACTCGATGAAAGAATGACTCATACAGTCGTCTAACTATCACGACTCACAAAACCCGACTGTCCAGATTGTCATAACCTGACAACCCCGCTATTACCGCCTTGGTAGAGCCACATAACACACAAGCCAGGGTATCTCACAACCCAAAGCTCCGATGACATCTTCTGTAACACCCCCAAATCCCATTGGGTCATTACAGTGCCGTGGACCCCCACACCACGTGATCCACCAGGCGAACACGACTAAAATACAACAACCTGTCCAAAATAGGAGATCACAGACCCTACTATGACGTCCGACATACTATTCCGATATGGAATTTCAACGACAAGGATGGGCCTACATGGCCAAAATAAAATACAACAACATACACGAGCCTTGCTCGGATAATACAAAACGACAACGACTGAACAAAATGGGAGTACTCCAACTGTCTGACCAACATGAACACCAAAATATCTTGGACTAGTATCGCTCGAATGCCTCGTCGCCCTCGTCATGCCCCTGTGTCTCAACTCTCTCCTCGCAAGTACCTAAAACATGAAAACATGTTCCGCCCCCACGGGGTCAGTCATCCAGTATAATGAATATCAACTACATGCACAACATGATATGCATCCAAAGGCAGAATAAATAGTACAACAATGATAGTACGAGATGCTCACAAACCAAAGTAAGAATCGAGCATTCGTGGAATACTATGCCCATGGCATACGATCAATACCTGCTCAATAGATTAGAACATAAGTGCCCAACGGCGAAACATCAATATAGAACACAACAATACATTACCCGAAGGTAAATCAATGCAACGCTGAAATAAATAAGGATCACAATGCCCGAAGGCTCAAACGGAAATACCGATACATCACAATGGCCTGAAAGCCCTCAGCCGAAGCTGCTAAAATATCACGATGGCCTGAAAGCCGAACAGCCCGAAGCTGCCAAAATATCACGATGGCCTGAAAGCCGAACAGCCCGAAGCTGTAAATCATCACAATACAGATCTCAAAGAAACAAACATGACTGTCGAACATACCCTCGGGCGTATGAACGCTCGATCACAAAACGTCAAACTCATCCAATACTATGGACGATCAAAGTTTATGGCTCAAAAGATGGACATCACAAGACGCCCGATCCGGAAATGTGTCCGTGCACATGTCCGCCCGTATATGGAATCCGAATATACGTGGGACAATGTACCTAATTAGCCTCACGAAACTACGTCCCGTGTACATCCCAATGCGAATAATATCCACCAATGACTATATGTGCCTGGCTAAAAATCCTACACAATAACCAATCGGAACGCAGATATGATTCCGGATATGTCACGATACAACATGACAACGAAACTCAAAGGATAACACATCCAATACAAATCATACGACTCACCAAGTGAACGATGACACACGAATAATGAAAGATCGACACGACCGACAATATTCGAAACAACCATCCTGGGATCAAAATCCCTAAGGACCGTTTAACACGAGCAACGATCATAACACAACAGTTCGGGAAAATCCTCAACCTTCAACGATCACAAAATTACCGATTTCAGAAGAATAATAGTGTGCTGCCTTGAATCGGTCAACACGACAAAAATAATTCAACGGATGGGAATGATCGTTGATAATCCCAATTCAATACTTCGATTACCGTAGAATGGACAATCGATAACAATTATACAACGGATGGGAATTATCTTTTTGACAACGGGTCTTTGATTATCCCAATTCAATATATCGATTACCGTTAGAGCGGACAATCGATAATAATTATACAACGGATGGGAATTATATTTGATAATCCCAATTCAATATATCGATTACCTTCAGAACGGTTAACCGATAACGAAGATGATAATCGAATACGTCAATGCCTTCAATCGGCCAAAACGACATCAATAGAAAAAATGCTGATATCAATTACGACGATTCACAAAAAAATATCTTGACGGAACATCAATCAATAACAACAATCGATACGTCGATGCCGCGAACCGGCTATCAACAACAATATCTCAAAGGAACATCAATCAACAATAACAATCGATATGTCGATACCGTGAACCGTCTATCGACAACAATATTACCAACAAGTACCGCAATGTCTTGGATCGGCCATTTACGAACAACAATAATATTTGGCATAATTTGCCGAAGGGTATCGTATCAAACAATCCCCTGATATCAACAAAATCACAAAGAGACCAAGTCTCGAAATGATACACACATTCATACACATACATGATAACATTAATCTCATTGACCAGTACAAGTATAAAACTTGCCTCAAACCGAAGGCGAGAAAGTCCTTCCACGATCAACGTCCTACCACGAATCAATCAACGCGTCCTCCGACAATCACAAGCACTCGAACAACCTTGAATGAAATACAATTCATTCGATAACACGATACCGACCGAAAACAACACAATAGATAATTCCGATTCCAACACGAACACATACTAAACTCGTATTTATCCGTATACATACGTATATATATAAAATATATATATTACATATATATATAATAATATATATACAATACAACCCACAATATCTATCTCTATATATATATATATATATAAATATATATATATACCCACATGAGACACACACACACACACACTTCACGGCACACACTATACAATATATATATATACACAACACATATATATATATATATATATATATATATATATATATATATATTCTTATACAACACACACACCACTGCACACTATATATATATATATAACACATCTAAACACATACAAAAAAAAGCTTACCAGGAGCCGATCGGCCAGTCCCGG
Source organism: Orobanche coerulescens (assembly GCA_033398695.1). Lineage (NCBI taxonomy): Eukaryota > Viridiplantae > Streptophyta > Magnoliopsida > Lamiales > Orobanchaceae > Orobanche > Orobanche coerulescens. Next base: position 70,460,195 of record CM065816.1, on the reverse strand, counting down.
AAAGAAGAAAGAGAAAAAACCTCACATGCCGGAAATCGACCGCCGGAAAAATTGACCCGCCGGACTTCGTCCAACTCCAGTCCGTTTTCGTCTATGGCCGGTTTTCACCATCTCCGTTTGCAACTCCTCGCCGGAAGTATGTCAAAACTCCGTTCCGCCGTCCGTTCCGGACAAAAACCACTTCCGGTCGCCGGAATCAATGGAGCTCCGTCCATGGCCGGAAACCATGAAGATCGCCGGTGCCTGCTCCGTCTCGCCGGAAGAAGAAAAAAATGCCGGAACACGTCGACCGGATTTGCAGCCTTCCGGTTCGGAAATTCCGACCAGGCCGCCGCTGATCTCCGGTCGTGAGCTGCCTGCCGTTGCCGAACTCTATCTCGCCGGAAAAATGGAGAAGCCGGCCCGTCCTCAAGCTTCCGCCTCGCCGGAAGAAAGAAAAAAAAAAAAAAAAAAAAGAAACACGAGAGGACGAGAGAGAGAATGGCGAGAGAGGGAGTACGAGAGAGAAGATGATAGAGAGAGGTGAGGACAAGAGAAAGCTGGGATGTGAGGAATATAGGTGAGAGGGATGATATATATATATATATATAATGTAACATGAGGGAGAGGGGTTCACGTGAGGGAGAGAATCAAAAGAAGGTGGAGTGATAAACTATTTATATATATATATATATATATATGATACTCTAAAGATACCCTCGCCCCGAAAGTTGACCACGAGGAAAGTTCCCACCACCTACCACGCATTACGTACGTAACCTCAGGGCGTAACGTACGTAATCGCAACAAATTAGCGTACGTCATGCTACACAGGTAGCGTACGCTATGGCTATAAACTTAGCCAAAATTCCAATCTCGCCAAGCAACAACCAATCGACGAAACCAAACCGACGACCAGTATAAATATTTCGATCCCGAAATATTCTAATACAATATACATTGTATCGTTCCAAACAACAACACTTGTACACTTCCAAATGAATACGTACAACTCAACAGTAACACGAAAAAAAAATTACCCCCGGATATTACAAATATAACTCGGATAAAATAATATTAAACAATGGTAGTAGAAGTTCCGGATATTACAGGCGAATCATCAATATATAGCACAACAATAAATTACCTGAAGGTAGACCAAACCAGAGCTGAAATAGATACGAATCACAATGCCCGAAGGCTCCAACGGAAATACCAAAACATCACAATGGCCGGAAAGCCCTCAGCCGAAGCTGCAAAATATCACAATGGCCTGAAAGCCACTCAGCCGAAACTGCCAAAATATCACAATGGCCCGAAGCCAAATAGCCCGAAGCTGTATTGCATGAGGGCCGTAGCCACGGCACGAAGCCGTATCAAAATGAGATCATCCAATGGTCGTGACCTGCTAAATTGCAGGTGCTGGGAAACCAACCGCAAAGGTTCAAACCTCAGACTTACCCATAATGAGATCACCCAGTGACCGTGACCTACTGAACTGTAGGTGTTGGGAAACCAACCGCAAAGGTTCAAGCCCCAAACTTACCCATAATGAGATCATCAACATGATCGTGACCTACTGAAACTGTAGGTGTTGGGAAACCAACCGTGAAGGTTCAAGCCCCAAGCTTACCCATAATGAGATCATCAACATGATCGTGACCTACTGAACTGTAGGTGTTGGGAAACCAACCGCGAAGGTTCAAGCCCTAGACTTACCCATCGAGCACTAGCCGAGGCGCCTCCAAAACCATTAATCATGCATGGTAACAATCACAAGATTACCGAATTCACAAGAACGATAGTGCACTGCCTTGAGTCGGACAACACGACAACAATAACTCACGGATGGGCACCGTCCGCGGCGGGCCCAATTCAATACCTCAACTACCTTTAGAACGGCTAATTGATAACAATGATATCACGGATGGTAAATGTCCTCGACAGTCCCAATTCAATACATCGATTACCTTAGAACGGCCAATCGATAGCAATGACTCAACGGATGGGAAATGTCCTCGACAGTCTGAATTCGATACATCGATTACCTTAGAACGGGCAATCGATAACGACTCAACGAATGGGAAATGTCCTCGACAGTCCCAATTCAATACATCGATTACCTTAGAACGGCCAATCGATAACAACGACTCCTCGACAGTCCCAATTTAATACATCGATTATCTTAGAACGACCAATCGATAACAACGACTTAACGGATGGGAAATGTCCTCGACAGTCCCAATTCAATACATCGATTACCTTATAATGACCAATCGATAACAACGACTCAACGGATGGGAAATGTCCTCGACAGTCCTAATTCAATACATCGATTACCTTAGAATGGCCAATCGATAACAACGACTCAACGGATGGGAAATGTCCTCAACAGTCCCAATTCAATACATTGATTACCTTAGAACGGCCAATCGATAACTCCTCAACGGATGGGAAATGTCCTCGACAGTCCCAATTCAATACCTCGATTGTCTTAGGATGACAAATCGATAACAACAACGATAACAGGTGCCTCAGCGCCTTAACCGGCCACCGAAGATAGAAATGGCAATTGAATATGTCAATGTCTTCAATCGGCCAATACAATATCAATAGAAAAACATGGATATCAATAACAATGATCACAACCATATCTCAATGAAACATCGGTCAACAACAATTGATACATCGATACCGTGAACCGGCTATCGACAACAACATTAACAAGAAGTATCTCAATTCCTTGAACCAGCCATTAACGAACAACAATAACATTTGGCATAATTTCCGAAGGGTATTATATCGAACAATTCCCTGATATCAACAAAATCGTGAAGAGACTACGTCTCAAAATGATACGACACATTCATACACATACAAGATAACATTAATCTCATTAACTAGTACAAGTATAAAACTTGCCTCAAACCGAAGGTGATGAAATCCTCCTACGAACGACGAACGGCATCCTCCGATAATCACAAGCACTCAAACAACCTTGAATTAAATACAATTCATTCAATAACGCAATATCAATAGAAAACAATTGCTATAGCAGGGATGATATTGTCTTCTTCCTTTTCATCTACCAGGACTAGCTCGGTTGACTGAGCTGTTGGTTCTTCAATTACAGTTTCAGCTGGGATAGAGGTCACATCAGGTATCTCAGCGGTTGGAATCTGAACTATGTCTTCCTTTGAGGACTCGTTTGAGTAATCAACTAGACTTTAAATATTTTTACTGTAGCTTTCGGTGATGAATCTACAGTGATGACTTCCTCCTTTTCAGGAGACATACACTACGCCATAGATGACCTACGACAACGGATTTTGTTAGTGTTGCGCTCAAAAATGTTGTAGTAGCTCTAAAAATTTTACCTGGTGCAACATTGCTTTTTTGATGTTGCTGTATATGTTTACAAAGTGTTGCTTTAGTAGCAAAGTGTTACATGCTATAACATTTTATGACACAGTGTTGCCGTAGATGTACTATTTAAAAAATTTTTCATTTTTTATGTAAAATTAAAATTAAATAATCTTTTATATATTAATATTAAAAATTATATTAACATTTTATATTAAAAATTATAATATATACATATTATTTTATGAATTATATTATATCAAATGTGGAATATATTGAATATTAATATATTTTGTTATATATTAATATTAAAAATTATATTACATTATATATTAAAAAATTATAATACATACATATTATTTTATGAATTATATTATATTAAATGTGCAATATATTGAATATTAATATATTTTGTTATATATAAATATTAAAAATTATATTACATTATAAATTAAAAATTGTAATACATACATATTATTTTATGAATTATATTATATTAAATGTGCAATATATTGAATATTAATATATTTTGTTATATATTAATATTAAAAATTATATTACATTTTATATTAAAAATTCTAATATATACATATAATTTTATGAATTATATTATATCAAATGTGGAATATATTGAATATTAATATATTTTGTTATATGTTAATATTAAAAATTATATTACATTATATATTAAAAATTATAATACATACATATTATTTTATGAATTATATTATATTAAATGTGCAATATATTGAATATAAATATATTTTGTTATATATTAAAATTAAAAATTATATTACATTATATATTAAAAATTATAATACATGCATATTATTTTATGAATTATATTATATTAAATGTGCAATATATTGAATATTAATATATTTTGTTATATATTATATTAAAAATTATATTACATTATATATTAAAAATTATAATACATACATATTATTTTATGAATTATATTATATTAAATGTGAAATATATTGAATATTAATATATTTTGATATATTTTAATATTAAAAATTATATTACATTATTTATTTAAAATTATAATACATACATATTATTTTATGAATTATATTATATCAAATGTGGAATATATTGAATATTAATATATTTTGTTATATATTAATATTAAAAATTATATTACATTATATATTAAAAATTATAATACATACATATTATTTTATGAATTATATTATATTAAATGTGCAATATATTGAATATTAATATATTTTGTTATATATTAATATTAAAAATTATATTACATTATATATTAAAAATTATAATACATACATATTATTTTATGAATTATATTATATTAAATGTGCAATATATTGAATATTAATATATTTTTTTATATATTAATATTAAAAATTATATTACATTATATATTAAAAATTATAATACATACATATTATTTTATGAATTATATTATATCAAATGTGGAATACATTGAATATTATTATATTTTGTTATATATTAATATTAAAAATTATATTACATTATATATTAAAAACTATAATACATACATATTATTTTATGAATTATATTATATTAAATGTGCAATATATTGAATATTAATATATTTTGTTATATATTAATATTAAAAATTATATTACATTATATATTAAAAATTATTATATATACATATTATTTTATGAATTATATTATATCAAATGTGGAATATATTGAATATTAATATATTTTGTTATATATTAATATTAAAAATTATATTACATTATATATTAAAATATTTTGTTAAATATTAATATATTTGAAAATAATTCTGAAAATATTAACAAACATATACATATAATATATATATATATATATATATTTATATACATATATATATATATATATATATATATATATATATATATATATATATGGTTTATTGTACGCTTATATAATATAAATCAATATTAGAACAACAAATGACTTTGGCTCACTGGTTTGATACCCACCTCCATCTCATTGAGGTCACAGGTTCAAATCCCGTGAGTAGCGGAAATGCACATTTATACATATTATGTGCGGGTCACGGGTGGCGGGCGGGTTTGGGCGGGCGGGGCGGGTGCGGACTGGGCGGGAAAATAAAATATTTATTTTTAAAAAAATAATATATTAAAAAATTAATTTCAATTTATTAAAAAAAATTATTTAAAAAAATAAATAAATTTAGTAGTGCCCCCTACTTTTACAGAAAATTGGCCTCTGCTGCAACACTTGTTTAATGTTGCTGTAGACTATAGGTAACGATGCGTTGCAATCTTATGGTAACAAAAGGAGTGGTGTTGCAGTAGGTGACATAAGTGTTGCTATAGGGACCTACGACAGCGGTGAAAAGTGCAACACCAAACAAGTGTTGCCGTTTTGATTTTCTTGTCTACAGCAACGATTTTTTTGGTTCTTGCAACATTTTGTAGGAGTTGTCGTAGGCCATCTATGGCGTAGTGATACTTCTCCTAAAATAATCGTAGATTGTCACTTTATTCATCATCCTCAACTTGGAAAGGTGCAGTCATTTGTGGTTCCTCAGCAATAGCTAACTTTTCAGTTAGGAGTTGGCTGCAGTAATTTCAGCTGGAGTTAGTTGAGTTGGTGGGATCTCAGATGAGTCTCGTAAGGTAGCTGCTGTTGATTCCACTTCTGCCTCATTCTCGAATTCAGACGCCAATTTGTATGACGATGTGTCTATCTTCATCTTTGCTAACATTTCTTCAGCTCGAAGTTGCTGGGTTGAAAAAGCCGCCAGTGCAGCTTCATCCAAATACCCAAGGCATTTGTTGATGTGGAACTTTTCTGATCTGCCTTTGGTCATTCCCAAATGCTCGAGAATCCAGCTAATTTGTGTACCATAAGTCAACTTCAGGATGAATTTCTTCTTGGCACTATCCACCTGACTTTGTTCACCTCCTTTACTAACTGCCTGAAGATAGAGTCAGGCCAGTTAATTCTCTGACTTTGCATCATTGCCCCCATCACCGTGTATTGATCTGATCAAAGCTTCCAGACATGCCCATTACCATCTTGTTAGTCATGTCCATTAAGAATCAGAATTCCTTCTGGATGTCTTCTTTCTTTGCGGTGTTTTTCAACTTGCTCGGATGTTCTGGCAGTTTCATTCATTGCCAGATATCCAAATGATCTGTTTGAGGGCCGCCACCGCTATTCCACGATTCTTTAATGCATCAGCAATAGTTTGTTGCTTGACGATGATGTTTTCGCCAAATTTTGAGCTTTGTATGCCCCATTAAGTCACTTTAGCTTCTTTGAAGAAACAAATAACTGCTACCTTGTAGAGTTCGGGAGGGTTGATGCACAGATAATGATAAATATCATTTTTCTTCATCTTTGGGATCAGGTCCGCCATTAGGAGAGTGTTGTTAGACTCCAGAAGTCCGATGAAGTCTACCACAATGTTGAAAATAATTTGCTCTTTCACGACCTTCAGATTAATATTCTTCAAATCGGTTGCTGAATCCATTTCTGCGGTTAGAAAGTGTTTTTAGTGTAGAGAAGAGTTTAAATTTTTGCTATCGGAAATTTAGGGTTCTTGCTCAGAAATTGAAGATGATAAGTTCTGATCAGTAATTTTAATTGTTTTATATAGTGAATGTCGTGAAGTTAATTTTAATGAATATTTAATTCTGGAGTGGTGGTTCGACTTTTCAGAAAACATGGGGTAGTGTTTTGGCAGCATGGAGTAGATATGGTGTGTCTTGCATATTAACCCACGTGTGTTTTTTAAATAAAATAAAATAATACTACTGGAATTAGGAACTTAGCTCGTTGACTGTTTGACTTCTCATCCAACTGTGTTTTGATCTTGGCTGAGTTTCTGATCATCTAGGTTCTTTCATCCTGGTTGAGTTCTTGTATCAGCCGTATTCTTCAATCCTGTCTGAGATTATGATCAGCTAGGTTCTTTAATCCTGGCTGAGTTTTCTGCATCAGCTAGGTTCTTCAGTATTGGCTGAATTATCTGCATCATCTAGGTTCTTCAATCCTTACTGACTTTTCTGCATCAGCTAGGTTCTTCAATCCTGGCTGACTTTTCTGCATCATCCATGTACTTCATTCCCAGTCTAAAAGTCCAATCTCTACTTAGTTCAAGGAATCTTTCTTTTGGAAAAGACTTAGTCCAATCTCAACACCTTCAGTTTGTAGAACTTGCGTAACATCAACGAGCCTCAATACCTTCGGTTTGTAGAACTTTTATAACATCAACCTGTAAAAAGAACAAAGCATTTGAAAGTCTATCTTACGCCATTAATTATAGCAGGTTCTCAAAAACAAATTAACACATGAATGAACCAAAATGGCCACATATCATATTAGGAAAGAAAATCATCTAAGTATGTTAAAAACATTTGCATGCCATAAGATACCTTTGCTTACTAGACTTGATCAGTTGCACCTCCAATGCTTCCAACTTAATGTTCCTTAAGAAATGCCGCAATAGAAACAGTGCTAAAATTACCCACGACATGGCAAATCAGAGCCATCATATTTCTAGAGGCAGTTTATTAGTTACAATCGACTGCAAAAAGATATTACCTTTTACATTTAAAGAAAGACGGAGTCCCTAAATCATTTAGCAATATAGAACAGCACATGTAGAAATTATTAAAGCTTAACAAATGTGATTACAAGTAGGGATGGCAATAAAACCCGAACCCGACGGCGAAACCCGAAACCCGATCATAACGGGTCAGGGCGGGGCAGGTATTATCGGGTTATGGGGCGGGGATCGGGGCATTAAAGGGGAATTTTTCGGGGTTCGGGGTAGTGATTGGGGTGTCCGCGCCCCGCCCCGCCGCGATTAATTATATATATATAATATATATATATATATATTATATAATTATGTTAGGGCTTCATTTCTAACTTCTGACTTCTTCCCTTCCCTATCATCGCAGCCGATCCCCTTCCCTTCCCTTCCCTCACAGGCTCACAGCCGTCCTCACAGCCGACATCTTCACAGCCGGCAAGTCGACGACCAATCATCGCCCGTCGTTTCTTCCTTACATCCATCGACCGCCGTCGGCGCCTGACCACCACCACAGCCGACGAGTCGATGACCATCGCCCGTCGTTTCTTCCTTAGATCCATCGACCATCGCCCGTAAGTTTCATACTTATAAGATCAAGTGGATTGTAAATTCGTAATCTCCACCACAGAGAAATTAACTACTTTCTTGAATCTGCGATTTGAGATATAGAGTTTCTTGATCGATCTATTTCCAAAATAAATGAAGAAAAAAATGGAGGCACAGTATATACGTAGATACCATGGGCACCGACTCAATGAAAACCAGTGTTCTTGTGTTGTGAAGCTCATCAAAGCCCCTGTTGATATTGTAATTTCCTCTTTCAACACGTATTAGTGTGTGTTTCTTTACTCTCCCACCCCCCCTCTCAAGTAATGTTTTTTGGTGTTGTTTGTTCATCTTGGAATTATGGGCATGTTTTAATAACATAGGAGACAGGAGAAAACTAAAGATTCTTTATAGTATTTTCTAAGGAGACATGTTTTAATAACAGAGGAGCTGAATTTATACTTATAAACTTCAAAAACCAATTATGGAATTGTTAATGTGAATTAAGAAAAATATTTTTTTTTTACCAGAATTCAAGAACATGTATTTTATAATTTTTTAGAACTTGTTATATAATCTATTATTAGTTTGAAAGAGAAGCTTTTACCCAAGGACATGGAACTTGACTTGTTGGTGTGGTGGAAAACAAATGGGTTTAAGTATCCGACACTTCAAAGGATTGCTAAAGACATTATAGCTATTCCTGTTTCTACCGTTGCCTCGGAATCCGCCTTCAGCACAAGTGGAAGATTAATAAGTCCTCATCGTAGTCGACTTCACACGAAGACATTGGAGGCTTTAATGTGTGCTCAAAGCTGGTTGTTAAATGAGATTTGAGGTAACTTCCTAAAGTTATTGCTTAATTTACTATCCCCGGAAATAACTTGTCTTCCTGTTTCATGATACAGTGCAAGATTTAAACAAGGTAATTAATTTGTCAACTAATGAAGCACATTACAACTTGTGATTTATCAAATAATTCTTTAACTTCCTTTAATTAAGTCAGAAGCTTTGAATTCAACTTGGCAGAAGTAATGTTCTTGACAGAACACTCAAACGGGATTATGGTTACAAATTACTACCTTGTTATTCCCAATACTGATTGTTATTTCCAGCAATCCCTCAAAGAGAGAAACAGGAATATATTAGATAATGTACTTATTGACATAATCGCAAATATGTTGATGTTAAATGAGATCTTGGTTGTTTGTTTTCTTATATACAGAGACTTGTTCCGTTGAGTCCGAAGCATATTGTTGTTCTATTGAGTATGATTGTGATGCGGAAGAGGTAAATAATATTTATAACGTAAGAATGTAACTTATTAAACTACTTATTAATGCTTTCTTTTATATTTTATAGGCAGCTACAAAGGAAAGTGGAATAACAAGTGGAGATCATTTCGAAAGTGAAACAACAAATGTAGATGATTTCGATTGACTTGGTATTTGATATTCGTAATATCTAGGTGGTGTTTGACTGTTTGTGCTATAATATTATCGGTTGTTCATGGTTTTGTGTTGTATTGTTGTCACAATAATAGTTATGGACTTGTGCACCTTGTGTTTGATGATAGATAAGTTGTAATTTAGGTTGTAATATCTTTACGTTACTTGTATTGTGTGGGTGTTTAATCTATTTTTCTGCATGCATCTTTTAGATTTTGATAATTGTTGTCGCAATTTCGGGGCAAAAACAGGGAATAGGTCGGGTTTCGGGGCAAAAACGGGGAACGGGGCGGGGTTCGGGGTAAGCTGTAGCCCCAATGGGGCGCCCTGATAAGATCCCCGACGGGGAACGGGGCGGGGACGGGGCAGAGTTTAGATTTCGGGTTCGGGGACAGGGATAGCCTGCCCCGCCCCGAACCCGCCCCATTGCCATTCCTAATTACAAGGATAAAGTTAGTTGTAACCAGCTGGTCATCGGGAAGAGAGAGAGAGAGAGAGAGAGAGAGAGAGAGAGAGGGAGGGAATATCCAGCAAACGCAAACAACAGTAAGTACACAGTAACTAAAACACGATTCATGATAAGCTATAAATTGATCTTACTTTTACAAGAAAATTGTGTATAGCTTGGTGGACACACCTTGCAGCAAGACTCAGCAGATGCAACATAGTTAAAGTCAAATGCAACGAACAAAATTACCAAAACAAATGTAGACCTCACAGAAGTTTAGTTACAAAAAATAAGTGAAACCCAGAAGAAAAAAAATTCTTTGAAGAATATTTGTCAAGAAAAATATACGACCTTTTTAAAACTCTGCAACAGTATTACCTTAAAACAACTTTTTGGAAAGATACATCCTCAAAAGCTATTATATTTACAATAAAAGGAATCTCCTCAAAAAAAAACATGGCATTCTAAATGAAAAGGCTTTCAACATTATTATTTAGCAATTTCACAATGTTCTTATTTGGTTTAAAACCACAACCTAGCAATAACAGTAGTTCGTGGGATTCCCCCCAGCTGACCTGCTTTTCGGGTGCAATCGTATATTTGAAATTAGAAGGCTCTGAAATCTGATCTGATTTGAAATTCTCAACTACGTGCTCCACACTTTTAACAACGTCGTAATATGATTTTCCATAATCTTCACCATCAAGATGCCATATGAAGAAACAAATAAATGAATGTAAAACCATAATCAATATGATTAATGTGTTGGGATTCGGTGCCTAAATCGAAGGCCCAGCGGAAGCGGTAAAACGAAAATTAATTCGATCCGAATCCCTACGAGGATCGATCGAGCTACGCATATACGAATATAAAATAAACAAAGGAATATTCGAAATCATACCCTTGTCGTCCGTTGATTATATGGATTTCCTTCTCTTGAGCTATTCCCCAAACGATCCAAAATGCTCCAAGCCCTTGGATGATCCAACGCCGAAAAAACCGCGTCTCTACTTGTCACGCGTCGGAGAAATGAACGGAATGACAACACTCGATTAACCTCTAAGGTTAAGGCTAGAATCAAGTGATGAAACTTTAATTATAACACTCTAAGTGTTAAAATATATATCTCTCAATTTTTCTTGATTTTTCTCCAAGAACAACAAGAACAAGATGAAGAATGAGATGAAGACTTTGGAATGAACTCTAAGTTCTTTCTCACTGTTTCTCTCTCTACTTCTCACGTATGATTGATTGATTGCCCATGTGAGATGAAGTCTTCTTACCTTTTAATCTTCAACTCATAATATTTTATTCCCAACTAAATAATGTGCATGATACTTGTCCCCTCAACACATGAGATTCCAAACATCATGATGGGGACAAGTCAAAACACACACATGGATATAAGTGGGGAGGGGCGGCCTTGATGAATGATAGGAAGAGTTCGGTCCGTTTCGGACTCCCGTGAGTCCAAACAGATAAACTCCGATTCCATTCCGATGTATTTATATCGATTAATTAATCCAATTAATTAATCATATCAAATACATAATAATATAATTAATTTCTCTAAGAAATAATTATATTTATGAATTAAATTAATCACCCAGTAATTTATTTAATTCATTAGGCCGCAAATCAATTTATCCAATAAATTGATTTAGACATACAATGTCCCAAATTTAATTAGACATCCAATGTCCAATAAATTAGATATCCAATATCTAATATTAATAATGAGAGAACAAGCTTGATTCATTCCGTCGTCAATCCTATTGCGCGACTCGGTAGGTCCGTCTCAGTCAGCAATGGGAGGAACCAAAGAGTAGTAGCACCACCTAGCCAGCCTGGCGGCCTACACTGTACTTAACCGAGAACGAATGATTGGGATCATTCAAGAACCATTCTGTCGTGAATACCAGTATACGTATAAACCCTTCTTTCAAATGTCCCGATCAAGTTATAGGGTCACGGTCAGTCAAACCCTATCTATTACTTGACACTATGCATGCGTTAATGCAAATCGAGATCATCGAGCTGTCGTGTATCTAATACAACTAGCTCCAATGCTTTGGCCAAAGACTTATGATCTCATCTGCTAATAACCGCATAGGACATATAACCCGCTCACTAACGGGAGAAAGAATTCTATCTTGGTATTCGAGGGTCCCGCTACTTGCCGTCAAGATGCACGTCGAGGTTGACCCCCACCTTCCGCCACAGGTGGTCGAACTACTCTAATGAAAATCTTGACGTCACAAGCACATCCCTACTAAATCCTCAAGTCGAAGGTTCACGAATACCTATCACAACCTTTCGATTCCGTCATTGATTGTCCCGAGTGAAACTGCAGACGAATCAAGGGTGAGTCGGTTCGAGTATACTAATCCAATTAGCATACCTATAACATGTTCTCCCACTAACTATTAGTGTTCAACAGGCACTCTCCATGTCAAAGAACACGTCATACAAGTCTTCACATAAACTTAACGCCCAGTCAAGTTTCATCGACTTGCGAACGATTAAGTATTTGAGCTATAAACCTTTCCAGTGCCGACCCCCTTATCCAATAAGGAGTGGAATGCTTTTGCTCTCAAATACATGGACTAGTTTCTATACGTATATTTACGAGTTAGGAATTCCAGTAACTACCAGTAAATAAAGAAACATCCATTGCCTTATAGTAATGATTTACATAATTACAAGTACAATGCCCTCACTCATCATCCTCTGAGTGGCATTCGAGGGCATACTCCTAACAATCTCCCACTTGCACTCAATGCCACACACTATGGTATCTAATACCCATGTTCTCCAGATGACGCTCTAAGCTAATCTGAGAAAGTGGCTTGGTCAGTGGATCAGCAACGTAGTCGGCTGACTCTACTCTATGCAGCACAATGTATATCTTTGCGAACAAATTCTCTCACGAGATGATACTCTCTCTCAATATGTTTGGTACTATTATGAAACCTCGGCTCCTAGGCATGTACTACCACTCTGGCAGCGCAGCACAAGGTGTCATGTGAAGTTTACCCAGTAACTTCTAAGTCCGTCCTTTGGAGGCCCCCGAGGCCGCTTTATACTCAGCCTAACAGGTGGAATAAGCAGTCACGCTATACTTGGCACTATGCCAAGATACTGCTCCACCATTAAGAGTAAATGTAGCCAGAAGTAGACATAGAATCGTCTTTACGTCCTTGGAAGTTCAATACGGTGAATCCCATCACATTCGGTTCTCCACCGCCATAAATAAGAACCAGATCTCTAGTCCTTCTAAAGTACTTGAGAACGTTCTTTCTGACGATCCAATATTCCCTACCTGGGTTTGCCTGAAACCTACTCACCACGCTTACAGCATGCGCAATGTCAGGTCTCGTATACAACATAGCATACATAAGGCTACCCACGGCCGAAGCATATGGTATATTACTCATTTCCTTCCATTGTTCCTCACTTTGAGGACACATCTTCAAGGAGAGTTTTATTCCATGTCGCATCGGTAGGAACCCTCTTTCAAATGTCCCGATCATCCATCTTAAATCGCTTTAAGATTTTATCTATATAGAGGGCTTGAGAAAGACCTATTGTTCTCTTCGCTCTATCCCGGTAGAGTCGAATACCAAGAATATAGGTAGCTTCTCCCAAGTCTTTCATGGAGAAATTACTCGAAAAGCCAAGCTTTCACAGAACTGAGCATTCCCACATCATTTCCTTTTAGTAGAATGTCATCTGCACATAGTACTAAGAATGCGATCTTGCTCCCACTAACCCTCTTGTATACACAAGGTTCCTATTTTGCACAAAGTCAAACTCTTTAACTGTCTCGTCAAAATAAAGGTCCCAACTACATGAAGACTGCTACAGTCCATTTCATGGAGTCTACATCCACCATTTCTAGGTCATTGGTCGCGGGTCGGTCTCTTTTTTATCACTTGGAACCTCGAGGAAACCTAATTACTCCAAGTGCATAAAATTATACCTCTAAGGTAATTTGAGACACCCTACTTGACCTACGAGGTGGTTGTACTTGTGTTATAGAAGGTTTGGTTCCATTTTCTTGCACAGGTGTCTCCCGAGGAGTTTCATTGTATTCTTCTAAAGAAATACTTCTACCTGTTCCGCCTTCCTGAATGAACTCATCTTCCAGGAAGTGTGCTTGTAAATCAACAACGATCTTTCGATCTTCGGGCATGTAGAATAGATATCCCATCATCCCAGATGGGAATCCAATGAAACATCCCTTTGCCGACCTAGCTTCCAACTTCTCCACCTTAGTCTTCTTGACATAAGCGGGACATCCCCAAATCCTAATGTGATTAAGACTTGGTTTCCTGCCCTCTCACATCTCATGTGGAGTTTTAGGAACGGATTTGGAAGGACATCTGTTCAAGATATACGCGGCAGTCAGGAGTGCATACCCCCACAGGTAAATTGGTAAGTCAGTGTAGCCCAGCATGGAAAGGACCATGTTTAACAAGGTTCGGTTCCTTCTTTCTGACACACCATTTAACTCAGGAGTACCTGGAGGTGTTAGTTGTGAAACTATTCCATGTTCCTTAAGGAACTCGTCAAAATCCGTACTCATATACTCGCCACCTCGGTCCGACCGAAGTGCTTTGATATGATTACCAGTTTGTTTCTCGACTAGGGCCTTGAATTCCTGGAATTTCTCAAAAGCCTCGGATTTATGTTTCATTAAGTATACATAACCATACCTAGTATGATCATCTGTAAACATAATGAAATATTGATATCCGTCACGTGCTGCTTCCAAAGCACCACAAACGTCAGTATGGATTAATCCCAGTTTATCAGCGGCTCTTTCAAAAGTCCTTATGAAGGGGGACTTAGTCATTTTACCTTTAAGGCAAGATTCACAAGTAGGAAAGGGATCCGATCCCAATGGACCCATAAGTCCATCCTTTTCCATCTTGTAAACCTTGGTCTGAACAACATGACCAAGTCTAAGATGCCATTTCAAAACTTGATTGGTTTCATCCCTACCACGTTTTCTAGTCATAGTATTCACAACTACTTTGTTGCTGAGATTTAGATGATATAATCCATTTAACAATGTAGCAGTACCCACTAGTTTATTTCTGAAATAAATTTTGCAGGAACCATCACCAATGAAAAATGAAAAACCTTTTCGGTCCATGACCGGAATGGATACAATGTTTTGTGCCCTTGGGCAAAACAAGTACATCTTCTAAAGTCAAAACAAAGCCGGATTCTAAACCCAAAAGAAGTGATCCTATGTCGGTCGCCTCGACACTATGCCCGCTTCCGACTGTGATCATAACTTCTCCAGCTCCAAGCTTCCTACTTTGTTCAAGATCCTGATTCATGGTACAAATATGAGAACTAGCACTAGAATCCGATATCAGAAGTAGAAAATACAAGAGTGAACAATTTGTTTCCAAAACTAAAAGTTACATGCACGAAGTGCCATGAAGAATCGGACAGTCTCTAGCCCAGTGGCCCAGCTCACCGCACTTGAGACAAGCATCCTTCTTCTTCTTGTTCTTCGGAACCATCGGGGCCTTGCCCTTACCCTTAAGGTCCTTTGCTTGTGGTCCAGTCCGCTTCTTGGTCTTTTTCTTCTTATTCTTAGACTTCCGAAGTCTAGAAGAAATCACATGGGCCGATTCCTTCATCCGCGGAGTCTTCATTTGAGACTGAGCGGTCACAAGTTTGTTCATTAGCCCAGCTAAATTACATGCAATCCCATTGTAGTTGAAGTTCATAACAAACTGTGAGAAGGAATCAGGGAGAGACTGTAGGATAAGGTCGGTTTGGAGAGAAGTATCCATTTTAAAATCAAGAGCCTCCAATCTCTCGATCATGGATATCATTTTGAGGGCGTGTTCCCCAACCTTCTCACCTTCCTTTATCCTTGCACCGAACAGTTGCTTGGATATCTCATATCTAGCAGTTCTGCTGTGCTCACCATAAAGTTCGGTTAAGTGAGATAGAATCTGCCTAGCAGAAGTCATTTTCTCATGAGCTCTATGAAGCTCATTAGACATGGAAGCCATCATATAAACACGGACTTTCACGTCATCCTTAACCCACTTTTCGTGGTTTTCAATCTCTTCCTGATTGGCTCGGGTCCGCACAAGAGGCGCGGGAATGTCCGTCTCCAAGACGTATCCCAGTGCCTCTATACTGAGGACAATCATCAGATTGCGGAGCCAATCCATAAAGTTAGGTCCCATTAAGGTGTTCTTTTCGAGTAGAATTGCGAGTGGATTCATTGTCATATTGAGAGTTATGTCTGCATTAAGTATAACAGATTAATTAGTGACTTGTTATATTATGATCTGAGTATAGAATCAAGGTCTTTTCTATTCTTGTTACCCAGCTCCGACTATTTTATCGGAACAACACACTCCCATGTGAAATCCGGAAGTATCGTCGCTCTACTTCATAGTGGTGATCGAGTTCTTTATAAATCTTAATAGAGGGCAACCGAACAGGTTTCTAGTCTATTAATTTTCATAAAGTGGTGTCCAACACCAACCCATCTAATGAATGATTCGATCTTCTTTTTCCCCTTGTGACTCAACCTATACGGTTTCTATAGTTCGTGAACAAGTTAAGTTTATACCATCGATGCAAATCAGTTTCACAATTGAATCTTATCCGACAACCTATCAGGTTTCTAGGGATAAAATTTGCTCCAACCGAAGGCATCCAATGCGCTCCCGGTAATTTATCCGTCCTCCCCGAACGACTACCCCGATAACTCGGAAGCATAGCACATCCGGTTTGGATTTCAATTTCCCGAAAGCTCGATGGAGGGAAGGAAAATCTTGAAACCTTATAAACTTAATAATTTGTTGTGGGAGAATTTTCGCGATTAACGTTACACTTTGCACATTAATCATTTTAGCGCGTTTGTTGCATTCATACAATATGTAACAACCATTCACAACCTAGTTGCTACCAACATGTGGTTCATGGACCGTTCCTAGAAAACAAAAACTCCGTAATCTAATTACAAGTCTTCGTCTTCTCGAAACGGATCTTCCTCCGGTCTTCGTCATTACATATAAATTTTACATTGAAAAATTGCATCCTAGATACAAATATTTCTAGTAAAATAAATAGGCTCAAAACAGCTATTACAACCCAATCGAATAACACGAACGATTCAAACTAAGTCCATGAACCACATCCCCATTCAAAAGCATTCATCCAATAAATACTCAATAAATGGATAACGAGAAGATTACATATGATCCAATCAATAATCAACAATAAATAGAATTGATCCAATCAATTCAACAATAATCGACAATTTAATTTTTGTCCGTAGTGTACCCTTAAAATATTTTCTTTGAATTTTCCTTCATCAAAAAGTCTAAATTAATGATTTTAATACAGGAAAATTCAATAATCGAAAATATACTGAAAAACAAGACCAGTGCGACGACACTGAAACCGCCCAGAAGACTGTGCACTCGACCGGCAGCCTACAGGCCACGCCCGGCTCCAGACAGGAAAGGGGGCCCCGGCCATGCCCGGACACGACCGGCAGGACTCGGCTCGATACAGCAAGTGTCCGGCCGGATCCAGCGAGCACTCGGCTCGATACAGCACCACGCCCGGCAGGACTCGGCTCGATACAGCAAGTGTCCGTCCGGATCCGGCGAGCACTCGGCTCGATACAGCACCACGCCCGGCAGGACTCGGCTCGATACAGCAAGTGTCCGGCAGGATCCAGCGAGCACTCGGCTCGATACAGCAAGGCGCCACGGGCCGGACGTGTTCGGCCATACTCGGCAGCTGTATGGAAAATCGTCCAACGATTCGATACAGCTCGTTTTCGGGTAGATTTCTAAAATCTTGTTATTCCTGATCTGAATATTATTAATATAAATCATATTTCCAAGAAAAACCTGATTTATACCATAACATAAAATCACGGAAAAACGACACTACGACGAACAATAAAATATCTACGATTATCAAAATGATTCTAAATCACAAAATAAGCATTCCAAATGCTAAATATCATATATACGATCGCAAGACCTCGCTCCGATACCACTGTTGGGATTCGGTGCCTAAATCGAAGGCTCAGCGGAATCGGTAAAACGAAAATTAATTCGATCCGAATCCCTACGAGGATCGATCGAGCTACGCATATACGAATATAAAATAAACAAAGGAAGATTCAAAATCATACCCTTGTCGTCCATTGATTATATGGATTTCCTTCTCTTGAGCTATTCCCCAAACGATCCAAAATGCTCCAAGCCCTTGGATGATCCAATGCCGAAAAAACCGCGTCTCTACTTGTCACACGTCGGAGAAATGAACGGAATGACAACACTCGATTAACCTCTAAGGTTACGGCTAGAATCAAGTGATGAAACTTTAATTATAACACTCTAAGTGTTAAAATATATATCTCTCAATTTTTCTTGATTTTTCTCCAAGAACAACAAGAACAAGATGAAGAATGAGATGAAGACTTTGGAATGAACTCTAAGTTCTTTCTCACTGTTTCTCTCTCTACTTCTCACGTATGATTGATTGATTGCCCATGTGAGATGAAGTCTTCTTACCTTTTAATCTTCAACTCATAATATTTTATTCCCAACCAAATAATGTGCATGATACTTGTCCCCTCAACACATGAGATTCCAAACATCATGATGGGGACAAGTCAAAACACACACATGGATATAAGTGGGGAGGGGCGGCCTTGATGAATGATAGGAAGAGTTCGGTCCGTTTCGGACTCCCGTGAGTCCAAACAGATAAACTCCGATTCCATTCCGATGTATTTATATCGATTAATTAATCCAATTAATTAATCATATCAAATACATAATAATATAATTAATTTCTCTAAGAAATAATTATATTTATGAATTAAATTAATCACCCAGTAATTTATTTAATTCATTAGGCCGTAAATCAATTTATCCAATAAATCGATTTAGACATCCAATGTCCCAAATTTAATTAGACATCCAATGTCCAATAAATTAGATATCCAATATCTAATATTAATAATGAGAGAACAAGCTTGATTCATTCCGTCCAATCCTATTGCGGCGACTCGGTAGAGGTCCGTCTCGACAAGAATGGGAGGAACCAAAGAGTAGTAGCACCACCTAGCCACTAGCGGCCTACACTGTACTTAATCGAGAACGAATGATTGGGATCATTCAAGAACCATTCTGTCGTGAATACCAGTATACGTATAAACCCTTCTTTCAAATGTCCCGATCAAGTTATAGGGTCACGGTCAGTCAAACCCTATCTATTACTTGACGCTATGCATGCGTTAATGCAAATCGAGATCATCGAGTTGTCGTGTATCTAATACAACTAGCTCCAATGCTTTGGCCAAAGACTTATGATCTTATCTTCTAATAACCGCATAGGACATATAACCCGCTCACTAACGGGAGAAAGAATTCTATCTTGGTATTCAGTAGGACCTGCTACTTGCCCGTCAAGATGCACGTCGAGGATGACCCCCACCTTCCGGTTTATAGGGTCGAACTACTCTAATGAAAATCTTGACGTCACAATCACATCCCTACTAAATCCTCAAGTCGAAGGTTCACGAATACCTATCACAACCTTTCGATTCCGTCATTGACTGTCCCGGAGTGAAATCCGTGTGACGAATCGAGGGTGAGTCGGTTCGAGTATACTAATCCAATTAGCATACCTATAACGTGTTCTCCCACTAACTATTAGTGTTCGACAGGCACTCTCCATGTCAAAGAACACGTCATACAAGTCTTCACATAAACTTAACGCCCAGTCAAGTTTCATCGACTTGCGAACGATTAAGTATTTGAGCTATAAACCTTTCCAGTGCCGACCCCCTTATCTAATAGGGAGTGGAATGCTTTTGCTCTCAAATACATGGACTAGTTTCTATACGTATATTTACGAGTTAGGAATGCCAGTAACTACCAGTAAATAAAGAAACATCCATTGCCTTATAGTAATGATTTACATAATTACAAGTACAATGCCCTCACTCATCATCCTGTGAGTGGCATTCGAGGGCATACTCCTAACACAATGTTCCACTTTAAAAGGAGACCGACAATCTCTTGAGGAAAATAATATATCCCCCAATTAACACGAGGATCAACGTTCCACCTCTAAAAGGAGACTTGAGAATCTTCCAAAATTCTCCAGAGGTATATAACATACTCAAACATGAAATTAATTAACACTATACACCAAAATTCCCTTTTAGACAATGTAACTAAAAGCAATCACTGTATGAAGCAAGAAAAGATCATTTTTGAAACACGAGCTATCACATAGAATCTCCGGATAGCATTCATTAGCAAAACAATGAACTCAATTAGTAGAGATTCAATAAACGAACAGTTCAGCAAACCACGCTCCCAGGGAGCAGAAGAATATACTGACAACCAATTGCCATTAGAGCTATATAGGGCATGTTGGGAATATTCCAATCTTTCTCAAGCACCATTAGTTACACTCAGCTTAGTGCTTAAAGGAAGTTTCAATATGCTAGCGACAGCCATAACATAGCAGAGTTCAAAAGAGTTTATGTTGTGAGTCAACCCCCCAACCGAATCTTTTTGCAGGTCTTATAGGTATCATTCACTTATTTTGTCAGCTTGACTTGCTGCCTCATACATGTTAGCTATTACAAAACCGTCATGCAATAACAAAAAGCTGAAATGCTTTATTTTTTGGAACTAGATGAAATTCTACAAATACATGCAAAGTAAGATCAACTTTTACAACATAATCAATCAAACAAACATAATATAGAAAGACAATATGCAGTTGGAGACGAGATATTCTCAGTGAAGGAGAGTGCTGCTAGTTAATAAAAGAACTCAGTAACTCACCATTTATAGTTTCTGGTACAGCCACAGCCGCAGCAGCTTATATCCTAATATTATAATTAGAAGAATCCCGAAGCAGTAGTAAAATAACACTAAAAACAGAAGCAGCCCTGCAAAGTACAAGAGTTGAATATATAAATTTATACCAATACTTCACAAACAATGCAGAAAATCCATCTCTTTAAGATTGACAGATGCTTGTCTTCCAGCAATAGTACCATAAATATGCAGAAAATGTTTCTCCATTTCTCTATCTCCCTTTCAGGTAATATCTAGTATCAAGAGATAATACCCAGAGCCCTACATATTATCAAGTACTGAAAAAAAAAGAACATAGACAGGGAACCATAGTCCATAATTCGATCCTTTAAATCATTTCAATGATCAGGACTTTGCAGAATCTTATGTCTAAATAAGCCATATGTACATTTAACAGTACAAAATGGTAATGACCAAGCCAAAGTTGGTAATAATTGGTAGGATTTCATAATTGGTATGATTTCTGCTCCATGAATTAATCTCACAAAAGATTGATGGAAACAAGTTTGCTACAATTTTACTGAGCTATGTAATTAAAGCTCCGTAATCAGATTCTAATAATTTCTCTACATTAATTAACAGCATATATAATCAGATTTATATCCCTTTCTTGATAGATTTACGATTTTCAAAGGAGAAATAAAAAGTTTGCTCAAATTTCGCCCCTTATATCGAATGAAGTTCGAAAATCAGAATAAAGTTGGTACCTATTTTTACCGTGAAGGAGTTTCTGATTGGGCTTGGTTGGAGAGTGCCGGTGCACGGAGGGTCCACAGAGGTACGCTGTTGGAGGGCAGGTGCGCGGTGGTGGTGGTGAGAGGTGAGCAGGTGCGTGGTGTCGGAGGGTAGGTGCGCGGCAGCGCGGTGGTGGTGAACGCAACGTGGTGGTGGGTAGATGGTGCAGCTCAGCGTGAGTTGCAGTTTGTGAATGGGACAATTAGGGTTTCAGTTGTATTATTTTATGGTAATAATTCATATATAAATAAATTAGTTAATATTTTATTTGACAGGAATTCGGTATATTTATTGAAATACCGAATTTCCGGTATACCGATAATGTTACGGTATGTGGTATATACCAATAATATCTGAATTTTTTGAAAAACACTATCCAAATCCGAATCTGAAAAAACGGATATCCTAATTTTGGATATCCAAAATTCCGGATATCTGGTTTTTCGGATAATTCGGATTGGATTTTTGGATTTTCGGATCGGATATTGGGTATCGAATATTTTTGAACACCCCTATTGAAAAGTGTGTTTTAGAGATAAAATGTGTTGAGTGAGTTTGTGTTTTTTAGAGAAAGTGTGTTGAGTGAGTATTGACTACTATGAGTGTATTGACCTGCTAAAAATGAAAATAATTTATTTAGACCGCCTAAAATATTCCCGCCTATTTCTTTTAGTGTTTGATTATTTTTTTAAATAGCAACGGCCACACAAATTTTGTGTTAGCGTAGATATTCAATTTAGTCTATGGTAACACTAATTTATATCAATAATAATGTTAGAAAAATGTGTAACCTTAAATCAAATTTGACCAATTTTAAGGTATCTAAGGCTACACTTTTACTTGTAACATAAAAAAATATTGTTGAAAGCCATATATGGTGTAGTGTATCTGTTACTCTGTGATGACTCTTTCCACTCAAACTCTTTTGTTGATCACATGGTCTCTGATAAAGTGATGCTTGACATCTATGTGCTTTGCTCTGGAGTGTAGTACTGGATTATTTCTAATAGCAATTGCGCTATTGTTGTCACACCATATTAGGACATCATTTGCTATTATGTTGTAGTCTCTTAGCTGTTGTCTGATCCATAGAATTTGAGCACAACAGCCACCTGCACCTAGGTATTCTGACTCGGTTGTGGATCATGAAATGGAGGTATGCTTTTTGCTGAACCATGATATCATCTTGGTTCCAAGAAATTGACATGTTCCACTTGTGCTTTCCCGTTGATTTTACAACCTACAAAATCAGCATCAGAATAGCTTGATAATTAAAAAATATCATATGTAGGATACCATAATCCAACACTGATTGTTTATTTTAGATATCTAATTATTCTTTTGGCTGCTTCCAGGTGGGACTGCTTTGGCTTGGATTGAAATCTTGTGCACACTCCAACTGCATATGATATGTTTGGTCTACTTGCAGTTAGGTACAGTAGCGAACTTAATACTCTGTAGTGAGTTGGGTCCACTGAGATGCATTCATCATCTGTGTCAATGTGCAGGGATGTGCTCATGGGTACTCTTAGGGGTTTAGATGAATCCATACCAAATATTTTGATCAGCTCCCTTGTGTATTTGGCTTGGTTGACGAAGATACATGTTTCAGCCTATTTGATTAACCAAGAAAGAACTTTACTTTACCCTAACCCAAGCGGGGACCATGAGGCGAACAGGTCATGCTGGAAAACTTACCTCTAGATCGGGGGTGAGGTCGAGCCTCTTGGGGGGATACTTAGGACAGGGGACAATCCCCATCTTCCCTGGGGGAAGCAAAAAAAAAAAAGAACTTTACTTTACCCATCATACTCATTTCAAATTCTCCCTGCAAGATTTGAGAATTTTTCACATATTCAGGGTTGGTTGATCCAAAAATGATATCATCCATATATATCTGAACTAGCAATATGTATTCTTCATATTAAATTCTGAAAAGTCTTGTCCATCTTTCCTTTGCTAATCCATTTTTCACAAGAAAAATGGATAGTGTTACATACCAGACTCTTGGTGCCTGTTTGGGTCCATATAAGACTTCTAATAGTTTGTACACCTTGTCTCCTTTGACAAATCGAGGTGGTTGTTCAACATACACTTCCTCTTCTAGTGCTCCATTGAGGAAGGTACTCTTTGTTAGGAGTATGCCCTCGAATGCCACTCAGAGGATGTTGAGTGAGGGCATTGTACTTGTAACTATGTAAATTATTGATATAAGGAAATGTATGTTTCTTAATTTACTGGTAGTTACTGGCATTCCTAACTCGTAAATATACATATAGAAACTACATATATCCTTTGTTTGTAACTCGAGACTAGTATCGCTCGAATGCCTCGTCACCATCGTCATGCCCCTGTGTTTCAACTCTCTCCTCGCAAGCACCTAAAATATGAAAACATGTTCCGCCCCCACGAGGTCAATCATCCAGATAATGAATATCAAATACATGTACAAATCCTGTTGAGCAGGTACTAATCGTATGACATGGGCATAGTGTTTCACGAATGCTCTGTAACACCCCCGATATATTCAGGAATATTATAGCACCGTAAATCCTTTACATAAGAACTTACAAGGCTGAAGAAAAGGAAATACAATAACATATACCAACATATGAAAGTAACTGAAATAAAATACAACAGTTCTGGGCCAATACCGAAAATACAAACGTCCAAATGAAGAATATTAATACATCACCAAATTCATAATCACAAACGACGACATACTCGAGTACTTATTAAAAATAACACAAACAACAGACAATTAAACCCGGCCGGAACATCACCCTGCACCCTCGTCGTCATGCAGTTCCAGTGGTTGTTTCCCTGCTCTCCTGGATCCTGAACATAAACAAATGTTCACCCCCGAAGGGGTTAGCACAACGATGCTAGTACAAGTACGATAATTATACAACAATGATTTAATCAAAAATAATCATGACAAGTTTCTCCACGAGAAAATATTTACAACACATATCGCATCATGACAGTCTCAACATACTCATGGTATTCCAACGATCCAACGCACACAGCTATAGATTTCCCATGATGATCCCGTCGGACCAACGCATGGTGGAACTACCTATCCAATGATCCAGCACACACAGCTATAGATTTCCCATGATGATTCACGTCGGATCAACACATGGTGGATAATTAATCACAACACATGTACACAGTACAATCATAACATAACCGACATAATACGAACAACTCTAATTAAAGTACTTGCCTCGAATGGATGACAAGAAAAAAACTTCGACGAATTCTCAATACACTCAAAGGTCGCCCCTTCGGTCAATCACGTTGCAAAGCTCAAACATTAAACAAAAGAAATAATATAGAATTCATCTCACATCGTACGAACTGTTGGAAATTAAAACGCAGCGAAAGCGAAGTTTGGGAAATTTGATAATAGCGTTTTACGCATCTACGAGCATTAGATCTATTTAGGCATGCTAATTAATTAATTACTAAGATTAATAAGCAATTTAAATATTATTTATTATTCATTAATTAAATATGTTGATTAACTAAAATATCCTAATCTAGATCCAAGATCATAGGATATTACCTTTTGAAGCGCGTTGGTTACTTCCTTCTTGATCGCCTTGTATTTCTACCTTCAGATCTTCTAGAGTATGATCCGCCTTGAACCGGACGTTGTGTGGGCAACGAGCTACCGGATCTTGCTTGGACACCTTATGGATCGGCCGAATTCTTATGCCTCACAACTCTCGATTTTCTTTTCTTCAAGTAATTCCGATATGTAGCAAGAATTAAAGTGTTATCTCAATTGTGGAATCAAAGACACAAGTCAAGATCCACAATTAAACACTTAGAAGAAAAATCGAAATTCCTTGTGCAAGTATGTGATAAAATCGGCCAAGCCCCATAATGTCCTATTTATAGGCTCTTGGACTACTACTAGGGATCTAAAGGAGGATTATGGAAGGACTCCCAATTAATTCATCTTACCTTATTAGGACTCTTCCTAATATATGATGAATCAATTAATATCAACTTAGTCCACTAAAAAATTGATATTGCACTTCCTACCAAAATCCCAAATTACGAAATTGGGCTCCTTATTAAATATATTATTTCCATTGTTTAAGATATCGAATGTCCATTAATTAATTATAAGCTACTGACAGCTTTAATTAATTAATATCTTATCCAAGAGTAGTACCACTCGAACCTTATTATTATATCGGAATTAAATCCACCTGCAGGGTTTAATATAATAATCATTATCGAGCTCCTCAAGGCGACATCATCAACCCGCACGAGTCGGGACACGATTTCTAGTAATAATAATAATTGTCGTATAAACAATATTATTGCCCAAGATACGAGGATTATTGAGTCGATCATTTTGACTCTCACCTATGGTAAATCAAAGCAATATTTATTATAAATACACAATTAAATATTATATACTTAGATTTAAGAAATAATAATTATCCGAGATTTACGTTCTTCTTACAGTCGATCTGAGAAGACACTATCTCACCTCGATCCTGTTCAACGTATGCAAATACGCTAATGTATGCTAATAGTCAAGACCAACTATTCTCAAGCACACACTACAACCCTTTATATAATTTGTCTAATAATTATATAGGTTGTGAGCTATTATATTATTTTATAAGGCACCGATAATGTGATCTTCCGTGTGACACCAACACACCACATTATCTACAATATAAAATAATTAGACATTTCATTTGCATAACCATAACGTGAATTAATATGCAAAACATGTGATTAAATATAATTAATATCCTCATAGGTAGTAAATGGGAAATTAGGTAATACAAGCATAAAGTATGCTTTGCAGTATACAATCCTAACACGAACATATAACAATACAAATTGCGGTCAAAAGTTCATAAAACGTATCCTGTCTGACCTGCATAACGTACGTTACATACCCTTTGTAGTATACGTTAAGCCTACTTGTTAGTGTACGTAAACTACGAAGTCTAGCGTACGCTAACCATGCATCGACAGTTCCTCTCTGATCAGTTGACTGGCTCGTCTGATGATATAACATACGTTACGTACCAAACGTAGCGTACGTTAATTCTGCCCGTTAGCGTACGTAAGCTACAGAGCCTAGCGCACGCTAAACACACATGTGACAGTTTCTCACTGAGCAGACGACTGTCTCGATTGGTGATGTAGCGAACGAAATCCTCAGTGATTAACGTACGTTATCCTCATACATATCATGCTCATACAATTATGAATGATCTTATGGATTAAAACATCTTAGAATTCAAGGATACGTATATCATCATGATGTCATACTCCAATCTTGATTACAAATTCTCATACATAATTCGGAAGGCCAAAGGTTGATATCAATATCTTATATCATTCAAACTATCATCTTGAATATTGTTTAACAATCCACCTTTACAAGATACAACAAATCCTTCCATGATCAACCTCCTAGGTTCGTCTAACAACAATGATGTTAATACCAAATCCGTGATTACTACGAACACACCTTCCAAATTTTGGATTATCAATCTCAGAAAACTTCCTTTACTTGTTCATCATAACAAGATTCAAATTATGATGCTCTTAACCGAGGTACTTAAAGCATAATCATCTCAACTTCCTAGATATGATGTTGGTTGAATAAATCATCCATGGGACTTAATATCTTGATAGCATGATCATAATATCCTTAAGGACACAAATCCAAGATTGGAGATAGCATAACATACCTTAAGATGAAGAAAATGCTGAGACAATAGGTAGAATCCAACTCTGATTGCTTGTATGCCAATTAAAGGTAATTCTCCACTTCAATGATCAAGTATAAGTAATCTCCAATCTTCAATGATCAATAAAAGGTGTTTCTAACGGTGTATAAAGTGGTTGGGAACTCCCTGGGGATGAAGTAGGTTGAAAGCCAAGTGAAAGAAACGAATGAAATTAAATGGGGTGATGTCCCATTTATAATTCTCTGACCTTAACGTACGTTAGCCTTCATGCATAACGTACGTTAGTCGCTTAGCGTACGCTACCCAGTATACTTAGTGTATGCTATCGTCACCGAAAGTTAGCTGTTCTCATTCTGTACTCGATTACGTACGCTACACCATCAGGTTACGTACGTAAGTAACACCCATTAGCGTACGCTAGACACATACCTTAGCGTACGTTAACACTCGTTGACTTCAAAACTGTCCAGGTTCATCCGCGGGAATCTTATCCGGACCCGTCGTCTGGCTGGCGCATGTGATAGCCGCCCAACTCAATTATTGGACTATTTATGTGATAACTCCCTTCTAAAAAGGAGTTTCGTCCCGAAACTCAAGACGAAAATAACTCTGGATATCTGGACCTCATGCTATCTTCCGTTTCCCAAGTGGCTTCTTCCACTCCGTGGCACGACCACTGAACCTTAACCAAAGCGATCGATTTGTTTCTCAATTGCTTAACTTGACTCTCGAGTATCCTGATCGGTCTCTCTTCAAACGTGCCATCCTGAGCGACTTCGATCTCGTCGAAATCAATGACATGACTAGGATCTGGTATATACTTCCGTAACTGAGATACGTGGAACACGTTATGAACATGGCTCAATGACGGCGGTAATGACAATCTGTGTGCCAACTCCAACTATCTCAAGAATCTTGAACGGTCCGATATATCTCAGACTCAACTTTCCCTTTTTTCCGAAATGAAAGATTCCCCGAGTAGGAGAAACTTCTAAAAGCACGTGATCTCCAATACTGAACTCTAATGGGAGACGGCGCACGTCTGCGTAAGATTTCTGTCGACTCTGGGCGGTCAATAGTCTTTTGTGAATCAAGGATATCTTCTCTCGTGTCTGTACGATCAATTCCGATTACGTTCTGATCAAGTCTGATGAATTGTCCCAACATAGGGGCGATCTGCATCTCCTCCCGTATAATGCCTCAAACGGTGCCATCTTAATGGAAGCATGCCAACTATTGTTGTAGGTGAATTCAATCAATGGTAGATGAAATTCCCAATCAGTTGACCAATCTAAGGCACAAGCCCTCAGCATGTCTTCCATTGTTTGAATAGTCCTTTCGGATTGTCCGTCTGTCTGCGGATGATAAGCTGTGCTGAAATTCAATTCGGTTCCCAAGGCTTTATGAACTGCCTTCTAAAAATGAGACACAAAAGCGACCGTCTTGGTGAGAAATAATGGTCTTCGGCGTACCATGCAATCGGACTATCTCTGCAATAAACGCTCGTGCCAACTTCTCTGGACCCCACGTGCCCTTTATGCCCAGAAAATGGGCCGATTTGGGTAGACGGTCAACTATCACCCAAATCATGTTCATTCCTGAAGCAAAATTCCTGGTGGAGCAACATGAAGAAAGATGATTTGGCCAATAATAGGCCAATAATTGAGCTGGGCGGCTATCACATGCGCCAGCCGGACGATGGGTCCAGATAATATTCTCGCGGATGAACCTGGACAGTTTTGAAGTCAACGAGTGTTAACGTACGCTAAGGTATGTGTCTAGCGTAGGCTAATGGGTGTTACTTACGTACGTAACCTGATGGTGTAGCATACGTAATCGAGTACAGAACGAGAATAGTTAACTATCGGTGACGATAGCGTACGCTAAGAATACTGGGTAGCGTACGCTAAGCGACTAACGTACGTTATGCATGAAGGCTAATGTACGTTAAGGTCAAAAAGTTATAAATATGACATCACCCCCATTTTATTCCATTCGTTTCTTTCACTTGGCTTTCAACCTACTTCATCCCCAGAGAGTTCCTAGCCACTTTCTATACCGTTAGAACACCTTTTATTGATCATTGAAGATTGGAGATTACTTATACTTGATCATTGAAGTGGAGAATCATTTTGGATTGACACACAAGCAACTGGAGTTGGATTCTTCCTATTGTCTCGGTGTTTTCTTCATCTTAAGGTATGTTAATGCTATCTCCAACCTTGGATTCGTGTTCGTAAGGATATGATGATCATGCTATCAAGATATTAAGTTCCATAGATGACTTATTCCACCAAACATCATGTTTAGAAGTTGGGATGATTATACTTAAAATATCATTGTTGAGAACATCATAGTTGGAATCATGTGTCGTCAAATGATGTGAGTAATGTTCTGAGATTGATTATCCGTATTGAATAGTATTGCCATAAAGATTTAGTATTGGTATCACTTTTGCTTAATGAAATTAGATGAAGGATCACCAAAGGTTGAAGTTTATTTAGTAAATTAATCTTCATGATGAAGCTGGAATATGTTGATGATATTGATAACTCGATTATCAACCTCAAAATAACTGAATTACGTAAGAGAATTTGTGATCAAAGAATGGAGTGTGACATCATGACATATGCTTATCCTTGAAGTTGTAAGACATTTAACACCATTATATCATTCAAGTTTTCAAGAGTGTATCATGCATGGAGTTAACGTACGTTAACACTGAGAATTTTGTGCAGCGAGTCAGTTGTCTGATCAGGGAAGAGACTGTCGTATGCATGTTTAGCATACGCTAGGCTCTGCAGCTTATGTATGCTAATGGGCAGAATTAACGTACGATATGTTGTGTACGTAACGTACGTTATATTGTCAGACAAGTCAGCCATCTGATCAGAGATGAACTGTCAATGCATGATTAGCGTACGCTAGACTTTGTAGCTTACGTACGCTAATGAGTAGGCTTAACATATGCTACAAAGGGTATGTAACGTACGTTATACAGGTCATACAGGATACGTTTTGTGAACTTTCGACCGTAATTCGAATTGTTAGATGTTCGTACGATGTGAGATGAACTCTATATTATTTCTTTTGTTTAAGGTTCAAGCTTTGCAACGTGATTGATTGAAGGGGCGACCTTCGAGTGTATTGATATTCGTCGAAGTTTTATTCTTGTCATCAATTCGAGGCAAGTACTTTAATTAGAATTGTTCGTATTATGTCGGTTATGTTATGATTGTACTGTGTACATGTGTTATGATTAATTATCCACCATGCGTTGATCCGACGGGAATCATCATGGGAAATCTATAGTTAGTTCCACCATGCGTTGGTCCGACAGGATCATCATGTGAATCTATAGCTGTGTGCGCTGGATCGTTGGAATACCATGAGTATGTTCCGACTGTCATGATGTGATATGTGTTGTTATTATTTTCTCGTGGAGAAACTTGTCATGATTATTGTTGATTAAATCATTTTTGTATAATTATCGTACTTGTACTAGCATCGTTGTGCTACCCCTTCGGGGGTGAACATTTGTTTATGTTCAGTGTCCAGGAGATCAGGGAAACAACCACTGGAACTGCATGACGACGAGGGTGCAGAGTGATGTTCCGATCAGGTTTAATTGTCTGTTGTTTGTGTTGTTTCTAATAAGTACTCGAGTACGTCGTCGTTTATGATGATGAATTTGGTGATGCATTAATATTCTTCATTTGGACGTTCGTATTTTCGGTATTGGCCCAGAACTGTTGTATTTTATTTCAGTTACTTTTATATGTTGGTATCTGTTATTGTATTTCCTTTTCTTCAGCCTTGTAAATTCTTATGTAAAGAATTTACGGCACTGTAATATTCCTGAATATATCGGGGGTGTTACAGAATATGGTATCGGAGCTTAGGTTGTGAAAACCTAGGTAGTCGGGTCGAGTTGGGTCGTGCATTTGTCGTGTCATTCGAGGTGTCGATTGACAAGTGTTTGAGCCCTAGATTTTTGTTGTTCATTTTGGGCTTGTGTGTTATGTGATTTACCAGTGTAGTACTGGGGTTGTTGTAAACTTTTTCAAATGGTGTCAACGTGTTTCTTCAGATAGAGCTGTGTTGTGTTCTCGAGTTGAACTGATTTTGCAAAATGTGTGTTTTGTGAATGTCTGTGTCGAGTATTTTCTAGAGTTGAGACATGTGCCAGTATCACGGGGAATCATCGGCTTCACGATCTGTAAGTATTTGGATTCTTGAATTGCATTGAGATTTATTGCCATTCTAAGTTGATATGCTCTGAGATTCAGCAGAATATTATGCGTTACGGTATAAGGTGACAAAGTTAGGACATGATTAATGATCTTGAGAAGCTATGATTTTGGAAATCATAAGTCGGTTAAACTTTAGAACGGAGTTGTGTATTTGGGAAAGATGTTACGAATGGTTGAGAAGAACATGTAGTCATGTTAGTTCATTTTGAGATGTATGGAACTGTTTTTGAGCATTTGAAAATGATACTTTCCAAACTGAATGTTTCACGAATGTTTTACGGAAAATGATTTTTGGGCCGAGACCCAATCGATTTGAAATAGTTTTATAACTCAGGACTTTTGGTCCGAAAAATGTTTTTCTACTTCTTAAACTTCTTGTAATGCGGAACGAGATATGGGTTGAGACCCTAATGTTTCAAAAGCCTTTTCTATTTTCTTAAACCTCCCAATATTTGTAAAACACTTTATCAATCGTTTATCTATTTCGTTTCTGCTTTTTGGAGTTTTGGTTTACTTGTTCAAATGAAACTTCTCGGGAAGTCTTTTGCTGTGTTGGTTTGTTTCAATGTTTTGTCATAGCATAGTTGAGATGATCCAGAATGGGTTAATGATTGACGTTGCGAGTCATATGTGGAAAAGGAGTTTTTGGTCGGAGTTTATATATTGAGATTTTGGAACTCTATCATGTGGTTTTCCGATGAAATATCAGTGGATATTGGTGACGAACCGAATTGGTATACAGGAGTATGGATGTGGTCAATCATTTGCATAGTTTTCATTTTAAAACTTCGAAATCGTGTGGATTCGAAGAAAACAGTTATCGAATACTTTGCACCAGTGAGCCGATTTAATTTTTTTCGAAAACTGATTTTGTGGTCATACCAAACTTTATGCTTCGAGTTTTGAATTTTTTTTTTGTAAGAACTTTCGTAAATTTGTCTTCTTAACGAGACTATATTATTTCAAACTGGTTTTGAAAATGTGATTGATATACATACGCATTTAGTGCATATTGCATATCATAGTGAAGTTATGAGTGTAACTCACAAACTGGATATCATATCGATGGTACGAGGAAAAGAGATTCGAACTTCAGTATGGTAGATTGGTTATCCAGGGATGATCGGTTGATTTATCGGATAAGAGAAATATGCTGCGTGTTGTAGATTCATGCACAGGATGCAATTTTGGAACTTTGGATTTTGTGAAACCAGGACATATGTGCTATGTGATTCCATTGGTATGGTTGTAGCGTGATTTTACCATAATGATTTTTGAATGATATCTTTGTAAATTTGGGGATGGTGACCCCACTAGTTGTTTTGGATATTGAGTGGTCGTTCCCACTCCATGTATGATTGGGTATGTTCGTCGGTTTGTGACTGGTTGTTCATACGCCGAGGGGTGTGTTCAACGGTTGAGTATGTTTCTTTGAGATCCACTGCATGTGATTGGTGTTTCGTTTTGAGAATGTTATTCTTTCATATATCTGTTTTTGTGGTTCTGTGTTGATCGTGTTGGATCTTACCGTGTGAGGGTATTCTCGATTATCGTTGATCGTTCGTTGGCCATATTGGAGTTTATCATGATGATGATATTCTCGGTTGCGTTTTGACCTTTGGATTGGTCGTATTAGAGTTTATCATGTCGATGATATTCTCGGTTAATTTATGGGTGATCATTGTTGGTGATCATTTGAGCGTTCAGATTTTTTGTCGATATTTCGGGATTTGTTGCTATTGTGTTGGACAGTTGTCTCACAGATGTATCGTGTATTATTGGTTTTATTGGAATTAGGGCTTGATTGTATGTTCAGGCAGACAAGGTTTGATACGGATAGATTAATTCATCCAAAGATGATATATTTTGTTGAGACTCATGGAATTGTGATTGTAAGCGTGTTGAAGCTTTACAGTGAAGTCACTTGCTAGTATCTCAGAAGATCGTCGTCTTGGCGTATATGTAAGTATGCTATTTTTGTTATTCGGTAATAATGATGATTGATCGTTGTCGTGATGGTTTCAGAATATTTTGGTTGAACGGTTTGTTTGTTTTCTATGACGGATTGCAAATTTCGAGGACGAAACTTATTTTAAGTGGTGTAGTATGTAATATCCGGAATTTCTACTACTGTTGTTTAATATTATTTTATCCGATTATATTGTACAACGTGGAATATGTACAGTATGGATAAAATAAATTAAGGACTGAGATGTCAGTATTGGTATAATTGTCGTATTTGGTCGACAATTGCATTTGAGGATATAATGTGTTGAGTATACATATTCAGTATGTCGTACGTTCGTATTCTGTATGTCGAGACGTTGGACGAGAATAGCTGAAAAATGGCTAAGTGTAGCATTATTAGCGCACGCTAATATACATGGCTAGAGCACGCTATCGTGCAGGTTTAGCGCACGCTAATGGTAAAGGATAGCACACGCTAGTACAGACCAGATCAGAAGGAATCTATGTGTGGACCCTGTCACTTTCGGCGCATGTGCCGACGAGGTCAACGGATGTTTGTTGTGAAGGGTTAGCGCACACTAATGCATATTGTTAGCGCACGCTAACATCAAGGTAAGAACCGAGCATTCGTGAAACACTATGCCCATGGCATACGATCAGTACCTGCTCAACAGTTTCGAACCCAGGTGCCCAATGGCGTGTAATACCCGGTTGTAATTCAGTCATTATCATTCAGTAATTTCATTCGGTGATTGTCACTCAGTGGATTTTCACTTTATAATCGTTCATCAATCATGTTCATTCACCCGTGTTCACCGTTCGGAGAAAATTCGAGTTGTGTATCGTTATTGTTCATTGTTTCAACTTTCCACATATGAGTTCGACTTTGTTAGATCACCATTAATTTTTGGTAACTCCAAAAATTCTGAATCTTTGGAATATTATAGAGCATCGAGTTAGATTTGCAATGGTTCAAACGGTGAGTCAATCGGAGTCCGGACGAGAGAGTTATGGTCGTTTTAGCTCACCCGCTCATTTTTTCAGTTATTGGCCGATCACTGCCGACCGAACTCGGCCGTGTCGTCCGACACGGCCGTGCTGTACTCGTCCGGAAATGCCGAAGTCTCTGCCACAGGACTCGACCGTGTCGTCCGGCACGGCCGAGTCGAACCCTTCCGGATAAGCCAGAACCGACTGCCCAGACGCCCGACCGTGTTCCAGGACACGGTCGAGTCAATGCCGAGCGCCGCGCGGTACCGAGTCACTATCGGACAGGTCACTATCGGTAGGCCCCTTCGCGCCGCGACCGTGTCAAGCAGGACACGGTCGAGTCCTCCACCCGGCCAGTGCGCGCGCGTGTCGGCGGACACGGTCGAGTCTGTCAGACGAGTCAACCCCTATAAATTCGTTTTTTGAGCATTTCAGCTCATTTCTTCCATTTCTTCCACCTTCATACGAGAGAGAAAAGCTTGAGGGAGATATTTTGTCATCATCAATCACTTGTGTGTTCGGATTTCATCATCTTGATTCATTGGAAAGCTTGGATAGTCGATTTTACACGTTTTCATCGGATCGAATTGGTTGGATCTTCAAGAGGTAAATTCTTCAACATCTTGGATTTCGATTTTGTGTTGAGATATGATGTTTTGGACGCGATAATCATGTTATATGAAGGGATATGTATATGATTATGAGTTTGTATAAGGATTCATTGGATTATTGAGGGATTATTCAAGAACACTTTGAATATCGAGTTGAAATTGGGGGTTTTCGATTAATTGTCGTTATAATCACGTTTTCGGATATTCGTCTTGGATTATTAATCATATTGAAGATGTTTTGTTGGTTTGAAACACTTCTTTGGGGATTTGATATTGGTATATTGAGGTTTGATTGTAAACAATCAGAGTTTGGCCGCAACGTGTTTGATTTAATGCCTCAATGAACTTGGTTTATTCGTATCGACGTTTCGAGTTCGTTATATTCGTGTTTGATTCGTGTATTGAACAGATTGTTGGTAATTGTATTTATTCAAGGTTGTTCGAGCGACCGATATCTCAATTAGGACGTTGTTCATGGACGGACATTCTTCATCGTTGTTGAGTAAGTTAATTCTTACTCGGTTAAAAGGATATTCATTCCTTTTTGTTGTTGATTACTCATAATCATAATTCATTCATCATAATATTAATCATTTTGAGACCTGTAATTGTCGAATAATCATTTCATTCACGAGGCAGCGGTTCCAAATCATTTCATTGGGTTATCAATCATGTCACTATTTACTTTCATATCGGTGAGTCATCTTGGCCTTGTCTAATTATTATTCATTGATATTCATTATGGTCATTCTCGTTCATATGACCTTCTGGGTTCATATTGCATGGCCGGGTGTGGCTGTGTGGAATTTTTAGTCGGGCACACGATGGTTATGTATTGGGTTCACCGATACATTGGACCGTGCACACGGGAAAGCGTTACACCGTGAGACTAATTAGGTACAAGGATGGGTGTGTCCGGTCATTCGTCTTGTACACTCGCACAGAACACTACGGGCGTACTATGGTACTCCTCTTCAGCGTAATTCATAATTAAGAATTTTTTTCATTACTTCAGATATAATCATGATTGTGTATTTTCAACCCTTGAGGATTGTTGTTCTTTGTAATCGACCCGTTTGGGGATTTTGTTTTTCAGTCTTGGCAAGGCAAAAGTACGGGAGAACACGCTGACGTCGAGGAGTCCCAGTGATACTAGTAGGGGCCCCGATCTTTGATTATTCATGTTATTGTCCTTTATTTTCCGCTGCAGACTTTCATTTGAATACTCCGTTTCATTCAGTGTTGTGTATTTTATCTTCATATAAAATACACTAGTATTCGGTATTGTCCTGGTGTGTTGTAACTAAACTCCTCATCGGAGTAATTATTGTTGTAATGTAGTTCGGTACTACATTTATCTTGTGTAATTCATTCATTTTCATTTGCCTGGTGGGTCCCAGTTGGGGATCTACGGCACTGTAATATCCGCCTAGTTTGGGGTGTTACAGAGTTGGTATCGGAGAGTGGTTTTGAATACTACCTTCCGAGTCATGTCTCATTTGAAGTCATCATCATCAGACTAGTATCATTGGACTTTTGTGTCACGTGTGACCTGTGCAAATGCCGAGCCAATCAGACCGAAAGAACTGTAAGATTTCTAACGCCATGGTATAATTTCTGGCAATAGTCATTCATTCATCATTCATCAATTAACAATCCTCAAACATCATCATTCATTATGATCAGGACGATCATATTAACTCATTAATCACTTAATTCATTTCAATACTCAGTTAATGATCAGGACGATCATATTAACTCATTAATCACTTAATTCATTTCAATACTCAGTTAATGATCAGGACGATCATATTAACTCATTAATCACTTAATTCATTTCATTACTCAGTTGTCAATCTGGATGATCATATTATCAATCTTGTTAAGTTATTCAAGATAATCATTTTAAGAATTTCATCAGATAATCATGTAACTTCAGTAAATCATTCATATAATCACTAAGTTAGAGCATGTATACTCATTTTCATCATCTCATGACATAATCATAACGTGCTAATCATGCGGGAAATATAATCATTATGCGACCTTCCTACTTCAGTATGGAGAGAGCTGTCAGGAGATGCACGGGGAGAGGCCGCGGTGCGGACCGAAACCCGAGAAATAATCACTCGCTGTCGGGAAATCGTGCCCAGGACTCGGCTCGATCAGAAGATGTTCGGGTTGATCCACTCACTTTTATGCAGGTCATGATGACCCATGTGCAGTTGCTCAATCATCATTGCGCCACTCTGACCGGATTAATCGAGAGAACTCTCCCGTATGAGCCAGCTGCTAAGGAAAGTGCTGAACAACAACCTTCATTTGTCAGCAAGAAATCAACGAAGCGTAATCAATCCGAAGGCGGTCAGTCAACCTTCAAGAAGCCTCGTGTGAGTACTATCGTTTCTGAGCGACCACATACGGCGCATAATCGCGCGGAATCTCAGTCTCGAGCGGCCAGTTCGGCCATCACCTGTTTTAACTGTGGGGAGCTTGGTCACCTCAGTACCAAGTGTCCTCGACAGACTATCACGTGTCATAATTGTGGGATTGCTGGGCATAAGGCCCGTTTTTGCCGTAGGGACTCCAAACCTACTCAGACGTCATCTCAGGCCCCGAAGCAACCAGCGTTTCAGAATCAGACTGCTTTGTCATCATCGTTTAAGGCAATGGAAGCAAATAGAGTTGGAGCTCGTCTTTATCAGACGGGAGCGTCCGGTTCAGGGGCCGGCAAGTCCCAGATTCATATGATGAGGAGGATCGACGATCCGGTGGCCGAATGATTTCAGATATACTCGTAATTTTATTTCAACTTGTGTGTACCTTTTGATGCTGGTACACCGCATTCTTCCATTTTCAAATCATGCTTGGATAGACTTATTTCGGGATAGTTCTATTGCTTGTGGACCTCATACCATCAGTCTACCTGACGATGGAAGAATTTTCGGAATCATACCGAATTAAGCTTAATAACCGCGATTGGTTGATGGATCTAATCGTGGTGAACTTATCTTAGGACGATGTAATTTTCGGTATTAGTTGGTTTGATCGTCTTGATACTATCCTCAGTATTTGTTAGCGTTTGGTCGCTATCTTTCCGTCGTTGGTTGTCGAATGTGTGCTTCAGGGAAGTAATCCCTGTTGTTCCAGAAGAAGTATTATTATGACGAAAGCAGAGAAATTCCGTAATCGAACTATTCAATCATTTATTGTATCATTCTCATCGATTGGCCTTTCTAAGGCAATCGAGTTATTCAATCATTCCTTGTATCATTTCCATCGATTGGCTTTTCTAAGACAATCAAGTCATTCAATCATTCATTGTATCATTTTCATCGATTGGCCTTTCTAAGGCAATCGAGTTATTCAATCGTTCATTGTATCATTTTCATCGATTGGCCTTTCTAGGGCAATCGAGTTATTCAATCATTCATTGCATCATCTTCATCGATTGGCCTTTCTAAGGCAATCGAGTTGTTCAATCATTATTGGTATCTCTTTTTATCGATTGACCATTCTAGGGCAATCGAAGTGTTCAATCATTCGTGGTATCATTGTCATCGATTGACGATGTATTTCCAGACGAGTTATCTGGTTGCCTTCACATAGAGTAGGGGAATTCAGGAGTGAGTTGGAGCCGGTACGTCCCCTTTATCGAAGGCACCGTATCGGATGGCACCGACCAGAATGCAGGAGTTGAAGATTCAACTTGAGGAGTAGTTCGAGAAAGGTTATCTCTGACCGATTGCGTCCCCGTGAGGAGCACCAGTGTGATCTGTCAAGGAGAAGGATGGCTCGTCTCGTTTGTGTATTAATTACCAGGAGTTGAACAGGGTGATGATCAAGAGTAGTATCCCTTACCCCGTATTGATGATCTTTTAGATCAACTTCAGGGAGCCTCAGTGTTTTCCAGGATCGACTTAAGATCTGGATATCACCAGTTGCGGATTCGAGAGTCGGATATCGCGAGGACAGCGTTTCGTACACGCTATGGTCATTATGAGTTCGTAGTTATGCCGCTCGGGCTAACTATTGCACCTGCGGTATTCATGGAGTTAATGAATCGGGTTTTCATCGACTTTTTGGATCAGTTTGTTGTTGTCTTCATCGACGACATTTTGATTTATTCTCGTAGCCGAGAGGAACACGAGGTTCATCTTCATCAGGTTCTCGACGTGTTGAGACGAGAGCAACTTTATGGAAAGTTTTCCAAATGTGAGTTCTGGAGGTCCGAAGTGACTTTCTCGGGCATGTAATTTCATCTGACAGAGTTCGTGTCGACCCTCAGAAGATGGAGACTATCCGAGATTGGCAACCTCCGAAAGATATTAAGTAAATCCAATGTTTCCTCGGATTAGCTGGTTAATTATCCAACCCACGGCTGGAGCTAGCAACCGTGGTTTTCGCATTGGAAATTTGGCGTCGTTACCTTTATGGCATCACCTGTCAGATCTTCACCAATCACAAGAGTTGAAGTATATATTTACTCACAAGGAGTTAAATATGCGACAGAGGCGGTGGTTGGAATTAATCAAAGATTATGATATCGAGATCCTTTACCACCCGGGGAAGGCGAACGTTGTCGCCGATGTAATAATCGTACCTTTTATCGCTTATAATTAGGAATTCAGGAACTTTGTAGTTTGGTTCGTAATTTTTTTCGAACATTGGTATCATGTGTTTGATTCGAAATTGAGCCTGTATGTTGTGTTTCTTGTTAGTATTCCGTTAATATCCGTCATCGTGGTTTCGAACCGCTTGCATCGCTTCTGCAACCCAGGATTTGCATGCGCTACTTTATATGGGTAGCGTACACAACGGAAGTTATAGGCTAGCGCGCACTACTACAAGAGGTTACGCACGCTAACCGGCAGCATGGGGCAGTCCAGAGAGCACTGGACTGGGACT
Source organism: Orobanche coerulescens (assembly GCA_033398695.1). Lineage (NCBI taxonomy): Eukaryota > Viridiplantae > Streptophyta > Magnoliopsida > Lamiales > Orobanchaceae > Orobanche > Orobanche coerulescens. Next base: position 70,419,737 of record CM065816.1, on the reverse strand, counting down.
AAAAATTGAGCTAGCGCATGCTAAGGCATCATAGTAGCGCACGCTAGGGGAACAGGTAGCGCACGCCACTGTTGGGTGTTAGCGTGCGCTAAGTGACCCGGACAGTAAGGACAGTAAGGTCTGGACTTTAGCCAGACCAACAGGTAACGTGCGCTAAGACGGTCGTTGCGTGCGCTAACTCGTCGGTCGTAGCGCACGCTATTCGGTCGTAACGCACGCTACCGGTGTGGGCAGAAGGGTTTCTGAACAGGGCAGAAGGTTCTGGACTTAGACTGGACACCAGATAGCGCGCGCTAAGGTGGAAGCTGCGCGCGCTAACTCGGCAATACAGCGCACGCTAACTCGATTGAGTAGCGCACGCTACCGGATGTGGTGCACACCAGCTCGAGTGGCGAAGGGTGCAGGCTGTAGACCTAGGCCGATAGCCCGCGCTATTCGGTAAGCGTTAGCGCGCGCTAAGGCGCACTTATATAAATACATGTGTTGCGGTCAACACTTGTCATTTTTCATTTTCTCTCCTCTTCTTCGAGCTTCTAGACGACTCCAGGGCAGTGTAGGCGAGGCTTTCGGCGGAGCACGGTTGAAACTCAAATCTTTTCAACTTCAAGTAAAGATCTATCAATCTTACGTCGTCTTCACCAAGGAATTGAGGTAATCCTTCCGTAGAACCCTAACTTTGGGGAAATTTGGGGATTTTGGGGATCTCGTTTCTCCAGCTGTTTTAACTCCAAATCATGATGGATTGTAGTTGAAAATGGTTGTATAGGTATGATTTCATGATTTCCTCAAGGTTTTGTGGATTGATTCCAAATCCTCTTTTGTAAATCGAGCAAAACCCATTACGCCCTCGTAGTACTCGATTAAATGGTCCTAAGGGTAGAATTTAGGATGGATTTTTGTGTCTCCAACAAATGGTAACGATTAAAGCCTCAATGTTTGTTAGGAGCGGGATTCGGAAGATAGTTCGGACCATAACCTTGTTCGTCGTCTGTTCCTTTGAGAGTAAGAAAGTTCAGGCAAGTACTTTATTGCATTAGTTTATGGCATGCATTTCTGTGATGGTTTAGAGAATGATGAGAGTTGAAAGGTTATTCTCGGGTACTCTCACTCGGGGATTGACTCGACGGGGTCACACGGGACCTGGTGGCTTAGCGGCTGGACCGGGTCACGAGAGATACTTAGAGTGGACATCCTCACCTGGGGATTGCTCGACGGGGCACACAGGGACTTGGTGGCTTGAGGGCCGGACCGGGTCGCGAGGGTTGTCGGAGTGTTTTTACTGGTGATTGATATTGATATTCCGGAATATCGTAAATTGAACTGTTTTGGGATTTTGAAATGATTTGGAAATGCCTGTGGATTAAAATAATTGTAATACTGTACTTGCACTAGCGGTTGTGGCTAACCCCATTGTTGGGGTGGAATGTTTTGTACATTTCAGGTATTCTCGAGGGACAGGAGCCCCCATGTGGCGCACACGGAGTTGACAAGCACACTGGATGTTAGAGATCTCGCATCAGTCGTTGTATTTGTGATGTTGAGTCAGTTTTATATACTGTATTATGGTTGGTTTTGAGTTGTACTTTGTCGTGTAATGTTTGCGTTCAGTGATGATTTGAAATATACTCTTTTGGCCGCGGCCAAGGCCTAACTTGTGTTTTGTAACCTTTGTTAGACTATTATGTCATGGTTGTTATGTATTGGATTGTGGTTAAATCTTGTGTGTCATCAGCCTGGCGGGACCCTTGTGTGTCCTGTGGCGTGTAATATTCCCGGTTGGATCTGGGGGTGTTACATTTATGGTATCAGAGCCTAGGTTTCGGAAATACCTAGGCCTTTGGACATTCGATTGTCAAGTCGTAAGAGTCGTATAAACTGATCGAGCTCAACACCGTGTGATGCTGTCGAGCCGTGTGACCCATGGTGGTAAGACTCCTTAACTCTCTTTGTGCCTTGTCGCTTTCATAGTAAGGTAGATTTAAGTTCCTTGAATTATGAAGCATTACGATAATTTTAATCCTTCTATATCTCAGTATGCTGAGAGGCCGTGGTGGACGTGGACGCGGCAGAGGCCGTGGTCGTGGTACCGCTAACGAATCTGGCACACATTCTAATGATGCATCTGATTCGGCGTCCCATACGGAGCCGAACACTGCTTCTTTGAACCCGAGCGGTCAGCCAGATCCTACTGTAAGTCAAGAACCGTCGGCTGACACTAATGTGAATGCCGGCATAGCTGCTATACTCCAGCAGGTAGCGGCACAATTAGTCAAGTTGAATGAATCCGGACATCATGATCAACCCGCAGATGAGAGTAAATGGCTTCAGGGGGTGATGAAGATGCAACCTCCTCGTTTTACTGGTGCGTCTGATACATTGGGATGGGAAGGATGGTTGTTTCAGTTTGGCAGAATTTTTGACGCCGTTGCGTGCCTCGAAGAAAGACGGGTCCCTATTGTACAGTACTTCCTTGTCAAGGAGGCTGCGGATTGGTGGGAAGCTGCGAAACCTACGGATCGTGTGGCCACTTGGGCCGAGTTTAAAGCTGCGATAGAGGAAGAGTATTGCCCTTGGCCTATTAGATAAAAACGAATTGTAGATTTCTTTACGGCAACACCTCAGGATGTACCTGTCACCGAGGCCATTGTTACGTATAATCAGCAACTCAACCATGTTCGTGAGCAAGTAAGGACCGAAGCGGATAAAATCTGTTACTTTGATTTGAGAATGAAGCCCAGGATTCGTGAGGCTATGGCGGGATTCAGATGCGTTACGTTGAAGGAATATCAGGATCGTGCTTTGGCTATCGAGATGGTCATTTCCGCGTCAAGGTCGGGTACCGAGATGAAGAAGCCAAAGATGACCGGTGGTTTTTCAGGAAGTAAAAGTGGTGGGTTTCACAAATCTCAAGCTTCTCACTGTGCTATCGGGAAATGCATTGACAAGCCGGTAGTGCTCGAGTTTACGCCGGCGATCTTACGCCTTTGGTAGAGGACAATGTTTCAATTGTAATCAAACAGGCCATCAGTGTCGGGAATGTCCACTTCCTCCCGTTATTTGTTTTACATGCGGTCAAGCCGGTCATCGGGCGGCTCATTGCGAGGCTGCCACCAAAATTGTTAAACAGCAGAGTTTGGCACCAACTCCGAGTGTGAACCCGGGGACTACATCTAATCAGCCGCAACAGACTCTGGGACGTGGAAGAGGTCGAGGTCGGTGGGATCGTCAAGCTGCATCGAGTGTGGGTTCGGTGCAGCCAAGAGTGTACCAGATGAGGCGTGCGAGGCAAGCAGAGGCTCCGGTAGCTGCAGGTATCACGCAAATACTTTCTCAACCTGTATCGGTATTATTTGATTCGGGAGCTACCCATTCGTTCATTGCTCTTGATTGTGTGGAACGTTTGGGTCTTGGGTGTTTGATTGAGTGCGAACCATTCGTAGTAAGCACTCCTAGTGGAGAGCGTTTGATTGAGAACCAAGATATTAAAAATTGTCTCGTGTATATCGGGAGTCGAGATTGGCCTTCAGACCTCATAGTGGTAGATCTGAAAGGAGAGGATGTAATTCTGGGAGATGATTGGTTAAATCGCCATGGTGCGATCATGAACTACAGGATGCGAACTATTTCTATAATAGCGGAAGATGGTGTCGAGCACACTTTCTTGGGTCGTAAACCGGGTAGTTCAGGTGGAGTGATTTCCGCCGTTAAGGCGATAAGATTGTTAAAACAAGACTGTATTGGTTATTGGTGTTACTCCATGAGCACAAATGACGGTGAAGCCGATTTATTATCCATTCCAGTTGTGAATGAATACCCAGATGTATTTCCGGATGACCTACCGGGATTACCTCCATCTAGAGAAGTAGAGTTTCCTATTGACCTTGTGCCAAGCACAGCACCTGTTTCCCGAGTGCCTTATCGTATGGCACCCTCCGAGATGTTAGAACTGAAGAAACAATTGGGCGAGCTTCTGGATAAAGGGTACATCCGACCTAGTGCATCACCTTGGGGTGCGCCGGTCCTTTTCGTTAAGAAGAAGGACGGATCGTTCCGTCTATGCATTGATTATCGGGAATTGAATAAGTTAACTATTAAGAACAAATATCCTTTACCTCGGATAGACGATTTGTTCGACCAACTTCAGGGTGCCACAGTATTCTCTAAAATTGATTTGCGATCGGGATATTACCAGCTGAGGATTCGGGATTTTGACATTAGAAGGCGCCTTCGTAGTCGGTACGGCCATTACGAATTTGTGGTTATGCCATTTGGCCTGACCAACGCTCCTGCCGTGTTTATGCAGTTGATGAACAAAGTTTTCATTGACTATCTTGATAAATTTGTGGTCGTTTTCATTGATGATATTCTTGTCTACTCCCGGAATGAGGAAGATCATGCTAAACATCTCCGAATGGTGTTGAACACTTTGAGAATGGAGAAACTTTACGCTAAATTCTCAAAGTGCGAGTTCTGGCTTAAAGAGGTGACATTTCTTGGTCACGTAATTTCGGCTGATGGAGTTCGAGTGGATCCCCAAAAGATAGCGGCCATTGTTGAGTGGGAACCCCCTAGGAATGTGAAGGAGACCAGGAGCTTTCTAGGGCTTGCCGGATACTATCGCAGGTTCGTCGAAGGATTTTCAAAAATCGCTCGACCACTTACTCAGTTGCTCCAGAAATCTCAGAAATTCGAGTGGACAGACGAGAGGCAAAACAGTTTTGATGAGCTTAAACGACGATTAACTTCGGCGCCCGTGTTATCGTTACCTCAGGGCACCGACGATTACGAGGTGTACAGTGATGCTTCCGGACTTGGATTGGGTTGTGTTTTGATGCAAAGAGGTAGAGTAATTTCATATGCGTCCCGACAATTGAAACCATATGAAATGAATTACCCACCCATGATTTAGAGTTATCGGCGGTTGTATTCGCGCTAAAAATTTGGAGGCATTATCTTTATGGTTCCCTGTGTAAAATCTACACGGATCACAAAAGTCTAAAATATAAATTTAGCCAAAAGGAGCTAAATATGAGACAACGTCGATGGTTGGAGCTGATTAAGGATTACGACCTGGAAATATTATATCATCCAGGAAAAGCTAATATGGTAGCAGACGCATTAAGTCGGAAACCCGTAGCCCTCCAAATGCTGAGTATGCTTACATCTCAACACGAGATCCGTCAAGACATAATTAGGCAAGATATAGAGATTTGGCTCCAGGAAGTTCAAGGCCAATTATGTACTTTGGAGATCACGTCGTCCTTGGTCAACGAAGTCAAATCGAAGCAATTTGAGGATCCGTTACTAGTCCAGCTAAGGAAGGATGTGATGAGAGGAAAAGCTCCAGGATTTATGATTCAGGATGATGGTGTTTTAAAGTTTAGAGGTAGACTTTGTATACCTGCAGACGTCGAACTTAAGCAGACTATATTGAGGGAAGCGCACACTACACCGTATTCTCTTCACCCCGGTACGAGCAAAATGTATAAGGATGTGAAGAATAACTATTGGTGGAGCAATATGAAGAATGATGTTGAAGAGTTCGTTTCGAAATGCTTGACGTGTCAACAACTCAAGGTTGAACATCAACGGCCAGCGGGGTTGCTTAAATCGCTACCAATCCCAGAATGGAAATGGGAGGATATAACGATGGATTTTGTCACCAACATGCCGAGCACGCAAACAGGGATGAACATGATTTGGGTTATTGTCGATCGACTAACCAAGTCAGCTCACTTTCTGGGAATTAAGGATAATTGGGGACGCGAAAAACTAGCGCGTGTATTCATCGCGGAAATTGTAAGGTTACACGGGACTCCTAAGAGCATTATTTCCGATCGAGACGGTAGATTTGTGTCGCACTTTTGGCAATCCGTTCATCGAGCTTTAGGGGCCAGGCGAGGCTCGGTACATCGTACCATCCTCGGTGATGGGCGATCAGACGGACAATTTAGACTCTTGAGGACATCTGCCGAGCATGTGCCTAAATTGGAAGCATGATAGAATCGCATTTGCCACTAATCGAATTTGCCTACAATAATAGTTGGCATGCGTCGATTAAGATGGCACCGTTTGAGGCTTTATATGGACGGAAATGTAAGTCACCATTGTGTTGGGATGATTCCTCTGAACTGATTGGGACAGAGCCGGATATGTTAGTGGAGACCCGGGAAAAGATCTCTTTGATTCGCGAGAGGCTTTTGGCCACCCAAAGCCGACAGAAGTCCTATGCCGATAATCGACGTCGACCGCTAGAGTTTGAAGTCGGTGATAATGTGTTGATAAAAGTATCGCCAACCCGGGGAATTTATCGCTTTGGGAAGAAAGGTAAACTCAGTCCGAGATATGTTGGGCCATTCGAGATTATAGAACGGATTGGCGAACTTGCTTACCGTGTGGGCCTTCCGCCTTCACTGGGTCATGTGCATAATGTATTTCATGTTTCGCAATTGAGGAAATACGTCTGGACCTAAGCAAATCATTGATTTTGGGGAGATTGAATTAAATTCCGATGTCACCTTTGAGGAAAAACCAATCCAGATTTTGGAGCGTCGGGTAAAACAACTTAAACGTAAAGTTATTCCCTTGGTCAAAGTACAATGGTCGAGACATAGATCGGAAGAAGCCACGTGGGAGACAGAAGAGCATATGAAGTCTAGATACCCCGAATTATTCACTTCGTAAGTTTCGGGACGAAACTTATTCTTAGGGGGAGAGAATGTAATAATCGTACCTTTTATCGCTTATAATTAGGAATTCAGGAACTTTGTAGTTTGGTTCGTAATTTTTTTCGAACATTGGTATCATGTGTTTGATTCGAAATTGAGCCTGTATGTTGTGTTTCTTGTTAGTATTCCGTTAATATCCGTCATCGTGGTGTCGAACCGCTTGCATCGCTTCTGCAACCCAGGATTAGCGTGCGCTACTTTATATGGGTAGCGTACGCAACGGAAGTTATAGGCTAGCGCGCGCTACTACAAGAGGTTACGCACGCTAACCGGCAGCATGGGGCAGTCCAGAGAGCACTGGACTGGGACTAAAAATTGAGCTAGCGCACGCTAAGGCATCATAGTAGCGCACGCTAGGGGAACAGGTAGCGCACGCCACTGTTGGGTGTTAGCGTGCGCTAAGTGACCCAGACGATAAGGCGGTAAGGTGGACTTTAGCTTGAGACCAACGAGTAACGTGCGCTAAGATGGTCGTTGCGGCGCTAACTCGTCGATCGTAGCGCACGCTATTCGGTCGTAACGCACGCTACGGTGTGGGCGAAGGGTTTTACGAGCAGGCGAAGGTTACGGACTTAGATGGACACCGAGATAGCGCGCGCTAAGGTGGAAGGCTGCCGCGCTAACTCGGCAATACGGCGCACGCTAACTCGATTGAGTAGCGCACGCTACCGGATGTGGTGCACACCGGCTCGGGTGGCGAGAAGGGTGCAGGGTGTAGACCTGGGCCGATAGCCGCGCTATTCGGTAGCGTTAGCGCTAAAGCGCACTTATATAAATACATGTGTTGCGGTCAACACTTGTCATTTTCATTTTCTCTCCTCTTCTTCGAGCTTCTAGACGACTCCCGGGCGGTGTAGGCGAGGCTTTCGGCGGAGCACGGTTGAAACTCAAATCTTTTCAACTTCAAGTAAAGATCTATCAATCTTACGTCGTCTTCACCAAGGAATTGAGGTAATCCTTCCGTAGAACCCTAACTTTGGGGAAATTTGGGGATTTTGGGGATCTCGTTTCTCCAGCTGTTTTAACTCCAAATCATGATGGATTGTAGTTGAAAATGGTTGTATAGGTATGATTTCATGATTTCCTCAAGGTTTTGTGGATTGATTCCAAATCCTCTTTTGTAAATCGAGCAAAACCCATTACGCCCTCGTAGTACTCGATTAAATGGTCCTAAGGGTAGAACTTAGGATGGATTTTCGTGTCTCCAACAAATGGTAACGATTAAAGCCTCAATGTTTGTTAGGAGCGGGATTCGAAAGATAGTTCGGACCGTAACCTTGTTCGTCGTCTGTTCCTTTGAGAGTAAGAAAGTTCAGGCAAGTACTTTATTGCATTAGTTTATGGCATGCATTTCTGTGATGGTTTAGAGAATGATGAGAGTTGAAAGGTTATTCTCGGGTACTCTCACTCGGGGATTGACTCGACGGGGTCACACGGGGACCTGGTGGCTTAGCGTCTGGACCGGGTCACGAGAGATACTTAGAGTGGACATCCTCACCTGGGGATTGCTCGACGGGGCACACAGGGACTTGGTGGCTTGAGGGCTGGACCGGGTCGCGAGGGTTGTCGGAGTGTTTTTACTGGTGATTGATATTGTTATTCCGGAATATCGTAAATTGAACTGTTTTGGGATTTTGAAATGATTTGGAAATGCCTGTGGATTAAAATAATTGTAATACTGTACTTGCACTAGCGGTTGTGGCTAACCCCATTGTTGGGGTGGAATGTTTTGTACATTTCAGGTATTCTCGAGGGACAGGAGCCCCCATGTGGTGCACACGGAGTTGACAAGCACACTGGATGTTAGAGAGCTCGCATCAGTCGTTGTATTTGTGATGTTGAGTCAGTTTTATATACTGTATTATGGTTGGTTTTGAGTTGTACTTTGTCGTGTAATGTTTGCGTTCAGTGATGATTTGAAATATACTCTTTTGGCCGCGGTCGAGGCCTAACTTGTGTTTTGTAACCTTTGTTGGACTATTATGTCATGGTTGTTATGTATTGGATTGTGGTTAAATCTTGTGTGTCATCAGCCTGGCGGGACCCTTGTGTGTCCTGTGGCGTGTAATATTCCCGGTTGGATCTGGGGGTGTTACAGCCGACGCCTTGAGTCGTAAGTCCGTTCAGGAGCAGATGCTTGCTCGTTTAACAATTCAAAAGGAGCTCCAACAGGAATTCCTTAGACCCGAGATCGAGGTGCAGCCGTAGTCGGGGGACGGCTTTGTATGTTAGAGATTTCATCATCTCTTGAGGATGCAATCGGGGAATCAGGGTTGGACCCGACATTGTTGCGCATTCGTGAGGATGTGGCTCAGGGGAAAGCCCCTGGATTCGTGATCCACGAGGATGGACTTTTGAGATTTAAGAATCGGATGTGTGTACCGGCGAATGATGAGTTGAAAAACTCTATTTTGAGAGAAGCTCATGCTACCCCTTATTCTGTTCATCCAGGGTCCAGCAAGATGTACAAGGACTTGAAACAAAATTACTGGTGGAGTAATATGAAGCGAGAAGTCGCAGAATTTGTTTCGACATGCTTAACCTGTCAACAAGTTAAGATTGAACATCAGCGACCGGCGGGTATGCTGAAACCTCTCCCTATTCCGAAGTGGAAGTGGGAACACATTTCTATGGATTTCATCACGATTTTGCCGACGAGTCGTCGTGGCATGAATGCGATCTGGGTGATTGTGGACCACTTAACTAAATCAGCTCATTTCCTTGTGATCAAGGATATGTGGGGTCCCGAGAGACTTGCCCAGTTATTCATCAAAGAGATAGTGAGACTGCACGGTACTCCTAAAAGTATCGTTTCCAATCGTGACGGACGGTTTGTGTCTCATTTTGGAAATCAATTCATCATGCTATGGGAACTCAGCTTAATTTCAGTACTGCCTTTCATCCTCAGTCCGACGGACAATCAGAGAGAACTATTCAGACATTAGAGGACATGTTGAGGGCATGCGTCCTCGATTGGAAGGACGATTGGGAAGCCCAACTACCACTGATCGAGTTCACGTATAATAATAGTTGGCATGCCTCCATTAAGATGGCACCTTACGAGGCCTTGTACGGTCGTCGTTGTCGATCTCCCTTGTATTGGGATGACTTGTCAGAATCAATCGGCACCGAACCCGATATGCTTATAGCCGCCCGGGAGAAGGTAGCTTTGATCAAGAGTCGTATGTTGACAGCTCAGAGTCAACAGAAATCATATGCAGATAATCGTCGTCGACCACTAGAGTTCGAGACGGGTGACCATGTTTTGGTCAAGGTATCCATGAGTCGAGGTATTTTCCGTTTCGGAAAACGGGGGAAGTTGAGTCCGAGATTCATTGGACCGTTTGAAATTTTGGATCGAGTAGGCGAGTTAGCTTATCGATTGGCGTTACCTCCGGCGTTGAGCCGAATTCATAATGTGTTTCATGTCTCTCAGTTACGGAAGTATGTTGCCGACCCGAGTCACATACTTCAGTTCGACGAAATCGAGATCGCGGATGATCATTCGTACGAGGAGCGTCCTGTACGAGTATTGGAGCGGCGAATCAAACAGTTGAGGAACAAGACGATCCCTTTGGTCAAGATTAAGTGGTCCAGACACGGAGTCGAAGAGGCTACTTGGGAAACCGAGGATAGTATGCGGGAGGGTTATCCCGAGTTGTTTGACCCTTAGTTTCGGGGACGAAACTCTTTTAAGGGGGGGTGTATGTAATACCCGGTTGTAATTCAGTCATTATCATTCAGTAATTTCATTCGGTGATTGTCACTCAGTGGATTTTCACTCATTTATAATCGTTCATCAATCATGTTCATTCACCCGTGTTCACCGTTCGGAGAAAATTCGAGTTGTGTATCGTTATTGTTCATTGTTTCAACTTTCCACATATGAGTTCGACTTTGTTAGATCACCATTAATTTTTGGTAACTTCAAAAATTCTGAATCTTTTCAATATTATAGAGCATCGAGTGAGCTTTCCAATGGTTCAAACGGTGAGTCAATCGGAGTCCGGACGAGAGAGTTATGGTCGTTTTAGCTCACCCGCTCATTTTTTCAGTTATTGGCCGATCACTGCCGACCGAACTCGGCCGTGTCGTCCGACACGGCCCGTCTTTGTACTCGTCCGGAAATGCCGAAGTCTCGCCACAGGACTCGACCGTGTCGTCTGCAGCACGGCCGAGTCGAACTCTTCCGGATAAGCCAGAACCGACTGCCCAGACGCCCGACCGTGTTCCGGGACACGGTCGAGTCAATGCCGAAGCGCCGCGCGGTACCGAGTCACTATCGGACAGGTCACTATCGGTAGGCCCTTCGCGCCGCGAACGTTTCAAGCAGGACACGGTCGAGTCCCTGCCGACCAGTTGCGCGCCGCGGTCGTGTCAGGCGGACACGGTCGAGTCTCGGGACGAGTCAACCCCTATAAATTCGTTTTTTGAGCATTTCAGCTCATTTCTTCCATTTCTTCCACCTTCATACGAGAGATAAAAGCTTGAGGGAGATATTTTGTCATCATCAATCACTTGTGTGTTCGGATTTCATCATCTTGATTCATTGGAAAGCTTGGATAGTCTATTTTACACGTTTTCATCGGATCGAATTGGTTGGATCTTCAAGAGGTAAATTCTTCAACATCTTGGATTTCGATTTTGTGTTGAAATATGATGTTTTGGACGCGATAATCATGTTATATGAAGGGATATGTATATGATTATGAGTTTGTATAAGGATTCATTGGATTATTGAGGGATTATTCAAGAACACTTTGAATATCGAGTTGAAATTGGGGGTTTTCGATTAATTGTCGTTATAATCACGTTTTCGGATATTTGTCTTGGATTATTAATCATATTGAAGATGTTTTGTCGGTTTGAAACACTTCTTGGGGGATTTGATATTGGTATATTGAGGTTTGATTGTAAACAATCGGAGTTTGGCCGCAACGTGTTTGATTTAATGCCTCAATGAACTTGGTTTATTCGTATCGACGTTTCGAGTTCGTTATATTCGTGTTTGATTCGTGTATTGAACGGACTGTTGGTAATTGTATTTATTCAAGGTTGTTCGAGCGACCGATATCTCAATTAGGACGTTGTTCGTGGACGGACATTCTTCATTGTTGTTGAGTAAGTTAATTCTTACTCGGTTAAAAGGATATTCATTCCTTTTTGTTGTTGATTACTCATAATCATAATTCATTCATCATAATATTAATCATTTTGAGACCTGTAATTGTCGAATAATCATTTCATTCACGAGGAACGACGGTTCCAAATCATTTCATTGGGTTATCAATCATGTCACTATTTACTTTCATATCGGTGAGTCATCTTGGCCTTGTCTAATTATTATTCATTGATATTCATTATGGTCATTCTCGTTCATATGACCTTCTGGGTTCATATTGCGTGGGCGGGTGTGGTTGTGTGGAATTTTTAGTCGGGCACACGATGGTTATGTATTGGGTTCACCGATACATTGGACCGTGCACATGGGAAAGCGTTACACCGTGAGACTAATTAGGTACAAGGACGGGTGTGTCCGGTCATTCATCTTGTACACTCGCACAGAACACTACGGGCGTACTATAGTACTCCTCTTCAGCGTAATTCATAATTAAGAATTTTTTTCATAACTTCAGATATAATCATGATTGTGTATTTTCAACCCTTGAGGATTGTTGTTCTTTGTAACTGACCCCGTTTGGGGATTTTGTTTTTCAGGTCTTGGCAAGGCAAAAGTACGGGGAGAACACGCTGACGTCGAGGAGTCCCAGTGATACTATTAGGGGGCCCCGATCTTTCAGTTATTCATGTTATTGTCCTTTATTTTCCGCTGCAGACTTTCATTTGAATACTCCGTTTCATTCAGTGTTGTGTATTTTATCTTCATATAAAATACACTAGTATTCGGTATTGTCCTGGTGTGTTGTAACTAAACTCCTCATCGGAGTAATTATTGTTGTAATGTAGTTCGGTACTACATTTATCTTGTGTAATTCATTCATTTTCATTTGCCTGGTGGGTCCCAGTTGGGGATCTACGGCACTGTAATATCCGCCTAGTTTGGGGTGTTACATGGCGAATCATCAATATAGAACACAACAATGAATTACCCGAAGGTAAACCAATCCAGAGCTGAAATAGATACGAATCACAATGCCCGAAGGCTCCAACGGAAATACCAAAACATCACAATGGCCTGAAAGCCCTCAGCCGAAGCTGCAAAATATCACAATGGCCTGAAAGCCACTCAGCCGAAGCTACCAAAATATCACAATGGCCCGAAGCCAAATAGCCCGAAGCTGTATCACATGAGGGCCGAAGCCACGGCACGAAGCCGTATCGCAATGAGATCATCCAATGGTCGTGACCTGCTGAATTGTAGGTGCTGGGAAACCAAACGCAAAGGTTCAAACCTCAGACTTACCCATAATGAGATCACCCAGTGACCGTGACCTACTGAACTGTAGGTGTTGGGAAACCAACCGCGAAGGTTCAAGCCCTAAACTTACCCATAACGAGATCATAAAAATGACCGTGACCTACTGAAACTGTAGGTGTTGGGAAACCAACCGTGAAGGTTCCAGACCCAAGCTTACCCATAATGAGATCATCAACATGACCGTGACCTACTGAACTGTAGGTGTTGGGAAACCAACCGCGAAGGTTCAAGCCCTAAACTTACCCATCGAGCACTAGCCGAGACTAGCCTCCAAAACCATTAATCATGCATGGTAATGATCACAAGATTACCGAATTCACAAGAACAATAGTGCGCTGCCTTGAGTCGGACAACACGACAACAATAACTCACGGATGGGCACCATCCGCGGCAGGCCCAATTCAATACCTCGACTACCTTTAGAACGGCTAATTGATAACAATGATTTAACGGATGGTAAATGTCCTCGACAGTCCCAATTCAATACATCGATTACCTTAGAACGGCCAATCGATAAAAACGACTCAACAGATGGGAAATGTCCTCGACAGTCCCAATTCGATACATCGATTACCTTAGAACGGCCACTCGATAACAACGACTCAACGAATGGGAAATGTCCTCGACAGTCCCAATTCAATACATCGATTACCTTAGAACGGCCAATCGATAACAATGACTCCTCGGCAGTCCCAATTTAATACATCGATTATCTTAGAATGGCCAATTGATGACAACGACTCAACGGATGGGAAATGTCCTCGACAGTCCCAATTCAATACATCGATTACCTTAGAATGACCAATCGATAACAACGACTCAACGGATGGGAAATGTCCTCGACAGTCCCAATTCAATAAATCGATTACCTTAGAACGGCCAATTGATAACAACGACTCAACGGATGGGAAATGTCCTCAACAGTCCCAATTCAATACATCGATTATTTAGAACAGCCAATCGATAACGACTCAATGGATGGGAATGTCCTCGACAGTCCCAATTCAATACCTCGATTGTCTTAGGATGACAAATCGATAACAACAACGATAACAGGTGCCTCAAACGCCTTCACCGGCCACCGAAGATAGAAATGACAATTGAATATGTCAATGCCATAAATCGGCCAATACAATATCAATAGAAAAACATGGATATCAATAACAACGATCACAACCATATCTCAATGAAACATCGGTCAACAATAACAATTGATACATCGATACCGCGAACCGGCTATCGACAACAACATTAACAAGAAGTATCTAAATGCCTTGAACCGGCCATTAATGAACAACAATAACATTTGGCATAATTGCTGAAGGCTATTGTATCGAACAATTCCCTGATATCAACAAAATCGTGAAGAGACTACGTCTCGAAATTATACGACACACTCATACACATACAAGATAACATTAATCTCATTGACTAGCACAAGTATAAAACTTGCTTCAAACCGAAGGCGATGAAATCCTCCTACGAACGACGAATGGCATCCTCCGACAATCACAAGCACTCGAACAACCTTGAATTAAATACAATTCATTCAATAACGCAATATCAATAGAAAACAACTGCTATAGCAGGGATGATATTGTCTTCTTCCTTTTCATCTACCAGGACCATCTCGGTTGACTGAGCTGTTGGTTCTTCAATTATAGTTTCAGCTGGGATATAGGTCACATCAGGTATATCAGCAGTTGGAATCTCAACTATGTCTTCCTTCGAGGACTCGGTTGAGTAATCAACTAGACTTTAAATATTTTTACTGTAGCTTTTGGTGATGACTCTACAGTGATGACTTTCTCCTTTTTAGGAGACATACTTTTCCTAAAATAATCGTAGATTGTCACTTTCTTCATCATCCTCAACTTGGAAAGGTGCAGTCAATGGTGGTTCCTCAGCAATAGCTAACTTTTCAGTTAGGAGTTGGATGCAGTAATTTCAGATGGGGTTAGTTCAGTTGGTGGGATCTCAGATGAGTCTCGTAATGTAGCTGTTGTTGATTCCACTTCTGCCTCATTCTCGAATTCATATGCCAATTTGTATGACGATGTGTCTATCTTCATCTTTGCTAACATTTCTTCAGCTCGAGGTTGCTGAGTTGAAAAAGCCGCCAGTGCAGCTTCATCTAAATACCCAAGGCATCTGTTGATGTGGAACTTTTCTGATCTGCCTTTGGTCATTCCCAAATGCTCTAGAATTCAGCTAATTTTTGTACCATAAGTCAGCTTCGGGATGAATTTTTTCTTGGCACTGTCCAACTGACTTTGTTCACCTCCCTTACTAACTGCCTGAAGATATAGTCAGGCCAGTTAATTCTCTGACTTTGCATTATTGCCCTCATCACCGTGTATTGATCTGATCAAAGCTTCCAGACATGCCCATTACCATCTTGTTGGTCATGTCCATTAAGAATCGGAATTCCTAATGGATGTTTTCTTTCTTTGCGGTGTTTTTCAACTTGCTCGGCTGTTCTGGCAATTTCATCCATTGCCAGATATCCAAATGATCCTGTTTGAGGGCTAGCACCACTATTCCGTGATTCTTTAATCCGAATGCGTCAGCAATAGTTTGTTGTTTGACGATGATGTTTTCGCCAAATTTTGAGCTTTGTATGCCCCATTCAGTCACTTTAGCTTCTTTGAAGAAACAAATAACTGTTTCATTGTAGAGTTCGGGAGGGTTGATGCACATATAATGATAAATACCATTTTTCTTCATCTTTGGGATCAGGTCCGCCATTAGGAGAGTGTTATTAGACTCCAGAAGTCCGATGAAGTCTACCACAATGTTGAAAATAATTTGCTCCTTCACGACCTTCATATTGATATTCTTCAAATCTGTTGCCGAATCCATTTCTGCAGTTAGAAAGTGTTTTTAGTGTAGAGAAGAGTTCAAATTTTTGCTATCGGAAATTTAGGGTTCTTGCTCAGAAATTGAAGACGATAAGTTCTTATCAATAATTTTAATCGTTTTATATAATGAATGTTGTGAAGTTAATTTTAATGAATATTTAATTCTGAAGTGGTGGTTCGACTTTTCAAAAAATATGCGGTAGTGTTTTGGCAACATGGGGTAGATATGGTGTGTCTTGCATATTAACCCACGTGTGTTTTTTAAATAAAATAAAATAATGCTACTGGAATTAGGAACTTAGCTCGTTGACTATTTGACTTCTCATCTAACTGCATTTTGATCTTGGCTGAGTTTCTGATCATCTAGGTTCTTTCATCCTGGTTGAGTTCTTATATCAGTCTTATTCTTCAATCCTGTCTGTGATTATGATCATCTAGGTTCTTTAATCCTGGCTGAGTTTTCTGCATCAGCTAGGTTCTTCAATATTGGATGAATTATCTGCATCATCTAGGTTCTTCAATCCTGACTGACTTTTCTGCATCAGCTAGGTTCTTCAATCCTGGTTGACTTTTCTGCATCAGCCAGGTACTTCATTCCGAGTCTAAAAGTCCAATCTCTACTTTGTTCAAGGAATCTTTCTTTTGGAAAAGGCTTGGTGAATATATCAGCTATCACTAAGCCCTATATAGGATTCAGCAACACCTGAAAAAGTGTGCTTAAAGCCCAAAAACTGTTGCTAAAAGCCAAAAAAAGGCTACGGCTACACTTTGACCAAATTTTAGGGTGTTACAAAAATGGCCGCTATCATAGGGGTCTAAGGTAACACTTTTTTGGTTTCTGGTAATGCCAGCCAGAAGTGTAGTTGTAGGTTCCTATGCCGACGCTTTTTGGTTCTGTGGCTACACCCTTAATGATGTTACTATAGACCTATGCCAACACCTTTTTTATTTAGTAACAATATTAAAGTTGTAGCTGTAGACCTAGGGTAACATCTTTTTGGTACTACCGTAACACCAAGTTGTGAAACACTTTGATTTTTTAGCAACACCTTTACAGTTATGGCTACACTTGTTTCTTAAACACTTTTATATCATATTAGGAAAGAAAATCATCTAAGTATGTTAATAACATTTGCATGCCATAAGATACCTTTGCTTACTATACTTGATCAGTTGCACCTCCATTACTTCCAACTTAATGTTCCTTAAGAAATGCCGCAACATAAACAGTGCCAAAATTACCCACGACATGGCAAACCAGAGATATCATATTTCCAGAGGCAGTTTATTAGTTACAATGACATTGAGTTCAATCGACTGCAAAAAGATATTACCTTTTACATTTAAAGAAAGACGGAGTCCCTAAATCATTTAGCAATATAGAACAGCACCTGCATAAATTATTAAAGCTTAACAAATGTGATTACACTGATAAAGTTAGTTGTAACCAGCTGGTCATCGGGAAGAGAGAGAGAGAGAGAGAGAGAGAGAGAGAGAGAGAGAGAGAGAGAGAGAATATCCAGCAAACGCAAACAACAAGAAGTACACAGTAACTAAAGCACGATTCATGATAAGCTATAAATTAATCTTACTTTTACAAGAAAATTGTGTATAGCTTAGTGGTCATACCTTGCATGAAGCAAGACTCAGCAGATGCAACATAGTTAAAGTCAACTGCAACGAACAAAATTACCAAAATAAATGTAGACCTCACAGAAGTTTAGTTACAAAAAATAAGTGAAATCCAGAAGAAAAAAAATTCTTTGAAGAATATTTGTCAAGAAAAATATACGACCTTTTTAAAACTCTGCAACAGTATTACCTTAAAACAACTTTTTGGAAAGATACATCCTCAAAAAGTATTATATTTACAATAAAAGGAATCTCCTCAAAAAAAAATGGCATTCTAATTGAAAAGGCTTTCAACATTATTATTTAGCAATTTCACAATGCTCTTATTTGGTTTTAAACCACAACCTAGCAATAACACTAGTAAGTGGGATTCCCCCCAGCTGACCTGCTTTTCGGGTGCAATCATATAATTGAAATTAGAAGGCTCTGAAATCTGATCTGATTTGAAATTCTCAACTACGTGCTCCACACTTTTAACAACGTCGTAATATGATTTTCCATAATCTGCACCATCAAGATGCCATATGAAGAAACAAACAAATGAATGTAAAACCATAATCTATATGATCAATGTTCCACTTTAAAAGGAGACCGACAATCTCATGAGGAAAATAATATATCCCCTAATTAACACGAGGATCAACGTTCCACCTCTAAAAGGAGACTTGCGAATCTTTCAATATGCTAGCGACAGCTATAACATAGCGGAAGTTTAATAGAGTTTATGTTGTGAGTCAACCCCCCAACCGAATCTTTTTGCATTCACTTCTTTTGTCAGCTTGACTTGCTGCCTCATACATGTTAGCTAATTACAAAACTGTCATGCAATAACAAAAGGCTGAAATGCTTTATTTTTTGGAACTAGATGAAATTCTACAAATCCATGCAAAGTAAGATCAACTTTTACAACATAATCAATGAAACAAATATAATATAGAAAGACAATATGCAGTTGGAGACGAGATATTCTCAGTGAAGGAGAGTGCTGCTAGTTAATAAAAGAACTCAGTAACACACCATTTATAGTTTCTGGTACAGCCACAGCCGCAGCAGCTTGTATCCTAATATTATAATTAGAAGAATCCCAGAGTAGTAGTAAAAGAACACTAAAAACAGAAGCAGCCCTGCAAAGTACAAAAGTTGAATATATAAATTTATACCAATACTTCACAAACAATGCAGAAAATCCATCTCTTTAAGATTGACAGATGCTTGTCTTCTATCAATAATACCATAAAGATGCAGAAAATGTTTCTCCATTTCTCTATCTCCCTTTCAGGTAATATCTAGTATCAAGAGATAATACTCAGAGCCCTACATATTATCAAGTACTGAAAAAGAAGAGCATAGACAGGGAACCATAGTCCATAATTCGATCCTTTAAATCATTTTAATGATCAGGACTTTGCAGAAACTTATGTCCAAATAAGCCATATGTACATTTAACAGTACAAAATGGTAATGACCAAGCCAAAGTTGGTAATAATTGGTAGGATTTCATAATCGGTATGATTTCTGCTCCATGAATTAATCTCACAAAAGATTGATAGAAACAAGTTTGCTACAATTTTACTGAGCTATGTAATTAAAGCTCCATAATCAGATTCTAACAATTTCTCTACATTAATTAACAGCATATATATTCAGATTTATATCCCTTTCTTGATAGATTTACGATTATCAAAGGAGAAATAAAAAGTTTGCTAAAATTTTGCCCCTTATATCGAATGAAGTTCGAAAATCAGAATGAAGTTGGTACCTATTTTCACCGTGAAGGAGTTTCTGATTGGGCTTGGTTGGAGAGTGCCGGTGCACGGAGGGGCCAAAGAGGTACGCTGTTGGAGGGTAGGTGCGCGGTGGTGGTGGTGAGCACCGGTGGTGGTGAACGGTGGTGATGGTGAGAGGTGAGCAGGTGCGCAGTGTCGGAGGGTAGGTGCGCGGCAGCGCGGTCGTGGTGAACGCAGCGTGGTGGTGGGTAGATGGTGCGGCGCAGCGTGAGTTGCAGTTTGTGAATGGGAGAATTAGGGTTTCAGTTTTATTATTTTATGGTAATAATTAATATATAAAAAATTAGTTAATATTTTATTTGACAGGTATTCAGTATATTTATTGAAATACCGAATTTCCGGTATACCGATAATGTTACGGTATTTGGTATATACCGATAAGTGAGAATCATTTTTTTAATACCAAACCATAAAATTGATAAGTTATATATCCTCATTCATAAGAGTGTAAGTTATTGATACCATTTTGCTTAAAAGGACTAAAATGTCCTCCAAAAAGGTGTTGATGTTGACTTTTCTTTTTTACCTTTTAGTGATAGATTTAAGGGTATTAATGTCTTTTGGTATCAAAAACTTATACTCTTATGAATGAGGATATATAACTTGTTACTTTTATGGTTTGGTATTATAAAAGATAGAACCCTACCGATAATATCTGAATTTTTTGAAAAACACTATCCAAATCCGAATCTGAAAAAACGGATATCCTAATATTGGATATCCAAAATTCCGGATATTCGATTTTTTGCATAATTCGGATTGGATTTTTGGATTTTCGGATCGGATATCGGGTATCGAATATTTTTGAACATCCCTAGTGGAAATTGTGTTTTAGAGAGAAAATGTGTTGAGTGAGTTAGCTTTCAATTTTATTCGAATAAATTTTGGAATGGGACATGTTGATCATTTTTAAGTGTTGATTCATCATATTTACATTAAATGGTCATTAAAAACGGGATATCATGGAAAGAAGTTCACTGTTCATTTGGTGCGGCTTACGGCCGTAACGGAAGGGATCTTACATACGTAAGAGGACATTACGTACGTAACGCTGCTTTAGACTACGTACGTAACCGACCCCAGTTTTTAGTCCAGTGAGTTTTAGATTTTTAATTACGTACGTTACCTATAGCCTATAACGTACGTAAAGTCTTTTGACCCTGTTACTTAAATACCCAGATCGACATTATTTTCTTCATTCTTTCCCTAATCCCGTTTTCATCTGCCGACGAACCCTACTCAAAACTCTAAATAATCCGTCCGATATCTCAAATTTCCGGCCTATTCCTATAGATGGCTACTAGGACGAACAAAAAATGCATAGGAGAGACATCTCAATCCTATTCTCAATCCGTCATCATTTTTGAACTCTATTGGTATTGGAATAGAAATTTTTTTTGATATGCTTGGTATAAATCGGTTCGTAAGTCTCGCTCGTTCGATTTTTGTGGATTGCGTACGTGAATTCTATGCAAAATTTTTTGTGACTTATGATTCTGAGGGATTAGCCGTTGTTAATTCTATTGTCCGTGGAAAACCTATCATGTTCGATGCTGTAAAATTATCTGAGCTATTTGGCCTCCCTAACGAGGGATTTTGTTGTAAAGGTCAATTTGCCGCTCCGGATGAAGTGATTGATAATTTTTCTGACGATGAAAGTTATGGTGTTCATGAATCTAAAGTTCGTGATTTCTTGTCAGACAAAGCTGTGATTGAAGTAAATACGGGTCGATTTGAAAACAATGACTTTGGAATCAATATTCGTTTACTTCATGATGCTATTACTAGATGCCTAATGCCGAAGGTCAATGCTCAGCATCGTTTAGTTAATATCGACATGGAAATCATTTACCATGTTTGGAGAGATCACCAAGTTAACTTTGCTTCGATTGTCCTACGATGGTTTGTGGAGAAGGGAATGATTTTCCACAAAAAGAGTTATGCCAAGGTCGACCGTCAGCGGAAGTCCGGAATGCCTTTTGGTTCCATTTTGACGGAAATATTTGAGAATGCTGGAGTTGATCTTACAAGGCTACACGGGATCGCCATCCCGAAGGGGAACTTAGTACACGAGGGTACCATCCGGACCATGAGATATCTTCGGATGCGAAACCGTGGATGGGTGTACTTCGCTTACCTTAAAGACGATGATTATTTAGTCAAGGGTGGTGTGCTACTGCGACCGGAGGAGAGGATCACATCCCGAGGTCTTGCTCATAATAGGCCTCGTCTTTCTACTCAGCCCGGCCCTTCTCGCCCGAGACAGGAGAGTTCCTCGTCCAAGATGGTAGCTCGTATGGATAAGCTAGAAAAAGAAATGAGTGAGATCAAGATTATGGTTAAAAGTATATGTACTCATTTCGCGATCCCTCCTACACCTCCGAAAGCCGAACTTGATTAGCGGATTTTCTTTCCTATGATGATGATTCTATTTTGTTAAAGACCAAGCATTCCATGCATTTTTCTATGTTTATTGTCTTAAACTCTTACTAACTTTATTTTGAATGAATGTGTTGCTTTTCGTATTAGCGATTCTCTTTGCTATATATTACTATTCGTTGCTATTTCATTGATATTCGTTGACTATTTTGTGTTTCATCGACTTGCTCTTACAAGTTCCCTTGTCTTTTTGTTAATGACAAAAAGGGGGAAAAATATGTTTAGTTTTTTGAAATATCCCTTGTCCGTTTCAGGGGGAGTACTATTCAGGGGAGAGTTTTTTTCTAAAAATCTTTCGATTCTCCAAAACTCGTCTTTTTCAAAAACTCCCATATAAATTTTGTCATAATCAAAAAGGGGGAGATTGTTGGTACAATATTTGTAATAAATTATTTTTATACATTTTGATGATGAGTTATATAAACCAAAATTTATTTTACATATTTTTCTACATTTAACGTACGTAATATTTCACATTTAACGAACGTAACACTCACAAGTTTGGCAAGTTTTTTATGCAGTAAGATTCAAAATTTTGCCCGTTGCTAGTCAACTCGAAAAAGTCATTAACCGTTACACAAAGTCTTCACATCCAACGGATCTTTAACTACTAGATAACGTACGTAATCATTGTTTCAATAACGTACGTAAGGAGTTTCACCAAATGTCACCGGACTGTTTTGGGGAGTTCATTACGGCCGTTACTTAAGTTCTGTAACGTATGTAATATTCATAACGTACGTAACCCAGCCTACATAACGTACGTTAAGGTTTCCACTGCTCCAACGGGAAACTCAGCTCATGAAGGCTATAAATAGCACCCTTCAAGGATTTGGAATACACACAAGTGCTCTGAGCTTACAAGCATACTCAAGCTGTTTCAAGTAAATATTTAGAGAGATATACACATTCCATATTGTGATACGAGAAGATTTGCTCTATTATTTCCTATCTATATTCTTGTATCAAAGAGCGATATATCTTGTAAATTTGAGTTCCTACTCGCAATTATTTTACTATAAGGTTGTCTTGTACCCGAAAAAACAAGAGAGTTTTAGTGAGGTTGTTCTTGAGACCGGAAATTAAGAAATTGTAAGAGTTGGCACTAAACTATAAAGTGCATTCTAGGTTTCTAAGAAAAGTCCTAGTCGGTAAAACTAGGTAGGGGATGTAGGCTTCGTTAATAGCCAAACCTCTCGAACAAATTCTTGTGGTTCTTTCTTTTCCGCATTTTACTTACTCCGATATTTTAGCTTCCGCACAAAAAGAGTTCAAAACTCTTATCCGCACTATTCAACCCCCCTTCCAGTGGTGGTACCAATCCACCAACCAATACTGCAGCCAACTATGGGTATCTGAACATCAGCTCAGTACACATCAGCAAATGTTGAAAAGTTAATAATAACGGATAGAATCACGCAGACATAAAAGCCAAGGGACAAAGTGATTGATTTTCGGAAGTTAAGAAATATTTTATTTCTAGAGATTCGCGCCGTAAGACTTTTCGATTATAGTGATCAAGAAAAGCGGCGCAACGGGAAGATACATCTTTAAACGGTCAGATTTGAAGAAAGAGATATCCTTGCAAAGAGATGAAAAGATAAACAATGAAGTCCACTCTCCAATGAACAAAATTGTTACAAGATGTAATGGCTATGAAGAAGCTCAAGAATCACACTATAAATATCTGAAGAAAGATTGAGCAGAAGAATGATGCGAACAAATCGTACAGGGGATAAAAGCAATCAGAGCAATCAAAGCAATATATAACATCGTAAAGAGGTAGTTTCTAAAGTCGAACACTGATAAGCTCTTAAAGTTGGAGAAGACAATGCTCTTGTCTAAAAGCCTAAGTATGGGGTACTTCTTTGAACGAGGTTCTTAGAAGTTTAAGGTTGTAAATGCATCCATGGGTTCTTGATTGGAAGGTGATAGAAAGCTTGTGTGTTATTGAGGCATCCACGGGTTTTTGATTAAGAGGTGCTAGGCAGCCAAAGGGAGTTGCAACGTCCATGGGTTTCCACAGGTTGGAAGTTATTGTAACTGAGTTTATTGTAACATTAATTTCACTGGTTGAAAGTTGTAGCGAAATGATATCCAACTGGTTTGGAGAGAAGTGGATTTGTAGAGGATTACCCCGCATCTGAAACCACTATAAAAAGTGCCGTGTGATTTACTTCTTTAATATCATACTTAACTACTCCATACATATTTACTGTTCCATTTAGAGTTAGTTGTTCTTCCGCAAAATATTGTACAGCTGACAAAGGTTATTTGTTGGGAAAGTCATTCCTATTTTGATAATTGCCAACATACAAGAAAGTAGTCTCAAAGGAGTCAGAATATTGTTAAGTATGGAAGTTGTTAGGACTATCCATACAGTTCGTCCCTACAGCAAAGAGATCTTCTACAGGCCATCCTATAGAGTCCTCATGATACAGCAAAGAGACAAAGCGTTGGATACAGCATACAGGCTGAAGGTGTTTTACTTGAGAAAAGTAAGACACATCCAACAAAGACTGAACAAAAGAAGCTTTAAACCATTGTGAGATAAACATTGTTTATTCATAAAGTATTCCCAGTTAAAGCAGCATTTATTACTAATAGGAAAGCATTTAATGCATCCGGAGAGAGACAAGTCTGAACGCTCTAAAGAGCATTTAATGCAAAGACAGAAAGGATGCCTGAAGCATTAAATGCGATCTGCTTTAGTTCAAACATTTAGCAGCTGCCAATGAAGAGACGGATGTCAACATCTCACCAACCAACAACGGATACATTTATAATGGATACAATTCCAAGGTTATAAATAGTCTCACGCAAGAGGACATCAAAGACACATTATTCATTATCGCAAAAGCTCTGACAAATTACTCTGACATTCTAGCGATTACAAAGAAGTATATTTCTTTAGCATACAATAGTATTCAAGCAAAGAAATATATCAAGTCCTCAACAGAAACAGCACCGCATACAGCAATTGTTCATCAAAGATAAAGCTGCTGTTTGAGATTTGTTCTACCCTTACCATTGAGATTATCATTAACCCTGTGTGGACTAAAGATCCTTATGTATTCCAACTTGTGTGGAAAGAATAACATTAAATACGAAGCTTCAATCTGTATAAGAAGAAGCGAGTCGAAAGAGCTCAAGCTAATCTGTGTGAACGGCCCAAAGCTACAGTCCCTGTATCAATCTGTGTAAACGATACAGAGACGCGTTTAGTTAAAGTCACGTAGTTGTGTACGTAGTGATTTTAATAAACTCTTTACTCCTGTGTGGAGGACCGGTGGACGTAGAGGGTTTACCTTGAACCACTTTAAATGTGTGTTATTTACTTTCTGTCTTTACTATTTTCATTCTACTGTGATTTATCTAGTATACCGTTAAACCCTGTAAGCATTAAGCAAACAAGAGAACACCTAGTTGCTAGACTTAAAGCAACTCACACAACAGACTTCCGCTATGCAATTAATTTCGAAAATCATACAACTTAGTGTACTCTTACTTTCTAAGTTGTTTATTGTATACTTAATGGCCAACATTACCTGATCAGATGATTAACCTTATCTGATCTTGCTATAGCTGTGTTTTCTAAACAGTTGAATTTAATAAAAGTTTTATAAGTCTATTCACCCCCCCTAGACTTATACCTAACGACTTGTGACCTACAACTCCACTAAAAAAGTTTGCTTCAGATCTTTATACATCTTACTGGTGCCTGGGCAAATTGAATAACGTGCACTAGGGGCGTCTTTCATGATCGTTTGCTTCAGAACATCATCATTTGGGACACAAAGTCGATTTTGAAATCTCAAAACTCCATCTTCATGGATTACAATGCCTGTGGGGTCTTTCCCATACTCACTTCATCACGTAACAGAATTATCATATGGTCATCTAATTGCTTATATTTAATTTCGTAATTCAAGGATGAAGTTAATTCCGTTACACTTAGTTGTCCTTAAACTCTTTGTAACCATACTTTAAATTTCTCACGAATTAATTCCTATCGAATCTTTAGTTGGTTTGTGAGGTCCTCCAGCATTCGGATAGATGCATGTTTGCGACTCAATGCGCCAGCTATTACATTCGCTTTGCCTGGGTGATAAAGAATCTCCAGGTCATAGTCTTTAATCAATTACAGCCATCTCCTCTGTCGCATATTTAACTCTTTCTGACTTATAATTAAGACTCTTATGATATGTGAAGATCTGACAATGAGTCCCATAAAAATAGTATCGCCATTGTTTCGGTGCGAAGACGACATCGGTTAACTCCAAATCATGCATTGGGTAATTGACCTCATACGGTTTCAACTACCATGAAGCATAAGCGATTACCATATCATTTTGCCTTAACACCCAACCTAGACCCTGATTTGAAGCATCACTGTAAACTATGAACCCTTCATTTCCCTGTAGTAGTGGTAAGATTGGAGCCATTGTCAGTATCTTCTTGAGCTCGTCAAAGCTAACTTGACACTTCTCATTTCGTTAGAACTTGTGGGTTTTCTACAATAATTGAGTAAGTGAGCGGGTGATTTTGGAAAACCCTTCACAAATCAACGATAGTACCCAGTAAGTCATAAGATACTTCTGGCATCATTCACATTCTTAGGAGACTCCTACTCTACGATTGCCTCGACTTTATGTGGATCTACTCAGACTCCTTTCGCTGATACTACATGACCAAGGAACATTACTTTCTTTAGCCAGATCTCGCTACATCTCCACAGAATATCACACGATGTCCTTTTTCCCACATTCATAGCATGTCATGGAATGGAAATGGGCAGTCGCGTCAAAAATGTCCTGACTGGCCACAGTTGAAACATTTACTCATTGCATCTGTAACTGTAGATGGGTCTTGAACTCTTTTCGCCTATAGAAGGATGTGGGGGCCTCCAATATGAGTGAAAAGAGGATTGGGCTTTACGAGCCCCACTATTCTTGTGTTCTGAAAGACCACCAGAGACTTACTGCTTTTTGGACTCAGAAAATTTCTCCACCTTTGTTTCTTTCATTTCATATGCCAGGGCTTTATCTTAATACTGACGAAGAGTGGTGCATGAAAATCCCGACATGTAACGCTTTATCTCTGGCTTCATTCTCATGTCAAAATGGAACATCATTTCTGCATCGATTCTCACCAGGTGTCGAACAAACGCCAACTTATGATTAAAGTTATAAATCACTTGAGCCACAGGTAAGTCTTGAGATTGCATGGAGAAGAATTCTCGAACTTTAGCCTCTCTGTTCGGACAAAGGCAATACTGAGCTTCCACCATTAACTTGAATTATCCCCAATCAGCATCATGATCAGTAGGTCGGATGACTTCCCACCATTCATACAATTCCCGATTACAAAGTATTGGGCTATGGGGACCATTCGGTCATTTGGACAAGTAATTCCTGAAAACACTTTCTCTAATTCCCTCCACCAGTGATCCCATGTCAGTACCTCAGAAAAGCCATCAAACTTAGGTGGATGCATCTTCACCACTTCTTGTATCAACTTGTCTCCGTGATAGCCCAAATCCGAGATGCCTTGATATCCTTCTCCCGGTTGTAGACCTATCGCTACTTGCATTCAGTTCACCACTTGAGCAAATTGGGTCATCAGGTTGACCACTTGACTGTAATACCCGAGATTTCTGTTATGTAATTGGAACTTGTGATATTGTGATGATTGTAATTTTGTATGAGTACTATTCTCTGTATTTCATTATCCGATGTTGTCGAGCATATAATTTCGTATATGTGATATAAAGATTGAAATTCTGTGCATGTAGCGCACGCTACAGGCTGAGGGTAGCGTACGCTAACGTGGTTTCATAGCGCACGCTACCGAGTGTAATTAGCGCACGCTATGCGTGGTCAGATTGATTGAGACGTGCGGTAGGTGAGATCTCGGCCGGGACCCCTCGGATCGTGTCGGATG
Source organism: Orobanche coerulescens (assembly GCA_033398695.1). NCBI lineage: Eukaryota > Viridiplantae > Streptophyta > Magnoliopsida > Lamiales > Orobanchaceae > Orobanche > Orobanche coerulescens. Next base: position 70,391,908 of record CM065816.1, on the reverse strand, counting down.
TACTGGACGGCTTTCGAAAAGCCGAGTCAACACCTTAGCGCACGCTCTGGTCGATGCGTAGCGCACGCTAAGTGCCGAGTACGATTTAGGCGTGAGCCGTTAGCGCACGCTACGAATGTGGTCTAGCGCGCTAATAGCCATTTATTATAAATAGGATGACATCCTATTCGTGATTTGATTCCTTCTCCTCCCACAACCCGAACTTTGACACATAGAACATAACTACTTTCGTCTAAACACTCCGTATCAACCTCCTCAACCTCCTAGTTCGAGATTGAAGATCATACATCATTGGAGATTGGTGTTCAAGCCTTCGGTGTTGGATTGCTTCATTTCATCCGTGTTCTTCACTACTTCGAGGTAGGTGATTCTTCACCAATGATTAGTATGTTCATAAGGAAGATTTGAATCATGTTTGGATAGCAAGTATTTCGTTCATCACATGTTAGAAGGATACTTTTGACGTATCGGTACTAGATGTCGAATGAACCTTTGAACCATCTTATTATAAGGACACCTAAGCATGTTTAAATCGATTTATGATCAAGTAATTGGATATTACCCAGTTGATACGTTGTATACGTTGGAATCATGTGTTTTGGAACGTAAGACGATGGAACTTAGATTATTTCTTGAAGATCGTAGAGGAATTGTGATATCGAGATAACTATCCGTATATTGGTATTTCATAATCATAAATCTTCCAGAAACCTTATTATCATGATATGCCCGAGGATAACTTGTAATATCACCATAGGATTCATGAGTTCTTCATCATTCAACCCAGTTTTCGGTTTGCAGTATTCTGCCATGCAAGATTAGCGCACGCTAACATGTGTGAGTTAACGTGCGCTATCGAGGTTCGGTTTTCGCACAAAACGTACGTAGCGTACGTTATGAGACAGCCGAGTCGCCGATTCGTGGCTAGCACGCTAGTCTTATACGATAGCGTACGCTATGATCGGCTTAGCGCACGTTACGTAGAGTACGTAGCGCGCGCTAAGCAATCCAGGCAGATTGTTTAGTTTGAGCTTTTCGACCGTAGGCCGAATTATTAGGCCATTGTTCGACTCGAGATGATTTGTATATCGTTCCTTTTGTTAAGGTTCGAGCTTGTTACGTTGATCGGAGGGGGCGGCCTTCGAGTGCGTCGAGAGCATTGAAGTATATCGTTCTTGCCATCTTCGAGGCAAGTATCGTGATATGTTAATATCGGTATTTTTGGAGTATACGTATGATTATGCATGTTGTTGAACATGATATTTACTTCGTTGATTTGTCATGATATTCGTTTATATGTTCATGTTGATGAACGTAATGATTTGGCATATGTGTATGCATGAGTTGTGTTTGTATACGTGTACGATCTATGCTGAGGGCGCTGGATCGGATGTCCACCTCGTGTTGGTCCGACGGGATCATCTTGGGATCTAGGCTGAGGGCGCTGTATCATTGGACGGGTTATTTCCACCTCGTGTTGGTCAGACGGGATAATCTTGGGTTCTATCTTTGAGGAGTGGATCATTGGAATACCAGGCTGTGTAATGGAATCTTATAGATTCGCATTGTCGGATTCCGGTAGCGGAAGTCCGTGTGATGTATCTTGTTGTGTATTGTTGATGCATATTCGAATTGTTTAAATATGATACTTGTACTAGCATCGTTTTGCTAACCCCTTCGGGGGTGGACATTTGTTTTGATGTTCAGGTAGCCAAGGAGCAGGAAAGCGACCGGCAGACTGACGTGGCGAAGGGGTTCAGTGATGTTTGTGGTTATTGGTGATTTGTGGTCTTGGTTTGGTTTCTGTACTCGAGTACGCGTGTCCTTTTGATATTAATTCGATATGGTTGTATTAATTACCCGTTGAACCAGTTATACGTTTTCATAAACTTGAATTTTCGCAGTATTGATGTCTTGTATTTACTTTTCTTTTTAATTAGCCTTGTAAATCCTTATTTAAAGGGTTTACGGCCAGAATTATTCCGAATATCTCGGGGTGTTACGAGAATATGGTATCGGAGCTAAGATTTATGGATATCTTGGCAATCGGGTTTTAATTGGGTGCATTTCGTTATTTGATTTACGAATTCGTTGTAACATCCTTCGGCCCGAAGTCGTCATGTGGACCGTGGTTGTAAGTCTCTTAATCTCTTATACTACCGTATTACTTAATTACTGTTTTGTGAGTATTGACGGACTTAATTTCAAAAATTTTGTTCTGGATATTGAGAAATTGCGTTTACAGTATGTTGAGAGGAGGACGTGGACGCGGACGCGGTCGTGGACGCGGACGTGGTAACATGAGACATGAGGATTCCGCAACTACCTCCGAAATATCGGCTAGTCGAACCGATTCCCATTCTGGAGGGCAGCAAGGATCAGCGAATGATGACGCAAATCCTAACATGCCGGGAGTGCTTCAACAGGTGGTGGCGCAGATAAACCAGTTCGCTCAGGTCGTTGATCGTATGCAGACGGTGATGGGACAGCAGCACCACGAGGATAACCGGGGAGACAGATGGCTTGCTGAGGTGGTTAAATTGCACCCGCCAAAATTTGACGGATCTGCTGAGCCACTTACTTGGGATCACTGGCTCAAGATATTCGCGGGTCTTAACTGTCCCGAGGACCGGAAGGTTCCTATTGCCCAGTATTTTCTGACTGGGGAGGCCTTTGATTGGTGGGAGGCTATTCGACCCGAGAATCATAATGCGGATTGGACGGAATTCAAACAAATGATGGAAGCACAGTATTGTCCTCGTCCAGTTAGAGAGGCGAAGATCCGAGAGTTTTTCTCACCACAGAGTTCGGAGGCATCTGTGACAGATGTAATCAAAACTTTTAATCATCAGCTGACTTGTGTGCGACACTTGGTCAGAACGGAGGCAGAAAAGATTTTTCATTTTGATATGCGGATGAAGCCGGAGATTCAGCAGTACATGTCCGGATTCGAGTGTACTACGTTGCGACAGTATCAAGACAAAGCGCTGGCCTACGACATGAAAGAGGCGGCGATGGAGAAATCAGTAGAGGCAAAGAAGCAGAAGGTGACCGGCAGCTTTGCAGAAAACAAGAGTGGTGGGGCCCGCAAGGGCCAGTCTTCCTTTTATTCGGCTAGGAAACCTCCACATCCTTCTAGAGGCGGAAAGAAGTTCCGGGCAACATCAGCAGTTTCGGACGCATCAAAGAAATGCTACAATTGTGGTCGAGCCGGGCATATTCGACGTGATTGCCCCGCATCTTCTGTGACTTGTTACGATTGTGGGCAAGAAGGGCACCGTGCGGCCTTCTGTGGAGCCACTGCTAGATCTTTTGGTACCCGCACCCGGCACGGTTCCTAAGGAGATAAGTGTGAACCGGACACGGCAGTGGATTTCAGCAGCATAACGGGAAGAGAGAGACATCGATCTTGGGTCCGTTCCTCCGCGCTGCGAAATGAGGAGATCGGCGACTGAACACTGCTGTTGCATCAGTGCGATTCGAATCCTTTTGCAACTTGATTAGTGTCTTGTTCGATTCGGGAGCTACGCATTCTTTTATATCTTTGAACCGTGTTAAACGTTTGAACATCTCGTGCTTGTATAATTGTGAACCTTATGTTGTTGGATTACCGAGCGGAGAAAATTGTGGGAACACTAGAAGCTAGGGATTTCCCGTATCTATAGAAGGAAGAGATTGGCCATCGAATCTTATTGTAGTTGACATCTGCGGTGACGATTTAATTCTCGGAGATGATTGGCTCAACCGTTATGGAGTGTCTTTGAATTACCGAGAGAGTCATTTCCATCATTCTTGACGACGGATCGAACACTTATTCCGAGGATGGAGACAGGGAAGCTCGGGAAATTGATCAAAGCAATGAAAGCGATAAAATTATCAAGCAGGGATGTCATGGACTTTGGTGTTATGCCATGAGGAAAGAGGAAGGAGTAGAGCTCTCGTCTATTCCGATTGTGAATGAGTTCTCGGATATATTTCTGACGAGCTACCGGGGTTACCTCCGCAAAGAGAAGTGGAATTCACCATCGAATTAGAGCACGGAGCAACCCCTATTTCAGGGCACCATACCGCATGGCGCCAACCGAGATGTATGAACTCAAGAAGCAACTGGAGGAATTGTTACAGAAGGGCTATATTCAACCGAGTGTTTCCCCTTGGGGAGCGCCCGTTCTCTTTGTCCGGAAGAAAGACGGATCCCTCCGACTGTGTATTGATTACAGGGAGCTTAACAAGATGACGATCAAGAATAAGTATCCTATACCTCGGATCGACGACTTGTTTGATCAACTGCAAGGGGCAAGGGTATTCTCGAAGATTGACTTGCGATCAGGATACCATCAGTTGCGGATTAAGGAATCAGATATACCGAAATCTGCTTTCAGATCCTGGTACGGGCATTATGAATTTGTAGTGATGCCATTTGGACTTACCAATGCTCCTGCGGTATTCATGCAATTGATGAATCGGGTATTCTTGGAGTACTTGGATAAATTTGTGGTCGTTTTCATTGACGAAATTTTGATATATTCGAGGGACGCAGAGGATCATGCTAAACATCTACGTGTGGTTTTGAGCACCTTGAGAAAGGAACAGCTATATGCAAAATTTTCTAAATGCGAGTTCTGGCTTAAGGAAGTAACCTTCCTTGGGAATGTGATATCAGCCGATGGAGTTCAGGTGGACCCGAAAAAGGTCGAAGCAATCTTGGAATGGGAAGCTCCTAAGAACGTGAAGGAAGTCCGAAGCTTCTTAGGACTAGCTGGATATTATCGCCGCTTTGTAGAGGGATTTTCCAAAATTGCTCGTCCGCTCACTCAGCTGTTACAGAAAACTCAAAAGTTCGCGTGGAATGAGAAGTGCCAGGATGGTTTTGACGAACTTAAGAAGAGACTGACGACAGCACCTATATTAGCGCTGCCAGAAGGAACTGATGGATTTATGGTATACAGCGACGCTTCAAATCAGGGTTTGGGTTGCGTGTTGATGCAAAAGGATAAAGTGATGGCTTATGCTTCTCGGCAACTAAAATCGTACGAAGTTAATTATCCGACTCATGATCTGGAGCTAGCAGTGTGGTCTTTGACTTGAATATTTGGCGAAATTATACATGCGGCACTCATTGTCGAGATCTTTACAGATCATAAGAGCCTCAAATACATTTTCAATGTAAAGAATTAAACATGAGGCGAGAGAAGGTGGTGGAATTGATCAAGGATTACGACTTGGAGATTCTCTATCATCCGGGAAAGCAAATGTAGTAGCCGATGCTTTGAGCCGTAAACTGTTTCTCTTCGAGTGTTGGAAGCTCTTACACCCTGCACCAAAGATTCAACGAGAACCGATCCGCGAAGGGATTGAAGTATGGGCACCAGAATCCAAGGGCGACTTTATGTGATGGAACCGACTTCATCACTAGTCGAGAAGATCAAGTCCAAGCGATTGGACGATTCTCCGATCCTTCGATTATGTGATGAAGTAAAGAAAGGAAAAGCCCTGAGATTCGTGATACAAGACGATGGAGTTACGAGATTTGAGTCGACTTTGCGTTCCCGACGATGATAACTTGAGACGGACTATTCGAAAGAAGCTCATAGCGCGCCCTATTCTATTCACCGGGCGTGATAAGATGTATAAGGATCTTAAACAAAACTTCCGGTGGGGAATATGAAGAAGGACGTAGCAGATACGTTTCAAGTGTTTGACTTGCCCGGCAGTCAAGATTGAGCATCGGCGACTGCCGGATGTTAAAGCCGCTTAGATCCCCGAATGGAAGTGGGAGGACATTTCGATGGATTTCATCACCAAGTATGCCAAGGACTAGAGCAGAATGAACATGATTTGGGTCGTAGTTGATCGACTAACCAAGTCGGCTCATTTCCTAGGAATCAAAGATACATGGGGACCGAGAGATTGGCACGAGTATTTGTTGCGGAGATAGTCGATTGCATGGGACGCCGAAGACCATTATTTCGGATCGAGATGGTCGCTTCGTGTCGCACTACGGAAGGCGATCCATAAGGCGTTGGGGTCGAGCTCAACTTTAGCACGACTTATCATCCCCAAAGACGGCAGTCGGTCCGAAAGGACTATTCAAACTGTAGAAGACATGCTTAGAGCTTGTGCGTTGGATTGGTCAACTGATTGGGAAGTTCACTTGCCCTTGATCGGATTCACTTACAATAATAGTTGGCATGCTTCTATTAGAATGGCACCATTTGAAGCTTTGTACGGGAGGAGATGCCGATCACCCCTGTGTTGGGATGATTCTTCGGATTTGATCGGGACGGAACCGGAATTGATTATTCAGACTCAAGAGAAGATAGCTTTGATTCGAGAGAGACTATTGACTGCCCAGAGTCGACAGAAGTCTTATGCCGATGTACGTCGTCGTCCTCTAGAGTTCGACGTCGGGGATCATGTGCTATTGAAGGTGTCTCCTACACGAGGGATTTTCCGTTTTGGGAGGAGAGGCAAGCTCAGTCCGAGATATATCGGACCATTCGAGATCCTCGAGAGAGTTGGAGATTTAGCATACCGGTTGGCCTTACCGCCATCGCTGAGTCATGTTCACAATGTGTTTTACGTATCCCAACTGTGGAAGTATGTACCGGACCCCAGTCACGTCATTGATTTCGATGAGATCGAGATAGCTAATGATGGCACCTTCGAAGAGAGACCAATCAAGATACTTGAGAGCCGGATCAAACAATTGAGGAATAAACCAATACATTTGGTTAAAGTACAATGGTCACGACATGGAGTCAAAGAGGCCACTTGGGAAACGGAGGACGGTATGAAGGCTAAATATCCGGAGTTGTTTTCATCCTAAGTTTCGGGACGAAACTTCCTTTTAGGGAGGAAGGATGTAATACCCGAGATTTCTGTTATGTAATTGGAACTTGTGATATTGTGATGATTGTACTTTTGTATGAGTACTATTCTCTGTATTTCATTATCCGATGTTGTCGAGCATATAATTTCGTATATGTGATATAAAGATTGAAATTCTGTGCATGTAGCGCACGCTACAGGCTGAGGGTAGCGTACGCTAACGTGGTTTCATAGCGCACGCTACCGAGTGTAATTAGCGCACGCTATGCGTGGTCAGATTGATTGAGACGTGCGGTAGGTGAGATCTGGCCGGGGGACCCCTGTCGGATCGTGTCGGATGTACCTGGACGGCTTTCGGGAAAAGCCGAGTCAACGCCTTAGCGCACGCTACAGGCCGATGCGTAGCGCACGCTAAGTGCCGAGTACAGTTTAGACTCTGAGCCGTTAGCGCACGCTACGAACAGGGTCTAGCGCGCGCTAATAGCCATTTGTTATAAATAGGACAGCATCCTATTCGTGATTTCAGTTCCTTCTCCTCCCACAACCCGAACTTTGACACATAGAACATAACTACTTTCGTCCTAAACACTCCGTATCAACCTCCTCAACCTCCTAGTTCGAGATTGAAGATCATACATCATTGGAGATTGGTGTTCAAGCCTTCGGTGTTGGATTGCTTCATTTCATCCGTGTTCTTCACTACTTCGAGGTAGGTGATTCTTCACCAATGATTAGTATGTTCATAAGGAAGATTTGAATCATGTTTGGATAGCAAGTATTTCGTTCATCTCATGTTAGAAGGATACTTTTGACGTATCGGTACTAGATGTCGAATGAACCTTTGAACCATCTTATTATAAGGACACCTAAGCATGTTTAAATCGATTTATGATCAAGTAATTGGATATTACCCAGTTGATACGTTGTATACGTTGGAATCATGTGTTTTGGAACGTAAGACGATGGAACTTAGATTATTTCTTGAAGATCGTAGAGGAATTGTGATATCGAGATAACTATCCGTATATTGGTATTTCATAATCATAAATCTTCCAGAAACCTTATTATCATGATATGCCCGAGGATAACTTGTAATATCACCATAGGATTCATGAGTTCTTCATCATTCAACCCAGTTTTCGGTTTGCAGTATTCTGCCATGCAAGATTAGCGCACGCTAACATGTCTGAGTTAACGTGCGCTATCGAGGTTCGGTTTTCGCACAAAACGTACGTAGCGTACGTTACGAGACAGCCGAGTCAGACTGCCAGTTCGTGGCTAGTGCACGCTAGTCTTATACGATAGCGTACGCTAACAGTCCAGCTTAGCACACGTTACGTAGAGTACGTGGCGCGCGCTAAGCAATCCAGGCAGATTGTTTAGTTTGAGCTTTTCGACCGTAGGCCGAATTATTAGGCCATTGTTCGACTCGAGATGATTTGTATATCGTTCCTTTTGTTAAGGTTCGAGCTTGTTACGTTGATCGGAGGGGGCGGCCTTCGAGTGCGTCGAGAGCATTGAAGTATATCGTTCTTGCCATCTTCGAGGCAAGTATCGTGATATGTTAATATCGGTATTTTTGGAGTATACGTATGATTATGCATGTTGTTGAACATGATATTTACTTCGTTGATTTGTCATGATATTCGTTTATATGTTCATGTTGATGAACGTAATGATTTGGCATATGTGTATGCATGAGTTGTGTTTGTATACGTGTACGATCTATGCTGAGGGCGCTGGATCGGATGTCCACCTCGTGTTGGTCCGACGGGATCATCTTGGGATCTAGGCTGAGGGCGCTGGATCATTGGACGGGTTATTTCCACCTCGTGTTGGTCCGACGGGATCATCTTGGGATCTATGCTGAGGGCGCTGGATCATTGGAATACCCAGGCTGTGTAATGGAATCTTATAGATTCGCATTGTCGGATTCCGGTAGCGGAAGTCCGTGTGATGTATCTTGTTGTGTATTGTTGATGCATATTCGAATTGTTTAAATATGATACTTGTACTAGCATCGTTTTGCTAACCCCTTCGGGGGTGGACATTTGTTTTGATGTTCAGGTAGCTAGGAGAGCGGGAAAGCGACCACGATGCGGCGTGACGACGAAGGGGTTCAGTGATGTTTGTGGTTATTGGTGATTTGTGGTCTTGGTTTGGTTTCTGTACTCGAGTGCGCGTGTCCTTTTGATATTAATTCGATATGGTTGTATTAATTACCCGTTGAACCAGTTATACGTTTTCATAAACTTGAATTTTCGCAGTATTGATGTCTTGTATTTACTTTTCTTTTTAATTAGCCTTGTAAATCCTTATTTAAAGGGTTTACGGCGCTGTAATTATTCCGAATATCTCGGGGTGTTACATTGACGAAGCATGTCGGGAACATAAACATTATCATTTGCCTCCATAATTTTCTCACGATCATTATTGATAAATTCTTGTTGCTCGCCAGACCGTAGATTGGCCTGATTCGACAAAGAATCAGAAACATAGGGCAAAGCTTCCCTTCCAGCATTCCCGCGTCCACGTCCACGACCGCGACCATGTCCACGACCTCCTCTCAACATAATGTAAGTATACATACTCAATATACTAGGAATAATATCGTTCTAGAGTTTAATTATCATAAAAGGCATAATATTAAAGGACAATAATTGGGTTTTAGGAAACTTACCACCATGGATCGCATGAATACGTAGGCGGTACAATGATGATATTCACCGCCGATTAAACAAAAGATACATCTGGATCCTAAATTAACCCGACTGCCAAGATATCCATAATCTTAGCTCCGATACCATATTCTGTAACACCCCGAGATGTTCAGGATTATTACAGCACCGTAAATCTTTTATGTAAAGATTTACTAGGCTAATAAATAAATAAAACAGTTATTAAAATACCAACAATGGAGTTATTGTTACAAACCAGGTTTTTAAAAGTAAACGATAACACTGAATAGAATTCATCAATACATAACCATTCAAATCAACAAAAAGAAACAATGTACCCGAGTACTTATTCAAACACGAACACTAACTGAAAGAACTTCTCCTCTCACGGCCCCTTATCCCTAAGGACGGCACAACCAGGGCATGACCTGGGGTAGGAATTAAGAAGTGGGGGAAAAAAAGGGGAAACATTCATTTCGTAAGCAATAGGGGTGGATTTCCACGAATACCCTATTAAGGCATCACGAAGGGGAATCAATCCCGAAGGAATGACTTAGAATCCAAGGTAAGAGTACATAATAATAATAATAGCCTTGAAGTTTAGAAAAGGCTTCATAGTACATTACAAATGACTTGACTTTGAAAGTAAAATCATACAAAGTGATTACAGCAGAAACATAATTGGTTACATATATAAAGATATGTAACCAGGGCTTAACATCGTTTTTAGACAAAATACTTCCACTCAACACCCTCCGTCACATCCCCTGCTCAACCTGCACATTAAAAGATATACAGGGATGAGTACAACGTACTCCATGAATATATTGCCAAAAGATAAAACATGTTTTCATATTTGTCATCATGCATATAAGCAGTAACACACAGAGGTTTTAATAAAAGCCCGTGTTTACTAAATCATTTTGTTTCATTGCACATATCATCAGATTCACCATATCCATAATTATGCTTTGGAAGGTGGCAACCTCCCACGAACATTACCCCCCGAGATCAGCCACTCCGAAGAGAGCTCACAATACCGAGTATTGTGTACACTAACTCTGGCCAGCGACCTTTGTCTAGCCCAGGATCCGATCATTTCATATGTTGGCAAGCCAAATGTGATAGGTTCATAAGAGTCCATATATAAGTTTTTATGCATCATAATCATTTGAAATCATAATTTTCTTGTAAAACATTTCATCATAAAAGAGCAAACTCAAATCATTTTCATATAGAAAGCCCACCATAATCATTTTCGTATAGAAATCCCACCATAATAATTTTCGTATAGAAAGCCCACCATGATCATTTTCTTATAGAAAGATCACTTGGACAAGTAATAAACGCAAGCAAAATGATTCTCTGGTCTTCCTTACAATTCAATCTTTTGCTCCACCTTTCATCAGAAATAACTAAGTTTAGCGGTCGATCGAGGTTAATGAAGTCTAACGGACAACGGACTCGATCTCGTGTTTGGACTTTGGGGTTTTAAATTCGACTTAAGTTTAATAATAAAAGCTATGATTCTCATAGAGCACCCAGCTGACCATATAACATATAGAGCTACTGACAGCAGTAACCAACACTCGATTCCGTTACACATTCCTGTTGGAATATAAAATGCAGCGGAAGCGAAGTTTGAGAAAGTTTGATAAACGCGTTTTACGCATACACGAGCATAAGATGTATTTAGGCATGCTAATTAATGAATTACTAAGATTAATAAGCAATTTAAATATTATTTAAATTTATTTAATAAATATGTTGGAGTTGAAATATCCTAATCTAGATCTAAAAGGTCATAGGATATTACCTTTGAAGAGTAGTGGTTGCTTTCGTATTGATCTTCTTGTATTTATACTTTTAGACCTTCTAGAGTATGATCCACCTTAACCCGGACGTTGTGTGGGAAACGATCTACCGGATATTTCTTGGACACAATATGGATCGGCCGAACCTTCTTGTATGTGGTCACTCAACTTTTCTTTATTTTCTAGTATTGCATGAACACTCTTAGAAAATTTGGTGTGTTATCTAAATTGTAGAATCAAAGACACAAGTCTAGATCTACAATTAACCACAAGAAGAAAAATTTGATCTCACAACCTTGAGAGTGCATAGAAAAATCGGCCAACCCATATAGTCCTATATATAGGCTTTTGGACTACTACTAGGGATCTTAAGGAGGATTAGGGAAGGACTCCAATAGACCTCAAATTTCCTTATTAGGACCTTTCCTAATATATTGAGTCTACTAATATCAATTTAATCCACGAAAGAATTAATATTGCACTTCCAACCCAAATCTCAATTTACGAAATCGGGCTCCTTATTTAAATATATTATTTCTTGTGTTTAAGATATCGAATGTCCATTAATTAATTATAAGCTACTGACAGGTTTAATTAATTAATATCTTATCCCAGAGTAGTACCACTCGAACCTTATTATTATATCGAAATTAAATCCACCTGCAGGGTTTAATACAATAATCATTATCGAGCTCTTCAAGGGGACATCATCAACCCGTGCGAGTCGGGACACGATTTCTAGTAATAATAATAACTATCATATAAATAATATTATTGCCCAAGATACGAGGCTTATTGAGTCGATCATTTTGACTCTCACCCATGGTAAATCAAAGCAATAAGTATTATAAATACATAATTAAATATTATATAGTTAGAGTTAAGAAATAATAATTATCCGAGATTTACGTTCTTCTTACAGTTAGTACAGAAGACAATATCTCACCTCGATCTAGTTCAACGTATGCAAATACGCTAATGTATGCTAATAGTCAAGACCAACTAATCTCAAACATCCACTATAACCTTTCATATAATTTGTCTAATAATTATATAGGTTGTGAACTATTATATTATTTTATAAGGCACTGATAATGTGATCTCCCGTGTGACACCAACACACAACATTATCTACAATATAAAATAATTAGACATTTCATTTGCATAACCATAACGTGAATAAATATGCAAAACATGTGATTAAATATAATTAATATTCTCATAGGTAGTTACAGGGAAATAGGGTATACAAGCATAAAGTATGCTTTGCAGTATACAACTCTAACAATTCCTTGGTTCGAAAAACATCATCAAACAGGTAACATAATCAAAAACATAAATGTGCACAAAGGATGGAAAGAATTAGAATTTCTAATTGCACGGTAAGAACTATATAGTGTATCTTATACAACTAGAAAGCCACTGAAGTCTAGTTTCATGTCCATTTCACAGATCTTAAAAATATTAATCGTGGAGAAAGTATGGCCGTTTTTGTAAAGTGTAGCAAAACTGCCAATTTCCGTCGAAAATGGGAAAACATCATATTGACCTAGAGCTCGTTTCTAGCAACAAAAACCCTATACATGCAAGCTCTAATCATTCATATCATACTTATAACACATGTAGGAGTCGACATACAAGCATGCTTCTCGACACTACGAACTCCATTTCATAATCCTTTTTTGAAAAATGGCTACTAACACATTTTCATATTTCCAACATCAACAAATATCAAACATCAGCAACATCAAGCATCATCAACATCAAACATTATCAACATCAAACATAATCAAATATCTAGCAACACATTTAATCCATACTCATGTTGATACTTAAAATTTTGGTCGTAACATGAAAACGACCTAAACATGATTTAAAAATCCTCAATACATAACATGCTCTTTAACTATATCAACTTCAATATTTAACACATATTCAACTTCATACATCTAACATCATGTCTTTGTTTTCAAACAAGTTTCTAAAATATTTTACAAAAATATAATAAAAACATATCATGTACTCCTTTCATATATAATCACAAATATCAAGTCACTTTGAACATATATCAATATATCAAGAACTAAGCATGATTCTTCTTTTCTTTCAAAATACCAAACATTTTATTAAAATCATTTCAATTCATCATAACATCATCTCATCAAGTAGAAACATATTGTGTAATAAAATCATAACAAAACAACACATACTTGAGCTATAAACCCTAATATTTTCAGCTCAAATGACAAAATCAAAGCATGACTAAAACTTGATTTAAACACTCCTAAGTACCTTAGAATCAACTTAGAAACAACATACAAAAGATTAGAACATCAAATAAGTTCCTTCATCAACTTTCAATTTTTCGAGTTAACTAAAGTCGATTTCTACTTGGATGGAAATGAAAAGGAGAAGCTAACTTACTTGAATATGAACTTGATTTCAACTTTGGCACACAAATAGAGCTTGTAACTTGAGCTCTTGAGGAAAAAGAATGGAGCTTTTTTTCTAGGGGGAGGGGGGCGGGGGCAAATGAGAGAGGAAGGAGGGGAAGAAGATGAAGTGAAGAGGAAAAAGAAATAGAGGTGATGTCCCTTTATATACTAGGTTAAACCTAGGCGTTTAATAAAGCGAGTCGAAGATATATTACGTTTCGCTCTTCTGCAGATAAAATTACTTGGGTATTGTAAGTATGTCTTATATTTAAATTATCATATCGAACTTACAGATTAAGGTTGGAGAAAAGTTTCGGGATTTACGGAACGCGAATTATCCGAGAAAACGACTCGACATATAATATACCGAAAAACTCAAAAAGTAAACTTTCAAAAATCATACTCGCAATGTAAAAATAATGTATGTAGAAGGTGACGGAATCACAATTCTGTCTATCGAAAGAAAATTAAATTCAAAAGAGAATCCTAACCAGATAAACGAATATCCAATTTCTGAATTAAAAATATGTAAATAGATCCAAGATTATCCAATTAGTCAAATTTTTATTACTTAGGAATGCAAAATCCCTAATGTCGCACGTGAGGTTATAATAAATCATGCATATAAAAGACCGGGGCATTACATCCTACCCCTTTAACAAAAAATTTCATCCCGAAATTTACATACCTCATCAAAGGGTTTTGGATATTTCCCTCATCTTGCTTTCGAGTTCCCACGTAGCTTCTTCCTGACCGTGGTGACTCCATAATAATTTTACCAAAGGAATCGACTTATTCTTCTGTTCGTGAACCTTCTGGTCTAAAATAGCTTCAGGCCTCTCTTCAAAACTCATATTCTGACTAAGAACTATGTCACTCTGATGAATCACATGCTTGGGATCAAATACATACTTCCTCAGCTGAGAAACATGGAAAACATTGTGAACATTCCCAAGACTAGGTGGCAAAGCCAACCTATAAGCAATTGGGCCGATCCTCTCAAGAATCTCATATGGCCCTATAAAATGTGGCCTAAGCTTGCCCTTAATGCCAAACCTGATTATTCCCCTAGAAGGGGAAACCTTGAGGAAAACCTTATCCCCATTTTCGAAATAAAATTCAGTTCGGCGTGTGTCAGTGTATGACTTCTGTCAAGTCTGGGACTCTTGTATTCTCTATCGTATCTTGTGGATAGTCTCGATCATCTCGCTGACTGTGCCTCGACCTAAAATCTTTCTCTCACCCACTTCATCCCAATAAAGCGGTGATCTGCATTTTCTGCCGTATAAGGCTTCATAAGGCGCCATACCAATCGTTGCCTGATGACTGTTGTTGTAAGCAAATTCGATTAACGGTAAAACATGCTCCCAGTTTCCACCTTGATCCAACACTACAGTTCTCAACATGTTTCTAATGTCTGAATCATCTTTTCCAATTGTCCATCGATCTACGTACTTAATTCCTTCTATAGGCTCGTCCAAAATCTACAGGTAAATTTTAGATCTCAATATGATGTGATTGATATCGGCACTCCGTATAAATGCATAATTTCATGGACATATAACTGTGCTAACTACTCAGATCCATAAGTGATCGTAACAGGCAAAAAATGAGTTGATTTTGTGAGTCTGTGTACTATAACCCATATAGCAGTATTCTGTCGTTTGGTCCTCGACAAACTAGTCACAAAATCCATCGCTATTCCTTCCCACTTCCAT
Source organism: Orobanche coerulescens (assembly GCA_033398695.1). Lineage (NCBI taxonomy): Eukaryota > Viridiplantae > Streptophyta > Magnoliopsida > Lamiales > Orobanchaceae > Orobanche > Orobanche coerulescens. The sequence goes on along the minus strand of CM065816.1, from coordinate 70,376,432 downwards.
TCTAGATTGGTCAATGGCTGTAACTTCCCATAAGTTCGTTGGAGTAGTGTCACTTGTTGACAAGCCAAACATCGCTTGACAAATGAAGCTGCATCCTGTTTTATACCGCCCCACCAGAAAATTCTCTTCAGGCCTTGGTACATCTTCGTACTTCCTGGGTGAACGGTGTAGGGAGTATCATGAGCTTCACTCATAATTTCATTCTTTAGCTCCTCGTCATGTGGAACACAAATTATCTGTTCGAACATAATTACGTATCAGCCGCTTCACGGTAACTTCCTGGGTTATCGGATCTAATTCTTATATGTAGTTTCTCAAATGCTTCATCATTCCTCTACGCATTCACTATTCGTCCTCTCAAATCTGGTGCTGTCACTAACATCGCAACACGACCCATTATTGTTTCCAGTGGATGAACCACCTCTAAACTCATTCCTTCTAAATCTTAGATTAGTTCCCCTTCTTCAGTAAGTAGGTATCCTAACTGTGATTGAGTATTACGACCCAAGACATCTGCTACCACATTATCCTTTACGGGGTGATAGTTAATACCACAATCATAATCCTTTACCATTGCGAACCATCTTCTTTGTCTCACGTTTAAGTCCTTCTGCTCGAAAAAGGTGATCGGTAAAAATTTCACACCTCACTGGGTGAATGGCCCAAGCTCTGTGAATGGCCCAAGCTGTTGTCACTGTAGCAATCTGTGTGAATGAAACAAAGATACAGGTTAATTAAAGTCACGCAGTTGTGCACGTAATGATTTTAATAAACATTTAACTCCTGTTGGAGAACCAGTGGACATAGAGGGGTTTACCTCGAACAACTTATATCTGTGTGTATTTTACATTCTGTCCTTACTGTTTTTATATCTACCTGTGATTTAAAGTATACATACTTTGAAAACCCTGTACGCATCACGCAAACAGGAGAGTGCCTAGTTGTTGTATATACAATAACTCAATATTAGTCTTCCGCTATGCAAATAACTTCAAAAAACATACAGCTTATTATATACTACCTTTCTAAGCTGTGTACAGTAAACTCTGTGGCCAACAAGTGGTATCGGAGAGGTTGATTCTAAAAGAATCAGTCGATTTTTAACTGAATCAGATCCAAAAAAATCACTAGCTTTTGAAGTGTTATATTTTTGAAAACTCAAGCTCATTTGCGAGGGAACTAAGCCTCTCAAAAAAATAAAATTTCTAAACTAACTCAGCAATTTGAGTCTTTTGAAATGAAACCTACAGAAATGCTTGAGGAGCCTGACCTTAGATTTCCTAGCATTGTCGATGAACTTGAATCATTGGGTAAAGTGTATACCAAAAAGGAGAAAAAATTGAAAATATTTAGATCACTCCCTGCCTAATGAGACACAAAAACCACAGCTATGCATGTGTCCTGTAACTTAAATGATATTTCCACTTTTGGTCTCTTTTTGACTTAAAGGCATTCGAGTATAATATAGACAGGAGAGAGAAATATGAAAAGTCGCCTGCCAAGACTACAACACTTGTTGCTGTATCTGACAGGAGACATAGTTCAGCACCCAACACATCCAAGTCGGCACATAAGGCAGCAGACAACGACGATGACATCTTGTCAGAAGATGAAATGGCCCTGCTCATGCACAAATTCAAGAAGTTCATCAAATAGCCTGGAAAGGCCCCATATAGGCCCAAGCCATTTAACAGGGTAAGCTCTGAATCCCCTCCATCTGTTGATTCTAACGTACGCTATAATTACAGGAATCCAGGACATTATGCAAATAAGTGTCTTCATCCAAAAGTGTAAAAGTTGCCCGAAGCTGAGCAACAGGAAAAGGATGAGAAGAGATGTGCATGGAGATACAAGATGAAGACCCTAATTGTTGAATCAGAAGCCTCGACCGCATCGACCAAGACCGAGAAGTTCCTACAGGCGATCACTGATAGTGACTCCCCCGACGATGAAATTGAAGATAAAACATATATGTGCTTTATGGCCAAAGAAATAGAGGATAATGATGACAGCGATAATGAGGTAAGCTCAAACTCAACTATTCCTATCAATACATTGCATGCTTCCGAAAGCATGACGATTGAATTTAAAAATATTCAAAATGCCCATGAGACACTCAGACAAGAAAATATACAGCTCGCCATTTAAAACCTGGAACTGAAAGACAAAAATGACTTGCTCAAAAACAACTATGATAATATGTCTTTGGATTGCGATAATAGCAAAGTCACTTATGAAAAACTCATGGAAAGCAATCATCAACTTGCAAAAGATCTAAATGAGGCAAAGTCTCATAGTGAGTGCAAGACAAATGATTATGCTTTACTCGGATCTAAAGTACAAACTCTCGAGGAACAAGAAGGAGAACTCGAGACCATCCTAAAATCATTTGAAATATCTTCTAGAAGGATGGAAGAAATTCTAAGCACTGGGCAGCACGCCAATGATAAACGTGTTTTTAGATATGACTCGTTATTGCATAAGAAAAGATCTAGTACCGTGGTCGTTAGGGGAGTGGAACCAATTCCTTAACCTGAAGTGACCCCGAGTCCAGCAAAGGTTACAACTGCCCCTCCTCGTATTGCAAAGGCTGCAATTCTGCACCCAAGTTCCTATCATAAATAGATGAAACCTTAGCCTCCCAGACCTGTGAGATGTAATCAAAAGTATGCTCCCCGAGCATACCAACAGCGCCAGTAGCCATCCATAAAGAAATCTGTATCCAAGTTTCAGACACACGCACCGCAGTACTACCAATAGTACAGTGCACCTAGATACTGGATACAGGAGCCCCATTATCTATCTAGGACACAGGCCACCGCGCAATACCACTATCACCTCTGGGAATTCAACTGGAAACCTTGAAGGCAAGTTGTAAAGACGAAAAAAATGGTTCCCCCTCCAACATGGAAATCGTACTAGAATGAAAATCCTAGATTTTTCATGCATAATAATCAAGATTACAATGAATACATGCCTGCCCCATGTAAATATCGCAAAATTGGACCAAAAGAAACCTACAACAAACCAATTGCTGTCAGGAAATTTTGGGTGCTAAAAGGGACTAACATCCATGGACCCAATAATCAAAGAGGATCTAAATCTACCTAAAATCTTTGCTTACAGGATATCAAGAAAAATGACATCTGGTACTTCGACACTGGATGTTCTCGGCGTATGACAGGAGATATTAGCAAGCTGTCAGATTATGTAGAAGGTCATGGTCCAAAGGTCTGATCCGATGACAAATCCAAAGGAAGAACGAGAGGAAAGTGAACCCTGCTTTTAGGAAAGTTTAAAGTCACTAACGTAGCCTATGTTGAAGGCTTATGGTATAATCAAATTAGTATTAGCCAGCTTTGTGGCAAACAGTTCTCGATCAAATTCTATATAGATCACTGTAGGGTGAAGGACATCAAGACCAAGGAAGTTGTCCTCACAGGAAGCCGATCAGGTAATATGCACATTGCTGACTCGAAGCCCACGAGCTCCACTATTCCATATTTTGTTGCCAAATGCACTGCAAATTAAATCTCGCTATGGCACAAAGGGATGTTGCACATCAACTTCAAGACTATCAACAAACTCGCTATACGGGGAACGGTCTGAGGATTGTCCAATGTATCATTTCATAAAAACAGCATCTGTGGACCCTGTCAGAAAAGCAAGCAAGTTAAGACCACCTTGAAAAGCAAGTCATACATATCCACCCATAGGGTACTAGATTTGCTACACATGGACCTCTATGGCCCTGTAGACCCTGTAAGTTTGGGAGGTAAGAAATACTGTCTTGTTATTGTTGATGATTTTTCTAGGTATTCTTGGAAAATCTTTCTGAGCAAAAAGAAAGATACCACCACAAAGTTTCCAGAGCACCTGAAGCAGCTACATAATGAGAAAGGGCCGAGTATCGTGTCCATTTGCTCCAATAGAGGCACTAAATTCACAAATCGCTTCATAGAGCAATACTGTACGGATAATGGAATACAGCATGAATACTCAGCAGCCCGAACTCCTCAACAAAATGTCGGTGTCGAGCGAAAGAACAGGAAGCTCAAAGAAGAAACAAGGACCATGTTAGCTGCAAGCAAATTGCCGCAGCAATTCTCGGAAGAAGCAACAAATACAGTGTGCTACACACAAAATCGTTGTATCATCAACAAGCATCACAACAAAACAGCATATGAGGTATGGAATAACAAAACTCCAATGGTTGCATACTTTCATATTTTTGGATGCAGGTGTTATGTTCTAAACAATTGGAAGGATGAACTCAAAACCTTCGATGAAAAGTCGGATAAAGGTATATTTATAGGATACTCCTCTGTCAGCAAAGCTATCAGGATTCTTAACAAAAGGAAGCTGAGAACGTAGGAATCCCTGCATGTAGTATTTTATGAACCCCGTTGTGACCCAACAGGAGTAGAAGATATAACCCAGAACATCCAAACACTTTTCATTGACGATCCCCAAACACTAATAGAACCTGTCGTGGATCGAGAAATAAATCCATCCACTGTAAGATCAACAGCAGTCGAAGCTGATGTTGTACAAGCTGAAGCCGAGACTCTAGCACCACAATATATAGCACGGGATGCTGAGTAAAACATGATAGGATATGGCTGAGAGATCACCCCAAGTAGTTGATTATAGGAGATATCGATGCTGGTGTAACTACTTGTGGGATAATAAAGAGTACACAAGAAACAGTTTCTGAAAAGTCTCAATTTCCTGTATGGAAATCTCAAGCCGAACTTAAGAGACTATCTATGTGCACTCTAGCTATATTCTTAGCGTAGTCCGACCTGTTTTGACCAATGAAGCTCTGAATAATTCCCACTGGATCACTTCAATGGAAGAAGAGCTGAATGGTTTCGAAAGAGACAATGTATGGTATCTAGTACTAAATGGGGACTAAATGGGTATTTACAAACAAAAAGGATGAAAAACTGGACTTTTAGTAAGAAACAAATCCCGACTAGTCGCTCAAGGTTACAGACAGGAAGAAGGCATAGACTATGATGAAACTTTTGCCCCTGTAGCCAGACTAGAAGCCATCATGACATTCCTATCATTCGCCGCTCATAAGAACTTTATAGTATATCAAATGGACGTTAAGAGTGCATTCCTGAATGGAGACCACGCCGAGGAAGTCTATGTTGAAAAACCACCCGGGTTTCTCCAAACTGACAGTGGAGACCTAGTATACAGGCTAAGGAAAGCACTGTATGGACTTAAGCAAGTGCCTAGAGCCTGGTATGAAACCCTGTCCCTGTTGTTGGGATTCCGAAAATAAAACGAAATACGCAGCGGAAATAAAAACGAATCCCAAACAGGATCGATCAAGTAACGTATATACGAAAAATAAATACGAAGATAAAGATCATACCCTTGAAGCCTTTGAAATAATTCTTCGTAAAATGTAGACGATGATCACGATCCCGTCCCGAACACGAAATCCCTTCGTTCCAAGCACCGAAAATTTGAAGCCTCTACTTCACACGCGTCGGAAGTTGCCCGGAAAGTTCGACGTAACTTCGTTCTCCAAGAACACGGCTAGGAAGTTACCGTAGGAATTTTCTCTCTATTTTTTTTTTCTTGAATTTCTTTCACCTCTAAGATGAAAATAACTTGAAAATAAAATTTTTCTCTCTCCCTCAAGAATACTTCATGGCTGAAACCAGCAGCAAGAAAGTATGTGTGTGTGTGTATTTGGTTGTAATCATGTGTGTTTTATATATATCTCTCAAACATATAATTAATATGTCTAATAATGAGATAAAATGTCAACACATAATAACAAAAATACAACTAACACATACACATGCATGGAAATGATTCCATGTGATGTGGGGAGAGGGAAGGTGGCCCATGGTGGAAGTTTCCTAGAAAACGAGCCGAGTCACTCGGTTCGTGTACCGGACGTTCGTCAAACGACTCCGTTAAATACACTCCGTTTAATCACCAATGTATTTATATTAATTAATTAATCTAATTAATTAATAATATCAAATACAAATATATTTCTCTAAGAAATATAATTTATGAATTAAATTAATTAACCGGTAACTTAATTTAAATTCATAAGACCGATATTTGATTTATCCAATAAATCATAATTAGATATCCAATATCTAATATTAATAGAGAGATAATAAATTCACATTTATCCGTCAACGCTCCTGATGCGCGACTCCGTAGGTCCGTCTCAGCCGGCATTGGGAGGAACTAATGAGTGCGGCAAGACTTAGCCACTAGCGGGCCGCATCGTAAATCCCGATCGAGAACGAATGAAGGGATCATTCCGTAACCATTATGTCGTGAATACTATATACGTATAGACCCTTCATCGATGTCCCGGTCAAGTCTTGGTCACGGTAAAGTCAAACCCTACTGTTGACTAAACTCTATACATGTGTTAATGCAAATCAAGACCGACTGATTAATAGTGTATCTAATACGACTATATCAGAATGCTTTGGCCAAAGACTTATGATCTTTATTTTCCATTAACCGTATAGGACATTCGCCGCTCACTAACAGGAGATAGAATCCTTTCTTGGCGTACGGTAAAGGCGCTACCCGCCCGTATCGTTCGCACTTCGAGGTCGACTCAGCAATTAAGCAAATGAGTCTAACTACTCTAATGACAAACTAAACGTCACAGGAACATCTTCTACTGAACCCTCAAGTCAAAGGTCCACGTATACTATCACAACCTTTCGATTCGTCATCGACTCTCCGAGAGTGAATACCGTGTGACTGAATCGAGTATGAGTCGTGTTCGAGTATATTGGCCCCACCAATATACTTATAACTATGCTATCAAGACGTGCACACGTCCTAGCATCAGTTATACAAGTCATATTAAAACTTAATGCCCATTTTAAGTTTATTGACTTGCGAACAATTTACGTAAATAAACTTTAAACACTTCCAGTACATTTTCTCTTATCCCATAACGAGAATGGAATGTTCGATTTATTTACATGGACTTCACTTCAATGTTTACCAAGTCAAGAATGCAATTGAAATACAATAAACAGTGAATGAATCATATTGCCTTTTTATTAATTATTCCATAATTACAAGTATAATGCCCTTACTCTCTCATCCCCTGAGTGGCATTCGAGGGCATATTCCTAACACCTGTACCTAATCAACAATGGATTTGAGAAAGGTGCAGTGGGCAAGACCCTCTTTAAGATACAGGAAGGTGACGATCTTTTAATGGTACAAATATATGTTGAGAATATTATAATTGGTTCAACTGACCTCGCTTTATGTCAAAGGTTCTCTCATCTCATGCAAAGTAAATTTAAAATGAGTATGTTGGGAGAACTTAGATATTTTCTAGGATTGTAGGTTAAGCAATTGCCTACGGGCATATTCATCAACTAGGAAAAGTACAGCAATGAGCTGCTCAACAAATTTAGGGTGAACAACTCAAAATCCTCGTCCACTCCCATGAGCACTTCCACGCAATTAGTGGTGATGAAGATGAAAAATCAGTGGATCAATCACTCTACAGGAAGCTAATAGGCTCACTTTTGGACCAAACAGCTAGCAGGCCTGATATCCAGTTTGTTGTAGGAGTGTGTGCTCGGTATCAGGTAGCACCAAAGGAGTCACACTTCACCACAGCCAAACAAATCCTTAAGTATGTGAAAGGAATCATCGATGTAGGATTGTAGAATCCTAAGGAAGGAGCATTCAATTTGGTAGGCTATGGAAACTCATATCTCGGAGGCAGTAAGTTGGATAGGAAGAGTACAGATGGCACTTGTAACTTCTTTAGACCTAAACTTGTTTCATGGTTCAGTAAGAAGCAATTGGCCAACTTGCTTTCTAGAGCTGAGTCGGAATACTATGCCGCTGGAAGTTGCTGTATGCAGATTCTCTGGATGCAACGGCAGTTACAAGATTATGGAATAAATGCCAGAGAAACTCCAATCATGTGCGATAGCACGAGTGCAATTACAATCATGCACAACCATGTATTGAACTCGCGAACTAAGCATATTGATATGAAGCACCACTTCATCAGGAATCATGTTGAGAATAAAGATGTTCGGATTGAGAAGATTCATACAGACATACAGTTAGCCGACATCTTTACAAAACCTCTCAGCACAACCAGATTCTGCATGCTTCGCCAGAAATTGGGAATGTTACAGCCAGACTCCCTATAAGTATTTACATTTTAATCATCAATTGAGGGGGAATGCTATAAGACCTAAGAATACAGTATTCACTTTAATTAACTGTAACTCAGAATAATTCAGATCTTACTGTAGGAAGAAAAAGGCATATAACCTTCCTACATATGACGTGTGCACTAATTAAAGGAGGATACAGTATGACCAATGAATACATTATTAATCCAATATTTCTATAAGAATTTAATCATGTATGTACCTTTTAAGGGGGAATGTTGTATTTTTGCGGATACATCACACACCGTAGGATATCAATTAATATTTAATCGTATCTAATTTAAAAACTTTCTCACAGCAAACTATTTTTAGTCCATGTGCTCTGTCTGAATTTAAAATGTTTTATATCTTAATAGTTTTAAAGACACCTGGACTTTACTGCCTCGGATACCGCAATTCCAAAATTTAAACCGCCGTTTCGTGCAATAGTGGAAGACTAACTATGTCAGAAGTGGGACCGCCTATTAATTTCAAAACCGACGGATTAGACGTACAAGTTACATCTGAATCCATCTTGTACTTTCTTTTAAGAGGCGGTTCCCATCTCTTAAATCTGACAATTCATTGTTAACCTATTCTTACCTGCACCCTATAAAAGGATAGTACATCGCTCTCATAGACTATTTACGCTTTCTGCAAATTAATGAGTCTACAACAATCTGTCTACATATCCTCTGCATACCTTTGCTTAATTTACTATTACTTCAACACCTTTTGCTTGAAAATGTCTACTTCACAGACCTCTTCAATCTCTCTGAAGAAGAAGAAAACCATCATCGATGGTCGCATCTTTGATAAATCTATTCTGATGGTGAGGATTGCCTTTGAAAATGAAGATGAAATCGAAATGGACTTGGTTGTTGCTCGAGTGAAGCAACAAGGTCTGTACCGTCTGGGAGGTCATCACGCTGACAACTACGCCGAACAGATAGTTGAGGAATTTTACCTGAATGCCATGTTCAAATACTCATCGCAGAGAAAAGACTCTAAACCAATGACATCATTGGGACTGTGAAAGGGATATAGATCCATGTGGACAAGGATATCTTGGAGAAGATCTACAAGCTGCCCTCTGACGGGCTGAAGATGGAAGACCTGGAGACCTTCGGGTCTGAAAGCCTGTTGTCTGCCTATTGGAAGGTTTTTACTGGGACTTCCATGGCCACCAATGTCTATCCTTCTTACCACAAGAAGACCTTCACCATCCCATATGTCTATCTTCGTGATTTTTGTTGTCGAGTAATTGAAAACCACACTGGTGCTTTCGAAATGTGTACCAACTTGAGATACAGAATGATGGTCGTCATCATGGCTGGTGAGAAAGTAAATTGGTGCCAAATCATTCTGAAACGCATTGAAGAAGAGGCATCTAAGCTGGAATCTGCCTAGAAATCATTAGGCCTAATTCTGAACCACATCCTCACTCACTGTTGAGTACAGCAATCCGCAGAGGCCAAGAAAATTATGACCGGAAAGTTTATCGGTGGAATCAGAGCCACTGTGTACAACAAAACGCCCATTCTTGCTGGCAGGCCCAACCCTTTCAGCATGCCAACCTCGAATGACTCGAGGGATGTCACTCTGAATAGTTCTGATGATGCGAAAAAGAAGAGAAAAAGAAGTGTTTCCGACAGCACCTCCCGCAAAGCTAGCGATAAGAAAAGAAAATCTTCTAAGGCTGATCCTACGGTGACTACAACAGTCACTGTAGAAGTCCCATCGACCACTCAAATAGCTGAATCTATCCCACAAGGCACAATCCCTATGGAAAAACAATTGCTAGTTCTACAGTAGCTCCCGATCCAGTGGGCTATGACAGAGGAATAATTGTTTGCCAAGTTAGAATGTTCGGGCGAATTGACTGTCCCTTTGGAGCCGAAAGACACAACTCCCAATAGGGCACCCACCCTTGTACGGAGTCCCACTCTCAACAGGGCACCCACCCCTGTCAGGGATATCTCTTCCCAACAGGCTCCCACACCTATTAAGGATCCCAACGGGACAATAGAGGCAGCTAATGTTCAGAGTCCATCCCCAACACAAATAATCAATCAAACAGTCCTCCATGTACGGATTTATGAAGCTTGCGAGTGCTTCAAGATTTGGAATTCATACAGGTTAGATCCCTACGACACCCAATATAACTGGGAAGAATGGAAAGATGAGGAATTGTTTGCTCTGGAGGTCACAGACACCCAGAATGTCGAGGTCTTGATCAAATGGGAAGATCACTTTTGCCTAGAGCTTATCATTGATTATTTCATGGCAAAAGAGAAGGACCGACTCAAAGGGAAGTCACAGTCCAGTGACAAAGCTCCATCACCAAGTCATCACTCCAACCAGATCTCCAACGATGACGATGAGGCCTTACAGACAGGTCTTCGGATAAGTCGATAAGAGGCTCGGGAAAGAGAATTAGCCAACATTTAAGCCCTACAGGTCCATGGGACGTCCAATGAAAAACATCAGTCCCCGCCCCCGCAACAGGAAGAAGTATCCAATGAAGATAATAAACAGGAGGAATCAGTCCCTTCTATCACCAATGTAGAACCCGCTACTTCTCCCCTACAGGAAGCTGATCCTGTACAAGAAGAATATGTCCAGCCGATAGAGGAAGATGAAGAATCCACCCACGCCTTCCGTGAAGAGGAAGCAGTCCCTCTTCCACAATGGTCGGAAGATGAGAGTTAGCAAGAGGAATCAGTCCTTCATGTAGTTCGACTACCAAAACCCAACAGAGGGCAGGAGGAATCAGTCCTTTCTGCCTCCCAGATAGTACCTACAGCTCAACCTACAGAAGGTCCTGCTTCCGAACTGGTTGAATCTCCTATGTCTACAGGATCCCACTCTGAATATGATGACAGTTTCCTTACTGACAGCAATCCACGCAAGCCCGACTATAAGATTGCGCACCCTGGCTCTCCGGGCCCAGAGGCACAAACCGAGCAACTCCAGTCCATCGGTCCCCAAACCATATTCCTGCAGGATGCCGTCAAGGCCCTATATGACATCATAAATGAATTGGAATGGATGCGAGAAATAGCTCAGGACGAGCTCCCGAAGCTGAAAAGGGCTAATGATAATGTGGAAGAGGCTTTTCGCCTCATGCCAACTGCACTGTGTCAAGCCCTGAATCAACTAAAGTAGCGTCAAGATAAGATCCTGAAGCAAGAGCAAGAGAAGATTCGTGTCGCTAAAGCCAAGAATGTTGATGCCCTAGCATACACCGGCTCAAAACTAACTGACCATGATCAGAAGATCGATGATCTTACAACAGTGGTTCTGAGGCTGGTTTATAGTGTCACTGATCTAAAGACCCGACAAGTCGAATCTATGAAACTCATTAGGGATATTCACGGCAAGGTCTCAGATCTTGACAATACCAAAAAGGGGGGAAGAGTCGAGAGAGGATGCCAGGAAGTGGCGGCTGGGGAAAGAGAGAAATAGAAGCTGCACTGGATGAAAGCATTTCTACTGCCATCGGACGATCGGCCGGACCCGAGACTAGTCAAGGAGCAAAAGGATGTAGAGTAACTGGCTCTCGACCTGAGTTCTAGGATCCCAATTTCCTATGGAAAAGTACAGTAAGAAAGCCTGCCGAGATACTGTTCCCAACGGATCGACAGCCTACAGGAGATGAGTTGAAGGACTGGAAAAATAATGAGCTAATGAGATACTTCTGTATGCTCATCAGGGAGTCCCCCATGTTCAATAAATTCAAAACACTGGAGGATGCCGCTAATGAGTTCTCGAGGCTACTGGCAGAAGGAAAGCTACCCTTACTGTAATATCCGGATAAATTGTTGAGTATTATCGTCCGTATTTGAACCTTGTATTATTCGAATTTGTGATATCATTAATCAAAGTATGATCTTTCCCGTATTCATATCGACATGCATGATCATATCAACCTTGTAAATTTATACATGCAACTACGTCATAAAGTACTCTAGCTAGTAAGCGTAATGTACGTTATGGGCCAAAGATAGCATACGATATGAGCAAGGCATAGCGTACGTAATGCAGTCAATTATTGATCAAGATTGGTCGGCACATGGACCACCTCGGGATGGGTACAAGGATAAGATTCCATGTGTGGACCGGATAGTTTTTGAAAAAACCTGGTCAATGGAGATTAACGTATGCTAAGGGAAGTATATAGCGTACGCTAATTATAGTGGATTACGTAGGTAACCCTGTTTATGTAGCATGCGTAAGAGAGTACAGAAATGAGGTAGTAAGCTATCAATGGACGATAGCGTACGCTAAGTATATCAGATAGCGTATGCTAAGTGGATAACGTACGTTATGCACGAAGGCTAACATACGTAAAGGTCAGAAAATTATAAATGGGACAGCACCCCATTTCATTTCACTTCGTCTCTTTCAATGGTCCTTCACCTATTTTCAAGTCCAGAGAGCCCCCATACTATCTAAACACCTTTAGATCACATATACTTTATAATTGAAGATTGGATATCGCATATACTTGATCATTGAAGTTAAGAAACATCTTGGATTGGCACTCAAGCAACCGGAGTTGGATTCTACCTATTGTCTCGGTGTTTTCTTCATATTAAGGTATGTTAATGCCATATCCAACCCTTGTATTCGTGTTCTTAAGGATGTTATGAGCATACTACCGAGATTATTGGGTCCCATAGATGACTTATTTAACCGAACATCATGTTTAGCAAGTTGGAATGTTTATGCTTAAGTTACCAATGTTAAGAGCATTATAGTTCGAATCTTGTTATGATGAAAAAGTAAGGGAAGTTTTCTGAGATTGATAAATCCGTATTGAATGATGTTTCCATAATGATCGTTGACTTGATATTGATATCACTTTTGTTAGATAGACATAAGAGAAGAATCATCGAAGGTTTTGTCATAATTCGTAAAAGTGGATTGATTGGATAATATTCTCAATGAAAGTTTGAATGAAGTGATCGTATCAACTATATAGATTACCCGAACCATATATGAGAATTCGTAATCAAGATTGAACAAGGCGTTGTGATGATATGCGTATCCTTGAATTCAAAGATGTCTAAAACCGTAGGATCATTCAAGTTTGCATGAGTAATGTATTTGTGAGTATAACGTACGTTAAGCATTATGCATTACGTAAGTTATATCATCAGGTAAGACAGTCATCTGATCAGAGAAGAAACTGTCAAATGCATGCTTAGTGTGTGCTAGGATTCATAGCTTACGTACACTAACGAGCATACTTAACGTACGCTACGTTGGGTATGTAACGTATGTTATGCAGATCAGGCAGGTTATATCATCAGGTAAGACAGCCATCTGATCAGAGAAGAAACTATCAAATGCATGCTTAGCATGCGCTAGGCTTCGTAGCTTACGTACGCTAACGAACAGACTTAACGTACGCTACATTGGGTATGTAACGTACGTTATGCGGATCAGGCAGGATACGTTTTGTTGAACTTTCGGCCATAGTTTAAGATGTTAGATGTTCGTATGTTAGTTATGACACAAGATGAACTCTTTATTCATTTCTATTGTTTAAGGTTCGAGCTTGCAACATGATAGATCGAGGGGGTGACCTTGGAGTGTATTGATATCCGTCGAAGTATTATCCTTATCGTCAATTTGAGGCAAGTACTTTAATTATAATTATTCGTATTATGTCGGTTATGTTATTGTTGTACTGTGCATATATGTTGTGATTAATTGTCCACCATGCGTTGGTCCGACGGGATCATCACGGGAATCTATAGATGTATACGCTGGATCGTTGGACAGGTAATTCCACCATGCGTTGGTCCGACGGGATCATCATGGGAATCTATAGATGTGTGCGTTGGATCGTTAGAATACCATCAGTATGTTGAGATTTTCGTAATGTGTTATGTGTTTTTATTATTTCTCGTTGGATAAACTTGTCATGATTATTGTTGAATAAATCATTGTTGTATAATTATCGTACTTGTACTAGCATCGTTGTGCTAACCCCTTCGGGGGTGAACATTTGTTTTATGTTCAGGATCCAAGAGAGCGGGAAAACAACCACTGGAGTTGCATGATGACGAGAGTGCAGAGTGATGTTTTGGCCGGGTTTAATTGTCAGATGTTTGTGTTGATTTAAATAAGTACTTGAGTACTGCGTCGTCTGTGATATTGGATTTGATTATGTATTAATGTTCTTCGTTGGACGTTTGTATTTTCGGTACTGATTCAAAACTGTTGTACTTTATCTCAGTTACTTTCGTTTGTTGGTATTTGTTATTGTCATTTCGTTTCATCAGCCTTGTAAATTCTTACGTAAAGGATTTACGGCGCTGTAATATTCCTGAATATATCGGGGGTGTTACACTTACAACTAAAAATGAAGTCTAAACGTCAAAAGGGTGAACAAATAACCCATCTGAAAGATTGGATTCTTGCCTACGATGTCTCCTATGAAGGACGAAGCATATAGAGGGACCGAGGTATAGACTCCTTAATCAACTGGTGGAAAGGAACCGACCATGATCCCTCTCGGAAGACAGAAACATCAACATTATAGGGACTAGCTTTTGTTAGGTGTATTTTGTATTTTATCCTACTGTATGCTCTTCGATGCATTAGTTTTATCTTTCAAGCCCTGTAATTTCGATCATCAATAAAATTTTGATTTCTTGAAAGATTACAGTTCGTAATCCACTTTTACTATTTTACTATTTTGATTACGATGAAGTATTGATATATTCAACAAGTACAAACTTGTTAATCCACAAGCTGTAAGAACGTGTCTGTGAACAGTTCATAAATTAAGTTGTATTCAATCAAGATTACATCCTGTAAGATTATGCCTGCACGCCAATCATAAGTTAAGTTGTAATACACTTAGTCTTGTAGAATTTTCATTTTAGAACTTGCCTGCGAGCATTTCAAATTTTTTAGACTAAGTCATGAAGATCAGATCTTTCGATAGAAGACTCGAAGACAGCCTCTCCATATCAAGGAAGTTTTGGCATTATCAAAAAATGGGGACATTATTGGGATAAATACAACCTGTTTTGATAATCGCCACCATACAGCATGAAGTCTTCAACGTCAACATTTCGCTAAGTATGGAAGCTGTTAGGAAACTCCATACAGTCTATCCATACAACAAGAGATCTTCTTGCATAGTCCGATCCTACAGTGCCTACATTATTATACAACAGAGTTGAAGAAAGTTGGATACAATAATCTTGCTGTAAGAGTTTTACTTAGGAAAAGTAAAACACATCCAAAACGACTGAATAATAGCTTTAAATCATTGTGAAATAAAATTTGTTCATTCATAAAGTATTCACGGTTAAAGAAGCATTTAATGCCGATAAGAAGCATTTAATGCGGTCGAAAAAGACAATAGTCTGAATGCGCTGAAGAGAATTTAATGCAAAGTCAAAGATAATGTCTAAAGCATTAAATGCAAATATCCTTTAATTCAAACATTCTACAGCCACCCAATCAGAGTTCTCTAAATCTCACCAACCGGCCAACGGCTACATATATAACGGAACTATTTTCAAGGTTATAAATAGCCCCAAGCAAGTGGATATTGCTCACCAATTATCTCGCGCATTACATCTGACAATCAACTGACAATTAGAATATCAAGCTAAGATAGAGCATTATATTTCATGAGCATACAGAATCAGCGAAGAAATATACAGTCCTCAACGCAAACAGCACAGCGTACAGCAATCGCTCATCAAAGCATACAGCTGCTGTTTGAACTTATTATATCCTATCTTTACCATTGAGATAAACCTTAGCGCTGTGTGGACTAAGTCCTTGCTAGTTCCGACCTGTGTGGGAAGAATAGCATTAAAGACGAAGCTTTGATCTGTGTGAGAAGAAGCAAGTTGAAATAGCCAAAGCCAATCTGTGTGAACGGCCCAAGCTGTTGTCACTGTATCAATCTGTGTGAACGACAGAGACAGGTTTAATTAAAGTCACATAGTTGTGTAGGTGGTGATTTTAATAAACATTTTACTCCTATATGGAGGACCAGTGGACGTAGAGGGGTTTACCTCGAACCACTTATATCTATGTGTATTTTAGATTTCGTCCTTACTATTTTCATATATACCTGTGATTTAAAGTATACATATTGTGAAAACCCTGTATGCATCACGCAAACAGGAGAGTGCCTAGTTGCTATTTATAGCAACTCAATATTAGTCTTCCGCAATGCAAATAACTTCGAAAAACATACAGATTATTGTATCCTTCCTTTCTAAGTTGTTTACTGTATACTCTGTGGCCAACAAGCACGATGCCAGAATAACTTATTGGTGTGTTTTTGGACATGTTACATACACATCATGGGTTACCCAAACCGGGTATGTCATCACGAGGCTCCGGGGTTCGTGCTTGCTAGCACGATGCCAAGATAATTATGAGTATATGTTATATGTTTGTTGCGGAGCTCTAGCCTCTGAGTTATATGCATGACTGTTGGCACGAGGATGTGTGATTATATGTATCTCCCATTGGTTTATTCACTCGGGTATGCTTGAGGAAACTCCGATGTTCATGCTTGCTAGCATGGAATGAGAATAATCCCTGGGCGTAAGATTGATGTGGATGTTTGGGTCGTAGACCCCGTGATTTATTGCCGGATTAGTATTTAAGAAAAATAAATCTTTGAGTTGTGGCCCTAAGTGATTTTTGGAAAGATAAGGATTTATTAATCCTAAAGATCTTTCCTCTAAAAACTCCCGTGATCTTTAAAACACTTTACAAGTTGTTTACTTGTTTTATTATTGCCTTTCAAGATCTTGGATTATTTTACTCAAATGAAATAACTCGGGAAGTCTTTCGTTGTGTTTGTTTTGTTGATTATTCAAGATTATTATATTCTTTGAATATGATGTGTATGGCTTGTAATTGCACTTTATACTTGCACTAGCAAAATGCCAGTTTGTTAACCCCTTGGTAATCGAGGGGTGGATGCCAGTTATTACATTTAGGTACGTGTAGGTTCTTAGGGAGCAAACCACGGGATTGGTATGAAGGATGATGGAAGACAAATGATACTAATCACATGAAGGCTACTACTTAGTACTGTTGGTCGAATTGTATTTCCTTTCCGCTGTAGTATTTTTTGTCGTATGGGAGTGTTAGTGTATTTTGACCCTTACATGGGTATGACTCGAGATAGAGATGTATATGAAGTTTAAATTGTATGATATTAATGAAAGACCAAATCAGTCTACTGATTCGTTATTCAGCCATTCTGGCATTAATGTGATGTCTTGTTTTGGTATATAGCCTGGTAGATCCTCATGGAGAGGGTCTGCGGCACTGTAATATTCCCGAGTGGATTGGGAGTGTTACATAATATGGTATCAGAGCTTAGGTTATGGAAACATAAGTTGTCGGTGTAATACCCGGTTGTAATTCAGTAATTATCATTCAATAATTGTCACTCAGTAATTATTCACTCATTAATGATCATTCATCGTTCATATTCATTCATTGTATTCACCGTTCAGAGTATTTGTATCGTGTATCAGTTATTATTCATCTTCCATACCTGGTTGGAGGATCGAGTCGTGTTTATCATCTTTGTCATGTTCATAGTGGGATGTGTGTTAGGAGTAGCGCACGCTACATACTCTCTTTAGCGCGTGCTAATTGAGTACGGGTAGCGCACGCTACCTCTCAGCACTAGCTCATGCTAGTGTGGTTCAGGCAGACAGTCCAGTGGGCACTGGACTGCAGTTAAGTTGTAGTAGCGCACGCTACGAATGGTAAGTACCGCGCGCTAGGGTCGATCAGGCAGAGTCCAGTGGGTACTGGACTGAATTTGGAATAATTCATAGCGCACACTATGAGTAGATATTAGCGTACACTAATGGGGTAGTAGCGTACGCTGAATTATGGGTGTAGCGCGGGCTATCACGAGCAGATCAGAGAACAGGAGGTTCTGGACTTCAGTTACTGTACATCAAATATTATGTTAGCGCACGCTAACATTTTGGGGTTAACGCATGCTAACGAGGCAGTCAGTAGGCATTGTACTGTCCGGTTAACTCGCTAGCATACGCTAAATATCAGGGCTTAGCGTGCGCTAAGCTGGAATAGTATAAATAGGACAGTGCAGTCCAGATTCGTCATTTTTCATCTCACTTCATTCCTTCGGCGATTTTGGGCGATTTCGGACGTTTTGGAGAGATTTCTTCGATATGAATTCATCTATCATCATCATCAAGCTTATCATTCAGATTAATCATCATTTCATCATCTCCATCACATCAAATCAAGGTAATAATTTCTTGGATCTAGAATTTCGGATTTTGGGTATTTTCCTCCCGATTTCTTCATGTAAGCTTGGATTGTTGTTGGAATATGTTAGATATGGATTATATACCTTGGATAAATGTATTCCTACGGATTTATTGGCGTATATTTCGGACTTCATGAATATTGGGGTTAATTCAAGAACACTTTTTGGTTGACTTTGATATTTTTGGGGGTTGTCGATTAGATGTTGTCGTTAACTCAAGTTGTGGATTCCTATGGGATTATTGATATCATTGAAGGTGTTTTGTTGGTTAGAACTACTCATTTTGGAGTTTGGTTTCGATATATTCAGGTTTGGATATTGTCAAAGGATGTATGTTTGCTAAGTATTCGTTAGAATGTCTCAATGAGTTTGGATATTGTTGTATCGATGTTTGAGTTGGTTATAATCGTGTTTGATACGTATATTGAGCATTTGTTGGTAATCATGTCATTCAAGGTTGTTCGAGCGACCGACATCTCTTTTAGGACGTTGTTCGAGGAAGGACTTTATTCACCGGTATTGAGTAAGTTAATTCTTACTCGGTTAAAAGGATATTCATTCCTTTCGTTGTTGTTCATTCATAATAATAATTCATTCATAATGTATTAACCGTATTGAGACTTGTAATTGTCAAATAATCACTTCATTCACGAGGAACGACGGTTCCAATCATTTCATTGAGCTATCATTCATTTCACTATCATTTCATCTCGGTGAGTCATTCTTGACTTTGTCGGATTGTTATTCATTAATATTCTTCATGGTCATTCTTGTACATATGACCTTCTGGGTTCATATTGCGTGGCCGGGTGGGGATGTGTGGAATTTTTAGTCGGGCACGTGATAGTCATGTGATTGGGTTCACCAACACATTGGACTGTGCACACGGTAACGTACCTCCGTAAGACTAATTAGGTATAAGGGCGGGTATGTCCGGACACTCGTCTTGTGTACTTGCACATACCATTATGGGCGTACTATGATGCCCCTCTTCATCTTAATTTAATAATTGAGATATATCATGATTGTGTTTATTCAACTCTTGAGGATTGTTGTTCTGTGTAACTGACCCCATTGGGGGATGTTGTTTTCAGGTCATGGCAAGGCTAACGCACGGGAAGAGAACGTTGATGGCGAGGAGTCCCAGTGATACTAGTAGGGGCCCCCAGCCCGTTTCAGTCATTCATGTTTTCTTCATTTTTATTTCCGCTGCAGATTTCCATTGAGATATTTATTTTCATTCTGTGTCGTATATTTTATCTTCATATAAAATATACATGTGTTCTGTATTTTCCTGTGTGTGTTGTACTTGAAACTCCTCATCGGAGTGATTAATGATATAATGTGGTTCGGTACTACAATTATATTATTTAATTCATTAACTTTCATTCGCCTGGTGGGTCCCAGTTGGGGGTCCACGACACTGTAATATCCACCTAGTTTGGGGTGTTACAGAGTTGGTATCAGAGCGTGGTTTTGAATACTACCTTCCGAGTCATGTCTCATTTGCAATCATCGTTCATCGTACTAGTATCATTGGACTTTTGCGTCACGTGTGACCTGTGTAAGATCCGAGCCCCTCAGACCAAAGAACAGTAAGATTTCTGACGCCATGGTATAATTTCTAGCAATAAGAATCACTCATTCATCATTCAACAGTCAACAATCCTCAATCATCATTTTCATTTTTGATCATGTCGATCATGTTAATTCATTAATCACTCAGTTCATTTCATTACTCAGTTGTTGATCTTGAGGATCATATCATTAATCTTGTTAACTTGTTCAAGATAATCATTTCAAGAATTTCATCAGATAATCACGTCACTTCAGTTGATAACTCATGTAATCATTGTGTTTGAGCGCGTATGCTCATTTTCATTATTTCATAACGTAATCATAATGTGATATTCATGCGAGATATATAATTATCATGTGACTTTCCCACTTCAGTATGGAAGAGCTGGCAGAGGACGCGGGGGAAGAGGTCGCAGTGCGGGCCGAAACCCGAGAGCTCGTGTGAATACATGCGCGAACGCGAAGAATAATGCTTATTCATCGAGCAGCGATGCTACCACTCATTCACCCGGAAATGATAATTTACTGTCAGGGAGTCGTACCCGGGACACAGCCCAATCAGAAGGTGTTCGGGTTGATCCACTCGCTTTTATGCAGGGCATGATGGCCTAGATGACTCAAATGGCACGCCTCATGGAGACGATGCAGAACTCAGCTACTCAGAATCAACAGGCTCCTCCGCTGCCACCTCAGGGGCAGGATAGGGGTGTGAGCAGTATTATTGGCGACATCTCTCGCCAAAGACCACCTACCTTTGAGGGCTCGTCTGAGCCGGCGGATATTGTTCACTGGCTTGAGCATTTCGAGAAGTTGTTTGCTATGGTGGAGTCTCTCGTAGGGCACAAAGTTTCAGTCGTGGCTTACTATCTGGGTAAGATCGCTAATTCATGGTGGTTATCGTTGAAGCCCACCGACGGATGTTGTACTTGGGATCAATTCAAAACTCTCATGATGGAGAGGTATTATCCGTCCCCACTCAGAGAGGCTAAGTTATCAGAATTACTCACTCCCGACCTCTCAGCGGACGATGATGTTCTCGCCATCGCCGAGAAATTTCAGGAGCTACTTCCTTTCGCCTCGTCTATTATTCACTCTGAGGCGGATAAGATCAAGTATTTCAGCAAGAGGTTGAAGCCTCGTATGCGGATGCAGTTGCTTAATCACAATTACACCTCTATGGCCGAATTCACCGAGAAAGCTCTTACTTATGAGCTTACTACTAAAGAGATTGCTAAGCAGCAACCTTCATCTGCTAGCAAGAAGTCCAAGAATCGTAATCAGTCTGAAGGCAGTCAGGCCACTTTCAAGAAGCCTCGTGCGGGCTCTACTTTTTCTGAGCGACCTCCTATGGCGCCTAGACCCGCAGAATCCCAGTCACGAGCGGCCAGTTCGGCCATCACCTGTTTCAACTGTGAAGAACAGTGTTCTAAAAATCCCCGCCTAGACCGATTAATCCTCCGATTAATCCCTAGAAGGTCCTCTACTGTTCCGATTACGGTCTAGGCGCTTGTACTGTGCGTTGGGTTATTAATCGGTCGTCTAGGCTGGCTGGGGGAGGCCCTATGAAGGCAAGCTAAGATACTATGGATACTATGGACTACTTTATACATATATCAATGTTTCAAAGTTCGTAGCTACGTGGGTGACTAGGCGGATGCCTAGACGGTTATACTTTTATTTTTTTTTGTTCTAATAGTACTATAAATTCCTAAACTGAGATATTATAGATATTATGGACTCTTTATATTTATATCAATATTTCAAATTTAATATATAATTGATTATAAATCTATTTAGATGGTTAAATTTTAATTATTTTAAATTAGTTTACAATATAATTTTTATATATAATAATGATTAAAATAATAATAATAAATAAATCTGCCTAGTCCGATTAATCCCCGAGTAATCCTCTTGGCGCTAGGCGTTAGCAATTCGAACGCTTAGCGCCTAGCGTTTTTTAGAACCATGGTGAAGAACAGGGTCATTTCAGCACCAAGTGCCCGAGGCAGACTCTCACATGCCATAACTGTGGGATTGTTGGGCATAAGGCCCGTTTTTGCCGAAAAGAATCCAAACCTACTCCGGCGTCCTCTCAGGCCCCGAGACAGTCAGCGGTGCAGAATCAGGCCACTCAGTCCACATCGTTCAAGACGACAGGAGCAAACAAAGGCGGAGCCAAAAGCTATCAGACGGGAGCGTCCGGTTTAGGGTCCGGCAAGCCCCGAATTTATGAGATGAAGAAGGCAGATGATCCAGAGGCCCGAATGATCTCAGGTACATTCGAAATTCTATCACAACCTGTGTGTACCCTTTTTGATACTGGTGCATCGCATTCATTCATTTCCGAGTCATGTTTGAGTAGACTACGTCTGGGTAGTGCTACTAGTTGTGAGCCTTATGTCATTGGTCTACCTGATGGTAAAAGGATTATCGGAAATCGTGAGATTAAGGATTGTCCGATTCAGATTCATGGCCGTGATTGGTTAGCATACCTAATCGTGGTAGATTTACTGAGAGACGACGTCATCCTGGGTATTGATTGGATGGATCGTCACGATGCCGTCATTAGTGTCCGTAAGCGTATGGTCACTATCATTTCAGACGATGGAGTCGAATGTGTATTTGAGGGAGGTAATCCCAGCTGTTCCGGGAGAGTCATCAACTTGATGAATGCAGTGAAATTACTCAGTCAGGGGTGTGTTGGTTATTGGTGCTATATGACCAAGACCGAGAAACCATCAGTAATGTTGACGGATATTCCTGTAGTGAGAGAATATGCCGATGTTTTTCCAGACGAGTTACCTGGTTTACCTCCACAGAGAGCTGTGGAATTCATGATTGAGTTGGAGCCTGGTACGTCTCCAATATCGAAGGCACCGTACTGGATGGACCCGAACGAAATGCAGGAGTTGAAGAATCAATTAGAGGATTTGACCGAGAAGGGTTATATTCGACCGAGTGCATCCCCGTGGGGAGCACCAGTATTATTTGTCAAGAAGAAGTATGGTTTGTTTCGTTTGTGTATTTATTACCGGGAATTGAACCGAGTGACAATCAAGAATAAATATCCTCTACCCCGTGTTGATGATCTTTTGGATCAACTTCAGGGAGCTTCAGTATTTTCCAAGATCGACTTAAGATCTGGATATCATCAGTTGCGAATTCGAGAGTCGAATATCGCAAGGACGGCGTTTCGAACACGCTATGGTCATTATGAGTTTGTGGTAATGCCGTTTGGGTTAACTAATGCACCTGCGGTATTCATGGAGTTAATGAATTGGGTTTTCATCGACTATTTGGATCAGTTCATGGTTGTCTTCATTGATGACATTTTATTTTATTCTCGTGACTGGGAAGAGCACGACTTTGACCTTCATCAAGTGCTCGACGTGTTGAGACGAGAGCAACTTTATGGAAAATTTTCCAAATGTGAGTTCTGGATGTCCGAAGTGACGTTTCTCGGACATGTAATTTCATCAGACGGAGTTCGTGTCGACCCTCAGAAGACGGAGGCTATCCGAGATTGGCAACCTCTGAAGAATGTTAAGGAAATCCGAAGTTTCCTCGGATTAGCTGGTTATTATCGGCGATTTGAAGGATTTTTGAAAATCGCTCAACCCATGACGAACCTTTTGCGGAAGGATAAGAAGTACACGTGGTCCGACGCGTGTCAGCGGAGTTTTGAGGAACTCAAGAGTCGTTTAATTTCAGCACCTGTCCTTTCTTTACCGCAAGGGACGGAAGGATTTGTGGTTTATAGTGATGCGTCCGGACAGGGTCTCAGATGTGTACTAATGCAGTACGGGAAAGTTATTGCTTATGCTTCACGGAAATTGAGACCTTACGAGGTTAATTATCCGACCCACGACCTGGAGCTAGCAGCCATGGTGTTCGCATTGAAGATTTGGCGTCATTATCTTTATGACGTTACCTGTCAGATATTCACCGATCATAAGAGTTTGAAGTATATATTTACTCATAAGGAGTTAAATATGCGACAGATACGGTGGTTGGAACTAATCGAAGATTGTGATATTGAGATCCTGTACCACCCGGGCAAGGCGAACGTTGTCGCCGACGCTTTGAGTCGTAAGTCCGTTCAGGAGCAGATGCTTACTCGTTTAACAGTTCAGAAGGAGCTTCAATGGGAATTGCTTAGACCCGAGATCGAGGTCTGGTTACAGCGAGTGCAAGGTCAGCTTTGCATGTTAGAGATTTCCTCGCCACTTGAGGAGGCAATCAAAGTGAATCAGGGTTCAGACCCATCTTTATTGTGAATCCGGGAGGTTGTGGCTCAGGGGAAAGCCCCTGGATTTGTGGTCCACGAGGATGGACTTTTGCGATTTAAGAACTGGTTATGCGTACCGGCGATTGACGAGTTGAAAAACTCGATTTTGAGATAAGCTCATGCTACCCCTTATTCCATTCATCTAGGGTCTAGAAAGATGTACAAAGACTTGAAACAAAATTACTGGTGGAGTAACATGAAGCGAGAAGTTGAAGAATTTGTTTCGAGATGTTTAACCTGTCAGCAAGTCAAGATAGAACATCATCGACCGGCGGGTATGCTGAAACCGCTCCCTATTCTAGAGCGGAAGTGGGAGGATATTTCAATGGACTTCATCACGAGTTTGCCAACGAGTCTTCGTGGCATGAATACAATTTGGGTAATTGTGGATCGTCTAACTAAGTCAGCCCATTTCCTTGAGATTAAGGATACGTGGGGTCCTGAGAGACTTGCCCAGTTGTTCATCAAAGAGATAGTGAGACTGCACGGTACTCCTAAGAGTATCGTTTCCGATTGTGACGGACGATTCGTGTCACATTTTTGGAAATCAGTTCATCGTGCTATGGGAACTCACCTTAATCTCAGCACAACTTTTCATCCTCAGTCCGACAGACAATCAGAGAGGACTATTCAGACATTGGAAGACATGTTGAGGGCATGCATCCTCGATTGGAAAGACGATTGGGAAGCCCAACTACCGTTGATAGAGTTCGCGTACAATAATAGTTGGCATGCTTTTATTAATATGGCACCTTATGAGGCCTTGTACGGTCGTCGTTGTCGATCTTCTTTGTGTTGGGATGACTTACCAGAATCAATTGGCACCGAGCCCGATATGCTTATAGCCGCCCGTGAGAAGGTAGCTTTGATCAGGAGTCGATTGTTGATCGCTCAGAGTCGACAGAAATCATACGCAGATAACCGTCGTCGGACATTAGAGTTCGAGGCGGGTGACCATGTTTTGGTCAAGGTATCCCCGAGTCGAGGTATCTTCCATTTTGGGTAGAGGGGAAAGTTGAGTCTGAGATTCATTGGACCATTTGAGATTTTGGATCGAGTAGGTGAGCTAGCTTATCGATTGGCCTTACCTCCGGCATTGAGCCGAATTCATAATGTGTTTCACATCTCTCAGCTACGGAAGTATGTTGCCGACCTGAGTCACATACTTCAGTTCGACGAAATCGAGATCGCGGATGATCATTCGTATGAGGAGCATCCCGTACGAGTCTTAGAGCGGCGAATCAAACAGTTGAGGAACAAGGCGATTCCTTTGGTTAAAATTCAGTGGTCTAGACACAGAGTTGAAGAGGCTACTTGGGAAACCGAGGATAGTATGCGGGAGAGTTATCCCGAATTGTTTGACCCTTAGTTTCGGGGACGAAACTCTTTTAAGGGGGTGTATGTAATACCCGGTTGTAATTCAGTAATTATCATTCAGTAAATATCATTAAGTAATTGTCACTCTGTAATTATTCACTCATTAATGATCATTCATCGTTCATATTCATTCATTATATTCACCATTCAGAGTATTTGTATCGTGTATCAGTTATTATTCATCTTCCTGCCTGGTTGGAGGATCGAGCCGTGTTTATCATCTTTGTCATGTTCATAGTGGGCTGTGTGTGAGGAGTAGCGCACGCTACATACTCTCTTTAGCTCTCGCTAATTGAGTACGGGTAGCGCACGCTACCTCTCAGCATTAGCGCACGCTAGTGTGGTTCAGGCAGATAGTCCAGTGGGCACTGGACTGCAGTTAAGTTGTAGTAGCGCATGCTACGAATGGTAAGTAGCGCGCGCTAGTGAGTTTGGATAGCGCACGCTATGCAGTCAGTGTAGCGTGCGCTAAGGTCGATCGGGCAGAGTCCAGTGGGTACTAGACTGAATTTGGAATAATTCATAGTGCACGCTATGAGTAGATATTAGCGTACGCTAATGGGGTAGTAGCGCACGCTGAATTATGGGTGTAGCGCGCGCTATCGCGAGCAGATCAGAGAACAGGAGGTTCTGGACTTCAGTTACTGGACATCAGATATTATGTTAGTGCACGCTAATATTTTGGGGTTAACGCAGGCTAACGAGGCAATCAGTAGGCACTGCACTGTCCGGTTAACTCGCTAGCGCACGCTAAATATCAGGGCTTAGCATGCGCTAAGCTGGAACACTATAAATAGGACAGTGCAGTCCAGATTCGTCATTTTTTATCTCACTTCATTCCTTCGGCGATTTTGGGAGATTTCAGACGTTTTGGAGAGATTTCTTCGAGCTGAATTCATCTATCATCATCATCAATCTTATCATTCGGATTAATCATCATTTCATCATCTCCATCACATCAAAGTAATAATTTAGTGAATCTAGAATTTCGGATTTTGGGTATTTTCCACCCGATTTCTTCGTGTAAGCTTCGACTGTTGTTGGAATATGTTAGATATGGATTATCTACCTTGAATAAATGTATTCCTACGGATTTATTGGCTTATATTTAGGACTTCATGAATATTGGGGTTAATTCAAGAACACTTTTTGGTTGACTTTGATATTTTTGGGGGGTTTCGATTAGATGTTGTTGTTAACTCGAGGTGTGGATTCCTATGGGATTATTGATATCATTGAAGGTGTTTTGTTGGTTAGAACTACTCATTTTGGGTTTTGGTTTCGATATATTCGGGTTTGGATATTCTCAAAGGATGTATGTTTGCTAAGTATTCGTTAGAATGCTTCAATGAGTTTGGATATTGCTGTATCGACGTTTGAGTTGGTTATAATCGTGTTCGATACGTATATTGAGCATTTGTTGGTAATCATGTCATTCAAGGTTGTTCGAGCGACCGACATCTCTTTTAGGACGTTGTTCGAGGAAAGACTTTCTTCACCGGTATTGAGTAAGTTAATTCTTACTCGGTTAAAAGGATATTCATTCCTTTCGTTGTTGTTCATTCATAATTTTAATTCATTCATAATGTATTAACCGTATTGATACTTGTAATTGTCAAATAATCACTTCATTCACGAGGATCGATGGTTCCAATCATTTCATTGAGCTATCATTCATTTCACTATCATTTCATCTCGGTGAGTCATTCTTGACTTTGTCGGATTGTTATTTATTAATATTCTTCATGGTCATTCTTGTCCATATGACCTTCTGGGTTCATATTGCGTGGCTGGGTGGGGATGTGTGGAATTTTTAATCAGGCACGTGATAGTCATGTGATTGGGTTCACCGACACATTGGACTGTGCACACGGTAACGTACCTCCGTGAGACTTATTAGGTACAAGGGCGGGTGTGTCTGGACACTCTTCTTGTGCACTTGCACATACCATTACGGGCATACAATGATGCCCCTCTTTAGCTTAATTTCATAATTGAGATATATCATGATTGTGTTTATTCAACTCTTAAGGATTGTTGTTCTGTGTAACTGACCCAGTTGGGGGATGTTGTTTTCAGGTCATGGCAAGGATAAGGCACGGGAAGAGAACATTGACGGCGAGGTGTCCTAGTGATACTAGTAGGGGGGCCCAGTCCGTTTAAGTCATTCATGTTTTCTTCATTTTTATTTCCGCTGCAGATTTCCGTTGAGATATTTATTTTCATTCAGTGTCGTATATTTTATCTTCATAAAAAATATACATGTATTCTGTATTTTCCTGGGTGTGTTGTACTTGAAACTCATCATCGGAGTGATTAATGATATAATGTGGTTTGGTACTACAATTATATTATTTAATTCATTAACTTTCATTCGCCTGGTGGGTCCCAGTTGGGGGTCCACGACACTGTAATATCCACCTAGTTTGGAGTGTTACAGTCGGGTCAAGTCGTGTATTGTCGAGTCTTGTCTTGTCGAATTATGTCTAACTGAGTTGTGTCGTGACGCACCGTCTAAGATGTCGGCTGTGATTTGTATCATGGTGCAGCCATCTTCGTGCGACCTGTGGATGTAAGCCTTCTCTATTATATCTTGTGTTTAGTGACTTTCTTACATGCGTGTCATGAAGATGGAATTCGTATTTAATACTTGTGGTATATTACGTGTGTAATGAGCTAGATATATTGCTAGATTGGACACCGAAGGGTGCAGTGTGTATGGAACCTTGTACATTGAAGTGTCCAGAAGGTGTATCGACGGTAGAGCTGTTGAGAAACTAAAATAGATAGTTTTGACGTGTGTTTAAATTTGGTGTTCATGAGTTGTGTTTGTTGAATTGGTGATTTTGGA
The DNA here is from genome assembly GCA_033398695.1 of Orobanche coerulescens. NCBI lineage: Eukaryota > Viridiplantae > Streptophyta > Magnoliopsida > Lamiales > Orobanchaceae > Orobanche > Orobanche coerulescens. Next base: position 70,347,825 of record CM065816.1, on the reverse strand, counting down.
TGTCGTATAGGCATGTGTTTGAGAATTGATTATTTTGGTTATTGTTGTTATATGCTACAAACGTGTTCCTAGTTGGTAATTATGTCTGCTGCATGCGTGTTTGAAAACGCTTTTCTGAAAATTTCATAGATTCGAGTATGTCTGTGGAAAATCAATCTTCCAAAATCTTTGGCGGTGCGGTTAAATGGCGGTTTCGTGTAGATTTTGAAAATTGTTTGAATTTTGGCGAACCGGCCTTGTATTCTCAAATGAAACCCTATGACGGTATTTGAAAGACGTGTTTTGGGGTGTTTTAGATATTTTGTAAAATGTTACCGTCGTTAATCTTTTATCATGTTCAAAAGGATTTTAGAAATGCTTTTAGCCTATATGTTTTATTTTCAAATAACTCGAGAATACAATTTTAAAAATATTTCACACCATAAAATCTTTACATTCCTTAAAATGTGATTTTCTATTTTCAAAAATAAATAGTGAAAGATGAAAAATATTAGTCGGCTTAAACTTTAAACTCGAATTTTGGAAAAAAAATTTATGTACTGGACCAGTTAACGCACACTGATCTTATCGTTAGCGCACGTTAACGAACTTGGATTGAAGTGTTGACTAAATTGATTTAGTTACTGCACGCTAGTATTCTCATTAGCGCACGCTAACAAGACCGAGCAGACTGAACTTGTGATTTTTACAACTTGTTAATGCATGCTAATTATGTACCTAGCGCGCGTTAAGTTGCAGTGTGTGCGTAATATGGATCTATCGTTTAACGTGATAGGCTAGAGTTAGAGAATTCTGGTTATGTACCCAAATATCGTGTTGCATGGTTTGGATATGCCTTGTAGTTGTATGATGTTATACCGATATGACTGTTGATCGGTGGAAATGTTTCATGCACGTATGAATCGTTTGTCCACCCGGGAATGTTTTAACAGAACCTCGAGGGGTCGATGCTAAAGGGCAAGGCCGTGAGTTACCTTGTGTATTGTTATTTGTGACGGTGATGCGTGTTAACACGTGATTACCTTATGTGTTGATTAATGGTGATGATGATACATAATGACATGGTTATCTTGATGATGTTGTTTATGAGGACATTTGATGTTCCGGAATATTGTTTTGAAATGATTTCAAAATGAGACGGTTAAGATCTACTGTTTACAGTTTTGGTCAAATAGCCGAGGTATCAAAATATTTTCCAATCTTATTTCGGAAAATAATACAAACTCAATGATCTTAGAATATAACTATTTAAATGAATACCTCGTGGAATTTTAAAACAGGGTGTTATCAATAGTTATCAACAATATGTAGTTTGTTACGATCGTGTGTGTGCCGGTATTGGTTGTAAGTTTTTGGTTAATACGGGCATGTGATCTATCAGTTACGGCCATAAGTTCCATTTATTACAGTAGTGATTTTTGTATTCGTGTAAGTATCCAGAGTCGATATTCTTATTGTGTTGCTATTTGTTGCCTTATGTGGATATGTTGTGTTGGGTTAGCATTTTGGTATTATTTTGCGACGTTGTGTTTCATTGTGCTGAGTGGTTACTTGTTCAGTATGCCGATGGGCAGAGGTCGTGTTCGTGACCGTGGTACAGATGGTCATGGAGATCAGATGCAGGACCAAGAGAATGTTGTTGGGAATGGCATTGGCATTGGTGTCGCTACTATACTGCAACAAGTAGCGACACGGATGACTCAGTTGACCCAGGTAGTTCAACATAACACAGTTGTAACCCAGAATGTCGGCGCAAACCAATGGCTTAGAGGAGTGGTGTGTATGAATCCCCCTCATTTCGCTGGTGCCGCGGATGCATTGGGCTGGGATGGTTGGTTCTTCCAGTTGGGAAAGATATTCGAGGCAGTTGATTGTCCTTAGAACGGAAGGTACCTATTGCTCAGTACCTTCTTGACAGAGATGCTGCTAACTGGTGGGAGGCTATTAAGCCTCGAGATCGTGTGGTCACGTGGGTGGAATTCCATGAATTAATGGAAGCTGAGTTTTATCTGAAACCGATCAGAGAGCAGAAAACTCGTGATTTTTATTTGGTGAAATCGCAAGATGTACCGGTGTCTCAAGCTATTATCGATTATAGCAAACAGCTATGTGCGGGAACAGGTGAGGAAAGAGGAAGATAAGATCCATCATTTTGACATGCGGATGAAGCTGGAGATTTGCCAGTATATGGCGGGATTCACTTGCACTACATTGATAGAGTATCAAAATCGAGCATTAACCTACGAGCTAGCCTTATCATTGACTGAGCATATGCCCGATTCGAAGAAGCAGAGGACGCTTGATGATTTTTCTATCATTTCGGGAGTTGGAGTTTCTAAACTGCAACACCGTAGTCTTTCTACCGTGAAGCTCATCGCCCGCTGAGAGGAAATGAGAGTTCCAAGTCATCAGATTTGACTCTTGGTAAGGCCAGGAGGTGTTTCAACTGTAATGCGCTGGGGCATGTTCGTGCACATTGTCATTCCCCGCCAGTAACGTGTTACAAGTGCGGACTCGAAAAGCACATAATCCAATTTTGTGAGATGGTCGCCGAGTCCTCCGAGGCCCAAACTTCAGCACCGATATCAGGATCGACTTTAAGAGGTCCTTGAGAGATACTATCTGTCAGTTGCCTGCTATGTTGTTGCCTTTGATTTATTGTTTTAAGTTTCGGGGATGAACCTTTTTTTAAGGGAAGTAGAATGTAATACCCGAGATTCTATTTTTGATTATCGTGAATTGATTGCCATTTTTATGCTGAATATGTTTCCGTTGTCGAGTGGTTAGAATTATTTTCTCATTGACCGACATATGTTGATATCATGATACCGTGGTTGTAAAACGAGAGTATGCTGGAAATGCCAAGAGTATTGCAGATTGACATTATTGAGAAACATTGTGCATTTGGGTTGACATTTAAGATCACCACCATCACTTATAAAGTCTAAAAATCCTGGAAATGAACATTGTCGTAAAGAGTTGAGTCAACTTTTTTATGGTTTGAACGGTGAGTCAATCGGAGTCCGGATGAAGGAGTTATGGTTGAAATAGCAAAGACTACAGTGTCAGCATATAGTGTATAATTTGCACAGGCTAATGCAGCTATTAGCACGCGCTAACTGGTAGGGACAGAGTGTTCTGTCCTTTACCCTTATTCTTGTAGTAATTATGTTGTCGTTTTATCGCGGAGGTTGTAGGTTTTTTAGGCTTTTCGATTGAGTCGTGTTCTCCGAAGAACTCATGTGTCGATTATCAAGCAAGTATCTTGCCCATACGTTACGTGTTTCATAAATGTAACAATTGGTAATGGACTATGTGTGTTTACTTGGGTGCTTTGGGAAACTTGTGTGCTTTGGGAAAAGAATGAGTTTTATGGATATGTTATATTGTGATTGTGAATTAAAATACGTTGTGTTCGTATTGTGTGGTTATAAAAGCTCTTCCCTTTTTCAAGGGTTATGTGTTGGAATGTATATTAGTTTGGTAAATGCATAATGTTGCATTGTATTGTTTTGTTGACCTCCTTGGTAAGGGGGTTGTGCTTTTCGGTGTTGTTCGGAAAGTATATCTTCTCGTGGTATGTGATTTGTTTGTAAAGTGATATTATACAGGTAAGAGTTCGTTGAAACCTGTGAGACTCTGATGTTCGTGCTTGTTAGCATGATGCCAGGATAACTTATGGCTGTGTTTTGGACATGTTACATACATATCATGGGTTATCCAAACTGGGTACATCATCGCGAGGTTATGAGGTTCGTGTTTGCTAGCACGATGCCAGGATAACTATGAGTGTATGTTATATCTTTGTTGCAGAGCTCTAGTCTCTGAATTATGTGCGTGACTGTTGGCACGAGGATGTGTGATTACATGTATCTCCCATTGTTTATTCACTCGGGTATGCTTGAGGAAACTCCGATGTTCATGCTTGCTAGCATGGAATGAGACTAATCCCTGGGCATACGATTGATGTAGATGTTTGGGTCGTAGACCTTGTGATTTATTGCCAGATTAGTATTTTAGAAAAATAAATCTTTGCATTGTGGCCCTAAGTGATTTTTGGAAGGATAAGGATTTATTAATCTTAAAGATCTTTCCTCTAAAAACTCCCGTGATCTTTAAAACACTTTACAAGTTGTTTACTTATTTTATTATTGCCTTTAAAATCTTGGATTATTTTACTCAAATGAAATATCTCGGGAAGTCTTTCGTTGTGTTTGTTTTGTTGATTATTAAGATTATTATATTCTTTAAATATGATGTGTATGTCTTGTAATTGCACTTTATACTTGCACTAGCAAACTGCCAGTTTGCTAACCCCTAGGTAATCGAGGGATGGATGCCAGTTATTACATTTAGGTACGTGTAGGTTCTTAGGGAGTAAACCACGGGATCGGTACGAATGATGATGGAACACAAATGATACTAATCACATGAAGGCTATTACTGTTGGTCGAATTATATTTTCTTTTCCACTGTAGTATTTTCCGTCGTATGGGAGTGTTAGTGTATTTTGACCCTTGCATGGGTATGAGTAGAGATAGAGATGTATAGGAAGTTTAAATTGTATGTTGTTGATGAAAGACCAAATCGGTCTACTGATTCGTTATTCAGCCATGTTGGCATTAATGTGATGTCTTGTTTTGGTATCTAGCTTAGTAGGTGCTCATGGAGAGGGTCTGCAGTGATTTAATATACCCGAGTAGATTGGGGGTGTTACACAAGTTTTCGTGATACTTGATCATAAAAAAGAGTTCGCGACTACATAATCATAACGCATCAACACATACTCATAGATAACTCTTGTGGCAAAGTCGAGAAAGATATCAGAAAATAACAACATCATAATCATGAGAAGAAAAGCCCATCAAGGGTCAATATATATATATATATATATATATATATACATCATAATAGAATAATTGCCTTCAACGAGGTCTTTCTAACTATCAAGCTATATAAGCTGATCCACCTGCCTACACATATACCAAAATACGGGGTGCTCTAACAAATAGCATTGTCGTCTATAAAATAATAAGAAAGTGCTAGATATCGCAACGACACATATAAGCAAAAGAAGTGATGTTCCGCATACAACAACAAAATAAATGGCTAGCACCGTCCTGAACTATCTCAGGGTTGCCCTCGACTCGGCGGTCGATCTGTCTCCCTCGAAGAACTCCTCTGGATCCTCTACCAGATCTTATGACTCCTCGTCTAAAACTGGAGAGACTGCAATGGGGTCTCCAAGGACTCTATGCTTCTTTGTACAAGTAGATGAGCATCGTCTGCGATCGATCATGGGTGGACTAGATCGGTGACTAGCATAGGTTAAAGTGGCCGAGACGTCCTCCTGAGAATAAAAGGCTCGGGCATCATGTCCCTGCGGTGAGGTGTTGAGGTCCCTGGCTTCAGGTCTAACCCACCCTGAGTATGAGGCGGTGCCGCAAGAACCACCTTGCTGGGTAGAGGTGTAGCTGGCCTCTCTGGCAAAGCTCCTCTAGCATATGGTCGATACACACAAGCTCTAGGGGAGGTGCACGGTGCTGGAGATACTGAGTGGTGATCCGGATAGCAAAGGCCATGAAATCTCCGGACGGTACTAAAGTGCGCTCATGCAAAAAGATAAAGTACTGCGGCAGCCCACTCCCTCCACTCGATCGGAAGGAGGTCGATAAGATGTTGAATGCCCTTGTAGTCTGAGACACCATGAGTAGCAGCTAGGCGCCAGGTCACATCGAGGTCTGCCACGCACTAGGCTATGATGGCACCCGTGCCTCGATACGTGCTGCGAAAAGCCTCCACAAGGTCCCACAGTGTTCGCCTTCTCCTCGCTAACTTCCACAGTGTCGTCTTCGTGGTCACCATCCTATGAAGAAGGTATATGTATAATACATCAACATCTCAACATAATAGAACACCTCTACTAAAGGGTTCTCAGAAGAAGAATATAAATCTCATCCTAAGTTCTCGACTCGATCTCTGGACTCTGAGAAACACCTAGCATATAAAAAATATACTCTCTAACGTGGTACGTAGTGAAAGTTATTCTGGTTCTGCCATAAATAGACATCCCGGTAGAAAATAACCATACTCGCATTACTCATACGTAAGTGATATTCGTTGGGGACATTACTGCGTCATTGATCCTCGTTATTACATTGTCATCATTCGCCCTTCACATTCGTGCATATGCTGAAATACTTAAGGCGCATAAGTTCTCGTTCGCATAATAGAAGGCCCTAACGAAGTTTCTAGGTTCTCGTCTTGCATGCTTCTTCATCAACAAAAATTCATGCGTACTCGAAAAAAAAATCATATATTACATGCTTCATCATACATATCGTTCCATACATATTCATCATTAACATCTCATAAAAGCTGGTAAAGAGGTACCTTTTTCATGGCACAAGAAGTTTGAATCATAAAGACTTGTAAATCATTTACCTTACTCTTCAGTTGACAATGACGTGACAGGGTGTTAAGTTGGCAATTGCTCCTTATATTAGTTTAGATAAGCGAACTAAATTTCACTTGGAAGAACATAAAACTTAGAGCGAACAAACTGTTGTGATACCATTCTGTCACGGGCCCTAAGGATGGCACATCCAGGGCGTGAAGGAATTAAAAAACGAGGAAGAAAAGGGAAACATACGTTTCATAAGGAATAGGGGTGGATTTCCACGAATAACCTATTAAGTGAAAACCCCGTATACGGCGGCCATTACAGTGCCGTGACACTGGACCCATCAGGCGATACCAGTACACAAATTAAACATAACATTATCATGATACCGAATCATAAAACAATAATCATTACTCCGATTAGGAGTCTACAAATAGTACGGCTATTAGCCTTAGACTACACAGGATCCAAATACTAGTATAAAGCATATGAAGGTGGAATATACTTAAAATAATAGTACAATCGACAATAGTTTAAATGAAGCGGAAAGTAACATTACACGGTTTTAGAATAACCGGATAACAAAAGACTTGGTCGTCCCGAACTAGTATCCTTGAAATCCTTCACCGCCACCATGTTCTTCACGTGCCTTGCCTTTGCCTCGACCTAAAATACAACATAAGTATTTCGCCCAAAACTACAGGGTCAGATATACATGATAACAATTCTCAAGACATTATACAATTCACATATACTGGATCTCAAGGAAACAACTCGACTATTGAACACAGCCTTCGGGCGTATGAACAACTAGTTGCAAACCGTCGGACATACCCAATCATACATGGAATATGAGCGACCAATCAACATGGCTCAAGATGGACATCACAGTACGCCCGATTCGGAAATGTTTCCGTGCACATATCCACTCCGTATACGGAATCCAGGATATACGTGAGACAATGTACCTAATTAGCCTCACGAACTACGTCTCGTGTGCACAGTCCAATACGGAAACATCAACGTATGACCATATGTGCCTGGCTAAAAATCCTACATATAACCAATCGGCACGCAAATATGATTCCAGATATGTCATGATACAACATGACAAAGAAACTCAATCAATTACACATTCAATCAAGAAGCAAGAAACTCACCGAAGTGATAATAATGATCAACGGACCAACGATACAAATGTGATGATCTTGGGAATACAATCCCACAATGAAACGGTACTACGATCAAGAACAATATCACATTACGAATCATAGATTCATAAGGCATTTCATATACACGGAACGTATAACGTTAACAAGAATTCAATCATCATTATAACGAAGCAAGATAACTTGCCTCAATTCCGTAGACGAATAGTCCTTCTTCAAAAGAACGAATGGATAGTATACTCGACTAGTAATACTCACTCTATCGAGCAACCTTGAATGAAAGATAACTCTTTCAACAACACATTCATATAATATTGATATGAATTCATAGGAAACGACACCCGATTCTTCCCAAATAGTTCATCCTATCCCAATGAACATTCTATCGACTATTAATGAATTTCAATACACCTAATTCATCTTTAACAATCGGATTATCATGTTCTTAAGATTCTTCAACATATATCTAATATACAAGGATTAGATTATATCCTTTAATGCTCTTGTTATTACTTTGAACAAGATTATTCATCAAAACAACTCCAATTAATCATTTCAATATATTAATATCATCATATATTGTAATAATCCTTTTCAGAATATTACCAACATTCGAACATAATGTTTTAGACAGTCCACTTCATCAATTCATAAAGTTCGTAATGAATCTATCAAAATCATGAGTGTTACTTCATAGTCTATTGTCATTTCCCAAGGAATTAACTAAACCTTTTCAAGACATGATTATAATCTAAAATCCCTAAGCATCAAGAACATTCTTACCTTATAAGTTATATTGTCATGATCATAATCAGGTTCTTGACATAATCAACCACAACTATGTTATCTCTTCAACCATTCAAGAAGTAATACTAACAACAATATCATTGTAACACCCCCAGATCCGACCGGGAATATTACAGCGCCATGGGCCCTGAGATGGAACCCACAAGGCTGAAGGAAATTTTCGAAAACATTTACAAACGCCCAAGAGGCTAACGATGGTATTATCTATTGAAAACATTCGAAGATTTATAAAACCCGTTTATCAAACCATCGTAAAAACTCATTTGAAACCACAAGGCCCAAAATGCCAAAACTCAACAGTTTAAAAACATACGTTAAGCTATAAACACACGTAAGCAGAACAAATTTAGAAAACGATTTCCCAAAGTAACCCAAGTTACCAGATACCAATAGGTCAGTTTAAAAATACTTACGCAGCGGATAAAGACAAACAATTAAAATACTCTAGCAGCGGAAATACAAAAACTGTTCAAGGAACTCAATACACAAATACATGCCCTAGCCAGTATCCTCCGGGAAGTTCATCTCTCCACGGCCGCTACAAGCTTGATAATCCAAGAACCTAAAAAGAAAGCCCACGACGGGGTCAGCCATAATATCCAACAATGATAACCATCACATCTCGTCAATAATTACATATCAATGGAAATACTAAGTAAGAATACGACCAATGTAATCTTACCGTCGTAACTTTACGAGAATCCACTATTCGTTTCCTTAACAACACATTAAGATAATACCGAAATATCTGTACGGTATCTCAATAATACTCAAGGTTCTCAAAACATTATCATAACTCGGGATACGGAAATTTTACCAACTCTAGCCAATTCAATCCATCGGATAACGTTGACATTTCCAATACGATAATCGATTGCCAATCAAAGACAAGTATCAAGGAAATACGGAACATACCTCAAGATACGAAATACCATTACCATCACGTCAGTCTAATCCGAGATCAGATCAACACAACATACGAACATGGTCCTAACACAAGACCTACAAATGCATACTCATATAACAACGTCAATATGATCACAACAATAACGACAATGTATACTTATGGCAACCCATAATATACATATGCACAATAACAACAACATATGGTAATCCAACGATCCAGCGCACACAGCTATAGATTCCCATGATGATCCCGTCGGACCAACGCATGGTGGCATTACCTGTCCAGCGATCCAGCGCACACAGCTATAGATTCCCATGATGATCCCGTCGGACCAACGCATGGTGGACATATGACAACAATGCACAACTGCACAAAACAACAGTGCACAATACACGACAACAACAATGCACAAATGCATGACAACAATGATACACGAATGTATCACTACATGATCGACACAAATGACAGAAATGATTAAAATACTTGCTCCGAGTCCTTCGAAATCAATCTCGATATCGAAACCATCACCAACTATTATTCTGAATATTCACCGATCCAAAACATCACGGACGGTAGATAATTCACGTTTTCGTCAATACCATGATGTATCCTCGATAACAAGTATACCAACGACAATTGTAAATCATATACATTATGATTTAAATTCCCAAAACTCGAATACAACCTATAATTCCAAATCTCCTGTGATTACGATTTATAAACATTGCTATACGAATTATAAGCGAATGAAATCGAAACCATTCATTAAATATTATAATCGAGCAAGTAATAACGCCTCGATACCGATACGATGATGAAGCCGCTACGGTCACATTGCCTTCATCTACGGGCTCCTCGGCCACGACCGAAGCAATTCACGAACATACTCGAACATGGCCGCAACATACGGTTATACTCACCGATCGATAATCTCAACCTATTGAAATAATCGATTAACATAAAATCCGATAATAATCAATGACCGACATAGCCAACCGATCAAACTCAACGGCTCAACAATACCTCGATCATACACAAAACCAAACAATACAACTCAAACCAATCAAACACGAATTCAAGACAACACTACGATTCCACATTCAATCTTAAATACTTACAAGTTTCCTCCTTGTATATTCGTAATAAAACCAATTATCGATTATCATCATCAATCCGGACAATCCAATTAATTATAGATAATCATATTCAAAGAGTTCCACAACTTATTCCGTAATCACATTCAAAGTCCCCAAACGGCATAATCCGATGTGTTCTAACATCTAAACAATCCTTATTCACAATTCAAGGTGTATGAAGTCATGTTCTTCAACATATATACTTCTCATAACGTCATGGATTGCAACAAACTATCAAGAACATCGAGATTACTACGATTCCATAATCATAACGACATAATCAAGGTATTTGATCATCAATTCATTATCTTCCCTTAACAAAATTCCCATAATTACCAAGAATAATCATAACACAATCAATTCCATCACCATTCATACGAAAACGTGTAGAATTTCCCAAGTTCTACTCATTGAGGCATTTCATCGAACACTTTGAAGGCATAATCCAAATCAATCATTTTAACGAAGAAATACCCAAATTTGTTCCACAAAACTTCAAGGATAATGTATAATCTCAAGAATACAACAAGGTTCCATCAATAATCTGAGTTAAAACGAATCAATCCGCCAAATCATCAAGAAACTCCAAAACTATCCAAAACCAAGTGTTTAGGTGTTCTTACCTTCGATCCGGATGGAAGATGATGTTAATCCATGATTCCAACTTCCAAAACATGTTGCTACATGATGTTCTTACTCAAATCCATCAACTTTGTCAAGAAATCGCGAGAGAAAGCGAAGAAAAATGAAAATGACAAGGGTGACTCGGTCGGGCCTTATAGGCCGAGACACGCCGCGATTACGTGCGTAACCGGCGGGTCCTTACGCACGAGCCGGACGCAGCTAACCTTCGTCCATTTCGCTCGCGGCCTTACGTACGTGCATCGGCTACGTGCGTAACGGGCACTTACGGCCGTAATCGGACACCGCCTTACGTAATCGGCCGATCCTTACGCCCGGCCGAGTCACGCCGGCGTGATCGGCCACCTGCGAGTCACCGCCGACCATGATCGGCCACTGCAGTCCTCTCGGCCACGACTCGGCGGCCGCCCGTAACGGACGTAACACTTATTCCGTTGCGTGCGTTACACGTACGTTGACTTGCTACAATATTATACTCGTATTACGTACGTAATACACCCTGTATAACGTACGTAACTCCATCCGTTGACTCACCTGTCCACATCTGCGCCGAAAGCCGCCGACAAGGCCCAATTGTCCGATTCCTCTTGTTACGCACGTAATGTCTCGGCCATAACGCACGTAACTCTTGTGATTTAGCGTCGTAAGTCTTCAACATTAGCGTACGCTAAGTATTCCATACTTAGCCAATTTCAATCATACGCTTTGTCTCGACATACCGAAAACACATATACACTTACTGAATACATATACTGAATCCAATAACATACTTATACGATATACTCTATATCGAAAGTACGATAACCTGATACACAATATCCTCAATTGCAACTGTCGACCAGATACGACAATTATACCGATACTGACATCTCAGTCCTTTATTTAATTATTTTATCCATACTGTACAGATTCCACGCTGTACAATATAACTCGGATAAAATAATATCAAACAACAGTAGTAGAAATTCCGGATATTACATACTACACCACTTAAAATAAGTTTCGTCCTCGAAACTTGAAATCCGTCATAAAAGAAACAAACCGTTCAACTAAAATATCCCAAAACCATCACGACAACGATCAATCATCATCATTACTGAATAATCAAAAGAGTACACTTACAAATACGCAGGTCGACGATCTCCTGAGATACTAGCAAGCGATCTCACCGCATACCCCAATACGCTTACAATCACAATTCCTTGAGTCTCAACAAAATTTTATCATCGTCGGATGAAATAATCTATCGTGACAAATCCTGTTTGCACGATCGCATGATCAAGTTCCAATTCGATAAGGCGAATAATATCCGATATATACGTGAAACAACCGCTCAAAACAATGGCAACCAATCTCAAACAATGACACAAAATCCGAACACTTATACGATCATCAACAATGATCAACCAACAAATTAACTGAGAATACCATCGACATGATAAATTCCAATACGACCAATCCAATGGTTAAAGCACAATCGAGTATATCATAAACATGATAAACTCTAATATGACCAACCAGAGGTCAAAACACAATCGAGAATATCATCAACATGATAACCTCTAATATTACCAACGAAGGAGCGATAATAATCAGGAATACCCTCACACGGTAAATTCCAACACGATACACACAGAACCATAGAGACATATATACGGACGAATAAAGTTCTCAAAACGACACACCAATCACATACCGTGGATCTCAATAAACATACTCGACTGGTGAGCATACTCCTCGGCATACAAACAACCAATCAAGTCGATTTAAAATAACCGGTCATACAGGTGGAAACGACCGCTCGACATCTAAAACAACCAACATGGGGTCACCATCCCCAAATCTACAAAAGAAATCATTCAAAATCATTATGGTAAAGTCACAATATTACCACACCAATGGAATCACATAGCACATATGCCCCAGTTTCACAAAATCCAAAGTTCCAAAATTATATTATATGCATGAATCTACAACATACGGCATATTTCTCTTATCCGATAAATCAATCGATCATCCTTGCATAACCAAACGACCATACCAAAGTTCGGATCCCTTTTCATCGCACCATAGGAATGTCATAACTTGTTCGTGAGTCACACTCACAACTTCACCATGATATGGAATATACACTAAATGCGTATGGTTATCAATCACATTTTCAAAACTAGTTTGAAATCATATAGTCTTGTCAAAAGACAAATTTTCGAAAATTCTTTCAAAATTTTGAAAACTCAAAACATAAATTCTCGTAAGACCACAAAATCAATTTTCGAACCAACCGGCTCGCTCGTGTCAAGTTCTCGATAAAAATCCTTTTCAAATACACACGATTAAATAAAATGGGATTTATGCAAATGCTTGACCATATCCATACTCATGTATACCGATTCAGCTCGTCACCAAATTCACTGATATTCCATCGGAAAATCACACGATGAAATTCCAAAATCTCAATATATAGACTCTGATAAAAGTCCTCCTCCACCTACTACTCGCAACGTCAATCTTTAATCCATCCTGGATCACCTCAAATATGATATGACAAAACGTTGAAACAATTCAACAAATCAAACACGGCGAAAGACTTCCCGAGAATTTCCATTTGAACCAATAAATCAAAACCCCGAAAGGTAGTGATAAAGTAGATAAACAATTGATAACGTGTTTTACATATCTCAGGAGTTTTAGAAAACAGGAAAGTCTTTTGAAACATTAGGGTCTCAGCCCGTATCTCATTCCACATTACAAGAAGTTTAAAAAGTAGAAAACTCATTTCGGACCCCAAGTCCTGAGTTATAAAACCATTTCAAAATCGATTGGGTCTCGGCCCAAAATCATTTTCCATAAAACATCAGTAAGACATTCATTTTGAAAAGTATCATTTTCAAATGCTCAAAAGCAGTTTCATGTATCACAAAATGATCTATCATGACTACATGTCTTTCTCAACCATCCACAACCTTCTCCCAAATGCACAATTCCGTTCCGAAATCTACTCAACATACTGATTTCCAAAATCATAGTTTCTCAAGATCATCAATCCTGTCCCAAATCTGTCATCTCATACTGTGAAGCATAATATCTTTCTGAATCTCAAACCATATCAACTTAGAACGGCAATAAATCTCAATGCAATTCAAAAATCCAAATACTTACAGATCGTGAAGCCGACGATTCCCCGCGATACTGGCACATGTCTCGACTCAAGGAAATACTCGACACAGATATTATCAAAACACACGTTTGCCAAATCAGTTCGACTCAAGAACACAATACATCTCATTCCAGAGAATCTCGTTAACACCATTTGGAAAAGTTATAACAAGCCCAGTACGATACTGGCAAATCTGATGACGAACAAGCCTGAGTGAACAACAAAGACTCACGGCTCTAATATTTTTCAATCGACAACTCGAATGACGCAACAAAAACACGACCCAACTCGACCCAAATGCCTAGGTTTTCTCAACCTAAGCTCCGATACCATATTCTGTAACACCCCCAGATCCGACCGGGAATATTACAGCGCCATGGGCCCCGAGATGGAACCCACAAGGCTGAAGGAAATTTTCGAAAACATTTACAAACGCCCAAGAGGCTAACGACGGTATTATCTATTGAAAACATTCGAAGATTTATAAAACCCGTTTATCAAACCATCGTAAAAACTCATTTGAAACCACAAGGCCCAAAATGCCAAAACTCAACAGTTTAAAAACATACGTTAAGCTATCGCTTACACGTACCGGCGTAACAAATTTAGAAAACGATTTCCCAAAGTAACCCAAGTTACAGATACCAATAGGTCAGTTTAAAAATACTTACGCAGCGGATAAAGACAAACAATTAAAATACTCTAGCAGCGGAAATACAAAAACTGTTCAAGGAACTCAATACACAAATACATGCCCTAGCCAGTATCCTCCGGGAAGTTCATCTCTCCACGACCGCTACAAGCTTGATAATCCAAGAACCTAAAAAGAAAGCCCACGACGGGGTCAGCCATAATATCCAACAATGATAACCATCACATCTCGTCAATAATTACATATCAATGGAAATACTAAGTAAGAATACGACCAATGTAATCTTACCGTCGTAACTTTACGAGAATCCACTATTCGTATCCTTAACAACACATTAAGATAATACCGAAATATCTGTACGGTATCTCAATAATACTCAAGGTTCTCAAAACATTATCATAACTCGGGATACGAAAATTTTACCAACTCTGGCCAATTCAATCCATCGGATAACGTCGACATTTCCAATACGATAATCGATTGCCAATCAAAGACAAGTATCAAGGAAATACGGAACATACCTCAAGATACGAAATACCATTACCATCACGTCAGTCTAATCCGAGATCAGATCAACACAACATACGAACATGGTCCTAACACAAGACCTACAAATGCATACTCATATAACAACGTCAATATGATCACAACAATAACGACAATGTATACTTATGGCAACCCATAATATACATATGCACAATAACAACAACATATGGTAATCCAACGATCCAGCGCACACAGCTATAGATTCCCATGATGATCCCGTCGGACCAACGCATGGTGGCATTACCTGTCCAGCGATCCAGCGCACACAGCTATAGATTCCCATGATGATCCCGTCGGACCAACGCATGGTGGACATATGACAACAATGCACAACTGCACAAAACAACAGTGCACAATACACGACAACAACAATGCACAAATGCATGACAACAACGATACACGAATGTATCACTACATGATCGACACAAATGACAGAAATGATTAAAATACTTGCTCCGAGTCCTTCGAAATCAATCTCGATATCGAAACCATCACCAACTATTATTCTGAATATTCACCGATCCAAAACATCACGGACGGTAGATAATTCACGTTTTCGTCAATACCATGATGTATCCTCGATAACAAGTATACCAACGACAATTGTAAATCATATACATTATGATTTAAATTCCCAAAACTCGAATACAACCTATAATTCCAAATCTCCTGTGATTACGATTTATAAACATTGCTATACGAATTATAAACGAATGAAACTGAAACCATTCATTAAATATTATAACTGAGCAAGTAATAACTTGCCTCGATACCGATACGATGATGAAGCCGCTACCAGTCACATTGCCTTCATCTACGGGCTCCTCGGCCCCGACCGAAGCAATTCACGAACATACTCGAACATGGCCGCAACATATGGTTATACTCACCGATCGATAATCTCAACCTATTGAAATAATCGATTAACATAAAATCCGATAATAATCAATGACCGACATAGCCAACCGATCAAACTCAACGGCTCAACAATACCTCGATCATACACAAAACCAAACAATACAACTCAGACCAATCAAACACGAATTCAAGACAACACTACGATTCCACATTCAATCTTAAATACTTACAAGTTTCCTCCTTGTATATTCGTAATAAAACCAATTATCGATTATCATCATCAATCCGGACAATCCAATTAATTATAGATAATCATATTCAAAGAGTTCCACAACTTATTCCGTAATCACATTCAAAGTCCCCAAACGGCATAATCCGATGTGTTCTAACATCTAAACAATCCTTATTCACAATTCAAGGTGTATGAAGTCATGTTCTTCAACATATATACTTCTCATAACGTCATGGATTGCAACAAACTATCAAGAACATCGAGATTACTACGATTCCATAATCATAACGACATAATCAAGGTATTTGATCATCAATTCATTATCTTCCCTTAACAAAATTCCCATAATTACCAAGAATAATCATAACACAATCAATTCCATCACCATTCATACGAAAACGTGTAGAATTTCCCAAGTTCTACTCATTGAGGCATTTCATCGAACACTTTGAAGGCATAATCCAAATCAATCATTTTAACGAAGAAATACCCAAATTTGTTCCACAAAACTTCAAGGATAATGTATAATCTCAAGAATACAACAAGGTTCCATCAATAATCTGAGTTAAAACGAATCAATCCGGCCAAATCATCAAGAAACTCCAAAACTATCCAAAACCAAGTGTTTAGGTGTTCTTACCTTCGATCCGGATGGAAGATGATGTTAATCCATGATTCCAACTTCCAAAACATGTTGCTACATGATGTTCTTACTCAAATCCATCAACTTTGCTGAAGAAATCGCGAGAGAAACGAAGAAAAATGAAAAATGACAAGGGTGACTCGGTCCAGGCCTTATATAGGCCGAGACCTGCCGGCCAGTTACGTACGTAACCGGCGGGTCCTTACGTACGTAGCCGGACGCGGCCTAACCTTCTGTCCATTTTGCTCGGCAGCCTTACGTGCATCGGCGGTGCCACGTACGTAACGGGCACTTACGGCCGTAACCGGACACTGCCTTACGTACGTAATCGGCCAGTCCTTACGCCCAGCGAGTCACTGCCGACTGTGATCGGCCACCCCTGCGAGTCACTGCCGACCATGATCGGCCACGACTCGGCCAGCCGCCCCGTAACGTACGTAACACTTATTCCGTTGCGTACGTTACACGTACGTTGACTTGCTACAGTATTATACTCGTATTACGTACGTAATACACCCTGTATAACGTACGTAACTCCATCCGTTGACTCACCTGTCCACATCTGCGCCGAAAGCCGCCGACACCGGGCCCAACTGTCCGATTCCTCTTGTTGCGTACGTAATGTCTCGGCCATAACGTACGTAACTCTTGTGATTTAGCGTACGTAAGTCTTCAACATTAGCGTACGCTAAGTATTCCATACTTAGCCAATTTCAACTGCTTTGTCTCGACATACCGAAAACACATATACACTTACTGAATACATATACTGAATCCAATAACATCCTTATACGATATACTCTATATCGAAAGTACGATAACCTGATACACAATATCCTCAATTGCAACTGTCGACCAGATACGACAATTATACCGATACTGACATCTCAGTCCTTTATTTAATTATTTTATCCATACTGTACAGATTCCACGCTGTACAATATAACTCGGATAAAATAATATCAAACAACAGTAGTAGAAATTCCGGATATTACAATCATGTTCTTTACTAAGTTTGTTCATAATTCCAATAGCTATCATGTTATACTTGATTAATCTAACATTATATGAAGTAATTATCACTAAAATCATTATTAGTATGGAAATCAACAAGAGTTTAGATAACCAACCTCTTAAAATTGAAGAACAACACCAAGACTTTAAGAACACACTCCAAACTTCCAATCAATAAGCTCCAATCCAAGATGCAAGGCTCAAAGACAAGATCGAAGGGGATAGTATCGATCTAGGGAGGCAGAGGGATGATAACTTAAAGAAAATATCAAGTTTGGATCGTGCAAAATGAAAGACAAGGCCTGGATTTTTATAAACTGCACTTCCATTACTTACGTTATCACAGCCAGTTAACGAACGTTAGTCCCTTTACGTACGCTAATACATAAGTTGTTACGTACATAATAAACCTCCAGAGGCTACTGCCTCAAAACACCTACATCCTTACGTACGTTGCCAGAAAAGCGTATGTAAGCTCTCCTACATTACATACATTATAGCATAAGCATAACGTACGTAATGTACGTTGACTTGGCTGCCTTGAAAGGCCAAATATCCGGATCCTGAATGGCCCCCCATGCTGAAAATTTAGATCGGGTAAGATTATCATCATTACGTACATAAGCTTCAGTACTTTACGTACGTAAGGCCAAAGAAATAGCATACGCCAAGCTGGAGCCGTAGCGTACGTTAGGCACTAAAGACCTAGCCAAAAATGTAACAATCTACATTACGTCTAACAATCAAACATAGTACGAATGACAATTATAATTAATTCGATCCTGATATGACTCAACATCAATAATCATTATACTAAATGCAACATGATACAACTATACCAAATTATCGGAATAATACAACAGTAAATAATAAGATTACAGTCGGATATTACATACTCCCCCTTTAAAAGGAGTTCCGTCCTCTAAACTAAGGGGTAAACAACTCGGGATATCTCTCTCGCATGTTATCCTTGATTTCCCATGTAGCCTCCTCGACTCCGTGTCGTGACCACTAAAAGTAGGGGAATCGTCTTGTTCCTCAATTGTTTGATCCTCCTTTCGAGTATCTGCATGGGATATTCCTCGTATTAATGATCATCGGCTATCTCGATCTCTTCGAACTGAAGTATATGGCTCGGATCAGCAACATACTTCCTCAACTGGGAAACATAGAAACACATTATGAATCTGTCTCAAAGCTGGTGTTAACGCCAGATGATAGGCTAGATCGCTTACATGTTCCAAAATCTCAAACGGTCGAATATACCTTGGGCTCAGCTTGTCCCTCTTCCCCAAACAAAAAACACCTCGAGTAGGAGACACTTTCACTAGCACATGATCGCCAACCTCAAACTCAAGCAGTCGTCGACGGTTGTCTGCATAAGATTTCTTCCAGCTCTGAGCCGTTAACAAACGACTCTTAATCAGAGCGATCTTTTCATGGACTGCTAACAACATATCAGGTTCCATACCCAGAGATTCAGACAGGTCGTCCCAACACAGAGAGGACCGACAACGATGGCCATACAATGCCTAATAAGGTGCCATCTGAATTAAAGCATGCCAACTCTTATTATAGGTGAATTCCATCAAAGGTAGTTGGGCTTCCCAATCGTCCTTCCAATCGAGAGTACACGCCCTCAGCATATCTTCTAGAGTTTGGGTATTCCTCTCAGACTGGCCATCGGTTTGAGGATGAAATGTCGTACTGAAATTCAACTGCGCACCCATCGCACATGAACTGCTTTCTAGAATTGTGACACGAACCGCCCGTCACGATCCGATACGATACTCTTGGGGGTACCATGTAACCTTGCAATTTCTTTAATGAACAGTTGGGCCAACCTCTCGGGACCCCATGTGTCTTTAATTTCCAAGAAGTGGGCTGATTTGGTCAGATGATCCACAATCACCCAAATCGTGTTCACCTCGATGGCTCATTGGCAAGTTAGTGATAAAATCCATCGATATGTCCTCCCATTTCTACTTGGGAATCGGGAGTGGCCTCAGCATACCTGCTGGTCACTGATGCTCAATCTTAACCTGCTGACAGGTCAAACGTCTCGAAATGAATTCTGCAACTTCTTGTTTCATATTCCCCCACCAATAACATTGCTTCAAATCTTTATACATCTTGCTAGACCCCGGGTGAATGGAGTATGGGGTAGCATGAGCTTCCCTCAGGATAGAGTTTCTCAACTCTTCATCTGCCAGTACACATACTCGATTCCTGAAACATATAAGTCCATCCTCGTAGATCACAAATCTGGGGGCTTTCCCTTGAGTTACTTCAGTCCGAACTCGAGATAAGAATCGGTTCGTAACCTGCTTCGATCTGATTATATCATCAAGGGACGACGAAATCTCAAGTGTGCAAAGTTGTCCCTGAACACGCTGTAACCAGACTTCAATCTACGGCCTCATAAGATCTAACTGCAATTCACTTTGAGATGTTAAGTGGCTAAGCATTAGCTCCTGTACTGTCTTACGACTCAGGGCATCGGCAACCACATTTGCCTTCCCCGGATGGTATAAGATCTCAATGTCATAATACTTAATCAGCTCTAGCCACCTCCTCTGTCTCATGTTCATCTCCTTCTGAATAAAAATATACTTCATACTCTTGTGATCAGTAAAAAATCTGACAGGTGATTCCATATAAGTAGTGGCACCAAATCATCAAAGCAAACACCACGGCTGCTAACTCCAAATCGTGGGTTGGGTAGTTGACTTCATAGGGTCGTAATTGTCTCAATGCATAGGCAATCACTTTTCATTTTGCATCAGCACACATCCAAGGCCCTGTCTTGACGCGTCACTATATACCACGAATCCTTCAGTCCCCTGTGGTAGGACTAAGACTGGTGCCGAGATTAATCAACTCTTGAGTTCGTCAAGCTTTGTTGACATGCCTCTGACCATGTATACTTCTTATCTTTCGTTAACATATTAGTCTGTAGTTGCGCAATCTTAGAAAAACCTTCTACAAACCGTCTATAATAACACGCCAAACTGAGGAAACAATGAACTTTCTTGACATTCTTCGGAGGTAGCTAATCCTGTATAGCCTATGTCTTTTGTGGGTACACACTAACCCCATCAAACGATATCACGTGCCCAAGGAAAGTAACTTTAGACATCCAGAATTCGCATTTGGAAAATTTTCCATAGAGTTGTTCTCGTCTCAGTGCACCGAGAACCTGACGGAGATGATACTCATGTTCTTCGCGGTCACTGGAGTAAATCAAAACGTCGTCGATGAAAACGACCACAAAATGATCCATAAAGTCAATAAAATCTTGATTCATCAATTCTATGAACACCGCCGGTGCGTTAGTCAGTCCAAATGGCATCACCACGAACTCATAATGCCCATAGCGAGTATGAAAAGCTATCTTCGAAATATCGGATTCTCGAATCCTCAACTGATGATAACTGGATCTTAAGTCGATCTTGGAAAATACAGCGGCGCCTTGGAGCTGATCTAACAAATCATCAATATGAGACAACAGATGTTTTTCTTGGTTGTTACCCTTTTCAACTCACGGTAATCAATACATAAACGCAGGGATCCATCTTTCTTTCGCACAAATAACACTAGTGCTCCCCAAGGGGATGCACTGGGTCGAACATAACCCTTCTCAGTCAAATCCTCGAGCTGACTCTTCAACTCATGCATCTCGGTTGGAGTCATGCGATACGGTGCTTCTGAAAGCAGGTACGTACCTGGCTCTAATTCAATGGTAAACTCTACCTCACAATGTGGAGGCAAGCCTGGCAACTCATCTGTAAAAACATCTGGGTAGTCTCGGACCACCAGAATACCGGCCAGTTCAGTTGGTCGGTCCACTATATTGGTCATGTAACACCAATAACCAACACATCCTTTATTAAGCAGTTTCACTGCTTTCATTGCGTTGATGATTCTCCTGGAACGGCTGGGATTATCACCCTGAAAAATGCACTCGAAACCATCGTCAGAAGTGACGGTCACCATCTGCTTGCAGACTCTAAGTATGGTATCATGAGGATCCATCCAATCGATACCCAAGATCACATCATCTTTAGGTAAATCGACCACAATCAAGTCTGACAACCACTCACGGTTGTTCATACGAATCAGATAGTTCTGCACTTCACGATTCCCAACAATTCTTCTACCATCGGGTAGACCAATCACATAAGGTTCACAATCGATAACATGATGTAATTGCAAATGACTAAAACAAGAAGCAGATATAAAGGAGTGTGAGGCACCAGTATCAAAAAGAACACAAATAGGCAAAGAGTGGATCTCGAGTGACCTGCGATCATGATGGCTTCGGGATAGTCGGCCCTCTTCATCTTGTAAATTCTGGGTTTTGAAGCTCCGATACCAGCTGCACTAGCTTGACTTCCATGGCCCATTCCTCTATTTGCCCTGTAGTCTGATGGGAGACAGATGGAGGTGCCCGGTCCAGAACTGAAGACTGAACCGGAGCATGAGAGGCTACTAGAGTACGCCCCGGTCCACTTCTGCAAAAACAAGTACGATGCCCAGTAATCCCACAAGTATGGCATGCAACGGCCGGCTTCAGACATTTAGAGCTGATGTGCCCCTGATCTCCACATTTAAAACACACAATATACGAGCTGGCCGCTCGAGAATGTGAACATGCTGGTTTTGGCGCCATAGGTGGCCGCTCAGAAAAAATTGGTACAGATTGGGGTTTCTTGAATGTTCCCCGATTACTATCAGAATGGGTCTGGTTCCCGGATCTATTATTGTTGAATTGTGGCTGCTTTTTTGAAATCTCCTTTGCAGTAAGTTCGTATTCCAAAGCTCTCTCAATAAATTCTGGTAGAGTCATGCAGTGGTGATTAAGTAACTGCATCCTCATCCGGGGTTTAAGCCTCTTGAGAAATCTTGATCTTATCAGCTTCCATACGAACAATCGACGTAGCGAACAGAAGAAGTGCCTGAAATTTTTCAGCAATCGATAACACATCCTCCTCCTCAGACGGGTATGGGTTCAACAACTCTGACAGCTTGGCCTCACAGAGTGGACCTGGATAATAACGATCCAGCATGAGGTTCTTGAATTCCTCCCAAGTACAAACACCATCAGCTGGTCTCACCGAAAGCCACCAAGTGTGGGCACTCTTACTAAGTTTAGTAAGCCACCACGGAGATGTGATTCTCTTCTGGACATTCAACCATCTGGAACAATTTCTCAAAGTGTTCGATATAGTGCACAATATCAGAAGGCTCAGAGGAGCCTTCAAAATTCGGAGGTCGCTGACGAGAATAAAACAAATAATAATAAGCACATTTCATGACCGTCTCTATGGCCAATCACAATTTTATGCTAATTTAATAGCAACAATGAAATCACAATTTCAAGAAAATAGTTCATCATGATTATCGGCACCACAAGTGCTACACAAAATATCATATCGACATCAAGTCGAAAAAAATTAAGTCACATAATAAATCCAAAATTTCCCTCGGAATATCAATAAGATAGATTCCGCCACAAACATCTTGCCAGAATTTAAATCATGGCACAAAAGTAACATATTGTAGTTGGCTCGTAGGGTCAGGCGCTTGCACAGGTCACACGTGACGCGGAAGTCTCTTGATACTAGTTCAATCCACAATGACTCTTAAAGAGAAATTACGCTCTGATACCATCTTCTGTAACATCCCATATACGGCGACCATTAAAGTACCATAGACCCCACACTGGGACCCACCAGGCGATACCAATACAAAAATTAAACATAACATTATCGTGATATTGAATAAAAAAACAATAATCATTACTCCGATTAGGAGTCTACAAATAGTATGGCTATTAGCCTCAAAATACACAGGATTCAAATACTAGTATAAGCCATATGAAGATGGAATATACTTAAAATAATAGTACAATCGACAGTAGTTTAAATGAAGCGTAAAGTAACATTACACGGTTTTAGCACAACCGGACAACAAAAGACTTGGGCCCCCGAACTAGTATCCTTCGAACTCTTCGTCGTCCCGTGCCGTGCCTTTGCCTCGACCTAAAATACAACACAAGTATTTCGCCCAAAACCACAGGATCGGATATACATGATTATAATTCTCAAGACATTATACAATTCATATATATTGGATCTCCACGAAACAACCCGACTATTGAACACACCCCTCGGGCATATGAACAACTAGTCGCAAACCGTCGGACATACCCAATCATACATGGAATATGAAAGACCAATCAACATGGCTCAAGACGGACATCACAGTACGCCCGATCCGGAAATGTGTTCGTACACATGTCCACCCCGTATACGGAATCCAGGATATACGTGAGACAATATACCTAATTAGCCTCACAAACTACGTCTCGTGTGCACAGTCCAATACGGAAATATCAACGTATGACCATATGTGCCTGGCTAAAAATCCTACACATAACCAATCGGCACGCAGATATGATTCCAGATATGTCACGATACAACACGACAACGAAACTCAATAAATTACGCATTCAATCAAGAATCAAGAAACTCACCGAAGTGACAATAATGATCAACGAGACCAACGATACAAATGTGATGAACTTGGGAATACAATCCCACAATGAAACGGTACTACGATCAAGAATAATATCACATTACGAATCAAATATTCATAAGGCATTTCATATACACAAAACGTATAACGTTCACAAGAATTCAATCATCATTATAACCAAGCAAGATAACTTGCCTCAATTCCGTAGACGAATAGTCCTTTTTCAAACGAACGAACGGACAGTATCCTTGACTAGTAATACTCACTCGACCAAGCAACCTTGAATGAAATGTAACTCTTTCAACAACACGTTCATATAATATTGATATGAATTCATAGGAAATGACGCCCGATTCTTCCCGAATAGTTCATCCTATCCCAATGAACATTCTATCGACTATTAATGAATTTCAATACACGTAATCCATCTTTAACAATCGGATTATCATGTTCTTAAGATTCTTCAACATATATCTAATATACAAGGATTAAGTTATGTCCTTGAATACTCTTGTTATTACTTTGAACAAGATTATTCATCAAAACAACTCTAATTAATCATTTCAATATATTAATATCATCACATATTATAATAATCCTTTTCAGAATATTACCAACATTCGAACATAATGTTTTAGACAGTCCACTTCATCAATTCATAAAGTTCATAATGAATCTATAAAAATCATGAGTGTTACTTCATAGTCCATTGTCATCTGCCAAGGAATTAACTAAACCTTTTCAATACATGATTATAATCTAAAATCCCTAAGCATCAAGAACATTCTTACCTTATATAAGTTCAATTGTCATGCTCATAATCAGGTTCTTGACATAATTAACCACAACTATGTTATCTTTTCAACAATTCAAGAAGTAATACGAACAACATTATCATGTTCTTCACTTAGTTTGTTCATAATTCCAATAACTATCATGTTATACTTGATTAATCTAACATTATATGAAGTAATTATCACATGTAATATCCGGATAAATTGTTGAGTATTTCATCTGTGTTGAACCCTGTATTATTCGAATTTGCAATATCAATAATTGAAGTATGACCTTTCTCGTATTCATCCATGTGCATGATAATATCAACATGTAAATTTTCACATGTAATTATGTGATAACGTAGGCTAAGAAGAAAGCTTAACGTATGTTATATGCCATGATTAGCATACGCTACGAATGAAGTGTAGCGTACGTAAGGCAACCAATAATTGAGCAGGACGGCTAGCACATGAGCCAGCTGGTGGTGGGCCCAGCCAGATCCTCACTAGATTCTCACGGCATGAACCTGTACAGTTTTTAAGTCAACGGGTGTTAACGTACGCTAAGGTATATGTCTAGCATACGCTAATGGGTGATGCTTACGTACGTAACTTGATGGTGTATCGTACGTAAGCGAGTACAGAACGAGACAGTAAGGTATCATTAGACAATAGCGTACGCTAAGAAGAATGGGTAGCGTACGCTAAAAGGATTACGTACGTTATGCGTGAAGGCTAACGTACGTAATGTCTGTAAACATTATAAATGGGACAGCACCCCATTTCATTTTTCTACGTTTTATTCACTTGTCCTTCACTTCTTTGAAGTCCAGAGAGCCTCCCCCTTCTACATAACACCCATAGACCATATATACTTGATCATTGGAGATCGGATATCACTTATGCTTGATCATTGAAGTGGAGAAACATATTAGATTGGCACACAAGCAACCGGAGTTGGACTCTACCTATTGTCTCGGTGTTTTCTTCATCTTAAGGTATGTTATGCTATCTCCAACCTTGGATTCATGTTTTTAAGGATTTTATAATCACACTACCGAGAATATTAGGTTCCATAGATGATTTATACAACCAACATCATGTTTAGAGGTTGGGATTATTATGCTTAAGTTATCATTGTTGAGAACATTATAGTTGGAGTCTTGTTACGGCAAACAATAAGAATAGTGTTCTGAGATTGATAATCCGTATCGAATGGTGTTGTCATAATAATCGTAGGCTTGGTATGAATATCAGTTTTGCTAAACAGACTTAAGAAAAGGATCATCAAAGGTTGTATCATTTCTTATAAGTTGGATTGGTTAATTAATCTTCATGATGAAGTTTGAATGTATTGATGATATTGGTAACAAGTGTATCAACCTTAAGATTACCCGAACTATGTAAGAGAATTTGTAATCAAGATTGGAGTATGACATCATGATGATATGCTTATTCTTGAAGTTGGAAGACATTGAACATCATTAGATCATTCAAGTTTGCATGAGTGTAACATGTATGAAGACAGCGTACGTTAAACACTGAGAATTTCGTGCGACGAGTCAGTCGTCTAATCAGGGAGGATACTATAAAATGCATGTTTAGTGTGTACTAGGATCTGTAGCTTACATACGCTGACGGGTAGACTTAACGTACGCTACGTTGGGTACGTAACGTACGTTATATCATCAGACGAGTCAGTCGTCTGATCATAGAGGAACTGTCTAATGCATGATTAGCATACGCTAGTCTTCGTAGATTACATACGCTAACGATCATACTTAACGTATGCTATGCAGATCAGACAAGCTACGTTTTGTTGAACTTTCGGCCGTAACTTAGGATGTTAGATGTTCATACATTAGTTACTCGACGTGATATGAACTCTATATTATTTCTTCTGTTTAAGGTTCGTTCTTTGCAACGTGATAGATCGAGGGGGTGACCTTCGAGTGTATTGATATCTGTCGGAAAATTATTCTTGTCATCGAATCGAGGCAAGTACTTTAATTTTATTTGTGCGTATTAATGTCGACTATGTTAAGGTTGTATTGTTGCATACTTGTTACTTGTCCACCATGGGTTGCCGATGGGATCATCATGGGAATCTATAGTTGTTGCACTGGATCGTTGGAATACCACGAGTATATTGAGATTGTTATGAAGTGATATGCGTTGCTATTATTTCTCGTTGGAGAAATTTGTCGTGATTATGATTGATAACATTGACGTTCTTATTTAAGGATTTGACGATTAAATCCTTGTTGTATAATTATCGTACTTGTACTAGCATCGTTGTGCTAACACCTTCGGGGGTGAATATTTTTTTTATGTTCAGGATCCATGAGAGCATGAAAACAACCACTAGAGCTGCATGATGACGAGGGTGCAGAGTGATGTTCCGGCCGGGTTTAATTGTACGATGTTTGTGTTGTTTTAATAAGTACTCGAGTACATTGTCGTTCGTGATGTTGGATTTGGTTATGTATTAATATTCTTCATTGGACGTTTGTATTTTCAGTATTGGCCCAGAACTGTTGTATTTAATTTCAGTTACTTTCATATATTGGTATCTGTTATTGTCTTTTCATTTCTTCAGCCTTGTAAATTCTTATGTAAAGGATTTACGGCGCTGTAATATTCCTGAATATATCGGGGGTGTTACAGAATATGGTATCGGAGCTAGGATTAGGGATATCTTGGCCGTTGGGTTAAAATAGGGGTCGTATATGTCTTTTGAGGTAACCGGCTGTGAATAACATCACTGTACTGCCTATGTCTTCGTGCGAGCGGTGGTTGTAAGTTGCTAAACTCTATCTTGCCCTTTACATATTATACCTCTTTATTCTTGAACAGTAGAACGATATTCTTTCCTGTATATTGAGTATTTATGCTTACAGTATGTTGAGAGGAGGACGTGGACATGGTCGCGGTCGCGGACGCGGACATAGGAATGCTGAAAGAGAAGCTTCGCCTTCTAACCAGGCCATTCACAGCT
Source organism: Orobanche coerulescens (assembly GCA_033398695.1). Lineage (NCBI taxonomy): Eukaryota > Viridiplantae > Streptophyta > Magnoliopsida > Lamiales > Orobanchaceae > Orobanche > Orobanche coerulescens. Next base: position 70,319,345 of record CM065816.1, on the reverse strand, counting down.
CAGGCAAGTCACAAGAATCTATTTACAATGAACCAGAACCTGGTGTTCCAGACATACTTCGTTAGGTAGTCAACCAGATGACGCAGTTTGCTCAAGTTGTGGAGCGAATGCAGGTAGCAGTCGGATTGCAACAGGGAGAGAGACAGCAAGGCATCCCAGACTTGGGAAATCGAGGCGACCAATGGCTGCAGGAGGTGACGAAGATGCAACCACCAAAATTCGACGGCTTTTCTGAGACACCTATGTGGGATCATTGGTTAAAGGAACTGGAGAAAATTGTTGCCAGAATTAATTGTCCAGACGACCGGAGAGCCTCTATCGCTCAGTACTTTTTGATAGGGGAAGCGTCGGAGTGGTGGGACGCCATCCGCCCTATAGATCATGATGTCAACTTGGAGCAATTTAAATTGATGATGGACACTCAGTACTGTCCCCGTCCTGTGAGGGAATCCAAAGTTTGGGAATTTTTCTCTGTACAACCTTCGGATGTGCCAGTATCTCAGGCAATTAAGACGTTTAACCAGCAGCTGGCATTTATTCGACACATGGTCAAGACCGATGCAGAAATGATGATCCATTTTGATATGAGAATGAAACCAGAGATTCAGAGTACATGTCTGGTTTCGAATGTACCACTCTCCGTCAATATCAGGATAAAGCGTTGGCGTATGAAATCAAAGAAGCAGCGATGGAAAAGTTTGCAGAATCCAAGAAGCAGAAAGTCTCTAGTAGTTTCACAAAGCACAAGAGCAGTAGGCCCCGCAAGGCCCAGTCATCCTATCATTCATTCAAGAAACCTCCGTATCCATACAAGAGCGGAAAGAACTTCAGAGCGGTATCAACACCGACATATGTGGTCAAGAGCTGTTTTAATTGTGGTCGCCCAGGACACCTTTGGCGTGATTGTTTCCGTACTCCAGTGACATGTTATGTTTGTGGACAGGAGGGGCATCGTGCGATGTTCTGCAAGGGTGCCACTAAGTTTAATAATGGAGCTCGTACTTCACAACTGGCTCAGAAGGAAACAAGTATTCAGCAGACGCAGCAGAGTGTTCAGCTGCCACAAAATTTCGGTCGAGGACGAGGCAGAGGACAGTTCGACCGAAATGGGACATCAAGTGCCGGATCCGTTCCTCCACAACTGTATGAAATGAGGAGGGCAGACGATTAGGATGCTGCTGTCACATCAGGTACCATTCAGATTATTTCACAACCAGTTAGCATTTTATTCGATATAGGGGCTACACATTCTTTTATATCTTTGTCTTGTGTAAATCATTTGAACATTTCTGGTTTTCATAATTGTGAGCCTTATGTTGTGGATTTACCGAGTGGAGAGAGAATTATGGGAAACATAGAAACTAGAGATTTTCCAATAGCAATTGGAGGTAGAGATTGGCCCTCAAATCTGATTGTGATAGAAATGCAAGGAGACGATCTAATTCTCGGAGATGATTGACTTAATCAATATGGAGCTACTGTAAACTATCGGAAGAGGAATATCTCGATGATAGCTGAAGATGGTTCCGAAATATTGTTCGAGGGATGGATAACAGGAAGCTCAGGAAAGATGATCAAAGTGATGAAAGCTATCAAACTGCTAAAAACAAGGCTGTACTTGATACTGGTGTTATGCAATGAAAAAGGAAGATGGAAGGGTATAGCTTTCATCCATTCCTGTTGTGAACGAGTTCCCGGATGTGTTCCCTGACGAATTACCTGGACTGCCTCCACGACGAGATGTAGAATTCACAATTGAGCTGGACCCAGGAGCTACACCAATTTCTAAGGCGCCGTATCGTATGGAACCTACTGAGAGTATGAATTAAATAACCAACTGGAAGAGTTACTGGACAAAGGTTATATAGATCCAAGCGTTTCGCCCTGGGGTGCACCAGTTCTTTTTGTCCGGAAGAAAGATGGATCGCTTCGATTGTGTAGTGACTATCGAGAACTGAACAAAATGACGATAAAAAACAAGTATCTGTTACCACGGATTGATGATTTGTTTGACCAGTTTCAGGGAGCAATAGTATTTTCTAAGATCGATCTGAGGTCGGGATATCATCAGTTGAGGATTAAGGAATCTGGTGTTCCAAAGTCAGCATTTAGAACTCGCTACGGACATTATGAGTTTATAATAATGCCATTTAGTCTCACTAATGCACCTGCTGTGTTTATGCAATTGATGAATCGAGTGTTCATAGAATATTTGGACAAGTTCGCGGTTATGTTTATTGATGACATTCTTGTTTATTCCAAGAGCTTGAAATAACATGCACAGCATTTGCGGATCGTTTTAGACCTTTGAGAAGTGAGCAATTGTATGCCAAACTTTCTAAGTGTGAATTCTGGCTAAAGGAAGTGATGTTCCTCGGTCACATGGCATCAGCAGAAGGAGTCCGAGTAGACCCCCAGAAAATTGAAGCAATTATGGATTGGAAGTGTCCTAAGAACGTGAAGGAAGTCAGGAGTTTCTTAGGACTTGCAGGGTATTATCGTTGGTTCGTGGAAGGATTTTCCAAAATTTCCCTCCCACTTACTCGATTACTACAGAAGACCCAAAAGTTTGAGTGGAACGAGATGTGCCAGACCAATTTTGATGAATTGAAGAAGAGATTGACAACGGCACTAATTTTAGCACTCCCACAAGGAACTGGAGGATTCATAGTTTACAGTGATACTTCAAACCAAGGTTTTGGGTGACAGAATGAGAAGGTGATCTCCTACGCATCACGACAGTTGAAGCCCTATGAAATAAATTATCCAATGCACGATTTGGAGCTGGCAGCTGTGGTTTTCGCCTTGAAAATTTGGAGACATTATTTGTACGGGACTCACTGTCAGATCTTCACGGATCATAAGAGTCTCAAATACATCTTCAGTCAGAAAGAGGTGAATATGCGGCAGAGGAGATGGCTGGAATTGATTAAGGACTATGACTTGGAAATTCTTTATCATCCCGGTAAAGCAAATGTGGTGGCCGATGCACTAAGCAGAAAGTCTGTTTCTATTCGAATGCTGAAGACTCTCACCTCCCAGACCAGCATTCAACGGGAACTGATTTGTGAAGGAATTGAAGTATGGTTGTAAAGAGTCCAGGGACAATTGTATGTGATGGAATTAACTTCATCATTAACTGAAGAAATCAAATCTAAGCAATTGGATGATCCTCTGATGATTCGGTTACGCGATGAAGTGAGCAAGGGAAAAGCCCCAGGATTTGTAATTCATGATGATGGAGTATTGAGATTCCAGAGCCGAATTTGTGTTCCCGATGTCGATGTGTTGAAGTAGACAATCATGAAGGAAGCTCACAGTATGCCCTATTCTATCCACCCAGGCACCAGTAAGATGTATAAGGATCTGAAGCAGAATTTCTGGTGGGGCAACATGAAGAAAGACGTAGCGGATTACGTCTCAAAATGTTTGATTTTCCAGCAGGTTAAGATCGAGCATCAACGACCTGCCGGAATGCTGAAGCTGCTCCCGATTCCTGAATAGAAGTGGGAGGACATATCGATGGACTTTATCACTAATATGCCGAGGTCCAGAACAGGAATGAACATGATTTGGGTGATAGTCGACCATCTAACCAAATCGGCTCATTTTCTGGGCATAAAGGACACTTAGGGACCAGAGAAGTTGGCACGAGTGTTTGTTGCAGAGATAGTCCGATTGCATGATACGCCAAAGACTATTATTTTTGACCGATACGGTCGCTTTGTGTCTTATTTTTGGAAAGCAGTTCATAAGGCCTTGGGAACCAAATTGAACTTCAGCACAACTTATCATCCACAGACAGACGGACAGTCTGAGAGGACTATTCAAACAGTAGAAGACATGCTAAGAGCTTGTGCCTTAGATTGGTCGACTGAGTGGGAAGTTCATTTGCCGCTGATTGAATTCAGTTACAACAATAGTTGGCATGCTTCCATTAAGATGGCACCGTTTGAGGCATTATATGGGAGGAGATACAGATCGCCCCTATATTGGGATGATTCATGAGACTTGATCGGGACGGAACCGGAATTGATAGTACAGACACGAGAGAAGATAGCCTTGATTCGCGAAAGACTGTTGACCACCCAGAGTCGATAGAAATCTTATGCAGACGTGCACCGTCGCCCGTTAGAGTTCGATATTAGAGATCACGTGCTTTTAAAGGTTTCTCCTACTTGGGGAATTTATCGTTTTGGAAAGAAAGGGAAGCTGAGTCCGAGATACATAGGACCGTTCGAGATTCTTGAAATAGTTGGAGAGTTAGCATACAGGTTGGCACTATCGCCGTCATTAAGCCATGTTCATGACGTATTCCACGTATCCCATCTACGGAAATATATACCAGATCCTAGTCATGTCATTGATTTCGGCGAGATCGAAGTCGCTAAGGATGGTACGTTTGAAGAGAGACCGATCAAGATACTCGAAAGTCGAGTTAAACAATTGAGAAATAAACCGATCGATTTGGTTAAGGTTCAGTGGTCGCGCCACGGAGTGGAAGAAGCCACTTGGGAGACGGAGAATAGCATGAAATCCAGATACCCAGTGTTATTTGCTTCTTGAGTTTCGGGACGAAACTCCTTTTTAGAAGGAGAGTATGTAATATCCGGATAAATTGTTGAGTATTTCATCTGTGTTGAACCCTGTATTATTCGAATTTGCAATATCAATAATCGAAGTATGACCTTTCTCGTATTCATATCCATGTACATGATAATATCAACATGTAAATTTTCAAATGCAATTACGTGATAACGTATACTAAGAAGAAAGCTTAACGTACGTTATATGCCATGATTAGCGTACGCTACGAATGAAGCGTAGCGTACGTAAGGCAACCAATAATTGAGCAGGATGGTTAGCACATGAGCCAGCTGGTGGTGGGCCCGGCCAGATCCTCACCAGATTCTCACGGCATGAACCTGGACAGTTTTTAAGTCAACGGGTGTTAACGTACGCTAAGGTATATGTCTAGCGTACGCTAATGGGTGTTGCTTACATACGTAACTTGATGGTGTAGCGTACGTAAGCGAGTACAGAACGAGACAGTAAGCTATCATTGGACGATAGCATATACTAAGAAGAACGAGTAGCGTACGCTAAAAGGATTATGTATGTTATGCATGAAGGCTAACGTACGTAAAGTAAGTAAACATTATAAATGGGACAGCACCCCATTTCATTTGTCTACGTTTTCTTCACTTGCTCTTCACTTCTTTGAAGTCCAGAGAGCCTCCCCCTTCTACATAACACCCATAGACCATGTATACTTGATCATTGGAGATCGGATATCACTTATGCTTGATCATTGAAGTGGAGAAACATATTAGATTGGCACACAAGCAACCGGAGTTGGACTCTACCTATTGTCTCGGTGTTTTCTTCATCTTAAGGTATGTAATGCTATCTCCAACCTTGGATTCATGTTTAAGGATGTTATAATCACACTACCGAGAATATTAGGTTCCATAGATGATTTATATAACCAAACATCATGTTTAGAGGTTGGGATGATTATGCTTAAGTTATCATTGTTGACAACATTATAGTTGGAGTCTTGTTACGGCAAACAATAAGAGTAGTGTTCTGAGGTTGATAATTCGTATCGAATGGTACTGTCATAATAATCGTAGGCTTGGTATGAATATCACTTTTGCTAAACGAACTTAAGAAAAGGAAAATCAAAGGTTGTATCATTTCTTATAAGTTGGATTGGTTAATTAATCTTCATGATGAAGTTTTAATGTATTGATGATATTGGTAACAAGTGTATCAACCTTTAGATTACCTGAACTATGTAAGAGAATTTGTAATCAAGACTGGAGGATGACATCATGATGATATGCTTATCCTTGAAGTTGGAAAACATTGAACATCATTAGATCATTCAAGTTTGCATGAGTGTAACATGTATGAAGACAACGTACGTTAAACACTGAGAATTTCGTGCAAAGAGTCAGTCGTCTGATCAGGAAGGATACTGTCAGATGCATGTTTTGCGTGCGCTAGGCTCTGTAGCTTACGTACGCTAACGGGCAGACTTAACGTACGCTACGTTGGGTACGTAACGTACGTTATATCATTAGACGAGTCAGTCGTCTGATCAGAGCGGAACTGTCTAATGCATGATTAGCGTACGCTAGGCTTCGTAGCTTACGTTGCTAACGAGCATACTTAATGTATGCTATGTAGATCAGACAGGTTACGTTTTGTTGAACTTTCGGCCATAACTTAGGATGTTAGATGTCCATACGTTAGTTACTCGACGTGAGATGAACTCTATATTATTTATTCTGTTTAAGGTTCGATCTTTGCAACGTGATAGATCGAGGGAGTGTCCATCGAGTGTATTGATACCTGTCGGAGTATTATTCTTGTCATCGAATCAAGGCAAGTACTTTAATTTTATTTGTGCGTATTAATGTCGACTATGTTATGGTTGTATTGTTGCATACTTGTTAATTATCCACCATGCGTTGGTCCGATGGGATCATCATGGGAATCTATAGTTGTGTGCACTGGATCGCTGCACAAGTATTGCCACCATGTGTTGGTCTGATGGGATCATCATGGGAATCTATAGCTGTGTGCGCTCGATCGCTAGAATACCACGAGTATATTGAGATTGTTACGATGTGCTATGTGTTGCTATTATTTCTCATTGGAGAAATTTGTCGTGATTATGATTGATAACATTGACGTTCTTATTTGAGGATTTGATGAATCCTTGTTGTATAATTATCGTACTTGTACTAGCATCGTTGTGCTAACCCCTTCGGGGGTGAACATTTTTTTATGTTCAGGATCCAGGAGAGCAGGAAAACAACCACTGGAGCTTCATGATGACGAGGGTGCAGAGTGATGTTCCGGCCGGGTTTAATTGTACGATGTTTGTGTTGTTTTAATAAGTACTCGAGTACGTCATCATTTGTGATGTTGGATTTGGTTATGTATTAATATTCTTCATTGGACTTTTGTATTTTCAGTATTGGCCCAGAACTGTTGTATTTGATTTAAGTTACTTTCATATATTGGTATCTGTTATTGTCTTTTCATTTCTTCAGCCTTGTAAATTCTTATGTAAAGGATTTACGGCGAAGTAATATTCCTGAATATATTGGGGGTGTTACATCACCAACATCATTATTAGTATGTAAACCAACAAGAGTTTAGATAACCAACCTCTTGAAATTGAAGAACAACGCCAAGACTTCAAGAACACACTCCAAACTTCCCATCAATAAGCTCCAATCCAAGATGCAAGGCTCAAAGACAAGATGGAAGAGGATAGTATCAATCTAGGGAGGCAGAGGGATGATAACTTGAAGAAAATATCAAATTTGGATCGTGCAAAATGAAAGACAAGACCTGTCTTTTTATAAATTGCACTTCCATTACGTACGTTATCGCAGCCAGTTAACGTACGTTAGTCCCTTTACGTACGCTAGTACATAAGTTGTTACATACGTAATAAACCTCCAGAGGCTACTGCCTCAAAACAGCTACATCCTCACGTATGTTTCCAGAAAAGCGTACGTAAGCTCTCCTCCATTACGTACGTTATAGTATAAGCATAACATATGTAATGTACGTTGACTTGGCTGCCTCGAAAGTTCAAATATCCGGATCCTGCATGGCCCTCCATGGCGAAAGTTAAGATCGGATAAGATTCTCATCATTACGTACGTAATCTTCAGTACTTTACGTACGTAAGGACAAACAAATAGCATACGCTAAGCTGGAGCTGTAATGTACGTTAGGCACTAAAGACCTAGCAAAAAATGTAACAATCTACACTACGTCTAACAATCAAACATAGTACGAATGACAATTATAATTAATTCGATCTTGATATGACTCAACGTCAATAATCATTATACTAAATGCAATATGATACAACTATACCCAAATTATCCGGACAGTACAACAGTAAATAATAATATTACAGTCGGATATTACATTAAGACATCACGAAGGGGAATCAATCCCGTAGGAATGACTTAGAGTCCAAGATAAGAATACATAATAATAATATTAGCCTTGAAGTTTAGAAAATACTTCATAGTACATTACAAATGACGTGACTTAGGAATCAAAATCATAAAAGTGTTTGTAGCGGAAAAATGTGGTTGGTTAGATATATGAAGATATGTAACCAGATTTTAACATCGTTTGTAGACAAAAAACTTCCACTCAACACCCTCCGTCACATTCTCTGCTAAACCTGCACATTAAAAGATATACAGGGATGATTTCCAAAAGATAAAACATGTTTTCGTATTTGTCATTATACATATAAGCAGTAACACACGGGGGTTTTAAGAAATACCCGTGTTTACTAAATCATTTTGTTTCATTGTACATATCATCATATTTGTAACACCCCCAGATTTAACCGGAAATATTACAGCGACGTGGACCCCGAGATGGAACCCACAAGGCTAAAAGAAATTTTCGCAAACATTTACAAATGCCCAAGAGGCCAACTACGGTACTATCTTTAAAAATTCACAAGGACATATAAAATCCATTTATCAAAAACCGTCGTAAAAACTCATTTGAAATCGCAATGCCAAACAGCCAACACTCAAAAGTTTAGAAAACGATTTCCAAAGTAACCTCAGTTACTAGATACCAAAAGAGCGTCTCAAAATACTCACGCAGCGGAAAAAGGCCAACCAAAAAGATACTCTAGCAGTGGAATACAAGAACCAATCAAGAAACTCAATGCACACAACATGTCCTAGCCAGTATCCTCCGGGAAGCTCATCTCTTCACGACCGCTACAAGCTCGATACTCCAAGAACCTAAAAAGAAATCCCACGACGGGGTCAGCCATAATATCCAACAATGATAACCGTCACATCACATTAATAATAACATACCAATGAGAATACAACATAAGAATACGACCAATGTAATCTTACCGCCATAACTTTGCTTACTCAAGTGATTCTCATCAGAGTAACCATTATCACATTTCACATCCTGTACTCGATTTACCAATAAACTCGAACATAATATAAGTACTGTACCTCAAACAATACTCAAGGTTCTCAAACTATCATAACCAACTCACGATACGGAAATATACCATTTCTGACCAATACGATCCATCGAATAACATCATCAAATCACAAGACGATAACCGATCGTCCATCAAGACAAATACCAAAGGAAATACGGAACATACCTCGAGATATGAAGTGCCACGACAATCATACCAGTCTAATCCGAGATCAGATCAATGCAATACGGACAAGATCCTAACACAAGATCTTCAAATGCATACTCATATGACCACGTCAATATGATCACAACAATAACAATCATGTATACTCAATGGAAATTCGACGATCCAGCTCCCTCATCATAGATCCCTTTGTTGATCCTATCAGATCAACATAAGGTGGATAACTAACAATACACATGTGAACAACAACACATGATAAAATCAATGATGCGAATTCACAAGATTCCATCAACACAATACTGGTAATCCAACGATCCAGCGCCCTCAGCATATATCCCCATGATGATCCCGTCGAACCAACGCATGGTGGAAAACCTGTCCAACGATCCAGCGCCCTCAGCATAGATCCCCATGATGATCCCGTCGAACCAACGCATGGTGGACATCCGATCCAGCGCCCTCAGCATAGATCCTCATAATCCCATCGGATTATTTACACAATATGATCAACACAATATGCATACACATATGCAAATCAACACGTTCATCAACATGAACAACATGACATTTACTAGGACGACTTCATGTTCAACAACATGAAAGAAAATGTACGAGGCCAAAATAAATAACAATAAACCATAATCAATATGGAATACTTGCCCCGAGTCCCTCAAGAGCAACCTCGATGTCCAATCATCACCGAAGATTATCCTCAATGCTCGGCGATCCAAATACCCAGAGTTCACAATAATAATAATCATCGTTATATGCATTATAAACGAAATGAAACTGAAACCATTCATTAAATATTATAACTGAGCAAGTAATAACTTGCCTCGATACCGATACCACGAAGCTGCTGCCGAACACGTTGCCTTTGTCTACGAGTTCCTCAGCCCCGATCAAGAGCAATACATTGGACATACTCGAACACGACCGCAATATCCGGTTATAAACACCGATCGATAAACTTGACCAATAACAACAATCGATTAACCAACAATCCGATAATAATCAACAACCGCCAAAACCAATTCACAAACCCAACGGCTCAACAATATCTCAGTTAACCACAAGTCAACCCCTATAAAAGGCCCTGCAGACGTTTTTCTTGCCATTTTTCACCTTCTTCTACTTCTCTTCCGCGGCTGGGGTTGTTCCTATCATGGAGATATGTTGTTGGTCAATAAATCCATGAAGTCTTGGAGTTCATATCATCAATCATCCATCCTATAACATCCTTTGATCGAGCGAATCAGGTAAGATTTTCCAGAAATCTAATTTTGGGGATTTTGGGTATTTTGTTCGATTTCGTCCGTTTAATCCGATTTAACTTAGGATTGTGATGGATTGATGATTGTTTAGATGTATTGTATCATTTCCCTTGTTATCCCATGGTTGGATCGTATCGATTCGTTGTTTTGGTCGAGTTCTTGACCAACGCCTTGAAGGTGTCCGGTAAAATGTCATAGAGGGGTTTTCGGGCGTTCTACGATTATTTCTTCCTCGTATGATCGATGATTTATTGAATTTATGTTGATTAGGGTCGAATTATTGTGAAGAACTCGAGTCGAAACCCTTCCGTTCGTTGTCTTCTTCGTGGTTCAAGCTTCCCGGTCGAACCGTGTTCTTCGGGATCTTCGGTAACGTTTATTAAGGCAAGTATACATTTATGATTGTACGTTCTCGACTTTGAAAGTAAGAAATATTGATGGCATATCATGAACGAACCGTTTTTACGGCATTCATAGATATATTGTTGGCATGTAATGAACGAACCGTTTTGACGGCATTCCTACATGTATCGGCGTATGAGGTGAACGAACCGTTTTGACGGCATTCACATACGTAACGGCGTATGAGGTGAACGAACCGTTTCTACGGCATTCACATACGTCTTATGAGATTTGAGTTATTCCGGAATACTAGTCTTAAATTGATGAATTGACGGATATTGATGAATTGACGGATTACATTTACTTTATTGTCGAGAAGTATTATGTTTCATATTGTTATACTTGCACTAGCTATTCGACAGCTAACCCCTTTATGGGGGAAATACGTTTCATGTATTTCAGGTTCCAGGAGAGCGGACGAGGCAGAGTGCAGGTCGGCGTGAAGATGATGGGCAAATGTGATCGTGTCTTGTCTCGGTTATTTTCTTGGATTCCTCCATTCGGTGTTGTTGTCTTGGAATGGATTTTTAAATACTCGAGTATTGTATTTGATTTCCTTGATGTTCCTACTGTGTTGCCGAGGTATTGATTTGTGAAGTGATGTATATGTTTTCGTTGGTTATGGTTTTGAATACCATTTGTATCGTCTTCCTTTCTTTTGTATGTAGACCTTATCGGTCAAATTTATAGTTCCGCGTATGTTTAGCCTTGTGGGTCCCACGGCGGGGCTCACGGCGCTGTAATATACCCTGAATAACTTGGGGGTGTTACACTTTGTTGATCCTATCAGATCAACATAAGGTGGATAACTAACAATACACATGTGAACAATACGCCCGTGATTCGCGGATCTTGTCTTGGCCCTTGCACGTGGTGCCAGTCTTGAGGCTCGGTCTTCGCCGACTGGATGGCCATCGGTGCTGATCGACATGAGGCGGTCGTCTCTAGCTGATCATCCGAGGTCGCCATCGGCCAGGTGCTGAGGGTCGACAATGGTCGGTCACCAAGGGTCGGTCGGCGGAGTGCAGAGAGGTCGGTCACCAAGGGTCGATCGGCAGATGCGAGAGAGGATCGCCCACAAGTCGATCGCCAGAGTCGGTCGCCGAGTGCAGAGGCGATCGTATCGAGGTCGATCGCTCGGCACCGGACTTGTCCCGGGACCTTAGGTTGGCCGATATAGCTTGTCCGGAGGTTAAGGCTTGGCCGCTGGTATTGTCGGCGAGATCTGCCTTGGCCGATCGGCAGTGACTCGGTCGCCCGACCTCCTAGGCGATTGCCGGTCAGAAGGTGTTAATTCTTGACACAACAATTGCCCCCCAGCTTGCTCCTATGTTGAAGACATGGGGCGAGGTGGTTCTTGCTGGCGATCGTGTAAGGATGAGGACGGGCGATCTTCCTGAGTTGACTTAGGATTCGGACTTGGGCTATCATGGTCGATTGGCTTAGCTATCTTTCGGTCTTGTACCTGCAAAAACAACATTGGCCGATCCCCCATGGAAACTTGCTGGTTTCGCTTTGTTTGAGGAATCGTGCACAGTCTCGGAGATCGATGGACCGACTCCATGACCGTGTCTTGGTGCGCGAAGACATTGAGTGTCCCGTGACTCACTTTATTATGAGGGTCCTCTGTTAGGCTGCGCCTCGCCTCGTATTTAAACGAAGGGCGTGCGGTCTCGGTCTAGAGGAGTCCTTGCGCGGGGCAGCGTCGGATGAATCAACTCCACGCCCGCGGCTTGTTAGCTCTGCTTCCACCTCGGCCAGCCATGGAGATGGCCGACCTCGACGGTGTACGTTGAGACGGGGTTGTGGCATGGGTCCACTAATTAATGTTGGAGAGCCCTCAGACTACGGCGGCCTCGTATTTAAACGAAGGGCAGGCGATCTCGGCCGAGAGGGACCTTGCATGGCCGAAGCAGCCGGTTCCATCGACTGCCAGGACCATGGCTTTATGATGTGCGGTGGAGGCGATCTTATGCCTTAGTTCGTCATGTTATATGCTGGACTGTAGATGGCGATCGTGTCCACCGGGTTGCTGATGATGTAGCGCGATGATCGGCGATCGGCCGGAAGACTGGCGATCGTCGCTCGGCAGCCGATCGCTTTATTCGTAAGTGGATTTCGGCGATCGGGCGGGAGTTGGTCCCTCATTTAGAATGTTGGACTGTAGGCGGTGAGCGAGTCCTCCGGCTCTTCTGGATAGTAGCGATCGGGCTGGAAGACTGGAGGTCGTCGCTCGGGCTGGGAGACTAGAGGTCGTCGCTCGGGCGCCGGTCGCAGTACTCCTAGGCTAAGAAGAAGCCTTTGCCTGGACAGGAAATCTGCGGCCCTAGCCCGGAAGGCTGCGTAGGTCGTCGGTAGGGTCTTCGTGAGATGCCTGAACATAGGCGAGAAGCCCTGAAAACCTCCTAGGACCGCGTAGAGGGCGGTCTCATCGCTTACGGGCTCGCCGTTGAGGATGATCACGTCAACCCGGTCGATGTAGTCCGAGTCGGACTCCTCTTCCCCTTGCCTGATCTGCCACATGCGATGGGGACCTTCTGGCCGAGCAGCCCTGGTGGCGAAGTATTCTGTGAAGACGTGCGCCAGCTCGTTAAAGGAGCCAATGGACCGAGGTGGCAATGCGGTGTACCACCGGTGGGTGAGGTCGTCCAGCGTCAGAGGGAACATTCGGCACCGGGTCGCGTCTGATGCCCCACACCCGGTCATGTAGATGTTGAACTTGTGCAGGTGTATTTGGGGGTCCGATCGCCCCTCGTACACGGGTGTCTGAGGAGGAGCGATCTTGTGCTGCACGGGGGCGAGCTCGATGTCGATCGTGAGCGGATCGCTTGGTGCGGCGATCGTCTTCACGGCGCCTGCCCCGGATTGCAGGAGCGCCTTCACGTCGTCGAGCTGACGTTGCAATGCGGCAATCGCCGCGGCTCGGCTGCTTGCGGATCGGCTTTGGGAGCGGGGGCCGAGGCGATCGTGTACCGACCTCCGGACTCCGCTGCTTCCGACCTCGGGAATTTGACGAGCGGGAGCCAGGCGGCTGGATCGCCTCGTGGGAGCCGGGTAGGCCGAGCTCCTGGTGACGGATTCAAACTCCGTCGTCTCGTAGCTGGGACCGGACGCCCGGTCGCGAGTCGTCACCGCCAGCGATCGAAGACGAGGCGTGCCCCGTGAGCGCCTCTTCTTGCGGGCGAGAGCCTCTGGCGATCGCTCGGCCGATGTGCCTTGAGCTTCCGCTTGGACTTCCGGCGGGAGACCGAGGGGGTGATAGCAGGAGGCGCGTCGAGAGTACTCCGTCGCTCCTGAAGGACGGCTATGGCCTCTTCGATATGTTCATTGGTTCGGAACTGATCGAGCGAGAGGCTCGGGCCGCCGTCCCGGGACGGGATCGAGCGTCTCGGCCGCGGCTACCTTCCACCATCGGCTGCGGCTCGGGACGGAACGGGGCCAGGCAGAGTGCGCCGCGGAGGCGGAAGACATGATTTCTGAAGGATTTCTTTGAAGTGCAGTGAGTGTCACTTCAAGTATCTGCCCCGAGAACAGTGAGTGTTCTTCGGGACGGTAGGTATAAAAATTCGAGGGTTGGATCCCCTTCTTCTAGCGCCAATTGTTGTTGCCCAAAATATTTATCCGAAGATTAATACTGCTGGATGACGGGCAACAAACAACAATTGCGGGAGCACTTCCGAGAGTAGATAAATAATACAAGATTTGCCGGGTTTGTTAGGCCCGGGCTTGAATGCTCTCGCGAGATGATATTAATACGAATATTCGTGGATACAAGTATTAATGAGAGAAATATAAATACAATGAGTGTAAAAAGACTCTGTTAATCCGGCTCTTGAGCGAAGCTCGGTGTTCTTCGTCCCCGCCGATAGTCTGCTCGAGGAGAGAGGCCGGGAGAAATAAGACCGAATGATAGCTGTTGCCAAGAGTTGGAGAATAGCCAAGTGCTGTATATTGTTTCTGTATTGTGTGCTTGAATCGCGATATTGCGAGAGAGGGTTTACAAATGCAGGGGGCCTTGTATATATAGGGGTAGCCGGGTCCTGTCCTTTGGCGGGCGATCGCCTTCCGGCCATTATAATAATGTGCCGATCGCCTGCCGGCCAATATTATAATGTGCCGATCGCCTGCCGGCCAATATAATAATGTGCCGATCTCCTGGGCTGTCGGGCTAAAGTCCAAGGTAGTGGCTGGCGATCGAATAAAGTCAATGCGATGGTTGGCGCCCAGTGCGCGGTCCAATAAGGGGCCAGAACATGTCCGGAGTCAGTCAACATGTGGCCCTACTGACAGCTTTCGGCGGAATCAAAGTCACATGCGGCCCTACTTGACAGCTTACGGCGGCTTGTCGGCTGGTGGAGAGATTCTGCCAGGCCGTGGTCAATGGCCCGTGATTCGCGGATCTTGTCTTGGCCCTTGCACGTGGTGCCAGTCTTGAGGCTCGGTCTTCGCCGACTGGATGGCCATCGGTGCTGATCGACATGAGGCGGTCGTCTCTAGCTGATCATCCGAGGTCGCCATCGGCCAGGTGCTGAGGGTCGGCAATGGTCGGTCACCAAGGGTCGGTGAACCCACGACCACAAGGTTAAGAGCCTTGCGCTCTACCGACTGAGCATCAAAGTCCCACAGAGCGCCAATTGTTGTTGCCCAAAATATTTATCCGAAGATTAATACTGCTGGATGACGGGCAACAAACAACAATTGCGGGAGCACTTCCGAGAGTAGATAAATAATACAAGATTTGCCGGGTTTGTTAGGCCCGGGCTTGAATGCTCTCGCGAGATGATATTAATACGAATATTCGTGGATACAAGTATTAATGAGAGAAATCTAAATACAATGAGTGTAAAAAGACTGTTAATCCGGCTTTTGAGCGAAGCTTGGTGTTCTTCGTCCCCGCCGATAGTCTGCTCGAGGAGAGAGGCCGGGAGAAGTAAGACCGAATGATAGCTGTTGCCAAGAGTTGGAGAATAGCCAAGTGTTGTATATTGTTTCTGTGTTGTGTGCTTGAATCGCGATATTGCCAGAGAGGGTTTACAAATGCAGGGGGCCTTGTATATATAGGGGTAGCCGGGTCCTGTCCTTTGGCGGGCGATCGCCTTCCGGCCATTATAATAATGTGCCGATCGCCTGCCGGCCAATATTATAATGTGCCGATCGCCTGCCGGCCAATATAATAATGTGCCGATCTCTTGGGCTGTCGGGCTAAAGTCCAAGGTAGTGGCTGGAAGTCCGAATAAAGTCAATGCGTGGTGGCGCCCGGTGGCGGTCAATAAGGGGCGAGCGTGTCAGTCGAGTCAACATGTGGCCCTACCGATGACTTTCGGCGGAATCAAAGTCACATGCGGCCCTACTTGACAGCTTACGGCGGCTTGTCGGCTGGTGGAGAGATTCTGCCAGGCTGTGGTCAATGGCCCGTGATTCGCGGATCTTGTCTTGGCCCTTGCACGTGGTGCCAGTCTTGAGGCTCGGTCTTCGCCGACTGGATGGCCATCGGTGCTGATCGACATGAGGCGGTCGTCTCTAGCTGATCATCCGAGGTCGCCATCGGCCAGGTGCTGAGGGTCGGCAATGGTCGGTCACCAAGGGTCGGTCGGCAGGTGCCGAGAGAGGTCGGTCACCAAGGGTCGATCGGCAGATGCCGAGAGAGTATCGCCCGCAAGTCGATCGCCAGGAGTCGGTCGCCGAGTACCGAGAGGCGATCGTATCTGAGGTCGATCGCTCGGCACCGGGACTTGTCCTGGGACCTTAGGTTGGCCGATATAGCTTGTCCGCTGGGTTAAGGCTTGGCCGCCTGGTCGCTGATCGGCAGATCTGCCTTGGCCGCTCGGCAGTGACTCGGTCGCCCGACCTCCTAGGCGATCGCCGGTCGGAAGGTGTTAATTCTTGACACAACAATTGCCCCCCAGCTTGCTCCTATGTTGAAGACATGGGGCGAGGTGGTTCTTGCTGGCGATCGTGTAAGGATGAGGACGGGCAATCTTCCTGAGTTGACTTAGGATTCGGACTTGGGCTATCATGGTCGATTGGCTTAGCTATCTTTCGGTCTTGTACCTGCAAAAACAACATTGGCCGATCCCCCATGGAAACTTGGTGGTTTCGCTTTGTTTGAGGAATCGTGCACAGTCGCGGAGATCGATGGACCGACTCCATGACCGTGTCTTGGTGTGCGAAGACATTGAGTGTCCCGTGACTCACTTTATTATGAGGGTCCTATGTTAGGCTGCGCCTCGCCTCGTATTTAAACGAAGGGCGTGCGGTCTCGGTCTAGAGGAGTCCTTGCGCGGGGCAGCGTCGGATGAATCAACTCCACGCCCGCGGCTTGTTAGCTCTGCTTCCACCTCGGCCAGCCATGGAGATGGCCGACCTCGACGGTGTACGTTGAGACGGGGTTGTGGCATGGGTCCACTGATTAATGTTGGAGAGCCCTCAGACTACGCCGGCCTCGTATTTAAACGAAGGGCAGGCGATCTCGGCCGAGAGGGACCTTGCATGGCCGAAGCAGCCGGTTCCATCGACTGCCAGGACCATGGCTTTATGATGTGCGGTGGAGGCGATCTTATGCCTTAGTCCGTCATGTTATATGTTGGACTGTAGATGGCGATCGTGTCCACCGGGTTGCTGATGATGTAGCGCGATGATCGGCGATCGGCCGGAAGACTGGCGATCGTCGCTCGGCAGCCGATCGCTTTATTCGTAAGTGGATTTCGGCGATCGGGCGGGAGTTGGTCCCTCGTTTAGAATGTTGGACTGTAGGCGGTGAGCGAGTCCTCCGGCTCTTCTGGATAGTAGCGATCGGGCTGGAAGACTGGAGGTCGTCGCTCGGGCTGGGAGACTAGAGGTCGTCGCTCGGGCGCCGGTCGCAGTACTCCTAGGCTAAGAAGAAGCCTTTGCCTGGACAGGAAATCTGCGGCTCTAGCCCGGAAGGCTTCGTAGGTCGTCGGTAGGGTCTTCGTGAGATGCCTGAACATAGGCGAGAAGCCCTGAAAACCTCCTAGGACCGCGTAGAGGGCGGTCTCATCGCTTACGGGCTCGCCGTTGAGGATGATCACGTCAACCCGGTCGATGTAGTCCGAGTCGGACTCCTCTTCCCCTTGCCTGATCCGCCACATGCGATGGGGACCTTCTGGCCGAGCGGCCCTGGTGGCGAAGTATTCTGTGAAGACGTGCGCCAACTCGTTAAAGGAGCCAATGGACCGAGGTGGCAATGAGGTGTACCACCGGTGGGCGAGGTCGTCTAGCGTCAGAGGGAACATTCGGCACCGGGTCGCTTCTGATGCCCCACACCCGGTCATGTAGATGTTGAACTTGTGCAGGTGTGTTTGGGGGTCCGATCGCCCCTCGTACACGGGTGTCTGAGGAGGAGCGATCTTGTGCTGCACGGGGGCGAGCTCGATGTCGATCGTGAGCAGCTCGCTTGGCGCGGCGATCGTCTTCACGCTTTGCCGGATTGCGAGGCGCCTTCACGTCGTCGAGCTGACGTTGCAATGCGGCAATCGCCGCGGCTCGGCTGCTTGCGGATCGGCTTTGGGAGCGGGGGCCGAGGCGATCGTGTACCGACCTCCGGACTCCGCTGCTGCCGACCTCGGGAATTTGACGAGCGGGAGCCAGGCGGCTGGATCGCCTCGTGGGAGCCGGGTAGGCCGAGCTCCTAGTGACGGATTCAAACTCTGTCGTCTCGTAGCTGGGACCGGGCGCCCGATCGCGAGTCGGGTCACGCCTGACGATCGAAGCAGAGCGTGCCCGCCGAGCGCCTCTTCATGCGGGCGAGAGCCTCTGGCGATCGCTCGGCGATGCCTTGAGCTTCGCTTGGACTTCCGGCGGGAGACCGAGGGTGATAGCGGAGGCGCGTCGAGTACTCCGTCGCTCTGAAGGACGGCTATGGCCTCTTCGATCATTCATTGGTTCGGGCCGATCGAGCGAGAGGCTCGGGCCGCCGTCCGGGACGAGATCAGCGTCTCGATCGCGGCGGCTACCTTCCACCATCGGCTGCGGCTCGGGCCCGGGACGGAACAGGGTCTGGCCGGAGTCGGCGGCTTTCTTCGACGCGGAGGCGGAAGACATGATTTGAAGGATTTCTTTGAAGTGCAGTGAGTGTCACTTCAAGTATCTGCCCCGAGAACAGTGAGTGTTCTTCGGGACGGTAGGTATAAAAATTCGAGGGTTGGATCCCCTTCTTCTAGCGCCAATTGTTGTTGCCGAAAATATTTATCCGAAGATTAATACTGCTGGATGACGGGCAACAAACAACAATTGCGGGAGCACTTCCGAGAGTAGATAAATAATACAAGATTTGCCGGGTTTGTTAGGCCCGGGCTTGAATGCTCTCGCGAGATGATATTAATACGAATATTCGTGGATACAAGTATTAATGAGAGAAATCTAAATACAATGAGTGTAAAAAGACTGTTAATCCGGCTCTTGAGCGAAGCTCGGTGTTCTTCGTCCCCGCCGATAGTCTGCTCGAGGAGAGAGGCCGGGAGAAGTAAGACCGAATGATAGCTGTTGCCAAGAGTTGGAGAATAGCCAAGTGCTGTATATTGTTTCTGTATTGTGTGCTTGAATCGCGATATTGCCAGAGAGGGTTTACAAATGCAGGGGGCCTTGTATATATAGGGGTAGCCGGGTCCTGTCCTTTGGCGGGCGATCGCCTTCCGGCCATTATAATAATGTGCCGATCGCCTGCCGGCCAATATTATAATGTGTCGATCACCTGCCGGCCAATATAATAATGTGCCGATCTCTTGGGCTGTCGGGCTAAAGTCCAAGGTAGTGGTGGCGATCGAATAAAGTCAATGCGGTGGTGGCGCCACGGTGGCGGTCGATAAGGGGCGAACGTGTCCGAGTCACCAACATGTGGCCCTACTGACAGCTTTCGGCGGAATCAAAGTCACATGCGGCCCTACTTGACAGCTTACGGCGGCTTGTCGGCTGGTGGAGAGATTCTGCCAGGCTGTGGTCAATGGCCCGTGATTCGCGGATCTTGTCTTGGACCTTGCACGTGGTGCCAGTCTTGAGGCTCGGTCTTCGCCGACTGGATGGCCATCGGTGCTGATCGACATGAGGCGGTCGTCTCTAGCTGATCATCCGAGGTCGCCATCGGCCAGGTGCTGAGGGTCGTCAATGGTCGGTCACCAAGGGTCGGTCGGCAGGTGCCGAGAGAGGTCGGTCACCAAGGGTCGATCGGCAGATGCCGAGAGAGGATCGCCCGCAAGTCGATCGCCAGGAGTCGGTCGCCGAGTACCGAGAGGCGATCGTATCTGAGGTCGATCGCTCGGCACCGGGACTTGTCCTGGGACCTTAGGTTGGCCGATATAGCTTGTCCGCTGGGTTAAGGCTTGGCCGCCTGGTCGCTGATCGGCAGATCTGCCTTGGCCGCTCGGCAGTGACTCGGTCGCCCGACCTCCTAGGCGATCGCCGGTCGGAAGGTGTTAATTCTTGACACAACACCGTCGAACCAACGCATGGTGGAAAACCTGTCCAACGATCCAGCGCCCTCAGCATAGATCCCCATGATGATCCCGTCGAACCAACGCATGGTGGACATCCGATCCAGCGCCCTCAGCATAGATCCTCATAATCCCATCGGATTATTTACACAATATGATCAACACAATATGCATACACATATGCAAATCAACACGTTCATCAACATGAACAACATGACATTTACTAGGACGACTTCATGTTCAACAACATGAAAGAAAATGTACGAGGCCAAAATAAATAACAATAAACCATAATCAATATGGAATACTTGCCCCGAGTCCCTCAAGAGCAACCTCGATGTCCAATCATCACCGAAGATTATCCTCAATGTAATACCCGGTTGTAATTCAGTCATTATCATTCAGTAATTTCATTCGGTGATTGTCACTCTGTGGATTTTCACTCAATTATAATCATTCATCAATCATGTTCTTTCACCGTGTTCACCGTTCGGAAAAACTTCGAGTTGTGTATCGTTATTGTTCATTGTTTCAACTTTCCTCATATGAGTTCGACTTTGTTAGGTCACCATTAATTTTTGGTAACTCCAAAAATTCTAAATCTTTGCAATATTATAGAGCATCGAGTTAGCTTTCCAATGGTTCAAACGGTGAGTCAATCGGAGTCCGGACGAGAGAGTTATGGTCGTTTTAGCTCAACCGCTCATTTTGATTTTGGCGATCAACGCCGAGCGAACTCGGCCGTGTCGTCCGACACGGCCCGTGCCGACTCGTTCGGAAAGTGCGAAGTGTACGCCTCAGGACCCGACCGTGTCGTGCAGCGCGGCGAGTCGAACCCTTCGGATAAGCGAAGCGGCTGACACGCCCGGCCGTGTCGTGCAGCACGCGATCGAGTCATGCCGAGTCATTGTCGGACGGGTCATCTGTCGGGAGGCCCTCGCGCGCGACCGTGTCAAGCGAGGACACGGTCGAGTCCTGTCGGCCAACGTCGGCGGTATGCGACACGACCGTGCCCGATCGGCCGTGTGTCGTGACGATCAACTCCCTTAAATTCGTTTTTTTTCAGCATTTCATCCATTTTTCCCCTTTTCTTCACCTTCAACCGAGAGAGTAAGCTAGAGGGATGGTTTTTCCTTCACAAATCATTTGGGTGTTTGATTTTCTTCATCTCCTTTCGATCGTGAAGCCCGGATAATCAATCTAACGCGTGTTCTTCGGATTAAAGTACTTGGATCATCAAGAGGTAATTCCTTCAACACTTTGGACTTCGATTTTGTGTTGAGATATGATGTTTTGGACGTTATAATCATGTTATATGAAGGGATATGTATATGATTATGAGTTTGTATGAGGATTCATTGGATTATTGAGGAATTATTCGAGAACACCTTGAAAATCGAGTTGGAATTGGGGATTTTCGACTAATTGTTGTTATAATCACGTTTTTGGATATTCATAACGGATTATTGATCGTATTGGAGATGTTTTGTTGGTTTGAAACACTTCTTGGGGGATTTGATATTGGTATATTGAGGTTTGATTGTAAACAATCGGAGTTTAGTCGCAACGTGTTTGATTTAATGCCTCTATGGACTTAGTTTAATCGTATCGACATTTTGAGTTCGTTATATTCATGTTTGATTCGTATATTGAACGGATTGTTGGTAATTATATTTATTCAAGGTTGTTCGACCGATATCTCAATTAGGACGTTGTTCGTGGACGGACATTCTTCATCGTTGTTGTGTAAGTTAATTCTTACTCGGTTAAAAGGATATTCATCCCTTTTGTTGTTGTTCATTCATAATCATAACTCATTCATCATTATATTAATCATATCAAAACTTGTTGTTATCAATTAATCGTTTGATCATAAGGAGCAGCGGTTCCAATCTTTTCATTGAGTCATTTATTTCGTTACCATTCCACCTCGGTGAGTCATTATTCATTTTCGATGTCACTTTTGTTATATCGTGGCATTCCGGTCATCTTGGCGTGCAGTTGGTATGTGTAGGATTTTCATGTCGGGCACATTATAGTCGTGTGTTGGTTGATGGCCTCACATTGGGTGTGCACACGAGATTGATTGTTTCGTGAGACCGATTAGGTACAAGACCACGCGTGTATTGATCGTTGGTGGCTTGTGCACGGACACATTTCCATCCGGGCGTAGTGTGGCGCCACCCTTTGAGCCGTCTTGTTAGTTGATTCATATAGCATGTTTGATTGCGTATGTTTCGACAGGATATTTCATAATTTCGGATATAATCATGATTGTGTATTTTCAACCCTTGAGGATTGTTGTTCTTTGTACGGCCCGTTTGGGGATTTTGTTTTTCGTGTCATGGCAAGGCAAACGCACGGGAATAGCATGTTGATGTCGAGGAGTCCTAGTGATACTAGTAGGGGCCCCGATCTTTGATTATTCATGTTATTGTCCTTTATTTTCCGCTGCAGACTTTCATTTGAATACTCCGTTTCATTCGGTGTTGTGTATTTTATCTTCATATAAAATACACTAGTATTCGGTGTTGTCTGGTGTGTTGTAACTAAACTCCTCATCGGAGTAATTATTGTTGTAATGTAGTTCGGTACTACATTTATCTTGTGTAATTCATTCATTTTCATTTGCACAGGTGGGTCCCGGTTGGGGATCTACGGACCGTAATATCCGCCTAGTTTGGGGTGTTACGAGTTGGTATCGGAGCGTGGTTTTGAATACTACACTCCAAGTCATGACTCATTTGAAATCATCGTCATCGGACTAGTATCATCGGACTTTCGCGTCACGTGTGACTGTGCGAATGCCGAGCCAATCGACCAAGAAAGAACTGTAAGACTTCTAACGCCATGGTATAATTTCTGGCAATAGTCATTCATTCATCATTCATCATTTAACAATCCTCAAACATCATCATTCATTATGATCGGGACGATCATATTACTCATCAATCACTTAATTCATTTCATTACTCAGTTAATAATCAGGACGATCATGTTAACTCATTAATTACTCAATTCATTTCATTACTCAGTTGTCAATCTGGATGATCATATTATCAATCTTGTTAAGTTATTCAAGATAATCATTTCAAGAATTTCATCAAATAATCATTTAACTTCAGTAAATCATTCATATAATCACTAAGTTAGAGCATGTATACTCATTTTCATCATCTCATGACATAATCATAACGTGCTAATCATGCGGGAAATATAATCATTATGCGACCTTCCTACTTCAGTATGGAGAGAGCTGTCGGGGGATGCACGGGGAGAGGCCGCGGTGTGGACCGAAACCCGAGAAATAATCACTGTTGCCGGAAATCGTGCCGGGACTCGGCTCGACGAGAAGATGTTCGGGTTGATCCACTCACTTTTATGTGCCATGATGACCCATGTGCGGTTGCTCAATCATCATTGTGCCACTGACCGGATTAATCGAGAGAACTCTCCCGTATGAGGCGTTTGCTAAGGAAAGTCTTGAACAACAACCTTCATCTTTCGGCAAGAAATCAACGAAGCGTAATCAACCCAAAGGCGGTCGATCAACCTTCATGAAGCCTCGTGTGAGCCCTATCGTTTCGGCGACCTTCTACGGCGCATAATCGTGCGGGATCTCATTCCCGGCGGATTCGCCATCACTGTTTCAATTGTGGGCAGCGGGTCATTTCAGCGAGTGTCTCAAACCGTCTATCACGTGCTATAATTGTGGGAATTTTGGGCATAAGGCTCGTTTTTGCGAAAGGACTCCAAGTCGGCTCGGTGGCATCTCGGGCCCGAAGCAACCGGCGTTTGAAATCGTTTGCTTTGTCATCGTCGTTTAAGGCAATGGAAGCAAATAGAGTTGGAGCTCGTATTTATCGAGACGGAGCGTCCGGTTCGGGACCGGCAAGTCCCAATTCATATGATGAGGAGGATCGACGATCCGGTGGCGAACGATTTCGGGTATACTCGTAATTTTATTTCAACTTGTGTGTACCTTTTGATCTTTGGTACACCGCATTCATTCATTTTCGAATCATGCTTGAATAGACTTATTTCGGGATAGTCCTATTGCTTGTGGATCTCATACCATCGGTCTACTCGACGATGGAAGAATTTTCGGAATCATACCTAAGTAAGCTTAGTAACCGCGATTGGTTGGTGGACCTAATCGTGGTGAATTTATCTTAGGGCGATGTAATTTCGGTATTAGTTGGTTTAACCGTCTTAATACTATCCTCGGTGTTTGTTAGCGTTTGGTCGCTATTTTCCGTCGTTGGTTGTTGAATGTGTGCTTGAAGTAATCCCGTTGTTCGGAAGAAGTATTATTATGACGAAAGCAGAGAAATTCCGCAATCGAACTATTCAATCATTCATTGTATCATTCTCATCGATTGGCCTTTCTAGGGCAATCGAGTTATTCAATCATTCCTTGTATTATTTCCATCGATTGGCTTTTCTAAGACAATCGAGTCATTCAATCATTCATTGTATCATTTTCATCGATTGGCCTTTCTAGGGCAATCGAGTTATTCAATCATTCATTGTATCATCTTCATCGATTGACCTTTCTAAGGCAATCGAGTTGTTCAATCATTATTGGTATCTCTTTTTATCGATTGACCATTCTAGGGCAATCGAAATGTTCAATCATTCGTGGTATCATTGTCATCGATTGACGATGTATTTCCAGACGAGTTATCTGGTTGCCTTCACATAGAGTAAGGAATTCGGGAGTGAGTTGGAGCAGTCGTCCCCTTTATCGAAGGCACCGTATCGGATGGCCCCGACTGAATGCGGGAGTTGAAGATTCAACTTGAGGAATAGTTCTAGAAAGGTTATCTCCGACCGATTGCGTCCCGTGAGGAGCACCGGTGTGATCTGTCAAGGAGAAGGATGGCTCGTCTCGTGTGTGTATTAATTACCAGAGTTGAGCAGGGTAATGATCAAGAGTAGTATCCTTTACCTCGTATTGATGATCTTTTAGATCAACTTCGGGAGCTTGATATTTTCCAAGATCGACTTAAGATCTGGATATCACCGATTGCGGATTCGAGAGTCGGATATCGCGAGACGGCGTTCATACACGCTATGGTCATTATGAGTTCGTAGTTATGCCGTTCGGGCTAACTATTGCACTGTGGTATTCATGGGGGTTAATGAATCGGGTTTTCATCGACTTTTGGATCGGTTTGTTGTTTTCTTCATCGACGACATTTTGATTTATTCTCGTAGCGAGAGGAATACGAGGTTCATCTTTATCGAGTTCTCGGCGTGTTGAGACGAGAGCAACTTTATGGAAGGTTTTCCAAATATGAGTTACGGAGGTCAGTGACTTTCTCGGGCATGTAATTTCATCTGCCGAGTTCGTGTCGACCCTCGAGAAGACGGAGGCTATCCGAGATTTGCAACCTCCGAAAGATGTTAAGGAAATCCGATGTTTCCTCGGATTAGTTGGTTAATTATCCAACCCACGGACGGAGCTAGCAACCGTGGTTTTCGTGTTGAAAATTTGGCGTCGTTACCTTTATGGCATCACTGTCGAGATCTTCACCAATCACAAGAGTTGATGTATATATTTACTCGAAGGAGTTAAATATGCGGCAGAGGCAGTGGTTGGAATTAATCAAAGATTTTGATATCGATATCCTTTACCACCGGGCAAGGCGAGCATTGTCGCCGACGCCTTGAGTCGTAAGTCCGTTCGGGAGCAGATGCTTGCTCGTTTAACAATTGAAGGAGCTCAACGGCAATTCCTTAGACCCGAGATCGAGTGCAGCTTGGCGAGTCGGGGACAGCTTTGGATGTTAGAGATTTCATCATCTCTTGAGGATGCAATCAGGGAGAATCAGGGTTCAGACCCAGCATTGTTGCGCATTCTTGAGGATGTGGCTCAGGGGAAAGCCCTGGATTCGTGATCCACGAGGATGGACTTTTGAGATTTAAGAATCGGATGTGTGTACCGGCGAATGACGAGTTGAAAAACTCTATTTTGAGAGAAGCTCATGCTACCCCTTATTTTGTTCATCTGGGGTCCAGCAAGATGTACAAAGACTTGAAACAAAATTACTGGTGGAGTAATATGAAGCGAGAAGTCGCAGAATTTGTTTCGAGATGCTTAACCTGTCAACAAGTCAAGATGGAACCTCAGCGACCGGCGAGTATGCTGATACCGCTCCCTATTCCAGAATGGAAGTGGGAAGACATTTCTATGGAATTCATCACGAATTGCCGACGAGTCGTCGGGGCATAAATACGATCTGAGTGATCGCGGACTTCTTTACTAATTTAGCTCATTTCCTTGAAATCAAGGATATGTGGAGTCCCAAGAGACTGGCCCAGTTGTTCATCAAAGAGATAGTGAGACTTCACGGTACTCCTAAAAGTATCGTTTCCGATCGTGACGGACGGTTTGTGTCACATTTTTGGAAATCATTTCATCGTGCTATGGGAACTCAGCTTAATCTCGATCGCCTTTCATCCTCGGTCAGACGGACAATCGAGAGAACTATTCAGACATTAGAGGACATGTTGAGGGCATGCGTCCTCGATTGGAAGGACGATTGGGAAGCCCAACTACCACTGATCGAGTTCACGTACAGTATAGTTGGCATGCCTCCATTAAGATGGCACCTTACGAGGACTTGTACGGTCGTCGTTGTCGATCTCCTTTGTGTTGGGATGACTTGTCAGAATCAATCGGCACCGAACCCGACATGCTTATAGCCGCCCGGGAGAAGGTAGCTTTGATCAAGAGTCGTATGTTGACAGCTCAGAGTCGACAGAAATCATATGCAGTAAATCGTCGTCGACCACTAGAGTTCGAGACGGGTGACCATGTTTTGGTCAAGGTATCCCAGAGTCGAGGTATTTTCCGTTTCGGAAAACGGGGGAATTTGAGTCCGAGATTCATTGGACCGTTTGAAATTTTGGATCGAGTAGGCGAGTTAGCTTATCGATTGGCTTTACCTCCGGCTTTGAGCAGGATTCATAATGTGTTTCACGTCTCTCAGTTGCGGAAGTATGTTGCCGACCCGAGTCACATACTTCAGTTCGACGAAATCGAGATCGCGGATGATCATTCGTACGAGGAGCGTCATGTACGAGTGTTAGAGCGGCGAATCAAACAGTTGAGGAACAAGACGATCCCTTTGGTCAAGATTCAGTGGTCTAGAAACGGAGTCAAGGAGGCCACTTGGGAAACCGAGGAGAATATGCGGGAGTGTTATCCCGAGTTTTTTGACCCTTAGTTTCGGGGACGAAACTCTTTTAAGGGGGGGTGTATGTAATACCCGGTTGTAATTCAGTCATTATCATTCAGTAATTTCATTCGGTGATTGTCACTCTGTGGATTTTCACTCAATTATAATCATTCATCAATCATGTTCTTTCACCGTGTTCACCTCGGAAAAACTTGAGTTGTGTATCGTTATTGTTCATTGTTTCAACTTTCCTCATATGAGTTCGACTTTGTTAGATCACCATTAATTTTTGGTAACTCCAAAAATTCTAAATCTTTGCAATATTATAGAGCATCGAGTTAGCTTTCCAATGGTTCAAACGGTGAGTCAATCGGAGTCCGGACGAGAGAGTTATGGTCGTTTTAGCTCAACGCTCATTTTTCGATTTTGGCGATCAGCGCCGAACGAACTTCGGCCGTGTCGTCCGACACGGCCCGTGCCGTACTCATCCGGAAAGTGCGAAGTGTACGCCTCAGGACCCGACCGTGTAAATGCAGCACGGCAGTCGAACCCTTAGGATAAGCGAAGCGGCCGACACGCCGGCCGTGTCGTGCAGCGATCGAGTCATCATGAAGTCGGTCGGACGGGTCAGTCGGGAGGCCCTCCGCGCCACGACCGTGTCAGCGAGGACACGGTCGAGTCCTGTCGGCCAATCGTCGGCGGTATGCGACACGACCGTGCCGATCGGCACGGGCCGTGTCCGGCAGGCAGTCAACTCCCTTAAATTCGTTTTTTTAAGCATTTCAGCCATTTTTCCCCTTTTCTCCACCTTCAACCGAGAGAGTAAGCTAGAGGGAGGGTTTTTCCTTCACAAATCATTTGGGTGTTTGATTTTCTTCATCTCCTTTCGATCGTGAAGCCCGGATAATCAATCTAACGGGTGTTCTTCGGATTAAAGTACTTGGATCATCAAGAGGTAATTCCTTCAACACTTTGGACTTCGATTTTGTGTTGAGATATGATGTTTTGGACGATATAATCATGTTATATGAAGGGATATGTATATGATTATGAGTTTGTATAAGGATTCATTGGATTATTGAGGAATTATTCGAGAACACCTTGAAAATCGAGTTGGAATTGGGGATTTTCGACTAATTGTTGTTATAATCACGTTTTTGGATATTCATAACGGATTATTGATCGTATTGGAGATGTTTTGTTGGTTTGAAACACTTCTTGGGGGATTTTATATTGGTATATTGAGGTTTGATTGTAAACAATCGGAGTTTAGTCGCAACGTGTTTGATTTAATGCCTCTATGGACTTAGTTTAATCGTATCGACGTTTTGAGTTCGTTATATTCGTGTTTGATTCGTATATTGAACGGATTGTTGGTAATTATATTTATTCAAGGTTGTTCGAGCGACCGATATCTCAATTAGGACGTTGTTCGTGGACGGACATTCTTCATCGTTGTTGTGTAAGTTAATTCTTACTCGGTTAAAAGGATATTCATCCCTTTTGTTGTTGTTCATTCATAATCATAACTCATTCATCATTATATTAATCATATCAAAACTTGTTGTTATCAATTAATCGTTTGGTCATAAGGAGCAGCGGTTCCAATCTTTTCATTGTTTGTCATTTATTTCGTTACCATTCCACCTCGGTGAGTCATTATTCATTTTCGATGTCACTTTTGTTATATCGTGGCATTCGGGTCATCTTGGCGTGCAGTTGGTATGTGTAGGATTTTCATGTCGGGCACATTATAGTCGTGTGTTGGTTGATGGCCTCACATTGGACTGTGCACACGAGATTGATTGTTTCGTGAGACTGATTAGGTACAAGACCACGCGTGTATTGATCGTTGGTGGCTTGTGCACGGACACATTTCCATCCCGGGCGTAGTGTGGCGCCACCCTTTGAGCCGTACTGTTAGTTGATTCATATAGCATATTTGATTGCGTATGTTTCGACAGGATATTTCATAATTTCATATATAATCATGATTGTGTATTTTCAACCCTTGAGGATTGTTGTTCTTTGTAACTGACCCCGTTTAGGGATTTTGTTTTTCAGGTCATGGCAAGGCAAACGCACGGGAACAGCATGTTGATGTCGAGGAGTCCTAGTGATACTAGTAGGGGGCCCCGATCTTTCAGTTATTCATGTTATTGTCCTTTATTTTCCGCTGCAGACTTTCATTTGAATACTCTGTTTCATTCAGTGTTGTGTATTTTATCTTCATATAAAATACACTAGTATTCGGTGTTGTCCTGGTGTGTTGTAACTAAACTCCTCATCGGAGTAATTATTGTTGTAATGTAGTTCGGTACTACATTTATCTTGTGTAATTCATTCATTTTCATTTGCCTGGTGGGTCCCAGTTGGGGATCTACGGCACTGTAATATCCGCCTAGTTTGGGGTGTTACACTCAATGCTCGGCGATCCAAATACCCAGAGTTCACAATAATAATAATCATCGTTATATGCATTATAAACGAAATGAAACTGAAACCATTCATTAAATATTATAACTGAGTAAGTAATAACTTGCCTCGATACCGATACCACGAAGCTGCTGCCGAACACGTTGCCTTTGTCTACGAGTTCCTCAACCCCGATCAAGAGCAATACAATGGACATACTCGAACATGACCGCAATATCCGGTTATAAACACCGATCGATAAACTTGACCTATAACAACAATCGATTAACCAACAATCCGATAATAATCAACAACCGCCAAAACCAATTCACAAACCCAACGGCTCAACAATATCTCAGTTAACCACAAGTCTGATCAAACCAACTTAAATGATCACGAATTCATAACCGAAACAGAATATATTACCCTGCCTGTTGACTTAGCGCACGTTAATCTTTAACCATAGCGTACGCTAAGTTGTTCCCGATAGCGTGCGCTAGCCAGTAGGTTTAGCGTGCGTTAATAACGTGCAGTTACATGCATTTCGGATACCGATCAACATCTGACGATTATCAAAAACTCTAAGTGATTCTGAATCATGTTCATAGCTATCAATCAACGAAACCCAATATCCTTTAACATATAGGTAATCATCCGACTTTTAATTCAAGTCATATATTCATATTTCATCTCTCTTAATATCAACAACCTAAACACCAAGAACTCATAATCATGCCATGTTTCACAATCATATGAAGGAACCAACAATAACAACATCACAGATCCGAATTGAAGGAAGACATTATCCAACATATCCCTTTGAAGATAACAACACATTCGAAACCATCCAATTCATATCAATATCTTCATATCAACAATAACATTATCATAATCCGGTAATCCAACTCATAATCGTACTTATGAACTTGTTTATATGATAATCATCAGCTCAAGAACATCATATACAATCAACGAAATCTCAAAGTGAAGAGTAATTACCTTTTTGAAGGAATGGATTGATTTCCAAGGTTGAATCCATTTCCAAGAATCACCCATGATTTCAAGCTTGAGCGTTGTTATGGATGATTAACTTCACCTTAATCCGGTGTATTGAACCTCAAATATATCCCAACTCTCTCTCTCGGTGAAGAAGGAAGAATGACGAAATGTTTAATAACACCCTTGTCCCTTTTTATAATATTCATTATTGGCGTGCGCTAACATCTCATGTTTAGCGTGCGCTACCGCCTTAGCGTGCGCTAATCGACTTTGTTAGCGTGCGCTATCGAGCCGAGGCTACCGCCTTGCTTCGTAAACTAACTTACGTCGTAATGCCTATGCATTAACGTCGTAAATCATCTCGCTTAGCGTCGCAAGTCATTTACCTTAGCGTGCGCTAATACGATTGACTTGCTGATCTACACCTACCACGAAGATGCTCGCGACCCCACAAGCCGAAATCGACCAATAAAGCCAAGATTCCTGTTGACCGATATATAGTTAGCGTGCGCTAATCAACATGCATTAGCGTGCGCTAACACTACATTACAACATCCGTTGACTTATCGAACGTGCGCGAAAGTGGCACGGTCTGGCGTAGATTCCTTCGATCATTGCATTAGCGTGCGCTACATTCTGCCTCTAGCGTGCGCTAACCATGAACGATAGCGTGCGCTATACTTGACCATTAGCGCGCGCTAGTCAGGCTATACTTAGCCATTTCCAACTCTTCTCGTCCAACGTCTCAACATACAGAATACGAACATACGGCATACTGAATACATATACTTCTTAAATGTAATTGTCAACCAAATATGACAATTATACCAATACAGATGTCTCAGTCCTTTATTTATTTTATCCCTACTGTACAGATTCCACGCTGTACAATATAACTCGGATAAAATAATATCAAACAACAGTAGTAGAATTTCCGGATATTACAATATTCACCATATCCGTAATTACGCCTGGGAAGGTGGCCACCTCCCACGAACGTTACTCCCCGATATCGGCCACTCCGAAGAGAGCTTACAATCCCGAGTATTGTGTACACTAACCCTGGCCAGCGACCTTTGTCTAGCTCGGGATCCGATCATTTCATATGTTGGCAAGCCAACTGTGATAGGTTAATAAGAATCCATATAAAAGTTTTTATACATCATAATCATTTGAAATAATAATTTTCTTGTAAAATATTTCATCATAATAGAGCAAAGCGCAAATCATTTTCGTATAGAAAGCCCACCATAATCGTTTTCGTATAGAAAGCCCACCATAATTGATTTCACCATAATCATTTTCGTATAGAAAGCCCACGGACAAGTAATAAACGCAAGCAAAATTATTCTCAGAACTTCCTTATTCTTCAATTTGCTGCTCCACCTTTCATGGGAAACAACTAATTTTACTAGTCGATCGAGCTTATCGAAGTCTAACGGATAACAGACTCGATCTATATGTTTGGACTTTAGGGTTTTACATTCGACTTAAGTTTAATAATAAAAGCTATGATTCTCATAGAGAACCCAAATGACCATATTACATATAGAGCTACTAACTACGGTGACCGACACTCGATTTCATTATCATTCCTTGGTTCAAAAACCATCATTAAACACTTAGCATAATCAAGAACATAAATGTGCACAAAGTTTGAAAAGAATTCGAATTCTGTAATTGAATAGTAAGAACCGAATAGTGTCTGTTATACCACTGGAAAGCCACTGAAGTTTAGCTTAATGTCCATTTTACGGATCTAAAAAATATTAACTGTGAAGAAAGTTATGGCCGTTTTTGTAAAGTGTAGCAAAACTGTCAATTTCCGGCGAAAATGAGAAAATGTCATATTAACCTAGAGCTTGTTTCTAGCAACGAAAACCCTAAACATGCAAACTCTAATTATTCGTATCATACTTATAACACATGTAGGAGTCGACATACAAGCATGCTTCTCGACACTACGAACTCCATTTCATAATCTTTTTTTGAAAAATAACTACTAACACATTTTTATATTTTCGACATCAACGAATATCAAACATCATCAACATCAAACATAATCAAATATCTAGCAACACATTTAATCCATACTCATATCGATAATTAAAGTTTTGGTCCTAACATGAAAATGACCTAAACATTATTTAAAAATCCTCAATACATAGCATGCTCTTTAACTATATCAACTTCAATATTTAACACATATTCACTTCATAAATATAACATCATGTCTTTGTTTCCAAACAAGTTTCTAAAGTTATTTTACAAAAATCTAATAAAAATATATCATGTACTCCTTTCATACATCATCACATATATCAACCTATCAAGGACTAAGCATGATTCTTCCTTTCTTTCAAAATACCAAAAATATTATTAAAATCCCATAAATTCATCATAGCATCATCTCATCAAATAGAAACATATTGTGTATGAAAATCATAAGAAAAACGACACATGCTTGAGCTATAAACCCTAATATTTTCGGCCCAAATGACAAAATCAAAGAATGACTAAAACTTGTTTTAAACACTCCCAAGTACCTTAGAATCGACTTAGAGACAACATACAAAAGATTAGAACATCAAACCTAAGTTCCTTCATCAACTTTCAATTAGGGTGTGCATGGTACAGTATGGTACGGTTTTAGGGTAAAACCGATACCGTACCAAATATATTCGGTTTATTATGATTTAATACCATAAACATACGGTTTTTTTCGGTTTGGTAGCTCGGTATTTCGTTTTGGTTTACATCGGTATGGTATTTTTTTCGGTTTTTCTACTTGATACTTGATAGCATTAATAAGACAAAAATACTCAAATAAATTAATTCAACAAGGTACCATAAATAGCTGATCCAAATTAATAGCTAAACCAAAAAAATCACACTAACCTTAAGACAGTAACTAATTTGATGTTCAAGTTTTCATCCAACTATTTTGGAGGATAAAAAGAAAAAAAAAAAGACAAACAAGTGTCTTGAACTTCAATAAATTTGTTATACTTCTATATTCATGTGAGTCTGTAACTATTATATATATGATATATTATCATAAAAATATTTAATATAAATAATGGTACGGTACGGGTTTTTTCCGGTATTTAAGTCAAATACCGTACCGTTACCGAAGTTTCAGTTTTATAAAAAATAAAAACCATATATGTCGGTTTAAGCGGTTTATCGGTTTTTCGGTACGGTTTTTACGCTGCGGTGCGGTTTTTCGGTTTAATCGGTTTTTTTGCACACCCCTTTCGATTTTTAAAGTTAACTAAAATTGATTTCTCCTTGGATGGAAATAAAATTGAGAAGCTAACTTACTTGAATATGAAATTGGTTTCAACTTAGTCACACAAATGGAGCTTGTAACTTGAATTCTTGAGGAAGAACAATGGAGATTTTTTTCGGGGGGCAAAGGAGAGAGGAAGAAGGGGAAGAAGATGAAGTGAAGAGGAAAAAAAAGAGAAGTGATG
The DNA here is from genome assembly GCA_033398695.1 of Orobanche coerulescens. Lineage (NCBI taxonomy): Eukaryota > Viridiplantae > Streptophyta > Magnoliopsida > Lamiales > Orobanchaceae > Orobanche > Orobanche coerulescens. The sequence continues at coordinate 70,284,950 of CM065816.1, read as the reverse complement.
TCCCTTTATATACTAGGTTAAATCTAGGCGTTTAATAAAGTGAGTCGAAGAATATTTTATGTTTCACTCTTCCGCAGATTAAATTACTCGGGTATTGTATATATGTCGTATACTGAAATTATCGTGTCGAACATATATACAGCTTAAAGTCGGAGAAAAGTTTTGCGATTTACGGAACGCGAATTATCCGAGAAAATGACTCGACATATAATATATCCAAAAACTCAAAAAGTAAACTTTCGAAAATCATACTCGCAATGTAAAAATAGTGTATGTGAAGGCGGCGGAATCACGATTCTGTCTATCAAAACAAAAATCAAATTCAGAAGAGAATCCCAACCAGATAACTGAATATCCAAATTCTGAATTAAAAACGTGTAAATAGATTTAAGCTTATCCGAGTAGTCAAAATTTTATTACTTAGGAACTCAAAAACCCTAATGTCGCACGTGAGGTTATAATAAATCATGCATATAAAAGACCGGGACATTACATCTCTGGACAACCAACAACACTGTGCACCCTCGTCATCATGTTCCCCCTATGGTTGTTTTTCGGCTCCCCGGGATCATGAAAATAAAACACATGTCCACGCCAAAAGGGGTTAGCAAAACAATGTTAGTACAAGTACGATAATTATACAACAAGAGGTCGTTCGACAGTTCAACAAAGAATAATAACAACTTACAAACAACTCCTACGAGAAAACCTACAATGCATTACTCAACATGACAATCTCAACATACACAGGTAATTCGTGATCCAGCGTTCACTGCTTAGATTCCAAGATGATCTCATTGGACCAACACGTGGTGCAAAATCCATCCAATGATCCAGCACATGCTAGCATAAATCCCAAGATGATCTCGTCGGACCAACACGTGGTGGACAAACAACAACGACACATATATGCACGATAACATGAATGACATTAAAATGGAAAACATAATTAAAGTACTTGCCTTAGAATGATGACAATGATTAAACACTTTCAACGAACGTCAACACACTCAAAGGACGTCCCTCCGATCAAATACTTGCAAAACTCGAACCTTATATAAAAGAAATAATATACGGTTCGGCTACTCTACGATTTCCTATCAAGGGCATGATCATGATGAACGAATCTTAAAACATCTTTTCAAGGGAAAATGTATTCAATCAGGTTTATAGGTTTAGTTCACAAATTTAATAAAATTTCAATTCTCCCATAAAATAGTTCCTCCTACAAGAGTTCTACCTCTCAATATGTTCATCACCAACATATTCACTTCATTCTAACAATCTATACAAGAAGATTATCCAATCGAAATAAATCCTTACAAGACATGATCTTATTCTTGATGAAAAACCTCAATATTCATCCTCTTAGATTCATCTATTATAGGCAACAACATCTACAAGTCATCTGGTCTAGAAGCATTTTGAAATCATCATGAAGGATATGTAAAAATCTCCAAAAACTTCATCTTAATGTTCAACATAATTATGGCTCAACTTGTAATCATCTTAACAATGGAAAAACCTAAGTTTTCATCAATCCATGCTTCCTAAATCATGATCTTCAGTCTGTTAAGTCATCAACAAGCCTAATAACCTTAGAAGTATGCTCATAACATCCTTATAAACATGAACTCAAGGCTAGAATAACATCAACACACCTTATATGGAGAGAAACTACGAAACGATCAGTAGAACTCAACTCCGGAAGCTTGAACATTAATTCAAGATGCCTAGATCTTCAAAACCAAGTTGAGAGGCTGATATGAGGAGTTTATAGGGTAGGGGCAGCTCTCAAGGGTGCAAAACTCAAACAAGGTAAATGGAGGAAATGAAAGAGGGTTGTTGTCTTTAAATCGAATATTATTTTTAACATACGCTACGCGCACAATTTTACATATGCTAACTCCTTAACATACGTTAACACACTATAATGGCGTACCCTATCGATTTACTTAGCTCAATGCATCATTTCTATCCTATTTTGCATATGTTGTTAAAATGTTTACGTGCACTACTTTATCGACTTAGCATACGTTATTCGTATGTTGGCTTGCCTTTCTAAAAGTTGTGCGACTGCTTGTGGAAGATGGCCGACACCCGGGATCCACATGCCGACCACGCCTTATCTGATCCTGACTACCCCTTATGTACTCTAGGTAACAGCATTAATGTACGTTATCTATGCTCATATAGCACATGATAGGTCTATCTGTTAGCGTACGCTAGTATCATGCAGGTACATGCATGAAGTATCAATTTTCACACAATGCGATCACGAATACTGCAATACGGATAAGGGAAATCATACTTAGATTAATTATATGACGTAATCATACACCACATGATTTAAATACATATAGAATACATAATAAATATTCGGGTATTATAGGTGTCGGTATCCCGTGTTACACGAAGGTAACAATATTTTGATAAGATAATGTTAGTATCTTCTAATAAATATTACGTGTCACTAGTTTGTCACACTATAGTGTGAGTAGGTAACGATACGATAATGTGAGCAAGTAGTAATAGTATTTTGGTGTCATATATTTCCATGTTTTATAGTATAATATATATTGTACTGACACTTGCTTGGTGTCAGAAGCAAATTATTTGTGAAACAAAATAGTGATACATTAGTGGGAGTAATTTGTGACACATGATTATCAAGAGATGCTTGACACACTTATGTCATAAATTGATAGTTCTATTAATGGTGATTTTATAATTAAATCTGTAACGAAAATCACATATCAATAATTAAAACATATTTTGAATATGCTACATACTTTCTAATGCTGCAATAATATTTAATAAAGATTAAATATAAAATAATATATTAACCATGAGCATCATGATCCTCAATAGTTACAGATTATATAAGGTTTAATCAAATATCACATAACAAAACCAGTTAATATGTTCAAAATAACAAACAAAAAGATCACATTGTTCTTTTTAAAAATTGTAAATCATCCATGCTTCTAACCAAGAGTGGCCTTTTCCTTTACCCTGCTTGCCTGTAATTATGAAAATAGAAAAAATTAATATATATGTACAATACTTGTTGAATAATTCATATATCAAAGAAAAAATGGAATTAAAATTTTACCTAGTTGCTGCAAGAAACAATTAGCTTCGCAACATATGTAAAGCACTCGTCGCACAATCGAGAAAGGTCATCCATATTAAAATCACGACATTCAGAAAACTATAAATCCAAATTATAATAAACCAATGTATAGCAAGGCAATAATAGGTTAATTTGTAAGTCAGCCACATGCTAACTTCATTCTAGTAAGAAACTTAATAAGAATAGACTCACATTATATTCAAAAATGTGCGGGTCATGCATGGCATCCTGGAGGTACATCATAACATAATAGCCACATTCGAACGTACTACCCTATTTTGGATACTAAAGAAAAGAATAAAAAAACTTCAGTTTCAGACTGATTGAAGTAGATATCATAACCATTCACATGTTTTATTGATACCTGCACAGATACCCACTGAATAGCCTTCTTTCTATTATATTTGACTTTATTTATTTTTACCGCACTATAAGTAATAAATAACCAACATCAACCAACTAACGCATAAAATATTTAAAGCCACTTGAAGCCAACATCAACTAACAAAATAAACTTACTCATTTGCCATTCGCTTCAGTTCCTCATCTGGACGACCATCAGGTAATGGATCAAGATTGTAGATCTTACGAGTCACCATATCAATTGACACAATCACCCAATGGCCACTGATCAATAATATAGAACAAGAATTATAAAAGATACCATAAATCAATCACATAAGTAAAGAAATAAATCGAGGATATCTTGGCTTATATGGTAACACAATAATCTGGGATATTTGTATGTTGTCCAGAAGATTGGATAGGTACGAACATCTACTTAGAAAGCTAGTAGTTGAACTTAACTTTGAAATATCACCAAATTGAATTGGTATGCCATTACCACAATTTTCCATCTTATCAAACAATTTATAATTATTGTGAAACAGCAGTAAGATTAGAAAATAAAATAAGAATGAAGATAGTCAAATGTCTTGCTTGATCCAAATCTTAATCACAAAATTTGAAACCTCCTCAAATTCAATGACTTTATCTATAAATCTATTTGTCAAACCTGCTCCCACGAACTGGACAGCCAAATGTCCTCATATCATGATCCATGATAATTGCACATGGTAAGGAGCCCTCTACCATTAGCTCAAACATGCTCATTTGTGCACTTTAATTATTCTTTCTTTCCTTCACAGCCCCACGAGTATTCTTCTTTAAAACAAGCTTTCGTGCAGTTGCTGGTTTGCAACATTTGGTGCCTTTGATAATGGTCTGTCCTAATACATGCCACTTCACAATTTGAAGGATTTAGACAATCGGCTTGTTTTTTTTGGAAGGGGTTAATCTGGCTAATCTTCGAAGCGGGGTGTGTCTCGAAGTGGCTCCATCCATGCGGATTGAATTGGTATTGGAGAAGGTAAGATAGGCATGTCTATGTTCATCTCATCATCCGGAGTAGCAATGTTAGTGGCCTAGTAAAAAAGGAACATAACATAAATGAAATATGCAACTAAAAGGGTAAACATATTCGAATTTGCATTCAAAAAATCAGTACCTTTTTTATCCTTCAACTGTTGGGGATTGATCATCCATCTTAGCACCACAAGTAAGTTTTGATTGAGGGAGGTTCAAGCTTCCAACTTCAGTATTGATGCTCAAATTAAACTTTGTTGTTAATTGATTTAATTTATCATGCAAGAATATAAAACTCTCTTCATACGCTCTTCTTTCTCATGCCAGCTCCATAGGATCAGGAACGTAGAAGTACATTGAAGGAGTCATGAACTGACCAAGTACTTGCACCCTACCTCCATTAGGCATTTACCTAAGTGCTTCGCCCAATATGTCATTTGAACCTTGGGGTTGGAAACTACCTTTCTCAACTTGGCTCTTAGTTCACTCTATGAAATAAATAAAAACAAACTCTTAAGAAACTTTAAAGATAATTGTAGACCTAATCATCATATTACATATGTCATAATATAAAGTAACAATATATCATAATACTTGCAATTCTATCAGCCACTTGTTGCACTTCAGTTGTGTAGCTCCCATCCTTATTTCTATGAACCAGCAACCATGCTTCAATGCGGTGGATCTCACGTTCAGAAACTCCAAGCTGTAACTTCTGCAAGCCAACAATATGATTAAATATCTTTAAGCTAGATGTAAGCTTATGGTTCAATAAATTGTATCAGATTCAAAAAGCATAATAATCAAAACATTATACTTACTCTTTTATGCAATATCCCCGCATATCCATCACTGCCTGAGTGATGATTATACACATTCTTTGCTCATTTTTCCATTGCTATGTTACTTTTTTTATGCAAAACATAGTAAACAGTTAAAAAGACAGAATAATTATAAATATTCATGAGAAAAAATAAGTATTAGAGATATACCTTAAAGTTCTCTAATAAAACTTTGGCAACAAATGATTTCCAATTATGTTTTTTGATGAACTAAAACTCTATTACAGGTTTTTCAGTGAGCTATGTTATCTAAGTTGAGAAGGTTATAATCATTGGCCAATTTAGATCTAAATATCCTGAATTATGATACCATCCAACTGAGAACTTGCCTCTTAGACTTAACAGTCAGCTTGAACTTCTCTTGAAAATTACTTCTAAGTGATTCCTTCATTTTTAAAGGCACTTTCCTCCAATCATCATATATTATCGGTATTCTCTCTCGTGCAACAACCCCAACATAGTTCCTTAGGTCATTTCTCTTCAATCCAATGGGGAGGTTGTGCTTTTTGGAGTTATTCTGGAAGTATACCTTCTCGTGGTATGCGGTTTGTTTTTAAAGTGATATTATACCGGGTAGGGTACATGGAGACCTTCGGGATCCATCCCTGTTAGCATGGGTCGAGCTTTACCATACGGTTATTCAAATCGGGTACGTCTCGAGGAGACTCCAAGGTTCGTGGTTTGTTAGCCCGACGCCGGAATAATCTATGGGTGTGTATTTGGACATGTGACATACTCGTTATGGATTATCCAAACTGGGTACGTCGTTGTGGGACTCCGAGGTTCGTGGCTTGCTAGCACGATGTCAGGGTAACTATGAGTGTATGGCATATTAATGTTATGGAGATAGAGTCTCTGAGTTATTTGCGTGACTGTTGTCATGATGATGTGTAATTCCGTGTGTTTCTCATTGGTTTATTCACTCGAGTATGCACGTGGAAACTGCAAGTTTCATGCTTGCTAGCATGGAACGAGAATAACCCTTGGTCGTATGATTTATGTGGATGTTTGGCTCGTTGATCTCGTGATTTATTGTCAGATTAGTATTTTGGGAAAATAAATCTTTGGGTTATGATCTTAAGTGATTTTTGAAAAAATGTGGATTCTTTAATCCTAAATGTTTTCCTCTAAAAACTCCCGAGATCTTTAAAACGCATTACAAGTTGTTTACTTGTTTTATAACTGCCTTTCATGGTTTTGGATTATTTTGCTCAAATGAAATATCTCGAGAAGTCTTTTGTTGTGTTTGATTTGTTGATTATTCAAGATTATATTCTTGGAATATGATGTGTATGGCTCGTAATTGCACTTTATACTTGCACTAGCAAAATTCCAGTTTGTTAACCCCCGAGTAATCGGGGGTGGATGCCTTTTATTGCGTTCAGGTACGTGCAGGTTCCTAGGGAGCAAACACGGGATCGGTACGAAGGATGATCAAAGACAAATGATCCTAATCACATGAAGGATAGTACTTGGTACTGTTGGTCGAATTGTATTTTCCTTTCCAATGTATTATTTTCCATCATACGGGAGTGCTAATGCATTTTGACCCTTGCATGGGTATGAGTCGAAATAGAGATGTATATGAAGTTTAAGTTGTATGTTATTGATGAAACACCAAATTGGTCTACTGATTCGTTATTCAGCCATGTTGGCATTTAATGTGATGTCTTGTTTTGGTATCTAACCTGGTAGATCCTCATGGAGAGGGTCTGTGGCGCTGTAATATTCCCAAGTGGATTGGGGGTGTTACAAAATATGGTATCAGAGCTTAGGTTGATGAAACCTAGGCTGTTGGGTCAAGTCGTGTATCGTCGAGTTTTGTCTTGTGGGATTGTGTCTGATTGAGTCATGTGCGATGTGTCATCTGAGATGTCGGTCGTGATTAGTATCATGGTGCAGCCATCATCTTCATGCGACCTGTGGATGTAAGCCTCCTCTATTATATCTTGTGTTTAGTGACTTTATTACATGCGTCTCATGGAGATGAAATTCGTATTTGATACTTCTGGTATATTACGTGTGCAATGAGCCGGATATATTGATGGATTGAACATTGAGTGGTGCAGTGTGTTATGGAAAGTGTATCGACGGTAAAGTTTGTTGAGAAACTCATATATAGTTTTGACGTGTGCTTGAATTTGGTGTTCATGAGTTGTGTTTGATGAATTGGTGATTTTGAATGCCGTATAGGCATGTGTTTGAAAATGATTATTTTAGCTAATTGTTGTTATATGCTACAAACGTGTTCCTATTGATAATTATGTTTGCTGCGTCGTGTTTGAAAATATTTTTCTGAAAATTTCATAGACTTGAGTAAGTTTGTGGAAAATCAATTTTCGAAAATATTTTGACGGTGCGGTTAAACAGCGGGATCATGCGGATTTTGAAAATTGTTTGAATTTGGCGGGCTGGCCTTATATTCTCAAATGAAACCCTACAACGGTATTTGAAAATTGTGTTTTGAAGTATTTTGAACACTTTGTAAAATATTACCGTCGTTGATCTTTTGTCTTGTTTGAGAGAATTTTTTTTTTGGAAATGATTTTAAACGTATTAGTTTTATTTTCAAATAGTTCGAGTATACAATTTTAAAAATCTTTCACACCATAAATTTTTATATTCCAAAATAAAAATGTGATTTTTTCTTTAAAATATAAATAGTGAGATGAAAAATCTTACTCGGCCTAAACTTTAAATAATCTTATCGTTAGACGAACAAGGACTGGAGTGTGGACTGGACTGAGTTAATTAGCGCATGCTAATTGTGTACTAAGCGCATGTTAAGTTGCATTTTGTGCGTAATATGGATCTATCGTTTCAGGCGATAGGCTAGAGCTGGGGAATTTCGATTATGTACCCACATGTCGTGTTTCATGGTTCGGACATGCCTTATTGCTTATATGATGTTATTCCTATATGATTGTTGATCGGTGGAAATATTTAGTACATGTATGAATGGTTTGTCCACTTGGGAATGGTTCAACAGAACCTCTGGGGGTCGATGCTAAGGGGCATGGCTGCGGGTTACCTTGTGTATTGTTGTTTGTGATCGTGTTACATAGTAACACGTGATTACCTTGTGTGTTGATGGTGATGCCTATAAATACCAAGTCCTTTGGTATCATTCAACATAACAACTGCAAGAAAATCACACATTGATCAGATATCATTGTATACACTATCGTTGTTGTATTTGTGCTTAATTTATAAGTGTTTGAGTGTTCATACACGAAAACATACACGAGAGGAAAGATACGGATTGTAGATTGTTTCGGTGTTATTAGGATCATTGATCCGGCATTAGTAGAATCATATCTAAATCCAAGAGAGGTTTGTCTAGTACCAATAGAAAGCTAGATAGGTTGCTTCCTTGTCCGATAGAAAAGGAAAACGCTTAATCCTGGACCGACACGGACCGATAGAAGACGAGATTGTAACGGTTTACCTCGGACTGATAGAAGACAAGACGGAAAAGGTTGATCTTAAGCCTATAGAAAAAGATACGGAGAGAGGACGTAGGCCCAATTGGCCGAACCTCAATAAATTTTGTGTCGTTTATCTTCCGCAAGTTAATTACGCTTCCGTAACGCAAAAGAGTTTGAAAACTCTACTCCGCGATATTATCCACCATTCTAAGTGGGGTGGCAATTTTCCAACACAATCTCTTTCTCGGCCTCGACCATGCTATACACTCGAGTTTTGCCTCTTGAGCCTTGACTTGCACTCATTTGCCTTGACCTTTCCCTTTCTTAGGACATGGTGAGGTTATGTGTCCTTCCTCATGGCAGAAGTAGCACCGATTCTGTTCGAGCATACAGGTACCTTCGACAGAGTGACGAACTGGCGAAGCAGAGAGCATATGATACTTTCATATTTTACCGAGTCTACAGAAAGGTAGAACCTCGCTCTGGTACCACTATGTAACGCCCCGACTTTCTAGGAATAATTATAGGGGAAAATAAGTAAAAATGTGAACTTGACGAAAAATAAATTCCTTTTAGAATATTAATATTCTCGCCTACAAAGTCGAGTCGCAACACTGACTAAAATAAGTACCTATTAATTAAGGCAACGACATGTCATAATTAAGAGGTCATAATTGTGGTGGAATAAATTTAAAAATTATTATTACCAATCAAGAGTTTTCCCAATTAAAATAAATGTGTCAAAGTATAAGACATAAAATAAAAATATTGTTTAATAAAAACTATCATCATATACCCTCTCGGCTCGCTCCTTCGTCCCTCCAGCTCGGGCTTAACCTGCGGGATCGATATAGGTGGGGGTGAGCTTCCTTCAGCTCGTGGAAATCACACATATCACAATAATATACAAATTCATGAAAAGTAATTAAATAATTATTCTATCAATAATATTTTTCTCAACATGAATACATACACACAATATCACATATGACATGAATCTAGCACGTATGTGAATGTTGAGGTTGTGCAGGTGTCCCCACACAATATATATCTTAAGATAGCCTTTTTACGCGTACACAGGTGAGCCTGATTTATAACGTGTATCCTCAATTATAAAACATAAATATAATATCACATAGCAGTCCAAGTAAAGCAATTAAAGTAATAGTGAAAATTCCCACCTGATAAAATGTTGCTGCTGGAATTTGAATATGAAGATACTCGACTCATAGTCCTAAGCTCGTATATCCTTGTTGATGTCTACATATAATAATAAATTTAATCATTATAAAATATTATGATATAATGACTGAAAATATAAATATAATACATAAAACTGAAACTAATTATTAATATTAATTGAAGAGTTGACATTATTAATGTCTTGGGTCAAATAGGACTGGGTTTGAAGGTATGAAAACCGTATGGGGTCAATTTGAAGAAATTAAAAGCTGACAGGGGTGAAATTGAAAGGTTTTTGGAAAGTCTGGGCTTAATTGAATTTAACCTAAAACTAAAGGAGTATAAAAACCCTTAACAACCGATCGGCCGTTATCCCTCATTTCTCCCTTCTCTACCTCTCGTCCCTCTCTGTCCGGGAGTGGATCCTCTGCTGGGTAATTAAACCAGCAAATGGTACTGGGAGTAGAACGACGTCATTTAACATTTACTCTAGTTCTTTTTTTTTTTTTACTTTTTGGCTGAAGGGTGTATTGAAAAGCATATTGGTGCTGACTACAAACAACAAAACGGATTGGATCAACACGTTTTTAAGAACAAACCCTTTTCTACCTTTTTTTCAGATGCGCAATCAATTCCCTTTTTTTTTCATTCAATTTTCTGCAATCTTTCAACTAAGCACACATGATTTTGAATTTTGAATATTAAAGAAGGTATGCAATTCATTATTCCTTATCCGTACTTAATATTAAAAGAGAGTCGCAAGAAAATTTAAAAGACATGTGTCATCACCACATTATTTATCTTTTTAAAAATCTTAAAAAATGGATATTTAGTTTGGGAGGGAAGTTAGAGAGTTATTCCATATATAATATCTACCAATTAAAAAAAATTCATTTTATTCCTTTTATTTTTAACTTAATACTTTAAGCAATTATAAATTTTTCGTATCAATTTTATTTTTGATAAAAATATATATCAAATTAATTCTTACTTCGTAATCTTTAGTTTGACATCCATATAGTATACATATAAAGTAATTTAAATATAATAATGATATATTAGATGATTAAAATATTACCATATAAAAATATAAGAATATCGAAAAAAATATATATTTTTAGTTTATTTTCATACTTTTGTACTTCAACAACTATTTGATTTTTCAGAATTATTTTGTTCTGATTGTAAAATAATAAAATAATTATAATAATGCCAAATTATATAAAAGAAATTATATTAGTAAGAATATGAGTTGGATACTTTTAATAAAAGTTGATAATAATAAATATAATTTAATTTATTATTTATAAACTTAGATATAAGACTCATATTGTCCTACATGAAAAATAAATGTCTGTGCTTAATTAAATTATGGTTTTCCTATCATGTGTCCTTAGATTTATAAATTAAAGCAAATCAAATAATAGTTTATGTGTATGGGTATGTATATTGACTCATGTATATTTTCTATTAAATTTACAATATTATTGAAATTCAATCACATATTACTAATATAATAAAATATTTAACATTTTCCATCGTGCATCGCACGAGAGAACATCTAGTATTGTACAGAAGTTGCTGTAGTAATTAATAGGTTAATCTATCTCAATGAAAACTCGAATATTGTAAAATAAAGGTTAAGAATAAATATTATGAATGACAAAAAATTAAAGTTAAATTCCTAGTATAATTTTAGAATTATACGATCTTCAAAAATCCTTTACAATTTATATACCTATACTTTGATGTGTGATTCAAGATTTTAGATAAATAAAAATAAAAATATAAAAAACTTCATGTAGGAGAGAGAGTTAACGTGGTAAAATTAAACACAATAAAAATAATATTCTTAAGTTTGTGTGTAAAATAACTACATGGTTGAAAAATACACATTGATTCTGAGTATTTATTTAGGTTTTCCATTGGTAGAGTCCTATTTTAAATCGACGTGGGATTCAAGATAGCGAATTCTATTTATTTGGATTGTCCATTGGTTAAGTATCATTTTAAATTGATGTGAGATTCAAAATTTTAGATAAATAAGAATCCAAAATTAAAAGATATCACGTAGGGGAGAGAATTAATCTAATGTATCGAATCCGTAACGCTATTATATATATATAGATGAGAAAACAAAATTGAGACGGAGAAATTATAAAAAAAAAAAGAAATGAAACGTTAAAATTGAGTAATAGAATTAAAAATAATAAACAAATAAAAAATTATTTAAGAATGAATAAATAAGTTTAATATATAAAATAAACAAGATAAAAAAAATTAGAGCAAATTGGTGGGGAGTGTTTCCATTGTATTATAGTCGGCACCAATATTCTTTTCAATACACCCCCTTCAACCAAAAAAAAAAAAAAAAAAAAAAACTAGACTAAATGTTAAACGATGTCGTTCTACTCGCTAGCACCATTTGCTGGTTTAATTACCCAGCAGAGGATCCACTCCCCTCTGTCCTCTCTCTCTCTCTCTCTAATCTCCTTGGCCGACAGAAACACACACACATACACACACTCGGATCTTAAGATCCCTGACTCTCTGATTTTGAATCCTCACGGCAGGCTAAAGAAGATACAAACATATACTACGTGCGACTGACACAGTCCAGCAAAGAAGGCGGCAGCGGTGATGGCTTGCGACTGAAGGATTAGGTGAGATTTGGGCCGCGGGCTTTGAAGTCAGGCTGATGTAATAGGGTTTCTGGTTATTAATGATGGGGATGGATCCGAATCGGGTCTCTGATTTGGGCTCGGAATTTGGGGTTAAGGGTTTCTGATTTGGGTTTGGTTTCTGATTTCAATTGGGATGGGGTTGAAGGTGATTCGGGCTTCTGATTCAGGCCGATTACCGAATTTGGGTTGAAGGTGATTGGGGATTCTGATTTGGGTAATCAGTTCCTGATGCAGGCCGTGTTTCGCGGGTTCGGGCCGTGGGTTTAGAATCAGGCGAACTAGGCAAAAAAGGTGAGTCGGATTTGAGTCCGATTTGGTTTCGGTTGTTGATTTTGAATCAGTTCGGGTGGTTTGGCTGTGATTGATGGTGGTGGTGGTTTGGAGTCCGATTGGACAATGTAAAATTTTGATATTCGGTTGAGGATGACGATCGAGTGATGCTCTGGTTGTGGGTTTGGTTCGAAAAAAAAAATAGATGATGAAGACACAGATGATGAAGACAAAAGATGTACCTTTAGTTGGAGAAGAGGATTGGCATAAGAAGTTGAGTTGCGGCTGGACCTCCAGAACACAATAGTGTGTATTTGTGTATTTTATTTTGTACTGCAGAATTATATTTATACTCCTAGATTAGGATTAGAAGGTAATATAAGGTGTATAATTTGTGTGGGCTTATTGGGCTAAAAGGAAAGAATTTTGATTAAAATTTTATTGGACTTTAAATAATTAATAATGATATCCAATAATTGTTGAAGGGAAAATAACATGAGACAAGAAAGTAGGGCAAAGTGTTGTTGTATTATTCCATCAATGAGATCCCTTAAATAGGGTGAAGTACATACAAACAGGCCTACCAAATCCTATCTAGGAAAGCCATAAACTAATGTACAAGCACAATAGGTATTATTCCTTTAACACTCCCCTGCGCCTACATGTCACGTATGCGCCGTTAAAACCTCGTCAAGAAAAAACCCAATGGGAAAAATGTCTTGATCGTAGGGAAAAGAGTCTGACATTTAGACACATCGAGTTTAGACTTCGTCCTTTGAATCTATCCTCTCATATGATCGTTACATTTGATCATAGCGCTATTAAGGTGACCATTCCATCGATCCCTAAAATCGTACATCTTGTTACCTCGTTAAAAACCTTTCCAAGTGATAAAAACCCTGTGGGAAAAATGATCCTTGGAAGGAAAAGAGTATAACGTACGGTGTGGATGTAAGACTCCCCCTCAAGTCTACATCTCCCCCTGATTTGTACATCAATCAAGTAGTTGTTACCTCATTAAAAACTTCGCCAAGTAACAAAACCCAATGGGAGAAAATGAACCTTGGTCAAAGAAAAGAGTACAACATATGTGATTAAGTTTCTTTATAAATCACCATTTCCTTGTGATCTTTACATCAATCTCGGAAGTTGGAAAACTCTATAGCTCCCCCTAATGCTTACATTCATATATCGTTGCCTCGTTAAAAACCTTGCCAAGTAACAAAACCCAGTGGGAAAAATAAACCTTGGTCTAAGGAAAAGAGTGCACCCTATGTGAATATGTTACGTTATATCTCACATATTTCCCGTTATGGTCATTCCATCAATCAAGGGGATTTACAAGTTACATCATGTTCATAAATGTAAGTATGCTCATCAGTGGCAGTACTTAACCGCTAGTTCCTCACACGTGTAGAATGATAGTTCTTAATCATGTACACTCACGGATTGATTCATGCAAAGAAAGAATCTTGTCGTGATTCGATGAGGTAGCCAAAAGGGGTTTGCTTAGTCGATTTCCAAGACATAAGCAATTCATACCAACACATACTTTGTGGTAGTTGCTTCGGCACCAGCATTTACTTTAGCATTTGCCTTTTCGTAAGCAGCTTCCTTTGCCTGCTTGTAGGGAAAGAATAGTCCCAAGTCAATGGTTTCTTTTAAGTATCAGAAGATAATCTTTGATACCATTCCATTGATGTTGCGTCGATGCTGAACTAAATCTAGTCAGCGAATTAACTGAGGAGTGATGGCAGGTCGTGTACATTGAGCTAAGTACAATAATGCGCTATTGCACTCAAGTAGGGAATTTCAGCTCCCAAAGCTCTTCGTCACTTTCGTTTACACGAAATAGATCTTTCCTTTGCATCCAAATGTTCGACCTATCATGGGGTGCTAGTTGGGTTTACCTTGTCCATGTTAAAGTGCCTGAGAATCTTCTGGACATAGGTAGACCGGTGGAATAAATTCCACAAACTCGATGTCTATGTCAATGCCTCGACAGAACCGAGTTTTCCCAAGATTTTTCATCTCAAACTCAATTTTCAAGTATCCGGTGGTTTCTCTTATTTCATCAAGACCGATTATGTTCATGTCATCGACATACATAGCGATGATCGCAAATCCGGAACTTGTTTGTGAAGACGCAGGGACATAGTTCATCGTTCTTTTATCCCTTACCAATCAAGTAGTCACTTTGACGGTTATACCACATCCTTAAGGATTGTTTTAAAACCGTAAAGTTGAGCGTTTCAATCAAATTGCATATGCACTCTGTGGTCTGGAGTTACTTGATTTGGGTAATGAAATGCCATCGGGCACTTCCATATATATCTCCGTATCTAGATCCCCATAGAGATACGTAGTAACCACATCCATTTAGCTGCATTTCCAGTCCATCGGAAATTACTAAGCTAATCAAATAGCGGAACATATACGTGGGAGTAGATTTCCTCGTAATCAATTCCAGGGCATTGTGAGAAGCATTACTTCGTGAAACCTTGTACATTAGGACTCTACTATTCTCACTACGCTTTACGACAAAGGTTCATTTATGTCTTATAGGCTTTACACTTGGGTAGGTTAGCACTACCCACACCAAATACATGTCTCTTTGTCGGAGAATCTAGTTCTACCTGGAATGTCTTTCTTATAGGCCAATCAGCTCTATGTTGATTTCATCCAACCGAGCAAGGTTCGACATCATCGTACTTTATGATTCATGACATGTCATCAAAGTGGGTGGTTGATCAGGCCACACCCTCATAATTTCATCGAGATTCTTGATTTTCTGAATCATATCTTCGGGGCGTCCCCCTCGTCATGATTCATGGACATAATAAAATCAAGCATGATCTCATGAAACGAGTTCATTGATGGTTAACATGTAATTTGTGCCGTACTCTACCTCTTACTTGGATGAGTATTTAGTCGAACCATGTGGCTTCCACCCCTTCCTTCGCAGGGAGCCATGGCCTCAACCACACCTCCACCAAGTGCGGTTGCATCACCCAGTTCATTGGTGATGTGCCCCTTGGAGGGGACTTCTAACCTTACGGGCACATTTGCAGCTGTAATGTGAGATCTTGTCACTTGAACGATATCAGTAAATGCATCAGGCATCGAATCTGCTACATCCTGAAGATCGAGTGTTCTTTGTGCTTCACGGTAACATTGTGAAGTTCGGGGATCATAATGAGACAAAGTGGAGACATCATGACAATTCCTGTCGTTCCCCGAGAAATTACGTTTTCTCTCCTCCCCCTAACGACGGGAAGGTTGTCTCATTAAAGTGACAATCCGCAAATCGTGCGGTAAAGAGATCACTGTGAAGGTTTCAAATAGCGGATAAACGTCTGGAGATTCTTATCCAACATGAATACTTAATCGTTTCTAAAGACCGATGCGTTGTAGGGCGCAGAAGGCACATATAATGCGTAACCAAATATGCGCAATTGGCACTCAAGTCCGTCTGGGTCCAAAATATAAAAATCAGGCTATCCAGTTACCAACTGGTACGCATAAACTAATTGGTTAGCAAAAGGTCTAAATGAACGACTTAAGTAAAGTTGCATGCAATATTGCATAATCCCAAGCAAATATATGCAAATTGGTGCGCATAACCAATGACATAATCACCATACATATTCTTTCGAATGTGGTTTATGTGAGACCTTTTGCATATGCACATGGGACGAGATACTATTCATTAATCTCCATCATGCAATAAACATCAAGTACTTTTTGATGTGAACTCTCCAACATCATCGAGTCCTTTAGATGTGATAAGGGAGGTGAGTCCTTATAAATTATTTTGGAAGTTCTGCAGCAGTTTGAGTGGACAGGAGAGCGACATGTGACCAACATGTCGGAGAATCCATCAAAACCATCAATACATAAATGGTCCGCATATTAGGTGGATGGATCCACAAATATCTCCTTATATTCAGCGTAAGAATGGAATGTTTGCTTTTGTTTCTTTAGCGTAGGAAGGTCTCGCTCTTACTTTGGCTAAAGAGCAGGCTTTGCAACACTAAGTGGTGGGCATTTGATATGCATCGGGTTCTTTGGACGACATAACACGATTAACGTCAACATTGTGCTTTATGTTGAGTTGTTGCCATATTTTCACTCGAAAAGTAATGATGTACGTACAAGTTCTTTAGTATATGGATCATTATACTTCGACCAGGATGACCTAGTCTATCGTGCCAAAGCCTATATGAGTCTATGTCCCAAAGTACATTGTTGGTGACAACATAGGATTTTAAAAACCTAATAATAGTGAAGTACATCCACTAAATCGACTCATCGGTTATTCTAAAATGCGTTTACGTCCACATTCATTAGAATTAATAAAAGAAACTCTATTCCATTCTCACAGTGGATTTCAATCTGGAAACCATTGCTACGTATATTATTGAAGTCAAGTAAGGTTCGAAGAGCTCTAGGTGCATACAGAGTATCGGTAACTTAGAAGACTGCCGTTTAGGCATCAAGAATTGAGCATTACCTCGCCCTTTGATGAGTTGGGAGGACCCAATCATCGTAGTTACCGAGGTTTGGCAGGCGACTTATTCGATGAATAAAAGCCTTATTCTAAGAACATTCAAGCTCTCCTCGATTCATTTCTTAGAAAAGAGTGAAATTTCGAACCATAAGCATTCAAGCATTATTCAGTACTTCGAAATAAAGCTAAGAATCTAACGTAAGCAATATTAATATCTTGTTCGTGAAACAACATTGCATCACGCCATTATTGAAAAGAAAACACCAACACAGTCGTCTTGAGGCAACTATACCAAATGTAAACGAGAAAGTAAACATAATACTAAGATTCAGTCTATAGACTGTGGCTCGTATGACTCAATTCGACGATTGGTGACTGTGAAATTGACATAGGGGGACTTGTCTAGATCATATTCCTCCATATAGTGAATTCTCCTTTTCTTTGGACTCTCTATATTTCTTGTAGTGAGATGCGACTTGCTTGCTTGCATGGCAGTTCTTGTACCATGTCCAGCATCTCCACAATGATAGCACGGTTCATGGCCAACTCGAGCCTTAGAGGCGACAGGATGGGTAAGTGCTTTTTGGTTCCCTTGGCTAGTAGAGCCGGGAGCACCAAATCCTCGCATTACATTAGAAGAACTCCCACGTCCTCGACCAAGAAGCCTATCATGTCCAGTCCCCTATTCATTGGGGTGGTTTCCATCCTTCACTTTGCCATAATTGGCCTTGAGAATTTTCTTTATCCCAATCGGCCTGACATTACTGCTCACTAACACTTCGTTATGCCTCTCAGCTACTTGTAGTGGGTTGATTAGCTTACTGAAGGTAGTGATGTTTTTATTATCATACTCCAGCCTATACTGGTTCGTTAGTATATGAGCAGAAGTAGGGAAGGTGGAAAAAGCTTTATGGATCATGTCATCTTCTGTGATGTCCTTCCCACAGAAATTTAGGCGTGCCTTGAGGCGGAGAATATCTTTGTTGAAGTCGTTGATCCGTTTATATTCAAGCAAGCGGATTTCATTCCACTGCACGGTCAACTTTGGGAGCAAAGTGTCGTGAATGTTCCCAAGTTAGCCCTTACGGGCATCCCACAGTTCTTTGCAGGATTTTCAACTGTAGATATTTCCATCTCAAGCTGGGTTCGATGTGTCACCTAAGGAATATAAGTGCGCTCGCTTTTATCTTATCAGACGGTACTTGATCTGTGGTGTTAAGGAGCGTACCACTATATTCTTTAGTGATAAATGTGGTCTCGACGTAGGAGACCCATCTATGGTACTCAAGCTCTTTTGAGTCCAAGATATCAAATTTTGAGACGAGTTGGATGAGCTATCTTAATACAAGAAAAAGGAAAATGATTTTTCACAGTTTATCATGAGTACTTTTCATGATAAAATTTTCAATAATGGGAGCATTATTATTTTTCGGAACCAAGATATGGTCAAAATTACTTTCGATGCTATTGAGGATTACCAATGAAATTACTTTATCATGGTTCGAGTTGAATTTAGGCAGTAGATATAAATCCTCTAAAGTCTACTAAAATGAAGCCTAATTTGCATGCCATATCTATATATGTATGCAAATATATGTATATTTATAGATATAGACACGTAATCCTAAGAATATATCTATACACGTATATATGCAGTCAAAGAGGTGTCTTATGCCGCAATATATATTAATTCTTGTGAATTTAATTTGATTCAAGTTGCTTAAGCAATTTATTTTAATTTAATTAAAATTATGGATGCATTATGCTTTAATTGGTTTAATTAAGCATAAATAAATTCGGAGTATAATATGCAGTTAATAGTAATTAAAAAATGTAAATTCGCACATTGCAGATAGTAGGGTTCGTATTTGTGTACTTTGTTTTGTGAATAGGAGCGAAACGAAATAAAACAAGATCGCGTGCGGTCGAGTCAAGAATCGGATCTGGGTTCGTTCAAAGAATCGGCCGGGTTCAGAATCGCCGAAGCCAAGAATCGGGTCTGATCGCGGCCGGCCGCAGTACGGCCGGCCGACAATCGGCCGGGATAAAACGTCACGGCCGGACGAGGCGGAATCTGGATTTAGCGGGAGACGAGCAGGCTGGGGTTGCGCGGGTTTGCAGATCTTGCGGGCCGGGCTAGGGTTTGCAGCGAGCTGGGCGAATCTGAGCGTGGGTTGAGCGACTAGTTGAGTCAGATCGGGTCAGGTCTTGGCACAGCGGATCGGCTCGCAGACGGTGGTGCTCGGTCGGACGATCTGGACTGTTGGAGGGTCGGGGCTGGTCTGGGTTTGATAGTGACGACGGTGCGCAGTGGTGGATCCGGGATGACTCGTTGAGGCGGAAGGCGACGATGGATATCGGAGCTGACTTGTCGCAGTGGTGTTGCACGACGGAAAGCTTGGGCAGATTTGATGGGCGGAGGAGAGCCAGGCATGGGTGTTCGGGGCTCGGCTGTGGCGGCAGAGTGCGGAGGTGTATGGCAG
This sequence comes from Orobanche coerulescens, assembly GCA_033398695.1. Lineage (NCBI taxonomy): Eukaryota > Viridiplantae > Streptophyta > Magnoliopsida > Lamiales > Orobanchaceae > Orobanche > Orobanche coerulescens. The sequence goes on along the minus strand of CM065816.1, from coordinate 70,265,050 downwards.
GGGGTCCGTGCAGATCGTGGCTTCCGGCTTGGAACTCGTCGGCGGCGGGCGGCTAGGGTTTTAGCCAATTTTTTTCTTTTTTCAAAATTTGTAGAAATTCGGGAGGAATTTTTTTTTCTTTGCTCAGTTGGGAACTACGTGCTGATAACGTGTTGAAGGGAAAATAACATGAGACAAGAAAGTAGGGCAAAGTGTTGTTGTATTATTCCATCAATGAGATCCCTTAAATAGGGTGAAGTACATACAAACAGGCCTCAGCCAAATCCTATCTAGGAAAGCCCATAAACTAACAGACCTAGGCACACAATGGGTATTATTCCTTTAACAATAATAATTAAAACTATTAAAATTAATACTGTTTTCTATTATAAATATTATTATTTTATCATTAATAATACCTTTAATAATTATAATAATATTAATAAGAATGACTAATATTAAGTGCTTCTAAAATTAAATTGCTAAAATCGACTCGGGCTTAGAACCTATGAGATGCCGTAAAAATATTTATGATTCATTAAACGAGATTAAATGAATTGATTTGTACGTGAAGTGAAAACAATTGTGCAATAATTACTCACTCGGTAACGTACCGAGACTAAATGAAATGAAATACATTATTAATATTATTATTAATACTATTTTATGAAAATGGCGGATATTACAACAAGCGTGTGCATAATCATGCCTAGCAGAATAAGTATTTCTTCTCGGCTCTACATTTTTATATATCATCATATTTAAATACATGCTTTACACATAATGTGTAATCTCATATTCCAAAGAAATATTCGCTAACTGGTGTCGTATTTTAGTCTACTCTACTCGATCTTATGCCTCGCTCAAGCAGAGTAGGGGGTATTGGCGATATCATATAAGCTCAATATAGTAGAGAGCTCGGATGTAGTTCAACCTATGTACTATGCAACTTACTTGCACCTTAATTTATCTACACCTAGGTCATGATTTGGCCTGTCTACAGTTCTTGATTTCAGTTCGGCCTTGTTATGGTTGATCGCCTTAAAATTGGCTTTCTATCGCCACTCAAAAAGCACTCAAGTTACTTCTATTACTGGAAAAAAGACAATGTTGTTGAGGCTTGAAAGACCTCCAACCATCAAGCAAAATGGATGAATATCATACTGACAGCTAAGTTTCCTTTCTCAAATACATATTTTATGTTACAACACATGCTTGATTTACATTAAACATAACATATATTCAGATTATTTACTTGAGAATTATGAGTTTGACCTCGTAGGCCTAAGAATTATGTGTAGAATTTCTCACCATATGCAACACGGATGTATCTCTAGAGAATCTTTTTATTATGATAAATTATGGTTAGGAGTAATAACATACTCGAAGTGGTATTTTGTAGCATCGAATGAGCTAGTTTTATTGGCAAAAAAATAGATGAGTTCTTTCCAAATTATTTCTCCAGAACTTCTGACAATTTCAATGAATGATATCCTCTTCTTAGGAATTGTGCGAGATATATCTTTTGTATTATTACATGATTATTTTATTTTGGGGATGAATTATATCTCTTTGAGAAAAAATTATCTGACTGGACATGAGCCTTAAAATCCTACCGAGCAGTTGAAGCTCGAATTTCTTACCAATAAATTATGAGGACGATCGTATTCGTATGGGTGGAACTTAATAAATATTCCGCCATGAGCTCATCTATGATGTTACTGGAAATGTATCTCAACTATTCAATCAGGTTGGCTGGAAATATCCCTGATTCTCTACGACCTGTACTCGCCACAACACATCTATATTCTAACCTTATTCAGCTTATCTACAACTCGATTGTACTATGGCCTGATAGCTTGCCTCATCTACGTTCTTACCTATTTTTTAGGACCACACGTTACTTCAAGGAGCCAACCTGTATGGTTCAGATTGCTACTATTCCTCGAAGAGCTCATCATGAGCACACATCTTTTATTTACACAATGAAGATTGGATTTCTCACACATCAAATCCATATCTATAATTCTACTTATTACGAAGTTCTCAACACATGTTGATACTTCTTACGAGCTTGCGAATTACAGTTTAGCTTGAATTTTTACGTGGGATTCTATTGTACAACCTGATCTTGGTCCCTCTACAACCGACTAACCTTATTGCCTTATCTCCAAGGTTGTCCCACTTGGTCTCGTTGTCTTTATGGCCGACCTCATCTAGGTCCCTCTAACGACTGCTTGATTTCTCCCTTTTTGACAATGCTAAAAATCCTTTAAAAACATAGGACTGTCTTTAATTCTTCTGTCGGATGGTCTATTCTTTGATACTTAAGACTAAAATTTGAACTGCTCGTAGGCATGTTCTAAAATTTTAAATCCTACAAGACTAAGTGTACTACAACTTAACTTATGATTGACTCGTAGGCACAATCTTACAATAAGTAGTCTATTTTGATACAACTTAATCTATGAACTGTTCGCAGATAAGTTCTTGCAGCTTTAGACTTAGCAACTTTTACATTTTAGAAAATAATTTCAATATATATCGCCATCATGCAGTAAATAAAGATCACGATCTGTAATCTTTTGAGACAACTCAAAATTTTTATTGATAATAGTTTTTTGATTACAGCGCTTTTCATGAACTGAAATTACGTCAAAACAAAAAAAATACAATGATAAGGATTTATCTTCTATAATGCTGCTGTCTGGATGATCTCCTGAAGGGATCGTCATGTTTGGTTCCTTGCCACTAGTTAACTAACGAGTCTTTACCTCGATCCCTGTAGAGATTTATTCCTTCCGGAGTAATGTCAGGCAAGAATCCAGTCTTTTGGGTGAGTAATTAGATCACCCTTCAAGTGTCTTCCTTTCAGCTTGATTTGAATTGGAAGATTTCCTTCTGCCGGAGTCTCGAGAACTCTGCAGCATCCAGCATCTTGCAGTGGTTAGACATGGCGGACTCCCTGATGATTAAACAAATGTACCGCATCAATTTATTGTTTTTCCATACCCTTGAGTTCCTTTGCTATCGACTGTCTGCTTGTAGGTAAAAGAATCTCAGCCGACGTCTGCACTGTATCTTTCCATGGAACTTAGGATCATGGAACTCAGGATGAGAACCAATTACCCTGTATCCCTTTGCTCCTTGACCTGTCCCGGATCCAGCCAGTATCTTCATGAATACAGAAACACTTTCATCAGGAATTACTTCCATCTCCCGTTCCTTCTCCATCCGCCACTTTTGTCCATCTTCCCTAGCCTCTTCCCTCTTTTGGAGTTATCAAGCTCATTAACTTTACCATGGATCTCACGGAGGATGCCCATAGATTCAGTTTGCTTGTCCTGTATGCCCTTCACCGAGGGGACAAGGCTTCCGACTGATGTAGTTAGATCGTCGATCTTTTGGTCGTGGATGCTAAGTCTATCTCCAGTGTACTCGAGGGCGACTACGGTTTTAGCTTATGTGACCCTTAGTTTTTCCTGTTCTGACTTGAGGATCCGCTCTTCGTATTGTTGGAGCTGATGAAGGGCTCTGTATATAGCATTAGGTAGAAGTCTGAAGGAATCTTCGACGCCCGTCACAGCCCTTCTCAGTAATATGAATTCATACAGGGCTGTTCTTCACATCCAGTCAATTTCTTTCTCGACGCCATAGAGGATTTTGACAGCATCATACAAAAAGACGGTTTGACTGCCGATGGCTTGCAATTGAGCTATTTTAGCTTTGGTACACGGAGAGTGAGGATGGGCTATTGGAGTGGATGAGGGTTCTCCTTCATGTATGATGACTACACTGTGTGCATGCTTCTTTCGGCTGTCATCAGAGAGGAAGTCCTTGTCGGGTTCAGATGGTGAACCTGTAGGGATAGGAGGGATTACCTCTTCAGGGGCATGAACCTATGTTAGTTCAACTAAAGCGTCTGCCTGGGGGATAAAAAGGACTAATTCCTCATGCTCATCTCATTTTCTATAGCCTATTGAACATGAGGACTGTATCCTCCTGCTGGCTCTCAATTGTCGCGTGCTCCTTAGGAGGGACTGAATCCTCCTGTTGGATGGTGCAGGTTGCTTCCTCCTGGGTTGGAGGGGCTGTTTCCTCCTGTTGTGGGGCTGATACAGAAACATCATTGGTGACAAGAAGGACTGATTCCTCCTATGTCTGAGTGGTTTGGGCAACATCTCCGGTTATAGTAGGAACTGATTCCTCCTGTAAGTTGGCAGCTTCATCTGAATGAGTGGGAGACTTAGGTTTTTCTGATAACTGCCTAGATGTCCCTTGGCATTGGGTGTCCTGAATGCTTGCAAACTTCTTCTCATGAGCCTCTTCCGGGCTCATCCGCATCCCTGCTTGTAAGGACTCATCGTAACCATTAAAATCGGGATAGGAATGGTGACTTGAGCTCAGAGTGTTGTCATTTGAAGGTTGTTTTCCCTTTAGTCGGGCCTTCTCATTTTCCACGTGATATTTTGTAATGAGCTCGTGGAAAAAGGGATCATCCCACCGGACCAGGACATCAATGTTGTTAGTGTGCGTCACCTCCACCATGAACAATTCCTCATCCTTAAAGTCTTCCTAATTATACAGGGTGTCGTAATGGGTAACCTTAAAGCTCTTCCAAACTTTCAAGTGCTCGATCGCAGCCTCAATCTGGACTTGGAGGACAGTCTGGTTGATTAGTGCCTAAGGGGAGGGATTCCGAACATTAGAGGGTTATAATACCCAATTGGGATCCACTATAGGTGTGGGAGCTTGTGGAGGAGATGGATCACTAACAGGGTGGGGTACCCTGTTGGGAGAGAGCCTCCTTATAGGGGTAGGGGCCTTGTCAGGAGAAGTGGATGTCGGCTCTGAAGGGGCATCCGATTCACCAACTTCTTCGATCTTGCAAAACAACTGCTCATCCGTCATAGCCGCAATTGTCTCAGGATCTGCTGTGGGAGCAGCCAATAATTCTTCCATTGGAACGTCTTCCGATAGGTTACCTACTGCAGGGGCAGGCACAGTAGGCGGAACCTCAGGGACTGCTGTAGTCAGCTGAGGCGCTGTTGCAACAGCTTCCGACTTTGATGACCCTTTCTTACTCTTAGGCTTCTTCTTCTTCTTCTTCTTCTTCTTCTTCTTCTTGACAGTTGAAAGTGAGTTGCATCCGGGAATCACCCTCCTCTTGCTTACATGCCTCTTATTCTTGTCGCTGTTGTAACACCCCCAATCCACTCTGGAATATTACAGCGCCACAGACCCTCTCCATGAGGATCTACCAGGCTAGATACCAAAACAAGACATCACATTAAATGCCAACATGGCTGAATAACGAATCAGTAGACCAATTTGGTCTTTCATCAATAACATAAAAATTAAACTTCATATACATCTCTATTTTGACTCATACCCATGCAAGGGTCAAAATACATTAACACTCCCGTACGATGGAAAATACTACAGCAGAAAGGAAAATACAATTCGACCAATAATACCAAGTACTGGCCTTCATGTGATTAGTATCATTTGTCTTTCATCATCCTTCGTACCGATCCATATTTTGCTCCCAAGAACCTGCACGTACCTGAACGCAATAAAAGGCACACACCCCCGATTACTCGAGGGTTAGCAAATTGAAATTTTGCTAGTGCACGTATAAAGTGCAATTACAAGCCATACACATCATATTCCAAGAATATAATAATCTTGAATAATCAACAAATCAAACACATCAAAATACTTCTCGAGATATTTCATTTAAGAAAAATAATCCAAAACCATGAAAGACAGTAATAAAACAAGTAAACAACTTGTAAAGCATTTTAAAGATCTCGGGAGTTTTTAGACGAAAACATTTAGGATTAAAGAATCCTCATCTTTTCAAAAATCGCTTAGGGTCACAACCCAAATATTTATTTTCCCAAAATACTAATCCGACAATAAATCACGGGGTCCACGAGCCAAACATCCACATCAATCATACGACCAAGGGTTATTCTCATTCCATGCTAGAAAGCATGAACCTCCGAGTTTCCACGTGCATACTCGAGTGAATAAACTAATGGGAAACACACTGAATCACACATCATGACAACAGTCATTCAAACAACTCAGAGACTATAGCTCCATAACATTAATATGCCATACACTCATAGTTACCCTGGCCTCGTGCTAGCAAGCCACGAACCTCGGAGTCCCGCGATGTACCATGTTTGGATAACCCATAATGAATATGTCACATGTCCAAATACACACCCATAGATTATCCCGGCATCGGGCTAATAAGCCACGAACCTCAGAGTCTCCTCGAGACGTACCCGATTTGGATAACCCTATGGTAAAGCTCAACCCGTGCTAACAGGGATGGATTTCGGAGGTCTCCACGAACCCTACCCGGTATAATATCACTTTACAAACAAATCACATACCATGAGAAGATATACTTCCCGAAAAATATCGTAGATCACAACCTCCCCACGAGGGAGTAAACAAAACAATACGACACAACCTCATCCTTTTAACAGATAAGTACACATTCCAACGCACCACCCATAACAAAGATAAGAGAGCTTCTACATCCACTCAACACAAAAATAGTATATTTCAATCAGAACATATACCTAAAACTCATTTATTCCCAAAACACACAAGGGTATTAAAGAAAGCCCCTTTTTAAATATATATTATTTCTCTTGAAAGTTCATATTAGATACCCAAGTAAACGCACATAGTCGATTACCAAATTATTATATCTATGAAACATATTATGGGTAGGATACTTGTCTCAAATAGTCGCAAGCATGGAAAACCGGTCGTGGTATGTTTGCACGAATAGGTGCCTTCTGTTCTTCGGGGCAATCAACTGCCTCGAGTATCTTTCCCAACTGGAAAAGCCAACCATCCCAGCCCAATGCATCCGTGGCACTAGCGAAACAAGGGTGTTCGTACGAACAACTTATCGAAGCGATTGGTTTACACCGACGTTCTGGGTTACAGCTGTGTTACATTGAACCGCCTGATTCAACAGAGTCATCTATGTCGCTACTTGTTGCAATATAATAGCAACAAGAATGCTAATGCCATTCCCAACAACATTATCTTGGTCCTGCATCTGATCTCCATGACCATCTGCACCACGCTCACGACCACGACCTCTGCCCCTCGGCATACTGAACAAGTAATCACTCAACACAACGAAACACAACATCACAAAATAATATTTCAAAATACCAACCCAGCACAACATATCAACATAAGGCAACAAATATAAACACTATAAGAATATCCACTCCGGATAGGTGCACAAATACAAAATTTACTAGTGCACAAACACGGTCATAAGTAACATGTCACATGACCGTATCAACTAAAAACTTACAACCCATACGGGCACAAACACGGCCATAACAAACTACACATCATTGTAGCTAACTATTGATAACACCCTCTTTTAAAACTCCATGAGGTATTCGTTTAAATAGTCATATTTAAAGATCCTTGAGTTTGTATAATTTTCCGAAATAAGATTTGACAATATTTTTGATACCTCGGCTGTTTTCATCATCTTCATCTACACGGATTTCTTCTTTCTTTGACATATTAGCTTTCAAAGCTATTGATCTTTCTTTAGGTTTTGGCTTGGCGTTCCGAGATTTAAGAACTATCTCATAGTTTATTAGTGAACCAACAAGGGCACTAAAATCAAGATTATTTTCGATTCCATAATCGCCGTAACCGTCCCGTCCCATTCAACAGGTAGTGATCTTAAGATTTTATTTACTTTTTCACTACTTGTCAATGGTTTTCCAAAACAAGCCAGTCCATTAGTGATGACCGAAAATTGGTCGAGCATGTTAGTTATGGACTCTTCGTTCTTCATCATAAATAGCTCATATTCGTGGAGGAGCATATTTATCGTCATCTCCTTGACTTGGTTCGTTCCTTCATGAGTCACCTCAAGCATTTTCCAAATTTCTTTGGCACTTTCGCACGATGATATCCGATTGTGTTCTTCCGGATTTAAAGCACAATATAATAATTGAGTTGCTTTGCAATTATAGTGGTCATTTTTCCAATCCTCATCATTATAATCTTCGAAGCTTTTTAGAAAGCCGTCTGGTTTTATAGGAATTTTCGGACCTAGGCAAATAACTTTCCAAAGCTCGATGTCGTAGGCTCGGATGAAAATAGACATTTTCTTTTTCCACATCATTCCTTGTCCGATAGAAAAAGAAGACGGTTTATCTTGGATCGACATAAAGACAACAATGTAACGGTTTATCTCGGACCGATAGAAGACGAGATTGTAACGGTTTACCTCGGACCGATAGAAAACAAGGAGGAAAAGGTTGATCTAAAGCCTATAGAAAAAGATACGGAGAGAGGACGTAGGCACAATTGGCCGAATCTCTATAAATCTTGTGTCATTTATCTTCCGCAAGTTAATTACGCTTCCGCAACGAAAAAGAGTTTGAAAACTCTACTCCGTGATTTTATCCACCATTCTAAGTGGGGTGCCAATTTTCCAACAGATTGAACCCTAAACCATGTCAGGTATGTTGTCAGTTGCTAATATTCCTGCTTTGGTGTTGCTTGATACGGGTGCATCTCATTAATTCATCTCTAGGAAACTTTGTACTATGATTGGTTGTCGAGGTAGTAAAGCTCCTAGATCTCTGTTAGTTAGCATGCTTGCGGAGGAGTAGTGGTGTAGACTCCATAGCTAACAATGTGAAGATAGAGATTAACGAACATAGCCTCTTAGCTGACGTGCACATAGTTGAACTCAGTGATTTTGATGTTATTTTGGGTATAGATTGGTTAGACAAACATAGAGCCATAGTAAAATGCTCCGAAAGGAGGGTAACCTTATGTCCGTTTGATGATATCAAGACCATATTCGAGGGAGTAAGACACTGTAGTACCCCGAAGGTGATTTCATCCATGAAAGCTATGAAGATGTTGAAGAAGCGCAATTTCCAAGGATTCCTGGTGAATGTGATGGGGAAAACAACTTGGAAAAGATGGTAGCTGATGTTCCTATTGTCAAGGAGTACCCAGATGTTTTTCCTGAAGACTTACCGGGAGTTCCGCCGAGTCGTCAAGTTGAGTTCTCGATTGATTTAGTGCCAGGAGCGGCACCAATATCGAAAGCCCCTATAGAATGGCGTCCAAGGAATTACAAGAGCTGAAAATGCAACTTCAGGAATTGCTTGACTCTGGATGTATCCATCCGAGTGTATCACCATGGGGTGCGCCAGTACTCTTTGTGAAGAAAAAGGACGGAAGTTTGAGGATGTGCGTTGACTATCGTGAGCTCAATCGACCCACAATAAAGAATGAATATCTATTTCCTAGGATAGAGGACCTATTCGATCAACTTGGAGGATCAAGAGTGTTCTTGAAAATAGATTTGAAATCCGGATATCACCAACTGAGGATTAAGGATGATAATATCCCGAAGACAACATTTCGAACTCGATATAGACACTATGAGTTTAGAGTGATGCCATTTGGTTTCACTAATGCGCCAGTAGTATTCATGGATCTCATGAATCGTGTATTCCAACCTTATTTGGATAAGTTTGTCATTGTGTTCATATATGACATACTTGTGTATTCAAAGAGCAAGGTTGAACATGAGCAACATCTTAGAACAGTTTTGGGGAGTACCGCACAGGGACAAGTTGTATGCCAAGTTCCTTAATCGAGTTGCATTTTTGGGACCTGCCGTCACTTCTAGAGGAATCGAGGTTGATCCGGTTAAGGTAGAGGCAGTCAATGATTGGAAGGTACTGAGTAATGCATATGAAGTTCGCAGTTTCTTGGGTTTAGATGGTTATTATTGAAGATTTATCGAGGGATTTTCGAAGATAGCTGCACCAATGACTCGATTGACAAGGACGGGAGAAGCTTTCTTGTGGAATGAGAGGTGCGAAAAGAGTTTCCAAGAACTTAAGTGAAGGTTGACTGCAACACCAGTTTTGACCATCCCCGATTCGATGAGAGAATTTACAAGAATGAACCTTTAAATAGCTACACCATCGAAGCACCAAAAAGGAAAGCTTAGTCAAGGAATTTACAAGAATGAACCTTGAAATAGCTACACCATCGAAGCTCGTTGAGTCATTATTGGCTAGTTTGGTGGTACAACTAACCTTGAGGAAGAAGATCAACAAAGGTCAAGGACAAGATGACTTTTTAGGCATAATGAAAGAACGAACTCTTTCAGGAGAGGTTAAGGGATTCAGTGTATCCGATGATGGCAAAATGTACTGTGGAGGGAGGATTTGTGTGCCTAATATTGGTAGGCTGAAAGAAGCAATACTAGAAGAGTCACATAATACTCCATATACAGCACACCCTGGAACTTCAAAGATGTGCCAAGACCTTAAGGGGGAATTCTGGTGGGAAGGTTTGAAGAGAGATGTGGCTGACTTTGTTAGAAAGTGTATAGTTTGTCAACAAGTGAAGGCAGAACACCAACGCCCCTTTGGATTACCTAAATCGAATCACATTCCAAAATGGAAATGGTAACATATTACGATGGACTTTGTGGTAGTTTGCCTTGAACGGAAAGAGGGAACCACGCTATTTGGGTTGTTGTGTACCGACTCACGAAGTCAACTCATTTTCATCCCAGTTAAGATGAATTTTCAAATGGATCAATATGCTCAACTTTACATAAGTGAGATTATAAAATTGCATGGAGTTCCAGTCTCTATAGTATCAGACAGGGATACTCGCTTCACATCGCGTTTTGGGAAAGTTTGCAAGAAGCTTTGGGAACGCAGTTGAATTTTAGTACGGCTTGCCACCCTAAGACTGATGGTCAGGCTCAGAGGACTATTCAGATTCTTGAAGATATATTGCGTGCATGTGTAATATCCGGATTAATTATTGAGTATTTCATCTGTAATTTAGCCCTATATTATTCGGATTTGTGATATCAATAATCGAAATATGATATTTCTCGTATTTGTATCCTTGTGCATGATTATAGCAACATGTAAATTTTCTCATGCAAGTACGTGATAATGTACGCTAAGAAGGAAGCTTAATGTACGTTATCCGCCAAATATAGCATACGCTACGAATGAAGCGTAGCGTACGTAAAGAGGCCAATAATTGAGCTGGGCAGCTAGCACATGCGCCAGCCGGACGATGGGTCTGGATAAGATTCCCGCGGACGAACCTGGACAGTTTTGAAGTGAACGAGTGTTAACGTACGCTAAGGAATGTGTCTAGCGTACGCTAATGGGTGTTACTTATGTACGTAACATGATGGTGTAGCGTACGTAATCGAGTACAGAATGAGAACAGTTAACTATCAGTGACGATAGCGTATGCTAAGTATACTTGGTAGCGTACGCTAAGCGACTAACGTACGTTATGCATGAAGGCTAACGTATGTTAAGGTCAGAAAGTTATAAATAAGGCATCACCCCATTTCATTTCATTCATTTCTTTCACTTGGCTTTCAACCTACTTCATCCCCAGAGAGTTCCCAGCCACTTCCTATACCGTTAGAACACATTTTATTGATCATTGAAGATTGGAGATTTCTTATACTTGATCATTAAGTGGAGAATCATTTTGGATTGATACACAAGCAACTGGAGTTGGATTCTACCTATTATCTCGGTGTTTTCTTCATCTTAAGGTATGTTAATGCTATCTCCAACCTTGGATTCGTGTTCTTAAGGATATGATGATCATGCTATCAAGATACCATAGATGATTTATTCAACCAAACATCATGCTTAGAAGTTGGGATGATTATGCTCAAGATATCATTATTGAGAACATCATAGTTGGAATCTTGTGTCTTCAAATGATGAGAGTAATGTTCTGAGATTGTTTATCCTTATTGAATAGTGTTGCCATATTGGTCGTAGATTTAGTATTGGTATCACTTTTGCTTAACGGAATTAGATGAAGGATCACCAAAGATTGAAGTTGATTTAGTAAATAAATCTTCATGATGAAGCTCGAATATGTTGATGATATTGGTAACTAGATTATCAACCTCAGAATAACTGAATTACGTAAGAGAATTTGTGATCAAAGATTGGAGTATGACATCATGGTGATATGCTTATCCTTGAAGTTGTAAGACATTGAACACCATTAGATCATTCATGTTTTCATGAGTGTATCATGCATGGAGTTAACGTACGTTAAACACTGAGAATTTCGTGCGGCAAGTCAGTTGTCTGATCAGGGAAGAGACTGTCAGATGCATGTTTAGCATATGCTAGGCTCTGTAGCTTACGTATGCTAACGAGCAGAATTAACGTACGCTACGTTGTGTACGTAACGTACGTTATGTCATCAGTGGAGTCAGTCGACTGATTAGAGAGGAACTGTCGATACATGGTTAGCGTACGCTAGACTTCGTAGTTTACGTACGCTAACGAGCAGCCTTAACGTACGCTACGCTGGATATGTAACGTATGTTATGCAGACCACGCAGGATACGGTTTATGAACTTTCGACCGTAATTTGGATTGTTAGATATTCGTACGCGTGAGATGAATTCTATATTATTTCTTTTGTTTAGGTTCGAGCTTTGCAATGTGATTGATCGAAGGGGCGACCTTCGAGTGTATTGATAATTCGTCGAAGTTTTATTCTTGTCATCAATTTGAGGTAAGTACTTTAATTAGAATTGTTCGTATTATGTTCGGTTATGTTATGATTGTACTGTGTACACATGTTGTGATTAATTGTCCATCATGCGTTGATCCTACGACAATCATCATGGGAAATCTATAGCTGTGTGCACTGGATCGTTGGACAGGTAATTCCACCATGCGTTGGTCCGACGGGATCATCATGGGAAATCTAAAGCTGTGTGCACTGGATCGTTGGAATACCATGAGTATGTTGAGACTGTCAAGATGTGATATGTATTGTTATTATTTCTCATTGGAGAAACTTGTCATGATTATTGTTGATTAAATCATTGTTGTATAATTATCGTACTTGTAATAGCATCGTTGTGCTAACCCCTTCGGGAGTGAACATTTGTTTAAGTTCAGGATCCAGGAGAGCAGGGAAACAACCACTAGAGCTGCATGACGATGAGGGTGCAGAGTGATGTTCCGGCCGGGTTTAATTGTCTGTTCTTTGTGTTGTTTTTAATAAGTACTCGAGTACGTCGTCGTTTGTGATGATTGGATTTGGTGATGTATTAATATTCTTCCTTTGGATATTTGTATTCTCGGTATTGGCCTAGAACTGTTGTATTTTATTTCAGTTACTTTCATATGTTGGTATTTGTTATTGTCTTTTCATTTCTCCAGCCTTGTAAATTCTTATGTAAAGGATTTACGGCGCTGTAATATTCCTGAATATATCGGGGGTGTTACAGAATATGGTATCAGAGCTAAGATTATGGATATCTTGGCCATTGGGTTAAAATAGGGGTCATATATGTCTTTTGAAGTAACCGGCTGTGAATAACATCACTGTATTGCCTACGTCTTCGTGTGAACAGTGGTTGTAAGTTCCTAAACTCTATCTCGTCCTTTACATGTTATACCTCTTTATACTTGAACATTAGAACGATATTGTTTTCTGTATATTGAGTATTTATGCTTACAGTATGTTGAGTGGTGGACGTGGACGTGGTCGCGGTTGCGGATGCGGACGAAAGAATACTGAAAGAGAAGCTTCACCTTCTAATCAGGCCGGCCACAGCTCGGGCGAGCCACAAAGATCTATTAACAATGAACCAGAACCTGCTGTGCCCGAAATCCTTCGTCAGGTGGTTAAACAGATGACTCAGTTTGCCCAGGTCGTGGACCGAATGCAGGTGGCAGTAGGATTACAACAAGGAGAAAGACATCAAGGTATCCCAGACTTGGGAAATCGAGGCGACCGATGGTTGCAAGAGGTGGCGAAGATGCAACCACCCAAATTCGACATTTCTGAGACACCGACGTGGGATCATTGGTTAAAAGAACTGGAGAAAATTTTTGCCGGGATTAATTGCCCAGACGACTGGAGAACCTCTATTGCTCAGTACTTTTATGATAGGGGAAGCGTCCGAGTGGTGGGAAGCCATCCGGCCGGTAGATCATGATGCCGACTGTGGAGAATTTAAATTAATGATGGAAGCTCAATACTGCCCTCGCCCAGTGAGGGAAGCCAAAATTCGGGAATTTTTCTCCGCATGCCCGCGACGAGCCAAGATCCTGCATTTATTAAAATGTTTAACCAAAGAATGGCATTTGTTCGACATCTGGTCAGAACAGATGCAGAAATGATGATCCATTTTGATATGAGAATGAAACCAGAGATTCAGAGGTACATGTCCGGTTTTGAATGTACCACTCTCCGTCAATATCAGTATAAAGCATTGGCGTATGAAATCAAAGGAGCAGCGATGGAAAAGTTTGCAGAACCCAAGAAGTATAAAGTCTCTGGTAGTTTCACATAGCACAAGAGCAGTGGGACCGGCAAGGCCCAGTCATCCTTTCATTCGTTCAAGAAATCTCCGCACCCATCCAAGAGTGGAAAGAACTTCGGAGCAGTATCAACCACGACGGATGCAACAAGGAAGTGCTTTAACTGTGGTCGCCCAGGACACCTTTGGCGTGATTATTTCCGTACTCCAGTGATATGTTATGATTGCGGACAGGAGGGGCACCGTGCAATGTTCTGCAAGGATGCCACTAAGTTTAATGGAACCCGTACTTCACAACCATCTCAGAAGGAAGCAAGTATTCAGCAGACGCAGCAAAGTGTTCAGCTACCCCAAAATTTCGGTCGAGGACGAGGTAGAGGGCAGTTCGATCGAAAAGGGACATCGAGTGTCGGGTCTGCTCCTCCACGCCTATACGAGATGAGGAAGGCATGATCAGGATGCTGCTGTCGCATCATGTACTGTTCAGATCCTTTCACAGCCAGTTAGCATTTTATTCGGTACAGGAGCTACGCATTCATTTATATTCTTGTCTTGTGTAAATTGTTTAAATATTTCTGGTTTTCATAATTGTGAGCCTTATGTTGTGGGTTTACCGAATGGACAGAGGATTGTGGGAAACTTAGAAACTAGAGATTTCACTGTATCATTTGGAGGCAGTGAGTGGCCCTCAAATCTGATTGTGATAGAAATGCAAGGAGTCAACCTGATACTCGGAGATGATTGTCTTAATCGATATGGAGCTATTGTAAACTACCGAAAGAGGAATATCTCGGTGATAGCTGATGATGGTTCCGAAATACTGTTTGAAGGATGGAAACCAGGAAGCTCAAGAAAAGTGATCAAGGCGATGAAAGCTGTCAAATTGTTGAAACAGGGCTGTACCGGATACTGGTGCTACGCAATGAAGAAAGAAGACGAAAAAGTAGAACTCTCATCCATTCCTGTTGTGAACGAATTTCCGGATGTGTTTCCTGACGAATTACCTGGACTACCTCCACGACGGGATGTAGAATTCACCATCGAGCTGGAACCAGGAGCTACACCAATTTCTAAGGCGCCGTATCGTATGGCACCTATTGAGATGTATGAATTGAAAAAGCAACTGGAAGAGTTACTGGACAAAGGCTATATCCAGCCAAGCGTTTCGCCCTGGGGTGCACCAGTTCTTTTTGTCCGGAAGAAGGATGGATCGCTTCGATTGTGTATTGACTATCGAGAGCTGAACAAGATGACAATCAAGAACAAGTATCCGTTGTCACGGACTGATGACTTGTTTGACCAGTTACAAGGAGTAACCGTGTTTTCTAAGATCGATCTGAGGTCGGGATATCATCAGTTGAGGATTAAGGAATCCGATGTTCCAAAATCAGCGTTCAGAACTCGCTACGGACATTATGAGTTTGTAGTGATGCCGTTTGGTCTCACTAACGCACATGCTGTATTCATGCAATTGATGAACCGAGTGTTCATGGAGTATTTGGACAAATTCGTGGTCGTATTTATTGATGACATTCTGGTTTATTCCAAGAGCCCGGAAGAGCATCCACAGCATCTGCGGATCGTTTTAGACCTTATGAGAAACGAGCAATTGTACGCCAAGCTTTCTAAATGTGAATTCTGGCTAAAGGAAGTAATGTTCCTCGGTCATGTGGTATCAGCAGGAGTCCGAGTAGATACCCAGAAAATCGAAGCAGTTATGGATTGGAAGTCTCCTAATAACGTGAAAGAAGTCCGGAGTTTCTTAGGACTTGCTGGGTATTATTGTCGGTTCGTGGAAGGGTTTTCCAAAATTACCCGCCCACTTACTCGACTACTGTAGAAAACTCAAAAGTTTGTGTGGAACGAGATGTGCCAGACTAGCTTTGATGAATTGAAGAAGAGATTGACGATGGCACCAATATTAGCACTCCCACAGGGAACTGGAGGATTCATAGTTTACAGTGACGCTTCGAACCAAGGTCTTGGGTGTGTATTGATGCAAAATGAGAAGGTGATCGCATATACATCACGACAGCTGAAACCTTATGAAGTAAATTACCATGCACGATTTGGAGCTGGCAGAGGTAGTTTTTGCTTTGAAAATCTGGAGACACTACCTGTACGGGACTCAGTGTCAAATCTTTACGGATCACAAGAGTCTCAAATACATCTTCAGTCAGAAAGAGTTGAACATCCGGCGAAGGATATAGCTGGAAATGATTAAGGACTACGACTTGGAGATTCTTTATCATCCAGGCAAAGCAAATGTAGTGGCCGATGTACTCAGTCGCAAGCCTGTTTCTATTCAGATGCTGGAGACTCTGACCTCCCAGCCCAACATTCAACGAGAATTGATACGCGAAGAAATTGAAGTATGGTTGCAAAGAGTCTAAGGACAACTGTGTGTGATGGAATTAACTTCATCGTTAACCGAAGAAATCAAATCTAAGCAAGTAGATGATCCTCTGATGATTCGGTTACGTGATGAAGTGATCAAGGGAAAGGCCCCAGGATTCGTAATTCATGATGATGGAGTTTTGATATTTCAGAACCGACTTTGCGTTCCTAATTTTGATGTTCTGAAGCAGACAATTATGAAAGAAGCTCACAGCACGTCCTATTCTATCCACCCGGGCACCAGTAAGATGTATAAGGACCTGAAGCAGAACTTCTAGTGGGGCAACATGAAGAAAGATGTAACGGACTATGTCTAAAAATGTTTGACTTGTAAGCAGGTTAAGATCGAACATCAACGACCTGCCGGAATGCTGAAGCCGCTCTCGATTCCTGAATAGAAGTGGGAGGACATATCGATGGACTTTATCACTAATATGCCGAGAACCAAGAAAGGAATGAACATGATTTGGGTAATAGTTGACCGTCTAACCAAATC
Organism: Orobanche coerulescens; assembly: GCA_033398695.1. NCBI lineage: Eukaryota > Viridiplantae > Streptophyta > Magnoliopsida > Lamiales > Orobanchaceae > Orobanche > Orobanche coerulescens. The sequence goes on along the minus strand of CM065816.1, from coordinate 70,247,783 downwards.
GGCTCATTTTCTAGGCACTAAGGACACTTGGTGACCCGAGAAGTTGGCACGAGTATTTATTTTAGAGATAGTCCGATTGTATGGTACGCCGAAGACCATTATTTCTGACCGAGACAGTCGCTTTTGTAGGTCACAAGTCGTCCAGGAATAAGTCTAGAGGGGGGGTGAATAGACTTATTGAAACTCTTTTCCGCAAAGGATGAGTTTCTCAGCTGATGGTACAGAAGACTTAGAGTCGTCTGCAGTCAATGTAAGTGCGGAAGTCAGCTGATGATGAATACAGAAATAATCAATGGAACATTTAAGTATGAATGCAGCAGTTAAGTATGATGATGAAAGTAGTAAAACACGCAGGCAGTTATAGTGGTCTCAGAGGTGGGGTAATCCTTTACTAATCCACTTTTCTCCAAACCAGTTGGAGATGAATTCACTATAATTCTCAACCAGTGATAAATATTACATGGATTCAACCAATTACAACACCTTCCAGTCAGTGGAATTCCTTACCGTTGCAACTCTTTTTGACTGCCTTGCACCTCTTGATCTACGATCCTTGGATGCCTTTACAGTCTCTCGAACTTCAACCAGTGAAGTACCCTGAACTCAGGTTTTAAAGACACGAGTGATTGTCTTCTCCAACTAAGAGCTTCTTCAAATAAGAACTTTTTAACTCTTGCTCTTTCACGATGTTATTGTTCACTTTGATTGCTTTGTTTGCTTTGATTGCTTGTAAGTGTTGTTCGCATCATACTGCTCATCTTCAAATCTTCGGATATATATAGGTTTCGATCCTTGAGCATTTCTTCATAGCTGTTGCAAATTTGTAACAAATCCGTCCGTTGGAGAAATAGACTTCTTTGTTTATTTTCTGAACGTTGCAAGGCTGGATTCCCATATTTTAATCCAATTCTGACCGTTGTGAAGACTTCCATGTGATGGCGCCGAATCTTTTGAATATAATAAGATTAAAGTCTCCAGTGGTGGGTCAGGATGAATTACTTAATTCATTTCCTTTCCGGGAATCTCTCCAATCTGTCTCTAATCGCCCGCATGTGACTTTCCGTAAATATTGACTATTCAACGCATGTTGACGTGGACTGGAGTACTTGGCTGATCACTTAACTGATCTCTCTGTGGTCAACCTATCTGATGTGCAGTCATCCTTCTCTGATGTCGACTTCTCTGATGCCGACTTGTCTGAAGTCTTCTGTCCTGATTGAACTTGACTGATCTGATGGTCAGACTTCATATTACTTGACTTTCCTTATTCACTGCAGTCTGGTACAACTTTTGCTGATTAAACTGTTGACCAGAACTTCTCTGATAAGGGTTGCCTGATGTGACTCATCTATGGTCAACCTTATCTGAACAGTTGAGTTGACCAAGACTTGGCTGATAGATACTTATCTGATTTGTACTTAGCCGATTTTTAAGCCTAACTTATATGGCCTATAGAAGATACTCATTTGGTTCTTTTTTATATTTTGCCAAGTATCTAACTTATCATATTTTGGCCTATAGAAGATACTCATTTGGTTCTTCCTTACATTTTGCCAAGTAATTTAAAACAGACATTTGAATATATAAAGATAACATCATCAAAATATAATAAGTATTCCTAACAAATTCCCCCTATTTTGATGATGGCAAAGCTTAAGTAACTTATTCAAATGAAGAACAGGTCTGCACATAAGTGCAAGACACAAACAAAAATCAGTCTTGTTTTGAGACAACTAGAGGTTGTCATTCAAATGACTGTTTATATTTCTTTTGATTTTGTTTACAGGTACATCAGCTTTGAATGAACAAACAAAATACAGAAAAATTACAAGTATTCCAAAATCAAAAATTACAAGAGAAATATAAATACAAGTCCTATCTACCTCTGCCTCTGCTGACAGTTTGCTTGGGAGGCCTAAAAAGGCTTAGCTCCAATAGACTTCTTCTTGATAGGAACCAGGCCATACTTCCTTTTTATAAAAAGAGCGGCAAAATCTTGATCTTCTTTGGATGTGAATTTATGTTCTTCACACAGCTTCCTTATCTCGTTCTGTAAGGCTAGCTCATCCAATTCATTGTTTAGCAACGTGGGAGGATCTTCAAGTCTGAAGGGAGGAATCATGGGATAGACATTCCATGCATTTGCATGTTTTACTAAGATGGCCTAGAGCTTTGGAAATGTTGATTCCATAAAGTCGATAAAAGTCTGCTGTGGGGAGCAATATTTCTCCTGGAGTAACTCCCAGATATAAAAATTTTCAATGAATTTCTTCTTTGCAGATCCCCACATTGAAGCAGCTTCGGTAGGTAGAAAGTCCTCAACGAACCAAGGCTCTTTGCCTTCCCATTCTAATGCAGGCTCTGCTCCTTGCCTGATCCTCCTCTTTTTCTCTGCAGGTTGGTCATCAGTCTGCTCTTGGTCAGCTTTTTCCTTCCTCTTATGACTTGATGTCCCAGCTTCAATTAATTGGACATCTTGCCTCTTCTTCGTTCTCAGCTCCTGAACCTGAACTTCTCTTACATCCCCCTCTTCCCCCTGCTTTCCTTCCCCCTTTTTTCCAGCATCAAACAGTATGGTCAACTGCTGCTCTACTCTTTGCATCCAGTCAGACATGCCAAGTGGCATTCTGGAATTGTTGGGAGGAGGAGGTTGAGGAGCGTTCCTCTGCAGCAGGGTTTCAATCTTTGCATTTATTGTCTGCAGGTCAGGTGAGATTCTGGTGGCAAACATCTCTTCTAAGGATTCTTTGACAATGCTGCGGATCAGCTCAGTCATCACAGGGGAGATTGGTGATGGCTGAGGAGAGTGCTCACCGACGCTTTCTGTGCCTACAGGTAGGTTTGCAGTGGACCTACCTGTCTGCAGGCGGCTGATCAGGTGGGGTCTGCTCTGGGGTCCCCGACCTATCATCTTCTTCTTCAGCTAGGCTGGCATTTAGGCTGGTGTAGCGGGCAGGTGCCCCAGCATTATCTGATCTGGCTTCATCTAGGCCTTATTTTTCTTCTTCAGCCTCTTTTTCTTTTTCTCCTTCCTCTTCCTTTTCTTCCTCTCTCCCTTCTTCCTTTTTCTCTTCATCCCTCTCTTCCTTTTCATCATCATCTTTCTTTTCTCTCTCATCACCCTTTTTATCATCATTATCAGCATCATCGTCATCATTATCATCATCATCTTCCTTGTCAACTTCTTCCTCTTCTTCCTCATCTTCTTCTGCCAGCTCTCCTGTCTTTTCGACTTCCTCTTCTTCACTCTGTTTTTCAACTTCTTCTCCTTTTTCCTTTTCCTCTTCCTTTTCTTCAACTATGATATTTTCTTCTCTTTCAGATTCCTTTTCTTCTTCTTCTTGTTCTTCAACTAATATTTTTTCTTCTTCTTCAACTTCTTCTTCTTCCACCACCTCTTCAATTCTTATTTCTTTTTCAACTACCTCTCCATCCTCATTGAGCGTACCATCAAAAACACTTGACATTATAAGATGAAGGAGCTGATCCATGTTTGTTTTAAAATTGGACATGAACCAGCCTTCCTGGAGTATTAAAATTAGATCTGACTCATTGCAAAAATGGGTGAGTAGATCCTCTGTTGCCTGGGGATACTCCCAGCTACTCCCTTCAATAAAGGCTTGACGTTGAGTGAATGGAACAGATTTAAGAGATTTCCATTCCTCAAAAATATCAATAAAAGAATGTTTAAGGGCGTGTTGTTTTACCAAAAGAAGTTGCTCTACAGACAGGTTGAAAGAATTATTTTCAAGCAGGTTGAACGAATAATTAGCTTCTGAAATGTGAATTGATCAAACCTGCTTCTTCTTCTTCTTCTGATATGCAGTGAGGGGTTAGGACAGGAACCATCTGAGTTTCCAGGCTGGTAGGAGCAGGCTGATCCTCCACGTGATCTAGTGCAGGTGTAGACAAGTACTCTGGTTGCTCCTCCTCTTCAAACTCAAGATGCCTGGGCCTCTTAGGGGATGGTTCTGGTGAATATTCGATGAATGATGGCTCTCCGGGGTCTGGTCCCCTTCTCTTGAAACGGATGGCGATAGGTGTATCGTCTGAGTCTGAGTCAGACCTGGATGCATGTTGATCCCTGGCTGCAACTTGATCTTCGGCTGACTCGCCTGAGCTTGAAGGGTATCTGTAGGGAGTTATCTCTACAGACATTTCCCTTAGTAACTGAGCTGCTTTCCTCTCTCCATCTAGCCTCCTCAGGGTCTCTTGGTCCAAGTGACCAAGCCTCTTGTTGATGTGGAAGGGGTCAGGGTTTCCCTTCATCACACCAAGCTGCTCCAAAATCCAACTGAGCTGCGTTCCAAACGCCAGCTTGTTTTTGAATCTTTTCTCATCGTCCAGCCACTGGACTTTGTTCACCTCTCGTACCAATTGTCTGAAGATATAGTCAGACCAATCAATCGGTTGATCTTGGATAAGGGCCCCCAAAACCATGAATTTGGCCGACGATAATTGATCGTAACTGCTAGCCATACCCATCACTATCTTGTTGGTGATATCCAACACATAGCGATATTCCTTCTGAAGTTCACTCCTCTTCGCGGTAAGCTTCAACTTTGCCGGCTGGTCAACAGCCTTGAGTTTCAGCCACGTGTCAGTTGCATTCTACTTTAGGGCTTCGACAGCTATTCCGTGAGACTTCATCCCAAAGATTTTCCCGACTGATTCTGGAGTAATATCCACTTGGACTCCACAAATTGAGCTCCTTATGCCTGATTCGAGAACTCGGGCTTCTCTGTAAAAAGCGATAACAACCACTTTGAAAAGACATTTGGGGCTGATATCCAGAAATGGGTAGATCCCATTTGCCTTCATTGATCTGATGAGATGTCGCACGTTGTTGTCCAGGTTTGCCTCGAGAAGTCCTTCGAAATCGACGACCAGTGAGAAAATGATCTGGTCCTTCACCGCCTTAAGGTTAACTCCGTTGAAGTATGCTTCCATTTCTGCGTAAGAAAAATTCTTCTGAGTGTATGAAAATTCGAAAGGGGTTTTTGCTCTATGAAAACTAGGGTTTGTAAGCGTAAGGAAGGTAAAGGGAAACGACTTCTCGGTATTTAAAAGGAAATTGAAGCGACGTTGGGAATATTAAATTAATTTAATTGAGTCGATTCAAATTTAAATTAGTGAGGTCGTGTGAACGTGTAAGCGTGCTATCTTGTCATCGTGTAATCATGTAAACGTGATATTGCCACGTGTAAAAAAAATAATAAAAGGTATTTAGGAGTCAGTCAAAATTAGAAAACTTAGCTGGTTGATCGTTGACTGTTTGACTGCTCTGCATCAGGTAGCTCGCCTTGTCTGCTTCAGGTAGGTTCTGATGCCTGTGGTCAGCTTAGTCCGTCCTTCATCTGGTCTGATCAGGTATCTTCCTTTGCTCGTCTGGTCTGGTCTTCAGATAGCTTTCTTGTCTGTACTCGATTCCCAATCTAGTAATCCAAGCTCCCTGCTCAGCTCCAAAAACCTTTCCTCTAGTAAAGGTTTGGTGAAAATGTCAGCAATCTGATATTCTGTGCTGACTCTTTAAACTCTGACTCTCTTATTAAGCACGTGATCTCTAATGAATTGATGCTTAACATCAATGTGCATCGTCCTTGAGTGCAATACCGGATTGTTGGTGATTGCAATTGCACTATTGTTGTCGCACCAAATTGGAACTTCATTTGCAATTATGTTGTAATCCCTTAGCTGTTGTCTGATCCATAAGATCTGGGCACAACAGCTACCTGCAGCTAGATATTCTGACTCTGTTGTAGAGATAGAGTTAGATATCTGCTTCTTGCTAAACCAGGATATCAGTCTGGTTCCTAAGAATTGGCACGTTCCACTAGTGCTTTTCCTATTAATTTTACATCTTGTGAAATCTGCATCTGAATATCCTGACAGCTCAAAGTTGTCATCTTTAGGATACCATAAACCAACATTAATGGTAGACTCAAGATATTTAATGATCCTCTTATCTACTTCCAGGTGTGGCTGCTTGGGTTTAGACTGGAATCGTGCACATACTCCTACAGCATATGAAATGTCTGGCCTGATTGCAGTCCAGATAAAGAAGTGATCCAATGAGTCCTCTGTAGTGGGTTGAGTCCACTGATATGCCTTCTTCATCTGCTTCAAGGTGTGTACTTGTGCTCATAGGGATTCTTGCTGTCTTGGCTGATTCCATTCCAAATCTCTTGATTTGATCTCTGGTGTATTTGGCTTGGTTGATGAAAATTCCATTTTCCATCTGCTTAAATTGCAGTCCTAGAAAGAAATTAAGCTTGCCCATCATACTCATCTCAAACTCTCCTTGCATGAGATTTGAGAAGTTCTCACATAGCTCTGGGTTGGTTGAGCCAAATATGATATCATCCACATATATTTGGACTAATAATATGTGGTCTTCATGCTCCACTCTGAATAGGGTCTTATCCACCTTGCCTTTGCTGAAACCAATCTTTTCAAGAAACACGGATAATGTTTCATACCATGCTCTTGGTGCCTGCTTGAGTCCATATAGAGCCTTCAAAAGCTTGTAGACTTTGTCTCATTTGACAAAACCAGGGGGTTGCTCCGCATAGACTTCTTCTTCTAGAATTCCATTCAGAAAAGCACTCTTTACATCCATTTGGTAGACTATGAAATCTTTGAATGCGGCATATGCAAGGAATAGTCTGATGGCTTCTAATCGTGCAACAGGTGCATAAGTTTCATCAAAATCTATCCCTTCACATTATGCATAGCCTTTAGCAACAAGTCTCGCTTTATTCCTAACAACAGCTCCATCTTCATCGCATTTGTTCTTGTACACCCATTTGGTGCCAATAACCTTCTTATGATCTGGTCTGTCTATTAGTTCCCAAACATTGTTCTTTTCCATCTGGTTGAGCTCTTCTTGCATTGCATTGATCCATGAGTAGTCTTCCAGGGCTTGCTCTGTTGTCTTGGGTTCTATTTGAGACATAAAGCATGAAAACATTGCCATTCCTACGGGTAGAGTAGACTGTCTTGTCTTAACTCCATCAGTTAGCTTGCCAATGATCTGTTGGATAGGATGATCTTTGAGCCACTTAGGAATGTCTTCTTCTTCAGGTTTGTTCCCCCTGTAGATTTGCTTTGGTGGGTTTCTTCTCTCTCTGCATCAGCTTGGTTCTGATCTCCTTGGTCTGCAACTGGATCAGCTATCGTCTTGTCATCTGCAGGTGGGGTTCCTGTCTGATCTGCAAATGGGTCTTTATCAGCTACAGATTGGTCTTTATCAGCAGCAATTGGATCAGGTAGGTTTTGTGATCCTGTCTGATCTGCAGTTGGGTCTTCGGGCTGGTCTGCAGGTGAGTCCACCATTCCTGTGTCATGGACAATGATTTCTTCTAGGGTGGCAGATTTGAGCTTATTCTCTATCAGCTCCACCTTTTTCCTGTACTCAGCAGTAGTTTCATCAAATACAACATGAGGTGTTTCCTCCACAACTAAGGTTCTTTTATTAAAAACTATATATGCCTTGCTTCTTTGTGAATATCACATAAAGAGATCATCATCAGTTTTAGCATCAAAGGCATTTAGTTGGGTTTTACCGTTGTTGTGGATGAAACACTTACAACCAAAAATATGAAAATATGCAACAGTTGGTGTTCTGCCATTCCAAACCTCATAGGGAGTTTTGCCATGTCTCCCTACTATCATACTCCTGTTCTGAGTGTGACATGCTGTGTTGACAGCTTCAGCCCCGAACCTCTTGGGTAGGTCTGCTTCTGCAATCATGGACCTGGCAGCTTCCTTCAAGGTTCTGTTTCTTCTTTCAGCAACACCATTCTGCTGAGGGGTCCTGGCTGCAGAGACTTCATGCTGGATCCCATTCTGATCGTTGTAATCAGTGATTGCCTTATTGAGAAATTCTCCTCCTCTATCTGATCTGATCTTGATGATTGAGAGAGATTTCTCATTCTGGATCCTCCTTAGCAGCTCAGGTAACTTGGTTAGTGTTTCACTCTTTTTATAGAGAAAAACAACTAATGTGTATCTTGAGTAGTCATCTACTACTACTAGAGTGTTCTTTCTGCCACTTAAGTTCCTTGGCTTGATTGGACCAAATAGATCCATGTGTAGTAGATCTAGGATCCTTGTTGTAAGAGTGGTAGGTTGAACTGGCTTGAATGATGCTCTTGTTTGCTTCCCTTTCTGACATGCATCACAGAGAGCTTCCTTCTTGAATACTTCTTCTGGAAGTCCTCTGACCAGCTTCTGAGAACTAATCTTGTTGATGGCTTTGAAATTTAGGTGGCATAGTCTCTTGTGCCATAGCCATCCATTCTCAGCTATTGTCTTAGATAGAAAACAGGTATTAAGAGTTCATGTGTTCCAATCTATCATATAGACATCTCTCCTTCTGAATCCTTGTAGCTTCACTTCTCCAGATAGGATATCTATCACCATGCATTTCCAAATGGTGAAGACTACTAGATTCTTCTCATCACAGAACTGACTTATGCTCAAAAGATTATACTTGAGTCCTTTGACATAATGAACTTTGGATATGGTGATGTTTCCTCTGTGCAGCTCTCCAAAACCTTTAGTCTACCCTCTAGAGCTATCTCCAAAGGTTACGTCTGGACCTCTTTCTTTGGTATACTTTGTCAGCACCTTCTTGTTCCCGGTTGTAATATCCGGAATTTTGATTACTGTTGTTTAATATTATTTTATCCGAGTTATGTTGTACAGCGTGGAATCTTTACAGTATGGATAAAATAAACGAAGGACTGAGATGTCAGCATTGATATAATTGTCGTATTTGGTCGACAATAACATTTGAGAATGCAATGTGTTGAGTATACGTATTCGTTATGCCGTATGTTCGTATTCTACATGTCGAGTCGTTGGATAAGAGTAGCTGAAAATGGCTAAGTATAGCCACATTAGCGCACGCTACGATATATACTTAGCGTACACTAAGGTACAAGGATTACGTACGTTAATGAGTAGATTTAGCGTACGTTAAGCTGCTAAGTGTTACGTACGCTATGCATAAGGCATTACGTACGTAATGAGAGGAATCAGACAGCTAAGGCTATGGCCGACAGGTGGGACCCGCGGTCGGCAGCTTTCGACGAGGAACGTGCATGGGTGAGTCAACACTGAGTTAGCGTACGCTATGATTAGTGTATAACGTACGCTAACTGGACATTTACTGTAGCAAGTCAACGTACATATTACGTACGTTATGGAGGAAATATTACGTACGTAAGCAAGTAAACGAAACAGGTCAGTTTGCCTTGGCCGGACGTTAGCGTACGCTAAGGATTCGAGTATAGCGTACGCTAAGCCTTTTACGTACGTAATTGATTATAGGTAACATACGTAATGAATAATGCAGTTTATAAAATGAAGATCGGCTTCTCATTTCTACCTAAGAGAAAAGCTATTTCCTCCTTCAAACTTCATCCCTATGAGTGTGTTAGTGAGGATAAACCTCTTCCAACTTGATTATAAGCTTGAAGCATGGATTAAAGGCTTGGATGTGAAGATATCAATGGTTCTTGAAGAGTTTGATTGTGCTATTCATGTTCTTGAGGTATGTTGATGAACTCTACACCTTGATTTCGGATTTTTGGTATTGCTATCTGTATTTGCTTCGTATGAAGATGATTATGATGTTGTTGTTACGGTTCTTGAGGTTATATGAACTATATATTGAAGGATATGATGGTTTATGTCTTGATTATGTTGGTTATGATTATAGAATCATAGTGTTCTTGGTGTTCTTGGTAGAATTGTTCGATTCTTGATGTTAGGAGGATCATATATTGGAAAATATGATAATATACACCTTGAATCATGAATGAGGATTGTTTAGATGTTAGAGGATATCGAATTACGTTGTTTTGATGGATATGAACAAGGTTTTGAATCATTTAATGTTCTTGAGGAACTCCTTGATGAATTTAACATAGCAAGACGATCGTATGTTGAATTATCGGTATGTTTAGATATGAAGATCGAATGTTCGTTGATTGTAGTGGTAGAATTCATATGTTCTTGATGAAATACGAATCATGATATCAATTTGGAATCCGGGAAGATTGTGATTGATCACCGAATATGATTTCCTTTACATTTGTATCCGTAATCGTATTTTGGTTATGAATTCGTAATTGTTTAAGTTGGATTTTTCGGACTTGTGCCTAATCGAGATATTGTGAAATCGTTGAGTTTGTCGATCGGCTATATTGATTGGTAATTATTGGATTTCGGTTTAACATGTATTCGTAAATGGTTTGAGTTATGTTGTTTGATTGAGGTATCGTTGACCCGTTGAGTTTGATCGGTTGACTATGTCGGTTATTGATTGTTATCGAATCGTTGCTATTTGATTACTTCAATAGGTTTAGATTATTGATCGGTGATTATAACCGTATGTTGCGGTCGTGTTTGAGTACGTTCGTGAATCGCTTTGGCCGGGAGCCGAGGAGCTCGTAGACGAAGGCAATGAGATTGGTAGCGGTTTCATCATCGTCGTATCGGTATCGAGGCAAGTTATTACTTGCTCCGTTATAATGTTTAATGAATGATTTCAGTTTCATTTCGTTTATAATACATATAGCAATGATTATTACTGCAAGTTCTGGAGATTTGGATTATATGTTGTCTTTCCGATTCTGGGAGTTAAATCATAAGGTATATGCTTTATCTCGGTTATCGGCATATTCGGGTATCAAGGTTACATTGCGATAGAGATGAGGATATGAATATCTATACTTCGTGGTACATTGTATCGCCGAGCATTGAGGATAATCGTCGGTGATGATGTGACATCGAGGTTTCTCCTGAATGACTCGGGACAAGTATCTTAGTTTGATTCGGTTTAGCGTTGATGTTGTTGATCATGCAGGTTGTCATTCATATTGCTGAACATGAAGTCGTCCTAGTTGTGTCATCATAGTGTCGTTCATGTTTTGATTCATATGTCGTTCATGCTGATGAACATATTGAGTTACATATGTGTATGCATAATTGCATTGTTTATGTTGTAAATGATCTGATGGGGTCATGAGGATCTATGCTGAGGGCGCTGGATCGGATGTCCACTATGCGTTGGTCCGACGGGATCATCATGGGGATCTATGCTGAGGGCGCTGGATCGTTGGACAGTTTTTCCACCATGCGTTGGTCCGACGGGATCATCATGGGGATCTATGCTGAGGGCGCTGGATCGTTGGATTACCCGGTATTGTGCTGATGGAATCATGTGGATTCGCATTATTGATTTTATCATGTGTTGTTGTGCATGTGTATATTGTTGGTTATCCACCTCATGTTGATCTAGTAGGATCATCAGGGGATCTATGCTGAGGGCGCTGGATCATGGGATTTCCATTGAGTATACAATGTTGTTATTGTTTTGAGCATATTGACGTGGTCATATGAATATGCATTTGTAGGTCTTGTGTTAGGACCGTGTCCGTATTGCATTGATCTGATCTCGGATTAGACTGACATGATTGTCGTGGTATTGTGCATATTGAGGTATGTTCCGTATTTCCTTTGGAATTCGTCTTTTGATGGACAATCGGTCATCGTCTTGGGATTTGATGATATTATCCGATGGATCGTATTGGTCAGAACTGGTATATTTTCATATCGTGAGTTGGTTATGATAGTTTGAGAATCTTGAGTATTGTCTGAGGTACAATACAGATAATATGTTCGAGTTTATTGGTTAATCGAGTACGAGATGCGAATTATGATAATGGTTATTCTAATGAGAATTATTTGAGTAAGTAAAGTTACTACGATAAGATTACATTGGTCGTACTCTTATTTTGTATTCTAATTGGTATGTAATAATTGATGTGTTGTGACAGTTATCATTGTTGGATATTATGGTTGACCCCGTCGTGGGCTTTCTTTTTAGGTTCTTGAGATATCAAGCTTGTAGCGGTCGTGGAGAGATGAGCTTCCCGGAGGATACTGGATAGGGCATGTTTTTGTATTGAGTTTCCTGATCAGTTGTTGTATTCTGCTGTTAGAGTACTTTTAACTATTGCCTTTTCCGCTGCGTGAGTATTTTGAAATGACCTTTCGTTTCTGGTAACTTGAGTTACTTTGGAAATCGTTTTCTAAACTATTGAGTTTCAGCCGTTTGGCCTCGCCCTTTTTAAAACGAGATTTTACGACGGTTTTGATAAACATATTTTCTATAGTCTTCAATTTTTTTTAAAGATAGTACTGTCGTCAACCTCTTGGGCATTTGTAAATGTTTGCGAAAATTTCCTTTAGCCTTGTGGGTTCCATCTGGGGGCCCACGATACTGTAATATTCCCGGTTAAATCTGGGGGTGTTATAGAATATGGTATCGGAGCTTAGGTTGAGAAAACATAGGCATTTGGGTCGAGTTGGGTCGTGTTTTGGTCGCGTCATTCGAGTTGTCGATTGACTAATACTAGAGCCATGAGTTTTTGTTGTTCACTTGGGCTTATGGGTTATGTGATTTATCAATGTGGTACTGGGATTGTTGTAAACTTTTCCAAATGGTGCTAACGTGATTCTCTTGAAAGAGATGTATTGTGTTCTCAAGTTGCACTGAGTTTGCAAAATGTGTATTTTCTAGAGTTGAGACATGTTCCAGTATCACGGGGAATCGTTGGCTTCACGATCTGTAAGTATTTGGATTTTTGGATTTCATTGAGATTTATTGCCGTTCTAAGTTGATGTGTTTTGAGATTCAGAAAGATATTATGCGTTACAGTATAAGGTGACAGAATTGGGACAGGATTGATGATCTTGAGAAACTATGATTTTGGAAATCAGTATGTCGGTTAAGTTTGGAACTGAGTTGTGCATTTGGGAGAAATGTTGTGCATGGTTGAGAAGAACATGTAGTCATGTTAGTTCATTTTGTGATATATGAACTGTTTTTGAGCATTTGAAAATTATACTTTTCAAAATGAATATTTTACGGATGTTTTACGGAAAATGATTTTGGGCCGAGACCCAATTGATTCTAAAATAGTTTTACAACTCAGGACTTGGGGTCCGAAAAGGGTTTTTCTACTTTTTAAACTTCTTGTAATGTGGAACGAGATACGGGCTGAGACCCTATGTTCAAAAGACTTTTCTGTTTTCTAAAACTCCCGAGATTTGTAAAATACTTTACCAATCGTTTATTTATTTTATTTCCGCCTTTCGGAGTTTTAGTTTACCTATTCAAATGAAACCTCTCGGGAAGTCTTTCGTTGTATTGATTTGTTTCAATGTTTTGTCATAACATATTTGAGGTGATCCAAGATGGGTTAATGACTGACGTTGCGAGTCATATGTGGAAAAGGAGTTTTTATCAGAGTCTATATATTGAAATTTTGGAATTTCACCGTGTGGTTTTCCGATGTAATATCAATGAATTTGGTGACGAGCCCAATTGGTATACAGGAATATGGATATGGTCAAGCATTTGCATAAATTCCATTTTATTTAATCGTGTGCATTCGAAAAGCATTTTTATCGAGAATTGACACAAGCGAGCCGGTTGGTTCGGAAATTGATTTTGCAATCTTACCAAAAATTTATGCTTTGAGTTTTAAAAATTTTTGAAGGAACTTTCGAAAATTTGTCTTCTTGACGAGATTATATGATTTGAAACTAGTTTTGAAAAATGTGATTGATATACATACGCATTTGGTACATAGTGCATATCGTGGTAAAGTTGTGAGTGTGACTCACGAACTGGATAATACATCAGTATGATATGATGAATAGAGATCCGAACTTTGGTATGGTAGTTCGGTTATCCAAGGATGATCGGTTGATTTATCGAATAAGAGAAATATGCCGCGTGGTGTAGATTCGGTACATAATGTGATCTTGGAACTTCGGGTTTTGTGAAACCAGTGCATATGTGCTATGTGATTCCATTGGTATGGTAGTAGCTCGACTTTACCATAGTGATCTTTGAATGATTTCTTTATAAGTGTAGATTTGGGGATAGTGACCCCATGCTGGTGGTTTTGGATATTGAGTAGGTCGTTCCGACTCCATGTATGATTGGACATGTTCGATGGGTTGCGATTGGTTGTTCGTATGCCGAGGGGTATGTTCACCAGTCGGGTATGTTTATTGAGATCCACCGTATGTGATTGGTGTGTTGTTTTGAGAATTTTGCTCTTTCGTATATCGGTCTCTGTGGTTCTGTGTTAATCATATTGGAGCTTATCATGTTAATGATATTCTCGATTGTGTTTTGACCTCTGGATGGTCATATTGGAGTTTATTATGTTGATGATATTCTCGATTGTGTTTTGACCTCTAGCTGGTCATATAGGAGTTTATCATGTTGATGATATTCTCAGCTGCGTGTTGACCTTTGGATTGCTCGTATTAGAGGTTATTATGTCGATGATATTCTCGGTTGATTTATTGGTTGATCATTGTTGGTGATCATCTAAGCGTTCGAACTTTGTGCCGATGTTTCGGGATTTGTGTCGTTGATTTGGGCAGTTGTTTCACAGATGTATCGTGCATTATTGATTTTTAGCAGGATTTGGACTTGATTGGGTAATCAGGCAGACACGATTTGACACAGATAAATTATGTCATCCGAAGATGATATATTTTTGTTGAGAGTCATGGAATGTGATTGTAAGTGTATTGAGGCTTTACAGTGAGTCACTTACTAGTATCTCAGGAGATCGTCGACTTTGCGCATTTGTAAATATGCGGTTTTGGTTATTCAGTAATGATGATGATTGATCGTTGTCGTGATGGTTTCGGGATATTTTGGTTGAACGGTTTGTTTGTCCTTGTGACGGATTGCAAGTTTCGAGGCCGAAACTTATTTTAAGTGGTGTAGTATGTAATATCCGAATTTCGACTACTGTTGTTTAATATTATTTTATCCGAGTTATGTTGTACAGCATGGAATCTGTACAGTATGGATAAAATAAACGAAGGACTGAGATGTCAGTATTGGTATAATTGTCGTATTTGGTCGACAATAACATTTGAGAATACAATGTGTTGAGTATACATATTCGTTATGCCGTATGTTCGTATTCTGCATGTCGAGTCGTTGGACAAGAGTAGCTGAAAATGGCTAAGTATAGCCACATTAGCGCACGCTACGATGTATACTTAGCGTACGCTAAGGTACAAGGATTACGTACGTTAATGAGTAGAGTTAACCTACATTAAGTTGCTAAGTGTTACGTACGCTATTCATAAGGCATTACGTATGTAACGAGAGGAATCAGACAGCTCAGGCTATGGCCGACAGGTGGGACCCGCGGTCGGCAGCTTTCGGTGAGGAACGTGCACGAATGAGTCAACGCTGAGTTAGCGTACGCTATGATTAGTGTATAATGTACGCTAACTAGACATTTACTGTACCAAGTCAACGTACGTATTACGTACGTTGTGGACGAAACATTACGTACGTAAGCAAGTGAACGAAATAGGTCGGTGAGCTTTGGTCGGGCGTTAGCGTTGTAACAGCCCGAAAACGGCGGCTATTACAGTGCCGTGGACCCCTACCAGGACCCACCAGGCGATATCACGATATACACCTACAATCTGACAACGTGGCACCGTACCACCATATTTATCAAAACCCCGATGTGGAGTATAAGTTATACATGTCTTTAATACGAGCAAACGTACACAGGATCCAAATTCGGTACAGACCATATGACGATGGGCAATACCTAACAAATTATAGTACATTCATCCGACACAAAATAAAATGAAAATCACAGTAAGACATAACCGAACATTAAAAGACTCGGGCCCCCCGAAATAGCATCCTTCAAAACCCGCCGTCACCATCGTGCTCTTCCTGTGCCTTGCCCTTTCCTCGCCCTGAAATACAAGTATTTCGCCCCAAACCACAGGGTCAGCTATACATGATAATAATTCTCATGACATTATACAATTCATATATATACGGATCTCAAAGAAAACAATCGACTACCGAATATACCCCGCAGGCGTATAAACAGTCAGTCCCAACTGTCGAACATATCCAAATATACGAACGACCATATAATATGGCTCAAGACGGACGTCACAGTACGCCCGATCCGGAAATGTGTCCGTGCACATGTCCACCCCGTATACAGAATCCAGAATATACGTGGGACGATGTACCTAATTAGCCTCACGAACTACGTCTCGTGTGCACGATCTAAATGCGGAAAACATCCACGCATGATCATCAAGTGCCCGGCTAAAAATCCTACACATAACCAATCGGCACGCATATATGACTCCAGAGATGTCACGATACAAAATGACAACGAAACTCAACGAATTACACCTTTATCAAGGAATCGAACGACTCACTGAAGTGTCAACAAAGCTCAAAAGGACCAACGGTAACAAGAACGGTAAATTCGGGTATATCATCCCAACACAATGATAATACGATCAAGGGCATAACCATATCACGAATCATAGATTCTCAGAACATTTCATATACACGAAACGCATAATAATCACAAGAATTCAACCATCATTATAACCAAGCAAGATAACTTGCCTCAATTCCGTAGATGAATAATCCTTCTTTGAATGATCAAACGAACGGTATCCCCGTCTAACAATACTCACGTGAACAAGCAACCTTGAATGAAATATAATTCATTCAACAACACATTCGTACGATAACGGTATCATTACATAAAAACAATATTCGTAAATTTACTTGAATAGATCAATTATCCTAGTGATCATTTTAATGTTCAATTACAAATCATCATATAACATGTTTATTCTGTTCATTCACATATTCTAGCATTAATGTCAAACACTAGGAGTCCAGATTTTTACCAATGTAACATTGTGAAAACATCTTTTCAAATCATCGGCACTTCCGATTATGATATAAGTTTGTGTTTAATTGCGTTCTTCATTATTTTACCAACGATTACATTAAAACCGATTCCTACATGAAAGCATAAGTTTAAGTTTTTAGTGAACTAAGAACATCATCTCAATTTACGTCTCTTAACACACACGGATTAATGAAATGGAATTCGGCTACTCCCTCTACCGCATTTGTATCACCATACTCACTACAATCCTCCTAAGAACATTATCAACATATTAATGTAGTGATTAACACCTCCTTAAGTTATCAACGAAATTGATTAACTTGAACATATGAAGATTACAACTGCCTTCTATCAAAATCCATTGTTTTACTTTTGAAGAAGTTATTAAAAACCTAGTTATATCATTGGATACTTGGAATTCTAAATATAACTTCATCCCATCTTGTGAAAATTATCTTCAAAGGGTTAACATAATTCTTCCAACAATTTATCACGAAGGTATCGGTTTTAGAGGGCCAAAAATATGGTTCCATATTACCTTTCAAGAATCAATTGAATGTTCAGGACAAGATTAGTATCTCCAACCTCTAATCATTAAGGATTTCATCCCAAACATGTTCCTAGTGTTGAGACTATAATCAACTTTCGATTATCATGTTATTAATCAGGTTTTATCTATCATTATCAACACAACCATATTATGAAGTTGTCATACATCAAGAAGTAATACTAATACCCCTAATGTTGATCTCCACTTAGTTTGAGCATGATTCAATTAATTTATCATGTTTATACTAGCTTAAACTAACATTATGTGAAGTGTTTATGTACTAACATCATCATAAGCATAGATTTAAAATGAGTTAAAGAAAAACCAACCTCAAAATGAAGAACAACACCAACACTTCAAAGGACACACTTCAATCTCCTAATCTCCAAGTCACAAACCAAGTGCTGAAGCTCCAACACAAGATAGAAGGGCTAGAAATTGATTTGGCAGGGTGGGGAATCGTTTTTCTCAGAGGGAAGGTTGAATGGGTCGAGCAGGAAAATGAAAGGCAAGTCATATTTTTATAACCTGAACTCAGCATTACGTACGTTAAAGAGAGGGGTTAACGTACGTTATAGCCCTTACGTACGTAATCTCATGAACATTACGTACGTAATCGATTTATCAGATCTTACTGACTTGAAATACACAAATCGTTACGTACGTAAATATATAACTATTACGTACGTAATAGCCGTTGACTTGGCTGTCGCGATCGACTCCCGACCACCTACCCCATTCGGTCCCACCCGCCGAAAGGCAGGCTGCTGATGGATACCCCGCATTACGACGTTAATATGTGAATGTTACGTACGTAAGGCTACGTACATAGCGTACGTAAAGAAGATAGGCTAACGTACGTTAAGTTCTATAACAAGCAGAAATGGAATTCTCCCAATATCACCCAACAATTAATATAGTATGAATGACCATGATTTTAACTTAACGTAATTCATCGATATACTTGCTACAACAATACAGATATGGTGCGAAAATACTTGGTTTTAATCATAAAATACAATAGTAAAGGCGAGGGTATTACATACTCCCCCCTTAAAAGGAGTTTCGTCCTCGAAACTAAGGGGTTAAACATCTCGAGGTATCTCTCTCACATGCTATCCTCAGTCTCCCACGTAGCTTCCTCGACTCCATGTCTCGACCACTAAATTTTTAATAAGGGAATTGCCTTGTTCCTCAACTGTTTGATTCTTCTCTCAAGTATCCGCACAGGGCGTTCTTCATACGAATGGTCATCGGCTATTTCGACCTCGTCGAATTGAATAATGTGGCTTGGGTCAGCAACATACTTACTCAACTGAGATACATGGAATACATTGTGAATCCGGCTCAAAGCTAGTGGTAACGCCAAACGATAAGCTAGGTCGCCTACTCGCTCCAGGATCTCAAACGGACTAATATACCTTGGGCTCAACTTGCCTCTCTTCCCGAATCGGAAAACACCTCGAGTAGGAGATACTTTGACTAGTGCATGGTCACCAACCTCAAACTAGAGTGGTCATCGACGATTATCTGCATATGATTTCTGGCGGCTTTGGGCCGTTAATAGACGACTCTTGATCAGGGAAATCTTCTCGCGGGCTGCTAATAACTTATCAGGCTCCATACCAATAGATTCAGACAAATCGTCCCAACACAAAAGGGACCTACAACAACGACCATACAATGCCTCATAAGGTGCCATCTTGATCGAGGCGTGCCAGCTGTTATTATATGTGAATTCTACCAACGGTAGTTGGGCTTCCCAGTTGGGCTTCCAATCGAGAGCACATGCACTCAACATATCCTCTAGAGTTTGAATAGTTCTATCAGACTGACCGTCGGTCTGAGGATGAAAAGCCGTACTGAAGTTCAAATGTGTACCCATCGCACGATGAACCGCCTTCCATAAGTGCGACACGAACCATCCGTCACGATATGATACAATACTCTTAGGGGTACCATGCAGTCTCACAATCTCTTTGATGAACAACTGGGCCAATCTCTCAGGGCCCCACGTATCCTTGATCTCCAAGAAGTGGGCTGATTTAGTCAGTCGATCCACAATCACCCAAATCGTATTCATGCCTCGACGGCTCATCGGCAAGCTAGTAATAAAATCCATCGATATGTATTCCCATTTCCACTCGGGAATCGGAAGCGGTTTCATCATGCCAGCTGGTCGTTGATGCTCAATCTTGACCTGCTGACAGGTCAAACATTTCGAAACGAATTCGGCAACCTCCCGTTTCATGTTACCCCACCAATAATACGGCTTCAAATCCTTATACATTTTGTTCGATCCCGGGTGTATGGAATACGGGGTAGCATGAGCCTCCTTCAGAATAGTATCCCTCAACTCTTCGTCTGCTGGTACACATACTCAGTTTTTAAAGCGTATCAGTCCATCCTCGTGAACCACAAATCCAGGGGCCTTCCACTGATCGATTTCTCCTCGAATTCTGGATAAGAACGGGTCCGTCATCTGTTTCGTCCTGACCATCTCATCAAGGGATGATGAAATCTCAAGCGTGCAAAGTTGTCCCTGAATGCGCTGTAACCAGACCTCAATCTCTGGTCTCATGAACTCTAATTGCAACTCCCTTTCGGCGGTCAAACGAGCCAGTATCTGCTCCTGCACTGTCTTGCGGCTCAAGGCATCGGCAACCACGTGTGCCTTGCCTGGATGATAAAGGATCTCGATATCATAGTCTTTGATTAGCTCTAACCACCTCCTTTGTCTCATATTCAACTCCTTCTGAGTAAAAATATACTTCAGGCTCTTGTGATCCATAAAAATCTGGCAGGTAACTCCATACAGATAGTGGCGCCAGATTTTTAAAGCAAACACTATGGCTGCTAACTCCAAATCATGAGTCGGGTAGTTGACCTCGTAAGGACGCAACTGTCTGGATGCATAGGCGATCACTTTCTCGTTCTGCATTAATACGCAGCCAAGGCCCTGTCTCGATGCATCGCTATATACCACGAATCCTTCCGTTTCTTTAGGTAGAACCAAAACAGATGCTGAAATTAATCGACTTTTGAGTTCATCAAAACTTTGCTGACATGCTTCCGACCACAAGTACTTCTTATCTTTCCTCAACAGATTAGTCATCGGTTGAGCAATTTTGGAAAAACCTTCCACGAATCGTCTGTAATAGCCTGCTAGACCCAGAAAACTACGAACTTCCTTCACGTTCTTCGGAGGTACCCAGTCTCGGATAGCTTCTGTCTTCTGTGGGTCTACTCTCACTCCATCTGCTGATATTACATGTCCCAGAAAAATAACCTCAGACATCCAAAATTCACATTTAGAAAATTTTCTATAGAGTTGTTCTCGCCTTAATGCATCGAGAACCTGGCGGAGGTGACACTCATGCTCTTCATGATCACGAGAGTAGATCAGGATGTCGTCAATAAGAACGACTACAAAACGATCCAGATAATTAATAAAAACCCGATTCATCAATTCCATGAATACTGTCGGTGCATTAGTCAGTCCGAATGGCATGACAACGAACTCATAATGCCCATAGTGAGTGCGAAAAGCTGTCTTCGGGATGTCAGACTCTTGAATCCGCAATTGGTGGTACCCGGATCTCAAGTCGATCTTGGAAAATACAGCGGCTCCCTGGAGCTGATCCAATAGATCATCGATGCGAGGTAAAAGATATTTGTTCTTAATTGTTACTTTGTTCAGCTCACAGTAATCAATACACAAACGCAGCGATCCGTCTTTCTTCCGTACGAATAACACCAGCGCTCCCCAAGGGGATGCACTGGGTCGAACATATCCTTTCTCAGTTAACTCCTCAAGTTGTCTCTTCAACTCCTGTATCTTAGTCGGGGCCATATGATATGGTGCTTTCGAAAGCGGGGACGTCCCTGGCTCCTCCTCTCGCTGTGGGGGTAGTCCTGGAAGCTCTTCTGGAAATACATTTGGATAGTCTCGAACTACCGGAATATCAACCAATTCGACTGATCGGTCAGTTGTCTTGGTCATGTAACACCAATAACCAATGCATCCCTGGTTCAGTAATCCCACAGCCTTCATAGCGCTGATGACTCTCCCAGAATGATTGGGATTATCACCCCGAAAAATACACTCGACGCCATCATCAGATGTGACGGTCACCATTCGCTTGTGGACGCTAAGCACGGCATCGTGATGATCCATCCAGTCGATACCCAAGATTACATCATCTTTAGGTAAATCAACCACAATCAAGTCGGACAACCACTCACGGTCGTTCATGCGAATCGGACAGTTCTGTACTTTACGATTCCCAATAATTCTTCTACCATCGGGTAGACCAATTACATAAGGTTCACAATCGGTAACACGATTCAATTATAAACGACTCAAACAACAAGTAGACAAAAAGGAGTGTGAAGCACTAGTATCAAAAAGAATACAAACGGGCTGAGAGTGGATCTCGAGAGTACCTGCAATCATGCTGGCTTAGGGATCATCGGCTTTCTTCATCTCGTAGACTCTGGGTTTTGCAGCCCCGGAAGCAGGTGTACCAGCTTGATTTCCACGGCCCATCCCTTTGTTTGCCCTGGTAGTCTGGTAAGAAGCGGACGGAGGAGCACGGTCCTGGACAGAAGACTGTACTGGAGCAAGAGATGCTACTGGAGCACGCCTGGGTCCACCCTTGCAATAGCGAGCATGATGTCCGCTCTTCCCACAAGTGTGACATGCAACGGCCGGCTTCGGACACTTGGACCTGATGTGTCCCTGGTCCCCACAGTTATAACACACGACAAGTGAGCTAATTGTCCGAGAGTGCATTCCTGTCGGCTTCGGCGCCATAGGTGGCCGTTCAGAAGGATTTGGTACAGGCTGGGGCTTCTTGAAGATCCCCCGGTTACTGTCTGCATGGGTCTGGTTCCTGGATCTCTTGTTGGAAAACTGAGGCTGCTTCTTGGAAATCTCCTTCACAGTAAGTTCATACTCCAAATCCTTCTCAATAAACTCTGGTAGGGTCGTACAATGGTGATTAAGCAATTGCATCCTCATTCGGGGTTTAAGACTCTTGAGGAAGTATTTGATCTTATCAGCTTTCGAACGGACAACTCACGTAGCAAAAGGGAGAAGTGCTTGGAATTTTTCAGCAATAGCTAATACATCCTCGTCTTCCGATGGATCGAGGTTCAGTAATTCGGATAGTTTGGCTTCACAGAGGGGTGCAGGATAGTAACGATCTAGCATAAGATTCTTAAATTCCTCCCAAGTACTCGCGCCATCAGCAGGCCTCACAGAAAGCCACCAAGTATGGGCACTCTTACTAAGGTAGTAGGCTGCCACAGCAACTCGATTTTCCTCTGGGCACTCCACCATCTCGAACAGTTTCTCGAAATGCTCTATCCAGTGTACAATGTGAGCAGACTCAGATAAGCCTTCAAAAGTCAGAGGTTGCTGTCGTGATATGTCGCTAATAATCCGGCTCACGATCCCGCCATGCACCAGAGGCGGAGGCTGCTATCCCTGCTATTGACGAGTAGTATTCCTCTGCATAACTTCCATTAGTTGACCCATTTGGGTCATCTGGGCCATCATGCCTTGCATCACAGTGTAAGGATCGACACGTGCATTTTCTCTAGTGTGATGCGATTGGTCCCTAGAAGGCGAATCACTGCCTGCGGAACTCTGTTCCACATTCGCGCACCTGTTGGCTCGTGGTATCGGGATTCGGGCCCTTCCGCGGCCTCGTCCCCCTCTGCCAAGGCCTCTCAGATTCCTTTCCATACTGAAAGAATCAAGTCACAAGTACAGTTCAAGTTATCTATCACAATTCATGCTAAGTTAAAGGCAACAGGGAATTTCATATCCAACAAAGCAGTTCGTAAAGAATCACTGGCACCGTAGGTGCTACACACTCAATATCATATCAACATCAAGTCGAAAGAATTCCAATCACATAATTAATTTAGGTTTTCCTCAAACAGATGAATTTTACCACATGTTAGCAAGATGCCAAGATAAGTAAAGAGACCAATACGCATCAATATCATGCCAGTAATCAAATTATGGCTCATGAGAACATACCGTATTCGACGGGTCAGGCCCTTGCACAGGTTACACATGGCACGAAGGTTTCTTGATGCTATTTCGATTCTACAATGACTCAAAAGAAAACACACTCTCTGATACCATCTTCTGTAACAGCCCGAAAACGGTGGCTATTACAGTGCCGTGGACCCCTACCGAGACCCACCAGGCGATATCACGATATACACCTACAATCTGACAACGTGGCACCGTACCACCATATTTATCAAAACCCCGATGTGGAGTATAAGTTATACATGTCTTTAATACGAGCAAACGTACACAGGATCCAAATTCGGTACAGACCATATGATGATGGGCAATACCTAACAAATTATAGTACATTCATCCGACACAAAATAAAATGAAAATCACAGTAAGACATAACCGAACATTAAAAGACTCGGGCCCCCCGAAATAGCATCCTTCAAAACCCTCCGTCACCATCGTGCTCTTCCTGTGCCTTGCCCTTTCCTCGCCCTGAAATACAAGTATTTCGCCCCAAACCACAGGGTCAGCTATACATGATAATAATTCTCATGACATTATACAATTCATATATATACGGATCTCAAAGAAAACAATCGACTACCGAATATACCCCGCAGGCGTATAAACAGTCAGTCCCAACTGTCGAACATATCCAAATATACGAACGACCATATAATATGGCTCAAGACGGACGTCACAGTACGCCCGATCCGGAAATGTGTCCGTGCACATGTCCACCCCGTATACGGAATCCAGAATATACGTGGGACGATGTACCTAATTAGCCTCACGAACTACGTCTCGTGTGCACGATCTAAATGCGGAAAACATCCACGCATGATCATCAAGTGCCCGGCTAAAAATCCTACACATAACCAATCGGCACGCATATATGACTCCAGAGATGTCACGATACAACATGACAACGAAACTCAACGAATTACACCTTTATCAAGGAATCGAACGACTCACTGAAGTGTCAACAAAGCTCAAAAGGACCAACGGTAACAAGAACGGTAAATTCGGGTATATCATCACAACAAAATGTGTTGGGAATAGTGCCCTAGGACATTCGATGTGCCTAGATTTGTAATTGTCACATTTAAATAAAGTTATTTGATATCATTTATTTCTCGTTGATTATTATAATGTGTGCATGTTTTAATATTATAATAATCGAATAATAGTTATTCACGAATAATAAGATTATTCAAATGTCCCTGGTAAAATCGCGTTGAGTAGAGACTCAAGTGATTAATATACTAGTATAAGTTTGATTGATAATCATCGGATGATTATGCGTATGGTACGGATCAATCTTATGGGTATTGGTTGGAGAACTAATACTGGACCGACCCGCATTGAGATCACTGCATGGAAATGTCATAAGTGAATCTCAATACAGTATGTCAATAAATCCTTGAACCTGAGATTATCATAGAGTCCAACATGATAACTGCTATGCCTTGACGTAATCCAACGTCATCTGAAACATGGTGTTCATAAAGGTTAGCGATCGGGATTAGTGGAAGTCATGTAGAGGGCAATGAATAATCAAGATGGGGATTTGTCCCTCTCTTAAGTGAGAGAGATATCTGCTGGGCCCCTCGATAAGTAGGACTGAAGGAAATGCATGGCCATGCTCAAATGAAGAGTCATTTGATTCAATCAATCTACTTAAGATCGAGAAAGCATTTGAACATAAATAAGTATGACAGACTCCATGACTTAGTTCAAATATGATATCGCGTGACAAAGGGATTTGACACGTTAAAAGGTTTAATGGACTATTAACTTATATTATTTGGGTAATCATAATGTCTTGCTAGAGGCCGCTTATGATTTATTATTTAATAAGGTATTAAATAATTGCCAACATAATATAAGCCTTTTGGGTCGCACATACGACAATTATAGACAAGTAGGAATAAATATCAATCGGGAATAATAAATATAATATTGGATATTATATTTATAAGGAGATAAATAATAAGTAATATATATAATATTGGATATTATATATATTGTATTATTTAATAAGTTGAGGGCAACTAAGCAAATACTAGATTATGGAATCTAGGGTTTACTTAGTATAAATATAAGGTCTTGGACAAGGAGTTGTAACCAGAAATTAAGACCTAAAAATCGGCCCTTCAAGAAGAAGAAAAATCGGCCATCTACATTATATTGTAGGAGAACGGAGTCGGTCGTTCCTCTTCCCTTAGTTGATCTTGATCAATAGTACAATCCTTCTAGTAAGGAATTTGTGTTGTACTATTTATCAATATTATTAAATGAGATCTAGCAATCCGGCTTGTGGAATTGTTCGTGTGTGGATCACCGAGAAGAGGAAGGAGATATTCATCGCTTCTAGTCCGGATCTAGAATTGTTCAATCGGATTAAGGTAATTCGATTAACTCTTTAATTAAACAATTAAATTGCATGAGATCCTAAATTGGGTTTTCACTTTTATTGTTCATTGCGTTTTTACTCCGATTATTTTGTATTCGATACATTGAAAACCCAACAAAGGTATCGGAGCCAACTTGCATGTAATTTAATTGTTTGTGTAGAACATATTTATGTGTAAATTATGTTCTGATTATGTTTATAAAATAAAGATTTTATAAAATAATTTTTCCGGTTTAATTTGATTAAATCGGATCGTCAAAAATAAATTTTAATTTGTTTTCGCGAATTTACGCTCCAGGCTGACCGAGAAACGGTCTGTTCGAGACGGTGGTCAGGTCCGGGTCGGGTCGGGCTGGACCCGCGGGCTAATTTTATTAGCAAAAAATGTTTTTGCAATTGAAGGGTTTTGAACCCTGGTTATCAGACCAGCTTTCCGCCGACTTACCATGTGCGCTGCGAGTTTGTTTTGGAAATAATACACGGAAGGTTTTATTAAAGGCAAATAAATCTGTTTTAAATATTGCAAAAATACTTCCGCAAAAACTGGGATTCGATCCCGCGCCATTCGGCTACCCTTCAGCACCACTTACCATCTAGGCTGGATCTTGTTTTGGTAACTTTTCAGTAGTTCTTTTTATAAGCCCTTTTGTTATAAAAGTAAATTTGGAAATAATAGTTTCAAAATGTTGCAACTGCAACCGCCGGGTTTCGAACCCGGGCAAACCCGTGCCTAGATCTCGCTGGCAGCCATCTCATCCAGAGTCCAGTTTTGTTCATGTGATGACTCAAATTTTAATTATTGTCTGATTGTCAGATAAATTGATTATTTAGTATATTACATGCTTTATTAATTATTTGATAATTATTTATGGTATGTGTGTGGTGTATGGCATGACCATAAATTGACCAATGTGATTGGATAATTTAATTTCTTATGGGTTGGTTTTACGGCCTGCGTGTCGTTTAATTATAATTGGTTTTACGGCCTGCGAGTCGTCTATTTAAATTGTTTATTATTTTACGGCCTGCGTGTCATTTGTACTTCTTGTAATTTAATTTATTAGTGTAGTATTAAATTTCATTAATGTAATGAAGACAAGAAGGACGAGATAGATGGACTCGAGGAGCAAATTGATCGCGTATGACGTTCCAAGGAGTTGGAAGATCAATGAAGACCATATTTAACCCTTTAGATGACCTTTGTGATTTTCATGTTGGCTCATGAAAATCACGTTAGGATTATGGTCATGCTATACACGGTTCTATGCTTTATTGTCATGTGATGCGATGTATGTTTAAATTTATGCATGTATGTGATGCTATGTATGTTTAGATGTATGTTAGCAAACATAGACATTAACATAGGATAAAAATCCCTCGTTAAAATTTTAATGCCGTTCATTTGAAAAACACCTATCAAGACTTCGATCATCATGAGTGGGTCATGCCAAAGCTGGGCACTCGGATTATCTTAGTAAGGTAGGATAGGTAATGGTGATACCTATACGTTTAATGAATTTGGAAATCAAAATAGTTTTGAACCTTAAGGCATAAGGTGGGATTATAACATGCTTGGGCATACGATGCCAAATCCCATGATATAATCTAAGAGTTACATATGATGTAATCGATAAAGAGTTATCCACCTAAAGTAGTTCAATTCTAGGCGTCATGCCAAAGCTGAGTTTAGGATTGTGCGAAATGGGATCTTAGCCCACTAAAATTACAAATGTTGTAAATTGAGGGTACTTTGTTTTAGTGGGAGTATTTTTCGAGAAATAAAATAATGTGACTAAATATTTTGCATATTGAATTTTGTAGAATGGCATCAAACAACACATCCACCATTTCACTGCGATCCGTCCTTGAGAAGGACAAGCTGAAAGAAAATGGCAGCAACTATCTGGATTGGATCCGGAGCCTGAGAATAGTTCTCAAGCAAGAAAGAAAGCTGTATGTTCTTGAGGAAGAATTCCCGATGAGCCAGCTGACAATGCAAATAAAGCAACAAAAGACAAATGGAAGAAACATTGTGATGATTCCATTGATGTCGGTTGTCTTATGTTGGCCACCATTTGTCCAGAACTTCAGAAGAATCTGGAGGAGATGGAAGCTTATGAGCTAAATGCTCACCTCAAGGAAACTTTCTCGAAGCATGCTAGGCAAGAGAGGTATGAGACCTTTCAAGCCTTGTATGCTTGCAAGATGGTTGAGGGGACATCTGTCAGCGCTCACGTGCTCAAGATGAAAGGATATATTGATCATCTTGAAAGGCTTGGTTTTCCACTTTCTAAGGAGCACTCCACGTATGTGATCCTAAACTCATTGCCCGAAAGTTTCGGTCAGTTCATTATGAACTATAATATGAATGAGATGGAGAAGTCCATTGCTGAGCTGCATGGGATGCTTAAAACGGCTGAGCAGAATATTAAGAAGAAACCAAACCATGTGTTGATGGTCAGCAAAGGGAAATCCTTTAAGAACAAAGGCAAGGGCAAGGGTAAGGCAAAAGTTGCCAAATCTAAAGACCCTACTAGGCCGGGTTTCAAGGCTAAAGCTCCCAAAGATGGAAATTGCCATCATTGCAATAAACCAGGACATTGGAAAAGAAATTGCAAGAGTTACTTGGAAGAGCTAAAGCGTACCAAGGGCAGTGAGACTGCCACAGGTATATTTGTTATAGAAGTTAACTTATCTACCTCTAACTCCTGGGTATTAGATCTTTGGATGTGGATCTCACATTTGTACAAATGTGCAGGGGTTGAGAAGCAGTAGAGAACTGAAGAAAGGGGAAGTAGATCTAAGAGTCGGCAATGGATCAAGAGTTGCTGCACTAGCCGTAGGAACTTATGATCTAGTTTTGCCCAATGGGCTTTTGTTAGTTTTGAACAATTGCTATTATGTTCCTGCTATGAATAGGAATATTATTTCAGTTTCTACATTAGATTGTGAAGGTTACAGTTTTCTTATTAAGAATAAGGTCATTCGTATTTTCTTTGATGACTTGCTTTATGGTACTGCAAAGTTATATACTGGCCTTTACAATATTGATCTAGATGAGTCCGACACTTTGGAAGTCTATAACATTGCATCCAAGAAACCTAAGCTCAATGATTCTAATCCGACTTACTTATGGCATTGTCGACTTGGTCACATAAACGAGAAACGCATTTCTAAACTCCATAATGATGGACTTTTAGACTCTTTTGACTACGAATCATATGGGACATGCGAATCTTGTTTATTGGGCAAGATGACGAAGAATCCTTTCACCGGTCATGGAGAAAGGGCTAGTGATCTATTAGGCCTAATACATACTGATGTATGCGGACCTCTTAGCACTCATGCCAGAGGCGGATACCAATACTTCATTACATTCACCGATGATTTTAGCCGATATGGATATGTTTATCTTATGAAGTATAAACATGAATCTTTTGAAATGTTCAAAATATTCCAGAATGAAGTACTGAATCAACTTGGCAAGACAATTAAAGCCCTTCGATCAGATCGAGGTGGGGAATACTTGAGCCAAGAATTCGATGATCATCTTAGGAGTTGTGGAATTGTTTCGCAACTTACTCCTCCCGGCACACCTCAGCATAACGGAGTGTCCGAGAGGAGGAATCGAACTTTATTAGATATGTTTCGCTCCATGATGAGTCGAACAGAGCTTCCATTATCATTTTGGGGCCACGCCTTAGAAACAATGACATTCACCTTAACCGTGTTCCATCTAAAGCGGTTGAAAAGACACCATTTGAAAAATGGGTGTAAAAGACCAAACTTGTCTTTTCTAAAGATCTGGGGTTGCGAAGCGTTCGTAAGGCGCCAAGTGTTTGACAAACTGGTAGCCAGATCTGAAAGATGTTTATTTGTGGGATATCCTAAGGAAACTAAAGGATATAACTTTTACAAGCCCGCAGAGAACAAAGTGTTTGTTGCTCGAAATGCTGTATTCTTAGAAAGGGAATTTATTTCCAAAAGAGACAGTGGGAGAAGAGTAATTCTCGAGGAAACTCGAGAACCACAAGAAGACATCGCTTCACCGATGGAAACCGAACAAGCTCAACAAACAGTTGAAGAGCCCATTCAAAGTACACAAGTCCCACGCAGATCTGATAGGATGCGGCATGAACCTGAGAGATATGGTTATCTCGTAACAGAGGATGATGATGCATCGCTCATAGATGATGAGCCTAGTACCTATATAGAAGCTGCTTCAGGACCAGAGTCCGAGGAATGGCTAGAATCCATGAAGTCTGAGATGCAATCCATGTATGACAATCAAGTTTGGAACTTGATAGATCCACCTGAGGGTGTTAAAACCATTGGGTGCAAATGGGTCTATAAAAAGAAGAAAGATATGGATGATAATCTGCAAGCCTATAAAGCTAGACTAGTGGCAAAAGGTTATAGACAGATTCATGGTGTTGACTATGATGAGACCTTTTCGCCAGTAGTCATGCTTAAATCAATTAGAATTTTATTTGCCATTGCCGCATACTATGATTATGAAATATGGCAAATGAATGTCAAAACAAAGATTCCTTAATGGAAACTTACTCGAGGATGTGTACATGACACAACTCAAGGTTTTGTTCATCCGTAAAATTCTAAAAAGGTTTGCAAGCTTCAAAGATCCATTTATGGGTTGAAGCGGCTTCTCGGAGTCGGGAATCTTCGTTTTGATGAAATCACAAAGAGTTTGGGTTCATTCAAAATGAAGATGAACCTTGTGTGTACAAGAAGGTTAGTGGGAGAATAGTTGTTTTCTTAGTCTTATATGTAGATGACATATTACTCATTGGAAATGACATTCCCACCTTGCGCATACCAAGACTTGGTTGGGAAGTTGTTTCTCAATGAAAGACTTAGGAGAAGCCGCTTACATTCTTGGGATAAAGATCTATAGAGATAGATCAAAGAGATTGATTGTCCGAGTCAAAGTACATACATTAATAAAATATTGAAGAGGTTCAATATGCAAGACTCCAAGAGAGGACTCTTGCCAATGTCACATGGCATTCATCCGAGTGAGACTCGAGTCCTAAGACTCCCGATGAGCGAGCCCGTATGAGCAAGATACCATACGCCGGCTATTGGATCGATCATGTATGCCATGATTTGTACTCGACCGATGTATCGTTTGCTCTTAGTATGACAAGTCGATACCAATCGAATCCGTGAAAGTCATCGATAAGAAGTGAAAACCATCCTAAAGTACTTGAGAAGAACTAAGGATGATTTCCTAGTTTATGGAGGGTGGGAAACGAAATGGGTCAGAAGAGGTTACGCCGATGCAAGTTTCGAAACCGACAGAGACGATTTCAAATCGCAAGCTGGTTATGTGTTTGTATTGAATGGAGGTCTTGTGAGTTGGAAGAGTTCCAAGCAAAGCACGGTTGCCGATTCTCACATGAGCCGAGTACACAGCGGCATCGGATGCGGCTAAGGAAGCCGTATGGATCAAGAAGTTCGTTACCGAACTAGAGTGGTGCCAACCATCCAGTGGTCCCATAAGCCTTTATTGTGACAATAATGGTGCTATTGCACAAGCTAAAGAGCCTAGGTCCCATCATAATTCCAAACATATACTGTAAAATATCACCTAGTCGGAGAGATCGTCGACGAGGAGATATTACAATATGCAAAGTAGCAACGGAAGAGAATGTTGCAGATCCACTTACCAAGCCTCTCTCACAAGGAAAGCATGTTGAGCATGCTAGAGCGATAGGACTAAAAGTCATGAATGAATGGTCCTAGTGCAAGTGGGAGATTGTTGGGAATAGTGCCCTAGGACATTCGATTTGCCTAGATTTGTAATTGTCACATTTAAATAAAGTTATTTGATATCATTTATTTCTCGTTGATTATTATAATGTGTGCATGTTTTAATATTATAATAATCGAATAATAGTTATTCACGAATAATAAGATTATTCAAATGTCCACTGTAAAATCGCGTTGAGTAGAGACTCAAGTGATTAATATACTAGTATAAGTTTGATTGATAATCATCGGATGATTATGCGTATGGTACGGATCAATCTTATGGGTATTGGTTGGAGAACTAATCTCGGACCGACCCGCATTGAGATCACCGCATGGAAATGTCATAAGTGAATCTCAATACGGTATGTCAATAAATCCTTGAACCCGAGATTATCATAGAGTCCAACATGATAATCGCTATGCCTTGACGTAATCCAACGCGTCATCTCGAAACATGGTGATCATAAAGGTTAGCGATCGGGATTAGTGGAAGTCATGTAGAGGGCAATGAATAATCAAGATGGGGATTTGTCCCTCTCTTAAGTGAGAGAGATATCTGCTGGGCCTCGATAAGTAGGATCGAAGGAAATGCACGGCCATGCTCAAATGAAGAGTCATTTGATTCAATCGATCTACTTAAGATCGAGAAAGCATTTGAACATAAATAAGTATGACAGACTCCATGACTTAGTTCAAATATGATATCGCGTGACAAAGGGATTTGACACGTTAAAAGGTTTAATGGACTATTAACTTATATTATTTGGGTAATCATAATGTCTTGCTAGAGGCCGCTTATGATTTATTATTTAATAAGGTATTAAATAATTGCCAACATAATATAAGCCTTTTGGGTCGCACATACGACAATTATAGACAAGTAGGAATAAATATCAACTGGGAATAATAAATATAATATTGGATATTATATTTATAAGGAGATTAAATAATAAGTAATATATATAATATTGGATATTATATATATATTGTATTATTTAATAAGTTGAGGGGCAACTAAGCAAATACTATATTATTGAATCTAGGGTTTACTTAGTATAAATATAAGGTCTTGGACAAGGAGTTGTAACCAGAAATTAAGACCTAAAAATCGGCCCTTCAAGAAGAAGAAAAATCGGCCATCTACATTATATTGTAGGAGAACAGAGTCGGTCGTTCCTCTTCCCTTAGTTGATCTTGATCAATAGTACAATCCTTCTAGTAAGGAGTTTGTGCTGTACTATTTATCAATATTATTCGTAAGGATCTAGCAATCCGGCTTGTGGAATTGTTCGTGTGTGGATCACCAGAAGAGGAAGGAGATATTCATCTGCTTCTAGTCCGGATCTAGAATTGTTCAATCGGATTAAGGTAATTCGATTAACTCTTTAATTAAACAATTAAATTACTGCATGAGATCCTAAATTGGGTTTTCACTTTTATTGTTCCGCTGCGTTTTTACTCCGATTATTTTGTATTCGATACATTGAAAACCCAACACAATGATAATACGATCAAGGGCATAACCATATCACGAATCATAGATTCTCAGAACATTTCATATACACGAAATGCATAATAATCACAAGAATTCAACCATCATTATAACCAAGCAAGATAACTTGCCTCAATTCCGTAGATGAATAATCCTTCTTTGAATGATCAAACGAATGGTATCCCCGTCTAACAATACTCACGTGAACAAGCAACCTTGAATGAAATATAATTCATTCAACAACACATTCGTACGATAACGGTATCATTACATAAAAACAATATTCGTAAATTTACTTGAATAGATCAATTATCCTAGTGATCATTTTAATGTTCCAATTACAAATCATCATATAACATGTTTATTCTGTTCATTCACATATTCTAGCATTAATGTCAAACACTAGGAGTCCAGATTTTTACCAATGTAACATTGTGAAAACATGTTTTCAAATCATCGGCACTTCCGATTATGATATAAGTTTGTGTTTAATTACGTTCTTCATTATTTTACCAACGATTACATTAAAACAGATTCTTACATGAAATCATAAGTTTACGTTTTTAGTGAACTAAGAACATCATCTTAATTTACGTCTCTTAACACACACGGATTAATGAAATGGAATTCGGCTCCCTCTACCGCATTTGTATCACCATACTCACTACAATCCTCCTAAGAACATTATCAACATATTAATGTAGTGATTAACACCTCCTTAAGTTATCAACGAAATCGATTAACTTGAACATATGAAGATTACAATTGCCTTCTATCAAAATCCATTGTTTTACTTTTGAAGAAGTTATTAAAAACCTAGTTATATCATTGGATACTTGGAATTCTAAATATAACTTCATCCCATCTTGTGAAAATTATCTTCAAAGGGTTAACATAATTCTTCCAAAAATTTATCACGAAGGTATCGGTTTTAGAGGGCCAAAAATATGGTTCCATATTACCTTTCAAGAATCAATTGAATGTTCAGGACAAGATTAGTATCTCCAACCTCTAATCATTAAGGATTTCATCCCAAACATGTTCCTAGTGTTGAGACTATAATCAACTTTCGATTATCATGTTATTAATCAGGTTTTATAAATCATTATGAACACAACCATATTATGAAGTTATCATACATCAAGAAGTAATACTAATACCCCTAATGTTGATCTCCACTTAGTTTGAGCATGATTCAATTAATTTATCATGTTTATACTAGCTTAAACTAACATTATGTGAAGTGTTTATATACTAACATCATCATAAGCATAGATTTAAAATGAGTTAAAGAAAAACCAACCTCAAAATGAAGAACAACACCAACACTTCAAAGGACACACTTCAATCTCCTAATCTCCAAGTCACAAACCAAGTGCTGAAGCTCCAACACAAGATAGAAGGGCTAGAAATTGATTTGGCAGGGTGGGGAATCATTTTTCTCAGAGGGAAGGTTGAATGGGTCGAGCAGGAAAATGAAAGGCAAGTCATATTTTTATAACCTGAACTCAGCATTACGTACGTTAAAGAGAGGGGTTAACGTACGTTATAGCCCTCACGTACGTAATCTCATGAACATTACGTACGTAATCGATTTATCAGATCTTACTGACTTTAAATACACAAATCGTTACGTACGTAAATATATAACTATTACGTACGTAATAGCCGTTGACTTGGCTGTCGCGATCGACTCCCGACCACCTACCCCGTTCGGTCCCACCCGCCGGAAGGCAGGCTGCTGATGGATACCCCGCATTACGTACGTTAATATGTGAATGTTACGTACGTAAGGCTACGTACATAGCATACGTAAAGAAGATAGGCTAACGTACGTTAAGTTCTATAACAAGCAGAAATGGAATTCTCCCAATATCACCCAACAAGTAATATAGTATGAATGACCATGATTCCAACTTAACATAATTCGTCGATATACTTACTACAACAATACAGATATGGTGCGAAAATACTTGGTTTAAATCAGAAAATACAATAGTAAAGGCGAGGGTATTACAAGTGTACGCTAAGGATTTGAGTATAGCATACGCTAAGCCTTTTACGTACGTAATTGAGTATAGGTAACGTACGTAATGAATAATGCAATTTATAAAATGAAGATCGGCTTCTCATTTCTCCCTGAGAGAAAAGCTATTTCCTCCTTCAAACTTCATCCCTATGAGTGTGTTAGTGAGGATAAACCTCTTCCAACTTGATTATAAGCTTGAAGCATGGATTAAAGGCTTGGATGTGAAGATATCAATGGTTCTTGAAGAGTTTTATTGTGCTATTCATGTTCTTGAGGTATGTTGATGAACTCTACACCTTGATTTCGGATTTTTGGTATTGCTATCCGTATTTGCTTCGTATGAGGATGATTATGATGTTGTTGTTACGGTTCTTGAGGTTATATGAACTATATGTTGAAGGATATGATGGTTTATGTCTTGATTATGTTGGTTATGATTATAGAATCATAGTGTTCTTGGTGTTCTTGGTAGAATTGTTCGATTCTTGATGTTAGGAGGATCATATATTGGAAAATATGATAGTATACACCTTGAATCATGAATGAGGATTGTTTAGATGTTCGAGGATATCGAATTACGTTGTTTTGATGGCTATGAACAAGGTTTTGAATCATTTAGTGTTCTTGAGGAACTCCTTGATGAATTTAACATCGCAAGACGATCGTATGTTGAATTATCGGTATTTTTAGATATGAATATCGAATGTTCATTGATTGTAGTGGTACAATTTGTATGTTCTTGATGAAATACAAATCATGATATCAATTTGGAATCCAGGAAGATTGTGATTGATCACCGAATATGATTTCCTTTACATTCGTATCCGTAATCATATTTTGGTTATGAATTCGTAATTGTTTAAGTTGGATTGTTCGGACTTGTGCCTAATCGAGATATTGTGAAATCGTTGAGTTTGTCGATCGGTTATATTGATTGGTAATTATTTGATTTCGGTTCAACATGTATTCGTAAATGGTTTGAGTTATGTTGTTTGATCGAGGTATCGTTGACCCATTGAGTTTGATCGGTTGGCTATGTCAGTTATTGATTGTTATCGAATCGTTGCTATTTGATTACTTCAATAGGTTGAGATTATTGATCGGTGATTATAACCGTATGTTGCGGTCATGTTCGAGTACGTTCGTGAATCGCTTTGGCCGGGAGCAGAGGAGCTCGTAGACGAAGGTAATGAGATTGGTAGTGGTTTCGTCATCGTCGTATCGGTATCGAGGCAAGTTATTACTTGCTCTGTTATAATGTTTAATGAATGGTTTCAGTTTCATTTCGTTTATAATACATATAGCAATGATTATTACTGCAAGTTCTGGAGATTTGGATTATATGTTGTCTTTCCGATTCTGGGAGTTAAATCATAAGGTATATGTTTTATCTCGGTTATCGGCATATTCGGGTATCAAGGTTACATTTCGATAGAGATGAGGATATGAATATCTATAGTTCGTGGTACGTTGGATCACCGAGCATTGAGGATAATCGTCGGTGATGATGTGACATCGAGGTTTCTCCTGAATGACTTGGGACAAGTATCTTAGTTTGATTCGGTTTAGCGTTGATGTTGTTGATCATGCAGGTTGTCATTCATGTTGTTGAACATTGAGTCGTCCTAGTTGTGTCATCATAGTGTCGTTCATGTTTTGATTCATATGTCGTTCATGCTGATGAACATATTGAGTTGCATATATGTATGCATAATTGCATTGTTTATGTTGTAAATGATCCGATGGGGTCATGAGGATCTATGCTGAGGGTGCTGGATCGGATGTCCACTAGGCGTTGGTCCGACGGGATCATCATGGGGATCTATGCTGAGGGCGCTGGATCATTGGATTACCCGGTATTGTGTTGATGGAATCATGTGGATTCGCATCATTGATTTTATCATGTGTTGTTGTGCATGTGTATATTGTTGGTTATCTACCTCATGTTAATCTAGTAGGATCATCAGGGGATCTATGCTGAGGGCGCTGGATCATGGGATTTTCATTGAGTATACAATGTTGTTATTGTTTTGAGCATATTGACGTGGTCATATGAATATGCATTTGTAGGTCTTGTGTTAGGACCGTGTCCGTATTGCATTGATTTGATCTCGGATTAGACTGACATGATTGTCGTGGTATTGTGCATCTTGAGGTATGTTCCGTATTTCCTATGGTATTCTTCTTTTGATGGACAATCGGTCATCGTCTTGGGATTTGATAATACTATCCGATGGATCGTATTGGTCAGAACTGGTATATTTCTGTATCGTGAGTTGGTTATGATAGTTTCAGAATCTTGAGTATTGTCTGAGGTACAATACAGATAATATGTTCGAGTTCATTGGTTAATCGAGTACGAGATGCGAATTATGATAATGGTTATTTTGATGAGAATTATTTGAGTAAGTAAAGTTACTACGATAAGATTACATTGGTCGTACTCTTATTTTGTATTCTCATTGGTATGTAATTGTTGGTGTGATGTGACAGTTATCATTGTTGGATATTATGGCTGACCCCATCGTGGGCTTTCTTTTTAGGTTCTTGAGATATCAGGCTTGTAGCGGTCGTGGAGAGATGAGCTTCTCGGAGGATACTGGCTAGGGCATGTTTTTGTATTGAGTTTCCTGATCAGTTGTTGTATTCTGCTGTTAGAGTACTTTTAACTATTGCCTTTTCCGCTGCGTGAGTATTTTGAAATGACCTTTCGTTGCTAGTAACTTGAGTTACTTTGAAATCGTTTTCTAAATTATTGAGTTTCGGCCGTTTGGCCTCGCCCTTTTTAAAACGAGATTTTACGACAGTTTTGATAAACATATTTTCTATAGTCTTCAATTTTTTTTTTAAAAATAGTACTGTCGTCGGCCTCTTGGGCATTTGTAAATGTTTGCAAAAATTTCCTTTAGCCTTGTGGGTTCCATCTCGGGGCCCACGATGCTGTAATATTCCTGATTAAATCTGGGGGTGTTACACCGGTCATGTGCCTTGAGCATCCGGAATCTACAATCCATTCTTCACCTCCAATGTTTGAATTTGTGGAGATGTGGTAGTAGTCCTTCCACCTTTTCTGCAATCAGACAAGCAGAGATTTAGGTACCCAAATATGTGTGGGTCCTCGGGGGTTAGTTGGTTTTCTGGAGAACTGGTTTCTCCTGGAATTGTGAAAGTTGTTGTTATTACCCCTAAAAGGTGTGTAAGGTCTGGGCCTATATCCTCTGTTAGAATTGTGTACCGGATATGCCTCATCAAATTGATGTGTGCCATTTCTAAATCTAGGCTGAGACAATTTATGAAATTTTTGGGGTCTCCACATCTGTTCATTTTGAAAATTAGGATAACCTTGAGGTTTCCACTTGCCCCTCCGAGTTTGAAATCTGTTTTTGGGGAGTCTTTGATAATAATAGGCATGTTGTCTGGGCTGCTGCTTCTGCCTTGGCCATTGCCTAGTCTCATGTCTAGGTGGCTGCCTGGTATATCTTGGCTGCAGCCTAGACCTGTGACTTGGCTGTTGCCTATTTTGAAATACAGGTTTGTATATTGCCTCAGCAGATGAGACAATTGTTTCTCCCTTGATGAAAGTGGTTTTAGAACTAGAGTGAGTGTGTGGGTCATATCTAAGGCCTGATCTGGAATATAATGGCCTTTTATTCATACACAATTCATCCAGGGTTAGAGATGCCTTCAGGGAGTTATTTCCTTCGCCTGAGTTTTACTTATCTGAGTCCGTTTTGCAAACTCAACTTTGACATGATCAAGTGCAGCTGATCTTTCACTATTCAAAACAGTTAGTCGTTTTATCTCAGCTGTGGTATTATCAGCCTGGTTTGTAGAGTTGTCTGCAACCTGTTTTTCAAGATCAGCTTTGGTTTTATTCAATTCTAGGCTGAGTTTTTCAAAATTATTTTTCAGCTGCCCATTCTCATCTTGCAGCTGGGTCCTCTCGGCTGATACAGTTTGGTGAGCAAATTTTAATCTCTTAAAATCTTTGAGAAGCTGATTTACAGACTCGTGTAAGTCCATGTCTTGTGACATGTCTGAGCTGTTCTTATTTGAAACTGAGGGTTTAGATGTTACCTCTTCATCAGCTAGGTTGGCCATCAAACAATCATATTCTTCATCATCATCAGAGAAGAATCCGATGCTTGATTCTACTCGCTCTTGATCTTCTCCGATGAGGGCCTTCCTTCGATCTACTTTTATGCTCACCTCCTTCGTGCTCTCATCCTTCTTGAGGTCAGGGCAATCAATTTGGATGTGTCCTGTCTTGTGGCAATTATAACAGTCCACCTTCCAGCTTCCAGCCTTTTGACTTCTCATTGGGTTCTCCTTATAGTTCTTCTTGTATTTGGAGTAATTCTTTCTGAAGTTGCTGAACCTTTGCATTATGAACGCCATTTCTTCCTCGAAATCGAGTGGATTTGGAGGTTTGACATCAGGTAGGTTCTTGGCGGGGGATTCGGCTGCAAACGTTATTCCCTTCTCTGCAGGCTCAGTTGATGATGAACTTGGAAGCTCGAACTCATAAGCCTTCGGGTCAGAGAACAGCTCTTGGATCTTTATTTTATTAAGATCTTTGGATCCTCTCATGGCCGCTGCCTTCATATTCCATTCAGGATTGAGAAATCTTAAAACCTTTAGCGCCATCTCCCTGTTGCCATATGATTTTCCTAGGGAGTTAATCTCATTGATGATTTCAGTGAACCTTGTGTCCACTTGGTCTATGGATTCGTCATTCTTCATTTTGAAGTTGTCAAATTTCTGGGTAGCAATTGACAACTTGTTTTCTTTGATCAGCTATGTGCCTTCACACATCACCGCAAGGGTGTCCCATATCTCCTTGGTATTTTTGCAGTTCTTGATCTTGACCATTGTTGATTTGTCAAGAGTCTGGTACAACACGTCTCTGGCCCGGTTGTCAAGGTTGGCCACCTTTCTTTCTTCAATGGTCAGCTTCGTCCTCTTCTTTGGGATCTTTTCTGGCTTTCTGGCTGCAATCTCCTCATGAGTGTTGTCCTTCTCGAATATGAAAGGAACATCTTCAATAATACACCACATATTATCATGGATTGAGGATAAGTGTGCATGCATCCTTATCTTCCAAAGATCATACTCGTCAACTGAAAAAACAG
The DNA here is from genome assembly GCA_033398695.1 of Orobanche coerulescens. Taxonomy (NCBI): domain Eukaryota; kingdom Viridiplantae; phylum Streptophyta; class Magnoliopsida; order Lamiales; family Orobanchaceae; genus Orobanche; species Orobanche coerulescens. The sequence continues at coordinate 70,207,538 of CM065816.1, read as the reverse complement.
GTAATCTAGAATGCATGTGTTCCATTTCTAAAATGAGCTTAAAATATATCCTCGATATATGGATCTAGTTCTTGAAATATTGAACCAACCGCTCCGATACCACTTGTAGGTCACAAGTCGTCTAGGAATAAGTCTAGAGGGGGGGTGAATAGACTTATTGAAACTCTTTTCCACAAAGGATGAGTTTCTCAGCTGATGGTACAGAAGACTTAGAGTCGTCTGTAGTCGATGTAAGTGCGGAAGTCAGCTGATGATGAATACAGAAATGATCAATAGAACACTTAAGTATGAATGCAGCAGTTAAGTATGATGATGAAAGCAGTAAAACACGCAGGCAGTTATAGTGGTCTCAGAGGTGGGGTAATCCTCTACTAATCCATTTTTCTCCAAACCAGTTGGAGATGAATTCACTATAATTCTCAACCAGTGATAAATATTACAGTGATTCAAACAATTACAACAGCTTCCAGCCAGTGGAATTCCTTGCCGTTGCAACTCCCTTTGACTGCCTTACACCTCTTGATCTATGATCCTTGGATTCCTTTAGAGTCTCTCGAACTTCAACCAGTGAAGTACCCCGAACTCAGGTTTTAAAGACACGAGTGATTGTCTTCTCCAACTAAGAGCTTATTCAAATAAGAACTTTTGAACTCTTGCTCTTTCACGATGCTATTGTTTGCTTTGATTTCTTTGTTTGCTTTGATTGCTTGTAAGTGTTGTTCGCATCATACTGCTCATCTTCAAATCTTCGGATATATATAGGTGTCGATCCTTGAGCATTTCTTCATAGCCATTGCAAATCTGTAATAAATCCGTCCGTTGGAGAAATAGACTTCTTGTTTATTTTCTAAAGGTTGCAAGGCTGGATCCCCATATTTTAATCCAATTCCGACCGTTGTGAAGACTTCCATGTGATGGCGCCGAATCTTTTGAATATAATAAGATTACAGTCTCCAGTGGTGGGTCAGGATGAATTACTTAATTCATTTCCTTTCCGGGAATCTCTCCAATCTGTCTCTAATCACCCGCATGTGACTTTCCGTAAATATTGACTATTCAACGCATGTTGACGTGGACTGGAGTACTTGGCTGATCACTTAACTGATCTCTCCGTGGTCAACCTATATGATGTGCAGTCATCCTTCTCTGATGTCTACTTCTTTAATGCTGACTTGTCTGAAGTCTTCTGTCCTGATTGAACTTGACTGATCTGACGGTCAGACTTCAGATGACTTGACTTTCCTTCTTGACTGCAGTCTGGTACAACTTTCGCTGATTAAACTGTTGACCAGAACTTCTCTGATAAGGATTGCCTGATGTGACTCGTCTGTGGTCAACCTTATCTGAACAATTGAGCTGACAAAGACTTGGCTGATAGATACTTATCTGATTTGTACTTAGCCGATTGTTAAGCCTAACTTATATGGCCTATAGAAGATACTCATTTGGTTCTTCTTTACATTTTGCCAAGTATCTAACTTATTCATATTTTGGCTTATGAAAGATACTCATTTGGTTCTTCCTTACATTTTGCCAAGTAGTTTAAAACATACATTTGAATATATAAAGATGACATCATCAAAATCTAATAAGTATTCCTAACAGCTTTGTGTCTCATTTTTGGAAACCAGTTCATAAAGCCTTGGGAACCGAATTGAACTTCAGCATAGCTTATCATCCGCAGACAGGGACAATCTGAGAGGACTATTCAAACGGTGGAAGATATGCTGAGGGCTTGTGCCTTAGATTGGTCAACTGATTGGGAAGTGATCGCTCGAAAACTTATCCTAAAAATAGGAGTTCTTGAGTCGCTCGCAAATATATACGAGGTAGAAGTAGTTTGTGGTGAGTTCTACCAAGGTCTTTTCTCTCGAGGATTGTCCAACAGGGCTTCGTATAATTTTTTGTTACAAATTGCGAGAAATAAATACTAAAATATTAAAAAGATATTTTTGGGTTTTTTAAAAATTAACTAAATTAAAATGCACTATATTTAATTTAAACTATTTTTAATAAGACTATTTTAATAAGACTATTTTTAACAAGACTATTTATACTAGACTATTTATATTAAGACTATTTATACTAGACTATTTATACTAGACTATTTATATTAAGACTATTTATACTAGACTATTTATACTAGACTATTTTTAATACTACTAGTTTTAAGAAAACTATTTTTATACTAGACTATTTTTAACTAGTGAAAATGAATAGAATTAAAATGAGTTGGGAATTTATAAAATCTAGGGGATTACGGGTTCATTAAATTAGGTATTTAATTAAGTATAGGAATTGATTTATATGGATATAAAAGAAAAAATGAATATTTATCGAGTAATCAACTTTTCACCTCCGTACTTTCGTAATCAAAGATGTCTTAATCGCTGTCACTTTTTTAAGATGTTGATAACAAGATTAACACTTGATAGATTGAAAAGATGTGTTTCCAATACACTTAACAATCAATCAAGGAGGTTTCACTAGTAGAAATAGGATATGATCAATCACTATTTAAACCAATTAGTCCTTTCATTTCTCTAACTTGACTATTTTCAGGATAAACGATCGTTCATCGAGTAATCAACTTTTCACCTCCGTACTTTCGTAATCAAAGATCTCTTAACCACTTTCGCAATCTTAAGATGTTGATAACAAGATTAACATTTGATAGATTGAAAAGATATGTTTCCAATTCACTCAACAATCAATCAAGAAGGTTTCATTAGTAAAAATAGGATATGATCAATCTCTATTTAAACCAATTAGTCTTAAAAATAGTTTAAATCAATCAAATACTCAATATATAACCTAATAAAAATCCCCCTTCCCCTAGGAAGAAAGATTAGCTACTCATTGGTTTATACAAACTAAAATTATAATAGAAATAATTTATATATATAATATATATAGAAACTTTTAATTACTAGAACTTAATGACAATAGATAAAACTTACTTGAATATGATGAATCAAAGTGCAAGAAACAAACTTCAAAATATAACTTCAAACTTGTTTAAAGGTTACAAGCTTACAAAATTTGAAAGTAAAACACTAAGTAAAATACTAAGTGCTTATTGATCAAGCACTTTTCAATTACAAACTAAATGAAAGAAAAACTTCAAACCAAAAATAAAATACAAACTAAAATTGAAAATTCTAAGGAAAATATATTGCTAAAGGAAATGAGTATTTCTTAGCAAGAAGTTGAGGATTTCTTGGTAAGAATGTGGGTTGGGATTTTTGCAATGGATGAACATGTCCTTTTATAGGTGATTTTCAAGAATACAATTGATTATTTAATTCAAAATATCTATTGTAATATCATTTTTTTAATTCTTTGTTCACACTTCACCAATGTCTTTGAATTTTCAGATTTTTGACCAAAAAAATATCTTGTGGTTGATTTCACAAGTTGGTCAAAAGTGGACTAATTTTGCATGGCATCTGCTGAAACACGGCGATGAAAAACGGCCCAGTTTGCCCCGTGTTGTGCGCCGTTTTGTGGTGACTCGGTCTCTTAGGAATACGCGAGGACACGGCGCTAAATGCCGGCCGTGTGTGAACGCCCAAGACACGGCCTCTTTGCGCCGTATGTGAAACGGCCGACGAACACGGTCCATTTTGCGCCGCTTTTGTATGGTCGCTTGTCTGGAAAAATTCCGTCGTTGGATTTGATCTTGTTTTCCGTCCTTTTGATGCTTCATGTCGATGTCAGAAATAACCATTTTTAGCTCATGTTTGGACATATCGTAAAATATATATTTTTAATCACAAATCGCACAATTATGCCGGAAAAATGAATATTTTGTATATGAATTTTAGATCAATTATGCACTAATCAAATACCCCACACTTAAATTCTTGCTAGTCCCGAGCAAGACTCTTTATTAATCACACACAAAATAAAAATTAAAATAAGACATAAAATAAAAAATAAAAATAATACACACAAATTTAAGAAAAATAATTATATATAAAGATAAAAAGAGATCAAAATGCCATTAATACACAATAACCAACTTTATACAGTAGATAGAAATGAATCAAGATTCAAAATAAATCTACTAACGATTTTGAAGTTAAAACACAGTTTTTATTTTTGTAATTCCAAAATACAAGGTTTTCCACCCAAAAGGTTGATTATTTCTTTCCCACTCATGACTTCACACGACTCTCTTTAAATGGTTGCTCTCGATCACTCGTTTATTTTTCGACTCAATATGAAGAAGAATTTCATCGGCGTCATCAAATATTGTGATTTTCACAAAATTGAGTGTATTGAAATTCAGCTGCTAATTAATTCAAATCTGCTCATAAACTACATCCCTTTTAGTGATAGCTTTCACACCGTTATTTGCTAACGTGTAGCTCTTTTCACTAACACAATTTCTATCTCATTATTTTTCTTTCGTAAAAAGGTGATAGCTTTCACACCGTTATTTGCTAACGTGTAGCTCTTTTCACCAATTTTTCGAGACGGCAATTACGCACCAACAATGGTTAGTCCTTTATTTTTCGCAAAATTTAAGACTTCCAAAATTAGGCACTGTTCTTGCTCAACACTTCTCCTTTTCGTCATTTATTTTTTTAAGTGATAGCTTTCACACCGTTATTTGCTAACGTGTAGCTCTTTTCACCAATGACTCCTTTTTTTTTTAGGGAATAGAATTTTTGCAGAAAATCATTTATTAGTTAAGCATGAAAAATCAAAAACTCCACAAATTAAGTAAATTTCGCTTTTATTTTTCATCAACCAATTGATTCTTCTTTTCTCAAGGTAACGAATGACTCGATTTTATATGATAATTACAAGGCTTGGAAAGAGAGATTAAGGCTCAAAAAAATTTTGGAATATACAATTTTTTTACGGTTAAAATAATTTTTAGAAGCTTGTATATAGTTAATTTATTGGTGTTTATGGCCGATCTAGAAATCTCAAAAATCAAAATACTATAAATATATATATATAATAAAAAAAAATTAAGGCAAATAACCAAATCAATCAAAACACACCAAAATTATTAAACAAACCACCCCCAAACTTGAAAATAAAACTGTCTCGCTTTATAAAATAAAAATAAAAATCAATGCAAAAGCGAGAATACTCCTGTTAAGAAAGTTGATGTCTGAGCCTAACGCCTTTTAGAATCTGCAAGAGAATAAATATACGAGGCACACACAAAAGAAAATAAAATATACTCGTAAGTATAACATAATTTTTTAGATGCGCATCAAGAAAGTCCGAAGAGTCGCCTTACGCTGCCATCAAAGTTTTTTAAAAAAAAAAAAAAATAGGAGTTCTTGAGTCGCTCGCAAATATATACGAGGTAGAAGTAGTTTGTGGTGAGTTCTACCAAGGTCTTTTCTCTCGAGGATTGTCCAACAGGGCTTCGTATAATTTTTTGTTACAAATTGCGAGAAATAAATATTAAAATATTAAAAAGATATTTTTGGGTTTTTTAAAAATTAACTAAATTAAAATGCACTATATTTAATTTAAACTATTTTTAATAAGACTATTTTAATAAGACTATTTTTAACAAGACTATTTATATTAGACTATTTATATTAAGACTATTTATACTAGACTATTTATACTAGACTATTTATATTAAGACTATTTATACTAAACTATTTATACTAGACTATTTTTAATACTACTAGTTTTAAGAAAACTATTTTTATACTAGACTATTTTTAACTAGTGAAAATGAATAGAATTAAAATGAGTTGGGAATTTATAAAATGTAGGGGATTACGGGTTCATTAAATTAGGTATTTAATTAAGTATAGGAATTGATTTATATGGATATAAAAGAAAAAATGAATATTTATCGAGTAATCAACTTTTCACCTCCGTACTTTCGTAATCAAAGATGTCTTAATCGCTGTCACTTTTTTAAGATGTTGATAACAAGATTAACACTTGATAGATTGAAAAGATGTGTTTCCAATACACTTAACAATCAATCAAGGAGGTTTCACTAGTAGAAATAGGATATGATCAATCACTATTTAAACCAATTAGTCCTTTCATTTCTCTAACTTGACTATTTTCAGGATAAACGATCGTTCATCGAGTAATCAACTTTTCACCTCCGTACTTTCGTAATCAAAGATGTCTTAACCACTTTCGCAATCTTAAGATGTTGATAACAAGATTAACATTTGATAGATTGAAAAGATATGTTTCCAATTCACTCAACAATCAATCAAGAAGGTTTCATTAGTAAAAATAGGATATGATCAATCTCTATTTAAATCAATTAGTCTTAAAAATAGTTTAAATCAATCAAATACTCAATATATAACCTAATAAAAATCCCCCTTCCCCTAGGAAGAAAGATTAGCTACTCATTGGTTTATACAAACTAAAATTATAATAGAAATAATTTATATATATAATATATATATAGAAAGTTTTAATTACTAGAACTTAATGACAATAGATAAAACTTACTTGAATATGATGAATCAAAGTGCAAGAAACAAACTTCAAAATATAACTTCAAACTTGTTTAAAGGTTACAAGCTTACAAAATTTGAAAGTAAAACACTAAGTAAAATACTAAGTGCTTATTGTTCAAGCACTTTTCAATTACAAACTAAATGAAAGAAAAACTTCAAACCAAAAATAAAATACAAACTAAAATTGAAAATTCTAAGGAAAATATATTGCTAAAGGAAAGGAGTATTTCTTAGCAAGAAGTTGAGGATTTCTTGGTAAGAATGTGGGTTGGGATTTTTGCAATGGATGAACATGTCCTTTTATAGGTGATTTTCAAGAATACAATTGATTATTTAATTCAAAATATCTATTGTAATATCATTTTTTTAATTCTTTGTTCACACTTCACCCATGTCTTTGAATTTTCAGATTTTTGACCAAAAAATATCTTGTGGTTGATTTCACAAGTTGGTCAAAAGTGGACTAATTTTGCATGGCATCTGCTGAAACACGGCGATGAAAAACGGCCCAGTTTGCCCCGTGTTGTGCGCCGTTTTGTGGTGACTCGGTCTCTTCCGGAATACGCGCGAGGACACGGCGCTAAATGCCGGCCGTGTGTGAAACGGCCCAAGACACGGCCTCTTTTGCGCCGTATGTGAAACGGCCGACAGAACACGGTCCATTTTGCGCCGTTTTGTATGGTCGTTTGTCCTGGAAAAATTACCGTAGTTGGATTTGATCTTGTTTTCCGTCCTTTTTGATGCTTCATGTCGATGTCTGTAAAATAACCATTTTTAGCTCATGTTTGGACATATCTGTAAAATATATATTTTTAATCACAAATCAGTACAATTATGCCCGGAAAAATGAATATTTTGTATATGAATTTTAGATCAATTATGCACTAATCAGGAAGTTCATCTGCCGTTGATTGAATTCACCTACAACAATAGTTGGCATGCTTCCATTAAGATGGCACCGTTTGAGGCATTATACGGGAGGAGATGCAGATCGCCCTTATGTTGGGATGATTCATCAGACTTGATCGGGATGGAACCAGAATTAATTGTGCAGACACGAGAGAATATAGCCTTGATTCGCGAAAGGCTGTTGACCGTCCAGAGTTGACAGAAATCTTACGCAGACGTGCGCCGTCGTCCATTAGAGTTCAGTATTGGAGATCACGTGCTTTTAAAAGTTTCTCCTACTCGAGGAATCTTTCGTTTTGGGAGGAAAGAAAAGCTGAGTCCGAGATATATCAGACCATTTGAGATTTTTGAGAGAGTTGGAGAGTTGGCATACAGGTTGGCATTATCGCCGTCATTGAGCCATGTTCATAACGTATTCCACGTATTCCAGTTACGGAAGTATATACCAGATCCTAGTCATATCATTGATTTCAGCGAGATCGAAGTCGCTCAGGATGGCACGTTTGAAGAGAGACCGATCAGAATACTCGAGAGTCGAGTTAAGCAATTGAGAAACAAACCGATCGCTTTGGTTAAGGTTCAGTGGTCGCACCACGGAGTGGAAGAAGCCACTTGGGAAACGGAAGATAGCATGAATTCCAGATATCCATAGTTACTTTCGTCTTGAGTTTCGGGACGAAAATCCTTTTTAGAAGGAGAGTATGTAATATCCGGATTAATTATTGAGTATTTCATATGTAATTGATCCCTATATTATTCGGATTTGTGATATTAAAAATCGAAATATGATATTTCTCGTATTTGTATCCTTGTGCATGATTATAGCAACATGTATATTTTCTCATGCAAGTACGTGATAACGTACGCTAAGAAGGAAGCTTAACGTACATTATCCGCCAAAGATAGCGTACGCTACGAATGAAGCATAGCATATGTAAAGAGGCCAATAATTGAGCAGGACGGGTAGCACATGCGCCAGCTGGACGATGGGTCTGGATAAGATTCCCATGGATGAACCTGGACAGTTTTGATGTCAACGAGTGTTAACATATGCTAAGGAATGTGTCTAGCGTACGCTAATGGGTGTTACTTATGTACGTAACCTGATGGTGTAGCATACGTAATCGAGTAAAGATTGAGAACAGTTAACTATCGGTGACGATAGCATACGCTAAGCATATTTGGTAGCGTACGCTAAGCGACTAACGTACGTTATACATGAAGGATAACGTATGTTAAGGTCGGAAAGTTATAAATAAGACATCACCCCATTTCATTTCATTCGTTTCTTTCACTTGGCTTTCAACCTACTTCATCCCCAGAGAGTTCCCAGCCACTTCCTATACCGTTAGAACACCTTTTATTGATCACTGAAGATTGGAAATTTCTTATACTTGATCATTGAAGTGGAGAATCATTTTGGATTGACACACAAGCAACCGGAGTTGGATTCTACCTATTGTCTCAGTGTTTTCTTCATACTAAGGTATGTTAATGCTATCTCCAATCTTGGATTCATGTTCGTAAGGATATGATGATCATTCTATCAAGATATTAAGATTTCATAGATGATTTATTCAACCAAGCATCATGTTTAGAAGTTGGGATGATTATGCTCAAGATATCATTGTTGAGAACATCATAGTTGGAATCTTGTGTCTTCAAATGATGAGAGTAATGTTCTGAGATTGTTTATCCTTATTGAATAGTGTTGCCATATTGGCGTAGATTTAGTATTGGTATTACTTTTGCTTAACAGAAGTAGATGAAGGATCACCAAAGGTTGAAGTTGATTTAGTAAATAAATCTTCATGATGAAGCTGGAATATATTGATGATATTGGTAACTAGATTATCAACCTCAGAATAACTGAATTACGTAAGAGAATTTGTGATCAAAGATTAGAGTATGATATCATGATGATATGCTTATCCTTGAAGTTGTAAGACATTGAACACCATTAGATCATTCAAGTTTTCATGAGTGTATCATGCATGGAGTTAACGTACATTAAACATTGAGAATTTCGTGCGGCGAGTCAGTTGTCTGATCAGGGAAGAGACTGTCGGATGCATGTTTAGCGTACGCTAGGCTCTGCAACTTACGTACGCTAACGGGCAGAATTAACATACGCTACATTGTGTACGTAATGTACATTACGCTAGACTTTGTAGTTTACATACGCTAACGAGCAGCCTTAACGTACTCTGCGTTGGATACGTAACGTACGTTACGCAGACCAGGCAGGATACGTTTTATGAACTTTCGACCGTAATTTGGATTGTTAGATGTTCGTACGACATGAGATGAATTCTATATTATTTCTTTTGTAAAGGTTCGAGCTTTGCAACGTGATTGATCGAAGGGGCGGCCTTCGAATTTATTGATAATTCGTCGAAGTTTTATTCTTTTCATCAATTCGAGGCAAGTACTTTAATTAGAATTGTTCGTATTATGTTTGGTTATGTTATGATTGTACTGTGTACATGTGTTGTGATTAATTGTCCACCATGCGTTGATCTGACGGGAATCATCATGGGAAATCTATAGCTGTGTGCGCTGGATCATTGGACAGGTAATTCCACCATGCGTTGGTCCGACGGTATCATCATGGGAAATCTATAGCTGTGTGCGCTGGATCGTTGGAATACCATGAGTATGTTGAGACTGTCATGATGTGATATGTATTATTATTATTTCTCGTTGGAGAAACTTGTCATGATTATTATTGATTAAATCATTGTTGTATAATTATCGTACTTGTACTAGCATCGTTGTGCTAACCCCTTCGAGGGTGAACATTTGTTTATGTTCAGGATCCAGGAGAGCAGGCAAACAACCACTGGAGCTGCATAACGACGAGGGTGCAGAGTGATGTTCCGGCCAGGTTTAATTGTCTGTTGTTTGTGTTGTTTTTAATAAGTACTCGAGTACATCGTCGTTTGTGATGATTGAATTTGGTGATGTATTAATATTATTCCTTTGGATATTTGTATTCTCGGTATTGGCCCAGAAATGTTGTATTTTATTTCAGTTACTTTCATATGTTGGTATCTGTTATTGTCTTTTCATTTCTTCAGCCTTGTAAATTCTTATATAAAGGATTTACGGCGCTGTAATATTCCTGAGTCAGGGGTGTTACAACATGCGTGTTAGACATGGGCAATAATTGGGAACGACTTTTGCTTTTGGTAGAATTTGCTTACAATAACAGTTATCAGTCGACGATTAGTATGGCGACGTATGAGGTCTTGTACGGTAGGAAGTGTTGATCACCACTGTATTGGGACGAATTAGGTGAAAGGAAAATTTGGGGTCCCGAGATGATTGAATAGACAGTAGGTGTGGTGGATAAGATTCGAGAGAGGATCAAGATAGCACAATATCGTCAGAAGTCTTATGCCGACAAGTGTAGGAATGATCTCGAATCCTGTGTTGGCAACAAGGTATTCCTTAATGTGTCTCCTACCAAGGGGAATTATTCGTTTTGGTCCAAGGAGCAAGTTGAGACCGAGATATATTGGACCGTTCAAAATTCTTGAACGAATTGGAGAGTTAGCTTGCCGTTTGGCTTTACCCCCAAAACTTTCGGCCCTGCACAATGTTTTTCATGTACCGCCATGGAGGTGAACAAAGATCTTACTTATGAAGAACAACCAGAAGTTATTCTCGACCTATCAGTCCGGCAATTGAGGAACAAAGAGAATGTGTTTGTCAAAATTCAATGTCATAACCACAGTAAAGATGAGTCCACTTGGGAGCGCGAAGAGGAACTTCAAGCTCATTATCCAAATTTCTTCAATCGAGGTATGTTATTTTCGAGGACGAAAATTTTTCTAAGAGTAGTAGGATGTAATATCTGCAATTTTCATAAAATAATATTATTATTTATAATAATGTTAATAATGCATTTCATTTCATTTAGTCTCATTACATTACCGAGCGAGTAATTGTTGTACATAGGTTCTAAGCCCGAATCAGTTTTATCAATTTAATTTAAGAAGCACTTATTAGTCATTGTTATTAATGTTATTATAATTATTAAAGGTCTTATTAATGATAATAATAATAATAATAATGATATTTATAGTAGAGAACAGTATTAATATTAATAGTTTTAATATTATTATTGGATACCATGATCAATAATTTTAAGTCAATAAGATTTTAATTAAAATTCTTTCCTTTTAGCCCCACAAGCCCAACACAAATTATACACCTTGTATACTCCTCCTAGGGATACTTTCTAACCTAACCTAGGAGTATAAATATAATTCTGCAGTACAAAATAAAATACACAAATATACAGTATTGTTTTCTCGAGGTCCAGCTGCAACTCAACTTCTTCTGCCAATCCTCATCTCCAGCTAAAGGTGCATCGTCTTCTTCATCTGTGTTTTTTTTTTCGAACCAAACCTACGAACAGAGCATCACTCGGTCGTCATCCTCAACCTAATATCAAAAATTTAAATTGTCCATTCGGACTCCAAACCACCACCACCACCACCATCAATCGCAGCTAAACCTCCCCAACTGATTCAAAATCAACAACTAAAACCAAATCGGACTCAAATCCGACTCAGCTTTTTTGCCTAGTTCGCCTGATTCTAAACCCACTGCCTAAACCCGCGAACACGGTCTGCATTAGGAACCAATTACCCGAATCAGAAGCCCGAATCACCTTCAACCCGAATTCGGTAATCGACTCGATCAGAAGCCCGAATCACCTTCAACCCCATCCCGATTGAAATCAGAAACCAAACCCAAATCGGAAACCCTTATCCCCAATTTCCGAGCCCAAATCAGAGACCCGATTCGGATCTTTCCCCATCATTAATAACTAGAAACCCTATTACATCAGCCTGACTTCAAAACCCGCGGCTCGAATCTCACCTACTCCTTTAGTCGCGAGCCATCGCCGCCCTAGGATCACCGCCGCCTTCTTTCGGGACTGCGCCAGTCGTACGTAGTGTATGTGTGTATCTTATGTAGCCTGCCGTGAGGATTCAAATCAGAGAGAGTTAAGGATCTTAAGATCCGAGTGTGTGTATATGTGTGTTTCTCTCAGCCGTGGAGATTTTAGAGAGAGAGAGAGAGAGACGAGGATAGAGAGGGACGAGAGGTAGAGAAGGGAGAAATGAGGGATAGCGGCTGATCGGTTGTTAAGGGTTTTTTTACCCCTTTAGTTTCATGTTAAATTCAATTAAGCCCAGACTTTTCAAAAACCTTTCAATTTCACACCAGTCAGCTTCTAATTTCTTCAAACTAACCCCAGACAATTTTTATACCTTCAAACCCAGTCCTATTTTGCCCAAGACATTAATAATGTCAACTCTTCAATTAATATTAATAATCAGTTTAAATTTTATGCATTATATTTTTATTTTTAGTTATTATATCATAATATTTTATAATGATTAAAGTTATTTATGACATTAACAGAGATATATGGGCTTAGGACTATGAGTCGAGTGTCTTCATATTCAAATTCCAGCAGCAGCATCAGGTGGGAATTTCCAATATCACTTTAATTGCTTTATTTGGACTGCTATGTGATATTCTATTTAAGTTTTAAAATTGAGGATACATGTTGTAAATCAGGTTCACCTGTGTACGTGTAAAGATGCTATCTTAAGATATATATTTTGTGGGGACATCTGAACAACCTCAATATTCACATGCGTGCTAGATTCATATCATATGTGATATTATGTATATGTATTCATGTTGAGGAAAATATTATTGATAGAATAATTATTTAATTGCTTTCCATGAATTTGTATATTACTGTGATATGCGTGATTCCCACGAGCTGAAGGAAGCTCACCCCCACCTATATTGATCCTGCATGTTAAGCCCGAGCGGGATGAACGAATGAGCGAGCCGAGAGGGCATATGATGATAGTTTATATTAAACGATGTTTTTTTTTTATGTCTTATGCTTTGAAACATTTATTTTATTTGGGGAAACTCGAATATTAATTTTTAAATTTCTTCCCTCGCAATTATGGCTTCTTAATTATGACATGTCGTTGCCTTAATTAATAGGTATTTATTTTAGTCAGTGTAGCGACTCGACTTTGTAGGCGGGAATTTTAATATTCCTAAAGGAATTTATTTTTCATCAAATTCACATTTTTACTTATTTTCCCCTATCACTATTTCTAGAAACTCGGGGCGTTACACCTGTACTTGGTAGAAGGGTATATGTCGATCTTGATATGTTTCATGTTTTTTGACAAATAAAGCTCCAACCCGTTAATTCCGTGAGCGGTTTATAAAGGAGAACGAGCTGATAGTTCCGATCTATATAAAACACTCTCGGACAGGAAAATGTATCAAGTTGTGCCTAAAGTAGAGGCAGCTTGAGATGAGCTTCAACACAGAGATTGGACTGCGATATGCGGGCATAGAGAGGCCTGATAAGAAATCCAGGTCATAAGCTTGTGGGTCAATAATATCACCATTGAATATGACTTGTAGAGATGTTAATCTAAGCAAAGTGAAGCTGAGTTTAAATAAAGTCGACTTGAGCCTATACCAAATCGAATTGTGATCAGGCTGACTAGAGGCCTGGCTATGGCCAGTCTAGGATGAGATGGCGTATGAGGGCCCAGCTGCTATCGAGACAGCCATATCAATGTCGAATTAAGTGTCTTCACTAATCACAAGTCCCCAAGATTGTCCATGTACTTACTCGTGTATTAAGAATCTCGTAATCATAACCAAATTATGCAGCATCATATTAGTTGACAGCCTCTCCTACTCTAGTCGAGCAAAGAATAAGGCCGAGTAGAGTAGATTAAAATATTGTAGCAGCTACCAACTTCATACGGAATCCATCATATAGTAAACAATATCATGTAACAATGGCAGCACTACTAAATCATATGAATTCAATCATATTTTAAAAGCATGATTACATGTCCATGAATAATATATGAAATTACAAAGAGAATTCTCACCATGCTTGATGTGTTCGTAGATAATAATCATGTGCATGTCAATAGAAAAATTACCCATTAAATGCATAATAATAAGTGTGAATATTTCAAAACTTATATCTACAAAACCGGGTCGTAGTTGCCCATGGAAATTCCACCCTTGGTGTTGGTGAGCTCATATACCATGTTCATAGAAAGTCCCATAAAGGGTAATAAGAGGTCGGGTCATTGAGAGGCCGAGGTAAAAATGAATTCTTAAATTTGAAAGTACCCAATTGTGAAAAAATATTTAAAAATCGAGCATCATATTAATAATTTTAAAAGCCCAAGACAAACTATAAAAATTAAGAATATATGGATTTCAAAGGGAATCGTAATACCAAATATCATCTACTTGCCAAATGAGAAACGAACAAAGGTCAGATGGATCCCTAAAATTCAAATTTAGTTATTCAAACAAATTGGTATTTAACTCATGGGGAGTTAATATATTCCGAGGGAGTTTTACCCATTTCTTGTCATAATAATTTTTCATCGATTATATGTACTTTTTGCTAACGACAAATGGGGGAGAAAATGAGAAGGTGTGATGAAGGAGAAATAATAAGTTGGGAGAAGAAGAAGGTATGATGGGAAGGAGAAAACTAACGAAATAGACAAAGCCGAAAACTTTGATCTGTATATTGTTTACTGTATTTTTTTGCAGGTATAAATCTCATAAAGAAATGTTGTTTTGTCATCATCAAAAAGGGGGAGATTGTTGGAACATTTTATTCCACACATTCATATTAAAGGTTTTGATGGGTTGATAAACTATGAAAAACAACAATTAATCAACACTTGAAGAAGCACGAGTTGTCCAGAAATACAATGTACTTAAGCATAAAACACAGCTAACGTACGCTATGCATCATGGCTAACGTATGTAACGAAGTCCCAGCCGAAGACAAGCGAGTATGTCATGGATAACGCACGCTATACATGAAGATCAACATACGCTACTAACAAGAGTCTAACGTAGACTTAGTACTTAACGTACGCTATGAGATCTGGATTACGAATTCAAAGAAATCAATCCGTTGGGTTGATTGATTCTAAAAGGTCAAAAAGCATGCAACAGATACATGAAGATAACGTACGCTACGAGGAGTCGTTAACGTACGCTAAACATGTGAATCATAATTCAAATATTGGACCGTTGATGGGCGAGTGACGTCATGGAGTAGGTCATCATATCAATGGCTATCTGAGGTTGATATAACATAAGCTAAGAACATCTCTAACATACACTAAGGAAGAGATAGAAGCTACTGGACCGAAATGAATAGCAGATAACATACGCAACATGTATGATTAATGTACGCTAAAAGCATTATGTACCTAAACAGAAAGTGTAACGTATGCTAAAGAAGAACAGGGAGCAACGGCTAGTTTGGCTCTCAAGACTATAAATACCAATGCATTTGGTGTTTTTAAGAACAACAACTTCAAGCAATCAGATATCATTATATACATTGTTGTAGTTGTAATCGAGCATAATTGATAAGAGTTTGAGTATTTAATTCACTCAACCATACACGAGAGAAAAGAAATGATTGTAGATTTTATTCATTTACTAGGATCGTGGATCCGGCATTGTTAGAATCATAATCTAAATCAAAGTGAGGTTTTTCTAGTACCGATAGAAAGCTAGAAAGTTTGATTCTTTATCTGATAGAAAAGAAAAATGGTTTATCTTGGACCGATATAAAGACAAGATTGTAACAGTTTATCTTGGACCGATAGAAGACAAGATTGTAACGGTTTCCCTCGGACCGATAGAAGACAAGGCAGAAAGTTTTATCTTAAGCCTATAGAAAAAGATACGGAAAGAGGACGTAGGCACATTACCGAACCTCTATATATCGTTGTGTCATTTACATTCCGCACTTTATTGCTTCTGCAATCCCAAAATAATTCGATATTCTTAATCGCACTATTAAATCCCCCTTCAAGTGGCGGTACCAACCCGACATTTTAGTGACACCACAAAATAGTGTCATTGCATTTTGACGGTACATATTTAGCATGTGTCACTAAAAGGGTTTATGCGATCTGTATAGTCGTTGTATTATTATGTTTGCAGGTTTCCACCTAATGAATCCGCGAGATGGATTAACGGCGCGGCAGTAATCCCGGCCTGGGATGGGGTTATTATAGCTGACAGGGTCTACAGGGCCATAAAGATCCATATGAAGTAAATCCAGGACCCTATGGGTTGAGAGATATGATTTGCTCTTCAGAGAAGTCTTGGCTTGCTTGGATTTCGGACAGGGTCCGCAGACGATATTCCTATGAAATGAAACATAAAGCAAGCCTCTGACCATTCACTATTGGGCCAAATTGTTGATGGTCTTGAAATTGATGCGAGACATCCTTTTGTGCCATAGACAGCTTTGATTTGCAGTGCCTTTGGTAACCAAACAAGGAATTACATCACTAGTAGGTTTCCGATCAGCAATGTGTTGGGAATTGGTACCCCACTTATAATGGTGGATAATATCGCGGAGTAGGGTTTTCAAACTCTTTTGCGGTTGCGGAAGCATAATAAAATTGTGGAAGATAAATGACACAAGATTTATAGATGTTTGTCCAAATATGCTTACGTCCTCTCTTTGTATCTTTTTCTTTAGGCTTAAGATCAACATCTACACCTCGTCTTCAATCAGTCCGAGGGATACCGTTACAATCTTGTCTTCAATCGGTCCAGGATAAACCATTATGCTCTTGTATTTTTGTCGGTCTAAGCTAAACTGTTTTCCTTTTCTATGGGACAAGGAATAAACATATCTAGCTTTCGATTGGTACTAGACACACCTCACTTGGTTTTAGATACGATTCTAATAATGCCGGATCAACGATCCTAATAACACCGAATCAATCTACAATCCTTTTTTTCCTCTCGTGTGTACGGTTTAGTGTATGAACACTCAAACACTTGACAATATGGCTCCATTACAACAATAAAGATGAGTATAACAATATCTGAAGTATATATGATTTGCTTGGAGTTGTTCTATTGAATGATACCAAATGACTTGGTATTTATAGGCATAAACCCTTAACTAGCCGTTGGCTTCTAAATCATGTATTACGTACAGTATATATAATCCATTACGTACGTTAGGAATATTACGTCCATTAACACTTCGTGTTACGTACATTATGCGACGTGTAAATCAGTCCAGTAGCCTTCTATCTCTTCCATTACATACGTTATCTTGCCCCATTACGCACGTTAAATGTCCCATGTTACGTACGTTAAATGCTCCACATTACGTACATTAGATGCTCTCCATTACGTACGTTAAATTACATATTCGTTGCATACTTTTTGACCTTCTAGAATCAATCCAACGGATTGATTTGTTTGAATTCATAATTCAAACCTCATTACGTACGTTAAGTCCTCCGTCTTACGTACGATATATGCTGGCGTTGCGTATGTTATAGCATGTCATCTTCACTCATCTGCCTTCAGGTCAGTTTCCATTACGTACGTTATACCTTGTATATTACGTACGTTAGCTTCATTAAATCTCACTTCTTTGCTTTTCTGTCTGTCTCGAGCATCTTTGACTCCTTCTTGAGACATTGTTGTTTTGCTTTGTTTAGTTTTTGTTCTTCTTTGATCGTCAATTCATCATCAAAACCAATTTATAATCATGTGGAATAGAATATCCCAACGATCTCCACCTTTTTGATGATGAGAAAAAAATAATCCTTCGATGGAATTTTATACTTGCAAAAATATAAAACAATACAGATCAAAGTTTTCGATTTTGTCCATTTCGTTAGATTTCTTCTCCCCATCTTTTCTTTTCTTCTTTTCAACTTCTTCTTATTTTTTCTTTTTTAACTTCTTCTTTTATTTTCTCGGCTTTCTTCTCCTTCATCTTTTCTCGCCCTTTCTTGATTGGTATATTGTTTTCATTTTTCACGTCATTCTTCCATGACTCATATTTTCCGATTATCCTATTCTCTCCCTTTTTGTCATAATCAAAAAGTGCATAAAAAAATCATAAAATCGATGATAAAAATTAGATATGACAACGGGTAAAACTCCCCCTGAAAAATACATCTCCCCATTTTGAAAGTATAACTCCCCTAAGTTAAATACTAATTTTGAAAATATCAATTGATGAAATTTTGATTTTTGAGGATCCAACTGATTCTCGGTCGTTTTGTATTTGGCAAATAGGCGATATTCGGTATTATGGTTCCTTTAGGAATCCATACTTTCTTAATTTTGATCGTCCGTCTTGGGCTTTTGCAATTTGAAATGTGATGCTCGATTTTTAAACATTTATCGCATCGGGGTATTTTAAAATTTACGGATTCGTTTTTATCACACGGTTTGAATCCTAACCCCCGTTTATTCAATGAAAATTTTTGAATTGACAATAATTTTTCAAATTTGTCTTACCGCAAGAAAATTTGTTCATTAAATTTTTAAGTTCGTTTTGAACTTTCAATAAATTATTTTTCAAAATATTCTCTTTTTCAATACATAGAGAATGATTATTTTCAAAAACTTCCCCTTTTTACTTCATTTGAAAAATAATCGATTTCCAATAATTTATTTTTCACTTTGAGGGATTTGTTATCAATTAAATCATTTTGAAAATCCATATGCAAAAGTTTGAAAGCTTTAAAAAGTTCGTCGTGAGACGAGGTACTTACGTGGCTTTCGTCGTCACTTTCTTCGAACGAGCTCCTTGCCATGAGTGCGAGGTTATTTTGAATAAATGCTTCATCTTCATCTTCATCACTCCACGTGGGTATAAGAACTTCTTTCTTAGGATTTGAGCTATAACAATTTTTCACAAAATGTCCGGGTTTGCTACAATTTCAACAGTTATTGTCGGATCTTTTCGAATCATTCCGGGCGTGCGACTGGATGTCTTTTCTTCCCATGTTTAATAAGTTTTGAAACTTATTTATGTTCTTGGCATAATATGTCGATTCTTCATCGTCTTCATCTACCGGGATGCTTTCTTCTTTTCGTGACATCTTAGCTTTCACAGCTATGGATCTTTCCTTTGGTTTCGGCTAGGCATTTTGAGATTTTAAAACTATCTCATAGTTTATTAGCGAACCGACGAGGGCGCTAAAATCGAGAGTGTTGAGATCTTTAGACTCCATTATAGCCGTAATCATTCTGTCCCATTCAACAAGTAGTGATCATAAGATTTTCTTTACATTTTCACTACTCGTTAATAGTTTCCCAAAACAAGCTAGTCCATTAATGATGACCGAAAATCGGTCGAGGATATTCATTATGGACTTGCCATTCTTCATCATAAATAGCTCGTAGTCGTAGAGAATCATATTGATCTTCGTCTCCTTGACTTGTGATGTTCCTTCATGTGTTACCTCAAGCATTTTCCAAATCTCTTTGGCACTATCACATGATGATATTAGGTTGTGTTCTTCTGGAATTAAAGCGCAATAAAGCAATTGCATTGCTTTACAGTTGTAGTGGTCGTTCTTCCAAACCGTGTCATCATACTCTTCGAAACTTTTGAGGGAGCCGTCCGAATTTGTAGGAATTTTCGGACCTAGGCAAATAACTTTCCAGAGCTCAATATCATAGGCTCGGATGAAAATAGACATTTTCTTTTTCCACATCATAAAGTTCGATCCATCAAAAAATGGAGGTCGGTTTAAGGCAAGACCTTCGACCGGTGCAACCTGGAGCGCCATTTGATCTTTTTCTCTACGGATGTAAAGCCGACTTCAAGAGATACTGCTCCGATATCAATTGTTGGGAATTGGTACCCCACTTATAATTGTGGATAATATCGCGGAGTATAGTTTTCAAACTCTTTTGTAATTGCGGAAGCGTAATAAAATTGTGGAAGATAAATGACAAAGATTTATAGAGGTTCGGCTAAATGTGCTTACGTCTTCTCTTCGTATCTTTTTCTCTAGGCTTAAGATCAATCTCTACACCTTGTATTCAATCGAATCGAGGGATACCATTACAATCTTGTCTTCAATTGGTCCAAGATAAACCGTTATGCTCTTATCTTTTTGTCGGTCCAAGTTAAACCGTTTCCCTTTTCTATCGGACAACGAATCAACATATCTTAACTTTCGATTGGTACTAGACAAACCTCACTTGGATTTATATGATTCTAATAATGCTCGATCAATGATCCTAATAACACCGAATCAATCTACAATCCTTTCTTTCCTCTCGTGTATTTGGTTTAGTGTATGAACACGCAAACACTTGAAAATATAGCTCGATTACAACAACAAAGACGATTGTAACAATATCTGAAGTATATATGATTTGCTTGGATTTGTCGTGTTAAATGATACCAAATGACTTGGTATTTATAGGTATAAGGCCTCAACTAGCCGTTGGCTTCTGCATCATGTATTATGTACGGTGTATATAATTCATTACGTACGTTATGAATATTATGTCCGTTAACACTTCATGTTACGTATGTTATGCAATGTGTAAATCAGTCCAATAGCCTTCTGTCTCTTCCATTACGAACGTTAGCTTGCCCCATTACACATGTTAAATGTCTCATGTTACGTACATTAAATGTTCCAGATTATGTACGATAGATGCTCTCCATTACGTATGTTAAATTACATATCCATTGCATACTTTTTGACCTTCTAGAATCAATCCAACGGATTGATTTGTTTGAATTCATAATTCAAACCTCATTACATACGTTAAGTCCTCCGACTTCGTTATTACGCTGGCGTTGCATACGTTATAGCATGCCAGCTGCACTTGTCTGCCTTCAGGTGAGTTTCCATTACGTACATTATACCTTGTATATTACGTACATTAGCTTCATTAAATCTCAGTTTTTTGCTTTTCTGTCCGTCTCGAGCGTCTTCGACTACTTCTTGAGACATTGTTGCCTTGCTTTATTCCATTTTTGTTTTTCTTTGATCATCAACTCATCATCGAAACTAATTTATAATTATGTATATTCCAACACAATGTACATGTTATCTGGCGGGCTTCTTGTGAGGACTATCTGTTTGGTCTTTTTGTCATTCACCTTACAGTTTTCTTCATAGAATTTAACCGAGAACTATTTGTCATAGAACTGGCTAACACTTATAAGGTTGTATTGTAGTCCTTCAACGTAGGCTACGTCGGTGACTAGAATTTACCTACAAGCAGGGTTTTTCCCCCTCTTGTTCTTCCATTTGATTTATCACCGAATCGCACCTTTGGACGTAGACCTTCTATATAATCTATTAGCTTGGTGATATCTCCTTCATGTGCCGAGAACATCCTCTATCTAAGTACCAGATGCCTTCCTCCCTGATATCCTATATTCAAGAAATAAGTAGATTTAGGTCCTTTGATCTTTGGTTCCTCGGTTATTAGTGCCTTCGGGTACCCAAATTTGCCTGACAGTAATGGGTTTGATGTAGCTTTTGTTAGGTCCCTTCTTGAAATAATTACGCTCGACAGGTACGTAATCACTGTATGCATTATTATTACGCATGTAAAATTAAGAACTTTGGTTCCAGTAGGGTCTGGGGTAGAATCGTGTGTCTCTGCCTTCTAGATTGCCATCTGGGTTTTCAATTGGATTCCCAGAGCTGATGTTGATAGAACTACGTGGCAGTATGCTAACGAGAAAGATGTCTGGGTTCCTGTACCCATTATTGACGAGCAGCGTACTGTTGACAGTATTGAAGTGCAGGCTATTGGTTGTGCTGGGGTACAACTTTCCTTCTTATCTGTTAGCGATGTTGTAGGTATTCTTGAGGAGCATACTGTTGATGTTGGGCATTGCGTCTAACAGGTTTATGAGGTTATGCTGTCCGCTGCTTGCAGAATAAAAGCCTTCGATTTGTGGGAAGGTACAGTTGTAGCCTTTCGTTTGTCTATGGGGGTAGCCTTAGGAATTTCCTCGGTCTTGGAGCCTGGGACAGGTTCCACTCATTTGACAAATACCGTACTTGTTTTGCCACTATTAGAGAACGAGATGTATCCTAACCCACGTTTATCTGGACATTGTAACACCCCTAAAAGGCGACTGTCACAATGTCGTGGACCTACACTGGGACCCACCGTGCGATACCAAAATATAGATTAATCATGACATACTTTGGGATACCGAACCACAAAACAATAATCCTTACTCCAATCAGGAGTTTACAAATAGTACGGCTAATAGCCTTAAAATACACAAGATCCAAATACTAGTATAGACCATGTGAAAATGGAATATACTTAAAATTAATACGATCGACAATAGCTTAAATGAAATGGAGAAGTAATATTACACGATTTAAGCACAACCGGACAACTAAAGACTTTAGGGCCCCGGAACTAGTATCCTTCAAACCCTTGGCCGTCATCGTGCTCTTCCCGTGCCTTGCCCTTGCCTCGACCTAAAATACAACACAAGTATTTCGCTCAAAACCACAGGGTCAGATATACATGATAATAATTCTCAATACATTATTCAATTCACATATACTGGATCTCAAGGAAACATCCCGACTATTGAACATACCCCTTGGGTGTATGAACAACCAGTCACAAACTGTCGAACATATCCAATCATGCATGGACTATGAACGACCAATCAACATGGCTCAAGATGGACATCACAGTACGCCCGATCCGGAAATGTGTCCGTGCAAATATCTACCCCGTATACAGAATCCAGAATATACGCGTGACAATGTACCTAATTAGACTCACGAACTACATCTCGTGTGCACAGTCCAATACGGAAACATCAACGTATGACCATATGTGCCTGGCTAAAAATCCTACACAATAACCAATCGGCATGCAGATATGATTCCAGATGTGTCATGATACAACATGACAACGAAGTCAATAAATTATGTATCCAAGTAAGGATCAAGAAACTCACCGAAGTGATAATAAGGATCAACGAGATCAACGATTCAAATGTGATGAACTTGGGAGTGCAATCCCACAATGAAAACGGAAATATCATCAAGAACAATATCACGTTACGAATCAGTGATTCATAAGCATTTAATATACACGAACCCTTTAACGTTCACAAGAATTCAATCATCATTATAACCAAGCAAGATTACTTGCCTCAATTCCGTAGACGAAAGATAGTCCTTCTCCAAAAGATCGAACGAACGGTATCCTCGACTAAGTACTCACTCGAAAGCAACCTTGAATGCAATGTAATTCATTCAACAATACATTCACACAATATTGATATCAAGCTGTAGGACACGACACTCGAAACCTACCCGAATAATTCATTTTATCCCAAAGAACGTTCTATCGTCTATTGATGTATCTCTATGTATCTAATTCGTTTTTAACAATCGGATTATCCACTAAAAATGTCTTTCTAATACTCTTGTTATCATTATGAGCAAGTTTATTTAAACAACTTCAATTAACCACTTCAATATGTTAGTATTGCCATAACTTGTAATAAACATTTTCAGAATATCGCCAACCTTCGTACATAACGCTTTAGACAGCCCAAATCCACAATTTATCAAGCTCAGCATAAATGTATCAAATGATGAGGGTATTTACATAGTTCATTATCATTCCTCAAGGATTAACTAAACCTCTTCTTCAAGACATGATTAGATTCTAAAATCTCTAAGCATCAAGAGAATTCTAATCTTATAAGTTCCGATTATCATGTTCAATATCAGGTTTTAGACATAAACAACCATAACTAAGTTATCTTTCAATCTTTCAAACATTCAAGAATTGATACTAACAATATTGTCATGTTATTCACTTGAGTTTGATCAAATGTTCACTAATCATTAGGTTATACCGGTTTAACCTATCATTATAAGAAGTACTCTTAACTAACTTCATCAAAAGCATGGAATCAGCAAGAGTTTAAGATGACTAACCTCAGGAAAAGAAGAATAACACCAAAACTATCAAGAACACACTCCAAGTTTCCAAACAATATGATTCAATCAAAGATGCAAGCTCCAAGATAAGATGTAAGGGTGCAGAATCGGTCTAGGGAGGCAGAGGGATGGAAAAGTGAAGGGAAAATCAAAGTTGGATTATGCAAATGAAAGACGCATGCTATCTTTTTATAAACTGCACAATCTGTTACGTATGTTATAGCATGAAGCTAACGTACGTTAATCACTTTACGTACGTTACACATAAGTTGTTATGTACGTAATCTGCCTCCAGAGGCTACTGCCTCAAAACACCAACCTCATTACGTACGCTATAGCCTCAGCATTAGGTACGTAATGTATGTCAACTTGGCTGCCTCGAAAGGGCCAATTATACGGATCTTGTCTGGCCCCCCATGCCGAAAGTTGAGATCGAATAAAATTCTCAGCATTCCGTACGGAACCAGTACTTCATTACGTACGTAAAGCCAATGTATTAGCGTACATTAAGTTATATCTTAGCGTACGTTAAGCACATAAAACCTAGCCCAAAAATGTAACAATCTACACAACGTCAAGCAATCAACCACAATGCAAATGACAGTTATAAACATTATACTAAATGTAACATGATTACAATGATACTCAAATTATCCGAATAATAACACTAGATAAGAAATTACTGTCGGATATTACATACCCCCCCTTAAAAGGAGTTTCGTCCTCAAAACTAAGGGGTAAACAACTCCAGATACCTCTTTCCCATGCTGCTCTCGGTCTCCCACGTAGCCTCCTCGACTCCGTGTCATGACCACTGAACCTTCAGCAGGGGAATCGTCTTGTTCCTCAATTGTTTGATCCTCCTCTCAAGTATCTGTACGGGACGTTCCTCGTAAGAATGATCATCGGCTAACTCGATCTCCTCGAACTAAAGTATGTGGCTCGGATCATAAACATACTTCCTCAACTGGGGAACATGAAACACATTATGAATCCAACTCAAAGCTGGTGGCAAAGCCAGACGATAGGCCAGATCGCCTACTCATTCCAAAACCTCAAACGGCCCAATATACCTCGGACTCAGTTTGCCTCTCTTCCCAAAACGAAAAACACCTTGAGTAGGGGACACCTTCATTAGCACATGGTCACCAACCTCGAACTCAAGCGGTAGTCGACGGCTGTCTGCATAAGATTTCTGCCAGCTCTGAGCCGTTAACAAATGACTACTAATTAGGGCGATCTTCTCACGGGCTGCTAACAACATATCAGGTTCCGTACCCAGAGATTCAGACAGGTCGTCCCAACACAAAGGGGACCTACAACAACGGCCATACAAAGCTTCATAAGGTGCCATGTGAATCGAAGCTTGCCAACTATTATTGTAGGTGAATTCCACCAAAAGCAGTTGGGCTTCCCAATCGTCCTTCCAAACAAGAGCACACGCCCTCAATATATCTTCTAGAGTTTGGATAGTTCTCTCAGACTGGTAATCGGTCTGAAGATGAAATGTTGTACTGAAGTTCAAATACGTACCCATCGAACGATGAACTGCTTTCCAGAAGTGTGACACGAACCACCCGTCATGATCTGATATAATACTCTTGGGACTACCATGCAACCTTACAATTTCTTTAATGAACAACTAGGCCAACCTCTCGGGACCCCATGTGTCTTTAATCTCCAAGAAGTGGGCTGAATTGGTCAGACGATCCACAATCACCCAAATTGTATTCATTCCTCGGTGACTCGTCGGTAAGTTGGTGATAAAATCCATCGATATGTCCTACCATTTCCATTCGAGAATTAGGAGTGGTTTCAGCATACCTGCTAGTCGTTGGTGCTCAATCTTAACCTGCTGACAGGTCAAACATCTTGAAACGAATTCTGCAACTTCTCATTTCATATTGCCCCACCAATACAATTGCTTCAAATCATTGTACATCTTGCTAGACCCTAGGTGAATAGAATAAGGGGCAGCATGAGCCTCTCTCAGAATAGATTTTCTCAACTCTTCATCTGCCGGTACACATACTCGATTCTTGAAACGTATCATTCCATCCTCATGGATCACAAATACAGGGGCCTTCCCCTGAGTTACTTCATTCCGAACATGAGATAACAATGGGTTCGTAATCTGCTTCGATCTGATTTCATCATCAAGGGGCGACGAAATCTCAAGCGTGCAAAGTTGTCCCTGAACACGCTGTAGCCAAACTTCAATCTCGGCCTCGTAAGATCTAACTGCAATCTTTGGGCTGTCACACGGCTATGCATTTGCTCCTGTACTGTCCTACGACTCAGGGCGTCGGCAACCACATTCGCCTTTCCCGGGTGGTATAAGATATCAATGTCATAGTCCTTAATTAGTTCTAGCCACCTTCTCTGTCTCATGTTTAACTCCTTCTGAGTAAAAATATACTTCAAACTCTTATGATCAGTAAAAATCTGGCAGGTGACTCCATATAAGTAGTGGTGCCAAATCTTCAAAGCAAACACTCGGTTGCTAGCTCCAAGTCATGGGTTGGATAGTTAACTTTATAGGGTCGCAATTGTCTCGATGCATATGCAATCACTTTTCCATTTTGCATCAATATACATCCAAGGCCCTGTCCTGACGCATCACTATATACCACGAATCCTTCGGTCCCTTGAGGTACGACCAAAACAGGTGCCGAAATCAATCGAATTTTGAGTTCATCAAAGCTTCGTTGACAAGCTTCTGACCAAGTATACTTCTTGTCCTTCCTCAACAGATTAGTCAGCAGTTGCATGATCTTGGAAAAGCCTTCCACAAATCGTCTATAATAGCCTACAAGACCAAGAAAACTACGAACTTCCTTCACATTCTTCGGAGGTAACCATTCTCAGATAGCCTCCGTCTTTTGTGGGTCCACTAGCCCCTTCAACTGATATAACATGCCCAAGAAAAGTAACCTCAGCCATCCAGAACTCGCATTTGGAAAATTTTCCATAGAGTTGTTCTTGTCTCAGCACATCGAGAACCTGGCGGAGATGGTACTCGTGTTCTTCACGGCTACGGGAGTAAATCAAGATGTCGTCGATGAACACAACCACGAAATGATCCAGAAAATTAATGAAAATTCGATTCATCAATTCCATGAATGATGCTAGTGCGTTAGTCAGTCCAAATGGCATTACTACGAACTCATAATGCCCATAGCGAGTACGAAAAGCTGTCTTCGAGATATCGGACTCCCGAATCCTCAACTAGTGATATCCGAATCTCAAGTCGATCTTAGATAACACAGCAGCGCCTTGGAGTTGATCCAACAAATCATCAATATGAGGCAATATATATTTATTCTTGATTGTTACCCTGTTCATCTCACGGTAGTCAATACATAAACGTAAGGATCCGTCTTTCTTCCATACAAATAATATTGGTGCCCCACAAGGGAAAGCACTAGGTCGAACATAACCCTTCTCGATCAAATCCTCAAGTTGGTTCTTCAACTCTTGCATCTCAGTTGCAGCCCTGCGATATGGTGCTTTTGAAAGCGGGGACGTACGTGGCTCTAACTCAATGGTAAATTCTACCTCATGATGTGGAGGTCAACCCGGTAACTTATCTGGAAAAACATCTGCGTAGTCTCGGACTATCGAAATGTTGACCAATTCAATTAATCGATCCACTATGTTGGTTATGTAGCACCAATAACCAATACATCCCTAATTAAGCAGTTTCACTGCTTTCATAGCGCTGATGATTCTTCCGGAACGGCTGGGATTATCACCCTGAAAAATACACTCGAAGCCATCGTCAGAAGTGACGGTCACCGTCCGCTTGCGGACGCTGAGTATGGCATCATGACGATCCATCCGATCGATACCCAAGATTACATCATCTTTAGGTAAATCGACCACAATTAAATCTGACAACCACTCACGGTCGTCCATACGAATCAGACAATTCTGAACTTCACGATTCCCAACAATTCTTCTACCATCGGGTAGACCAATTACATAAGGCTCACAATCGATAACATGATCTAATTGCAGACGACTCAAACAAGAAGCAGATATAACGAAATGTGAAGCACCAGTATCAAAAAGAACACATGCGGGCTGAGAGCAAATCTCGAGGGTACCTGCAATCATGCTGGCTTCGGGATCATCGGCCTTCTTCATCTCGTAGACTCTGGGTTTCGCAGTCCCAGTACCAGATGTATTATCTTGATTACCACAGCCCATCCCTCTGTTCGCCTCGGTAGTCTGATAGGAAGCGGACGGAGGCACACGATCCTGAATAGAAGACTGAACTGGAGCATGAGTGGCTGCTAGAGTACGCCCTGGTCCACCCCTGCAATAACGAGCATGATGCCCCGCAATCCCACAAACATGGCATGCAACGGCCGGCTTCGGGCACTTGGAGCTGATGTGCCCCTGATCTTCATAATTATAACACACAATCGACGGGCTGACTGCTCGAGGATGTGATCCTGCCGGTTTTGATGCCGCGGGAGGCCGCTCAGAAGGATTCTGCAAAGACTGGGGTTTCTTAAATGTCCCCCAGTTACTATTAGCATGGTTCTGGTTCCTGGACCTCTTATTATTGGACTGTGGTTGCTTCTTGGAAATATCCTTTTCCGTAAGCTCGTACTCAAGAGCTTTCTCAATGAATTCCGGCAGAGTCGTGCAGTGGTGATTCAACAGCTGCCTTCTCGTCCGGGGTTTAAGCCTCTTGAGAAAATATTTGATGTTATCGGCCTCCGTTCGGAGGCGAAAGGAAGAAGTGCCTGAAATTTCTCGGCAACAAATAGTACATCATCGTCTCTAGATGGGTCCGGGTTCAGCAATTCTGACAGTTTGGCCTCACGGAGTGGTCCTGGATAATAACGGTCCAGCATGAGGTTTTTGAATTCCTCCCAAGTACAAACACCATCAGCGGGTCTCACTGAAAGCCACCAAGTATGGGCGCTCTCACTGATGTAGTAAGATGCCAAGAAAACGCGATTCTCCACTGTAGAATCAACCATTTCGAACAACTTCTTGAAATGCTCTATCCAATGTACAAAATCAGCAGGCTCAGAGGAGCCTTCAAAGGTCAGAGGTCGCTGTCGCAATATGTTGCTAATGATCCAGCTCACGATCCCGCCGTGCACCAGAGGCAGAGGCTGCTGTCCTTGCTGTTGGCCAGTAGTAGCGGCTCTTTGCATGGTCTCCATCAATTGACCCATCTGGGTCATCATACCCTGCATAACAACATAAATGAGGATGCGTGGTGAGACTGGTTCTTAGAAGGCGAGTCACTGCCTGCTGAACTTTATCCCACATTCGAATGGGTATTAGCTCGTGGCCTCGGGATTCGGCCCCTTCCACGGCCTCGACCCCCCTACCACGGCCTCTCATGTTTCTTTCCATACTGAAAGAATCAAACAAATACCATAAGCACAGTTTATGACCATCTTTACGACCATAAAACTACATATTTAAGAAAACAGTTTATAATGAATTATCGTCACCGCAAGTGCCACACAAAATATCATATCGACATCAAGTCCAAACAAGTTCAATAACATGACCAGTCCAGAATTTTCTCAGAATATTGATTAGATAAATCCCACCATAGATCCTCGAAATATCAAGATCAATAAAAAGATCCATTCCGACATCAATATTATGCCAGTAATTAAATCATGGCTCACAAAGGACATACCGTATTTGGCTCGTAGGGTCAGGCACTTGCACAGGTCACATATGACGTGAAGGTTTCTTGATGCTAGTTCACCTCATAACGACTCTTAAAGAGAAACGACGCTCTAATACCATTTTCTGTAACACCCCTAAAAGGCGGCTATCACAGTGCCGTGAACTAACACTGGGACCCACCAGGCGATACCAAAATATAGATTAATCATGACATACTTTGTGATACCGAACCACAAAACAATATCCTTACTCCGATCGGGAGTTTACAAATAGTACGGCTAATAGCCTTAAAATATATAGGATCCAAATACTAGTATAGACCATATAAAGATGGAATATACTTAAATAATAGTACAATCGACAACAGTTTAAATGAAACGGAGAAGTAATATTACGCGATTTAAGCACAATCGGACAACAAAAGACTTTAGAGGCCCCGAACTAGTATCCTTCAAACCCTTCGCCATCACCGTGCTCTTCCCGTGCCTTGCCCTTGCCTCGACCTAAAATACAACACAAGTATTTCGCCCAAAACCACAGGGTCAGATATACATGATAATAATTCTCAAGACATTATACAATTCACATATACTGGATCTCAAGAAAACATCCCGACTATTGAACATACCCCTCGGGCGTATGAACAATCAGTCATAAAGCGTCGAACATATCCAATCATACATGGACTATGAACGACCAATCAACATGGCTCAAGATGGACATCACAGTACGCCCGATCCGGAAATGTGTCCGTGCACATGTCCACCCCATATACGGAATCCAGAATATATGTGTGATAATGTAGCTAATTAGCCTCACGAACTACGTCTCGTGTGCACAGTCCAATACGAAAACATCAACGCATGACCATATGTGCCTGGCTAAAAATCCTACACAATAACCAATCGGCACGCAGATATGATTCCAGATGTGTCACAATACAACATGACAACG
Organism: Orobanche coerulescens; assembly: GCA_033398695.1. Taxonomy (NCBI): domain Eukaryota; kingdom Viridiplantae; phylum Streptophyta; class Magnoliopsida; order Lamiales; family Orobanchaceae; genus Orobanche; species Orobanche coerulescens. The sequence continues at coordinate 70,176,667 of CM065816.1, read as the reverse complement.
AATTCAATAAATTATGTATCCAAGTAAGAATCAAGAAACTCATCGAAGTGACAATAAGGATCAACGAGATCAACGATTCAAAGGTGATGAACTTGGGAGTGCAATCCCACAATAAAAACGGAAATATCATCAAGAACAATATCACGTTACGAATCACAGATTCATAAGCATTTGATATACACGAAAGTATAACGTTCACAAGAATTCAATTATCATTATAACCAAGCTAGATAACTTGCCTCAATTCCATAGACGAAAGAGAGTCCTTCTCCAAAAGATCGAATGGACGGTATCCTCGACTAAGTACTCACTCGAAAGCAAACTTGAATGCAGCGTAATTCATTCAACAATACATTCACACATTATTGATATCAAGCCGTAGGAAACGACACCCGAAACCTACCCGAATAATTCATTCTATCCCAAAGAACATTCTATCATCTATTGATGTATCTCTATGCATCTAATTCGTTTTTAACAATCGGATTATCCACTAAAAATGTCCTTCTAATACTCTTGTTATCATTATGAGCAAGTTTATTTAAACAACTTCAATTAACCACTTCAATATGTTAGTATTGCCATAACTTGTAATAAACATTTTCAGAATATCACCAACCTTCGTACATAACGATTTAGACAGCCCAAATCCATAATTTATCAAGCTCAGCATAAATGTATCAAATCATGAGTGTATTTACATAGTTCATTATCATTCCTCAAGGATTAACTAAACCTCTTCTTCAAGACATGATTATATTCTAAAATCTCTAAGCAACAAGAGAATTCTAATCTTATAAGTTCTGATTATCATGTTCAATATCAGGTTCTATACAGCCATAACTAAGTTTTTTTTCAACCTTTCAAACATTCAAGAATTGATAGTAACAATATTGTCATGTTCTTCACTTTAGTTTGATCTAATGTTCACTAATCATTAGGTTATACCAGTTTAGCCTATCATTATAAGAAGTACTCTTAACTAACATCATCAAAATCATGGAATCAGCAAGAGTTTAAGATGACTAACCTCAAGAAAATAAGAATAACACCAAAACTATAAAGAACACACTCCAAGCTTCCAAACAATGTGATTCAATCAAAGATGCAAGCTCGAAGATAAGATGGAAGGGTGCAGAATCGGTCTAGGAGGCAGAGGGATGGAAACTTGAAGGGAAAATCAAAGTTGGATCGTGTAAATGAAAGACACAAGTTGTCTTTTTAACTGCACAATCTGTTACGTACGTTATAGCATGAAGATAACATACGTTAATCACTTTACGTACGCTACACATAAGTTGTTACGTACGGAATCTTCCTCTAGAGGCTACTGCCTCAAAACACCAACCTCATTACGTACGTTAAAACCTCATAATTACGTACGTAATGTATGTCAATTTGGATGCCTCTAAAGGGCCAATTATCCGGATCTTGCCTGGCCCCCCATGCCGAAAGTTGAGATTGGATAAGATTCTCAGCATTACGTATGTAACCAGTACTTCATTACGTACGTAAAGCCAATGTATTAGCATACGTTAAGTTAAATCATAGCGTACGTTAAGCACAGAAAACCTAGCCCAAAAAGTAATCAACCACAATGCGAATGGCAGTTATAATCAAGTCTATTTTGATATATCCCTACATCAATAAACATTAAACTAAATGTAACATGATTACAACGATACTCAAATTATCCAAATAATACAACAATAGATAAGAAATTACTGTCAGATATTACATACATGTTGTCCATTGCTCAGGATGTCTTCCATCCTCCTGGATTATTTCTCAAATAACTTGAGGAAAGTCTCGAGTTCTCCCTCTCGTTTATCAAGAAGCTGTATCTTGGCTTCCAGTAAAAAATAATCATTTGTCTTTGATTTTGAGATTTTACCTCATTTAGTTCAGTTGTAAGTTAATGATTGCTTTCTATAAGCTTTCATGAGTTACTTTGCTATTTTCGAAATTTAAAGACATATTTTCCTAATTGATTTTTATCAAGTCATTTTGATCCTTGAGCTCTAGATTGGAAAGTGAGAATAGCATCTCATGGGCTTGTTGAATGGTCCGAAACTAATTCATCATATTTTCAAAAGTATGTGATGCATTTACATGGTTAACTGAGGTTAAGGTTACCCCATCATCACTGTCGTCATCATCCTGATCTTTTGCCATAAAGAACATGTAGGCTTTATCTTTAATTTCATCATCATAGGAGTTCCTGTCGGTAATAGCCCGTATACATTCCTCTGCTTTGATTAATGTGGGTGGTGCTTATGATTCCCCAATCAGTGCTTTCAGCTTACTTCTCCATATACGACGTTTTTCATCCTTCTCCTGTTTCTTAGCCTCTGCTATCTTCTGTACCTTGGGATGAGGACATCTATTTGAATAGTGTCCTAGCTTCCTGCAGTTATAATATAGATTAGAGTCTCGAGAAGATGGTGACTTGGAACTCACCTTATTGAAGGTTTTTGGTCTGTAGGGAGCCTTTTGGGGTTCTTAATGAATTTCCGGAATTTGTGCATGAGCAATGCCATTTCATATTGTGATAGGATGTCATTATCATTGTCAACAGCTTTAGATGTGCTGCTCCAGAGCAGTGTCTCCTGTCAGATATAGCGACGAGTGCTGTAGTCTTGGCAGGGGACTCTTCAGTTCTCTCCTGTCAAAATCATACCCAAATGATTTGAGGTCAGGGAATAGGTCAAAAGTAGATACATCATTAATATTGTAAGACACATGCAAAGTTGTTGTCTTAATATCCCATCGGACAGGGAGTGCTCTAAAGATTTTGAGATTTTTCTCTTTTGGGGTGTACACTTTGACCAAAGCTTCAAGTTTACCAACAATGCCAGTGAATCTAAGATCAAGTTCCTCAAGGTTTTCAGAATATTTCATTTCGAAGGATTCAAAGTGCTGAGTGAGTGTTGATATTTTGTTTTCTTTTGAGAGCTTAGTTCCCTCACAAATCATCTTGAGTTTTTCCCAGATTTCTTTGGATGTCTTACAGCTCGTTACCTTCGAAAATTTGCCTTTTTCAAGAGTGACAAATAGCACATTTTTAGCAACATTGTTCAGATTTGTTCGCTTGCGCTCGTCGGTTGGCCTTCCAGTCTGGCGGTTTTGTTGACTTTCATGAAGGTGATAGGTCATTCCTGTATCACGAAGAGCATCTCCTCGTCCATGGAAGCCAGATGGGCTTCCATCCTAATTCTCTAGTCATCAAACTCATTAATATAGTACATAGGAACTTTATTGATCATATATGTATCCATGTGAATAATATAGGATGAATGCTAAAGATGAAGAAATGCAGTTTTCGAAAGCTAGTGATTTTGGATCTGAGTCAGGTTAAAAATCGACAGATTCTTTTTAGAATCAACCGCTCTGATACCACTTGTTGGTCATGGTATACTTTAATAACAACTTAGAGAGGTTGTTGAATAAGTTGTACTCTTTTTTGAAGTTTGTTATGCGTGGAGGAAGTCTTAATACAAGTTGTTGTAAATACAACAACTAGATAGTCTCCTGTAGCTTGATGCTTATAAGGTTTTCAGAGTAAGTATACGATAAATCACAAGCTGTTATAAGATAGTAAATACAGGAAGTAAAAACACAGAGTTTAATGTGGTTCGAGGTAAAACCTTCTACGTCCACAGGTCCTCCAAACAGGAGTAAAGAGTTTTTTAGGATCAAGGCGTACGCAACTGTACGATTTTAACTAAACATATCAGTGTTTCATTCATAAAGAATGATACAGCTGACTGAGCTTTAAGCCATTCACACAGATTGGCTGTAGCCTCCTTTGACTGACTTCTTTTCATACAGATTGAAGATTCGTCTTTGAACTGTCTTCGTAGCACACTGGTCAAAATGGTTCCACTTGGTCCACACATTGCCAATGCTCTCACTGATAAGGTTTGGAATCATAAATATCAGAACATCACATGTAGGCTTGAAGGTCCTTGTTGTAGTGTGTTGTTATTTGTTGAGAACTTAGTATTTCTTCACTCAAAGATATGTATTGTAGGCTTGAAGAAATAGATTGATCTTTGAAGATAATGCTTGTTTCAGAATCCTGATCAATCAGTAAGTGAGCATTGTCCTATTCAGTGGGCTATTTACAACCTTGGAAATAGATCCGTATAAATGTAGTCGTTGGCCGGTTGGTGACATGTGGACAGCTTAGATTGACGGCTTGCAGAATGTTTGAATTAAAGTGATCCGCATTTAATGCTTTAGACATTCTTTTTGATCCGCATTAAATGCTCTTCAATCCACAGTCTTTTCAGCTGCATTAAATGTTGTATGTCAACATTAAATGCACCTTTGAAACAGTGAATACTTTGTGAATAAATAATGACTTATCTCGCAACAGTTTAAAGGTATAAATCTGAAAACTATTGGATTATATTTTACTTTTCCTAAGTAAAGTACCTATAGCTTCTTTGTTGTAGCCAAAAGTCTTCTTGTTGTACACTGGAATCTTCATTAACTGTAGGAATACATCTTTTTGGTCACTATATGAAGATCATTATAGGGAAAGGCTGTATGATGCATTTATCAAAACACTTGAAGTATTATTTCCCAACATGTTGTATTATACATATTCGTGCATTTAGGAACTACTCACTAGTATTTTATTGTTTTGATATTTTTCATACTCGTATTCATTTTGAGTCGTGTAGTTGGAGTTTTCAGTCATTTTTGCCACAGTCTAGTTACGGCCATGAGCATAGCTAGTCACGGCTACAAAGGTGATAGATACATTTGTATGTATGTACATGTACGGCCGTATATGACAATGGCCGGATAGGTATTTTTGACGAGAGCTGGTTACAGCTGTAAAGGACTTTGTGTTACCACCGTAAGTTGATTTTGGATGTTTTGGTAAAATTTGCCATGGGCAGGTTACGCATGTAAACTTGGTAAGTTACGGAGTGCTTTTGAATTTTACGGTCATAATAATATTGAGTTATGGCCGCAAGGGCGTTGACCTTCGAAATTGGCGTTGGTGAGATGTGTCGAGTACGGTCGTATAACTGGTATGTTAGGGCCGTAAAATTTGTTGTACGGCCATAAGGCTCGTTGTTATGGCTGTAAAAAGAGGCAATATATAACACTATATCTCGGGTTTTGGAGCTCATTTTTGACTTTCTTCTTCATATTTCTGAGAGAGAGAGAGTACTTGGAGGATTTTGTGAGTTCTAAACACTTGAGTGTTTGTATAATTGATCTTCTATAATGATTGTTGATCTTGGGAAGAGTATTGTAGTGGATTCAACCATGGGTTTAAATCTAATCTTCAAGAGGTGATTGTTCTTCAACTTGGATATTGTTTTTGAAGGGCTTAAAATGTGTATGAGGTCGTATTCATGATATATATGGGTTTATAGGTATGATTGTGAGATGAGTATGTTTATTTCTTTAAATTATTGGAGTCGTTATGAAGGACACTTTGATGTTGAGATATAAACTTGAAGGATTTGATTATATATTGATGGTGATGTTGTTTTCGATTATAAGCTGAAACAATCAATGTTTATGATGTTAGAACTTATATTTTCATGCTATTGAAGGAATTTGATAATTTATTCTTGGTGTTCTTGAGGCAACCGGTTAATTATGTGAATAAAGTATTGATTACATTATTTATTGTAATCATTAAGGTGAATTAATGATGCACGAATTCATAGCTCTAGGCTTTGAACTTCGAATGAATTGTTGATCGATTCTATTGAATCGAGGATACATATTCTGTTGTTTTACTTATCGATTTGTGGATTATTGATGAATGAATTGTATTTCATTCAAGGTTGTACGAGTAATTGTTGATTTCATTGGAGGACATTTGTTCGTGGAAGGACTTTTCATATTTGGTATTAAGGCAAGTTGATTCTTTCTTGGTTATGAAGTTATTGATGCTTATGAATGTTGTGTTGGTATTCGTTGCCTAAAACGAAGGCGCAGCGGAAACAACTTCCGAAAATTAATTCGTTTTGAATCCCTTAAGAGGATCGATCAAGCTACGTATATACGAATACAAAAAAGCTAAAGTAAGATACAAAATCATACCCTTGTAGTCCTTTGATTGAATGGTTGTGAAGATGGTGATCTTTCTCAGGAATCCGATTCGTCAAAGTGTTTGATATCCCGAGCATCGAAAGCACCGTGCCTCTACTTGCCACGTGCTGAAAGTCGACCGGAATAACACCCACCTAATTATCCTCCAAGGATATGGATAGGATAATGTGGTTGGGGCTTTACAAATTATATTTATCACACTCTAAGTATTTAAATAAATTTTTCTCTCTCAATTTTCTCCAAGAAGGTGAAGAAGAAAAATGAAGAAGAAAAAGAAAACTCTCTCCCTTTTTTTCTTTTGAATGCCACTAGAAGCTAACAGTAGAGTTTGGTTCGTTTTGGACTCTCGTATGTCCAAACAGATAAACTTCATTCCGTTCCGATGTAGTTATATCAATTAATTAATCCAATTAACTAATTATAGCAAATATAAAATAATATAATTAATTTCTCCAAGAAATAATTATATTTATGAACTAAATTAATCACCCAATAATTTATTTAATTTATTAGGCTATAAATTAATTTATCCAATAAATTAATTTAGACATCTAATGTCCCAAAATTAATTACACATCCAATGTCCAATAAATTAGATATCAAATATCTAATATTTTTGAAGAGAGAATGAGCTCGATTTATTCCGTCATCTATCCTAATGCGCGACTCGGTAGGTTCGTCTCAGTTAGCAATTGGAGGAACCAAAGAGTGATAGCACCACATAGCCAGTCCCGCGGCCCACACTATAACCGAACTGGGAACGAATGATTGGGATCATTCCAAAACCTTTCTGTCGTGAAAACTAGTACACGTATAAACCCTTATCTCAAATGTCTCGATCATGTTATAGGGTCACGGTCAGTCAAATATACTTAACGCTATGCATGAGTTATTGCAAATCGAGATCACAGAGCTCTCGTGTATCCGATGCTATGGTCAAACACTTATTATCTCATTTGCTAATAACCGCATAGGACATATACCTGTTCACTTACAGGAGAAAGAATTCTATCTTGGTATTTAGTAGAACCTGCCACTTGCCTGTCAATATGCACATCGAGGTTGACCCCCACCTTCCGATTTTCTGGGTCGAACTACTCTAGTGAAAATCTTAATGTCACAAACACATCCCTACTAAATCCTCAAGTCGAAGGTTCATGAATACCTATCACAACCTTTCGATTCCGTCATTGACTGTCTCGGGTGAAATCCATGTGACGAATCAAGGGTGAGTCGATTCAAGTATATTAATCTCATTAACATACCTATAATGTGTGCTCCCTCTAATAATTAGTGATGACAGGCACTCTACAAGTCTAAGAATACGTCATACAAGTCTTCACATAAACTTAACGCCCAATCAAGCTTCATCGGCTTGCGAACGATTAAGTATTTGAGTTATAAACCTTTTTAGTGCTGATCCCCTTATCCAATAAGGAGTGAAATATTTTGCTCTCAAATACACGGACTAGTTTATATATATATATATATATATATATATATATATATATATATATATATATATACGATTCAGGAATGCCAATAACTTCCAGTAAATAAAGAAACATACATTTGCCTTCTGATAATAATTTACATAATAAAAGTACAATGCCCTCACTCTAACATCCTCTGAGTGGCATTCGAGGGCATACTCCTAACAATCTCCCAATTGCACTCAATGCCACACACTATGGTATCTAATACCCATGTTCTACAGATGACGCTCCAGGCTTATCTGAGAAATTGGCTTGGTCAGTGGATCAGCGACGTTGTCCACTGAGTCTACTCTATGCAGCACAATGTATCCTTTGCGAACAAATTCTCTCACGAGATGATACTTCCTCTCAATGTGTTTTGTACTGTTGTGAAACCTCGGCTCCTTAGCCTGCGCTACAGCTCCATCGTTGTCGCATAAAAACGGAACTGGCAGCTCAGCACATGGTATCACTTGAAGTTCACCCAGAAACTTCTTAATCCAAAACCCTTCCGTAGAAGCCTCCGAGGCTGCGTGATACTCAGCCTGACAGGTGGACTCGGTAGTCGCGCTTTGCTTGGTGCTTTTCCAAGATACTGCTCCTCCATTAAGAGTAAAAATATAGCCAGACGTGGACATTGAGTCGTCTTTCTGTCCTTCGAAGTCTGAATTAGTAAAACCCGTCATATTTAGTTCTCCACCACCATACATAAGAACCAGATCTCTAGTCCTTCCTAAGTACTTGAGAACGTTCTTTACGGAATTCCAATGTTCCCTACCTGAGTTTTCCTGAAACCTACTTACCACACTCACAGCGTGCGCAATGCAGGTCTCGTACATAACATGGCATATATAAGGCTACCCATGGTAGAGCTGATTCCCAAGAATATAAGTTGCTTCTCCCAAGTCTTTCATGGAGAACCTATTCGAAAGCCAAGCTTTCACAGAACTGAGCATTCCCACATCGTTTCCTATTAGTATAATGTCATCTACATATAGTACTAAGAATGTGATCTTGCTCCCACTAACCCTCTTGTACACACAAGGTTCCTCTTCATTTTGCACGAAGTCAAACTCTTTGACTACCTCGTCAAAATGAAGGTTCCAACTACGTGAAGCCTGTTTCAGTTCATAAATAGAACGCTAAAGCTTGCACACCTTATGAATATCGACCTCGGACACAAAGCCTTTATGATGCTCCATATAGATCTCCTCTTCGAGGAATCCATTAAGAAAAGCCATCTTTACGTCCATCTGCCATATCTTATAATCATGTTAGGCAGCTATAGCAAGCATCATTCAAATAGACTTGATCATAGCTACGGGCGAGAAGGTATAGTGATAATCGATCCCTTTCTTTTGGGTATGCCTTATAGGTATCAACATTGCCATCCCCATCAGTCTTTCTCTTGTAGATCCACTTGTTCCCAATAGGCACTATGCCCTTGGGACGGTCTACTAGAGTCCAAACCTAATTTTCATGCATCGAGTATATCTATCCTTCCATAGCTTCCCGCCATTTCGCGGAGTCTACATCCACCATCGCTTGGTCATAGGTTGTGGGGTCGGTCTTTTGACTATCACCTGGAACCTCATGGAGACCCATTTCCTCTAGGTGCATAAAGCTATACTTCTTAGGTAATTGAGACACCTACTAGACCTACGAGGTGGTTGTTCTTGTGTTTCAGAAGGTCCGGTTCCATCTTCTTGTACAGGTGTCTCCTGAGGAGTTTCATTGTATTCTTCAAAAGAAATACTTCTACCTGCTCCACCTTCCTGAATGAACTCATCTTCCAGGAAGTATGCTTGCAAAGCAACAATGATCTTTCGATCTTCGGGCATATAGAATAGATAACCCATTATCCTAGATCGGAATCAAATGAAACTTCCCTTATCGGACCTTGCTTCCAACTTCTCCGCTTTAGTCTTCTTGACATAAGTGGGACATCCTCAAATCCTAATATGATTAAGACTTGGTTTTCTACCCTTCCACATCTCATGTGGAGTCTTGGGAACGGACTTAGAAGGACATCTGTTCAAGATATAAGTAGCAGTTAGGAGCGCATAACCCCACAGGTAAATCAGTAAGTCGGTGTATCTAAGCATGGAACGAACCATGTCCAACAAGGTTTGGTTCCTTCGTTCCGACACACCATTTAACTGAGGAGTTTCTAGAGGTGTTAGTTGTGACACTATTCCGTGATCCTTTAGGAACTCGTCAAACTCTGTACTCATGTATTCACCACCTCAGTTCGACCTTAGTGCTTTGATATGATTACCAGTTTGCTTTTCGACTAGGGCCTTAAATTCCTGGATTTCTCAAAGGCCTCGTATTTGTGTTTCATTAAGTATATATAACCATACCTAGTATGATCATCCGTAAACATAAAAAAATAATGATATCCATCACGTGCTGCTTCGAAAGCACCATATACATTGATATGGACTAATTCAAGTTTATCAGCGGCTCTTTCAAATGTCCTTTTATAGGGGGACTTAGTCATTTTGCCTTTAAGGCAAGATTCACAAGTTGGAAAGGTATGTGATCCCAATGGATCTAGAAGTCCACCCTTTTCCATTTTGTAAACCTTGGTCTCACCAACATGACCAAGTCTAAGATGCCATTTTAAAACTTGATTAGTTTCATTCCTATCACGCTTCGTAGTCATAGTGTTCACAACAACTTTGTTACTTAGGTTTAGATGATACAGTCCATTTAACAATGTAGCAATCCCTACTAATTTATTACGAAAATAAATTTTGCAAGAACCATCACCAATGAAAAATGAAAGCCTTTCCGATCCATGACCGGAATGGACAAAATGTTTTTATGCCCCTTGGGAAACACTAGTACATCATCTAATGTTAAAACAAAGTCGGATTCCAAATCTAAAAGAAGTGATCCTATATCAGTTGCTTCGACACTATGTCCGCTTCCGACAGTAATTATCACTTCCCCAGCTCCGAGCTTCCTACTTTGTTCCAGATTCTGATTCATGGTACAAATGTGAGAACTAGCACCTGAATCCAGTTTATCAGCGGCTCTTTCAAATGTCCCTTGAAGGGGGACTTAGTCATGTTGCCTTTAAGAAAAGATTCACAAGTTGGAAAGGGATCTGATCCCAATGGACCCATAAGTCCATTCTTTTCCATTTTGTAAACCTTGGTCTGACCAACATGACAAGTCTAAGACGCCATTTTAAAACTTAATTAGTTTCAGCCCTACCACGCTTCCTAGTCATAGTGTTCACAACGACTTTATTACTTAGGTTTAGATGATACAATCCATTTATCAATGTAGTAGTCCCTACTAATTTATTACGAAAATAATTTTTGCAAGAACCACCACCAATGAAAAATGAAAAGCCTTTCCGATCCATGACTGGAATTTATACAATATTTTTGTGCCCCTTGGGAATCACTAGTACATCATCTAATGTTAAAACAAAGCCGGTGGACTTATGGGTCCAAAATCAAAACTCGCTCTAATGACAATAAGTGTAGAACAAAATACAGGAATGAAAAATATGGGTATTACACAATATACGTATAAACCCTTCTCTCAAATGTCCCGATCAAGTTATAGGGTCACGGTCAGTCAAACCCTTTCTATACTTGACGCTATGTATGAGTTAATGCAAATCGAGATCACTGAGCTCTCGTGTATCCAATACAACTAGCTTCAATGCTTTGGCCAAAGACTTATGATCTCATTTGCTAATAATCGCATAGGACAGATACCTGTTCGCTTACAGGAGAAAGAATTCTATCTTGGTATTTAGTAGAACATGCTACTTGACCGTCAAGATGCATATCGAGGTTGACCCCCACCTTTCGATTTTCTGGGTCGAACTACTCTAGTGAAAATCTTAACGTCACAATCACATACCTACTAAATCCTCTAGTTGGATGTTCACGAATACCTATCAAAACCTTTCGATTCCATCATTGACTGTCCCGGAGTGAAATCCACGTGATGAATCAAGGGTGAGTCTATTCGAGTATATTAATCTCATTAACATACCTATAATGTGTGCTCCCTCTAACAATTAGTGATGACAGGCACTCTCCAAGTCAAAGAACACGTCATACAAGTCTTCACATAAATTTAACGCCCAATCAAGTTTTGTCAACTTGCGAACGATTAAGTATTTGAGCTATAAACCTTTCTAGTGCCATCCCCTTATCTAATAAGGAGTGGAATGTTTTGCTCTCAAATATATGGACTAGTTTCTCTCTCTCTCTCTCTCTCTCTCTCTCTCTCTCTCTATATATATATATATATATATATATATATATATATATATATATATATATATATACGAATCAGGAATGCCAATGACTTCCAGAAAATAACGAAACATACATTTACCTTCTGATAATAATTTACATAATAACAAGTACAATACCCTCACTCTAACATCATCTGAGTGGCATTAGAGGGCATACTCCTAACAATCTTCGAGCACTCAATGACACACACTATGGTATCTAATACTCATGTTCTCCAGGTGACGCTCCAAGCTTATCTGAGAAAGTGGCTTGGTCATTGGATCAGCGACGTTGTCCAATGAGTCTACTCTATGCAGCACAATGTATCCTTTGCGAATAAATTATCTCACGAGATGATACTTCCTCTCAATATGTTTTGTACTGTTGTGAAACCTCGGATTTTTAAGCCTGCGCTACAGTTCCGTCATTGTCACATAAAAGCGGAACCGACATCTCAACACATGATATCACTCTAAGTTCGCCCAGAAACTTCTTAATCCAAAACCCTTCCTTAGAAGCCTCCGAGGCCGCTTGATACTCATCCTGACAGGTGGAATCGGCAGTCGTGCTTTGCTTGGCACTTTTCCAAGATATTACTCCTCCATTAAGAGTAAAAATGTAGCCAGTGGTGGACATCGAGTCGTCTTTCTGTCCTTGGAAGTCTGAATCAGTAAAACCCGTCACATTTAGTTCTCCACCACCATACACAAGAACCAGATCTCTAATCTTTCTTAAGTACTTGAGAATGTTCTTTACGGCAGTCCAATGTTCCCTACCTGGGTTTGCCTGAAACCTACTTACCACGATCATAGCATGCGCAATGTCAGGTATCGTACATAACATGGCATACAAAAGGCTACCCATGGCCGAAGAATATGGTATATTACTCATTTCCTTTCGTTGTTCCTCACTTTGAGGACACATATTCGAGGTGAGTTTTATTCCATATCGCGTCGATAGGAACCCTATTTTAGAATCATATATCTTAAATTGTTTTAAGATCTTATCTATATAGAGGGCTTGGGAAAGACCTATCATTCTCTTCGCTCTATCCCGGTAGAGCCGAATCCCAAGAATATAGGTTACTTCTCCCAAGTCTTTCATGGAGAACCTACTCGAAAGCCAAGCTTTCACAGAACTGAGCATTCTCACATCGTTTTCTATTAGTGGAATGTCATCTACATATAGTACTAAGAATGTGATCTTGCTCCCACTAACCCTCTTGTACACATAAGATTCCTCTTCATTTTGCATGAAGTCAAACTCTTTGACTGTCTCATCAAAATGAAGGTTCCAACTACGCGAAGCTTTTTCAGTCCATAAATAGAATGCTGATGCTTGCACACCTTATGAATATCGACCTCGGGAGAGAAGGTATCGTGATAATCGATCCCTTCGTTTGGGGTATAACCCTTTGCCACAAGCTTGGCCTTATAGGTATCAACCTTGCCATCCCCATCAGTCTTTCTCTTGTAGATCCACTTGTTCCCAATAGGCACTATGCCCTTGGGGCGGTCTACTAGAGTCCAAACCTAATTTTCACGCATCGAGTCTATCTCAGCTTCCATAGCTTCCTGCCATTTCGTGGAGTCTACATCCACCATCGCTTGGTCATAGGTCGTGGGATCGGTCCCTTGACTATCACCTGGAACCTCATGGAGACCCAGTTCCTCCAGGTGCATAAAGCCATACCTCTCAGGTAATTGAGACACCCTACTAGACCTGCGAGGTGGTTGTTCTTGTGTTTCAGAAGGTTTGGTTCCATCTTCTTGTACAGGTGTCTCGTGGGGAGTTTCGTTGTATTCTTCCAAAGAAATACTTCTACGTGTTTCACCTTCCTGAATGAACTCATCTTCCAGGAAGTGTGCTTCCAAAACAACAATGATCTTTCAATCTTCGGGCATGTAGAATAAATAACTCATCGTCCCAGATGGGAATCCAATGAAATGTCCCCTAATGGACCTTGCTTCTGTAATATCCGGATAATTGTTGAGTATTTTCTTCTATATTTGAACCTTGTAATATCCGACTTTGTGGTATCTATAATCAAAGTGTGATTTTTCCTGTATTCGTATTCCAAACAGTCATAATCATATTAGGAAGAGTTTGCAAATTCATGCATGCAGCTGCGTCATAACGTACACTAGCATATGAGCTTAACGTACGTTATGAGCTGAGGATAGCATACACTATTGACGAAACATAGCATACGTAACATGCAGTCAGGCAGATAAGGTTGGTCGGCGTATGGGCCATCTTGGTAAGGGTACGGATAAGGATAAGATTCCCGCGTGATCCGAACAGCTTTTTGATAAAGCAAGTCAACAAGTCATAACGTTTGCTAAAGGATTAAGATAGCGTACGCTATGCACAGCTTATTCGTACGTAAATGGTAATGGTTAACGTACGTTAAGGTGGATAGAAAATGAGGCAGTAGCTACTGTCAGACGTTAACGTATGCTAAAGATTTCAGATAGCGTACGTTAAGACGATAACATACGTAAGGCTGTGAGGTTAACGTACGTAAAGGTCTGAGTTTTAAAAATATGGCAGCACCCCATTTCATTTCAGCTTGTTTCCTTTCATCCTTTGGCTGATTTTTGCAAGTCCATAGAGCTTTCTCCCCCATATATAATCCTTATATTGCCTCTCTAACTGGTTTAGAAGATCGTAAGCATCTCGGATTGGTGTTCAAACCTACGGTGTCGAGTTCTACCGATCGTTTTCGTCGTTATTCTTCATGAAAGGTATGTTGACACTAAACCCAACCTTGAATTCGGTTTCTTGAGTATGTTACTGAGATTATTACTTTTCAAGGATGTTGTAGTAATCGAATATCATGTTTTAGGAAGATTGGTTTGATTATACTTGTATTGTTCTTCGTTGTTAAGAGAATTGTGATTGAACCTTGGTGTGTTGAACCCTAGGACGTAGTTTCTGAGATTGTGGTATGTTTTGGTCGAGTTGTATACCAATGTCATGTTAATATCATCACCTAAAATCGAAGTGTTCAAGAAGATGAATTCTAGGAATTTCACCAAGATTATTTCGTATTTCGTAAGAGGTGTTTGAATTGATAAACTTCGTTATATTCTTGGTTAGAATAGATTGATTATGTTGAGGATAATCGAATTGAACCTAGAACACGGTTATTTCATCTCCCTTCGAGAATTTGTTGGTATTCATATGATCATACTCTTGTTATGAATCGTTGTTTAGCCGAACCACTTTGGAAGTTCTTAATAGAGTTGGAGTGAGAAGGTTGATGATATGCCTACC
The DNA here is from genome assembly GCA_033398695.1 of Orobanche coerulescens. NCBI lineage: Eukaryota > Viridiplantae > Streptophyta > Magnoliopsida > Lamiales > Orobanchaceae > Orobanche > Orobanche coerulescens. Next base: position 70,161,555 of record CM065816.1, on the reverse strand, counting down.
CTTGTTATCATAGAAGTCGATATCATTATCATCCACGTAGCATGATTTCGTAGAATCCAACTAGTGTTCGTCTGATGATTTCATCGTGTAACCAACCATTCGTAAGATAGTGTGCTTGACCATAGTTGTGAACGATCAACGCTCGTGTGTTAGTTGTGTATCCGTTAGTTTTATTACGTTAGTTGAGTTGTCGCTATTTTCCTATTGTTTAAGGTTCGAGGTTTGCGAACGGTTGATCTAAGGAACGGCCTTCGAGTTTTTTGAAGTCATGAAGTGTTTATTCCTTGCCATATTTCAAAGGCAATTACCTTAATTATATTTATTCGTATTGATGTCGATATGTTGTTGTTGTATTGTGCATATGTGTTGTGATTGTTTGTCCACTATGCATTGGTCCGACGGGATCATCATGGGAATCTATAAATGTGTGCGCTTGATCGTTGTACAGGTATTTCCGCATGCGTTGGTCCGACAGGATCATCATGGGAATCTATAGTTGCGTGCGCTGGATCGTTGGAATACCACGAGTATGTTGATAGTGATATGATATGTTGTACATTGTTACTGTTTCTCGTTGGAGAGACTTGTCGTGATTATTGTTGATATTATTGACATTATTATTCAGGGATTGTTGAATAAATCATTGTGGTATAATTATCGTACTTGTACTAGCATCGTTGTGCTGACCCCTTCGGGGGTGAACATTTGTTTTATGTTCTGGATCTAGGAGAGGGGGAAAACAACCACTGGAGCTGCATGACGATGAGGGTGCAGAGTGATGTTACGGCCGGATTTAATTATCAGATTGTGTTGTTTTAATTAAGTACTCGAGTACGTTGTCGTTTGTGATGTTGGATTTGGTCATATATTAATGTTCACCGTTTGACGTTTGTCTTTTCAGTACTATTTCAGACTCGTGTTGTATTTTATTTCCGCTGCCGTTGTTTGTTGGTATTTGTTATTGTCATATCATTTCTTCAGCCTTGTAAATTCTTACGTAAAGGGTTTACGGCGCTGTAATATTCCTGAATATATCGAGTGTATTACATAATATGGTATCAGAGCTAAGATTATGGATATCTTGACCGTTGGGTTAAAATAGGGGTCGTATATGTCTTTTGAGGTAACCAGTCGCGCATAACGTCACTGTACTACCTACGTCTTCGTACGAGCGGTGGTTGTAAGTGTCCTAAACTCTATCTTGTCCTTTACATGTTATACCTTTTTATACTTGAACGTTAGGATGATATTATCCCCTGTATATTGAGTGTTTAAGCTTGCAGTATGTTGAGGGGAGGACATAGACGTAGTCGCGGTCGTGGACGCGGACGTAGGAATGCTGAGAGAGAAGCTTCACCTTCTGTTCCTGATTCACTGTCAAATCAGGCTAACTCCAATTCTGGGGAACAGCAAGAGTCCGTTAATAATGAACGAGAATAGACAGTGGAGACAAATGCAAATCCTGCCGTTCCCGAGATCCTTCATCAAGTGGTCAACCAGATGACTCAATTTGCTCAAGTTGTGGACAGGATGCAAGTGGCGGTAGGATTGCAGCCAGGGGAAAGACATTAAGGCATCCCAGACTTGGGAAATCGAGGAGACAGATGGCTACAGGAGGTGGCGAAGATGCACCCGCCAAAATTCGATGGATTTTCTGAGATGCCGACATGGGATCACTGGTTGAGAGAACTGGAGAAAATATTTGCCGGGATTAACTGTCCAGACGACTGGAGGGCCCCCATTGCCCAGTATTTTCTAACAGGGGAAGCGTCCGAATGGTGGGAAGCCATCCGACCTGTTGATCATGATGCCGGTTGGGAAGAGTTCAAACTTATAATGGAAGCTCAGTACTGCCCCCTCCTGGTGAGAGAAGCTAAGGTTCGAGAATTTTTCTCTGCGCAGCCTTCGGATGTGCTTGTGGCTCAGGCGATTAAGACATTTAATCAACAGTTGGCATTTGTTCGACACCTGGTTAGAACCGATGCAGAAATGACGATTCACTTTGATATGAGAATGAAGCCGGAAATACAGAGGTATATGTCAGGTTTTGAATGCACCACCCTCCGTGAGTACCAAGACAAAGCCCTGGCGTATGAAATGAAAGAAGCAGCTATGGAAAAGTTCTCGGAGTCCAAGAAGCAGAAAGTCTCTGGTAGTTTCACAGAGCACAAGAGTAGTGGGCCCCGCAAAGCCCAGTCATCCTTTCATTCATTTAAGGGCCCCCCGCACCCATTTAAAGGTGGAAAGAACTTCATATCAGTATCAACACCGACAGATGTGGTCAAGAACTGTTTTAATTGTGGTCGCCCAGGACACATTTGGCGTGATTGTTTTCGTTCTCCAGTGACATGTTATGATTGCGGACAGGAAGGGCATCGTGCGATGTTCTGCAGGGATGCCACTAAGTTAATTGGAGCTCGTACTTCGCAGCCGGCTCCGAAAGAAGAAAGTGTTCCACAGACACAGCAGAGTGTCCAACTACCCCAGAGTTTTGGTCAAGGACGAAGCAGAGGACAGTTCGACCGAGAGGGAGCATCGAGTGTTGGATCTGTTCCCCCGCACCTTTATGATATGAGGAGGGAGACGATTAGAATGCCGCTGTTGTATCAGGTACCGTTCAGATCCTTTCACAACCAGTTAGTGTTTTCTTCGATACAGGGCCTACACATTCGTTTATATCATTGTCTTATGTTAATCGTTTGAACATTTCTTGGTTTCATAAATGTAAGCCTTATGTTGTGGGTTTACCGAATGGGGAGAGAATTGTGGGGAACTTAGAAACTAGAGATTTTCCTGTATTAATTGGAGGCAAGGAGTGGCCCTCAAATCTGATTGTGATAGAGATATAAGGATACTATCTGATTCTCAAAAACGATTGGCTTAATCGATATGGAGCTATTGTGAACTACCGGAAGAGGAATATCTCGATGATAGCTGAAGATGGTTCCGAATTATTATTCGAGGGATGGACACCAGGAAGCTCAGGGAAAGTGATCAAAGCTATGAAAGCCGTTAAACTACTAAAAGAAGGCTGTACTGGATACTAGTGTTACGCAATGAAGAAAGAAGATGGAAAAGTAGAGCTTTCATCCATTCCTGTTGTGAGCGAATTTCCCGACATGTTCCCTGACGAATTACTTGGACTACCTCCACGACGAGATGTAGAGTTCACCATCGAGCTAGAACCAGGAGCTACACCGATTTCTAAGGCGTCGTATTGTATGGCACCTACCGAAATGTATGAATTGAAGAAGCAACTGGAAGAGTTACTGGACAAAGGCTTTATTCAGCCAAGTGTTTCGCCCTGGGGTGCACCAGTTCTTTTTGTCCAAAAGAAAGATGGATCGCTTTGATTGTGTATTGACTATCGGGAGCTGAACAAGATGACGATCAAGAACAAGTACCTGTTGCCACGGATTGATGATTTGTTCGACCAGTTGCAAGGAATGACAGTATTTTCTAAGATCGATTTGAGATCAGGATATCATCAGTTGAGGATTAAGGAATACGATGTTCCGAGGTCAGCATTCAGAACTCGCTACGGACATTATGAGTTTGTGGTGATGCCATTTGGTCTCACTAATGCGCCTGCTGTATTTATGCAATTAATGAATCGAGTGTTCATAGAGTATTTGGACAAATTCATAGTTGTGTTTATTAATGATAATCTGGTTTATTCCAAGAGTCCGGAAGAGCATGCACAGCACTCATGAATCGTTTTGGACCTCTTGAGAAGCGAGCAATTGTACGCCAAACTTTCTAAGTGTGAATTCTAGTTAAAGGAAGTGATGTTCCTCGGTCACGTGGTATCAGCGGAAGGAGTCCGAGTAGACCCCCAGAAAGTCGAGGCAGTTTTGGATTGGAAGTCTCCTAAGAACGTGAAGGAAGTCAGACATTTCTTTGGACGCACCGGGTATTATCGTCGATTTGTGGAAGGGTTTTCTAAAATTACCCGCCCACTTACTCGATTAATGCAGAAAACCTAAAAGATTGAATGGAGCGATATGTGTCAGACCAGTTTTGATGAACTGAAAAAGAGATTAACGACGGCACCAATTTTAGCACTACCATAAAGAACTGAAGGGTTCATAGTTTACAGTGACGCTTCAAACCAAGGTCTCGGGTGTGTATTGATCCAGAATGAGAAGGTGATCGCCTACGCTTCACGGCAGTTGAAACCATATGAAGTAAATTATCCAACTCATGATTTGGAGCTGGAAGCTATTGTTTTCACCTTGAAAATATTGAGACATTATTTGTACGGAACTCACTGTCAGATCTTCACAGATCATAAGAGCCTCCAATACATCTTCAGTCAAAAAGAGTTAAACATGCGGCAGAGGATATGGCTAGAATTGATTAAGAACTATGATTTAGAGATTCTTTATCATCCAAGCAAAGCGAATGTAGTGGTCGATGCACTGAGCCGCAAACCCGTTTCTATTAGAATGCTGGAAACACTCACGTCCCAGTCCGGCATTCAATGAGAGTTGATTCGTGAAGGAATTGAAGTATGGTTGCAAGGAGTCCAAGGGCAACTGTGTGTGATGGAATTAACTTCGTCGTTAATCGAAGAAATCAAATCTAAGCAATTAGATGACCCTCTGATGATTCAGTTACGTGATGAAGTGAGCAAGGGTAAGGCCCTAGGATTTGTGATTCATGATAATGGAGTTTTGAGATTCCAGAGTCGACTTTGTGTTCCCAATGTTGATGTTTTGAAGCAGACAATCATGAAGGAAGCTCACAGTATGCCCTATTCTATTCACCTGGGCACCAGTAAGATGTATAAGGAGCTGAAGCAGAATTTTTGGTGGGGCCACATGAAGAAAGATGTGGCGGAATATGTCTCGAAGTGTTTAACTTGTCAGCAGGTTAAGATCGAACATCAACGACCCGCCGGAATGTTGAAGCCACTCCTGATTCCTGAATGGAAGTGGGAAGATATATCGATGGACTTTATCACCAATATGTCGACCAGAACAGGGATGAACATGATTTGGGTGATAGTTGATCATCTATCCAAGTCGGCTCATTTTCTGGGCATTAAGGATACTTTGGGACCAAAGAGGTTGGCAGGAGTGTTTATTGCGGAGATAGTCCGATTGCATGGTACACCGAAGACCATTATTTCTGACCAAGATGGTCGCTTCGTGTCACATTTTTGGAAAGCGGTTCATAGAGCCTTGGGAACCGAGCTGGACTTTAGCACATCTTATCATCCTCAGACTGATGGACAGCCCGAGTGGACTATTCAAACAGTGGAAGACATGCTGAGAGCTTGTGCCCTAGATTGGTCGACTGAGTGGGAAGTTCATCTACCATTAATTGAATTCACTTACAACAATAGTTGGCATGCTTCCATTAAGATGGCACCTTTTGAAGCGTTATACGGGAGGAGATGTAGATCACTCTTGTGTTGGGATGATTCATCAGACTTGATCGGGACGGAACCGAAGTTGATAGTATAGACTCAAGAGAAGGTAGCGTTGATTCTTGAAAGGCTGTGGACTGCCTAGAGTCGGCAGAAATCTTATGCAGATGTGCACCATCGCCCATTAGAATTTGGAATGCTTTTAAAGGTTTCTCCTACTCAAGGAATTTTTCATTTTGGGAGGAAAAGAAAGCTGAGTTCGAGATATATCGAACCATCGAGATTCTTGAGAGAGTTAGGGAGTCGGCGTATAGGTTGGCCTTACCGCCGTCTCTGAGTCATGTTTATAATGTGTTTCACGTGTCTCAGTTATGGAATTACATAACAGATTCCAGTCATGTAATATATTTCAGCGAGATCGAAGTCGCTAAAGATGGCATGTTCGAAGAGAAACCAATCAAGATACTCGAGAGTCGAGTCAAACAATTGAGAAATAAACCAATCACCTTGGTCAAAGTTCAATAGTCACGAAACGGATTCGAAGAAGCCACTTGGGAGACAGAGGACAGTATGAAGTAAAGATACCCAGAATTATTTTCGTCTTAAGTTTCGGGATGAAACTCCTTTTTAGAGGGAGAGTATGTAATATCCGGATAATTGTTGAGTATTTTCTTCTGTATTTGAACCTTGTAATATCCAACTTTGTGGTATCTATAATCAAAGTGTGATTTTTCCCATATTCGTATTCCAAACAGTCATGATCATATTAGGAAGAGTTTGCATATTCATGCATGCAGCTACGTCATAACGTACGCTAGCAGATGAGCTTAACGTACATTATGAGCTGAGGATAGCGTACGCTATGGACGAAGCATAGCGTACGTAACATGCAGTTAGGCAGATAAGGTTGGTCGGCGTATGGGCCATCTTGGGAAGGGGACAGATAAGGATAAGATTCCCGTGTGATCCGGACAGCTTTTTGATAAATCAAGTCAACAAGGCATAACATTTGCTAAAGGATTAAGATAGTGTACGCTATGCATAGCTTATTACGTACGTAAATGGTAATGGTTAACGTGCGTTAAGGAGGTCAGAAAATGAGCCAGTAGCTACTGTCAGACGTTAATGTATGCTAAAGATTTCAGATAGCGTACGTTAAGACGATAACGCACGTAAGGCTGTGAGGTTAACGTACGTAAAGGTCTGAGTTTTATAAATATGGCAGCACCCCATTTCATTTCAGCTCATTTTCTTTCATCCTTTGGCTGATTTTTGCAAGTCCAGAGAGCTTTCCCCCCATATATAATCCTTACATAGCCTCTCTAACTGGTTTAGAAGATCGTAGACATCTCGGATTGGTATTCAAGCCTATGGCGTCGAGTTCTACCGATCGTTTTCATCGTTATTCTTCGTGAAAGGTATGTTGACACTAAACCCAACCTTGAATTTGGTTTCTTGAGTATGTTACTGATATTATTACTTTTCAAGGATGTCGTAGTAATCGAATATCACATTTTAGGAAGATTGGTTTGGTTATACTTGGATTGTTCTTCGTTGTTAAGATAATTGTGATTGAACCTTGGTATGTTGAACCCTAGGACGTAGTTTCTGAGATTGTGGTATGTTTTGGTCGAGTTGTATACCAATGTCATGTTAATATCATCACCTAGAATCTAAGTGTTCAAGAAGATGAATTCTAGGAGTTTCATCAAGATTATTTCGTATTTCGTAATAGGTGGTTGAATTGATCAACTTCATTATATTCTTGGTTAGAATGGATTGATTATGTTGAGGATAATCGAATTGAACTTGGAACACAGTTGTTTCATCTCCCTTCGAGAATTTGTTAGTATTCGTATGATCATACTCTTGTTATGAATCGTTGTTTAGCCGAACAACTTTGGAAGTTGTTAATAGAGTTAGAGTAGGAAGGTTGATGATATGCCTACCCTTGTTATCGTAAAAGTCAATATCATTATCATCCACGTAGCATGATTTTGTACAATACAACTAGTGTTCGTCCGATGATTTGATCGTGTAGCCAACCATTCGTAAGATGGTGTGCTTGACCATAGTTGTGAACGATCAACACTCGTGTGTTAGTTGTGTATCCGTTAGTTTTATTACGTTAGTTGAGTTGTCGCTATTTTCCTATTGTTTAAGGTTCGAGGTTTGCGAACGGTTGATCGAAGGAACGGCCTTCGAGTTTATTGAAGTCGTGAAGTGTTTATTCCTTGCCTTCTTTAAAAGGCAAGTACCTTAATTATATTTATTCGTATTGATGTCAGTTATGTTGTTGTATTGTGCATATGTGTTGTGATTGTTTGTCCACCATGCGTCGGTCCGACGGAATCATCATGGGAATCTATAAATGTGTGCGCTGGATCGTTGGACAGGTATTTCCACCATGTGTTGGTCCGACGGGATTATCATGGGAATCTATATATGTGTGTCCTGGATCGTTGGAATACCACGAGTATGTTGAGATTGATATGATATGTTGTACATTGTTACTGTTTCTCGTTGGAGAGACTTGTCGTGATTATTGTTGATATTATTGATGTTATTATTCGGGGATTGTTAAATAAATCATTGTGGTATAATTATCGTACTTGTAGTAGCATCGTTGTGCTAACCCCTTCGGGGGTGAACATTTGTTTTATGTTCGGGATTCAAGAGAGCGGGAAAACAACCACTGGAGCTGCATGATGACGAGGCTGCAGAGTGATGTTACGGCCGGATTTAATTATCGGATGTTTGTGTTGTTTTAATTAAGTACTTGAGTACGTTGTCATTTGTGATGTTAGATTTGGTCATATATTAATGTTCACTATTTGACGTTTGTCTTTTCAGTACTATTTCAGACTCGTGTTGTATTATATTTCCGCTGCCGTTTTTTGTTGGTATTTGTTATTGTCATTTCATTTCCTCAGCCTTGTAAATTCTTACGTAAAAGCTTTATGGCGCTATAATTTTCCTGAATATATCGGGGGTATTACAGCTTCCAACTTCTCCGCTTTAGTCTTCTTGAAATAAGCGGGACATCCCCAAATCCTAATATGATTAAGACTTGGTTTTCTACCCTCCCACATCTCATGCGGAGTCTTAGGAACAGACTTGAAAGGACATCTGTTCAAGACATAAGCAGCAGTCAGGAGCGCATAACCCCACATGTAAATCAATAAGTCGGTGTAGCTAAGCATGGAACAAACCATGTCCAATAAGGTTCGGTTTCTTCGTTCCGACACACCATTTGACTGAGGAGTTCCTGGAGGTATTAGTTGCACTATTCCGTGATCCTTTAGGAACTCATCAAACTCTGTACTCATATATTTGCCACCTCGGTCCGACCTTAGTGCTTTGATATGATTACCAGTTTGCTTTTCGACTAGGGCCTTAAATTCCAAGTATTTCTCAAAGGCCTCGGATTTGTGTTTCATTATGTATACATAATCATACCTAGTATGATCATCCGTAAACGTAATGAAATACTGATATCCATCACGTGCTGCTTCCAAAGCACCACATACGTCGGTAACGACTAATCCAAGTTTCTCAGTGGCTCTTTCAAACGCCCCTTAAAGAGGGACTTAGTCATTTTGTCTTTATGGCAAGATTAACAAGTTGGAAAGGGATCTGATCCCAATGGACCCATAAGTCCATCCTTTTTCATTTTGTAAACTTTGGTCTGACCAACATGACCAAGTCTAAAATGCCATTTTAAAACTTAATTAGTTTCATCCCTACCACGCTTCCTACTCATAGTGTTCACAACGACTTTGTTACTTAGGTTTAGATGATACAGTCTATTTAACAATGTAGCAGTCCCTACTAATTTATCACGAAAATAATTTTTGCAAGAACCATCACCAATGAAAAATGAAAAGCCTTTTCGATCCATGACCGGAATGGATACAATGTTTTTATGCCCCTTGGGCTGTAACACCCCCGTGATTTACGGTGATATTACAGTGCCGTAGATTTTTTTTGTAGAACCTACCAGGATTAACATATATAAAACTAATTAAAAATTAACAACCGCAATGTTCACTTATTTAAAAGAATAAACTCTCCAACACGACATAGGTTACAAAACCAAACAACACATCGTCCCGTAGGATCACGACTAACATAACAGTTCACAACTGATACAACAACACCATTACCCATCAAAAACAACATGATAACATCATATGACAGTACCCGCGCGAGTACAAGACCAAAACACAACCATGACTTCGACAATATGACCACCAACTCAAAATAGTACACTATATCAATGCTGCCCACCGAACTCGTGTCCACCCTGTGCTGGCTCTCCCACTGGACCTGTACCTGAATACACAACAAGTATATCCACCCCAGAGGCATCGGCAAAATGCCGGTGCAAGTACAATGATTGTCGAATATGTATAACTAATGAATATTCAACAGAAATCACGGTGCTATCACATATATTCCGGAATACAATACCATAATCATCATCATAAAACAACCTCCCGAGTTGTACTGGCCCTGTACCCACATGGGATACACACCCCAGAGAGTCCTCATCAGGCCCTCCCCAGTGTATAACCCAACCGAGTGATCCGTAGAACTCGAAGTCTAACAGATCCCAGGGGACCCTCGCTGGTTTTACTCGGCTCTCACATACTCAATAAACACTTGGCACAAATCACATTTTCACAAAATAGCATTTTCACATATTCACGCAAAGTATAGTAATTGAAATCAGAGTACTTGCCTTGATTGGAAACAATATAAGAATAACGAATGAGAAGACGTACGGTCCAAACTCCTTCAACAATTCGGTCCTAGTTTAACAAATACCGAATCAAATATCGTACCATGAAAACGGAAGGATTCACCCTAAGTTTTACATCTGGAAATTCATTCACGACTGGAATAGAGGATAACAGAACTCCACCAGGTTCTGTCTTCATTGCGTAACACCAATAACCGGTACAACCTTGGTTCAACAATTTCATAGCCTTCATCACTCGAATAATCTTCCCAGAAGTACCGGGTTTCTGCCCTTCAAAAACATATTTCGTACCATCCTGATCAATAATCGAAATTATCTTTCGACGATAATCCATTACTGCCCTATGATGATCTAACCAGTTATCACCCAGGATTAAATCTTCTCCCTTCATATCTATCACAATCAAATCAGATGGCTGATCTCTACCACTGATGGTTACAGGACAATTGACAAACTCTCTATCCCCATCTATCCTTTCCCCACTCGGCAGTCCAACAATAAAAGGTTCACATGCAGAGAGACTAATAAGTCCCAAATGATTCACACAAGACAATGATATAAAGGAATGAGTAGCTCCAGAATCAAATTATACATCTACTAGGTGCATAAGAATATAAACAATACCTGACGTAGTAGCAGCCCCTACGTCATCAGCCCGCCTCATCTCATACAATCAGGGTGGAGTTGATCCAGTGGTAGGTGTATCCTTATGCTCAGTCTTGCCTCTGTTGTGTCCAACACTCGGAGTTGGCTGACTAGTGAATGTACCTGCTGTAATAGGGGACTGCTTGGCAAGGATTCTACTCGCTCTCTCACAATACGATGCCCGATGTCCCTGCTTTCCACACGTAAAACAAGTAACAGGGCGTGATGAACAATAAGAATTAACATGATCAGGAACTCCATAATTAAAGCAAACTTTCGACGCTCCTCCGCTGGGTTGAGGGGAACCAACGGAAGACTGCACAGAAGATTGAGGCCTACGCGATCCGCTGCCTCGGAAACTACCAGAACATTTTGGTTTCTTTGAGCTTGAAACCGTAGGGACCGTAACTGTAACCATCTCATAAGCGAGCGCTCTGTCTTGGTATTCTTGCAGAGTAGTGCACCCAAGACCCGCCATATACTTGCATCGAAATGAAGTATTTTATCCACTTTATCCTTAACTCGGTCCTGAACATATATTAATTATCTGTTATACTTCTTGATTGCTTCCGCAATAGGAACATCTTCAAGTTGAGCTCTAAAGAACTCACTAACTCTGGATAATCATACCGGTGTGGTACAATACTGTGCCTCCATTAACTCTTTAAATTCTTCCCAAATGACATCACGATCCTTGGGCCTAACCGCCCGCCACCAGTCAGACGCATCATCGGTTGTTAAGTACTAAGAAATCGGGACCTTCTTGGCCGAAGGGCAGCCAATACTATCAAATATCTTGTCCAGTTCAACCAGCCAATGATTCCAGTTATTAGCATCACCTGAACCATCAAATCGAGGAGGGTTCATTTTCATGACTTCTTGAAGCCATCGATCTTCCACAGTCCTACCAGTGTTAATGTTCTGCACCACTTGAGCCAACTGGTGCACTTGCGTTACGACTTGTTGAAGAATATTAGGCACTTCGGCCTCCGAACCCCCACCTGTACCTTCCGAAGGGATAAGGTCTGATCTAGCCACAAAATGAGATGCTGAGTCTGAAACGGACATCTCGGATTCAGATACCGCTACTCTACCACGGACAGCTCTACCTCTCGGCATACTGAAGAATAAGAAATGGTTCAACAAGGAAACGATTACAACAATAAATCATACGATGACAAAATAATTACTCCCGAGGGAAAGAAACATCCAGCATCCGGGGAGGCTTCTAGCATAGGCGACACGGGGTGGTAGCACATCAATGATATCGTAAACAATCGACTCTCTTTAACAGACCCAAAAACACCGATTGCCTAGGTACCCCTAAACCTAAGCTCTGATACCACATTATGTAACACCATCGTGATTTACGGTGATATTACAGTGCCGTAGATTCTTTTTCGAGAACCTACTAGGCTTAACATACATAAAACTCATTAAAAATTAACAACTGCAACGTTCACGTATTTAAAACAAACTGTCTCCAACACGACATAGGTTACAAAACCAAACAACACATCGTCCCGTAGGATCACGACTGATACAACAGTTCACAACTAATAAAACAACACTATTAACCATTAAAAACGACATGATAACATCACACGACAGTACCCGCGCGAGTACAAAACCAAAACACAACCATGACTTCGACAATATGACCACAACTCAAAATAGTACACGATATCAATGTTGTCCACCGAACTCGTGTCCACCCTGTGTTGGCTCTCCCACTGGACCTGTACTTGAATACACAACAAGTATATCTACCCCAGGGGGGGTCAGCAAAATGTCGGTGTAAGTACAATGATTGCCGAATATGTACAACAAATGAATATTCAACAGAAATCATGGTGCCATCACATATATTCCGGAATACAATACCTTAATGATCATCATAAAACAACCTCCCGAGTTGTACTGGCCCTGTACCCACATGGGATACACACCCCAGTGAGTCCTCGTCAGGCCCTCCCCAGTTTACAACCCAACCGAGTGATCCGTAGAACTCGAAGTCTAACAGATCCCAGGGGACCCTTGCTGGTTTTACTCGGCTCTCACATACTCAATAAACACTTGGCACAAATCACATTTTCGCAACATAGCATTTTCACATATTTACGCGAAATACAGTAAACGAAATCAAAGTACTTGCCTTGATTGGAAACGATATAAGAATAACAAACGGGAAGACGTACGGTCCAAACTCCTTCAACAATTCGGTCCTAGTTCAACAAATACCGGATCAAATATCATACTATAAAAACGGAAGTATTCACCCTAAGTTTTACCCTTGGGGACATTTAACCAAACACTACGAAGGCAACATAGTTCGAATCCAAAATACGGAAGAGACTTGGGATTTAATCTATGAACTTTGGAGAAAAACGAAGGATTATGATTAAAGCATCATAATCTAGCATAAATCGGAGCTAAAATAGATTAGAATCGAAGATCTCAGTAAAAGCTCCAAAATATGAAGAACTAGGGTTCGAGCGGATTTTACCTTGATTTGGACGGTGAAAGTTGATGAGATGTTGTTAACTTGGTGTTAGGAACTCAAAAACATTGTTAGATGATGAAATCCGACAAAGATCTATGCTCCTCTATGTCCAAGACTACTCAGCTGCCGGAAAAGAAGAAGAAGGGAATGAAAATGACGATTCTAGAACATGCCCAACATATATATACTGGGAGGGATTAGCGCACGCTATGGCTAAAGTTTAGCGTGCGCTAACGGGCTGAAAGGTGGTGCGGTGTTAAACAAAAAGACTGTCCAGAACTTACTGTCTGACTCCGGTAGCGTGCGCCACCCATATATATTAGCGCCCGTTATCGATCGACACTAGCGCGTGCTAACTCAGAAAAATAGCGTGCACTACCTACTATCACCCGCAGTCCAGAAACATTCTGCCCTTACTGTCCTGCCGTCCTAGCGCGTGTTACCACCCTGTAACGTACGCTAACACATCAATAATAGCATACGCTAGCCTGCCATTAGCATGCGTTAATGCCTCATTCCAGAGTCTAGAAAGCTCACTGTCCAGCAGGCCTAACGTGCGCTAATGCACATGAGTAGCGTGCACTACTCGCACATAGTTATCGTGCGCTATCATTGCAGTCTAGCGCGCGCTAACTGCTACTACTCAGCATAAAATTCGCGAAGTCCGGCCAGAACGAACGCAAACCGAAATTACAAAACTCAATAGTTACCAACCAAGAACATTCCAATATCAATCGTCAATACCCTCATATACAAATAACCACAATACAACCAGATACATCCGGAATAACACATATGACATACACGGTTATTACATGGGCAACACTAGTACATCATCTAATTTTAAAACAAATGCAGATTCCGAATCCAAAAGAAGTGATCTTATGTCAGTTGCTTTGACACTATGTCCACTTCCGACTGTAATCATCACTTCCCCAGCTCCGAGCTTCCTACTTTGTTCCAGATTCCGATTCATGATATAAATGTGAGAACTAGCACCTGAATCCAGTATCCAAGAAGTAGAAAATATGGTAGCAGAACAATTCATTTCCAAAACTAAAAGTTCCGTATCTGAAGCCCCATGAAGGATCGGACAGTCTCTTGCTTAGTGGCCCAGCTCCCGCATTTAAGATATGCGTTCGTCTTTATATTCTTGCTTTTAGGAACCATCGGGGCCTTGCTCTTACTCTTAAAGTCTTTGCTTTGTGGCTCGTCTGTTTCTTGGTCTTTTTCTTCTATTCTTGGACCTCCAAGATCCAGAAGAAATCACAAGTACAAACTTCTTCACCCGCGGAGTCTTCATCTGAGACTGAGCGGCTACTAGTTTGTTCATCAACCCTGCTAAATTGCAAGCAATCTCATTGCAGTTCAAGTTCATAACAAACTGTGAGAAGGAATCAGGAAGAGATTGCATGATAAGGTCGGTTTGTAGAGAAGCATGCATCCTAAAATCAAGAGCCTCTAATCTCTCGATCATAGAGATCATTTTGAGGACATGGCCTCCGACTTTCTCACCTTTCTTCATCCTGGCACCAAAAAGCTCTTTAGATATCTCATATCTAGTAGTTCGATTGTGCTCACCATAAAGCTCGGTTAAGTGAGATAAAATCTGCCTAGAATAAGTCATTTTCTCATGAGCTCTTTGAAGCTCATTAGACATAGAGACCATCATATAGCCACGGACTCTAATGTCATCCTTAACCCACTTTTCGTGGTTTTCAACATCTTCCTGACTGGCTATGGTCCGAACCGAATCCGCCGGAATGTCCGCCTCCAAGATGTATCCCAGCGCTTCCATACTGAGGACAATCATCAGATTGCGGAGCCAGACCACAAAGTTTGGTCCAATTAAGGTGTTCTTTTCGAGTAGTATGGTAAGTGGGTTCATTGTCATTTTGAGAGTTTTATGTCTGCATAAAGTACACTAGATTGATTAGGGACTTGTTTGATTATTTTCTGAGTTTAGAATTAAGGAGTTTTATATTCTTTTAACCGAGCTCCCACTATTTTTATCAAAATAACACACTCCCTTGTGAAATCCGGAAGTATTCGTTCGCTTTACTTCATAGTGGTGATCGAGTTCTTTAAAAATTTTAATAGAGGGCAACCTAACAGGTTTCTGGTTTATTAATCTTTATGAAGTGGCGTCCAACACCAACCCATCTAATGGATGATTCGATCTTCTTTTTCCCCTTTATCACTCCCCTCAACCTATATGGTTTCTATGGTTCGTGAGCAAGTTAAGTTTAAACCATCGACGCTAATCAGTTTTGAAATTGAATCTTATCCGGCAACCTAACATGTTTCTAGGGATAAGATTTGCTCCAACCGAAGGCATCTAATGCACTCCAAGAATTTATCGACCCTCCCAGAACGACTACCCAATAACTTAGAAGCATAGCACATCCGGTTTGGATTTTAATTTTTCGAGAGCTCGATGGAGGGGAGGAAAACCTTGAAACTTTTTAAACTTAATATTTTGTCATGGGAGAATTTTCATGATTAATGTTACACTTTGCACATTAATTCATTTAAGCATATTTGTAGACATTCATACAATATGAATAAACATATACAACCTAGTTGCTACCAACATGTAGTTCCTAGAACCAAAAACATCGTAATCTAATTACATCTCTTGAGTCTTGAATCTTCGTCCTCTCGAATGGATCTTCCTCCGGCCTTTATCATTACATATAAATTTTATATTGAAAAATTGCATCCTAAATAAAAAAATTTCTAGTAAAATAAATACGCTCAAAATGGCCTTTACAACCCAATCGATCAAACAATTCAAAAACTAGGTCCATGAACCACATCACCATCCAAAATTAATGCAATCAATCACATTAAATTAATGGCATAAATAATTAATCTAAATATTGATCCAATCAATATAAATTAATAAAACATAAGAATTAATTCAATTAATTCACACAATCGTTAATTTTAACTTATTCCGGATGAGAAAATATTTCATCAAATTAATTCCCCTAAGAAAGAAATAATCATAATAATATCTAAGTCAAACTAAATCCAATTTAATTTGTGGGAAATTAATTACTGAACGAAATACAAAAAATAGAGTCGAAAAACACACGGCCCGGGCCAAGCTCGGGCCACTGCTGTGCAGTCCGGAATCCAGACCGCGGTCCCTCACAAAATGGGACCGCACGGCAGTCCCTTGGCAGCTCCAAGCTACCGGATCCGAACGCAATTTCGGCTCATTTTTTCGTCCCGATTCCAAAAATAATATTTTGCTAATCTTTATATTACACATTTAAACTATTTCAAAAGAAAAATAGTATTACATTGTAACACAAAATCATGAAAATTAATTTTTAGATGAACAATTTAAAATTAATGATTAAAACAATAATGATACCATATCATAAAAACATTCAATCAAGCATTCTAAATGCTAAATATCGTATATATGATCGCAATACCTCACTCTGATACCACTGTTGGGATTCATTGCCTAAAACGAAGGCGCAGCGAAAATAATTTCTGAAAATTAATTCGATTCGAATCCCTTAAGAGGATCAATCAAGCTACGTATATACGAATATAAAACAAACTAAAGTAAGATATGAAATCATATCCTTGTAGTCCTTTGATTAAATGGTTGTTAAGATGGTGATCTTCCCCATGAATCCGATTCGTCAAAGCTTTTGATATCCCGAGCACCGAAAGCACCGTATCTCTACTTGCCACGCGCCGGAAGTCAGCCGGAATAACACCCACCTAATTATCCTCCAAGAATACGGTTAGAATAAGGTGGTTGGAGCTTTAAAAATTATATTTATCACACTCTGAGTGTTTAAATGAATTTTTCTCTCTCAATTTTCTCTAAGAAGTTGAAGAAGAAAAATAAAGAAGAAAAAGAGAACTCTCTCCCTTTTTTTTCTTTGAATGTCAACCAAATGAATGAGGAGGGATTTTATATACTTCATTCAACTTTTACAAGTCTTCCCTCAGTTTTAAAATCATCACATGAAAGGATTCTATCCTTTGTTTTTCTTTGGTCTTCCACCATTTAAGGTGGAATCAAAAAACAAAGAACAGCCGGATCTCGGTGGGACCCTGCGGTTGGATTTGAGAGGGTCCATCATGGAGCAATCACTTGAGGGACGACTTCTTATGAGTAGTAGTTGAGGATATTTAAGAACCTGAGAGTCGGATACACATCTCGCGATTTAACTAGTAGCAGTTATGTGGGGCCTAGGCTGTTATCCCGAGGAATAGTCAGGTGTAAGCTTGGAACCTTGGTATCAAAAAAGAAAAAGAAAAACAAAAACAAAGAAAAGAATGAAAGAGTGAGGTGGCCACTAGAAGCTAACGGTAGAGTTTGGTTCGTTTCAGACTCTCGTATGTCCAAACAGATAAACTCTATTCCGTTCCGATGTATTTATATCAATTAATTAATCTAATTAATTAATTATATCAAATAAAAAATAATATAATTAATTTCTCCAAGAAATAATTATATTTATGAATTAAATTAATCACCCAGTAATTTATTTAATTTATTAGGCCGTAAATTAATTTATCCAATAAATTAATTTAGACATCTAATATCCCAAAATTAATTAGACATCCAATGTCCAATAAATTAGATGTCCAATATATAATATCAAATAAATTAGATATCCAATATCTAATATTCTAAAGAGAGAATGAGCTCGATTTATTCCGTCTATCCTAATACGCGACTCGGTAGGTTCGTCTCAGTTAGCAATGAGAGGAACCAAAGAGTGATAGTACCACCTAGCTAGTCCCGCGGCCTACACTGTAACCTAACTGAGAATGAATGATTGGGATCATTCCAGAACCTTTCTCTCGTGAATACCAGTATATGTATAAACCTTTCTCTCAAATGTCCCGATCAAGTTATAGGGTCACGGTTAATCAAACCCTATCTGTACTTGACGCTATGCATGAGTTAATGTAAATCAAGATCACTGAGCTCTCGTGTATCCAATACAACTAGCTCCAATGCTTTGGCTTAAGCCTTATGATCTCATTTGCCAATAATCGCATAGGACATACACTTATTCACTTATAGGAGAAAGAATTTTATCTTGGTATTTAGTAGAACCTGCTACTTGCCCGTCAAGATGCACATCGAGGTTGACCCCCACCTTCCGGTTTTCTGGGTCGAACTACTCTAGTGAAAATCTTAACGTCACAAGCACATCCCTACTAAATCCTCAAGTCTAAGGTTCACGAATACCTATCACAACCTTTTAATTCCGTCATTGACTATCCCGGAGTGAAATCCGTGTGACGAATCAAGTGTGAGTTGGTTCGAGTATATTAATCTCATTACCATACCTATAACATGTGCTCCCACTAACAATTAGTGATGGATGACATGCACTCTCCAAGTCAAAGAACACGTCATACAAGTCTTCACATAAACTTAATGCCCAATCAAGTTTCGTCGACTTGCGAACGATTAAGTATTTGAACTATACACCTTTCCAGTGCCGATCCCCTTATCCAATAAGGAGTTGAATATTTTGCTCTCAAATACACGGACTAGTTTCTATATATATTACGAATCAGTAATGCCAATAACTTCCAGTAAATATAGAAACATACATTTGTCTTCTGACAATAATTTACATAATAACAAGTACAATGCCCTTACTCTAACATCCTCTGAGTGGCATTCGAGGGCATACCACTAACATGTTGTACATATTGTTGTATGTTGTTTTCTGTTATGTATTATGATTCATATTAAGGCACTATTATTGAATGTGTTTATTGTTCTTCGAGGGATGGTGATCCCAAACCATTGTTTTGATATCGTTGATCATGTTAATCATTCGTTATTGATATATCGTTGTTTCACTTCAGTGAGTTTCTTGTATCCTTATTGGATATGTTGATTTTTTGAGTTTTGTTGTCATGTTGTTGTCATGATATTTATAGAGTTATACTTGCATGTCGCTTGATATGTGTAGGACTCCTAGTCGGCCATATATAGTCCTGTGTAGATAGTTTGGCTCACATTGGACTTTACACATGAAAAGGTTACTCCATGAGACTAATTAGGTAGAAGACCACATGTCTATTAAATACATATGCGTTAGTGGCTTGTGCGTGGATGTATTTCCATCCTTGGTGAAACTTGATGTCCTTCTTTTATTCGTGATTGGGTGTGTTCGAATGTTGTGATTATTGTTTGTTCATATTCTTGTTGTATTGCATATGTTCAGCATCTTGAGATTTTTTATCTTGCATATGTAATCCTGTATTTTTGGGCGAAAAATATATTTTGTATCGTACTTTTGGCTGAGGCAAGGCAAGGGCACAATTTAACACAGTAACGGCAAAGAATCTCAAGGATACTAGTTGGGGGGGGCTCGAGTCGTCTTGATTTCTATTATGTTGTTGTTCGCTGCATTGACTCCTTGTACTTTATGATTTGTATTGATTGAATATAATCCATATTCATACGGGTTATACTTGTATTTTGGATGATCGTGTTGATTGATTAGTGTAGTTGGCCAAGTACAGTACAAATTCATTTTCAGAGTATCTTGTGATATAACGCGGTTCTATACTATGGTCATGTTGTGCTGTTGGTTATTGATAATGTGCTTCGTTTAGTGGGTCCCAATTGGGGTCCATGACATTGTAATAGTCTACTAGTTTGGGGGTGTCAGAGAGGCCAAAAATGATAAGAGGGCAAGCTCAGGCCAATGATAATGAGAGGTCGAGATTAGACAAAAATATAGAAGTCGAGGCGCGAACAGGCCAAACTTATGCCACACAGTAATCTAACATAAAACCGCTTGCTTATCATGGCGGTGTCAAAAGATAGATTCTTCATATATTAATAATTCTTCTGTGAGTCCTTGATTTTCATAAGTAATTATCTTGTTCTTTGCTCTGAGTCAAGGAGGGTTACTAATAATGAGTCTTCTATAGCACAACGAGCTCCGAGATACATGAGAGACGTCAATTCAAAATTAGGCCAGATCGGGTCCAAAATAACCATATAAAGCCAAGTTGATGTCATAATTCAGACAGGCTATAATAACATAGTCCCCGATAAGTCCATAATCTGGATAGGCCTAGCTATAATTGAACAAGCTTGATAATTGACTTGTAACAAAATATTTGCAAAATGATTTCCAAATGTTGCATGTCTTTATAACAGGGATCCATTTGGCTTGACTCAGTTCGAGCTGAGAGCAACTATGCGCAATCTTCAAATTTGCGGGCGGTTCGCTCGATTATCAAATTTTAGGGCAGTTCGCCTGATATTCAGATTTGAGGGCAGTTCACCCGATCTTCAAATTTAAGGGCGGTTCACCTAATCTTCAAGTTTAAGGCGGTTCGTCCAACTTTCAAATTTAAGGCGGTTCGCCCGATCTTCAAATTTGAGGGCAATTCGCCCAATATTTAAATTTAAGGGTAGTTTGCCCGATCTTCAAATTTAGAGAAGTTCGCCTGATCTTCAAATTAAAGGACAGTTCGCCCGATCTTTATTTAAGGGCAGTTTCACCGATCTCCAAATTTAAGGCCAGTTCGACTGTTCGCCCGATGTTGAAATTTGAGGACGGTTGGCTCGATCTTCAAATTTAAGGACGGTTCACCTGATCTTCAAATTTGAGAGCGGTTCACCTGATCTTCAAATTTGATGACAGTTCACCCGATTTTCAAGTTGCGGTCCATCTGTCTTCATAGTTATGAGAGCCGAGATCAAGCATCCACTATATAGTCATGATGATAAGATATGTTCGTGATGAGACATCTACATATATGTCTCACCCAAAATAAATGGGGACATCATCATAATCCTAGTAATAGTCACAAGGTCGTAGATAATAGTTGCTCAAATTCCAAGAGACATAAATAGGAGATCTTCAAATGTAAATGTGGTTGGTGTAGCATATAGCTTCTTAGGTCCAGCAAAACTTCGACCTGACATGAAATCACTTGGCCCTACACGCCTAAATTATCCCACGAGGTTGAAATATTCCATAACTAATATGACTGTTACATACGTTAATACATGTCCTTACACGTCTATAACCACGTGTACTTCTTATGTTTTCTCAAAATATCCATCAGCAGGTGAGCTATCTTGGAAAAACCTTTCATAAACCAGCTGAGTAGCAAGCTAAACCAAGGAAACTTTGAATTTACTTTACATTCTTTAGAAGTAACAATCCCAAATATCCTCCATCTTTTGTGGGGCAACACTAACCCCATCAATTGAAATTATATTTCCGAGAAACATCACCTCAGACATCCAGAACTCATATTCAGAAATTTCCATAAAGTTGTTCACGTCTCAGCACGTCGAGAACCTCTCACAGAAATGATGCTCATGTTCCTCATGGTCACAAGAGTGAACCAAATATTTTCGACGAAAATGACCACAAACATCCAAATAATCAATGAACACTGAGTTTATTAATTCCTTAGACATTGTCGGCGTATTCATCAACCGAAATGACATCATCACAAACTCATAGTACCCATAACGAGTACGAAAATCCATTCTCAAAATATCTGACTGTCATATCCGCAAATGATGGTAGCCATCAAGTTCATCTTGGAAAACACGGCAGCAGCCTAAAGTTGATCCAAAAATTTATCGATACGGTGTAATGGATACTTGCTCATGATTGTTGCTCTGTTCAACTCATGGTAATCAATACATAGATGCAAGGATTCATCCTTCGTATAAACACTACTAGTTCCCCACAAGGACGCATTCAGTCGAATATGACTCTTCTTGGTTAATTCTTTTAGCTGATTCTTTAGCTCCTGCATCTCAGTCGGGTCCATACAATACGGTGATTCGAAAGCAGGACGCACCCGGATCCAACTCTATCGTGAACTCGATATCAGGCTATGGGGTAAACTAGGCAAATTGTCTGAAAAAACATTAGGGTAGTCTATCATTGATTCTGGTCAATAGTACCGATAAATATCCCTGATTAAGCAGTTTCACTGTTTTCATTGCACTAATGACCCTACCAGAACAACTGGGGTTGCCACCCCAAAATACACACACAAAACCATCATCAGAAGTGGTCACCATCCACATGCGGACACTAAGGACGGCATAACATTGTCCATCCAATCAATACCCAAGGTTACATCATCCTTAGGTAAATCCACTACAACCAAATCTGACAACCAACGCTCATTCATCTGAGTTGGATAGTTCTTAACTTTACGATTCCCAACAATCTTTCAACTATTATGTAGATCAATTATAAAAGGCTCGTAGTCGACAGTATTATCTAGATGCAATCGACCCTTGCAAGACATAGCTATAAAATAATATGAAGCACCGGTATCAAAAAGAGTACATACATGCTGGGAAAAGATCTCGAGTGTACCTGCAATAATCTTGGCCTCTAGATCTTCGGTCCTCTTCATCTCATAAATTCTCAGCTTGCCAGTCCCAGTACAAAATGTACCGGCCTGACTTCCTTGACATACCCCTCTTTTCGCCCCTGCAGGCTGCAAAGAAACAGACGGAGGGGCATAGTCCTGAACAACAAATTGTATGGGGGTGTGTGAAGCCATCAAGGCACGCTGAGGTCCACCATGTTAGAATAGGGACCAGTGACCAATTCCCCCGTAGGTGTTACAAGTGATACCCATCCTGGAACACCTGGATCTGATATGACCATGCTCCTCACAGTTAAAACAAACAACGGTTGAACTGGCTGCTCGGGAATACAACCCTGTTGGTCTAGGCGCCATAGGTGGCAACACAGAATAACTAGGGTCAGTCTGGGGCTTCTTGATAGTTGCTTGACTACCCTCTGTTTGGTTCTGGTTCTGGTTTTGGTTCCCCGACCTCTTGCCGGAAGACGGCAGTTGCTTTTTAGCAATTTTTTCAGCGTTAAGATCAAACTCGATAGCTTTCTCGATAACTCAGGCAACATCGTGCAGTGGTTACTAATCAACTGCATATGCATTCGAGTCTTCAACCTCTTACTAATATATTTGATATTGTCAGCCTCCATTCAAGCAATCGAAACGAAAAAAAAGAATAAGTTCATGAAACTTCTATGTGATGGATAATACAGGGAAAACTGTTTTTTTAGGCCCGTAACTTTGGCTTAGTTGGGTTATAAGGACATTATCTTTTCGGGCCTAGAGAAGAATGACATTAATTTTAAAAAGTGGGAAAACAAGGACAATTAAGCCCGAAGGAGGTCCGATTGGGCTAAATTGGCTCGTGCCTCGCACGTGACGAGCCTGAAATATTTTCTCTTTTTTTTTTTGGGATTATGAGAGAACTATGTTTTTGGTTGGTATTAAACTTCAAATATCTAGTAATTAAATATATGTTAAATATATAAATAAATAAAAATTAAATAATCCATATAAAAAAGATAAAACAATTTATAATTAAAAATTGCATATAGTTATTTAAAAGGAATAACAACTTTTTTAGTTTTGAAAGTTGTGTAAGTAATATTTTAAATTTTTGAAGGTTAAATTTGAATTTTAGTATTTATTTATTTGTGTTTTGATATTTATAAAGATGTTTTTTATGTAAATATTGAATTATAATATTATTTTAATTTTTACACTCCATATCCCACTACACCATTTTGGAGTGTAAATGACACTACCATTTATTTCTAAAGTTTCTAAATTACTTTTTATTTCTAAAGTTTATAAATTACTTTTTTATTTATTTTACCATTTATCTTTTCAATTATTATAATTTTAGGGTTATTATACAAACAGGTTACTAAAGTTTACCAAAAATGACAATTTTCTGACTAAAGTTTTTTTTGTTACAAAGAGGTTACTCATGTTTTGTAACCGGTTATATAAGTTACTCTGTATGTTTTAACCTTCTACTACAGGCTATTTTTTTCGTTAATTTAAAAAATGATCCCTTAGACTAACTGTCGTTACACTGTTAGTCCTTTATCCTAACGACCATTTATACTTAACTCAAAATTTGGTTTTCATACATTTTTGTCCGTCCTTCTTACGTTTTTTGAACTTTTTTCTCACGGGTTTTCCGTTTTCATACATTTTTATATGTTTTCGTTCGTTTTTATACGTTTTCGCCCATTTTCTTACACTTTCATCCTTTTTGTTACGTTTTGTCCGTTTTTCTTACGTCTTTGTATGTTTTCTTACGTTTTTATCTTCTTTTTTTACTTTTTTTCGTTTTCAGATGTTTTTTTTCTGTTTTTCTTACGTTTTTTTCCATTTTCATACGTTTTTGTGTGTTTTTACATGTTTTCACACATTTTTACACACTTTTTATACACGTTTTTATACACATTTTTACATACGTATAAAACATAACAAGTATAAAACATGCAAACGTATAAAACATACAAAGGTGTAGAAAAACGTAAAACTAGTATGAAAACGTAAAAAGACCTATGAAACGTACACAAGCGTATAAATGCGCACACAAATGTAATAAAAAAATTATGAAAACCTATGAAAACATATGAAAATATACGAAAACAGATGAAAACATACAAAAATAGACAAAAACGAACGAAACTGGATAAAAACGTACATAAACGTAAAACAATGTAAAGAAAGTACGACAAGAGAGAAAAACGTACATAAACGTATAAAAACGGATAGAAATGTATGAAAATATACAAAGACATGCGAAGGAGAAAACTTAAAATTAAAAAAAATAATAACTAAAAAAAAAAAAAAAACACGCATAGTAACTTTTTGTAAAGTTCAGTAACCTATTTAATAACCCCGTAAACTATAGTAACTTCTTTG
Source organism: Orobanche coerulescens (assembly GCA_033398695.1). Taxonomy (NCBI): domain Eukaryota; kingdom Viridiplantae; phylum Streptophyta; class Magnoliopsida; order Lamiales; family Orobanchaceae; genus Orobanche; species Orobanche coerulescens. Next base: position 70,136,502 of record CM065816.1, on the reverse strand, counting down.
TAACATTTTAAAAATATGGTGCTGACGTGGACAAGGGGAACCGGTAATCATCCGGTTGCCCACTCTCGCAGTTACATTTGTGTAAGATTTTAATCTTTGAGTAACCCAGTTGACAAACCCGTTTACTTTAGTAAACTTTTTGTAACAAAAAAAACTTTAGTAAGAAAATTGTCATTTTTGGTAAACTTTAGTAACCTGTTTGTATAATAACCCTATAATTTTATTAATATTTTTATTTCAATTATTTTGAAATATATTTTAAAAAAAATATTAAATTTTTAATAATTACACATCATTAAAATATTAATAACCGAAATGTACTCAAATTTTAAGTTTTAAAATTTGAAAATCATCACAAAATTAAAACTATCAAATAATTTAAAATAAAAAAATTATGTATAAAATTTAAAAATTAGTAAGCATCAACTAATTAACAGCAAAAAAATGTAGAAACATGAATATTTTGATATAGTTAAAAATAATATTTGATATAGTTTTTTATTTATATTAATCAATTTGAAAATAAAAATTAGATGGGGTAAAATAAATTAAACTAATCGAATCGGTTAACTCGATTAAATTTGATTTTATAATAAAAATTTATTGATTTGATTTAAAAATTTATAAATAATTGAAATATTTTTTTGATAAATCAATAATATTTTTAAAATTATTTTTTTAGTTCATATATTACGATATAAATATAAAAATTAAGAGAAACTCAAGAAAGGTTCTACAATATTCTTAACAAAAATACATAATTGATGTTTTAACAAAAATATTTTTTTTCCAACTCTTCTAAACAATATAAATCGATTTGAAGTGTTTTTAAACTTTCTAAAAAATGAAAAGATATTTTAAAAAAATACTAACTCAGTGAGAAATTTTTCTTTTGATTAGAAGTGAGCACGAATAGATTTAGTTCGGTTTGGTGTGTTCATTTTGATAAATAAAACTAAATTATTTAAATTCGGTGTGATTTTATTCGATTTTATTATTTGGTTTGGTTTCGGTTTAAACCATGATTTCTAAGAACTAATTAAATTCAATTTTTTATTTTAAGTAATAATTATTTTTAAAAAAATTAACTAGAAATAATTTTTTTAAAATTTAATTAAATACTACATACACCAGAAAAAAAATATTTCAAAATGATTGTGAGGCGACTTCCATTTCTGAAATATTTTTTTTATTTTCCGCAATCGGCCCGTCACGTGCGAGGCACGAGCCAATTTAGCCCAATCTGACCTCCTTTGGGCTTAATTGTTCTCGTTTTCCCACTTTTTAAAATTAATGTCCTTCTTCTCCAGGCCCGAAAAGATAATGTCCTTATAACCCAACTAAGCCAAAGTTACGGGCCTAAAAAAACATTTTTCCCGATAATACATGATCCTCCTCGAAAAGGATCTAGGCTCAACAATTCTGACAACTTGGCTTCTCGAAGATGGGCCAGATAATATTTCTACAACATGAGAGTTGTGAACTCAACCTATCTATAATCACAACTGGTGGGTCTCATAGATAGCCATCATGAATGAGCGCCCCTATACTAGTTGTAAGCCGCTACAGCCACTTGGTTCCATTTCGGACATTCAATAATGTCGAAGAGTTTCTCGAAGTGCTCGAGACAATGTACGACATCAGCGAGTTCACATGAACCCTCAAAAGTAGGTAGATGCTAGCGAGAGATACCACCGATGATCCTACTCACACTCCTCCCTGAGCTAGTGGTGGCATGTGGGGGTCTCTCTGGTGACCATGAGCCATAAAAGCCTGCATAGTCTCCATCTGTCATGCCATGTGCATCACTTTGGGCAACCATGCCCTGCATCAATGAGTAAGGGACTGGCACACCCTCATTCTACTCAATCCCGCATGCACGGCTTCCCGGACGGGAGTCACTGGCCACTGGCAAAATGGTAGCGCTATCAACTGAGTGAGCGGCATCAGTATATGAACCTAAGCACTGAGTTAAACTCAGAAATCATCAAGCTGTGATACGAGAAAACTTGCTCCAACGACATAATTACTATTATGAAGAAAATGATGAAACTCAGTAATAAAAAATAACCACAAAAGTATCTGAACTACAAAAAGTGAAGAAGAGAACATGTTATATAAATCATAACGAGTACAAGCGAATTGTTAAAATTAGAAAAATAAGAAAAACGAAAAATATGGATATTATACTAGTATGAATAAATCTATGTGCAGTAGAATAACTTTTACGGTTGCTTGATTGCTTGGGCTTTGATTTAAGAGAAATGATATGGCAACACGCTGAACCACACCCCCAAACACACCCGTGTTTTATGGATATTGTACCGCGTGCTTTACTATTAATTTTATTATAATATTATTACGAATATTTTATCTGTAAAGCATGCGGTACAACATTCATAAAGCACGGGGTGTTTATGGGGTGTGGTTCAGGGTGTTGCCCTATCACTCCTCTTGATTTAATGAAGACTTTGATTTACACAGTTCCTTTTTGTCAAGGACTATGTTGGGGAGTCCTTCAACAAGGTTTACTATGGCCAGCTTGTTGATTAATTTAAAGTTTATGTGGCCCATGCATTTATGCCAAAGCCAACATTGATCTTGATTTGAAACTATACAAGTTTCTTTTGTTGCCGATTTCTAGTTGGTAGAATAGAGATTTACATCTCTAAGGGGGAGGGAATGGAGCTCGGGTAGTGAATCGGGTAGCACTACCCGATCGGCAACACCGTCCCGTGGGGCTCGGGTAGTGCAAATCGGCTACCAATTCGGCTTCCAAGCCCGATCGGTGTGTGTGTGTTTGTTTTTTTTTTCTTTTTTTTTGTTTTTGAAAAAAGGACCGTTAAATAAAAAAAAAATTTGAAGAACCCAACGGTTCCAAGCCCAACGGCTCTCTTGAATACACTCATTATTTTCAAATAAAACACATACTAATCTCTCAAAAATAAAAAATAATTACTAAAATGTCTTCCGATTCTTCCGAATTCGAATGCATTAATGGATGAGCCGGTCCAGCCAGTGTTCGACGACAGTGTGATAGCGGAGTTACTAGACGAAGTTCTCCATGACCGACTTCGATATGATCTCATGGAGCACGTAGCACGTAGCACGTCAATACTTGCCGCATCTCGATGATTAGTGGGTTTCTTATTTTAATCTAGTTATTTTTAAGTATTATGTTATGTTTCTTTTTTTAAGTATTATGTAATGTTTTTATTTTTAATGAAATGATATGTTTTTATTTTAATATTGTATGTGATTTTATGTATGAAAAAAAAATCGGGTAGTATAGGTGACCACTCCCTCCACTTAAGGTAGTGTTAGGGTAAAATTGGGTAGTTTTGAGTTGGAAGGTTTTTATTGGATAGAGATGATGTGGCACCTAGGGTATTAGGTGACCACCCCTTCCTCCCTTAATATTGCATAACTGTCTCCTTTTGAGGTTGTCCTGTCTTCTTTTCTTGTTAGGACATCATATGCTTTGTCACAGTTGACTTTCACTTAATAAGTTGAAGTGTGGTCTCTTTACGTAGTACACTTTAATGATTTCCAGGTTGTCTCTTTTAAGGACTCGTATTCCTTGTATTTGTCTTAGTTTGTTGCCTCCAAATGTCATTTTTGGTCTCATTATCTCCTCCACGTATTTGAAGAGTTGCATATTCCCTGTCATGTGTCTGGAGCATTCTATGTACCAGATGTCTTCGTACTTTTTGGATGCTCCTTGTTTATGTGTTACAGTTTAACAGGGATTTGGGTACCACGTGAGTGTGGGTTCTCTAGTGCTACTTCTTTTTGGATTCTATGAAAGCTCAATGACGTGGAAAGGAACATGAGCAATTTTCTGTTCCTTTGCATATTTGTATTTTGACCCCTGCGTGGGTATTGTAATATTCGCATTTTTCTTTCCCTTGTATTTTCATCTTTGGTGTATTTCTCGATCGTAGTGCCCCTCGTGTACCTTTCAGTGTGTCCTTCCTGTCAACTGTTGAACTGTTTTCTCGTTATTGTTGTGCGGAACCGTTGCCGGTTGCCGTGGATCCATTTCGTGTTATTAGTTCCCAAATATTGATTCCTATCGTTTTTATTCTCTTTCCGGATCATTTTTATCATTTTGGGACCCAAAGGGGTGTGGGCAGCGGACAAGGTGTGTGCCGCGGCACAAATTTCTCCAATTGTTGGTCGAGCGATCTGTACTGTGTGCCGCGGCACACCCATCCGGTGCCGCGGCACAGTGCCGAGTCAGTGCCGCGGCACACCCGTCCGGTGCCGCGGTGTAATACCCGTAATTTTGATCCCCGGAAATTTTCTATTTTTGGCGGAAGTCTATTTTGACGACTTGCTTGGGACCGTTTCGTCATCCTGAGAATGATTAATTCTACACTTTTTGTCATCCGAGTTCGTTTCGGTATCGTTCTGTTGAATTCCGTGCTCTTTAGCGACTTTTCCACGTATGAGTTCGACTTTGTTAAATCACCGTAAATTCTTGGAAACTCCAAAAATTCTGAATCTTGGCAATATTATAAAGCATCGAGTCAGCTTTCCAATGGTTCAAACGGTGAGTCAATCGGAGTCCAGACGAGGGAGTTATGGTCGAAATAGCTAAGTCACTCTCATTTGCCAGATTCGGCCAAAACGCCTGTACCCGGTGCCGCGGCACACTGGCTGAGCCGCGGCACCGCCGAGCCCCGGGAGCGAATTTTGGGCTGTGCCGCGGCACACATATACTGAGCCGCGGCACACATGACAGATTACCCCTATATCTGCGTTTTTCTGCGCGTTTCAACCGATATACCTCATTTCTTCACCATCACACGAGAGGAAAGGCTTGAGAGAGGAAGGTTTCTTCACCTATCACTTGAGTATATGATTTCTCTTCATCTCTTTTCGATTGTGAAGCCTGGATCATCGTTCTATCGTGTGCTCTTCGAATCATAGTGCTTGGATCTTCAAGAGGTAATTTCTTCAACATCTTGGATTTCGATTTTGTATTGGGAAATAATGTTTTGGATGTTAAAATCATGGGGTATGAAGTGATATACGCATGATTATGGACTTGTTGGAGTATTCATCGGATTATTGAAAGATTATTCAAGAACACTTCGAATTTTATGTTGGAAATTGGGGATTTTGTTTGACTTCATCCTTTTAATCCGTAGTAATTTAGATTAGTGATGGATTGATGATGATTTAGGTGTATTCTATCATTTCCATCGTTATTCCACGGTTGGATTGTATTGGTTCGTCGTTTTGGTTGAGTTATTAGTCGACGCCTTGAAGGTGTCCGACAAAAGGTCTAAGAGGGGGTTTTGTGCGTTGTACGATTATTATTCATCGTACGATTGTTGATTTTTCATTGATATGACTTAGGGACGAAATCCTTGTGAAGAACTCAAGTCGAAACCCTTCCGTTCGTTGTCTTCTTCGTGGTTCAAGCTTCCCGGTTTAACCGTGTTCTTGATCTTGATGCGTTTATTATGGCAAGTATACATTTATGATTGTACGTTCTCGACTTTGAAAGTAAGAAATATTGATGGAATATCATGAACGAACCGTTTTTACGGCATTCATAGATATATTGATTGGCATGTAATGAACGAACCGTTTTGACGGCATTCCTACATGTATCGGCGTATGAGGTGAACGAACCGTTTTGACGGCATTCACATACGTAACGGCGTATGAGGTGAACGAACCGTTTCTACGGCATTCACATACGTCTTATGAGATTTAGTTATTAGGAATACTAGTCCGAAATTGATGAATTGACGGATATTGATGAATTGACGGATTACATTTACTTTATTGTCGAGTATTATGTTTCATATTGTTATACTTGCACTAGCTATTCGACGGCTAACCCCTTTATGGGGAAATACGTTTCATGTATTTCGAGTTCGGGAGAGCGGACGGTGGAGTGGGTACCGGCATGAAGATGATGGGCAAGTGTGATACCTGTGTTTTGTCTCGGTTATTTTCTTGGATTCCTCCATTCGGTGTTGTTGTCTTGGAATGGATTTTTAATACTCGAGTATTGTATTTGATTTCCTTGTTGTTAGGCTGTGTTGCCGAGGTATTGATTTGTGCGGTGATGTATATGGTTTCATTGGCTATGGTTTTGAATACCATTGTATCGTCTTTCTTTCCATTGTATGTTGACCTTATCGGTCAAGTTTATAGTTCCGCGTATGTTTAGCCTTGTGGGTCCCACGGCGGGGCTCACGGCTGTAATATACCCCGAATAACTTGGGGTGTTACGAATATGGTATCGAGCTTAGGTTTATGGATACCTAGTGTCGGTCTTTGGGCCGATTGAGTCGGCATTGCCCACAGTATCACTCTTGTGCCATCATCACAAAGGCGACGTACTTGTAAGTCCTCTCACTCTTCTTGTATTTTTCTTAATCGTTTCGTTTATAGCTTGGCATTCTTGGGATTTGGTCACTTGAGAAGGTGCGATTTGGATTATATTTCCGCGTGTGTGCCTTTCGAATGTTGATGAAAGTAGGAAGAATCGTGGCCGTGGTCACGGACGTTAACTCTTCTTTGAGATTTTGTTAAGTTGCTAATTGCGATATTGATGTGTATCGGTATTATGTTGAGACCTTGTTTAGAGTCGCATGCTAGTATCACGGGAGATCTTCGACTTCGAGACTTGTAAGTATGTTGTTCGAATTATTCGATAATTCTTGGTGAAATTGAATTCCGTTGAAATGTTGTTTGTGCAGTGATTGTAAGTTTCGAGACGAAACTTATTTTAAGGGGGTAGAGTGTAATACCCGATTTTCGGATATATTTTTTTCGTTTATATATTGGATATCGTGGATGGTTAATTATGCTCGAGGACGTTGTGAACGTTTGAAAATGTTATTGAATTGAGTATATGTATTGATTTTGCCGTATGCTCGTATTTGGTATGTCATGACTTTGGACGGGAATTGTTGAAATTGGCTAAGTATGGAATTATTACGACGTTAATAAGGTGAGATTACGTATGTAAGATTGGCATGGTTACGTACGTTAAGGCTAAGGTATTACGTGCGTAACGAAGGCATTGGGCGAGCAGAAGTCCTCGGCGGTGGGACCTGTTTCGGCAACTTTCGGCGGAGGATGTTGACAGTGAGTCAACGTCGTGTTACGTATGTTATACGGGGCGTGTTACGTCGTAACACAACCATTATCTTGTAGCAAGTCAATCGGTATATTAAATGCGTTATATGGTATGGGTTACGTCGTAATGGGTACCGCGAATGAGACAGTGAGTTGGTTACGTACGTTATGGATTTTGGATTACGTACATTAAAGTTGTTACGTACGTTAAGAAAGGACACTTACGTACGTAATGAGAGTGCAATTTATATATTGAAGTGTTGCCTTTCATTTCTCTCACGATCCTTTGAGATATTTCCCTCCAAAACTCGTCCCTCTTTACTTTTAAGAGTGTTTTAAACACTTTTAACATGATGGTGAGCTTGGAATCATGGAATTAGAGCTTGGTTATTGAACTATTGTTGATTCTTGAAGTGATTTCTTGTGTTATCCATATTCTATGAGGTTTATGTTGAAGGAAGATAATGATATGCTTCGAATATGTTGATTATGATTATGGAATCATAGAGATCTTGATGTTCTTGAGGCCATATGATGATTATGATGATTTAATGATTCTTGGAATGGAGTTCAATTATTCTTTCTTCGTGGTTCGTCCATACAAGGTAATCCTCGTATCCCTTTGATAGTGGCTCATTTTTTTTCATTTTGGATTACTACTTGGGAGAGAGTATGTTGGGAATCGTGTATTTTGATGTTCGTCTTATTTCAATGAAAATGCATAAATTGGACTGTACTTTTATCCGCTGCGTGAGTATTTTTGAAATGGATTTTGGTATTTTGCCAACTGAAATTTTATTTTGTAAAACCGATTCCCTAAACTGAATTTTTGGCATTTTAACCTTGATCGTTTGACGGTATTTGGAAAATGATTTTTTAGTATTTGAAAAAAAAAAAAAAATATTACCGTCATCGGTCTTTTTGACATTTTTGAAATGACGTGGAAAATTGTGCTTAGCCTGGTAAATCCTTGTGAGAAAGGTTTACGGCGTGTAATATTCCCAGGAGGATCTGGGGTGTTACAATCTTGGTATCATGTGATAATCTTTGTCAGAGATTTATTGGAATTGTAATAAAAGATTTCGGATGTTGATATGATTATTGAGATCTTCTTCATATGGCGATAAGGGTTTTGTTGTGATTCTTGAGGTTGTATGAATGACATGATGAAGGAAATGATAACATGGAGATATATATATACCTCGGATATGTTGTTCTGAACGTGATTTCGGATATTTCATGCTCTTGCAGAACTTTTGAATTATCCGAGGTGATGAAAATTTTTAAGAAGGTTGATGTTTTGAATTTGAATATGAAATATTCATATCTAGAGCTAAACTATGTGTTGGAAATAATATTCGTATAGGAAATACGGATGTGATTATGAGCTTGATGAGACTATTATTCATCTCTGAATTTGGAAGCCCATACGTATGGAGCAAATATTCAAATCGAATGATTGGAGTGTTTGATAACCTTAAAATATGATTATCTATAATGTTGAACTAATTGGATGGTTAGAATTAACGATGATCATCGGAAAAATTTTAACTACGGATTTACGAGAAGGGAACCTTGTCAATTCGTATTTAAGAATTGAGTTTGGAACCGATAATATTTAGACCCTTATTATTGGTCCGAATTGGTTGCTGATATGATCATCGGATTTCGGCTCGTATTGGGGACATGGATTCGTGAGGGTCTGAGTTGGATAGTTCGGACTGTGATTGGTCGAGATATGGTGAAACGATTGAGTTTGTGGTTTGGTGGTATTGATATTGGTCGTCATCGAACCGGTTGATTATCAATCCTTCGTTTTACAATAAGATATGATGTTTGATCATAGATTATGACTTTTGTGTTGCGGTTAAGGTTGAAGGGTTCGTAGATTAACTTGGTCGAGACTCGTAAGACGAAATCGACTGAATTGGTAACAGTTCGTTGTATTGATATCGAGGCAAGTTTTATACTTGTACTGGTCAATGAGATTAATGTTATCATGTATGTGTATGAATGTGTGTATCATTTCGAGACTTGGCCTCTTTATGATTGTATTGATATCAGGGGATTGGTTGACACGACGCCCGTCGGAAAACTATGCCAAATGTTACTGTTGGTTGTGAATGGCCTGTTCAAGGCATTACGATACTTGTTGGTAAAGTTGCTGTCGATAGCCGGTTCGCGGTATCGATGTATCGATTATTATTGTTCGCGATTAATGTCGTTCTGAGTCATCGTTGAATCTTTGTTGTCGAATTGGAACTGTTGCTATGATGTTGCGTTAACCGAATTGGGACGTTTGATATATCCTCTTGTCATCTCCGTTTCGGTGGTCGGTTTAAGACACCGGGACATCTAATCTATCGTATCATTGATTATCGATTGACCGTTCTAAGGTAATTGAGGTATTGAATTGGGATTATCGAAGATAATTCCCATCCGTTGTCAAAGATATTCTCATCCATTGTATCGTTGTTATCGATTGGCCATTCTACGGTAATCGAAGTATTGAATTGGGACTGTCGAGGAGAGTTCCCATCCGTTGAATTATTATTGTAGTGTTGGCCGACTCAAGGCAGCACACTATTATTCTTGTGAACTCGATAATTTTGTGATCGTTGAAGGTTGAGGATTTTCCCGAATCATTGTTGTGTAATCGTTGCTCGTATTAATCGGTCCTTAGGGAATTCTGATCCCAGGATGGTTGGTTTTGATTATCGTTGGTCGTGTCGATCTTTCATTATTCGTGTGTCATCGTTCACTTGGTGAGTCGTATGATCCGTATTGGATGTTTTATCCCTTGAATTTCGTTGTCATGTTGTATCGTGGCATATCTGGAATCATGTCTGCGTGCCGATTGGTTATGTGTAGGATTTTTAGCCAGGCACTCGATGGTCATGCGTGGATATTTCCGCATTGGACCGTGCACACGAGACGTAGTTCTTGAGGCTAATTAGGTACATTGTCACATGTATATTCTGGATTCCGTATACGGGGTGGACATGGGCACGGACACATTTCCGGATCGGGCGTACTGTGATGTCCATCATTGAGCCGTACAATTTTTGATCGTTCATAGATCATGTTTGATTGGATATGTTCGACGTGTTGTGATTGAGCGTTCATACGCCCGAAGGGTATGTTCGACAGTCAGGTTTGTTTCTTTGAGATCTGTATTGTGATATTTTGGCAGCTTCGGCTGAGGGCTTTCAGGCCATTGTGATGTATCGGTATTTCCGTTGGAGCCTTCGGGCATTGTGATCCTTATTTATTTCAGCGTTGGATTGATTTACCTTCGGGTAATGCATTGTGGTGTTCTATATCGATGATTCGCCGTTTGGGCGTAAGTTTCGGTTCTTGTGCATCTCGTTGAGTTTCTCCTCGCGAAATATTTCTTCTCCTTACCTGTTTTAAGTTTCGGGACGAAACTTCTTTTAAGGAGGGTAGAATGTAATACCCGTAATTTTGATCCCCGTAAATTTTCTATTTTTGGCGGAAGTCTATTTTGACGACTTTCTTGGGACCGTTTCGTCATCCTGAGAATGATTAATTCTACACTTTTTGTCATCCGAGTTCGTTTCGGTATCGTTCTGTTGAATTCCGTGCTCTTTAGCGACTTTTCCACGTATGAGTTCGACTTTGTTAAATCACCGTAAATTCTTGGAAACTCCAAAAATTCTGAATCTTGGCAATATTATAAAGCATCGAGTCAGCTTTCCAATGGTTCAAACGGTGAGTCAATCGGAGTGCAGACGAGGGAGTTATGGTCGAAATAGCTAAGTCACTCTCATTTGCCAGATTCGGCCAAAACGCCTGTACCCGGTGCCGCGGCACACCTGGGCTGAGCCGCGGCACACTGCCGAGCCTTGGGAGCAAATTTTGGGCCTGTGCCGCGGCACACATATACTGAGCCGCGGCACACATGACAGATTACCCCTATATCTGCGTTTTTCTGCGCGTTTCAACCGATATACCTCATTTCTTCACCATCACACGAGAGGAAAGGCTTGAGAGAGGAAGGTTTCTTCACCTATCACTTGAGTATATGATTTCTCTTCATCTCTTTTCGATTGTGAAGCCCGGATCATCGTTCTATCGTGTGCTCTTCGAATCATAGTGCTTGGATCTTCAAGAGGTAATTTCTTCAACATCTTGGATTTCGATTTTGTATTGGGAAATAATGTTTTGGATGTTAAAATCATGGGGTATGAAGTGATATACGCATGATTATGGACTTGTTGGAGTATTCATCGGATTATTGAAAGATTATTCAAGAACACTTCGAATTTTATGTTGGAAATTGGGGATTTTGTTTGACTTCATCCTTTTAATCCGTAGTAATTTAGATTAGTGATGGATTGATGATGATTTAGGTGTATTCTATCATTTCCATCGTTATTCCACGGTTGGATTGTATTGGTTCGTCGTTTTGGTTGAGTTATTAGTCGACGCCTTGAAGGTGTCCGACAAAAGGTCTAAGAGGGGGGTTTTGTGCGTTGTACGATTATTATTCATCGTACGATTGTTGATTTTTCATTGATATGACTTAGGGACGAAATCCTTGTGAAGAACTCAAGTCGAAACCCTTCCGTTCGTTGTCTTCTTCGTGGTTCAAGCTTCCCGGTTTAACCGTGTTCTTCGGGATCTTCGGTAACGTTTATTATGGCAAGTATACATTTATGATTGTACGTTCTCGACTTTGAAAGTAAGAAATATTGATGGAATATCATGAACGAACCGTTTTTACGGCATTCATAGATATATTGATTGGCATGTAATGAACGAACCGTTTTGACGGCATTCCTACATGTATCGGCGTATGAGGTGAACGAACCGTTTTGACGGCATTCACATACGTAACGGCGTATGAGGTGAACGAACCGTTTCTACGGCATTCACATACGTCTTATGAGATTTAGTTATTCCGGAATACTAGTCTGAAATTGATGAATTGACGGATATTGATGAATTGACGGATTACATTTACTTTATTGTCGAGGAGTATTATGTTTCATATTGTTATACTTGCACTAGCTATTCGACGGCTAACCCCTTTATGGGGGAAATACGTTTCATGTATTTCAGGTTCCAGGAGAGCGGACAGGTGGGTACCGGGTCGGCATGAAGATGATGGGCAAGTGTGATACTGTGTTTTGTCTCCGGTTATTTTCTTGGATTCCTCCATTCAGTGTTGTTGTACTGGAATGGATTTTTAATACTCGAGTATTGTATTTCAGTTTCCTTGTTGTTCCGGCCTGTGTTGCCGAGGTATTGATTTGTGCAGTGATGTATATGGTTTCATTGGCTATGGTTTTGAATACCAATTGTATCGTCTTTCTTTCCATTGTATGTTGACCTTATCGGTCAAGTTTATAGTTCCGCGTATGTTTAGCCTTGTGGGTCCCACGGCGGGGCTCACGGCGCTGTAATATACCCTGAATAACTTGGGGGTGTTACAGAATATGGTATCAGAGCTTAGGTTTATGGATACCTAGGCTGTCGGTCTTTTGGGCCGATTGAGTCGGCATTTGCCCACAGTATCACTACTGTGCCATCATCACAGTGCGACCGGTACTTGTAAGTCCTCTCACTCTTCTTGTATTTTTCTTAATCGTTTCGTTTATAGCTTGGCATTCTTGGGATTTGGTCACTTCGAGAAGGTGCGATTTGGATTATATTTCCGCACGTGTGTGCCTTTCAGAATGTTGACTGAAAGTAGGAAGAATCGTGGCCGTGGTCACGGACGTTAACTCTTCTTTGAGATTTTGTTAAGTTGCTAATTGCGATATTGATGTGTATCGGTATTATGTTGAGACCTTGTTTAGGAGTCGCATGCTAGTATCACGGGAGATCTTCGACTTCGCAGACTTGTAAGTATGTTGTTCGAATTATTCGATAATTCTTGGTGAAATTGAATTCCCGTTGAAATGTTGTTTGTACGAGTGAATTCCCTAGGCCCAGCTCGATCTATTGGGTTTCCCCGTAGGGCTGCCAGTGCCCCTTCTCGAGAGGTGAAATGCTTTAACTGTGGCCAGCAGGGCCACATCAGTCGTATTTGTCCGAACCCTTTGCTGACGTGTAATCAGTGTGGCCAGTCGGGTCACAAGGCTGTTTTCTGCGCTGAGAGGGAGAAAATCCTTGGTGCCCGGGTTTCCATTCCAGCGCCTAGGGAACCAAGTGTGAATCAGGGATCGTTTGCTCCTCAATCTCCGTCGAGTGCTAGTCGGGGGAGAGGTCGGGGTCAGCCCTCTAAGGGGGGAGCTTCCAGTGTCGGCTCAGCCCACCCGCGTGTCTATGAGATGCGAAGAGCCGATGACCCAGCGGCTACCGTGGTGACAGGTACCGTTTATATTCTTTCTCATCCTGTCAGTGTGCTTTTCGATTCCGGTGCTACGCATTCGTTCATATCTCTGGATTGTGTACGCCGTTTGCGTCTCGACCGTTTGACGCCTTGTGAGCCCTTCATCGTTAAGCTTCCTAGCGGTGATAGGATCGTTGGTGATCAGGAGGTTCGAGACTGTTCTGTGTTTATTTGTGAGAGGGCTTGGCCTTCTAATCTTATTGTTGTGGGTATTGAGGGTGAGGACTTAATTCTCGGGGATGATTGGATCGAGCGGCATGGTGCAATCATGAACTACCGCACGAGAATCATCACCATGTTAGCCGATGATGGCACCGAGCACCCTTTCGCCGGGCGAAAGAGGGGGAACCAGAAATTCGTTATTAACGCCTTGAAGGCGATGAGACTCCTACGAAAGGGGTGTACCGGCTATTGGTGCTACGCCTTGCAGGCGGAGAGTGGTGGAGTCGAGCTTTCGTCGATTCCAATCGTTAATGAGTTTTCTGATGTTTTTCCTGGCGAGTTACCGGGATGGCCACCGGATCGTGAGGTCGAGTTCGCTATAGAGTTAGAGCCGGGTGCGGCTCCTATTTCGAAGGCGCCCTATCGCATGGCACCTTCAGAGATGTCCGAGTTGAAGAGGCAGTTGAGTGAGCTTCTTGAGTCGGGGTATGTTCGACCGAGCGCCTCGCCTTGGAGCGCACCGGTCCTGTTTGTGCGGAAGAAGGATGGTTCACTACGTTTGTGTATCGACTATCGCGAACTAAACAAGGTGACCATCAAAATCAAGTATCCTTTGCCGAGAATTGACGACTTATTCGACCAGTTGCAGGGAGCTGCGGTATTCTCGAAGATTGATTTGAAATCGGGGTACTATCAGCTCCGGGTGAGAGAGTCCGATGTGCCGAAGACAGATTTTCGGACGAGATACGGACATTATGAGTTTGTAGTTATGCCTTTCGGGTTAACTAATGCGCCGGCGGTGTTCATGCAGTTGATGAACAAAGTCTTTATCGAGTATTTGGATAAGTGTGTCGTCGTCTTCATTGACGATATTCTTATTTATTCGAGGAACGAGGAAGAGCATGCCCATCATTTGCGGATAGTGTTAGACATTTTGAGGACCGAGCAACTCTATGTGAAGTTCTCGAAATGTGAGTTCTGGCTGAAGGAAGTGATGTTTTTGGGCCACATGATTTCAGCCGAGGGGGTTCGTGTAGATCCGCAGAAGATCGAGGCGGTATTGGATTGGGCACCGCCCAAAAACGTGAGAGAGCTCCGAAGTTTCTTGGGTTTGGCTGGCTACTACCGTAGGTTCGTCGAGGTTTCTCGAAACTGGCTCGACCACTTACACAGTTGCTCCAGAAATCCGAGAAGTTCGTCTGGAATGACGAGAGGCAGTTCAGTTTTGAGGAACTGAAGAAGCGTTTGACTTCAGCTCCGGTTTTGGCGTTGCCATGTGGCAACGAGGGATTCGCCGTTTATAGCGATGCTTCGGGTCAGGGTCTTGGGTGCGTATTAATGCAGCACGGCAAGACCATTGCCTTTGCGTCGAGACAGTTGAGGCCGTATGAGCTTAACTACCCTACTCATGATTTGGAGTTAGCGGCAGTCGTATTCGCGCTCAAGATTTGGCGTCACTATCTTTTCGGCTCTGCATGTCAGATTTTTACCGATCATAAAAGTCTGAAATACATATTTACTCAGCGGGAGTTGAATATGAGGCAGAGGAGGTGGTTAGAGCTGATTAAGGATTATGACCTCGAAATCCTTTATCATCCGGGCAAGGCGAACGTCGTGGCCGACGCCTTGAGTCGGAAACCGATTGCATTGCGATCGCTTGAGATCCTTACGTCTCAGTCCGAGCTTCGGCGAGCTTTAATCGAGTTAGATGTTGAGGTTACATTGCGGAAGCGTCGGGCAATTTCGTGCTTTGGAAATTTCGTCGCCTTTGATCGATGAGATTAAGCTGAAGCAGTCAGAGGACCCTATGATTACTCAAATCCGAGAGAACGTTCTTAAAGGAAGGTCTCCTGGATTTGTGATTCACGAAGATGGTGTTTTGAGGTTTCGGGGTCGGCTTTGTGTGCCGAATGACTCAGAGTTGAGACAGAGTATTTTGCGGGAGGCCCATGCTACACCTTACTCCGTTCATCCTGGTTCGAGTAAGATGTACAAGGACTTGAGAAGGAACTTCTGGTGGAATGACATGAAGGAGGAGGTCGCGCAGTTTGTAGCAAGGTGTTTGACTTGCCAGCAAGTCAAAATCGAGCATCAGCGATCGGCTGGGCTTTTGCAGTCACTTCCCGTTCCGGAATGGAAATGGAAAGATATATCGATGGATTTCATTACGAGTCTGCCGAGATCGAGGTCGGGCATGAATATGGTATGGGTGATTGTCGATCGTCTGACCAAGTCGGCACATTTTCTGGGCATCAAGGACACTTGGGGCCCGGAGAAGTTAGCTCGTGTGTTTATCGCGCAAAATCGTGAGACTTTATGGTACCCCGAAGTCTATTGTTTCGGATCGTGATGGCCGTTTTTTATCGCACTTCTGGCAGGCGGTGCATAAGGCGTTGGGTACCCGGTTGCGTTTGAGTACCTCTTTTCATCCCCAGTCAGATGGACAGTCGGAACGCACTATCCAGACGTTCGAGGACTTGTTGCGTGCCTGTGCTCTCGATTGGAGTAGCGACTGGGAGGAACATTTGCCATTAATCGAATTCATGTATAACAATAGTTGGCACGCGTCGATTCGGATGGCACCGTACGAGGCACTTTATGGGCGGCGATGTCGATCACCGATTTGTTGGAATGAGGCGTCCGATTTGGTCGGGACCGATCCGGATGTCGTTTTAGAGACGAGGCGGAAGATAGAATTAATTCGGGAACGGATGTTGACTGCCCAGAGTCGACAGAAGTCGTATGCCGACGTCCGTCGTCCACCTTTGGAATTCGAGGTGGGAGACCACGTTTTGCTAAAGGTGTCGCCGACGAAGGGAGTTTTTCGTTTCGGGAAGAAAGGGAAGTTGAGTCCGAGATTTATCGGCCCCTTTGAGATCCTCGAGCGAGTCGGTGGGTTGGCATACCGTTTGGCATTACCTCCGGCCTTGAGTCATGTCCATAGCGTTTTTCATGTTTCCCAGTTGAGGAAATATGTCCCGGATCCTAGTCACGTCATCGATTATGGCGAGATTGATATCGCTGAAGATATTACTTTCGAGGAGCGTCCTTTGAAGATTTTGGAGCATCGTGAGAAGCGAGTGAGGCATAAGACCATCCCTTTGGTCAAAGTGCAGTGGTCGAGACACGGGGTCGAGGAGGCAACTTGGGAAACCGAGGATAGCATGCGTGCTAGGTACCCTGAGTTGTTTGTTTCTTAAGTTTCGGGACGAAACTTATTTTTAGAGGGGTAGAATGTAATATCCGAATTTTTATTTCCCTTGTATTTTCATCTTTGGTGTATTTCTCGATCGTAGTGCCCCTCGTGTTCCTTTCAGTGTGTCCTTCCTGTCAACTGTTGAACTGTTTTCTCGTTATTGTTGTGCGGAACCGCCGTTTCGGGGTTGCCGTGGATCCATTTCGTGTTATTAGTTCCCAAATATTGATTCCTATCGTTTTTATTCTCTTTCCGGATCATTTTTATCATTTTGGGACCCAAAAGGGGTGTGGGCCGCGGCACACAAATTTCTCCAATTGTTGGTCGAGCGATCTGTACTGTGTGCCGCGGCACACCCATCCGGTGCCGCGGCACAGTGCCGAGTCAGTGCCGCGGCACACCCGTCCGGTGCCGCGGCACACCCGTGTGACATCTGCGACCAAAACCCGATCAGACGGTGCCGCGGCACACGCGGTAATGTCGCGGCACCGCCGAAACACAGGTGTAATTTGTGGCCTGTGCCGCGGCACACTTCGGCTGTGCCGCGGCACACAAAGCGGTCAACTGTGCAATCTCGTCCTTATTAGACGAGATCGGCCATTTTTCTCCTTCATTTCACCTGCGCGAGAGAGAGAGGTCTAAGGGGGGAGAACTTCTCAAGCATTCTTTATTCGGGGGTCGATTTTCATCATCTTCCTTCGGTTGTGAGGCTCGGAAAATCAATCTAACGCGTGTTCTACGGATCTTAGTACTTGAATCTTCAAAGGTAATATTTCTAGAACCCTATTTTCGATTAATTTGGGGGTTTTGGGTTTTTCTTCCGATTCGTTCCGTTTTGTTGGTGTATTCATGATGAATACGATTAATATTGTTAGTATCTTTAGCTTTCCTACGGATTCATGGATATTTTGCGGATTTTTACAGAATCGAGAGGGTTTGGTTGTGGTCCGCCCTCGTTGTTATTTTTGGTACGAATATACATGAATCGTAGGCGGGTTCCGGGTGTATTCCATTTCCGTAATCGTCTAGAGTTGGTTGTGATTGTGTTATTCGAATCGTTAGGTTCATTTCCGCCGGTTCCTTGCGGTCGTGTTCAACTCTTCCTTTCCGTTCGTCTCACCGTCTATTAACCGAGGCAAGTATCCTTATGAACTTACAATCTTGACATAGTAGTTTTGTATGAGGAATTGTGTGTGTGTGTATACTCACTACGGGTTAGATCCGACGGGGTCTCGGTAGGGCTCCACGAAGCTGTGGAACCGCGAGTTGCTTTTAACCACTACGGGTTAGATCCGACGGGGTCTCGGTAGGGATCCACGAAGCTGTGGGTCCGCGGTTAATTGTGGTGCATTTTACAAATGTGGTTTTGATTATTGGCATTTCCGGAAATGAGTGTTTTGGAACTATGATTTCTTGATTGCATGCACTGCTATATGTGTAAGATGTAAATTGTTCATTTGGTTACTTGTACTAGCGTAATTTCTAACCCCTCTGGGGACCCGTTTTGGGGAAATTCGTTTTATGAATTTCAGGTCAGGTTCATCGATACGAGCGGGCGCTGGACCAGTATGCGGATGATGGCCGTGCGTGATGATTGTGCACGAGTGGTGTCTTGTTGCTTTCTATCTTTTACCTTTGTGGTCTTTAAACTAATAGAAGTACTCGAGTATTTAAGAACTTTTACTTGTCGGGATTGTATTGTTGTTTATTATGTTGTGATGGATTATG
The DNA here is from genome assembly GCA_033398695.1 of Orobanche coerulescens. NCBI lineage: Eukaryota > Viridiplantae > Streptophyta > Magnoliopsida > Lamiales > Orobanchaceae > Orobanche > Orobanche coerulescens. The sequence continues at coordinate 70,117,948 of CM065816.1, read as the reverse complement.
GTGTCATGTTTGACCGGTTAAACCGGGTGAATTATTTTGTTGGGCGTCTTTATGACGAGGTATTTTTCTGTTGTTTCTGTGAGTCGATGAGTATGATGCTTGTTCAGCCTGGTGGGTCCCATGTAGGGATTCACGGCGCTGTAATATACCTCGGATATCGTGGGGGTGTTACAGGTATGTATTGATATTGAGTTGTTTTTATTAATTGAAAGACCTAATCGGTCTACTGGGTCGTCAGTTATCCTTGAAGGCGATATTTTGATGTTTGATTTTTGTTACCAGCTTGGTAGATCCTTGAGGAAAGAGTCTACGGCGTGTAATATTCCTGAGAGAATTGGGGGTGTTACATGCACTCTGGTCCGCGAGCTTCTAATTTTAAAGTTTAAGTTTGAGGTTTGATTCTTCGAACCGAGCCATTAGCCGAACTTTTTCGAACCAAATAATGCAAGCCAAAATGAACTTTCGGGTTCGCTCATGGCCCTAATTTAAAAGCAATATTAGAATATCAATAGAATGATTTGATATTGAAATAGTGTATTACATTGGCAACGCTGCGACTAATCGTTTTTTGAAGAAAATATAAGCAGTATATCAAATTGAAGGAAGTCTGGAAGTGAACAAGGACATGTTTCGCCGTAAAGAGGAGGATGAAGAAGTCCTTGGAGCATATACACCGTACCTTAGAGCAATTGGTGCACTGATGTATCTGGATCAATGTACTCGCCCAGACATCACATTCTCTGTAAATCTATTAGCGAGATTCAGCTCTGCTCCCACGATAAGACATTTTAATGGGGTAAAACATATTTTTCGATACTTGAAAGGCTCCAGTGATCTTGGTTTGTTCTTTCCCTGCAATAGAGAGAGCAATATTCCGAAAGAAATATCGAGGTTAAGACGATGCATATCAGACGTCAATATTCCTCTAATATTGCATCTAAGCGTGGTAGCTCGACTATCAGAAGTGCTAATACTAGCAAGCTTGTCCCCTATGCAGAGAATCCCAACAATGTATTAGTTAGATTTGCTGATGCCAGTTATTTCTCTGACCCACATAAAGGATGTTCTTAAACTGGTATGTGTTCACCATTAGGAATACGGTGATATTTTGGAGATCTACCAAGAAGACACTAATTGCTACTTCCTTGAATCATGCATAGGTAGGTGCACTGCACGAATCCGTAAGGGAGTGCATTTGGCTTTGGTTAGTCATAGACTATATACAAGGAACTGTGGATTAAAGTCCACCACAGCAATACCTAATTGCATATTTAAGGACAATGCGACATGCATTGAGCAGATGAAGTTAGGTTTCACTAAGTGTGACAAAACCAAGCATATCTCACCGAAGTTCTTCTACAATCAGCAACAGTAGAAATTGCTGAATATCGAAGTGAAACAAGTGAGTTCTGATGAGAACATCAAAGATTTGTTCACTAAGTCTCTGCCAAAATCTATATTTGAGAAACATGTGAGAAGTGTCGGCATGCGTCGACTGTCCGAGCTCAATAATCGATAGCCCATCAGAATGAGCGGTTGTGACTTCAGAGGGAGTATGAACATTTTATTCCACATAAATATATTAAAGTATTTTGATGATGTGTTGATAATCAAAGAGAAATAATAATTCATCAACAAGTCATAAAAGACGCACGAGTTGGACAGAAAAACAAAGAACTGAAGCATAAACAAAGATAATGTATGCTATACATCGTAGCTAACATACATAAGGAATTCCCAGCTGAACCAGAAATATTAACAAGCTTAACTTACGCTAACAAGAAGATGAAACATACGTAATGATCAAATTAGAAGAAATTGGATGATGAGATTCAAGCATGTTAACTCACGCAGCGAAGTGACACAACATAAGTAACAAGCACAGCTTAACATATGGTACATAGACTGCATTACGGCTGCTAAGGAGTTTGAAAAGTAAATTCAAATATCAGTCTGTTTGAAAGCATCTAGAAGGTCAATATGTACAACGTTCATATACGCATTGTACTTAACATACGCAACATGAAGATATAACATACGCAATGAAAAAAAACGTAGCTACTGGACTGTACTGGATAGATGATAATGTAGGTAACCTTTCAAGGTTAACGTCAGCAACAAATTTAACGTGCGCTATGGATGTAGTATAGCGTACGTTATGTAAGAGCACGCAGCAATGGATAGTTCAGGCTTTGAAGCCTATATATACTACTTCATTTGATATGCAAGATACAACAACTTCAAGGAACTTCTATATACATCTGAGATTATTGTATACATTATTGTTGTTATAATCGAGCTTAATTGATTGTAGATTTGATTTAGTGTTATTAGGATCGTGGATCCGACATTACTAGAATCATAATCTAAATCTAAGTGAGATTTTTTAGTACCAATAGAAAGTTAGAAAGGTTGTTCTTATCCGATAGAAAAGGAAAAACGGTTTATCTTGAACCAACAAAAAGACAAGACAGTAACAATTTATCTTGGACCGATTGAAGACAAGATTGTAACGGTTTACCTCAGATGGATCAAAGACAGAGCAGAAAGGTTTATCTTGAACCTATAGAAAAAGATAGTGAAAGAGAGAGGATGTAGGCACATTGCCGAATCTCTATAAATCTCTGTGTCATTTATTTTTCGTACTTATCTACTACTTCCGCATGTGAAAAGAGTATAATACTTTACACTGCACCATTCAACCATCCTTCTAGTGGCGGTACAAACTCAATAATTGGTATCAGAGCAGTTTTCTTACAATAGTTGGCTTAACATTCGAGGAAAAAAAGATCCGATGGCGTTTACTTTTGCTCCAGTAGAAGGTCTTGCCTTAAAATGACCACCATTTTTTGACGGGTCAAACTTCATGACATGGAAGAAAAAGATGTCAATCTTCATTCGAGCTTCTGATATAGAAATTTGGAAGGTTATTTGCCTTGGTCCAAAAGTTCCTACAAAATCCGACGGCTCTCTCAAATGTTTCAAAGAATATAACGAGGAGGATTGGAAAAACAACCATTACAATTGTAAAGCCACGCAATTTTATGTTATGCTGTAAATCCGGAAGAACACAATCGAATCTCTTCGTGTGAAGCTGCCAAAGAAATTTAGAAAATACTCGAGATAACTCATGAAGTAACAACTCAAGTCAAGAAGACGGAGATAAATATGCTTCTCTGAGACTACGATGTATTTATGATGAAGGATGACGAGTCCATATCAAACATGCTCGACTGATTTTCTGTCATCACTAAGGGACTAGCTTGTTTTGGGAAATCATTATCGAGTAGTGAAAAAGTAAAGAAAATATTACAATCACTACTTCGTGAATGGGATGGGACGGTCGCAGCTTTCATGGAATCAAAAGATCTAAACCAGATAACTTTTAGCGCCCTTGTCGGCTCGCTAATAAACTACAAGATCGTGTTAAAATCACGAAATGTCAAACCGAAGCCCAAATAGAAAACTATAGCTTTGAAAGCTAATAAGATGTCGAGAAATGAAGAAGAAATCACGGTAGATAACGATGATGAAGAATCGACATTTTATGCCAAAAATATTAATAAATATCAAAATTTATTAAACGAGGAAGAAAATACATCAACTCGCAAGCGCGGATTGAGTCAAAAAGATTCGACGATAATTGTCAAATTTGTGGAAAACCCGACCACTTTGTGAAAAACTGTCGAGGCTCGGCTTCCAAAAAGGAAGTATATATAGCAACCTGGAGTGACAATGATGAAGAAGATGAAAAGTTTCAAATAATCTCGCACTCGTAGCACGTGTAACACCCCGAAATCCTATTGGGTTATTACAGTGCCGTGGACCCCACGCCAGGAGATCCACCAGGCGAACATGACTAATATACATTAAATTAAACAACAAGGGAAAATCATAGTCCCTACCATGATATCCGACACAATATTCCGATAAGGAATTTCAACGACAACGATAGGCCTATATGGCCAAAAATAAAATACAACAACATCCACGAGCATCTGCTCGGGTAATACATAATGACAATGACTGACAAACTGGAGAACACTCCAACTGACTGACCAACATGAACAACTCGGACTAGTATCGCTCGAATGCCTCGTCGCCATCATCATGCCCCTGTGTCTCAACTCTCTCCTCGCAAGCACCTAAAACATGAAAACATGTTCCGCCCCCACGGGGTCAGTCATCCAGATAATGAACATCAAATAGATGTATAACATGATATGCATCCAAGGCAGAATGAAACGGTACAATGATAATAATGATACGAGATGCTCACAAACCAATGTAAGAATCGAGCATTCGTGAAACACTATGCCCACGGCATACTATAATACCTGCTTGACAGGTTAGAACATAAGTGCCCAACGGTGAATCATAATCACAGAGTACCACAATGAATTACACAACATGAACCAAACCAAAACTGAATTAAATATGAATCACAATGCCCGAAGGCTCCAATGAAATTATCGAGACAATCACAAAGGCCTGAAAGCCACTCGGTAGAAGGCGCCGAATATCACAATCACATGAAACCGGAACAACCCGAAGCTATAGTTAATGAGGGCTAATAAGGTCATAACCACGACCGTGACCTACTGAGCTGTAGGTGTTGGGAAGCCAACCGCGAAGGTTCAAGCCCCAAGCTTACCCATAAGATCATAAACACGACCGTGACCTATTGAGTTGTAGGTGTTGGGAAGCCAACCGCGAAGGTTCAAGCCCCAAACTTACCCATAATAAGGTCATAAACGCTACCGTGACCTACTGAGCTGTAGGTGTTGGGAAGCCAACCGCGAAGGTTCAAGCCCCAAGCTTACCCATAAGATCATAAACACGACCGTGACCTACTGAGCTGTAGGTGTTGGGAAGCCAACCGCGAAGGTTCAAGCCCCAAACTTACCCATAATAAGCACTAGCCGAGACTAGATTCCAAAATATAATTAATCACAAACGGCAACGATCTGAAGATTATCGAATTCACGAAAATGATAGTGTGTTGCCTTGAGTCGGCCAACACGATAACGATGACTCACGGATGGGCACCGTCCACGACGGTCCCGATTCAAATACTTCGATTACCTTAGAATGGTCAATCGATAACAACGACACAACGGATGGGAACTATGCTCGACAACCCCAATTCAATACCTCGATTGCCTTAGAATGGCCAACCGATAACAATGATGCAACTGATGATTCAATACCTCGATTGCCTGAAAACGGTCAATCGATAACAATGATACAATGAATGATTGAGTATCTCAATTGCCTTAGAATGGCCAATCGATAACAATGATATGATGAATGATTGAACACTTCAATTTGCCTGAGAACGGCCAATCGATAACAATGATACGAAGGATACCTCGGCACCTTTAATCGGTTACCGACAACGAAGAAGAGAAATGAATACGTCAACGCCTTTAATCGGCCAAAACAACTTCAAGGACAAAACTCCAACATTAATAACAATGATTACAACGACGTCTTAAATCGAAATTAATATCAACAACAACGATCGATACATCGATACCGCGAACCGGTGATCGATAATAACATTAACAACGAGTATCACAATGCCTTGAACCGGCCATTAACGAACAATAAAAACATTTGGCATAATTGCCGAAAGGTATCGCATCGAACGATCTCTTAATATCAATGAATTCATGAAGAGACTAAGTCTCGGAATGATACAACACATTCATACACATATATGATAACATTAATCTCATTGACTAGTACAAGTATAAAACTTGCCTCAACCGAAGGCGATGAAATCCTTCCACGAACAACGAACGGCGTCCTCCGATACACACAAGTACTCGAACAACCTTGAATGAAATACAATTCATTCAATAACACAATATCAATCGAAATCAACATAACGACCGAAAGAAACTCTTTGAGGCATTTAATCGAACACTAAATGTTCAAAGTTCCTCAAGAGCCTAAGAATCATCAATCGGAGTTGAGCAGATCGAAAATATGGATATACAATCCATAGAACACGATTAATAATGTTTACTAACATCAACCGATTCATCAAAATTGGACTAGAATCGAAATCAAGAACAAATTCCCCAAAAAGTCAACTTGGAGGAAAATCAAGAAATATACCTTGATTCGACGAAGAGCACGGATTGGATGATGATATAATCAACAAGAATCTTCCAAAACGTCTTGGAATTGATTAGAATCGGCCAAGAAATCGAGCCTCCCGTCCGCAGCCGCAAAAAAACGAGTAAAAAAGGTGAGAAATGCAGGTCTGGCCGAGCCCAGGCTATATATAGCCGGCAGGGTTACGACCGTAACCGGCAGTGCCTTACGGCCGTAACTCGGCCCATATGGCCGTACTCGGCAGGCCTTACGGCTGTAACCGGCATTCGACAAAAAATCTGCCCAGCACCCCTCGGACACTTACGGCCGTAACTGGCACACATTACGGCCGTAACCGGCCTACGTCCGGAAGATGCCCAGCGCCCGTACGGCCGTAACTCTCGGCCCTTACGGCCGTAACTCTCGGCCCTTACGGCCGTAACTGGAATTCGTCAGGCCATTCCTGCCGAGCACGTACGGCCGTAACCTGTACCTTACGGCCGTACCTCGGCCAGGCCAGGCCCGGCTCCGGCCGTGGCCACTCCGACGGTCCGAACGACGCCGAAACCCGAACCTGAATATGAATTGAAGATACGGTTACGAAGTACACGCAAAGACGAATCCAAGCGCTAAGAGAACACACGATTCCGACCACCCAAAGGCTCGAAATTCGACAACGGAAAGTAATTACCCCAAACTTTGGGAAATTACGAAAATGGCCCAAAACGTCCGAAATACACGATACACGATCGAAACACCAAGCCAAAGCTCGCAACATGAATAATAACATTAAATGAACTTACGAGAAACTCGAAACAACATTTTCGGACGAGATTCGCAAGAATCGAACTCAAGTGCGGAAAAGCCGTTTAAGAACACGGAACTCAACAAAACGATACCGAAACGAACTCGGATGACAAAAAGTGCAGAATTAAATATTCTCGGAATGACGAAACGGTCATGATAGAGTCGTCAAAACGGACTTCCGTCGGAAAAAAGAAAATTACCGGAAAATTGAAATTGCGGATATTACAGCACGAAGCTCTTATGACGACAGCGACAATGAAAACCAGGTAAGTACTTCGTCTCAAGACGAACATTTTAACGCTTTCGAATTATTACATATAGATTTTCAAAATTTGCTTAAAGACAATAAATCCCTTAAATTAAGAAATAAAATTTTGAAAGATGAAATTTCCAGAATATGAGAAAAAAGGAAATCAATCGAAAATAATCATTCTTTGTGCTTAGAAAAAAGATAATAAATTAAAGAATGATTTGTTAAAAGTTCAAAATGAACTTAACAATTTAACGAATAAATTTTTATGTGAAAATGAAAAAATGAAAAATGACTTTCTATTCAAAAATTTATGTTAAATAAACAAGGAATTAGATTTAAACAATGTTAAAAATAAATCCAATAAATCTTTAAATTTTAAAATGCCCCACTGTGAAAAATATTTGAAAATCGGGCATCATATTTTCAAATTGCAAAAGCCCTAGAAGAACGACTAAAATTAAGAAAATATGGATTCCAAAAGGAACCATACTGCCGAATATCGTTTATTTGTCAAATCAGAAACGACCTAGAGTTCCTTGGATCCCTTAATTTCAAAACTAATTATTTGTACATCTATTAAATTGGTAATCAAGTCAAGGGAAGTTATTATATTCTGGGGGAGTACACCCATTTTTCTGTCAAAATGAGTTTTATTGATTATATTCATAACTGTATAATTTCATATACTTTTTGCTAATGATAAAAAGGGGAGAAGGATTGATGGGGAGAAGAAAACTAACAATAACGGACAAAGCCAAAAACATTGATCTCTATATTTTTGTTGTATTACAGGTATAAATCCCATCAAGAATTGTTGTTTTATCATCATCAGAAAGGGGGAGATTGTTGGAATATTTTATTCCATACAAATATATTAAAGGATTTTGATGATGTGTTGATAATCAAAGAAAAACAACAATTAATCAACAAGCCATCAAAGACGCACGAGCTGGACAAAAAAGTAAATAACGGAAGCATACACAAAGATAATATACGATATGTATCATAGATAACGTACGTAAACAAGACCCAGCTAAACCAGCCATATTAACAAGCTTAACGTACGCTAATAAGAATACGTAACGTACGCAATGATCAAATCAGAAAAAATTGGACGACATTCAGGTATGTTAATGCACGCAATGAAGCGGCACAAAGTATGTAACAAGTGCAACTTAACGTATGGTACAGGGACTGCATTACGCCCGCTAAGGAGTTTGAAAAGCAAATTCAGATATCAGTCCGTTAGAAAGCATCTAGAAATTCAATGTGTACAACGTTCATATACCTATTGTACTTAACGTACGCAACATGAAGATATAACATACGGAATGAAAAAAACGTAGCTGCTGGACTGCACTTGACAGATGATAACGTACATAACCTTGCAAGGTTAATGTACGCAACAAGCTTAACATACGCTACGGATGTAGTATAGCTTATGCTATGTAAGAGCAGGCAGCAACGCCTAATTGAGGCTTTGGAGCCTATAAATATCACTTCATTTAGTATTCAGATACAACAACTTCAAGGAACTTCTACATACATCTGAGATTATTGTATACATTATTGTTGTTGTAATCGAGCTTAATTAATAAGAGTTTGAGTGTTTAGTTCACTCAATCATACACGAAAGGAAAGAAGGGATTGTAGATTTGATTTGCTGTTATTAGGATCATGGATCCGATATTATTAGAATCATAATTTAAATCCAAGTGAGGTTTTTATAGTACCGATAGAAAGTTAGAAAGGTTGTTTCCTTATCCGATAGAAAAGAAAAAATGTTTTATCTTGGACCAACAAAAATACAAGACTATAACGATTTATCTTGGACCGATTGAAGACAAGATTGTAACAGTTTGCCTCAGACCGATTGAAGACAAGGCAAAAAGGTTTGTTTTAAACCTATAGGAAAAGATAGTGAAAGAGAGATGACGTATGCACATTGCCGAACCTCTATAAATCTCTGTGTCATTTATTTTCTGCACTTATATATCACTTCTGCACTTGAAAAGAGTTCAATATCTACACGCACTATTCAACCCCCTTCTAGTGGCGGTACCAACCCAACAATATACTCCACATGATTTCGGCATTTGTACTAAGTGCATTGTGCTCTTATTTTTCACCAAGTCTTTGTTTTTCTCATGGGATTTTATGACTCGAAAATGTTTTTATTGAGGAAACATCTTATGCACCATGGTTGTATTAGTGCTCGTCATGGATAGTATTTCGGGAATTACGATTATGTCCTTACTTGTGTATAACAACACACAGGCCATAAATAATAATAATAATAAATTAATAAACGACTCGCAGACTGTAGAATCAATTATAATTAAATGACACGGGTGCCGCTAAAACAAACCCAAAATTAAATTGAAAACATCCAATCACATTGGTCAATTTATGTTCATGCCATACACCAAACACATACTAAAATTAATTATCATATAATTAATAAACACAAATTTTTAATCTGCCTGACAGTCAGACGTAAGAATAATTCCCTTTCAAAATCAACAAACATGGACAGTAGCCCCTGATGGCAGCGCGATCGTCGGATTCCCTAAGGTTGCGGGTTCGAAACCAACCAGCTGCAAATTATCATTTGTAACAATTATTTTAAGTTTTTAAAGCATTTGATTAAAGAAAACAACAGTGAACAAGATTTAAAAAGGAGCTACAACCGAGATGGTGCTCGTGCCGGCCCGGGACAAATTGTCATGGGATCGAATCCCTTGTACAACCAATCCTTTTGTTAACATAAGGATTACACGCGAGTCCTTGATTCGCGGTTCCTTAACCCATCCCGGACCTGAACCGGTCCGACGGCCCGCCGACCGTCCAGAAACAGATCTGTTCCAGAATAGTTCTGGACAGAAAAATCGCAAAAACAATCCAGGAAATTAGTTTTTGACGATTCGATTTAATCAAGTTAAATTAGAAGATTTATTTATAAACTCTCTATTTTATAAAGATGATCAAGAACACAATTCATATATTCAAAACATATAATCATCTTCTCCGTAAACAATTAAATTACTTGCAAGTTAGCTCTGATACTACAATCAAATTTTTCATGTATCTAATACATGAATATGAGTATAATGCAGCGGAATAAAAATGAAAAAACTCAATGTAATATCCTAGAATTATGCTATGATTTTTCGCATTATTTTATCTGAGTTGTACTGTACAGAGTGGGACCGATACAGTATGGATAAATAATTTTGGGAACTGTGACAGTCGTACCAGTATATCTATCGAGGTTATTTTTAATTCTAGGATATTACATTCTTTATATGTTTTTCGATGTCGGATATGCTGTATGAGTATCGTACAATTGTCGTACTTTGTCGACAGTTGTATTTGAGGATATCATGCATCAGATGTATCGTATGAGAATTTTATCGGAATGAGCACATGTATTCAGTATGTCGCGTGTATGTATTCAGTATATTGAGACGGCAGACAGGAGCAGAAATGGTTAAGTATGAAGGCCATTACGTACGCTACATAATGTAGCTTACGTACGTAACTAAGCAATCTTAAGGTACGTTAAGTTGTGTACGCAACGTACGTTAAGAAGGGAATCGGACAGGATCGAGTTGTGGTCGGCAGGTGGGCCCAGTGTCGGCAGCTTTCGGCGCGGATTTGGACAGGCGAGTCAACTTCGAGCCTTACGTACGTTAAGGATGTACCATTACGTACGCTAAGAAGGTGTGTTACTGTAGCAAGTCAACGTACGTATTACGTACGCTATGGAAAAGGGATTACGTATGTAAGTCTTTGAAAAAAATGAGTCAGTGACATCTCGACCGTCATTACGTACGCTACCAAGGTGAGATAACGTACATAAGAGTATGTTACGTACGTTAACCTTGGTGTGTTACGAACTTAACCAGTTGGAGGTTTATATAAGTGGACACCCGTCATTTCATTTCTCTTCAGAATTTCATTTCGTTTTCACCTTCAAACACTCAGAGATTGAGTTTTCAGCCCTTCTAAGTCGATTATGAGCTTGGAAACATGGGATTGGAGCTTGAGATATGGAGATATCATTGATTATTGAGGTGGTCACTTGTGTTTTTCATCTTCTAAGAGGTATGTCGGATAATCCTCTCCTTGATTCGGATTTTGATATTGTTGTTGGCGTTCTTCTTCGTATAATGATGGTTACGGTGTTGTTGTTGTGATTCTTGAAGTTGCACGAATCGTATGTTAAGGAACATGATGATATATACCTTGGATTATGAATTAAATGATGGTTTAGATGATAGAACCCATCGAATTACGGCGTTTTGTTGGCTACAAGCATGATTATTGATTTGTTCATATTCTTGAAGAACACTTGAGTTATATATGTCATGATTTTATGGAATTGGGAAGGATTATGGTTAATTTTGGCATATGATTATTCATGATGATAATCGGTAAATTTATTCCAATGAATTTACAAAGATGAGCCGTGTTAATCCGTAATTAAGATTGAAGTCGGAACCAAGAATGTTGAAGACATTGTTAGAATTATTGATTATCGAATTTCGGCTTGTATTTGTATTGTTAAGAGTTGATATGGTTTGGTTTCGTATGATCGAGATGTCGTTGAACCGTTGAGTTGATTGGTTGATTATATCGGTTGTTGATTGTTATTGAACGCATCGTTAATTGATCAATGCATTAGGTTGCGTTAAGTGATCATTGATGATTAACCATTGTGCTGCGATTGGAATTGGAGAATGCATGGATCTCCTTGGTCAGGGCTGCAGAGCTTGTAGATGAAGACGACGGGATTGGTAACAACTTCATCGGTATCGAGGCAAGTTATGCTTGCTCAGTTCATAATGTTTAATAAATGAATCCGTTTTCATTTCATTTATGATTCATATAGCAATGGTATCATGGAATATGAATTGTCGGGATGATGGTACATATATTATGCTTGGACTGAGATAAATTATAATGTATAAGATTTTAAAGATGTTTAGTGGAAACGGAGACGTGAATTATATTTGGACTATTGTACGAGAAGTTAGATATCAAGCCTAGTTATCATTGAACTCGAGATGGTGGTTTGGTATTAATGGTAGACTGTACTTCATTTTGGATTGTTTGGATAACCGTGTATTCGTTCAGGGATGTTGGTCGTGGAAAGGTTAGCGCCTCCAGCTTGAGGTAAATTAATATTTCTAGAATATAATAATCATCCTGTTGCATTATTGCATGTGTGTGTTGATACTTCATGTGGTGAGTGTGCATCATTGTTTGTTATGTTTTGTGATGTGCTCTTTCTTTGAGTTGTGATCTGTTGGGCCGATGTATTAGGGGATAAGACCTAAATGGCACCTATGTTCCGGGGTATTCCTATGTGAATACTTTCGTGACCCTTGATTGCGACCTTGGAGTATTTTGTGATTGCATGAACTGTGTTAGGGGATAAGACCTAAATGGCACCTACGTTCCGGGGTATTCCAGTGAGATGCTTCCGTGAACTGTTGTCTGACGAGAATATGACATTGTGTGCGTGTCGGTCTTTCATGATCGAGTTATCATTGCTCACTTGGAAAGTCTTCTGATCTTTGTTGGATATGCGTTTCTTTAGGATTCGTTGTCATGTTGTATCGTGATATATATGGAGTCAGATACGTTTTGATCGGTCATGTGTAAGATTTTCAGGGCGGGCACGTGTAGCATGTGTTGGCTTCGACCTCATATTGAATCGTGCACACGAGATGTACTTCGTGAGGCTGATTAGGTAAGAGACCAAATGTGTATCTGATCAATACCTGTGGTTGGATTGTATACGGAAACATGTCCGGATCGGGCGCATCGTGACGTCCATCTTGAGTCTTATTGATTGGTCGTTCACAGTCCATGTATAATTGGATATGTTCGATAGTCTGATTGTCTTAGAAATCCCGTATATATGATTTGTATATGGTTGAAGATTTTATTCTCTCGTGTATCTGTCCCCATTGACCCTTTACTGACCTCGTTTGGAGTTACCATATTGATGGTCAACTTGTTTGTTATCGACCTTTTATTAATCTCGTTTGGAGTTTCCCCTATCATTGGTAATCGCGTTCGTTATTGATCCTAATTGATTCCGGTTGGGAGTTTGCCTTACTGTTGGTATTCTCGGTTGTTGGTCCTTGATTTATCTTGTTGGTGTTTATCGTATCGTCGGTATTCTCGGCTGTTGATCCCTTATTGCTCTTGTGTGGAGTTCACCATATCGTTGTTATTCTCGGTTGTTGGTCCTTATTTATCTCGTTAGAGTTTACTGTATCGTCGGTATTCTCGGTTGTTGATCCTTTATTGATCTTATTGGAGTTTATCGTACCGTTGGTATTCTCGGTTGTCGATCCTTATTGATCTTGTTGGAGTTTACCGTGTCGTTGGTATTCTCGATTGTTGGTCCTTTATTGATCTTGTTGGGGTTTACCATATTGTTGGTATTCCCAGTTGTTAGTCCTTCATTGATCTTGTTGGAGTCACCACATCGTGGTATTCTCGTTTGTGGGAGATCCTTTGTCAATCTTGTGTGGAGTTATCATGTCATTGATATTCTCATTCTGATGCATTGGCTGTTTATCATTATTGATTGTGTGAGCATTCATGCTTTATATTGTTATCCGAGACTTGCCATTGTCTCGGGACAGTTGATTTACAGATGTATTGTGTGATATTAGTTTTATCAAAATTGGGATCCGATTGTGCGATCCAGCGGACAGATACGGACATGGCAGATTATTCCACATTGGAGATATGTTCATGTTTGAGAATCTTGGTATCATTTCGGATACAGTATAGATGGTTATTTTCGAATTCATTCGTTACTTGAGAATGCGATGTGCGAATTGAGGTAAGGGTTTAATTGATTGAGATTCCACGGATTGGTAAGGTTGCTACGGTAAAGTTACACTGGGATTATTCTTACCTTGTAATTACATTGATATGTAGTTGTATATGATGATGTTATCGTTATCATTGTTGAGTATTATGGCTGACCCCATCGTGGGCTTTATCTTTTAGGTACTCGGAGATCGATCTAGTAGCGGTCGTGAAGGAATGAGCTTTCCGGTGATACTGGCTATGGCATGACTATTGGGATTTGAGTATTCTTTTCTGGTTGTTATGATTCCGCTATAAATGTATTTAATTATGTCTCTATCCGCTGCGTGTGTAATTTTATAATGGCTTTCAGTATTTTTCCAACTCGTGTATGCTTTCTAAATGGCCTTTTCGCGTCTTTGCCTTGTGTTTTCAAATGGTATTTTCTGACGGTAATTGGGAACTATGTTTTGGTAAACATTTGAGTATTTAAAACATTACCGTCTTCGCTAGGGGTGTTACCGGTCCGGTTCGGTCCGGGTATTGGCTTAGCGGGCCAGACCCGGTAAGGTTACCGGGTATACCCGGAACCGGACCGGTAAGCAATCGGTTCTAATGCCAGAACCGAAACCGGTCCGGTAAGCCTAACGGGTACTTTAGACCCGAGACCGGTAAGACCCGAACCGGTTAAGAACCGACAAGACCCGGTTCGTGTACTCATTAATTACCCGAAATAGAACCGAAAAATTACTCGTGAAGGGTTCAAAAATCTGCATAACTTAAGTTTCAAAATACATAGAGAAATTAAGTACATCTAAATTAGAGCTTCATAACATATTCATTATAGACGCGAAATAGATAGACAAATTTTAAATAATTTCAATAGCTACTTTGCGATTACTTTCAAAATACCGACCTCCGACGGGTTCATCATAGGCTCAAAAGATCATAAGCGAGTTCACCAATCATCATAGGCTCTCAAACGACTGATGAAGCGTTGTCTCTAATATCCAACTACATTAAAAATAATATCTAAAAGTTCGTATCACAAACAAATAAACAACAAAGTCGTTCAAAGGTACAATAAATCAGAATAATGAGACTTAATAAATTACTTGTCCAAAATCGTAGTTCAAACGCTCTTCATCTGTTTCAAGCTAAATAAATGAATACAATTGCCAGTACTCAATAGTAAGAACAAAACATATACATAAATCGTTTAGTTCTTATACCTGGACCTTAAGGATATGTTTGGTATGACTTACGAGTAAGGATATATTTGGTATACATAAAATAATTGAAAAATTACCGGGTTTTTTACCGGGTTACCGGTTTCGGTCCTTATCGGTTTCGGTTCTTATTACAGTACTAGTATCCGGACCGCTAACGTTTCGGGTGAGTATCGGTCCCGGGTATTATCGGGCGGTTCTCGGGCGGTTCTCGGGTATACTTGGACCGCTAACAGCCCTAGTCTTCGCCTCCTTGGCGTATTTGAAACGTTTGCGAAAATGATTTCAGCCTTGTGGGTTCCAATGTGGGGCCCACGACACTGTAATATTCTCAGTTGGTTTTGGGGGTGTTACAGAAGATGGTATCAGAGCTTGGGTTTTGTGAAACCCGGGCGTGTGTGTTATGTGGCTCTACCAGTACGGTAGTAGCGTGACTTTTGAAAATGATTTTCTGACTTTTGAGTCAAATCGATTTTTGGAGCTTCCAAAATTTTTGAGATCTTTTCAAATTGCTATTTGTGATATTGGTGTGTGTTGGTATTGTGTTGAGACTTTGGATAGGAGTCGTATGCTAGTATCACGGGAGATCATCGACTTCACGGACCTATAAGTATGTTCTTTCAGTTATTTCATTTTGATGACGATTATTTGAGTATGGTGGCATGATTTTGAGATACTTCGGGGATTGAGATATTGATTATGACAGGATTTTAAGTTTCGAGGACGAAACTTATTTAAGTGGGAAGATATGTAATATCCTAGAATTACGCTATGATTTTTCGCATTATTTTATCTGAGTTATACTGTACAGAGTGGGACCGATACAGTATGGATAAATGATTTTGGGAACTGTGACAGTCGTGCCAGTATATCTGTCGAGGTTATTTTTAATTCTAGGATATTACATGCTTTATATGTTTTTCGATGTCGGATATGTTGTATGAGTATCGTACAATTGTCGTACTTGGTCGACAGTTGTATTTGAGGATATCATGCATCATATGTATCGTATGAGAATGTTATCGGAACGAGCACATGTATTCAGTATGTCGCGTGTATGTATTCAGTATATTGAGACGGCAGACAGGAGCATAAATGGCTAAGTATGAAGGCCATTACGTACGCTACATAATGTAGCTTACGTACGTAACTAAGCAATCTTAAGGTACGTTAAGTTGTGTACGCAACGTACGTTAAGAAGGGAATCGGACAGGATCGAGCTATGGTCGGTAGGTGGGCCCGGTGTCGGCAGCTTTCGGCGCGAATGTGGATAGGCGAGTCAACTTCGAGCCTTACGTACTTTAAGGATGTACCATTATGTACGCTAAGAAGGTGTGTTACTGTAGCAAGTCAACGTACGTATTACGTATACTACAGAAAAGGGATTACATATGTAAGTCTTTGAACGAAATGAGTCAGTGATATCTGGACCGTCATTACGTACGCTACCAAGGTCAGGTAGCATACGTAAGAGAATGTTACGTACGTTAACCTTGGTGTGTTACGTACGTAACGAGTTGGAGGTTTATAGAAGTGGACGCCCGTCATTTCATTTCTCTTCAGAATTTCATTTCGTTTTCGCCTTCAAACACTCAGAGATGGAGTTTTCAGCCCTTCTAAGTCGATTATGAGCTTGGAAACATGGGATTGGAGCTTGAGATATGGAGATATCATTGATTCTTGAGGTGGTCACTTGTGTATTTCATCTTCTAAGAGGTATGTCGGATAATCCTCTCCTTGATTCAGATTTTGATATTGTTGTTGACGTTCTTCTTCGTATAATGATGGTTACGGTGTTGTTGTGATTTTTGAAGTTGCATGAATCGTATGTTAAGGAACATGATGATATATATCTTGGATTATGAATTAAATGATGGTTTAGATGATAGAACCGATCGAATTACGTCGTTTTGTTGGCTACAAACATGATTATGGATTGATTCATATTCTTGAAGAACACTTGAGTTATATATGTCGTGATTTTATGGAATTAGGAAGGATTATGGCTAATTTTTGTATATGATTATTCTTGATGATAATCGGTAAATTTATTCCAATGAATTTACAAAGATGAGTCGTGTTAATCCGTAATTAAGATTGAAGTCGGAACCAAGAATGTTGAAGACATTGTTAGAATTATTGATTATCGAATTTCGGCTTGTATTCGTATTGTTAAGAGTTGATATGTTTTGGTTTCGTATGATCGAGATGTCGTTGAACCGTTGAGTTGATTGGTTGATTATATCGGTTGTTGATTGTTATTGAACGCATCGTTAATTGATCAATGAGTTAGGTTGCGTTAAGTGATCGTTGATGATTAACCATTGTGCTGCGATTGGAATTGGAGAATGCATGGATCGCCTTGGTCAGGGCTGCGGAGCTTGTAGATGAAGACGACGGGATTGGTAACAACTTCATCGGTATCGAGGCAAGTTATGCTTGCTCAGTTCATAATGTTTAATAAATGATTCTGTTTTCATTTCATTTATGATTCATATAGCAATGGTATCATGGAATATGAATTGTCGGGATGATGGTACATATATTATGCTTGGACTGAGATAAATTATAATGTATAAGATTTTAAAGATGTTTAGTGGAAATGGAGACGTGAATTATATTTGGACTATTGTACGAGAAGTTAGATATCAAGGCTAGTTATCATTGAACTCGAGATGGTGGTTTGGTATTAATGGTGGACTGTACTTCATTTTGGATTGTTTGGATAACCGTGTATTCGTTCAGGGATGTTGGTCGTGGAAAGGTTAGCGCCTCCAGCTTGAGGTAAATTAATATTACTAGAATATGATAATCATCCTGTTGCATTATTGCATGTGTGTGTTGATACTTCATGTGGTGAGTGTGCATCATTGTTTGTTATGTTTTGTGATGTGCTTTTTCTTTGAGCTGTGATCTGTTGGGCCGATGTATTAGGGGATAATGGCACCTATGTTCCGGGGTATTCCTGTGTGAATACTTTCGTGACCCTTGGTTGCGACCTTGGAGTATTTTTTGATTGGATGAACTGTGTTAGGGGATAAGACCTAAATGGCACCTACGTTACGGAGTATTCCTATGAGATGCTTCTGTGACCCTTGGTTGTGGCCTTGGGGTTTATGTGCTAATATCATATGCATTGTTGGTCATGCTGTGAGCTGTTGTCTGACGGGAATACGACATTGTGGTCGTATCGGTCTTTCATGATCGAGTTATCGTTGCTCACTTGGAAAGTCTTCTGATCCTTGTTGGATATGCATTTCTTTGGAATTCGTTGTCATGTTGTATCGTGATATATCTGGAGTCAGATACGTTCTGATCGGTCATGTGTAGGATTTTCAGGGCGGGCACGTGTAGCATGTGTTGGCTTCGACCTCATATTGAACCGTGCACACGAGACGTACTTCGTGAGGCTGATTAGGTACGAGACCAGACGTGCATCTGATCAACACCCGTGGTTAGCTTGTATACGGAAACATGTCCGGATCGGGCGCATCGTGACGTCCATCTTGAGTCTTATTGATTGGTCGTTCACAGTCCATGTATAATTGGATCTGTTCGATAGTCGGGTTGTCTTTGAAATCCCGTATATATGATTTGTATATGGTTTAAGATTTTATTCTCTCGTGTATCTGTACCTGTTGACCCTTTACTGACCTCGTTTGGAGTTACATATCGATGTTCAAGTCATTTGTTATCGACCCTTTATTAATCTCGTTTGGAGTTTCCTCTATCATTGGTAATCGGGTTGGTTATTGATCCTTAATGATTCCGGTTGGGAGTTTGCCTAACCATTGGTATTTTCGGTTGTTGGTCCTTGATTGAGCTTGTTGGAGTTTAACGTATCGTCGGTATTCTCGGTTGTTGATCCCTTATTGCTCTTGTTGGAGTTCACCATATTATTGTTATTCTCGGTTGTTGGTCTTTATTGATCTCGTTAGAGTTTACTGTATCGTCGGTATTCTCGGTTGTTGATTCTTTATTGATCTTATTGGAGTTTATCGTACCATTGGTATTCTCGGTTGTCGTTCCTTATTGATCTTGTTGGAGTTTACGTGTCATTGGTATTCTCGGTTGTTGGTCCTTGATTGATCTTGTTGGGGTTTACCGTATTGTTGGTATTCCCAGTTGTTAGTCCTTCATTAATCTTGTTGGAGTCACCACATCGTGGTATTCTAATTCGTGGGAAATACTTTGTCAATCTTGTGTGGAGTTATCATGTCATTGATATTCTCGTTCTGATGCATTGGCTGTTTATCATTATTGATTGTGTGAGCATTCATGCTTTGTATTGTTATCCGAGACTTACCATTGTCTCGGGACAGTTGATTTACAGATGTATTGTATGATATCGGTTTTATCAGAATTAGGATCCGATTGTGCGATCCAGCGGACAGATACGGACATGGCAGATTATTCCACATTGGAGATATGTTCATGTTTGAGAATCTTGGTATCATTTCGGATACAGTACAGATGGTTATTTTCGAATTCATTCGTTACTTGAGAATGCGATGTGCGAATTGAGGTAAGGGTTGAATTGATTGAGATTCCACGGATTGGTAAGGTTGCTACGGTAAAGTTACACTGGGATTATTATTACCTTGTAATTACATTGATATGTAGTTGTATATGATGATGTGATCGTTATCATTGTTGAGTATTATGGTGACCCCGTCGTGGGCTTTATCTTTTAGGTACTCGGAGATCGAGCTAGTAGCGGTCGTGAAGGGATGAGCTTTCCGGTGATACTGGTTATGGCATGGTTATTGGGATTTGAGTATTCTTTTCTGGTTGTT
This sequence comes from Orobanche coerulescens, assembly GCA_033398695.1. Classification (NCBI taxonomy): domain Eukaryota; kingdom Viridiplantae; phylum Streptophyta; class Magnoliopsida; order Lamiales; family Orobanchaceae; genus Orobanche; species Orobanche coerulescens. The sequence continues at coordinate 70,097,921 of CM065816.1, read as the reverse complement.
ATGATTCCGCTGCAAATGTATTTAATTATGTCTCTATACGTTGCGTGTGTATTTTATAACGGCTTTCAGTATTTTTCCAACTCGTGTATACTTTCTAAATGCCCTTTTGGCGTCGTTGCCTTGTGTTTTCAAATGGTATTTTCTGACGGTAATTGGGAACTATGTTTTGGTAAATATTTGAGTATTTAAAACATTACCGTCTTCGCCTCCTTGGCGTATTTGAAACGTTTGAAAAAATGATTTTAGCCTTGTGGGTTCCAATGTGGGGCCCACGGCACTATAATATTCCCAATTTTGGGGGTGTTACACTCAAGGTGCGGATCTCATGTAGTAGTTTAATTGTTTATTTAAACAGTTCGTCGAATTATCTTAATCTGATGAACAGATCTAGATTCGGACCAGAAGATGATGAAAGTCGCCTTTATTTTTCTGTGATCCACACATGAATAATTTCACAAGCCTGACTACAGATGAACAACTTACATCTTACACATATAGTAAATGCATGCAATAGAGAAAACCGTTCGAAAACACTCATTTCCGGAAATGCCAGTATCAAATCACATTTGTAAAATTCACCACAATTAACCGTCGATCCACACCTCCGTGGACCCCTACCGAGACCCCGTCGGATCTAACCCGTAGTGGTTAAAAGCAAAGCTCGTCGATCCACACCTCCGTGGACCCCTACCGAGACCCCGTCGAGTCTAACCCGTAGTGAGCATACACACACACAATTTCTCATACAAAACTACTATGTCAAGATTGTAAGTTCATAAGGATACTTGCCTCGATTAAATAGACGACGACATGAACGGAACGGAAGAATCAAGCACGACCGTGAGGAACCGACGAGAATGAACCTAACGATTCGAATAGCACAATTACAACCAACTCTAGACGATTACGGAAATGGAATACACCCGGAAACGCGCCTACGATTCATGTATATTTGTACCAAAAATGACAACGAGGGCGGACCACAACCAAACCCTCTCGATTCCGTAAAAACCGCAAAATATCCATGAATCCGTAGGAAAACTAAAGGTACTAACAATATTAATCGTATTCATCATGAATCCATCAACAAAACGAAACGGATCGGAAGAAAATCCCAAAACCCCCAATTTATCCAAAAGTAGGGTTCTAAGAGATTACCTTGGATTTAGGATGAGAAACACAAGTGGATGATGTTAATCTACACCAAGAATTCAAGCAAAAGAATCTCTGAAGTGATTGGAAGAAGAAAATCGCCTCAAATCGGCTCTGGAGTCGCTCGGCCGCGGAAGAAGGAAAGAAATGAGAAAATGTGTTCATCTCGGTCAACTCCCTGGTTTATATAGCCGGGAGTGTTAGCGCACGCTAAAACCTCAAGGTTAGCGTGCGCTAACGGGATAAGATTACAAACCTCACCGTTAGCGTCCCGATCCAGTAGCGAGTTTTGGCCGTTAGCGTGCGCTACCATACATGCGTAGCGTGCGCTAATAACCTCTAGGTAGCGCGCGCTATCGACCAATAGCGTGCGCTACGAACATCAGCCGAGTCCGGTAGCCAAATGCCCAAAACTCACGACCCGTTAGTGTGCGCTACCATACAAGCGTAGCGTGCGCTAACTAGCATCCGATTGAGTTCGGTAGTAAGCGCCCGATCGGGCAGTCACACTAGCGCGCTCTTGAACAACTTAACGTGCGCTAGTCTCCGACATTAGCGTGCGTTAGACAAGATAGCGTGCGCTAATCCGATAGTCCGAGGCACGGGAGTTGAGCGCCACCTGTGGTTCACTCGCTAGCGCGCCATTTAAGTAAACGTAGCGTGCGCTACAAAGGAACTTCTAGCGCGCTATGCGAAAAATTAGCGTGCGCTAGGTACAGAACACAAACGGTCCACTACACCGAATACGAACGAAACATCCAACGGAACACCTCAAAACGCATCATAGCATAGAATGAATCCACGGCAACCGAAACGGCGGTTCCGCACAACAATTACAAGAATCGGATCAAAAGATGACGGAAAAGTTATCTTGAAGGATACACGAGGGTCACTACAATCGAAAATTACAGGAAATACAATTACAAGGGAAAGAAAAATGCGGATATTACATTCTACCCCTCTAAAAATAAGTTTCGTCCCGAAACTTAAGAAACAAACAACTCGGGGTACCTAGCACGCATGCTATCCTCGGTTTCTCAAGTTGCCTCCTCGACACCGTGTCTCGACCACTGCACCTTGACCAAAGGTATGGTCTTATGCCTCAATCGTTTCTCACGATGCTCCAAAATCTTCAAAGGGCGCTCTTCGAAAGTAACATCTTCGGCGACATCAATCTCACCATAATCGATGATGTGACTAGGATCCGGGACATATTTCCTCAACTGGGAAACATGGAAAGTGCTATGAACATGACTCAAGGCCGGAGGTAACGCCAAACGGTATGCCGACCCACCTACTCGCTCGAGGATCTCAAAGGGGCCGATAAATCTCGGACTCAACTTCCCTTTCTTCCCGAAATGAAAAACTCCCTTCGTCGGCGACACCTTTAGCAAAACGTGGTCTCCCACCTCGAATTCCAAAGGTCGACGACGGACGTCGGCATACGACTGGCCGACTACGGGCGATCAACATCCGTTCCCGAATTACTTCTATCTTCCGCCTCGTCTCTAAAACGACATCCGGCTCGGTCCCGACCAAATCGGACGCCTCATTCCAACAAATAGGTGATCGACATCGCCGCCCATAAAGTGCCTCATACGGTGCCATCCGAATCGACGCGTGCCAACTGTTGTTGTACATGAATTCGATCAATGGCAAATGCTCCTCCCAGTCTCTACTCCAATCGAGAGCACAAGCACGCAACAAATCCTCGAATGTCTGGATAGTTCGTTCCGACTGTCCATCTGACTGGGGATGAAAAGAGGTACTCAAATGTAAACGGGTACCCAACGCCTTATGCACCGCCTGCCAGAAGTGCGATACAAAACGGCCGTCACGATCCGAAACGATAGACTTCGGAGTACCGTGAAGTCTCACAATCTGCGCGATAAACACACGAGCTAACTTCTCTGGGCCCCAAGTATCCTTGATGCCCAGAAAATGTGCCGACTTGGTCAGGCGATCAACAATCACCCATACCATATTCATGCCCGACCTCGATCTCGGCAAACTCGTAACGAAATCTATCGATATATCTTCCCATTTCCATTCCGGAATGGGAAGTGATCGCAATAACTTGCCGGTCGCGATGCTCGATCTTGACCTGTGACAAGTCAAACATCTCGCTACAAGCGTGCGACCTCATCCTTCATATCATTCCACGAGAAATTTCTTCTCGGGTCCTTGTACATCTTACTCGAACCAGGATGAACGGAATAAGGTGTAGCATGGGCCTCCGTAAGATACTCGCTCAACTCTGAGTCGTTCGGCACACAAAGCCGACTACGAAATCTCAAAATACCATCCTCGTGAATCACAAACCCAGAGACTTTCCCTTAAGAGCGTTCTCTCGGATTTGAGTAATCATCGGATCCTACGATGGCTTGACTTAATTTCATCGATCAAAGATGATGAAATCTCAAAAGCACAAAGTTGCCGGCTGACTCCGGCAACGAGACCTCAACGTCTAACTCGATCAAAGCCCTCCGAAGCTCAGACTGAGGCGTAAGGATCTCAAGCGTTCGCAACGCAACTGGTTTCCGACTCAAGGCGTCGACCACGACGTTCGCCTTACCCAGATGATAAAGGATTTCGAGGTCATAATCCTTAATCAACTCTAACCACCTCCTCTGCCTCATATTCAACTCTCGCTGAGTAAATATGTATTTTAGACTTTTATGATCGGTAAAAATCTGACATGTAGAGCCGAAAAGATAGTGACGCCAAATCTTGAGCGCAAAAACGACTGCCGCCAACTCCAAATCGTGAGTAGGGTAGTTCAACTCATACGGCCTCAACTGTCTCGACGCATAGGCAATGGTCTTGCCGTGCTGCATCAATACGCACCCAAGGCCCTGACCCGAAGCATCGCTATAAACGGCAAAACCCTCGTTGCCACATGGCAACGCCAAAACCGGGGCTGAAGTCAAACGCTTCTTCAGTTCCTCAAAACTCGACTGCCTCTCGTCATTCCAGACGAACTTCTCGGATTTCTGGAGCAACTGCGTAAGTGGCCGAGCCAGTTTCGAGAAACCCTCGACGAACCTACGGTAGTAGCCAGCCAAACCCAAGAAACTACGGAGCTCCTTCACATTCTTGGGCGGTGCCCAATCCAATACGGCCTCAATCTTCTGCGGATCCACACGAACCCCCTCGGCTGAAATCACGTGACCTAAAAACATCACTTCCTTCAGCCAGAACTCACATTTCGAGAACTTTGCATAGAGTTGCTCGGTCCTCAAAATGTCTAATACTACCCGCAAATGATGGGCATGCTCTTCCTCATTCCTCGAGTAAATAAGAATATCGTCTATGAAGACGACGACACACTTGTCCAAATACTCGATAAAGACTTTGTTCATCAATTGCATGAACACCGCCGGCGCATTAGTTAACCCGAAAGGCATGACTACGAACTCATAATGTCCGTACCTCGTCCGAAAGGCTGTTTTCGGCACATCGGACTCTCTCACCCGGAGCTGATAGTACCCCGATTTCAAATCAATTTTTGAGAATACCGCAGCTCCCTGCAACTGATCGAACAAGTCATCAAGCAAAGGATACTTGTTCTTGATGGTCACCTTGTTTAGTTCGCGATAGTCGATACACAAACGTAGTGAACCATCCTTCTTCCGCACAAACAGGACCGGTGCGCCCCAAGGCGAGGCGCTCGGTCGAACATACCCCGACTCAAGAAGCTCACTCAACTGCTTCTTCAACTCGGACATCTCTGAAGGTGCCATGCGATAGGGCGCCTTCGAAATAGGGGCCGCGCCCGGCTCTAACTCTATGGCAAACTCAACCTCACGATCCGGTGGCAATCCCGGTAACTCGTCAGGAAATACATCAGGAAACTCATTAACGACTGGAATCGACGAAAGATCGACTCCACCACCCTCTGCCTTCAAGGCATAGCACCAATAACCAGTACACCCCTTTCGTAGGAGACTCATCGCCTTCAAGGCATTAATAACGAATTTCTGGTTTCCCCTCTTTCGCCCCGCGAAAGAGTGCTCGGTGCCGTCCTCGGCTAACATAGTGATGATTCTCGTACGGTAGTTCATGATCGCACCATGCCGCTCGAGCCAATCATCACCAAGAATCAAATCCTCACCCTCGATACTCACAACAATAAGATTAGAGGGCCAAGTCCTCTCACAAATAAGTACAGAGCAGTCTCGAACCTCCTGATCACCCATGATCCTATCACCGCTAGGAAGCTTAACGATGAAGGGCTCACAAGGCGTCAAACGGTCGAGACTCAAACGGCGCACACAATCCAGAGATATGAACGAATGCGTAGCACCGGAATCGAAAAGCACACTAACAGGATGAGAAAGAATATAAACGGTACCTGTCGCCACGGTAGCCGCTGGATCATCGGCTTTCCGCATCTCATAGACACGCGGGTGGGCTGAGCCGACACTGGAAGCTCCCCCCTTAGAGGGCTGACCCCGACCTCTCCCCCGACTAGCACTCGGCGGGGATTGAGGAGCAAACGATCCCTGATTCACACTTGGTTCCCTAGGCGCTGGAATGGAAGCCCGGGCACCAAGAATTTTCTCCCTCTCGGCCTGTAGCGGCTTTGTGGCCCAGCTGGCCACACTGATTACACGTCAGCAAAGGGCTCAAACAAGTACGGCTGATGTGGCCTGTACGACCACAATTGAAACACTTCACATCACGAAAAGGAGCACTGGTAGTTCCACGAGGACCCCCAGCGGAACGAGCTGGACCACCGCCGGCGGGGAAGTTAGCAGATTGGGATCTCTGCTGACCCCCACTCTTGTGGCCCGAAAAGTTCCCAGCGGACTTCTGCTTCTTACTCTCGCGGGCCGCCTCACTCGCCGTCACAGACATATCATAAGCAAGGGCCCTGCTCTGGTAATCTTTCAATGTAGTGCATACAAGCCCCGACATATAGTCCCGAATCGGCAACTTCATCCGTCTGGAGAAATGGAAAATTTTGTCGCTCTCTTCGACGACTTGGGTCTTCACATAACCCAACTCCTTGTTAAAATCAGCAATGGCTTGAGATACGGGGATATCCCGCGGTTGAGCATCATAAAAGCATGTACCCGAGCACATCGACCGGCCATGGGCAATATTCAGCCTCCATCAATTCTTGAAACTCAGCCCACGAAGCAGCATGGTCTTTGGGCCCAACGGCCTCCCACCAGTCCGTAGCGTCCCCTGTGAGAAAGTATTGAGCAATAGGGACTTTACGGTCCTCGGGACGATTAGTGGCAACGAAGACCTTAGACATCTCCTTGATCCACCCTTCCCACCCAATCGGGTGCAAGCTCCCGAAACCGAGGAGGATGCATCTTGATGACATCTTGGAGCCAACGGTCCGCTCCGCCCGATTAGCATGGGCACGATCCGGTTACGAACCGCTGAGCTATTGCCGCCATTTGGTTCACCATTTGTTGCATAACGGCCGCAATACCGAGATCGGCACGCTCACGAGAAGAAGCATGGCTATGACGGTCGCCAGATCGCGGCCTCGAAGATCGTGACGTGGCCGCCCACCGGCCGCCCCACGTCCCGGCCGCGTCCACGACCACGACCGAGACCACGACCTCTTCCAAAGATCCATACTGGAGTTAAATAAGTAGCAAAAGCCATACGAGGATCGGACAAGAAAAGAACAATCACAAGTCGAGAATCAAGGGTACGATACAAGGAATTAATGAACAGAGGAAGGAAAACTTACGGACACGGGTAGTACCTGAATCATGGCGGCGTGACGATGATGTGCAAAACAAAACACCACAAGACCCAATAAACCGACAAGCCTAGGTATCCATAAACCTAGAGCTCTGATACCTTTTTATGTTACTCCCTAATGATATTCGTGGTATATTACAGCGCCGTGAATCCCTATTTGGGACCCACCAGGCTTAACAGCATCATACTCTTCGACTCACATAAACGACTAACCAACACCATGTCATAAAGACGCAAAGCAGAATAAACCACCGGTTCAACCGGTCAAACATAACATCATCAATCAACACAAACATAAAGGCAACAATACAATCCGGACGAACAAGAACTCTTAAGTACTCGAGTACAACTATTAGTTCAAAAGCCACAAAAGATGAAAAGACAAAAAGACATTAAGACGTCACTTATGCACAATCATCACGCCTGGCCATCATCCGTGTCTGGTCCAGCGCCCGCTCGTCCCGATGAACGACTGAAATTCATAAAACGAATTTCCCCAAAACGGGTCCCCAGAGGGGTTAGCAATTACGCTAGTACAAGTAACCAGATGAACAACTTACATCTTACACATATAGTAAATGCATGCAATAGAGAAAACCGTTCGAAAACACTCATTTCCGGAAATGCCAGTATCAAATCACATTTGTAAAATTCACCACAATTAACCGTCGATCCACACCTCCGTGGACCCCTACCGAGACCCCGTCGACTAACCCGTAGTGGTTAAAAGCAAAGCTCGTCGATCCACACCTCCGTGGACCCCTACCGAGACCCCGTCGAGTCTAACCCGTAGTGAGCATACACACACACACAATTTCTCATACAAAACTACTATGTCAAGATTGTAAGTTCATAAGGATACTTGCCTCGATTAAATAGACGACGACACGAACGGAACGGAAGAATCAAGCACGACCGTGAGGAACCGACGAGAATGAACCTAACGATTCGAATAGCACAATCACAACCAACTCTAGACGATTACGAAAATGGAATACACCCGGAAACCCGCCTACGATTCATGTATATTTGTACCAAAAATGACAACGAGGGCGGACCACAACCAAACCCTCTCGATTCCGTAAAAACCGCAAAATATCCATGAATCCGTAGGAAAACTAAAGGTACTAACAATATTAATCGTATTCATCATGAATCCATCAACAAAACGAAACGGATCGGAAGAAAATCCCAAAACCCCCAATTTATCCAAAAGTAGGGTTCTAAGAGATTACCTTGGATTTAGGATGAGAAACACAAGTGGATGATGTTAATCTACACCAAGAATTCAAGCAAAAGAATCTCTGAAGTGATTGGAAGAAGAAAATCGCCTCAAATCGGCTCTGGAGTCGCTCGGCCGCGGAAGAAGGAAAGAAATGAGAAAATGTGTTCATCTCGGTCAACTCCCTGGTTTATATAGCCAGGGAGTGTTAGCGCACGCTAAAACCTCAAGCTTAGCGTGCGCTAACGGGATAAGATTACAAACCTCACCGTTAGCGTCCCAGTCCAGTAGCCAGGTTTTTGGCCGTTAGCGTGCGCTACCATACATGCGTAGCGTGCGCTAATAACCTCTAGGTAGCGCGCGCTATCGACCAATAGCGTGCGCTACCTGAACATCAGCCGAGTCCAGTAGCCAAATGCCCAAAACTCACCTGACCCGTTAGCGTGCGCTACCATACAAGCGTAGCGTGCGCTAACTAGCATCTGATTGAGTTCAGTAGTAAAGCGCGATCTTGGGCAGTCCACACTAGCGCGCCATCGAACAACTTAACGTGCGCTAGTCTCCCGACATTAGCGTGCGTTAGACAAGATAGCGTGCGCTAATCCGATAGTCCAGAGGCCTGGGAGTTGAACTGCCACCCCAGGGTTCACTCGCTAGCGCGCGCTACGAAGTAAAAGTAGTGTGCGCTACAAAGGAACTTCTAGCGCGCGCTATGCAGAAAAATTAGCGTGCGCTAGGTACAGAACACAAATGGTCCACTACACCAGAATACGAACGAAACATCCAACGGAACACCTCAAAACGCATCATAGCATAGAATGAATCCACGGCAACCCCGAAACGGTGGTTCCGCACAACAATTACAAGAATCAGATCAAAAGATGACGGAAAAGTTACACTGAAGGATACACGAGGGTCACCACAATCGAGAATTACACCGGAAATACAATTACAAGGGAAAGAAAAATGCGGATATTACAATTATGACTACCCAAATAATATAAGTTCATAGTGCATTAAACTATTTAACATGTCAAATCATTTCGCGCAATATCATATTTGAACTAATTCATGGAAACTGTCATACTAATTATGTTAAATGCTTTTTCGATATTAAGTAGACTGATTGAATCAAATGACATAGCCACGTATTTTCTTCAGTCCTATTTACCGAGGTCCCCAACAAATATCTCTCTCCCAAAAGAGAGGGACAAATCCACATCTTGTGTTGGAGCAATATTGGTCGGTATCGCCGTTTGGAGATAGAGTTATAAAACTCTTTCGCATTGCGGAAGCAATTTAAATAAGAGTGCAGAAAATAAATCGACACATGATTTATAGAGGTTCGGCCAAATGTGCCTACGTCCTCTCTCGGTATCTTTTTCTATAGGCTTAAGATAAACCTCTGCACCTCTATTTTATCGATCGAGGGATAACCATTACAAACTCGCCTTCTATCGGTACGAGTAAACCGTTTAATCACTTGTCTTTATGTCGGTTCAAGTTAAACCGTTTTTATTTTCTATCGGACAAGAAATCAACCGATCTAGCTTTCTATGGGTACTAGATAAACCTCACTTAGATATCGATTGCGATTCTAACAATGCTGGATCCTTGATCTTAATAGCACCGAATATAATCGTATCTTTTCTTTTACCTCTCGTGTAAGTGTTGAATGTATAAACACTCAAACTATCAATTTAAGCACAATTACAATAAGAAGAATATCAATCTGAATATCGGATCAATGAGTCGTTTGTTTTGCGTTGTTGTTAGATGAATATCATTAGAAGTGGTATTTATAGGCATTTGTCTTCCAACTAGCCGTTAGCCTCTGAAGCTTCATTACGTACGTTATTGCTCATATGTTACGTACGTTAGCTCCCTTACGTACGTTAACATAGATATGTTACGTACGTTATTGGCCTTAAAAAACAGTCCAGTAGCCTTCGTCTTTATCATTACGTATGTTAGCATCTTTTCCATTACGTACATTATACGTAATCAATATGTCCGTTGCATGCTGACCTATGTCATGATGTCATCTCCAACGTTCTTCTTGTTTGAATTCTGAAATACTCTATTACGTATGTTATGCACATCGTGTTACATACGTTATCCTTGATCTGTTACGTACATTATGATCGCTTTGTTACGTATGTTAAGCATGTAATATCCGCAATTTTTGATTTTCGGTAAATTTCTTTTTTCGGCTGGAGTCCGTTTTGACGACTCGCTCATGACCGTTTCGTCATTCTGAGAATTATTAATTCTACACTTTTTGTCATCCGAGTTCGTTTCGGTGTTGTTTTGTTGAGTTCCGTGTTTTTTTAGCGACTTTTCCGCACTTGAGTTCGATTCTTGCGAATCTCGTCCGAAACTGCTGTTTCGAGTTCCCTGCAAGTCCGTTTAACTTTGTTAGACGTGTTGTGAACTTCGGTTTGGTTATTCGATCACGTATCGTGATTTCCGGGCGTTTTGGGCCATTTTGTAATTTCTTGAAAGTTACGGGTATCCGTATCTGTAATTGTTATCTCGACCCGTTTCTTGGTCGTGTATGATTAATTATGATATTACGTTTTCATTTCGAGTCGTTGATGTCGTCCGCGAACTTTTCGTCGTGTCCGTTCCGTGCGTTTTCGGAAATCCAGGCGTCGGGTCGTGGCGGCTGAGCAGCTGGCCGGACCGGTGCGGCACTGTCGGAAGTCTTGAGCAGCGGCGAGCACGCAGAACCGGCGTAAGCGCACGCTTCTGGCCAGGGCGTGCCAGCGCTAGCTTCAGCGATGTAGCGCCTGCGCTGTCGAGTCGGCCAGCGTACGCTATCGGGCACGGGCGAGAGGATTACGAGGTTACGGACTCGGTCGGGATCGGCGAGTAGCGCACGCTCTGTCGGTCGTGGCGCACGCTAACGGCAGGGTAGCGCCTGTCGGCCGACTAGCGTGCGTTACGGGATGAGTTTGTTAGTCCGGTGGCTCTCGGGCCAGTCGGCTAGCGCGCAGCTTCGGCCGTGGCGCAAGCTAGCGGGAGTCGGGCGGTCGAGTCATGGTCGGCGGAATTGTCGGTGGTGCCGGGTCATGCGGGCCATGGCGAGAGTGCTCGGCGTCTTGGCCGATAGCGCACGCTAGGCGGGAAGGCTAGCGACGCTAGTTCCGGCCCGATATATAAATGACAGACAATGACATTTTGGTCATTTTTCATTTCATTTCCCTTGGTCCGAGGCTGGGGTTTTAGAGGAGACGAAACCATGTTGTTGGACAACAAATCCATGAAGTTTATGAGTTTATATCACCGATCAATCATCCTATAACATCCTTCGATCCAGCGAATCAAGGTTAGATCTTTAGAACCCTACTTTTGGGTAGATTTGGGGGTTTTCGCGTTTTTGTCTGATTCGTTCCGTTTTGTCGATTAATTCATGATGAATATGATTAATCTTGTTGGTATTCTTAGTTTCCCTACGGATTCATGGTATATTTCGTGATTTTTACGGAATCGAGAGGGTTTGGTTGTGGTCCGCCCTCGTTGTTGTTTATATGCGAATATACATGAATCGTAGGCGGGTTTTTGGGTGTATTCCGATTCCGTATTCATTTAGAAATGGTTGTGATTGTATTCTTCGAATCGTTAGGTTCGGTTTCGTTGGTTCCTAGCGTTCGTCGGTGACTTTCCTTTCCGTTCGTTGAGTCGTCAATAATTCAAGGCAAGTATCTTATTATACGACTTGTATCTTGTGAATAGTAATTACGTATGATATGTATGACGATTTTGCTTGCCTCCGTAAATGTGTTCCGTTTGAGTTGGTTGTGTTTTCCGAAATTTGAAGGCTTTGTGATAATAGTGATATATTGGTATACGTGTTAGGCGTTGTGCCATTTGTGCAGGATTGCGATGTACATATGAGATGGTTGTACACGTGTTTGTTCAATGTATTGTGTACCGAAGGTGTGTGGTGTTGGTTAAGAGTCGTTGTGATGATCATGATGTTTGTGTTGTTTTGGTTTACATGCTTGATTGTACATTTCGGCGTAATGTGGAATGACTTGACATTTAATGATTATGAATTGTGTCGAGTCGATGTGTGTGTGATCCAGGTAGGGTCAGCGAGGCCTGCGGAGTTCGGTACATGATGTGTACGAACAAAGTGTGTGAACCAGGTAGGGTCTGACGAGGCCTCTGGAGTCCGGTACATGACGTGTACGGACAAGGTGTGTGATCCAGGTAGGGTCTGACGAGGCCTCTGGAGTTCGGTACATGATGTGTACGAACGATGTTGTAGCCGGGTAGGGTCCGTTGAGGCCTCCAGAGTTCGGTACATGATGTGTACGAACAGTGTGTGTGGTCCGGGTAAGGTCCGTCGAGGCCTCCGGAGTTCGGTACATGATGTGTACGAACAATGATCGTGTAGCAGTGATTGTTCGGGTAACATTTTAAATATGGATCTCGGACTCATAATGATATATTATTTAGTATGCTTTGAAACGAGAATCGGGCTAAGGCCCTAATGTTTACGAAAAGGTTTTGTAAATTGGGACTCGAGGTCCAAAAGAATTTACCTTTAAAATCCCGAGATGATGTGTTCCTTTTCAAATATCTCTTACTTGAGTTCGAAATTCTAAAACTTCTCGGGAACATTTTGATAATGGATTTCCGTATTAAATTCGTAGTTGCTTTTTGCTTGTTACATTTCGTATGGTTTGATACTTGCACTAGTAAAACAGTGGAGTTTTACTAACCCCCGAGTATTCGGGGGGTGGATGTCTGTTTTGCGTCCAGGTACATGCAGATTCAGGGGAGCAGTCACAGGATTGGCACAAGAGGATGACGAGCTGCGATACTAATCATGAGTCGAGAGTTGTTTTATTTTCGTTGTGTTGTTAGAGTTGATTTCAGTCTTCCGATGTATTGTATTTCGACCCCTGCGTGGGTAATGTTGCTAGTCGGTCTTGTTGATAGAGTTGTGTGACCTCATCGGTCTGTGTGTTTATGTGTAAGTGACCTTAACGGTCTGTATTATTATATTGTTTGACCCTGGCCGGGCAAGCATTTGGTTGTTTATGGACGTTTAGCCTGGTAGATCCTTGCGGAAAGGGTTTACGGCGTGTAATATTCCCATACGGCTTTGGGGATGTTACATTTATGGTATCAGAGCTTAGGTTGCGGAAACCTAGGCTGTCGGGTCGAGTCAAGTCGTGATTTGTCGAGTAATGTGTTGTCTTGTCGTTCGAGTCGTTAGGTGACAAGTTGAGTTGTGCGTAGTCACAACGTGTCAGTTATGTTGTCGGACGAGATTAGTATCGTGGGCGACCGTCACCTCCGTGCGACCTGTGGATGTAAGTCTCCTCTTTTATGCGTAATACCTGTGTATCTCGATTTTATCGTAGTGAGTTAATTGCGATGCATAATTTTATTTACCTAGTATTGTGTAATATAGTTGTGTTTAATATTCGTGGCACATAGTATGTGTGTAGAACTGGACACGTTATTGTTTTATCTTTGAACCACCGGGTGGGGTGGTATGTTGTGAAAGTTGTAAACCTTGATGGGTTTCGAAAAGGTACCGACGGAAGAGTTTGTGAGAAACTCCGATGAATGATTTTGCTGTGTGCTTAAACTTGATACCACGAGATGCATTTGATTGAATTGGCGACCTTGGTTGCCATTGGAGTATGTGGTTTTAAACTCGACTGTTTTTGGAACGTTGTAATTTTGTCCGCTATGGGTAAGTTTGAGAATGTTTTCCGAAGGACTTTACAGTTTGAGAATTTTTGTAAAAATCGATTTTTGGAAAATATTTTGGTGGTGCGGTCAAACCACGGTCTATGTGGATTTTTTTTAAAAATTTGTTAAATTTTGACAAATGGGCCGTGGATTTTCAAATGACACAATCAGACGGTATTTGAAAAATATGTTTTGAAGTACTTCAGACATTGTAAAATATTACCGTCGTTTTGGTTATGAACTAAAGGATTTTGGAAAATATTTATTTTGCAGAACGATTTTTGGTTTTCGGAATTTTGAACTTCATATGTCCACGTGTTGGGGCTAAGTGGTTGTCATAAGTTTGTGGTGTTGTTGTGCTCGCCGGAGAATGTTTCAGTGTTTTCTAAATGTTGAGATACACGGTTTTTATTGAACGACCGAGGTATTAAAAGTGTTTTCAAACTTAAGAATTTTAAAACTTTATCATTTGAATAATACCCCGGAAATATTTTATTTCGTTGCTAGTGTGTGGTCCTTACGATACGTGTGTGGTTTTGATCGTATTTGAATTGATAAAATCCAAACATCTCTGTTAATGTGACTGTATGAATTATTTTTGAATGAAGTTCTAGAATTACAGTGTTAGTTCGTGCACGTGTGTAATGACTTGGGGTTGATGTTATATCGCGCTGCTATTTATCGCCCTATGTTGACGTTGTGATGTTTATTTAGTTGTGTTATTCTGATTGATCGTCCGTTCAGTATGCCGAGAGGTCGAGGCCGAGGACGTGGTCGTATGGTTGACATTGGCGCCGCCACGATCCTTCGTCAGGTGGCTGACCAGTTGGCGCATGTGAATCAGACCGTACACCGTGACGGGATTCCAGATGAGGATAACGGAGCTAGTAATGGTTACGAGTTGTGATGAGAATGCACCCGCCCCGTTTCGTAGGTTCTTCGGATTCGTTAGGCTGGGAGGACTGGCTCTTCCAGTTGGACAGGACATTTGATGCTGTAGCTTGCCCCGATGAGAGAAGAGTACCCATCGCCCAATACCTGCTTGACAGGGAAGCTGCAGACTGGTGGGAGGCCATAGCGCCTAGTGATCGTACCGCTACTTGGACTGAATTCAAAACTGCCGTGGAGGCCGAGTATTGTCCGCCGCCTGTTAAAGAGCGTAGGATTGTCGAGTTTTTCTCGGCTACGCCCCGAGACGTGTCGATATCCCAGGCGATAGTCGATTATAATCGACAGCTGTGTTATGTTCGGGATCAGGTGAAAAGTGAGGCAGATAAGGTTCGTTATTTCGATATGCGTATGAAACCTCAGATTCGGCAGTGTATGACTCCTTTTATGTGTACAACCTTGAAGGACTATCAGGATCGAGCCTTAGCATTTGAAATGGCTATAATGTCTACCGAGTCCGTATCAGTAGCGAAGAAGCAGAAGATCTCCGTTGACGCATCGGGAAGTAAGGGAATTGGGATTCCCACACCTCAACCTTCGTATCAGCCGAGCATGGGACCTTCTCGGTCAGCTAGAGAATCCAAAGGACCCAAGCCGGTGTGTTTGAGTTCTGGTAATGCTCCTAGGTGTTTCAACTGTAACGTTCTAGGCCATGAACGCGCGCATTGTAAGAAACTGCCCGTGACTTGTTATAATTGTGGACACGAGGGGCATCGAGTTCAGTACTGCGAGATTGTTTCCGAGATGATAAGGGACCGGAGTACCATTCCTACTTCCGGAGGGCGCAGCGATGTCCAGTGATAGTGTTTTTGGTACTAGTTGCGCAGATTGTTTCTCGTGTAGAGGGGTATCTTGTGACGTTTTTATGTTTGGAACTTGTTAAATGATATTCTATTTTGAATAAGTTCCTGTATAGTTGTTGAACATACAGAGGCGTGACAGCGGACCGCGGGGTCATGATCATGGTATTTTATTATGTGTCGTTATATTTTGTTTCGTATCATTGTGATAACCTTAATTTAAGTTTCGCACTACACCATATATGGGTTTCAGCAACACCTGAAAAACTGTGTTCAAAAGTCCAAAAAGTGTTGCTGAAGGTAGAAAAATAAGCTATGGCTACACTTTGACCAAATTCGAAAGTGTTACAAAAACGGCCGCAACCATAGGGGTTTAAGGTAACACTTTTCTTTTTTTTGGTAACATGTTAAAAAAGTGTAGCAATAGACCCCTATGCCAACACTTTTATTGTTTGTGGCTACACTAGATTTTGTGTTGCTGTAGACTTAAGGTCACACTTTTATATATTTAGTGACACAAAGATTTGTGTAGCCGTAGACCTATGCCAACACTCATGAGGTCTAATGTAACATTAAATTGTGAAACACTTTGACATCTTTACCAACAATTTTAACACTATGGCTACACTTATATATCAACAGTTCTAACTTTTGCCAACACACTTTTAATCTTTGCCAACACAATTTTTATATTTTGCCAACAGAAAGAATTATAAATTATAGTCTATGGCTACATTTTTGCAGGTTTTTACCAACATTTTTCATGCTAAAAAGCAAAATATTATATTGGAAAATAAATATTACCATAAAACAGTCAATACCATTAAAACAATGTCAACCATAACAACATCCAAAATATTCAATCCATAATAGCTAAGAACAAGTTACGATCGCAATCCACAAATATAACAAAACTACTTGAGTCACTTAGCTAGCATAATATAAAATGATGAGATCAGTCAAGGAGTGACATTGTCACCACCATAGGACTCCTCGACTGATTTCTGAGAGTCATCAATCTTTAAGTTTAAATCAGGATTCTTCTCGGCCAACATTTTCATCATTTCTCGAACTTTTTGGTCAAGTTTTTATCCATCTCTTGTTGAATTTGGGCCCTGATCTTAGCAGTTAGGTCCGCCACGTACTGATCAGCAACTTGAACGGATGGTGATACTGAAGACTTCGATTTTGGTTCCTTTTTCTGAATAAGTCTCCCAATTAGATAAGATGGTCGGTGTTCTTTGCCATCATGAATCAATTTATTAGCAGCCTCAACACTTTCCGTTTCAAGAGCTTTCTTAACATCAGCCTGTAAATAAAATTATCAAGTATTTCCCTCAAATAATTAACAGAAACATAAAATACAAACAATAACAATAATGGAAAATTATCTTAATTCCTGTTTCATAAGTAGTTATAATATACAGTAGCTAATTTTACCCAATCTTCAAGAAAAAAAAAGCATGCATAACCAGAACCTAAACAACAGGAGCAGATAAAAGCATGCATAACCGGAACCTAAAAAACAGGAGCAGAAAATAAGAAGCAGAAATATATCTGGTTTGCACTTCCAGTAATCAGCTAAGCTACCTGCTTTAAATTTTACCCAATCTTCAAGAAAAAAAAAAGAATAAAAAAAAGAAGAAGAACATAGTATACACTTCAAGTAATGGCAGAAGACATCAACACAACCATCAATAAACAAAAAAATGCCTAGAGGATATCCTTAAGTCTCATGTACAATTTATGTTAGTTTGATTTTTTTGTTCAAAAATCGTGCTTGAGGATCGTTTTCATTGTTAACTGAATCAAAGACAAATCTATCTGGTTTGATCCTTTTAACCATTTATTATTACACTTTGAAAATAAAAGCATGCATAACCGGAACCTAAACAACAGGAGCAGAAAATAAGAAGCAGAAAATAAGAAGTAGAAATCTCAACAGAAAAGGAGCAGGAATGATATATATATATATATATATTTATATACACACACACACACACACACATAAGTAAGACAAATCTATCTAAACAGGAGCAGAAAATAAGGAGCAGAAATCTAAACAAAAGTAAGACAAATCTATCTGGTTTGCTCTTCGTCTCTCTGTTTTCATTATCAATCATATATTATATACATATATACACATATATATCTATCTTCTGAGATGGTATCGGAGCAGGAATGATAGAGATTAGAACAGGAGCTTGAAGTTTTCAACAAAAACATCAAACTCAGTCCGCCAGATCCTAATCAAAATAGAAAAATCAATCCTGCATAGATATGTGAATAGAATCAGGATTAGGGCCTTTATGTATGATAAATTTGACAATACAGAGGCTGGAGCCTTTCTGTATCTGATCCCAAGTATTATATGACTTCCAAAAACAATGATGAAATTATACCTTGATTATTTCCACAAGCTGACCCACAACATTCTCCCCAGGAAACAATGGCTACATAATATGCATTGTCAATATTATGTCAGGTGAGTATATGAATATCCACATAAAAGGGAAACGAGCAAGTACTTCAATGACAGAAGAAATACGTAGGCAACTAACTTGGCCCAGAAGAAGCTCAGCAAGCGCACAACCAGCCGACCATATATCGATTGAAGTAGTATATTCCGTTGCACCAAAAATGAGTTCAGGTGTCCTATAAAACCGTGAGCAGATGTATGATATGTTTGCTTCACCTCTCATCTATTTTGGAAATGAAGAAGACGTTATCAAAAATACATTAGCAGGAAACAATATAACTAGCAGCACACTTTCAGTTAAAAACAATCAAAACATTATAAGACAGGGACAGTAAACCGTGTCGGTGCAGAACTTGAAACTGTATCACTTGCTAATATTTTACACTTCCAAAATCGCATATCTTCACATGCTGAGTTTGAGGATCAACCTACCAATACATCACGGGAACATCACAAAACGGCAGTCAACTCAAAGTTCTCAGTAATTATGATCTATAAATCATACCAAAACATTTTGAGGCTTCAAGTCTCTGCGGCACACCCCGACAACAGAATACATATAAGTCAAGCCTCTGAAAATCTGCAAAAATTGTCCTATTTATCATGTTGAAAACATACAACAATCAAATTAGAAACATCGTATAAAGGAACCAGATACTTCATAGGTAAAGGTTCACGTAGATGAGTGGCATTTTCTGGTTCGTATCACTATAACACTTCAGAACATGATACATGGTTAGAATTATCAAGTCAATGGGTTCATGGATGGACCAGCAGCTGAAAGTTGGAGATTCTGATCCTCTAAAAATCTCTGAGAGTGAAAACTTGAATGAGAATCCCGCTTACCTCGTTGAAGATGCAAATAGTGCTGATTACGAGCTGCACTTGGAAGTAAATTCTGAATTTTACATCGCAACGTTGGAGCAGCGTAGAGCTTATAAATTAGAAATTCAGTTTGCTTATAAATTAGAAATTCAGTTTGCTTATAAATCACACTTCAAGAGAAAATGTCTCTAGTTTATTTTCACACTATGGATTGTTATTGAATGCCGTTTTACCATGAGATATCATTGTGTAGTAACAAAAATGTATTATATGTACATTAAGTGCCTACGCTGTTTTCTTGTCTCTCATTCGAATAAAAACTTCAGAATAAAATATACACTGTAGTGATTATGTCAATGGAATAAATGCGGCAAGGTGTTTCACTGTTCAATAGAAAACCTTCCAAGGGAATAGAGTTCTTAATAAACGCCAAAAGAGTGGGCGGTTCTCCGAAAAAAAGTGGCTTGTTTTCTCAAAAGTGCTTCGCTGAATGAAAGCATGATTGGCGATTATTTCGGTGAAAGAGAGGATTTTCCTATGAAAGTTATGCACTCATATGTAGATTCTTTCAACTTTGAAAAAATGGGTTTCTTTGAAGCAATCGTTCTTTCTAAGAGGTTTTAGGTTACTGGGAAGCAAAAGATTGACCGCATCATGGAAAAATTTGCTGAGCGCTATTGTAAATGCAATCCAAGCTCATTCACCAGTGCGGATACGGCTTACGTTCTTGCTTATTCAGTCATAATGCTCAACACGGATGCACATAATAGTATGGTAAAGGATAAGGTGCATTTCAGATACTTATCTCTAGCTGAAACTGAGTTCTCTCTTTTATTCTTTCCGTTTTTAAGGTGCACTTCAGATACCTTCTCGCTAAAACTGAGTTCTCTTGTTTATTCTTTCTTTTCTCCACCATCTATTTTTCTAACATATTTGGTTGTGTTTGAAAGGGAAAATGACGTGCAATCATTGTTTTGAGTAGAACCTTATTAGTATTTTCAGAATAATGGCCCCAGTGAAATATTTGATTAGAAGATTTTGTATCAACTCTTCCTTTTTGAAATACTCAAAATACCCTTGCAATGCTCAACTCTAGGATGAAATCAGGAACTATGATTAAATCGTGCTTAAGCTAGCTCTAAAGTTCAGACCGGATCAAGTTATTAAAAAAACGAAAGACTCCCCTTCAACCAAACTAATCTAGTAAGCGGAATAGTTTAGTTTCTCTACAACTATTAGCTTAATAAGGTGATTTGGACAATCTTAAAACACCAATAAGAATCCAGAGTATGAAAACACCAATAAGAATTCAGAGAAGTACGGCTAAGTGTAAAAATCAGTCCATTGAACACCAACACATTATTAGAACACCAACACATTATTAGGCTTCAATTGTTCAATCTTTTAAACATCCAACAAAATACGCCTAACCCATTACCGAACTAATCTCCCATATAATTTAACATAGCAACATAGCAAGAAAATAACACAACAACGTAGTAACACATTAAATACAATAAAAAGTTACAAATAGCAAGAAAAATATATTGTTTTTTATACATCAACATAACATATTCAGCCCACAAATGACAGTAAAAAAGTTCAGTCAAATATACAATGTCTTAATTTATGTTCTCCTCATCAGTAATACATAGAGTTACTCTTGCTTGCCATTGCAAAAGATTTATATAGATAAAAGATACCCATTCGTTTTTCTATTTTAAATGTATGGCAATCAAATTAAAAATTATCAACATTATAGCATACCACAACAAATCTGAAAATATGGAAGAAGCATTATATACCATTGCATACATTAGTTCAAAGGAAAAAAATACAGGTCGTATCTCTCAACCAAATATACACAGATAACCGAGAGACAGACTTAGCTATGGGTAATCAGTTTATAAACCTTAATCTAATTGCATAGCTGCGTCTGAAATGACAAATAAAGAAAGGTTGAATAACTCACGGTGGATGTTTCGGCGGCGATATGAATCTAAGGCGAAAATTCGATGGCCGTTGATCTGAATCCGATGTCGGTGGTTGCAGGTGGGGACTATGGCCGCCGCTGGTGAGCCTGTGGAATTGATATGAGAGAGAAAAAGGTAAAAAAAGTAAGATAGTGCAAGAAAAGAGAGAAATTGAGAGAGAGAAAAAGAAAGGAGGTGCAGCCGGCCGCTACTAGCTAGGTTTTTGGTACTGAAGTCTGAAGGGAAGTGAGACGAGAAGGAAAATAAAATGAGGAGGAGGAGAGGAATAAGACTGAAAATAATTGATTAATTTGGGATCCAATTTCGTCAAACCTTTTGATGACAGTGATAAATTGTCATTAGCGAAATACTATTTCATGACACCTTATATCTATCATCGAAAGTTATTACATGACGTTTTTAAAACATCATGGTACACGTAAAGCATGACATTTTAAAAGCATTATTGATAACCAACTATGACAGGAACAAAAAATCATGAAACTCGAAGAAACCATGACGT
This sequence comes from Orobanche coerulescens, assembly GCA_033398695.1. NCBI lineage: Eukaryota > Viridiplantae > Streptophyta > Magnoliopsida > Lamiales > Orobanchaceae > Orobanche > Orobanche coerulescens. Next base: position 70,076,551 of record CM065816.1, on the reverse strand, counting down.
TTACAAAATGTCATATGGTTGTTCCGTATTTTACATCCATGACGTTTCCTACCCTAAACGTCATGAAAATCCCCTATAATGACATATAACTACAAATGTCATAAAATAAGTGTCATTAAAGGCTATATCTCTAGTAGTGACTCATAATGCTTTCTATAAACTAAAATCCGAGGTCATCAATATCACTTGCATTAATTTCATCCCCACGTATGAAGGTTCACATTTAACTTGCCACAATAATTTTTCAACAACCAAAACGTAGTTCTATATTATACTGATTTATTAAACGAATCGAAGAATAAAAAATTCAAAGAAACAATCAAATCTTTGTAAATCCTCGTTCTGTTACTACCCAATCATTATAAACACAAATTCATTTTCAGAAAATAAATGTAACTCGTAAAGACTGGAGAGGGTCTACAAAATTGCAAGAGTAGAGAATCAAAAAGTATCTAAATACATCTTTTCCAACTAAGAATTTTGAACTGAGCAAAATGTAAAAGAGTAATTAGAATAAACAAGTCAGAGAGAAAAAAGACTCATTATTATTCCATTAACAGTAACAACCATAACTAAAAAAGCGATTTTTGAGGGGGAAAACAATTGAGCACAAAAGATAAAAACCATAACAAAGTAGAGCGGAAAGTGCAGTAACCGGAGATCCACACTAACCGTCTGAGAGCTCATCAATCTGGCATACTCATTAATTAGTTCTGGAAACCTCGCACAGTAAGGATGAAGTTCGAACAACAGCAGTGAAGCTTGAATCGATTGAAACCCTAGGTCGTGCCTTCGTGAAGCTCGCAGTGGTATTTGGATGTACGGAACTTGTACAAGATGAAACTCGAACAGCAGGAGGGAAGTCCAATCGCAGGAGGGAAGGTCCAATTGATTGAAGGTTCGGATTTGGAAGAAACCTACTTCTTGCAGGAGGGAAGGTGTTAGAGGAAAATGAAGTTTTGTAGCGGTGGGAAAAAAAATCTGAGGAGGGAAGGTGTTAGAGGAAAGTGAACTTGCAACAACAACAACAACAACATCTAAGCCTTAGTCCCAAAATGATTTGGGGTCGGCTAACATGAATCAAACTTTGAAACCGTCAATAATCGTTACATAAATAACATAAAAGGAAAAAAGAGGGAAAAAAGCAAATAAAAAAGAGAATGAATGTAAAAAAAAAAAAAAAAAAAAAGAATCAGACTCCATCCACCAGGAAAGTGAACTTGACGGTGGAAAAAAATCTGATTAAAGTGTTAAGTGATAAACGTAAGAGTGTTAAGTGATAAATGTAAAAGACTAAAAAAGTAACACATGCCTAATATATTTTGGATTCAGATATTCGAAATATTCGAATTTTTTAAAAAATACTATCCGAATATGAAAAAACGGATTTCCGAATTTCGGATAACCGAAATTTCGGATATCTGATTTTTCGGTTAATTTTGGATCGTATTTTTGAATTTTCGGATCGAATATCGCGTATCAGATACTTTTTAACACCCCTAGTGGAAATTGTGTTTTAGAGAGAAAGTGTGATGAGTGAGTTTGCGTTTTTAGAGAAACTGTGTTGAGTGAGTATTGACTACTGTGAGTGTATTGACCCGCTAAAATTGAAAATAATTTATTTGGACCACCAAAAATATTTTAGCAAGCCCTCTTATTTTTTTTAGTGTTTAGTTACACTATTTTAAAATAGCAACGGCAACACCAAATTTTGTGTTGGCGTAGATATTCCATTTAGTCTATAGTAACACTAATTTTTATCAACAATAACGTTAGAAAAATGTGTAGCCTTAAATCAAATTTGACCAATTTTAAGGCATCTAAGGCTACACTTTTGCTTGTAACATCAAAAAAACTATTGTTGAAAGCCATATATGGTGTAGTGTCGGGACGAAACTTATTTTTTTGTATGATAGAATGTAATATCCAGTATTCTCGTTTTCTGTTATCTTGAATTTTTTTTTTTTGTGTTTTGACGTCGGACACTTTCTTGTTGATGAGTAACGGAGTGATTTCTATCATTATACTCTATTTGTTTCTTTCACATAGCCGTTCTAGTCGGGTGCGGCTTGTTGTCGCGTGCGTTTCTTTGATTTAATGTGTGCATGTGATGTGACGTAAATTGCTCGTTATTGTTTCAAATCCTAGGCAGCGACGTTGTGTTGGTCGTCGTGGAGTGTGTTTTCACACCGTATATTCCGTTGCGCTGTTTGTAACATTTCGCAGTTGGGCGTTAGTTACGCGTATCTTGTGTATCTCGTTGAGTTTTTTTCTGGCGGGATATTGCTTCTCCCTACTTGTTTTAAGTTTCGGGATGAAACTTCTTTTAAGAGGGGTAGAATGTAATATCCGCAATTTTCGATTTTCGGTAAATTTCTTTTTTCAGCCGGAGTCTGTTTTGACGACTCGCTCATGACCGTTTCGTCATTCTGAGAATGATTAATTCTACACTTTTTGTCATCCGAGTTCGTTTCGGTGTTGTTTTGTTGAGTTCCATGTTTTTTTTAGCGACTTTTCCGCACTTGAGTTCGATTCTTGCGAATCTCGTCCGAAACTATCATTTGAGTTCCCATAAGTCCGTTTAACTTTGTTAGACGTGTTGTGAACTTCGGTTTGGTTATTCGATCACGTATCGTGATTTCCGGGCGTTTTGGGCCATTTTGTAATTTCTTGAAAGTTACGGGTATCCGTATCTGTAATTGTTATCTCGACCCGTTTCTTGGTCGTGTATGATTAATTATGGTATTACGTTTTCATTTCGAGTCGTTGATGTCGTCCGCGAACTTTTCGTCGTGTCCGTTCCGTGCGTTTTTGGAAATCGAGGCGTCGGGTCGTGGCGGCTGAGCAGCTGGCCGGACCGGTGCGGCACTGTCGGAAGTCTTGAGCCTGGCAGCGAGCACGGCAGAACCGGCCTAGCGACGCCTTCTGGCCGGGCAGCTGCTGTAGCTTCTTCAGCGATGTAAGCGCCTGTTGTCGTCGGCAGCAGACGCTTCTCGGGCACAGGCGAGAGGATTACGAGGTTGGACTCGGTCAGGATCGGCAGGTAGCGCACGCTACTGTCGGTCGTGGCGCACGCTAACCGGCAGGGGTAGCGCACGCTGTCGGCCGACTAGCGTACGTTACCGGGATGAGTTTGTTAGTCCAGTGGCTACTGGACAGGTCGGCTAGCGCGCGCAGGCTTCCGGCCGTAGCGCACGCTAGCGGGAGTCGGGCGGTCGAGTCATGGTCGGCAGACTGGGTCGGTGGTGCCGGGTCATGCGGGCCATGGCCGAGAGTGCTCGGCCGATACGGGCCGATAGCGCACGCTAGGCCGGGAAGGCTAGCGCACGCTAGTTCCGGCCAAGATATATAAATGATGAGACAGTGACATTTTCGGTCATTTTCATTTCATTTCCCTTCGGTCATTTGAGGTTTTGGAGGAGACGAAACCATGTTGTTGGACAACAAATCCATGAAGTTTCTGAGTTTATATCACCGATCAATCATCCTATAACATCCTACGATCCAGCGAATCAAGGTTAGATTTTTAGAACCCTACTTTTGGGTAGATTTGGGGGTTTTCGCGTTTTTGTCCGATTCGTTCCGTTTTGTCGATTAATTCATGATGAATATGATTAATCTTGTTGGTATTCTTAGTTTCCCTACGGATTCATGGTATATTTCGTGATTTTTACGGAATCGAGAGGGTTTGGTTGTGGTCCGCCCTCGTTGTTGTTTATATGCGAATATACATGAATCGTAGGCGGGTTTTCGGGTGTATTCCGATTCCGTATTCATTTAGAAATGGTTGTGATTGTATTCTTTGAATCGTTAGGTTCGGTTTCGTTGGTTCTAGCGTTCGTCGGTGACTTTCCTTTCCGTTCGTTGAGTCATCAATAATTCAAGGCAAGTATCTTATTATACGACTTGTATCTTGTGAATAGTAATTACGTATGATATGTATGACGATTTTGCTTGCCTCCGTAAATATGTTCCGTTTGAGTTGGTTGTGTTTTTCGAAATTTGAAGGCTTTGTGATAATAGTGATATATTGGTATACGTGTTAGGCGTTGTGCCATTTGTGCAGGATTGCGATGTACATATGAGATGGTTGTACACGTGTTTGTTCAATGTATTGTTTACCGAAGGTGTGTGGTGTTGGTTAAGAGTCGTTGTGATGATCATGATGTTTGTGTTGTTTTGGTTTACATGCTTGATTGTACATTTCGGTGTAATGTGGAATGACTTGACATTTAATGATTATGAATTGTGTCGAGTCGATGTGTGTGTGATCCAGGTAGGGTCTGACGAGGCCTCTGGAGTTCGGTACATGATGTGTACGAACAAAGTGTGTGAACCAGGTAGGGTCTGACGAGGCCTCTGGAGTCCGGTACATGACGTGTATGGACAAGGTGTGTGATCAAGGTAGGGTCTGACGAGGCCTCTGGAGTTCGGTACATGATGTGTACGAACGATGTTGTAGCCGGGTAGGGTCCGTTGAGGCCTCCAGAGTTCGGTACATGATGTGTACGAACAGTGTGTGTGGTCCGGGTAAGGTCCGTCGAGGCCTCCGGAGTTCGGTACATGATGTGTACGAACAATGATCGTGTAGCAGTGATTGTTCGGGTAACATTTTAAATATGGATCTCGGACTCATAATGATATATTATTTAGTATGCTTTGAAACGAGAATCGGGCTAAGGCCCTAATGTTTACGAAAAGGTTTTGTAAATTGGGACTCGAGGTCCAAAAGAATTTACCTTTAAAAATCCCGAGATGATGTGTTCCTTTTCAAATATCTCTTACTTGAGTTCGAAATTCTAAAACTTCTCGGGAACATTTTGATAATGGATTTCCGTATTAAATTAGTAGTTGCTTTTTGCTTGTTACATTTCGTATGGTTTGATACTTGCACTAGTAAAACAGTGGAGTTTTACTAACCCCCGAGTATTCAGGGGGTGGATGTCTGTTTTGCGTCCAGGTACATGCAGATTCGAGGCGATCACGAGATTGGCACAAGAGGATGACGAGCTGCGATACTAATCATGAGTCGAGAGTTGTTTTATTTTCGTTGTGTTGTTAGAGTTGATTTCAGTCTTCCGATGTATTGTATTTCGACCCCTGCGTGGGTAATGTTGTTAGTCGGTCTTGTTGATAGAGTTGTGTGACCTCATCGGTCTGTGTGTTTATGTGTAAGTGACCTTAACGGTCTGTATTATTATATTGTTTGACCCTGGCCGGGCAAGCATTTGGTTGTTTATGGACGTTTAGCCTGGTAGATCCTTGCGGAAAGGGTTTACGGCGTGTAATATTCCCATACGGTTTTGGGGATGTTACAAAGCATGGTCAGGTAACCTCTTTCTTGGCTGATCAGGTAGGTTCGACTCGTCTGATCTGCAGGTAGGTTGGACTCGTCTAATCTGCAGGTAAGTTGGACTTCATGACTAATCTTGAACAGATAGCTTTTCCTGGATTGCGCGACTTTTTGTGTCTTCGACTCCTTCGTTGTTTTGCTTCGCCTCTTTGTTGTTTTGCTTTGTTTAGCAACTTTAATCATCAAAACTCTATAAATGAATGTATGGAATAAAATATTCCAACAATCTCCCCCTTTTTGATGATTACAAAACAACACCTATGAATGGATAAATACCTGGAAAAATAAAATATATGTATATTTGTACGAATCAAAGTTTTCGGCTTTGATCGTTTCATTAGTTCTCCCAACTTTTCTTTTTCTGTCCTTTTCGACTTCTTCGTTGTTATTTTTGATTTTTCGACTTTTCTCTCCCCTTTTTGTTTTCACGGGATCTATGTTTTTCGACTTCTTTGTCTTTTTCTTTTCTCTTCTTTTTTTTGCATTTTATTTTTCTCGTCATTCTTCCATGACGCTTTTTATCCCATTCATATCTTTTCTCTCACCCTTTTTGTCATCAGCAAAAGTGTAAATATAAACGAATAAAAATACCAATTGATGTAAAAAATATGCATGAAACGAGTATAACTCCCCCTGACAAAAATATTTTCTTTAAAAATAAAAACTCCCCCTGAGTAAAATATTTATTGATAAAAATTAATTTTTTGGGATCCAACCTATAGTTGGTTTTTCTTTCGAAATATAAACGATATTAGGAATAACGGTTCCCTTTGGAATCCAAATATTTTTGGTTTAATCGTCCGTCTTGGGCTTTTGCAACTTGTAATATGATGCCCAGCTTTTAAACATTTATCGCATCGGGGTATCTTTAAATTTAAGGATTCGTTTTTCAAATGTGGTTTGAATCCCAACCCATGTTTATTCAAAGTATATTTTTGAACACAAAGCATTTGTTCAAATTTATCATTTCCGCATGAAAATTTCTTCGTCAAAATTTTAAGTTCATCTTGAATTTTTAAAAGATCATTCTTTAAGATATTTTCATTTTCAACACATTTGGAATGATCGGTCTCGACAACTTTTCCCTTTTCAAGAATTTTGGAATTTTTAATTTCCAATGATTTATTTTTAGATTTAAGGGATTTTATTTTCGATAAAGCATTTTAATAATCCATATGCAATAATTCAAATACTTCAAATAACTCGTCATGAGAGGATGTACTTACTTGACTTTCGGCGTCGCTATCGTCGAATGTGCTTCGGGCCATGAGAGCGAGATTATTTTGATTGATGAAATCATCATCTTCGTCTTCATCGCTCCATGTTGCAATTAGAACCTCCTTCTTGGGCTTTGCTCGGCAATTCTTCGCAAAGTGGCCTGGTTTACCACATAATCGACAATTGTTGTCGAATTTCTTAGATTCGCCCTTTTGGATGTCCTGTTTTCTCCGGTTTAATAAGTGTTGGAACTTATTAATATTTGGCATAATATTCCGATTCTTTATCGCTTTCATCGACCGGGATTTCTTCTCTTTTAGACATCTTAGCCTTCATGGCTATCGACTTTTCCTTCGGCTTCGGTTTGGCATTCCGAGATTTTAGGACAATCTCGTAGTTTATAAGTGAACCAACGAGAGCACTAAAATCAAGATTGTTTAAATCTTTAGATTCCATTATAGCCATTACCGTATCGTCCCATTCTAGAGGTAGTGATCGTAGGATCTTTTTAACTTTTTCACTACTCGAAAGTGGTTTTCCAAAACATGCCAATACATTTGTGATGACTGAAAATCGGTCAAGCATGATCGTGATGGATTCATCTTCTTTCATTTGGAATAGCTCATAATCGTGAAGAAGCATGTTGATCTTCGTCTCTTTGACTTGAGACGTTCCCTCATGTGTGACTTCAAGCATTTTCCAAATCTCTTTAGCACTGTCACACGAAGATATCCGATTGTGTTCTTCCGGATTAAAGGCACAGTATAGGAGTGGTGATGCCTTACAATTGTAATGATCATTTTTCCAATCCGCATCATCATATTCTTCGAAAGATTTAAGCGTACCGTCGGATTTAAGAGGAATTTTCAGACCAAGACATATCACTTTCCAAAGCTTGATGTCATACGCTCGGATGAATATTGACATCTTTTTCTTCCACGTCATGAAATTTGATCCGTCAAAGAATGGTGGTCGGTTAAGAGTAAGACCTTCGACTGGAGCAATTTGAAATGCCATTTGGATCGACTCCTTGGATGTTAAGCCTCTTATTGGAGGTACCACTCTGATACCAATTGTTGGAGCAATATTGGTCGGTATCGCCATTTAGAGATGGAGTTATAAAACTATTTCGCGTTGCGGAAGTGATTTAAATAAGAGTGCAGAAAATAAATCGACACAGGATTTATAGAGGTTTGGCCAAACGTGCCTACGTCCTCTCTCGGTATCTTTTTCTATAGGCTTAAGATAAACCTTCGCACCTCTCTTCTATCGGTCGAGGGATAACCATCACAAACTCGCCTTCTATCGGTCCGAGTAAACTGTTCAATCACTTGTCTTTATGTCGGTCCAAGTTAAATCATTTTCCTTTTCTATCGGACAAGGAATCAATCGATCTAGCTTTCTATGGGTACTAGATAAACCTCGCTTAGATATCGATTGCGATTTTAACAATGCCGGATCCTTGATCCTAATAGTGCCGAATCCAATCGTATCTTTTCTTTTACCTCTCGTGTATGTGTTGAATGTATAAACACTCAAACTATCAATATCAACACAATTACAACAACAAGAATATCAATATGAATATGGGATCAATGAGTCGTTTCCTTTGCGTTGTTTTTAGATGAATACCATTAGAAGTGGTATTTATAGGCATTTCTCTTCCAACTAGCCGTTAGACTCTGAAGCTTCATTACGTACGTTATTGCTCATATGTTACGTACGTTAGCTCCCTTACGTACGTTAACATAGATATGTTACGTACGTTATCGGCCTTACAAAATAGTACAGTAGCCTTCGTGTTTATCATTACGTACGTTAGCATCTTTTCCATTACGTACATTATACGTAGTCAGTATGTCCACTGCATGCTAACCTGTGTCATGACGTCATCTCCAACGTTCTTCTTGTTTGAATTCTGAAATACTCTATTACGTATGTTATGCACATCGTGTTACGTACGTTATCCTTGATCTGTTATGTACGTTATGATCACTTTGTTACGTACGTTAAGCATGGTCAGGTAACTTCTTTCTTGGCTGATCAGATAGGTTGGACTCGTCTGATCTGCAGGTAGGTTGGACTCGTCTTATCTTCAGGTAGGTTGGACTTCATGACTGATCTTGAACAGATAGCTTTTCCTGGATTGCGCGACTTTTTGTGTCTTCGACTCCTTCGTTGTTTTGCTTCACCTCTTTATTGTTTTGCTTTGTTTAGCAACTTTAATCATCAAAACTCTATTAATGAATGTATGGAATAAAATTTTCCAACATCTTGATTATTCATTTCCCTCTATATGACTCCCACTAATCCCGCACTAACCTTTATGATGATCATATTTCAGATGACGTTGGATTACGTCAAGGCATAACAGTTATCATGTTGGACTCTATGATAATCTCATGTTCAAAGATTTATTGACATACTTTATATTGAGATTCACTTATGACATATCCATGCAATGATCCCAATACGGGTCTGTCTAGTATTGCATTCTCCAACCAATACCCATAAGTATGATCCGTACCATACGCATAATATCCAATGATTATCAATCAAGCTTATACTAGTATATTAATCACCTGAGTCTCCACTCTACATGATCAGATCAGGGACAACTGAATAATCTTATTATTCGTGAATAACTATTATTCTATTATTATAATATTAAAATATGTATATATTATAATAATCAACAAGAAATAGATATTGTTAAATAACTTTATAAATGTGACAATTACAAATCTAGGCACATCAAATGTCCTAGGCACAAAACCATCTATTTGGTTAAAGTGCAATGTCAAAACATGGAGTCGAAGAAGCAACTTGGGATGCGGAATAGAAATGTGTGCGAGATACCCCGAGCTTTTTGTTTCTTAAGTTTTGGGACAAAACTTCTTTTTGGAGGGGGAGAATGTAATATTCGTATTTTGTATTTTTCATATTTTTCTAATTTTAGCTACTCGATTGTAATCGTTATGGATATTATAACATGTTCTCCTTTTCATTTTGCGTTATTCGGGCGATTTTAGTGATTATTTCGAATTATTCTGTGAATTTTGCCTTTTTCCTCATAGTGGTGAATGTGTCGTTTGAACCTGTTTTTCTTGTGTCTCAGCTTGATGTTTTCCGAGTTTGATTTGGCTCTTGAGTTTGTATGTTGATGTTCTTCGTAAGCGCTTCATATTTTATTGTGAACCTTCAAGTTTTGCATCGTCCGGAGCGTGTTCGGGCTAACCGAGTCGCATGGCTCTGTTGTTGTGTTGTAGGCATAGCGTATGCTATGCAGTGTGATATCTAGGGGTGCCACTTGGTGTAACACCCCCAAAATCTCTCGAGGTATTACAGTGCCGTGAATCCCACGTGGGACCCACAAGGCTAGTTAGAAAAATAGGCAATTTAAGAAAATCGCAATAAAACATTAAGTTCAAGGTTTACATAACGTGAGTCGAAAGATTTTAAGGAAAAATGTAATTCGAAGTCCAATTATTACACAACAGAGGTTTTTCAAAAGAAAACAAATTCATTACAATCTAAGCAGCGACTAGAGATAATTCCAACACCGCTCAAGTCTGACCGGACCCCTCGGGAATGTCCTGCACATGATGAACAATTTTACCTGGTACGACGAATCATACCAGGTAACCAGGGTCAGAGAATACATACCAATTAACAGTTACTAACAACGATATACGCCATTTTTACAATCACAGTATCTAGTAATTAACAGGGAATATTTCATCATTCAACCGATGTTGTCTCTCTCTTTTATCACATAAGCCCCAAGGTCGCAACCAAGGGTCACGGAAGTATCCACACGGGAATACCCCGGAACATAGGCGCCCAATTCGGGTCTTACCCCCTAACACATTTCTACACGGGTACCATACAGGTTTTATCCCCAACACATCGGCCCATTTATAACATATTTTTAGAGAAAGACAAACGTCGGCATTCATTAAAATGGCACATACGCACATACGGTATAACATTAATATTAGAAAATTCTCGAGCAAGATTTCACTTGCCTGTGATCCGATAGTAGGTGCTTTGCGATAAACGGAGTCCCCACGCCCGCTCGAGCTTAACCTAACCACGTAATATCCAATTAACACCTCGTGCGGATCATGATGAATAAAACTAGTCTCCCTTTCCTAATGGGATTCCTAGCGTAGTTTTAATTGTCGATATTAGTATCGTTTCTAAGTTCGTAAGTATTGTGTACCATTATTCCGTTCAATTCTACAGTTAACATTAGATATATATATTGATTTTCTCAACAAGATTATCCCTATCATTTTTCGGTTGTCGACAAATGATTATAGCATAATAGAATCTCATGCTTTCTAATTCTATTCTATATTCCGAATACTACGATCGACGGATTCTATTACACAATAACTTTGGTGGTTTGATATCCAATAATGTTTATACTATCGAATTGTTTTCCTTAGTTCACTAAGTGTCAAAAATCACAAGGTAAGGGTGGCTACAACAATGGAATATACGGTGACGGATTACTACGAATTCTCCTACAATTGATTAGTCAAATTTTACATTCGTAGTGATTATTTGAAATGAAATTTCGTGTGATAGATATGATTTGCATGAAACGAAACATATGAGAAACGATAACTCCGGTTACCATACTTCCATTCGAAAGGTTGTCTACGAAGGTTGGCAAAAATCTACCCAATACCCGCAATTTAATAAATATATATAAGAGAACATCGAAGATATAACTCCAGGGATTGGTGGCTTACCTTATTGGAAGAAGAATAATGAAGAGAGTTGGCGAATCCACAAGAACTACGAGGAGAAACGAGAAGTGACTTGAACAACTTGGATAATCTTCACCGGAGCTCAAGAAACCACTTCCTTAGTGTTAATTCAAGTATAAAAGAGGCTAAGAACCGAGTATAAGGCTAGGATGCTCTCCAAGGGTGTTATCTTGTAGTGTTGGGTCGTGCAAATGAAGAAGGGAATTGTCATTTTATAAAACTTGATTTTGCTAACGTACGTTAATGATACTGGTGTTACGTACGTAAGGCTTCTTACGTACGTAATGTAACACCCCCAATCCACTCAGGAATATTACACGCCGTAGACCCTCTCCTCGAGGATCTACCAGGCTGATAACTAAAATCAAACATCTAAACATCGCCTTTAAGGCTAAAATGACTCAGTAGACCGATTTGGTCTTTCAATAATAACATACAACTCAATTCCGAACACATACCCACGCAGGGGTCAAAATACAATAAACTCCCGTACAATGGGGAAAAGATACTGCAGCGGAAAAGAAAATACAACTAGACCAATATGACATCAACGGATCCTCGTGTGATTAGTATCGTTCATCTTTCATCATCCTTCGTGCCGACCCTGTGCCATGCTCCAAAACCTGAATGCAAAAATAGACATCCACCCCCCGAATACTCGGGGGTTAGCAAAACTCCACTGTTTTGCTAGTGCAAATACAAGTGCAAAAATACGAGCCATACAATTCACATTCCACGAATAACAATAACCAGGAATCCTCAAAGTTCCAAATGTAACGAAAAGCACTTCCCGAGGCATGAGTTTGGTAAAACATTCTAAAACCGAAAGATCACAAATCAAGGGAAATAATTTATAAAACAGTTTAAAATGCCATCGAGAGTTTTAATAGAAAACAATTTAGGATTTCTGAATCCTTCTCTTTCCAAAAATCAACAGGGGTCACAGCTCAAAGGTTTTGTTTTTTGCAAATAGAAAACCGACAACAATTTACAGGGTCAAAGCCCAACATCACGTGTCCTCAACGGACATAAAATACAACGAAACATTATCACGCACGCACATCGCCTAGGACCTGGACGCCACCACAGACATCCCACCCGAGGCCTCGAAGGACCCTCCCGAGCAGGCTAGCGAAACAAATCACACACATCTTACGGTTGGATTAAATGTAACACCCCCAGATCAAACCGGGAATATTACACGCCGCAGACCCTCTCCGTGAGGATCCACCAGGCTAGACATCAACACAACACATTACATCACATACTGACGAATCAAAATAACGAATCAATAGACCGATTTGGTCTTTCGACACTGACTTACAAATAAAAGTACAATTCATCCAGACTCATACCCACGCAAGGGTAAGATAATTACCACCACAAACAATAAGACAGCGGAAAAGACAATACAATGGACTCCGACTAACTGAACCCAAAACTGGCCTTCGTGTGATTAGTATCATTCGTCTTTCATCATCCCTCGTACCGATCCTGTCTTTGTAACACCCCCAATCCACTCAGGGATATTACACGCCGTAGACCCCTTTCCACAAGGAGCTACCAGGCGGGAGACTACAAATCAAAACCCACATGCGGTCAACTTGACCAAAACATAATACCGTAGACCGATTAGGTCTCTCAAAACATAGCATAACCGTACATCTGATGAAACTAAAATAAAACTCGATCACATAGTACATAAAATGTCCATCCCCTCAAGGATGACAAGAACTCAGACTGACATATCAGCGGCAGACTGACTACAACCGTGACTAGTATCGTTGCATTGCATCATCCTCCGAGCCAATCCTGTGGTTGCTCACTCTCGATCGAGAACACACGGAATAAATAACAAAATCCCCAACGAGGGGTTAGCGATGGGATCGCTAGCAAGTAACCAAGCTATACAATTATACATCAAGAATACAACCGTTATGAAAATAACATTTCCACAAGGTAGTAACACTATCCGAGTCTAAAGTCTTTTGAAAATTTATTCCTTTAAAACAAACCATGGGGATTACTCCAGAAATCACTGTAAGAGATTATTTAGAGACTTCGGGGGTCTCGGTGTAAAATCTGAAATATGAATGTTTTTCCTTTTCAAAAGGTTTTCTTTCAAAATCATACAAATGATTTTATTCTCAACTCAAACCTCAAGACCAAAACCATGTTCACCAATATAATCGGGATTCAAGATTCAAACATAAACAATTCAGAGATATCAAATCAACAGTCAAAACGTCTCCGTGGCCCCGAAGGGTCCCACCCGGATTAGTCATCAAGAATAAACTCGAACACACCCATAAGTTATCTTGACATCGCACTCGCAAGTGACGATTCTCGGAGCCCTCTCCAGACCTACCCGATTAGATAACCTTATGGTCAAATCGTAACATCTGGCCGTACTCGCAAGCACGCGCCTCCGGAGGCCTCGACTGACCCTACCCGGATAACATCATTCAAGTACGCCCATAAGTTATCATGACATCGCACTCGCAAGTGTCGATTCTCGGAGCCCTCCCCAGACCTACCCGAATTGATGTAATACCCGGTTGTAATTCATTCATTTTCATTCAGTAATTATCAGTCTATAATTGTCACTCAGTGTATTTTCACTCAATTATAATCATTCATCAATCATGTTCATTCACCGTGTTCACCGTTCGTAAAAACTTCGAGTTGAGTATCGTTATTGTTCATCGTTTCAACTTTCCTCATATGAGTTCGACTTTGTTAGATCACCATTAATTTTTGGTAACTCCAAAAATTCTAAATCTTTGCAATATTATAGAGCATCGAGTTAGCTTTCCAATGGTTCAAACGGTGAGTCAATCGGAGTCCGGACGAGAGAGTTATGGTCGTTTAGCTCAACCGCTCATTTTGATTTTGGCGATCATCGCCGAACGAACTCGGCCGTGTCGTCCGACACGCCCATGCCGTACTCGTCCGGATAGTGCCGGGCGTACGCCTCAGACCCGACCGTGTCGTGCAGCACGGCCGAGTCGAACTCTTCCGGATTAGCCGCAGCGACGCTTGCAGGCCCGACCGTGTTCGGGACACGGTCGAGTCAATGCCGAGCACCGCGGACGGGTCACTTGTCGGTAGGCCTTCGCGCCTCGACCGTGTCAAGAAGGACACGGTCGAGTCCTCGCTGCCGGCCGCGCGCCACGATCGTGTCAGCGGGCACGGTCGAGCTTGTTGGCCGAGTCAACCCCTATAAATTCTTTTTTGAGCATTTTGAGCTCATTTCTCCCATTTTTCCATCTTCTTCACTGCAACCGAGAGAGAAATACTTGAGGGAGAGATTTCTTCATCAATTATCATTTGAGTGTATATTTTTCATCACCTTCAATCATTCGGGAAGCTTGGATACTCGATTAAACTCGTGTTCTTCGGATCGAATTGGTTGGATATTCAAGAGGTAATTTCTTCAACACCTTGGACTTCGATTTTATGTTGAGATAAGATGTTTTGGACGTTATAATCATGTTATATGAAGGGATATGTATATGATTATGAGTTTGTATAAGGATTCATTGGATTATTGAGGGATTATTCAAGAACACTTTGAATATCGAGTTGAAATTGGGGGTTTTCGATTAATTGTCGTTATAATCACGTTTTCGGATATTCATTTCGGATTATTTGATCATTTGGAAGATGTTTTGTTGGTTTGAAACACTTCTTGGGGAATTTGATATAGGTATATTGAAGTTTGATTGTAAACAATCGGAGTTGGATACAACGTGTTTGATTTAATGTCTCTATGGACTTGGTTTAGTCGTATCGACGTTTGGAATTCGTTATATTCGTGTATTGATCGGATTGTTGGTAATTGTATTGAATTAAGGTTGTTCGTGCGACCGACACTTCATTTAGGACGTTGTTCGTGGAAGGACATTCTTCATCGGTATTGAGTAAGTTAAATCTTACTCGGTTAAAAGGATACTCATTCCTTTTGTTGTTGATTGCTCATAATCATAATTCATTTATCATAATATTAATCATTTTGAGACTTGTAAGTGTCGAATAATCATTTCATTCACGAGGAACGACGGTTCCAAAACTCTTCATTGGTTTATCAATCACGTCACTATTACTTTCATATCGGTGAGTCATCTTGGCCTTGTCTAATTATTATTCATTGGTTTTCATCATGGTCATTCTCGTTCATGTGACCTTACGGGTTCATATTGCGTGGCCGGGTGTGGCTGTGTGGAATTTTTAGTCGGGCACATGATGGTCATGTATTGGGTTCACCGATACATCGGACCGTGCCTGCAGTAACGCTTACCTCCGTGAGACTAATTAGGTACAAGGACGGGTGTGTCGGGACATTCGTCTTGTACACTTGCACAGGACATTACGGGCGTACTATGATGCTCCTCTTCAGCGTAATTCATAATTAAGAATATTTCATCACTTGATTAATTCATGATTGTGTAATTTCAACTCTTGAGGATTGTTGTTCTGTATGGCGACCCCGTTGGGGGATTTTGTTTTCAGGTCACGGCAAGGCAAAGGCACGGGAAGAGCATGTTGACGACGAGTCGATGATACTAGTAGGGGCCCGATGCTCGATCATTTATTCATCATTTGTGTTTCCTTTATTTATTCCATTGCAGACATTCCGTTTGAATGCTCATTTCATTGATGTTGTGTATTTTATCGTCACATAAAATACACATGTATTCTATTTTATCACAGGTGTGTTGTATAAAACTACTCATCGGAGTAATTGATGTTGTAATGTGGTTCGGTACTACATTTACTGTATAATTCATTCATTTTCATTCGCTGGTGGATCCCGAGTGGGGTCCACAGACCGTAATATCCGCCTAGTTTGGGGTGTTACGAGTTGGTATCGGAGCGTGGTTTTGAATACTACCCTCCAGGTCATGTCTCATTTGAAATCATCGTCATCGGACTAGTATCATTGGACTTTCGCGTCACGTGTGACCTGTGCAAATGCCGAGCCAATCAGACCAAGAACTGTAAGATTTCTAATGCCATGGTATAATTTATGGCAATAGTCATTCATTCATAATTCATCAGTTAACAATCCTCAATCATCATTGTCATTTTGACCAGGACGGTCAAGTTAACTCATTAATCAGTCAATTCATCTCATTGTTCAGTTGTTGATCAGGAAGATCGAATCATTAATCTTGTTAACTCATTCAAGATAATCATTTCAATAATTTCATCAGACAATCAGGTCACGTCAATTAATCATTCATGTAATCACTGTATTTGAGCGCGTATGCTCATTTTCATCATTTCATAATATAATCATAATGTGATACTCATGCGAGATATATAATCATCATATGACTTTCCACCTCAGTATGGAAAGGGCTGGCAGAGGACGTGGAGGACGAGGCCGTGGAGCGGGCCGAATCCCGAGAACTCGTGTGAATACTCGTGCAAATGCGAGGAATAATGCTAATTCATCGAGCAGCGACGCTGCCACTCATTCACCTGGACGCGATCATTCACTATCAGGGAGTCGTACCCGGGACACGGCTCAGTCAGAGGGTGTCCGGGTTGACCCACTCGCTTTTATGTAGGGCATGATGGCCCAAATGACTCAAATGACACAACTAATGGAGACGATGCAAAATTCAGCTAATCAAAATCAGCAGGCTCCTCCGCCGCCACCTCAGAGGCAAGAGAGGAATGTGAGTAATATCATCGGCGATATCTCTCGCCAGAGGCCACCTACTTTTGAGGGCTCGTCTGAGCCGGCAGATATCATTCATTGGCTCGAGCATTTCGAGAAGTTGTTTGCTATGGTAGAGTGTCCCGAAGGACACAAAGTTTCTGTTGCGGCTTACTACCTGGGTAAGAGCGCACATTCTTGGTGGTTATCGTTGAAGCCCACCGAAGGATCATGTACTTGGGAACAGTTCAAGACTCTCATGATGGAGAGATATTATCCGGCCCCACTCGGAGAGGCCAAGTCAGAATTACTCACCCCGACCCCTCAGCAGATGAGGATGTTCTCGCCATTGCCGAGAAATTTCAGGAACTTCTTCCGTTTGCCTCATCTATCATTCATTCCGAGGCGGATAAGATTAAGTATTTCAAAGAAGAGGTGAAACCCGTATGAGACTTGATTTACTTAATCATAATTGCACCACGTTGGCGAATTCATTGAGAAAGCTCTCACCTACGAGCTTCGCTAAGGAAATTGCTAAGCGGCAACCTTCGTCAGCGGTGAAATCGAAGAATCGCAATCGGTCGGAAGGCGGTCAGGCAACTTTCAAGAAACCCCGTGCGGGCTCCGCTTTTCAGGCGACCTCTGTGTCGTCTAAACCCGCGGAATCACAGTCTCGGCGGCGCGGCCATCACTGTTATAGCTGGGGAACTTGGTCACCTCGGTACAAGTGTCCGAGACAGACGATCACGTGTCATAATTGTGGAATTGCCGGGCATAGGGCCCGTTTTGCCGTAGGGACTCCAAACCTACTCGAGCGTCATCTCGGGCCCGAAGCAGTTGACCGTTGAATCGGGCCACTCAATCGGCGTCGTTTAAAACGACAGGAACGACTAAAGGTGGAGCCTATAGTCGCAGACGGAGCGTCCGGTCTGGGACTAGCAAACCACGGATTTATGAGATGAAGAAGACCGATTATCCCGAGGCCCAAATGAACACAGGTACACTCTATATTCTAAATCAACATGTGTGTACCCTATTTGATACTGGTGAATAGCAATAATTCATATACGAATCAAGTTTCAGTAGACTACGTCTGGGAAGTAATACTAGTTGTGAGCCTTATGTCATTGGTCTACACGATGGTAGACGAATCATCGGTAATCGTGAGATTCAGGATTGTCCTATTCAGTTTCATGGTCGTGTATGGCCAGCGAACCTTATCGTGGTAGATTTGCCGAGAGACGACGTCATCTTGGGTATTGATTGGATGGATCGTCATGATGCCCTCATTAGTGTCCGTAAGCGTATGATTACTATCATTTCGGACGATGGGGTTGAATGTGTATTTCAGGGAGGTAATCCCGGCTGTTCTGGTAAGGTCATTAATTTGATGAAAGCAGTGCGATTACTCAGTCAGGGATGTGTCGGTTATTGGTGCTATATGACCAAAACCGAGGAATCATCAGTAATGTTGTCGGATATTCCGGTAGTAAGGGAATATGCCGATGTTTTTCCAGACGAGTTACCTGGTTTGCCTCCACAGAGGGATGTGGAATTCACGATTGTGTTGGAGCACTGCACGTCCCCGATATCGAAGGCACCGTGCATCGAATGGCCCCGACCGAAATGCGAGAGTTGAAGAACCAACTTGAGGAGTTGTTCGAGAAAGGTTATATTCGACAAGTGCGTCCCGTGGGGAGCACCGGTGTTGTTTGTCAAAAGAAGGATGGTTCTTTTCGCTTGTGTATCGATTATCGGGAGTTGAATAGGGTGACAATCAAGAATAAGTATCCTTTACCCCGTATCGATGACCTTTTGATCAACTTGAGGAGCTTCAGTATTTTCCAAGATCGACTTAAGATCTGGATATCATCAGCTGCGGATTCGAGAGTCGGATATCGCGAGGACGGCGTTTCGAACACGCTATGGTCATTTTGAGTTCGTAGTTATGCCGTTCGGGCTAACTAATGCACCTGCGGTATTCATGGAACTAATGAATCGGGTCTTCATCGACTTTTTGGATCGATTTGTTGTTGTCTTCATCGATGACATTTTGATTTATTCTCGTAACCGAGAGGAACACGAGTCTCACCTTCATCGAGTGCTCGACGTGTTGAGACGAGAACAACTTTATGGGAAGTTTTCCAAATGCGAGTTCTGGATGTCCGAGGTGACTTTTCTCGGACATGTAATTTCATCAGATGGAGTGCGTGTTGATCCTCAGAAGACGGAGGCTATCCAGAATTGGTTACCTCCGAAGAATGTTAAGGAAATCCGAAGCTTTCTCGGATTAGCCGGTTATTATCGGAGGTTTGTGGAAGGATTTTCCAAAATTGCTCAACCATTGACGAACCTTTTGCGGAAGGATAAGAAATACACGTGGTCCGACGCGTGTCAGCGGAGTTTTGAGGAACTCAAGAGCCGGTTAATGTCGGCACTGTACTTTCCTTGCCGCAGGGGACGGAGGATTTGTGGTTTATAGTGATGCGTCGGACAGGGTCTCGGATGTGTACTCATGCGAGCGGGAAGTTTATTGATTATGCTTATCGGCAGTTGAGTCATTACGAGGTTAATTATCCGACACACGACCTTGAGCTAGCAGCCGTGGTGTTCGCTTTGAAGATTTGGCGTCATTACCTTTATGGCGTCACTTGTCAGATATTCACCGATCATAAAAGTTTAAAGTATATATTTACTCAGAAGGAATTAAATATGCGACAGAGGCGGTGGTTAGAACTAATCAAGGATTATGATATTGAGATCCTTTACCACCCGGGCAAGGCGAACGTTGTCGCCGACGCCTTGAGTCGTAAGTCCATTCAGGAGCAGATGCTTGCTCGTTTAACAATTCAGAAGGAGCTCCAACAGGAATTCCTTAGACCCGAGATCGAGGTCTGGCTTCAGCGAGTTCAGGGGCAGCTTTGTATGTTAGAGATTTCATCGTCACTAGAGGAGACAATTCGAGAGAATCAGGGTTCGGACCCAGCATTGTTGCGCATTCGTGAGGATGTGGCTCAGGGGAGAGCCCCTGGATTCGTGGTCCACGAGGATGGACTTTTGAGGTTTAAGAACCGGTTGTGCGTGCCGGCAAATGACGAGTTGAAAAACTCGATTTTGAAAGAAGCTCATGCTACCCCTTATTCCGTTCATCCGGGGTCTAGAAAGATGTACAAGGACTTGAAACAAAATTACTGGTGGAGTAATATGAAGCGAGAAGTCGCAGAATTTGTTTCGAGATGCTTAACTTGCCAGCAAGTCAAGATTGAACATCAGCGACCGGCGGGTATGCTGAAACCTCTCCCTATTCCAGAGTGGAAGTGGGAAGACATTTCTATGGATTTCATCACGAGTTTGCCGACGAGTCGTCGTGGCATGAATACAATCTGGGTGATTGTGGACCGTTTAACTAAATCAGCTCATTTCCTTGAGATCAAGGATACGTGGGGTCCCGAGAGACTGGCCCAGTTATTCATCAAGGAGATAGTAAGACTGCATGGTACTCCTAAAAGTATCGTTTCCGATCGTGACGGACGGTTTGTGTCGCATTTTTGGAAATCAGTTCATCGTGCTATGGGAACTCAGCTTAATCTCAGTACCGCTTTTCATCCTCAGTCCGACGGACAATCAGAGAGGACCATTCAGACATTAGAGGACATGTTGAGGGCATGCGTCCTCGATTGGAAAGACGATTGGGAAGCCCAACTACCATTGATCGAGTTCACGTATAATAATAGTTGGCATGCTTCGATCAAGATGGCACCTTACGAGGCCTTATATGGTCGTCGTTGTCAATCTCCGTTGTGTTGGGACGACTTATCAGAATCAATCGGCACCGAGCCCGATATGCTTATAGCCGCCCGTGAGAAGGTAGCTTTGATCAGGAGTCGTTTGTTGATGCTCAGTCGACAGAAATCATATGCGGATAACCGTCGTCGACCATTAGAGTTCGAGGCAGGTGACCACGTGTTGGTCAAGGTATCCCCGAGTCGTGGTGTCTTCCGTTTTAGGAAGAGGGGGAAGTTGAGTCCGAGATTCATTGGACCGTTCGAGATTTTGGATCGAGTAGGCGAGTTAGCTTATCGATTGGCTTTACCTCCGGTGTTGAGCCGAATTCATAATGTGTTTCATGTCTCTCAGTTGCGAAAGTATGTTGCCGACCCGAGTCACATACTGCAGTTCGACGAAATCGAGATCGCCGACGATCATTCATATGAGGAACGCCCTATACGAGTTTTAGAGCGGCGAATCAAATAGTTGAGGAATAAGTCGATTCCTTTGGTCAAGATTCAGTGGTCCAGACATGGAGTCGAAGAGGCCACTTGGGAAACCGAGGAGATTATGCGGGAGAGTTATCCCGAGTTGTTTGACCCTTAGTTTGAGGACGAAACTCTTTTAAGGGGAGTATGTAATACCCGGTTGTAATTCATTCATTTTCATTCAGTAATTATCGATCTGTAATTGTCACTCGGTGTATTTTCACTCAATTATAATCATTCATCAATCATGTTCATTCACCGTGTTCACCGTTCGTAAAAACTTGAGTTGAGTATCGTTATTGTTCATCGTTTCAACTTTCCTCATATGAGTTCGACTTTGTTAGATCACCATTAATTTTTGGTAACTCCAAAATTCTAAATCTTGCAATATTATAGAGCATCGAGTTAGCTTTCCAATGGTTCAAACGGTGAGTCAATCGAGTCCTGACGAGAGAGTTATGGTCGCTTTAGCTCAACCGCTCATTTTTCGATTTTGGCGATCACGCCGAACGAACTCGGCCGTGTCGTCCGACACGGCCCGTGCATTTCGTCCGGATAGTGCCGGGCGTCGCCTCAGGACCCGACCGTGTCGCTCGCACGGCCGAGTCGAACTCTTCCGGATTAGCTGCAGCGACGCTGCAGGCCCGACCGTGTTCGGGACACGGTCGAGTCAATGCCGAGCACCGCGGACGGGTCACCGTCGGTAGGCCTTCGCGCCTCGGCCGTGTCAAGCGGGACACGGTCGAGTCCTCGCCGGCCGTCTGCGCGCCATGGCCGTGTCGGGCGGGCACGGTCGAGCTTGTTGGCCGAGTCAACCCCTATAAATTCTTTTTTTGAGCATTTTGAGCTCATTTCTCCCATTTTTTCCATCTTCTTCACCTGCAACCGAGAGAGAAATACTTGAGGGAGAGATTTCTTCATCAATTATCATTTGAGTGTATATTTTCATCACCTTCAATCATTCGGGAAGCTTGGATACTCGATTAAACTCGTGTTCTTCGGATCGAATTGGTTGGATATTCAAGAGGTAATTTCTTCAACACCTTGGACTTGATTTTATGTTGAGATATGATGTTTTGGACGTTATAATCATGTTATATGAAGGGATATGTATATGATTATGAGTTTGTATAAGGATTCATTGGATTATTGAGGATTATTCAAGAACACTTTGAATATCGAGTTGAAATTGGGGGTTTTCGATTAATTGTCGTTATAATCACGTTTTCGGATATTCATTTCGGATTATTTGATCATTTGGAAGATGTTTTGTTGGTTTGAAACACTTCTTGGGGAATTTGATATAGGTATATTGAAGTTTGATTGTAAACAATCGGAGTTGGATACAACGTGTTTGATTTAATGTCTCTATGGACTTGGTTTAGTCGTATCGACGTTTGGAATTCGTTATATTCGTGTATTGATCGGATTGTTGGTAATTGTATTGAATTAAGGTTGTTCGTGCGACCGACACTTCATTTAGGACGTTGTTCGTGGAAGGACATTCTTCATCGGTATTGAGTAAGTTAAATCTTACTCGGTTAAAAGGATACTCATTCCTTTTGTTGTTGATTGCTCATAATCATAATTCATTTATCATAATATTAATCATTTTGAGACTTGTAAGTGTCGAATAATCATTTCATTCACGAGGAACGACGGTTCCAAAACTCTTCATTGGTTTATCAATCACGTCACTATTACTTTCATATCGGTGAGTCATCTTGGCCTTGTCTAATTATTATTCATTGGTTTTCATCATGGTCATTCTCGTTCATGTGACCTTCCGGGTTCATATTGCGTGGCCGGGTGTGGCTGTGTGGAATTTTTAGTCGGGCACATGATGGTCATGTATTGGGTTCACCGATACATCGGACCGTGCACACGGTAACGCTTACCTCCGTGAGACTAATTAGGTACAAGGACGGGTGTGTCCGGACATTCGTCTTGTACACTTGCACAGGACATTACGGGCGTACTATGATGCTCCTCTTGGCGTAATTCATAATTCGAATATTTCATCACTTGATTAATTCATGATTGTGTAATTTCAACTCTTGAGGATTGTTGTTACGTAATCGGCCCGTTGGGGATTTTGTTTTCGTGTCACGGCAAGGCAAAGGCACGGAAGAGCATGTTGACGGCGAGTCGATGATACTAGTAGGGGCCGATGATGCTCAGTCATTTATTCAGTCATTTGTGTTTCCTTTATTTATTCCGCTGTAGACATTCCGTTTGAATGCTCATTTCATTCAGTGTTGTCTATTTTATCGTCACATAAAATACACATGTATTCTATTTTATCCTGGGTGTGTTGTATAAAACTCCTCATCGGAGTAATTGATGTTGTAATGTGGTTCGGTACTACATTTACCTGTGTAATTCATTCATTTTCATTCGCCTGGTGGATCCCAGTCGGGGGTCCACGGCACTGTAATATCCGCCTAGTTTGGGGTGTTACAATTGATAACCTTATGGTCACAACGTACGTTTGGCCGTACTCGTAAGCACGCGCCTCCCGAGGCCTCGACGGGACCCCTACCCGGATAACATCTCAACTCTCTACTATACACAATAACAAAAGTATAATACTCACCACAACCGCAACCACGTAACACATAGGTTAACGCATCATAACTTCAACAAGGGCACAACATCCACAGCAAACCATCATTCAGGAAAAAGGCCAACGAGCAAATAATACAAGTATTACGCGATTCCACAATTCTTCAGTTAACTACTCATTTCTAGTATTTATTTTAATCACAAAATAACATGAAGAGGTAGTTATCATTATTCTTGAAACTAAAGTTTACGTTGGTAATTACCTTCATAAAATCACATCTTCATTTAAAGTAAGTTACGGTTAAATATACCGTCACTAACGAGTCCACGTTAAATTCACGACACATCACATTCTCAAAGTATAAAGAATATAGACGAGATACTCGCCTCAAGTCCAACGCACGCGGAGCAACGGGAAAGCTCGACTTAATGACCGCTACCGAACACTCCGAAGAACACGATTCAACCGGGAAGCTCGGACCCCGAAGAAGACAACGAACGGGAGGGTTCCGACTCGAGTTCTTCACAAGAATTCGACCCTAACAATATATAATCAATAAATCATCGATCATACGAGGAAGAATAATCGAAGAACGCCCGAAAACCCCTTTATGACATTTTACCGGACACCTTCAAGGCGTCGGTCAAGAACTCGACTCAAATAACGAATCGATACGATCCAACCATGGAATAACAAGGGAAATGATATAATACATCTAAATAATCATCAATCCATCATAATCCTAAGTTAAATCGGATTAATCGGACGAAAACAACCAAAATACCCAAATTCCCCAAAACTAGATTTCTAGGAAATCTGACCTGATTCGGTAGATCGGAGGATGTTATAGGACGGATGATTGATGATATGAACCTCAAACCTTCATGTATTCATCGTCCAACAACATCTCTAGATGATTCACACACCCACAGCCGCGTACGGGAAGAAAAAGAATGAGAAATGGCTGAAGAAAAACGTGCCTTTTATAAGCCGATCACGGCCGTTACGACGTAACCGGCCATGGCCGAACGCATCGCTGGAAATGCCGGAAGCGCATGCACGCACGCCGTGGCCTTACGTACGTAACTGCCGATCACTACCGCACGTTACTCGGCCAGGGGTGGCCTGGCCCGAGCATGCCCGACCATGACTCGGCCGGGACCAACTCCGACGGCCCGAACGACCCCGAAACCCGAACCTGAGTACGAATCGAAGATACGGTTACGAAGTACTCGCAAATACGAATCCGAGCACTAAGAGAACACACGATTCCGACCACCCGAAGGATCGAAATTCGACAACGGAAAGTAATTACCCCAAACTTTGGGAAATTACGAAAATGGCCCAAAACGCCCGAAAATCACGATACGTGATCGAAACACCAAGACAAAGCTGGCAACATGAATAATAACATTAAATGAACTTAAGAGAAAGTCGAAACAACAGTTTCGGATGAGATTCGCAAGAATCGAACTCAAGTGCGGAAAAGTCGCCAAAAAGCACGGAACTCGACAAAACGATACCGAAACGAACTCGGATGACAAAAAGTGAAGAATTAATCATTCTCGGAATGACGAAACGGTCATGAGCGAGTCGTCAAAATGGACTTCCGCCGAAAAAAAAAGAAATTACCGGAAATCGAAATCACGGGTATTACATTCTACCCCCCTTAAAAGAAGTTTCGTCCCGAAACTTAAAATAAGTAGGGAGAAGCAATATCCACTGTCAGGAAAACTCGACGAGATACCCAAAAACTGAAAACTCGCGCCCGACGGCGAAACGCTGCAAGAAATGCAAAGGAACATACGGCGTGAAAACACGCTCCACGACGACCAACACAACGCCACCGATAGAGAAATAATAAAACCAACAAGTGACAAGCGTCATCAAATAGGTAATACAACCAAGTCGATTATCCGAACAATCACAAAACACAACGAACGAAAATCAATATGATTGACCACCCCAACGGTACATCAATCAAAACGCGAGCCAATCGCTGAAGAAATACGGAATTCCACCGCTCAAGGGTTGGAAGATCGAAAACGAGACAAATTTCCCGAATATAAGAAAATTAGGAAGGAGTCTGAACGCTCAACAATCACGAAACGAGATCAACAAAAACCGAACAATCAAACGATCGAACCACAACGGTCGAGACAACAAAAATCGAACAACCATGTTCGAATCACGAAGAACAATAAAATTCAAACAACAACTCCCAGGTTCACGTCTCGGCTCGAGACAACATATGATCCGGTAAAAGAAACAAGATGTGCATCACATAAGATCCATAGGAAAGGGAATAGCAATTGAAAAGTCACAACGACAAACGAGTAATTTCAAAACACCACACTCGTTCGATCAATAAAAGAAAGGGATAGGGCAAGCTCAGAAAATGTTAACGAACATAACGAGTCGATAGAGTCGAAAATATAGAAGTTCAAAATCTGATCCACTTCGAATAAAAGGACTAGTAAAACCAGATGATGTCACTTTCGAACAAGGTTCACAAGAATCGAACCGAACTCGAAAAAGTCACAGTGATAACCAGATCGACCCACAACAAGATCACAGTTCGTTCGAACGATGAAACCGAAATAGAGAACAAGTTCAGAAAGTGTCAACGAACACGAGCGAGTCGATAGACCTGAGAAGGAGGAAATGCAGGAGTCCAAAAATAATACGGGTATTATATTCGACCCCTTCTAAAAGAAGTGTCGTCCCCGAAACTCACAACAACGAAATCAATGTGACAACACAACAAGCAACCGATAGAAACATCCTTCGAAGGCCTCTCAAAGCCGATTCTGATAACTGTGCTGAAGCGCGAACTCCGAAAGTCTCGGTAGCCAATTCACAAAACTGAATTCGGTGTCCCTCGAGTACACACTTGAAATGTGTTACCGACGAGAAGGACAATTTACACGTGCATGCCCCGGCACATCACGGTTGAAACGTCTCGGCTTGGCATACCGAAAATACAAATGCTCGACACAATGGAACACAAGATCACAAAGCAACAAACCCGAGATGCCAATACCACACAACATATCAACGCATACAAGATCACCACAACAACGGCATCGTTCGACGATTACAACGGCCCGAACGATAGCCAACACACAATCACAAACATCATGAAACAAACACTCATGTGCATAAACGCACGAAAATCCAAGCTTCAACAGCTCACACTCGTGCGACAACAGTTCACACCTCTCACAGAGGGCTAGTACAACAAATGCATGGCAACGCCTCGACGTTCATGCCACCAATTCGATCAAACTCAGGAGCAACCATCATAACGACAAAGCAAACATCATACATACATTCCCAAACGCAAATGGGAATTGATAGGTTTTTAAAAAAAATGAAAACCACCTTTTGAAAATAATTTAGAAAAACACCGGTTGATCTTGTGTATCACCTTTCAAAAAAAGTACAAACGTGAAACATCGTTATCGAGACTTTGGAAAACTATTTCGCATTTGAACAAAAACGAGGACACCTTCTCTTAGTGAAAAACTTTCAAAAATATTCGACCCTTGGGTCTAAGCAACTGCATTTGAAAATATCTCAAAATATTTTTGGTCCTCAACCGGAAAATTTTTGAAATGTATTGCGGCATTAGAAAACACCTTGAAAACACCGCAAGAAAATAATTCGTTTTAAAAGTACGTCTCGAATTTTAGTTTTCTAAGATACTCAAGGTTTTCAAAAATCATTCAATGGGCTAGAATGCCCAAAAAGTTTAGGTACTTACACGGAACATTATAGCGCCGTGTGTCCCGCGCCGGAACCCACCAGGCTAAAAACCATTTACAAAAACACCAAAAAGGCCGATGACGGTAGTATTTCAAAAACTCACAGAAGCCATTTAGAAAATAATAAATACCGTCATAAGAATTTTGCCAAAACGATCAAGGCCATAATGCCAAAAACTCGGTTAAGGGAATCGGTTTTCGAAATAAAACTCGGTCGGTAAAATACCGAAAGTCATTACAAAAGAACTCACGCAATGGGATAAAAGAAATACAGTTCAACATGCACAGTCCAGCAACAATACTCCTCATACGAACGAAATATGAGAGTCAAATAGTCACGTATCAAGAAATCAAAATCCATAAGAGGATTCCGTCACTTAACAAATAATCATAAAAAAAATAGCTCGTGTCACACGAGGCACAACACAAAGAAGGGAGACTTACATCCACAGGTCGCACGGAGATAATGGCTGCAACACGATACTAATCACACGAACCACAATTGATCACAACGGATCGCAATGATCTCGCTTGTTCACAACTGCTCACCCGGGTGACACGACAAGACACGACTCCGACAAGACACGACTCGACAAGACCCAACTAGACCCAACTGCCTAGGATTTCGCAAACCAAATCTCCGATACCATTTATGTAACACCCCCAATCCACTCAGGGATATTACACGCCGTAGACCCCTTTCCACAAGGAGCTACCAGGCGGGAGACTACAAATCAAAACCCACATGCGGTCAACTTGACCAAAACATAATACCGTAGACCGATTAGGTCTCTCAAAACATAGCATAACCGTACATCTGATGAAACTAAAATAAAACTCGATCACATAGTACATAAAATGTCCATCCCCTCAAGGATGACAAGAACTCACACTGACATATCAGCGTGCAATGACATTTACAAGCGTGACTAGTATCATTGCATTGCATCATCCTCCGAGCCAATCTGTGGTTGCTCACTCTCGATCGAGAACACCTGGAATAAATAACAAAATCCCCAACAAGGGGTTAGCGATGGGATCGCTAGCAAGTAACCAAGCTATACAATTATACATCAAGAATACAACCGTTATGAAAATAACATTTCGACAAGGTAGTAACACGATCCCCGAGTCTAAAGTCTTTTGAAAATTTATTCCTTTAAAACAAACCATGGGGATTACTCCAGAAATCACTGTAAGAGATTATTTAGAGACTTCGGGGGTCTCAGTGTAAAATCCTGAAATATGAATGTTTTTCCTTTTCAAAAGGTTTTCTTTCAAAATCATACAAATAATTTTATTCTCAACTCAAACCTCAAGACCAAAACCATGTTCACCAATATAATCGGGATTCAAGATTCAAACATAAACAATTCAGAGATATCAAATCAACAGTCAAAACGTCTCCGTGGCCCCGAATGGTCCCACCCGGATTAGTCATCAAGAATAAACTCGAACATACCTATAAGTTATCTTGACATCGCACTCGCAAGTGACGATTCTCGGAGCCCTCTCCAGACCTACCCGATTAGATAACCTTATGGTCAAATCGTAACATCTGGCCGTACTTGAAAGCACGCGCCTCCGGAGGCCTCGACGGACCCTACCCGGATAACATCATTCAAGTACGCCCATAAGTTATCATGACATCGCACTCGCAAGTGTCGATTCTCGGAGCCCTCCCCAGACCTACCCGAATTGATAACCTTATGGTCACAACGTACGCCCGCCGCACGGCCAGGGCCTTACGACGTAACCGCCTTACGACGAATCGCCGATCACTACCGCACGTTACTCGGCCGGTGCTTTGCCCGAGCATGCCCGACCATGACTCGGCCGGGACCAACTCCGACGGCCCGAACGACCCCGAAACCCGAACCTGAGTACGAATCGAAGATACGGTTACGAAGTACTCGCAAAGACGAATCCGAGCACTAAGAGAACACACGATTCCGACCACCCGAAGGATCGAAATTCGACAACGGAAAGTAATTACCCCAAACTTTGGGAAATTACGAAAATGGCCCAAAACGCCCGAAAATCACGATACGTGATCGAAACACCAAGACAAAGCTGGCAACATGAATAATAACATTAAATGAACTTACGAGAAAGTCGAAACAACAGTTTCGGATGAGATTCGCAAGAATCGAACTCAAGTGCAGAAAAGTCGCCAAAAAGCACGGAACTCGACAATACGATACCGAAACGAACTCGGATGACAAAAAGTGCAGAATTAATCATTCTCGGAATGACGAAACGGTCATGAGCGAGTCGTCAAAATGGACTTCCGTCAAAAAAAAAGAAATTACCGGAAATCAAAATCACGGGTATTACAGTCTTGCTCCCGAAAACCTGCGTGTACCTGGACACAATACAGATATCCACCCCCCGATTACTCGGGGGTTAGAAAAACTCTACTGTTTCGCTAGTGCAAGTATAAAGTGCAAATACGAGCCATACACAACACATTCCGAGAATATAACGAAAGACTTCCCGAGATATATTTAGTTAAAAATAGTTCAAGTCTTGAAAGCAGAAACGAAGCAAGTAAGCATTTTGAAAACATTTCCAAATCTCGGGAGTTTTGAAAACATCAGAAATTGAAAAGTTCTTAATTCCTCGAAAGCCATTTAGGGTCACAGCCCCAAAGTTCAATTTCCAAAATACAAATCCGTTTAACAAAACACGGGGTCCACGACCTAACCGTTCCGGTCACAAAACACAGGGTCCACGACCCGGTCATCCACTTCAATTCACTTACAAGGACACATTACACATAACACATTATTCTTATGTCATTCTAGCCAAGCACCAAGACTCGATATACAATGTCTCTCAACCCCGAGCACAAAGCATTGTGATACTCCGCACAATATCACAATCAACGAAAACATCGTCATCCTCAAGATGAAAAACCACAACTGGTAACCCGCGGCCGTACCCCTTAGTATCGACCCCCAGACATCCCGTCGGACACTCCGGGTGGGAAACCACTTCCGCGGCCGTACCCCTTAGTATCGACCCCCAGACATCCCATCGGACACTCCGGGTGGAAGTTCATCCACACACGCACCCAAGTCCACTTCCGTGGCCGTACCCCTTAATATCGACCCCCAGACATCTCGTCGGACACTCCGGGTGGAAGGAACAACACACACACGTTCCAAAATCACAGTTGCAAACCACAAGCCTCGAAGGTCAATCACAGTATATATAGTCGAGGTACCTTACTAGAATGGCCAGTTCATCCAACATATACTCACGACCAAGTAATGATACGATTCACAAGGAAGCACAAGATTTCAACAGCACCGAACGACACAACTAATATCACATAAACTTACATATTCATCCATAAACACGTGACTCCAAGCACATAATTTGACAAAAGAATTACACTTTACATTTACCAACGAAATAATCATACGCAATGACATCACAAGAAAGTAAGGTGATTCTATACTCGACACTAGCACACATATTCAACTAAGCATATTAATTCCCGACACACACGGGTCACCTTTACAAAAACCATGATGATAAATATTCTGATTCTTTTGAAAAATGGTTATTAATATTTATTTAGCACATATCGACGATTAACAACCGTAATATCCACAAAACACGTAATGTATGGGCAAGATACTTGCCTCAAATAAGAACAACGCGGAGAAACGACCGAAGTAGGTTGACACGAACCGACTACGAACCCGCCGACTCCACCGATCGCCAACTCACGTTCATAAACTACGAAGTACAATAACAACGATGAAATGAATTTTATAACACGACTTAGAGCCGTTGAATTCAAAGAACGAATGACGAAAGTTCAAGTGTTTTCCCCCAAAATGGCCAAGAACACGATTCGTTCCGTCAAAACCCGAAAATGGAATTCCAAGTTGAAATATGGATATACAATCCATAGAATATGTTTAACAACATCATTTAACCACAATCGATCCATCAAAAACGGATGAAAAACGAGGTCGAGAACAAATCTCCCAAAAAGTCAATTTGAAGGAAATCACGAAATATACTTCGATTCGACGAAGAACAATGGATTAAATGATGTTAAACACAAGAATACTACCAAGATTAATCATATCCATCATGAATTAATCAATAATACGGAACAAATCGGACAAAAACGCAAAAACCCCCAAATTCACGAAATTAGGGTTCTAAGAAAGATTACCTTGATTCGCTGGATCAAAGGATGATAACGGATGATTGATTGATGATATGAACTCAAGAACTTCATGGATTTGTTTTTAAACAACATGGCTCCATGGTAAAATCACCCTCAGCCGCGGAAGAGAAGGAGAAGAAGGAGAAAAATGGCCAAAAACCCGTGTGCAGGACCATAAATAGGCTGCACAGTGTGCCGCGGCCCAGCGGGAGTGTGCCGCACGGAGGGCCAAATAGCTCCCGGTGGCAGGCCGCGGCTCGGCCGGAGTGTGCCGCGGCACCGTCTGATCGGTTTGGCGAAAAATGCCACAGAGTGTGCGCCATGACCGCTTGCTCGGCGAGAAAGCTGAGCACCGCCGGCCGTGACTTCGGCGTAACTGCCGAGCACTACGGCCGTGACTCGGCGATCCTGGGCCCAGGTTGCCCGCCATGACTCGCCGGCCAACTCCGACGGCGAACGACCGAAACCGAACACGAATACGAATCGATGATACTGATTCTGACGTACTCGCAAAGACGAATCTAAGAGCTAAGAGAACACACAATTCCGACCACCCAAGGCTCGAATTCAACAACTAAGTAATTACCCAAAACTTTGGTAAATTTGAAAATGGCCCAAAACGTCCGAAAATCACGATACGCGATCAAAACACCAAACCAAAGCTCGCAACATGAATAATAACATTAAATGAACTTACGAGAAACTCGAAACAACGATTTGACGAGATTCGCAAGAATCGAGCTCAAGTGCGGAAAAGTCGCTAAAAAGCTCGGAACTCAACAAAACGATACCGAAACGAACTCGGATGACAAAAAGTGCAGAATTAATCATTCTCGAAATGACGAAACGGTCATGATCGAGTCGTCAAAACGGACTTCCGCCGAAAAAAGAAAATTACCGAAATTCGAAATTACGGATATTACATTCTACCCTCCTTAAAAGAAGTTTCGTCCCGAAACTTAAAACAAGTAGGGAGAAGCAATATCCCGCCAGGAAAACTCAACGAGATACGCAAGGAAACGCATAACTTACGCCCATCGGCGATGTTGGGATTCGGTGCCTAAAACGAAGGCCCAGCGGAAGCGGTAAAACGAAAATTAATTCGATCCGAATCCCTACGAGGATCGATCGAGCTACGTATATACGATTATCAAAAATGAAAAACAAGAGATACGAGAAACATACCCTCGTAGTCCGTTGATTAAATGGATAACCTTCTCTTGAGCTATTCCCCAAGCTCTTGAACGATCCAACGCCGAAAACACCACGTCTCTACTTGCCACGCGCCGGAAAAACAACCGGAACGACGATCACCTTGCTATCCTCCGAGGATACGGCTAGAGCTAAGTGATGAAGCTATATATGTAAAGATTACTACACTCTAAGTGTTTTAATCTTACTCTCTCTATATGTTTTTCTCTCAATTTTTCTCCAAGAAAAATGAAGAAGAAATGAATGAAGAAGAACTCAAATTTTTTCTCTTTCCTCTCACTAATATGGTGCTGACGTGAGTGCTGAAATGAGAAGAGTTAAGAGGCTTTTATTTTGGTCTTCAAAATTTATTCACAAGATTAAGTTACCCACCATATCTCCTTTTCCCTTAATATAAGAGATATGAAATCTCAAATGTCAAAAGTCTTCCAACAAGAAAACAAGACTATGATCAAGGTAGGAAATTAAGGTGGGGCCGGCCTCTAGAAGAAATCGGACGAGTTCGGTTCGTTTCGGACTCCCGAGAGTCCAAACAGATAAACTCCGATTCCGTTCCGATGTATTTATATCGATTAATTAATCCAATCAACTAATCACATTAAATACATAATAACATAATTAATTTCTCCAAGAAATATTTATATTTATGAATTAAATTAATCACCCAGTAATTTATTTAATTCATTAGGCCGTAAATTAATTTATCCAATAAATTAATTTAGACATCTAATGTCCCAAAATCAATTAGACATCCAATGTCCAATAAATTAGATATCCAATATCTAATATTTATAATGAGAGATTAAGCTCGATTCATTCCGTCGTCAATTCTAATGCGCGACTCGGTAGGTCCGTCTCAATCAGCAATTGGAGAAACCAAATAGTAGTAGCACCACCTAGCCAGCCTGGTGGCCTACATTGTACCCTGACTGAGAACGAATGATTGGGATCATTCAAGAACCATTCTATTGTGAATACCAGTAAACGTATAAACCCTTCTTTCAAATGTCCCGATCAAGTTATAGGGTCACGGTCAGTCAAACCCCATCTGTACTTGACGCTATGCATGCGTTAATACAAACCGAGATCATCGAGCTGTCGTGTATCTAATACAACTAGCTCCAATGCTTTGGCCAAAGACTTATGATCTCATCTGCCAATAACCGCATAGGACATATAACCCACTCACTTACGGGAGAAAGAATTCTATCTTGGTATTCAGTAGGACCTGCTACTTGCCCGTCAAGATGCACGTCGCGTTTGACCCCCGTCTTCCGGTTTATAGGGTCGAACTACTCTAATGAAAATCTTGACGCACAAGCACATCCCTACTAAATCCTCAAGTCGAAGATTCACGAATACCTATCACAACCTTTCGATTCCGTCATTGACTGTCCCGGAGTGAAATCCGTGTGACGAATCGAGGGTGAGTCGGTTCGAGTATACTAATCCAATTAGCATACCTATAACGTGTGCTCCTACTAACCATTAGCGTTCGACAGGCACTCTCCATGTCAAAGAACACGTCATACAAGTCTTCACATAAACTTAACGCCCAGTCAAGTTTCATCGACTTACGAACGATTAAGTATTTGAGCTATAACCTTTCCAGTGCCGCCCCCTTTATCCAATAAAGAGTGGAACGTTTTGCTCTCAAATACACGGACTAGTTTCTATATGTTTATTTACGAGTTAGGAATGTCAGTAACTACCAGTAAATAAAGAAACATTCATTTGCCTTATATAAATGGTTTACATAATTACAAGTACAATGCCCTCACTCAACATCCTCTGAGTGGCATTCGAGGGCATACTCCTAACAATCTCCCACTTGCACTCAATGCCACACACTATGGTATCTAATACCCATGTTCTCCAGATGACGCTCCAAGCTAGTCTGAGAAAGTGGCTTGGTCAGTGGATCGGCGACGTTGTCGGCCGAGTCTACTCTGTGCAGCACAATGTATCCCTTGCGAACAAATTCTCTTACGAGATGATACTTTCTCTCAATATGTTTGGTGCTGTTGTGAAACCTCGGCTCCTTGGCCTGTGCTACAGCTCCGTCGTTGTCGCAGTACAGCGGAACAGGCAGCTCAGCACATGGTATCATTTGAAGTTCTCCTAGAAACTTCTTAATCCAGAACCCTTCCTTGGAAGCCTCCGAGGCTGCTTGATACTCAGCCTGACAGGTGGAATCAGCAGTCGCGCTTTGCTTGGCACTACGCCAAGATACTGCTCCTCCATTAAGAGTAAATATGTAGCCAGAAGTGGACATCGAGTCGTCCTTCAGTCCTTGGAAGTCCGAATCAGTGAATCCCACCACATCCAAATCTCCACCGCCATACATAAGAACCATATCTCTCGTTCTTCTCAAGTACTTGAGAACGTTCTTTCTGACAGTCAATGTTCCCTACAGGTTTGCTCGAAACCTACTCACCACGCTTACGGCATGCGCGATGTCGGTCTTGTACACAACATAGCATACATAAGGCTACCCACGGCCGAAGCATATGGTATATTACTCATTTCCTTGCGTTGTTCCTCACTTTGAGGACACATCTTCAAGGTGAGTTTTATTCCATGTTGCATCGGTAGGAACCCTCTTTTAGAATCATCCATCTTAAATCGCTTTAAGATCTTATCTATATAGAGGGCTTGGGAAAGGCCTATTGTTCTCTTCGCTCTATCCGGTAGAGCCGAATACCAAGAATATAGGTTGCTTCTCCCAAGTCTTTCATGGAGAAATTACTCGAAAGCCAAGCTTTCACATAACTGAGCATTCCCACATCATTTCCTATTAGTAGAATGTCATCTACAGATAGAACTAAGAACGCGATCTTGCTCCCACTAACCTTCTTGTATAAACAAGGTTCCTCCTCATTTTGTACGAAGTCAAACTCTTTGTTGCCTCGTCAAAACGAAGGTTCCAACTACGCGACGCTTGCTTCAGTCCATAAATGGAACGCTGAAGCTTGCACACTTTCTGAATATCGACTTCGGACACAAAGCCTTTAGGCTGCTCCATATAGATTTCCTCCTCGAGGAATCCATTAAGGAAAGCCGTCTTTACGTCCATTTGCCATATCTCATAATCGTGGTAGGCAGCTATAGCAAGCATCATGCGAATAGACTTGATCATGGCTACGGGCGAGAAGGTATCGTGGTAATCGATCCCTTCCTTCTGGGTATAACCCTTTGTAACACCCCAAACTAGGCGGATATTACAGTGCCGTGGACCCCCGACTGGGACCCACCAGGCGAATGAAAACGGATGAATTACACAGGGTAAATGTAGTACCGAACCACATTACAACATCAATTACTCCGATTAGGAGTTTCATACAACACACCCAGGATAAAATAGAATACATGTGTATTTTATGTGACGATAAAATACACAACACTGAATGAAATGAGTATTCAAACGGAATGTCTGCAGCGGAATAAATAAAGGAAACATAAATGACTGAATAAATGACTGAACAGACTGGGGCCCCCTTCTAGTATCATTGGGACTCCTCGCCGTCAACGTGCTGTCCCTGTGCCTTTGCCTTGCCATGACCTGAGAAACAAATATCCCCAAACGGGGTCAGTTATATAGAACAACAATCCTCCAGAGTTGAATAAACACAATCATATAAATATGTAGTATAAACCACAAGTTCAATTAAAACGAAGCGGTTAGATTATAACCCAATCTTGTTGAAAACATACGCAATCAAACATGCTGTATGAATCAACTAACAGTACGGCTCAAAGGGTGGCGCCACACTACGCCCGGGATGGAAATGTGTCCGTGCACAAGCCACCAACGAGTATCGATCGAATACCCGCGTGGTCTTGTACCTAATCAGTCTCACGAAGCAATCGACTCGTGTGCACAGTCCAATGTGAGGCCAACAACCAACACACGACATAAATGTGCCCGACATGAAAATCCTACACATACCAACCGGCACGCTAGTATGACCCGGAATGTCACGATATAACAAAAGTGACATCGGAAACGAATAATGACTCACCGAGATAAAATGATAGTGAAATGAATGATAGCTCAACAAAATGATTGGAACCGTCGTTCCTTGTGACTGAAGTGATTAATTGACAATGACAAGTTTTAATACGGTTAACACAATGATGAATGAGTTACGATTATGAATGAACAACAACAAAAGGAAATGAATATCCTTATAACTGAGTAAGAATCAACTTACTCAATACCGGTGACAATTATCCTTCCACGAACAACGTCCTAATTGAGATATCGGTCGCTCGAACAACCTTGAATTATACAATATCCAACAACTCGTTCAATATACGAATCAAACACGAATATAACGAACTCAAAACGTCGATACGATTAAACTAAGTTCATTGGGGCATTATATCGAATACGTTGTGGCCAAACTCCGGTTGTTTACAATCAAATCTCAATAAGCCACTATCAATTCCCCCAAGAAGTGTTTCAAACCAACAAACATCTTCCGAATGATCAATAATCCAAAATGAATATCCGAAAACGTGATTATAACGACAATTAATCGAAAACCCCCAATTTCAACTCGATAATCAAAGTGTTCTTGAATAATCCTTCGATAATCCAATGAATCCTTATAAAAACTCATAATCATATACATATCCCTTCATATAACATGATTATAATGTCCAAAACATCATATCTCAACATAGAATCGAAATCCAAGGTGTCGAAGAAATTACCTCTTGAAGATCCAATCACTTCGATCCGAAGAACACGAGTTTAAACGAGTATCCAAGCTTCCCAAATGAATGAAGATGATGAAAATTACACACTCAAGTGATAGGTGAAAGAGAATTTTCTCCCTCAAGCCTCTCTCTCTCGTATGAAGGTGGAAAAAAATGGAAGGAATGGGCTGAAATGCTCAAAAAACGAATTTATAGGGGTTGACTGCCCTGCCGGACACGGCCCGTGCCGATCGGCACGGTCGTGGCGCATGGCCCGGCAGCGAGGACTCGACCGTGTCACCTTGCCACGGTCGCGGCGCGGAGGGCCTTCCGATAGTGACTGTCCAGCGGTGACTCGGCATGACTCGGCCGTGTCACGGAACACGGTCGGGCGTCTGCGATCGGTTACGCTTATCCGGAAGAGTTCGACTCGGTCGTGCCAGACGACACGGTCGAGTCCTGTGGGCAGAGACTTCGGCATTTCCGGACGAGTACAGCACGGGCGGTGTCGGACGACACGACCGAGTTCGGTCGGCAGTGATCGGCCAAAAGCTGAAAAATGAGCGGGTGAGCTAAAACGACCATAACTCTCTCGTCCGGACTCCGATTGACTCACCGTTTGAACCATTGGAAAGCTAACTCGATGCTCTATAATATTTCAAAGATTCAGAATTTTTGGAGTTACCAAAAATTAATGGGGATCTAACAAAGTCGAACTCATATGCGGAAAGTTGAAACAATGGACAATAACGATACACAACTCGAAGTTTTTCCGAACGGTGAACACGGTGAATAAACATGATTGATGAATGATTATAAATGAGTGAAAATACACTGAGTGACAATCACCGAATGAAATTACTGAATGATAATGACTGAATTACAACCGGGTATTACATACACCCCCCCTTAAAAGAGTTTCGTCCCCGAAACTAAGGGTCAAACAACTCGGGATAACTCTCCCGCATACTATCCTCGGTTTCCCAAGTAGCCTCTTCGACTCCGTGTCTGGACCACTGAATCTTGACCAAAGGAATCGACTTATTTCTCAACTGTTTGATTCGCCGCTCTAAGACTCGTATAGGACGCTCCTCATATGAATGGTCGTCGGCGATCTCGATTTCGTCGAACTGAAGTATGTGACTCGGGTCGGCAACATACTTTCACAACTGAGAGACATGAAACACATTATGAATTCGGCTCAAAGCCGGAGGTAAAGCCAATCGATAAGCTAACTCGCCTACTCGATCCAAAATTTCAAACGGTCCAATGAATCTCGGACTCAACTTCCCCGGTTTTCTGAAATGGAAAATACCTCGACTCGAGGATACCTTGACCAAAACGTGGTCACCCGTCTCGAACTCTAGTGGTCGACGACGATTATCTGCATATGATTTCTGTCGACTCTGAGCTGTCAACATACGACTCTTGATCAAAGCTACCTTCTCCCGGGCGGCTATAAGCATATCGGGCTCGGTGCCGATTGATTCTGACAAGTCATCCCAACACAAAGGAGATCGACAACGACGACCGTACAAGGCCTCGTAAGGTGCCATCTTAATGGAAGCATGCCAACTATTATTATACGTGAACTCGATCAACGGTAGTTGGGCTTCCCAATCGTCCTTCCAATCGAGGACGCAAGCTCTCAACAAGTCCTCTAATGTCCGAATAGTCCTCTCGATTGTCCGTCGGATTTGAGGATGAAAAGCGATCGAGATTAAGCCGAGTTCCCATAGCACGATGGTGATTACCAAAAATGTGACACAAACCGTCCGTCACGATCGGAAACGATACTTTTAGGAGTACCGTGCAGTCTCACTATCTCTTTGATGAATAACTGGGCAAGTCTCTCGGGACCCCAAGTATCCTTAATCTCAAGAAAATGAGCTGATTTAGTTAAGCGGTCCACAATCACCCAGATCGTATTCATGCCACGACGACTCGTCGGCAAGCTCGTGATGAAATCCATAGAAATGTCTTCCCACTTCCATTCGGGAATAGGAAGAGGTTTCAGCATACCCGCCGGTCGCTGATGTTCAATCTTAACTTGTTGACAGGTTAAGCATCTCGAAACAAATTCTGCGACTTCTCGCTTCATATTACTCCACCAGTAATTTTGTTTCAAGTCCTTGTACATCTTGCTGGACCCCGGATGAACATAATAAGGGGTAGTATGAGCTTCTCTCAAAATAGAGTTTTCAACTCATCATTCGCCGGTACGCACAACCGATTCTTAAATCTCAAAAGTCCATCCTCGTGGACCACGAATCCAGGGGCTTTCCCCTGAGCCACATCCTCACGGATGCGCAACAATGAAGGGTCTGAACTCTGATTCTCTCTGATTACCTCCTCGAGTGACGATGAAATCTCCAACATACAAAGCTGTCCCTGAACTCGCTGGAGCCAGACCTCGATCTCGGGTCTAAGGAATTCCTGCTGAAGCTCCTTCTGAACTGTTAAACGAGTAAGCATCTGCTCCTGCACGGACTTACGACTCAAGGCGTCGGCGACAACGTTTGCCTTGCCCGGGTGGTCAAGGATCTCGATATCATAATCTTTGATTAATTCCAACCACCGTCTCTGTCGCATATTTAACTCCTTCTGAGTAAATATATACTTTAAACTCTTATGATCGGTGAATATCTGACAGGTAACGCCATAAAGATAATGACGCCAAATTTTCAAAGCGAACACCACGGCTGCTAGCTCCAGATCATGGGTCGGATAATTAACCTCGTAAGGTCTCAATTGCCGTGAAGCATAGGCAATAACCTTTCCATTCTGCATGAGTACACACCCGAGACCCTGTCCGGACGCATCACTATAAACCACAAATCCCTCCGTCCCCTGTGGCAAGGAAAGTACAGGTGCTGACATTAACCGGCTCTTGAGTTCCTCAAAACTCCGTTGACACGCGTCGGACCACGTGTATTTCTTATCCTTTCGCAAAAGGCTCGTCAAGGGTTGAGCGATTTTAGAAAATCCTTCCACAAATCGCCGATAATATCCCGCTAATCTGAGAAAACTTCGGATTTCCTTAACATTCTTCGGAGGTAACCAATCTCGGATGGCCTCCGTCTTCTGAGGGTCGACACGAACTCCGTATGATGAAATTACATGTCCGAGAAAAGTCACTTCGGACATCCAGAACTCACATTTGGAAAACTTTCCATAAAGTTGCTCTCGTCTCAACACGTCGAGAACCTGATGAAGATGAACCTCGTGTTCCTCTTGGCTACGAGAATAAATCAAAATGTCATCGATGAAGACAACAACAAACTGATCTAAAAAGTCGATGAAAACCCGATTCATTAACTCCATGAATACCGCAGGTGCATTGTAACACCCCAAACTAGGCGGATATTACAGTGCCGTAGACCCCCGACTGGGACCCACCAGGCGAATGAGAATGAATGAATTGCACAGGTAAATGTAGTACCGAACCACATTACAACATCAATTACTCCGATGAGGAGTTTTATACAACACCCAGGATAAAATAGAATACATGTGTATTTTATGTGACGATAAGATACACAACACCGAATGAAATGAGCATTCAAACGGAATGTCTGCAGCGGAATAAATAAAGGAAACACAAATGACTGAATAAATGATCAATGCATCGGGGCCCCTACTAGTATCATCGGGACTCCTCGCCGTCACCGTGCTCTCCCGTGCCTTAGCCTTGCCATGACACGAAAAACAACATCCCCAACGGGTCGATTTACGTAACAACAATCCTCAAGGGTTGAAAATACACAATCATGATATATCTGAAATTATGAATTATCCTGTCGAAACATACGCAATCAAACATGCTATATGAATCGACTATCAGTACGGCTCAAAGGAATGGCGCCACACTGCGTCCGGGATGGAAATGTGTCCGTGCACAAGCCACCAACGAGCAATCGACTCGTGTGCACAGTCCAATGTGAGGCCACCAACCAACACACGACTATAATGTGCCCGACATGAAAATCCTACACATACCAACCGGCACGCCAGTATGACCCGGAATGCCATAATATGACAAAAGTGACAATGAAAATGAATAATGACTCACCAAGATTGAATGATAGTGACATGAATGATAGCTCAATGAAATGATCGGAACAGTCGTTCCTTATGACTAAGGTGATTAATTGACAATGGCGAGTTTTGATACGATTAATACAATGATGAATGAGTTATGATTATGAATGAACAACGACAAAAGGAATGAATATCCTTTTAACCGAGTAAGAATTAACTTACACAATACCGATGATGAATGTCCGTCCACGAACAACGTCCTAAATGAAATATCGGTCGCTCGAACAACCTTGAATTGTACAATATCCAACAACTCGTTCAATATACGAATCAAACACGAATATAACAAACTCAAGACGTCGATACGATTAAACCAAGTTCATAGGGGCATTATATCGAACACTTTGAGTCCAACTTCGTTTGATTACAACTAAACCTCAACAATACCAATCTCAAATCCCCAAGAAGTGCTTCAAATCAATAAAACATCTCCCATACGATCAATAGTCCGTTAAGAATATCCAAAAACGTGAATATAACAACTATTAATCGGGAATCCCCAAACCAACTCAATATTCAAAGTGTTCTTGAATAAATCTCTCAATAATCCAATGAATCCTTATACAAACTCATAATCATAAACATATCCCTTCATATAACATGATTATAACGTCCAAAACATTATATCTCGACACAAAATCGAAATCCAAGGTGTTGAAGAAATTACCTCTTGAAGATCCAACCACTTCGATCCGATGAACACGAATTAAAACGAGTATCCAAGCTTCCCAAAGGAATGAAGATGATGAAGATTACACACTCAAGTGATTGATGATGATGAAATCACTCTCTCAACACTCTCTCTCGGATGAAGAAGGAAAAATGAAAAAGTGAGGTGAAATGACCCGGCCAAGTCATTAAGTACTGCCGGAAGTTACGGCCGTAACTCGGCCCTCTTACGGCCGTAACTTTCCAAGTCAACGGCCTTACGGCCGTAACCGGCCAACTCGTACGGCCGTAACTCGGCTTCGTCAAAGCACGGCGGACTTACGGCCGTGACCGATCCTGGGTTACGGGCGTAACCCGCCTTCGTCAAAAACATCCGTCGACACCCTTACGGCCGTAACCGCACACCTTACGGCCGTAACTCGGATGATACGGCCGTATCCGGCCAATCTTACGGGCGTAAGCCCTCTTCGTCAGCGGCCGGGCACCTTGCTGCCGCGTACGGCCAGAATGGCCAACTCGTGCGGCCGTGCACGCCTCGACTTACGGCCGTATGCCGCAACCCTTACGGCCGTAAGGCACCCTTGGTCGACAACACCCAAAACTTACGAACACCACTTACGGCCGTATCTCACCTTCCTTACGGCCGTAAATCACCTCGCCAAAGATGTCTCGGTAGCTGGCTGGACGCGTCGGCCGTAATCGACCAGCCTTACGGCCGTGCACGCTCAACTTACGGCCGTACCTCAAGACCTTACGGCCATAAGCCCCTTTCGTCCAAAAGGCCTGAAAAACACGAACCCTTGTTACGGCCGTAACCCAAGGTCCTTACGGCCGTAACTCGATGCCGGTCAAGTTGAAAATTCTGAGAACTCCGATTCCTCGCTACGACTGATGAATGATCCGACATAACATACGAATATGAAAATGAACAAGTCTAACACAAGCCACAGATGATGCTCCCAGTATACGACTACCAATCACGATGAAAATAATAATAATACTCCCGTCGATCAGTAAACGGAGATGACATGCCGATCGGTAACTGATATACGATTACAACATGCCAACAGTGAACACAAATGAATGAAACAAGAATGATGAGTGATTATTAACGAGTGAGAATCACTGAGTGACAATTACAGACTGATAATTACTGAATGAAAATGAATGAATTACAACCGGGTATTACATACTCCCCCCCTTAAAAATAGTTTCGTCCCCGAAACTAAGGGTCAAACAACTCGGGATGACTCTCCCGCATACTCTCTTCGGTTTCCCAAGTAGCCTCTTCGACTCCGTGTCTAGACCACTGAATTTTAACCAAAGGAATCGTCTTATTCCTCAACTGTTTGATTCGCCGCTGTAGAACTCGAATAGGACGTTCCTCATATGAATGATCGTCGGCGATCTCGATTTCGTCGAACTGGAGTATGTGACTCGGGTCGGCAACATACTTCCGCAACTGAGAGACATGAAACACATTATGAATTCGGCTCAACGCCGGAGGTAAAGCCAATCGATAAGCTAACTCGCCCACTCGATCCAAAATCTCAAACGGTCCAATGAATCTCGGACTCAACTTTCCCCTCTTCCCAAAACGGAAAATACCTCGACTCGGGGATACCTTGACCAAAACGTGGTCACCCGTCTCGAACTCTAGTGGTCGGCAGCGATTATACGCATAGGATTTGCCGACTCGAAATGTCAACATACGACTCCTGATTAAAGCTACCTTCTCACGGGCGGCTATAAGCATATCGGGTTCGGTGCCGATTGATTCTGATAAATCGTCCCAACACAACGGAGATCGACAACGACGACCATACAAGGCCTCGTAAGGTGCCATCTTGATCGAAGCATGCCAACTATTATTATACGTGAACTCGATCAATGGTAGTTGGGCTTCCCAATCGTCTTTCCAATCGAGGACGCATGCCCTCAACATGTCCTCTAATGTCTGAATAGTCCTCTCTGATTGTCCGTCGGACTGAGGATGAAAAGCGGTACTGAGATTGAGCTGAGTTCCCATAGCACGATGAACTGATTTCCAAAAATGAGACACAAATCGTCCGTCACGATCGGAAACGATACTCTTAGGAGTACCGTGAAGTCTGACTATCTCTTTGATGAACAGTTGAGCAAGTCTCTCGGGACCCCACGTCTCCTTGATCTCAAGGAAATGAGCTGATTTAGTTAAGCGGTCCACGATCACCCAG
The DNA here is from genome assembly GCA_033398695.1 of Orobanche coerulescens. Taxonomy (NCBI): domain Eukaryota; kingdom Viridiplantae; phylum Streptophyta; class Magnoliopsida; order Lamiales; family Orobanchaceae; genus Orobanche; species Orobanche coerulescens. Next base: position 70,031,848 of record CM065816.1, on the reverse strand, counting down.
ATCGTATTCATGCCACGACGACTCGTCGGCAAACTCGTGATGAAATCCATATAAATGTCTTCCCACTTCCACTCGGGAATAGGAAGAGGTTTCAGCATACCCGCCGGTCGCTGATGTTCAATCTTAACTTGTTGACAGGTTAAGCATCTCGAAAGCAGTGCGACTTCTCGCTTCATATTACTCCACCGGTAATTACATTTCAAGTCCTTGTACATCTTCTTTGGACCGGATGAACAGAATAAGGGGTAGCATGAGCTTCTCTCAAAATCGAGTTTTTCAACTCGTCATTCGCCGATACGCACAACCGATTCTTAAATCTCAAAAGTCCATCCTCGTGGACCACGAATCCAGGGGCTTTCCCGAGCCACATCCTCACGGATGCGCAACAATGAAGGGTCGAACTCGATTCTCCCCGATTACCTCTTCGAGTGACGATGAAATCTCTAACATACAAAGTGTCCCGAACTTCAAGCGGACCTCGATCTCGGGTCTAAGGAATTCTATTGAAGTTCCTTCGAAGCTGTTAGACGAGCAAGCATCTGCTCTGACGGACTTGCGACTCAAGGCGTCGGCGACAACGTTCGCCTTGCCCGGTGGTAAAGGATCTCGATATCGTAATCTTTGATTAATTCTAACCACCGTCTGTCGCATATTTAACTCCTTCGAGTAAATATATACTTTAAACTCTTATGATCGGTGAATATCGGATGTAACGCCATAAAGATAATGACGCCATATTTTCAAAGCGAACACCACGGTTGCTAGCTCCAGGTCGTGGGTCGGATAATTAACCTCGTAAGGTCTCAATTGCCGTGAAGCATAAGCAATAACCTTTCCGTTCTGCATGAGCACACATCCGAGACCCCGCCGGACGCATCACTATAAACCACAAATCCCTCCGTCCCCTGCGGCAAGGAAAGTACAGGTGTTGTCATTAACCGGCTCTTGAGTTCCTCAAAACTCTGCTGACACGCGTCGGACCACGTGTATTTCTTATCCTTTCGCAAAAGGTTCGTCAAAGGTTGAGCAATTTTGGAAAATCCTTCCACAAATCGCCGATAATAACCCGCTAATCCGAGGAAACTCCGGATTTCCTTAACATTCTTCGGAGGTAACCAATCTCGAATAGCCTCCGTCTTCTGAGGGTCGACACGAACTCCGTCCGATGAAATTACATGTCCGAGAAAAGTCACTTCGGACATCCAGAACTCGCACTTGGAAAACTTTCCAAAAAGTTGCTCTCGTCTCAACACGTCGAGAACCTGATGAAGATGGGCCTCGTGATCCTCTCGGCTACGAGAATAAATCAAAATATCGTCGATGAAGACAACAACAAACTGATCCAAAAAATCGATGAAAACCCGATTCATCAATTCCATGAATACCGCAGGTGCATTAGTTAGCCCGAACGGCATAACTACGAACTCATAATGACCATAGCGTGTTCGAAACGCCGTCCTCGCGATATCCGACTCTCGAATCCGCAGCTGGTGATATCCAGATCTTAAGTCGATCTTGGAAAATACTGAAGCTCCCTGAAGTTGATCTAAAAGATCATCAATACGGGGTAACGGATATTTATTCTTGATTGTCACTCTGTTCAACTCCCGATAATCGATACACAAACGAAATGACCCATCCTTCTTCTTGACAAACATCACCGGTGCTCCCCACGGAGACGCACTCGGTCGGATATAACCCTTCTCGAACAACTCCTCAAGTTGGTTCTTTAATTCCTGCATTTCGGTCGGGGCCATCCGGTACGGTGCCTTCGATATCGGGGACGTACCAGGCTCCAACTCAATCGTGAATTCCACATCCCTCTGTGGAGGCAAACCAGGTAACTCGTCTGGAAAAACGTCGGCATACTCCCTCACTACCGGAATATCCGTCAACAATACTGATGGCTTCTCGGTTTTGGTCATAAAGCACCAATAACCAACACATCCCTGACTGAGTAATCGCACTGCTTTCATCAAATTAATGACCTTGCCCGAACAGCCGGGATTACCTCCCTGAAACACACGTTCCACCCCATCGTCTGAAATGATAGTGATCATACGCTTACGGACACTAATGATGGCATCATGACGATCCATCCAATCAATACCCAAGATGACGTCGTCCCTCGGCAAATCTACTACGATTAGGTCCGCTGGCCATACACGACCATGGCCAGATCGGACAATTCTGAATCTCACGATTACCGATAATTCGTCTACCATCAGGTAGGCCGATGACATAAGGCTCACAACTAGTAGCACTACCCAGACGTAGTCTACTCAAACATGACTCGGAAATGAATGAATGCGAAGCACCAGTATCAAAAAGGGTACACACAGGTTGAGATAGGATATCGAGTGTACCTGAGATCATTCGGGCCTCGGGATCATCAGTCTTCTTCATCTCATAAATCCGGGGTTTGCTAGTCCCGGCACCGGACGCTCCCGTCTGATAGCTCTTGGCTCCGCCTTTAGCTCCTGTCGTCTTGAACGACGTTGACTGAGTGGCCTGATTCTGCACCCCTGAATGACCTGGGGCTTTAGATGACGCCGGAGTGGGTTTAGAGTCCCTACGGCAAAAACGGGCCCTGTGCCCAGCAATCCCACAGTTGTGGCACGTGACAGACTGCTTCGGACATTTGGTGCTGAAATGACCCTGTTCCTCACAGTTGAAACAGGTGATGGCTGAACTGGCCGCTCGCGACTGAGATTCCGCGGGTTTAGACGTCGTGGGAGGTCGCTCAGAAAAAGTGGAGCCCGCGCGTGGTTTCTTGAAAGTTGTCTGACCGCCTTCAGACTGGTTACGGTTCTTCGATTTCTTGCTAGCAGACGAAGGTTGCTGCTTAGCAATCTCTTTAGCAGTAAGCTCATAGGTGAGAGCTTTCTCAATGAATTCAGCCAACGTGGTGCAATTATGATTGAGCAACTGTAGTCTCATACGGGGTTTCAGCCTCTTGCTGAAATACTTGATCTTGTCCGCTTCTGAGTGAATGATAGATGAGGCGAACGGAAGAAGTTCCTGAAATTTTTCGGCGATGGCGAGAACGTCATCATCCGCCGAAAGGTCGGGAGTGAGTAATTCCGACAACTTGGCCTCCCTGAGTGGGGCCGGATAGTACCTCTCCATCATGAGAGTCTTGAACTGATCCCAAGTGCATGTTCCGTCTGTGGGCTTCAACGATAACCACCATGAATGAGCGCTCTTACCGAGATAGTAAGCCGCAACTGAGACTTTATGCCCTTCGGGGCAATCCACCATAGCGAATAACTTCTCAAAATGCTCAAGCCAATGAACAATATCCGCCGGCTCAGATGAGCCCTCAAAAGTAGGTGGTCGGCGGCGAGATATCGGCGATGATATTGCTTACACCCCTCTCTTGCCTCGAGGCGGCGGCGGAGGAGCTGCTGATTTTGATTGACGGAGTTATGCATCGTCTCCATCAACCGAGCCATCTGGTCATTTGGGCCATCATGCCACTGCATAAATGCGAGTGGGTCGACCCGAACACCCTCGGCGAGCCGTGTCCCGGGTACGACTCCCTGACAGTGAATGATCGCGTCCAGGTGAGTGAGTGGCAGCGTCGCTGCTCGATGAGTTAGCATTATTCCTGGCATTTGCACGGGTATTCGCACGAGTTCTCGGGATTCGGCCCGCTCCACGGCCTCGTCCTCCACGTCCTCTGCCAGCCCTCTCCATACTGAAGTGGAAAGTCATATGATGATTATATATCTCGCATGAGTATCACATTATGATTATGATATGAGGTGATGAAAATGAACATACACGCTTAAATACAGCGATTACATGAATGCTTAATTGTCGTGACGTGATTATCTGATGAAATTACTGAAATGATTATCTTGAATGAGTTAACGAGGTTAATGATTTGATCTTCCTGATCAACAACTGAATAATGAAATGATTTGACTGATTAATGAGTTAACCTGACCGTCCCGGTCGACATGAAAATGATGATTGAGGATTGTTAACTGATGAATTATGAATGAATGCTTAATGCCAGAAATTATACCATGGCATTAGAAATCTTACAGTTCTTGGTCTGATTGGCTCGGCATTTGCACAGGTCACACGTGACGCGAAAGTCCAATGATACTAGTCCGATGACGATGATTTCAAATGAGACATGACTTGGAGGGTATTATTCAAAACCACGCTCCGATACCAACTCTGTAACACCCCAAACTAGGCGGATATTACAGTGCCGTAGACCCCCGACTGGGACCCACCAGGCGAATGAGAATGAATGAATTGCACAGGTAAATGTAGTACCGAACCACATTACAACATCAATTACTCCGATGAGGAGTTTTATACAACACCCAGGATAAAATAGAATACATGTGTATTTTATGTGACGATAAGATACACAACACCGAATGAAATGAGCATTCAAACGGAATGTCTGCAGCGGAATAAATAAAGGAAACACAAATGACTGAATAAATGATCGAGCAGTGGGGCCCCCTACTAGTATCACTGGGACTCCTCGCCGTCACCGTGCTCTCCCGTGCCTTAGCCTTGCCATGACACGAAAAACAACATCCCCAACGGGTCGATACGTAACAACAATCCTCAAGGGTTGAAAATAGACAATCATGATATATCCGAAATTATGAATTATCTGCCGAAACATACGCAATCAAACATGCTATATGAATCGACTATCGATGCGGCTCAAAGGAATGGCGCCACCTTTGCGTCAGGATGGAAATGTGTCCGTGCACAAGCCACCAACGATCAAACACGCGTGGTCTTGTACCTAATCAGTCTCACGAGCAATCGACTCGTGTGCACAGTCCAATGTGAGGCCACCAACCAACACACGACTATAATGTGCCCGACATGAAAATCCTACACATACCAACCGGCACGCCAGTATGACCCGGAATGCCACAATATGACAAAAGTGACAATGAAAATGAATAATGACTCACCAAGATTGAATGATAGTGACATGAATGATAGCTCAATGAAATGATCGGAACCGTCGTTCCTTATGACTGAGGTGATTAATTGACAATGGCGAGTTTTGATACGATTAATACAATGATGAATGAGTTATGATTATGAATGAACAACGACAAAAGGAATGAATATCCTTTTAACCGAGTAAGAATTAACTTACACAATACCGATGATGAATGTCCGTCCACGAACAACGTCCTAAATGAAATATCGGTCGCTCGAACAACCTTGAATTGTACAATATCCAACAACTCGTTCAATATACGAATCAAACACGAATATAACAAACTCAAGACGTCGATACGATTAAACCAAGTTCATAGGGGCATTATATCGAACACTTTGAGTCCAACTTCGTTTGATTACAACTAAACCTCAACAATACCAATCTCAAATCCCCAAGAAGTGCTTCAAATCAATAAAACATCTCCCATACGATCAATAGTCCGTTAAGAATATCCAAAAACGTGAATATAACAACTATTAATCGGGAATCCCCAAACCAACTCGATATTCAAAGTGTTCTTGAATAAATCTCTCAATAATCCAATGAATCCTTATACAAACTCATAATCATAAACATATCCCTTCATATAACATGATTATAACGTCCAAAACATTATATCTCGACACAAAATCGAAATCCAAGGTGTTGAAGAAATTACCTCTTGAAGATCCAACCACTTCGATCCGATGAACACGAATTAAAACGAGTATCCAAGCTTCCCAAAGGAATGAAGATGATGAAGATTACACACTCAAGTGATTGATGATGATGAAATCACTCTCTCAACACTCTCTCTCGGATGAAGAAGGAAAAATGAAAAAAGTGAGGTGAAATGACCCGGCCAAGTCATTAAGTACTGCCGGAAGTTACGGCCGTAACTCGGCCCTCTTACGGCCGTAACTTTCCAAGTCAACGGCCTTACGGCCGTAACCGGCCAACTCGTACGGCCGTAACTCGGCTTCGTCCGAAAGCCTGCCGACAGACTTACGGCCGTGACCGATCCTGGGTTACGGGCGTAACCCGCCTTCGTCAAAAACATCCGTCGACACCCTTACGGCCGTAACCGCACACCTTACGGCCGTAACTCGGATGATACGGCCGTATCCGGCCAATCTTACGGGCGTAAGCCCTCTTCGTCGAAAACGGCCAGGCACCTTGCCTGCCGCGTACGGCCGTAACCGGCCAACTCGTACGGCCGTACCTGCCTCGACTTACGGCCGTATGCCGCAACCCTTACGGCCGTAAGTCACCCTTGGTCGACAACACCCAAAACTTACGAACACCACTTACGGCCGTATCTCACCTTCCTTACGGCCGTAAATCACCCTCGGCCAAAGATGTCTCGGTAGCCTGCTGGACGCGTACGGCCGTAACCGACCAGCCTTACGGCCGTACCTGCTCAACTTACGGCCGTACCTCAAGACCTTACGGCCGTAAGCCCCTTTCGTCCAAAAGGCCTGAAAAACACGAACCCTTGTTACGGCCGTAACCCAAGGTCCTTACGGCCGTAACTCGATGCCGGTCAAGTTGAAAATTCTGAGAACTCCGATTCCTCGCTACGACTGATGAATGATCCGACATAACATACGAATATGAAAATGAACAAGTCTAACACAAGCCACAGATGATGCTCCCAGTATACGACTACCAATCACGATGAAAATAATAATAATACTCCCGTCGATCAAGAACGGAGATGACATGCCGATCGGTAACTGATATACGATTACAACATGCCAACAGTGAACACAAATGAATGAAACAAGAATGATGAGTGATTATTAACGAGTGAGAATCACTGAGTGACAATTACAGACTGATAATTACTGAATGAAAATGAATGAATTACAACCGGGTATTACATGCATTTGTTAGCCCGAACGGCATAAATACAAACTCATAATGACCATAGCGTGTTCGAAACGCCGTCCTCGCGATATCCGACTCTCGAATCCGCAACTGGTGATATCCAGATCTTAAGTCGATCTTGGAAAATACTGAAGCTCCCTGAAGTTGATCTAAAAGATCATCAATACGAGGTAAAGGATACTTATTCTTGATCGTCACCCGGTTCAATTCCCGGTAATCAATACACAAACGGAACGAACCATCCTTCTTCTTGACAAATAGCACTGGTGCTCCCCACGGGGACGCACTCGGTCGGATATAACCTTTCTCGAATAATTCCTCAAGTTGATTCTTCAACTCCTGCATTTCGGTCGGGGCCATCCGGTACGGTGCCTTCGATATCGGAGACGTACCAGGCTCCAACTCGATCGTGAATTCCACATCTCTCTGTGGAGGCAAACCAGGTAACTCGTCTGGAAATACATCGGCATATTCTCTCACAACCGGAATATCCGTCAACATTACTGGTGATTTCTCGGTTTTGGTCATATAGCACCAATAACCAACACACCCCTGACTGAGTAATTTCACTGCTTTCATCAAATTAGTGACTTTACCAGAACAGCCGGGATTACCTTCCTGAAAAACACATTCAACCCCATTGTCTGAAATGATAGTGACCATACGCTTACGGACACTAATGATGGCATCATGACGATCCATCCAGTCAATACCCAAGATGACGTTGTCCCTCGGCAAATCTACTACGATTAGGTCCGCTGGCCATACACGACCATGAAACTGAATCGGACAATTCTGAATCTCACGATTACCGATAATTCGTCTACCGTTAGGTAGACCAATGACATAAGGCTCACAACTAGTAGCACTACCCAGACGTAGTCTACGCAAACATGACTCGGAAATGAATGAATGCAATGCACCAGTGTCAAAAAGGGTACACACAGGTTGAGATAGAATATCGAGTGTACCTGAGATCATCCGGGCCTCTGGATCGTCGGTCTTCTTCATCTCATAAATTCGGGGCTTTCCGGCCCAGAGGCCGACGCCTCCGTCGATAGCTCTTGGCTCTGCCTTTAGCTCCTGTCGTCTTGAGCAGCCCGAGTGGCTGATTACGCACCGCTGAATGACACAGGGCTGAGATGATGCCGAGTAGGTTTAGAGTCCCTTCGGCAAAACGGGCCCTATGCCCAGCAATCCTGATTGTGGCACGTGATGCATCGCCGGACATTTAGTCTTGAAATGACCTGTTCCTCACGGTTGAAACAGTGATGGCGAGGCGGCGCTCGTGGCCGAGATTCCGCGGGTTTAGACGTCGTGGGAGGTCGCTCAGAAAAAGTAGAGCCCGCACGTGGTTTCTTGAAAGTGGCCTGACTCCCGTCAGACTGATTACGGTTCTTAGATTTCTTGCCAGCAGATGAAGGTTGTTGCTTAGCAATCTCTTTGGCAGTGAGCTCGTAAGTAAGAGCTTTCTCAATGAATTCGGCCAACGTGGTGCAATTATGATTAAGCAACTGTAGCCGCATACGAGGTTTCAGCCTCTTGCTGAAATACTTGATCTTATCCGCCTCAGAGTGAATGATAGATGAGGCGAACGGAAGAAGTTCTGAAATTTCTCGGCAATGGCGAGAACATCCGCGTCGATGAGGGGTCGAGAGTGAGTAACTCGGCGGCTTGGCCTCTCGAGTGGGGCCGGATAGTACCTCTCCATCATGAGAGTTTTAAATCGATCCCAAGTACATGATCCGTCTGTGGGCTTCAACGATAACCACCATGAATGAGCGCTCTTACCCGGATAGTAAGCCACAATCGAAACTTTATGCCCTTCTGGGCAATCCACCATAGCAAATAACTTCTCGAAGTGTTCGAGCCAATGAACAATATCCGCCGGCTCGGATGAGCCTTCAAAGGTAGGTGGTCATTTGGCGAGATATCGCTAATGATATTGCTTACACCCCTCTCTTGCCTCCGAGGCGGCGGCGGAGGAGCCTGTTGATTATGATTGGTGAATTGTGCATCGTCTCCATAAGTTGTGCCATCTGCGTCATTTGGGCCATCATGCCTGCATAAAAGCAAGTGGGTCCACCCGAACACCTTCTCGATCGAGCCGTGTCCCGGGTAAGACTCCCCGATAGTGAATGATCACGCCCAGGTGAATGAGTGGCAGCGTCGCTGCTCGATGAATTGGCATTGTTTCTCGCATTCGCACGTGTATTCACACGAGCTCTCGGGATTCGGCCCGCACCACGGCCTCATCCTCCTCGTCCTCTGCCAGCTCTTTCCATACTGAAGTGGAAAGTTACATGATGATTATATCTCTCGCATGAATATCACATTATGACTATGACATGAGGTGATGAAAATGAGCATACGCTCTAACACAGTGATTACATGAACGATTAACCGAGGTGACATGATTTCTGATGAAATTATTGAAATGATTATCTTGAACAAATTAACAAGATTAATTATATGATCTTCCAGATCAACAACCGAGTAATGAAATGAATTGAGTGATTAATGAGTTAAAATGACCGTCCTGGTCAAAATGAAAATGATGTTTGAGGATTGTTAACTGATAAATTATGAATGAATGATAATTGCCAGAAATTATACCATGGCATTAGAAGTCTTACAGTTCTTTCGGTCTGATTGGCTCGGCATCTGCACAGGTCACACGTGACGCGAAAGTCCAATGATACTAGCCCGATGACGATGATTTCAAATGAGACATGACTCGGAAGGTAGTATTCAAAACCACTCTTCGATACCAACTCTGTAACACCCCAAACTAGGCGGATATTACAGTGTCATGGACCCCCGACTGGGACCCACCAGGCGAATGAAAACGGATGAATTACACAGGGTAAATGTAGTACCGAACCACATTACAACATCAATTACTCCGATTAGGAGTTTCATACAACACACCCAGGATAAAATAGAATACATGTGTATTTTATGTGACGATAAAATACACAACACTGAATGAAATGAGTATTCAAACGGAATGTCTGCAGCGGAATAAATAAAGGAAACATAAATGACTGAATAAATGATCGAGCAGTGGGGCCCCCTTCTAGTATCATTGGGACTCCTCGCCGTCAACGTGCTCTCCCTGTGCCTTTGCCTTGCCATGAACTGAGAAACAAATATCCCCAAACGGGGTCAGTTATACAGAACAACAATCCTCCAGAGTTGAATAAACACAATCATATAAATATGTAGTATAAACCACAAGTTCGATTAAAACGAAGCGGTTAGATTATAACCCAATCTTGTTGAAAACATACGCAATCAAACATGTTGTATGAATCAACTAACAGTACGGCTCAAAGGGTGGCGCCACACTACGCCCGGGATGGAAATGTGTCCGTGCACAAGCCACCAACGAGTATCGATCGAATACCCGCGTGGTCTTGTACCTAATCAGTCTCACGAAGCAATCGACTCATGTGCACAGTCCAATGTGAGGCCAACAACCAACACACGACATAAATGTGCCCGACATGAAAATCCTACACATACCAACCGGCACGCCAGTATGACCCGGAATGTCACGATATAACAAAAGTGACATCGGAAATGAATAATGACTCACCGAGATAAAATGATAGTGAAATGAATGATAGCTCAACAAAATGATTGGAACCGTCGTTCCTTGTGACTGAAGTGATTAATTGACAATGACAAGTTTTAATACGGTTAACACAATGATGAATGAGTTATGATTATGAATGAACAACAACAAAAGGAAATGAATATCCTTATAACTGAGTGAGAATCAACTTACTCAATACCGGTGACAATTATCCTTCCACGAACAACGTCCTAATTGAGATATCGGTCGCTCGAACAACCTTGAATTATACAATATCCAACAACTCGTTCAATATACGAATCAAACACGAATATAACGAACTCAAAACGTCGATACGATTAAACTAAATTCATTGGGGCATTATATCGAATACATTGTGGCCAAACTACGGTTGTTTACAATCAAATCTCAATAAGCCACTATCAATTCCCCCAAGAAGTGTTTCAAACCAACAAACATCTTCCGAATGATCAATAATCCAAAATGAATATCCGAAAACGTGATTATAACGACAATTAATCGAAAACCCCCAATTTCAACTCGATAATCAAAGTGTTCTTGAATAATCCTTCGATAATCCAATGAATCCTTATACAAACTCATAATCATATACATATCCCTTCATATAACATGATTATAATGTCCAAAACATCATATCTCAACATAGAATCGAAATCCAAGGTGTCGAAGAAATTACCTCTTGAAGATCCAATCACTTCGATCCGAAGAACACGAGTTTAAACGAGTATCCAAGCGTCCCAAATGAATGAAGATGATGAAAATTACACACTCAAGTGATAGGTGAAGAGAATTTTCTCCCTCAAGCCTCTCTCTCTCGTATGAAGGTGGAGAAAAATGGAAGGAATGGGCTGAAATGCTCAAAAAACGAATTTATAGGGGTTGATCGCCTGCCGGACACGGCCGTGCCGATCGGCACGGTCGTGGCGCGCATGGCCGGCAGGGACTCGACCGTGTCTGCTTGACACGGTCGCGGCGCGGAGGGCCTTCCGATAGTGACTGTCAGCGGCGACTTCGGCATGACTCGGCCGTGTCACGGAACACGGTCGGGCGTCAAGCGATCGGTTCTGGCTTATCCGGAAGAGTTCGACTCAGCCGTGCCAGACGACACAGTCGAGTCCTGTGGGCAGAGACTTCGGCATTTCCGGACGAGTACAGCACGGGCCGTGTCGGACGACACGACCGAGTTCGGTCGGCAGTGATCGGCCAAAAGCTGAAAAATGAGCGGGTGAGCTAAAACGACCATAACTCTCTCGTCCGGACTCCGATTGACTCACCGTTTGAACCATTGGAAAGATAACTAGATGCTCTATAATATCGAAAAGATTCAGAATTTTTGGAGTTACCAAAAATTAATGGTGATCTAACAAATCGAACTCATATGCGGAAAGTTGAAACAATGGACAATAACGATACACAACTCGAAGTTTTTCCGAACGGTGAACACGGTGAGTAAACATGATTGATGAATGATTATAAATGAGTGAAAATCCACTGAGTGACAATCACCGAATGAAATTACCGAATGATAATGACTGAATTACAACCGGGTATTACACCCTTTGCCACAAGCCTGGCCTTATAGGCGTCAACCTTGCCATCACCATCAGTATTTCTCTTGTAGATCCACTTGTTCCCAATAGGCAATATGCCCTTGGGGCAGTCTACTAGAGTCCAGACCTGATTGACATGCATCGAGTCTATCTCAGCTTCCATAGCTTCACGCCATTTCGCGGAGTCTACATCCACCATCGCTTGGTCATAGGTCGTCGGGTCGGTCTCTTGGCTATCACTTGGAACCTCATGGAGACCCAGCTCCTCCAAGTGCACAAGCCCATACCTCTCAGGTAAATGAGACACCCTACTAGACCTACGAGGTGGTTGTACTTGTGTTTCAGAAAGTTCGGTTCCAGTTTCTTGCATAGGTGTCTCTCGAGGTGTTTCATTGTATTCTTCTAAAGAAATACTTCTACCTGCTCCGCCTTCCTGAATGAACTCATCTTCCAGGAAGTGTGCTTGTAAAGCAACAATGATCCTTCGATCTTCGGGCATGTAGAATAGATATCCCATCGTCCCAGACGGGAATCCAATGAAACGTCCCTTTGCAGACCTAGCTTCCAACTTTTCCACCTTAGTCTTTTTGACATAGGCGGGACATCTCCAAATCCTAATATGATTAAGACTTGGTTTCCTACCCTCCCACATCTCATGTGGAGTTTTAGGAACGGATTTGGAAGGACATCTGTTCAAGATATACGCGGCAGTCAGGAGTGCATACCCCCACAGGTAAATCGGCAAGTCAGTATAGCCCAGCATGGAACGGACCATGTTCAACAGGGTCCGGTTCCTTCTTTCTGACACACCATTTAACTGAGGAGTACCTGGAGGTGTTAGTTGTGAAACTATTCCATGTTCCTTAAGGAACTCGTCAAACTCCGTACTCATATACTCGCCACCTCGGTCCGACCGAAGTGCTTTGATATGATTACCAGTTTGTTTCTCGACTAGGGCCTTGAATTCCTCGAATTTCTCAAAGGCCTCGGATTTATGTTTCATTAAGTATACATAACCATACCTAGTATGATCATCTGTAAACGTAATGAAATATTGATATCCGTCACGTGCTGCTTCCAAAGCACCACATACGTCGGTATGGATTAATTGTAACACCCCCAATCCACTCAGGGATATTACACGCCGTAGACCCTCTCCTCAAGGATCTACCAGGCTGGTAACAACATTTAACATCTCGACAATGCCTTCAAGGCAAAAATGACTCAGTAGACCGATTTGGTCTTTCAATAAATACATACAACTCGAATACAACTCATGCCCACGCATGGGTCAAAATACAACCACACCCGTGCAACGGTAAAAATATAGCAGCGGAAAATAAAGTACAACTATACCAATACGACATCAACGGGTCCTCGTGTGATTAGTATCGTTCATCTTTCATCATCCTTCATGCCGACCATGTGCTCTGCTCCAAAACCTGAATGTAATACAGACATCCACCCCCCGAATACTCGGGGGTTAGCAAAACTCCACTGTTTTGCTAGTGCAAATACAAAGTGCAAATACGAGCCATATAATTCAAGTTCCACGAATAACAATAACTAGGAAATCCTCAAAGATTCAAACGTAACGAAAAGTACTTCCCGAGGCATGAGTTCGGGTAAAACACTCCAAAACCGATAGATCATAAATCAAGGGAAACAATTTATAAAACCGTTTAAAATGCCATCGAGAGTTTTAATAGAAAACAATTTTAGGATTATCGAATCCTTCTCTTTCCAAAAATCAACAGGGTCACAGCCCAAAGGTTTTGTTTTCGCAAATAGAAAACCAACAACAATTCACAGGGCCAGAGCCCAACATCACGTGTCATCGGCGGACATAAAAATCAACACAACGTAATCACGGACGCGCATCGCCTAGGACCGGGACGAAGTCACAAATCCCACTCGAGGCCTCGAAGGACCCTGCTGAGCTGGCTAGCGAAACAAATCACACACATCTCACGGTTGGATCAATCGCTTGTTGCATCCTGGCCACATGATCGCATGCCATGTGCCACCGTAGATTATCTCAGGCTCTCACGGTTGGATCAATCACTTGTTGCATCCTGACCACATGATCACGTGCCATGTGTCACCGTAGACCTTCAACCATATCCACACATTCACACAAATAACATATCACATCAAGGATATTCAAATAATTCGCCCAGAGGCATCAAACACTTAGCAAAACACCACGTCAATCCACAACACACCGAAATGAAATAATATACGTTCACACACAATGCCAAGTGCAACATTAACACCAAGCATATACATAGAATTCGCGTAGTTATTCACAGATCACGCCATTCACAAAACACACGCGTTTTGAAAGCAAGCCTTTAACAAGGCTAATCGAATCTTTTGAAAACTCGTTTCAAACAATCAAACAAACATATAAATACGATCACCAATTATCATATCCATAAAACAAGAATTATATGGACAAGGTACTTGCCTCGAAATCGGCACGCAAGTATTCCGACGAACACGGCTCAACCGGAAAGCTTCGAAACGCCCAATGCTAACGAAAAGGAAGATAACAACGAACGGAAGGGTTCAACACGGTTTCTTCGCAAGAAACTCGACCCTAACATCATATAATCCATAAATCAACAATCATACGATGAAGGATAATCGTAGAATGCCCGACAACCCCTCTAAGACATTTTACCGGACACCTTCAAGGCGTCGGTCAAGAACTCGACTCAAACAACGAATCGATACGATCCAACCATGGAATAATAAAGGAAATGATATAATACATCTAAATAATCATCAATACATCAAAATCTTAAGTTAAATCGGATTAATCGGACGAAAACAACCAAAACCCCCAAATTCCCCAAAATTAGATTTCTAGGAAATCTGACCTGATTCGCTCGATCAAAGGATGTTATAGGACGGATGATTGACGATATGAACCTCCAAACTTCATGGATATGTTGTTAAACAACATGGCTTCAAGCTTAGAACACGCCCAGCTGCGAAAGAGGAGAAGAAGAAGGTGAAAAATGGCAAGAAAAACGTCTGCAGGGCCTTTTATAGGGGTTGACTGCCCTGCCGGACACGGCCCGTGACGATCGGCACGGTCGTGTCGCACAGCTGGCCGACAGGGACTCGACCGTGTCCTGCTTGACACGGTCGCGGCGCGGAGGGCCTTCCGATAGTGACCCGTCCGACAGCGACTCGGCATGACTCGACCGTGTCCTGGAACACGATGCAGCGTGTCAGCGATCGGTTCTGGCTTATCCGGAAGAGTTCGGCACGGGCCGTGTCGGACGACACGGTCGGGTCCTGAGGCAGAAACTCTGGCATTTCCGGACGAGCACGGCACGGGCTGTGTCGGACGACACGGCCGAGTTCGGCCGGCAGTGATCGGCCAATAACGAGCGGGTGAGCTAAAACGACCATAACTCTCTCGTCCGGACTCCGATTGACTCACCGTTTGAACCATTGGAAAGCTAACTCGATGCTCTATAATATTGTAAAGATTCAGAATTTTTGGAGTTTCCAAGAATTAATGGTGACGTTACAAAGTCGAACTCCCACGTGAAAAAGTCGATTAAGGACACGGAACTCAACAAAACGACACCGAAACGAACTCGGATGACAAAAAGTGCAGAATTAATCATTCTCGGAATGACGAAACGGTCAGGAGAGAGTCGTCAAAACGAACTTCCACCGAAAAAATAAAATTACCGAAATTCGAAATTGCGGATATTACATTCTACCCTCCTTAAAAGAAGTTTCGTCCCGAAACTTAAAACAAGTAGGGGGAGCAATATACCCGCCAGGAAAACTCGACGAGATACACAAAAATAGAAAACTCGCGCCCAACGGCGAAACGCTGCAAGAAACGCAAAGAGACATACGGCGTGAAAACACGCTCCACGACGACCAACACAATGTCGCCGTTAGGGATACAATAAAACCAACAAATGACAAGCGTCATCAAACGGATAATATAGCCAAGTCAATTATCCGACAATCACAAAACACAACGAACGAAAGTCAGTATGATTGACCAACCCAACGGTACATCAATCGAAACGCGAGCCATTCGCTGAACTAATATTGAATTCCACCGCCCAAGGGTTGGAAGATCGAAAACGAGACTAATTTCCCAAACTTAAGGGAATTAGGAAGGAGCCTGAATGCTCAACGATCACGAAACGAGGACAAAAACTGAACAAACAAACGATCGAGACAACAAAAATCGAACGATCATGTTCGGATCACGAAGAACAATAAGGTTCAACCGACAACTCCGAGGTTCACATCTCGACTCGAGACAAAACAAGATCCGGTGAAAACAACAAGAAGCACACTCGCATAAGATCCACAGGAAAGGGAATAACAATTGAAAAGTCACATCGACGAACGAGTAATTCCGAAATAATACCACCCTCGTTCGATCAACAAAAGCAAGGGGCAGGACAAGCTCAAAAAATGTCAATGAACATAAATGAGTCGACAGAGTCGAAAATACTGAAGTTCCTAATCCGATCCACTTCGAATAAGAGAACTAGTAAAACCAGATGATGTCACTTCCGAACAAGGTTCACAAGAATCGAACCGAACTCGAAAAAGTCACAGCGATAACCAGATTGACCCAAAACAAGATCACAGCTCGTTCGAGCAGCGAGCGAAATCTGAGAACAAGTTCGAAAGTATCAACGAACACGAGCGAGTCGATAGACTCGAGAAAGAGAAAATGCGAGTCTAAAAACAACACGGGTACCACATTCGACCTCTTATA
Source organism: Orobanche coerulescens (assembly GCA_033398695.1). Classification (NCBI taxonomy): domain Eukaryota; kingdom Viridiplantae; phylum Streptophyta; class Magnoliopsida; order Lamiales; family Orobanchaceae; genus Orobanche; species Orobanche coerulescens. The sequence continues at coordinate 70,015,037 of CM065816.1, read as the reverse complement.
AAGAAGGTCGCCCCGCAACTCACAACAATGAAATCAAGGTGACGACACAACAAGCAACCGGCGTAAACATCCTTCAAGGCCTCTCAAAGCCGATTCGATCTGTGTCAAGCGCGAACTCCGAAAGTCTCGGTAGCCAATTCAAAATCAATTCGGTGTCCCTCGAGCCCACACTCGAAATGTGTTACTGACGAGAAGGACAATTTGCACGTACATTCCCCCGGCACATCACGATTGAAATGCCTCGGCTCGGCATACCGAAAATACAAATGCTAGATACCATGGGGCATAACGTCGCAAAACAACATAGCGGAGATGCCAACTCAGCATAACAAAGAATTATAACACATACCATATACAACGATTACCATCATAAAGTAATACACACACAAACACTACAGCAACGACGGTATCGTTCGGCGACCTCAACGGCCCGAACGATAACCAGCACATAATTTCAACCATCATGAAACAATCACACATGTACACAAACGTACAAACTCAAGCTTCAACAGCTCACACCCGTGCGACAACACGCAAATCACCACGAGGCGACAAACAGTAAATACCAGTTCACACCTCTCACAGAGGGCTAGTACAACAAATGCGTGGCAACGCCTCGACGTTCATGCCACCAATTCGATCACAATTCGGGGTTAACACCGTAACGAAAGTTCGAAAACCATACACGCATTTCCGGTCCGCAAACAGGAATGATAGGTTTTAAAAACAAAAACCACCTTTTGAAAACAGTTTGGAAACAACAGTTGATCTTGAGTATCATTTTACAAAAAGTAGTACAAACACCATTATCGAGACTTTGAAAATCATCTTGCGTTTGAACAAAAATGAGGACACCTTTCCTTTAGTGAAAAACTTTCAAAAATATTCGACCCTTGGGTCTAAGCAATCGCATTTGAAAATATCTCAAAAATATTTTTGGTCCTCAACCGGAAAATTTTTGAAATGTATTGCGGCATTAGAAAACACCTTGAAAACACCGCAAGAAAATAATTCGTTTTAAAAGTACGTCACGAATTTTAATTTTCTAAGATACTCAAGGTTTTCAAAATAATTCAATGGGCTAGAATGCCCAAAAATTTGTGTAATAACAAGGAACAATATAGCGTGTGGTCCCGCCGGAACCCACCAAAGCTAAAAACCATTCACAAAAACGCCAAAAAGGCCGATGACGGTAATATTTCAAAAACTCACGAAAGCCATTTACAAAATACTAAATACCGTCATAAGAATTTCGCCAAAGCGATCAAGGCCATAACGCCAAAAACTCGGTTAAGGGAATCGGTTTTCGAAATAAAACTCGGTCGGTAAAATACCGAAAGTCATTGCAAAAGAACTCACGCAGCGGATAAAAGAAATACGGTTCAACATACACAATCGAGCAACACTACTCCTCATATGAACGAAATATGAGGGTCAAATAACCACATATCAAGAAGTAAAAATCCATAAGAGGATTCCATCAATTAACAAATAATCATAAAATAGCTCATGTCACATGAGACACAACACAAAGAAGGGAGACTTACATGCACAGGTCGCACGAAGATAATGATCGCCCACGATACTAATCACGACCAACAAACTCAGACGACGCGTCGCGACACGACTTAGTCAGACAAAATCCGACGAGACAAAAACTCAATAGACACCACTGACCCGATAGCCTAGGTTTCCACAACCTAAGCTCCGATACCATTCTGTAACACCCCCAATCCACTCAGGGATATTACACGCCGTAGACCCTCTCCTTGAGGATCTACCAGGCTGGTAACAACATTTAACATCTCGACAATGCCTTCAAGGCAAAAATGACTCAGTAGACCGATTTGGTCTTTCAATAAATACATACAACTCGAATACAACTCATGCCCACGCAGGGGTCAAAATACAACCACACCCGTGCAACGGGAAAAATATAGCAATGGAAAATAAAGTACAACTATACCAATACGACATCAACGGGTCCTCGTGTGATTAGTATCGTTCATCTTTCATCATCCTTCATGCCGACCCTGTGCTCTGCTCCAAAACCTGAATGCAATACAGACATCCACCCCCCGAATACTCAGGGGTTAGCAAAACTCCACTGTTTTGCTAGTGCAAATACAAAGTGCAAATACGAGCCATATAATTCAAGTTCCACGAATAACAATAACTAGGAAATCCTCAAAGATTCAAACGTAACGAAAAGTACTTCCCGAGGCATGAGTTCGGGTAAAACACTCCAAAACCGATAGATCATAAATCAAGGGAAACAATTTATAAAACCGTTTAAAATGCCATCGAGAGTTTTAATAGAAAACAATTTTAGGATTATCGAATCCTTCTCTTTCCAAAAATCAACAGGGTCACAGCCCAAAGGTTTTGTTTTCGCAAATAGAAAACCAACAACAATTCACAGGGCCAGAGCCCAACATCACGTGTCATCGGCGGACATAAAAATCAACACAACGTAATCACGCACGCGCATCGCCTAGGACCGGGACGAAGTCACAAATCCCACTCGAGGCCTCGAAGGACCCTCCCGAGCTGGCTAGCGAAACAAATCACACACATCTCACGGTTGGATCAATCGCTTGTTGCATCCTGGCCACATGATCGCATGCCATGTGCCACCGTAGATTATCTCAGGATCTCACGGTTGGATCAATCACTTGTTGCATCCTGACCACATGATCACGTGCCATGTGTCACCGTAGACCTTCAACCATATCCACACATTCACACAAATAACATATCACATCAAGGATATTCAAATAATTCGAAATGATGCATCAAACACTTAGCAAAACACCACGTCAATCCACAACACACCGAAATGAAATAATATACGTTCACACACAATGCCAAGTGCAACATTAACACCAAGCATATACATAGAATTCGCGTAGTTATTCACAGATCACGCCATTCACAAAACACACGCGTTTTGAAAGCAAGCCTTTAACAAGGCTAATCGAATCTTTTGAAAACTCGTTTCAAACAATCAAACAAACATATAAATACGATCACCAATTATCATATCCATAAAACAAGAATTATATGGACAAGGTACTTGCCTCGAAATCGGCACGCAAGTATTCCGACGAACACGGCTCAACCGGAAAGCTTCGAAACGCCCAATGCTAACGAAAAGGAAGATAACAACGAACGGAAGGGTTCAACACGGTTTCTTCGCAAGAAACTCGACCCTAACATCATATAATCCATAAATCAACAATCATACGAGGAAGGATAATCGTAGAACGCCCGACAACCCCTCTAAGACATTTTACCGGACACCTTCAAGGCGTCGGTCAAGAACTCGACTCAAACAACGAATCGATACGATCCAACCATGGAATAATAAAGGAAATGATATAATACATCTAAATAATCATCAATACATCAAAATCCTAAGTTAAATCGGATTAATCGGACGAAAACAACCAAAACCCCCAAATTCCCCAAAATTAGATTTCTAGGAAATCTGACCTGATTCGCTCGATCAAAGGATGTTATAGGACGGATGATTGACGATATGAACCTCCAAACTTCATGGATATGTTGTTAAACAACATGGCTTCAAGCTTAAAACACGCCCAGCTGCGGAAGAGGAGAAGAAGAAGGTGAAAAATGGCAAGAAAAACGTCTGCAGGGCCTTTTATGGGTTGATCGCCTGCCGACACGGCCCGTGCCGATCGGCACGGCCGTGTCGCATACCTGGCCGACAGGACTCGACCGTGTCCTCGCTTGACACGGTCGCGCGCCGAGGGCCTTCCGATAGTGACCCGTCAAGCCGACTTCGGCATGACTCGACCGTGTCACCGAACACGGCCGGGCGTGTCAGCGACGGCTCGCTTATCCTAAGAGTTCGGCACGGGCCGTGTCGGACGACACGGTCGGGTCCTGAGGCAGAAACTCTGGCATTTCCGGACGAGTACGGCACGGGCCGTGTCGGACGACACGGCCGAGTTCGGCCGGCAGTGATCGGCCAATAACGAGCGGGTGAGCTAAAACGACCATAACTCTCTCGTCCGGACTCCGATTGACTCACCGTTTGAACCATTAGAAAGCTAACTCGATGCTCTATAATATTGTAAAGATTCAGAATTTTTGGAGTTTCCAAGAATTAATGGTGACGTTACAAAGTCGGACTCCCACGTGAAAAAGTCGATTAAGGACACGGAACTCAACAAAACGACACCGAAACGAACTCGGATGACAAAAAGTGAAGAATTAATCATTCTCGGAATGACGAAACGGTCAGGAGCGAGTCGTCAAAACGAACTTCCGCCGAAAAAATAAAATTACGGAAATTCGAAATTGCGGATATTACATTAATCCCAGTTTATCAGCGGCTCTTTCAAATGTCCCTGTGAAGGGGGACTTAGTCATTTTGCCTTTAAGGCAAGATTCACAAGTAGGAAAGGGATCCGATCCCAATGGACCCATAAGTCCATCTTTTTCCATCTTGTAAACCTTGGTCTGACCAACATGACCAAGTCTACGATACCATTTCAAAACTTGATTGGTTTCATCCCTACCACGTTTTCTAGTCATAGTATTCACAACTACTTTGTTGCTGAGATTTAGATGATACAATCCATTCAACAATGTAGCAGTACCCACTAGTTTATTTCTAAAATAAATTTTGCAGGAACCATCACTAATGAAAAATGAAAAGCCTTTTCGGTCCATGACCAGAATGGATACAATGTTTTTGTGCCCCTTGGGCAAAACAAGTACATCTTCTAAAGTCAAAACAAAGCCGGATTCTAAACCCAAAAGAAGTGATCCTATGTCGGTCGCCTCGACACTATGCCCGCTTCCGACTGTGATCATAACTTCTCCAGCTCCAAGCTTCCTACTTTGTTCTGCATCCCGATTCACGGTACAAATATGAGAACTAGCACCGTAATCCAGATTCAGAAGTAGAAAATACAGTAGCAGAACAATTTGTTTCCAAAACTAAAAGTTCTGTAACTGGAGTGCCATGAAGAATCGGACAGTCTCTAGCCCAGTGGCCCAGCTCACCGCACTTGAGACAAGCATCCTTTTTCTTCTTGTTCTTCGGAACCATCGGGGCCTTGCCCTTACCCTTAAGGTCCTTAACTTGTGGTCCAGTTTGCTTCTTGGTCTTTTTCTTCTTGTTCTTAGACCTCCGAGGTCCAGAAAAAATCACAAGAGCAGACTCCTCATCCGCGGAGTCTTCATATGAGACTGAGCGGTCACAAGTTTGTTCATTAGCCCAGCTAAATTACATGCAATCACATTGCAGTTGAAGTTCATAACAAACTGTGAGAAGGAATCAGGGAGAGACTGTAGGATAAGGTCGGTTTGGAGAGAAGTATCCATTTTGAAATCAAGAGCCTCCAATCTCTCGATCATGGATATCATTTTGAGGACGTGTTCCCCAACTTTCTCACCTTCCTTCATCCTTGCACCGAACAGTTGCTTGGATATCTCATATCTAGCAGTTCTGCTGTGCTCACCATAAAGTTCGATTAAGTGAGATAGAATCTGCCTAGCAGAAGTCATTTTCTCATGAGCTCTCTGAAGCTCATTAGACATAGAAGCCATCATGTATGCACGGACTTTTACGTCATCCTTAACCCACTTTTCGTGGTTTTCAATCTCTTCCTGATTGGCTCGGGTCCGCGCAGGAGGCGCCGGAATGTCCGTCTCCAAAACGTATCCCAGTGCCTCTATACTGAGGACAATCATCAGATTTCTGATCCAATCCACAAAGTTAGGTCCCATTAAGGTGTTCTTTTCGTTAATCATGAGTGGATTCATTGTCATATTGAGTTATGTCTGCATTAAGTATAACAGATTAATTAGTGACTTGTTATATTATGTTCTGAGTATAGAATTAAGGTCTTTTCTATTCTTGTTACCCAGCTCCCACTATTTTTTATCGGAATAATACACTCCCATGTGAAATCCGGAAGTATCGTCGCTCTACTTCATAGTGGTGATCGAGTTCTCTATAAATCTTAATAGAGGGCAACCGAACAGGTTTCTAGTCTATTAATTTTCATAAAGTGGTGTCCAACACCAACCCATCTAATGGATGATTCGATCTTCTTTTTCCCCTTGTTCACTCCCCTCAACCTATACGGTTTCTATGGTTCGTGAACAAGTTAAGTTTATATCATCGACGCAAATCAGTTTCACAATTGAATTTTATCCGGCAACCTATCAGGTTTCTAGGGATAAAATTTGCTCCAACCGAAGGCATCCAATGCGCTCCCGGTAATTTATCCGTCCTCCCCGAACGACTACCCCGATAACTCGGAAGCATAGCACATCCGGTTTGGAATTCAATTTCCCGAAAACTCGATGGAGGGAAGGAAAACCTTGAAACCTTATAAACCTAATAATTTGTCGTGGGAGAATTTTCGCAATTAACGTTACTCTTTGCACATTAATCATATTAGCGCGTTTGTAGTATTCATACAATATGAAAAAACCATTCACAACCTAGTTGCTACCAACATGTGGTTCATGGACCGTTCCTAGAAAACAAAAACTCCGTAATCTAATTACAAGTCTTCGTCTTAAATCTTCGTCTTCTCGAAATGGATCTTCCTCCGGTCTTCGTCATTACATATAAATTTTACATTGAAAATTGCATCCTAGATACAAATATTTCTAGTAAAATAAATAGGCTCAAAACGGCCTTTACAACCCAATCGAATAAAACCGAATGATTCAAAAACTAGGTCCATGAACCACATCACCATTCAAAAATAATGCATCCAACACATTAAATAAATGGCATTCATAATGAATCTGAATATTGATCCAATCAATATAAAACAATCCATCCAAAACGAATTAATCCAATTAATTCAAACAACCGTCAATTTTAACTTGTTAGGACGAGAAAATATTTCATTAAATTAATTCCCCAAGAATAAAATTACCATAATTAAATCTTAGTCAAATTAAATCCAATTTAATTTGTGGAAAATTAATTATCGAACGAAATATAAAAACAGAGTCGGAAAACATGGCGGGCCAAGCAGGACATCGCCCAAGAAGCCGCGAAAGGTGTCCCGCAGGTGCCGAGAACGGCCGGATGCTGCCGACCAGGACTCGCTCCGCCGCTGCACCGCAAGGCGGCACTGGCACTCCAAGCTACCGGTCCGTTTACGTTTTCGGCTCGTTTTTCGCCCGATTCCAAAAATAATATTTTTCTAATCTTTATATTACTCATTTAAATCGGTTTCTAAAAGAAAAATAGATTTATATTGTAACATAAAATCATGAAAAATTAATTTTTAGATGAACAATAGAAAATCAACGATTAATACGATTATGATTCCAAATCATACACCATCTAATCAAGCATTCCAAATGCTAATATCGTATATACCATCGCAAGACCTACGCTCCGATACCACTGTTGGGATTCGGTGCCTAAAACGAAGGCCCAGCGGAAGCGGTAAAACGAAAATTAATTCGATCCGAATCCCTACGAGGATCGATCGAGCTACGTATATACGAATATCAAAAATGAAAAACAAGAGATACGAGAAACATACCCTCGTAGTCCGTTGATTAAATGGATAACCTTCTCTTGAGCTATACCCCAAGCTCTTGAACGATCCAACGCCGAAAACACCGCGTCTCTACTTGCCACGCGCCGAAAAAACAACCGGAACGACGATCACCTTGCTATCCTCTGAGGATACGGCTAGAGCTAAGTGATGAAGCTATATATGTAAAGATTACTACACTCTAAGTGTTTTAATCTTACTCTCTCTATATGTTTTTCTCTCAATTTTTCTCCAAGAAAAATGAAGAAGAACTCAAAATTTTTCTCTTTCCTCTCACTAATATGGTGCTGCCGTGAGTGCTGAAATGAGAAGAGTTAAGTGGCTTTTATTTTGGTCTTCAAAATTTATTCACAAGATTAAATCACTCACCATATCTCCTTTTCCCTTAATATAAGAGATATGAAATCTCAAATGTCAAAAGTCTTCCAACAAGAAAACAAGACTATGATCAAGGTAGGAAATTAAGGTGGGGCCGGCCTCTAGAAGAAATCGGACGAGTTCGGTTCGCTTTGACTCCGAGAGTCCAAACAGATAAACTCCGATTCCGTTCCGATGTATTTATATCGATTAATTAATCCAATCAATTAATCACATTAAATACATAATAACATAATTAATTTCTCCAAGAAATAATTATATTTATGAATTAAATTAATCACCCAGTAATTTATTTAATTTATTAGGCCGTAAATTAATTTATCCAATAAATTAATTTAGACATCCAATGTCCCAAAATCAATTAGATATCCAATGTCCAATAAATTAGATATCCAATATATAATATTTATAATGAGAGATTAAGCTCGATTCATTCCGTCGTCAATCCTAATGCGCGACTCGGTAGGTCCGTCTCAGTCAGCAATGGGAGGAACCAAAGAGTAGTAGCACCACCTAGCCAGCCTGGTGGCCTACACTGTACCCTGACTGAGAACGGATGATTGGGATCATTCAAGAACCATTCTGTCGTGAATACCAGTAAACGTATAAACCCTTATTTCAAATGTCCCGATCAAGTTATAGGGTCACGGTCAGTCAAACCCCATCTGTACTTGACGCTATGCATGCGTTAATGCAAACCGAGATCATCGAGCTGTCGTGTATCTAATACAACTAGCTCCAATGCTTTGGCCAAAGACTTATGATCTCATCTGCCAATAACCGCATAGGACATATAACCCACTCACTTACGGGAGAAAGAATTCTATCTTGGTATTCAGTAGGACCTGCTACTTGCCCGTCAAGATGCACGTCGAGGTTGACCCCCGCCTTCCGGTTTATAGGGTCGAACTACTCTAATAAAAATCTTGACGTCACAAGCACATCCCTACTAAATCCTCAAGTCGATGGTTCACGAATACCTATCACAACCTTTCGATTCCGTCATTGACTGTCCCGGAGTGAAATACGTGTGACGAATCGAGGGTGAGTCGGTTCGAGTATACTAATCCAATTAGCATACCTATAACGTGTGCTCCTACTAACCATTAGCGTTCGACAGGCACTCTCCATGTCAAAGAACACGTCATACAAGTCTTCACATAAACTTAACGCCCAGTCAAGTTTCATCGACTTGCGAACGATTAAGTATTTGAGCTACAACCTTTCCAGTGCCGCCCCCTTTATCCAATAAAGAGTGGAACGTTTTGCTCTCAAATATACGGACTAGTTTCTATATGTTTATTTACGAGTTAGGAATGTCAGTAACTACCAGTAAATAAAGAAACATTCATTTGCCTTATATAAATGGTTTACATAATTACAAGTACAATGCCCTCACTCAACATCCTCTGAGTGGCATTCGAGGGCATACTCCTAACAGGCGAAACGTTACAAGCAACGCAAAGGAATATACGGCGTGAAAACACGCTCCACGACGACCAACACAACGCCGCCGTTAGGGATATAATAAAACCAACAAGTGACAAGCGTCATCAAATGGATAATACAATCAAGTCAATTATCCGAACAATCACAAAACACAACGAACGAAAATCAATACGATTGACCAACCCAACGGTACATCAATCAAAACGCAAGCCAATCTCTGAACAAATACGGAATTTCACCGCCCAAGGGTTGGAAGATCGAAAACGAGACTAATTTTCCGAACTTGGAAAGGTCACAACGATATATAGATCAATTTGGGACAATATCAGAACTCGTTCGAATGACAAAGGTGGGAAACAACACTGTGTCGAAGCATCAACGAACACAATCAGTCGATACGGTTGGACGAAATAAGAGAAAGAAAGAAAAATGTGGGTATTACATCATATCACCTTTAAAAGAGGTTTCGTCCGAAACCTAAACAACGAGAACGAAGTCCGGAATAGCAACCTCCCGACTATACCCTCTTGGTCCACATCCGATCTTCATGGCCATTAGTATCGTGGTCACGACTGTGTCCTCTCGCCTAACGGCATACTAAGCGGATTCCCACTCAATACGATTGCACAACTTCGCAAAATATTATACTAAAGTACCAACTCAAAGACGACATATCACATAAGGTAACCAATAACAACTCGAAAAGAAAATCCACGAGGTATCCTTTTAAAGGAAATCTTTTGAAAATCCTTGGATTTGTATGCTATTTAAAATAAACTTTAAAAGTACTTTTGGTACCTCGGGTTGTTTCATCAAAACTTGCAAACAACATACTTTAACTGTCTCATTTGAAATCATTTGAAGTCATCATGCCTCTACGTATCATCATCACCGTTAACAACTAACAAGTTAACCATGCAAGATCATCAAATCATTCTTACATACTCTAATATTTCCAAATCCGAGTTTGAACTTTACATCGAGTGAGATTTTTCATCTTTCACTATATTTTTTTGAAAATAAAAATCGCATTGGTTTTTGAAATAAAATATTTTTATGGTGTGAAAGATTTTTGAAAATCATTCACTCGAAATATTTGAAAATGCAACAATACGTTAAAATCATTTTCGAAAATCCTCCCAACACTTCAAAGACATCAATGACGGTAATACTTTACAAAATGTTCAAGGTATTTTAAAACAACTCTTTCAAATACCGTCGAGGTTTTATTTGAGAATCCTAGGCCGGCTCGCAAATTTCAAACAATTTCCAAAGTTCATACGAAGCCGCCGGCTAATCGCACTTGCAGAAACTTATGAAGGTTTTAGAAAAGCGTGTTCGAACACACTCGCAGCAGACATAATTTATCAATTTACCGAACCCAATCAATTATCACTTAGCGCAACGAAAAAAAAATCATAATGCACATTCATACAATACAGTTGTCATTACTTGACAACACACATAGAATACAGTCCCGGGTGATTGACTGCTAAGGTTAGGCCTAATGGCTAAAAGAAATGTAGTTCCCTAGCCCCTGTCTAGACTGACTAACGCGCGCTACAACACATATTTAGCGTGCGCTACCCATGCTGCATTAGCGCGCGCTAGCCTTACTCTTAGCGTGTGCTAACGGTTCTATTTTAGCAACATGATTGCGAACATATATACGACATCACTGGAATCGAAGGTCACAAATAAACAACAACGATATTCGAATCTCAAAGCCATCGATTCACATAATTATCACACATCATGAGCAACCATCAAAAGGCAATTGTCATTCAAAACCGAAAAGTTAAAAGCAAGGGTCATGTCTTGAGTATATTTTGTAGAACTCATTTTGAGTTCAAAACTCGTGTTTTGAAAACTTATAGTACACAGTGGAAAAGAATTATCAATAATTCGAGTTTTCAGAACTTACAGCCTTGAGGTCAACATACGAAAATCAACTTTTTCCTCCTCGAGGACATTTTAAAAATTTTACGTGACTCCCCGAAAGGATTCGAAAACTTAAAATTCCAAGGTTTATACTCTTGCAAGAAAAACGGTTTATACAAAGATACATTCAGCAATATCATTCTACATTTTAGCGTAAGACGGGAATCAACAAATATATGTCACTTACTCACGATGCACCTTCAAATACTAACTACATAACACAGAATCACACAGGCTCGTATAGCTCGTGGTACAACCTGCAGTAGGGAGACTTACATCCACAGATCGCACGAAGATGATGGCTGCACCCTGATACTAATCACGGCCGACATTCCAAACGACGCGTCGCGACACGACATCAGTCAGACTCAATCTGACAAGACAAGACCCAACAATACACGACTGGATCCGACAGCCTAGGTTTCCGCAACCTAAGCTCTGATACCATAAATGGAACACCCCCAGATCAAACCGGGAATATTACATGCCGCAGACCCTCTCCGTGAGGATCCACCAGGCTAGACATCAACACAACACATTACATCACATACTGACGAATCAAAATAACGAATCAATAGACCGATTTGGTCTTTCGACACTGACTTACAAATAAAAGTACATAAATTCATCCAGACTCATACCCACACAAGGGTAAGATAATTACCACCACAAACAATAAGACAGCGGAAAAGACAATACAATGGACTCCGACTAACTGAACCCAAAACTGGCCTTCGTGTGATTAGTATCATTCGTCTTTCATCATCCCTCGTACCGATCCTATCTTGATCCCGAAAACCTGCGTACCTGGACACAATACAGATATCCATCCCCCGATTACTCGGGGGTTAGCAAAACTCCACTGTTTCGCTAGTGCAAGTATAAAGTGCAAATACGAGCCATACACAACACATTCCGAGAATATAACGAAAGACTTCCCGAGATATATTTAGTTAAAAATAGTTCAAGTCGTGAAAGCATAAACGAAGCAAGTAAGCATTTTGAAAACATTTCCAAATCTCGGGAGTTTTGAAAACATGAGAAATTGAAAAGTTCTTAATTCCTCAAAAGCCATTTAGGGTCACAGCCCCAAAGTTCAATTTCCAAAATACAAATCCGTTTAACAAAACACGGGGTCCACGACCCAACCGTTCCGGTCACAAAACACAGGGTCCACGACCCAGTCATCCACTTCAATTCACTTACAAGGACACATTACACATAACACATTATTCTTATGCCATTCTAGCCAAGCACCAAGACTCGATATACAATGTCTCTCAACCCCGATCACAAAGCATTGTGATACTCCGTACAATATCACAATTAACGAAAACATCGTCATCCTCAAGATGAAAAACCACAACTGGTAACCCGTTGTTGGGTACCAAATCGGATATTTGCGCCGTTTTATGCGGAAGCGTAAATAAATTGCGGAAAATAAATCACACAAGGATTTATAGAGGTTCGGCTATTAACGAAGCCTACGTCCTCTCTCGATGTATCTTTTTCTTAGGATTAAGATCAAAACCTCTACGCCTCTCTTCTATCGGTCGAGGGATTACCGTTACAAGCTCGTCTTCTATCGGTCCGAGTAAAACCGTTTTTCCTTTTCTATTGGATAAGGAATCAACCACTCTAGCTTTCTATGGGTACTAGATAAACCTCACTTAGATATCGATTGCGATTATAACAATGCCGGATACTTGATCCTAATAACACCGAATCCAATCGTATCTTTTCTTTTACCTCTCGTGTATAATGTTGAATGTATAAACACTCAAAACTAACAATATAAGCTCAATATTACAACAACAATATAAGTATATGATTCTCAGATGTATGACTGCTTTCTTGGAGTTGTTGTATTCAAACAATACCATAGGGATGGTATTTATAGGCATTTTCCACAAACTAGCCGTTCGGTCAAGCTTTTGACTTGCTAGCGTGCGCTATCCTTCTTTGTAGCGTGCGCTAGATCTTTCGATTTGATCCGGTAGCTTCGTTTTTTCTTTAGCGTACGTTATACCGTCTATCTTACGTACGTTATCTCACTTACTTAGCGTACGTTAACCATGATTGAGTAGCGTGCGTTAACGTAATATATCCGTTGCCTTTACTTGTCAAACTATCCGTTTGATGCTTGACTTTGACTTGCTTTTCCCAACATTCGGATTGACTAGATTCAAACAACTTAGCGTGTGCTAATCATACTGTGTAGCGTGCGCCAATGATGACTTCATTGCATACGTTATTCTGTGTTTGAATTCTTCCACAACATTAACATGGCTCGATAGCGTGCGTTAGTGCTACCGCGTAGCGTGCGCTATCTCAACAGCTGACTTCACTGCAGCTTACTTCGAAACTTGGCTGGAATGCAGCTTACTCTTCGTTAGCGTGCGCTAACATACATGCCTTAGCGTGCGCTAATGCAGTCCAGATTGTAACTTTTTGCGACTTCGTCTGCTTCATTGTTTTGCTTCGCCTCGATGTTGTTTTGTTGTTTAGCAACTTTAATCATCAAAATATAAATTAAATAATGTGTGGAATAAATATTCCAACAATCTCCCCCTTTTTGATGATTACAAAACAACCCTTGAATCGATAACTGTAAAAATAATATATGTATATTTCTACGAATCAAGGTTTTCGACTTTGATCGTTTCGTTAGTTTCTCCAATCCTTTTCTTTTCGACTTCTTCATTTTTCAATTTTTCAACTCCTTCCTTCGCTTTTAACTCCCTTTTTGTATGCTTTCTTTTTCTTTTCGACTTCTTCGATTTTTCTCATTTTTATCTCAATTCATATCTTTCTCCCCCTTTTTGTCTTCATCAAAAAGTAAAAAAAATATAAAGAATACCAAATGAAATATAAATATGCATGATACCAATGAATATGCATTAATGAGCAAAAATACTCCCCCTGAAAGTATTATCTCCCCATTTTTAAAATATCAATTGTTAAAATTTATTTTTGGGGATCCAACCGATAGTTGGTTTTTCTTTTGAGACATAGACGATGTTTGAAACGTTTGTTCCTTTAGGAACCCAAATCTTTTTAATTTTTATCGTCCGACGTGGGCTTTTACAGTTAGAAATATGATGCCCAATTTTCAAACATTTTTCACATCGGGGTATTTTGAAATTGACGGATTCGTTTTTCGAACGTGATTGGAATCCTAACCCCTCTTTATTTAGAGTATATTTTTGAACACATAACATTTGTTCAAATTTATCGTTGCCGCACGAAAATTTCTTTGTCAAAATTTTTAGTACATCTTGAACTTTTAAAAGATCATTTTTTAAAATATTTTCATTTTCAAGGCATTTCGAATGATCAATTTCGACAAATTTCCCTTTTTCAAGTATTTTGGAATTTTCAATTTCCAAAGTTTTAAATTTAGACTTGAGGGATTTAATTTCAATTAAAGCATTTTGATAGTCCGTATGTAATAATTCGAATGCTTCAAAGAGTTCGTCGTAGGAGTTACTTACTTGGCTTTCGACGTCGCTATCGTCGAATGAACTCCGGGCCATGAGCGCGAGATTATTTTGTTCAAGAAAATCTTCATCGGGATCTTCGTCGCTCCATGTTGCGATTAGAACCTCCTTTTGCTTTACTCGACAGTTCTTAGCAAAGTGGCCTGGTTTGCCACATAATCGACAAGTGTTGTCGAATTTCTTAGGTTCGCCCGCTTGAATGTCCTTCTTCCTCCGATTTAATAAGTGCTGGAACTTATTAATATTTTTGGCATAATATGCCATTTCTTCGTCACTTTCGTCCACCGGGGTTTCTTCTTTCTTCTTCGACATTTTAGCCTTGAAGGCTATCGACCTCTCCTTCGGTTTCGGTTTGGCATTTCGAGATTTTAGAACAATCTCGTAGTTGATAAGAGAACCAACGAGAGCACTAAAATCGAGAGTATTTAAATCTTTGGATTCCATTATTGCCGTAACTGCACTGGCCCCATTCTCGAGGTAGTGATCGGAGAATTTTCTTTACTTTCTCACTACTCGAAAGTGGTTTTACGAAACATGCTAATCCATTAGTAATGACCGAGAATCGGTCGAGCATAATCGAGATGGATTCGTCGTCCTTCATTTGGAATAATTCATAATCGTGAAGGAGCATGTTTATCTTCGTCTCCTTGACTTGAGACGTACCTTCGTGTGTTACCTCAAGCATTTTCCAGATTTCTTTGGCACTATCACACGATGATATCCGGTTGTGTTCTTCCGGATTTAAGGCACAATAGAGAAGTTGAGTTGCCTTACAATTGTAGTGGTCGTTTTTCCAATCGGAATCGTCATATTCTTCGAAGGTTTTGAGCGTACCGTTGGAATTTGTCGGAATTTTCGGACCAAGGCATATTACCTTCCATAATTCGATATCGTAAGCTCGAATGAATATCGACATCTTCTTCTTCCAAGTCATGAAGTTTGCGCCATCAAAAAATGGTGGTCGGTTGAGAGCAAGGCCTTCGACTAGAGCCATTTGAAACGCCATTTTGGATCTTCTCCTCGGATGTTAAGCCGCGTATTGGAGTGCCTCTCCGATACCAATTGTTGGGTACCAAATCGGATATTTGCGCCGTTTTATGCGGAAGCGTAAATAAATTGCGGAAAATAAATCACACAAGGATTTATAGAGGTTCGGCTATTAACGAAGCCTACGTCCTCTCTCGATGTATCTTTTTCTTAGGATTAAGATCAAAACCTCTACGCCTCTCTTCTATCGGTCGAGGGATTACCGTTACAAGCTCGTCTTCTATCGGTCCGAGTAAAACCATTTTTCCTTTTCTATTGGATAAGGAATCAACCACTCTAGCTTTCTATGGGTACTAGATAAACCTCACTTAGATATCGATTGCGATTCTAACAATGCCGGATACTTGATCCTAATAAGACCGAATCCAATCGTATCTTTTCTTTTACCTCTCGTGTATAATGTTGAATGTATAAACACTCAAAACTAAAAATATAAGCTCAATATTACAACAACAATATAAGTATATGATTCTCAGATGTATGACTCGTTTTCTTGGAGTTGTTGTATTCAAACAATACCATAGGGATGGTATTTATAGGCATTTTCCACAAACTAGCCGTTGCTGGCTGTTTTGACTTGCTAGCGTGCGCTATCCTTCTTTTGTAGCGTGCGCTAGATCTTTCGATTTCATCCAAAGAGCCGCTTTTCTTTAGCGTACGTTATACCGTCTATCTTACGTACGTTATCTCACTTACTTAGCGTACGTTAACCATGATTGAGTAGCGTGCGTTAACGTAATATATCCGTTGCCTTTACTTGTCAAACTATCCGTTTGATGCTTGAGTTTGACTTGCTTTTCCCAACGTTCGGATTGACTAGATTCAAACAACTTAGCGTGCGCTAATCATACTGTGTAGCGTGCGCCAATGATGACTTCATTGCATACGTTATTCTGTGTTTGAATTCTTCCACAACATTAACATGGCTCGATAGCGTGCGTTAATGCTACCGCGTAGCGTGCGCTATCTCAACAGCTGACTTCACTGCAGCTTACTTCGAAACTTGGCTGGAATGCAGCTTACTCTTCGTTAGCGTGCGCTAACATACATGCCTTAGCGTGCGCTAATGTAGTCCAGATTGTAACTTTTTGCGACTTCGTCTGCTTCATTGTTTTGCTTCGCCTCGATGTTGTTTTGTTGTTTAGCAACTTTAATCATCAAAACATAAATTAAATAATGTGTGGAATAAATATTCCAACAATCTCCCCCTTTTTGATGATTACAAAACAACCCTTGAATTGGATAATCTGTAAAAATAATATATGTATATTTCTACGAATCAAGGTTTTCGGCTTTGATCGTTTCGTTAGTTTCTCCAATCCTTTTCTTTTTCGACTTCTTCATTTTTCAATTTTTCAACTCCTTCCTTCGTTTTAACTCCCCCTTTTTGTATGCTTTCTTTTTCTTTTCGACTTCTTCGATTTTTCTCATTTTTATCTCAATTCATATCTTTCTCCCCCTTTTTGTCTTCATCAAAAAGTAAAAAAAATATAAAGAATACCAAATGAAATATAAATATGCATGATACCAATGAATATGCATTAATGAGCAAAAATACTCCCCCTGAAAGTATTATCTCCCCATTTTTAAAATATCAATTGTTAAAATTTATTTTTGGGGATCCAACCGATAGTTGGTTTTTCTTTTGAGACATAGACGATGTTTGAAACGTTTGTTCCTTTAGGAACCCAAATCTTTTTAATTTTTATCGTCCGGCGTGGGCTTTTACAGTTAGAAATATGATGCCCAATTTTCAAACATTTTTCACATCTGGGTATTTTGAAATTGACGGATTCATTTTTCGAACGTGATTTGAATCCTAACCCCTCATTATTTAGAGTATATTTTTGAACACATAACATTTGTTCAAATTTATCGTTGCCGCACGAAAATTTCTTTGTCAAAATTTTTAGTTCATCTTGAACTTTTAAAAGATCATTTGTTAAAATATTTTCATTTTCAAGGCATTTCGAATGATCAATTTCGACAAATTTCCCTTTTTCAAGTATTTTGGAATTTTCAATTTCCAAAGTTTTAAATTTAGACTTGAGGGATTTAATTTCAATTAAAGCATTTTGATAGTCCGTATGTAATAATTCGAATGCTTCAAAGAGTTCGTCGTAGGAGTTACTTGCTTGGCTTTCGACGTCGCTATCGTCGAATGAACTCCGGGCCATGAGCGCGAGATTATTTTGTTCAAGAAAATCTTCATCGGGATCTTCGTCGCTCCATGTTGCGATTAGAACCTCCTTTTGCTTTACTCGACAGTTCTTAGCAAAGTGGCCTGGTTTGCTACATAATCGACAAGTGTTGTCGAATTTCTTAGGTTCGCCCGCTTGAATGTCCTTCTTCCTCCGATTTAATAAGTGTTGGAACTTATTAATATTTTTGGCATAATATGCCATTTCTTCGTCACTTTCGTCCACCGGGGTTTCTTCTTTCTTCTTCGACATTTTAGCCTTGAAGGCTATCGACCTCTCCTTCGGTTTCGGTTTGGCATTTCGAGATTTTAGAACAATCTCGTAGTTTATAAGAGAACCAACGAGAGCACTAAAATCGAGAGTATTTAAATCTTTGGATTCCATTATTGCCGTAACCGTACCGTCCCATTCTCGAGGTAGTGATCGGAGAATTTTCTTTACTTTCTCACTACTCGAAAGTGGTTTTCCGAAACATGCTAATCCATTAGTAATGACCGAGAATCGGTCGAGCATAATCGAGATGGATTTGTCGTCCTTCATTTGGAATAATTCATAATCGTGAAGGAGCATGTTTATCTTCGTCTCCTTGACTTGAGACGTACCTTCATGTGTTACCTCAAGCATTTTCCAGATTTCTTTGGCACTATCACACGATGATATCCGGTTGTGTTCTTACGGATTTAAGGCACAATAGAGAAGTTGAGTTGCCTTACAATTGTAGTGGTCGTTTTTCCAATCGGAATCGTCATATTCTTCGAAGGTTTTGAGCGTACCGTTGGAATTTGTCGGAATTTTCGGACCAAGGCATATTACCTTCCATAATTCGATATCGTAAGCTCGAATGAATATCGACATCTTCTTCTTCCAAGTCATGAAGTTTGCGCCATCAAAAAATGGTGGTCGGTTGAGAGCAAGGCCTTCGACTAGAGCCATTTGAAACGCCATTTTGGATCTTCTCCTCGGATGTTAAGCCGCGTATTGGAGTACCTCTCTGATACCAATTGTTGGGTACCAAATCGGATATTTGCGCCGTTTTATGCGGAAGCGTAAATAAATTGCGGAAAATAAATCACACAAGGATTTATAGAGGTTCGGCTATTAACGAAGCCTACGTCCTCTCTCGATGTATCTTTTTCTTAGGATTAAGATCAAAACCTCTACGCCTCTCTTCTATCGGTCGAGGGATTACCGTTACAAGCTCGTCTTCTATCGGTCCGAGTAAAACCGTTTTTCCTTTTCTATTGGATAAGGAATCAAGCACTCTAGCTTTCTATGGGTACTAGATAAACCTCACTTAGATATCGATTGCGATTCTAACAATGCCGGATACTTGATCCTAATAACACCGAATCCAATCGTATCTTTTCTTTTACCTCTCGTGTATAATGTTGAATGTATAAACACTCAAAACTAACAATATAAGCTCAATATTACAACAACAATATAAGTATATGATTCTCAGATGTATGACTCATTTTCTTGGAGTTGTTGTTTTCAAACAATACCATAGGGATGGTATTTATAGGCATTTTCCACAAACTAGCCGTTGCTGGCTGTTTTGACTTGCTAGCGTGCTGTCACGCCCCACCTTAAGGCAGCAGGCATCGCACAGCATCCGGCCGACGCCTGCCGGACGGGCGCGCAGCATGCTCGCACGCGTACATGGACCTGGCCAAGCTCACAGAGGACTACCCCCCTATAATAGGCTTAGACGGAAAAAGCCTTGTGACAGCAGTAGACATTGAAAAGCCGAGGAATCCACTCTTCAGAAAGAAGACCCTAGAAGCTTCAAGATGGAGACCAATCAACTCCGTGGAGGTCAAAGAGGGTTCCGAAGGTCGAAATCGGGTCGGATTGCTACGGGCCGACCGGCCTTGGCCGGGCCGCCGACACTTCGGCCGGTCGGGCCGGACGTTCCGAGGGGTGCAGGGACTCCAAGAAGACTTCTTAGAATTGTTTAGAATTGTATAGATCATTCTAGATGATGGCATTCTTGTAAATACTTGGAATAGTAATGTTTTGTTGGTAATTTGTTAGCCTAGGAGGATTAGTATAAATACCCCCTTGGGGCTCATTTGTAACTCACCTTGAGAAATCTGATTTGCTACAGTGCAATAAGAGAAAACCTTCCCAAGCATTTCCTTACTTTCCTTCCTAGTAATCTTGTGTGTTGATAGGCTTACTACTTAGGCTTGAGACAACCTAAGATAGTGCCGCACGGAGAGGACTTAGCGAGGCGCAAGTATAACCCCGTGACAGTTGGTATCGGAGCCAAGGTTGAGACAACCAAGGCAGATTTTCGAAGATTGCTAGCTGATCGTGCAAGGAGTAAGATGGCACAATCATCCGATGTTACCCAACCCAACACTCAGGCCGAGAAGACCAAGAAGGGCAGAGACAAGTCTGTCGACCGGATTCTACATGGACAAATGAGTGACTCGACTGGAGGAGGTCTATGATGAGGTTGCGAGGAGGGTGGATGACTTAGAAGAAGCTGGTGAGGAGCTGCACAACCAGGTTCTTTCTACTATCAATGCTTGTGATGGGGACATGAAGAAGGAGTTGGCCGATTTTCGGACCATGATCTTGGCCATGCAAGAGAGCATGGAGGTTCTCAAGAAATAGATGGCAACAGTGAAAAGGGCGATTGCCAACGGAGAAGGACATGTGGGAGCGACACCCGCACGAATTGACATCCCAAGGCCTGGGAAGTTCAACGGATCAAGAAACGCCAAGGAGATTGACAATTTCTTATGGAACCTGGAGCAATACTTTGGTGCCTCAAACATTAGAGATGATGACACCAAGTTGCGGACGGCGCCCTTGTACTTAGCCGACACAGCCGTGCTGTGGTGGCGGACCAAGCAGGCTGACATTGAGAGTGGTGCATGCAGGATGGCTTCCTGGGAAGACTTCAAGGCCGAATTAAAGAGGCAATTCTATCCCGAGAATGTGGAGTTTGAGGCTCGGGGCAGGCTAAAGAGACTTAGCCACACTCGTACTATAAAAGATTATGTCAAGGAGTTCCAAGAAATTGTGCTGGAGATACCAAGCTTGACGGCGACCGACAAGCTGTTTGCATTTATGGACGGACTCAAGCCTTTTGCGAGGCAAGAGTTGGAAAGGCGCAATGTTCAGGATGTGGCGACCGCCATTGCTGTGGCCGAGGGCTTACGGGAGTTGAAGACCAGCGACAAGCCAAGGACTTTCCGCACAGATAAAGGCAAAGGTGGGGGAGACCGCCCATCAAGGTTCAGGCCAAACAAATACTCGGGCAAGCAACCAGTGGACGAGAACGATAAGCCGAGAGGTTGTCACATTTGTCATAGTACCTCTCACATGAAGTACGATTGCCCATTTCGGAGGAAGAAGGTCGCATCCATGCAAGAGACCACGGAGACCGAGGTTGCGGATGGTGCGCATATGGGCTCATTGAGTTTGCTCAATGCTGTCAAAGCCGTTGTGGAGCCGGCGAAGGGACCCAGAAAGGGGTCTATGTTCGTGGATGCCTTGATCGGAGGCACACACATCAAAGCCTTAGTGGATACAGGAGCTACGCACAATTTCATGCGGGACGGCGTAGCCAAAGCCTTACGACTTACCGTCACTCCAACTAATGGATCGATCAAGACAGTGAACACCCATGCTAAACCGGTGACCGGCGAAGCACGAGGAGTGAAAGCAAAGATAGGTGATCGGGTGGAATGATCACCTTCACTGTAGTGACCATGGATGACTATGATTTGGTTCTTGGGTTACAATGGTTCGATCAGGTACGGGCTTGCATTCTTCCATTTTCAGATTCCTTAGTCATTTTGGACTCCGACAGGACACAGGCCGTTCCGTCCAGGAGGGAAGCGAAGGGGACAGGCACCCTTTCAGCCATTCAACTTAGTCGAGGCCTTCGGAAGCAGGAAGAGACCTTCGCTGCATTTTACTTTCCTGATGATGGAAACGATATTGAAGGCAAGGATGTACCAAATGAAGTTCAAGCCGTTTTGGAGGAGTTCCAGGACGTGATGCCCGCGAAACTACCTAAGAAGTTGACGCCCAGACGGGATGTGGACCACAAAATTGAACTTATTTCCGATGCGAAGCCACCTTCGAGGACACCCTATAGGATGTCACCACCGGAACTTAAGGAGCTGCAGAAACAATTGAAAGAGTTGTTGGATTCCAAAATGATCCAACCATCCAAATCTTCTTATGGATCCCCCGTTTTGTTCCAAAAGAAGCATGATGGATCCCTGCATATGTGCGTGGACTATAGGGAACTCAACAAACTGACGGTTCGCAACAAGTATCCTATTCCACTCATTGGAGAGCTATTTGACCAACTGGGAGGTGCTAAATACTTTTCAAAGATCGACCTAAGATCCGGATATTGGCAGGTCCGGATAGCCGAAGGAGACGAACCCAAGACAGCCATGGCGACCAGGTATGGTTTGTTTGATTTCCTTGTGATGCCGTTCGGGCTTACAAATGCCCAATGACCTTTTGCACACTGATGAACAAGGTATTTCAGCCATACATAGACAAGTTTGTTGTCGTTTATTTGGACGATATTGTCATTTACTCATCATCGATGGAGGAGCATGTAGAACACTTGCGACAGGTGTTCCAAGCATTGCGGGACAACGAACTTTATGCAAAGTTGGAGAAATGCTCATTCGCCCAACAGGAAGTGACTTTTCTGGGGCACCGTATCAAAGATGGCCGCATAATGATGGATGAGGCCAAAGTGAAAGCCGTTCGAGATTGGGAACATCCGACCAGCGTAACCCAACTCCGATCATTTCTGGGACTCGTGAACTACTACCGGAAGTTCATCGAGTGATACTCTCGGATAGCAGCACCATTAACGGACCTATTGAAGAAGGACCACAAATGGGAGTGGACGGATAAGTGCCGAGAGGCCTTTGAGCGACTCAAAGGCAAAGTGACGGAGCAGCCAGTTCTTGCCTTTCCAGACCATGCCAAGGCATATGAGGTTCAGACCGATGCATCTGATTATGCCATCGGAGGAGTTTTGATGCAGCTAGGGCATCCCGTTGCCTATGAGAGCAGAAAATTGAATGACACCGAGAGACGGTACTCGGTACATGAGAAGGAAATGACCGCCGTGGTTCATTGCCTTAGAGCCTGGAGGCATTATTCACTTGGGAGCAAGTTTGTGGTACGAATGCACAATGTAGCCACAAGTTATTTTCAAACCTGAAGAAGCTCACGCCAAAGCAAGCAAGATGGCAGGAATTCCTAGCCGAGTTCGATTATACCTGGAGTATAAGCCGAGTACTTAACCGAGTAGCCGATGCTTTTAGCCGGAAGGCCGAGCTTGCAGCCTTTACCAAGGCCGAAGGAAGCATCAAGGACCGCATACGCGAGGGATCGAGGCAGACCCTTTCGCAGAAAACATCATGCAACTTGCCAGAGCGGCAAGACAAGACGGTTCTCGGGAACGAGACGAGCTACTCTTTACCAAAGGCAATCGTTTGTACGTGCCCAAATGGGGAACTTACGGAGGGACATCATGAAGGAATGCCACGACACACTATGGGTCGACACCCGTGTATGCACCGTACAATGGCTTTAATTGACAATTCTTACTTTTGGCCCAGGATGCGTGAGGACGTTGAGGCATACGTCCGGACATGTCTTGTATGCCAACAAGACAAGGTGGAGCAACAACAACCTGGTGGACTACTTCAACCCTTGCCCATACCGGAACACCCTTTTGAAAGCGTTTCAATGGACTTTATTTCGGCTTTGCCTAAAACGGATGGGTACGGGTCGATCATAGTTGTGGTGCCAGGTTCTCAAAATACGCAACCTTTATTCCAGCACCGGCGGACGTAACGGCTCTGGAGACGGCCAAGTTGTTCTTAAAGCATGTGGTAAAATATTGGGGCATTCCAAGGACAATCGTGAGTGACCGAGACCCACGTTTCACAGGAAAGTTTTGGTCGGGACTTTTCAAGCTATTGGGCTCGAACTTAGCATTCTCAACAAGTTTCCACCCACAGACGGACGGGCAGACAGAACGAGTTAACGCACTGCTTGAGTGCTACTTGCGGCACTATGTGAGTGCCAATCAGCGGGACTGGGCCAAACTCTTAGACACGGCCCAATTCTCATACAATTTGCAGAAGAGTGAATCAACGGGACGCAGCCCATTCGAGCTCGCTACAAGGAGACAACCGGCGACAACGAACAACATTGCCACCAGATACACGGGACAGAGTCCCGCAGCATATACCTTTGCTAAGTCATTACAGGAGGAATCGGACTTGGCTCGAGCATCTTTGGACAAGGCAGCCAAGAAGATGAAGAAATGGGCCGATCTCAAGCGACGAGCGGTCGAGTTCAACGAAGGCGACTTAGTTATGGTGAAACTTCTCCCGCAGCAATTTAAAGCATTTCGGGCTGTGCATAAGGGACTTATCCGAAGATACGATGGACCCTACAAGATCGAGCGGCGTGTTGGGACAGTTTCCTATCGAGTGGAACTTCCGCCGAAGATGAAGATACACCCGGTCTTCCATGTTAGCCAACTGAAGCCTTACCATTAGGACATGGAGGATCCGGTCCGAGCTCAGTCACATCGAGCACCGACTGCCGTGATTACTTCCTTCGACAAGGAAGTAGCCGAAATCATTTCACATCGGGACGTTCGACGAAGGGGCGTGGCCCCCTACACCGAGTTCTTTGTGCATTGGAAGGGACTCCCAGACGCTGAAAATAGCTGGGAACACGAGGATCACCTATGGCAATTCCGGCAGAAGATTGAAGAATATCCGGACAGCATCGTGCCGAGGACGGTCACGACTTTGGTGGGGGAGAATGTCACGCCCCACCTTAAGGCAGCAGGCATCGCACAGCATCCGGCCGACGCCTGCCGGACGGGCGCGCAGCATGCTCGCGCGCGTACATGGACCCGGCCAAGCTCACAGAGGACTACCCCCCTATAATAGGCTTAGACGGAAAAAGCCTCAGGATGAAGTAGACATTGAAAAGCCGAGGAATCCACTCTTCAGAAAGAAGACCCTAGAAGCTTCAAGATGGAGACCAATCAACTCCAGGAGGTCAAAGAGGGTTCCAGAAGGTCAGAAATCGGGTCGGATTGCTACGGGCCGAATCGGGCCTTGGCCGGGCCGGGCCGGGACACTTCGGGCCGGGTCGGGCCGGACGTTCCAGAGGGGTTTGGGACTCCAAGAAGACTTCTTAGAATTGTTTAGAATTGTATAGATCATTCTAGATGATGGCATTCTTGTAAATACTTGGAATAGTAATGTTTTGTTGGTAATTTGTTAGCCTAGGAGGATTAGTATGTTGTTGCCCAAAATATTTATCCGAAGATTAATACTGCTGGAAGACGGACAACAAACAAATGCGGGAGCACTTCCGAGAGAAGATAAATAAAACAAGGTTTGCCGGGTTTGTTAGGCCCGGGCTTGAATGCTCTCGCGAGATGTTATTAATACAAATATTCGTGGATACAAGTATTAATGAGAGAAATCTAAATACAATAAGTGTAAAAAGACTCTGTTGATCCGGCTCTTGAGCGAAGCTAGGTGTTCTTCGTCCCGCCGTAATCTGCTCGAGGAGAAAAGGCCGGGAGAAGTAAGACCGAAAGAAAGCTGTTGCCAAGAGTTGGATGTTAGCCAAGAGCTGTATATTGTTTCTGTATTGAGTGCTTGAATCGTGAGATTGCCCAGAGAAAATACAAGTGCAGGCTGCCTTGCTTATATAGGGACAATGGTCCCGTCCTTTTGTGCCGATCGTCACGGCCATTTTAATATTCTCGCGATCGTCTCACGGGCCAATACTTTAATGGGGCGATCTCTGGGTATCAAAGCTAAAGTCCAAGGAAGATCTTGGTTGTCCGAATAAAGTCCAATGCGTGGTCGGGCGCCACTGGCGGTCCAATAAGGGGCCATCACGTGTCCGGAGTCAGTCAACATGTGGCCCTACCGACAAGCTTTCGGCGGCCTGTCGGCTGGTGGAGGGAATCTGTCAGATTGTGGTCAATGGCCCGTGATTCGCGGATCTTGTCTCGGCCTTTGCACATGGTGCCAGTCTTGAGGCTCGGCCTTTGCCGACTTGGATGGCCATCGGTGGTGATCGACATGAGGCGGTCGTCCCTGGATGGTCTTCGGAGGTCGTCATCGGCCAGTGGATGGAGGTCGCCAAGGGTCGGTCGCCAAGGGTAGGTCGCCAGGTGCCGAGAGACGGTCGATCGCCAAGGGTCGGTCGCCGAGTACTGAGAGGCGATCGTCTTGATGTCGATCGCTCGGCACCGGGATTCGCCCTGGGCCCTTCGGTCGGCCAGTCTAGCATGTCCACTGGGCTAAGGCTCGGTCGCCTGGTCGCTGATCGGCAGGCTTGCATTGGTCGCTCGGGAGTAAGTCGGTCGCTCGGCCTGTAAGTCGGTCGCTCGGCCTCGGAGGCGGTCGCCGGTCGGAAGGTGTTAAATCTTGACACAACAATTGCCCCCCAGCTTGCTCCTATGTTGAAGACATGGGGCGAGGTGGTTCTTGCTGGTGATCGTGTATGGATGAGGACGGGCGATCTGAGCTGACTTAGGACTCGGACTTGGGCTTAATCATGGTCGATTGGCTTAGCTATCTTTCGGTCTTGTACCTGCAAAAAACAACATTGGCCGATCCCCCATGGAAACTAGGTGGTTTCGCTTGTTTGAGGAATCATGCACAGTCGCGGAGATCGATGGACCGACCCCATGACCGTGTCTTGGTGCACAAAGACAATGAGTGCCTCGTGACTCACTTTATTATGAGGGTCCTCTGTTAGGCTGCGCCTCGCCTTGTTTTTAAACGAAAGGCGTGCGGTCTCGGTCTAGAGGAGTCCTTGCGCGGGGCAGCGTCGGATGAATCAACTCCACGCCCGCGGCTTGTTAGCTCTGCTTCCACCTCGGCCAGCCATGGAGATGGCCGACCTCGACGGTGTACGTTGAGACGGGGTTGTGGAATGAGTCCACTGATTAATGTTGGAGGGCCCTCCGACTACGCTGGCCCCGTGTTTAAACGAAGGCGGGCGATCTCGGCCGAAAGGGACCTTGCATGACCGAAGCAGCCGGTTCCATCGACTGCCAGGGCCATGGCTTTATGATGTGCGGTGGAGGCGATCTTATGCCTTAGTCCGTCATGTTATATCCGGATGTAGATGGCGATCGTGTCCACCGGGTTGCTGATGATGTTGAGATCTGGCCGGAAGACTGGCGATCGTCGCTCGGCGGCCGATCGCTTTATTCGTAGGTCGATATTGGCGATCGGGCGGCGGCTAGTCCCTCACTTAGAATGTTGGACTGTAGGCGGTGAGCGAGTCCTCCGGCTCTTCTGGATAGTAGCGATCGGGCTGGTAGACTGGAGGTCGTCGTATGGGCGCCGATCGATCTACTCCTAGGCTGAGAAGAAGCCTTTGCCTGGACAGGAAATCTGCGGCTCTAGCCCGGAAGGCTGCGTAGGTCGTCGGCAGGGTCTTCGTGAGATGCCTGAACATAGGCGAGAAACCCTGAAAACCTCCTAGGACAGCGTAGAGGGCGGTCTCATCGCTTACGGGCTCGCCGTTGAGGATGATCATGTCAACCCGGTCGATGTAGTCCGAGTCGGACTCCTGTTCTCCTTGCCTGATTTGCATCATGCGATGGCGACCTTCTGGCCGGGCGACCCTGGTGGCGAAGTGTTCCGTGAAGACGTGTGCCAGCTCGTTAAAGGAGCCGATGGACCGAGGTGGCAACGAGGTGTACCACCGGTGGGCGAGGTCGTCAAGTGTCAGAGGGAACATTCGGCAACGGGTCGCGTCTGATGCCCCACACCCGGTCATGTAGATGTTGAACTTGTGCAGGTGTGCTTGGGGGTCCGATCGCCCTTGGTACACGGGTGTTTTAGGAGGGGCGATCGTGTCTTTGCCGGGCGAGCTCGATGTCGATCGCGGCGGCTCGCTCGGCGGGGCGATCGTCCTCACGGCGCCGCCGGATAGCAGGAGCGCCTTCATGTCGTCGATCTGACGTTGCATTGCGGCGATCGCCGCGGCTCGGCTGCTTGCGGATCGGCTTTGGGAGCGGGGGCCGAGGCGATCGTGTACCGACCTCCGGACCCCACTGCTGCCGACCTCGGGAATTTGGCGAGCGGGAGCCAGGCGGCTGGATCGCCTTGTGAGGGCCGGGTAGGCCGAGCTCCTGGTGACGGACACCAACTCCGTCGTCTCGTAGGCCGGGCTCGCCCGGTCGCTGAGTCGGGTCGCGCCTGTGCGATCGAGACGACGTGCCCCGTGCCGAGCGCCTCTTCTTGCGGGCGAGGGCCTCCTGGCGCTTGCTCGGCCGGTAGTGCCTTGAGCTTCCGCTTGATCTTCCGGCGAGAGACCGGGGCGGCACTGGAGGCGCGTCGAGTGCACTCTGTCGCTCTGAAGGACGGCCAGGGCCCCTTCGATCTGTTCCTTGGTTCGGAACCGATCGAGCGAGAGGCTCGGGCCGCCTTCCCGGGACGTGGTCGAGCGCCTCGGCGCGGCGGCTACCTTCCACCATCGGTGCGGCTCGGGGGGAGGCCAGGGGGTCTGGCCGGTGGCGGCTTTCTTCGACGCGGATGCGGAAGACATGATTTCTGAAGGATTTCTTTGAAGCGCAGTGAGTGTCACTTCAAGTATCTGCCCCGAGAACAGTGAGTGTTCGTCGGGACGGTAGGTATAAAAAATTGAGGGTTGGATGCCCTCCTTCTAGCGCCAATTGTTGTTGCCCAAAATATTTATCCGAAGATTAATACTGCTGGAAGACGGACAACAAACAAATGCGGGAGCACTTCCGAGAGAAGATAAATAAAACAAGGTTTGCCGGGTTTGTTAGGCCCGGGCTTGAATGCTCTCGCGAGATGTTATTAATACAAATATTCGTGGATACAAGTATTAATGAGAGAAATCTAAATACAATAAGTGTAAAAAGACTCTGTTGATCCGGCTCTTGAGCGAAGCTAGGTGTTCTTCGTCCCGCCGTAATCTGCTCGAGGAGAAAAGGCCGGGAGAAGTAAGACCGAAAGAAAGCTGTTGCCAAGAGTTGGATGTTAGCCAAGAGCTGTATATTGTTTCTGTATTGAGTGCTTGAATCGTGAGATTGCCCAGAGAAAATACAAGTGCAGGCTGCCTTGCTTATATAGGGACAGCCGGGTCCTGTCCTTTTGCTGCCGATCGCCTGCCGGCCATTTTAATATTCTGCCGATCGTCACGGCCAATACTTTAATGGGGCGATCTCACAAATGTCGAGCTAAAGTCCAAGGAAGATGCCGTTGTCCGAATAAAGTCCAATGCGTGGTGGCGCCACTGGCGGTCAATAAGGGGCCATCACGTGTCGAGTCGGGCCAACATGTGGCCCTACCGACAAGCTTTCGGCGGCTGTCGGCCGGTGGAGGGAATCGCTGATTGTGGTCAATGGCCCGGGATTCGCGGATCTTGTCTCGGCCTTTGCACATGGTGCCAGTCTTGAGGCTCGGCCTTTGCCGACTTGGATGGCCATCGGTGGTGATCGACATGAGGCGGTCGTCCCTGGATGGTCTTCGGAGGTCGTCATCGGCCAGTGGATGGAGGTCGCCAAGGGTCGGTCGCCAAGGGTAGGTCGCCAGGTGCCGAGAGACGGTCGATCGCCAAGGGTCGGTCGCCGAGTACTGAGAGGCGATCGTCTTGATGTCGATCGCTCGGCACCGGGATTCGCCCTGGGCCCTTCGGTTGGCCAGTCTAGCATGTCCACTGGGCTAAGGCTCGGTCGCCTGGTCGCTGATCGGCAGGCTTGCATTGGTCGCTCGGGAGTAAGTCGGTCGCTCGGCCTGTAAGTCGGTCGCTCGGCCTCGGAGGCGGTCGCCGGTCGGAAGGTGTTAAATCTTGACACAACATAGTATAAATACCCCCTTGGGGCTCATTTGTAACTCATCTTGAGAAATCTGATTTGCTACAGTGCAATAAGAGAAAACCTTCCCCAAGCACTTCCTTACTTTCCTTCCTAGTAATCTTGTGTCTGTTGATAGGCTTACTACTTAGGCTTGTGACAACCTAAGATAGTGCCGCACGGAGAGGACTTAGCGAGGCGCAAGTATAACCCCGTGACAGTGCGCTATCCTTCTTTTGTAGCGTGCGCTAGATCTTTCCAGTTTCAGTCCAGTAGCTTCGTTTTTTCTTTAGCGTACGTTATACCATCTATCTTACGTACGTTATCTCACTTACTTAGCGTACGTTAACCATGATTGAGTAGCGTGCGTTAACGTAATATATCTGTTGCCTTTACTTGTCAAACTATCCGTTTGATGCTTGACTTTGACTTGCTTTTCCCAACGTTCGGATTGACTAGATTCAAACAACTTAGCGTGCGCTAATCATACTGTGTAGCGTGCGCCAATGATGACTTCATTGCATACGTTATTCTGTGTTTGAATTCTTCCACAACATTAACATGGCTCGATAGCGTGCGTTAATGCTACCGCGTAGCGTGCGCTATCTCAATAGCTGACTTCAATGCATCTTACTTCGAAACTTGGCTGGAATGCAGCTTACTCTTCGTTAGCGTGCGCTAACATACATGCCTTAGCGTGCGCTAATGCCGTCCAGATTGTAACTTTTTGTGACTTCGTCTGCTTCATTATTTTGCTTCGCCTCGATGTTGTTTTGTTGTTTAGCAACTTTAATCATCAAAACATAAATTAAATAATGTGTGGAATAAATATTCTAACACCCGCGGCCGTACCCCTTAGTATCGACCCCCAGACATCCCGTCGGACACTCCGGGTGGGAAACCACTTCCGCGGCCGTACCCCTTAGTATCGACCCCCAGACATCCCGTCGGACACTCCGGGTGGAAGTTCATCCACACACGCACCCAAGTCCACTTCCGTGGCCGTACCCCTTAGTATCGACCCCCAGACATCCCGTCGGACACTCCGGGTGGAAGGAACAACACACACACATGTTCCAAAATCACAGTTGCAAACCACAAGCCTCGAAGGTCAATCACAGTATATATAGTCGAGGTACCTTACTAGAATGGCCAGTTCATCCAACATAAACTCACGACCAAGTAATGATACGATTCACAAGGAAGCACAAGATTTCAACAGCACCGAACGACACAACTAATATCACACAAACTCACATATTCATCCATAAACACGTCACTCCAAGCACATAATTTGACAAAAGAATTACACTTTACATTTACCAACGACATAATCATACGCAATGACATCACAAGAAAGTAAGGTGATTCTATACTCGACACTAGCACACATATTCAACTAAGCATATTAATTCCCGACACACACGGGTCACCTTTACAAAAACCATGATGATAAATATTCCGATTCTTTTGAAAAATGGTTATTAATATTTATTTAGCACATATCGACGATTAACAACCGTAATATCCACAAAACACGTAATGTATGGGCAAGATACTTGCCTCAAATAAGAACAACGCGGAGAAACCACCGAAGTAGGTTGACACGAACCGACTACGAACCCGCCGACTCCACCGATCGCCAACTCACGTTCATAAACTACGAAGGACAATAACAACGATGAAATGAATTTCATAACACGACTTAAAGCCGTTGAATTCAAAGAACGAATGACGAAAGTTCAAGTGTTTTCCCCCAAAACGGCCAAGAATATGATTCGTTCCGTCAAAACCCGAAAACGGAATTCCAAGTTGAAATATGGATATACAATCCATAGAATATGTTTAACAACATCATTTAACCACAATCGATCCATCAAAAATGGATGAAAAACGAGGTCGAGAACAAATCCCCCAAAAAGTCAATTTGAAGGAAATCACGAAATATACTTCGATTCGACGAAGAACAATGGATTAAATGATGTTAAACACAAGAATACTACCAAGATTAGTCATATCCATCATGAATTAATCAATAATACGGAACAAATAGGACAAAAACGCAAAAACCCCCAAATTCACGAAATTAGGGTTCTAAGGAAGATTACCTTGATTCGTTGGATCAAAGGATGATAACGGATGATTGATTGATGATATGAACTCAAGAACTTCATGGATTTGTTGTTAAACAACATGGCTCCATGGTAAAATCACCCTCAGCCGCGGAAGAGAAGGAGAAGAAGGAGAAAAATGGCCAAAAACCCGTGTGCAGGACCATAAATAGGCTGCACAGTGTGCATGGCCCGGGAGTGTGCCGCGGCACGGGGCCAAAAATGGCTCCCGGTGGTCGGCGGTGTGCCGTGGCTCGGCCGGAGTGTGCCGCGGCACCGGTACATTCGGTTTGGCCGAAACAATGCCACGAGTGTGCCGCGGCCTGCCCGGCATGTGTCGCGGCCACGGATCGCTCGGCGAAGGCTGAGCACGCTGCCGTCCGTGACTCGGCGGAAGCCGCCGAGCACTACCGCCGTGACTCGGCGATCTGGCACAGGCCCAGGTTGCCCGGCCATGACTCGGCCGGGGCCAACTCCGACGGCCCGAAACCCGAACCTGAATACGAATCGATGATACGGTTACGACGTACTCGCAAAGACGAATCTAAGAGCTAAGAGAACACACAATTCCGACCACCCGAAGGCTCGGAATTCAACAACGGAAGTAATTACCCAAAACTTTGGGAAATTATGAAAATGGCCCAAAACGTCCGAAAATCACGATACGCGATCGAAACACCAAACCAAAGCTCGCAACATGAATAATAACATCAAATGAACTTACGAGAAACTCGAAACAACAGTTTCGGACGAGATTCGCAAGAATCGAGCTCAAGTGCGGAAAAGTCGCTAAAAAGCTCGGAACTCAACAAAACGATACCGAAACGAACTCGGATGACAAAATGTGCAGAATTAATCATTCTCGAAATGACGAAACGGTTATGAGCGAGTCGTCAAAACGGACTTCCGCCGAAAAAAGAAAATTACCGAAATTCGAAATTACGGATATTACAGGATCAATCACTTGTTGCATCCTGGCCACATGATCACATGCCATGTGCCACCGTAGATTAACTTTGGCGCTCACGGTTGGATCAATCACTTGTTGCATCCTGGCCACATGATCACATGCCATGTGCCACCGTAGTTTTTCTTAGGCTCTCACGGTTGGATCAATCGCTTGTTGCATCCTGGCCACATGATCACATGACATGTTCCACCGTATGTAATACCCACATTTTTCTTTCTTTCTCTTCTGTTTCGTCCAACCAAAACGACTCGACTGTGTTCGTTGATGCTTCTGACCTGGTGTTGTTTCTCACCTTTGTCATTTGATCGAGTTCTGATATTGTCCCAAATTGATCTATATATCGTTGTGACCTTTCCAAGTTCGGAAAATTAGTCTCGTTTTCGATCTTCCAACCCTTGGGCGGTGGAATCCCGTATTTCTTCAGCGATTGGCTCGCGTTTTGATTGATGTACCGTTGGGTTGGTCAATCGTATTGATTTTCGTCCGTTGTGTTTTGTGATTGTTCGGATAATTGACTTGATTGTATTATCCATTTGATGACGCTTGTCACTTATTGGTTTTGTTATATCCCTAATGGCGACGTTGTGTTGGTCGTCGTGGAGCGTGTTTTCACGCCGTATATTCCTTTGCGTTGCTTGTAACGTTTCGCCGATGGGCGTAAGTTACGCGTTTCCTTGCGTATCTTGTTGATTTTTACTGGCGGGATATTGCTTCTCCCTACTTGTTTTAAGTTTCGGGACGAAACTTCTTTTAAGGAGGGTAGAATCTAATATCCGCAATTTTCGATTTTCGGTAAATTTCATTTTCGGCCGGAGTCCGTTTTGATGACTTGCTCATGACCGTTTCGTCATTTCGAGAATGATTAATTCTGCACTTTTTGTCATCCGAGTTCGTTTCGGTATCGTTTTGTTGAGTTCCGATCTTTTTAGCGGCTTTTCCGCACTTGAGTTCGATTCTTGCGAATCTCGTCCGAAACTGTTGTTTCGAGTTTCTCGTAAGTTCATTTAATGTTATTATTCATGTTGCGAGCTTTGGTTTTGGTGTTTCGATTGCGTATCGTGATTTTCGGACGTTTGGGCCATTTTCGTAATTTCCCAAAGTTTTGGGTAATTACTTCCGTTGTCGAATTCCGAGCCTTCGGGTGGTCGGAATCGTGTGTTCTATTAGCTCTTAGATTCGTCTTTGCGAGTACTTCGT
The DNA here is from genome assembly GCA_033398695.1 of Orobanche coerulescens. Classification (NCBI taxonomy): domain Eukaryota; kingdom Viridiplantae; phylum Streptophyta; class Magnoliopsida; order Lamiales; family Orobanchaceae; genus Orobanche; species Orobanche coerulescens. Next base: position 69,980,791 of record CM065816.1, on the reverse strand, counting down.
AACCGTAACTTCGATTCGTATTCAGGTTCGGGTTTCGGGGTCGTTCGGACGTAATTTTCGGTGCATGCGGAGGGCTGCCCGGACACATGCAACACGGCCGAAAACGGCGCTGCTGGCGCCGTGTCTGCGCCGGGTCGGCCAGGGCAGCATCTGCCGAGACACGGGCCGAGACACGGCGTATGCAGGCCGTTTCTTTGCGCCCGTGTCAGCGTGAGCTATAAATATGGCCGAGCAGTCGTTTTTTCACTCATTTCATTCCGTATCCTTCCTGTCCGCTGCTGGAGTCTTTGGGAAGTCGAAGACATGTTGTTATAATATGAATCCACGAAGTTTTGGAGTTCATAACATCAATTGATCATCACGTAACATCCTTCAATCCAGCGAATCAAGGCAAGTTTTCTTAAAATCTAGTTTTGGGGATTTTGTTCGATTTGTCCGTTTAATCCGTTTTAACTCAGAATAGTGATGTATTTATGATTGTTAAACAATATTATGTCGAATTACTTGCTGTTCCTCGGTTGAATCGCCGAGGATTTGTCGTTTTATTGAGTATCTTATCGACGCCTTGAAGGTGTTCGATAAAATGTCGCAAAGAGGATTCGAGCGTTCTACGATTATTCTTCCTCGTTCGTTCGTTCATTTATTGATGGTATGATGTTAGGGTCAGATTTCTCGCAAAGAATTCGAGTCGGAACCCTTCCGTTCGTCGTTTTCTTCAAGCTTTTCGATCGTGGGTGTATTCATTGTCTTCGCCGGAGAATCGTAGGTGTTCGAGGCGTCCCGACTGATCCGTGATTGTGGGAGTGTCCGGTATCGATTATCGAGGCAAGTATCTTGCCCATACATTACGTGTTTTGTGGATATTATGGTTGTTAATCATCGATATGTGCTAAATAAATATTAATAACCATTTTACAAAAGAATCGGAATATTTTCCATCATGCTTTTTGTAAAGGTAACCCGTGTGTGTCGGGAATTAATGTGCTTAGTTGAATATGTGTGCTAGTGTCGAGTATAGAATCACCTTACTTTCTTGTGATGTCATTGCGTATGATTATGTCGTTGGTAAATGTAAAGTGTAATTCTTTTGTCAAATTATGTGCTTGGAGTCACGTTTTTATGTATGAATATGTGAGTTTGTGTGATATTAGTTGTGTCGTTCGGTGCTGTTGAAATCTTGTGCTTCCTTGTGAATCGTATCACTACTTGGTCGTGAGTATATGTTGGATGAACTGGCCATTCTAGTAAGGTACCTCGACTATATATACTGTGATTGACCTTCGAGGCTTGTGGTTTGTAACTGGGATTTTGAAACGTGTGTATGTGTTGTTCCTTCTGTTGTTGCCCAAAATATCTATCCGAAGATTAAATACTACTGGAGACGGACAACAAACAACAATTGCGGGAGCACTTCCGAGAGAAGATAAATAATACAAGATTTGCCGGGTTTGTTAGGCCCGGGCTTGAATGCTCTCGCGAGATGTTATTAATACAAATATTCGTGGATACAAGTATTAATGAGAGAAATCTAAATACAATGAGTGTAAAAAGACTCTGTTAATCCGGCTCTTGAGCGAAGCTAGGTGTTCTTCGTCCCCACCGGATATCTGCTGGACGAGATAGGCCGGGAGAAGTAAGACCGAAAGAAAGCTGTTGCCAAGAGTTGGATGTTAGCCAAGTGTAAGTAATTTGCTCCTGTATTGCGTATGAAATGCGGGAATGCAGGGAGTTCAGAGAGTCAGAGTCTCGGTCTCGGTCCCTTTTTACAAGTGCCTGCTGCCTTGTATATATAGAGGCTGAGGGGCCCTGTCCCCTAGTGGGCGATCGCCTTTCGGCATTTAATGTAACGGGGCGATCGTCCCAAAGGGCACGTGGGCTGCCTGCCAAAAGTCCATAGATCCAGCCGGCAGCTAGCTGAGTGGCCCAATGAGGAGCCGGCACGCGTCCGGAAGTACTGTCACAGGAGGTCCCACTTAGCTACTTTCGGCGGACTTTGTCAGGGTAGGTGACAGGCTGTAGTCACATGTCTTGTCCGTCAGCTCCTTTCGCAGGTCTGGGCCCTGTTGGTGGGTGAGGTAGGTGACAGGTTTGTCAGCGCCTTTTGTGGATCTGCACGTGGGTGCTGTCCTGTTGCTCGGCCTTGGCCGACTGGATGGCCATCGGCCAGTTACTGAAGGTCGGCAATGGTCGGTCACCAAGGGTCGATCGGCAGATGCCCAGAGAGGTCGGTCACCAAGGGTCGATCGGCAGAAGTCGGTCGCCGAGTACCGAGTGATGATCGTATCTGAGGTCGATCGCTCGGCACCGGGACTTGTCCTGGGACCTTCAGTAGGCCGTTTTAGCTTGTCCGCTGGGTTGAGGCTCGGCAGGTCTGCCTTGGCCGCTCGGCAGTAAGTCGGTCGCTCGGCCTCGGAGGCGTTCGCCAGTCGGAAGGTGTTAAATCTTGACACAACAATTGCCCCCCAGCTTGCTCCTATGTTGAAGACATGGGGCGAGGTGGCTCTTGCTGGCGACCTTGCTGAGCTGACTTACGATTCCGGACTTGGGCTACCATGGTCGATTGGCTTAGCTATCTTTGGTTATTGTACCTGCAAAAACAACTTTGGCGGATCCCCCATGGAAACTTGGTGGTTTCGCTTTGTTTGAGGAATCGTGCACAGTCGCGGAGATCGATGGACCGACCCCATGACCGTGTCTTGGTGCGCGAAGACATTGAGTGTCTCGTGACTCACTTTATTATGAGGGTCCTCCGTTAGGCTGCGCCTCGCCTCGTATTTAAACGAAGGGCGTGCGGTCTCGGTCTAGAGGAGTCCTTGCGCAGGGCAGCGTCGGATGAATCAACTCCACGCCCGCGGCTTGTTTAGCTCTGCTTCCACCTCGGCCAGCCATGGAGATGGCCGACCTCGACGGTGTACGTTGAGACGGGGTTGTGGCACGTCGCATTGTCCGGGTTCACCATGTCAGATGATGAACCTTTGAGGGCGAGCGATCGTGTCCACTGATTAATGTTGGAGAGCCCTCCGACTACGCCGGCCTCGTATTTAAACGAAGGGCGGGCGATCTCGGCCGAAAGGGACCTTGCATGGCCGAAGCAGCCGGTTCCATCGACTGCCAGGACCATGGCTTTATGATGTGCGGTGGAGGCGATCTTATGCCTTAGTCCGTCATGTTATATGCTGGACTGTAGATGGCGATCGTGTCCTCCGGACTGCGGATGATGTAGCGTGATGATCGGCGATCGGGCCGGAAGACTGGCGATCGTCGCTCGGCTGCCGATCGCTTTATTCGTAGGTCGATATTGGCGATCGGGCGGGAGATCGTCGTCCGGGTGCCGATCGCGCTCACGTGCTAAGAAGAAACCTTTGCACGGCCGGAAAATCTGCGGCTCTTGCCGGAAGGCTGCGTAGGTCGAGGTTGGGTCTTCGTAAGATGCCCGAACATAGGCGAAAAACCTTGAAATCCTCCTAGACCGCGTAGAGGCGGTCTCATCGCTTATGGGCTCGCCATTGAGGATGATTACGTCTACCCGGTCGATGTAGTCCGAGTCGGACTCTTCTTCTCCTCGCTTGATTTGCATCATGCGAAGGGGACCTTCGGGCAGACGACCACGGTGGCGAAGTACTCGGTGAAGCCGTGCGCCCGGCTCGTTAAAGGAGCCAATGGACCGAGGTGGCAATGAAGTGTACCACCGGTGGCGAGGTCGTCCCGGCGTCGGAGGAACATTCGGCATCCGGTCGCGTCGATGCCCCACACCTATCATGTAGATGTTGAACTTCCTCAGGTGCACTTGGGGTCCGATCTCGTACATGGGTGTTTGCGGGGGAGCGATCTTATGCTGCACGGGGGCGAGCTCGATGTCGATCGTGAGCGGCTCGCTTGGCCCGGCGATCGTCTTCTTGGCGCCTGCCCTGGATTCCAGGAGCGCCTTCATGTCGTTGAGTTGACGTTGCATCGCAGCCATCGCCGTGGCTTGGTCGCTTGCAGATCGGCTTTGGGAGCAGGAGCCGAGGCGATCGTGTACCGATCTCCGGGCTCCGCTGCCGCCGGCCTCGGCAATTCGGCGAGGGGGAGCCAGACGGCTAGGCTGCCTTCTGGGAGTCGGGTAGGCCGAACTCCTGGTGACGGACTCAAACTCCGTCGTCTCGTAGCCGGGGCCGGACTGCCCGCAGCTGTGTCGGGTCACGCCAGTGCGATCGAGACGAGAGTGCCCCGGCTGGCGAGCGCCTCCTCGCGGACGGAGCCTCTGGCGATTGCTCGGCCAGTAGTGCCTTGAGCTTCCGCTTGATCTTCCGGCGAGAGACCGGGGGGGCGGTAGCTGGAGGCGCGTCGAGAGCACTCCGTCGCTCCTGTAGGACGGCCAGGGCCCCTTCGATCTGTTCCTTGGTTCGGAACCGATCGAGCGAGAGGCTTGGGCCGCCGTCCAGGGACGGGATCGAGCGTCTCTGACCGCGGCGGCTACCTTCCACCATCGGCTGCGGCTCGGACTGGGACGGAACAGGGGGTCTGGCCGGCTGGTCAGCGGCTTTCTTCGACGCGGAGGCGGAAGACATGATTTCTGAAGGATTTCTTTGAAGTGCAGTAAGTGTCACTTCAAGTATCTGCCCCGAGAACAGTGAGTGTTCTTCGGGACGGTAGGTATAAAAATCGAGGGTTGATAGCCCCCCTTCCTCTAGCGCCAATTGTTGTTACCCAAAATATCTATCCGAAGATTAAATACTGCTGGAGACGGACAACAAACAACAATTGCGGGAGCACTTCCGAGAGAAGATAAATAAAACAAGATTTGCCGGGTTTGTTAGGCCCGGGCTTGAATGCTCTCGCGAGATGTTATTAATACAAATATTCGTGGATACAAGTATTAATAAGAGAAATCTAAATACAATGAGTGTAAAAAGACTCTGTTGATCCGGCTCTTGAGCGAAGCTCGGTGTTCTTCGTCCCGCCGGTAATCTGCTCGAGGAGAAAAGGCCGGGAGAAGTAAGACCGAAAGAAAGCTGTTGCCAAGAGTTGGAGATTAGCCAAGTGTAAGTAATTTGCCCCTGTATTGCGTATGAAATGCGGGAATGCAGGGAGTTCAGAGAGTCAGAGTCTCGGTCTCGGTCCCTTTTTACAAGTGCCTGCTGCCTTGTATATATAGAGGCTGAGGGGCCCTGTCCCCTAGTGGGCGATCGCCTTTCGGCATTTAATGTAACGGGGCGATCGTCCCAAAGGGCACGTGGGCTGCCTGCCAAAAGTCCATAGATCCAGCCGGCAGCTAGCTGAGTGGCCCAATGAGGAGCCGGCACGCGTCCGGAAGTACTGTCACAGGAGGTCCCACTTAGCTACTTTCGGCGGACTTTGTCAGGGTAGGTGACAGGTTGTAGTCACATGTCTTGTCCGTCAGCTCCTTTCGCAGGTCTGGGCCCTGTTGGTGGGTGAGGTAGGTGACAGGTTTGTCAGCGCCTTTTGTGGATCTGCACGTGGGTGCTGTCCTGTTGCTCGGCCTTGGCCGACTGGATGGCCATCGGCCAGTTACTGAAGGTCGGCAATGGTCGGTCACCAAGGGTCGATCGGCAGATGCCCAGAGAGGTCGGTCACCAAGGGTCGATCGGCAGAAGTCGGTCGCCGAGTACCTGTAACACCCCGAGATATTCGGAATAATTACAGCGCCGTAAACCCTTTAAATAAGGATTTACAAGGCTAATTAAAAAGGAAAGTGAATATAAGACGTCAATACTGCGAAAATTCGAGTTTATGAAAACGTACAACTGATTCAACGGTAATTAATACAACCATATCGAATTAATATCAAAGGACACACGTACTCGAGTACAGAAACCAAACCAAGACAACAAATCTCCAATAACAATAAACATCACTGAACCCCTTCGTCGTCACGCTTCAGACGTGGCTGTTTCCCTGCTCCTTGGCTACCTGAACATCAAAACAAATGTCCACCCCCGAAGGGGTTAGCAAAACAATGCTAGTACAAGTATCGTATTTAAACAATTCGAATATGCATCAACAATACACAACAAGACATATCACACGGGCTTCAGTTACCTGAACACGACTTTGCGAATATACAAGATTCCATTTCACAGCATTGTTTTTCCATTGATCCAGCGCCCTCAAGATAGATCCCAAGATGATCCCGTCGGACCAACACGAGGTGGAAATAACCCGTCCAATGATCCAGCGCCCTCGGCTAGATCCCAAGATGATCCGTCGGATCAACACGAGGTGGACATCCGATCCAGCGCCCTCAGCATAGATCGTACAACGTATACAAACACAACTCATGCATACACATATGCCAAATCAATATGTTCATCAACATGAACATATAAACAATATACAACGAATATCATGACAAATCAACGAAGTAAATATCATGTTCAACAACATGCATAATCATACGTATATTCCAAAATACCGATATTAACATATCACGATACTTGCCTCGAAGATGGCAAGAATGATATACTTCAATGCTCTCGACGCACTCGAAGGCCGCCTCCGATCAACGTAACAAGCTCGAACCTTAACAAAAGGAACGATATACAAATCATCTCGAGTCGAACAAATGGTTTAACAATTGACCTACGGCCGAAAAGCTCAAACTAAACAAGTCGCTGGATTGCTTAGCGCGCGCTACGTTTATACGTAACGTGCGCTAAGTCAATCATTAGCGACGCTATCGTATAAGACTAGCGTGCGCGCCAGCCTGGCGGCGATCGACTTCAGCCTCATAACGTACGCTACGACGCCTGCGGCGAACCTCGATAGCGCACGTTAACTCACATATGTTAGCGTGCGCTACTCTTGCATGGCGAATCGCAAACCGGCCCAGGTTGAAATGATGAAGGACTCATGAATCCTATGGTGATATTACAAGTTATCCTCGGGCATATCATGCTAATAAGGTTTCGGAGGATTTCTATGATCATGAGATACAAATATACGGATAGTTATCTCGATATCACAATTCCTCTACGATCTTCAAGAAATAATCTAAATTCCATCGTCTTACGTTCCAAAACACATGATTCCAACGTATACAACGTATCAATGGGTAATATCCGATTACTTGATCATAAATCGATTTAAACATGCTTAGGAGTCCTTATAATAAGATGGTTCAAAGGTTCATTCGTCATCTAGTACCGATACGTCAATGGTATCCTTCTAACATGTGATGACCGATAAAAACGAGATACTAGCTATCCAAACATGATTCAAACTTCCTCATGAACATTACTAATCATTGGTGAAGAATCACCTACCTCAAAGTAGTGAAGAACAAAAATGAAGCAATCCAACACCCAAGGCTTGAACACCAATCTCCAATGATATATGATCTTCAATCTCGAACTAGGAGGTTGATATGGAGTGTTTGAGACGAATGGAGTTATGTTACAAGTGCAAGAGTTCGGGTTATGGGGAAGAAAGGATCGAAATCACGAATAGGATGTTGTCCTATTTATAATAAATGGTTATTAGCGCGCGCTACACTGCTCGTAGCGTGCGCTAACGGCTCACGATCTAAATCAGTACTCGGCACTTAGCGTACGCTACGCATATTCCTGTAGCGTGCGCTAAGGCGTTGACCCGGCTTTTCCCGAAAGCCGTCCAGGTACATCCGACAGATCCGACCGGTCCCCGGCCGATCTCACCTACCGCACGTCTCAACTGCCGACCACGCATAGCGTGCGCTACTTACACTCGGTAGCGTGCGCTATAAAACCATGTTAGCGTCGCTACCCTTAGCTTTGTAGCGTGCGCTACATGCACGTAATTTCATCCTTTGAATCACATACACGAAATTATATGCTCGAAGGCATCGGATTATGAAATACGGAGAATAGTACTCATACAAAAGTACAATTATTACAATATCACAAGTTCCAATTACATAACGTAATCTCGGGTATTACATCCTTCCTCCCTAAAAGAAGTTTCGTCCGAAACTTAGGATGAAAACAACTCCGGATATTTAGCCTTCATACCGTCCTCCGTTTCCCAAGTGGCCTCTTCGACTCCATGTCGTGACTATTGTACTTTAACCAAATGTATTGGTTTATTCCTCAATTGTTTGATCCGGCTTTCAAGTATCTTGATTGGTCTTTCTTGAAGGTGCCATCATTAGCTATCTCGATCTCGTCGAAATCAATAACGTGGTGGGTCCGGTATATACTTCCGTAGTTGGGATACGTGAAACACATTGTGAACATGACTTAGCGATGGCGGTAAGGCCAACTCGTACGCTAAATCCCCAACTCTCTCTAGGATCTCAAATGGTCCGATATATCTTGGACTAAGCTTACCTCTTCTCCCGAAACGGAAAATCCCTCGTGTAGGAGACACCTTCAATAGTACGTGGTCCCAGCTCGAACTCTAGAGGGCGACGACGTACATCCGCATAAGACTTCGTCGACTGGCGATCAGAGTCTCTCTCGAATCACGGCTATCTTCTCTTGAGTCCGAATAATCAATTCGGTTCCGTCCGATCAAATCCAAGAATCATCCCAACACAGGGGTGATCGGCATCTCCTCCCGTACAAAGCTTCAAATGGTGCCATTCTAATAGAAGCAAGCCAACTATAATTGTAAGTGAATTCGATCAAGGGCAAGAGAACTTCCCAATCTGTTGACCAAACCAACGCACAGGCTCTAAGCATGTCTTCCATTTGGATAGTCCTTTCTGACCGACCGTCTGTTGGGGATGATAAGTCGTGCTAAATTGAGCTCGATCCCAAAGCCTTGTGAATCTTTCCAGTGCGACACGAATCGACCATCTCGATCCGAAACAATGGTCTTTGGCGTCCCATGCAATCTGACTACCTCCGCAATAAATACTCGTGCCAATCTTTCGGGTCCCCAAGTATCTTTGATCCCTAGGAAATGAGCTGACTTGGTTAGTCGATCAACTATAGCCCAAATCATGTTCATTCCCGATCTAGTCCTTGGCATACTGGTGATGAAATCCATCGAAATGTCCTCCCACTTCCATTCAGGGATCGGGCGGCTTTAACATCCCTACAGTGTCGATGTTCAATCTTAACCTGTGACAAGTCAAACACTTCAAACGTATCGCTACGTCCTTCTTCATATTCCCCCACCAGAAGTTTTGTTTAAGATCCTTATACATCTTACTGCTGCCCGGGTGAATAGAATAGGGCGCGCTATGAGCTTCTTTCAGAATAGTCCGTCTCAAATCATCATCTTCGGGAACGCAAAGTCGATTCTGAAATCTCAGAACTCCATCATCTTGTATCACGAATCCTGGGGCTTTTCCTTTCTTTACTTCATCACATAATCGAAGGATCAGAGAATCGTCCAACTGCTTGGACTTGATCTTCTCGACTAGTGATGAAGTCAGTTCCATCACATAAAGTCGCCCTTGGATTCCTGGTGCCCATACTTCAATCCCTTCGCGGATCAGTTCCCGTTGAATACTGGTTTGGGATGTAAGTGCTTCCAACACTCGAAGAGAAACAGGTTTACAGCTCAATGCATCGGCTACTACATTTGCTTTCCTGATGATAGAGAATCTCTAAGTCGTAATCCTTGATCAATTCCAGCCACCTTCTCTGCCTCATGTTTAATTCCTTCTGACTGAAAATGTATTTGAGGCTCTTATGATCCGTAAAGATCTGACAATGAGTGTCGTACAGATAATGTCTCCAAATTTTCAAGGCAAAGACCACAGCTGCTAGCTCCAGATCATGCGTCGGATAATTAACTTCGTACGGTTTCAATTGCCGAGAAGCATAAGCAATTACTTTATCCTTCTGCATCAACAAACAACCCAAACACTGATATGAAGCGTCGCAGTATACCATGAATCCATCGGTTCCTTCCGGCAGCGCTAAAATAGGTCTTGTCGTCAGTCTCTTTTTAAGTTCATCAAAACCACTGGCATTTCTCATTCCACGTGAACTTTTGAGTTTTCTGAATAAATGAGTGAGCGGACGAGCAATTTTGGAAAATCCCTCTACAAAGCGGCGATAATATCCTGCTAGTCCTAAGAAGCTTCGGACTTCCTTCACGTTCTTAGGAGCTTCCTATTCCAAGATTGCTTCGACTTTCTTCGGGTCCACCTGAACTCCATCGGCGGATATCACATGCCCAAGGAAGGTTACTTCCTTAAGCCAGAACTTGCATTTAGCAAATTTCGCATATAGCTGTTCCTTTCTCAAGATGCTCAAAACCACACGTAAATGATCAGCATGCTCCTCTGCGTCCCTCGAATATATCAAAATGTCGTCAATGAAAACGACCACAAATTTATCCAAGTATTCCAAGAATACCCGATTCATCAATTGCATGAATACCGCAGGAGCATTGGTAAGTCCGAATGGCATCACCACAAATTCATAATGCCGCATCGGATCTCAGCGATTTCGGTATGTCCGATTCCTTAATTCTCAATTGGTGGTATCCCGATCGCAAGTCAATCTTCGAGAATACCTCGCCCCTTGCGATTGATCAAACAAGTCGTCGATCCGAGGTATAGGATACTTATTCTTGATCGTCATCTTGTTAAGCTCCTGTAATCAATACACAATCGGAGGGATCCGTCTTTCTTCCGACAAAGAGAACGGGCGCTCCCCAAGGGGAAACACTCGGTTGAATATAGCCCTTCTGTAACAATTCCTCCAGTTGCTTCTTGAGTTCATACATCTCGGTTGGCGCCATGCGGTATGGTGCCACTGGAAATAGGGGTTGCTCCGTGCTCTAATTCGATGGTGAATTCCACTTCTCTTTGCGGGGGTAACCCGGGTAGCTCGTCAGAAATACATCCGAGAACTCATTCACAACTGAAATAGACGAGAGCTCTATTCCTTCCTCTTTCCTCATGGCATAGAACCAAAGTCCGTGACATCCCCGATAATTTCACGGCTTTCATTGCCTTGATCAATTTCCCGAGCTTCGGTCTCCATCCTCGGAATAAGTGTTCAGATCCGTCATCAGCAATAATGGAAATGACTCTCTCTCGGTAATTCAACACAGCTCCATAGCGGTTGAGCCAATCATCTCCGAGAATTAAATCGTCACCGCATATGTCAACTACAATAAGATTCGATGGCCAATCTCTCCCTTCTATAGATACTGGGAAATCCCTAGATTCTAGTGTTCCCACAATTTTCTCTCCGCTCGGTAACCCCACAACATAAGGTTCACAATTATACAAGCACGAGATGTTCAAACGATTAATACAGTTCAAAGATATAAAAGAATGCGTAGCTCCCGAATCGAACAAGACACTAACTGGTTGCAAAAGGATCTGAATCGTACCTGATGCAACAGCAGTGTTCTGATCGTCAGATCTCCTCATTTCGTACAGGCGCGGAGGAACGGACCCAGCACTGGATGTCTCTCTCTTCCCAGCGTTCTGCTGCTGAAATCCACTCTGCTGTGTCTGGTTAAAACTCATCTCCTTAGGAACCGGTTCTGGAGTGCGGGTGCCAACAGATCTAGTAGCTGATCCACAGAAGGCAGCACGGTTCCCTTCTTGCCCACATTCGTAAATAGTCACAGAAGATGCGGGGCATTCTCGCCGAATATGCCACCTTTCGACCATAATTGTAGCATTTCCTTGATGCGTCCGAAACCGTGATCTTGTCCGAACTTCTTTCCGCCTTTAGAAGGATGTGGAGGTTTCCTAGCCGAATAAAGGAAGACCGGCCCTTGCGGGCCCCACCACTCTTGTTTTACGCAAAGCCGCGGTCACCTTCGCTTCTTTGCCTCTACCGATTTCTCCACCGCCGCCTCTTTCATGTCGTAGGCCGCTTTGTCTTGGTACTGCGCAACGTAGTACACTCGAACCCGGACATGTATCGAATCTCCGCTTCATCCGCATATCAAAATGAAAAATCTTTTACGCCTCCGTTCGACCAAGTGTCGCACACAAGTCACTGATGATTAAAAGTTTTAATTACATCATCACGAGATGCCTCCGAACTCGTGGTGAGAAAAACTCTCGGATCTTCGCCTCTCTAACCGGACGAGGACAATCGTGCTTCCATCATTTGTTTGAATTCCGTCCAATCCGCATTATGGTTCTCGGGTCGAATGGCCTCCCACCGATCAAAGGCCTCCCGGTAAAAATCGGGCAATGGGAACCTTCGGTCCTCGGGACAATTAAGACCCGCGAATATCTTCTCCAACTCCTTGAGCCGGTGATCCCAAGTAAGTGCCTCACAGATCCACAAATTTTGGCGGGTGCAATTTAACCACCTCAAGAAGCCATCTGTCTCCCGGTTATCCTCATGGTGCTGCTTTGTCCCATCATTGTCTGCATGCGATCAACGACTGGCGAATCGGTTTTATCTGCGCCACCACTGTTGAAGCACTCCCGGCATGTTCGGATTTGCGTCATCATTCGCCGATCCTTGCGCCCTCGAATGGGAATCGGTTCGACTAGCCGATATTTCGGGGTAGTTGCGAATCCTCATGTCTCACGTTACCACGTCGCGTCCACGACGCGTCGCGTCCCGTCCTCCTCTCAACATACCGTAAACGAAATTTCTCAATATACGTAACAAAATTTTTGAAATAAAGTCCGTCAATACTCACAAAACAAGAATTAAGTAAAACGGTAGTATAAGAGATTAAGAGACTTACAACCACGGTCCACATGACGACTTGGTGAACGGTGATGTTACAAACGACCCGTAAATCAAATAACGTTAACAGACCCAAACAAAACCCGATTGCCAAGATATCCATAAATCTTAGCTCCGATACCATATTCGTAACACCCCGAGATATTCGAATAATTACAATGCCGTAAACCCATAAAATAAGGAGTTACAAGGATAATTAAAAAGGAAAGTGAATATAAGACGTCAATACTGCGAAAATTCGAGTTTATGAAAACGTACAACTGATTCAACGGTAATTAATACAACCATATCGAATTAATATCAAAGGACACACGTACTCGAGTACAGAAACCAAACCAAGACAACAAATCTCCAATAATAATAAACATCACTGAACCCCTTGCCGTCACGTCAGTCTTGTGTCGTTTCCCCGCTCCTTAGCTACCTGAACATCAAAACAAATGTCCACCCCCGAAGGGGTTAGCAAAACAATGCTAGTACAAGTATCGTATTTAAACAATTCGAATATGCATCAACAATACACAACAAGACATATCACACGGGCTTCCGCTACCGGAACCCGACAATGCGAATCTACAAGATTCCATTACACAGCATGGGTATTCCAATGATCCAGCGCCCTCAGCATAGATCCCAAGATGATCCCGTCGGACCAACACGAGGTGGAAATAACCCGTCCAATGATCCAGCGCCCTCAGCCTAGATCCCAAGATGATCCCGTCGGATCAACACGAGGTGGACATCCGATCCAGCGCCCTCAGCATAGATCGTACAACGTATACAAACACAACTCATGCATACACATATGCCAAATCAATATGTTCATCAACATGAACATATAAACAATATACAACGAATATCATGACAAATCAACGAAGTAAATATCATGTTCAACAACATGCATAATCATACGTATATTCCAAAAATACCGATATTAACATATCACGATACTTGCCTCGAAGATGGCAAGAATGATATACTTCAATGCTCTCGACGCACTCGAAGGCCGCCCCCTCCGATCAACGTAACAAGCTCGAACCTTAACAAAAGGAACGATATACAAATCATCTCGAGTCGAACAAATGGCCTAACAATTCGACCTACGGCCGAAAAGCTCAAACTAAACAAGCTGCCTGGATTGCTTAGCGCGCGCTACGTACTATACGTAACGTGCGCTAAGCTGAACTGTTAGCGTACGCTATCGTATAAGACTAGCGTGCGCTAGCCACAAACTGGCAGTCTGACTCAGCTGCCTCATAACGTATGCTACGTACGTTCTGTGCGAAAACCGAACCTCGATAGCGCACGTTAACTCACACATGTTAGCGTGCGCTACTCTTGCATGGCAGAATACTGCAAACCGAAAACTGGGTTGAAATGATGAAGGACTCATGAATCCTATGGTGATATTACAAGTTATCCTCGGGCATATCATGCTAATAAGGTTTCTGGAGGATTTCTATGATCATGAGATACAAATATACGGATAGTTATCTCAATATCACAATTCCTCTACGATCTTCAAGAAATAATCTAAATTCCATCGTCTTACGTTCCAAAACACATGATTCCAACGTATACAACGTATCAACTGGGTAATATCCGATTACTTGATCATAAATCGATTTAAACATGCTTAGGAGTCCTTATAATAAGATGGTTCAAAGGTTCATTCGTCATCTAGTACCGATACGTCAACAGTATCCTTCTAACATGTGATGACCGATAAAAACGAGATACTAGCTATCCAAACATGATTCAAACTTCCTCATGAACATTACTAATCATTGGTGAAGAATCACCTACCTCAAAGTAGTGAAGAACAAAAATGAAGCAATCCAACACCCAAGGCTTGAACACCAATCTCCAATGATATATGATCTTCAATCTCGAACTAGGAGGTTGATATGGAGTGTTTGAGACGAATGGAGTTATGTTACAAGTGCAAGAGTTCGGGTTATGGGGAAGAAAGGATTGAAATCACGAATGAGATCTTTGTCCTATTTATAATAAATGGTTATTAGCGCGCGCTACACCTGCTCGTAGCGTGCGCTAACGGCTCACGATCTAAATCGTACTCGGCACTTAGCGTACGCTACGCATATTCTGTAGCGTGCGCTAAGGCGTTGACCCGGCTTTTCGAAAGCCGTCCAGTACATCCGAGGATCCGGCGAGGTCCCCGGCGAGATCTCACCTACCGCACGTCTCAACTGCTCGACCACGCATAGCGTGCGCTACTTACACTCGGTACCGTGCGCTATAAAACCATGTTAGCGTACGCTACCCTTAGCCTGTAGCGTGCGCTACATGCACAGAATTTCATCCTTTGAATCACATACACGAAATTATATGCTCGAAGGCATCGGATTATGAAATACGGAGAATAGTACTCATACAAAAGTACAATTATTACAATATCACAAGTTCCAATTACATAACAGAATCTCGGGTATTACAGTACCGAGTGATGATCGTATCTGAGGTCGATCTCTCGGCACCGGGACTTGTCCTGGGACCTTCAGTAGGCCGTTTTAGCTTGTCCGCTGGGTTGAGGCTCGGCAGGTCTGCCTTGGCCGCTCGGCAGTAAGTCGGTCGCTCGGCCTCAGAGGCGTTCGCCAGTCGGAAGGTGTTAAATCTTGACACAACACCTTCCACCCGGAGTGTCCGACGGGATGTCTGGGGGTCGATACTAAGGGGTACGGCCATGGAAGTGGACTTGGGTGCGTGTGTGGATGAACTTCCACCCGGAGTGTCCGACGGGATGTCTGGGGGTCGATACTAAGGGGTACGGTCGCGGAAGTGGTTTCCCACCCGGAGTGTCCGACGGGATGTCTGGGGGTTGATACTAAGGGGTACGGCCGCGGGTTACCAGTTGTGGTTTTCATCTTGAGGATGACGTTGATGTTTTCGTTAATTGTGATATTGTCCGGAGTATCACAATGCTTTGTGCTTGGGGTCGAGAGACATTATATATCGAGTCTTGGTGCTTGGCTAGAGTGGCATAGGAATAATGTGTTATGTGTAATGTGTCCTTGTAAGTGAATTGAAGTGGATGATCGGGTCGTGGACCCTGTGTTTTGTGACCAGAATGGTTGGGTCGTGAACCCCGTGTTTTGTTAAACGGATTTGTATTTTGAAAAATGAACTTTGGGGCTGTGACCCTAAATGGCTTTCGAGGAATTAAGAACATTTTTAATTTTTGATGTTTTCAAAACTCCCGAGATTTGGAAATGTTTTCAAAATGCTTACTTGCTTCGTTTCTGCTTTCAGGACTTGAACTATTTTTAACTAAATATATCTCGGGAAGTCTTTCGTTATATTCTCGGAATGTGTTGTGTATGGCTCGTATTTGCACTTTATACTTGCACTAGCGAAACAGTGGAGTTTTGCTAACCCCCGAGTAATCGGGGGTGGATATCTGTATTGTGTCCAGGTACATGCAGGTTTTCGGGAGCAAGACACAGGATCGGCACGAGGGATGATGAAAGACGAATGATACTAATCACACGAAGGCCAGTTTTGGGTTCAGTTAGTCGGAGTCCATTGTATTGTCTTTTCCGCTGTCTTATTGTTCGTTGTTGCAAGTATTTTACCCTTGTGTGGGTATGAGTCTGGATGAGTTTATGTATTTTGATTTTTAAGTCAGTGACGAAAGACCAAATCGGTCTATTGGTCCGTTATTTTGATTCGTCGGTATGTAATGTAATGTGTTGTTTTGATGTCTAGCCTGGTGGATCCTCACGGAGAGGGTCTGCGGCGTGTAATATTCCCGGTTTGATCTGGGGGTGTTACATTTATGGTATCGGAGCTTAGGTTGAGGAAACCTAGGCTGTCGGGTCGAGTTATGTGTTTTTGAGTCTTGTATTGTCAGATTTTGTCTGACTGAGTAGTGTCGCGACGCGTCGTCTGGGATGTCGGCCGTGATTAGTATCAAGGTGCAGCCATCATCTTCGTGCGATCTGTGGATGTAAGTCTCCCTACTACATGTTGTACCACGAGCTATACGAGCTTGTATGATTCTGTGTTATGTAGTAGTATTTGAAGGTGCATCGTGAGTAAGTGACATATATTTGTTAATTCCCGTTTTGTGTTAGAATGAAGAATGATATTGCCAAATGTATCCTTGTATGAACTGTTTTTCTTGCAAGAGCAACAACCTTGGAATTTTTTTAGTTTCGAAGGCTTCCGGGGAGCCACATAAATTTTTAAAATGTTCTCCAAGGGATGAAATATTTTTATTTTTGTATGATGACCTCAAGTTCGAAAATTTTTAGACTTCAAACTACCGATATCTCATTTTCATCTCATACTATAAGTTTTCAAAACTCGAGTTTTTAACTCAAATAAGGTCTACAAAATATACTCAAGACGTGACTCTCGTTTGTAACTTTTCGGTTTCATGATTGTTGGTCAGAAGATGCGTATTGATGATGCTCTCGTTGTTGAGCAGTGGTGCCCGTTTTATGATTAAAATAGTAACGTGAATGTTGAGTCCATCGGTATGTATGTGTTGAGATAGTCCTCCTTATTGAGAAGTAAAATTTTCGTTTTTGTAAGATGATTTTCTTTTGATGGTTGCTTGTGAGATGTTATAATTATGTGAATCGATGACATTTAGACTCGTATGTTGTTGCTTATTTGTAACCTTCGAGTTTAGTATTACCTCGTATATGTTTGCAATCGTGTTGGTGATTAGAGCAGTTAGCACAGGCTTAATACAAGCCTAACGCGCGCTAACGCGGCGTGTTTAGCGCACGTTAATCTTTGTTGTAACACGCGCTAATCAACCTGGGCAGAGGCTATGGAACCGCATTATAGCCGTTAGGTCTAACTTTTGCGGCCAATCACCTGTAGTTGTATTCTCTACGTGGTGTCTAGTGATAACAACTGTTGTGCGTGAATGTGTGTTAAGACTTTTCGTATTGCTAGGTGATATTTGATTGTGTTTGATGAATTGATAAATTATGTCTGCTTTGTGTGTTCAAAAACACTTTCCTGGAAACTTCACAAAGTTTTGACGGTTCGATTAATCGGCGGCTCCATGTAAACTTTGAAAATTATTTGGAATTGGCAAGCCGGCCTTGGATTCTCAAATAAAACCTCGATGGTATTTGAAAGAGTTGTTTTAAAGTACATGTAAACATTTTGTAAAATATTACCATCGTTGATGTTTGTGAAGTGTTGGGAGAATTTTCGAAAATGATTTTTACGTATTGTTGTATTTTCAAATAATTCGAGTGAATGATTTTCAAAAATCTTTCACACCATAAAAATATTTTATTTCAGAAACCAATGCGATTTTTATTTTCAAAAAAAAATATAGTGAAAGAGGAAAAATCTCACTCGATGTAAAGTTCAAACTCGGATTTGGAAATGTTAGAGTATGTAAGAATGATTTGATGATCTTGCATGGTTAACTTGTTAGTTGTTAACGGCGATGATGATACGTAGAGGCTTGATGACTTCAAATGATTTCAAATGAGACGGTTAAAATATGTTGTTTACAAGTTTTGATGAAACAACCCGAGGTACCAAAAGTACTTTTAAAGTTTATTTTAAATAGCATACAAATCCAAGGATTTTCAAAAGATTTCCTTTAAAAGGATACCTCGTGGATTTTCTTTTCGAGTTGTTATTGGTTACCTTATGTGATATGTCGTGCTGAGTTGGTACTTTAGTATAATATTTTGCGAAGTTGTGCAATCGTATTGAGTGGGAATCCGCTTAGTATGCCGTTGGGCAGAGGACACAGTCGTGACCACGATACTAATGGCCATGAAGATCGGATGTGGACCAAGAGGGTATAGTCGGGGAGGTTGCTATTCCATCACTTCGTTCTCGTTGTTTAGGTTTCGGGACGAAACCTCTTTTAAAGGTGATATGATGTAATACCCACATTTTTTCTTTCTTTCTCTTCTGTTTCGTCCAACCGTATCGACTCGACTGTGTTCGTTGATGCTTCTGACCTGGTGTTGTTTCCCACCTTTGTCATTCGAACGAGTTCTGATATTGTCCCAAATTGATCTATATATCGTTGTGACCTTTCCAAGTTCGGAAAATTAGTCTCGTTTTCGATCTTCCAACCCTTGGGCGGTGGAATTCCGTATTTCTTCAGCGATTGGCTCGCGTTTTGATTGATGTACCGTTGGGTTGGTCAATCGTATTGATTTTCTTCCGTTGTGTTTTGTGATTGTTCGGATAATTTACTTGATTGTATTATCCATTTGATGACGCTTGTCACTTATTGGTTTTGTTATATCCCTAATGGCGACGTTGTGTTGGTCGTCGTGGAGCGTGTTTTCACGCCGTATATTCCTTTGCGTTGCTTGTAACGTTTCGCCGATGGGCGTAAGTTACGCGTTTCCTTGCGTATCTTGTTGAGTTTTCCTGGCGGGATATTGCTTCTCCCTACTTGTTTTAAGTTTCGGGACGAAACTTCTTTTAAGGAGGGTAGAATGTAATATCCGCAATTTTCGATTTTCGGTAAATTTCATTTTCGGCCGGAGTCCGTTTTGACGACTCGCTCATGACCGTTTCGTCATTTCGAGAATGATTAATTCTGCACTTTTTGTCATCCGAGTTCGTTTCGGTATCGTTTTGTTGAGTTCCGAGCTTTTAGCGACTTTTCCGCACTTGAGTTCGATTCTTGCGAATCTCGTCTAAATGCAGCTGTTGTTTCGAGTTTCTCGTAAGTTCATTTAATGTTATTATTCATGTTGCGATCTTTGGTTTGGTGTTTCGATTGCGTATCGTGATTTTCGGACGTTTTGGGCCATTTTCGTAATTTCCCAAAGTTTTGGGTAATTACTTCCGTTGTCGAATTCCGAGCCTTCGGGTGGTCGGAATCGTGTGTTCTATTAGCTCTTAGATTCGTCTTTGCGAGTACTTCGTAACCGTAACCCGATTCGTATTCGTGTTCGGGTTTCGGGGTTGTTCGGACGTAATTTTGAGTCTGTCTGAGGAGGGCTGCCTGGACACTGCAACACGGCCGAAAACGGCGCTGCTGAGCGCCGTGTCTGCCCAGGTCGGCAGGCCCGGCATCTGCCGAGACACGGCCGAGACACACGGCTATGCAGGCCGTTTCTTTGCGCCGTGTCCGTGAGCCTATAAATATGGCCGAGCGATCGTTTTTCACTCATTTCATTCCCTATCCTTCTGTCCTCATTTGGAGTCTTTGGGAAGTCGAAGAGATGTTGTTATACTATGAATCCACGAAGTTTTGGAGTTCATAACATCAATTGATCATCACGTAACATCCTTCAATCCAGCGAATCAAGGCAAGTTTTCTTAAAATCTAGTTTTGGGGATTTTGTTCGATTTGTCCGTTTAATCCGTTTTAACTCAGAATAGTGATGTATTTATGATTGTTTAACAATATTATGTCGAATTACTTGCTGTTCCTCGGTTGAATCGCCGAGGATTCGTCGTTTTATTGAGTATCTTATCGACGCCTTGAAGGTGTTCGATAAAATGTCGCAAAGAGGATTCGAGCGTTCTACGATTATTCTTCCTCGTTCGTTCGTTAATTTATTGATGGTATGATGTTAGGGTCAGATTTCTCGCAAATAATTCGAGTCGGAACCCTTTCGTTCGTCGTTTTCTTCAAGCTTTTCGATCGTGGGTGTATTCATTGTCTTCGCCGGAGAATCGTAGGTGTTCGAGGTGTCCCGACTGATCCGTGATTGTGGGAGTGTCCGGTATCGATTATCGAGGCAAGTATCTTGCCCATACATTACGTGTTTTGTGGATATTATGGTTGTTAATCGTCGATATGTGCTAAATAAATATTAATAACCATTTTTCAAAAGAATCGGAATATTTACCATCATGCTTTTTGTAAAGGTGACCCGTGTGTGTCGGGAATTAATGTGCTTAGTTTAATATGTGTGCTAGTGTCGAGTATAGAATCACCTTACTTTCTTGTGATGTCATTGCGTATGATTATGTTGTTGGTAAATGTAAAGTGTAATTCTTTTGTCAAATTATGTGCTTGGAGTCACGTTTTTATGTATGAATATGTGAGTTTGTGTGATATTAGTTGTGTCGTTCGGTGCTGTTGAAATCTTGTGCTTCCTTATGAATCGTATCACTACTTGGTCGTGAGTATATGTTGGATGAACTGGCCATTCTAGTAAGGTACTTCGACTATATATACTGTGATTGACCTTCGAGGCTTGTGGTTTGTAACTGGGATTTTGAAACGTGTGTATGTGTTGTTCCTTCCGCCCGGAGTGTCCGACGGGATGTTTGGGGGTCGATACTAAGGGGTACGGCCACGGAAGTGGACTTGGGTGCGTGTGTGGATGAACTTCCACCCGGAGTGTCCGACGGGATGTCTGGGGGTCGATACTAAGGGGTACGGCCGCGGAAGTGGTTTCCCACCCGGAGTGTCCGACGGGATGTCTGGGGGTCAATACTAAGGGGTACGGCCGCGGGTTACCAGTTGTGGTTTTCATCTTAAGGATGACGTTGATGTTTTCGTAAATTGTGATATTGTCCGGAGTATCACAATGCTTTGTGCTTGGGGTCGAGAGACATTATATATCGAGTCTTGGTGCTTGGCTAGAATGGCATAGGAATAATGTGTTATGTGTGATGTGTCCTTGTAAGTGAATTGAAGTGGATGATCGGGTCGTGGACCCTGTGTTTTGTGACCTTAATGGTTGGGTCGTGGACCCCGTGTTTTGTTAAACGGATTTGTATTTTGAAAAATGAACTTTGGGGCTGTGACCCTAAATGGCTTTCGAGGAATTAAGAACATTTTTAATTTTTGATGTTTTCAAAACTCCCTAGATTTGGAAATGTTTCCAAATTGCTTACTTGCTTCGTTTCTGCTTTCAGGACTTGAACTATTTTTAACTAAATATATCTCGGGAAGTCTTTCGTTATATTCTCAGAATGTGTTGTGTATGGCTCGTATTTGCACTTTATACTTGCACTAGCGAAACAGTGGAGCTTTGCTAACCCCCGAGTAATCGGGGGTGGATATCTGTATTGTGTCCAGGTACATGCAGGTTTTCGGGAGCAAGACACGGGATTGGCACGAGGGATGATGAAAGACGAATGATACTAATCACACGAAGGCCAGTTTTGGGTTCAGTTAGTCGGAGTCCATTGTATTGTCTTTTCTGCTGTCTTATTGTTCGTTGTTGCAAGTATTTTACCCTTGTGTGGGTATGAGTCTGGATGAGTTTATGTATTTTGATTTTTAAGTCAGTGACGAAAGACCAAATCGGTCTATTGGTCCGTTATTTTGATTCGTCGGTATGTAATGTAATGTGTTGTTTTGATGTCTAGCCTGGTGGATCCTCACGGAGAGGGTCTGCGGCATGTAATATTCCCGGTTTGATCTGGTGATACGAATTACGTATTAAGATGAACGTAAATTCGCCGGAAAATTCAGCGGATATATTTTGTTACCTCACAACACTCGTATATGTGTAACACTCGTAAGATATAACCGAAAGTAGGGCAATTCGGCTTACAAAAACAAGAACAATATGAATGATTTATCAAACTAGACCTATAGTTTGATAAGATAATCTTTTCTCAAGACCTATTGAGAATCGATTCGATTAAAACTCGAAAACGCGTCGAATTATAACCAAGGTTTCGATGAAAATCATTCACCAAGAAAACACAAGATAAAATACAAGGGAATCAAATCAAAGGGAGGGGGAATCACACAACAAAATGAATATAAGACACCCCACATAACATGCAAGTCTAATCATGACATGTGAGGGGAGGAAAAACAACAAAAAATAAAAAAAAAAATCAGCAATAATGGCATTTGCTGGTCTGCCGGACACGGCCCGTGCCGATCGGCACGGTTGCGGCGCGCATCTGGCCGGCAGGGACTCGACCGTGTCGCCTGGCACAGTCGAGTTGGTCGGACAGCGGGAATTGTACTATCCGGAAGAGTGTGACTCGGCCGTGTCGCCTGGCACGGTCGGGTTGTGTCGGCACGGGCCGTGTCGGACGACACGGTCGGGTTCGGTCGGCAGCGAGATTTCATTATCCAGGACACCTCGGCACGGGCCGTGTCGGATGACACGGCCGGATTCGCTCGGCAGTGATCGGCCAGTTCCGGCAGGTGGTGGTCGGCAGCGATCGGCCAGTTCCGGCAGGTGGTGAATTTTCCGGCCGGTGGTGATTTTTCCGGCAGTTCGTCCATTTTCCGGTCGATTGTCGACCTTCCGGCATAGCATGACACGGGCCGTGTTATATGACACGGCTGAGACCGAGACTCCACGTCTTATGTCCGTTTTCTCGCCTAAATACGTAGTAGCCCGTGCATGCCGTGCAGTAAGGTCATTTATATCGATCCTTACTTCGTCTTCTTCGTTCATATCAAATGATTCCGTATCATCTCCTCCTCCTTTAAAAGGAATTGTCCTCAATTCCGAAATTCCGTCATCATCGATGTAAGGTGAGAGGTCCCCAACATTAAAGGTTGCATGAATCCCATAATCTCCCGGAAGTTCTAATTTGTAAGCGTTGTCGTTCACTTTCGCGATTACTTTAAACGGTCCCTCGGCTCGTGGCATTAATTTGTTCTTACGTTTATTTGGAAATCGCTCTTTTCTTAAATGCAACCAAACCAAATCACCAACTTCGAACAATCTCGGCCTTCTTTGTTTGTTCGACTTTCTTTTGTAAGCCTCGTTTATTTCCTTGATTCGACGTACTTGCTCGTGTAATTTCATCATCGATTTCAATTTTGATTCCGCATCCTTGTGCACTAACTCGTCACTTGGCAATGGAATTAGATCTAACGGCATGTACGGGTTTAGTCCGTAAACTACTTCGAACGGAGAGTGTGCCGTGGCATGAGTAGGAGAACGATTATAAGCGAACTCCGCATGTGCAAGTTTTAAGTCTGTAAACGAAGAAGACGAAGTAAGGATCGATATAAATGACCTTACTACACGCCATGCACGGGCTACTACGTATTTAGGCGAGAAAACGAACATAAGACGTGGAGTCTCGGTCTCAGCCGTGTCATATAACACGGCCCGTGTCATGCTATGCCGGAAGGTCGACAATCGACCGGAAAATGGACGAACTGCCGGAAAAATCACCATCGGCCGGAAAATTCACCACCTGCCGGAAGTGGCCGATCGCTGCCGACCACCACCTGCCGGAACTGCCCGATCACTGCCTGCTGGAACTGGCCGATCACTGCCGAGCGAATCCGGCCGTGTCATCCGACACGGACCGTGCTGAGGTGTCCTGGATAATGAAATCTCGCTGCCGACCGAACCCGACCGTGTCGTCCGACACGGCCCGTGCCGACACAACCCGACCGTGCCAGGCGACACGGCCGAGTCACACTCTTCCGGATAGTACAATTCCCGCTGTTCGACCAACCCGACCGTGCCAGGCGACACGGTCGAGTCCCTGCCGGCTAGATGCGCGCCGCGACCCTGCCGATCGGCACGGGCCGTGTCCGGCAGACCAGCAAATGCCATTATTGCTGATTTTTTTTATTTTTTGTTGTTTTTCCTCCCCTCACATGTCATGATTAGACTTGCATGTCATGTGGGGTGTCTTATATTCATTTTGTTGTGTGATTCCCCCCCCCCCCCTTGATTTGATTCCCTTGTATTTTATCTTGTGTTTTCTTGGTGAATGCTTTTCATCGAAACCTTGGTTATAATTCGACGCGTTTTCGAGTTTTAATCGAATCGATTCTCAATAGGTCTTGAGAAAATATTATCTTATCAAACTATAGGTCTAGTTTGATAAATCATTCATATTGTTCTTGTTTATGTAAGCCGAATTGCCCTACTTTCGGTTATATCTTACGAGTGTTACACATATACGAGTGTTGTGAGGTAATAAAATATATCCGCTGCATTTTCCGGCGAATTTATGTTCATCTTAATACGTAATTCATATCATTAGTGGCATCGGAGCCCAAGGCTATTTCCTTGGCGATTTTATTGAAGATTTCTTGTTCAAAACTATCTCTTGATTCTTGTTATGGATTTCTCCGATCCCGAATTCTTGATGAAACTCCGGGACGCACTAAGCGGTCTACCGGAACCACGTATGCAAGCAAGACGCGGGGATGACGCACGTCAAATACACCATGCGGATGAGTTTAAAGTAAATGAACTTCCGGAGTTCGTTGGAGGTACCGATCCCGAAGCTTATTTGGAGTGGGAACGGAAAATTGAACGCATGTTCGAATTCAAAGACCTTAACGACGAGAAACGTTGCAAATATGCAATTCTCAAGTTAGGGAAGGGTGCTTCTCTTTGGTTCGAAGGAGTAAAGACGCGAAGAACTCGGGAGGGAAAAGCAAAAATCCGTTCGTGGGATTCTTTGAAAAGAAAACTTCGTAAGAGGTATGTGCCAACATCACACCGGTTAACCTTATACCGGAAGATTGCCGACTTCATGCAAGGCAAACTAAGTGTCGGTGAATATATTGAAGAGTTCGAAAGTTTGGTCTTGATGGGAGAGCTAGAAGAAAACGAAGAACAAAAGATGTCCCGTTTTTTACGTGGCTTAAATAAAAACATAGCCAACACGGTGGAGTTATATCCATATGAAGATTTTGATACTTTAAGTGGACTATGCATAAAGATAGAAGCCCAAAATAAATTGAAGTTTTCAAGACCCGAATTTCCTTCCAAATTCGGGAATCCAAGTGCCGGTTCGAGTTCGGGTACTAAAAGCACCACACCAAGTCATGTCCCTGTCACGGCACCTAAGACTCCCTACGTACCCAAAGAAACAAGTTTGGCGAAGGTACGGTGTTTCAAGTGTCAAGGATTCGGCCATTACCAAAATGCATGTCCGAACAAACGGGTGGTGACACTAAGAGAGGCTCTTGAGGCCCGGGAAGAATTATTGGCCGAGGACGAAGAAGAAAGACTCGGCGACGTGTTTGATGTAAACACCGAAGAAGAAGAGGAGTGTGAGGCTTACAATGCTCCGGACTATGACACGAGTCTAGTCCTTCGCACTTTACAAGTCAAGACGGTTTCGAGGGACACGGAGCAACGAGATCAAATATTCCACACCAAGTGTCAAATTAAAGACAAATGGTGTAGTTTGATAATCGATGGAAGAAGTTGTACGAATGTTGCTTCAAGCGAGATGGTGACAAAGCTCGGACTCATCACTACTACTCATCCAAAACCATACGCGTTACATTGGCTCGATGATGGGAGTAAGGTGAAAGTTTCGAAACAAGTACGGGTCGGATTAACTATGGGTTCGTATGGTGACAACGTACTATGTGATGTACTCCCGATGGATGCATGCCACATACTTCTGGGCCGACCGTGGCTATTTGATAGAGACGTTTTACATCGAGGAAGGAGTAACGAATATGAATTACGGGATAAAGACAAGAAGATTGTGCTCAAACCAATGGCACCCCAAGCCATTCGATCGATGAGTTCTAATCAAATGGAGAAACCGAAGCTTACTATGTTTGCTAGCGAGAACGAGGTAAGACACGCTATTGACGATGGTGAGCGTGTGTATTTATTAATGATTAAAGAAACACGAGATGTTGACGTAGTTGTGCAAGGCAAGAGAGACATCGATACCTTGCTACAAGAATTTGCAGATGTCTTCCCGGAAGACTTACCGCTGGGTTTACCACCTTTGCGTGGGATTGAACACCAAGTCAACCTTGTACCGGGTGCATCACTCCCTAACAAGGCTGCCTATCAATGTAACCCCGAGGAGACAAAGGAGTTGCAAAAGCAAATCGAGGAGCTAATGAACCGCGGGTACGTTCGAGAAAGTTTGAGCCCTTGTGCGGTTCCGGTTTTACTTGTTCCAAAGAAGGATGGGTCATGGCGGATGTGTATAGATAGTAGAGCCGTGAACAACATAACCATCAAATATCGGTTCCCAATTCCGAGACTTGATGATATGTTGGACGAGTTGCATGGTTCGGTGATTTTTTCGAAGGTTGATTTGAGAAGCGGCTATCATCAAATTCGCATGCGGGAAGGAGACGAATGGAAAACGGCTTTCAAGACAAAACATGGATTATATGAATGGCTCGTCATGCCCTTTGGCCTTACAAATGCGCCAAGTACTTTCATGCGATTAATGAATGAGGTACTTAAGCCGTTTTTGGGAAAATTTATCGTCGTATACTTGGATGACATCTTGATTTATAGTCGATCATTGCAAGAGCATACCGGACACTTGAGGAAAGTCTTCGAAATCCTTAGGGATCAAAAACTTTATGGGAAAAAGGAGAAGTGTTCGTTTCTAGTCGAGAGTGTAGCCTTTCTCGGCTACATCGTTTCTAAAGAAGGGGTATCGGTTGATCAAACCAAGATCGAGGCGATTAAATCTTGGCCTACCCCCAAAACCATCACGGAAGTCCGATCCTTTCACGGACTTGCTTCATTTTATCGGAGGTTCATACGAGACTTTAGTACCATTTCTAGTCCGATAACGGAATGCTTGAAAAAGGGACCGTTTATGTGGAACGGGGCTGCCCAAGGGGCGTTTGAAAAATTGAAGGCGAAAATGTGTGAAGCACCTATCTTGGCTTTACCCGACTTTTCACAACCTTTCGAGGTAGAATGTGACGCAAGTGGAGTGGGTATTGGGGCGGTCCTCGTCCAAGGGAGGCGACCAATTGCCTACTTTTCGGAGAAATTGGGTGGGGCTCGACTCAACTATTGTACTTATGACAAGGAGTTCTATGCCGTTGTGAGAGCTCTTGATCATTGGAGCCATTACCTTCGGCCAAAACATTTCATCCTACATTCGGATCATGAGTCCTTGAAATATATCAACGGCCAACTAAAGTTGAGTCCGAGACATGCTAAATGGGTGGAATTCTTGCAATCATTCCACTTTTCATCGAAGTACAAAGATGGCAAGAGCAACGTTGTGGCGGATGCTTTGTCTAGACGGTATGCCTTGCTCTCTACTCTTGACATTCGGTTGCTTGGGTTCGAAGCATTGAAGGAGTATTATGAATGTTGAATGTGAAACAATACACTTTGTGTTTCTATCATTGGTAAATGATTTTTACCGAAACTTGATTTTTATTCGACGCGTTTTCGAGTATTAATCCGATTGATTCTCAATAGGTCTTGGGAAGAAATCACCTTATCGAGTTATAGGTCTAATTCGATAAACCCTTGTTCTTGATCGTTCAAGTCTTCTTGATCGATATTTTTATTGTTATCCGATATTTCATCCATATTCATACACTCGAATTACCATATTCATAAAAGCCTTCCGCTATCATACACTTACAAACACTCCGACCGATACGTATCCGCCTCTCCTGGAGAATTCGTATCATCTGGGGGTGTTACATTTATGGTATCGGAGCTTAGGTTGAGGAAACCTAGGCTGTCGGGTCGAGTTATGTGTTGTTGAGTCTTGTATTGTCAGATTTTGTCTGACTGAGTCGTGTCGCGACGCGTCGTCTGGGATGTCGGCCGTGATTAGTATCAAGGTGCAGCCATCATCTTCGTGCGATCTGTGGATGTAAGTCTCCCTACTACATGTTGTACCACGAGCTATACGAGCCTGTATGATTCTGTGTTATGTAGTAGTATTTGAAGGTGCATCGTGAGTAAGTGACATATATTTGTTAATTCCCGTTTTGTGTTAGAATGAAGAATGATATTGCCAAATATATCCTTGTATGAACTGTTTTTCTTGCAAGAGCAACAACCCTGGAATTTTTTTAGTTTCGAAGGCTGCCGGGGAGCCACATAAATTTTTAAAATGTTCTCCAAGGGATGAAATATTTTGATTTTTGTATGATGACCTCAAGTTCGAAAATTTTTAGACTTCAAACTACCGATATCTCATTTTCATCTCATACTATAAGTTTTCAAAACTCGAGTTTTTAACTCAAATAAGGTCTACAAAATATACTCAAGACGTGACTCTCGTTTGTAACTTTTCGGTTTCATGATTGTTGGTCAGAAGATGCGTATTGATGATGCTCTCGTTGTTGAGAAGTTGTGCCCGTTTTATGATTAAAATAGTAACGTGAATGTTGAGTCCATCGGTATGTATGTGTTGAGATAGTCCTCCTTATTGAGAAGTAAAATTTTCGTTTTTGTAAGATGATTTTCTTTTGATGGTTGCTTGTGAGATGTTATAATTATGTGAATCGATGACATTTAGACTCGTATGTTGTTGCTTATTTGTAACCTTCGAGTTTAGTATTACCTCGTATATGTTTGCAATCGTGTTGGTGATTAGAGCAGTTAGCACAGGCTTTATACGAGTCTAGCGCGCGCTAACGCGGCGTGTTTAGCGCACGTTAATCTTTGTTGTAACGCGCGCTAATCAACCTGGGCAGAGGCTATGGAACCGCATTATAGCCGTTAGGTCTAACTTTTGCGGCCAATCACCTGTAGTTGTATTCTCTACGTGGTGTCTAGTGATAACAAGCATGCGTGAATGTGTGTTAAGACTTTTCGTATTGCTAGGTGATATTTGATTGTGTTTGATGAATTGATAAATTATGTCTGTTGTGTGTGTTCAAAAACACTTTCCTGGAAACTTCACAAAGTTTTGACGGTTCGATTAATCGGCGGCTCCGTGTAAACTTTGAAAATTATTTGGAATTGGCAAGCCGGCCTTGGATTCTCAAATATAACCTCGATGGTATTTGAAAGAGTTGTTTTAAAGTACATGTAAACATTTTGTAAAATATTACCATCGTTGATGTTTGTGAAGTGTTGGGAGAATTTTCGAAAATGATTTTTAACGTATTGTTGTATTTTCAAATAATTCGAGTGAATGATTTTCAAAAATCTTTCACACCATAAAAATATTTTATTTCAGAAACCAATGCGATTTTTATTTTCAAAAAAAATATAGTGAAAGAGGAAAAATCTCACTCGATGTAAAGTTCAAACTCGGATTTGGAAATGTTAGAGTATGTAAGAATGATTTGATGATCTTGCATGGTTAACTTGTTAGTTGTTAACGGCGATGATGATACGTAGAGGCTTGATGAATTCAAATGATTTCAAATGAGACGGTTAAAATATGTTGTTTACAAGTTTTGATGAAACAACCCGAGGTACCAAAAGTACTTTTAAAGTTTATTTTAAATAGCATACAAATCTAAGGATTTTCAAAATATTTCCTTTAAAAGGATACCTCGTGGATTTTCTTTTCGAGTTGTTATTGGTTACCTTATGTGATATGTCGTGCTGAGTTGGTACTTTAGTATAATATTTTGCGAAGTTGTGCAATCGTATTGAGTGGGAATCCGCTTAGTATGCCGATGGGAAGAGGATATAGTCGTGACCATGATACTAATGGCCATGAAGATCGGATGTGGACCAAGAGGATATGGTCGGTGTTGTTGCCCAAAATATTTATCCGAAGATTAATACTGCTGGAAGACAGACAACAAACAACAATTGCGGGAGCACTTCCGAGGGAAGATAAATAATACAAGATTTGCCGGGTTTGTTAGGCCCGGGCTTGAATGCTCTCGCGAGATGATATTAATACAAATATTCGTGGATACAAGTATTAATGAGAGAAATCTAAATACAATGAGTGTAAAAAGACTCTGTTGATCCGGCTCTTGAGCGAAGCTCGGTGTTCTTCGTCCCCGCCGATCGTCTTCTTGATGAGAGAGGCCGAGAGAAGAAGTACCGAATGATAGCTGTTGCCAAGAGTTGGAGATAGCCAAGTGCTGGGTGTTTTGCTTCTTTCTAGTGTGCTGAAATCGCGTTAATGCAGAGAGTTGGCCGAGTGCAGGGTGCCTTGTATATATAGGGGCAGCCGGGTCTTGTCCTTTGGTGGGCGATCGCCTTCCGGCCATTATAATAATGGGGCGATCGTCCGCCGGCCAATATTATAATGGGGCGATCACCCGGGCTGTCGGGCAAAAATCCAAGGAAGAGGCTGGCGCCAGCTGGGCGGTCCAATGGGGAGTCAGCACGTGTCCGGAGTCAGTCACATGCGGCCCTACTGACAGCTTTCGGCGGAATGAATTGTCACATGCGGCCCTACTGACAGCTTTCGGTGGCTTGTCGGCTGGTGGAAAGATTCTGCCAGGCTGTGGTCAATGACCCGTGATTCGCGGATCTTGTCTCGGCCCTTGCACGTGGTGCCAGTCTTAAGGTTCGGCCTTTGCCGACTGGATGGTCATCGGTGTTGATCGACATGAGGCGGTCGTCTCTAGCTGGTCATCAGAGGTCGCCATCGGCCAGTTGCCGAGGGTCGGCAACGGTCGGTCACCAAGGGTCGGTCGGCAGGTACCGAGGGATGGTCGTCCGCTTGTCGGTCGCCAGGAGTCGGTCGCCGAGTACCGAGAGGAGATTGTATTTGATGTCGATCGCTCGGCTCCGGGACTGGTCCTGGGACCTTCGGTTGGTTGATGTAGCTTGTCCGCTGGGCTAAGGCTCGCCGCTGTCGCCGGCTCAGCTTCGCCTGGCCGCTTCGGGCAGTGACTCGGTCACCCGATCTCCGAGGCGATCGCCGGTCGGAGAGTGTTAATTCTTGACACAACAATTGCCCCCCAGCTTTCTCCTATGTTGAAGACATGGGGCGAGGTGGTTCTTGCTGGCGATGTGTAACGATGAGGATGGGCGATCCTGCTGAGCTGACTTAGGATTCGGACTTGGGCTATCATGGTCGATTGGCTAGCTATCTTTCGGTCTTGTACCTGCAAAAACAACATTGGCCGATCCCCCTCGGAAACTTGGTGGTTTCGCTTGTTTGAGGAATCGTGCATAGTCGCGGAGATCGATGGACCGACTCCATGACCGTGTCTTGGTGCGCGAAGACATTGAGTGTCTCGTGACTCACTTTATTATGAGGGTCCTCTCATAGCCGCGCCGCCTCGTATTTAAACGAAGGGCGTGCGGTCTCGGTCTAGAGGAATCCTTGCGCGGGGCAGCGTCGGATGAATCAACTCCACGCCCGCAACTTGTTAGCTCTGCTTCCACCTCGGCCAGCCATGGAGATGGCCGACCTCGACGGTGTACGTTGAGACGGGGGTTGTGGCATAGGTCCACTGATTAATGTTGGAGAGCCCTCAGACTACGCCGGCCTCGTATTTAAACGAAGGGCAGGCGATCTCGGCCGAAAGGGACCTTGCATGGCCGAAGCAGCCGGTTCCATCGACTGCCAGGACCATGGATTCATGATGTGCGGCGGAGGCGATCGCGAGCCTTAGTCCCTCATTTAAAATGGACTGTAGGCGGTGATCGAGTCCTCCGGCTCTGCTGGGTAGTAGCGATCGGGCTGGGAGACTGGAGGTCGTCGTGCGGGCGTCGATCGCTCTACTCCTAGGCTAAGAAGAAGCCTTTGCCTGGACAGGAAATCTGCGGCTCTAGCCCGGAAGGCTGCGTAGGTCGTCGGTTGGGTCTTCGTGAGATGCCTAAACATAGGCGAGAAGCCCTGAAAACCTCCTAGGACCGCGTAGAGGGCGGTCTCATCGTTTACGGGCTCGCCGTTGAGGATGCTCACGTCTACCCGGTCGATGTAGTCCGAGTCGGACTCCTCTTCTCCCTGATTGATTTGCATCATGCGAAGGCGACCTTCTGGCCGGACGACCCTGGTGGCGAAGTGTTCCGTGAAGACGTGCGCCAGCTCGTTAAAGGAGCCAATGGACCGAGGTGGCAATGAGGTGTACCACCGGTGGGCGAGGTCATCTAGCGTCAGAGGAAACATTCGGCACCTGGTCGCGTCAGATGCTCCACACCCGGTCATATAGATGTTGAACTTATGCAGGTGTGTTTGGGGGTCCGATCGCCCCTCGTACACGGGAGTTTGAGGAGGAGCGATCTTGTGCTGCACCGGGGCGAGCTCGATGTCGATCGTGAGCGGCTCGCTTGGCTTGGCGATCGTCTTCATGGCGCCTGCCCTGGATTGCAGGAGTGCCTTCATGTCGTCGATCTGACGTTGCATCGCAGCCATCGCCGTGGCTCGGTCGCTTGCTGATCGGCTTTGGGAGCGGGAGCCGAGGCGATCGTGTACCGATCTCCGGACTCCGCTGCTGCCGACCTCTGCAATTTGGCGAGGGGGAGCCAGACGGCTGGGCTGCCTTCTGGGAGCCGGGTAGGCCGAGCTCCTGGTGACGGACTAAAACTCCGTCGTCTCGTAGCTGGGGCCGGATCGCTGGCCGCTGTGTCGGGTCACCGCCTGTGCGATCGAAGACAGAGGTGCCCCGGCTGCCGAGCGCCTCTTCTTGCGGACGAGAGCCTCCTTGCGATCGCTCGGCCAGTAATGCCTTGAGCTTCCGCTTGGACTTCCGGCGGGAGGCCGAGGGGGTGATAGCAGGAGGCGCGTTGAGAGCACTCCGTCGCTCCTGTAGGACGGCCATGACCTCGTCGATCTGTTCCTTGGTTCGGAGCTGATCGAGCGAGAGGCTCGGGCCGCCGCCCAGGGATGGGGTCGAGCGTCTCTGACCACGGCGGCTGCCTTCCACCATCGGCTGCGGCTCGGACTGGGACGGAACGGGGGGTCTGGCCGGCTGGGCAGCGGCTTTCTTCGACGCGGAGGCGGAAGACATGATTTCTGAAAGATTTCTTTGAAGTGCAGTGAGTGTCACTTCAAGTATCTGCCCCGAGAACAGTGAGTGTTCTTTGGGACGGTAGGTGTAAAAATTTGAGGGTTGGATGCCCTTCCTCTAGCGCCAATTGTTGTTGCCCAAAATATTTATCCGAAGATTAATACTGCTGGAAGACGGACAACAAACAACAATTGCGGGAGCACTTCCGAGGGAAGATAAATAATACAAGATTTGCCGGGTTTGTTAGGCCCGGGCTTGAATGCTCTCGCGAGATGATATTAATACAAATATTCGTGGATACAAGTATTAATGAGAGAAATCTAAATACAATGAGTGTAAAAAGACTCTGTTAATCCGGCTCTTGAGCGAAGCTCGGTGTTCTTCGTCCCCGCCGATCGTCTTCTTGATGAGAGAGGCCGAGAGAAGAAGTACCGAATGATAGCTGTTGCCAAGAGTTGGAGATAGCCAAGTGCTGGGTGTTTTGCTTCTGTCTAGTGTGCTGAAATCGCGATAATGCAGAGAGTTGGACGAGTGCAGGGTGTCTTGTATATATAGGGGCAGCCGGGTCTTGTCCTTTGGTGGGCGATCGCCTTCCGGCCATTATAATAATGGGGCGATCGTCCGCCGGCCAATATTATAATGGGGCGATCACCCGGGCTGTCGGGCAAAAATCCAAGGAAGAGGCTGGCGCCAGCTGGGCGGTCCAATGGGGAGTCAGCACGCGTCCGGAGTCAGTCACATGCGGCCCTACTGACAGCTTTCGGCGGAATCAATTGTCACATGCGGCCCTACTGACAGCTTTCGGCGGCTTGTCGGCTGGTGGAAAGATTCTGCCAGGTTGTGGTCAATGACCCGTGATTCGCGGATCTTGTCTCGGCCCTTGCACGTGGTGCCAGTCTTAAGGTTCGGCCTTTGCCGACTGGATGGTCATCGGTGCTGATCGACATGAGGCGGTCGTCTCTAGCTGGTCATCAGAGGTCGCCATCTGCCAGTTGCCGAGGGTCGGCAACGGTCGGTCACCAAGGGTCGGTCGGCAGGTACCGAGGGATGGTCGTCCGCTTGTCGGTCGCCAGGAGTCGGTCGCCGAGTACCGAGAGGAGATCGTATTTGATGTCGCTCGGCTCCGGGACTGGTCCTGGGACCTTCGGTTGGTCGATGTAGCTTGTCCGCTGGGCTAAGGCTCGGCCGCCTGGTCGCTGGTCGGCAGTTCTGCCTTGGCTGCTCGGCAGTGACTCGGTCGCCCGATCTCCGAGGCGATCGCCGGTCGGAGAGTGTTAATTCTTGACACAACAATTGCCCCCCAGCTTTCTCCTATGTTGAAGACATGGGGCGAGGTGGTTCTTGCTGGCGATGTGTAAGGATGAGGATGGGCGATCCTGCTGAGCTGACTTAGGATTCGGACTTGGGCTATCATGGTCGATTGGCTAGCTATCTTTCGGTCTTGTACCTGCAAAAACAACATTGGCCGATCCCCCTCGGAAACTTGGTGGTTTCGCTTGTTTGAGGAATCGTGCATAGTCGCGGAGATCGATGGACCGACTCCATGACCGTGTCTTGGTGCGCGAAGACATTGAGTGTCTCGTGACTCACTTTATTATGAGGGTCCTCTGTTAGGCTGCGCCTCGCCTCGTATTTAAACGAAGGGCGTGCGGTCTGGGTCTAGAGGAATCCTTGCGCGGGGCAGCGTCGGATGAATCAACTCCACGCCCGCAGCTTGTTAGCTCTGCTTCCACCTTGGCCAGCCATAGAGATGGCCGACCTCGACGGTGTACGTTGAGACGGGGGTTGTGGCATAGGTCCACTGATTAATGTTGGAGAGCCCTCAGACTACGTCGGCCTCGTATTTAAACGAAGGGCAGGCGATCTCGGCCGAAAGGGACCTTGCATGGCCGAAGCAGCCGGTTCCATCGACTGCCAGGACCATGGATTCATGATGTGCGGCGGAGGCGATCGCGAGCCTTAGTCCCTCATTTAAAATGGACTGTAGGCGGTGATCGAGTCCTCCGGCTCTGCTGGGTAGTAGCGATCGGGCTGGGAAACTGGAGGTCGTCGTGCGGGCGCCGATCGCTCTACTCCTAGGCTAAGAAGAAGCCTTTGCCTGGACAGGAAATCTGCGGCTCTAGCCCGGAAGGCTGCGTAGGTCGTTGGTTGGGTCTTCGTGAGATGCCTGAACATAGGCGAGAAGCCCTGAAAACCTCCTAGGACCGCGTAGAGGGCGGTCTCATCGTTTACGGGCTCGCCGTTGAGGATGATCACGTCTACCCGATCGATGTAGTCCGAGTCGGACTCCTCTTCTCCCAGCTTGATTTGCATCATGCGAAGGCGACCTTCTGGCCGGACGACCCTGGTGACGAAGTGTTCCGTGAAGACGTGCGCCAGCTCGTTAAAGGAGCCAATGGACCGAGGTGGCAATGAGGTGTACCACCGGTGGGCGAGGTCGTCTAGCGTCAGAGGGAATATTCGGCACCTGGTCGCGTCAGATGCTCCACACCCGGTCATATAGATGTTGAACTTATGCAGGTGTGTTTGGGGGTCCGATCGCCCCTCGTACATGGGAGTTTGAGGAGGAGCGATCTTGTGCTGCACCGGGGCGAGCTCGATGTCGATCGTGAGCGGCTCGCTTGGCTTGGCGATCGTCTTCATGGCGCCTGCCCTGGATTGTAGGAGTGCCTTCATGTCGTCGATCTGACGTTGCATCGCAGCCATCGCCGTGGCTCGGTCGCTTGCTGATCGGCTTTGGGAGCGGGAGCCGAGGCGATCGTGTACCGATCTCCGGACTCCGCTGCTGCCGACCTCTGCAATTTGGCGAGGGGGAGCCAGACGGCTGGGCTGCCTTCTGGGAGCCGGGTAGGCCGAGCTCCTGGTGACGGACTAAAACTCCGTCGTCTCGTAGCTGGGGCCGGATCGCCGGCCGCAGTCGGGTCACCGCCAGTGCGATCGAAGACAGAGGTGCCCCGCCGCCGAGCGCCTCTTCTTGCGACGAGCCTCCTGCGATCGCTCGGCGATAATGCCTTGAGCTTCCGCTGGACTTCCGGGCGGAGGCCGAGGGGTGATAGCAGGAGGCGCGTTGAGAGCACTCCGTCGCTCCCGTAGACGGCCATGACCTCGTCGACCGTTCCTTGGTTCGAGCTGATCGAGCGAGAGGCTCGGCCGCCGCCGTGGATGGGTCGAGCGTCTCGACCACGGCGGCCGCCTTCCACCATCGGCCGCGGCTCGACCGACGGAACGGGGTCCGCCGGCTGGCGGCGGCTTTCTTCAACGCGGAGGCTAAGACATGATTTCTGAAAGATTTCTTTGAAGTGCAGTGAGTGTCACTTCAAGTATCTGCCCCGAGAACAGTGAGTGTTCTTCGGGACGGTAGGTGTAAAAATTTGAGGGTTGGATGCCCTTCCTCTAGCGCCAATTGTTGTTGCCCAAAATATTTATCCGAAGATTAATACTGCTGGAAGACGGACAACAAACAACAATTGCGGGAGCACTTCCGAGGGAAGATAAATAATACAAGATTTGCCGGGTTTGTTAGGCCCGGGCTTGAATGCTGTCGTGAGATGATATTAAT
Source organism: Orobanche coerulescens (assembly GCA_033398695.1). NCBI lineage: Eukaryota > Viridiplantae > Streptophyta > Magnoliopsida > Lamiales > Orobanchaceae > Orobanche > Orobanche coerulescens. Next base: position 69,944,118 of record CM065816.1, on the reverse strand, counting down.
ACAAATATTCGTGGATACAAGTATTAATGAGAGAAATCTAAATACAATGAGTGTAAAAAGACTCTGTTAATCCGGCTCTTGAGCGAAGCTCGGTGTTCTTCGTCCCCGCCGATCGTCTTCTTGATGAGAGAGGCCGAGAGAAGAAGTACCGAATGATAGCTGTTGCCAAGAGTTGGAGATAGCTAAGTGCTGGGTGTTTTGCTTCTGTCTAGTGTGCTGAAATCGCGATAATGCAGAGAGTTGGACGAGTGCAGGGTGCCTTGTATATATAGGGGCAGCCGGGTCTTGTCCTTTGGTGGGCGATCGCCTTCCGGCCATTATAATAATGGGGCGATCGTCCGCCGGCCAATATTATAATGGGGCGATCACCCGGGCTGTCGGGCAAAAATCCATGGAAGAGGCTGGCGCCAGCTGGGCGGTCCAATGGGGAGTCAGCACGTGTCCGGAGTCAGTCACATGCGGCCCTACTGACAGCTTTCGGCGGCTTGTCGGCTGGTGGAAAGATTCTGCCAGGCTGTGGTCAATGACCCGTGATTTGCGGATCTTGTCTCGGCCCTTGCACGTGGTGCAAGTCTTAAGGTTCGGCCTTTGCCGACTGGATGGTCATCGGTGCTGATCGACATGAGGCGGTCGTCTCTAGCTGGTCATCAGAGGTCGCCATCTTCCAGTTGCCGAGGGTCGGCAACGGTCGGTCACCAAGGGTCGGTCGGCAGGTACCGAGGGATGGTCGTCCGCTTGTCGGTCGCCAGGAGTCGGTCGCCGAGTACCGAGAGGAGATCGTATTTGATGTCGCTCGGCTCTGGGACTGGTCCTGGGACCTTTGGTTGGTCGATGTAGCTTGTCCGCTGGGCTAAGGTTCGGCCGCTTGGTCGCTGGTCGGCAGTTCTGCCTTGGCTGCTCGGCAATGACTCGGTCGCCCGATCTCCGAGGCGATCGCCGGTCGGAGAGTGTTAATTCTTGACACAACAGTCGGGAAGGTTACTATTCCAACACTTCGTTCTCGTTGTCTAGGTTTCGGGACGAAACCTCTTTTAAAGGTGATATGATGTAATACCCACATTTTTCTTTCTTTCTCTTCTGTTTCGTCCAACCAAAACGACTCGACTGTGTTCGTTGATGCTTCTGACCTGGTGTTGTTTCTCACCTTTGTCATTCGAGCGAGTTCTGATATTGTCCCAAATTGATCTATATATCGTTGTGACCTTTCCAAGTTCGGAAAATTAGTCTCGTTTTCGATCTTCCAACCCTTGGGCGGTGGAATTCCGTATTTCTTCAGCGATTGGCTCGCGTTTTGATTGATGTACCGTTGGGTTGGTCAATCGTATTGATTTTCGTCCGTTGTGTTTTGTGATTGTTCGGATAATTGACTTGATTGTATTATCCATTTGATGACGCTTATCACTTATTGGTTTTGTTATATCCCTAATGGCGACGTTGTGTTGGTCGTCGTGGAGCGTGTTTTCACGCCGTATATTCCTTTGCGTTGCTTGTAACGTTTCGCCGATGGGCGTAAGTTACGCGTTTCCTTGCGTATCTTGTTGAGTTTTCCTGGCGGGATATTTCTTCTCCCTACTTGTTTTATGTTTCGGGACGAAACTTCTTTTAAGGGGGGTAGAATGTAATATCCGCAATTTTCGATTTTCGGTAAATTTCATTTTCGGCCGGAGTCCGTTTTGACGACTCGCTCATGACCGTTTCGTCATTTCGAGAATGATTAATTCTGCACTTTTTGTCATCCGAGTTCGTTTCGGTATCGTTTTGTTGAGTTCCGAGCTTTTTAGCGACTTTTCCGCACTTGAGTTCGATTCTTCCGAATCTCGTCCGAAACTGTTGTTTCGAGTTTCTCGTAAGTTCATTTAATGTTATTATTCATGTTGCGAGCTTTGGTTTGGTGTTTCGATTGCGTATCGTGATTTTCGGACGTTTTGGGCCATTTTCGTAATTTCCCAAAGTTTTGGGTAATTACTTCCGTTGTCGAATTCCGAGCCTTCGGGTGGTCGGAATCGTGTTTTCTATTAGCTCTTAGATTTGTCTTTGCGAGTACTTCGCAACCGTAACTTCGATTCGTATTCAGGTTCGGGTTTCGGGGTCGTTCGGACGTAATTTTCGGTCTGTCTGGAGGGGCCTGCCCAGACCTGTGCAACACGGCCCTGAAAACGGCGCTGCTGAGCGCCGTGTCTCCGCGCTGGTCGGCCAGATCGCATCTCGCGAGACACGGCCGAGACACACGGCGCTGCCTCGGGCCGCTTCTTGCGCCGTGTCCGGCAGCCTATAAATATGGCCGAGCAATGCTTTTTTCACTCATTTCATTCCCTATCCTTCCTGTCCGCGGCTGGAGTCTTTGGGAAGTCGAAGACATGTTGTTATACTATGAATCCACGAAGTTTTGGAATTCATAACATCAATTGATCATCACGTAACATCCTTCAATCCAGCGAATCAAGGCAAGTTTTCTTAAAATCTAGTTTTGGGGATTTTGTTCGATTTGTCCATTTAATCCGTTTTAACTCAGAATAGTGATGTATTTATGATTGTTAAACAATATTATGTCGAATTACTTGCTGTTCCTCGGTTGAATCGCCGAGGATTCGTCGTTTTATTGAGTATCTTATCGACGCCTTGAAGGTGTTCGATAAAATGTCGCAAAGAGGATTCGAGCGTTCTACGATTATTCTTCCTCGTTCGTTCGTTAATTTATTGATGGTATGATGTTAGGGTCAGATTTCTCGCAAATAATTCGAGTCGGAACCCTTCGGTTCGTCGTTTTCTTCAAGCTTTTCGATCGTGGGTGTATTCATTGTCTTCGCCGGAGAATCGTAGGTGTTCGAGGTGTCCCGACTGATCCGTGATTGTGGGAGTGTCCGGTATCGATTATCGAGGCAAGTATCTTGCCCATACATTACGTGTTTTGTGGATATTGTGGTTGTTAATCGTCGATATGTGCTAAATAAATATTAATAACCATTTTTCAAAAGAATCGGAATATTTACCATCATGCTTTTTGTAAAGGTGACCCGTGTGTGTCGGGAATTAATGTGCTTAGTTGAATATGTGTGCTAGTGTCGAGTATAGAATCACCTTACTTTCTTGTGATGTCATTGCGTATGATTATGTCGTTGGTAAATGTAAAGTGTAATTCTTTTGTCAAATTATGTGCTTGGAGTCACGTTTTTATGTATGAATATGTGAGTTTGTGTGATATTAGTTGTGTCGTTCGGTGCTGTTGAAATCTTGTGCTTTCTTGTGAATCGTATCACTACTTGGTCGTGAGTATATGTTGGATGAACTGGCCATTGTAGTAAGGTACCTCGACTATATATACTGTGATTGACCTTCGAGGCTTGTGGTTTGCAACTGGGATTTTGAAACGTGTGTGTGTGTTGTTCCTTCCACCCGGAGTGTCCGACGGGATGTCTGGGGGTCGATACTAAGGGGTACGGCCACGGAAGTGGACTTGGGTGCGTGTGTGGATGAACTTCCACCCGAAGTGTCCGACGGGATGTCTGGGGGTCGATACTAAGGGGTACGGCCGCGGAAGTGGTTTCCCACCCGGAGTGTCCGACGGGATGTCTGGGGGTCGATCGGGTTACCAGTTGTGGTTTTTATCTTGAGGATGACGTTGATGTTTTCGTTAATTGTGATATTGTCCGGAGTATCACAATGCTTTGTGCTTGGGGTCGAGAGACATTATATATCGAGTCTTGGTGCTTGGCTAGAATGGCATAGGAATAATGTGTTATGTGTAATGTGTCCTTGTAAGTGAATTGAACTGGATGATCGGGTCGTGGACCCTGTGTTTTGTGACCGGAATGGTTGGGTCGTGGACCCCGTGTTTTGTTAAACGGATTTGTATTTTGAAAAATGAACTTTGGGGTTGTGACCCTAAATGGCTTTCGAGGAATTAAGAACATTTTTAATTTTTGATGTTTTCAAAACTCCCGAGATTTGGAAATGTTTTCAAAATGCTTACTTGCTTCGTTTCTGCTTTCAGGACTTGAACTATTTTTAACTAAATATATCTCGGGAAGTCTTTCGTTATATTCTCGGAATGTGTTATGTATGGCTCGTATTTGCACTTTATACTTGCACTAGCGAAACAGTGGAGTTTTGCTAACCCCAGTGTCGGGGTGGATATCTGTATTGTGTCCAGGTACATGCAGGTTTTCGGGAGCAAGACACAGGATCGGCACGAGGGATGATGAAAGACGAATGATACTAATCACACGAAGGCCAGTTTTGGATTCAGTTAGTCGGAGTCCATTGTATTGTCTTTTCCGCTGTCTTATTGTTCGTTGTTGCAAGTATTTTACCCTTGTGTGGGTATGAGTTTGGATGAGTTTATGTATTTTGATTTTTAAGTCAGTGACGAAAGACCAAATCGGTCTATTGGTCCGTTATTTTGATTCGTCGGTATGTAATGTAATGTGTTGTTTTGATGTCTAGCCTGGTGGATCCTCACGGAGAGGGTCTGCGGCGTGTAATATTCCCGGTTTGATCTGGGGGTGTTACACCGTAGGCCCCGCCCACATCCACACAATCACATATATAGCACAATACAGCAAAGATATCCAAACAATTCACTCAGAGGCATCAAATCCTTAGCAAAACCACCACGTCAAAACACACTGCACCAAAATGAAATAATATACGTCCACACGCAATACCAAGTGCAACATCAACACCAAACATATCCATAGAGTTCACATAGTCATTCTCAAACCACACCATTCACAAAACACGCAGGTTTTGAAAGCAAGCCTTTAACAAGGCTAAACCGAATCTTTTGAAAGTTCGATTCAAACGACCAAACAACCACATTTAGACGATCACTAATTATCATATCCACAAAACAAGAATTATATGGACAAGGTACTTGCCTCAAAATCGGCACGCAAGTATCCCGACGAAGACGGCTCAACCGGAAAGCTTCGAAACGCCCGATGCAATCGAAAAGAAAGACGACAACGAACGGAAGGGTTCAACTCGGTTTCTTCGCAAGAAACTCGACCCTAACAATATATAATCAATAAATCATCGATCATACGAGGAAGAATAATCGTAGAACGCCCGAAAACCCCTCTAAGACATTTTACCGGACACCTTCAAGGCGTCGGTCAAGAACTCGACCCAAATAACAAATCGATACGATCCAACCATGGAATAACAATGGAAAAGATATAATACATCTAAATATTCATCAATACATCATAATTTTAAGTTAAAACGGATTAATCGGACGAAAACAACCAAAATACCCAAATTCCCCAAAACTAGATTTCTAGGAAATCTGACCTGATTTGGTAAATCGGAGGATGTTATAGGATGGATGATTGACGATATGAACCTCAAAACTTCATGGATTTATTGTCCAACAACATCTCTCCATGATGAACTAATCTCCAGACGCGGAAAGGAAGAAAATGAGTGAGAAATGGCTGAAGAAAACGCCGCTGGCCTTAAATAGGCCGATCGCCGCACGTTACGACGTAATCGCCATGGCTTACGACGAATCGCCATGGCGAACTCATCGCTGAAATGCCGGAAGCGTTATATACGTTATCGCCAGGGCCTTACGACGAATCGCCTTACGACGAATCGCCGATCACTACCGCACGTTACTCGGCCAGGGTTGGCCTGGCCCGAGCATGCCCGGCCATGACTCGGCCGGGACCAACTCTGACGGCCCGAACGACCCCGAAACCCGAACCTGAGTACGAATCGAAGATACAGTTACGAAGTACTCGCAAAGACGAATCCGAGCACTAAGAGAACACACGATTTCGACCACCCGAAGGCTCGAAATTCGACAACGGAAAGTAATTACCCCAAACTTTGGGAAATTACGAAAATGGCCCAAAACGCCCGAAAATCACGATACGTGATCGAAACACCAAGCCAAAGCTCTCAACATGAATATTAACATTAAATGAACTTACGAGAAAGTCTGAACAACAGTTTCGGACGAGATTCGCAAGAATCGAACTCAAGTGCGGAAAAACCGCTAAAAAGCACGGAACTCAACAAAACGACACCGAAACGAACTCGGATGACAAAAAGTGCAGAATTAATCATTCTCATAATGACGAAACGGTCATGAGCGAGTCGTCAAAACGGACTTCCGCCGAAAAAAAAAGAAATTACAGGAAATCGAAATCACGGGTATTACATTCTACCCTCCTTAAAAGAAGTTTCGTCCCGAAACTTAAAATAAGTAGGGAGAAGCAATATCCACTGTCAGGAAAACTCGACGAGATACCCAAAAACCGAAAACTCGTGCCCGACGGCGAAACGTTGCAAGAAATGCAACAGAACATACGGCGTGAAAACACGCTCCACGACGACCAACACAACGCCACCGATAGAGAAATAATAAAACCAACAAGTGACAAGCGTCATCAAACAGGTAATACAACCAAGTCGATTATCCGAACAATCACAAAACACAACGAACGAAAATCAATATGATTGACCACCCCAACGGTACATCAATCAAAACGTGAGCCAATCGCTGAAGAAATACGGAATTCCACCGTCAAGGGTTGGAAGATCGAAAACGAGACAAATTTCCCGAATATAAGGAAATTAGGAAGGAGTCTGAACGCTCAACAATCACGAAACGAGATCAACAAAAATCGAACAATCAAACGATCGAACAACAACGGTCGAGACAACAAAAATTGAACAATCATGTTCGAATCACGAAGAATAATAAAATTCAAACAACAACTCTCAGGCTCACGTCTCGGCTCGAGACAATATATGATCCGGTAAACGCAACAAGATGTGATTCACATAAGATCCATAGGAAAGGGAATAGCAATTGAAAAGTCACAACGACAAACGAGTAATTTCGAAACACCACACTCGTTCGATCAATAAAAGCAAGGGATAGGGCAAGCTCAGAAAATGTTAACGAACATAAACGAGTCGACAGAGTCGAAAATATAGAAGTTCAAAATCTAATCCACTTCGAATAAGAGAACTAGTAAAACCAGATGATGTCACTTCCGAACAAGGTTCACAAGAATCGAACCGAACTCGAAAAGTCACAATGATAACAGATTGACCCAAAACAAGATCACACTGCTCGAACGATTTAAACCGAAATACAGAACAAGTTCAGAAAGTACCAACGAACACGAGCGAGTCGATAGACTTGAGAAAGAGGAAATGCATAAGCCAAAAATAATACGGGTATTATATTCGACCTCATCTAAAAGAAGTGTCGTCCCCGAAACTCACAACAACGAAATCAATGTGACAACACAACAAGCAACCGCGAAACATCTTTCAAAGGCCTCTCAATGCCGATTCCGATGACTGTGCTGAAGCGCGAACTCCGAAAGTCTCGGTAGCCAATTCACAAATCTGAATTCGGTGTCCCTCGAGTCCACACTTGAAATGTGTTACCGACGAGAAGGACAAATTTACACGTGCATGCCCCGGCACATCACGGTTGAAACGCCTCGGCTCGGCATACCGAAAATACAAATGCTAGATACAATGGGGCATAACGTCGCAAAACAACATATCGGAGATGCCAACTCGGACAACAAGGAATCATAATACATATCATATATATATATTATCTTAGTAATATTATACAGACAAACTCTACAGCAACTACTGCATCGTTCGGCGACCTCAACGGCCCGAACAATAACCTGCACATAATTACAATAATTATGAAACAATCACATATATACACAAACGTACAAACCCAAGCTTTAATAAATTAAACAAAGCAGTGCGTTAACACGCAAGCCACCACGAAATGACAACATTAAGGATCGTCATCACACCTCCCACAAGGGCTAACAAAATATATGCGTGGCGAACGACTCGGCGTTCACGCCACCAATTCAATCACAAGGGGTTAACACCGTAACGAAAGTTCGAAAACCATACACGCATTTCCGGTCCGCAAAACAGAATGATAGGTTTTAAAAACGAAAACCACCTTTTGAAAATAGTTTGGAAACACCAGTTGATCTTGAGTATCACTTTACAAAAAGTAGTGCAAACATTGTTATCGAGACTTTGAAAATCGTCTTGCGTTTGAACAAAAATGAGGACACCTTCTCTTAGTGAAAGACTTTCAGAATATCCGACCCTCGGGTTTAAGTAAAAGTGTTTATAAAACATTTGAAAATATCTCAAAATATTTTGGTCCTCGAGTTAGAAGAATTTTGAAATATATTGTGGCACCTTGGATGTACCACGAGAAAATAATTCATTTTAAAAGTACGTCTCGAATTTTAATTTTCTAAGATACTCAAGGTTTTCAAAAATAATTCAACGGGCTAGAATGCCCAAAAATTTCAGATAATTACACGGAAATATTACACCCCCGGTTCAGCCCGGGAATATTACACGCCGTGGGCCCCGCGCCGGAACCCACCAGGCTAAAAACCATTTACAAAAATGCCAAAAAGTCTGATGACGGTATTATTTCAAAAACTTACAAAAGTCTTTTAGAAAATACTAAATACCGTCATAAGAATTTCGCCAAAACGATCAAGGCCATAATGCCACAAACTCGGTTAAGGGAATCGGTTTTCAAAATAAAACTCAGTCGGTAAAATACCAAAAGCCATTACAGAAGAACTCACGCAGCGGATAAAAGAAATAAAGTCAAACATGCACAAGACAGCAACACTACTCCTCATATGAACGAAAAATGGGAGTCAAATAATCACGTATCACGAAATCAAAATCCATAAGAGGATTCCGTCAATTAACTCATAATTAAAAAATAGCTCGTGTCACACGAGGCACAACACAAAGAAGGGAGACTTACATCCACAGGTCGCACGAAGATGATGATCGCCCCACGATACTAATCACAACAAACCAACTCAGACGACGCGTCGCGACACGACTCAGTCAGATAAAATCCGACGAGACAAAAACTCAATAGACACCACTGACCCGACAGCCTAGGTTTCCACAACCTAAGCTCCGATACCATTCTGTAACACCCCCAATCCACTCAGGAATATTACACGCCGTAGACCCTCTCCTCGAGGATCTACCAGGCTGATAACTAAAATCAAACATCTAAACATCGCCTTTAAGGATAAAATGACTCAGTAGACCGATTTGGTCTTTCAATAATAACATACAACTCAATTCCGAACACATACCCACGCAGGGGTCAAAATATAATAAACTCCCGTACAACGGGGAAAAGATACTGCAGCGGAAAAGAAAATACAACTAGACAAATACGACATCAACGGATCCTCGTGTGATTAGTATCGTTCATCTTTCATCATCCTTCGTGCCGACCCTGTGCCATGCTCCAAAACCTGAATGCAAAAATAGACATCCACCCCCCGAATACTCGGGGGTTAGCAAAACTCCACTGTTTTGCTAGTGCAAGTACAAGTGCAAAAATACGAGCCATACAATTCACATTCCACGAATAACAATAACCAGGAATCCTCAAAGTTCCAAACGTAACGAAAAGCACTTCCCGAGGCATGAGTTTGGTAAAACATTCTAAAACCGAAAGATCACAAATCAAGGGAAATAATTTATAAAACAGTTTAAAATGCCATCGAGAGTTTTAATAGAAAACAATTTAGGATTTCCGAATCCTTCTCTTTCCAAAATCAACAGGTCACACCAAAGGTTTTGTTTTTGCAAATAGAAAACCGACAACAATTTACAGGTCAAAGCCCAACATCACGTGTCCTCAACGGACATAAAATACAACGAAACATAATCACGCACGCGCACGCTAGACCGGACGCCACCACAGACATCCCACCCGAGGCCTCGAAGGACCCTCCCGAGCTGGCTAGCGAAACAAATCACACACATCTCACGGTTGGATCAATCACTTGTTGCATCCTGGCCACATGATCACATGCCATGTGCCACCGTAGATTAACTTTGGCGCTCACGGTTGGATCAATCACTTGTTGCATCCTGGCCACATGATCACATGCCATGTGCCACCGTAGTTTTTCTTAGGCTCTCACGGTTGGATCAATCGCTTGTTGCATCCTGGCCACATGATCACATGCCATGTGCCACCGTAGGCCCCGCCCACATCCACACAATCACATATATAGCACAATACAGCAAAGATATCCAAACAATTCACTCAGAGGCATCAAATCCTTAGCAAAACCACCACGTCAAAACACACTGCACCAAAATGAAATAATATACGTCCACACGCAATACCAAGTGCAACATCAACACCAAACATATCCATAGAGTTCACATAGTCATTCTCAAACCACACCATTCACAAAACACGCAGGTTTTGAAAGCAAGCCTTTAACAAGGCTAAACCGAATCTTTTGAAAGTTCGATTCAAACGACCAAACAACCACATTTAGACGATCACTAATTATCATATCCACAAAACAAGAATTATATGGACAAGGTACTTGCCTCAAAATCGGCACGCAAGTATCCCGACGAAGACGGCTCAACCGGAAAGCTTCGAAACGCCCGATGCAATCGAAAAGAAAGACGACAACGAACGGAAGGGTTCAACTCGGTTTCTTCGCAAGAAACTCGACCCTAACAATATATAATCAATAAATCATAGATCATACGAGGAAGAATAATCGTAGAATGCCCGAAAACCCCTTTAAGACATTTTACCGGACACCTTCAAGGCGTCGGTCAAGAACTCGACCCAAATAACAAATCGATACGATCCAACCATGGAATAACAATGGAAAAGATATAATACATCTAAATATTCATCAATACATCATAATTTTAAGTTAAAACGGATTAATCGGACGAAAACAACCAAAATACCCAAATTCTCCAAAACTAGATTTCTAGGAAATCTGACCTGATTCGGTAAATCGGAGGATGTTATAGGATGGATGATTGATGATATGAACCTCAAAACTTCATGGATTTATTGTCCAACAACATCTCTCCATGATGAACTAATCTCCATCCGCGGAAGGGAAGAAAATGAGTGAGAAATGGCTGAAGAAAAACGCTGCCAGGCCTTAAATAAAGCCGATCACCGTGTTACGACGAATCGCCACGGCTTACGACGAATCGCCATGGCCGAACTCATCGCTCGAAATGACGGAAGCGTTACGCACGTTATCGCCAGGGCCTTACGTGACGAATCGCCTTACGACGAATCGCCGATCACTACCGCACGTTACTCGGCCAGGGCTGGCCTGGCCCGAGCATGCCCGGCCATGACTCGGCCGGGACCAACTCCGACGGCCCGAACGACACCGAAACCCGAACCTGAGTACGAATCGAAGATACGGTTACGAAGTACTCGCAAAGACGAATCCGAGCACTAAGAGAACACACGATTCCGACCACCCGAAGGCTCGAAATTCGACAACAGAAAGTAATTACCCCAAACTTTGGGAAATTACGAAAATAGCCCAAAACGCCCAAAAATCACGATACGTGATCGAAACACCAAGCCAAAGCTCGCAACATGAATATTAACATTAAATGAACTGACGAGAAAGTCTAAACAACAGTTTCGGACGAGATTCGCAAGAATCGAACTCAAGTGCGGAAAAACCGCTAAAAAGCACGGAACTCAACAAAACGACACCGAAACGAACTCGGATGACAAAAAGTGCAGAATTAATCATTCTCAGAATGACGAAACGGTCATGAGTGAGTCGCCAAAACGGACTTCCGCCGAAAAAAAAAGAAATTACCGGAAATCGAAATCACGGGTATTACACGTAACAGTTCAATGACAACGTACGTAAGGACCGACACTGCCCGAAATGTGACCAAGTGTTACGTACGTTAAATTTGGAACATAACATACGTTATGAAGAGTTGACTCGTTTGTCCTCTAGCCCGCCGAAAGTAGCTCCGTCCTTGTCAAAAGAAAGATTCTGGTCGGAAGATTGACTCACCTGTTACGTACGTAATATAGCTTCCTTAACGTACGTAACAATCGAAGTATAGCGTACGTTAAGCATAAGTTGTAGCGTGCGTTAGACAAAACTCTAACGTGCGTTAGACATAAACTCTAGCGTGCGTTAGACATAAACTCTTTAGCCACATATCACATTCTAACCATCTCGGGGTGACCATCATTTCCACTCGTCAACAATTATCGGGGAACAAGATGTTGGCCACCGTCATATTCGCACCGACGATCGTCCCACTGTGTCAATTCATGTCACCTCCGTTTCATTTAAATCGCACAATTATATAGAACTTAATGGAATACATAAATAGAAATGACGTCACATTACAAAAATTCACACAGTACAAAGTAATCAAGCATGAAATACCGGAGGTATTACATATCACCCCCCTTAAAAATAGTTTCGTCATGAAACTTAAGTAAATAACTCGGGATGACTCTCTTTCATGCTCGACTCGGTTTCCCAAGTCGCTTCTTCCGTGCCGTGGTGCGACCACTGAATCTTCACGAGGGGTATGGCTTTATTTCTTATCATCTTCACACGCCAATCCAAAATGGCGATCGGTACCTCTCTAAAGGTAGCGTCATCGGAAATTTTCACTTCTTCGAAATTGAGCTTGTGACTCGGGTCATAGACATACTTCCTTAACTGGGAGACATGAAAGACGTTATGCACTCCATCTAGATGCGGCGGTAGAGCTAATCGATATGCGAGCTTCCCTACCCGGTCCAATATCTCAAACGGACCTATAAATCTCGAGCTTAACTTGCCCTTCTGGCCGAAACGCCGGATACCCCGCATAGGTGATACTTTGACCCAAACATGATCCCCGACCGTAAACTCTAACGGTCGCTGTTGGTTTTCGGCATAAGATTTCTACCGGCTCTGTGCGGCTAGCATGTGCTAGCATGTGCTTCCGAACGGTAGAGATCTTCTTAATGGATTCCTGGATAAGATCTAACTCGGTAACCGCTGTGTTGGAGGCATCGTCCCAGCATAACGGCGACTTGCATCTTCGCCCATACAGGGCCTCAAACAGTGTCATGCCTATACTTGCATGCCAGCTGTTGTTGTACGAGAACTCCACTAATCCCAAATGTCTAGCCCAATCCTTACCCCAATCGAGCACACATGCCCTCAACATATCTTCCAAGGTTTGAATTGTACGCTCGGTCTGTCCATATATCTGAGGGTGATAAGCCGTGCTAAAGTGTATTTGGGTCCCCATAGCTTTATGGACGGCTTTCCAAAAACGAGACACATATCTGGTGTCCCTATCCGAAATGATGGATGAGCGAACGCCATGTAGCCTTACGATCTCTCTGATGAAAATGACGGCCAATTGCTCTGTCCCGGTTGTCTCTTGAATAGAAATGAAATGTGCCGATTTTGTCAATCGATCAACAATGACCCAAATTGTATCCTTTCCTCCCACCGCCGTAGGTAGCTTAGTGACGAGATCTATTGATATACTCTCCCACTTCCAGTCCGGGATGGGTAGGGGTTGCATAATTCCGGCTGGTGGGCGGTGTTCAATCTTTACTTGCTGGCACGTCATACATCGGGCGACGAACCTAGAAACTTCCCATTTCATATTCTTCCACCAAAAACTCTGTCGCAAATCTTTGTACATCTTGCTTGCTCCGGGGTGAATAGAATAGGGAGTGGAATGCGCCCCCTTCAGTATAGTTTGCTTCAGCCCGTCATTCGGTGGAATACAGATCCTGTTCTTGAACCTCACCAAATCACCCTGGATCTTATAATCGAAAACATCTCCTTCCTCGATTCTTGCACCAATCGCACGTAATTCAGGATCTTCCATCTGTGCTAGACGTATCTCGTCTAGTAAGGACGAAAGTATGTTGATTGAGCATAATTGTCCTTGCCTACGTTGTATCCATATTCGGTGTTGCTTCTCCTGATGTCTTGCTGCAGTTTGGGCTGAACTGTTATGCTGGATACCATTACCTCTTGTGTAGTTTTCCGACTAAGAGCATCGGCTACCACATTGGCTTTTCCGGGATGATAAGAGATTTCCACATCATAGTCCTTGATTAGCTCCAACCAACGCCTCTGCCTCATGTTTAATTCTCTCTGAGTGAAGATATATTTCAAACTCTTATGATCCGTGAAAACTTTGCAAGAAACTCCGTAAAGATAGTGCCTCCAAATCTTGAGGGCATGCACCACTGCGGCTAGCTCCAAGTCATGCGTCTGGTAATTTACTTCGTACGGCTTCAGTTGTCGGGATGCGTACGCAACGACTCTGCCATTCTACATGAAGACACACCCTAGTCCGTGCTTGGATGCATCCGTGTATATAATGAATCCTTCTGTATCATGTGGTAACACTAGTACTGGGGCAGTAGTTAGCCTACTCTTGAGCTCGTCGAAGCTCTTCTGGCAGTCTGCAGTCCATACAAATTTGGTGCTCTTTCTCAGTAAGTTCGTTAACGGTCGGGCGATACAAGAAAAGGCCTCGACGAATCTTAGATAGTAACCCGCCAGTCCTAGGAAACTCCTAACCTCTTTGACGTTCTTCGGCGGTTCCCAACTAGTTATCGTCTCGATCTTTTGTGGGTCGACCTTGACACCTGCTGCCGAGACAATGTGTCCGAGAAAAATTACCTCCGGAATCCAGAATTCGCACTTGGACAGTTTCGCATAAAGTTGGTGTTGCCTTAACACGCTCAGCACTTGCCTCAAATGTTCCTCGTGTTCCTGTCGGCTTCGAGAATATATCAGGATGTCGTCGATAAAAACCACCTCGCATTTATCGAGGAAATCGATCAAAACTCTATTCATCAGTTCCATGAAAACGGCTGGGGCATTAGTCAACCCGAATGATACCACGATATACTCGTAATGCCCATACCTCGACCGAAATGCAGTCTTGGGTATATCTTCCTCCCGAATCCTCAATTGGTGATAACCGGACCGTAAATCGATCTTTGAAAACACGAATGCCCCTTGTAATTGATCCAAGAGGTCATCAATTCTTGGTAGCGGATAACGATTCTTGATAGTAAGCTTATTCAGTTCCCTGTAGTTGATGCACAAGCGTAGAGAGTTGTCTTTCTTCTTAACGAAAAGTACCGGCGCGCCCCACGGCGAGGTGCTTGGGCGGATCAACCCTTTCTCCAACAGATCTTCGAGCTGTATTTTTAATTCCTTCATCTCGGCCGGTGCCATCCTGTAAGGAGCTTTGGAAATAGGTCTCGTCCCCAGCTCGAGTTCAATGGAAAGGTCAACTTCTCGGTGTGGTGTCAGCCCTGGTAGTTCATCGGGAAAAACGTCTGGAAACTCATTCACCACCGGAATGTTTGTGATTGTAAGTTGTGAAGTATCCTCTCGAAGAACATAACACCAATAGTACTCACTTCGAGGGCTGCAGGAGGCTTCTGATGCGATAATACTGAGAGACCCTTTCGTACTAAAGTGTTCACGTCCGCTGATGACATGGGTGGTACCGTCATGAGCCGAAATGGAAATAGTCAAGTGGTAGGTATCCAAGATCGTTCTGTGCAATGGCATCCAGTCCATACCTAATATGATATCTTCATTCTGGAGCAGAAAGACCATAAGATTAGCGGTCCAACTATGATTGTCGATGCAGATCCGACAGTCTCGAACCCTTTGATCGCCGCCTAGTCTACTACCCTCGGGTAGTTTAACAGTAAAGGGCTCACAAGGTACACAAACAAGATTTAAGCGTTCAACACATTCCACAGATATAAACGAATGGGTGGCTCCGGTATCATATAGTACATGCACTGGCTGAGAGTTAACAAGAAGAGTACCTGAGATAGCTGGCGCAGACTGACTATCCGTAGCCCTTAGCTCAAATACACGGAACGGCACTGACTCCGAAAGGGACGAAGTACCTCCACCGCGCCCACGGCCTCGTCCGGCACCGTGTAGCGGTGGTTGATTCTGGTGGGATGGATCTCGGTAGTTGGAAACAGCAGGCATCCTAGGGGATTGCACAGAGCCTTGTTGACTTGGTTGGGAAGCTGGGTTCTGAGTGGGATTGGCCCGCCAGCAGTATCGAGACATGTGTCCACTCTTTCCGCAAGTGAAACATTTGGTAGTCGTCTTCTGACACCAATCCTTAGTATGCCCGGTCACGCCATAATTGAAACAGTCCCTACGATAAGGCCGATCAGTTACACCCTTCTGTTGGTAGGAAACCGCCGACTTAAAAGAAGATACGGGCCCCTAATTCGCCTTGTTGTTGCTCCTAGGCTGAACTGATGTCTTCTGCTTCTTCGAGTTATGCCCGGTGTTGGTATTAACAACTGTACCGGCATATGCTGTGACTACGTCTTCGTATGCCCTCAGGGTCGTGCAGTGAAATCCGGCGGCATAGCGTTGTACATCCTCCGGCAACCTCTGTGCAAGATGGCATATTCGTTGATCTTCTGATGGAACCATCTGGGAGATGTAACTTAGCTCGGTTCGGTAGGCCCGAATGATCTCTGGCACTGGCATGTTACGAGGTCCGCATCAAAAAGTCTCGTGGCGCGAAAGGGCCGGCTGATTCGGGATGATTTGCTCCGTAGTAGTCGGGCAAATTCGGTCCACCCGACCACTCGGTCCTCTGGCCTGTAAGTCCTCCACCAACGTGCAGCAGTGTCACGGAGTTGATTAATCCCGAGCGGCACCTTCCGGTTCTCTGGGCATCCGATCACTTCAAGGCGCTCCATTTCGAAATCCAGTCGTCCACGTGTTTCTCTCCTGCCCCGTCAAATAATGGAGGCCTATCCTTCAGCATCTCTCCCAACCATCAGTCTCTTCCTGCGTTTTCTTCCACATTGATGACCGGTATCCGTTCCGCCTGGTTGACCTGAGCAATTCCCATGGCGATAGCCTGGGCAAGGGCCTGAACAAAAGCTGGGTCCATGCCCCCCGGGTTGTTATTCTGGCGTTCCGCCTCCTGATCGTTTTGATTAACTGGTGGCGGCTGGCCCCCAGCAGGTTGGGTCTCGGCAGTGTTCCCGTCCTCATTGTGGTTCGCGGCGGAACCCTGAGCGTCATTCACCACCCTCCTAGCTCCTCGGCGTGCCATCACTGACGGTATTAATCTAAAGCCAGTCCCATACACAGTTTATAATTAAATGTAGTACATAGACAGAAACACACATATCACATACTTTGCATTCCCATGAGGAGTTTCGATCGCTTGGGGTGTTGGACTTTGAAAAATTAGGAGAAATTTTATTCAAACCAGGAGGTTTTCTCTGATACTATTTTCTGTAACACCCCCAAAATCTCTCGAGGTATTACAGTGCCGTGAATCCCACGTGGGACCTACAAGGCTAGTTAGAAAAATAGGCAATTTAAGAAAATCGCGATAAAACATTAAGTTCAAGGTTTACATAACGTGAGTCGAAAGATTTTAAGGAAAAATGTAATTCAAAGTCCAATTATTACACAACAGAGATTTTTCAAAAGAAAACAAATTCATTACAATTTAAGCAGCGACTAGAGATAATTCCAACACCGCTCAAATCTGATCGGACCCCTCGGGAATGTCCTGCACATGATGAACAATTTTACCTGGTACGACGAATAATACCAGGTAACCAGGGTCAGAGAATGCATACCAATTAACAGTTACTAACAACGATATACGCCATTTTTACAATCACAGTATCTAGTAATTAACAGGGAATATTTCATCATTCAACCGACGTTGTCTCTCTCTTTTATCACATAAGCCCCAAGGTCGCAACCAAGGGTCACGGAAGTATCCACACGGGAATACCCTGGAACGTAGGCGCCCAATTCGGGTCTTACCCCCTAACACATTTCCACACGGTTACCATACAGGTTTTATCCCCAACACATCGTCCCATTTATAACATATTTTTAGAGAAAGACAAACGTCGGCATTCATCAAAATGGCACATACGCACATACGGTATAACATTAATATTAGAAAATTCTCGAGCAAGATTTCACTTGCCTGTGATCCGATAGTAGGTGTTTTGCGATAAACGGAGTCCCCACACCCGCTCGAGCTTAACCTAACCACGTAATATCCAATTAACACCTCGTGCGGATCATGATGAATAAAACTAGTCTCCCTTTCCTAATCGGATTCCTAGCGTAGTTTTAATTGTCGATATTAGTATCGTTTCTAAGTTCGTAAGTATTGTGTACCATTATTCCGTTCAATTCTACAGTTAACATTAGATATATATATATATATATATATTGATTTGCTCAACAAGATTATCCCTATCATTTTCCGGTTGTCGACAAATGATTATAGCATAATAGAATCTCATGCTTTCTAATTCTATTCTATATTCCGAATACTACGTGTTGTGCGGCGATTAATACGCCTCGATAGGCGATCGGCATCACGATCAGAGAAGCCAACCATGGGAGACATACTCTGGACAAACGCCTAGAGTTCGGCACAATACGGCGACCGTCTTTTAGTGCCCAGCGATCGTCTTTCGATATCTGACGATCGCCTTTAATGAGCGGACCAGAGGCGATCGTCTCGTGCCACGTGTAGATCCAGCATCCATCAAAGTCGTTGAAGACTGAATCTTGGACGGTGGCCCACGTGCGGATCTTCAAAGGATACCGACAGATAGGACCGTTGACCCTAGCCTGTCACCTACCACACCTACCGACAAGGCCGCCGAAAGGTATAAAGTGGGTCCTCCCCGGACAGCGACTCAAGACGCGTGCTGGCTTCCCATTGGTTCGCCCATCTGGCCACCAGCAGCGACCTCGGACCTCAAGGGAACAGGCCCACGTGACGGGACGATCGGCCATCTTATTTTAACATAGAAAACGGCGGTCGCCCGCGATCGCCTGGGGAGTCCCAGCTACCTTGTCCCCTATAAATAGAGGACTCACTGCAATGGCCAAAGGGGACGCGAATTTACTACGAATTAAGTGCAAAATACACACCAAAGAGAGAATCAAAGGCTCTTTTGGCAACCACTAATACATTCATAGTGATATTCATACACATTCATCATATATCCCAAGCAAGAACTCACAGATTTATCTATCTGGTTCTTCCCTCAATCTATGCGCTCTAAAGCCTAGATAACTAGAAGTCTTTACACTCCTTGTAATAGATTCTAACATTAATATTTGTACTCGACAGTAAATTTATTAATAACATCTCGCGAGAGCATTCAAGCCCGGGATTAACAACCCCGGCAAATCTTGTGTTATCTATTTTCTCACGGAAGTGTTCTCGCATTTGTTTGTTACTCGATCATTCCAGCAATACTATCTCCGGATAATATTTTGGGTAACAACAATTGGTGCTAGAAGAAGGGGGATCTAAACCTTTATTTTTATTCCTGCCGTCTCGAAGAACACTTATTGTTCTCCAGACATATACTTGAAGAAACACTCACTGTTCTTCAATAGAAAAACCTTCAGAAAATGACATCTGCAACGACCTCCAAGAGAGCCACCCTAAGATTTGCCGGAAATATCATTCCGGCCCGGACCGAATCCCAGCCCACGGCGGAAGGCGACCGTGGCGACGCTAGGCTCTCACTCCCGCCCCCGAGGGACGGTTCTAGCCTCTCACTCGATCAGTTCCAGACCACGGAACAGATTGAGGAGGCTATAGCCATCCTCAGGGAGCGACAGAAGGCCAACGGCTCGCCCACCATCACTCCGTCCACCGTACGCCGGGCAAACAAACGGAAGCTCAAGGGGATCTATGTTGAGAAATCGACAGAAAGCCCCGAGCCACAGAAGAAGGCTCTCGTAAGGAGGGACGACACGTCTTCACCGCTCGGGAGCGATCCTCATGGCGACCCGGCACTGTGCCCCAAATGAGACATCGGTATCCGAATCCTTACCAGTGAGTTCGGCATATCCGACTCCCGTGAGACAGGCCGGCCGAGCCCCGCTCGCCCAAGAAAGGAACCCACCGGGCAGGAGCTCGTCATTCACCACGGGGCTAGGGGATCGGTACACGATCGCCTTGGTTCACGCCCGAGAGCCACTCGCGAAGGGCCAAAGCGACGGCGATGGCCGCCATGCAACGCCAACTCGATGAGATGAAGGCGCTTCGAAAATGGGGCGGCGCCAGAGATCGATCATTGGATCAAGCGAACCACTCACGACTCAGATCGAGCTCGCCCCAGTCCAACCAACGATCAATCCCCCACAAACACCTCTATATGAGGGGAGATCGGATCCGGAAACCCACTTGAGCAAATTCCGGATCTACATGACCGGATGCGGAGCATCAGATGCGACGAAGTGTCGAATGTTCCCGTTAACTCTGGGCGACCTCGCCCACAGGTGGTACGTCTCACTACCACCTCGCTCAATCAACTGCTTTGAAAAGCTGGCGAAAGACTTCACGACATACTTCGCCGCCAAAGTCGCTCGCCCTGAAGGCCCCCACCGCATGATGAAAATCAAGCAGGGGAAGGACGAGTCAGACGAAGATTACATCGACCGGGTAGACGAAATAGTCCTCACCGGCGAGCCCATCAGCGACGAGCTCGCTCTCAACTCAGTCATGAGCGGATTCCACGGACGCTCGCCCATGTTCAGGCACCTCACAAAGGATATCCCCCCGACCTACTCGGTCATCCGCGGCAAAGCCGCCGGTTTCCTGGCCAGGCAGAGGATGCTCTCACTCCGCTTAGACGAGGGACCGTCCGAAGAAGGAAAAGCACCTTCCCATGTCCATAAGAAGGCGGTCGCCAAGCCCAGAAAGGCGGTCGCCAAGCCCAGAAAGGCGGTCGCCAAGCCGCCTGGCGAGTTCAAAGCCTTCGAAGATGTAGAGGTCCACCTTCTTCACAACCTCAACTTATCTCCGGCCCACATATTCAACGCGATCAAGGGTCGCGAGTGGCTTTCCAAACCAAAGCCGATAAGGGACCACGGTCACCTAGACCGTAGAAAATTCTGTGCCTATCATAAGAGTCCCGGCCACAACACCAGCCAATGCCGCGACTTCCTCAGACAGCTCTGGCGACTGTTTGAGGAAGGCAAACTGGACAATTTGATCACCAAGCCAGAACCCAGGACGGAAAGAGCCGGAGGGCGCGAGCGCCGACCAAACGAAAGAATTCCTCCCAATCCGATCGCCAGAATCGAGCATGAGCCGGAGTACTCTGATGAGTCGGTCCCTTCGATCAACCCTGGCGGTCGGACCAACATGCTTCAAGCAGGAGGTGGAAGCCTCGGGGGCCTTTCCCCGGTTTCCACCCTGTCAAACAGAAAGCGAAAAGCCGAGCTGAGGGCTTTCGCCGAAGTCCATGTTGTAGTACCTCCGGAACCGACCATCTCTAAAGACGCGCTCATCACCTTTCCCAACAAGGACAGGGAGGGAGTGCAATGTCCCAAAGAGGATGCACTAGTAATCTCCGCTTGTATCCTTGGGAAGACGGTCGATCGCGTGCTGGTCGACAATGGGAGTTTCTGCAACATCATATTCAAATCCGCCCTAGATCAACTCGGCGACTTAATCAAATTCATCAAGCCTTTCGACACCGTGCTCCAAGGGTTCGGCGACAACACAGTCCAAGCCTACGGGAGGATCAAGCTCTCCGCCGAGCTAGTATGCTTTTATGATCCCAAGGTTAGGATTACTAGGAACCTAAGTTTTGTAATCATAGATAGGCCCAGCATCTATAATGGGTTCCTAGGTCGCCCCTTTTTAGAAACCTTTGAGGCGGTCGCCTCATCTTTCTTTTACTGTATCAAATTCCCCACTGCCGATGGGACGGTCGGTACTGTAAAAGGAGATCATCTAATGGCAAAAAGATGTTTGAATTACTCCTATGTTGTTACTTCTTTCAATACTTCCCATACTATATGTAACATTGAAGCGATCGACGATCAACCCATGGAGATCGACGAGCCGAGCGCATCGTACCAACCCGACTCGGGGGACGCCATCTATCATCAATTGACGGACGACATCGAGCCAAGGATCGGTTTCGAGCCAAGTCTCGACATCGATCCAAGGACCGAGTCCGGAGATCGCACCAAACGAGAGGCGACCGTCCCTGTCGAAGAGTTGGAAAGCATTACGATGGATCCAGATCATCCAGAACGGGAAGTACAGATCGGCGCAACCATCGACCACGAATTAAAGGGAGATCTGATCAACTTGCTATGTATGAACATCGGAGTCTTTGCCTGGTCACATCAAGATATGGTTGGCATAAGTCCCGAACACGCTTGCCATTATCTAAAGATCGACCGAGCAATGAAGCCTGTTCACCAGAAGCGTAGGAAGTTCGGCCCCGAGAAATACGCGGCGCTCGACATAGAAGTCCAGAAGTTACTCAACAACAAATTGATCGGAGTAGCCACAGACGAACCACAGTGGGTCGCCAATGCGGTGCTCGTCAAAAAGCCAATCGCCTCGGAGATTATGCATTGACTTCACCGACCTCAACGCGGCATGTCCAAAAGATCACTTCCCGATGCCTCATATTGATCACTTGGTCGATAGTACGGCAGGTTGCGAAATGATGTCGTTTATGGATACCTTCGCCGGGTATCATCAAATCCCAATGGCGGAGGAAGACATAAAACACACATCTTTCCACACGGAAAAAGACATATACTTTTGGGTCCGAATGCCGTTCGGCTTGAAAAACGCAGGGGCGACCTACCAGCGATTAGTCAACAGAATGTTCGCTGATCAAATCGGCAAAACCATGAGGTCTACATTGACAATATCGTAGTCAAAAGCCTCAAGAAGGAAGATCACCTCAACGATCTCGCCGAGACGTTCGCCATCCTTGAGAAGTTTAACATGAAGCTGAACCCCAAGAAGTGCAACTTCGGGGTGGGCTCCGGGAAATTCCTGGGGCACATCGTGAGCCAAAGGGGGATCGAGGCGAACCCCACCAAGATACAGGCGATCCTTGACATGCAGGAACCGCGAAACATCAAGCAAGTGCAACGCCTCACAGGTTGTCTAGCCGCCCTCAACCGTTTCATATCACGGCTCGGCGATAAAAGCAAGCCTTTCTTCGCAACCATCAAGAACAAGAAGTTCGCATGGACGAAGGAAAGCCAGATAGCGTTCGCCAAGATAAAGGAATATCTATCTAATCCCCAGATCCTGGCAAAGCCGATCCCCGGTGAAAAATTATTCCTTTACCTAGCAACCTCGGAGGTCGCACTGAGTGCCGTTCTGGTGCGAGCAGAGGGACAAGCCCACTTGCCGATCTACTATGTTAGCCAGGCGCTCCACGATGCTGACACACGCTATACACCATTGGAGAAGATTGCCTATGCCCTTGTCATGAGTGTTCGTAAGCTGAGGGCTTACTTCTTCGATCACCAAGTGGAAGTCCTAACAACTCTACCTCTAAGGCAAGTCCTGCACCGACCGGACACCAACGGGCGACTCCTCAAGTGGTCGCTGGAGATCGCCCAGTATGGTATCACTTACGCTCCTCGCACGGCGATTAAGGGCCAAGCTCTGGCGGACTTCGTGGTGGAATTAACGTTCCCTCACAGTCCAACCCAGGTCGGCCGACCTGCCTGGAAGTTATATGTAGATGGCTCAGCGACCACCCGAGAGCAAAGGTGGATTGTCCTCATCAGCCCCGACGGTCAGAGTTTCACAAATGCTGTGTGTTTCGGTTTTCGTGCGACCAACAATGAAGCCGAATACGAAGCTTTGGTAGGCGGGCTCGATCTAGCCCTCGCCCTAGATGTTCGTCGCCTCCATATCTTCATGGACTCCCTTTTGGTCGTGAACCAAGTCAAGGGAGAATATGAGGCGCGCGCAATGAGATGGTAAAATACCAAGAGCTGGTCGCCGAAATGTGCACAAAATTCGAAGAAGTACTAATCGAACAAGTCCCGAGAGAGCACAACTCCCAGGCCGATGCTCTTTCCAAGCTAGCATCATCGGATGGGGCAGCCGACTTCTCCAATATCCAAATCACAAAGTCAGCAAGGCCGGCGATCGACAGAAGCCTGGTTACCACGGTCGCCATCGCCGAGGAGAACTGGATGACTCCGTTCATCAAATACTTAAAGGACGGAACGGTCCCTGACGACCGTGTTAAAGCTCGCCAACTCCAGCTTCGTGCGACCAGATATACCCTATTGGACGACCGGCTTTACAAGCGAGCCTTCAGCCTCCCCCTCCTCAAGTGTATTACACCGGAGGAAGGTCGGCTCGTTTTGTAACACCCCCAAATCCTATTGGGTTATTACAGTGCCGTGGACCCCACACCAGGAGATCCACCAGGCTAACACGACCAAAAATATAACTAACTGACCAAAAGGGGAATCACAATCCCTACACTGACATCCAACATAATATTCCGATATGGAATTTCAATGACAACTGTGGGCCTACATGACCCAAATAAAATACAACGACATCCACGAGCCTTGCTCGGATAATACAAAATGATAATAACTGACAAAATTGGAGTACTCCAACTGCCTGACTGTCATGAACACCAAAACATCTCGGACTAGTATCGCTTGAATGCCTCGTCGCCACCGTCATGCCCCTGTGTCTCAACTCTCTCCTCGCAAACACCTAAAACATGAAAACATGTTCCGCCACGGTCGGGCCATCCGTATAATGATTATCAAATACATGTACAACATGATATGCATCCAAAGGGCAGAATGAATAGTATAATAATGGTAATACGAGATGCTCACAAACCAAGGTAAGAATCGAGCATTCGTGGAATACTATGCCTACGGCATCTGATCAATACCTGCTTAACAGGTTAGAACATAAGTGCCCAACGGCGAATCATCAATACAGAACACAACAATACATCACCCGAAGGTAACCCAAGCCAAACACTGAAATAGATACGAATCACAACGCCCGAAGGCTCTGACAGGAATACCGATACATCACAATGGCCTTAATGTACCAATGTACCAAGCCGTTTATCATCATAATACCCGAATGTCACTCACCAAGTCATTAATCACCACAATGGCCCGAAGCCAAAATTAAGTCAGTAATAATGAGCGCCGGGCCACGGCACGGCCGTATCACAATGAGGGCCGGCCACGCACGAAGACGTATCACAATGAGGGCCGAAGCCACGCACGAAGCCATATCACAATGAGGGCCGGCCACGGCACGAAGCCGTATCATAATGAGGGCCGGCCACGCACGGCCGTATCACAATGAGGGCCGGGCCACGCACGAAGCCGTATCACAATGAGGGCTAAAGCCACGGCATGAAGCCGTATCACAATGAGGGCCGGGCCACGGCACGGCCGTATCACAATGAGGGCCGGGCCATGGCACGAAGCCGTATCACAATGAGGGCCGGCCACGCACGGGCAAGATTCACAATGAGGGCCGGGCCACGCACGAAGCCGTATCACAATGAGGGCCGAAGCCACGGCACGAAGCCATATCACAATGAGGGCCGAAGCCACGGCACGAAGCCGTATCACAATGAGGGCCGAAGCCACGGCACGAAGCCGTATCACAATGAGGTCATCCAATGACCGTGACCTGCTGAATTGCAGGTGCTGGGAAACCAACCGCGAAGGTTCAAGCCCCAGACTTACCCATAATGAGATCACTCAGTGACCGTGACCTACTGAACTGTAGGTGTTGGGAAACCAACCGCGAAGGTTCAAGCCCCAAGCTTACCCATCGAGCACTAGCCGAGACTAGTCTCCATAATTAATCACAACAGTAACAATCCCAAGATTACCAAATTCACAAGGATAATAGCGTGTTGCCTTGAGTCGGCCAACACGACAACAATAACTCACGGATGGGCTCCGTCCACGGCGGTCCCAAATCAAATACCTCGACTGCCTTGGAATGGCCAATCGATCACAACAACTCAACGGATGGAAACTATCCTTGACAGTCCCAACTCAATACATCGATTACCTTTAGAACGATCAATCGATAACGATGACACAACGGATGGAAATTATCTTCGATAATCCCAATTAAATATGTCGATTGCCTTAGAACGGTCAACCGATAACCAATGATACAACGGATGGGAATTATCTTCGATAATCCCAATTAAATACATCGATTACCTTAGAACGGTTAATCGATAACCAATGATACAACGGATGGGAATTATCTTCGATAATCCCAATTAAATACATCGATTACCTTAGAACGGTTAATCGATAACCAATGATACAACGGATGGGAATTATCTTTGATAATCCCAATTAAATACATCGATTACCTCAGAACGGTTAATCGATAACCAATGATACAATGGATGGGAATTATCTTCGATAATCCCAATTAAATACATCGATTACCTCAGAACGGTTAATCGATAACCAATGATACAACGGATGGGAATTATCTTTGATAATCCCAATTAAATACATCGATTACCTCAGAACGGTTAATCGATAACCAATGATACAACGGATGGGAATTATCTTGATAATCCCAATTAAATACATCGATTACCTCGTAACGGTTAATCGATAACCAATGATACAACGGATGGGAATTATCTTCGATAATCCCAATTAAATACATCGATTACCTCGTAACGGTTAATCGATAACCAATGATACGGTAGAGTAGATATCCCGCGCTCTAAACCGACCACCAAAATGTATATGATAACGAATATATCAAACGCCTTCAATCGGCCAATGCAACATCATAGTAATAGTTCCAATTCGATAATAACAATTCAACGATGCCTCAGAACGACATTAGCGTCAACAATAATAATCGATACATCGATACCGCGAACCGGCTATCGACAACAAGAATCTCAATGCCTTAAACCGGCCGTTAACGAATAACAATCACAACTGGTAAAATCACCGAAGGGTATTGTATCAAACAATCCCCAAATATCAATAAATCACGAAGAGACTATGTCTCGAAATGATACAACGCATTCATACACATATATGATAACATTAATCTCATTGACCAGTACAAGTATAAAACTTGCCTCAAACCGAAGGCGAGAAAGTCCTTCCACGATCAACGTCCTGGCACGAAACGACGAACGGCGCCTCCCGACGGTGACAAACACTCGAACAACCTTGAATGAAAATGATTCATCCAATAACACAAAATCAATAGAAAACAACGACAAGGACAAAGCCCGATTCAAACACGAATCGATCACACCACACGAACGAATATCATAGTTCTCAACTATGAATTCTAACATCCTCCAACACCTCGATGATCAATTAACATGATCATCACGTTCTTAACACTTGTGAAATCCATTCAACAAGATTCATTTAAGAACAATCATCAAAACAATCATCTCAAGATGATAATATCACCAATATCATCAAATTGATCCTCCTACAATGATAATATTATCATTATTATCATTATCACCCCAAGAACATCATCAACTCAATAACCATGATGTTTGAAATAAAAATCCTTCATCATAACCTCATGAATTCGGATTAAACCACAAGATTCACTCAACCATTTTCAAATTATGATAATCACCCCTGGATCATCATAAATCCTTACTAAAATGGTTAAAATCTTACAAGAACACCACCAACAATAATAATCATCTCAAGACTATGTTAATCATATAACAATCTTAACATAATCTTTCCTAGACATGATTAAAAACCTCCCAACAATCTAAAACATCAAGAACATAATCATACTCAAGCTATACCAACATGTTCTTCATCAAAAGTTTATCAAAACCACGAAGAATCATGATATACTCCATGAATCAAACAATACCCGAAGAAAACAACAACAACAACTCGAAAATCACTAGAAGAACAAGAGATTGAGGGAACTTACCAAAGAAGAACAAGAAGAAGCCTCCAAACACCAAAGGAGCATCAACAAGCTTCCAACTTCAAGCTTCAATCCAAGCTAGGATGATCAAGATCGAGTTGGAAGAGGCTAAACATTAATAACAAGTCCAAATGGACGATTCTAGGGAGAGGAAAAGTGTTTTGGTTCGTGAGGAAATGAAAGACGAAACCAAGATAAATAGACTGATCAATGCTACGCACGTTATACACTTATGGTTAACGACGTAAGAGGCATTACGACGCTATACTAAGACATTAACGCACGTAATGAAAAATCCGTAACTAATCGACTAAAATACGAAGGCCTTAACGTACGTAAATAAGGACTTATTACGTACGTTAACAAGACCTATATTACGTACGTAGAGATTACCTCTTAACGTACGTAAGGGTCCGTTGACTGCAATAGTGAGATCCGATCGGAAGATGCTCGGGACCCACCGGCCGAAAGTGACTACGAGGAAGGTTCCTGCCACCTACCAAGCCTTACGTACGTAACCTTACAGGCATAACGTACGTAATACTCAACCCTTAACGTACGTAAGTCTACACATATAGCGTACGTTAAGGCTAGTGTACTTAGCCAAAAAAAAAATCCAAACTCTCCAACCAACATTCAAACAACGAAACTAACCCGACGACAAGTATAATATTTCGATCCCGAAATATTCCAATACAATATACATTGTATCAGTCCAAAACAACAACACTTGTACAATTCCAAATGAATACGTACAACTCAACAGTAACACGAAAAAAAATTATCCCCGAATATTACACGTTTTAGCTGAGATCCATGGCGGAATTTGTGGAAACCATGCGGGCGGGCGAGCCCTCATCCATAAGACAACCAGACAAGGATTTTTCTGGCCATCACTTCGGAAAGATGCGATCGCCTATGCCAGATCGTGCCATAGGTGTCAGATAATGGGCCCCAACATTAAACTATCACCCGAATAGCTCACCTCCATGTATAGCCCTTGGCCATTTGCGCAATGGGGCATCGACCTTATAGGTCCCTTACCGACGGCTCCAGGGGGCTGTAAGTTCGCCATCGTAGGGGTCGACTATTTCACCAAATGGGATGAGGCCGAACTGCTCAACAAGATCGGCCAAGAGCAAGTGATCAAGTTTATATGGAAAAACGTCGTATGCCGATTCGGTCTGCCCCAGGCCATCATCTCCGACAACGGAAAACAGTTCAACGGCTTAGGAGTCATGCAATTCTGTGAAAAGTGGGGAATCAAAAGGTTATTCTCAGCGCCCTATCACCCTCAGACGAACGGGCAGGTAGAGGCAGTGAATAAGATCCTCAAACACACGATTAAAGCACGACTCGAATCCAGGCAAGGACGATGGGCGAACGAGCTCCCAGACGTTTTGTGGTCCTACCGAACGACGACCCGCAATTCAACCGGCGAAACCCCATTTGCCCTAGCCTTCGGAACAGAAGCGGTGATCCCTTCAGAGATCGCCATCCTCAGCCATCGAACCGAGCAGGAGATAACGACCGACAACGATGTGGCCCGACGAATCGACCTAGACATGCTCGAAGAACGACGGCTGACCTCAGAAATGAAGAACACAATCCACAAAAGGAGAGCCGAGAAGTTCTTCAATTCAAAGGTCAAAGAAAGAAGGTTTCAAGTGGGCGATCTCGTCCTCAAGAAGATCCAAACCCACACAGGCGTTCTCGGTCCGAACTGGAAAGGACCTTTCAGAATATCCAGATGGCTAACTAAATGAGCCTACGAACTGGAGCATCCTGACGGTACTCCGGATCAATACCCCTGGAACGCCGTGCACCTGAAAAAATACTACCAGTGATAATTTTGTATTCAATTTCAATGATGTACAAGGAATATAATGAGATTTTTTCCTATCCCATCTATTCTGGCGATCGCCCCACCAGGCATATCGCATACTGCCGACGATCGTTGATCACAACGATCCTAGGTAAAATCAATGCAGCCATGGTCCTGGAGGTCGATGGAACCGACAGCTTCGCCCATGCAAGGTTCCTTTGGGCTGAGATCTCCCGCCCTTCGTTTAAATACGAGGCCAGCATAACCGAAGGACCCTCCAAATTAATCAGTAGGCACGATCGCACGTCCTCAAGGTACATCATTTAACATGGTGAACCCGGACAACGCGACATGCCACTACCCCCGTCTCAACGTACACCGTCGAGGGTCGCCATCTTCATGGCGGGCCGAGGTGGAAGCAGAGCTAACAAGCCGCGGACGTGGAGTCGAATAAGCCGACGACACCCCGCGCAAGGACTTCTCCAGACCGAGATCGCCCGCCTTTCGTTTTAACACAAGGCAGGCGTAGCCTAACGGAGGACCCTCACAAAAAGTGAGTCGCGGGATACACAATATCCCTCGCACACAAAGACACAATTGGGGAGGTCGGTCCATCGAACACCCCAACCGTATATGATTCTTCAGAATCGGCAAAATGAAGATAGCTCGCCAGACAAACTAGTTTTTGTTTCCTTACTTACAATAAGTGAACAAAAACAAGGGGGCAGAGATAGGTCGAGCTAATCTCAAATACGATCGAACAAAGAGGAACCACACACGATCGGCTTCGCTCAAACACACGCAGGACGATCGGGGTCGTCCGACAAAAATTACAAGTAAGAATTCCGATTCAAAACATATCAATGCTTTCAACACTCAGACAATCCGTCGGATGAACAAAACGTCGAAAGCAATCATACACGTACTTGTAAAAATTACACGCAAACATTCAAAGGCGATCATATATAAAGAGACAGTATGAAAAGAGGAACATTTTATTCATAACGCAAGTTTCATACATTACGGGGCCCGAAGGCATTACAAAAGAAAAAAGTACAAGTTACAGAGGAAAACAAAAATGCCTCTCAAGGCCCCGCCGGCTGGTCATCGCCCTCGGGTTGCAGATTGGCTTGGGCTCCCCCATCGGCCTCGGGATGAATGAGTTTACCGGTATACCAACTCAAGTCGATCCCGAATTCGACAAAGTCAAGGATCGGCAAGGAGAACTCTGGATGCAGAGGATGCTCGAGGGCATAGGATTTGAAGCTCTCCATCAAGGGACCGATATCGATCCCTGCCTTTTTAGCGGCTCGAACAGCGTCAGCATAGGCCACGTAATAAGCGAACTCGCCGACAAGCTTAACGTTGAGGTAGGGATCAACCTCGATCGCCTTAAGCTGCCCCTTCAAATCCGCAGCCGTCTTCTCGGCATCCGCCAACTCGATCACCTTGGCGGCATTCTCACCCCTGGCCTTCTCCAGCTCCTTCTTCGCCGCCTCCAGCTCACCACTGAGCCGATCCACCATCACCTTCAGCCCGGCCGCTCCTCCTGCGAAGCCGCGAACTTCTGGCGGGTTTCCTTCTCCTTTTCACTGGACCGGTCGGCAGCCTCCTTAGAGCGGCTCAGCTCCTGTTTCAATCGGTCGACGTCTTGTTTGGCTCTTTTGGCCGTCTCCTCATACTCCTTCTCCATAGACTGGATCCGGTTGGCAAACTCAATATTTTTGTTCCAAGAGGCCTCGAGGTCGCTATGGAGACGAGCAGTGGAGGGTCGCCCCTCAAAATCCCTAGCGGCTTGGATGGCCATCGTCGCCGTCTGGAGAGCCAGGGCAACGGTCGCCTGCATGGCATCTCCAGATCGACGACGAGCGATCGCATCAAGATCGGTCGTCCAGGCCTTGGGCAGAGAGGTGATAGCCTGGCGGACGTAAGCAGGGACTTCGAGGGATTGTTGCGGAGCCTTACTCGACAAAAAGTCCAGCACCATAGGAGCGACGTCCGGATCGGCGAGACAAACCCTGCAGCACAAACCAAGGAAACCAAAGAGTTAGCCTATACCATGCTCAGAATGCCTAACTCAGAAAATTTTGACCCTTTCTTACCTATTGACCAGCTCGGGATCGCGTCCAAAATAAGGCTTGCCCCGAGAGGTTTCCGCCTCGGCGATCGCCACCTTCTTCGCCGAGCTGCCAGATGACCGGGAGCCAGGGACCGAGGGCCTAGGGCCTGATCGCTCCATCATCGGGACGGCAGAGATAGGAGCCGCAGCAACCGGAGGCTCAAGAATGGATACATCCGCCTCAGAAATCGACGGGGACTCCTCCGACCTCCGCCTCTTGCGGCGTTGGAGCTGTTCCTCTCCCTGAACCACCGGCTCGGTGACTGGCACCTCAGCAGGCCTCATCACCGGAGCAGGGCGAGACGTCGTCGCAGGAACGCGACCAGTCTGCTTACCCAAGTGAAGGCGACCGATGAGTCCCGGGTTTGACATAGCGATCTCTGGCGGTGGTTCGGCAAATCGGGGAAAATAA
This sequence comes from Orobanche coerulescens, assembly GCA_033398695.1. Taxonomy (NCBI): domain Eukaryota; kingdom Viridiplantae; phylum Streptophyta; class Magnoliopsida; order Lamiales; family Orobanchaceae; genus Orobanche; species Orobanche coerulescens. The sequence continues at coordinate 69,912,096 of CM065816.1, read as the reverse complement.
ACCTCTGTCAAAGAAGAGGTACAAACAAGTTAGACAAAACAAAACGACCTCCTGGAGACGATCGTCAAGCAAGGAAGCACCACTTAAGCTCATACCTGGAACTTTCAAGTGACGGGGGAAGCAGAACAATCGAGCCCCCAACCGATGAGCTTCGGTACCTAGCGAGCGAACGTCAATAAAGGAGTTCGGCAAGGCACGGATCCGCTCCCAAACGATCAAGAAATCGAATGGAAGGTCGCCGATCGCTGGAACGAGAGGTCCTGCAAAAAGAAAACAAAATTAGATCAGTCCAAGACAAGATCAATCAAGGGGAGAGTTAAAATCCTTACTTGGATTCCTCTCCCGGAAAGTGGTGGGGATCTCCAACTCCTCATTTGGCCTGTCACTCGATGCCGATCGCCACGCCCCGCCGACCCAACACCATTTAGCCATGTCACCCCTGGTCTTATTCGGCACGCCAAGGACCACTCTCCCGATTTGGCCTTGGATATGATTGCCACTGATCGACCCTTTCTGCGTGGCCAGTTTAAACAGATAATTCATCTCCAGCGCAGTAAGGAGGCGGAACAACCGGTGACCGCGAAACAGGGTCAACGTGCAGATGATCTCAGAGCTGCGCTCGGCCGCTGAAGAGGCGCCAAATTCCAGGCGATCAGCAAGTAGGAGACGGCGAATGGAAGCGGGAATCGCAGACCCGCCTCCATCATCATCTCGCTGACGGCAACCATATCCTTGGGCGGTTGGTCGGCACGCTCATTCTCCGAGGGCACGTGCAAGGAAACGTCAGAGGGGATGTGATATTTGGCCCTCCAACGGCTCAGGTCTTTCTTGGTCGCCGTACTCCGGATCTTTCCGAGAGTCCACGGAGACGGGACGGCGGCCTGAAAAACCGTCCGCTTCACATGTTCGTAAGGGTGAGCGGCGGAGTAGGCCTCGAAGTCGAATTCCGGACAGGGTCCGGCGATCGCTTCCATCATCTGAGCAAAAGCCACATAGGCAGGGCCGAATCTACTCTCTCGTTCCCAGGCCTCCCGCACCAAATCATCCTCATCCACCGGCGAGCCCCCCTGCTCCGCTGTCGCCGCCGTCCTCGCCACTTCAGCCTCGTTGAAAAGTTCTTCGAGTTCTGTGGGTGCAATCCCCGCTCGATTGGCTTCAACGGCCGTCTCCATATCCACTCCAATGGGAATCTCCTCCCGTTCAGGCAACGCTGCGGCAGCAGAAGAACTTCCGGTCTCGAAGGTTTTGGATCCTCCCGACATATTAGAAAGTAAAGAGAGGGAGAAGGTTAATTTTTCTTACCTAGAGAAAAGAAGGAGATCGGCACAAGAAGCTCCAGAAATTTTTGCAGAAATTCGGCTAGGGATGCAAGGACGCGTAAAAAGTGAAGGAGAAGAAGCCCTGGCCTTTTTATAGATGGAGACGAGGGTCTAAATGCAAATAGGAGAAACCTCGGGGGCTAGATCGCAACCATCACGTGGGGACGCATTAAATGCTGCCCTCGAATCCCGCATACGCGTCTTTTCGAGGGCATGCCAGCCGACAGGTCCGACAAACTATCGGACTCCCCCAACAGCGGCGCGACGCGTGTCCCTGCCACTTTTGGAAAACCCGCCTTCATTTCCCGCTGCTCCCGACGCGAAAGAAGATCGTCCAGATTTGAATTCAGATACGCTGATCGTTTAAACATTGGCGATCGCCAACAGTGCCACCTCACCCCGTGTTTTCAATATCGAGGCGAGCTGGGGGGCAATTGTTGTGCGGCGATTAATATGCCTCGATAGGCGATCGGCATCACGATCAGAGAAACCAACCATGGAAGACATACTCTGGACAAACGCCTAGAGTTCGGCACAATACGGCGACCGTCTTTTGGTGCCCAGCGATCGTCTTTTGATATCTGACGATCGCCTTTAATGAGCGGACCAGAGGCGATCGTCTCGTGCCATGTGTAGATCCAGCATCCGTCAAAGTCGTCGAAGACCGAATCTTGGACGGTGGCCCACGTGCGGATCTTCAAAGGATACCGACATATAGAACCGTTGACCCTAGCCTGTCACCTACCACACCTACCGACAAGGCCGCCGAAAGGTACAAAGTGGGTCCTCCCCGGACAGCGACTCAAGACGCGTGCTGGCTTCCCATTGGTTCGCCCATCTGGCCACCAGCAGCGACCTCGGACCTCAAGGGAACAGGCCCACGTGACGGGACGATCGGCCATCTTATTTTAACATAAACGGCGGTCGCCCGCGATCGCCTGGGGAGTCCCAGCTACCTTGTCCCCTATAAATAGAGGACTCACTGCAATGGCCAAAGGGGACGTGAATTTACTATGAATTCAGTGCAAAATACACACCAAAGAGAGAATCAAAGGCTCTTTTGGCAACCACTAATACATTCATAGTGATATTCATACACATTCATCATATATCCCAAGCAAGAACTCACAGATTTATCTATCTGGTTCTTCCGGCAATCTACGCGCTCTAAAGCCTAGATAACTAGAAGTCTTTACACTCCTTGTAATAGATTCTAACAGTAATATTTGTACTCGACAGTATATTTATTAATAACATCTCGCGAGAGCATTCAAGCCCGAGATTAACAACCCCGGCAAATCTTGTGTTATCTATTTTCTCACGGAAGTGTTCTCGCATTTGTTTGTTACTCGATCATTCCAGCAATAGTATCTCCGGATAATATTTTGGGTAACAACACTACGATCGACGGATTCTATTACACAATAACTTTGGTGGTTTGATATCCAATAATGTTTATACTATCGAATTGTTTTCCTTAGTTCACTAAGTGTCAAAAATCACAAGGTAAGGGTGGCTACAACAATGGAATATACGGTGACGGATTACTACGAATTCTCCTACAATTGATTAGTCAAATTTTACATTCCTAGTGATGATTTGAAATGAAATTTCGTGTGATAGATATGATTTCCATGAAACGAAACATATGAGAAACGATAACTCCGGTTACCATACTTCCATTCGAAAGGTTGTCTACGAAGGTTGGCAAAAATCTACCCAATACCCGCAATTTAATAAATATATATAAGAGAACATCGAAGATATAACTCCAGGGATTGGTGGCTTACCTTATTGGAAGAAGAATAATGAAGAGAGTTCGCGAATCCACAAGAACTACGAGGAGAAACGAGAAGTGACTTGAACAACTTGGATAATCTTCACCGGAGCTCAAGAAACCACTTCCTCAGTGTTAATTCAAGTATAAAAGAGGCTAAGAACCGAGTATAAGGCTAGGATGCTCTCCAAGGGTGTTATCTTGTCGTGTTGGGTCGTGCAAATGAAGAAGGGAATTGTCATTTTATAAAACTTGATTTTGCTAACGTACGTTAATGATACTGGTGTTACGTACGTAAGGATTCTTACGTACGTAACAGTTCAATGACAACGTACGTAAGGACCGCCACTGCCCGAAATGTGCCCAAGTGTTATGTACGTTAAATTTGGGACATAACGTACGTTATGAAGAGTTGACTCGTTTGTCCTCTAGCCCGCCGAAAGTAGCTCTGTCCTTGTCAAAAGAAAGATTCTGGTCGGAAGATTGACTCACCTGTTACGTACGTAATATAGCTTCCTTAACGTACGTAACAATCGAAGTATAGCGTACGTTAGGCATAAGTTGTAGCGCGCGTTAGACAAAACTCTAACGTGCGTTAGACATAAACTCTAGCGTGCGTTAGACATAAACTCTTTAGCCACATATCACATTCTAACCATCTCGGGGTGACCATCCTTTCCACTCGTCAACAATTATCGGGGAACAAGACGTTGGCCACCGTCATATTCGCACCGACGATCGTCCCACGGTGTCAAGGCATGTCACCTCCGTTTCATTTAAATTGCATAATTATATAGCACTTAATGGAATACATAAATAGAAATGACGTCACATTACAAAAATTCACACAGTACAAAGTAATCAAGCATGAAATACCGGAGGTATTACACATGGTTTGATTATTATCGAACCAACCAAATATCATCGAAAATTTCTGGTGTGGTAAAATGAATTTTAATGATTAAAATCGAATTGAAAAGATACCGAAAAAATTGGTTTAGTATTGGTAAATACCGAAATTACCGTAATAATAGTTGTTTGTGTATATGTCTTGGCTATTGGTAAACCCCATATTCTGAGGCCCAATAGTGTGCGCTAATGATACCCTTAGCGCATGCTAACTGCGACCGAGTATACGGACGCGGACATCAGTCTTTCTCTGCAATTTTCTTCACTTTCTTTCCTTGCGCGACGGTTAGAATGACACGCCATATATCATCTAGCTTGAGTTCCTTGTGAATATTAAACACCATTTAGTCTTCCTTTATCGTCCTAATAGAGGTAAATCTCTTAGAACCCTAGTTTTAGGAATTAGGCGAGTTTTCGTATGGTTTTGTCTTCCTAATCTGATTTAGTGTAGATTTATGATTGTGTAATCATATTCCATTATTTTTCTTAGATTTTCATGGATTAGCCCCCATAGTTTTTCACCTTTATCAGTTTTGGTCAATTGTGCCCTTGTAGTGTCCGACTAAAGGGTTATGTGGGAGCTTTCGGGGTGCTCCTTGTTATTAAATCGTGTTGTTATTGATTGGATATCATTATGTACTAGGATTGAGTTCTCGTGAAGAGTTTGGACCAAAATCCTTTCCATTCACCTTTCCTCTTGTTTAATATCGATCAAGACAAGTATTTAGATTATATTATGTTGTATTTTGTGTTATTTTCGGTGCCATTGATGAATTTTGAAAATGTTAAATGTGTATGTGAGTAGTTCTCGACCCAGAGATGGGTCCGACGGGGTCTTTGGGGATCCATGCTTGGGACGCTGGATCGCGTATTGGTTTCGACCTGAAGACGGTTCGACGGAGCCTCCACGGATCGATGTCAATACGCGTGGTCATGGGTTATCATGGTGATGTTTATATAATTTGTTGTTGAGTTAATGAAATGAATATTCCTAAATATTGTTATGCAAATATTTTGAAAATGTGAGAAATATATTTATTGTATAATTTCGTACTTGCACTAGCCATTCAGATTCTAATCTCTTAAATGGGGGAAATGCCTTTTAAGCATTTCAGGTAGCGATCAATTAGAGGAGCAGGCTCGGGAACGCACGACAAGGATGATCAGTTGTGATGATGTTGGCTTAATTGTCAACTATAGAGTCGATTCTTGTTTTTGTTTTGTGTTGAGAGTTGATGTCTAAACAAGCCGTTTTGAGTTGTCGTGGAAAGTTCTCTGCTTGGGCTTTGGTTTTATTTACTTCATGCCGTACTATTTTTTACTAAAATATTTTGATCGAGGCCAAGACCTAATCTTCATTACCAAATATTTTACATTTAAGTGATGTTTCTGTGTATGTAATTTGTAGCCTGGTAGACCTCTGTGTAAGGTTCTACGGCGTGTAACTCTTGAGTTATATGGGGTATTACATGATATAACACGAAAATACGAGTAATAGATTATATATTAAACTAAAATCTATTCGTAAATTTATATTTTGAATTTTATTCCTTATTTGTATGTATCACTAAATACCTAATTTCCGCGCGATGTTATCTAGAGGAGTCTAGAAGAGAGGAGGGTGTCGTTGCCATTCGTTAGGGCGATCCAAGATATGTACTCCCAAGCTAGGACTTGCGTTAGGACCCCAGTTGCTGACACCCAGTATTTCCCGGTTGAGATAGGGCTACACCAGGGGTCGGCCCTAAGCCCTCTTCTCTTCGCTCTAATCCTTGACGTCATTTCGCGGGGGATACAGGATGGCGTCCCGTGGTGCATGCTTTTTGATGACGACATTGTGTTAGTGGCGGAGTCGAGGAGGGAGGTGAACTCGAAGTTGGAGCTATGGAGATCTAAGTTAGAATCCCAGGGATTGCGTGTGAGCCGATCTAAGACCGAGTATCTCTGGTGTAACTTTAGTGGTGAGGCCAAAGAGGAAGAGGTAGAGGTAATGATTGCAGATCAAATTGTACCCCGTACGGATAAGTTCACGTATTTGGGTTTGATCATTCAGAAGGAAGGTGAGTGTGAATAGGATGTCACTCATTGTATCAAGGCGGGGTGGCTAAAGTGGAGAGCAGCGACAGAGGTCCTGTGCGACAAGAAAGTCCCTCTAAAGTTGAAGGGTAAATTCTATAGAGCGGCAATCAGACCTGCAATATTGTATGGCTCCGAATGTTGGGCGATGAAGAAGTCGCTTGAGAGCAAGTTGGAAGCGGCTGAAATGAGAATGTTACGTTGGTCGTGTGGTCGCATAATGTTGGATAGAATATCGAACGGGGTTTTCAGGAACGCACTAGAAGTGGCGAAAGTTAGGGAAGGGAGATTGAGATGGTTTGGACACGTCCGCAGGAGGCATGCATCTGCTTCGGTGAGGAGGGTCGAGAGTTTATCGATTTTCGGGGAGAGGAGGATAGGCAGACCGAGGAGGACGTGAGAGGAGCAGCTGAGATTATATTTGAAAGCCTTAAACCTTTCCGAGACCATGACTGTTGATAGGTGCTCTTGGAGGCGCCAGATCAGAGTTGTGGATTCGTTTGTAGGGAGCGGTACTGTAGTTGAGAGCGTCAGGATTGAGTTGTCTCGGTTAGCTTTGAACTAGAGTATTGCATTTTTTTTACTTTTATTGTATATTTTATCCTTTTGCCTTTTGCATGTGGTGTATTTTGGACAGGGAGCTGTGCGCAGAGTCAACCTCTTTTCTGTTAGAGCGACGTTCATCGAGAGTGCAGTTGCCAAAGTCTCCGTAGGTATGTCTCATGTGAATTAAGTCATGAGCTCAGGTATGGTCTTGAGCTTTTTCGTGTCATATGCTTCTTTGTATATATCACACAATACTTTGTTGTGCACTAAGCTAGGGGGTCTTCCCGGAAACAATCTTCCTACCGTAAAAAGTAGGGGCATAGTCTGCGTACATCCTACCCTCCCCGACCCTACTCTGAGCGGGATATACTAGGTATGTTTGGTTTGATTTGGTTTACTAAATACCTAATTTGAGGACAATGATTTTTTTTGAAGGAAAAAATGACATATACTAATTAAAATTGCACAAGAAGAGACTTCTACGGTCCAATCAACAAAAGAATTATCAATTTGAGCATATGCTCATGTAGTATGATGGAAATTGAAGTCTGTTGGTTGTCCTTAAGATTATCTATTGTTGCCATAGCTGGAATTACAGAAAATGCCATTGTTGTTTGAGGTTTTGTGTCTTTTTACCAACAAATAGTCATATTGAATTTCTTCAAAAAAAATTCTCCACACGCGTAGGGCCAAGCGCTATTAATCCATAGGGCCAGGCCGGAGGAGAGTTTCTGGAGTATGGGGCCGTAGTACGGTGGAATCAGTCACTTAAAAAGATTTACCCAACACAGTTTACTCTCTCATACTGAATATCATCCGTGTGGGTTCGATTCGGGGGAGGACTTCATGTTCTCTTTACAGGAGGATACGATCAGACACATAACCCGAAAAGACACTAATGGCCATTGCACATCCCGCGATTTAACTTGGTAGCAGAATGAAATGGAGTTATACTTCTCGACATAGTTAAGCGTAAACTTAAAAACTGAGTTATCAGAATATATATATATTATATATATATATATATATATATATATATATGTGTGTGTGTGTGTGTGTGTGTGAGAGAGAGAGAGAAGGCTTTGAAGGCAAATCACACGTAAACCACCCTAATTTCCATCCAACATAATTTACTAAATGATTTATGTGTCCTAATTATTCTGTTAACTACTGGCGGATCTACTTACTAAGTAGAGGGGTGAAGTGTCCCAATCAATTTTTGGCCAATTAATTAAATTATTGATGATTAATTTAGTGTTATCTTAAATAAATTTAAGTGCCCCAAGAAAAGTCTCAATCCACACTCAATTTAAACAAAATAAAAGTAAGAATGAAGAAAGTATAATATTGACATTTTTTATGATGATAACTCATAAAAAGAATTTATAATGTAATTTTTTTTAATAATATCATACTATTTTTAATTATTTTTTATTTTTTATTTAATTATATTATTTATATTGTGTCCTCACAAATTTTATTTAAATCCGCCACTACTCTTAATCAAAGCAAAGATTTCATAGGAATTAGGGGGGAAAATACCGAAAATATCGAAATATCGAAAATATCGTATCGAAAAATACCGAAAATATCGAAATTTTCGGTATACCAATTTTTTCGGTACGGTATGATACCGTTACCGGTATTTTCGCTACGGTAACGGTATGAGTTTTTAGAATTTTCGGCATACCAAGGTACGAAAAATTTCGATATACCGAGTTTTTTTCGACATATACCGAAAAATTTCGATATACCGAAAAATTATTGGTATACCTCGATATACCAAAATTATTTAAATATATTAATACATTTAATATATTATACATTAACATTATTCAACACAACCGGCCTGTCAAATGGACGCTGACCCCACGTTAGAAGTTCTTTTAATAAAAAACGAAAAGAAGAAGGCAGGTGAGGCTTTAATTATGCGACTATGCCCTACAGCCTGTATATTTATTTATGAGTCATTGACCGAAAAGAAGAAGGCTCCCTAACTTTAACTTGGCCATAATTTTTTTAATATATCATTACTTTCATAGTTTAGGCCTAGGGTTTTGTAACTAACACACAAGTCACAACTTCTTCCGCCGCTCGGTATCATCTTTCTCAACCTTCCTTACACAATACATGCTGATTTGCAGCAAACCACCACACCTTCAGATCGTTGCTCTAGAGTCTAGACCCGATCCCATCGGAAAAAAAAAAAAATCAGTACCATATTCTCCCTCAACTCTGGCTGCTCCACCGCTTTCAGATCTGTCCGACGAGGTATCTTATCTTCCTTATTTACTTATATGCATTTTTTATTTTGATTGTGTTTTTACATTTGGGCGTGTGTAATAAAACCGTGCTTAAATTTTTATTGGTTTTATAATCGCGTGTGTAATTAACCCGAATTTTTACTAGGAAGGAATGACCAGCTTCATTTTTAATTGTGTTTTTACATCTGGGCTATCGTCTGAATTTTTTTTGTAGTTTCTTTTTCAAATTTTGCTTTATAAAAAAAATTTCAAATTGGATGTATTTTATTCTACTGAATTTCAGATTTTTGTATTGTTGATAATTGTAATTCTTGTGTATTATCTGGTCAACCCTATATTTGTATTTGTTGTTATCTCGGATGTGCTATTGATAATTTTGCCCTATCGTGATTTTTTTTCAGAATGGAGTCTAATATGTTGCACATTTCATCTGAAACAACAAATACTGTCGATACTCAAACAATGGAATCTAGTCAATCTACGGCTCGAAAAAGAGTAAGAACTTCTAAAACTAAACCTCCTAAGCCTCCAGAAGAACCTAGGAGTATGTATTGGCAACATTGCATAAGAGGGACTAGGGAGTTGGATGATGGAAGTATAGAACAAATAGGGACATGTAATTATTGTCAAATTCAGATTCTTGTTAATGGTGGATGTACTAGTGAGTTAAAAAACCACTTAGAAAAGAGATGTAAGTTGAGTCCACTTTATGAAGGGAATGTGTTTGATAAAACTCAATCAGTATTGACGAATGAGACAATGGGGAAAGGGACTGTCTTAGTTTCTCGTATTTTCAATCAACAAAGGTGCGAAAAAAATTAACATAGTATGTAATTATTGATGAAGTATCATTTAGATCTGTTGAAGGGAAGGGTTCTGTAAATTTGTTGTATGAACTGCAGCCCCGGTTTGTTATTCCTGATCGAAAAAAAGTTGCATCAATGGTTTATGATTTATTTTTAATGGAGAAGGCTAATATAAAAAGTGTGATTAGTTACCAAAGGGTAAGTATCACAACTGATACTTGGACTTCTATTCAAAACATAAACTACATGGTAGTCACTGCTCATTTTTTGGATAGTAATTGGAACTTGCATAAAAGAATAATCAATTTTACAAAAAATTACTAGTCATGTTGGGGAAGAAATTGGCAAGATGATTGAGGTTTGTTTGAGGGAGTGGGGGATAGAGAAAGTCTTTTCTATTGTAGTTGACAATGCTTCATCTAATGATACTGCAATTGATTATTTAAAAAGAAGAATGCAAAGTGAAAATACATTGTTGTTTGAGGGAAAGTACTTGCATTTGAGGTGTGCTTGCCACATACTGAATTTAATTGTTAAGGATAGATTGAAGGAGCTTAACACTTCCATCAAATCTATCAGAAATGCTGTTATTCTCATTCATTCTTCCCCATCAAGATTGAACAAATTCAGGGAGTTTGCTGTGCTAGCTAAGTTTCCTGGCACATCGACAGTTCCTATGGATGTAAAGACCAGGTGGAATGCGACTTATAAAATGCTTGAAGTTGCTCTAAAATATAGAAGGTGTTTGAGCGAATGCCGAAGAATCATTGCCCTTTATGAATTACTTTCTTGAAAGAAATAAAAATGGTGAAAAAAGAATGGGACCTCCCGTTAAACATGATTGGGAAAATGCAGAAGCTTTTGTCCACTTTTTGAAAAAGTTTTATGATGCTACGTTGCAACTAAGTGCATCAAAAAGTTCAACGTATCAATTAATTTATCAATCAATGGTTGCACTTCAATTTGAAATTGAGAAAAGGTGCAAGGACGATTCTGATCCAACTTTGAAAGTGGTGGCGAGGGCAATGAAGACAAAGTTTGACAAGTACTGGGGAATGAAGATAAAGTTGTTTTCCCTATTTTCTTTTTTTCTAATACTTCTGTACAACTTTTTTTGTGTGTTCTACCTTCTTTTTTTGTTTTGTTGTTCTGATTTTTATGAAACATTGCATCTAATTGCATTACATTAATAATTTTTTATATTTTTTTACAGCAGCAAACAACACTCAAGACCGTTCGCAATCTTCTCCATCCTCCAGTTTGATTTAACTTGAACAGTAAGTGAATATATAATCTAGAGCAACTCTAAAATAATAAGATTTTATTTTCGGTGGAAGTTTGTAACTAAATTTACTTTCTTAACTCTTGCAGATATAAAATATCAGTTATTTTGTGAAGGCAGCTGTTTGAAGTTTAAGAGCAAATGAGCAGTGATGTTTTTATCATTTCTACTGTTGGTGTTTGGCATCTATTTGTAATATTTTGTGCTATCAATTCGAATTGATTTCTTGTATGAACTTTAGAAATATAATTGATTAATGGTTGTTTTATAATTTGGTGAGTATCTAGTGTAATACATTACAATTTCGCTGACAAATGAGAAAAAAGATATTTTTTTGGTGACGTTTGTTTGGTATACATTATATTTTACGATATATCAAAACAAAAAATTATAGGTATACCTAACACATTTCGGTATACCAAAAATTCACGGTATACCGACTTGATTTCGGTATACCGTTATTTCGGCATGATAACTGTATGCAAATATATCATACCGAAAATTTCAGTACGGTACCGATATGATTTTTGTCATACCGAAAATTTCGATACGGTATACGATATGGATGATAATTTTCGGTATATCGTACCGAACTACCTCTACTAGATCCATGCCCATTTACTTAATAATGATATGTTGGAAATACTCAAATCTCTCACACCCAAACCATTCTTATATTCATTTTTTTCAAAGAAAATTTCCTTCCACTTGACCCGCGCCACCCTTTTTTTTTTTTTTTTGAATTGCCACTCCATAATAATGATGTTTGAAGACTAATTATTCAAAAATGCTCCACACACACCCAAATGCACACTTAAATATGCGTCCCTGTTTTGTGGGAATTGTACCCCTACACAATTCCTACTATCTATAAAGCATGGTACAACCCCTACTACACATGGTACAATCCCTACAAAATAAAGGTGTGTATTTGTGTGTGCATTTGTGTGTGTAGCACCTTTACTAATTATTTGGTTAAGAATCTTTTTAGGAGCTATTAAGAAAGAAAAATAATAAAGAGGGGGTGAGAATAAAATTGAATTCAAGAGATTGAGACGCCCCCAAAGTCATGATCCTGATAACATAAATAGGGCTGCAAACGAGTCGAATCGAGCCGAATGTCACAAGGTTCAAGTCCGGCTCGCAGGTTTTCGAACCATAAATTTGACTCGACTCGGTTCGCTCGAACCTTAGAATTTGAGGTTCGGTTCGGGTTCGATGGTTCGAGCCAAACACGTTCGAACGTGTTAAGTTCGATATATTAGAAAAAATTGCACAAAAACAATTGGAATTGAACATAATACATAATTAACATCATAGATTGAATACTAATTAAAATCAAAATTTATTTAAATATCTAATTGAACCAAAATAACAATTGAATTTGTAAAGAATGTCTAAAGATTAAAGGAAGAGATAGAGAGAGGGAGAGATGTAGAGACTAGAGAGAGTGAGGGATGAGTGAAATGAGAGTTGAGAGATCTGATTTGGGATTTCGAGGAGAGGGGGGACAGACTTAGTGTTCGACTAAATGGAAAATTTTAAATTTGGACTCAATATTTTAATATTAGACCATAATGTCAATAGACCATAGGTAAATTTATTTGGACCAAATCAACTTAGCACCGAGTCGAGCTTTTTCGAACCGTTCGGCTCGGTTCCCCGAATATCGATTTCAAAGGTCCGGCTCTTCGTTTGATCCTCTGAGCCAAGCCTCGAACCGAACTATTTCTAGCCGACTACTCCGGATCGAATCGAACCTTCGGGTTCATTTACAGCCCTAACCATAAAACTAATAGCAAGTATATACTACTCCGTTCATTTTAATTCACAACATCGAATTTTTTACGAAGTTCAAATGTAATTTTAATTATTAATATTCTTAATTATATATTAGTAAGATTTATGAAAAAATAGTATTTTAAAATATATATGAAGATGAATCCATCAACATTGTACATGCTAAAATATACTCTTATATTAAAAATACTATCAAGTATTAATAACTAATAATATAAAAAAGTGAGGTGTTTGCAATAAACTGCATATACTAACAAATATATAGTCAAACACATAGTAGTTAATAAACAACTACAAAATCTTTATATAACAGTAAAACTCACCTCCCAATTTTCTTTCTAAGCAGAAAATTAAATCCAGCCTAAACCAACATCTAAAAGGAGAAAAATAATTAAAATATTTCTAAATTATTGATATTATTTGAAAAATTATATTAAAATTGAATGAACTAAATTACATTTAAGATAGTTCAGTATATAAAGGAAGATATTTTCTCTCATAAACCATTACATAAAAATACATTCTGAAATTTCAAACTGCAAAAACACACAAAAAAAAATACAATTCATAATAAGAATTGACATAAAAAACTTCAAAAAAAAAAACCTTATATTATAACAACTAATAACTAAAATCTTCAACTTGATTACATCAAACGCCAACCGTCCTGCAGAAAAATAATAAAACATCACAGATTGAAATTCCCATTGTAAAAAGTAAAACAAAAATAGTTAAATATCGACTGAAATTTTTCAATTCAAAACTATCGTTTCATTACACCAAATTGGTATATACAATTATACATAAATTAGCATAAGCTTTATAGAGATATATTTGATGTATAGAGTCCTAAAACAAAAATTATGATCAGCATAAAATATATATCTATATCTATATAAAAATTGAGTCCCATGTCATAAATGTTATTATTAATAATTATAAAACTATAATATTACTATATAGTTGAGTTTCATGTCACAAATGTTAGTATTAATAATTATATTAATAATTATAAAATTATAATATTAATAATAATCTTTATATCTATATAAAGATTGAGTCCCATATCATAAATATTAGTATTAATAATTATAAAACTATAATATTACTATATAGTTGAGTGTCATGTCACAAATGTTAGTATTAATAGTTATAAAATTATAATATTAATAATAATCTTTTTACAAAAACGATAAATATAAGAATTTAGAATTATATAAAAGAATTAAATACATAGATTTAATATATAAAGATTAAGTTTCATGTCATACATGTTAGTATATTATAAATTTATAATATTAGTATTCATTTTTAGAAAAGTGATAAATATATAAGAATTTAGAAATAATATAAAAGAATTAAATGCATAGACGAAATCATTTATCACACATCTTCATAGAAAATCAGCCAGTCAACAAAACCAATTAATCAATATGCTTAAAGTAATTTTGGGTTATGTTAAAAGTGTTGTTCTCCATTGATATTAAGGATGTTGTTATTAACTCGGATAAAAACTTAACAAGCGACGTACGTGATATTGAAAAAATAATGTATCACAAGCTATTAGTAAACACTGATTTAGTGCGACCCGGCCCGACCCGGTTCAATCGATTAACAAGTTATAATTAACAGTTTGAACAACTATTTTATCGATACTTTTAATCATTTACGCTTAACATTAAGTACTTAAAAAATTTTTATACAATACGTGTGCATCGCACGGGTCTGAATGACTAGTCTTTATATAATATTACAGCCCACCCACCCTTAATAAATATCTAAAAAGGAGAAAAACAATCAAAATGTTCTTGAATATTGACATTCCTGAAAATCTGAAACTATCTCAAAACTACATTAAATCTGAATGAATTAAATTATATTTAAAACAGTTCAGTAAATAAAGGAAGATATTTTTCTCATAAACCAAGTAAAAAAGGGAGAAAACATACAATTCATAAGAATTGATATAAACAACTTGAAAAAAAATACCTTACATTATAACAAGTAATTAAAATAGTCAACTTGATTACATCAAATGTCAACAATATTCCAAAAAAATTAATGAAACATCACTCCTAAAAAAAATACAATTCATAAGATTTGAAATTTTTATTTCAAAATTATCACTTCATTACACCAAATGAGCCTATGAAATTATATAATACTTATATTGTGATAAATTAGCATAATTTTATAGAGGGATATATTTGATGAATAGAGTCCTAGAACAGAAATTACTATCAGCATAAAATCAAATGCCTATAAAAACAAATGTGAAAAAATATACTGTTTGCAAAAGAAACTGCTGTAATTTACTCTTGCACCCTTTAAATATAAAATTACAAAAGAATAAGCATATAAACAAATCTCTATAGAAATAAAAACGAAATTCTGGACTCTGTGTCCACAAAAAATCTACATTTTTGTTTCAAAAATCAAAATCTTCATTTAATTATAAAAAAACATATGAAATTAGATGAACTCTAAAATCTAATTTATACAGCATGACAAATAGAATTTTGTTCGGTAATTAAATTCATACTAACATATAATATTAAAAATAAAATTTGGAAATATCCTACTTCAAAATTTAGAATGGAGTATACATTCGAGTCCTATTCCCCAACTGTATGTTGAATTCGTATATTTCTAATATTGCATTTTAAAAAATTCAAAATTTCTATTGGGTTATATTCCTTTTAAGATTCCCAAAACAAATCGGTATGGGTTGATCTTTTCACATTAAAACAAAAATTACGAGAAATCAGCATATGATCAAAACTATATTAACAGAATCAAAAAAAATTCGATAATGTCAATTTTGAATTTTTGAAATTCAACATTTCGAATGAACAAAAATCCTTGAGTCCTAAAACTAATCAGTGAAGGTTCGTTTTTTATCTTAAACAAAAATTGCGAAAAAGAAATTTGCATATTAACCAGAATGCAAACCGATTTTACATAATAATCAATATATATTAATCAGTATCCAAAATGAAATTGGCATACTCCCAACTTTGCAATTTTAAAATTAAAACATCAATTGGATTAAATTCATCAAGAGTCCTAAAATTAAGGGTTAATGACTCCAAAATCCACAACCTTTCATCCGACTTTCATTTTTTCCACAATCTTTTCAAAAATTCTGTAAATCCACAACCTTTGACACTTGTTCGATTTTTCCATAATTTTGATTTAGCCCCAAATTCGGTCCTACGTGGATCCTACGTGGACGCCGGGAGTGTGTCGCCGCTGAAAATTCAAACTGCATCGGTTTTAAGCTTAGGGTTAATAACGCAAAAATACACAATCTTTGATGCCCCTTTCATTTTTTCACAACCTTTGACACTTGTTCGATTTTTCCATTAGCAGCATCTAAAAAGTTGAAAAATATTTTCAATTTTTAGTTTTTTTGCACAATTTTAAGGACGGCTTTATAATGTAGTTCTATTTTTTTTTTTTTTGGTTTTTCCGAAAAAAAATTCAGTTTGTAGAGTTCCTCTTTTTAGATTTATGACTAGTTAGTTTTCCAATTAGTATATCATGATCTTAAAACAATATACTTCCTAAAAACTGAAAGCTAAGAAAAACCCAAAAAAAAAAATACAGTTGAAATATGGGGAAAAAACAGATTATATTACATAAGTGCAAATAATTAAGGAAAACATTCTTGCCTATTTATTGCCATAAAACCAAATCACCTTACAAACAAACAATTGACATCTGAAACACACACACACACAAGAAAAAACACTGATTTTTTTTTGGGGTTTTCTTAGCTTTCAGTTTTTAGGAAGTATATTGTTTTAAGATCATGATATACTAATTGGAAAACTAACTAGTCATAAATCTAAAAAGAGGAACTCTACAAACTGATTTTTTTTTGGAAAAACCAAAAGAAAAAAAAAATAGAACTACATTATAAAGCCATCCTTAAAATTGTGCAAAAAAAACTAAAAATTGAAAATAATTTTCAACTTTTTAGATGCTGCTAATGGAAAAATCGAACAAGTGCCAAAGGTTGTGGAAAAAATGAAAGGGACATCAAAGGTTGTGTATTTTGGCGTTATTAATCCTAAGCTTAAAACCGATGCAGTTTGAATTTTCGGCGGCGACACACTCCCGGCGTCCACGTAGGATCCACGTAGGACCGAATTTGGGGCTAAATCAAAATTATTGAAAAATCGAACAAGTGCCAAAGGTTGTGGATTTACAGGATTTTTGAAAAGGTTGTGGAAAAAATGAAAGTTGGATGAAAGGTTGTGGATTTTGGCGTCATTAACCCTAAAATTAATCGGTATAGATTGATTTTTTTTACATTAAAACAAAAATTGAGAAAAATTCAGCATATAATCAAAACCCTATTAACAGAATAAAAAAAAAAACAATTGGTATTGTCCAGTTTGAAATTTTGAAATTCATCATTTAGAATTCTAAAACTAATCAGTATAGGTTGATTCTTTCATCTTAAAACAAAAATGCACAAAATCAGTATATAATTTAACCCCATTAACAGAGTCCAAAACGAAATTTAGTATCCAATTTGGAATTTTAAAATAAAATTTGCATATTTCCAATTTTACAATTTCAAAATTTAAACATTGGATTGGATTATATTCATTAAGAGTCTTAAAACGAATCGATATAGGTTGATTTCTTTCACATTAAAACAGAAATTGCAAAAATAACAAAAACATTTAATAGAATAAAAAACAAAATTTGGTATTATCGAGTTTATAAATTTTGAATTCCTATTTCGAATGAATTAAAGTCCTTTAGAATCCTAAAACTAATTAGTAAATGTTGATTCTTTTTGTCTTAAAATGAAAAATGCGAAAAAAAATCAGCATATAATTTAGACCCCATTGACAGAACCCAAAACGAAATTTAGAAATATCCAATTTGGAATTTCAAAATTTAAAATTTCAATGGATTATTTTTCCAAAGGAAACGAAGATTCGAATAAATACAAATTTATAATAACAGGTCAACTGATAGGGAACACAACTTAGCAACCCCATATAAAAAATCTTTATAGGCCAGACATAGAAAAAATTCGGCACTATATAAAATACATAAAAACACAACAAAGATCCACGCTTCTTTTCTTTTCAGCATATACAATATGATAATAGGACAATACGACAATACTATTTTATGCAGGAAGAACAAAACATTAAACATGTATGTCATTTGGACTTTGACCTGCAAACTAACAGATGACAATGAAAATATTGAGACACCTTCGCATAGTGCGATTCTATGAAATTACTAATTGGAAAAGTAAGAAGCCTCGAAAGATTGAACTGGTATTCCATGACGAAACGGTAATTACCTCACCAATTTATTATTTATTTTAAACCAATTTTAAACTATCATAGATACCATTCGTTGTTTCGTCTGAGTTGAGGGATTCGGTTTTGTCGAATAACTCTATTCACCTGATCACCCTAAAAAATTAGCCGCCAATAGATATTACCGTAGAGGTTATTCCATCTATAATATCTCTTCTCTTTGAAATCGGCAAACCCCTTTAAATTGGATCTGAGATCAGGGAAGATCTCGTCAGGATCAAGTAGTATAACAGTTGGGTTGCACAAATTTTGCTTAAATTTTTTTTCTCGGGTTGTCAACCTAGTGTCATTGGGCCGATCTTTTAAGAACTTTTTTATTCAAATGATCCAAAGATATTTATGGATTGCAGACATAATGGGTGTTATAGTGACCACGACTTAGCCAAAAGAAGTAAGCAGAATGTCGCTCTCGCCTTAATATCCGAGATTGCTTTTCAAATTCACAAGACAATTCTCCCTCATGTGTCGTTTGCAATGATGATAAATAAGAGTCAAGGTCAATCTCCTTCTCTCAAGTTGGACTATTATTTAGAAAACCTATTTTCTATCATAACTAGTTGTGTTGCTCTGTCAAGGGTTATTCAGCCTAAGGGACTCAAGATTTTGATATATGACAAAAAGAGTAATATGTCAACCACAACGTAGTAATTTGTAAAATAATTATACATGTTATATTTCTTTATTTCATAAATTATTGATCACTCTGTTTCTTTCTTCTTCGCTGAATCTTTTAAAGATACTCAAATGAGAATAACATTTGTTTTTATTTTTATAACTTGAATTCCATGCAACGCATATTAGACTTTTCTACTAAATAATATATAAGAGACAAAAAACAGGGCCGACCCTGACTATAGGCCCACTAGGCCCATGCCTAGAACCCCAATATTTGACAAGCCCTAGCCCCAATAAAAAATCACATTATATTCAATTTATAAAAACAAAAAAGCAAATAAATTACAAGTGTTTTTTAATATTGAAGTTAACTAATTTAATCTGAATGTATTTCTATCTTGTTATAAATTATATATTTTTTAATATTGAAGTTAACTAATATATCATGCTTCACTATTGGGGGTAAGAAAATAACAAAAAAGAAACCTAAGTAAAAAAAACGCGTGTCCCAAATTTCATTCATTTCTTGCAGACCATCATCATTCCATTGGATATGAATCTTGAGAAAATAAGCTAAGCAACCATTCTTTTTGGACTCAAGCTCTCACCAAAAGACAAGTGCTGAGAAAGTGAGGATTATGGAGGACCACATCAGGATGCTAGCGGGGGATCGAACCCCTCCATCGCTAATGTCGGTGTCACCAAGTCCAACGCCAGTGGCGATGCCGTCTGGGGTTGGTGGCGTCAGAGTGGTGTAGGGTGGCTGGACGCCGTAGCCCATGTCTGGGGTTGGAGTAATGGTGGGAGTAGAGCTGGAAAATTACAAGAAAAAAAAGATAGGAAATCACACATGGATGATTCTAGCTAGCATAATACCTTTTAAACAATGTGTTTTATTCCGACTACAAAAATTGAGTAATATTCCGACTTTCAAGAGTTATCTCACTAATCGCACTCCATACAGGTCAAGAGTCCAAAGGACCAAAACTAATCTACTCAAAAGTTGATTATTTTTTTTTTTTTCGAAACAGTACTTCTAATAGCAAAAAGCTACATTAAAATGCCGACTCATCAAACACAATTTATATCCTTAATTAGTGGAGTTTTGACTTGACCAAACCTCTAAAATCTAATATTTTTATTAGGGAACTATTTATATCACACCAAATGCTCCTGTTGTGGTTTACCTAAGCTCATTTCAATTGATTTGCAATCTAGTACATCAGATTTTTCGAACCAACCCAATAGACTAGTGTCAAAGGTAAGTAAATAGACAAGGGCGACTCTTGAAATGTCGTTCTAAATTTTTTAATATTAAACTTTGACTATTAATCTTTCTAAATATGGAACCGATAAATATAAAAATTATAATTTATATTTGTTTCTAAAATATTTTAATAATGTTAACTCTCCCATTGTTTCAAGATGTAATTGAAAAATGATTTATGATCAAAAAACCGTGTGTGTATATATATATATATATATATATATATATATATATATATATATATATATATAGAGAGAGAGAGAGAGAGAGAGAGAGAGAGAGAGAGAGAGAGAGAGAAATATTCTAATAATGTTAACTCTCCCATTTTTTATGATGTAATTGAAATAATCTATGAGAAAAAAACGTGTATATATATATATCATATATATAAGAGAGAGAGAGAGAGAGAAATATTCTAATAATGTTAACTCTCCCATTTTTCATGATGTAATTGAAATAATCTATGAGAAAAAAACGTGTGTGTATATATATATATATATATATATATATATATATAAAAGAGAGAGAGAGAATTCAATTGTGAAACATATACAGACCGACTCAATTGTGATATGGTTACTAAGGGTGTCTGGCTCGTCAGTATAAATTATCAGATATGAATTTGGAATGAATTAAACTCATACTAAATATTTAGTTAGCAATATTTTAAATTTTTTACCCATACCTCAAAACCATAAATTATGAGTTTTTGATACCTTAGATGGAGGTGGGCATGAGGTTCATACCTCCAAGTAAAAAATTAAATTAAATACATGACACTTCTTCCTCTACAAAATGAAAACTAAATTTCAATATATATATATATATATATATAGTTTTTGTTTTACAAGTAAAATATAAATAATTATTATTAGAAATTATTTATTTATTTATTAGTATTAACTATTTAATAATAATATCCATCAAATAATAGTTAAAAATTATTAATTAATAAATAATAGTAATTATTATTATTAAATTAATATTTTCTATCATCATTTACTAATAATTATAGTAATACAGTAATTATTAAATAGATATTAATATTAATTTAATTACTAATGTTTATTAATAAATAAAAATTAGTAATTAATAGATAATATTAATTATTATAGTAATAATTTTTATCATTATTTAATAATAGTATACAGTAATCAATTAATCATCTCGTGATTATTTAATAATAATTATTATAACTATACAATATTAATTATTATTTAAAATTGTTAATTATTATTGAAAAATAATTATGTAAAATAATTAATACTAAATAATTACTCCCTTCTTTTTTTAAAAAACTTGGCCCAGTTTATTATACCATTTTTTTTAAAACCCAGACGATCCGAATTGGGGCAAGTTTTTGACGGACGGAGGTAGTATTTGATAATAATAAAAAACAAAATATTATTAATATTTTAATAATAAAAAATTATTAACTCGTATTAATTAACAACATCTATTATTAAATAATAATAATATATATATTTTTTGAGATATTAGCTGGATGAAATATAAAGAATATTTTAATTTGTGATTCTAAAATATGTAATATCAGCTGAATGAAATATAAAGAATATTTTAATTTTTGATTCTAAAATATTTAATATCAAAACACGAGAAATAAGGTTTATTTTCATTCCACTACTAAAATCAAACACATGTAGCAAGAATTAAGTTCAAAATCCATACCACCTTAATTCAATTCTTGATTTCAAAGCCATACCCCAAACGACCCTTAAATCTTTTGAAATATCCACAACTTTCTTTGACTTTTTTTTTAAACTTTTTTTGACTTTAAGTATCAATGAAGTAGAGAAAATGGGTAAAAACTCTTCAAAGAGTAAATGTTGAACTGAAAAATAGGAAAAAATAAAAAAGGTAATTCTCAAGTACTTTTGAAGAGTTTATTCTTGGTTAAATGGTAAAATGGATCTTTTAATTCAGGTGGCGTGGAGGTAGAACATCGTGGTACCGGAGCAGACTCTTATCTCTCATTGTCAATTGATTTTAAAATGAAATTTCAAATCTTAATATGGTATCAGAGGGTAATAGCCCAAAATCTTATTCCCGTGATGTGTCTTATCTAATACTGATTGTAGATACATAGATGGAAGGTTCTAGATCCTTCTAGAGGTAGTAGGATCCTATTAGATGTCTTACCTTATCTAGGAATCCTATGTATGGAAGGACTCTCATTGTAATGTCTATATAAAGGCCTCTCTATCATTATTATGAATGCAATTGATTGACTCATATTTACAGTCTTTTACTTTCTCCTGAAACACGTTATCAGCACGTACTCCCTAACTGAGCAAGAAATTTTTTCCTCTCCCGTTTTTTTCAGAAAATCCCGAAAAAAAAAGTGGAAAATCGTTTTTTTCCTGCCAAACCCTAATTTTCGATCGCAGTCCGCCGCCCCTCATCCCATACCCGATCACGGCGCCTGCAAACCCGCGCCGATACACTCTTGTGGCAATAATTTTCCCAAAATATTAGGGTTCCTCTGCTGGTAGCGATGAAAATCGTCTCTTCGGTCTACTCCAATTTCTCTGGCGATGGTGGAGAGAGTGAATCAGCGAAGCGCAAATTCCTTTAGCAAAAAAAAAAAATAGCTCTCAAATCGATTCCGATTTGTCAGCCAGCGATCGTAGAAGGAACAAGGAACCGAAATTATCTGTCGATGAACCGGAGGCGAAACAACCACCACCGAGTTCGAAAGGGAAAATGAAGACATGATGCAGTGAGAAGACCGATGATGAATTGTTGTATTCATTAGATGAACATGAGGACATGGAGATACCTAAGAAAGTTATCCAGAAAATTCGGAACTACTCAACCCAAGTTGCCGAGAGTGATGGGTTTGAAATTGACACCTGGCCTGGTGATTTTTTTGGAGCGACAAATATTGTCCCTACTGTATTGTCCAAGGAGCAAACACCAAAAACCTATGCTTTATATGAGAGATTCGCCAAAGTTTGGCATGGATGAGCATAATAAGAACCATACAAACAGCGATTCACTACTACAAAAACAGCATTTAACAGCGGTTCTGAATCAGCTTTTAACGAACTGTTAAATGTCCCATTATTAAATTTAACATGATTGTCTAAGAATCATTGTTAAATTAACAATGATTTGTTAACAACCGCTGTTAAATTTATTTATTTTTTTAAATAATTTTTTTTAATAATTTGAAATTATTTTTTTAATATATTATTTTTTTAAAAAATATATATATTCCCGCCAGTCCGGGCCCGCCCGGACAGCCCGCACCCGACCCGCCCACCCGGCAACCCGCACATAATATGTATAAATGTGCATTTCCGCTACTCACGGGATTCGAACCTGTGACCTCAATGAGATGGAGGTGGGTATCAAACCAGTGAGCCAAAGTCATTTGTTGTTCAAATATTGATTTCTATTATATAAGTATACAATAAACCATATATATATATATATGTATATAAATATATATAAAATATATATATATATATATATTATATGTATATGTTTGTTAATATTTTCAGAATTATTTTCAAAATATATTAATATTTATTATATTACACATTTAATAACTAATGATCAATATAAGTATACAATAAACCATATATATATATATGTATATATTATAATTTTCAATATATAATGTAATATAATTTTTAATATTAATATATAAAAAAATATATTAATATTCAATATATTCCACATTTGATATAATATAATTCATAAAATAATATGTATATATTATAATTTTTAATATATAATGTAATATAATTTTTATTATTAATATATAACAAAATATATTAATATTCAATATATTCCACATTTGATATAATAAAATTCATAAAATAATATGTATGTATTATAATTTTTAATATATAATGTAATATAATTTTTAATATTAATATATAACAAAATATATTAATATTCAATATATTCCACATTTGATATAATATAATTCATAAAATAATATGTATATATTACAATTTTTAATATATAATGTAATATAATTTTTATTATTAATATATAACAAAATATATTAATATTCAATATATTCCACATTTGATATAATATAATTCATAAAATAATATGTATGTATTATAATTTTTAATATATAATGTAATATAATTTTTAATATTAATATATAACAAAATATATTAATATTCAATATATTCCACATTTGAAATAATATAATTCATAAAATAATATGTATGTATTATAATTTTTAATATATAATGTAATATAATTTTTATTATTAATATATAACAAAATATATTAATATTCAATATATTCCACATTTGATATAATATAATTCATAAAATAATATGTATGTATTATAATTTTTAATATATAATGTAATATAATTTTTAATATTAATATATAACAAAATATATTAATATTCAATATATTCCACATTTAATATAATATAATTCATAAAATAATATGTATATATTTTAATTTTTAATATATAATGTAATATAATTTTTAATATTAATATATAACAAAATATATTAATATTCAATATATTCCACATTTGATATAATATAATTCATAAAATAATATGTATATATTATAATTTTTAATATATAATGTAATATAATTTTTAATATTAATATATAACAAAATATATTAATATTCAATATATTCCACATTTGATATAATATAATTCATAAAATAATATGTATGTATTATAATTTTTAATATATAATGTAATATAATTTTTAATATTAATATATAACAAAATATATTAATATTCAATATATTGCACATTTAATATAATATAATTCATAAAATAATATGTATGTATTATAATTTTTAATATATAATGTAATATAATTTTTAATAATATATAACAAAATATCTTAATATTCAATTTATTCCACATTTGATATAATATAATTCATAAAATAATATGTATATATTATAATTTTTAATATATAATGTAATATAATTTTTATTATTAATATATAACAAAATATATTAATATTCAATATATTCCACATTTGATATAATAGAATTCATAAAATAATATGTATATATTATAATTTTTAATATATAATGTAATATAATTTTTAATATTAATATATAACAAAATATATTAATATTCAATATATTCCACATTTGATATAATATAATTCATAAAATAATATGTATATATTATAATTTTTAATATATAATGTAATATAATTTTTAATATTAATATATAACAAAATATATTAATATTCAATATATTCCACATTTGATATAATATAATTCATAAAATAATATGTATGTATTATAATTTTTAATATATAATGTAATATAATTTTTAATATTAATATATAACAAAATATATTAATATTCAATATATTGCACATTTAATATAATATAATTCATAAAATAATATGTATGTATTATAATTTTTAATATATAATGTAATATAATTTTTAATAATATATAACAAAATATCTTAATATTCAATATATTGCACATTTAACAGCGGTTCTAGAAAGAACCGCTGTTAAATGTACAGATTTAACAACGGTTCTACAAGAACTGTTGTTAAATGTACAGATTTAACAACGGTTCTTAAAGAACCGCTGTTAAATGTACAGATTTAACAACGCTTCTACAAGAACCGCTGTTAAATGTACAGATTTAACAGCGGTTTTCCTATAACCGCTGTTAAATGTGCAATTTAACAACGGTTCTTCCGAACCATTGTTAAATGTGCGATTTAATGGTTTCGCGGAAAACCGCTGTTAAATTGCAATCGTTTCATTTTAACAGCGGTTTTTTTAGAACCGCTGTTAAAATGCCGCAGTTAAATGCTGTTTTTGTAGTAGTGATTGGAATGGCTGCTGCAAATTTCACCAAGCAAATTGAAGCAACTTTCCAATACAAATATCTGTATATTCAATGGTGGAGATCAGATTCCAAGTAGTATTGCATCTTGAATCACGCCAATGTATGGCATTTTACGAGGAAATTTGGAGATCCGACCTCATCCAATACCGAGCTTCCGCATCGCCGCGCTCGAGTCCTTTTTTCGGCCGAATTATCGAGCCCAGTAGCCCTATCCGGGCGTTTCCCAACTCTCTATTTTCCTAATTAATGATTCATTTGTTCATTGATTTGTACACTTATGAATCTCACATGTTTATGTTTTACGTGTATATAGGAAAATACGTCGCTCATGATGATGTGCATGCTATGGAGAAAAAGCCATATTTATCCCGTTCAAGGATCAAAGTAAATATAGAACGAAGTACCCACAGAAATATGTTGCTCATATGGAGAGAATCTCCCGTTCAAGGATCAAAGCATATATGGAACCAAGTACTCGTAAGACTTTATTAAAGTTCCCATTTTTCAATTCCTCTCTTTTGGGAATTTTTTTTTTGGGGAATTGGGTATTTGGGTTCTTTATCTCCCACGCTACTTTGCGGTGGATGAGACTATGAGAGGTGGTATCACTCTCGGATATCGAAGTAAATTGTGTGACGGTCCTGGGGGAGTCACGGATAATTGTTGAAAGTCGATATTTGTGGTTGTTGCATACACCACGTTTTGGGTGCGATTTGACGTCGCCGTTTTGTCGATTTTAAATCAACAATTGAATAAAATGAATATTGTCGGTAATGGTAAAGTTATGACTCGTTCATGATTAGTCACGGAATTGTGACGTACAAATGGGACAAACATCGATTGCGACGGATATATCGTGGTTAAAATCGATTTGTGACGGATTTGTCACGTTGAATTGAGCGACCACCACGTTGGTCTTGACCCAATCCCATACATGGAAAACTCCATCTTTCATCCTATTAAAATAAAATATTGCATGTGGCTGTAGACATGTATCGTCTCCTTGCAATATGATATATGAAAGAATGTACGAGTAATTTTCATGAATTTCAACATGTAAAGCAATGGCATATTGCGGTAAATACATGAATTCGTTGACCTCGATTATAGTTCGTATGACTATAGGTCCGAATACTTTTCCGAGTATTTGTAAAGGCATGTGCCTTATACATTTGACTATGTTTAGTCGATCTTATTGGATGGTCAAGACGAGTTGGTTATGGTATATTCATTATGTCTCATGGTTCAAAATGTTTAATTATGATGCACCGCGTTGTATCTATATAACATGGCTATTATGACGTATACTTGCAAATTGAGAATTAAAATACTTGGTTGATTGGATGCACTTTGGTGGATTTTGTCTACACTTTGATTATGACTAGGCGCATCCTCCTTGGTATTTGTTTATGCTTTGAAAGTTCAAACGGAATTAGTGGTTTTTAAACAGCCTTAGCTGTACCGACATTCCTACTTTCTCTGCAAGTCTACCAAGTTGGAGTTACCGAAATGATCATTAGTCGAGATAAGAAATCGAATACCCTGCTGCGTTTAAACGCACATATGGCTATCACTACCATATTTTTGCATCAACACTTATGCCATTGGATATGGTCTCAACCTTGTTTTCTCACTAAACTTGGGAAATACTAAAGCAGTCAATTAAAACATGCACTATGATCTGAGTTTAAAGATCCGTGTGGTGCACAACATATGGATAGAAATATACGGAAGTCTAGTTTCCAGAACATCTGACCGTTCGTCCATAGCCTTCCTAACGAGGGAGTTATCGCTGTTTTAGTGAACAAAGGTCAAGCTGCGTGGAATTTTATTTCCAGCGATTGTGCTAACTATTGTCCCAACCAACTTGGTTCCCATATTAAATTTGCAAGTGGTCTTATGACACATATTTTTCAACCTCTTTTTGGCCGAATTTGCCATAGATGATGCAGTTTTTGGTATGCGTTGTACGCTAAACTATCATCTTTCAAATGTTGAAAAACAGTTTCCTTGGGGAAGCCCAAAATACGCACCCTTATAAGAAGGTCGAGCGTATGCATGGTAGTTTTACATCATGCTTGTGTCGTAATTTTGCCCCTTAGGCATCTAATCTTGCCATGTTATGCACTCAATATGATAGATCATTTTGATCGTATCTGGTATAAAATCTCTATGTTGTTAAGAGTGTTCGCTATGCTCATATTTGTAAAATTTTGCAAGCGAAATTGAGTGCGTATTAAGCTATTTTCAAGGAACACGATATTTTTGGATTTCGGTTTATAAATCCATTGTGACTATGATGAGTAGGTCATCACAATCAATGAGCGGCATGATGCTCAAGTTGTTGAATGCCGAATGGCGTTTTCTAGTCACATATGTTCCGTAACAATTGAACCATGTTATGACTTGATGATATATATGCCAAAGTGTATCACTCATAGCATCTCATTATGATTTGTGAGAAATAAAATCTTATGCATCACTTGTATTGAATATGTGAAAAGAAAAATATTCATGAGTCAATATGGTCCGGCTTGCATTGGTTTTGGTAACCAGAAGATGTATTGGGACATTGACACATTTAGGCTTTAATAGTCCAGAGTTTGGACAGTTTGATGATCCATATACCACGGTATTGTCATGGACATCATTTTCTTTGAACAAAGAAACTAGTTGGATCAAAAACACCAAAGTACGTTGGTGGAGTCGTGAGCATGGCTCATGACCGATGATGATATTTATGTCATCCACGTCTTGTTTTCATAAACATGTGCGACGCCAAAGACCCCCCAATGATCCTTCTTATCCATGTTCATTGATTTAAGCCTATTCTTTGGCACGATTAGGAGATGACACCCTCCTATGCTAAAGAGAATAATGTAACGACTCGCATAAGCATGGTGCTGAGTCCTCCCTTTTCACCGAGTCCTTATACATACATGATCATAAGTATTAGCCTGGGTGGCTTATGATGCTATGATGGTGTTCACAAATGGTCGTACTCAAGTAATAACATTTATATGTTATGTGGTTCCTTTGACAATGATTGTGTTGTTGCCCAAAATATTTATCCGAAGATTAATACTGCTGGAAGACGGACAACAAACAAATGCGGGAGCACTTCCGAGAGAAGATAAATAAAACAAGATTTGCCGGGTTTGTTAGGCCCGGGCTTGAATGCTCTCGCGAGATGTTATTAATACAAATATTCGTGGTTACAAGTATTAATGAGAGAAATCTAAATACAATGAGTGTAAAAAGACTCTGTTGATCCGGCTCTTGAGCGAAGCTCGGTGTTCTTCGTCCCGCCGATGATCTGCTCGAGGAGAAAAGGCCGGGAGAAGTAAGACCGAAAGAAAGCTGCTGCCAAGAGTTGGAGATTAGCCAAGTGCTGTATATTTGCTCTTGTATTGCGTATGTATTGCAAGAATGTGAGAGAGTGCAGCGTGTGTTTACAAATGCAGGGGGCTTCGTTTATATAGAGGCAGCCGGGTCCTGTCCTGTAGTGGCCGATCGCCTGCCGGCCATTTTAATATTCTGCCGATCGCCTGCCGGCCAATACTATAATGTGCCGATCTCTGGGCTGTCAGGCTAAAGTCCAAGGAAGATGCCGTTTGCCGGGCTAAAGTCCAAGGAAGGGGCTCGGCTTAGGCGGTCGATAAGGAGCCATCACGTGTCCGAGTCGGGCCAACATGTGGCCCTACTGACAAGCTTTCGGCGGCCTGTCGGCTGGTGGAGGGAATCTGCCAGATTGTGGTCAATGGCCCGGGATTCGCGGATCTTGTCCCGGCCTTTGCACATGGTGCCAGTCCTGGTGCTCGGCCTTTGCCGACTGGATGTCCATCGGTGGTGATCGACATGAGGCGGTCGTCCCTGGATGGTCTTCGGAGGTCGACATCGGCCAGTGGATGGAGGTCGCCAAGGGTCGGTCGCCAAGGGTAGGTCGCCAGGTGCCGAGAGACGGTCGGTCGCCAAGGGTCGGTCGCCGAGTACTGAGAGGCGATCTTCTTGATGTCGATCGCTCGGCACCGGGATTCGTCCTGGGCCCTTCGGTTGGCCAGTCTAGCATGTCCACTGGGTTAAGGCTCGGTCGCCTGGTCGCCGATCGGCAGGCTTGCCTTGGTCGCTCGGCAGTGACTCGGTCGCTCGGCCTCGGAGGCGATCGCCGGTCGGAAGGTGTTAAATCTTGACACAACAATTGCCCCCCAGCTTGCTCCTATGTTGAAGACATGGGGCGAGGTGGTTCTTGCTGGTGATCGTGTACGGATGAGGACGGGCGATCTGAGCTGACTTAGGACTCGGACTTGGGCTTAATCATGGTCGATTGGCTTAGCTATCTTTCGGTCTTGTACCTGCAAAAAACAACATTGGCCGATCCCCCATGGAAACTTGGTGGTTTCGCTTGCTTGAGGAATCGTGCACAGTCGCGGAGATCGATGGACCGATCCCATGACCGTGTCTTGGTGCACAAAGACAATGAGTGCCTCGTGGCTCACTTTATTATGAGGGTCCTCTGTTAGTCGCGCCTCGCCTTGTTTTTAAACGAAAGGCGTGCGGTCTCGGTCTAGAGGAGTCCTTGCGCGGGCGGCGTCGGATGAATCAACTCCACGCCCGCGGCTTGTTAGCTCTGCTTCCACCTCGGCCACCATGGAGATGGCCGACCTCGACGGTGTACGTTGAGACGGGGTTGTGGAATGAGTCCACTGATTAATGTTGGAGGGCCCTCCGACTACGCTGGCCCCGTATTTAAACGAAGGCGGGCGATCTCGGCCGAAAGGGACCTTGCATGACCGAAGCGGCCCGGTTCCATCGATCGCCAGGGCCATGGCTTTATGATGTGCGGTGGAGGCGATCTTATGCCTTAGTCCGTCATGTTATATCTTTGGATGTAGATGGTGATCGTGTCCACCGGTTCTTGATGATGTTGCGATCTGGCGGAAGGCGCGATCGTCGCTCGCGGCGATCGCTTTATTCGTAGGTCGAAATTGGCGATCGGGCGCGGCTAGTCACTCATGTTAGAATGGATCAGGCGGGGATCGAGTCCTCCGGCTCGCCGGTAGTAGCGATCGGTGGGAGATCGAGGTCGTCGCGCGGCGCCGATCGTTCTACTCCTAGGCAAGAAGAAGCCTTTGCACGGACAGAAATCTGCGGCTCTGGCCCTAAGGCTGCGTAGGTCGTTGGTAGGGTCTTCGTGAGATGCCCGAACATAGGCGAGAAGCCCCGAAAACCTCTTAGGACCGCGTAGAGGGCGGTCTCATCGCTACGGGCTCGCCGTTGAGGATGATCATGTCAACCCGGCCGATGTAGTCCGAGTCGGACTCTGTTCTCCTTGCCCGATCCGCCACATGCGATGGGGACCTTCGGCCGAGCGGCCCCGGTGGCGAAGTATTCCGTGAAGACGTGCGCCACTCGTTAAAGGAGCCATGGACCGAGGTGGCAATGAGGTGTACCACCGGTGGGCGAGGTCGTCTAGTGTCGAGGGAACATTCGGCACCGGGTCGCGTCGGATGCCCCACGGCCGGTCATGTAGATGTTGAACTTGTGCAGGTGTGCTTGGGGGTCCGATCGCCCGGTACACGGGTGTCCGAGGAGGAGCGATCGTGTCTTTGCCGGGCGAGCTCGATGTCGATCGCGAGCGGCTCGCTCGGCGGGCGATCGTCCTCACGGCGCTTTGCCGGATTGCGAGCGCCTTCATGTCGTCGATCCGACGTTGCATTGCGGCGATCGCCGCGGCTCGGCCTGGCCGGCGGATCGGCTTTGGGAGCGGGGCCGAGGCGATCGTGTACCGACCTCCGGACCCCACCGCCGCCGACCTCGGGAATCGCGGCGGGAGCCAGCGGCCGGATCGTCTTGTGGGAGCCGGGTAGGCCGAGCTCCCGGTGACGGACACCAACTCCGTCGCCTCGTAGGCCGGGCCGGGCGCCCTGGCCGCTGTGTCGGGTCGCCGCCTGTGCGATCGAAGACAGACGTGCCCCGCCGCGAGCGCCTCTTCTTGCGGGCGAGAGCCTCTGGCGCCCGCTTGGCAGAGTGCCTTAAGCTTCCGCTTGATCTTCGGCGAGAGACCGGGGGCGGCAGGAGGCGCGTCGAGAGCACTCCGTCGTTCTGAAGGGCGGCTATGGCCTCTTCGATCTGTTCATTGGTTCGAATCGATCGAGCGAGAGGCTCGGGCCGCCGTCCGGGACGGATCGAGCGTCTCGATCGCGGCGGCGCCTTCCACCATCGGGTGCGGCTCGGGCCCGGGACGGAGCAGGGGTCCGCCGGGCAGTCGGCGGCTTTCTTCGACGCGGAGGCGGAAGACATGTTTTCTGAAGGATTTCTTTTGAAGTGCAGTGAGTGTCACTTCAAATATCTGCCCCGAAAACAGTGAGTGTTCTTCGGGACGGTAGGTATAAAAAATTGAGGGTTGGATCCCCTTCCTCTAGCGCCAATTGTTGTTGCCCAAAATATTTATCCGAAGATTAATACTGCTGGAAGACGGACAACAAACAAATGCGGGAGCACTTCCGAGAGAAGATAAATAAAACAAGATTTGCCGGGTTTGTTAGGCCCGGGCTTGAATGCTCTCGCGAGATGTTATTAATACAAATATTCGTGGATACAAGTATTAATGAGAGAAATCTAAATACAATGAGTGTAAAAAGACTCTGTTGATCCGGCTCTTGAGCGAAGCTCGGTGTTCTTCGTCCCGCCGATGATCTGCTCGAGGAGAAAAGGCCGGGAGAAGTAAGACCGAAAGAAAGCTGCTGCCAAGAGTTGGAGATTAGCCAAGTGCTGTATATTTGCTCTTGTATTGCGTATGTATTGCAAGAATGTGAGAGAGTGCAGCGTGTGTTTACAAATGCAGGGGGCTTCGTTTATATAGAGGCAGCCGGGTCCTGTCCTGTAGTGGCCGATCGCCTGCCGGCCATTTTAATATTCTGCCGATCGCCTGCCGGCCAATACTATAATGTGCCGATCTCCTGGGCTGTCAGGCTAAAGTCCAAGGAAGATGCTGGCTGTCGGGCTAAAGTCCAAGGAAGGGGCTGGCTCAGCTTGGGCGGTCCAATAAGGAGCCATCACGTGTCCGGAGTCAGTCAACATGTGGCCCTACTGACAAGCTTTCGGCGGCCTGTCGGCTGGTGGAGGGAATCTGTCAGATTGTGGTCAATGGCCCGGGATTCGCGGATCTTGTCCCGGCCTTTGCACATGGTGCCAGTCCTGGTGCTCGGCCTTTGCCGACTGGATGTCCATCGGTGGTGATCGACATGAGGCGGTCGTCCCTGGATGGTCTTCGGAGGTCGACATCGGCCAGTGGATGGAGGTCGCCAAGGGTCGGTCGCCAAGGGTAGGTCGCCAGGTGCCGAGAGACGGTCGGTCGCCAAGGGTCGGTCGCCGAGTACTGAGAGGCGATCGTCTTGATGTCGATCGCTCGGCACCGGGATTCGTCCTGGGCCCTTCGGTTGGCCAGTCTAGCATGTCCACTGGGTTAAGGCTCGGTCGCCTGGTCGCCGATCGGCAGGCTTGCCTTGGTCGCTCGGCAGTGACTCGGTCGCTCGGCCTCGGAGGCGATCGCCGGTCGGAAGGTGTTAAATCTTGACACAACAGATTGATAAGTTGATGAAACCTGAGTTTATGGTTGTCCAACTTGCGGACCAGTCATTGTAAAGGTCGGTTCACCCACTTTTAGACCAAGTCTTAAAGTGAAATTTTAACGAGTACTTCCTAACATCCAAGGCTACCTTCTCACAAATTTTGGTGCCATTTGGAGACTTGGAAGGAGGTGAACCACTTAAATGAAGTTTTCACATACCACCAGCCGTCCCAACAACCAGTTCGATGTCATTTCGATCGGTTTTTGACCACAAGGTTGATGGTTTTGGAATTCTAAACACCCGTTTATACATGCTCACGAAATTTTGAGGTGTTTGGGGCTGGTGAAGGGAGTGAACTCTTCAAGAAAGCACTAGAGGTTCGATAAAACCAACGGCCTATCATCGGTTCAATCGTTTCTTTATGTTCGATCCCGGTGGTGCATGGTGGCGGTTTTGTTGGATTCTAAAGACCAGTAGCTATGATTATGTAGCATAGGTCAACATGTCATATTCACCTATACCTATCATCATTCAAATGCTTAGTTACAAATGTAACAGTATGCATTTTGTTAGCTGGATTGCATTAACAATGAAAAACCTTTATCGTCCACATGTTCATGTGCCAAAGTGCGTCACCACAACGCATTATGACGGGTTATAAATGATGAATATGGCATGCGCTTTCACTCATAGTCCGCTTAAAATATACCTTGGCAGACGATCTCGTAAGTCACTTTGATGAGCCAGTCTTCCCGTCGTTAGGGGGAGATGCGAACGATCATGTTCGAGTAGAACGACTTGGAATTGTCGTAGTTTGTCCCTACTGTGCCTCACCAAGTTCCCTAAAGTGACGAGATTAAATACATGCTGCAAACATGTCTGCAAGGATTGTGTCCGGTCATGGACGTTCGTCACCTATGAATGGTGATATGGTAACACCACAAATTGTGGTAGATGGTGTTACTAGGCCGTGGATCTCATAGAGTATTGGGATGCCACTTGGTTCGATAAATACTCTCGCTAAGAATGTATGCGAGTTTGGTACATGAAACTTGATCATCTGATCAAATGAACTCATCCGTCTCATGTGATCCTGGATTATAGTCATCATTGGGGGACGCCTCAATGAATGCCAATCCATAAAGAGTACTCTATGAATAAAACCGGTACATGAGGACGTGGAATGTGAGTTTAATCGAACCATACTTCGTTGAAAATCTACAACGTTGTAGCCTTGGCCTAAAATGGAAACATATGCAATTTCAGTATAAACAAAGTGATAGCCCTTTGTTGAAGTGGTGTCGATACTCCAAAGATAAGATCTATCCGTATACTTTGTCAAAGCGAGTGAGAGAAGGAGTTAAACTCACCTCATGGCGCGAGGTTTCTCATGAACGCACTGGAATCGACTACGATGACACGAAACTTAGTTGTGCTATCATAATGGATGTTATAGCATCCACTATCTTTTCAGTTAGATAGTTTCCCAAAAACTGACGTGCAGCTTGTGGTTAAATCTTATCTTAGTGGGGAACTAAGTTAAGTGATATAAAGGATCTCGTGGTGGATCAGACTCAAATCAAGTGGCTCCTAACCACGGAGCGCGTCGACAAGTGATTGTCGGGAACGCATACTAAGTATATACTTGATTTGGAAGAGATATGAAGCTTTTGCGTGTAAAACTAAGGGTTTATAGTGATGTACTCTTGTGATGTAATACCCGGTCGAAAGTCATGTCATTTCAAACCTTTTTATATTCTTCGAATCGTGATTTGTTGAGCGAACCCTTGTAATCATTGCTTGGAACCACCGTTTTGGGGTTTCCGTACTTCTATTTTCGTGTTATTGTTGCCCGGACATTGAATCCTATTACTTTTATTCTCTTCCCGGATCATTTTCCATCATTTTAGGACCCGAAGGGGGTGTGAGCCGCGGCACAAGGAGCGTGCGCCACGGCACACACATTTTCTAAACCTGGCCGAGCGGACTGTACCGGGTCCCGCGGCACACGCCAAGAAGCGCTGCAGCGACGAGTCGGTGCCGCGACACACCTAGGCCGAGCCGCGGCACACTTGTGTTGCATCCTCGGCCATAAACCGCTCAGACCCGGTGCGGCACACATTGGCTGAGCCGCGGCACCGCCGAAACACAGGAACAATTTTAGGTCCGTGCGCGGCACACACTGGCCGAGCCGCGGCACACAATGCGGTCAATTGCATAATTCGGCTTTTAAGCGAGATTTCAGCCCTCTTCCCCATTTCCTTCTTCCACTGCGAGAGAGAGTTGAGGGAGGAGTTTTCTCACATCTATCACTTGTGTGTTGGAGATTTACCACTTTCACTCGGTTGGGAAGCCCGGATAGTCGATCTAATGCGTATTCCTTGGATCATAGAGCTTGGATATTCAAGAGGTAATTTCTTCGACATCTTGACTTCTCGATTTTGTGTGGGTATTGACGTTTTGGATGATTAAATCATGGTGTATGGTGTGATATATGCGTGATTATGGACATGTTTGAGTATTCATCGGATTATTGAAAGATTATTCAAGAACACTTTGAATTTTGTGTTGAATTTTGGGGGTTTTCGTAGATTCGTCCGTTTTGTCCGATTGAAGCTTGAGAACCTTGAGATTTTGATATATCTATACCGTATGAGTGTTTTCTTCCGATTTTACGGGTTGAATTGTGCCGTTTTCGGACTTGTGGGAGTTTGGGCGATTTCCCAACCTTTAGTTAGTCACCCGTATATTTTCTTGAATCGTAGACGAGTTTCGGGAGTCTCTTCGTGTAATTTGAGTATGGATAATTAATTGTCATATTCCTTGCGAATCGTTTAGGTGCCGGAAGCGCGT
Source organism: Orobanche coerulescens (assembly GCA_033398695.1). Classification (NCBI taxonomy): domain Eukaryota; kingdom Viridiplantae; phylum Streptophyta; class Magnoliopsida; order Lamiales; family Orobanchaceae; genus Orobanche; species Orobanche coerulescens. The sequence continues at coordinate 69,875,810 of CM065816.1, read as the reverse complement.
TCTCGGACCTACCGAACTCATACCTTTCCTCCGTTCGATTTTTCGATGTCTCAAAGGCAAGTATACATTTATGATTGTACGTTCTCGACTTTGAAAGTAAAAAATATTGATGGCATATCATGAACGAACCGTTTTTACGGCATTCATAGATATATTGTTGGCATGTAATGAACGAACCGTTTTGACGGCATTCCTACATGTATCGGCGTATGAGGTGAACGAACCGTTTCTACGGCATTCACATACGTAACGGCGTATGAGGTGAACGAACTGTTTCTACGGCATTCACATACGTCTTATGAGATTTTAGTTATTCCGGAATACTAGTCTTGCATTGATGAATTGACGGTTACATTTACTTTATTGTCGAGGAGTATTGTGTTTCATATTGATATACTTGCACTAGCTATTCGACGGCTAACCCCTTTACGGGAAATACGTTTCATGTATTTCAGTTCCAGGAGGCCTGACAGCAGTGTATCGGGTCGGCACGAAGATGGTGGGCAAGAGTGATCGTGTCTTTCTTAGGTTATGTTTGGAGTTCCGTTCGGTGTTGTTGTCTTGGATTGGCTTTTGAATACTCGAGTATTGTTTTCCTTTTCCTTGATGTTCCTAGGTGTTGCCGAAGTATTGATTCGAGTTGTGATGTTTATGAATACATTGGTTATGTTTCGAATACCTTTGTATTGTTTTTCATTCTATTGTGTGTAGACCTTATCGGTCAAATTTTATGGTTCCACGTATGTTAGCCTTGTGGGTCCCACGGCAGGGCTTACGGCGCTGTAATATCCCTGAATAACTTGGGGGTGTTACAGAATATGGTATCAGAGCTTAGGTCTATGGATACCTAGGCTGTCGGTCTTTTGGGTCGAATGAGTCGTCAATTGTCCACAGTATCACTACTCTGCTATCATCACAGTGCGACCGGTACTTGTAAGACCTCTTGCTCTTCTAATGTTCCTTTTTCGTTATGCTTCTTCTATGGATATTCTTGAGAATCGATCACCTTAATGTCGTGCGTTTGAATTGTGCTTACGTACCTTGTATGTTCTTCAGTATGTCAGCTGGTAGGGGCCGTGGCCGTGGACGAGGAAGGGGTCGTGGCGCGGCCGTTTCCATCAGTTTAGTTGCGGGGTCGACCAACCCCAGTTTGTCGAACTCGGTGCATCCCGACACCGAGGGTCAGCACGACCAGTCAGACGGTCAGGGAAACAACGCAGACGTTGGAGTGGTGAATGCACTTCAACAATTGGCTACTCAGATGGCCATTTTAGCCCAAATCGCTCAATCAATAACCCAAGCCAAACACGGATGCCTTGCTTGTAATGTAATCCGTATGCACCCTCCACGCTTTGGCGGTGCCACGCACTGCTAGCCGGGAAGATGCTAGCGGAATTGGAGAAGATTTTCGAAGCAGTTGATTGCCCCGAGGTGAGGAAAGTACCAATTGCCCAGTATTTCCTCACCAAGGAGGCCGCTACTTGGTGGAAGGTCATCAAGCCACAGGATCGTATTGCCTCGTGGGATGAATTTAAGGAGCTCTTGGAGGCCGAGTTTTGTCCTTGGCCGGTACGAGAGAGCCGAATCCGAGCCTTCTTCAAGGCCAAACCACAAGATATTCCCGTTTCGCAGGCGATCGTGGAGTATAACCAACAATTGACCCATGTGAAGGATCAAGTACGTAACGAGCGTGATAAGATCCGTTATTTTGATATGCGGATGAATTTGGACTTACGGCGGTACATGGCCGGATTTGCTTGTACCACACTGAAAGAGTATCAGGACAGAGCTTTAGCCCATGATATGTTGAGCCCCGACAATGATACCGTTGAAGAACCGAAGAAGCAGAAAGTCGGGGGAAATTTTTCTGGCTCTAAGGGTGGCAACTTTCGAAGTCACGACGACTAACTGCTTTTGCCGGACAAATGCCACGCTCTAATAAAGGGAAGAGGGGTTACCGTCCCACTGGTACCTCAAATCGCATGCTGACTTGCTATAATTGTGGTCGCCTGTGCCACTTTAGTTCGAATGCTACTTTCCACTATTAAAGTGTCACACGTGTGGTCGATGGGGCATAGAGCGGTTTATTGTTCCGAGCCGAACCAGACTTTGGACACTCGGGCGCCCCAACACCCCTTGATCAAGGTGTTAATCGGCGGCAATCTTTCTGGCCAACCTCGGCAGTAACTTTGGCGGGGTCGGGTCGGGGTCGAACGCCGGAGGGGGAACTCTAGCGTCGGTTCGGTGCAACCACGGGTTTATGAGATGCGTCGAATGACGAACCCAATGCGGCGGTGGCTTGTGTACCATCCATATTCTATCCTATCCAAATTGTACTTTTTGATTCGGTGCTACACATTCTTTTATTTCCTTGGAGTGTGTACGCTGCTTTGAATATAACTTGTTTAATCGCTTGCGATCCCTTTATCGTGAGATCGCCTAGCGGGGATAGGATTGTGGGGAATCGGGAGATTAGAGATTTTCCTGGTTATATCCTAGATGGAATGGTTATCGAATTTAATTGTAGTTGATATGGAAGGCGAGGACGTAATCCTCGGCGAGGATCGCTTAATAATCACCAAAGCGATTATGAATTACCGTACCAAAGTTATCACCATGATGACTAAAGACGGATCGAGTACTCATTTTTGGGACGTAAGTCGCCAATCCAAGTTACTTATCGGTGCCATGAAGGCCGAAAACTTTTAAATAAAGGTTGTACGGGCTATTGGTGCTATGCTTTGAAAACTAAGGAAGCGAAGTCGATTTCTCTTCAATTCCGGTTGTTAATGAGTATCCCGATGTTTTTCCGGACGATCTTCCGGGATTACCGCCAGATCGAGAGATAGAATTTACCGTAGACTTAGAGCCAGACGCGGCTCCGATTTCTAAAGCACCTTACCGGATGGCACCTTCCGAAATGCAAGAATTGAAAAATCAGTTGGGAGAACTTCTGGAAAGAGGGTACATCAGACCGAGCGCTTCACCTTGGGGCGCGCCTGTTCTTTTCGTGAGGAAGAAAGATGGTTCACTACGTTTGTGCATCGACTACCGCGAGCTGAACAAAGTAACCATCAAGAACAAGTACCCTCTACCGCGTATAGACGATTTATTTGATCAATTGCAAGGAGCTCGGTTTTCTCGAAGATTGACTTAAGATTCGGGTATTATCAACTCAGAGTGAGGGAGTCCGACGTTCCGAAGACGGCGTTCCGGACGAGATATGGGCATTATGAATTTGTAGTTATGCCTTTTGGGTTGACAAATGCGCCGGCAGTATTCATGCAGTTAATGAATAAAATATTCATCGAGTACCTCGACAGGTGTGTAGTCGTCTTTATTGACGACATCTTGATCTATTCTCGGGATAAGGAGGAACATGCCCGACACTTGCGTTTGGTCTTAGACATTTTGAGAACCGAGCACCTCTATGCAAAATTCTCGAAATGTGAGTTTTGGTTGGAAGAAGTTATGTTTCTCGGCCATGTGATTTCGGCCGAAGGGGTTCGTGTAGACCCGCAGAAGATCGAGGCAGTGCTAGGTGGGCACCGCCTAAAAATGTTAAGGAGGTTCGTAGCTTTTTGGGCCTTGGCCGGGTATTACCGTCGGTTTGTCGAGGGTTCTCGAAACTCGCTCGACCGCTACGAAATTACTCCGTAAGACCGAAAAGTTTGTTTGGACGGATGAGAGACAGCAGAGCTTCGATGAACTAAAGAGACGATTGACTTCAGCGCCGATTCTAACTTTACCACATGGTAGCGAAGGCTTTGCAGTTTACAGTGACGCTTCGGGTCAAGGCCTGGGCTGTGTTCTTATGCAGCATGATAAGATAATAGCTTTTGCGTCACGACAATTAAAGCCTTATGAGATGAATTATCCTACTCACGATTTGGAATTGGCCGCAATTGTCTTCGCACTCAAGATTTGGCGGCATTATTTGTATGGTTCACCGTGCCGGATTTATACCGATCATAAGAGCCTGAAGTATATTTTCAGTCAGAAGGAGCTGAATATGAGACAACGACGTTGGTTAGAGTTGATAAAGGATTATGATTTGGAAATTCTTTACCACCCCGGGAAAGCCAATGTCGTTGCGGATGCTCTGAGCCGCAAATCGGCATCTCTTCAAATGCTCGAGGTTTTTACGTCCCAGACGAAAATTCGTCAAGATTTAATTGAGCAAGGGATAGAAGTTTGGCTTCAACGAGTACAGGGACAGTTGTGTACTCTCGAAATTACTTCGTCCTTAGTTGACGACATCAAAGGGAAGCAGTGGAGTGACCCGATGATTTCTCAACTGAAGGAAGATGTGATAAAAGGAAAAGCTCCTGGCTTTATGGTACATGAGGATAGTATTCTGAGATTTCAGGGCAGACTTTGTGTTCCGAACGATTTAGAGTTGAGACAGAGAATCCTCCGAGAAGCCCATGCTACGCCTTACTCAATCCACCCCGGGACGAGTAAGATGTACAAAGATTTGAAGCGAAATTTTTGGTGGAATAACATGAAGAAGGATGTTACGGAGTTTGTATTACGGTGCTTGACGTGTCAACAAGTCAAGATCGAACATCAACGACCGGCGGGGTTGTTGAAACCACTTCCCATTCCCGAGTGGAAGTGGGAAGATATCTCAATGGATTTTATCACTGGCATGCCGAGAACTCGGACTGGAATGAATATGATTTGGGTAATTGTCGATCGATTGACCAAGTCTGCACACTTCTTGGGTATTAAGGATACTTGGGGACCGGATAGATTGGCTCGAACCTTTATCGCTGAGATCGTGAGGTTACACGGTGCCCCCAAGACCATTGTCTCTGATCGAGACGGCCGTTTCGTATCGCATTTTTGGCAGGCCGTTCATCAGGCTCTGGGTACTGAGTTGAGATTGAGCACTTCCTTTCATCCTCAGTCGGCGGTCAGACAGAGAGGACGATTCAGACGTTGGAGGATATGTTGCGGGCTTGTGCCTTAGACTGGAGTAATGATTGGGAGCTTCACTTGCCGTTGATCGAGTTTGCTTACAATAATAGTTGGCATGCGTCGATTAAAATGGCACCCTTCGAGGCACTCTATGGTAGGCGATGTAGGTCGCCATTATGTTGGGACGAGGCTTCTGAGCTAGTTGGGACGGAACCGGATATGTTGTTGGAGACCAAGGAAAAGATTTTTATTATCCGAGATCGATTACTGACTGCCCAGAGTCGTCAGAAATCTTACGCTGATACTCGTCGTCGACCCTTGGAGTTTGAAGTGGGGGATCATGTCTTGCTCAAAGTATCGCCGACCAGAGGAGTTTTCCGCTTCGGGAAAAAAGGGAAACTCAGTCCAAGGTATATCGGACCTTTCGAGATTTTGGACAGAGTTGGAGATTTAGCTTATCGCTTGGCGTTACCTCCAGCTTTGAGTCACATCCACGGTGTTTTTCATGTGTCCCAGTTGAGGAAGTACGTACCGGATCCAAGCCACATTATCGACTATAGTGAGATTGACGCAGCCGAGGATATTACCTTTCCGGAGAAACCCGTGAAGATTCTTGAGCGCCGTGAGAAACAACTTCGGCATAAGACCATTCCACTGGTTAAGGTGCAATGGTCGAGGCATGGAGTCGAGGAGGCGACTTGGGAGACGGAAGAGAAGATGCGGGTGGAATACCCCGAACTATTTATTCCTTAAGTTTCGGGATGAAACTTCTTTTTAGAGGGGGAGAATGTAATACCCGGTCGAAAGTCATGTCATTTCAAACCTTTTCATATTCTTCGAATCGTGATCTGATGAGCGAACCCTTGTAATCATTGCTTGGAACCACCGTTTTGGGGTTTCCGTACTTCTATTTTCGTGTTATTGTTGCCCGGACATTGAATCCTATTACTTTTATTCTCTTCCCGGATCATTTTCCATCATTTTAGGACCCGAAGGGGGTGTGAGCCGCGACACAAGGAGCGTGCGCCGCGGCACACACATTTTCTAAACCTGGCCGAGCGGACTGTACCGGGTGCCGCGGCACACCTAGGCCGAGCCGCGGCACACTTGTGTTGCATCCTCAGCCATAAACCGCCTGTACCCGGTGCCGCGGCACACCTGGGCTGAGCCGCGGCACACTGCCGAAACCTGGGAACAATTTTTAGGTCTGTGCCGCGGCACACTGGCCGAGCTGCGCACACAATGCGGTCAACTGCATAATTCGGCTTTTTAAGCGAGATTTCAGCCCTCTTCCCCCATTTCCTTCTTCCACCTGCGAGAGAGAGAGTTGAGGGAGGAGTTTTCTCACATCTATCACTTGTGTGTTGAAGATTTACCACTTTCACTCGGTTGGGAAGCCCGGATAGTCGATCTAACGCGTATTCCTTGGATCATAGAGCTTGGATATTCAAGAGGTAATTTCTTCGACATCTTGACTTCTCGATTTTGTGTGGGTATTGACGTTTTGGATGATTAAATCATGGTGTATGGTGTGATATATGCGTGATTATGGACATGTTTGAGTATTCATCGGATTATTGAAAGATTATTCAAGAACACTTTGAATTTTGTGTCGATTTTGGGGTTTTCGTAGATTCGTCCGTTTTGTCCGATTGAAGCTTGAGAACCTTGAGATTTTGATATATCTATACCGTATGAGTGTTTTCTTCCGATTTTACGGGTTGAATTGTGCCGTTTTCGGACTTGTGGGAGTTTGGGCGATTTCCCAACCTTTAGTTAGTCACCCGTATATTTTCTTGAATCGTAGACGAGTTTCGGGAGTCTCTTCGTGTAATTTGAGTATGGATAATTAATTGTCATAATCCTTGCGAATCGTTTAGGTGTCGGAAGCGCGTTCTCGGACCTACCGAACTCATACCTTTCCTCCGTTCGATTTCTCGATGTCGCAAAGGCAAGTATACATTTATGATTGTACGTTCTCGACTTTGAAAGTAAGAAATATTGATGGCATATCATGAACGAACCGTTTTTACGGCATTCATAGATATATTGTTGGCATGTAATGAACGAACCATTTTGACGGCATTCCTACATGTATCGGCGTATGAGGTGAACGAACCGTTTCTACGGCATTCACATACGTAACGGCGTATGAGGTGAACGAACCGTTTATACGGCATTCACATACGTCTTATGAGATTTTAGTTATTCCGGAATACTAGTCTTGCATTGATGAATTGACGGTTACATTTACTTTATTGTCGAGGAGTATTGTGTTTCATATTGATATACTTGCACTAGCTATTCGACGGCTAACCCCTTTACGGGGGAAATACGTTTCATGTATTTCAGGTTCCAGGAGGTCGGACAGGCAGGTATCGGGTCGGCACGAAGATGGTGGGCAAGTGTGATACTGTGTCTTTCTTCCAGTTATGTTTGGAGTTCCCGTTCAGTGTTGTTGTACTGGATTGGCTTTTGAATACTCGAGTATTGTTTTCCCTTTTCTTGATGTTCCGGCCGGTGTTGCCGAAGTATTGATTCGAGTTGTGATGTTTATGAATACATTGGTTATGTTTCGAATACCTTTGTATTGTTTTTCATTCTATTGTGTGTAGACCTTATCGGTCAAATTTTATGGTTCCACGTATGTTAGCCTTGTGGGTCCCACGGCGGGGCTTACGGCGCTGTAATATCCCTGAATAACTTGGGGGTGTTACATGTGAGACTAAGAGATTCCGCTAAATCCAAAGTTAAGAATGAAAGGATCTTGGGGACACTTGATGATGCGTATTCATCGATCGGTTTAAGGCAATCTAAGGGACGGTTTCCCTAAGAGACGATAAAGTAATGCCTATATGATTCCCAATGATTAGTCGAAGTCATCATAAGACTTGGCTCACTTAAGTAATGATGCAGTCTTAAGAGAAAAGTACGGTATTATGCACTCATGTTTGACTCGATGTACTCATTCGTAATAATCCGGTAAAGCCACTGTGATGATGGCCTAGGACGCGCTCACGCAATGTCTGTGATTGACAAGAAGCTTGAAGCTCGCTCTATCTCAATAAAAAGGACACTTGAAAACTGATACCCGAATCTGCCCAGAATGTGTTGGTCTGTCTCCCATATGACCTACAGGGCAGCTCACTTGATGGAAAATGGTGAAATTGGTACCATTGGAAAGGTTTGTGTCTACTTTTCAAGGAAACCAACCATTTGATCACATCCATCATGTTGAGTGACATATGACTATTGTTGCAAAGTAGGACAGGATGTAACACCCCCAAATCCTATTGGGTTATTACAGTGCCGTGGACCCCACGCCAGGAGATCCACCAGGCGAACATGACTAAAAATACATTAATTAACACAACAAGGGAAAATCATAGTCCCTACCATGATATCCGACACAATATTCCGATAAGGAATTTTAACGTCAAAAGTAGCCTACATGGCCAAAAAAGAAATACAACAACATCCACGAACATCCTGTCGTAATACAACACGACAACACCGACAAGACGGAGTACACTCCAACCGATCGACCGACAATGATCAACTCGTACTAGTATCGCTTGAATGCCTCGCCGCCATCATCATGCCCCGTGTCTCAACTCTCTCCTCGCAAGCACCTAAAACATGAAAAACATGTTCCGCCACGGTCACCATCCAGATAATGAACATCAAATACATGTATAACATGATATGCATCCAAAGGCGTAATGAAATGGTACAATGATGATAATAATACGAAATGCTCACAAACCAAGGTAAGAACCGAGCATTCGTGCAATACTATGCCCATAGCATACTATTAATACATTGCTCGATGTTAGAACATAAGTGCCCGACGGCGAATCAAAATCACGAGAATACCACAATGAATGACAAGACATGAACCAAACCAGATGAATTAATTATGAATCACAATGCCCGAAGGCTCCAATGAAATTACCAGACAATAATAAAGGCACGAAAGTCATTCATGGAACAAATATCACAAACACTGAAGTCAAACAAATTTCAAGTCAGAATAATGAGGGCCGAAGCCACGCACGAAGCCGTATCACAATGAGGGCGAAGCCACGGCATCCACCGTATCACAATTAGGGCGAAGCCACGGCACGGCCGTATCACAATGAGGGCGAAGCCACGGCATCCACCGTATCACAATTAGGGCCGGGCCACAGATCCACCGTATCACAATTAGGGCGAAGCCACGGCATCCAGCCGTATCACAATTAGGGCCGAAGCCACGGCATTCCAGCCGTATCACAATGAATGATAGTGTGCTGCCTTGAGTCGGCCAACACGATGATAGTAACACACGGATAGACACCGTCCTTGACAGTCCCAAATTAACACCTCGATTGCCTTAGAACGGCCAACCGACAACAATGATGCAGCGGATGATTTAATACCTCGATTGCCTAAAACGGTCAATCGACAACAATGATACCATAAATGATTGAACACTTCGATTTGCCTGAGAACGGCCAATCGATAACAATGATACGATGAATGAGTGAATACCTCGATTGCCTTAGAAAGGTCAATCGATAACAATGATTTAGTGAATGATTGAACATTTCGATTTACCTGAGAACGGCAATTCGATAACAATGATATGAAGGATGCCTCGCACCTTTAATCGATTACCGATTTACGAAGATGAGAAATGAATAAGCCAATGCCTTAAATCGGCTCGCATGCTTTTAATGACAATCCGAACAGAATAACAATGATCTCAACGATATCTTAAATTGACATCTATATTAACAACAATCGATACATCGATACCGCGAATCGGCTATCGACAATGACATTAATAATGAGTATCACAATGCCTTGAATCGGCCGTTAACGAACAACAATAACATTTGGCAAAATTGCCGAAAGGTATGGATCGAACGATCTCTTGATATCAATGAATTCATGAAGAGACTAAGTCTCGAATGATACAACACATTCATACACATACATGATGACATTAGCTCATTGACCAAGACAAGTATAAAACTTGCCTCAAACCGAAGGCGAGAAGGTACTTCCACAATCAACGCCCTTAATGAAATTACCTACCGCTTGAACAACCTTAAACAACACAAAAACCAACAATTCTCTTAATACATGAATCAAGCATAATCACAACCAACTCAAAAGTCGATACAACAATACCCAAACTCATTGGGGCATTTAAACAACGCGTTGTAAACAATCTCCAATTGTTTACAACCAAAACTCATTTACATCCGAAACCAACTCCCAATGAATGATTCAAAACCACAAAAACTCATGAATACTATCAATAATCCAATAGGAATACTTAGAACGATATTTCAACAACATTTAGTCGAAAACCCCCAAAATTCCAAAGTCAACCCGTAAGGGTTCTTGAACAATTCCTCAATTATTCACAAATTCAAAATTACACCAATGAATCCGTAGAAATACATGTATCCAAGATAGATAATCCATATCTAACATATTCCAACATAATATCGATTTAACACGAAGAGATCGGAAGCAAAACACCCAAGACTCGAAATTCTAGATCCAAGAATCATTACCTTGATTTGGAGTGATGAAACTGATTTAGATGATGACTAATCCAACTTAGAAGGTTGAAGATGATGCTAGATGATTGTAGCTCGAAAAGACCTTTCCGAATCGCCCGAGCTCGTCCGAAATGATTGAGAAATGAAGAAATGACGAAAGTTGGACCAAACTGTCCTATTTATACTGTCCCAGCTTAGCGCGCGCTAACTCCTGATGTTAGCGTGCGCTAACGCTGCGTACCGGTAGTCCAAGACTTCGATCGACCGTTAGCGTGCGCTAAGTACCTTTGGTAGCGTGCGCTAACGGCTGTCCTTAGCGTACGTTAACCTTATGTTAGCGTGCGCTACCCGATAGTTGGTATCCAAAATCCTGGAGTCCGTAACTCATCGCCCTCCTCGACCGAGCGCGCTAGCGTGCGCTACTCAAGTCTTAGCGTGCGTTACAAGATAGTTAGCGACGCTACTTACCACTCGTAGCGTGCGCTACGAATTTCCCAAATCAGCCAAGACCTTACGGACTGCCTCGCTCACTTGCGCTAGCGTGCGCTAGTATCAATCATTGCATGCGTTACATGCACCTCATTAGCGCGCTAACTACAATGTGTAGCGTGCGCTACCTCTCAAATCGAAAATCAAAACATGATGATGACGATGACAATAATCTCGGCTCGATCTCAAACAGTTGATGATCCCAAAATACGCCGAATGGTGAACATAGTCGATCAATATGAATGATGAATGATTATTACCGAGTGAAAAAAATTGAGTGACGATTCTTGAATGATAATAAATGAATTCACAACCGGGTATTACATACTCCCCTTAAAAAGAGTTTCGTCTCGAAATCGAGGGTAAACCACTCGGGATATGAACTATCCCTCACGATCTGAAAACAATAACGCCCAAATAGTCCTCGGGACCAAATCAACCGCAAGCCCAAGTCCCCAAGACTTGACGTCTCGAAACACAGTGAACGATTTCTCAAATTATCACGAAATCTCGAGCACAACGCCGGAGGTATGAACTCCCAACAAATGATCCAAATCTCAAGATTCTCAAATATAATCATAATAAGATAGATCAACAATAAATGATCCACGGTCACGATACATTATTACTGATAGATTAACACAGTCATCCAAAAACAAGGTTACATCTCAAATGTACCCAACATCGATATCCTTCCATATCATCGATTTCCTCTATCTCAACGATTAAAGGTATATCCGACGATGAACTCGCCACTAACTATGATCTCAGAAGGTCACGAGAATGAAAGTGACAAAAATGAATGATGAATGATAAATGACTACAAATCCGACAAGGATTTGGAATGACTCACCAAGGTGAATTAATAACGTCATGAGTGATAGATCCCTGAAGTGATTGGAACCGCCGTTCCTCGTGAATTGAATGATTAATCGATAATTATGAGTCCCCATATGATTGATATATATGATGAATGAATTATATGAATGAATGAACGACATTGAAATGAATGATTATACTATTAACGCACAAGAATTAACTTGTTCAAACCGGTGATGAATGTCCTTACCTCCGCCCTCGAAGCCCGATAGGTCCCTTGGATGATGCACGGGCCGGAGTAACGAAGTCTCGAGGCCCTCGAGCTCTCTTGAGATTTATGGCGCTAGAACCCCGCAGATTTCGCCGGTGTTCCCGCTCCCACACGTAAAAACAAACAATAGCCGGCACTGCACCGGTACTAACGTGACTCTTGAATCACGATAAAGCAAACAATCGAACTCGCCGCTCGAGAGGAAGATGTCATTCCCAAAGATGAAGACGACTAGAAAACGACCCCTTGGATGACGGAGCCCGATGTCCCTCCGAACGAGCCGGCATTCGGTCCTCTCACCAAGAAATCAAGGATGCTTCGAGTAAGCTCCTTGATCAAAAGCTCGCTCCAAGAGCCTTCCGATGAACTCACTAAGTGAATTACAATTGTGGTTGAACAACCGCATCCTCAATCGCGGATTTAGCCTCTTGCTAAAATACTTAATTTTATCCGCCTCGGTACGGATAATTGACGAAGCAAATCAAGTAGTCCCCGAAACTTCTCGGCGATGACAATAACACCCTCGTCCCCATCGGGATCGGGGTTCAAAATATATGACAACTTAGCTTCACGAAGAGGAGCCGGATAAAACCTCTCTACCATGAGAGACTTGAACTCGCTCCAAAGACAATCACGAACGAAGGGTTTCACGAAAGCCACCACGAATTAGCGCCTTACTCAAGTAATAAGCCGCACGCCACTTTACTCTCCTCCGGACACCGAACCATGTCGAAGAGTTTATCAAAATGCTCGAGCCAATGAACAATATCGGTGGTTCTGACGAACCCTCAAAAGTAGGCGGCATCGGCGAGAGATATCGCCAACATTCTGATTCACTCCTCCACCGGCCCATGAAATGGCACTGGTATCCTCAACGGTGGACCACAACCCATCGAGGTCCGCATGGTCTCCACTATCCGCGTCATCCGAGTCATCCGGGCCATCATGCCTGCATAAATATGAATGGATCAACCCGAACACCTTCCGAGTGAGATGCCTCAAGGGTACGACTTCGATGGTGAATGATTATCTGGCGATGAATGAGTAGCCTCGCTATTTGATGAATTAATGATATCCTCGCGTTCGTGTGGGCATGCACACGAGATCCCGGGTTCCGCCCGCACCGCGGCCTCTTCCCTGCGTCCTCTCGTGACTCTATCCATACCGAAGTAGGAAAGTCACATGATTATAGATTCCGCATGAATATCGTATTATGATTACGTTACAGAGTGACAACAATGAGCATACACGCTCTAACACAATGAATGCATTAATGATTTAATGAAATGATCGTCGACATTACGAGTATGATAAGACGGTATGAAACATCAAATGAGTTAACATGATTGCACTCGATGAAATTCACGAAATGATTACCTTGAACAAGTTAACAAGGTTGAAAATTAGATCCTCAAGATCAACAACCGAACCGTGAGATGGGTGAATGATTAATGAATTAATCGAACAATGAGATCGATCAATGAGGAATGAATTAACCGAGCAATGAGATCGATCGAGTGATGAATGAATTATCCGAGTTATGAATCGATCGAGTAATGATATCGATCGAGTAATGAATGAATTATCCGAGTGATGAATCGGTGAGTAATGATATCGATGAGTAATGAATGAATTATCCGAGTGATGAATCGATCGAGTAATGATATTGACCGAGTAATGAATGAATTAACATAATCGACAAGATCGGCATGACGATTGAGGATTATTAACCGATGAATGAGTTGATCCTTAATGCTTACACAAGCCACACGTGTCCCAAAACAATTAGTCATGAATCAATCATAACACTAATATCACATATAGGTTTCAACAAGGCACGAACAATTAATGACATGATGAATGTATGAACATAAAGAGAATCGAGTCCTTACACAGGTCATACGAAGCTTCGAGGTCTCGCGATACTAGTCTTCACTGACGACGACTCGATGAATGAATGACTCGTGCAAATGTACTAATATTACGACTCACAAAACTCGATCGACTAGATTGTCATAACCCGACAATCCCACTACTACCGCGTCGGTAGGACCACATAACTCACATCTCAGGGTATTTCACAACCCAAATCTCGATACCATTTCGTAACACCCCCAAATCCTATTGGGTTATTACAAGGTCCGTGGACCCCACGCCAGAGATCCACCAGCGAACATGACTAAAAATACATTAATTAACACAACAAGGGAAAATCATAGTCCCTACCATGATATCCGACACAATATTCCGATAAGGAATTTTAACGTCAAAAGTAGCCTACATGGCCAAAAAGAAATACACAACATCCACGAACATCTGTCGGGTAATACAACACGACAACACCGACAAGACTGGAGTACACTCCAACCGACCGACAATGATCAACTCGTACTAGTATCGCTTGAATGCCTCGCCGCCATCATCATGCCCCGTGTCTCAACTCTCTCCTCGCAAGCACCTAAAACATGAAAAACATGTTCCGCCACGGGTCACCATCCAGATAATGAACATCAAATACATGTATAACATGATATGCATCCAAAGGCGTAATGAAATGGTACAATGATGATAATAATACGAAATGCTCACAAACCAAGGTAAGAACCGAGCATTCGGCAATACTATGCCCACAAAGATACTATTAATACCTGCTCGACGAGGTTAGAACATAAGTGCCCGACGGCGAATCAAAATCACAGAATACCACAATGAATGACAAGACATGAACCAAACCAGATCGAATTAATTATGAATCACAATGCCCGAAGGCTCCAATGAAATTACCAGACAATAATAAAGGCACGAAAGTCATTCAATGGAACAAATATCACAAACACGAAGTCAAACATTAAGTCAGAATAATGAGGGCGAAGCCACGGCACGAAGCCGTATCACAGTGAGGGCCGAAGCCACGGCATCCAACCGTATCACAATTAGGGCCGAAGCCACGGCACGAAGCCGTATCACAATGAGGGCCGGCCACGGCATCCACCGTATCACAATTAGTGGCCGGGCCACGATCCACCGTATCACAATTAGGGCCGGCCACGATCCACCAGTATCACAATTAGGGCCGAAGCCACGGCATTCCAGCCGTATCACAATGAATGATAGTGTGCTGCCTTGAGTCGGCCAACACGATGATAGTAACACACGGATAGACACCGTCCTTGACAGTCCCAAATTAACACCTCGATTGCCTTAGAACGGCCAACCGACAACAATGATGCAGTGGATGATTTAATACCTCGATTGCCTAAAACGGTCAATCGACAACAATGATACCATAAATGATTGAACACTTCGATTTGCCTGAGAACGGCCAATCGATAACAATGATACGATGAATGAGTGAATACCTCGATTGCCTTAGAAAGGTCAATCGATAACAATGATTTAGTGAATGATTGAACATTTCGATTTACCTGAGAACGGCAATTTGATAACAATGATATGAAGGATGCCTCGACACCTTTAATCGGTTACCGACGACGAAGATGAGAAATGAATAAGCCAATGCCTTAAATCAGCCTGTACAGTTTTAATGACAATCCGAACAGGAATAACAATGATCTCAACGATATCTTAAATTGACATCTATATTAACAACAATCGATACATCGATACCGCGAATCGGCTATCGACAATGACATTAATAATGAGTATCACAATGCCTTGAATCGGCCGTTAACGAACAACAATAACATTTGGCAAAATTGCCGAAAGGTATCGTATCGAACGATCTCTTGATATCAATGAATTCATGAAGAGACTAAGTCTCGGAATGATACAACACATTCATACACATACATGATGACATTAGCTCATTGACCAGAACAAGTATAAAACTTGCCTCAAACCGAAGGCGAGAAGGTACTTCCACAATCAACGTCCTTAATGAAATTACCGGCCGCTTGAACAACCTTAAACAACACAAAAACCAACAATTCTCTTAATACATGAATCAAGCATAATCACAACCAACTCAAAAGTCGATACAACAATACCCGAAACTCATTGGGGCATTTAAACAAACGCGTTGTAAACAATCTCCAATTGTTTACAACCAAAACTCATTTACATCCGAAACCAACTCCCAATGAATGATTCAAAACCACAAAAACTCATGAATACTATCAATAATCCAATAGGAATACTTAGAACGATATTTCAACAACATTTAGTCGAAAACCCCCAAAATTCCAAAGTCAACCCGTAAGGGTTCTTGAACAATTCCTCAATTATTCACAAATTCCAAAAATTACACCAATGAATCCGTAGAAATACATGTATCCAAGATAGATAATCCATATCTAACATATTCCAACATAATATCGATTTAACACGAAGAGATCGGAAGCAAAACACCCAAGACTCGAAATTCTAGATCCAAGAATCATTACCTTGATTTGGAGTGATGAAACTGATTTAGATGATGACTAATCCAACTTAGAAGGTTGAAGATGATGCTAGATGATTGTAGCTCGAAAAGACCTTTCCGAATCGCCCGAGCTCGTCCGAAATGATTGAGAAATGAAGAAATGACGAAAGTTGGACCAAACTGTCCTATTTATATCGCCCTTAGCGCGCTAACTCGATGTTAGCGTGCGCTAACGCTGTACCGGTAGTCCAAGACTTCGATCAATCGTTAGCGTGCGCTAAGTACCTTTGGTAGCGTGCGCTAATGACTGCCCTTAGCGTACGTTAACCTTATGTTAGCGTGCGCTACACGATAGTTGGTATCCAAAATCTCGGAGTCCGTAACTCATCGCCCTCTCGATGCGAGCGCTGGCGTGCGCTACTCAAGTCTTAGCGTGCGTTACAAGATAGTTAGCGACGCTACTTACCACTCGTAGCGTGCGCTATGAATTTCCCAAATCACCAAGATCTTCCGGACTCGCCTCACTTGCGCTAGCGTGCGCTAGTACTGAATCATTGCGTGCGTTACATGCACCTCATTAGCGCGCGCTAACTACAATGTGTAGCGTGCGCTACCTCTCAAACTGAAAATCAAAACATGATGATGACGATGACAATAATCTCGGCTCGATCTCAAACAGTGATGATCCCAAAATACGCCGAATGGTGAACATAGTTGACTGAATATGAATGATGAATGATTATTACTGAGTGAAAAAAATTCTGAGTGACAGTTACTGAATGATAATAAATGAATTCACAACCGGGTATTACATAGGATATGTCCGGTAATTTGCTGAGTCAACTTCGATAGAGCTTTGTGATCTGCTCAGGTCGATCTAGGTTACGTACTGTATGTGAATGAAAAGTTACGGGTGTCTAGTTTTCATAAGTTCTTACAGTCTCGTTGATACCTATTGAATCGAAGAAGTTATGACTGATTTAGTGCATGGAGGTCAAGACTTTAGAAAACTTGATTTTCGGACAAGTCTTTAGTGACTCTGCACTTTGGATGTGTCGCGCTCTTTTTGTCCTTAAACCAAGGTTTGTTTTTTCCCACTGGGTTTTCACTTGGTAAGGTTTTTAACGAGGCGACCTATGAGAACATCCATATAATGATGCGTTGTACTTCTGTTCAACTTAGACCAAGAGGTATTTTTCCGACTGGGTTTTTCCTTGGTATAGTTGTGAGGGCAACTTGGCATCCGACTCCTATGATTTGAGATACTCATCAGGGGGGTCGTTATGTATACATCAGGGGGAGTATACACGACATGTTATCTTGGTGCGTTGCAATCTTTTCCTCATCAAGCCTTTATTTTTCCCATGGGGTTTTGTTTTGGCTTGGAATAGGTTTTTACGAAGGCAACATATTCTGCACCATTGTTGTATTAGTGCTCGACACAGGGGGAGTCTTCCGGGAATTATTATTCCCGTGATGTGTCTTACCTAATACTGATTGTAGATACATAGATGGAAGGTTCTAGATCCTTCTAGAGGTAGTAGGATCCTATTAGATGTCTTACCTTATCTAGGAATCCTATGTATGGAAGGACTCTCATTGTAATGCCTATATAAAAGCCCCTCTATCATTGTTATGAATGCAATTGATTGAC
The DNA here is from genome assembly GCA_033398695.1 of Orobanche coerulescens. Lineage (NCBI taxonomy): Eukaryota > Viridiplantae > Streptophyta > Magnoliopsida > Lamiales > Orobanchaceae > Orobanche > Orobanche coerulescens. The sequence goes on along the minus strand of CM065816.1, from coordinate 69,857,715 downwards.
TCATATTTACAGTATTTTACTTTCTCCTGAAACAGTAATTACTCAATATGAGATTAATACGTGAGAGCTAAAACTAATAAACAAGATATAAAGTCAAAAGAAACCCAAGAAAGATAAAGTTAAAAAGGGCATCCTTCTTTGTCAATTATTGCATTCTTTTTTTTTTGGGTGAGTAGTCAATTATGGCATTCGGTCATCTTTAGGGGTGGGAAATAATACCGAGATACTGTAGTTATTGTACCGACAAATATCGAAAAAATATCGAATTTTCGGTATACCGTAGAATACGGTACGGTATATTACCGTACCAGTCATTTTCGGTACGGCAATGGTTTGAATATTTGTATACCGGCGGTATACTGCACTGCATCTTGAAATTACAAAGATATCTAAGTGCGTATCGGTATATACATGATGCAGTATGTATTGTAAACACGGTATATTACTAAATGCCATACCGTAATAAATAATATATATAAATTATATTATCTTAATACTTAATATTAAGATAACCTAATCCTAAACGGGGCGGCTAAACCTAATTCACAAATTCAAACTCACACACACTAACACACTGCCTTCACTTCCTCACGATCTCACTGTCTCACACCTCACGCAGCCACACACACATACTGCCTTCACTTCCAACATTATTTCTTTAAGTATAATGTAATTTGATGTGTACTAATAATTTTATTTATTTTTACAGCTGCAAATACCGTTCAAGATCGTTCGTAAATTTGTACAAGCGTTAGTTGATTATTCCAGGGGTTCTAAAACTGAAACAAGCAGTGAATCACTGAGTTTCAGGCCTATAGTGTTGTGTGTGGTGTGTTAAAATCAACAATACTGCCAGTGATTGTTCCAGAGCGTTAGTTGGGGATTACAAGCTTTAGTTGAAAGCTGAAACTATCTTTTTGTTTACAAGCAGTGCAGTGAGAGAGACTGATGTTGTAATTTTTTATTGTAATGCGTTTGTTTTATGTTTCTTTGTAAATTTTTTTTTTATGTTTCGTGGTGCCTTATTCAAACGTTGGATGTATGTTTTGTTTTGACTTTTGAGTATACCAACATGTCGATTCGGTACACAACGTTATTTCGATATAACTTGAATATACGGTATGCCGAATTACCATGTGTTATATCGAAAAACAAACGGTATATGCAATGTTTCATACCGATATCTCGGTATACCGAGTCTCGGTATGCCGAACGGTTCGGTACGGTATTGGTATGTAATTTTATATAACGAAAGTTTCGGTACGGTATACGGTATGAGTAAAATAAATCGGCACAGTACGGTATACCACCCCTAACCATCTTAAAAAAATGGGGATTTTTAGACTTAACCCCCATATTATTCCTGTTTTGAGTTAACCCCCATATAGATAAAATTTAGACTATCCACCCCACAGTTTGCTACCGCCCCATTTGCCATCCAGACTGATTTTTTTCTCCCCAAAATACCCTTCTGCAAGCTCTTTGCTAAAACCCAACACAAATTAATAGATGTTAGGGATGTCAATGGATCGGATAGGATACAGGTATGCCTCCTCCATACCATACCTTATTTGGTCTGGACCGGATTCGGGTATTGCCTATCGAGTTATCGGGTACCCAATGGGTATTCGGGTACCCGTATATCCTATATTTAAGAATATAAATATTTTTTAATATATATCATATATACATATAATGCAATTAATAAATTCAATTTAGTATAATAAATATCTAAAATATAATATGTTATATAATAATAGAAAATAGATCATATGAAAACTAATTACGTTGTGAAGTCTAGAAACTTTTGTAGGCCATTGATATTAGTGATCTAACAGCTGTAGATGAGTAGAATTATATGCATTTATGTATTTTTTTATTGCATTATTTGTTGCATATACTAGCGACCAGCTTAATGCAACAAATAATAACAAATATGCAATGAAATTACTTAATAATGAAATTGGTTTCTAGATTTCACCATTAAGGGTGTCTCCACTATAGTCAATCCCTATAATAATATATATAACAAATAATATAATATAATATTTATATTTAACATATAATAATAATATATTTATATAATTCAAACGGGTATGCAGGTCGGGTAATATATTATACCCATACTTTATTCGTATCCGGTCATAAAATTTCGGGTTCGACCGGCCGATACTCGATCCGATTTCGAGTTTATCCAACGAGTAAGATCGGGTACGGATAAAGTCGACATCCCTAATAAATGTTAATAAGAACTTTTCTTCCCATCATTTTCATCGTCTTTCACCATTAGGGTTTTGAAGGCATGTATAGAGAAACAAAGTTCCACACAAGAATCGAAATTCAATCCCCACGCAATTTCTTGATATTTCGATTCCATGCTATCATTCTTCTTCCCCACAGTTGGACAAATCTGAAAGGTACTTTATTTTTCTTTGGTTTCAGTGAACTTAAGGCTTCCATCAACTTTTAATTTTGATGTTTTGATTGGGGTTTTTTGAGTGAGTTTAATATTAAGTTTCGAAGATAAATCATTAAGATTTTTGTAATAGTATTTTGTTCTTGTTGGCTGTTTTGAACTTGTTTTGGTGGAGGGTTTTGACATTTGGTACTATTGTGTTGAGTTTGAGTTTTGAATAATTAGATCTGAATTTTGAACTTGTTTTGGTGGAGTGTTGAGTGCATCTCAAGCAAGTAGTGTGCATGAGGGGACTAGTGTTGCTCATGAACAACTCAATGTTGGGGTAGACTTGGATGGCGAGGATGGAGATTTCATTAGGAGGAAGCTGAAGAAACGGACCAATGAATGTTGATGGAATGAGATTGAAATTGTTCAAGTAGCAAGCCTGGGTGGATATACATGCATGCAGAGAGCATTTGAGAGATTATGATATTCAGAATAGACAATAACAAGATAATTGGCGAGTGTAAGCATTACCCTAAGCTAAAGACAGACCAACTGTCCATTTGATTGTGAAAATTCAGTCCTTGTTGACGAGGCTTATATTTCATAGAAAGCAATTATGTCTTGGGTGGGACCTGAATGGGCTTGTACCTAGTGTGCAAAAAGAGACAGCCAAAATGGTGGAAAAGAGGTTTGATTACAATGTGAGTGCTTCTAATGCATATGAATTTGAAGTTGTTCACATATATGGTCAGTCTTTTACGGTGAACTTGATGAAAAAAGAATGCTCATGTTGCAAGTGAAAATTGATGGGGATTCCTCGTGTGCATTTTGTTGTTGCACTATACCCAAGAAGGCTTCCATATGCTCACTGAGTAACTATCCCCAATTGACTTTGTCATTTTGAATTAATTTTTTACTTTTATGGTTTAACTGTATGATTTTACACTATGTAGGTTCACTGTTGCATATTATCAGAAAGCATATGAATGGCATATTAGTCCATGAAACTGCATGGACAAAGGTACTTTGAGTTAACCCCATCCTTTTGTTAATATATTTCATGAAGTTTAGTTTTGACATATTGCAACCGGAACCGAGAACCATTTAGACAGCCCTATTTTATAGTCATGAAGTTTAGTTTTGACAGATTGCGTAATATATTTTATACTTGACAGATTCTACTTACTGAGCTTAACGTATTGCCAACCATAAAGAAAAAAGGACCAGGAAAAAATAAAAGACAAAAGACGGATCGATGCTTACAAGGCAGAGCTTACTGGGAAAAGAAGGAATGACAAAAGATGTAGACGATGTGGAGATTTTGGACACAATACTACAACTTGTGAAAACGAACCTGAACAAGATATAGATCAAGCAAGAGTTGTGTGGGATGCTGAGACAGGCACGACTGGAATATTGCCAACAAGAGGAGCTAGTTCAGGTACTACTGCAGCTGAGAGAGTTGAGTAAGTTAGAGAGAGGGGTAAGGGTAGAGGAGGGAAAGCACAAAATGTTGGTGGAAGAGGTAGAGGAAGGGGAGAGATCAGGATGGTAGTGGAAGAGGTAGAGAAAGGGGGAGAGATCAGAATGTTCTCCTTCAAAATGATGCAGTTCCTAGTCAGCCTATACAACAACCACCTATGGCAGTATCACTCATCAGTCTCAACCTCCACCACAAGAATTCAGTCAAAGAGCTCCACCTCGCAATCCTAGGCATCATCTAAGTTTGCATTTTTTGTTGGACTTGATGGTCCCACACTTCATCATCATTTTTTGTTTTGACTTTTTTTTTTTTTTTTTTTTCCTATTTAGTCTTTGTTAAAAGTAACGTCTGTTAGTGGGTGTTGAATTTATGGGGGGGTTTGGCAAAGAGCATGCCGAAGGGTATTTTTGGGAGGAAAAAATTAGATTGGATAACAATGGGGTGGATAGTCCAAAATTTTATCTATGCAGGAGTTAACTCAAAACAGAAACATAATGTGGGGGATTAAGTTTAAAAATCCCAAAGGATTGTGTATAATTGCAAAGGACAAACAACAGATGAAAAATATTGTTCTTCAATATAACTGTACAGTAATTAAAAACAAGTTTCGTTTTTTATTAATATTGTACGAAAACCATTATATAACTGAAAATTTTATTGTATTTATTAAATCAATAATTAGGTAATGAGTCACAAATATACAGTATTTGGTATCATAGAACTTTTTGTACTGCCTCTAATTTTTAAAAATCGCAACCATTCGACTTTTACACTAATTATACTCTCTGTCCCCGCTGAAGCACCACATTTCAAGTAAAATTGGTGTATTTTAGCAGTGAGTGACTAAAAAGTAAAATGTGATTGTTTGATGTGATTCGAGTTATTTAATGAAATGTTACACTTCTAAAGAAAAACCTTCCGATGTTGCGCTTTGTACCTGACGGAGGGAGTATATTCTTTCTGTCCCTCAAATTTGTTTATGCAGCACGAGTTTTAATAAAAAAATTATTAAGCGTATTGTTGAGTGTAATGCGAGTGGAGAAGAGGTTCCATATTAGTATAGGTTTAAGTTAAAACTAGTGTCCATAAATGACATATAAATAATTTTGCGGAACGTAGCAAAAAAAAAAAGTAGAAATAAATTGGGGATAATAAAAGTAGAATAAATTTTAGTATTATGAGATTTGGAAGCACTAGGGCCTAACCCCGACGGAATCTCCTATTTATGTGGATAATATTTAAAGCACCATCTTTTAGATTTGTGTCGATAATATTTAAAGTACTATCTTTTGTAACATGTAATAATATATTACTAAAAACACCAATTTCTACCTTAAACCATATAAAAATTAAATGGTTGTAACCTTTATGAAATGGAGCTAGTATTTTTGTACCTATTACCTATGCGTGTATGTAATGTAATAAAAGTCTGAATATGAAACTTTCTGGACCATAAATGTCCAGATCCATTAAAAAAAGGGGAGATTAATCAAACAAACACAAATGTCTCTATTTTATTATTACAATTTTTAACTCATATCCAAAAATCCCATATCATCTCAACTAAAAGCAAGATGCAACTCTAGTACTTTGGGTAGTGCTGCAAATGAGTCAGGCAACCTACTATCCGTCCAATGATCCGGCTCAAACATCTAGTTTGACGGACTGTCCGATTTCTAGATATGACTGTTACCCAATTGTAAAACCGGGTATACCCGATCCACCCGTTAAATATCCGTTTCATTTCTTATGTTGATTGAGCTCCAAGTGTTGATTGCATTATACACCCGGTTCAATTCTTAATTGGATTGTATATCCACCACATATATTGATACGGGATTGACGAGTTCGAGTGAAGAAGACGTTATTATTGTTATTTTTATTGTCATTTTCGGAATTGATAATAGAGTGTTAGTATTTTCGGTATTAAAAGTATATTAGGACTCTATTTTAATAAAATAATAGTCTATTAGGTTACCATATAGGTTAGGAGTATTTTTAGATATATTTGACTTGTTTTCCAAGTTATAAGAGTCTTAATAGGCTTTTCTACAATACGAGTACGAAAGAAGATGACGAAGTGAGGATCGACGTAAGCGGCCATGCAACCCGGCATGCATACGCAGCAGTCTCGTATTTTGGTCATAACTTACTCGTCCAAAGTCCGATTCAGGTGATTCAAGTGGCTATGGAAAGCTAAGAAAGAGAGCTACAAATCTTACGAAGACAACCATTAGAGCCCAGAAATGACAAAACCGACAGCATCAGATTTGGTCCAAGCTTGATGAAGATTTGTGAAGATTTGGTGGGATATTGAGGAAGATTTCATCCCATTTCTTTGTATTAAAGCATGTCTTCATTTGTCAAAATTTTGTAGTATAATATGTTGTCATGAGGAAGACAATTTCCTAGTCTAAGATACTTGCTGTCTTTTTTTTTTTCTCTTTGATGTGATCTTACCTAGTTTAGAATCATAGCTATAAATAAGCCATGCATGGCTTGTATGGAGGATTGAATCTTGGAATGAAAAATTAATACGTTTGTATTACTTGTTGGACGAGTTCCTACGAAACCTTGATTATTATTCGACGCGTTTTCGAGTTTTAATCCGATTGATTCTCAATAGGTCTTGAGGAGAGATTGCCTTATCAAACTATAGGTCTAGTTTGATAAATCACTTTCATATTGTTCTTGTTTACGTAAGCCGAATTGCCCTACTTTCGGTTAATTCTTACGAGTGTTACACATATCGAGTGTTGTGAGGTAACAAAATATTTCCGCTGCATTTCCTTGCGAGTTTACGTACAATTTCATACGTAATTCGTATCATAAGTGGTATCGAAGCCCAAGGTCATCTCCTTGGGCGATTTATTCAACTATTTCTTGTCAAAAAATTATCTCTTGACTCTCTTGTTATGGATTTCTCCGATCTCGATTTCTTGATGAAACTCCGTGACGCACTAACGCAAGCCAGACGCAGAGACGATGCCAACGATATTGATTTCTTGGCTAAATTCCGCAGCATACCCAAGTTTCATGGATATAGTAATCCAGATGCGTGCATAGATTGGCCCCGGGCTTGTGAGGAGCACTCGGACTTCAAGGCTGCCCCGATCAACCGCCGCGTTTTGTTGGTGGAAAGGCAACTCCGCGGTAGCGCCGCCGTCTGGTGGCAAAAACTGAAACAATCCCGTTCACAACAACGTAAGCCAAAAATCAGAGATTGGCAAAAATTCAGGAAAAATTTCGCCAGAAAATTTATCCCAAACGCGAAACAAGATCACGGCTTTATGCTTTCTGAAAGGGCTAATCTTGAAGGTGAACTCCTTGTCACTGCCGACTTTGATATGACAGAATTTCCTGCGGTATTTTCTGATGACAAAGAAGACGATGGTTGGAGTCGAGCTGCCCTATCGGAGCAAAGTGGGTCGTATGACTTTGTTGCGGTACGAAACGAGCTTAGTGGGTTAAATTTTGATGAGACATTATTCAAGGAGCCCGATAATATTAAAATGGAAAGTGGATCGGGTTATGATGGACCGCCGATTTGATACGAACGATTGACGAAGAGGAACCCATAATTGATTCCGTGTTTCCCATTTCTGATGGTGAACTCGGCGTGAAATCATTAATGCTTCCCATTTTTGACGTTGTGCCCGACGACGATCCATATCTCGACGAAAGTTGTTTTGAAAACTTTTGTCCAATTTATGAGGCAGACTCCAATGAGGTGTTTTCGGTTCTTGATACGAAGCAAGAAGATGTTATGATTTCGGAACATCTATATCTTGAGCCTTACCAAGATTTTGATATGAAAGTCGACGATGAAGCATTTTTCCCAGGTCTTGAAGTGGCATCCGATGAAGAGCGACCTATTATTACTGTCGTGCTTCCCATTTCAGATGTCCGGTTATATGATGATTCATATCGTGATATCGGTATTACCTCGCAGAATAATTATTATTATTTCATTAATAATGATAGTTATTTGTTTGGTGATTCCCTGAGATCCCCTATTACCTACCGTCTCAAGATTTTGGGTCATATACGCACTGCGGATATTTTTGAAATCAAGTACGTAGAGGTTTTAGCTATTTCATCTGGAAACGACGGGAGTTCGGAATTGAGGACAATTCCCTTTAAAGGGGGAGGGAATGATACGAAATTGACTAGTCATGATCCGAAATTTACTAGTCCGAGAGGAAAAGGCGAAAAGCGGACAAAATTACCAATTCCCGCACGTATGACTACTTCGTAGCAGTTTTGGTATTTTAATCATAACTCTCTCATACGAAGTCCGATTTAGGTGATTCAAGCGGCCATGGAAAGATAAAAGAAAGATCTATAAATCATGTGAAACGGTCCAAGGTCCAATTATGCTTCTATCAAGCCACACGAACCGTACAAATGTGCAGTGATTTTTATGGCCGAAAATTGATAAAGATTTGTGAAGATTTGGTGAAGATTTGTTGAAAGATACTTGCCCACACCAAATACACAAATCGACCCACACCCTTTCCTTTTTCAAAGTCTTCACATGTGAAGACTTGTCCCCATATTCAATGTCTTAAAGTTTGAGTGTGTCACTTTCAATCACTAGTTTATTTTCCTTGTCTTTGTTTCCATGTGGAAAAATCCATCCCACCATGTTCTTCCTCACGTTCCCCCCATTCAAGTCTTTCTTTCATTTTAGTCTTCACATGTGAACATGTCCTTGTCCTTGTCCCCACTCCTTTCTTAATTTTATTTTGGCTCACTCCACACCACACGAAAATCGGCCAAGAAGGAAGAAGATGCCAAGAAGTTGCTCCCATTTTTCAAGCCTTTGTCAAAGTCTTACAAGGAGTATCACTTGTGAAAGATTTTATCCCCACCACTCACCTACCTCATGGCCGAACCAAGGAGATGTCCAAATCTTGGTGTTGATTTCTTTTCTTTGTCAAAATCTTGTTAGAATAGTTTAATGTTTGTTTGATTTTTAGTTTGATCTTGTTTACGTAAGCGAATAGCCCTACTTTCGGTTAATTCTTACGAGTGTTACACATATCGAGTGTTGTGAGGTAACAAAATATTTCCGCTGCATTTCCTTGCGAGTTTACGTACAATTTCATACGTAATTCGTATCATAAGTGGTATCGGAGCCCAAGGTCATCTCCTTGGGCGATTTATTCAACTATTTCTTGTCAAAAAATTATCTCTTGACTCTCTTGTTATGGATTTCTCCGATCTCGATTTCTTGATGAAACTTCGTGACGCACTAACGCAAGCCACTTACGTAATTCGTATCATAAGTACTATCGCCTCAAAGTGTTGAACCACACTCGAACGTCCGATAATTTTGATCTCTCTCCTTATCTTGATGACGACGGGATTGCGGAATTGAGGACAATTCTCTTTAAAGGGGGAGGGGATGATACGGGATTGACGAGCTCGAGTGAAGAAGACGTTATTATTGTTATTTTTATTGTCATTTTCGGAATTGATAATAGAGTGTTAGTATTTTCGGTATTAAAAGTATATTAGGACTCTATTTTAATAAAATAATAGTCTATTAGGTTACCATATAGGTTAGGAGTATTTTTAGATATATTTGACTTGTTTTCCAAGTTATAAGAGTCTTAATAGGCTTTTCTACAATACGAGTACGAATGAAGAAGACGAAGTGAGGATCGACGTAAGCGGCCATGCAACCCGGCATGCATACGCAGCAGTCTCGTATTTTGGTCATAACTTACTCGTCCAAGTCCGATTCAGGTGATTCAAGTGGCTATGGAAAGCTAAGAAGAGAGCTATAAATCTTATTAAGACCATAGGACCAAATTCGGAAACATTAGAGCCCAGAAATGACAAAACCGACAGCATCAGATTTGGTCCAAGCTTGATGAAGATTTGTGAAGATTTGGTGGGATATTGAGGAAGATTTCATCCCATTTCTTTGTATTAAAGCATGTCTTCATTTGTCAAAATTTTGTAGTATAATATGTTGTCATGAGGAAGACAATTTCCTAGTCTAAGATACTTGTTGTCTTTTTTTTTTCTCTTTGATGTGATCTTACCTAGTTTAGAATCATAGCTATAAATAAGCCATGCATGGCTTGTATGGAGGATTGAATCTTGGAATGAAAAATTAATACGTTTGTATTACTTGTTGGACGAGTTCCTACGAAACCTTCATTATTATTCGACGCGTTTTCGAGTTTTAATCCGATTGATTCTCAATAGGTCTTGAGGAGAGATTGCCTTATCAAACTATAGGTCTAGTTTGATAAATCACTTTCATATTGTTCTTGTTTACGTAAGCCGAATTGCCCTACTTTCGGTTAATTCTTACGAGTGTTACACATATCGAGTGTTGTGAGGTAACAAAATATTTCCGCTGCATTTCCTTGCGAGTTTACGTACAATTTCATACGTAATTCGTATCATAAGTGGTATCGGAGCCCAAGGTCATCTCCTTGGGCGATTTATTCAACTATTTCTTGTCAAAAAATTATCTCTTGACTCTCTTGTTATGGATTTCTCCGATCTCGATTTCTTGATGAAACTCCGTGACGCACTAACGCAAGCCAGACGCAGAGACGATGCCAACGATATTGATTTCTTGGCTAAATTCCGCAGCATACCCAAGTTTCATGGATATAGTAATCCAGATGCGTGCATAGATTGGCTCCGAGCTTGTGAGGAGCACTCGGACTTCAAGGTTGCCCCGATCAACCGCCGCGTTTCGTTGGTGGCAAGGCAACTCAGCGGTAGCGCCGCCGTCTGGTGGCAAAATCAAACAATCCCGTTCACAACAACGTAAGCCAAAATCGAGATTGGCAAAAATTCGGGAAAAATTTCGCGAGAAAATTTATCCCAAACGCGAAACAAGATCACGGCTTTATGCTTTCTGAAATGGCTAATCTTGAAGATGAACTCCTTGTCACTGCCGACTTTGATATGACAGAATTTCCTGCGGTATTTTCTGATGACAAAGAAGACGATGGTTGGAGTCGAGCCGCCTATCGGAGCAAAGTGGGTCGTATGACTTTGTTGCGATGCAAACGAGCTTAGTGGGTTAAATTTTGATGAGACATTATTCAAGGAGCCCGATAATATTAAAATGGAAAGTGGATCGGGTTATGATGGACCGCCAGTATTTCATACCGAACCAGTTGACGAAGAGGAACCCATAATTGATTCCGTGTTTCCCATTTTTGATGGTGAACTCGGCGTGAAATTATTAATGCTTCCCATTTTTGATGTTGTGCCCGACGACGATCCATATCTCGACGAAAGTTGTTTTGAAGACTTCTGTCCAATTTATGAGGCAGACTCCAATGAGGTGTTTTCGGTTCTTGATACGAAGCAAGAAGACGTTATGATTTCGGAACATCTATATCTTGAGCCTTACCAAGATTTTGATATAAAAGTCGACGATGAAGCATTTTTCCCAGGTCTTGAAGTGGCATCCGATGAAGAGCGACCTATTATTACTGTCGTGCTTCCCATTTCAGATGTCCGGTTATATGATGATTCATATCGTGATATCGGTATTACCTCGCAGAATAATTATTATTATTTCATTAATAATGATAGTTATTTGTTTGGTGATTCCCTGAGATCCCCTATTACCTACCGTCTCAAGATTTTGGGTCATATACGCACTGCGGATATTTTTGAAATCAAGTACGTAGAGGTTTTAGCTATTTCATCTGGAAACGACGGGAGTTCGGAATTGAGGACAATTCCCTTTAAAGGGGGAGGGAATGATACGAAATTGACTAGTCATGATCCGAAATTTACTAGTCCGAGAGGAAAAGGCGAAAAGCGGACAAAATTACCAATTCCCGCACGTATGACTACTTCGTAGCAGTTTTGGTATTTTAATCATAACTCTCTCATACGAAGTCCGGTTTAGGTGATTCAAGCGGCCATGGAAAGATAAAAGAAAGATCTATAAATCATGTGAAACGGTCCAAGGTTCAATTATGCTTCTATCAAGCCACACGAACCGTACAAATGTGCAGTGATTTTTATGGCCGAAAATTGATAAAGATTTGTGAAGATTTGGTGAAGATTTGTTGAAAGATACTTGCCCACACCAAATACACAAATCGACCCACACCCTTTCCTTTTTCAAAGTCTTCACATGTGAAGACTTGTCCCCATATTCAATGTCTTAAAGTTTGAGTGTGTCACTTTCAATCACTAGTTTATTTTCCTTGTCTTTGTTTCCATGTGGAAAAATCCATCCCACCATGTTCTTCCTCACGTTCCCCCCATTCAAGTCTTTCTTTCATTTTAGTCTTCACATGTGAACATGTCCTTGTCCTTGTCCCCACTCCTTTCTTAATTTTATTTTGGCTCACTCCACACCACACGAAAATCGGCCAAGAAGGAAGAAGATGCCAAGAAGTTGCTCCCATTTTTCAAGCCTTTGTCAAAGTCTTACGAGGAGTATCACTTGTGAAAGATTTTATCCCCACCACTCACCTACCTCATGGCCGAACCAAGGAGATGTCCAAATCTTGGTGTTGATTTCTTTTCTTTGTCAAAATCTTGTTAGAATAGTTTAATGTTTGTTTGATTTTTAGTTTGATCTTGTTTACGTAAGCCGAATTGCCCTACTTTCGGTTAATTCTTACGAGTGTTACACATATCGAGTGTTGTGAGGTAACAAAATATTTCCGCTGCATTTCCTTGCGAGTTTACGTACAATTTCATACGTAATTCGTATCATAAGTGGTATCGGAGCCCAAGGTCATCTCCTTGGGCGATTTATTCAACTATTTCTTGTCAAAAAATTATCTCTTGACTCTCTTGTTATGGATTTCTCCGATCTCGATTTCTTGATGAAACTTCGTGACGCACTAACGCAAGCCACTTATGTAATTCGTATCATAAGTACTATCGCCTCAAAGTGTTGAACCACACTCGAACGTCCGATAATCTTGATCTCTCTCCTTATCTTGATGACGACGGGATTGCGGAATTGAGGACAATTCTCTTTAAAGGGGGAGGGGATGATACGGGATTGACGAGCTCGAGTGAAGAAGACGTTATTATTGTTATTTTTATTGTCATTTTCGGAATTGATAACAGAGTGTTAGTATTTTCGGTATTAAAAGTATATTAGGACTCTATTTTAATAAAATAATAGTCTATTAGGTTACCATATAGGTTAGGAGTATTTTTAGATATATTTGACTTGTTTTCCAAGTTATAAGAGTCTTAATAGGCTTTTCTACAATACGAGTACGAATGAAGAAGACGAAGTGAGGATCGACGTAAGCGGCCATGCAACCCGGCATGCATACGCAGCAGTCTCGTATTTTGGTCATAACTTACTCGTCCGAAGTCCGATTCAGGTGATTCAAGTGGCTATGGAAAGCTAAGAAAGAGAGCTATAAATCTTATGAAGACCATAGGACCAAATTCGGAAACATTAGAGCCCAGAAATGACAAAACCGACAGCATCAGATTTGGTCCAAGCTTGATGAAGATTTGTGAAGATTTGGTGGGATATTGAGGAAGATTTCATCCCATTTCTTTGTATTAAAGCATGTCTTCATTTGTCAAAATTTTGTAGTATAATATGTTGTCATGAGGAAGACAATTTCCTAGTCTAAGATACTTGTTGTCTTTTTTTTTTCTCTTTGATGTGATCTTACCTAGTTTAGAATCATAGCTATAAATAAGCCATGCATGGCTTGTATGGAGGATTGAATCTTGGAATGAAAAATTAATACGTTTGTATTACTTGTTGGACGAGTTCCTACGAAACCTTCATTATTATTCGACGCGTTTTCGAGTTTTAATCCGATTGATTCTCAATAGGTCTTGAGGAGAGATTGCCTTATCAAACTATAGGTCTAGTTTGATAAATCACTTTCATATTGTTCTTGTTTACGTAAGCCAAATTGCCCTACTTTCGGTTAATTCTTACGAGTGTTACACAAATCGAGTGTTGTGAGGTAACAAAATATTTCCGCTGCATTTCCTTGCGAGTTTACGTACAATTTCATACGTAATTCGTATCATAAGTGGTATCGGAGCCCAAGGTCATCTCCTTGGGCGATTTATTCAACTATTTCTTGTCAAAAAATTATCTCTTGACTCTCTTGTTATGGATTTCTCCGATCTCGATTTCTTGATGAAACTCCGTGACGCACTAACGCAAGCCAGACGCAGAGACGATGCCAACGATATTGATTTCTTGGCTAAATTCCGCAGCATACCCAAGTTTCATGGATATAGTAATCCAGATGCGTGCATAGATTGGCTCCGAGCTTGTGAGGAGCACTCGGACTTCAAGGTTGCCCCGATCAACCGCCGCGTTTCGTTGGTGGCAAGGCAACTCCGCGGTAGCGCCGCCGTCTGGTGGCAAAAACTGAAACAATCCGTTCACAACAACGTAAGCCAAAATCGAGATTGGCAAAAATTCAGGAAAAATTTCGCGAGAAAATTTATCCCAAACGCGAAACAAGATCACGGCTTTATGCTTTCAAACGGCTAATCTTGAAGATGAACTCCTTGTCACCGCCGACTTTGATATGACCAAATTTCTGCGGTATTTTACGATGACAAAGAAGACGATGGTTGAGTCGAGCCGCCTATCGGAGCAAAGTGGGTCGTATGACTTTGTTGCGATGCAAACGAGCTTAGTGGGTTAAATTTTGATGAGACATTATTCAAGGAGCCCGATAATATTAAAATGGAAAGTGGATCGGGTTATGATGGACCGCCGATTTGATACCGAACCAGTTGACGAAGAGGAACCCATAATTGATTCCGTGTTTCCCATTTTTGATGGTGAACTCGGCGTGAAATCATTAATGCTTCCCATTTTTGATGTTGTGCCCGACGACGATCCATATCTCGGCGAAAGTTGTTTTGAAGACTTGTCCAATTTATGAGGCAGGCTCCAATGAGGTGTTTTCGGTTCTTGATACGAAGCAAGAAGACGTTATGATTTGAACATCTATATCTTGAGCCTTACCAAGATTTTGATATAAAAGTCGGCGATGAAGCATTTTTCCTGTGTCTTGAAGTGGCATCCGATGAAGAGCGACCTATTATTACTGTCGTGCTTCCCATTTCGGATGTCCGGTTATATGATGATTCATATCGTGATATCGGTATTACCTCATGAGAATAATTATTATTATTTCATTAATAATGATAGTTATTTGTTTGGTGATTCCACGAGATCCCTATTACCTACCGTCTCAAGATTTTGGGTCATATACGCACTGCGGATATTTTTGAAATCAAGTACGTAGAGGTTTTAGCTATTTCATCTGGAAACGACGGGAGTTCGGAATTGAGGACAATTCCCTTTAAAGGGGGAGGGAATGATACAAAATTGACTAGTCATGATCCGAAATTTACTAGTCCGAGAGGAAAAGGCGAAAAGCGGACAAAATTACCAATTCATACGTATGACTACTTCGTAGCTTGCTTTTGGTATTTTAATCATAACTCTCTCATACGAAGTCCGGTTTAGGTGATTCAAGCGGCCATGGAAAGATAAAAGAAAGATCTATAAATCATGTGAAACGGTCCAAGGTTCAATTATGCTTCTATCAAGCCACACGAACCGTACAAATGTGCAATGATTTTTATGGCCGAAAATTGATAAAGATTTGTGAAGATTTGGTGAAGATTTGTTGAAAGATACTTGCCCACACCAAATACACAAATCGACCCACACCCTTTCCTTTTTCAAAGTCTTCACATGTGAAGACTTGTCCCCATATTCAATGTCTTAAAGTTTGAGTGTGTCACTTTCAATCACTAGTTTATTTTCCTTGTCTTTGTTTCCATGTGGAAAAATCCATCCCACCATGTTCTTCCTCACGTTCCCCCCATTCAAGTCTTTCTTTCATTTTAGTCTTCACATGTGAACATGTCCTTGTCCTTGTCCCCACTCCTTTCTTAATTTTATTTTGGCTCACTCCACACCACACGAAAATCGGCCAAGAAGGAAGAAGATGCCAAGAAGTTGCTCCCATTTTTCAAGCCTTTGTCAAAGTCTTACGAGGAGTATCACTTGTGAAAGATTTTATCCCCACCACTCACCTACCTCATGGCCGAACCAAGGAGATGTCCAAATCTTGGTGTTGATTTCTTTTCTTTGTCAAAATCTTGTTAGAATAGTTTAATGTTTGTTTGATTTTTAGTTTGATCTTGTTTACGTAAGCCGAATTGCCCTACTTTCGGTTAATTCTTACGAGTGTTACACATATCGAGTGTTGTGAGGTAACAAAATATTTCCGCTGCATTTCCTTGCGAGTTTACGTACAATTTCATACGTAATTCGTATCATAAGTGGTATCGGAGCCCAAGGTCATCTCCTTGGGCGATTTATTCAACTATTTCTTGTCAAAAAATTATCTCTTGACTCTCTTGTTATGAATTTATCCGATCTCGATTTCTTGATGAAACTTCGTGACGCACTAACGCAAGCCACTTACGTAATTCGTATCATAAGTACTATCGCCTCAAAGTGTTGAACCACACTCGAACGTCCGATAATTTTGATCTCTCTCCTTATCTTGATGACGACGGGATTGCGGAATTGAGGACAATTCTCTTTAAAGGGGGAGGGGATGATACGGGATTGACGAGCTCGAGTGAAGAAGACGTTATTATTGTTATTTTTATTGTCATTTTCGGAATTGATAATAGAGTGTTAGTATTTTCGGTATTAAAAGTATATTAGGACTCTATTTTAATAAAATAATAGTCTATTAGGTTACCATATAGGTTAGGAGTATTTTTAGATATATTTGACTTGTTTTCCAAGTTATAAGAGTCTTAATAGGCTTTTCTACAATACGAGTACGAATGAAGAAGACGAAGTGAGGATCGACGTAAGCGGCCATGCAACCCGGCATGCATACGCAGCAGTCTCGTATTTTGGTCATAACTTACTCGTCCGAAGTCCGATTCAGGTGATTCAAGTGGCTATGGAAAGCTAAGAAAGAGAGCTATAAATCTTATGAAGACCATAGGACCAAATTCGGAACCATTAGAGCCCATAAATGACAAAACGGACAGCATCAGATTTGGTCCAAGCTTGATGAAGATTTGTGAAGATTTGGTGGGATATTGAGGAAGATTTCATCCCATTTCTTTGTATTAAAGCATGTCTTCATTTGTCAAAATTTTGTAGTATAATATGTTGTCATGAGGAAGACAATTTCCTAGTCTAAGATACTTGTTGTCTTTTTTTTTTCTCTTTGATGTGATCTTACCTAGTTTAGAATCATAGCTATAAATAAGCCATGCATGGCTTGTATGGAGGATTGAATCTTGGAATGAAAAATTAATACGTTTGTATTACTTGTTGGACGAGTTCCTACGAAACCTTGATTATTATTCGACGCGTTTTCGAGTTTTAATCCGATTGATTCTCAATAGGTCTTGAGGAGAGATTGCCTTATCAAACTATAGGTCTAGTTTGATAAATCACTTTCATATTGTTCTTGTTTACGTAAGCCGAATTGCCCTACTTTCGGTTAATTCTTACGAGTGTTACACATATCGAGTGTTGTGAGGTAACAAAATATTTCCGCTGCATTTCCTTGCGAGTTTACGTACAATTTCATACGTAATTCGTATCATAAGTGGTATCGGAGCCCAAGGTCATCTCCTTGGGCGATTTATTCAACTATTTCTTGTCAAAAAATTATCTCTTGACTCTCTTGTTATGGATTTCTCCGATCTCGATTTCTTGATGAAACTCCGTGACGCACTAACGCAAGCCAGACGCAGAGACGATGCCAACGATATTGATTTCTTGGCTAAATTCCGCAGCATACCCAAGTTTCATGGATATAGTAATCCAGATGCGTGCATAGATTGGCTCCGAGCTTGTGAGGAGCACTCGGACTTCAAGGTTGCCCCGATCAACCGCCGCGTTTCGTTGGTGGCAAGGCAACTCCGCGGTAGCGCCGCCGTCTGGTGGCAAAAACTGAAACAATCCCGTTCACAACAACGTAAGCCAAAAATCAGAGATTGGCAAAAATTCAGGAAAAATTTCGCCAGAAAATTTATCCCAAACGCGAAACAAGATCACGGCTTTATGCTTTCTGAAACGGCTAATCTTGAAGATGAACTCCTTGTCACTGCCGACTTTGATATGACAGAATTTCCTGCGGTATTTTCTGATGACAAAGAAGACGATGGTTGGAGTCGAGCTGCCCTATCGGAGCAAAGTGGGTCGTATGACTTTGTTGCGGTACGAAACGAGCTTAGTGGGTTAAATTTTGATGAGACATTATTCAAGGAGCCCGATAATATTAAAATGGAAAGTGGATCGGGTTATGATGGACCGCCAGTATTTGATACCGAACCAGTTGACGAAGAGGAACCCATAATTGATTCCGTGTTTCCCATTTTTGATGGTGAACTCGGCGTGAAATCATTAATGCTTCCCATTTTTGATGTTGTGCCCGACGACGATCCATATCTCGACGAAAGTTGTTTTGAAGACTTCTGTCCAATTTATGAGGCAGGCTCCAATGAGGTGTTTTCGGTTCTTGATACGAAGCAAGAAGACGTTATGATTTCGGAACATCTATATCTTGAGCCTTACCAAGATTTTGATATAAAAGTCGACGATGAAGCATTTTTCCCAGGTCTTGAAGTGGCATCCGATGAAGAGCGACCTATTATTACTGTCGTGCTTCCCATTTGGATGTCGGTTATATGATGATTCATATCGTGATATCGGTATTACCTCGCAGAATAATTATTATTATTTCATTAATAATGATAGTTATTTGTTTGGTGATTCCCTGAGATCCCCTATTACCTACCGTCTCAAGATTTTGGGTCATATACGCACTGCGGATATTTTTGAAATCAAGTACGTAGAGGTTTTAGCTATTTCATCTGGAAAAGACGGGAGTTCGGAATTGAGGACAATTCCCTTTAAAGGGGGAGGGAATGATACGAAATTGACTAGTCATGATCCGAAATTTACTAGTCCGAGAGGAAAAGGCGAAAAGCGGACAAAATTACCAATTCCCGCACGTATGACTACTTCGTAGCAGTTTTGGTATTTTAATCATAACTCTCTCATACGAAGTCCGGTTTAGGTGATTCAAGCGGCCATGGAAAGATAAAAGAAAGATCTATAAATCATGTGAAACGGTCCAAGGTTCAATTATGCTTCTATCAAGCCACACGAACCGTACAAATGTGCAGTGATTTTTATGGCCGAAAATTGATAAAGATTTGTGAAGATTTGGTGAAGATTTGTTGAAAGATACTTGCCCACACCAAATACACAAATCGACCCACACCCTTTCCTTTTTCAAAGTCTTCACATGTGAAGACTTGTCCCCATATTCAATGTCTTAAAGTTTGAGTGTGTCACTTTCAATCACTAGTTTATTTTCCTTGTCTTTGTTTCCATGTGGAAAAATCCATCCCACCATGTTCTTCCTCACGTTCCCCCCCCCCCCCCTCATTCAAGTCTTTCTTTCATTTTAGTCTTCACATGTGAACATGTCCTTGTCCTTGTCCCCACTCCTTTCTTAATTTTATTTTGGCTCACTCCACACCACACGAAAATCGGCCAAGAAGGAAGAAGATGCCAAGAAGTTGCTCCCATTTTTCAAGCCTTTGTCAAAGTCTTACGAGGAGTATCACTTGTGAAAGATTTTATCCCCACCACTCCCCTACCTCATGGCCGAACCAAGGAGATGTCCAAATCTTGGTGTTGATTTCTTTTCTTTGTCAAAATCTTGTTAGAATAGTTTAATGTTTGTTTGATTTTTAGTTTGATCTTGTTTACGTAAGCCGAATTGCCCTACTTTCGGTTAATTCTTACGAGTGTTACACATATCGAGCGTTGTGAGGTAACAAAATATTTCCGCTGCATTTCCTTGCGAGTTTACGTACAATTTCATACGTAATTCGTATCATAAGTGGTATCGGAGCCCAAGGTCATCTCCTTGGGCGATTTATTCAACTATTTCTTGTCAAAAAATTATCTCTTGACTCTCTTGTTATGGATTTCTCCGATCTCGATTTCTTGATGAAACTTCGTGACGCACTAACGCAAGCCACTTACGTAATTCGTATCATAAGTACTATCGCCTCAAAGTGTTGAACCACACTCGAACGTCCGATAATTTTGATCTCTCTCCTTATCTTGATGACGACGGGATTGCGGAATTGAGGACAATTCTCTTTAAAGGGGGAGGGGATGATACGGGATTGACGAGCTCGAGTGAAGAAGATGTTATTATTGTTATTTTTATTGTCATTTTCGGAATTGATAATAGAGTGTTAGTATTTTCGGTATTAAAAGTATATTAGGACTCTATTTTAATAAAATAATAGTCTATTAGGTTACCATATAGGTTAGGAGTATTTTTAGATATATTTGACTTGTTTTCCAAGTTATAAGAGTCTTAATAGGCTTTTCTACAATACGAGTACGAATGAAGAAGACGAAGTGAGGATCGACGTAAGCGGCCATGCAACCCGGCATGCATACGCAGCAGTCTCGTATTTTGGTCATAACTTACTCGTCCGAAGTCCGATTCAGGTGATTCAAGTGGCTATGGAAAGCTAAGAAAGAGAGCTACAAATCTTATGAAGACCATAGGACCAAATTCGGAACCATTAGAGCCCAGAAATGAAAAAACCGACAGCATCAGATTTGGTCCAAGCTTGATGAAGATTTGTGAAGATTTGGTGGGATATTGAGGAAGATTTCATCCCATTTCTTTGTATTAAAGCATGTCTTCATTTGTCAAAATTTTGTAGTATAATATGTTGTCATGAGGAAGACAATTTCCTAGTCTAAGATACTTGTTGTCTTTTTTTTTTTTCTCTTTGATGTGATCTTACCTAGTTTAGAATCATAGCTATAAATAAGCCATGCATGGCTTGTATGGAGGATTGAATCTTGGAATGAAAAATTAATACGTTTGTATTACTTGTTGGACGAGTTCCTACGAAACCTTGATTATTATTCGACGCGTTTTCGAGTTTTAATCAGATTGATTCTCAATAGGTCTTGAGGAGAGATTGCCTTATCAAACTATAGGTCTAGTTTGATAAATCACTTTCATATTGTTCTTGTTTACGTAAGCCGAATTGCCCTACTTTCGGTTAATTCTTACGAGTGTTACACATATCGAGTGTTGTGAGGTAACAAAATATTTCCGCTGCATTTCCTTGGGAGTTTACGTACAATTTCATACGTAATTCGTATCATAAGTGGTATCGGAGCCCAAGGTCATCTCCTTGGGCGATTTATTCAACTATTTCTTGTCAAAAAATTATCTCTTGACTCTCTTGTTATGGATTTCTCCGATCTAGATTTCTTGATGAAACTCCGTGATGCACTAACGCAAGCCAGACGCAGAGACGATGCCAACGATATTGATTTCTTGGTTAAAGTCCGCAGCATACCCAAGTTTCATGGATATAGTAATCCAGATGCGTGCATAGATTGGCTCCGGGCTTGTGAGGAGCACTCGGACTTCAAGGCTGCCCCGATCAACCGCCGCGTTTCGTTGGTGGCAAGGCAACTCCGCGGTAGCGCCGCCGTCTGGTGGCAAAAACTGAAACAATCCCGTTCACAACAACGTAAGCCAAAAATCAGAGATTGGCAAAAATTCAGGAAAAATTTCGCCAGAAAATTTATCCCAAACGCGAAACAAGATCACGGCTTTATGCTTTCTGAAACGGCTAATCTTGAAGATGAACTCCTTGTCACTGCCGACTTTGATATGATGAATTTCTGCGGTATTTTCGATGACAAAGAAGACGATGGTTGAGTCGAGTGCCCTATCGGAGCAAAGTGGGTCGTATGACTTTGTTGCGATGCGAAACGAGCTTAGTGGGTTAAATTTTGATGAGACATTATTCAAGGAGCCCGATAATATTAAAATGGAAAGTGGATCGGGTTATGATGGACCGCGGTATTTCATACCGAACCAGTTGACGAAGAGGAACCCATAATTGATTAGTGTTTCCCATTTTTGATGGTGAACTCGGCGTGAAATTATTAATGCTTCCCATTTTTGATGTTGTGCCCGACGACGATCCATATCTCGACGAAAGTTGTTTTGAAGACTTCTGTCCAATTTATGAGGCAGACTCCAATGAGGTGTTTTCGGTTCTTGATACGAAGCAAGAAGACGTTATGATTTCAGAACATCTATATCTTGAGCCTTACCAAGATTTTGATATAAAAGTCGACGATGAAGCATTTTTCCCAGGTCTTGAAGTGGCATCCGATGAAGAGCGACCTATTATTACTGTCGTGCTTCCCATTTCAGATGTCCGGTTATATGATGATTCATATCGTGATATCGGTATTACCTCGCAGAATAATTATTATTATTTCATTAATAATGATAGTTATTTGTTTGGTGATTCCCTGAGATCCCCTATTACCTACCGTCTCAAGATTTTGGGTCATATACGCACTGCGGATATTTTTGAAATCAAGTACGTAGAGGTTTTAGCTATTTCATCTGGAAACGACGGGAGTTCGGAATTGAGGACAATTCTCTTTAAAGGGGGAGGGAATGATACGAAATTGACTAGTCATGATCCGAAATTTACTAGTCCGAGAGGAAAAGGCGAAAAGCGGACAAAATTACCAATTCCCGCAAGTATGACTACTTCGTAGCAGTTTTGGTATTTTAATCATAACTCTCTCATACGAAGTCCGGTTTAGGTGATTCAAGCGGCCATGGAAAGATAAAAGAAAGATCTATAAATCATGTGAAACGGTCCAAGGTCCAATTATGCTTCTATCAAGCCACACGAACCGTACAAATGTGCAGTGATTTTTATGGCCGAAAATTGATAAAGATTTGTGAAGATTTGGTGAAGATTTGTTGAAAGATACTTGCCCACACCAAATACACAAATCGACCCACACCCTTTCCTTTTTCAAAGTCTTCACATGTGAAGACTTGTCCCCATATTCAATGTCTTAAAGTTTGAGTGTGTCACTTTCAATCACTAGTTTATTTTCCTTGTCTTTGTTTCCATGTGGAAAAATCCATCCCACCATGTTCTTCCTCACGTTCCCCCCCCCCCCATTCAAGTCTTTCTTTCATTTTAGTCTTCACATGTGAACATGTCCTTGTCCTTGTCCCCACTCCTTTCTTAATTTTATTTTGGCTCACTCCACACCACACGAAAATCGGCCAAGAAGGAAGAAGATGCCAAGAAGTTGCTCCCATTTTTCAAGCCTTTGTCAAAGTCTTACAAGGAGTATCACTTGTGAAAGATTTTATCCCCACCACTCCCCTGCCTCATGGCCGAACCAAGGAGATGTCCAAATCTTGGTGTTGATTTCTTTTCTTTGTCAAAATCTTGTTAGAATAGTTTAATGTTTGTTTGATTTTTAGTTTGATCTTGTTTACGTAAGCCGAATTGCCCTACTTTCGGTTAATTCTTACGAGTGTTACACATATCGAGCGTTGTGAGGTAACAAAATATTTCCGCTGCATTTCCTTGCGAGTTTACGTACAATTTCATACGTAATTCGTATCATAAGTGGTATCGGAGCCCAAGGTCATCTCCTTGGGCGATTTATTCAACTATTTCTTGTCAAAAAATTATCTCTCGACTCTCTTGTTATGGATTTCTCCGATCTCGATTTCTTGATGAAACTTCGTGACGCACTAACACAAGCCACTTACGTAATTCGTATCATAAGTACTATCGCCTCAAAGTGTTGAACCACACTCGAACGTCCGATAATTTTGATCTCTCTCCTTATCTTGATGACGACGGGATTGCGGAATTGAGGACAATTCTCTTTAAAGGGGGAGGGGATGATACGGGATTGACGAGCTCGAGTGAAGAAGACGTTATTATTGTTATTTTTATTGTCATTTTCGGAATTGATAATAGAGTGTTAGTATTTTCGGTATTAAAAGTATATTAGGACTCTATTTTAATAAAATAATAGTCTATTAGGTTACCATATAGGTTAGGAGTATTTTTAGATATATTTGACTTGTTTTCCAAGTTATAAGAGTCTTAATAGGCTTTTCTACAATACGAGTACGAATGAAGAAGACGAAGTGAGGATCGACGTAAGCGGCCATGCAATCCGGCATGCATACGCAGCAGTCTCGTATTTTGGTCATAACTTACTCGTCCGAAGTCCGATTCAGGTGATTCAAGTGGCTATGGAAAGCTAAGAAAGAGAGCTACAAATCTTATGAAGACCATAGGACCAAATTCTGAACCATTAGAGCCCAGAAATGACAAAACCGACAGCATCAGATTTGGTCCAAGCTTGATGAAGATTTGTGAAGATTTGGTGGGATATTGAGGAAGATTTCATCCCATTTCTTTGTATTAAAGCATGTCTTCATTTGACAAAATTTTGTAGTATAATATGTTGTCATGAGGAAGACAATTTCCTAGTCTAAGATACTTGTTGTCTTTTTTTTTTTTCTCTTTGATGTGATCTTACCTAGTTTAGAATCATAGCTATAAATAAGCCATGCATGGCTTGTATGGAGGATTGAATCTTGGAATGAAAAATTAATACGTTTGTATTACTTGTTGGACGAGTTCCTACAAAACTTTGATTATTATTCGACGTGTTTTTGAGTTTTAATCCGATTGATTCTCAATAGGTCTTGAGAAGAAATCACCTTATCGAGTTGTAGGTCTAAAACGATAAAAACCTTGTACATATTTTTGTTCGGCCGAATTGCCCTACTTTCGGACGATTTTACGTTGTATCCTTTACATAAAATAATTACCCACATCCAAAAAATTCATAAAATACACTTCCGTTGCGTCGCATGCGAAATACGTTTACATACGAACGTTTATTTCGTATCATATATATACCAACAAACCTAAGCCCTAAACGCCTATACGTAATCTAAGTCATAAGCCTTTAACATATAAATTTTAATAAATAATACTCGGTATCCACCGGACAACATGTCTCAAATGGCTGCTCTGGTATGTGTCCGATTTCTTTGTTCTAACATTTTACTCGATTGCTTAAAGAATCTACTGAAAACCCAACACGACAATGTACCGAGCCGAACCGAGTATGGGTATACCCGACTTGACACGACCAGTTAAGTGTTAACAATGGGTGTTGTATGCATAAAAATCAATGTGCATTGTGCAACAAATAATTCATCGCTGAGTGAGACAATAATATTTTGGAGAACCTAATTAGGTAGTATCAAATTGGCGTTGAGTAAAAGGACATAAATCCCATTTGATATTATATTATTCTTTCGGCAATACATTGTAGAGACTTTACACAATGGTTTTTCTTCCCATCGCATGAGATGTTAAAGGTTTTCAGAGACTACACAGAACTGATGCATCTTCATGATGGATAAGTATACTATGATATTATATATATATATATAATATATATATATATATATTAAAAAAAAAAAAAGAGTTCATACCTTGCAGTAGAAGGAAATAGACAGCCACTTAGGCCTGTAAATAAAACAACCAGGAAATGAGAAACAAAAATGAAAAATAAATAGTAAATAAAGAAATCATTCACAAAAATATATCAGATTCAATCAATAGTGTATACATTCCTGAAATTGCTGGTCAAGATAAAATGGGTTGAGGAGAAAAGGAAAAAAAAAAAAGGGAACTCACTGGGATCAGAAGCAACAATGCTCGCAGCGCCGGAAAAACTACAGGCATTGGGTACTTGGTCTTTCTTTTGGAAATAACTGTTAACAGCATAGCTGCAGTGATCCTTCACAGTATTGGGGTTGGCACAGCCTCCATTTGAATTGATGGGGCTGCAGTCCGCGCCGTTTGCACAAGCATAGTCAGGAGTGTGATTTTGTTCACCCTCCTAAAAAGAGGGTGAACTTACCCTCCATAATTGGAGGGTAATTTTGAGATATAAAAATTAAATTTTTTAATTTTTGTTTCTTCTATGTTATTCTATTTGTCGAGATCTTTAATTTGAGTATAATTTTGATACATAATTTTGTAGTTTTTGAATTTTTTTTATTTTGAGTAAAAAATATTAATTCATCACCATCATCAACGATTCACGAGGGAGATCATCCAAAAATCCACAGAATCAATTCATCAAACACTTCATTCAAAAAATCCGAAGCATCAATTCATCACACAATTCACTGAATCAATTCATCAATTCAACTACATCAATAACAAAAAAAAAATCTTAAAAAACCAACTGCTTGAACACCATTCATCGTCGAGAAATTTGTTAAGAAATTTTCAGATCTGTTCGAATAGAGAGACGAGAGGAGGGGGCTGTCGACTGCGTTTGCCCAGGCGGGCTGCTGAGGCGACGCGGCGGCGGAGACTGAAGGATGAGGCAGCGCGATGGTAGAAGGCGACGCAGAGGGAGTCGGAAAGAGAGAAGGTACGAGGAGAGAGAGAGAGAGCACGTATGGTGGGTTGTTGTCGCAGAGGGAAACGAACGAGTGAGAGAGTAGACTTTTGGTAGTGTGGGGGGGAAAGGTAATTTTGGCAGAGAAACATTAAACAAATCACTGTAGAATTCAAGTTGGGTATCCATACTTAATATTAAAAGAGAGTCGCAAAAAAATTTAAAGGACACGTGTCATCACCAAATTATTCTCTTTTTAAAATTTTTAGAAAAATAGATATTTAATTTGGAATGAAAGATAGTGGGTTATTCTATATATAATATCTACCAATTAAAAATTTTCTCTCATTTTATTTCTTTTATTTTTAACTTAATAGTTTAAACAATTATAACTTTTTCTTATCAATTTTATTTTTAATAAAAAATATATCAAATTAATTCTTACTTCGTACTCTTTAAATTGACATCCATATAGTATATATATATATAAAGTAATTTAAATATAATAATGATATATTAGATGATTAAAATATTACCATATAAAAATATAAGAATATTGAAAAAAATATATATTTTTAATCTATTTTCATACATTTGTACTTCAACAGTTATTTTATTTTTCAGAATTATTTTGTTCTGATTGTAAAATAATAAAATAATTATAATAATGCCAATTCATATAAAAAAATTATGTAGTAAGAATATGGGTTGGATATTTTTAATGAAAGTTGATAATAATAATTATTTTAATTTATTATTTATAAAATTAGATATAGGACTCATATTGTCC
This sequence comes from Orobanche coerulescens, assembly GCA_033398695.1. NCBI lineage: Eukaryota > Viridiplantae > Streptophyta > Magnoliopsida > Lamiales > Orobanchaceae > Orobanche > Orobanche coerulescens. Next base: position 69,830,690 of record CM065816.1, on the reverse strand, counting down.
TACATGGAAAATAAATGCATAATTAAATTATGGTTTTCCTATCATGCGCCCTTAGATTTATAAATTAAAGTAAATCAAATAATAGTTTATGTATATGTGTGTATATTGGCTCATGTATATTTTTTAATAATTTTATAATATTATTAAAATTCAATCACATATTATTAATACAATAAAATATTTAACATTTTACGCCGTGCATCGCACGAGAGGACATCTAGTTAAAAAAAAAAGAATTCAAGTTGAGTATCGAGGGTGAGCGACAGTTCCAATATAGAAGAGGAATAGTGTTTTTAGCCCGGGCCTTACCTTTATGTCGGGTCCTCGAGATAAGATATCTTAGCTACCAAACACTAAGATAAACTCTTATCTTGAGATAATTGCCCTACCAAACGAGCCATTAGTTGATTAAATTTAAAAGTAGCTTAATTTAAAATAATATAGGTATATTTGAGAGAAAAAATAAATTGCTATAAGCCGGGTGATATAAATAAATACAAATACTCATTCAAACAAAAATTTAACAGAAAAGATTTCTTTGTAATAATAAATAAAGTCTAGTTAACCAAGCTAGCGCGATTTAGCACTGAACTCCAATTTAATTGGAGTCGGGCTCAATTTCTAGTGACAACACTTTGGAATCAATTTCTCAATACCTAACGATCCTTAGTCTTTGACTAAGGGTTATGCTAGCCTAGGTATCTTGGTGGAAACAATTAAATATTGAGGGGCAAGCGGTGTGGGGCCAGGATCGGTGGGAGCACTGCGGTTGGATTTGGGGGTGGTATGGAGCAATTGGGACTCGACTTGCGCGGTAGTTGAGGATATTTAAGAACCTGGGAGCCAGATACACATCTCGCGATTTAACTGGTAGCAGTACTGTGGGGCCGGAGCTGCTATCTCGAGGACTAGTCAGGTGTAAACTTGAAATCTCGGTATATAAAAAAAAAAAATTAATAAAGTCTAGTTTTAGTTAGCAATACACCTATATTTTTATACATCACGGCACGACTAACCAAACTTCTATTGATATTCATAATAAAATGGAAAAGTGCTTTTTGAAAAAACAAAAAATAAACGATAGAAGTTAAAGCTCATAATAAAATTTATTTTCCTAATATACATCAATGTTTATATTTTAAAAATTCAACGATATATCTTTCATAATATAATAAAATTACCAACTAACTAACATATATGTAAGTGTCAATCTAAAGAATATACGTTATAAGCTATTGGCTATAACCTTGCCAAAAGAGCCAAAAAATGAGAAGGAGCAGAAGAAGACAACCAGAGCAATTAAATCTTAAAAATAGTGAACCAAATGAAATCTAAAATATAATTCGTTTTTTGAAAATGAGCTCAAAGCTAAGAGCCTTGTAAAACAATATTGTGCTATTATTACTTTTTTACTCCTGAAAAGAACAAGTGAACAAAGAAATTAAAATCAACACTAAACATTTTGCAGCTTTAAACCGAAGTGTGTGTGTGTGTGTGTGTGTGTTGTGTGTAGCTAAAAAAGCTTACAGGAATGATCAGCCATGGACAAAAGGAGCAACATAAACACCAAACAAGCCATTAGAAAAAGGATATAATATAATAGCACTGTAATATTGATGAGGAAATGGTAGAAGACGGGTAGTGAGAGGGAAGGAGAAGCTTAATTTGGTGAGTGTTTTTATGAACGTCAAATTTTATTGGGCGCCTGTCTTTTTTCCTTCCTTCCTTCTTTGTTCTTTTGTAGCCTTTTCTGCCTTTCTCTTTTTACAAGTTACGGTCCTAGCTAGTTTAAAAGGACCGAGAGACTATTGGTTGGCACTCTCGGGCCAAAAGTATACACTTTAATCTCCAGAATATACAACTTTTTGCAAAAAGTCTAAAACTACGGCGGATTGCACTTTCCGGCGGCCCAAAGCACGCATTTTTCAGGTCCAATGTATACACCGTTTTTCAACTAAAGTCCTAAAGTTTTCACGTTGTCTGTTTTAAGTCTTTTAAGTGTTTAAATTGTACTTAAATATTACAATAACACTCGTATACTCGGCCAAATAAGTATAATAACACTCGTATATTTGGCAAAGTGAGTAGAACCATACTCATGTACTTTGAAAAATGAGTATAATTATACTCATATAATATAAGCACCATTTTATTCATATAAATTATAATATGAGTACTTGCACATCAAAAAATGTGAGTACTATTGTGTTCAGGTATTCAATCAAATGAGTATAATAGGACCCTAGGAGGATCTAGGAGTCGCTACTATTGGTGCACCGAACAAACTACATAATGAAGTACTTAGGGATGGAGTCAAGACCCTAGCAAATTTCGATGGGCGTATCACACAATTTTCTACGTGAAGACATTCACAGAATTGATGGATGATAGTCTTAAATTGATTTTCTGCAACCTTGATCTACTACCGGTGTTTTCAAATTCAACATATATTTCTAAATTATTTTCAATATTTGAATAACTGAAATATTTGAGTCAGTTTTGTAATTAGGACGCACTTCGAAAGATCTTTTCATTATATTACACAGACATTCGACAGTAGAAGAGAGCATTTAGGAAACACTTCAAGATTGAATAATTAACAAAACAGTTTAATTCAGATGTTCCTAATCAAAATAGATTGCATCAAATTAGAAAAGTTAGTGTTTAATATGTCTATGGTTGACCAAGTGATGGTATGAGTTCGACGAAAATGCACCTTAAGAATTTAGTACTGCTCGTAAGTGTACGATGTCAATTGTAGATAGGTCAACCAAAGTCGTATTCTCAAAGAAGACTTAGCCGGAAAAAAATAATTGTTCTCAATATAAAAAATGGAAAATAAATACCTAAACACACTAATCAATTTCAGGTTATTTAAGAATAATAAAATTAAAGTACAAGCAAAGAAATTAGATTAATGAAAATTATGCAACCAACCGGTAGCAAACACCTTTTTAATTCAAGTTTCGGATAAAATATCTAGGGATTCAGCTTCATTTGCTTGAATCATAAGGACAAAACTAATTAATGTTCGTACATAATTATTTAACCAATGCACATTGTAGAAATCATCTACTTCCGTACTCATAATTTTTGTTAGATGATTGCAACAATTCGAAAAATTCAGTTACTTCCATATTCATGAAATCTTCCTTCATGAACAAGAGTGAATAATATATTCCAATTAAGTTTATTCTTAATTGAATACATCTCAGTAATAGAACTATCTCCAACCTGTTTCATCATCTAAGGCTAATCTAAAGATAACCAATCAATCGATTATTGATTAAGATCGATCATGTTAAGAAGAATATAACACCAATTATTTGCCTTTCATATTACTTCAAGCAAAATTCGCCTAACCTTAGCTCCTCATGTTTTTGTTATTCATACGTCCTCAAGCTATGAATATAAGAACGAAATAATTGAAATATACAAAAATATAGGAAAGGAAAATACTAGTGTGATCATATCGTCTATAACAACATAACTTCAAGGTTGGAAGTAGTATAACATACCTTAAGAGGAAGAAAATACTGAGACTATAATTAAAATCCAACTCCGGTTGCTTCAACGCCGACTCGTGATGATTTCCACTCCGAAGTGCAATATAAGTAGTCTTCAATGATCAAGTAGTATCTTACAATCTCAATGATTCAATAACAAGTGATCTAAAGGTGCTAAAAGGGGCTGGAAATCTTCTGGGGACGAAATATGGTGAAGCTTAGAGGCAAAAGAACGAGATGAAATGAAATGGGGTGCTGCTCCTTTTATAACTTCCTGAGTGTTACGTACATTAGGACTACTTCATAACGTACGTTACCATCCAAAATAGTTCACTGTCTTGTTTCTGAACTTCATTACGTACACTACACTTATCATGTTACGTACGTAACCCATATAATTTGCGTACGTTACATCATGTCCATAACGTACGTTAAAGTCCGTTGACTTAAAAAGTGTCCAGGTTCATGCCGTGCGAATCTGGTGGGTATCTTGGTCGAGCCCACCACCATTTACCCCATGTGCTAGCATTTATCGATAATTGGCGCATTACGTACGCTACGCTTCATTCGTAGCGTACGTTATCATTAACAGGTAACGTACGTTAAGCTACATTCTTAACGTACGTTATCACGTACATGCATAGAGGAAATTTACATGTTGCCACATGTTGGTCCCTTTACTTAAGTATACTCTATACAGCTTGGAAAATGTTTAAGCAACAAGCTGTACGTTTTTCTAATCAGAGTGCGTAGTGGAAGTCTTTAATATAGTAAGTTGCTGTCGATACAGCAACTCGGTCTAATCTCCTGTTAGCTTGGTGCGTACAGGTATATAAATCACAGTTATGAAAAACAGTAACGGCGAAAGGTAAATAACACAGTATTTAAGTGGTTCGAGGTAAACCCCTCTACGTCCACTGGTCCTCCACACAGGAGTGAAATGTTTATTATAAATACTGCGTACACAACTATGTATTTATAATCAAACCTATCCTTGTATCGTTCACACAGATAGATACTGGTATCGCTTTCAACCGTTCACCTGATTGGTTAAAGCTTCCTTCTTGACTAGCTTCTTCACACACGGTTCAAAGCTTCGTCCTCTTATTCGTCCCACAGTCGAATAACTTTGTTGAGTTCACACAGAGCTCGGTTTTTACACAAAGGTAAAAAGGTAGGTAACCGGGTAAGAACAGCAGTTTTGACTATAAAGTTCTTGAGCTGATGATGACTGTTCTTGATGTTGAGTATATTTCTTCTTTCTTCAGATATGGATTGATGCTAGAAAGAAATATACTTGCTCTTGTAAGCTTGATCCGATGATAATGAATATTTAGTCTTTCGATCTTTTGAGTATCGCTTGTAAGCTTGTAGATGTTCTTGATGATTCGGATACGTATATTGATCTTCAAACTCTGGGGATATATATAGCTTTCTTGGATATATCCGTTGAGATAGATCCGTTGGGCAATATTCCGTGACAACTTGATAGTTTACTTTGAATAGACCAGGATCCGGATTTTGCGGGATTTGAAGATCTCTGACAGCTTTAGTATTTAAATACTTTATCCTTTCAGTATTTAAATACTTCTTTATCAAACGGTACTTGACTTTAGTCAATACTAAAGATTCCTTTTCAAATGATCTTCAGTCTTGTTCCAATGTGAATGCTGTATCCACTAGAGCTGTAGGCATTTTGGAGTAGTCCGGCGCTGTATGGAAGGGCGCTGTATTGAGGTTTCGAGACAGCTTCCATACTTGGTGCCTACTTAGACTTTGTTGCTGTATCTTGGTAGCACGAGAGTTTGCTGTATGCTGGTGCTATCAGAAGGTCTTCGATACAGGATTGCAACTTCAACCGGCTTTCGATACAGGGCTTGCTTTATCAAGCTTTTGTTGTTTGTCAATTATCAAAACAATATCCTTGTATCCCAATAATTTCCCCCTTTTTGATAATTTCCAAAACTTCTTTCATGATTCAAAAACTTCTTGATCATGCCAAGTTCTTGATATCAAAACCTCTTTAGGCTAAAAACAATTTCCCTCTTTGATAACCACTTGATGGCAACTTGAGAGGACTTCGATACAGGAGTTTAATTTTCCCAACAGTTTCCCTCTCTATTTGATAATTTCTTGAGCAGGCTTCTTGATTTTCTGTCAAATGATCTGGTCTTCAGCACTTGATCTAAAAGAAATGTGAACTGCTTGCAGGCAAGTTCTAAAAATGATAGCATCTAATAGGGAAGTGTATTACATCTTAAACTTATGATTGGCGCGCAGGCACAATTTTACAATGTAATCTAGTTGAGTACAACTGAACCTATGAACTGTTTGCAGACAAGTTCTTACATCAATACACAATAAAATTATCAATTATAATTGATGTCCTGTAGTGAAAATAATGTACCCGCGAATAATATAGCGTTCCACCTTAAAAGGTACATACAGGATTCAATTCTTACATTAATGTTAGGATTAACACTGTATTCATGGGTCGTACTGTATTCCCCCTTAATTAATGCACACGTCAGCTGTAGGAAGGTTTCATGCCTTCTTAGTCCTACATTGCTGTCTTGACTGTTCTGAGTGTACAGTTAATTAATTGCAGATACTGTATTCATGGGTCTTACAGCATTTCCCCTCACTTAATGAGTAAAAGCATAAAAACTTACAGGGTTTTCTGGCTGTAGTGTTTCCCGATGGTGCCTTTCGGTACCCAAATTTGCCGGGCAACAATTTGTTTGTTGTAGGCTACTTTTGGTTCATTATATCGATATCTACGTGGGGTAGGCACGTAGTCGTTGTAATCATGATAATTATGATGCATGAAAAATCGAGAATTATAGTTGTTATTCCAGTACAATTGTCGTCTCGGAGGTGGAGCCATTTTCTTTGGCCTAACATCTTGCCTTCTGGGTCTCCAGTTGGATTCCCAACGATGTTGTTGATACTGCGCGGACACCTGCTTTCTTGATGGATAACGGGGCTCTTGTATCGATATGCAGGCACGCTGTCTCGAGAGTCTTTATGCGGGCCTTTGTTGGTTGGATACGTCTTCTTCTGAATGATTCTGGCGTTTATGATATGCTTGTGGAGCATCTTTGTTGAGTACGCCTTCGAGTGGGTGTTGGTTCCACTGTCTCGAATAGTAGAGTTGCGGGGCGGAATGGCGGCTTTCATTCGCGGTCTGACAGGTTCCTTCACAGAACTCGGAACTTCTTTCGATACAAGAATGGATTCCTCACTCCTGACGAATACTGTACTAGATTTTTCTTTGTTGGAGAACGAGTTGTATCCTAAGCCACGTTTATCATGAGCATGTTGCCCAGTGCTTAGGATCTCTTCCATTCTTTTAGAGGATTTCTCGAAAGATTTCAAGATTGTCTCTAATTCTCCTTCACGTTTCTCGAGAGATTTTACTTTGGCTTTGAGTAGAGCCAAATCATTTGTCTTGCTTTCAAGATGAGACTTAGTCTCATTTAGATCATGAGCAAGTTGATGATTGCTCTCCATGAGTTTTTCTAAATTGACTTTGCTGTTTTCGCAATCAACTGACATGTTTTCGTAATTATTCTTCAGCAAGTCATTTTCTTCTTTCAGTTCTAAATTGGAAATTTCAAGCTGGGTGTTTTCTCTTTTCAATATCTCATGGGCCTTTTGAATGTTATTAAATTCATTCAACATATTTGCAAAGGTATGAGATGCATTTATGGGAATAGTTGAGGTGGAGCTTACCTCATCATCATCGCCGTCTTCATTTTCTTCTTTAACTTCGGCCATAGAGCACACATAGGCTCTATCCTCTAGCTCATCATCAGACGAATCACTATCAGTGACCACCTGAAGACATTCTTCGGTCTTTGTTGATGCGAGCGAAGCTTTTGATTCTCCAATGAGGGCCTTGAGTTTGTTCTTCATCCTGTTTCTCCAGTCATCAAACTCGTTAATGTGAAACATAGATATCTTATTAGACATAAAGGTATCCATATTAGAAGATGGGAATTACAAAGACTGTTTTCGAAAATAAGTATTTTTAAGGATCTGATTCAGTTAAAAATGCGACTGATTCTTTTTAGAATCAACCGCTCCGATACCAATTGTTGGTCCCTTTACTTAAGTATACTCGATACAACTTGGAAAATGTTTAAGCGACAAGATGTACGTTTTTCTAATCAGAGTGCGTAGCGGAAGTCTTTAATATAGTAAGTTGCCGTCGATACAGTAACTCGGTATATTCTCCTGTTAGCTTGGTGCGTACAGGTATATAAATCATAGTTATGAAAAACAGTAACGGCGAAAGGTAAATAACACAGTATTTAAGTGGTTCGAGGTAAACCCCTCTACGTCCACTGGTCCTCCACACAGGAGTGAAATGTTTATTATAAATACTGCGTACACAACTATGTATTTATAATCAAACCTATCCTTGTATCGTTCACACAGATAGATACAAAGACTGTCGCTTTCAACCGTTCACACAGATTGGTTAAAGCTTCCTTCTTGACTAGCTTCTTCACACACAGTTCCAAAGCTTCGTCCTCTTATTCATCCCACACAGGTCAGAATAACTTTGTTGAGTTCACACAGAGCTCGGTTTTTACACAAAGGTAAAAAGGTAGGTAACCGGGTAAGAACAACAGTTTTGACTATAAAGTTCTTGAGCTGATGATGACTGTTCTTGATGTTGAGTATATTTCTTATTTCTTCAGATATGGATTGATGCTAGAAAGAAATATACTTGCTCTTGTAAGCTTGATCCGATGATAATGAATATTCAGTCTTTCGATCTTTTGAGTATCGCTTGTAAGCTTGTAGATGTTCTTGATGATTCGGATACGTATATTGATCTTCAAACTCTGGGGATATATATAGCTTTCTTGGATATATCCGTTGAGATAGATCCGTTGGGCAATATTCCGTGACAACTTGATAGTTTACTTTGAATAGACCAGGATCCGGATTTTGCGGGATTTGAAGATCTCTGACAGCTTTAGTATTTAAATACTTTATCCTTTCAGTATTTAAATACTTCTTTATCAAACAGTACTTGACTTTAGTGAATACTAAAGATTCCTTTTCAAATGATCTTCAGTCCTGTTCCGATGTGAATGCTGTATCCACTAGAGCTGTAGGCATTTTGGAGTAGTCCGGCGCTGTATGGAAGGGCGCTGTATTGAGGTTTCGAGACAGCTTCCATACTTGGTGCCTACTTAGACTTTGTTGCTGTATCTTGGTAGCGCGAGAGTTTGCTGTATGCTGGTGCTATCAGAAGGTCTTCGATACAGGATTGCAACTTCAACCGACTTTCGATACAGGGCTTGCTGTATCAAGCTTTTGTTGTTTGGCAATTATCAAAATAATATCCTTGTATCCCAACACCACACTCATGTACAAAGATACAAATACGATAATTATCATACTTCAATTATCAATATCATCATTCCAAAATAATACAGGGTTCAATATACAGATGAAATACTTCCATAAAAATCCGGATATTACATTATACACTCGAGCTTCCTTCTTCACACCTTCGGGGAACATTACTCGAATATTCGAGTTTCACGAATACATTACTCGAAATACTCGACTTCATCTTTAAAACAAAACTCGAGGCTGGCTTCCGACTCCGCGTAAGAAAGAAGATTACTCGAATATTCGAGTTTCACGAATAAATTACACGAAATACTCGAGTTCACCTTTAAAACAATACTCGAACGGGTTTCTTCTTCACGAATCCGAAACACAAAGACTCGAGTCATCTTCTTCCTTCTTCACGAATCTGAATTCGAGGTTCAAGCAAAGACTCGAGTCGTCTTCTTCCTTCTTCACGAATCTGAATCCGAAACGAGTTTCACGAAAACAAAGACTCTTCCTTCTTCACGAATCTGGACTCGAAATACTCGAGTTCACCTTTAAAACAATACTCGAACGGGCTTCTTCTTCATGAATCCGAAACGAGTTTCACGAAAACAAATACTGTCGTCTTCTTCCTTCTTCACGAGTTTCACGATTATGTGGAATTCGAGTTTCACGAATCTTAGTTTCAAGAATCCGAATTATTTCCTCCTCCTCGATGGCGAATTCGACTTCCCCGAATTTGAGGCGTTCCCCGAATAGCGCTGCTGATGGTAATGCCAATTCCGAGCCCACCGCCGCTGCCGCTCCTACCGCCGCCGCCGAAAACCAGGCATGATTTTATTTTTGTGTCACTCGAGTATGCTCGTTACTCGATTTCGGTTTACACGTTTTACATTTGATTTACACGATTTGCATTCGAATTATAATATTTGCATTCGATTTACCCGATGAAAAAATAAATTAAAATAGAGAAATTTGAATTTGGGAATTAAGTAGCGCCGGTCAAGCCCAAATACTTATCGTGTGTTGATATCGTAACTATTCTTTATGTATGAATTGATATCGATTGAATTGATGTCGTGTTGAATTGATTATTTATGTAACCTTGGTAATTCGTATTCGAGTTTCAATTCGAATTTGGGAATGTTATAAATATGGATATCTTGTCGAATTTAGTTAGTTTGTTTCGTTTAGTTAGTTTATTTCATTTAGTTAGTTTATTTCGTTTTTTTATTTGTCTTACTCGAATATAGTTTATAAGTTACTCAAATTGGACTAATGTCCTTCCACAATTAGAACGACGCAAATTGATTTATGATTATTCGAATTGACATAAAACTACTAGAATTAGGATGACTCGGATTGTATTAGAATGTCTCGAATTGCATTAGATGATTGAAATTGAATTAGGATGTCTCAAGTTGAATTAGAATAACTCGTTGGAAATAAATCGAATAAATCCCACTGTTACTCGAATTGTCCACTTACTTTTTCCCGATTACATATTACCTCAATACACCCGCATGAAGCTAAAATTAAGATAAATTTAAATCGGCAGGTTGTTTGGAAGAGGCCGAATATGCGAGGTTCGAAATACTCCATAAATGGGTATGTTAGGTTAGGGATTGTTAAGACGATTGTTGCTGAGCTGCGGAGTGTAGGTGATGACACTATTAGGGAGTTTAGAGAGTCGTGTCTTGGACTCTTTGTCCGGGAGGAGTGGGGGGGTTTGTATCTAATGCCGCATTGCATGCCTTGTTCTCGAACGAGGTGATTAGACCGGATGCACAGGCCGATGAGTTTTGGTTTAGGCTCGGTCATCGATTTATTCGATTTTCTAGATATGAGTATGCGTTAGTCACCGGCTTGCAATTCGGAGACTCCGACTTTGATATACACGGGGACGATATTCCAACGGAGGGGAGTGTGTACGATCGGTATCCGTTGCTCAGTGTGGGGGGCAGATGTTAGACCATATTCGTGATCGATTTGCTGCTGGATATTTTAGAGAGCATCCCGGTGATGCGCTGAAGGTCGCTAAGGTGCTGTGTGTCTGCTATTTGATATTCGGTGTGGATGGTGGCAAGCGTATTGCTGACCGGTGGTTGTGGACGTTGGTTAAGGACCAGACTCAGTGGGAGAGCTTTCCATGTGGCTTATATTCATATCAGATTTTGGTTACGTATTTGAGCGATGTTCCCACTGAGGTCCCCGCTGATCTGGATCCGAGTTACCATTTTTATGGTAACATATACGCTATTATGGTACGTCCTCGCATTCATTAACTTAATTATATACTCAAACTCAGAATAAATATTGTTATTGTTTCTTATGTTGGGATTCAATTATTAATTTCAGATATGGGCTTGCGAGGCTATACCTCCGTTAGGCTCCAAATGTGGGACCATGCTCAGAGCTTCTTTCATCCAGCGACCTCGTTGTACACGCTGGAAGTTGAAGAAGCTGGGTCATGTTGATTTTACCACATTCTTCGATGATGAGGTAATCAATTATAGGTTTTCAATACGTAAAAACTTTTGTAGATATTTAAGGTAATAATTACTGAAAATGAATCATTGAATTGTATTTAGATTGATTGTTTTGAGGTGTTATCTCCGACACCTGAGGAGGAGCCGGAGTTGTATATGCAGTCCATTAGTGATGCTGCCAGCGAGCGGGTGCAGTATACGCACAGGATGGCCCTATGCAAGAAGGGTGGGGGGAAGGGGAAGGGGAAGGGGAAGGGGAATGGGAAGGGGAGGGCTCGTGATGGTGATGCTTTTGTCGGTGATCTACCCGGAGAGCGTATTATCCGGAAGCGGACATCTGGTCCGGTTATTTGTGACCCTATATATCTTACTCATGGACGTGAGTCATCAGCAGAGCCTCGTGAGCCTGTGCATACTGATTTGCCGCCCCATAGTTCTCCGATACGGGGTCCGCACCAGACTGCATCTTTTTCGGCACGGGTACTCAGGAGACTACGCCGATTACTGATTTTGATACTCTTTTCACCCATATGCGTGCATATATGGATTCATCGGTTGAGCAGATGCGTCGATATGTTGATGACGCAGTGGGCAAGTTATGTCGACATATTGATGAGGTAGTGGGCCAGTCTGCTCCTCTTGATACGCCGGCATGGGACTTTGGAGGTATTAATGATCTTATGCGCGATTTTCCTTCTCATGCCTCGATTCCGACAGAGCCTCAATTTGACGGAGCGCCTATTCCCCCCGAGCAGACTGAGAGAGTCCCCGACGCTGGCGGATCATCGTTGCCGATAGAGACTCGTGTGATTGGAGCGTCGTCTCCCGCCGAGCATACTGTGGGTGTCCCTAGCCCCGGCGGAGCATCAGTCCCGGTAGAGCATACTCCGAGTCTCGGTACTCATTCTGATAGAGCCTCGGTCCCGGTAGAGCGCACTGCGAGTCTCGATCATCATGCTGATGGAGCCTCGGTCCCGATAGAGCGCACTACGAGTCTCGATCATCATGATGATGAAGCCTCGGTCCCGGTAGAGCGCACTGCGAGTCTCGATCATCATGCTGATGGAGCCTCGGTCCCGACAGTTACCCCCCCAGTTCTTCCTGCTGAGACGCTGATGACACCACCAGAGATTGCCCCTAGGTCTCGACCATCCTCTTCCACTGCGGATCTGAGCCCTATCCCGCTTGAGTACTCTCTTATTTCTATTCGAGCAGATGCGTGTGATGTGCCTAGACTGCAGTATAGGTCATACAGACTGCATTCCCCCTTCTCGACCACTGTAGTTCGGAAGAGGAAGGTCTTGGATGAGGACGCGTATAACGGGTGGTTGGACAGCGGCGAGAGGTGAGTTAAATTGTAAATTCAGTATTATTTACTAAAATTGTCCGTACTTAAACAAAAAGTAAATTGTAGTGTCAATGTTGGTACTGCATTCGGAGCTAGTGCCTCCTGGTTTTTGATGCTACAGGACGGATCCAGATTGATAGATGCAGAAGTAAGTCTTTCAATTTATATATAGGTAATCTCTTATTAAAACGTGTAGTTATTGAAAATGTTTAAATTATTTGAAATTTTAATGATATCCAGCATCTGGATGCATATATGGGGATCCTACAGTTTGATCCCGGATTTGTTGGAGTGCGATGGCTCGATGATTGGGCCCCTCATAGGGTTTTGGTTCATACAAGCTTCTTGGTAATGAAAAAATATTAATAAATTTATTCCAAATTAATTGAGTGCTTCGTTACTGACAAAATTATTTTATATTAGGCTACGTGTATCAATGTATGGAATAACTCCAATAGGAGAGGAGGTTCATTGAGTATTGACGATGATGATCTCGATTTCCTGATCAGCCACGTTCACGGTCTGAGACCATTTTGGGGCGATCATCGCCCATGGTGGGAGTTACGCGAGGTGATAATTTATTGCATGTTTTGTTATTTATTTGTATTAGTTATTCATGTGATATTGTGCTGACAATGTACTTTTTGAACAATCCAGGTGTTGACCATCTGGAATACGTCTCCGGAGTCCTCGAGCGGACATTGGGTTGTTCCCCGCATTATACTCGAGAAGGGTATCATCATCATGCATGATTCTCTGGCGCAGGAACACGATGCATATTGGAAGTTGAGATCGCGGCAGGCATTGGGTATATGTCGCTTAATTCCTACCATTCTACAGCGTTCTGGATTTTATGAGCGCCGCCCTGATATCACCCCGGTGACTCCGTTTCGAGTTGCTACAGCGAGGAAGGATTTATGTTATGCACAGGATGACTCGACCTCTTGTGGTGCGTATTCTATACGGACTATAGAGTCTCTCGTTCAGCAGTCTTTCTCTCATGGAAAGACCGAGGCGGATATTTATGCATTTAGAGGACGTATGGCCCGATCTATATGGAGGTTTAGCGATGATATAGATACTGTAGTGTGTGATCCCACTAGTTTATTTATACGGTGGGATGATAGAGATTAGTGATAGGATTAGTGATGATGTAAATACTGATTTCGTTTTTATAATGATTATTGTGTATCAAACTAAACTTAATCGGTTCAAATAAAACGTAATTGATTCAATTTTAACTTAATCAATTTGAAATTTGAGCTTAGTCGATTGAAATGGAACATAATCTGTTCAAATTGAACCTAACTGATTTGAAATTGAACCTAACCAATTTGAAATTGAACCTAACCAATTTGAAATTAAACTTAATCAATTTGAAATTAAACTTAATCAATTTGAAATTAAACTTAATCGGTTCAAATAAAATATAATTGATTCAATTTTAACTTAATAAATTTGAAATTTGAACTTAGTCGATTGAAATTGAACATAATCTGTTCAAATTGAACCTAACCGATTTGAAATTGAACCTAACCAATTTGAAATTGAACCTAACCAATTTGAAATTAAACTTAATCAATTTGAAATTAAACTTAATCAATTTGAAATTAAACTTAATCGGTTCAAATAAAACGTAATTGATTCAATTTTAGCTTAATCAACTTGAAATTTCAACTTAGTCGATTGAAATTGAACATAATCTGTTCAAATTGAACCTAACCGATTTGGAATTGAACCTAACCAATTTGAAATTGAACCTAACTAATTTGAAATTAAACTTAATCAATTTGAAATTAAACTTAATCAATTTGAAATTAAACTTAATCGGTTCAAATAAAACGTAATTGATTCAATTTTAACTTAATCAATTTGAAATTTGAACTTAGTCAATTGAAATTGAACATAATCTGTTCAAATTGAACCTAACCGATTTGAAATTGAACCTAACCAATTTGAAATTGAACCTAACCAATTTGAAATTAAACTTAATCAATTTGAAATTAAACTTAATCAATTTGAAATTAAACTTAATCGGTTCAAATAAAACGTAATTGATTCAATTTTAACTTAATCAATTTGAAATTTGAACTTAGTCGATTGAAATTGAACATAATCTGTTCAAATTGAACCTAACCGATTTGAAATTGAACCTAACCAATTTGAAATTAAACTTAATCAATTTGAAATTAAACTTAATTAATTTGAAATTAAACTTAATCGGTTCAAATAAAACGTAAACTTGATCAATTTGAAATTTGACCTTAGTCGATTGAAATTGAACATAATCTGTTCAAATTGAACCCAACCGATTTGAAATTGAACCTAACTAATTTGAAATTGAACCTAACCAATTTGAAATTGAACCTAACCAATTTGAAATTAAACTTAATCAATTTGAAATTAAACTTAATCGGTTCAAATAAAACGTAATTGATTCATATA
This sequence comes from Orobanche coerulescens, assembly GCA_033398695.1. NCBI lineage: Eukaryota > Viridiplantae > Streptophyta > Magnoliopsida > Lamiales > Orobanchaceae > Orobanche > Orobanche coerulescens. The sequence goes on along the minus strand of CM065816.1, from coordinate 69,815,541 downwards.
AATACTTTAAATAAATGTGACTAATTTTACACTGGGGGCTCATTTAGGTCGGAATGATGCTTAGCTGGACATTTTGGAGCAGTGTGGTCAACAGAATGACATATACTACACTTTTTTTTTGCACGTCCCTTGTTAGACGGAGTTGGTTGCATTGTGAAATCCTCAAATAGTTGGGGAATAACTGCAGTGCAAGTCTTTCTATTGTGCCCTGTGCCTCCGCATCTAGGGCATGTTTGAACTTTACGGGTATGAGTCGAGGACTCAATCCCTGATGTGTGTCTCCTTTTTTTTGGTCGCCCTGCGTGCCTCGGATTGTCTGGTGGTTCATAAACTTTTATCTTGATGTTAGCAGGAATGAACCAGTCACTTGGGTGAGGTACTGGAATCACAGACCGTCCCCACATTTGGCGAAGCGTGAACACTTTATAGTAATAATGTATATACACAGTTTGGTCGTGATTTAGGTACCTTATAGCTGCAGCGGCATGATTGCACGAGATCATATCATGCTGGAACATCATACAACTGCATTTTTGCACTCTCAAGTCCACAACATAATTTTTCCTGTTAGAGGTCACCTTGAACACCCCATCACTAAGAAATTGAACGTTCATGTTCGATCCAGCTCCGACCGCCTTCATCAATATCTCGTATGCATGATACGTTAAAGGTCCAGGACACTCATTTGCATTTTTATGTCGATGAGATATCCATTCTTCTACCACGGTTCGACATACCTCGAGAAGTGCGGAACGGGCAGCCTTCTAGCCCATAGAAGACGGTTGTTCATGCTTTCAACGACATTTGAATTCATAAACTCGAATCGCCGGACTGGGCACTTCACACGAGCCCATTTATTTTCACCGACAGTTTCTTTCAAGTAGGTAGCTGCAGCTGTACATGCTATTTCTAAACTTTCCATATTCCTATTATAGTCCTCAATACGATAGCTGTAAGCTGTTGCATTGAAAATTCCAACCACATGTTGACCATACTTAATCAAATGCTTCTGAACGTGGTAACAACATAACCCGTTGTAATATCCGCAATTTTCGATTTTCGGTAAATTTATTTTTTCGGCCGTAGTCCGTTTTGACGACTCGCTCATGACCGTTTCGTTATTTCGAGAATGATTAATTCTGCACTTTTTGTCATCCGAGTTCGTTTCGGTATCGTTTTGCTGAGTTCCAAGCTTTTTAGCGACTTTTCCGCACTTGAGTTCGATTCTTGCGAATCTCGTCCGAAACTGTTGTTTCGAGTTTCTCGTAAGTTCATTTAATGTTATTATTCATGTTGCGAGCTTTGGTTTGGTGTTTCGATCGCGTATCGTGATTTTCGGACGTTTTGGGCCATTTTCGTAATTTCCCAAAGTTTTGGGTAATTACTTCCGCGGCACACTCCCGCTGGGCCACGGCACACTGTGCAGCCTATTTATGGCCCTGCAGACGGGTTTTTGGCCATTTTTCTCCTCCTTCTCCTTCTCTTCCGCGGCTGAGGGTATGCTCATCATGGAGCCATGTTGTTTGACAACAAATCCTCGAAGTTATTGAGGTTATATCATCAATCAATCATCCTATATCGTCCTTTGATCCAGCGAATCAAGGTAATCTTTCTTAGAACCCTAGTTTCTTGAATTTTGGGGTTTTTGCGTTTTTGTCCGATTCGTTCTGTATTATTGATTAATTCATGATGGGTATGATTAATCTTGGTAGTATTCTTGTGTTTAACATCATTTAATCCACTGTTCTTCGTCGAATCGAAGTATATTTCTTGATTTCCTTCGAATCGACTTTTTAGGGGATTTGTCCTCGATCTCGTTTTTCATCCGTTTTTGATGGATCGATTATGGTTAAATGATGTTGTTAAATATATTCTATGGATTGTATATCCATATTTCAACTTGGAATTCCGTTTTCAGGTTTTGACGGAACGAATCGTATTCTTGGCCGTTTTGGGGGAAATCCTTGAACCTTCGTCATTTGTTCTTTGAATTCAGCGGCTTTGAGTCGTGTTATGGAATTCATTTCATTGTTGTTATTGTCCTTCGTAGTTTATGAACGCAAGTTGGCGATCGGTGGAATCGGCGGGTTCGTAGTCGGTTCGTGTCAACCTACTTCGGTCGATTCTCCATGTTGTTCTTGTTCGAGGCAAGTATCTTGTTCATACGCTTCTCGTTTTGTGAATATGATGATCGGTGGTCGTCTTGGTGTGTTTTTTTGGTTATTTGCAAATGAAGTTTCAAAATATTTCGGTTTGGCCTCGTTAAAGGCTCTCTTTCAAAATGCGCGTGTGTTTTGTGAACGGTGTGTTTGGGAATTGATTATGATTTGATTATTTTGAACGTTGAAGGATTTGATGATGATACTCCTATTGTTTAAAGTTATGGAGTCGTGTATTCCGTATTTAATCTTGTTATTGTGTTTTGAAGAGTTTGATAATGGTGTCGAGTTAATGGCCATCTCTAGTGAGTATTCTTAATGAACTTACTTTCTTAGCATGTTAGTATTGCATGAGTAACGTGTGTGTGTGTATGCTCACTACAGGTTAGATCCGACGGGGTCTCGGTAGGGGTCCACAAGAGACGTGGATCGACGAGCTTGCTTTTAACCACTACGGGTTAGATCCGACGGGGTCTCGGTAGGGGTCCACAGAGACGTGGATCGACGGTTAATTGTGGTGCATTTTTCAAATGTGATTTGATTATGGCATTTCCGGATATGAGTGCTTTTGAACGGTTTTCATGATTGCATGCATTGACTAAGTGTGTAAGAGGTAAGTTGTTCGTTTGGCCTACTTAGCTAGGATGACTCTAGAGTATTTTGTTGTTTGTGTTAAATCCTTTAATTGTGGATTTTGACGTTGGAAGACGAACCTTGTGGTCGTTCTTGTATACTGTGAGTTGATGAGATTTGGGGCTAAAATCCCAATGGTTTTGTAAAAGTCATTTCATGGAATTGGGGCTAAAATCCCAACGGTTTGGTAAATGTCATTTTTTTCGGAAAGTAAACCTTTGGGGCGGTGACCCCTTTTGTCTTTTGGATTTTGAAAAGTAGGATTTGATAATCCTAAATTGTTTTCTATTAAAACTCTCGATGGCATTCTAAACCGTTTTATAAATTATTTCCATTGATTTATGATATTTCGATTTTGAAAGGTTTTCTCAAACTCTTGCCTCGAGAAGTACTTTTCGTTTCGTTTGGATCTTTGAGGATTCCTGGTTATTGTTATTCGTGGAATGTGAATTGTATGGCTCGTATTTGCACTTTGTTCTTGCACTAGAAAAACAGTGGAGTTTTGCTAACCCCCGAGTATTCGGGGGGTGGATGTCTGTTTTTGCATTCAGGTTTTGGAGCATAACACAGGGTCGGCACGAAGGATGATGAAAGATGATCGATACTAATCACATGAGGAACCATACATCGTGTATTGGTTCAGTTGTACTTTATTTTCCGCTGCTATATTTTTCCCGTTGTACGGGTGTGGTTGTGTTTTGACCCCTGCGTGGGCATGAATTGTAATCGAGTTGTATGTTTTTATTAAAAGGCCAAATCGGTCTACTGAGTCATTTTAGCCTTAAAGGCATTGTCGAGATGTTTCATGTTGTTACTAGCCTGGTAGATCCTTGAGGAAAGGTTCTACGGCGTGTAATATCCCTGAGCGGATTGGGGGTGTTACATAAATGGTATCAGAGCAAGGCTGAGGAAACCTAGGCTGTCGGGTCAAGTCGTGTTGTTTAAGTCTTGTTTCGTCAGATTTTATCTGACTGAGTAGTGTCGCGACGCGTCGTCTGAGTTTGTTGGTCGTGATTAGTATCGTGGGGCGATCATCATATTCGTGCGACCTGTGGCTGTAAGTCTCCCTTCTTTGTGTTGTGCCTCGTGTGACACGAGCTATTTTTATAATTATTTGTTAAGTGACGGAATCCTTTTATGGATTTTGGTTTCGTGATATGTGGTTATTTGACTCTCATACTTCGTTCATATGAGGAGTAGTGTTGCTGGATTGTGCATGTTGAACTGTATTTCTTTTATCCGCTGCGTGAGTTCTTTTGTAATGACTTTCAGTATTTTACTGACTGAGTTTTATTTCGAAAATCGATTCCCTTAACCGAGTTTTTGGCAATATGGCCTTGATCGTTTTGGTGAAATTCTTATGACGGTATTTAGTATTTTATAAATGGTTTTTGTGAGTTTTAAAATATTACCGTCATCGACCTTTTTGGTATTTTGTAAATGGTTTTTAGCCTGGTGGGTTCCGGCGCGGGACCCACGGTGCTATAATGTTCCGTGTAATTATCTGAAATTTTTGGGCATTCTAGCCCATTGAATTATCTTTGAAAACCTTGAGTATCTTAGAAAAATAAATTTCGAGACGTACTTTTCAAATGAGTTATTTTCTTATGGTACATCCAAGGTGCCACAATATATTTCAAAAAATTTCTACCTCGAGGACCAAAATGTTTGAGATATTTTCAATGTTTAGAAACACTTTTATTTAGACCCGAGGGTCGAATTTCTGAAAGTTTCCACTAAGAGTAAGTGTCCTCATTTTTATCAAATGCGAAATGGTTCTCCAAAGTCTCGATAACAATGTTTCACGTTTGTACTTTTTGAAAGGTGATACTCAAGATCAACCGGTGTTCTTTTAAATTATTTTCAAAATGAGGTTTTTGTTTTTAAAACCTATCCATTCCCGTTTGAGGGCTGGGTATGTATGTGTGATGTTCGCATTGTCATTTTGATGTTTGCTCCCGAGTATGATTGAATTGGCGGTGTGAGCGTTGAGTCGTTTTCCACACATTTGTTGTGTTAGCCCGCTGTGAGAGGCGTGATGTTGGTGTTGAATGTTGTCGCCTCGTGGTGATTTTTGCGTTGTTGCGCATGTGCGAGATGTTAGAGCTTGGTTTGGTATGACCGTGTGCATCGGTGATGGTTCCGTTATGTGTCGGTTGTTTAATGTCTTGTTACCTTGCTCCCGTTTTTGTGAATTTCGTGGACGAGGTCGGAGGTAATACTGTACTATTTCGACTTCTGTATTTTCTCTTTCTCCAGTCCATCGATTCGCTCATGCTCGTTGACACTTTATGAACTTGTTCTGTATTTCGGTTTCATCGTCCGAACGAACTGTGATCTTGTTGTGGGTCGACCTGGTTATCACTATGACTTTTTCGAGTTCGGTTCTATTCTTGTGAACCTTGTTCAGGAGTGACATCATTTGGTTCTATTAGTTCTTTTTTTTTCGAAGTGGATCGGATTTGGAACTCTTGTGTTTTCGACTTTGTCGACTCATTATGTTTGTTGACTTTCTGAGCTTGTCCTGCCCCTTGCTTTTGTTGATCGAACAAGTGTGGTATTGTTTCGGAATAACTCGTTTGTCGTTGTGACTTTTCAATCGCTATTCCCTTTCCGGTGGATCTTATGGGAATGCATGTCTTGTAGTTCTCACCAGATCATCCTGGGAGTTGTTGTTTGAATTTTATTATCCTTCGTGTTTCGGACATGATTGTTCGATTTTTGTTGTCTCGGTCGTTTGTTTGTTCGGTTTTTGTCCTCGTTTCGTGATTATTGAGCATTCAGGCTCCTTCCTAATTTCCTTAAGTTCGGGAAATTAGTCTCGTTTTCGATCTTCCAACCCTTGGGCGGTGGAATTCCGTATTTGTTCAGCGATTGGCTCGCATTTTGATTGATGTACCGTTGGGTTGGTCAATCGTATTAATTTTCGTTCGTTGTGTTTTGTGATTGTTTGGATAATTGACTTGATTGTATTATCCATTTGATGACGCTTGTCACTTGTTGGTTTTATTATTTTCACGCCGTATATTCCTTTGCGTTGCTTGTAACGTTTCGCCGATGGGCGTAAGTTACTCGTTTCCTTGCGTATCTCGTTGAGTTTTCCTGGCGGGATATTGCTTCTCCCTACTTGTTTTAAGTTTCGGGACGAAACTTCTTTTAAGGAGGGTAGAATGTAATATCCGCAATTTTCGATTTTCGGTAAATTTCTTTTTTCGGCTGGAGTCCGTTTTGACGACTCGCTCATGACTGTTTCGTCATTTTGAGAATGATTAATTCTGCACTTTTTGTCATCCGAGTTTGTTTCGGTATCGTTTTGCTGAGTTCCGAGCTTTTTAGCGACTTTTCCGCACTTGAGTTCGATTCTTGCGAATCTCGTCCGAAACTGTTGTTTCGAGTTTCTCGTAAGTTCATTTAATGTTATTATTCATGTTGCGAGCTTTGGTTTGGTGTTTCGATCGCGTATCGTGATTTTTGGACGTTTTGGGCCATTTTCGTAATTTCCCAAAGTTTTGGGTAATTACTTCCATTGTCGAATTCCGAGCCTTCGGGTGGTCGGAATTGTGTGTTCTCTTAGCTCTTATATTCGTCTTTGTGAGTACGTCGTAACCGTATCATCGATTCGTATTCAGGTTCGGGTTTTGGGGTCGTTCGGGCCGTCGGAGTTGGCCCCGGCCGACATGGCCGGGCAATCCCAGGCCTGTGCCTTGGCCGAGTTACGGCCGGTAGTGCTCGGCAGCCTCGGCCGAGCAGCCGTCTCGTGGGCGCGGCACATGCCGGCAGGCCGCGCCACACTCGTGCATTTTTGGCCAAACTGCATGCAGTGCCGCGGCACATGTCGGCCGGGCCGCGGCACCTGCCCGATCAGGCGCAGATTTGGCCCCGTGCGCGGCACACTCCCGGCCACGGCACACACTGCGGCTATTATTTATTTATGCCCTGCAGACGGTTTTGGCCATTTTTCTCCTCCTTCTCCTTCTCTTCCGCGGCTGAGGGTATGCTCATCATGGAGCCATGTTGTTTGACAACAAATCCTCGAAGTTATTGAGGTTATATCATCAATCAATCATCCTATATCGTCCTTTGATCCAGCGAATCAAGGTAATCTTTCTTAGAACCCTAGTTTCTTGAATTTTGGGGTTTTTGCGTTTTTGTCTGATTCGTTCCGTATTATTGATTAATTCATGATGGGTATGATTAATCTTGGTAGTATTCTTGTGTTTAACATCATTTAATCCATTGTTCTTCGTCGAATCGAAGTATATTTCTTGATTTCCTTCGAATCTACTTTTTGGGGGATTTGTCCTCGATCTCGTTTTTCATCCGTTTTTGATGGATCGATTATGGTTAAATGATGTTGTTAAACATATTCTATGGATTGTATATCCATATTTCAACTTGGTATTCCGTTTTCGGGTTTTGACGGAACGAATCGTGTTCTTGGCCGTTTTGGGGGAAATCCTTGAACCTTCGTCATTTGTTCTTTGAATTCAGTGGCTTTGAGTCGTGTTATGGAATTCATTTCATTGTTGTTATTGTCCTTCGTAGTTTATGAACGCGAGTTGGCGATCGGTGGAATCGGCGGGTTCGTAGTCGGTTCGTGTCAACCTACTTCGGTCGATTCTCCGTGTTGTTCTTGTTCGAGGCAAGTATCTTGTTCATACGCTTCTCGTTTTGTGAATATGATGATCGGTGGTCGTCTTGGTGTGTTTTTTTGGTTATTTGCAAATGAAGTTTCAAAAGATTTCGGTTTGGCCTCGTTAAAGGCTCTCTTTCAAAACGCGCGTGTGTTTTGTGAACGGTGTGTTTGGGAATTGATTATGATTTGATTATTTTGAACGTTGAAGGATTTGATGATGATACTCCTATTGTTTAAAGTTATGGAGTCGTGTATTCCGTATTTAATATTGTTATTGTGTTTTGAAGAGTTTGATAATGGTGTCGAGTTAATGGCCATCTCTAGTGAGTATTCTTAATGAACTTACTTTCTTAGCATGTTAGTATTGCATGAGTAACACGTGTGTGTGTGTGTATGCTCACTACGGGTTAGATCCGACGGGGTCTCGGTAGGGGTCCACAAGAGACGTGGATCGACGAGCTTGCTTTTAACCACTACGGGTCAGATCCGACGGGGTCTCGGTAGGGGTCCACAGAGACGTGGATCGACGGTTAATTGTGGTGAATTTTGCAAATGTGATTTGATTATGGCATTTTCGGAAATGAGTGCTTTTGAACGGTTTTTATGATTGCATGGATTGACTAAGTGTGTAAGAGGTAAGTTGTTCGTTTGGCCTACTTGGCTAGGATGGCTCTAGAGTATTTTGTTGTTTGTGTTAAATCCTTTAATTGTGGATTTTGACGTTGGAAGACGAACCTTGTGGTCGTTCTTGTATACTGTGAGTTAATGAGATTTGGGGCTAAAATCCCAATGGTTTTGTAAAAGTCATTTTATGGAATTGGGGTTAAAATCCCAACGGTTTGGTAAATGTCATTTTTTTCGGAAAGTAAACCTTTGGGGCGGTGACCCCTTTTGTCTTTTGGATTTTGAAAAGTAGGATTTGATAATCCTAAATTGTTTTCTATTAAAACTCTCGATGGCATTCTAAACCGTTTTATAAATTATTTCCATTGATTTATGATATTTTGGTTTTGAAAGGTTTTCTCAAACTCTTGCCTCGAGAAGTACTTTTCGTTTCGTTTGGATATTTGAGGATTCCTTGTTATTGTTATTCGTGGAATGTGAATTGTATGGCTCGTATTTGCACTTTGTTCTTGCACTAGCAAAACAGTGGAGTTTTGCTAACCCCCGAGTATTCGGGGGGTGGATGTCTGTTTTTGCATTCAGGTTTTGGAGCATAACACAGGGTCGGAATGAAGGATGAATAAAGATGATCGATACTAATCACATGAGGAACCGTACATCGTGTATTGGTTCAGTTGTACTTTATTTTCCGCTGCTATATTTTTCCCGTTGTACAGGTGTGGTTGTGTTTTGACCCCTGCGTGGGCATGAGTTGTAATCGAGTTGTATGTTTTTATTGAAAGGCCAAATCAGTCTACTGAGTCATTTTAGCCTTAAAGGCGTTGTCGAGATGTTTCATGTTGTTACTAGCCTGGTAGATCCTTGAGGAAAGGTTCTACGGCGTGTAATATCCCTGAGCGGATTGGGGGTGTTACACCCGTGATGCGCAAGTGGAAATACCTCTCTTATAGCATTTGCTATGGATTTGTGCCCGTCTGAAACAATCAAGAGGTCCCTTGGACAACCAAAGGCCTCTTTCAATTTGTACATGAAATACTTCCACGACTCATCGCATTCGACGTCGCCAACTCCAAAAGCAAGTGGAAATATCTGATTGTTACCATCTTTTGTAACAACAACAAATTATACTCCTCGATACTTACCCCGAAGGTGTGTCCCATCAACAACAATAATTGGTCTAGCATAACGAAATCCAGATACTGAAGCCCGCAAAGCATAAAACCTGTATTTAAATTTTCGAGTATTTGCATCAACCACATAATCAGTTATCGTACCTGGATTCGTCACCTCCAACATATGCAAGTACGATGGGATCATTCTGAAAGAATCCTGATGGTCTCCATATATCACCGAGATAGCATGGTTGCGAATGCTCAATGCCAAGCCATAACGGACTGTCAAACAATAGTCATTCTTAAGTTGAGCCTGCACTAGCTTCGGAGTGATAATCTGTCCTTCCACTAATAGTTTGTCGGACATGTATTCACCGAGCATCTTAGAAGGCAACTGCTTAGGTGCCTTGTGATTTGGGTCAAAATAACACGTATTCTCGTTCAGTAAATGCACTCTCCAAAATCTACCTTTTATTTTTTGCAGTCGAAATAATCCTTCTTCTTCGATGTGAGAGAGCTCGAGATAATTAATCAGAGAAAAAAGGAAAAAAATTATCGGTGAGATAATATCAGAAAAGAAAGGTGAAAATATTGCTGAGAAATAGTTCAATTCAATGGATGTTGTGGCGCGCTGAGCATGGTATTTATAATTCAAAATTTTATAAAAGTTTCGGGTCACACGAATTCGGGTCACACGAATTCGTGTTGAGTAATCCGAACTCGAACTCCCTCCTGCAATTCGGTCAATGATGTATTTCGTGACCCGAATAAATTACACGAATTTCTTCGTGACCCGAATAAATTACACGAATGTATTCGTGTCACTCGAACACGGTTACTCATGCCGTTCGGGTCACACGAATTCGTGTTGAGTAATCCAAACTCCGATCTCCCTCTTGCGATTCGGTCACGATGTATTTCGTGTGACCCGATGAATTACACGAATTTATTCGGGTGACCCGAATAATTACACGAATTCGGGTCACACGAATTCGGGTCACACGAATTGGTGTTGAGTAATCCGAACTCAAACTCCCTCATGTAATTCGGTCAATGATGTATTTCGTCACCCGAATAAATTACACGAATTTCTTCGTGACCCGAATAAATTACACGAATGTATTCGTGTCACCCGAATAAATTACACGAATTTATTCGAATACATTCGTGTAATTTATTCGGGTCATGAAGAAATTCGTGTAATTTATTCATGTCGTTCGGGTCACACGAATTCGTGTTAAGTAATCCGAACTCCGAACTCCCTCCTGCGATTCGGTCAACGATGTATTTCGTGTGACCCGATAAATTACACGAATTTATTCGTGTGACCCGATTAATTACACGAATTTTTTCGGGTCACACGAATTCGTGTTGAGTAATCCGAACTCCGAACTCCCTCCTGCAATGATGTATTTCGTGTGACCCGAATTAATTACACGAATATTTTCATGTCACCCGAATTTCATTAATTGTTTTTCGAGTCACCCATTTTGTTCGTGTAACCTGAATATATTCCAACTTTCCTCAATATTGTATTTTTTAAGTTGACTCGAAAATATGTTACTCGAAATTATAACAAATGACTCGAATATATTCGAGTAAAGGTCAAATTCGACAATTTGGGTATCAAAAGAGTTGTTACTAAACTTGGGGCAAAATAGAATATTACTATATGTAAAAGGGCAAAACAAGTTTTCTCCCTTGCAAAAAAACTCACACGCAAACCTACACAGTTCCATACATATACACAATGGAACACACATAGGCTCAAAAACTGACGCACAACACGCAATCGGATCGCGACAAGACAAAAGGGTATGGCACCGGTGATGTGCAGCGTGCGGAGGTTGCCGTGTTGAGAAGGTGAGGGCTCGATTTTGGGTTGGTTGCTGGTTGGATGATTTATGACCTAGGCAATAAGTTCCTAATGCGGTCCATGTTCGCGGGTTCGGGCCGTTGGTTCTGGAAATCTGAGAGTCGAGTTCACCATGAGGGTTGTATAATCGGGTTGCTAAATTTTTTGTGATTCGGGTCGAAATATCAAAAGAAATTCTGGTTGGGTTCTGAATCTGGTTTTGTAACATGAGGCTGAAAAGGTAAGTCGAATTGAGTCAGATTAGTATTGAGGTTTTTCTGGTTTGTTTCAATCATCCGATGGGAATGGGTCATGGTTGAAATTTGAGTTCTGATTCGAGTTTGCGCTGGGTTGAGGGTTTTTGAGTTTGGTTCAGTAGACAGATTCTGATTTTGTTCAAGCAATTGATACGAACATGAAACAATAGTATAAGATTTGAGGTTGAAATTACCTGTTGGATAGAAGAAAGGTCTGGATAATCGTAGGTGACTGTTGGGAAGAAAAGCTGGTGTGCAGAAGAGAGTTAAGGCTACTTCTCGGTTGTTCAGTAGAATAGTATTTTGTGTATTTTAGTTTTGTACTACAGAATTAGTATATTTATACTCCTAGGTTTAGGGTTGAGATGTGTTGTAACCCTAGGAGTATATTTGGTAGTATAATTTGTTGTGCTTTAGGGCTAAAGAAAGGATTTTAATTAAAAATTATTGGACTTTAAATAATTGATAATGATAGCCAATAATAATATTAAAACTATTAATATTAGTACTGTTTTCTATTATAAATATTATTATTAATAATAGCTTTAATAATTATTGTAATAATAATAATAATGATTAATATTAAATGCTTCTTAAATTAAATTGAATAAATTGACTCGGCTTAAAACCTATAAGATGTCGTAAAAATATTCACGATCCTCTAAATGAGATTAAATGACTTGACTTGTATGTGAAGTGAAAATAATTGTATAACAATTACTCATTCGATAATGTAATGAGACTAAATGAAATGAAATGCATTATTAATATTATTAAAAATAATATTATTATATTATAAAATAGCGGATATTACATCCTACCCCTATTAGAAAAATTATCGTCCTCCAAAATAAATGACATACCTCGATTGAAGAAATTTGGATAACGAGCTTGAAGTTCTTCTTCGCGCTCCCAAGTAGCCTCATCAGCTAGCCTTCGGGCTCAGATCATCTCCGGGCTCTGAGTACTTCGTGTAGAAATACACATAAAAACAGAACAGGAATATTATGTGTTCAATTATTCGTGATATATTCATATGTGACATGTATAGCCTCACTAAGCTCAAGCTTATCGCGAATTTTTATAAAATATTTTCAGGTTAATGGAACGGGCGGTGGAAGATGGTATCTATATAAGCATCAAACTCTTAATATTATTAATTATATTTTAATTTACGAAGAATTTTTCAATTTGTAATTTGAAGGTTTTGTGAGCGTCAACAATCGCCTTATTTTCTATAAATGATGAATGTTTGGTATAACTTTACGTAATTAGATGTAGTATAAATTATGTACTTAATATTTTAGTTGCATATTAAATTGTAGTTTTCGTTAATTCCTTACATTTAATTAATCACTAAAGTTTACCTTGGAATTTTGTTTACCTCAAAAAAAATATATATATAGTTCTTCTTCTAAATGATATTTATGTGATATTATATTATTATATAGCTTCCGCACGTTATTATTTTATTTAAAGGAAATTTTTAAAGATAATAAAAGTTATTATAAATCTAAAAAAAAAATTATACATGTTTTCAAGATTTAACTATAAATTAAGATTAGGATGTTACATTGTGGTATCAGAGAAGTTATGATTCTGCATACCCTTCTATATGAAAATACCATTCAGTAATATCATTCCATGGTACTTCGCCAGCTTCAACAGGTACATATTTTAATTCAGAAATTCAGATATGCATATATCTTGAATTATTCTCATTTTCGTAAATTGTGGATATGCTTGATTACTCAGTCAATATTATGGTTCGATATTATTTGTATAATGGTCAATATATTTACACATTAGAGAATAATCCATGTGAGTAGATGGATTGCACGAGATTAACCGCTAGGAAATCAACTTCATGTTCGTTGGTATTGAGAAGCGCGAGGGTTCAGACCTTTCTAGAATACCAAATGCCAGACCATCACGACGTAGGCGATCACATTAACACTATGGCGAGAAAGTTTGTACGTGTTAGGCAGGATGGAGTTTCCGACTACCTTGCTGTTGTGAAGCTTATGGAGACTCTTCCCCCTGCTTGGAGTCTCCGAGCGAGGACGCTGTTGGGATTCCAAAAATAAATACGCAGCGGAAAATAAAAACGAATCCCAAACAAGATCAATCAAGTAACGCGTATACGAAAAATAAATACGAAGATCAAAGATCATACCCTTGAAGCCTTTGAAATAAATCTTCGTGAAATGGATGATGATCACGAACCCCGTCACGAACACAAAATCCATTCGTTCTAAGTACCGAAACTTCGATGCCTCTACTTCACACGCGTTGGAAGTTGCCCGGAAAAATTCGACGTAATTCCGTTCTCTAAGAGCATGGCTAGGAAATTATCGTAGGAATTTCTCTCTAATTTTTCTTGAATTTCTTTCGCCTCTAAGATGAAAAATAACTTTAAGAAAAAATTTTCTTTCCTCCTCACTATATTGCACTCGGCAGGGGGCTGTTCTTCAAAGTGAATGGTTAGTTTGTCTCCATGAGTTTGATATAGTATATATCATAACATAACAACTCATTATCATGCATTATATTATGTGAGGAATCTCATCATCATCATCATCATTATAATGACATGCCAACCAACATAACATGCAAGTTGAAAAATCCATGTGGGGATTGAAGTTTCTAGAAACGAGCCGAATCATTCGGCTCGTGTACCGAACGTTCGTCAAACGACTCCGTTAAATACACTCTGTTTAATCACCAATGTATTTATATTAATTAATTAATCTAATTAATTAATTATATCAAATACAAATATATTTCTCTAAGAAATATAATTTATGAATTAAATTAATTGCCCGGTAACTTAATTTTAATTCATAAGACCGCTATTTGATTTATCCAATAAATAATAATTAGATATCCAATATCTAATATAATTAGAGAGATAATAAATTTATATTTATCCGTCAATGTTCCTGATGCGCGACTCCATAGGTCCGTCTCAGCCGGCATTGGGAGGAACCATTGACTGCAGGCAGCACTTAGCCAGCTTAGCGGGCCGCACTGTAAACCCTGACTGAGAACGAATGAAGGGATCATTCCAGAACCATTATGTCGTCAATACCATATACGTATAGACCCTTCATCAGATGTCCCGGTCAAGTCTTCGGGTCACGATAAAGTCAAACCCTACTGTTGACTAGACTCTATACATGTGTTAATGCAAATCAAGACCGACTGATTAATAGTGTATCTAATACGACTATATCAGAACGCTTTGGCCAAAGGCTTATGATCGTATTTGCCATTAACCGTATAGGACATTCGCCTGCTCACTAACTGGAGATAGAATCCTTTCTTGGCGTACAGTAAAGACGGCTACCTGCCCGTATAGTCCGTACTTCGAGGTTGACTCAGCAATTAAGCAAATGATTCTAACTACTCTAATGACAAACTAAACGTCACAGGCACATCTTCTATTGAACCCTCAAGTCAAAGGTCCACGTATACTATCACAACCTTTTGATTCGTCGTCGACTCTTCGAGAGTAAATACCATGTGACTGAATCAAGTATGAGTCGTGTTCGAGTATACTGGTCCCACCAATATACTTATAACTATGCTATCAAGACATGCACATGTCCTAGCATCAGTTATACAAGTCTTATTAAAACTTAATGCCCATTTAAGTTTATTAACTTGCGAACGATTTACGTAAATAACCTTTAAATACTTCCAGTGCATTTTCTCTTATCCGATAACGAGAATGGAATGTTCGTTTTATTTACATGGACTTCACTTCAATGTTTACCAAATCAAGAATGCATTTAAAATACAACAAACAGTGAATGAATCGTATTGACTTTTTATTAATTATTCAATAATTACAAGTACAATGCCCCTAATCTCTCATCCCCTAAGTGACATTTGAGGGCATATTCCTAACAATCTCCTACTTGCACTCAATGCCATACATCATGGTATCCAATACACATGTTCTTCAGATGTCTTTCTAAGACGGCCTGAGATAATGGCTTAGTCAGCGCGTCAGAGACATTGTCTTCTGAGTCTACTCTTTGCAACGAAACATATCTTTTTTCCAACATCCCTCGAACGATGGGGTACTTTCTCTTTATATGCTTGGTGTTGTGGTGAGCCATCGGCTCCTTGGCTTGGGTGACAGCTCCATCATTATCACAGAATAGTGATATAGGCAACTCCGCATTAGGCACCACTTGAAGTTCTTGTATAAACTTCTGCATCCAAAATGCTTCTTTGCTAGCCTCTGAGGCA
Source organism: Orobanche coerulescens (assembly GCA_033398695.1). NCBI lineage: Eukaryota > Viridiplantae > Streptophyta > Magnoliopsida > Lamiales > Orobanchaceae > Orobanche > Orobanche coerulescens. The sequence goes on along the minus strand of CM065816.1, from coordinate 69,800,005 downwards.
GCTTGGTACTCTGCTTGGCAGGTGGAATCTGCAGTAGCGGTTTGCTTGGAGCTTCTCCAAGATACTGCTCCTCCATTGGGAGTAAACAAATACCCAGATGTCGACTTAGAGTCGTCATTGTCTCCTTGAAAATCAGAATCGGTGAATCCAATCACCTTTAGTTCTCCACCACCGTAAGTAAGAACCAAATCTCTAGTTCTTATTAAGTACTTAAGAATGTTCTTTACGGCAGTCCAATGTTCCCTTCCCGGGTTTGCTTGAAATTGAATTACCATACTCACAACGTAGGCTAAGTCTGGTCTCGTACACAACATAGCGTACATGAGGCTACCCACTCGAGGCATATGGTACCTTACTCATCTCTCTCTTGTCTTCCTCACTTTGAGGACACATTTTTGTGGGAGATGAATTCCATGTCGCATGGGAAGAAACCCTCTTTTAGATTTATCCATCTTGAATATTCTCAGGATTTTATCTATATAGAGGGCTTGGGAAAGTCCTATCATTCTTCGCGGTCTATCTCTGTAAAGACGGATCCCTATAATATAGGAAGATTCTCCCAAGTCTTTCATGGAGAATGTTTTAGAAAGCCAAGCTTTCACAGTGCTGAGCATTGCTACGTTATTTTCTATAAGTAGAATATCATCTACATATAGTACTTAGAACGCAATGTTGCTCCCACTGACCTTTTTGTAAACACATGGTTCCTCTTCATTTCGTACGAAGTCAAGGTCCTTGACTGCTTCGTCAAATCGAAGGTTCCAACTCCGAGAAGATTGCTTTAGCTCATAAATGGCTCGTTGCAGCTTACACACCTTATGAATATTAGCTTTGTACACAAAACTCTTAGGCTGTTCCATATAGATTTCTTCCTCGAGGTATACATTTAGAAAAGCCGTTTTTACATCCATTTGCCATATTTTTATAATCGTAATAGGCAGCAATGGCAAGCATCATGTGAATCAACTTGATCATAGCTACGGGCGAGAAGGTATCATGATAATCGATTTTCCCTTTGGGTATAACCCTTTGCCACAATCCTGGCCTTATAGGCATCAACCTTGCTATCCCCATCAGTCTTTCTCTTATAGATCCATTTATTTCCAATAGTCCTCATGCCAGTTCGAAGATCTACTAGAGTCCAGACCTGATTGGTATGCATCGAGTCTATCTCAGTTTCCATTGCTTCTTGCCATTTATCGGAGTCTACATCCACTATCGCTTGGTCATAGGTGACAGGGTCGCTTTCACTGCTATCAGGTGTGTCGTGGAGACCCAGTTCCTCGACATGTGTATATCCATACCTCTCAGGTAAGTGAGACACCCTATCAGACTTTCGAAGTGGAGGTTGTGTTACAATAGGTTCGGTTCCTGATCCCTGATCAGATGTCTCCTTAGGACTTTCATTATGCTCTTCCAAAGAGATATTTCTACCTGAGCCACCTTCCTGAATGAACTCATCCTCAAGGAAGTGCGCTTGTAATACCACAACAACCCTATGATCTTCTGGCATGTAGGATAGATAACCCATCGAGTCCTTTGGGTACCCAGTGAAACTTCCTTTGATGGACCTTAGTCTTCTTGACATAGGCTGGACATCCCCAAATCCTTATGTGATTAAGGCCTGGTTTCTTACCCTTCCACATCTCATGCGGAGTGATAGGAATGGATTTGGAAGGACATCTATTAAGGATATGGGTAGCGGTTAGTAAGGCATACCCCCACAGGTAAATAAGTAAATCAGTGTAATTTAACATGGAGCGAACCATGTCCAACAAAGTCCGATTTCTCCTTTCTGAAACACCATTTAACTATGGGGTTCCTGGCGGCGTGAATTGTGAAACTATTCCATGTTCTTTTAGGAACTCATCAAACTCTGTGCTCATATATTCGCCACCTCGGTCCAACCGAAGTGTTTTGATATGACATCCAGTCTGTTTTTCAACTAGGGTCTTAAATTCTATGAATTTAGTAAATGCTTCGGATTTATGTTTCATTAAGTACACAATACCATACCTAGTATGATCATCTGTGAACGTTATGAAATATTGATATCCGTCTCGGGCCACTTCTAAAGCACCCCAAACATCGGTATGTACCAACCCAAGTTTATCAGCAGCCCTTTCAAAAGTCCCTGTGAAGGGGGACTTAGTTATTTTAAGGCAAGATTCACAAGTTGGATAGGGTTCTACACCCAATGGACTTAAAAGTCCATCTTTCTACATTTTCTGAACTTTGGTTTGACCAACATGACCAAGTCTAAGGTGCCACTTAAGAGCTTGATTAGTATCTTGCCTGCCATGTTTCCTAGTTATAGTTTTCACTGCTGTTTTATTTTGCAAGTTCAGATGATATAAACCATTCAACAATATAGCTGTGCCAACCAATTTATTTCGAAAATAAATTTTACAACTACCATTGCCAATGAAGAAACAAAATATTTTTCGGTCCAAGACTGGAATGGATACAATGTTTTTATGCCCCTTAGGCAAAACAAGTACTTCATCTAACGTCAAAATAAAACTGGATTCTAAACCCAGTAGGATTGATCCAATATCGGTTGCCTCGACACTTTGTCTGCTTCCAACAGTGATCATCACTTCCCCAGCTTCAACTTTCCTACTTCGTTCCAGATCCTGATTCATAGTATAAATATGAGAAGTGGCACCTGAATCCAGAATCCATGAAGCAGAATATACAGTAGCGGAACAATTAGTTTCAAAAACAAAAAGTTTCGTACCTGATGCGCCATTAATCTTAGGACAGGTCCTTCGCCAGTGGCCCAGCTCACCGTATTCAAGGCATTTGTCTGTCGGTTTTGGACCGCCTACCTTTTGAACCTTTCGGGCCTTGCCCATTCCTTTCTGCACCCCTTTCTTGGGTTTGTACTACTCGTAGGTCTTTTTCTTCTTGTTCTTGGACCTCCGAGGCCCAGAAGAAATCACAAGAGCAGCCTCTCTCGGTTTAGTCTTCATGTTAGACTGCGTCGTCACCAGTTTATTCATCAGCCCAGCTAATGTGCATGAAATTTCATTACAGTTGAAATTCACTACAAACTGCGTGAAAGAGTCGGGGAGATATTGAAGGATGAGATCAATTTGGAGGGATAAATCCATATTAAAGTTGAGCACCTCGAGCCTCTCAATCATAGAGATCATCTTGAGGATGTGGTCTCCCACTTTCTCCCCTTCTTTCAACCTAGCACTGAACAACTGCTTCGATATCTCATATCTAGTAGTCCTAATGTGCTCTCCATAAAGTTCGGTCAAGTGTGCGAGAATCTGCCTAGCAGAAGTCATTTTCTCGTGCGCTCTCTGCAGCTCATTTGTCATTAAGCCCATCATAAAGCCACGGACTAGCACGTCATCCTTGATCCATTTTTCATGGGCGTCAATATCTTCCTGATTACCCCTAGTCCGGATTAGAGTCGGTGGAATGTCTGTCTCCAAGACGTATCCCAGAGACTCCATACTGAGTACAATCATCAGATTCCTCAACCGGTCAACAAAGTTGGGGCCAGTTAGGATATTCTTTTCAAGTAGTATTGCAAGTGGGTTTTTAGCCATTTTAGAGAGATATTATTTCGTTTTCTGCAAAGATTTAGACAAGATTAAATTAGTGACTTGTTTTATTATGACCGAGTATAGAAATTAAGGGCTTGTATAATTCTAGTCTCGGCTCCCACTAATTTTATCGAAATTATACACTCCCATGTTATAATCCGGAAGTCACGATAAGATCGACTTCTTAGTGGTGATCAAGTTCCTTACAAATTTTAACAGACGCAACCTATCAGGTTTCTTGCCAATTAATTTCTGTAAAGTGGTGTCTAACACCAACCCGTCTAACGGATGATTTGATCTTCTTTTACCCCTAGTCTTCATGCCCTCAACCTATCAGGTTTCTTGGCAATATAGACTATCTAAGTTGTTGACCATCAACGTCTATCAGTTTGACTAATGAATCTCACCCGGCAACCTATCAGGTTTCTAAGGGCAAAATTTATCACCAACCGAAGGCATCTAATGCACTTATGAATTTTTCAACCTCTACCAAATGTACTACCCCGATAACTCGGAAGCATAGCACACCAGCTCGGGTATCAATTTTCTACGAGTTTGATGGAGGGTAGGAAACCTCGTAACCTTTTTCAAACTTAGTCTGTTTGTTGTCGGGAGAATTTTGCGATTAATGTTACATTTTGCACATTAATTCATTTATACGCGCGTTTGTATGTTTGTCAATCATTCAAAATGAAAAACAGAAAATAGTAACCTAGTTACTACCAACATATAGCTCATGGACCTTATTCCTAAGTACTGGGCCAAGCGAATGGCCCAATAAATAAAAAAACACAGTCTTCGATTCTTCGTCTTCTCGGTCGGTTGTCTTCGGTCTTCGTCATAGCCAAAATAATTACATCATTGAAAAAAAAATTGCATCCTATACAAATTTCTCTAGTAAAAATAAATAGGCTCAAAACGGCCTTTACAACCCAATCAAATCGAACAAATCAAAAAACTAAGTCCACGAGCTATATCACCATCACATAAGGATTCCATACAACATGGAACGGCAATGAAATTAAACAATTAATTTTAATATAAATTAATCCAATTAATCTATAAAATTAATCTATTCAATTTCTACTATATTAATCCAATTAATATAAAGTGGCATTAAAATTAAATAATCAATTAATATATTAATCCAATCAATATAAAATTAAGCTATTCAATTTTAATGGTATTAATCCAATTAATACTAATAATTGTCATTTTAATTTGTTCGAAGTGATCCGGCCAAAAATAATATTCTCGTTTAATTTATTTCCCTTAACTCAAAAAAATATTACAAATATTAATTTAGTCAAATTAAAATCTAGTTTAATTTTTGGGAAATAATTAAAACAAAATATAAACTTAAAACGGAGTCCCGGACAATCCGGTATTAGGCCCAGCCCGCGGCCCGATTCAAAATCGGGCCAAAAACCCGAGGGGTGCCTGGCCGAGTCCTGCTCGGCAGGCATGGCAGCCTCTCGGCAGTCTGGATGAGTCATGCTCGGCAGCCTGGGCAGTGCTGTCGGCCCGTTTCTTCGTTTTTCGGCTCGTTTCCAAAAACGTGATGCTACAACGAACAATTTAAAAATCTACGATTATACCATACATGATTCTAAATCATAAACATCATCAAAAAGCATTCAAAATGCACAAGTAATCGTATATACGGTATCATTGACCTCGCTCTGATACCACTGTTGGGATTCCGAAAATAAAACAAAATACGCAGCAGAAAATAAAAACGAATCCCAAACAGAATCGATCAAGTAACGTATATACGAAAAATAAATACGAAGATAAAAGATCATACCCTTCAAGCCTTTGAAATAAATCTTCGTAAAATGAATGATGATCACGAACCCCATCACGAACACGAAATCCCTTCATTCCAAGCACCGAAACTTCGATGCCTCTACTTCACACGCGTCGGAAGTTGCCCGGAAAAATTCGACGTAATTCCGTTCTCTAAGAACACGGCTAGGAAATTATCATAGTAATTTTTCTCTAATTTTTCTTGAATTTCTTTCACCTCTAAGATGAAAAACAACTTTAAGAAAAAAATTTCTTTCCTCCTCACTATATTGCACTCGGCAGGGGGCTGTTCTTCAAAGTGAATGGTTAGTTTGTCTCCATGAGTTTGATATAGTATATATCATAACATAACAACTCATTATCATGCATTATATTATGTGAGGAATCTCATCATCATCATCATCATTATAATGACATGCCAACCAACATAACATGCAAGTTGAAAAAGCCATGCGAGGGAGGGGGGCGGCCCATTGGAAGTTTCCTAGAAACGAGACGAATCATTCGGCTCATGTACCGGACGTTCGTCAAACGACTCTGTTAAATACACTCTATTTAATCACCAATGTATTTATATTAATTAATTAATCTAATTAATTAATTAATTATATCAAATACAAATATATTTCTCTAAGAAATATAATTTATGAATTAAATTAATTGCCCGGTAACTTAATTGTAATTCATAAGACCGCTATTTGATTTATCCAATAAATAATAATTAGATATCCAATATCTAATATAATTAGAGAGATAATAAATTCACATTTATCCGTCAATGTTCCTGATGCGCGACTCCATAGGTCCGTCTCAGCGGCATTGGGAGGAACCATTGATTGCAGGCAGCACTTAGCCAGCCTAGCGGGCCGCACTGTAAACCCTGACTGAGAACGAATGAAGGGATCATTCCAGAACCATTATGTCGTGAATACCATATATGTATAGACCCTTCATCAGATGTCCCGGTCAAGTCTTCGGGTCACGATAAAGTCAAACCCTACTGTTGACTAGACTCTATACATGTGTTAATGCAAATCAAGACCGACTGATTAATAGTGTATCTAATACGACTATATCAGAACGATTTGGCCAAAGACTTATGATCGTAGTTGCCATTAACCGTATAGGACATTCGCCTGCTCACTAACTAGAGATAGAATCCTTTCTTGGCGTACAGTAAAGACTGCTACCTGCCCGTATAGTCCGTACTTCGAGGTTGACTCAGCAATTAAGCAAATGAGTCTAACTACTCTAATGACAAACTAAACGTCACAGACGCATCTTCTACTGAATCCTCAACTCAAAGGTCCACGTATACTATCACAACCTTTCGATTCGTCATCGACTCTTCGAGAGTGAATACTGTGTGACTGAATCAAGTATGAGTCGTGTTCGAGTATACTGGTCCCATCAATATACTTATAACTATGCTATCAAGACATGCACATGTCCTATCATTAGTTATACAAGTCTTATTAAAATTTAATGCCCATTTAAGTTTATTTACTTGCGAACGATTTACGTAAATAAACTTTAAACACTTCTAGTACATTTTCTCTTATCCTATAACGAGAATGGAATGTTTGTTTTATTTACATGGACTTCACTTCAATGTTTACCAAATCAAGAATGCATTTGAAATACAATAAACAGTGAATGAATCGTATTGCCTTTTTATTAATTATTCCATAATTACAAGTACAATGCCCCTACTCTCTCATCCCATGAGTGGCATTCGAGGGCATATTCCTAATAGACGCTACTTCTAAATTTGGTGGACTTTACCTCGACCTCAGATACGCCAGTAATCGACTTTGTGGAGTTCTCGGCCGAGCTACATTGAATGTGGCTCTGTGAACGCTGTGGTCTGGATGATGTTTCCGACAGTGATGAATATGAAGAAGAAGATCCAATCGAAGATGCCAGTGTGGCTTCGACATCTACGGCATGAATTCGAACTAAGTTATAATCTATATTGGAGAATAAAATACGACTGTTTATGAGTACAATAATACACTTTTATTTTTCCATTTAAAATAATCATACAAATAATAGTGAAATTATATTTCACATATATTTATTTTCTTTCCTGTCACGAGTATGGCCTATATTCATAAAAATTTTGCAATAATATATAGACGTAGAATCTTACGAGTAATCGAAATTTTGAACACTAGGAAAATATTTCCAAGACGGGCACACATTGGGAGAGGAGGAAACGAAGGTGCTATGAATGGAGGGCGTAGAGAACAAGAAAATAATGCTGAAGTACCTGCTGTAAACCAATACCAAGTGGTGGAGCAATTCTGTCGCTTCGGACCCCCAACATTCACTGGAAAAGGAAGAACCTACTTTTGTGGAAGAATGGATTCGATCGTTAGAATGAACTTTTAGGCTGATCGGATGCACAAACAACGAGTAATCTATGCTGAATATCAGCTTACGGAAGGAGCTGACCATTGGTATGAGAGCTACTGGAGGATTTGACCAGAAGAGGAGCGTGCAGCCCTAACTTGGAACGAGTTCAAGGTTATAATCAAAGAATAGTATTACCCAAGGCATTATCGTGAACAAAAACAACGGGAATTTTGGGATCTCAAGCAAGAAGGAATGTCTGTGACCGAGTACGAACGGAAATTTACCGACATGAGCCAATTTGCGACACGGTTTGTGTCCACTGACTTGGAAAAATCTCGCAAGTTCCTGGATAGTCTCCGATCAGGAATAAGGCATATTCTCAAGAGCCAGTGTGATCTATTTTGTGCAGAAACCGTCAAGAGGGCTCAAGAGATTTCCCCGAGTCAGGATATGGACCGTAAACAGGTTGAGAGCTTGGGAAAGAGAAAGTGGTAGGGCCCTAGTCAAGGTAAGACTGGAAATCAGAATGCCAGTCAAGGTCAGAATAAGCAAGGCAGGATTGAAAGAAAGGCGAAACCCAACGTCATAGCTGAGAAACCTTCATGTACAAATTGTGGAAAGAACCATGGGGGAGTATGCCTGGCGGGTCAGGGAAAATGCTATCGATGCAAGCAATCAGGGCATACATCTTATGATTGCCCAGTCGGAAAAGAAGGTAAGACTTTCGGGGGTAGGGCACGAGTGTTTGCCATGAGCCTGAAAGATGCTCAAAGGAACCCAGATACAATGACAGGTATGTTGACAGTATTTAATATACCTGCATTAGTACCTTTTGATACTGGCGCTACCATTCATTCATGCCTAAGAAGTTCCATGCTCAAACTGGAAGTAATGACATTAGAGTAAAAGAACCATTAGAAGTTAGTGTACCATCTGGTAAAATAATATGTGCTGATTCTATGGTTAGAAATACACCTATAGATATGAATGAGAATAACTTGAATGCGGATTTATACGTGATTAATATCAAAGATTTCGACATAATCCTAGGGATGGATTGGTTGAAAAAGTACCGAGCTATCATTAAATGTTATGAGAGAGAAATAACTCTAGTCTTGCCTGGGGATAAGGAGACTACATTTTTCAGAGCAAAGACTTATACCTCACATAGGTTTATATCTGCCATGAAAGCAATTAAATTGCTTAAAAGAGGCAAATGTCAAGGATACCTGGTGAACATAGTTGGTACTGAAAGACAAGAATTGTCAGTCTCAAATGTATTAATTGTGAAGGAATTTCCAGATGTGTTTCCTGAAGATTTGCCAGGAATTCCACCTGATAGACAAGTAGAGTTCACAATTGACTTGATACCTGGAGCAGCACTGGTATCAAAGGCTCCTTGTCGGATGGCGCCAAAAAAATTGCAGGAATTGAAGGTTCAACTGCAAGAGTTGCTGGACTTGGATTTTATTCCTCCAAGTGTTTCCCCATAGGGAGCACCAGTTCTTTTTGTCAAGAAGAAAGACGGTATATTAAGGATGTGTATCGACTATCGTGAGTTAAATCGACTCATAATTAAAAATAAGTATCCATTGCCAAGGATCGAAGATTTATTTGACCAACTTAGAGGAGCAGGAATTTTCTCTAAGATTGACCTGAGATCGGGATATCATCAATTGAAAATAAAGGAGGATGATATTTCTAAGACGACCTTTCAGACAAGATATGGGCACTAAGAATTTGTAGTAATGCCCTTTGGACTGAGTAATATCCCAGCCGTATTTATAGATTTGATGAATTGGGTATTTCACCAATACTTGGATAAATTTGTTATTGTATTCACTGATGATATCTTGGTGTATTCTAAAGATGAGAAACAGCATGAGGAACATTTAAGAATAGTATTGGAGACTCTTCGCAATGAGAAATTATATGTAAAGTTTAAGAAATGTGAGTTTTGGATTGATCGAGTAGTATTTCTCGGTCATGTGGTGATCGCTCAGGGGATTGAAGTCGATCCAGTCAAAATCGAAGCGATAAATAGTTGGGGAGCACCTACGAATGCGAATGAAGTTCGAAGTTTCCCAGGTTTAGCTGGTTACTACAGGAGATTTATAAAGGGCTTCTCAAAGATAGCAGCTCCTATGACAAAGTTGACTCGAAAAGGGGAGAAATTCTTATGGAATGATAAGTGTGAAGCGAGTTTCCAAGAATTAAAGAAAAGGTTGACGACAACACCTGTGTTAACGATTCCAGACCCTACCAATGATTTAGTAATATACAGTGATGCGTCAAAGCAAGGTCTTGGCTGTGTTCTGATGCAGCATGGCAAGGTGGTTGCATATGCCTCTAGATATCTTAAACAACATGAGTTAAACTACCCTACTCATGATCTAGAATTAGCCGTTGTAGTTCATGCGCTAAAGATTTGGATACATTACTTGTACCGAGGAAGGTGTGAAATTTTTACGGATCATAAAAGTTTAAAGTATTTGTTTACTCAGCTAAACATGAGGCAAAAAAGGTGGCTTGAGTTGGTGAAAGATTATGATTGCACGATCCATTATCATCCAGGCAAGGCCAACTTAGTTGCAGATGCCTTAAGTCGCAAGACGAGAGGAGAATTGTGCAATATGCTCACTACACAAGATCAACTCATTCAAGATTTTTCGAAAATGAATATTGAAGTTGTTAGACCAAAAGTAACAACATCAATTTTATCAGCTCTAGTGGTTCAACCAATCTTACGGGAAAGAATTAAAAGAGCTCAGTCCCACGATGAGATATTAAGTAGAATAGAGTTCGCCATATCTGCAGACAATAAGGGTTTTGGAATAGCAAGTGTTGGTACCTTGATGTACGAAGGGAGAATTTGTGTACACAGAGATGAGAGTATGATAAAGGAGATTTTAATTGAATCTCACAGTACGCCATATACTGTCCACCCAGGCAGTACGAAAATGTACCAAGATCTTAAGAAAATATTTTGGTGGAAACGAATGAAGAATGATATAGGAAAATTTGTGGAGAGTTGTTTGACTTGTCAACAAGTCAAGGCCGAACATCAACGACCATCAGGATTACTCAAATCAATTGAAATTCCAGAATGGAAGTGGGAACATATAGCCATGGATTTCGTAGTTGGTCTACCCACAACTGTTAAAAAAATACTACGGTTTGGGTGACTGTCGACAGAATGACAAAATCCGCTCATTTTCTGCTAGTCAAGATAACGTTTAGGATGAATCAGTACGCACAAATGTATATCAAGGAGATAGTGAGATTACATGGAGTTCCGGTATCAATAGTGTCAGATAGAGACCCTCGTTTTACTTCAAGGTTTTGGAAAAGTTTGCATGAAGCTATGGGAACAAAGTTAAATTTCAGCATTGCTTACCATCTGCAAACAGATAGTCAAACGGAGCGAACAGATCAAATCCTTGAAGATATGCTGAGAGCATGCATATTGGATGTAAATGGTGATTGGGAATCACTGCTACCTTTGGTTGAATTTGCTGCAATAATAGTTATCAAGTCACAATTAGGATGGCACCATACGAAGCTCCATATGGAAGAAAATGTAGATCTCCATTGTATTGGGATGAAGTTGGAGAAAGAAAAGTATTGGGACCTGAGTTAGTTGAGGAAACAGTCGGAAGAATTAAGATGATCTGAGAGAGAATTAAAATTGCTCAGGACCGACAGAAGTCATATGCTGATAAGCGTAGAAAGGAGTTACATTTTGATGTTGGAGATAAAGTATTTTTAAAGGTGGCTCCAATAAAAGGATTTTTTTGGTTTGGTAAAAAGGGAAAACTTCGACCGAGATATATCAGACCATTTGAAATTCTTGAACGAATTGGAGATTTGGCATATCATCTCGCTTTACCACCCGAATTTGCTTCAATACACAATGTATTCCATGTCTCTATGCTCAGAAAATATGCGCATGATCTGAGTCATGTAATCAGCTACGCGAATTTGGACGTTAACAAAGATTTGATATATGAGGAGTTACCGTGTGCAATACTCGAGAAGAAGGTTCACAAAACTCCTTTGCAGCTACCGAATTTCTAGGGATAATTATAGGGGAAAATAAGTAAAAAGGTGTATTTTGACAAAAAATAAATTCCTTTGAGAATATTTAAATTCTCGCCTACAAAATTGAGTCACTACACTGACTAAAATAAATACCTATTTAATTAAGGCAACGACATGTCATAATTAAGAGGCCATAATTACGGTGGAAGAAAATTTAAAATTTATTATTACTAATCAAGAGTTTCCCCAAATAAATATTTGTTTCAAAGCACAACACATGAAAGAAAAACATCTTTTAATACAAATATCATCTCATGCCCTCTCGGCTCGCTTCTTCATCCATCCAGCTCGGCTTAACCTGCGGCATCAATATAGGTGGGGGTGAACTTCCTTCAGCTCGTGGATTTCACACATATAACAATAATATACAAAGTCATGGAGAGCAATTTAATGATTATTCTATCAATAATATTTTCCTCAACATGAATACATACACACAATATCACATAAACATGAATCTAGCACGCATGTGAATATTGAGGTTTTGCAGGTGTCCCCACACAATATATATCTTAAGATAGCCTCTTCACACGTACACACGTGAGACTGATTTACAACATATATCCTCAATTTTAAACATAAATAGAATATCACATAGCAGTCCAAGTAAAGCAATTAAAGTGATAGTGAAAATTCTCACCTGAATAAAATGACGCTGCTTGAACTTGAATATGAAGATGCTTGACTCACAACTTTGTTAATGTCTACATATAATGATACTTTAATCATTATAAAATATTATGATGTAATGACTGAAAATACAAATATAATACATAAAATTGAACTGATTATTAATATTAATTGAAGGGTTAACATTATCAATGACTGAGTCAAAATAGGTCTGAATTAAGATTACTAAAACAGATTGGGGATAAATTGTAGGAATTAAAAGCTGACTGGGGTCAATTGGAATAATTAGAAGGTGTCTGGGTGAAATTGAAGGATTATTGAAAATTGAGGCTTAATTAAATTAACCCTAAAACTAAAGGGTATAAAAAGCTTGCCCTAGGTTTCGACCGACATAACCTAACAATTCTCTCGTCCCTCTCTCTATCTTCTCTCTCCATCTAACATCTCGCTGCAAAACTCAGATTTGCAGAAAAACTCACACACACACACACACAATTCCATACATACACACAATGGAACACACACACGCTCAAAAACTGACGCACAGCACGCGATCGGATCGCGACGGACAAAAGGGCAAGGCACCGGTGATGGTTCAGCGTGCGGCGGTTGCCGTGTTGAGAAGGTAAGGGCTCGATTTTGGGTTGGTCGCTGGTTGGAGGATTTTTGACCTGGGCAATCAGTAATGTGGGCCATGTTCGTGGGTTCGGGCTGTGGGTTCTGGAAATCTGAGAGTCAAGCTCATGGTGAGGGTTGTATAATCGGGTTGGTAATTTTTTGTGATTCGGGTCGAAATATCAAGAGAAATTCTGGTTGGATTCTGAATCTGGTTTTGTAAAATGAGGCTGAAAAGGTAAGTCGAATTGAGTCAGATTAGTATTTAGGTTTTTCTGGTTTGTTTCAATCGGCCGATGGGAATGGGTCATGGTTGAAATTTGAGTTATGATTCGAGTTTGCGCTGGGTTGAGGGCTTTTGAGTTTGGTCAGTCGACAGATTCTGATTTTGTTCAAGTAATTGATACGAACATGAAACAATAGTATAATATATGAGGGTGAAATTACCTGCTGGAGAGAAGAAAGGTCTTGATAATCGTAGGTGACTACTGGGAAGAAAAGCTGGTGTGCAGAAGGTGACGAGAGTTAAGGCTGCTTCTCGGTCGTTCAGTAAAATAGTATTTTGTGTATTTTATTTTTGTACTGTAGAATTAGTGTATTTATACTCCTACGTTTAGGGTTGAGATGTGTTGTAACCCTAGGAGTATATTTGGTAGTATAATTTGTTGGGCTTTAGGGCTAAAGAAAGGATTTTAATTAAAAATTATTGGACTTTAAATAATTGATAATGGTAACATATAATAATAATATTAAAACTATTAATATTAATACTGTTTTCTATTATAATAATAATTATGATTATTAATAATATCTTTAATAATTATTGTAATATTAATAACAATGATTAATATTAAATGATTCTTAAATTAAATTGAATAAATTGACTCGGGCTTAAAACCTATTAGATTCGTAAAAATATTCACGATCCTCTCAATGAGATTAAATGAATTGACTTGTATGTGAAATGAAAATAATTGTACAATAATTACTCACTCAGAAATATAATGAGACTAAATGAAATGAAATTCATTATTAATATTATTACTAATAATAATATTATTTTATAAAAATGACGGATAAACATCCTACCCCTCCTAGAAAAATTTTCGTCCTCGAAAATAAATGACATACCTCGATTGAAGAAATTTGGATAACGAGCTTGAAATTCTTCTTCGCGCTCCCAAGTAGCCTCATCTTTATTGTGGTTACGCCATTGGATTTTGACAAACACCTTCTTTTTGTTCCTCAACTGCCGGACTGATCGGTCGAGAATAACTTCTGGTTGTTCTTCATAAGTAAGATCTGTGTTCACCTCCACGGCTGTATAATTGATGACGTGGCTGGGATCATGCACATACTTCCTCAACAACGATACATAAAAAACGTTGTGCACGGCCGAAAGTTCTGGTGGTAAAGCCAAACAGAAAGCTAAGTCTCTAATTCGTTCAAGAATTTCGGATGGTCCAATATATCTCGTTCTCAACTTGCTCCTTGTACCAAAACGAATAGTTCCCTCAGTCTGAGATACCTTCAGGAATACCTTGTCGCCAACACAGAATTCTAGATCTTTCATATGTTAGTCGGCATAAGACTTCTGGCGATCCTGTGCTACCTTGATGATACGGGGTTGACAAGTCCAAAGGAAAAAGACGAGGTGATAATCGACGTAAAAACCATGCAACTTACTTGGGCGATAAAACAAAGACAAGAGACAGAGTTACCTTAATAACCGGACTTGGAGTAACTTAAACAATAGGTAACTTGCATCTTGGGGAAAAGGGTCCAAGTGGTAAAAGAATAAAACTATTTCAGTATTTTCTTTATTATAAAGGCAGTAGGATTCTTGGCAACATGCTGTATGAAAAGGCGGTTGTTAGCTTTCAACTTGGAGACAATGCCCAGCTTTTACTTTTGTCAGCAAGTGATATGAGGAACCTTTTATTATCTTTTCTTATTTTAAGCCCAGCTTGTAATAATTTAAGATTATCTTGTCAGGCTACTTTTGCCTATAAATAGGGCAATGAAGTTGTAATGAAAGCATTAAATGTTGAAAAATTAAGAATACACTTTGTGTTTTCCCTGGTGAATACTTTTCATAAAAACTTGATTTTTATTCGACGCGTTTTCGAGTATTAATCTAATTGATTCTCAATAGGTCTTGAGGAGAAATCTCTTTATCGAATTATAGGTCTAATTCGATAAAACAACTGTTTCTATCCTGTTTCGATATTCTGCTTGTTTTCGATACAGTTTTATACTTGTTTGGTATTTCGCATCAATTGTTGTTCAATCCTTCGAACTTGTTTCCTGTTTTCAATCCGCATCCGACTGAAACGTGCTGTTTCGAGTGTCACTGTTTGGAGGTGGTCTGTATCAAGTCTTTTACATTCGGCCAAGTTCCTGTCATGCTGCTGTATCGAGCTGCCGTCTTCATCGCGCGCGCATACTGCTCACTAGTGTTATTGCTGTAGCGAACTGTTGTTATCAGTTCCTGACAGTTTCTTGCTGATCTGCTTCCGCTCGTCAAAACATCTTTCCGCTGTATCGATAGAGAATTCGCATCACAAGTGAGAATTCGCATCACTTGATCCTCTCTCGAATCTTATACACCACTCCTACTGTCTGTTCAATCATATCGGGACCCAAGATTTTCTTTTCACCTACTTCGTCCCAATATAGTGGTGATCGACACTTCTTACTGTATAAGGCTACATACGGCGCCACACCGATCATCGACTGATAACTGTTGTTGTAAGCAAATTCTACCAAAGGCAACCGTCGTTCCCATTTATTACCCATGTCTAATACACATGCTTGCAATATATCCTCAAAAATCTGAGACTGACCGTCAGTCTGAGGATGATAGGCCGTACTAACATTCAACTGCATTCCCAAAGCTTCTTGCAAATTTTCCCAAAAATGCGATGTGAAACGAGTATACCTGTCCGATAGTATAGAGACTGGCACTCCATGAAACTTAATAATCTCACTGATGTATAGTTGAGCATACTGATCCATTCG
Organism: Orobanche coerulescens; assembly: GCA_033398695.1. Lineage (NCBI taxonomy): Eukaryota > Viridiplantae > Streptophyta > Magnoliopsida > Lamiales > Orobanchaceae > Orobanche > Orobanche coerulescens. The sequence continues at coordinate 69,783,908 of CM065816.1, read as the reverse complement.
AAAATTCATCTTAACTGGGATGAAATGAGCTGAATTTGTGAGTCGGTCCACAACAACCCAAATAGCGTGATTCCCTGTTTCCGTTCGAGGTAAGCTTATCACAAAGTCCATCGTAAAATGTTCCTATTTCCATTATGGAATATGAAGCGATTTAAGTCATCTAAAGGGGCGTTGGTGTTATGCCTTCACTTGTTGACAAACTATACACTTTCTGACAAAGTCTGCCACATCTCTCTTCAAACCTTCCCACTAAAATGTCCCTTTAAGGTCTTGGTACATCTTAGTACTTCTAGGGTGTGCTGTATATGGAGCATTATGTGCCTCTTTCAATATTACTTCTCTTAGCTTAACAACATTGGGCACACAAATCCTCCCTCCATAGTACATCGTGCCATCATCAGATATGCTGAATCCCATATCCTCTCTTGAAAGAGTATGTTCTTTCATTTTGACCAAATAGTCATCTTGTCCTTGACCTTCTTTGATCTGCTTCCTCAAGGTTGGTTGTACCACCAAACTAGCCAATAACGACTCAACGGACTTCGATGGTGTAGCTATTTCAAGGTTCATTCTTGCAAATTCCTTGACCACGCTCTCCTTTTCGGTACATCAGCTACCGTCTTCTTCGAAGTTGTTTTCCCCATCACATTCACCAGGAATCCTTGGCAACTGCGCTTCTTCAACATCTTCACAGCTTTCATGGCTGAAATCACTTTCGGGGTACTACAGTGTCTTACTCCCTCGAATATGGTCTTGACATCAACAGAAGGACATAAGGTTACCCTCTTTTCGGAGCATTCTACTATAGAACTATGTTTATCCAACCAATCCATACCCAAAACAACATCAAAATCACTGAGTTCAACTACGTGCAAGTCAGCTAAGAAGCTATGTTCGTTAATCTCTATCTTCACATAGTTAGCTATGGAGTCTACATGCACTACTCCCCCAGCAGGCATGCTAACTAATAGAGATCTAAGAGCTTTACTACTTCTATTACCAATCATATTACAAAGCTTCATAGAGATGAATGAATGAGATGCACCCGTATCAAACAACACCAAAGTAGGAATATTAGCAACTGACAACATACCTGACATGGTTTGGGGTTCAATCTCTTCCTCTGCCTCGGCCATGCTGTAAACTCAAGCTTTGCCGCCTGAGCCTTGACCTTGCACACCTTTGCCTGAACCTTTTTCTTTCTTCGGACATGCTGAGGCCATGTGTCCTTCCTCATGGCAGAGACAGCACCGATTCTGACCAAGCATACAAGTACCTTTATGTCCTTTGCCACAAGTAGCACAAGTAGGTTTATCGGATTGGGGTTTCATCCCTGAAAATCCAGTCTTAGCATTCTTCTTATTACCACTCCTCTGATCGTGCCACTTGTGCTTGTTAGTAACTGTGACTGGTAGTGCTCTTGCCTTTCCCACATCCAAACTGGCAGATATGTCCTCAGCCCTGGCAACCGCTGCATTATAGGTCAAACGCCCATAACCAGCCAAGTGATGACGAATCTGGTCACGCAGTCCGTCTCGAAACTTCTGAGACTTCATGTCATCCGTCTTGACCATGTGAGGAGTAAAACGGCACATGCGACTGAACTTGCGCTCGTAGTCGGTGACCGACATTCCTCCTTGAGTCAGATCAAGGAATTCCTTTTACATCTTGGTTTTGTACACCCTTGGGTAGTACTTATCCATAAATGTTTTCTTGAATTGGTCCCAAGTAAACACGTCCTTCTCGTCTTGGGTTTTGAGTCTCCACACTCCAATCCACCATGTTCCAGCATCCTTCTTGAGCTGAAACACGGCACATTACACCTTCTGAGCATTGGTGCATGCCATGTAATCGAAGATGCTGTCTAGGTTCAACAACCATTCTTCTATGGCTGCTGGTCCCTCATGACCAAGAAAGACGGGAGGCTTGAACTTACTGAACCGCTTGATGACTTGAGCTTGAACTTGCTCAGGATTGTTAGGCGGAAAAATGGTCGCGCCTTGAAGTAGTGTGGCTAATCCAGCCAAAAGTTGATCTTGGGTTAGGTTGAGCATTGCGGTTACCATGGTTAGCCATGAGTCTGCCAACGAGTTATAAATGTAATACCCCGATTATTCGGATATATTTTTCGTTTATATGTTGGATATCGTGGATGGATATTTGTGCTTGAGAACGTTCTGAACGTTTGATAATGTTATTGAATGCGTATATGTATTCATTGTGCCATATGTTTGATTGGTATGTCGAGACATTGGTTGAGGATAGTTGAATATGGCTAGGCACAGCAACGTTAACGCACGCTATAAGTGTTTCATTAGCGCACGCTATTGAGTACAGGTAGCGCACGCTACGAAGTATTGATAGCGTACGCTAAGAGGTTCGGTTACGTACGCTAAGGAGGACCCCTAACGTACGTAACGACTTGCTGGGTTAGTTCCGGAAGGTGGCCGACAGGTAGGCCCAGGTTGATTTTTATATTCAGTTAGCGCACGCTAACGGATGTTGGTTAGCGCACGCTAACATCAGATCGCCAATAATGGAATCTTAGCTTTCGGCGGGTGGACCCGGCCATGTTCGACGCGTGTCCAGATAAGGTCAACGAGTGTTTGTCGTGTAGAGCTAGCGCACGCTAAAACCGTATGATTAGCGCACGCTAATTCCAGATCGGGCAAAGGGAATCTTGTCCTTGTCAGATGCTGTCGACATGTGGGGGCACGAGTGGTAGGTGAACACTATAGCAAGTCAACTTCGGATAGCGCACGCTAAGGTCAGTAACTTGCGTACGCTAAGCAGGATGTTTTACGTACGTTAATGCATGGGCATTACGTACGTAAGCTAGTTTACGAAGCGAGGCAGTAGCCTCTGGGCTGCGATAGCGCACGCTAACAAAGTCGATTAAGCGCTAGCGCACGCTAGGTCAGAACGCACGCTAAACATGAGATGTTAGCGCACGCTAATAATGAATATTATAAAAGGGGACAGACGGGTATTGTGAGGCATTTCGTCCATTCTTCTTCCTTCAGTCGGGCGAGAGAGAGTTGGGAGTTATTTGGGATTCCCAAACACTGTATAATGATAATCTTTAACAACATTAGATTGAGAGCTTGGATTCAAGCCTTGTTCTTCAAATTGTTCATGATTCTTTGGATGGAGTTCTAGAGTTCTTCTTTTTGGTTCGTCTAAACAAGGTAATCTTCGTATCCCCTTGTTAATAGTTCGTTTTTCTTGGATGATTACATGTGAGGAATATGTTGGATAATCATATAACGATGTTATATGGGATTTTATGGATTTTGATAAGAACTTCGAATGTTTCTTCATATTATTAAAAGATGATGATTCGTTTAAACCGTTTTGAGATGGATTTCTGGATCATAATACAAGGTCGAATTCCAGATTGTGCATGTTATGATCCTTGTTACCGAGTTGGTCCGATTATTGATATGATTATTGTTCTAGGTTGATTAATCAATAGGTATAACCGTTGTGCTTCGTTGGAAGACCGTAGATTCGTTCCAGTCGGGGTTGAAGAGATCGTAGACTAGGGCGATGAGTTCGGTGTTGGTTTTGTCATCTTGGTATCCAGGCAAGTGTTTACTTGTTCGGTTGTAATGTTTTGATGAGTAATTCCATTTACATTTTATAAGTATTTTATGTTGTATTGCATATTGACGAATGCTCAGTGATGTTCTATAAGGAGTAGAATGCACAGTTGATGAGTGTTGAGATGCTTGGACAATCTTGGGAAGATTGTAGTATTCAGATATTGTTGATGTCATTTTGGATATTCTTGGTATGTGGTATGCATTCCGGAAGGAAGTCCGGATAGAGGTATGTTTTATGGCAATCGTACATAGAAGATTATGTACGGGAAAGTATTCGGTATTGAGGTATTATGTGGTATTATCGTGATATTGGGATTTTGACGAGAATCGTTGGATTACCGGAAGTGGTAAGATTATCGTTGAGGTTATTATTCTCATGATGCATGGCATGTGAATATTTATGTTTATGTACTTGCGGTTATTTGTCGGGCATTATTGCTGACCCTGTTGTGGGACTTGTTTTTCAGGTATTGAGAACTTTGATGGTAGCGGTCGTGAGGCGAGGATTCCGGACGATACTGGCTATGGCATATTGTTGGGGAATCGTGTATTTTGTTTGTTTATATCATTATTTATGTATATGTATCTTGGACTGTATTTCTATCCGCTGCGTGAGTTCTTTCAAATGGCTTTCGGCATTTTTCCAACTGAGTTTGATTTCGAAAACCGATTCCCTTAACCGAGTTTTTGGCCTTGATTATCTTGACGGTAGTTGGTGTTTTCAAATGATTTTGTGAGTTTTGAAAAATACTACCGTCATCGGCCTTTTTGGGCGTTTTTATAATTGGTTTTTAGCCTGGTGGGTTCCGGCGCGGGGCCCACGGCGTGTAATACTCCCGTAAGGTTTTGGGGGTGTTATAAATATGGTATCAGAGCCCATGGTTTTGTGATAACCGGGCATGTGTGTTATGTGGCTCTACCGGTGTGGTAGTAGCGTGATGTCTGTGATGTTTTGGGTTCTGTGTGATTTTTGAGTACTGTCGTGGTGATGTGTGGGTTTGGGGATTGTTGGTGTTCCCGAGACTGACGAGGCAGGGAGTGAACGCCGGTGCCGTGGTCATGTGCAAGGTGCGGCTCCAATCGGGAAGTGAACGCCGGTGCGAGGCACGTGCAATGTGTGGCTTTCGATGTGGAGTGGAACGCCGGTGATACGTGCATGTGACAAGGAGCGGCTCATGCGCTTTAAGTAAGGAGATACAGCGTCACAGATCCCACAAAACTCGACAGTGCTCTAAACTTGTTGTGGTCTTGGCGGAGACCAATCATTTTCAAATTGTGATTATTCCTGTTTTGGCATTCTTGTTGTGTCGAGGTTTTTGAAATGGTGCCATATGCTAGTATCACGGGAGATCTTCGACTTCACAGACCTGTAAGTATGTTGTTCGGATTATTCGATAATTCTTGGTTATCTTGGTGATTTTGGATTTATATGTTGTTGGCGACAGGTTGCAAGTTTCGAGGACGAAACTTATTTTTAAGGGGGGTAGAGTGTAATACCCCGATTTTTCGGATATATTTTTCGTTTATATGTTGGATATCGTTGATGGATATTTGTGCTTGAGAACGTTCTGAACGTTTGATAATGTTATTGAATGCGTATATGTATTCATTGTGCCATATGTTTGATTGGTATGTCGAGACATTGGTTGAGGATAGTTGAATATGGCTAGGCACAGCAACGTTAACGCACGCTATAAGTGTTTCATTAGCGCACACTATTGAGTACAGGTAGCGCACGCTACGAAGTATTGATAGCGTACGCTAAGAGGTTTGGTTACGTACGCTAAGGAGGACCCCTAACGTACGTAACGACTTGCTGGGTTAGTTCCGGAAGGTGGCCGACAGGTAGGCCCAGGTTGATTTTTATATTCAGTTAGCGCACGCTAACGGATGTTGGTTAGCGCACGCTAACATCAGATCGCCAATAATGGAATCTTAGCTTTCGGCGGGAGGACCCGGCCATGTTCGACGCGTGTCCAGATAAGGTCAACGAGTGTTTGTCGTGTAGAGCTAGCGCACGCTAAAACCGTATGATTAGCGCACGCTAATTCCAGATCGAGCAGAGGGAATATTGTCCTTGTCAGATGCTGTCGACATGTGGGGGCATGAGTGGTAGGTGAACACTGTAGCAAGTCAACTTCGGATAGCGCACGCTAAGGTCAGTAACTTGCGTACGCTAAGCAGGATGTTTTACGTACGTTAATGCATGGGCATTACGTACGTAAGCTAGTTTACGAAGCGAGGCAGTAGCCTCTGGGCTGCGATAGCGCACGCTAACAAAGTCAGTTAGCGCACGCTAAGGCTGTAACGCACGCTAAACATGAGATGTTAGCGCACGCTAATAATGAATATTATAAAAGGGGACAGACGGGTATTGTGAGGCATTTCGTCCATTCTTCTTCCTTCAGTCGGGCGAGAGAGAGTTGGGAGTTATTTGGGATTCCCAAACACTGTATAATGATAATCTTTAACAACATTAGATTGAGAGCTTGGATTCAAGCCTTGTTCTTCAAATTGTTCATGATTCTTTGGATGGAGTTCTAGAGTTCTTCTTTTTGGTTCGTCTAAACAAGGTAATCTTCGTATCCCCTTGTTAATAGTTCGTTTTTCTTGGATGATTACATGTGAGGAACATGTTGGATAATCATATAACGATGTTATATGGGATTTTATGGATTTTGATAAGAACTTCGAATGTTTCTTCATATTATTAAAAGATGATGATTCGTTTAAACCGTTTTGAGATGGATTTCTGGATCATAATACAAGGTCGAATTCCAGATTGTGCATGTTATGATCCTTGTTACCGAGTTGGTCCGATTATTGATATGATTATTGTTCTAGGTTGATTAATCAATAGGTATAACCGTTGTGCTTCGTTGGAAGACCGTAGATTCGTTCCAGTCGGGGTTGAAGAGCTCGTAGACTAGGGCGATGAGTTCGGTGTTGGTTTTGTCATGTTGGTATCCAGGCAAGTGTTTACTTGTTCGGTTGTAATGTTTTGATGAGTAATTCCATTTACATTTCATAAGTATTTTATGTTGTATTGCATATTGACGAATGCTCAGTGATGTTCTATAAGGAGTAGAATGCACAGTTGATGAGTGTTGAGATGCTTGGACAATCTTGGGAAGATTGTAGTATTCAGATATTGTTGATGTCATTTTGGATATTCTTGGTATGTGGTATGCATTCCGGAAGGAAGTCCGGATAGAGGTATGTTTTATGGCAATCGTACATAGAAGATTATGTACGGGAAAGTATTCGGTATTGAGGTATTATGTGGTATTATCGTGATATTGGGATTTTGACGAGAATCGTTGGATTACCGAAAGTGGTAAGATTATCGTTGAGGTTATTATTCTCATGATGCATGGCATGTGAATATTTATGTTTATGTACTTGCGGTTATTTGTCGGGCATTATTGCTGACCCCGTTGTGGGACTTGTTTTTCAGGTATTGAGGACTTTGATGGTAGCGGTCGTGAGGCGAGGATTCCGGACGATACTGGCTATGGCATATTGTTGGGGAATCGTGTATTTTGTTTGTTTATATCATTATTGATGTGTATGTATCTTGGACTGTATTTCTATCCGCTGCGTGAGTTCTTTCAAATGGCTTTCGGCATTTTGCCAACTGAGTTTGATTTCGAAAACCGATTCCCTTAACCGAGTTTTTGGCCTTGATTATCTTGACGGTAGTTGGTGTTTTCAAATGATTTTGTGAGTTTTGAAAAATACTACCGTCATCGGCCTTTTTGGGCGTTTTTATAATTGGTTTTTAGCCTGGTGGGTTCCGGCGCGGGGCCCACGGCGTGTAATACTCCCGTAAGGTTTTGGGGGTGTTACAATAAAAACCCATTAGTCGACACGGTGCGAGAAATAAAGAATAAGAAGATAGTGATAGTACGCATATAATAGTCACATCATATAAAAAAATGATAGACGGTGATAGAAATAACTGATATTCATTATATATAATATGTTTTTAGAAAAATGGAACTGGAAGCATCAACCGGAATTCTTAACATAATAGCTATATAATAAAATGATCTAAGCCTACGGCTACTCCTAATAATCTCTATAATAGGAGTAGGGGGTCGCGGCTCAATCCACTAAATAACATCATCATCAAACTCAACGTCTGCCATGATAACATCCTTCATGTTCTCCGCGAGGTCTTCCTTTGAGCTCTCATCAGGAACTTCTTCTGGATCTTCCTCGGGATCCTCTTCAGGGTCTTCTTCGGTGTCTTCTTCACGATCCTCTTCTGGGTCTTATTCGGGGTCTTCTTCAGGATCCTCTTCATCCATCGAGTCGGAACTCCAATTTCCAGCCGGTATCACATCTCGAGTGTACATATCTAACAAATGCCCAACTACGACTGGAAATCATCTGTGGTCTCCCGCTCTTCTGGTGTTCTCTTTATGGACTCTTTCCAAAGCTGAAAAATGCAATAACCCCAATCATTGGGTAACTTTACCATTAAGTGGTTCAGCTGTTGCGTGATAGGACCTTGTTTCCCAGACTGCAACCACTTGTTCAGCTTGTTGATGACATAGTGCGGTATATTTTCTGGTAAGCTCAGATCATCCCACCAATCCTTGCGTGCCAGAAGACGCGAATCGTACGTAGCAAGAAACCTCTTACGTGGTGTCATCCTAAGTCGAGTTGCTACACTAACTAATATAATTACCTATTAATTAAGGCAATGACATGTCATAATTAAGAGGTCATAATTACGGTGGAAGAAAATTTAAAATTTATTATTACTAATCAAGAGTTTCCCTCAAGTAAATATTTGTTTCAAAGCACAACACATGAAAGAAAAACATCTTTTAATACAAATATCATCATATGCCCTCTCGGCTCGCTCCTTCGTCCATCCGGCTCGGCTTAACCCGTGGGATCAATATAGGTGGGGGTGAACTTCCTTCAGCTCGTGGATTTCATACATATCACAATAATATACAAATTCATGGAGAGCAATTTAATGATTATTCTATCAATAACATTTTCCTTAACATGAATACATACACACAATATCACATATAATATGAATCTAACACGCATGTGAATATTGAGGTTGTGCAGGTGTTCCCACACAACATATATCTTAAGATAGTCTCTTTACATGTACACAGGTGAGCCTGATTTACAACATGTATCCTCAATTTTAAACATAAATAGAATATCACATAGGAGTCCAAGTAAAGCAATTAAAGTGATAGTGAAAATTTCCACCTGAATAAAATGACGCTGCTTGAACTTGAATATGAAGATGCTTGACTCACAGTCCTAAGCCCGTATATCCTTGTTAATGTCTACATATAATGATACTTTTAATCATTATAAAATATTTTGATGTAATGATTGAAGATAAAAATATAATGCATAAAATTGAACTGATTATTAATATTAATTGAAGGGTTAACATTATCAATGACTGAGTCAAAATAGGGCTGAATTAAGATTACTAAAACTGATTGGGGATAAACTGTAGGAATTAAAAGCTGATTATGGTCAATTGGAATAATTAGAAGGTGTCTGGGGTGAAATTCAAGGATTATTGAAAATTGAGGGCTTAATTGAATTAACCCTAAAACTAAAGGGTATAAAAACCTTGCCCTAAGCAGAGGTGTTCACGGTTCCGGTTCGAACCGCCGAACCGCCGGTTTTGAACCGTTGACCGCGGTTCGGTTATCCGTTGACCGCGGTTCGGTTCAAAACCGGAACCGTGAACCGTTTTTAGACGGTTCGGTCCCGGTTCGTCAAAATGACGAACCGCGAACCGGCGGTTTCAAAAAAAAAAAATTCAAAAATGTGGCCGTTGTGAACCGGCGGTTCAAACCGGAACCGGCGGTTCAACGGTCACATTTTCAATTTTTTTTTACATTTTTACACCTATAAATACCCCCCTCACATCCTTCATTTTTCTCACACCAACTATCTACTTTCTCTCTAATTTCTATTATCTCAACTATCAAGTATACACTTTTAATTCAAAAAAATGTCAAGTGGTCAATTCAATCGGGGAAAGGGAAAGGCTATCATCGACATTCCTCGATGTGGAAGAGGCGGTGCTAGTGGTAGTACTCTTCCTCCTACTCATACTCCGAGTTCTCATTCTATACCAAGTCCGAATTTTGGAGATTATGTTCCCGATGAATTAACCGAGGAACAAATCAACGAAATGTTTGAAGCCTCAAAATCGATTCATGAAGATGATGAGCAAGAGCAACCAACAAAACCAAAACAAAGGAAACCATCCGAGCAGAAATCTCCATTATTTGCGATCTATTATACAAAAATAGACGACGTTGCATCCGGTCCCGGTCATTTCTTGGCCAAGTGCAACTATTGCGATAAAATGTACAAGTTTAAAAAGGAGAAGGTTACGGGACACTCAATGGCCATATACAAAGACAACATCCCGACAAAGTTGGCATCGAGTCTAATCAAACCCAACTTCGAGGCACGGCGACGTCGTCTAATGCCCCCAATCAAGGTAATAGTACTTTATTTAAATTTAATCCAATTACCGCTTGAAAAGAATTAGCTAGGTTTGTTTGTGGTAAATCTCTTCCTTTTAACTTTGCCTACGACCAAATGTATGAAAATTTCACTCAACTAAGTTTTAATCCCGCTAGTAAAAAAAATTCACGCTCCACCGTAACTCGTGATGTTCGAAAAACTACTAGCGGCAAAATGAATTTTAGCAAATATGTTTTTAAACTTAGATCATAAAGTTTGTATATGTTCCGATGCTTGGAGTGATCATTGGGAAGCAAATTCATATATGGGAATTACTTGTATTTGGATTGATGATTCTTGGACTATACAAAAACGTTTAATTGGTTTTAGAGAGTTTAATATCCCACATATCGCTCAAAATATTTCGCATAAAATTCATACAATTTTATCTGAATATAATTTAGTACAAAATTTTTTTTCAATTTCTTTTGATAATGCTAGCTCCAATACAGCTAGTTTAGAATCACTTATTGCAATATGTGAGCCATCTCTTGGTGGTAAATTTTTTCTTGTTAGGTGTATTTGTCATGTTCTTAATTTATGTGTTCAAGATGGTTTAACTGTTTTACAAGAAGCATATGCTCCTATCCGTGAAGCAATAATGTATTTAATTAGACATTCGTCTCTAGGTAAAAAATGGAAAAGATATTGCATAAAAAATAATATTCATCCAAAATTTTTTTCAAAAGATGTGCCAAATCGTTGGAATTCTACTTACAATTTGTTAAATGATAGTTATGAATATCGTATTGCATTATGCAATTTTTATAACGAAGAACAAGTACCCGTTTGCTTATTGCCAACTCAATGGGATAAGTGCTCTAGTTTAATAGCACTTTTAAAAATCTTTAAAGAGGCAACTGAATCTTTGTCCGGTGTTTATTATCCTACTTCTACGCTTGTTGTTGAACATTGTGTTAAAATTGTACTTGTATTCAAGTCTTTAATTAAAGTTCCCGAGTTATTTAATTGTATAAAAGAAATGAGAGATAAATGGATTAAATATTTCGCCTACATTCCTCCGGTTTTTTTAGTTGCTAGACTTTTACATCCTCAAGTTAGAGAGGAAGGTTTGCTAAAATTACTTTCACTTTACTATAGTGCTTTATTTCCTAATCCTATTGCTAATTTTAGTCCTCCAAATCCTAGCAAGTTAGTTCAAAATGCAAAAAAATTATTATCTACTCTTTATCGTGAATATGCTTGTAGTTATAGTGGTAGTCTTGATCTTGGTACGGGTTCTTCTTCTCCTGTTCACATTCCTTCTAGTAGTAGTATATCTTCTTTTGGTTTTGCTATTCCGGATCTTAGTGAATGGAATGCCTATCAAGAAGATTTATCCCGAAAACGAACAAGGTATCAAAGTAATGCTTATCAAGAACTTGAAAATTATTTAACTACTTGTGAATTGGTAGATTTAGAACGTGGTTCGGATGGTAATAACAATCTTCTTAAGTGGTGGGCAAAAAGGTCTACAATATTTCCTGTAGTTGCCACGATTGCGAAGGAAATACTAGTTGTCCCCGCCTCAACAGTTTCTGTTGAACAAGCCTTCAGTGTAGGAGGATACATTCTGGATGAACGACGATCTCGATTGACGCCTCAAAATCTTGAAGCCCAAGCATTATTGAATGATTGGGTGAAAGCCGAGTTACGCCAACAAGAACCAAATTATAATGAACAATAAGACAGTGATACATATGATACCGGATCTAGCAATGATTCGGTTGACTTGGGTGATTGAACCATCTCCTCTCCGCCTCCACCTCCGCTCCCTAAGGTAAGTATAAGGTAAGTGAACTGCGAGGACTTTGATTCCTAAGGTAAGGAGATACGTAGGCAACTTAATCCAAATATTTAAAGTTGAAATTTTTAATTTTAACTTTGAATATTTGAATTAAGCTCAAGTCCATTTTATTTTTTTCCCTTCCCCCCACCAAATTTAAAAATGACCTACGAGGACTTTGATTTTGATTCCTAAACTCTAAAGTTACGGATATCAAATACGTAGGCGCTTAATTTAAAGATTTAAAATTACAAAATTCAAGTTTAGACTTTAATATCTGAATTAAGCTCAAGTCCAATTTTTACCCCATATTTTTTTTTAAATTAAAATTTAAAAAAAAAACCGCCGAACCGCCGGTTCGGTTCCGGTTCGAAACCGGCGGTTCACGGTTCAAAACCGTAACCGTGAACCGCTATAAGGTGGTTCGGTTCCGGTTCCGATTTTTGGCAAACCGGAACCGGCGGTTCATGAACCGGCGGTTTTGAACCGCCGAACACCTCCAGCCCTAGGTTTCGGTTGTCCCACATAACATCACAATTCTCTTGTCCCTCTCTCTATCTTCTCTCTCTCTCTAACATCTCGCTGCAAAACTCAGATTTGCAGAAAAACTCACACAAACACACCTACATAATTCCATACATATACACAATGGAACACATACACGCTCAAAAACTGACGCACAACACGCGATCGGATTGCGGCGAACAAAAGGGTAAGGCACCGATGATGGTGCAACGTGTTATTTCGAACCGAACGAACCGAACTGTGACTTTAACAAACGTTCGTTCGTTAAGGATTCGGTTCGTTCGGATCGTATTCGTGTTCGATAAAATTGCAAACCACTTGTTCGTGTTCGGTTCGTTAAAATTTCACATATTTCATGTCCGTTCGTTAGCGTTCGATTGTTCGGTTTATTTTGATCGTTCGTTTGTTCGTTTGTGTTCTAAAATATAGGAAAAAAGCCTAAAGTACAAGCAATGATAATTAAAAAAAATAAAAAGAGAATATACATTTAGAAATTAAGGATTTTGGAATGTTAGGTTTTATTTTGTATATATGTTTATTAATTATTGTAAAATTATTAATTGTACTTATTAATTATTATAAAATTATTAATTATATTTATTAATTATTGTAAGATTATTAATAAATATATAAAAAACCTTTGTTCGCGAATTGTTCGTGTTCGGTTCGTGTATGTAACGAACATGTTCGCGAACTGTTCGAATTTGACCGAACCGAACACGAACTGGACGTTGACCGAACATTTTCGTGAAATTTTCACGAACGTTCGGTTCGAAATACACCCCTACGTGCGGCGGTTGCCGTGTTGAGAAGGTGAGGGCTCGATTTTGGGTTGGTCGCTGGTTGGAGGATTTATGACCTGGGCAATGAGTTCCTGATGCGGGCCGTGGGTTCTAGAGATCTGAGAGTCGAGCTCACGGTGAGAGTTGTATAATCGGGTTGGTAATTTTTTGTGATTCGGGTCGAAATATCAAAAGAAATTCTGGTTGGGTTCTGAATCTGGTATTGTAAAATGAGGATAAAAAAGTAAGTCGAATTGAGTCAGATTAGTATTGAGGTTTTTCTGGTTTGTTTCAATCAGCCGATGTGAATGGGTCATGGTTGAAATTTGAGTTCCGATTTGAGTTTGCGCTGGGTTGAGGGTTTTTGAGTTTGGTTCAGTCGACAGATTCTGATTTTGTTCAAGTAATTGATACGAACATGAAACAATAGTATAAGATTTGAGGGTGAAATTACCTGCTGGAGAGAAGAAAGGTCTGGATAATTGTAGGTGACTGCTGGGAAGAAAAGCCGGTGTGCAGAAGGTGACGAGAGTTAAGGCTGCTTCTAGGTCGTTCAGTAGAATAATATTTTGTGTATTTTATTTTTGTACTGCAGAATTAGTATATTTGTACTCCTAGGTTTAGGATTGAGATGTGTTGTAACCCTAGGAGTATATTTGGTAGTATAATTTATTGGGCTTCAGGGCTAAAGAAAGGATTTTAATTAAAAATTATTGGACTTACAGGCCATAGACCCTCCTTACAGGGATCTAACAGACGGGATACCAAAAGACAAACCATAATGTTTGACTGGCAAGGTCAAACTACACAACAATATGGATCGACAAGGTCGAAAACTCGAAATAAAACACACTTCGCACAAATTGTTAGTCTAATAAAACAAAAAATGGGTTTACAACTAACCCCAGTTACGGGGAAATTTATTTTTTACAACTAAGTTTGTTTTTTGAAAAATTTATTTTCGTAAGTTTTTTAAGAATAAGGCTCTATTCTTTTGGACTGAATGAATTTGAATCGAATCGAATCGAATGGATTCGAATCTGAATCGAATCGAATGGACTCGAATCGAATCGAATCGAATCGAATCAAATATATATTAAGGGTAAATAATAATAATAATGATAAATAATAATAATAATAATAATAATAATCAATAACAACAACGAAAATAGTAATATTATTAGTAATAATAACAATAATAATAATTGAGATTAATAATAATAAGAAGAAGAAGAGGAGTTGAATGAATCGAATCGAATGGACTCGAATCGAATCGAATCGAATGAACTCGACTGAATCGAATCGAATCAAAATCAAAATAAGTCCAAAAGAACAGGGCCTAATTATTTAATCATATCAGTTTTATTGTGTAGCAGGATTTCGTATTTTAATATATCTCCCCTATATACTAATGCAGAATACGCTGATCCTAAGTGGCAGCTTCTCATGCTTCGGCTGCCACATGTCTTCTGCTGGTGCTTCGTGTGCTTATGTGTCAACCTCTCATGCTTCAGTTGAACATAATCAATTACTGGCCTAATCATCATTGCATTAATCACATCTCCCCTATATACTAATGCAGAATACGCTGAGCCTAAGTGGCAGCTTCTCATGCTTCGGTTGCCACATGTCTCCTGTTGGTGCTTCGTGTGCTTATGTGTCAGCCTCTCATGCTTCAGCTGACACATAATCAATTACTTGCCTAATCATCATTGCATTAATTACATTATAATTATACCTCAAATAACTCCTACCTACCTTATTAATTTTTACGAATTAAGGAATGTAAATTATGAATAAATAGGAATTGATTATATTTACAGAAATATTTCACATTTTCATTAATTAAAAAATATAAATCTCAAACAAAGAGAAATTTAATATAATAGTGTGTACTATATATTAAAAACTTAAACCTAAAATCACGCGCAAATATTATATATTTCCACTAATTAATTAGTTTATATTAGTTAGTCACTATAATTAGATATATCAATAAAAGAAATATCAACTCAAATGAAAGATACTTGGGAGTATTAGAAAAGAAGTATTGAATATATATAATTCAAAAGGTACTCGAAGTCCTAATTAATTAAATAAATTGAAATAATCTCATTAAAAAATATTATTGAAATTGTAGAAACAATAGTTTTAACTATTATTTATAAATAAATCAAAGAAACTATGAAATAAATCAATTAGTCTATTTTAGTTTTAAATCTTTTTAACTAATATAAGGTAAAAAATAAATGAAAAAACTCATATTTAGTAAATTATATAATTACTAATTTTATGAATTTTCAAAGAGATGTTTCTAAATATATTAGAAATTAAATTTAATAATAACATATTAATCCGTAGATTCATCTTTGTACAAATAGAATTTCAGGAAAAAAAATTAATCGTCTTAGTGATTTTTAAGTGATTTTTTATTTTTTAATTTTAAAAGATTTGTTAATTTCTCTACTTTTAAAATCAACTATATATTTTTGAAATTTTTGGATTTGGTTTTGTGTTTTAAATTATATCCAAATAATTTATATAATTTTTTCAGATATAAGGATTCAATTATCTCATTTTTGGTCATTTAACATAAATCAGTTAATACTTAACGATTTGGACAATTTTGGCAAAAAAAGGACCAACTATTTATGTCCTTCTCTTGATCAATGTAAAATGTGCCAACCTTAATACTTCTATATATTGAGTTGCTGTTTGAAAATAATATCATATAATAAATGATATAAAATTTCAACTGAACCAAATGTCTCTTAGATTTTTTGTGATACAAGTTTCACAAATTACTAAAAATACTCTAATTTATTTTCTCTTCTTTTGAATGTAAAATTTTTTGAATTTAGTACTCTTAAATATGAAGTTCAATGTCTGAAAGGTACCCTATAACTTTACTAGGCTAATCTTATATTACAAACAAAGTTGGGCCTTTTTTTGCTTTTAGAAAATGGGGATAATTTTAATTAGTCTAGGACGTGGATGTAGTTTTCTCAGTTAACCCCACGATTGGTATATTTACAATAAGTCATATAGGTAATTCACTTATATATATACTATGATGCTGCTGCTTCTTTTTGGGGGCAAATTGAGAAGTACTTAATTTTAAGTTATAAGTCATAATCTCCTTACTTTGTAATTCCAAAACCTATTTTAAAATGAATATACATATAGTTTCACTTCAACCAAATGCCGTCGAAAGTTTTTGGAATACAAGTTTCAGAAATTACTAAAGTACTTCAACTCTTTTTCTATTTTTTTTAAATATAAAATGAGTAGACTTTAATACTCTTAAATATGAAGCTAAATATTTGAGAAAATATCATATAACCATAAATATGCCGTTTCACTTCAATCAAATCAATTGAGTTTTTTCTTTTGTAAATTTCTAAAATTTTAAGGTCGTTTGTAATTAGGATAAAATTCTGATATGTATTTTTTAACTTATCCAAGCTATTCTTATATTACAATCTAAATTGTTAAATTTCTTAAGACTAGGACTTGGACGTAGTTTTCTGAATTAACAGTTATATTTATAATAGGTCATACAAGTAATTAAATTATATATACTACTATTATATTTTTTTATTGTAATTTAAGAAGGGCTTAATTTTAAATTATAAGTCAAAGTCTCTTATGTATTTTCAAAAACTTTTAAATTTCAAATATTACTGAAATTATCCTTGCCACAATTATTTAGTATAATTCTACATATGAAGTTGTGTCAAATGACAATGCATATATCGTTTATTCAAGTATAAGCTCTTCTTCACTTTGGCATCATTGCAAACTCATGAGACTGACCAAGAATATGAGATTAATTGTTGGATACACAATGTCATCTCACCATCTAAAAGAAATTAAGGACTTCTCCGAATGAATCCTCAAAATTATAGATGGTGAGCTAGGTGAAAAAGTCGCTAGAGAAATCTTGATTGATATTCTTGATATTTACTAATCCGGAATGCCAAAAATCATATTGCAGCCATTGTTGAAAGCACTAACATTCACTTATAAGTAACTTTCCATAAAGTAATTTTTTGAAGAAAGAGCAATTATGGCGCCAACAAATGACATTGTAGAGATAGTAAACGATTACGTGATGTCTATAATTTCAAAAGACAAGTGGATATATCTCAGTTCTGATAGTATATGCAAAATCTCTGCGACCTCTAAAAGTCAAAACCAAGTATATCCAATGGATTTTTTGAATAATATCAAGTGTTCTAGAATTCCAAATCACATCTTGAAATCCTAAGTTAGAGTTTCAATTATGATAATTCAAAATATGGATCAATTATCAGGATTATGCAATGTCACATCATTAATAATTATCCAAATCCGTAACCATATTATTGAACAAAAAAAAATCGGAGAATAATTTTGATAGTAAAGTATTTATTTCACAATTGATTTGAAGCCCGTTAGATGACACATTACCATTTAAATTTTAAATACGTAAGTTCCCACTTATTACGAGCTTTGCCATGACTATGTTTAAGAGTCAAGGTCAAACGCTCTCTCATGTCAGTATGTATCTTTCAAGACCGTATTGGTCATGGTTAGTTTTATGTAGCCATATCAAGAGTGAAGATCAAGAAACATTAGAAATCTTTTGTTGCGATAAGAATGGTGTGATCACTAGTTTATAAAGAAATAGTATGAAATTTATAATGAACGATTGACATATTATATATTTACATAAGAGGTCTTTTTTGCATTTCCGTGTAATTACACGGGTGTTATACTAGTTACTCATAGTTTGAAGCATTTCACCTGGAAAGCCAAACACGGTAAACACAATATGGGTAATATAGACATAAAAATAAATAAAATCTAAATAAAAAATCTATTTTGAGAATTGAAGAAAATACAAATCTTCCATTTAAATTGGAAAGGAAAAAAGTATTAATTATATAGAAAATAAATTATATATTTTTATTTGTTAACTAAATTTAAAAAAGCACGTGCTTTTATCGTGTTTGGATTTGAATTATAAACTTATCGTGTCGTGTTCGTGCTTAACTTTATTGTACTGTGATGGCCTAATGGCAGCCCGGCGTAAATGATCTGCCACCCTAGAAAAGGCATACGTCCAAGTAAGACTAGACCCGGCAATTTACCACATGACATGAAAATACGACACGAAAACGACACGAAAATTTTGTAATATCCGCATTTTTCTTTCCCTTGTAATTGTATTTCCGGTGTAATTCTCGATTGTAGTGACCCTCGTGTATCCTTCAGTGTAACTTTTCCGTCATCTTTTGATCTGATTCTCGTAATTGTTGTGCGGAACCGCCGTTTCGGGGTTGCCGTGGATTCATTCTATGCTATGATGCGTTTCGAGGTGTTCCGTTTGATGTTTCGTTCGTATTCTGGTGTAGTGGACCGTTTATGTTCTGTACCTAGCGCACGCTAATTTTTCTGCATAGCGCGCGCTAGAAGTTCCTTTGTAGCGCACGCTACGTTTACTTCGTAGTGCGCGCTAGCGAGTGAACCCTGGGGTGGTAGTTCAACTCCCAGGCCTCTGGACTATCGGATTAGCGCGCGCTATCTTGTCTAGCGCACGCTAATGTCGGGAGACTAGCGCACGTTAAGTTGTTCAGTAGCGCGCGCTAGTGTGACTGTCCAGTACTGGGCAGTTTACTACTGAACTCAATCAGATGCTAGTTAGCGCACGCTACGCTTGTATGGTAGCGCACGCTAACGGGTCAGGTGAGTTTTGGGCATTTGGCTACTGGACTCGGCTGATGTTCAGGTAGCGCACGCTATTGGTCGATAGCGCGCGCTACCGAGAGGTCATTAGCGCACGCTATGTTTCGAGTAGCGTACGCTAACGGCTAAATCACCTGGCTACTGGACTGGGACGCTAACGGTAAGGTTTGGAATCTTATCCCGTTAGCGCACGCTAACCTTGAGGTTTTAGCGTGCGCTAACACTCCCTGGCTATATAAACCAGGGAGTTGACCGAGATAAACACAAAATCTCATTTCTTCCTCTCTCCGCGGCGAAGGCGATTCCGAGGCGTTCTCTTGGCGATTTCTTCCTCCAATCATCTCATCCATCATCCTTCTTGAGTTCTTGGAGTATTATATCAACATCAACACGAATCTTTCGTCCTAATCCACGGTAAATCTCTTAGAACCCTACTTTTGGATAATTTGGGGGTTTTGGGTTTTCCTTCCGATTCGTTCCGTTTTGTTGGTGGATTCATGATGAATATGATTAATCTTGTTGATATAATTAGTTTTCCTATGGATTCATGGTATATTTTCACGGTTTTGCGAAATCAAGAGGGTTTGGTTGTGGTCCGCCCTCGTTGTTATTTTTGTATGAATATACATGAATCGTAGGCGGGTTTTCGGGTGTATTCCATTTCCTTAATCATTTAGGAATGGTTGTGATTGTGTTATTCGAATCGTTAGGTTCATTCGTCGGTTCCTCACGGTCGTGCTTGATTCTTCCGTTCCGTTCGTGTCACCGTCTATTAATCGAGGCAAGTATCCTTATGAACTTACAATCTTAACGTAGTAGTATTGCATGAGACTTGTGTGTGTGTGTATGCTCACTACGGGTTAGATCCGACGGGGTCTCGGTAGGGGTCCACGGAGGGGTGGATCCGCGAGCTTGCTTTTAACCACTACGGGTTAGATCCGACGGGGTCTCGGTAGGGGTTCACGGAGGGTGGATCCATGGTTAATTGTGGTGCATTTTTACAAATGTGATTTGATATTGGCATTTCCGGAAATGAGTGTTTTGGAACTATGTTTTCTCGATTGCATGTATATACTATATGTGTAAGGTGTAAGTTGTTCATCTGGTTACTTGTACTAGCGTAATTGCTAACCCCTCTGGGGACCCGTTTTGGGGAAATTCGTTTTATGAATTTCAGGTCAGGTTCATCGGGACGAGCGGGCGCTGGACCAGTACACGGATGATGGCCATGCGTGATGATTGTGCATAAGTGACGTCTTAATGTCTTTTTGTCTTTTCATCTTTTGTGGCTTTTGAACTAATAGTTGTACTCGAGTACTTAAGAGTTCTTGTTCGTCCGGATTGTATTGTTGCCTTTATGTTTGTGTTGATTGATGATGTTATGTTTGACCGGTTGAACCGGGTGGTTTATTCGGTTTTGCGTCTTTATGACATGGTGTTGGTTTGTCGATTATGTGAGTCGATGAGTATGATGCTGTTCAGCCTGGTGGGTCCCATATAGGGATTCACGGCGCTGTAATATACCTCGAATATCTTGAGGGTGTTACAGAAAATGGTATCGGAGCTCTAGGTTTATGGATACCTAGGCTTGTCGGTTTATTGGGTCTTGTGGTGTTTTGTTTTGCACATCATCGTCACGCTGCCATGATTCCGGTACTACCAGTGTCCGTAAGTTTTCCTTCCTCTGTTCATTAATTCCTTGTATCGCACTTTGATTCTCGACTTGTAATTGTTCTTTTCTTGTACTGATCCTCGTATGGCTTTTGCTACTTATTTAACTCCAGTATGGATGCTGGAAGAGGTCGTGGTCGCGGTCGTGGTCGTGGACGCGGCCGGGGACGTGGGGCAGCCGGTGGGGCGGCCACATCACAGTCTTCGGGAGCCGGCAGTACCGGCGACCGTCATAGCCATGCTTCTTCACAGGAGCGTGCCGATCTTGGTATTGCGGCCGTTATGCAACAAATGGTGAACCAAATGGCGGCAATAGCTCAGGCGGTTCAGAACCCGGATCAGGCCCACGCTAATCGGGGCGGAGCGGATCGTTGGCTTCAAGATGTTATCAAGATGCATCCTCCTCAGTTTTCGGGAGCTTCAGACCCGATTGGCTGGGAAGGGTGGATCAAGGAGATATCTAAGGTCTTCGTTGCCACTAACTTTCCTGAGGAACGTAGAGTCCCTATTGCCCAATACTTTCTCACAGGGGACGCTACGGACTGGTGGGAGGCCGTTGGGCCCAAAGACCATGCTGCTTCGTGGGCTGAGTTTCAAGAGTTGATGGAGACTGAATATTGCCCGTGGCCGCCGATGTGCTCGGGTACATGCTTTGTATGACGCTCAACCGCGGGATATTCCCGTATCTCAGGCTATTGCTGATTTTAACAAGGAGTTGGGTTATGTGAAGACCCAAGTTGTCGAGGAGAGCGACAAAATTTTCCATTTCTCCAGACGAATGAAGTCGTCGATTCGGGACTATATGTCGGGGCTCGTATGCACTACCTTGAAAGAGTACCAGAGCAGGCCCTTGCTTACGATATGTCTGTGACGGCGAGAGACGCGGCCCGCGAGAGTAAGAACCAGAACTCCGCCGGGAATATTTCGGGCCACAAAGGTGGGGGCCAGCAGAAATTTCAGTCTGCTAACTTTTCCGCTGGTGGTGGCCCAGCTCGATCTACTGGGTTTCCCCGCAGGGCTGCCAGTGCCCCTTCTCGAGAGGTGAAGTGTTTTAACTGTGGCCACCCAGGCCACATCAGTCGTAATTGCCCGAGTCCTTTGTTTATATGTAATCAGTGTGGCCAACCGGGCCACAAGGCGGCTTTCTGTGCCGAGAGGGAGAGAATTGTGGGTGCCCGGACTTCCATTCCAGCGCCTAGGGAACCAAGTGTGAATCAGGTATCGTTTGCTCCTCAGTCTCCGCCGAGTGCTAGTCGGGGGAGAGGTCGGGTTCAGCCCTCTAAGGGGGGAGCTTCCAGTGTCGGCTCCGCCCACCCGCGTGTCTATGAGATGCGGAAAGCCGATGATCCAGCGGCTACCGTGGCGACAGGTACCGTTTATATTCTTTCTCATCCTGTCAGTGTGCTTTTCGATTCCGGTGCTACGCATTCGTTCATATCTTTGGATTGTGTACGCCGTTTGAGTCTCGACTGTTTGATGCCTCGTGAACCCTTCATCGTTAAGCTTCCTAGCGGTGATAGGATCGTTGGTGATCAGGAGGTTCGAGACTGTTCTGTACTTATTTGTGACAGGACTTGGCCCTCTAACCTTATTGTTGTGGATATTGAGGGTGAGGATTTGATTCTCGGGGATGATTGGCTCGAGCGGCATGGCGCAATCATGAACTACCGCACGAGGATCATCACCATGTTAGCCGAGGATGGCACCGAGCACTCCTTCGCGGGGCGAAGGAGGGGAAACCAGAAATTCATCATTAATGCCTTGAAGGCGATGAGTCTCCTGCGAAAGGGGTGTACTGGATATTGGTGCTACGCCTTGAAGACGGAGGATGGTGGAGTCGAGCTTTTGTCGATTCCAGTCGTTAATAAGTTTCCTGATGTATTTCCTGACGAGTTACCGGGATTGCCACCGGATCGTGAGGTTGAGTTTGCTATAGAGTTAGAGCCGGGCGCGGCTCCGATTTCGAAGGCGCCGTATCGCATGGCACCTTCAGAGATGGCAGAGTTGAAGAAGCAGTTGAGTGAGCTTCTTGAGTCGGGGTATGTTCGACCGAGCACCTCGCCTTGGGGCGCACCGGTCCTGTTTGTGCGGAAGAAGGATGGTTCACTACGTTTGTGTATCGACTATCGCGAACTAAACAAGGTGACCATCAAGAACAAGTATCCTTTGCCGAGAATTGATGACTTGTTCGATCAGTTGCAGGGAGCTGCGGTATTCTCGAAAATTGATTTGAAATCGGGGTACTATCAGCTCCGGGTGAGAGAGTCCGATGTGCCGAAAACAGCTTTTCGGACGAGGTACGGACATTATGAGTTCGTAGTCATGCCTTTCGGGTTAACTAATGCGCCGGCGGTGTTCATGCACTTGATGAACAAAGTTTTTATCGAGTATTTAGATAAGTGCGTCGTCGTCTTTATTGACGATATTCTTATTTATTCGAGGAATGAGGAAGAGCATGCCCATCATTTGCGGGTAGTATTAGACATTTTGAGGACCGAGCAACTCTATGCAAAGTTCTCGAAATGTGAGTTCTGGCTGAAGGAAGTGATGTTTTTAGGTCACGTGATTTCAGCCGAGGGGGTTCGTGTGGATCCGCAGAAGATTGAGGCAGTGTTTGATTGGGCACCGCCCAAGAATGTGAAGGAGCTCCGTAGTTTCTTGGGTTTAGTTGGCTACTACCGTAGGTTCGTCGAGGGTTTCTCGAAACTGGCTCGGCCACTTACGCAGTTGCTCCGTAAGTCCGAGAAGTTAAATGCGGAATGACGAGAGCGATCGAGTTTTGAGGAATCAAGAAGCGTTTGACTTGATTTTGGCGCGTTGCCATGTGGCAACGAGGGTTTTGCCGTTTATAGTGATGCTTGAGTCGTGGTCTTGGGTGCGTATTGATGCAAAGACGGCAAGACCATTGCTTATGCATCGAGGCGATTGAGGCCGCATTTGAGCTTAACTACCCTACTCATGATTTGGAGTTAGCGGCAATGCTTTTGCGCTAAAGATTTGGCGTCACTATCTTTTCGGCTCGCATGTCGATTTTTACCGATCATAAAAGTCCAAATACATATTTACTCGGCGAGAGTTGAATATGAGGCAGAGGAGGTGGCTAGAGTTGATTAAGGATTATGACCTCGAAATCCTTTATCATCCGGGCAAGGCGAACGTCGTGGCCGACGCCTTGAGTCGAAACCGGTTGCGTTGCGAATGCTTGAGATCCTTACGTCTCGATCCCGAGCTTCGGCGGGCTTTGATCGAGTTAGATGTTGAAGTTTTGTTGCACTGGAGCCATCGGGCAACTTCGTGCTTTAGAGATTTCGCTGCCTCTCGATCGATGAAATTAAGTCAAGCAATCGGGGATCCGATGATTACTCAAATCCGAGAGAACGCGTTCTTAAGGGAAAGTCTCCTGGGTTTGTGATTCACGAGGATGGTATTTTGAGATTTCAGAGTCGGCTTTGTGTGCCGAACGACTCGAGTTGAGGCAGAGTATCTTACGGGAGGCCCATGCTACACCTTATTCCGTTCATCCCGGGTTCGAGTAAGATGTACAAGGACACGAGAAGAAATTTCTGGTGGAATGATATGAAGGATGAGGTCGCATGCTTTGTAGCGAGATGTTTGACTTGTCGGTCAAGATCGAGCATCGACGACCGGCAAGTTATTGCAGTCACTTCTGTTCGGAATGGAAATGGGAAGATATATCGATGGATTTCGTTACGAGTTTGCCGAGATCGAGGTCGGGCATGAATATGGGATGGGTGATTGTTGATCGCCTGACCAAGTCGGCACATTTTCTGGGCATCAAGGATACTTGGGGCCCGGAGAAGTTAGCTCGTGTGTTTATCACGCAGATTGTGAGACATCACGGAACTCCGAAGACTATAGTTACGGATCGTGACGGCAGTTTTGTATCGCACCGCGGGCGGTGCATAAGGCGTTGGGTACCGTTTACATTTGAGTACCTCTTTTCATCCCGATCGGATGGACAATCGGAACGCACTATCCAGACGTTCGAGGACTTGTTGCGTGCCTGTGCTCTCGATTGGAGTAGTGACTGGGAGGAACATTTGCCATTGATCGAATTCACGTACAACAACAGTTGGCACGCGTCGATTCGGATGGCACCGTATGAGGCACTTTACGGGCGGCGATGTCGATCACCGATTTGTTGGAATGAGGCGTCCGATTTGGTCGGGACCGAGCCGGATGTCGTTTTAGAGACGAGGCGGAAGATAGAGTTAATTCGGGAACGGATGTTGACTGCCCAGAGTCGACAGAAGTCGTATGCCGACGTCCGTCGTCGACCTTTGGAATTCGAGGTGGGAGATCACGTTTTGCTAAAGGTGTCGCCGACGAAGGGAGTTTTTCGTTTCGGGAAGAAAGGGAAGTTGAGTCCGAGATTTATCGGCCCCTTTGAGATCCTCGAGCGAGTAGGTGGGTTGGCATACCGTTTGGCGTTACCTCCGGCCTTGAGTCATGTTCATAGCGTTTTCCATGTTTCCCAGTTGAGGAAATATGTCCCGGATCCTAGTCACATCATCGATTATGGTGAGATTGATGTCGCCGAAGATGTTACTTTCGAAGAGCGCCCTTTGAAGATTTTGGAGCATCGTGAGAAACGATTGAGGCATAAGACCATACCTTTGGTCAAGGTGCAGTGGTCGAGACACGGTTTCGAGGAGGCAACTTGGGAAACCGAGGATAGCATGCGTGCTAGGTACCCCGAGTTGTTTGTTTCTTAAGTTTCGGGACGAAACTTATTTTTAGAGGGGTAGAATGTAATATCCGCATTTTTCTTTCCCTTGTAATTGTATTTCGGTAATTCTCGATTGTAGTGACCCTCGTGTATCCTTCAGTGTAACTTTTCCGTCATCTTTTGATCTGATTCTCGTAATTGTTGTGCGGAACCGCCGTTTCGGGGTTGCCGTGGATTCATTCTATGCTATGATGTGTTTTGAGGTGTTCCGTTTGATGTTTCGTTCGTATTCTGGTGTAGTGGACCGTTTATGTTCTGTACCTAGCGCACGCTAATTTTTCTGCATAGCGCGCGCTAGAAGTTCCTTTGTAGCGCACGCTACGTTACTTCAGAGCGCGCTAGCGAGTGAACCCCGGGGTGGCGCTTCAACTCCCGTGCCTGCGGACTATCGGATTAGCGCGCGCTATCTTGTCTAGCGCACGCTAATGTCGGGAGACTAGCGCACGTTAAGTTGTTCAGTAGCGCGCGCTAGTGTGACTGTCCAGTACTGGGCAGTTTACTACTGAACTCAATCAGATGCTAGTTAGCGCACGCTACGCTTGTATGGTAGCGCACGCTAACGGGTCAGGTGAGTTTTGGGCATTTGGCACCGGACTCGGTGATGTTCGGGTAGCGCACGCTATTGGTCGATAGCGCGCTCCGAGAGGTCATTAGCGCACGCCACGTTTCGAGTAGCGACGCTAACGGCTAAATCACACGCTACCGGATCGGGACGCTAACGGTAAGGTTTGGAATCTTATCCCGTTAGCGCACGCTAACCTTGAGGTTTTAGCGTGCGCTAACACTCCTCGGCTATATAAACCAGGGGAGTTGACCGAGATAAACACAAAATCTCATTTCTTCCTCTCTCCGCGAAGGCGATTCCGAGGCGTTCTCTTGGCGATTTCTTCCTCCAATCATCTCATCCATCATCCTTCTTGAGTTCTTGGAGTATTATATCAACATCAACACGAATCTTTCGTCCTAATCCACGGTAAATCTCTTAGAACCCTACTTTTGGATAATTTGGGGGTTTTGGGTTTTCCTTCCGATTTGTTCCGTTTTGTTGGTGGATTCATGATGAATATGATTAATCTTGTTGATATAATTAGTTTTCCTACGGATTCATGGTATATTTTCATGGTTTTGCGAAATCGAGAGGGTTTGGTTGTGGTCCGCCCTCGTTGTTATTTTTGTATGAATATACATGAATCGTAGGCGGGTTTTCGGGTGTATTCCATTTCCTTAATCGTTTAGGAGTGGTTGTGATTGTGTTATTTGAATCGTTAGGTTCATTCGTCGGTTCCTCACGGTCGTGCTTGATTCTTCCGTTCCGTTCGTGTCACCGTCTATTAATCGAGGCAAGTATCCTTATGAACTTACAATCTTAACGTAGTAGTATTGCATGAGACTTGTGTGTGTGTGTATCCTCACTACGGGTTAGATCCGACGGGGTCTCGGTAGGGGTCCACGGAGGGGTGGATCCGCGAGCTTGCTTTTAACCACTACGGGTTAGATCCGACGGGGTCTCGGTAGGGGTTCACGGAGGGGTGGATCCATGGTTAATTGTGGTGCATTTTTACAAATGTGATTTGATATTGGCATTTCCGGAAATGAGTGTTTTGGAACTATGTTTTCTCGATTGCATGTATATACTATATGTGTAAGGTGTAAGTTGTTCATCTGGTTACTTGTACTAGCGTAATTGCTAACCCCTCTGGGGACCCGTTTTGGGGAAATTCGTTTTATGAATTTCAGGTCAGGTTCATCGGGACGAGCGGGCGCTGGACCAGTACACGGATGATGGCCATGCGTGATGATTGTGCATAAGTGACGTCTTAATGTCTTTTTGTCTTTTCATCTTTTGTGGCTTTTGAACTAATAGTTGTACTCGAGTACTTAAGAGTTCTTGTTCGTCCGGATTGTATTGTTGCCTTTATGTTTGTGTTGATTGATGATGTTATGTTTGACCGGTTGAACCGGGTGGTTTATTCGGTTTTGCGTCTTTATGACATGGTGTTGGTTTGTCGATTATGTGAGTCGATGAGTATGATGCTGTTCAGCCTGGTGGGTCCCATATAGGGATTCACGGCGCTGTAATATACCTCGAATATCTTGAGGGTGTTACAAATTTAGTGTTTGGGTTTGCAGTTTGAGTACACGACACGAATATACACGAACACGAAAGTACACGACCGAGATTTAGTGTCGGGTTTGTGTTTACCCTTTGGGTACACGACACGACACGAGGTACACGAAATAAATAAATAAATATATATAATATTTTATATTTAATTTATAAAAATATATATTTTATGAATTCTGTTTATAGTAAACTTTAAAATTTGAAAATATAATGTGAACTTTCATAAATTTCGTATAAATATTCGTGTTTTCGTTGCCATTCGTTTCATTTCATCTACTAAAACCTATAAAAATAATATTATAAAATTAAAATTATTATTTTGTATAATATTTTAATATTTATTTTATATTATGTGCCTGACACGAAAACACGAAACGATACGAATTTGCGCGGTACACGACACGACATGACACAAATTCATTTAGTGTCGTGTATGGGTTTGAACTTTTGGTACACGAAACACGAAAGTACACGACACGAAAATACACGACACGAACGAATTGCCAGGTCTAGGTAAGACGTTCTTGCTGTTTGCTATTAGTTGGTTTCAAATCAATTACTCCCCCATTCCTAACAAATTGTCCATTTTTGACTTTTTGATAATTGTACCTTTTAAACTTTGACCGTGTATATATTTGATTGTGTTGGAGTATAATATTTGATGAAAAATATATCAACGGATAGTATTTGAAATGTGTGTATTGATATAGTTATCATCAAGTATTATACAATTCATACGAAAATATTTAAGGTCAGAGTTTAAAAGGTACAACTATTAAAAAATAAAAAGTGGAAAATCTTTTAGGAACGCGACTGTATTATGGGCCAAGGTTCACATTTTGCAAAATGAATATTAGCTCATATATATTAAAACCAGAGGATGAAAATGCATGTGATAAGAATTGTCTGCATGGATAAATTGCAACAGGATAAATCAAGACTGTCCCAATAGGATACGTGAAAGAGTAAAAAGTATGAAAAGGAAATCCCCCAAGAAATTCAACTAAGCACATTTTTAATTAATCAACAAACAGACGACAGAATCAAACATGTACAATGCATTCATCAATAGCCTCTCTGTTTAAGCGCGTGTTGTCTTCCCTTAAGGTGCATCATGAACAAGTCGGCGTTCATGCAGTGAACACCGCACAGCTCGCACAGTATGGGGCTCTTGTCGACAGCCGTTCCACCACTGTTCTTCCTACACATATCCAATTCTTGAAGCTTGGCCTTGTGTTTCTGCCCTTTCAAGTGCAGTTCCAGTCCGTCCTTATCCGAACACCAAATTTGACAAGCGTCGCACGAAGGCTTTCCAATTGTTCGTCCCGAGTTATCCCTCTTTAGCTTCATCCACTCGAGCTTTGCCTTGTGGGGCCGGCCGTTTAAGTGCTGGCGCATTGTGAGTGGGCTCGAACATCCAACTTGGCAGAGCTCGCATAGTAAGTTGTTTGTGGATTTCTTTGTTGTTGAGCTTCGACTGGGAATGAGATGTTTGTTTTCTGCCGCCTTCCTCTTTATGACTGAACGGGGCCTCGTGGGAACACTAGTGCTTGGACTCCGAAAAGAATTTGGAGTGTTTGGAAATGAAGTTTGAGGTTGAGATTGCGATCGGGACATGTTAGTTTCTTGAATTGGATTGGGCTTTGGACTGGGAAGTTTACTTGGTCCTACTATCCAATCATTCAAAGTTGGTGCTGGAATACTGGGCTTTGATGGTTCACTTGAATATGGCTCCTGCCATATATATGTTTATGATAATCAAAAACAATTTATAGTGTTAATTCAACATGAAGGAGAAAAAGGTAAAAAATTGGATTTAAAATTAATGACTCACATCTTTTATCAAAATTTGTCCCAACTGATTTTGTGGCCTTGAAGACGAACTTGGTAGTAGTCTACGAGATGATTGTACCTTTCATGAGGAAATATCTAATGCATTGAGAAACATGATATATGGAAAATCATCCATGTAATTAACTCTCGAAGTGATAAACTTGTTTAGTAAGAGGGAAAAAAAATAAAAGAGAGAAGTTAAAAGAGAAATGACTTTTGGGAAAGTGGTTGGCTTTGGCTCTCGGGCGAGCGCTAGATAGCCCAATGCACTTGCATTTTTGACCGATCCTGTGTACGTCCAACTCTTGAAGCTTGGAGCTCCACATAGCGTCTTTATAGCAGCCTCTCTTTTTGGATATGGAACCTTTCATTTAGTAGGTATAATAATATGTCACAAATTAATGCATCAGAATAAACACAATCTAATCAGACTCAAAACACACACACACACACACAATATATATATATAGGGCGATTCTGGTGAGAATGAGATTTAAGTTAAGAAATAAGAATGAATCTGATCCATAGATCTTGATTAAATGGATGACTTAGATTTATTCTCACAAAAACATATGCATGGAATGCAATATTTTAGTGGATCGATATTTTGATGCATATAATGAATAGTTTTAATGCATTGATGCACGAAATGAATATATTGCATGCATAAGCTAATCTGCACCGTACATCACACAAATAACACAAAAAGTCATTCTCATTTGATTCTATTTCCTATATATATATATATATATATATATAGGAAAGAGATCATATGAAAACTAATTACCTTGTGAAATCTAGAAACTTTTGTAGGCCATTGATATTAGTGATCTAACGACTGTAGATGAGTAGAATTATATGCATTTATGTATTTTTTTTATTGCAATATTTGATGCATATCTAGCGTGACAGAACGATGCAATAAATAATAACAAATATGCAATGAAATTACTTAATAATGCAATTGGTTTCTAGATTTCACCATTAAGGGTGTTTCCACCATAGTCAATCCCTATATACAGGGGCGGACCTAGATCTAGTGGTGCACGTGCACCACTAGATTTTTTCAGAATAAGACCCCCTTCCCCGATAATATCTAGTATTATCTTTCCCGTTATTTTATTTTGGCAATAGTTGAATTATCGAGGAGTTTAATTATTTTTTACTCTCGAATTTTAATAGGTAAAGTCATATATACCTATTAAATATATTTTTTGATTTGACGTAATCTGTTTTGATCAAGACGATATTAATTAAAGTGTTTAAAATTGTTTATTCAACCTTGAAGTATTTCGCAAACACTTGCTTCTTTTGATGAAAAAATTAAGATGCACCCTTAATACAAGACTAGCTGAAGATTTTCAGTTAATCAAATATTAGAAATTACTTTTGAAAGAAATGTTGATTTTTCCGTAAAATCGCAAGTGTTGAGCAGTCTACCATTTATGAAGTATATAAAGAGTGAGTTATGTAGTAAGATGGGTGATCAATGGTGAAATAATCGTCTTGTAACATTTATAGAAAAATATGTACTTAAAACTATTAGTAATGATGTTATTTTAGCACATTTTCAGGAAATGGACAGTAAATATAAGCGATTTTCTTTGTAAATGTACGGATCCTTTGTTTTTTTTTTTGTTTTTTTTCCCACACACGCACATGAGGGGGATCGTCCCCTGTCCTGAGTACCCCCAAGAGTCTCGACCTGACCCCGATCTAGAGATAAGTTTTCCAGCATGACATGTTCGTCTCATTGTCCCCCGCTTTGTTATTACTGATTTTCTTTATGTATTATTTGTTATCTTTAATGTAATTTTAATATATATTTTATCGTTCAACATTGTTTTCGTGGGACGGTCGGTGCACCAGTGGTTTTTCGGTCCTGGATCCGCCTATGCCTATATATATATATATATATATATATATATATATATATATATATGAAAACCATCCAAAATATGTGCACTATACCTGTGCTAGTTACCACAAGTACCACCGAGGGGTATTGATAAAGTAATCACAAAGCTTAAGCGGAAACTTGTAATTTTAATAAATAAGTGGGGTTTTCTATAAGTAGACTAAAGCTTCAGAGGTAGTTTTTATAATTATCCATTAAAAAAAATGGAGCATTCAGAATACTACCCATGACATTTAGCCAAAAAAAAAAAAAAAGCTCAAATATCTTCTAAAATTTACAAATACCCATCAACATGTGTGGGTCTGTTCTACAAGTTTCACCTACCATGGTTGTAATTTCAATTTGTAATAAATACAAACCTCAATGGGTTATCTGTAAATGTAGAAAATATTTGTTGAGCTTTTGTGAAATTAAACTAAGGTTTAGGGGTGTTTTTTTTTTTTTTTTTATCATCCCATAACCATATATATGGCCGTAATGAAACAACTCTCAACCTTGTTCCGTTGCGCCAGCTCTATTTGAATTGCTAGTTCCACCGGTGAGATATCCGGCTTTTGTTTTCCGGACGCCATCTTCACCTTTCACTTGATTGAATCCCTTTAAAAAATTTGAGAGGCAGAGTTTGCGTTAGAACATAAGGATTATAAGCTTTACTACAAAAGATGAATCTGATTGCTTCTCAAAATTACAAATACCCCCTTTTTTTAAAAATATTGAACAATATCAAGGAGCTATTAGTAATTTACAAAAATTATAAGTTTTTTTTTTTTTTTCTAGATAACCAAAAACATCAAGAAGAACAATTTGTAGAGTGTGCATTTTAAAATCTTTTGCGTAAAAGGCCTTCAAATGTCAATGGAAAAGGAAATACATTATTATTATGATTACTGCTGTAATATTTTTCTATTTTACAGATACCTTTCTCGATATAGGACTGTAAAAGCATGTATCAAAAGATTAAATATAAAAAAAAAAAAAACAATTACTAGTATTTAAGAAGAACAATGGAAGGTGCTGTGCATGAATATGCTTACCTTAATGTATGGAAAGAAAAACAAGGTAAGAAAAGTGAGAGGCCTTCCTTGAATGGAAAAACTTTTAGAGAGTATTTTATACACACATATATAAACAATGTGGTAAAGGACCGACCGACCGTCTGAAAGAAGTTTCTGTTGGTGCAGCAAAGGACCAAAACGAAAAAGGCATGCAGCATTCCATTGGAATCATTTTGAACTTTATCCTATAATAATAACTAGAACAAAAAAAGAGCACCAATCAATAGTCTATCTGTTCTAGGAATTACAGTTCCGTTCTTCCCGGAGCATGTCGTAACATAGTACTGATTGGAATAAGTACCACCATTCATAGAAGGAAGATAAAGGGGGATTTCAGATCCTTCCAGAAAATAATATAACTATCCAGAAAATATATATATATATATATATAAGGTAGTTACGAATTTCTGAAGGTAGATGTGGTTTTTTATTGATCAAATAAACCTTAAAAGTAATTTACATTCACAATTATATTAGTGGAAAATATTCCAAGTAACTGCATGAGAGTACCACACCATCGATCTGTAGCAAATATTTATTACTCATATGGATGGGCACCTTAGAACTTCCCCACATTAATACATCATCAAGCCTTTTACAAATCATTTAGGTACATGCTAGGTTGTCGATGTAATAATGGAGTCGATTAAAAACCATTGGTATATTTTTATGGATGATGATGATTCATGCTTTCTGAGTGATATGATTTCCCAACATTAGTAATTATTGCATTTTTAAATAAATATATTGCTAACATAAAATCAAACACCTTATCCAACCATATTTCCTCCGCCACGCAACCTCAAGGACTCAACTCTCGAACTGTTGAAAATTGAAATTTAGAATGTTCATACTGCCGTAAATACGGACTTATCCATAGCTCAAATTGGTAGTGTATTGGACTCATAACAAAAATACCGTGAGTATGGAAATGCCATAAAAAAAATTCCCTATTTGAGTGTGACAATAAAGACGCAAGACTCTGATTTTTGCTTTCGATGTGTCGGTGTCCGACCAATAAGCCTACAATTTACAGATGTTGATAAGAGTAAAAATGCACCGGTCGAACTGGGAGGAGGTTCGCAACTTTCTTGGGTTGTTTTATACAGAATTACGGCCAGAAAAAATTTCATCTGGAAGGATATCAACCGCCTGTTACTGCACAAAAAAAGAAGCAACTTCTCAGATAAATTTATATATTATACTTTTATGGAACAAGTATACATACCATAAAAAGGTTAATCATACTAACTGTAGCTTTGCTTTTTCTCAACAGGGGTTTTTTAGGCCTAATCAACTATATCAGTAGGTGCTTATGAGTCTTTTACCAAGCAACAATAAAGGATAATAAGCTATCAACTACCCCAATCCGCTCAACCAAACAGGCCCTTAGTTTCATATTAGCGGTAAACACAATGGACCAGAAAAAGTAAATATCCTCAAGTCATTTAGTCTTGGTAATTTGCATTCTTACTGAGGTAGGTTAACGGAGGGAATGTATACAGCGTTAACATAAACTCTTGAAATGATGGCAGTGGACCTATGTTTTTATTTATCTGCAGCTTTTTTGGCATCACATAGTTTGAGGCTCCGACCATAATTTCGAGTGGACACCTGGCTTGTGGGTGAAAAACTTACATGCCTAATGTAGCTAATCATCATCTGGAAATGGGATTTATGGAAGGATCACTCAAACCATATTCTGCCAAATAAACGGCAAAAGCAAAGACAGGTCTAACGCTTTAAATAGAAATAGGATTATATAAATGCAAAACATCTACTAAAAGAACTTTCCTACAATGAAACAAAAGCATAATACGTGATACCGACAAAAGCACAAAGCAACAGCCAACATGATTACCTTCTCTCATGTGAACTTGACTACGCAAGCGAGAGCTGCTAACTATCAATTTAGTGTTCTAAATAGCCAGGCCAAATAATGGCTTTTAATTAGGCAAGGAAGTGCACTGCATCATCACTGGAAATTACATGACATCCATCTTTGTTATTTTAGTTCAGTGAAGATACTAAATTACTGAGGGCGAACCTTGGTGCAACAGTGAGTTGCTCCACTGGCAACCTGCGAGTAACAGATTCGAGTCGTGGAAACAGCTTTTTTTCTGTTACTGCACCAAAAAATAAAAAAAAAATGCAAGGGGAAGGCTGCGTACATATACGATCACCATAAGCCGCCGAGTGCTTCGCGCATGGGGTTTGCAAGCATGTATGTTGATAAACTAAATTACCATGTTCAAAAACCTTTTTTTTTTTTTTTGTTATTTTTAGGAAGGTATGTCTTAAAAAAAAAAAACTTGGTTCTTTGATGTCTCGTGGCATAAAATCAACAGTATGTACACCCATGCTTGCACTAGTGAGGAAGACGTTGAAGAGGATTTATCTGCAAAAACCGAGGCGTATAGACTTCTCGTCCATGATTCTCCTGGACAAAAAAAAAATACTAATGTGCTCTACCCTCTATCAACCTGGCCCCTACTCCCCTCTCCACATGCTGTGAATTTTAGGTTGCATCATCAAAGTATCAATAATTAGGTGAAAGAATTGCATATATTGTACCAGTTCATCAAACTTAAATCATTTGCAACCAAGTATTCAATATTCAGGAACCAATTTTCATGATCTATTTCTCAAGTCAATGCATGCTGACATGCAGCACTTAAAATGTTCCAACACCAAATCCCCTCAACAACAATCCAGCATCATTAGTTCATATGATAGGATTCAGACAACTTGAATTCAAGGACCAATATTCTAATTGTACCTCAATTTGAAGGGGTGTTATGATCCTTAACTGCAGAAACACTCTCTCTATGAATGTCAGCACAAGAGGATGATGGATAAGCAGCCACATTACTTCCAGCATTCATGCTAGGTGGCACACCTGGTTCTGAGACTGCTTGAACCTGTTTATGGAGACGAATAAAAGAATGATCAATGCAGTGCTATTATGTGAAATTAAGCTTAATAAATTGGAACTTGAAAGTACGACCAATGAGGTGACTGGAACAAGATTTAGGCTTGATTACAAAAAACAGTCCATAAAGTTTCACATACGAAACACAACACCTCGTAGGTGCAAAATTTGAAGTCGGGGAAACCTAAAGAATTTATTGACTATTGATGGCTAACTTTATGGACTTTGAAAAACAAAATGACAATGTGTCGCGGTTCAGAAAGTATTACAGCTCCTATAATGTTAAGATACTTGGACGAATGTCTGAAATAAAAAATCATAGGAACATATTGCTCAATAAAATCACATAAATCACCTTAAATAAAAAAAGGCCTTTGTATGCTAAAAATCGGTTGAAATGGAGGGACGATGGGAGCCGGAAAACTTCCCTCATGGAGGTAGCACTATATTTTAATCTTCAAAGATTATGTTATTTTAATAAGAGAAAAAGGTCACAGGATATGACCTCCGAAGCAGCAAATTCCAACTGGGCTTCATCTAATTCCTTTTCTTTCTGAGCACTATCTGTTTGCTTGACATTGTCCACTACAGAATCACCATTTACACTAGCACCTTCACTCTTCACAGCTTCCATCTTCCTGTAATAATAAAGTAAATACAAGCCACCAAAACATTTGTCCAAACAGATATCAATACCAACATACTGTTGTAAAATCTTTCACCTATTGATAACGTCAGTGCCCATGCCAACAGAGCTTGGTTTGTTCGAAAATAGAACTCCACGGAGAGGCCTTCCATCGATGATTGTTTCAATGGTATATCCATTTGAAAAGCTTTTAGTGACTTTAGCTTGGAAGGTCCTCTTTCCCATAGGAGTCTGGTATTCATTCAAGTATAAATTCTGCCTGCCTGCAACGGAATCCACCTCTCATCAGGCATATCAAGATTTATTTTTAAATACTACCTCCGTCCCATAAAGATAGGCTTGTTTTCTACTTTAGTCCGTCCCAAATATAGGCCACTTTCTATTTCGTTGACATTCAATTTCTCTTGTTTTCCAATTGTACCCCTTTTCATATAAATTATTATACACTAACATCATTTAATGCAAGGCTATATTTGAAAAAATACAACAAAAGCTTATTTTCTGGGATGGAGGGAGTAATACATATGTATATAAATTCTTCAGGTGAAAAATCCCACATAAACCACACATTATTTATCACATTCTATAGTATGTATATGTGACTACTCTCTGATAAATAACGAAATTCGTCTTAAGACTCAAAAAGCAAGTCATGTTGACTATCTTAAAGTCATGGTTGTGCTTTTATTATTATATAAGTAAATATTTAGTAAATAATTATTAATTAATAATATAACAGGTGCTTAGTCCAGTTATTTTAATATCAGCAAAGCATACCAGTGTAAGGACAACAATCTTCCATTAATCGAGCAATCAATATTATCTTGTAGTTTGAAAGAACTTTGACCTTAACTTACAAATCCCTCAATGGAAACACCAATAAGATCCAAAACCAAAACCATGATGCTAAATCAAGAAATTTCAACATAACGTATAAAAAATTTGCTCTTGCCTGATGGCATATAAGTTGATATTGGCATGGGTTGGTAAACGGTAGTGTCATGTTCATATTCATCTCCAAAAGAAGCCTTCTCATATGGAGGTGTAGAAGTGCTCTGCTCTTGGCATTTCAACTTCAGCTGCTTCCGCAAAGAGAGCTTCTCAAGTCGGCGTTCATCTCGCTCATGTTCTCTAGAAAGCCCTGGTAACGTGTAGAGCAAGCACAAAACAATACAAAGATAAAAAAATATATATATACACACTATATGCTCCAATTCAGTAAATAAATGACAACCTGCAACAATCCAACAAAAAAAATGAGGGAAGCAAAACGGACCTGTGTGCAAATAATACATGTCATCCAGCGGTTCTAGATTCTTATTGCAGCCACCTATAAAAACAAGAACACCTCCTATCTCGGGATCCAAACTTTCGCCAGCCATGGAAAATCTACCAGATGGGCCCCCTCCTATAGCTGTCACTTTCACCGATGCGCCACTTTCTACATAAAACAACTATATACTATTAAAATTTCCCACCAGTTACACATTTACACTAAGCATCGTAAACGCGAGGTAGTCATTATCATCACAAAATGGTCATGCAAACAACTTAGCTCAGACAATAAATAATTCATCTACATCCCAACTTCATGAACTAGTACCTATCAGGTTAGCGTGATAAGCATAATTTTATTTGATATGTCAATGACAATTACAGCATAATTGATTATGAATCCAAAAAAATCTAAAAAAAAAAAAAAAGGATTTTTCAGCATATCAATATCTATTTAATTTAGGTCTACATGACAAAACTTTTCAGGAAAAGAAAGCTAGAACGAGTTCAAAAGAAAGTACCGATTCTGAAGTGTGACTTAATGCTAATTGAAAAACCAAAATAGAGAGAGTTGATTCACGGTGGAGGTTGCTGTTGTCCAAAAACGTGATTGGACTAATTTAACAAACCAGCAATGATTGCAAAGATGATTACCGATGTCCAGCATATATACATCATCGTACAAGTTCTCCTCGTCTGAGAAACCTCCAAAGATAAATAAATTCTTGCCAAAACCAACTGTCGTATGACCCCCTCGAGGTGGCAGTAGCTGGCCACTAGTGTTCAACTTGCACCAAACAAGACTATCTATTTGCTCAAGGAAAAATTAAATCATGAACATAATTTCATAAGGAACTGTCACGCGAATATGATTTCAACATTCAGCAAACAACTTGAGCTTACCAGCATCGAGTATGTGGACATCTGACAGATAATAATTAGACGAATCTTCACCACCAATGACAATGATTTTATTCTTCCAGGAAGAGCAGGTATGACTCTCTCTCTTACTTGGAGGAGTGCCTGATGGAACTACATGTTGCCATGAGAATGTCTCTGCATATAAAGGAAGACAGTGCATCAACACATTTCTTTTTCAAATTTACATTTTATTTCACGCCAAGTCTTTATGGCTTCATTCGGGTTGGTGGATTTAAAGTCAAGGATTTCATCTCTAATAACAGATTCATAAGCAATTTCAAATCAATGTTAGCAAAAGCTTTAACTGCCAACAAAACCATAGCACACTGTCCTTGGCGATAAATATTCACTTATCAAAAACTAAAGGTGACTTTAGGAGGCAAGAGTACAAACTGCATACCAGTATCTAATATGTAAAGATCATCATAGTAGTTCTCGCTGTTCGCAGATTTGCCACATCCACCAAATATGAACAGTCTTTTACCGATAAGTGCTGCACTATGCCCTTCTCTTGGTTCTGGCCCATCGCCTCTAACACTTGGTAACACCCACGTATTGGTGGCTAGCATTACAAAATTCACACCAACAAATAGTTAATTATAACTGCATGTCTGATCAATGTATGTTCACAATGAAAACTAAGATGGGGAGTGAGACAAAGATAATGATAAAAATAAATAAGAAAAAAAAAAAGCATGACCAAGCATAAAACAGTTGACATAGCATACAGAGATAAACCACAATAAAAAACTGCCAAGATTGTATATGGTTTACACCCAATTACATATTACTGTTGTGTGAGGAATAACCACTAACTTAGGAGGTAAAAAGTCCACATTTTACAAGAATAGTGAAACAAAAAAACTCACATGTATCGAAAATGTGCAGATCATTAAGTGGCCTTCTTCCATCTGTACCACCAAATACAAACAGATTATCTCCAACTGTTGTACAGCTATGACTGTCCCTTGGAACCGGTGGTATGCCCTTGATTGTGGGCTCGCTCCAAAGCATATTGACTGATCACACAATATATTAACATTAGAAAGCTTGAGATTCTTCTCGTGTAAATGAACCGAGGCATAAATGTTGAGAAAATTAACATCCAGTCGTAACTAATACCCTTACAACCAGTATGGAAATAAAAAATAAAAAACACTTCAAATGACAAAAAAGTATGGTGGAGTATTTATGGAACTTCAAATTCACCCATAACAGCGACACTTATACAGTAAATATTGAAAGGAAATTTAATGACAAAGAAAAGTGTACTTCTTAGAACACATTGAGGCACAATTCCACTGTTTGCCCGGATGAATCACATCAAAACAAAAAAATATACATAGAAGCTCCCAGTCTTTTCCATTCTACCTATCTCTAATCATCTATCTGGTGATAATGTTACTCAACCAAAAAGCTAACGTTTTCAACAATAGAAACCTATAAAATAGATGTACTAAAAATAAATTTAACAGGCAAATATTGCATGACCTAAATAACAATGCAACCACAGAAGCCAATAACAAATGAACGAAATAACATAGACATTAAACATCAGAACCAGGGGTCTTCCTCACTGCATGAAAAAAGTAGTAAAGAAGGGTTTCTACACCTAAAACCCCACAAATTTCATATATATAAAACAAACGTATCATTTGAAGCTGATCGATGTTTTCAGGACAACCAGAAAACTAATGTTCGTCCAAAAAAATTCAAGAATCTCAGAGATGTAGACATCCCCTATGAGAACATAAGAGAGAAGGGGAGAAAGAGGGCCGCACATACAGACCAGTATCAAATACATGAACTTGATTAGTCTGGCACTGATCTTT
This sequence comes from Orobanche coerulescens, assembly GCA_033398695.1. Classification (NCBI taxonomy): domain Eukaryota; kingdom Viridiplantae; phylum Streptophyta; class Magnoliopsida; order Lamiales; family Orobanchaceae; genus Orobanche; species Orobanche coerulescens. Next base: position 69,743,988 of record CM065816.1, on the reverse strand, counting down.
CCCATATCCTCCAAAAACATAGAAAAGCTTGCCCCCTTTAATGGCGTTGCATGTGTGGCCCCACCTCATCCCCGGCCCACCACTCCCTGCTTTGGGCTGCACCTTCTCCCATCTCACTGCCATACTCTGAATGCTCGTGCTCACACAGGGAAAAAAGAAATAAAGAGCTGTCCAGTTCAAAAAATGGGAAGACTTTGAATGGGAAGTGAAACCCCAGAAGAAAAATGAGAAACTGGAAATCCTTTGGGGGGAGGATGAAAAATAATATAAAAAATAATGTAAGAAATTGGTTTATCGGGATATGGGGTTTAAAACCATTTTCATTTTTTTTTTTTGATAACTAGGTGATCCCAGGTTTAACTAATCCTCTCTCACTCCAGTAGGCGCTCTGCTTGTAGAAGTAAATCGCGAGTCGCTCGAGCATTAAGGTTCCACGCTTTTCTGTCTGAACACTGCGAGAAGCGCATGGCGGTGCCGTCTCGGGTTAAAACGATTCTCGGGAGATTAAACATTGATTAGAGGTTGCTTGAGTTATCCCCGGGGAGCTAGAGGATCATAAAGAGAAAAACTTCCTCTTTCACCTCCTTTGGTGGGGTTAGAACCCAAGACCTCTCCAAAGAAGTGTCTTGAAGTAGGCGTCCTACCACTGGACCACCCACCCTTCCCCTTAAAACCCTTTTCATTAATTGTGAATTAAACAGCCCAGCCAGAGATTAGTAGGTCCCGAATTCCATGGTTGAATGCTTTTGGTGTGGTACGGATTGTGAGGGCTTGGCTCGTTCAAAAAAAATTACTCAAAAAAAAAATTACTCGTTCAAAAAAAAAAATAGTTTGTATTACGATATGGAGCCAAAAATCCACGAGCATTGGCGTATGCAGCATCACAGATATAGTATTTATCTGAAAAACCACCGACATCAAATGCATAACAGACCAATAAAAATGCAAAATGCAAATTGAGAATGATGTATACCTTGTGGTGGAAATAAAAAACCAAATCTTGAGTTAAAAGCAACTTACCTAAGTACTCTATAATCATGTGCTATACTTTCCCATCCAGCCCAAACAAAAGCGAATATCATCTTGAAATCACAAATTTATAGAATATTTTGATAGCATCGACCACCTCCTCTTTCCCTATAAGCAGCTTGATGACTAGCCGACACAAATACATGTATAAGAGTGTCGTCTAAAGCACCTATTGCACCCTTCATTAACAGAACAATAAAGAATTAATATACATGCAAACACACACACACACATATAATACATTACACACACACACACACACACACACATATATATATATACACATATATATATATATATATTTGATGAAACTGAGTTGATCGGTCACCAAGAACCGGGTTGATCTCAGAAGTTTATCTAAGAAAAGCCGAATATGTAAAGTATTGCTCTCTCCCTCTCTGTGTGTTTCTTTCTCTCTGTAAAATACTTTTTCTCTGTAACACTGAAATATGCTTGGCCTAAGAAGAGAGGCTTCTTCCTTATTTATAGGAGGGAGGAGCCGCCTTCCCTTGTGAGGCCCTTTTCTGATTTCAGGGAAGATCCCAGATATTCAGGGATTTAGACTGCAGCCTCCCATCCCTGGATATCCGAGATTTGGGCTGCGGCTTATCCTTCCCTAGATTTCCGGGATTCTGTCAGGTGGGTCAGATTCCAGTCTTTTCGGGAGCCTGGTCTTCACGAGCTCGGACGTTCCCGATCTCGAGTTGGAATTCTATAGGTCGGCCTACTCTATGGAAGGCCTCCTAGGTCGGACCGTTCCGCTATCCCATAAAGAGGTCGGTAAGTTGGTTCACTGACCTAGGGATGGACCATCCAGGTCGGACTAACTCCGCTCGAGTCTTTCCTTTTTATCCGGAGGTCGGTTCATTTTGAGCTTCTCTAGACCGGGCTTTTAGGAGGTCTACATTTGTCGTCCTATCAACCAGTCCCCCCTAATCTAGTCGAGCTGTAAGACCGAGTAAAGTAAGATTTATTCTAAATTGACGACCTCGATGCAGTAACCTTTGGGAATCCAGTTTCTAGGTAACGAAGATTCTCGAGATTTGTGTGCATTTATATCAACGCCTCCCAACCGTCACATCCCTCGCTTAGGTCCAGGTGTCAACCTACTATAGGTCGGATGATGCGGTGTCGGATCTAGGCCGTTCTTTCATAGAAGGCATCAGACGCTCCAGATCGTCCCTTTTCTTCTTGGTTTTCGCCCCTCTCCCCCATAAAAGGAGATCTTCTACTTCCCCTGCCATTTCCGCGTCCTTATTTTCTTGAACTCCAGTGCGAAAATCCTCAGGCGGCATCAGCGATCCAAACTTCCTGCTTCCGGCGACGCCACTGCTATCTACCTCCGACGCTCTTCCTTCCGCCCAATTTCATGGGTATGTTTATGATATGGAATCGATTAATACGAATGAAGAAGACGAAGTAAGGATCGACGTAAATGACCTTACAACACGCCATGCACGGACTACTACGTATTTAGGCGAGAAAATGGACATAAGACGTGGAGTCTCGGTCTCGGCCGTGTCATATGACACGGCCCGTGTCATGCTGTGCCGGAAAGTCGACATCCACTGCCTGCCGAACTCGGCCGTGTCGTCCGACACGGCCCGTGCCGAGATGTGCCGGATAAGCCAAACTGACTGTCGGCCGAACCCGACCGTGTCGTCCGACACGGTCGAGTCACACTCTTCCGGATAAGGAAATCTCGCTGTCCGACCAACCCGACCGTGCCAGGCGACACGGTCGAGTCCTGCCAAACGTCCTTGTCGCGCCGCGCGGTCGAGTCGCTTTCGGACGTCCTTGTCACGCCGCGACCGTGTCAAGTGGACACGGTCGAGTCACTGACGGTCCTTGTCGCGCCGCGGCCGTGTCGCCTGACACGGCCCGTGTGCTGCCGGCAGATTTCTCTTTTTTTAGCTTTTCTTTTTGTGTGTTTGTCTTTTCTTTGCTTTTCACTCATTTTAGGGATTGTGTTTCCCCTAAAATTATTATTGTTGTTCCTTTTGTATTTTATTGCTGATTTGTTTTGATTATTCAAAGATTTTATAAATCTTTGAATTGTTTTCTTTTATTATGGGAAGACTTGAAGTCTCCTATATATAGTCTTGTGTAAGCATTGTAAGAAGCATTGTATGTTGAAGAAATAAGAATAAACCTTGTGTTTTTCTTGGTGAATGCTTTTCATCGAAACTTGATTATAATTCGACGCGTCTTCGAGTTTTAATCTAATCGATTCTCAATAGGTCTTGAGGAAAGATTATCTTATCAAACTATAGGTCTAGTTTGATAAATCATTCATATTGTTCTTATTTACGTAAGCCGAATTGCCCCACTTTCGGTTATTTCTTCCGAGTGTTACACATATTCGAGTGTTGTGAGGATCAAAAATATTTCTGCTGCATTACATACGAGTTTACGTCCATTTTCATACGTAATTCGTATCATTAGTGGCATCGGAGCCCAAGGCTATTTTCTTGGCGATTTTATTGAAGATTTCTTGTTCAAAACCATCTCTTGAATCTTGTTATGGATTTCTCCGATCCCGATTTATTGATGAAACTCTGTGACGCACTAAGCGGTCTACCGGAGCCACGTATGCAAGCAAGACTCGGAGATGACGCACGTCAAATACACCAGGCGGACGAGTTTAAAGTAAACGAACTCCCGGTGTTCGTTGGAGGTACCGATCCCGAAGCTTATTTGGAGTGGGAACGGAAGATTGAGCGCATGTTCGAATTCAAAGACCTTAACGATGGGAAACATTGCAAATACGCAATTCTCAAGTTAGGGAAAGGTGCTTCTCTTTGGTTCGAAGGAGTGAAGACGAAGGACTCGGGCGGGAAAAGCAAAAATCCGCTCGTGGGATTCTTTAAAAAGAAAACTTCGTAAGAGGTACGTGCCAACATCACACCGGTTAACCTTATACCGGAAGATTGCCGACTTCATCCAAGGCAAACTAAGTGTCGGTGAATATATTGAAGAGTTCGAAAGTTTGGTCTTGATGGGAGAACTAGAAGAAAACGAAGAGCAAAAGATGTCACGTTTTTTACGTGGCTTAAATAAAAACATAGCCAGCACGGTGGAGTTATACCCATATGAAGATTTCGATACTTTATGTGGATTATGCGTGAAAATAGAAGCCCAAAATAAATTGAAGTTTTCAAGACCCGAATTTCCTTCCAAATTTGGGAATCTAAGTGCCGGTTCGAGTTCGGGTACTAAAAGCACCACGCCAAGTCATGTCCCTGTCACGGCACCTAAGGCTCCCTACCTACCCAAGGAAACAAGTTTGGCGAAGGTACGATGTTTCAAGTGTCAAGGGTTCGGCCATTACCAAAATGCATGTCCGAACAAACGGGTGGTGACACTAAGAGAGGCTCTTGAGGTCCGGGAAGAATTATTGGCCGAGGACGAAGAAGAAAGACTCGGTGACGTGTTTGACGTAGACGCCCAAGAAGAAGAGGAGTGCGAGGCTTACAATGCTCCGGACTATGACACGAGTCTAGTCCTTCGCACCTTACAAGTCAAGACGGTTTCGAGGGACACGGAACAACGAGATCAAATATTCCACACCAAGTGTCAAGTTAAAGACAAATGGTGTAGTTTGATAATCGATGGAGGAAGTTGTACGAATGTTTCTTCAAGCGAGATGGTGGCAAAACTCGGACTCATCACTACTACTCATCCGAAACCATACGCATTACATTGGCTCGATGATGGGAGTAAGGTGAAAGTTTCGAAACAAGTACGGGTCGGATTAACTATGGGCTCGTATGGTGACAACGTACTATGTGATGTACTCCCGATGGATGCATGCCACATACTTTTGGGATGATCGTGGCTATTTGATAGAGACGTTTTACATCGAGTAAGGAGTAACGAATATGAATTACGGGATAAAGGCAAGAAGATTTTGCTTAAACCGATGGCACCCCAAGCCATTCGATCGATGAGTTATAATCAAATGGAGAAACCAAAGCTTACTATGTTTTCTAGTGAGAAAGAGGTGAGACACGCTATTGACGATGGCGAGCGTGTGTATTTATTGATGATTAAAGAAACACGAGATGTTGACATGATTGTGCAAGGCAAGAGAGATATCGATACCTTGCTACAAGAATTTGCGGATGTCTTCCCGGAAGACTTACCGTCGGGTTTTCCACCTTTACGTGGGATTGAACACCAAGTCGACCTTGTACCGGGTGCATCACTCCCTAACAAGGTCGCTTATCGATGTAACCTCGAGGAGACAAAGGAGTTGCAAAAACAATTCGAGGATCTAATGAATCGCGGGTACGTTCGAGAAAGTTTGAGCCCTTGTGCGGTTCCGGTTTTACTTGTTCCAAAGAAGGATGGGTCATAGCGGATGTGTATAGATAGTAGAGCCGTGAACAACATAACCATCAAATATCGATTCCCAATTCCGAGACTTGATGATATGTTGGACGAGTTGCATGGTTCGGTGATTTTTTCGAAGGTTGATTTGAGAAGCGGCTATCATCAAATTCGCATGCGGGAACGAGACGAATGGAAGACGGCTTTCAAGACAAAACATGGATTATATGAATGGCTCATCATGCCCTTTGGCCTTACAAATGCGCCAAGTACTTTCATGCGATTAATGAATGAGGTACTTAAGCCATTTTTGGGAAAGTTTGTCATCGTATACTTGGACGACATCTTGATTTATAGTCGATCATTGCAAGAGCATACCGGGCACTTGAGGAAAGTCTTCGAGATCCTTTGGGATCAAAAACTTTATGGAAAGAAGGAGAAGTGTTCGTTTCTAGTCGAGAGTGTAGCCTTTCTCGGCTACATCGTTTCTAAAGAAGGAGTATCGGTTGATCAAACCAAGATCGAGGCGATTAAATCTTGGCCTACCCCTAAAACCATCACGGAATTCCGATCCTTTCATGGACTTGCTTCATTTTATCGGAGGTTCATACGAGACTTTAGTACCATTTCTAGTCCGATAACGGAATGCTTGAAAAAATGACCGTTTGTGTGGAACAGGGCTGCCCAAGGGGCATTTGAAAAATTGAAGGCGAAAATATGTGAAGCACCTATATTGGCGTTACCCGACTTTTCAAAACCTTTCGAGGTAGAATGTGACGCAAGTGGAGTGGGTATTGGGGCGGTCCTCGTCCAAGGGAGGCGACCAATTGCATACTTCTCGGAGAAATTGGGTGGGGCTCGACTCAACTATTGTACTTATGACAAGGAGTTCTATGCCATTGTGAGAGCTCTTGATCATTGGAGCCATTACCTTCGGCCGAAACATTTCATCCTACATTCGGATCATGAGTCTTTAAAATATATTAACGGCCAACAAAAGTTGAGTCCAAGACATGCTAAATGGGTGGAATTCTTGCAATCATTCCACTTTTCATCGAAGTACAAAGATGGCAAAAGCAACATTGTGGCGGATGCTTTATCTAGGCGGTATGCCTTGCTCTCTACTCTTGACATTCGGTTGCTTGGGTTCGAAGCATTGAAGGAGTGTTATGATGGGGATGTGGATTTTGGTGAGGTTTTTATTCGGTGTAAATCTGGCCCATTTGGAGAGTTTACGTTGCAAGAAGGATTTCTTTTCAAAGGAAATTGCCTTTGTTTACCCAAACACCCGATTCGGGAATTGTTAGTTCGGGAAGCTCACGGTGGAGGCTTGACCGGTCATTTTGGTTCGGCTAAAACGTTGGAGGTACTTAAAGAGCATTTTCATTGGCCGAAGATGCAAGTGGATGTACACGACATAATTAATAAGTGTGTAACATGCCATATTGCTAAGAGTACATTCAAACCGGGAGTATACATGCCTTTGCCGATTCCGGAAAGGCCGTGGGAAGATGTCTCAATAGATTTCATTGTTGCTTTGACTCGTACTCAACGAGGAAGAGATGTTATTATGGTTGTTGTAGACCGATTTTTGAAGATGGCTCACTTAGTGGCTTGCCACAAGACGGACGACGCGAGTAACGTCGCTGATTTATATTTCCGAGAAATCGTACGACTGCATGGGGTTCCAAAAACGATTGTTTCGGATCGGGACTCAAAATTCCTTAGTTATTTTTGGAACACCTTGTGGAGAAAGGTGGGAACCAAACTACTATTTAGCATGTCACATCATCCACAAATGGACGGTCAAACCGAGGTAACCAATCAAACGTTGGGCACTTTACTACGTGGTCTTGTGAGCAAGACACAAAAGGATTGTGACTTGAAACTTGCACATGCGGAGTTCGCTTATAATCATTCTCCTACTCATGCCACGGCACACTCTCCATTCGAAGTAGTTTACGGACTAAATCTGTACATACCGTTAGATCTAATTCCATTGCCAAGTGACGAGTTAGTGCACAAGGATGCGGAATCAAAACTGAAATCGATGATGAAATTACACGAGAAAGTACGTAATCGAATCAAGGAAATAAACGAGGCTTACAAAAGAAAGTCGAACAAACAAAGAAGTCCGAGATTGTTCGAAGTTGGTGATTTGGTTTGGTTGCATTTGAGGAAAGAGCGATTTCCAAGTAAATGTAAGAACAAATTAATGCCGCGAGCGGAGGGACTGTTTAAAGTAATCGCAAAGGTGAACGACAACGCATACAAATTAGAACTTCCGGGAGATTATGGGATTCATGCAACCTTTAATGTTGGGGACCTATCGCCTTACATCGATGATGACGGAATTTCGGAATTGAGGACAATTCCTTTTAAAGGAGGAGGAGATGATACGGAATCAATTAATACGAATGAAGAAGACGAAGTAAGGATCGACGTAAATGACCTTACAACACGCCATGCACGGACTACTACGTATTTAGGCGAGAAAACGGACATAAGACGTGGAGTCTCGGTCTCGGCCGTGTCATGCTGTGCCGGAAGGCCGACATCCACTGTCTGTCGGCCGAACCCGACCGTGTCGTCCGACACGGTCAAGTCACACTCTTCCGGATAAGGAAATCTCGCTGTCCGACCAACCCGACCGTGCCAGGCGACACGGTCGAGTCCTGCCAAACGTCCTTGTCGCGCCGCGCAGTCGAGTCGCTGTCGGACGTCCTTGTCACGCCGCAATCGTGTCAAGCGGACACGGTCGAGTCACTGCCGGTCCTTGTCGCGCCGCGGCCGTGTCGCCTGACACGGCCCGTGTCCTGCCGACAGATTTCTCTTTTTTTAGCTTTTCTTTTTGTGTGTTTATCTTTTCTTTGCTTTTCACTCATTTTAGGGATTGTGTTTCCCCTAAAATTATGATTGTTGTTCCTTTTGTATTTTATTGTTGATTTGTTTTGATTATTCAAAGATTTTATAAATCTTTGAATTGTTTTCTTTTATTATGGGAAGACTTGAAGTCTCCTATATATAGTCTTGTGTAAGCATTGTAAGAAGCATTGTATGTTGAAGAAATAAGAATAAACCTTGTGTTTTTCTTGGTGAATGCTTTTCATCGAAACTTGATTATAATTCGACACGTCTTCGAGTTTTAATCTAATCGATTCTCAATAGGTCTTGAGGAAAGATTACCTTATCAAACTATAGGTCTAGTTTGATAAATCATTCATATTGTTCTTATTTACGTAAGCCGAATTGCCCTACTTTTGGTTATTTCTTATGAGTGTTACACATATTCGAGTGTTGTGAGGATCAAAAATATTTCCGCTACATTACATACGAGTTTACGTCCATTTTCATACGTAATTCGTATCAGTTTATCTAAGCACTTTCACTCCCCCCCTCTTTTTTTCTTCTTATTACATATATATTTTTTCTTCTTTCTCTCCCCCCTTTCCTCCCTTTTACGATGTCTTCCATCTCCGATTCCCAGAATATCTATGGTCAATCGGTCGTGGACTCCTTTTTGGAAGGTTTATCTTCTTCCGATGGGGATTTGGAGGGTAGCTCGGAGCAAGCTACATGCTCCTCCCTTTATCTTAGAGGCGAACCTCTAGGTAATGTAGACTGGTCCGAGCTAGGCGACATTCCTCCTAACCTTTCTTCTGGCATCCCTCTGATTATCGTAGATCCCCCGTCTCCTCCTCCTTTGGGTGAGGTAACTATCACCGGCCTTTTAGCTGATCCTTACCAAGCGGTCGCAGGGGTTATACGAGTTCTTCCTTCTCATCCTCTGTCTAAGACTAGCCCAACCGCACTGGCAAGTTTTATAAGATTTCTCAGGCTTCCTCCGGGGTGGGAATTTGTCACGCCTCAGGCTCGCGACACCTCTGATCATCCCCCTCTAGGTCATATGACTTGGTTTGTAAATCTGGTGAGTAGTGGTCTCCGCTTTCCTCTTCAACCCTTCCTTGTTTCGCTTTCTATTAAATATAACCTTCCCCTCAATTAGTTTTCCCCCAACTCCTTTCGTTATATGGTCAGTTTTCTTGTGTTATGTCATTATAGACATGAGGAACCCGACCTAGATTTTTTTATTTTTACTTCGGGTTAAAGAGCTTTAAAGGCTCTTTTTACTTGACTTCCCGGAACAATGCCCATTTCTTCACCCACCTTCCTTCCAATGTGAAGGACTGGAGGTCGCGCTTCTTTTTACTCCGGATTCCTTCGGATGACTCCTGGGGCTTTCCCATAGAATGGGTGCAAGCCACTCCGATCCAGGATCCTATTCCCAGGCGTAGTTCTATGCGAGCTGGGTGGGTTGATAAGGTTCGGGAATGGAACGCCATTCCTTATAATGCTTTCCAGCTGACGCACTTTCATGACCTCTTATTCCATTGTGGGCTGAGCTCGAATCCTTATCCAGCTATTCCCGATATTGGTAGGTTTTAACAGCTCTTTCCTAGTATAATTTTAATATTTTGTCCTTCGGCTAACTTACTGACCTATTGTATTGTTTTTCAAAGATCGCTTCATGCGGACCTGGCAATTCGATGCTTCCAAGCCTGCTGAACCGGTGAAGGATAAGACCCCCAAGTCGGCGAATCCACCTAAAGAGAAGGCGGAGGGTTCGTCCAAACATAAGCAGAAGCCAGAGTCGAAACCCAAGGTTGGGGTGACTCTTCCCTCCGACCTGGATCCTCCATTAACCACTGGGAAGAGCCCTGCAAGCTCCTCTCGACAGCTTCAGGTCGCTAAGCGGGCCCATTCCCCCAGCTCTCCCGCTCCTAAGCGGTCGAAGTCTGCATGCCCCTCTAGTTCGACTATGGAGACTTTGCTTCGTTGTAAGGAGTGGGAGAAATTTCTCCCGTATTTCAGCTCCATAATCCCGGATAGGGATAGGCAGGCATTACGCACCTCCTCGGAGGACGCCCACCTGGATTTAATGATGATGTATTTCGGGAAGGTACTCCTCATTTACTCACCTTTTCCTTTTTTCCACCATTTTTATTTTTACTGATGTTTTGATGCAACTGCTCTCCCCCCTTTTTTATACAGTTCTGCGCTACTTTGGTGAACTTTGCAGAGGAGCAGAAGAGTGGCGCTTCGTCCTCTTCCCAAATTACTCAGATGTCAGCCGATCTTGAGGCTGCCCTGAAGGTTAAGGACGATCTCGCTGCCCGACTGGAAGAGAGAGAATATCGTTTAGATATTGCCCTTAAGAAGATTATGAGACATAGACGGTTTTGGAGCGGGCTCAGATGGCCAACGTTCAGCTAAATCAAGAGCTAAAATTTTCAAAGGCTCAGACTCAGACTGAATCGGAGAAGGTTATCCGGCTCGAGGCTCAGCTGGCAGAAGCTAAGGCCGAATCTGAGAAGATCACCCAGCTTGAAGCCCAGGCTAAGGCAGAGTCTAAGAAGGTTGCCCAGCTTGAAGCTCAACTGGATGAGGCTAGATCCGAGGGGTCGTCCTATGAGCGAGGAGTTTCGGATAGTCAACGTCGATTTTTGACCAGCAACATCGGTCACTCCTTCCTAGAGGCCTATCATTCTGCCCTCCTAGCCTGGTATCACAACTCTACCGCCTATCTAGCTCGACTAGCTCCGTCTGCGACGCAGTACTTTGATTTTGCTTTAACTCGCGCCCGTGAGCAGCTAGCCACTTTGGGCTTTATGGGGGAGCTGGACAGGGATGCGGCTTTGGACGGGGCTACTGTCCCCTCAGGTTGGTCTGGTGATGTGAACGAATCTCCCGAAGCAGCCTGGTGGGAGGACGCCCTTGGAGAGTCTATAAAGGAATCCGGTCTGGACTTGGAGCTGCCCCTTATCCCTTTTGCTTCGCCTGGCAGGGCTGATACTCCCGATCCCGATGCTACTGGGGCCAACCCTGATGCTTCTTCCTCGCCTCCTCCCCGATCTCCCGAGCCTCTAGTTTAGCTTTTACTTGTATATTTATCCTTTTCATTATCTTTGTACTGGTTTTGATGTTTTTAATGAAAAAATATCTTTATATGAATGCAGTTAGTATGTGTATGATGTTGATATGCCTCTTTTAACTTAGCTCGGGTACTTCAAACAACTCTTTGAGGTTACCGTAGCTTTAACTAGAAAAAATCACTTTTTCAAAGTTAATATAGCTCGACTATTATAAATAACTTCTTTAGGTCGACTCAACTTGGATTCATCAACGACCTTAATATATATCGAAGCCTTTTGGGGCTAATGTAGCTCGACTACTTTAAACAACTCTCAGGTTAATATAGCTCGGCTATTTTTAACAACTTCTTTAGGTCAACCCAACTTGGCTTTATCAACGACCTTAATACAGATCGGATACTTCGAATAGCCTTTCGGAGTTTAATGTAGCTCGGCTGCTTTTAAATAACTCTTTGGGGTAGAAAACTCTTTCCAAGTCAATATAGCTCGGCTATTCCCAACTCTTTTGAGTGGATTATAGCTCGGATACTTCCATCTCTTTTGAGTAGAATATAGCTCGGATACTTCCAACTCTTTTTTTTTTACGAAAAATATCCTTTGTTTTATTCAATATATCTCGGCTCAAACTTTAGGTCTGAGAATATTTTTCCGAGCTTGGGTTTCAGGGCAGTTTGCCTTTGTTTGAATCCGAGGGTACTTCACCTGGTTTGATTTTTTAGGGCAGTTCACCCTTGTTTGAATCTGAAGGCATTTCACCTGATCAGATTTTTTAGGGCAGTTCACCCTTGTTTGGATCTGATGGCATTTCACCTGATCAAATTTTCTAGGGCAGTTCACCCTTGCTTGGATTTGAAGGCATTTCACCTGATCAAATTTTAGGGCAGTTCTCCCTTGTTTGGATCTGAAGGCATTTCACCTGATCAGATTTTATAGGGCATTTCACCCTTGCTTGGATCTGAAGGCATTTCACCTGATCAGATTTTCTAGGACAGTTCATCCTTGTTTGGATCTGAAGGCATTTCACCTGATCAGATTTTCTAGGGCAGTTCACCCTTGCTTGGTCTGAAGGCATTTCACCTGATCAGATTTTCTAGGGCAGTTCACCCTTGCTTGAATCTGAAGGCATTTCACCTGATCAGATTTTCTTTCTAATTTGTTCGAACCGCACATTCAGATTTCTTTCGTAATAGACTTTTATTAAAACATTACAAGCTTTTCCCCACATTTCTTCATACAAAATATTTTTTAAATGGCATATTTTCCAAGGTCTCTTAATGGGGTGTCCCTCCATATCCTCGAGCTCATAAGCTCCCCCTGCATAGATTCGGATTACATTGTAGGGGCCTTCCCAGTTTGGTTCCAGTTTTCCTATTTTTCTGAGAGCATCAGCTCGCCTGAGCACCAAGTCGCCGACTTGAAAATGTCTCTTCCTTACCCTTTTGTCATGAGATGCTTTTTTCAAGCACTTGTATCTTTCTGCTCGAGCTGCATCCATTTCTCTTCTTTCTTCTATGGTATCCAACACCTCCCTCATCATTTATTCATTTTCCTCCTCGTTGAACCATCGAACCCGATGTGACATTTATCCAACCTCTGCCGGGATGACAGCTACGGACCCATATACCATACTGAAGGGTGGTTCCCCCGTCGATGACCTCGATGTGGTTCGGTATGACCATAGCACCGAGCTAAGTTCGTCCACCCATCCTCCTATGGCTTTGTCTAAGCGGGTTTTGATCCCTTACAATATTGTTCTATTGGTTACCTCCACCTATCCATTGGTCTGTGGATGAGCCACCACGGCGAACCGTTGTTTGATGTGCATCCCCTCGCACCAGAACCGTTGTTGGGATTCGGTGCCTAAAATGAAGGCCCAGCGGAAGCGATAAAACAAAAATTAATTCGATCCGAATCCCAACGAGGATCGATCGAGCTACGTATATACGAATATCTAAACGAAAAACAAGAGTTGTAAGAAACTCACCCTTGAAGTCCGTTGACTAAATGGTATCCTTCTCTTGAGCTATTCCCCAATCTTTACTTGAATTCTCTATGTTCCGAAGCACTCCAAGCACTTGAACGATCCAACGCCGAAAGCACCGCGTCTCTACTTGCCATGCGCCGGAGAAACGAATGGAATGACAATACCCGATTAACCTCTAAGGTTACGGCTAGAATCAAGTGATGAAGCCTTTTATTATTGCACTCTAAGTGTATAATATATATCTCTCAATGTATCTTGAATTTTCTCCAAGAAAACTCAAGAACAAGAGGAAGACTTGAAAAAATGATTTTCTCTCTCTATCTCCCACAACTCTCACACATGGAATGGGATTTGCAAGGGAGAGATAGTCTTCCTTTTTATTCTTCTTACTTTTGGACCAAATCACCTAATATCATATCTAATATGATATTGTCCCCTCGGTGGCCATATGTCTTCCACCTAACAAGGATAAGACCAAGACCAAGGGAGGGGTTAGGTATGGGGCGGCCATCTAGAAGGAATTGGACGAGTTTGGTCCGTTTCGGACTCCCATGAGTCCAAACAGATAAACTCTGATTCCGTTCCGATGTATTTATATTAATTAATTAATCCAATTAATTAATCATATCAAATACTAAATAACATAATTAATTTCTCCAAGAAATAATTATACTTATGAATTAAATTAATCACCCAGTAATTTATTTAATTCATTAGGCCGTAAATTAATTTATCCAATAAATCAATTTAGACATCCAATGTCCCAAATTTAGATATCCAATATCTAATATTCATAATGAGAGATTAAGCTCGATTCATTCCATCATCAATCCTATTGCGTGGCTCGGTAGGTCCGTCTCAGTCAAAAATGGGAGGAACCAAAGAGTAGTAGCACCACCTAGCCAGCCTGGCGGCCTACACTGTACCCCAACTGAGAACGAATGATTGGGATCATTCAAGAACCATTCTGTCGTGAATACCAGTATACGTATAAACCCTTCTTTCAAATGTCCCGATCAAGTTATAGGGTCACGGTCAGTCAAACCCTATCTGTACTTGACGTTATGCATGCGTTAATACAAATCGAGATCATTGAGCTCTCGTGTATCCAATACAACTAGCTCCAATGCTTTGGCCAAAGACTTATGATCTCATCTGCCAATAACCACATAGGACATATAACCCGCTCACTAACGGGAGAAAGAATTCTATCTTGGTATTCAGTAGGACCTGCTACTTGCCCGTCAAGATGCATGTCGAGGTTGACACCCACCTCCCGATTTATAGGGTCGAACTACTCTAATGAAAATCTTGACGTCACAAGCACATCCCTACTAAATCCTCAAGTCAAAGGTTAACGAATACCTATCACAACCTTTCGATTGCGTCATTGACTGTCCCGGAGTGAAATCTGTGTGACGAATCGAGGGTGAGTCAGTTCGAGTATACTAATCCAATTAGCATACCTATAACGTGTGCTCCCACTAACCATCAGTGTTCGACAGGCACTCTCCATGTCAAAGAACACGTCCTACAAGTCTTCACATAAACTTAACGCCCAGTCAAGTTTCATCGACTTGCGAACGATTAAGTATTTGAGCTTTAAACCTTTCCAGTGCCGACCCCCTTATCCAATAAGGAGTGGAACATTTTGCTCTCAAATACACGGACTAGTTTCTATATGTATATTTACGAGTTAGGAATGCCAGTAACTACTAGTAAATAAAGAAACATCCATTGCCTTATATTAATGATTTACATAATTACAAGTACAATGCCCTCACTTAACATCCTCTGAGTGGCATTCAAGGGCATACTCCTAACATCCTCGCACCAGGACTGGGTTCTCTTCCCATTGAATTGAGTTCCATTATCTGAGATAAGTATTTTAGGCGCTCCGTACCTGCAGCAGATGTTGTTAAACAGAAAGCTTATGATCCTTTGCTCGGTGATGGTGGCCACTGGCTCGGCCTCTATCCACTTTCTGAAGTAGTCTATGGCTACTACTAAAAACTTCCTTCCTCCCGAGCCAGGTGTAAACTGTCCCATGATGTCAATTCCCCATTTAGCAAAAGGGCAGGGTGCTCCCATGGTGATCATATTTTCTACCGGGATGTGTATTAAGGGTGCGTGTATTTGACATTTTTGGCACCACTTATCCATCTCAACCGCCTTCTTGCTCATTGTCGGTCAGAAAAAGCTATCTCTTAGTGTTTTGCTAATTAGCGCCCTTCCTTTGGTGTGATCACCGCAGCACCCTTCATGAATTTCCTCCAGTATGCCCTTCCCTTCTTCTTCCGAGACACACCTCAGGTATGGGCCGAGGTACGATCTCTTGTATAATTCATCGTTAATGCAACAGAACCTCGCTGCCCTCCGTATAATTTTTGCTCTTTCCTGCCGCTCAATTGGTAGCTCCGCTCTTCTCAGATATGCCAACAAGGGAGTTCGCCAATCCATTATCTCGTTTACCTCCATCACCTGTTTTGCGATGCTACTCCGAGCTGCTCCTAAAATCATTACTATTCGCGAGCGACAATCCACCAAGGAGCTTCCCATTTTTGCTAAGTAATCATCTTTTACATTTTCCGCCCTGGGGATATGGATTAACTCCCATTCCCCTAGTTTTTTGGCGGCCTCTTTCACCTCTTTGACATACCTCTTCATCCGCTCCTCATTTACTTCAAATTTTCCTCCTACCTGCTGCGTGACCAGCTGAGAATCAGAGTAAGCTATAAGTCGTCGAGCGCCTAAGTCTATTCCCAGCTGCATTCCTTTGACCAGGGCTTCATACTCGGCCTCGTTGTTAGAGGCTTTGAAATCAAATTTTACGGCATACTCTAGCTGCTCACCCTCCGGAGTAGTGAGAACTATCCCTGCCCTGGAGCCACCAGTCGTCGCTGATCCATCAACATGTAGAAGCCATTGCCCTTCCGGCAGCGATGGTGTGGCCCCCTCTTGGATGAAATCCGCTAGAGCCTGAGCTTTGATCGCCGCTCTCGGTCCATACTCCATGTCATATTCGCCCATTTCTACCGCCCATTTTACCAGGTGACCTGACGCGTTAGGTCGCCCTAGTGCCTCTCTTAAGGGCAGGTTGGTTCACCATTTTATGCGGTGGGCTAGGAAATACGGTCTCAATCATCGAGCTATAACTATTAATGCTAGTGCTCCCTTCTCTAGCTCGGAGTAGTTCCGTTCTGCCCTTGTAAAATTTGGCTTGTATAATAGATAGGCTTTTGCTGGTTCACTTTTTCTCTTAACAAGACCGAGCTAACCACCCCCTTTCCAACGAATAGGTAGAGTATGAGCTCCTCTCTTGGTATTGGCTTGGTGAGCAGAGGTAACTCGGCCAAATATTCCTTTAATTTTTCGAAAGCTGCTTGTGCTTCGGAGGTCCATTCGAACTTGTTCCCTTTTCTTAAGAGTTTAAAAAATGGGAATCCCTTCTCGGCTGAGCGTGATATAAATCGGCTCAGCCCCGCTATTATCCCTGTCAGTACCTAGATATCCTTGATGTTTTGGAGGATTCATTTGTATACTGCTTTGACTTTTTCTAGATTGACCTCAATTCCTTGCTCTGTGACCACGTATCCCAGAAATTTTCCCAATTTTACACCAAAATAACATTTTGATGGGTTGAGATTCATTCCGTATGTGCGCAGATTTCGAACGTTTCCTCTAGATCTCTGATATGCTCTCCCGCCTTTACACTTTTTACTAGCATATCATCCACATAGACTTCCATGTTCTTGATGATTTTGGATTTAAAGATTCTATCGACCATCCTTTGATATGTGGCTCCCGCATTCTTTAACCCAAAAGGCATGCACACATAACAAAAGGTTCCTTTTGATACCACGAAGCTGACCCTCTTTCTATCCTCAGGTGCGAGGGGAATCTGATGATATCCCTGAGAGGCATCCATCATGCTGAGCAATTCGCACCCCGAGGTCGAGTCTACTAGTTGATCTATACGGGGTAACGGGTAGTGATCCTTCGGACATGCTTTAGTTAGGTCTCGGAAATCCATGCACATTCTCCATTTCCCTTGAATTTTCCCTACCATGACAGCGTTGGATAGCCACTCCGGAAACTGAATTTCCATTATGTGCCCAGCTTGGAGGAGCTTGTCAACTTATTCCCCAATGATTCCATCCATCTCCGGCCCAAAATGCCTCATTTTCTGCTTTACCGGCCATACGGTTGGGTCAATGTTTAATTTGTGTTTGGCGACCGCTGGGCTGATTCCCACCAGATCCTCGGCCGCGAACGTAAAAATCTCCACAAATCTTCTTAGCAAGCGGATAAGGCTTTCCCTTATCCCACCATCCAACCGATTTCCCACGCGGGTTTTTGTTTCTGGCTTTCCTGGAACTAATTCTATCTCCATCAACTCCTCATTAGGCTTGACACCTTCTTCCTCAGCTTCCTCGGGCGTTTTTGATTTCTTATTCTTCTTAAACTTCGGATTTGGGCCTCTCAGCTCGGGCGCCCTCTTACTGCGCTGTACTCCCTGTTTTACTATTGTTTGGTAACAAGACCGGGAAACAAACTGATCTCCGGCTACCTCCCCTACCTCGCTTCCTACGGAGAATTTTACTTTCATGTGTGAGGTGGATGCCACCACCTCGAACTTGTTGAACCCCAGCCACCCTAAAATAGCGTTATAGGCTGATTTAGTGTCCACCACTAAAAACCAGAGTATCTTGACCTTCCGATGAGGTATCCGGCCCAGCGCTACCAGGAGTACCACCTCTCCGATTGGCTGCACCTCGGTCATGCAGAACCCATAAAGTGCCGTATCTACCTTTTTTAATTCTACCTCGAGGTTCATTTGTTTGAAACAGTCATAGAACAATATATCCACCGAGCTTCCTGTAGCGATGAAGACTCTTTGTACATCAAAAATAGCAATCTCTACAGTGATTACCAGTGCGTCGTTATGCGACGCATGTATCCCGCTATAGTCCGCAGGTCCAAATTGGATGACAGGCCCGCTACTCACAGAGGCGACCTCTTTAAACTGATGATACCTAGCCTTTCGCGTGTGAGCTTTTCTGGCCTAATTAGAATTTCTGTCGGTTGGTCCTCCTGATATCATGTAAATCACTCCCTTCTTAGCTGGGGGAGCAGCGGGTCCCCGAGGAGCTTCTCTTTTCATCCCCGTACCTCCTGGGGGCATGGGTGGTTTCCTTCGACCTCCATTCCTTTGCTGATATGTGAACTCCATTAGATGCCCCGCTCAGACCAGACTTTCGATCTCGTCTTTGAGGTGTTTGCACTCGTCTGTTTTATGTCCATAATCATTATGGAATCGACAATAAAGCTCGGACTTTGGCTGAGTAGGCCCATTAAAATGAGATGTAGGCCAATCAATAACCCTACTCATCTTACCCTCGACTGCTTCCAAAACCTGCGCTCTTCTCATTGTTAATGGACTGTACTAGTCAAATCTCGATCATTTTAGGCTGGTCTCGCTCTTCCTTCAGTCCATGTTCCGATCTATCTTTCCACGAAGCACTTTCTACCGGGGTAGATTTCCTCGAAAGGTATATACCTCGCGGTGCACCACACTGCTAGTTCCTCTTTCCCGATTCTCGGATTTTTCTTGCAATTCCTCCATATCTTTCTCGGCTTCTTCAACATTGATGTATTTTGAACATCGGGCTAGGACCTCATCATACATTTTGGCCATCTTTTTAGCCAACGACGTGCGTAGCAGCCCCGACTTTAATCCCTACGTCAAAGCACTCGTCTTCACTTCTTCAGATGACGAGGGTACCTCCAGACACGCTTTTGTAAACCGAGTTACATAAGTTCTCGGTGCTTCTCCGGAGTATTGCTTGATACTGAACACGGACATGAATGTCTTCTGGTGTGCCCTAGCGCTTGCAAAGTGAGTCAGGAACGCTGAGCTGAAAGTCTTAAAGCTAGTAATCGTCCCTGGGGGTATCTGGTAGAACCAGTCCTGAGCTGACTCCGTCAGCGTAGCCAGAAATGCTCTATAGCTCATGGCATCCGAATATCGGTGTAATACGGCCATGTTCTCGAATCGGTATCAATGTCGGGTAGGATCCGAGAGCCCATCGTAAGTGAAAGTGACAGCCCTAAACCCGTAAGGGAGTTCAGCCTGTAGTATGCTCTCCGAGAAGGGGTGGCCTGGATGACTCTCCGCGTCCTTCCCCGCAACCCTTTGTCGTAATTCCTCTAGCTCGTCTTGCATACTGGATATCAAGGGATCCAACGTTCTTTCCTATATAGATCGTTCCCATGCTCTTGGATAAGCTTTCCCCATGTTCTTCCCGCTGATCGATTTCCTCCGACCCATCCGAGAGGTTGGGTATTATTTTTCGTGGTATTTTTTATTTTTCGACCTCCCGGCTCTTCTGGATCGCACTAGCAATTATGTTAGCTAAGGCTTCCTTTGTCAAGGTGATTGTGCTAGGTGTAGCTGTAACACCCCCAAAACCATCCGGGATATTACAGCACCGTGGGCCCCGCGCCGGAACCCACCAGGCTAAAATTCATTTTCAACAACGTTCAAAAATGCCAAAAACGCCGATGACGGTAATGTTTTCAAATACTCACAAAAGTCATTTATAAAGTATCAAATACCGTCATGAAAATATCGTTAAAACGTTCAAGGCCAAAATGCCAAAACTTGATTTAGGGAATCGATTTTAAGAAATAATCTAAGTTTACGAAGTACCCAAAAAGCCATTTTTAAATGTACACACGATTTGGTAAAAATACCGGAAAGACATTTTGAAATATACACAGTTCAAAATATACATTTGCAGCGGAAATAAAACAACCAGAAAAGAATACTCGATTCCCAAAATAATGCCACGATCAGTATCACCCGGGAAGCTCATCTTTTCACGACCTCTACAAGCTCGATCTCCGAGTACCTAAAAATAAAGCCCACGACGGAGTCATCCACAATACTCAATAATGATATCGATCACATCACATAAATAATTACATACCAAAGTAATAATACTGCAAGAATACTACCAACGTAATCTTATCGTCCTAACCTTACCAATCCAAAGCAATCCATACCAATTCAATCCTTACCATAATCCACATTTCGCATTCTCAAATGACGAAATGAACTCAATAACACTCATCTGGACTGAACCAATACAATACTCAAAATCCTCAAAAATATCATCATAACTCATAAGCGGGAAATAATCTATCTGTGCCAAATCCTGTCCGTCGGATCGCACAATCAAATACCAATCCTGATAAGAACCAAACATACACAATACACCTGTAGATCAACTACCACAAAATAATGATAATAAATCCGAAACATCGATGCACAGCCCAAATGCTCATACGATCAATAACCAGATTAAACAATACGTCAACTGAGAATATCACCAACATGACAAACTCCAAGCAAGACCAACAAAGAATCAACAACGACCAAGAATCTCATCAACATGATCAGCTCCAACATGACCAACAAGGATCTACGATGACCGAGAATCCATCAACATAGTAAACTCCAAAACGACCAATAAAAGATCAACAACGAATGAGAATACCATCAACATGGTAAACTCCAACACGACCAAATATAATGGATCTCAAAGAAATAACCTCGACTGTCGAACATACCCCTCAGGCGTATGAACAACCAGTCGCAAACTGTCGAACATACCCAACCATACATGGAGGATGAACGAGCAAACAATATGGCTCAAAGATGGACGTCACAGTACGCCCGATCCGGAAATGTGTCCGTGCACAAGCCACCACGTGTATCGATCAAATACACGTGTGGTCTTGTACCTAATCAGTCTCACGAAGTAATCTTCTCGTGTGCGCAACCCAATGTGAGGACATGACCCCATCACACGTCTATATGTGCCCGCCCTGAAAATCCTACACATATCCGATCGGCACGCAGATATGACTCCAGATATGTCACGATGCAACATGACAACGAAACTCAAAGAATCACATATCCAATAAGGATCAAAAGACTCACCGAAGTGAACAATGACACACGAATAATGAAAGATCGACTCGACCGACAATATTTAAAACAACAATCCTAGGATCACAATTCCCAAAGAACGATCAACACGATCAACAACCCCAACACAACATGCCTGGGATCAACATCCCTCAACGATCGATCAACACAACCATTAATACCAAACGATAGCCCTGGAATCAACATCCCTCAACGAATAACCAATACGAATCTCACTATACGAAACTTCAACTATATACCACAATTCAACATAATAATTATCCTCATAACTGAACAATACTTAAATTACCTCAAACCGACGATAATATCCTTTCCATGCAGAAACCATCATCCCGACAATTTACGTTTATAATATCATTGCTATATGAATTATAAATGAAATGAAAGCAAAACCATTCATTAAATATTATAAACTGAACAAGTATAACTTGCCTCGATACCGATACCATGAAGCCGTTACCAAAACCATTGCCTTTGTCTACGAGCTCCTCAGCCCCGAACAAAAGCAATCTACGAACTCTTCAACTTCAACCGCAACACAACGGTCGTAATCAACGATCAATTATCACCACCTATTGCAATAATCGATTAACATACATTCGATAATAATCAACAACCGGTATAACCAATCCACAACCCTAACGATTCCAAAATATCTTGATTAAACACAAGTCCGAACAATCTAACTCAAACAATTACGAATTTATTCCCATGATTTCGCAAAGTCCATATATCGATTCGATAAGGCGAGTATACAAACTTAACTAAAATATTCCAATCAATTTCTCTTTCAAAACTTCAATCAAACACCTTGAAGGCGGAATTCAAAGGTATATTCGAATCATCAATCAATAAACACCAACCACATCAAGAACACGAAGAACACAATCACAAACATATATATCCTTCAATATTATATGACTCTAGCCATCGATACGAACTAAAAAACCCAAATATATCAAGAATCTCAAACATCCCAAAATATTAGAGTTCAAGCCAATTACCTTAAATCTGGCGAAAGAATCAAGAATGATGTTATAATCCTTGTTCCAAGCTTTTCTAGACGTTATCACTTGATTAACCAACTCAAAATCTGAGGTTTAGGGGTTAAAAACCGAGTTTGGGTGATATGGGATGAAAGGGGATCGTGTAGGAAGGGTTGGGAAATGAAATTCCCGAATGCTGGACGTTTTTATACGTCCAGGCACGCTGGCGTACGCTAATTTCATCAATAGCGTGCGCTACCTGTTCTCAGAATACAAACAGTATAGTTTTTGCCATTTTGAGTATAACTCACTCATCCGGACTCCGATTAACTCACCGTTTGAACCATTAGAAAGATAACTCGATGCTCTATCATACTGTTATGTTTCAGAATTTTTGGAGTTTTCAAGAATTGGTGGCGATTTTCCAAAGTCGAACCTTATACGCATTACTTTCCAAACAAGTGTCCAAATCTCATTTCTACTAACGTTTCAACATATAATCTTCTTAATCATATCATATAAACCAAGAATCATAATCACTTGCATGATCATCATCATACGAAGTAAATAATAATGACAACATCAAAACCTGAAATGAAGGGAGATATTAACCAACATATCTCTTGAAGAAGAACAACACCATTCCAAACCACACGAATCATATCAATATCCGCATATCAACAATATCATCAACATAACTCAGTAATCCATCTCATAATCATATACTCATCAGCTCATATACATGAAGATTATCAACTCGAGAACATCATATACAATTCAAAACGAAATCCCAAAGTGAAGAGTAATTAACTCTTTGAAGGAATGGATTGAATCCCAAGGTTGAATCCGTTTCCAATCGTTTCCAAACTCCAATGTTGTTAAGGACGATCAACTCAAGTGTTTGGAACCTCAAACTTCTCTCTAAGAACTCTCTCTATCGAAATAAGGGGAAGAATGGCCGAAAATGCATCTTAACACCCGGCTGTCCCTTTATATACAGAACATTACTAGCGTGCGCTAAAACTTGTATTTAGCGTGCGCTACATCCCTAGCGTGCGCTATCCTTCCTTGATAGCGTGCGCTATCGGTCAGTCCAGGGGCTACTGTCTTGCTTCGCACATCATCTTACGTAATGCACATGCAATAGCGTACGCAAATAGGCATTGACTTACTACAGTGAAATGCTCAGTAGCGTGCGCTATTCTCCAACAATAGCGTGCGCTATTCCTCGTTGACCCGACATTCTGTACCTTCCCCGAAGATGCCCGGGGTCCACACGCCGAAAGTAACCTGACAAAGCCAAGATTCCCTTTTGACCAATCTGATATTAGCATACACTAACCATATGCACTAGCGTACACTAAATGCCGATAATAATAAGCCTGGGCCTACCTGCCGGCCACCTTCCGAACCTTACCCAGAATGCCGTACGTACGTTAGGGGTCCTCTTTAGCGTACGTAATTCAAACCTCTTAGCGTGCGCTAAGTATACATCGTAGCTTGCGCTAAGCATACATCATAGCGTGCGCTAACGTGGCTGTACTTAGCCATTTTCAGCTA
Organism: Orobanche coerulescens; assembly: GCA_033398695.1. Classification (NCBI taxonomy): domain Eukaryota; kingdom Viridiplantae; phylum Streptophyta; class Magnoliopsida; order Lamiales; family Orobanchaceae; genus Orobanche; species Orobanche coerulescens. The sequence goes on along the minus strand of CM065816.1, from coordinate 69,720,147 downwards.
TTCTCGTCCAACGTATCGACATACAGAATACGAACATACGGGATACTGAACACATATACTCAATTCGATAACATTCTCATATGATATACCCAATATCAAAAGTACGATAAGCTGATACACGATATCCTCAAATGTAATTATCGACCGAATACGAAAATTATACCAATACAACTCTTTCTCAGTTCTCAATCTATTTTATCCACATTGTATAGACGACACCAAGCTATCCAGTACGTCTAAGATAAAACAACGCGAAAAATTTATACTGAAAATCCGGATATTACATACTAGAAATCGGGGTATTACACTCTACTCCCCTTAAAATAAGTTTCTTCCTCGAAACTTGCAACCTGCCACACCCAACAGATCAACCAAAATTTTCAACTCATCACAGAAATAATCAATCATCGCCACAAGCGAATAACCAAAATGACATACTTACAGGTGTGTGAAGCCGATGATCTCCAGTGATACTAGCACATGACTCACATACGAAGTCTCAACACAATACCAACACACAACAATATTGCAAATAGCAATTTTGAGAATATCTCAAAGATTTTGGAACCTCCAAAAATCGGTTTGACTCAAAAGTTAGGAAAATCATTTTCAAAAAAAATCACGCTACTACCGTACTGGTAGAGCCGCATAACACACATGCCCGGGTTTAACAAAACTAAGCTCTGATACCATCTTCTGTAACACCCCCAAAACCATCCGGGATATTAAGAGCCGTGGGCCCTGCGCCGGAACCCACCAGGCTAAAATTCATTTTCAACAACGTTCAAAAACACCAAAAAGGCCGATGATGGTAATGTTTTCAAATACTCATAAAAGTCATTTATAAAGTATCAAATACCGTCATGAAAATATCGGTAAAACGTTCAAGGCCAAAATGCCAAAACTCGATTTAAGGAATCGATTTTAAGAAATAATCCAAGTTTACGAAGTACCCAAAAAGCCATTTTTAAATGTACACACGATTTGGTAAAAATACCGGAAAGACATTTTGAAATATACACACGCAGCGGATAAAAAACAGTTCAAAATATACATTTGCAGTGGAAATAAAACAACCAGAAAAGAATACTCGATTCCCAAAATAATGCCACGACCAGTAACACCCGGAAAGCTCATCTTTTCACGACCTCTACTAGCTCGATCTCCGAGTACCTAAAAATAAAGCCCACGACGGGGTCATCCACAATACTCAATAATGATATCGATCACATCATGTAAATAATTACATACCAATGTAATAATACTGCAAGAATACTACCAACGTAATCTTATCGTCCTAACCTTACCAATCCAAAGCAATCCATACCAATTCAATCCTTACCATAATCTACATTTCGCATTCTCAAATGACGAAATGAACTCAACAACACTCATCTGGACTGAACCAAAACAATACTCAAAATCCTCAAAAATATCATCATAACTCATAAGCGGGAAATAATCTATCTGTGCCAAATCCTGTCCGTCGGATCACACAATCAAATACCAATCCTGATAAGAACCAAACATACGCAATACATCTATAGATCAACTACCACAAAATAATGATAATATATCCGAAACATCGATGCATAGCCCAAACGCTCATACGATCAATAACCTGATCAAATAATACGTCAACTGAGAATATCACCAACATGACAAACTCCAAGCAAGACCAACAAAGAATCAACAGCGACCAAGAATCTCATCAACATGATCAGCTCCAACATGACCAACAAGAATCTACGATGACCGAGAATACCATCAACATAGTAAACTCCAACACGACCAATAAAAGATCAACAACGACTGAGAATACCATCAACATGGTAAACTCCAACACGACCAAATATAATGGATCTCAAAGAAATAACCTCGACTGTCGAACATAACCCTCGGGCGTATGAACAACCAGTCGCAAATTGTCGAACATACCCAACCATACATGGAGGATGAACGACCAAACAATATGGCTCAAAGATGAACGTCACAGTACGCCCGATCCGGAAATGTGTCCGTGCACAAGGCACCCCGTGTATCGATCAAATACATGTGTGGTCTTGTACCTAATCAGTCTCACGAAGTAATCTTCTCGTGTGCACAGCCCAGTGTGAGGACATGACCCCATCACACGTCAATATGTGCCCGCCCTGAAAATCCTACACATATCCGATCGGCACAAAAATAGGACTCCAGATATGTCACGATGCAACATGACAACGAAACTCAAAGAATCACATATCCAATAAGGATCAAAAGACTCACCGAAGTGAACAATGACACATGAATAATGAAAGATCGACTCGACCGAAAATATTTAAAACAACAATCCTGGGATCACAATTGCCAAAGAACGATCAACACGATCAACAACCCCAACACAACAGGCCTCGGATCAACATCCCTCAACGATCGATCAACACAACCATTAATACCAAACGATAGCCCTGGAATCAACATCCCTCAACAAACAACCAATACGAATCTCACTATACGAAACTTCAACATACGACATATACCACAATTCAACATAATAATTATCCTCATAACTGAACAATACTTAAATTACCTCAAACCGACGATAATATCCTTTCCACGAACAAACCATCATCCCGACAATTTACGTTTATAATATCATTGCTATATGAATTATAAATGAAATGAAAGCAAAACCATTCATTAAATATTATAAACTGAACAAGTATAACTTGCCTCGATACCGATACCACGAAGCCGTTACCAAAACCATTGCCTTTGTCTACGAGCTCCTCAGCCCCGAACAAAAGCAATCTATGAACTCTTCAACCTCAATCGCAACACAACGGTCGTAAGCAACGATCAATTATCACCACCTATTGCAATAATCGATTAACACACATTCGATAATAATCAACAACTGGTATAACCAATACACAACCCTAACGATTCCAAAATAACTTGATTAAACAAAAATCCGAACAATCTAACTCAAACAATTACGAATTCATTCCCATATTCCGCAAAGTCCATATATCGATTCGATAAGGCGAGTATACAAACTTAACTAAAATATTCCAATCAATTTCTCTATCAAACTTCTACCAAACACCTTGAAGGCGGAATTCAATGGTATATTCGAATCATCAATCAATAAACACCAACCACATCAAGAACACGAAGAACACAATCACAAACATATATATCCTTCAACATTATATGACTCTAGCCATCGATACGAACTAAACGACCCAAATATATCAAGAATCTCAAACATCCCAAAATATTAGAGTTCAAGCCAATTACCTTCAATCTGGCGAAAGAATCAAGAATGATGTTATAATCCTTGTTCCAAGCTTTCCTAGACGTTATCACTTGATAAACCAACTCAAAATCTGAGGTTTAGGGGTTAAAAACCGAGTTTGGGTGACATGGGACGAAAGGGGATCGTGTAGGAAGGGTTGGGAAATGAAATTCCCGAATGCTAGACGTTTTTATACGTCCAGGAATGTTAGAGTACGTTAATTTCATCAATAGCGTGCGCTACCTGTTCTCAGAATACATGCGGTATAGTTTTTTCCATTTTGAGCATAACTCACTCATCCGGACTCCGATTAACTCACCGTTTGAACCATTAGAAAGATAACTCGATGCTCTATCATACTATTATGTTTCAGAATTTTTGGAGTTTACAAGAACCAGTGGCGATTTTCCAAAGTCGAACCTTATATGTATTACTTTCCAAACTAGTGTCCAAATCTCATTTCTACTAACGTTTCAACATATAATCTTCTTATTCATATCATATAAACCAAAAATCATAATCACTTGCATGATCATCATCATACGAAGTAAATAATAATGACAACATCAAAACCCGAAATGAAGGGAGATATTAACCAACATATCTCTTGAAGAAGAACAACACCATTCCAAACCACACGAATCATATCAATATCCGCATATAAACAATATCATCAACATAACTCAGTAATCCATCTCATAATCATATACTCATCAGCTCATATACATGACGATTATCAACTCAAGAACATCATATACAATTCAAAACGAAATCCCAAAGTGAAGAGTAATTAACTCTTTGAAGGAATGGATTGAATCCCAAGGTTGAATCCGTTTCCAATCGTTTCCAATCGTTTCCAAACTCCAATGTTGTTAAGGACGATCAACTCAAGTGTTTGGAACCTCAAACTTCTCTATAAGAACTCTCTGTATCGAAATAAGGGAAAGAATGGCCGAAAATGCATCTTAACACTCGGCTGTCCCTTTATATACTGAACATTACTAGCGTGGGCTAAAACTTGTATTTAGCGTGCGCTACATCCCTAGCGTGTGGTATCCTTCCTTGATAGCGTGCGCTATCGGGCAGTCTAGGGCTACTGCCTTGCTTCGCACATCATCTTACGTACGTAATGCACATGCAATAGCGTACGCAAATAGGTATTGACTTACTACAGTGAAATGCTCAGTAGCGTGCGCTATTCTCCAACAATAGCGTGCACTATTCCTTGTTGACCCGACATTCTGCACCTTCCCCGAAGATGCCCGGGGTCCACACGCCGAAAGTAACCTGACAAAGCCAAGATTCCCTTTTGAACAATCTGATATTAGCTGACGCTAACCATATGCACTAGCGTGCGCTAAATGCCGATAATAATTAGCCTGGGCCTACCTGCCGGCCACCTTCCGAACCTTACCCAGAATGCCTTACGTACGTTAGGGGTCCTCCTTAGCGTACGTAATTCAAACCTCTTAGCGTGCGCTAAGTATACATCATAGCTTGCGCTAAGCATACACCGTAGCGTGCGCTAACGTGGCTGTACTTAGCCATTTCAGCTATTCTCGTCCAACGTATTGACATACAAAATATGAACATACGGCATACTGAATACATATACTCTATTCGATAACATTCTCATATGATATACCCAATATCAAAAGTACGATAACCTGATACACAATATCCTCAAATGTAATTATCGACCGAATACGATAATTATACCAATACAACTGTCTCAGTTCTCAATCTATTTTATCCATACTGTATAGACACCAAGCTATCCAGTGCATCTTAGATAAAATAACGCGAAAAATTTATACTGAAAATCCGGATATTACATACTAGAAATCGGGGTATTACACTCTACTCCCCTTAAAATAAATTTTGTCCTCGAAACTTGCAACCTGCCACACCCAACAGATCAACCAAAATTTCCAACTCATCACAAAAACAATCAATCGTCGCCACAAGCGAATAACCAAAATGACATACTTTGCGTGAAGCCGATGATCTCCCGTGATACTAGCACATGACTCACATACGAAGTCTCAACACAATACCAACACACAACAATATCGCAAATAGCAATTTTGAGAATATCTCAAAGATTTTGGAACCTCCAAAAATCGGTTTGACTCAAAAGTTAGGAAAATCAGTTTAAAAAAAAAATCACGCTACACCGTACTGGTAGAGCCACATAACACACATGCCCGGGTTTCACAAAACTAGGCTCAGATACCATCTTCTGTAACACCCCCAAAACCATCCGGGATATTACAGCGCCGTGGGCTCCGCGCCGAAACCCACCAGGCTAAAATTCATTTTCAACAACGTTCAAAAACGCCAAAAAGGCCGATGACGGTAATGTTTTCAAATACTAACAAAAGTCATTTATAAAGTATCAAATACCGTCATGAAAATATGGTTAAAACGTTCAAGGCCAAAATGCCAAAACTCGATTTAGGGAATCGATTTTAAGAAATAATCCAAGTTTACGAAGTACCCAAAAAGCCATTTTTAAATGTACACACGATTTGGTAAAAATACCGGAAAGACATTTTGAAATATACACACGCAGCGGATAAAACACAGTTCAAAATATACATTTGCAGCGGAAATAAAACAACCAGAAAAGAATAGTCGATACCCAGAATAATGCCACGGCCAGTATCACCCGGGAAGCTCATCTTTTCACGACCTCTACTAGCTCGATCTCCGAGTACCTAAAAATAAAGCCCACGACGGGGTCAGCCACAATACTCAATAATGATAACGATCACATCACATAAATAATTACATACCAATGTAATAATACCGCAAGAATACTACCAACGTAATCTTACCGTCCTAACCTTACCAATCCAAAGCAATCCATACCAATTGAATCCTTACCATAATCCACATTTCGCATTCTCAAATGACGAAATGAACTCAACAACACTCATTTGGACTGAACCAAAACAATACTCAAAATCCTCAAAAATATCATCATAACTCATAAGCGGGAAATAATCTATCTGTGCCAAATCCTGTCCGTCGGATCGCACAATCAAATACCAATCCTGATAAGAACCGAACATACACAATACATCTGTAGATCAACTACCACAAAATAATGATAATAAATCCGAAACATCGATGCACAGCCCAAATGCTCATACGATCAATAACCAGATCAAACAATACGTCAACTGAGAATATCACCAACATGACAAACTCCAAGCAAGACCGACAAAGAATCAACAGCGACCAAGAATCTCATCAACATGATCAGCTCCAACATGACCAACAAGGATCTACGATGACCGAGAATACCATCAACATAGTAAACTCCAACACGATCAATAAAAGATCAACAACGACTGAGAATACCATCAACATGGTAAACTCCAACACGACCAAATATAATGGATCTCAAAGAAATAACCTCGACTATCGAACATACCCCTCGGGCATATGAACAACCAGTCGCAAACTGTCGAACATACCCAACCATACATGGAGGATGAACGACCAAACAATATGGCTCAAAGATGGACGTCACAGTACGCCCGATCCGGAAATGTGTCCGTGCACAAGCCACCCCGTGTATCGATCAAATACACGTGTGGTCTTGTACCTAATCAGTCTCACGAAGTAATCTTCTCGTGTGCACAGCACAATATGAGGACATGACCCCATCACACGTCTATATGTGCCCGCCCTGAAAATCCTAGACATATCAGATCGACATGCAGATATGACTCCAGATATGTCACGATGCAACATGACAACGAAACTCAAAGAATCACATATCCAATAAGGATCAAAAGACTCACCGAAGTGAACAATGACACACGAATAATGAAAGATTGACTCGACCGACAATATTTAAAACAACAATCCTGGGATCACAATTCCCAAAGAACAATCAACATGATCAACAACCCCAACACAACAGGTCTGGGATCAACATCCCTCAACGATCAATCAACACAACCATTAATACCAAATGATAGCCCTGGAATCTACATCCCTCAACGAACAACCAATACGAATCTCACTATACGAAACTTCAACTTACGACATATACCATAATTCAACATAATAATTATCCTCATAACTGAACAATACTTAAATTACCTCAAACCGATGATAATATCCTTTCCACGAACAAACGATCATCCCGACAATTTACGTTTATAATATCATTGCTATATGAATTATAAATGAAATGAAAGCGAAACCATTCATTAAATATTATAAACTGAACAAGTATAACTTGCCTCGATACCGATACCACGAAGCCGTTACCAAAACCATCGCCTTCGTCTACGAGCTCCTCAGCCCCGACCAAAAGCAATCTACGAACTCTTCAACCTCAACCGCAACACAACGGTCGTAATCAACTATCAATTATCACCACCTATTGCAATAATCGATTAACACACATTCGATAATAATCAACAACCAGTATAACCAATCCACAACCCTAACGATTCCAAAATATCTTGATTAAACACAAATCCGAACAATCTAACTCAAACAATTACGAATTCATTCCCATGATTCCGCAAAGTCCAAATATCGATTCGATAAGGCTAGTATACAAACTTAACTAAAATATTCCAATCAATTTCTCTATCAAACTTCAATCAAACACCTTGAAGGCGGAATTCAAAGGTATATTCGAATCATCAATCAATAAACACCAACCACATCAAGAACACGAATAACACAATCACAAACATATATATCCTTCAACATTATATGACTCTAGCCATCGATACGAACTAAACAACCCAAATATATCAAGAATCTCAAACATCCCAAAATATTAGAGTTCAAGCCAATTACCTTCAATCTGGCGAAAGAATCAGGAATGATGTTATAATCCTTGTTCCAAGCTTTCTTAGACGTTATAACTTGATAAACCAACTCAAAATCTGAGGTTTAGGGGTTAAAAACCGAGTTTGGGTGATATGGGACGAAAGGGGATCGTGTAGGAAGGGTTGGGAAATGAAATTCCCGAATGATGGATGTTTTTATACGTCCAGGTACATTAGCGTATGCTAATTTCATCAATAGCGTGCGCTACCTGTTCTCAGAATACACACAATATAGTTTTTGCCATTTTGAGCATAACTCACTCATCCGGACTCCGATTAACGCACCGTTTGAACCATTAGAAAGATAACTCGATGCTCTATCATACTGTTATGTTTCAGAATTTTTGGAGTTTTCAAGAATCAGTGGCGATTTTCCAAACTCGAACCTTATACGCATTACTTTCCAAACAAGTTTCCAAATCTCATTTCTACTAACGTTTCAACATATAATCTTCTTAATCATATCATATAAACCAAAAATCATAATCACTTGCATGATCATCATCATACGAAATAAATAATAATGACAACATCAAAACCCGAAATGAAGGGAGATATTAACCAACATATCTCTTGAAGAAGAAGAACACAATTCCAAACCACACGAACCATATCAATATCCGCATATCAACAATATCATCAACATAACTCAGTAATCCATCTCATAATCATATACTCATCAGCTCATATACATGACGATTATCAACTCAAAAACATCATATACAATTCAAAACGAAATCCCAAAGTGAAGAGTAAGGCTCTGTTCTTTTGGACTGAATGAATCGAATCAATCAATCGAATCAATTGAATCGAATCGAATGGATTCGAATCGAATCGAATCGAATCGAATGGAAATGAATCGAATCGAATCGAATCAAATATATATTAAGGGTAAATAATAATAATAATGGTAAATAATAATAATAATAGTAATTAACAACAACAACGATAATAGTAATATTATTATTAATAATAACAATAATAATAATTAAGATTAATAATAAAAATAAGAAGAAGAAGAACGGAGCTGAACTGAACTGAACTGAATGGACCTGAACTGAACTGAACTGAACTGAAAAACTGAAAGATAAGTCCAAAAGAACAGGGCCTAATTACCTCTTTGAAGGAATGGATTGAATCCCAAGGTTGAATCCGTTTCCAATCATTTCCAAACTCCAATGTTGTTAAGGACGATCAACTCAAGTGTTTGGAACCTCAAACTTCTCTCTAAGAACTCTCTCTATCGAAATAAGGAAAGAATGGTTGGAAATGCATCTTAACACCCGGTTGTCCCTTTATATACTGAACATTACTAGCGTGCGCTAAAACTTGTATTTAGCTTGCGCTACATTCCTAGCGTGCACTATCCTTCCTTAATAGCGTGCGCTATCGGGCAGTCCAGAGGCTACTTCCTTGCTTTGCACATCATCTTACGTACGTACTGCACATGCAATAGCCTACGCAAATAGGCGTTGACTTACTATAGTGAAATGCTCAGTAGCGTGCGCTATTCTCCAACAATAGCGTGCGCTATTCCTCGTTGACCCGACATTCTGCACCTTCCCCGAAGATGCCCGGGGTCCACACGCCGAAAGTAACCTGACAAAGCCAAGATTCCCTTTTGACCAATCTGATATTAGCGTACGCTAACCATATGCACTAGCGTGCGCTAAATGCCGATAATAATTAGCCTGGGCCTACCTGTCGGCCACCTTTCGATACTTACCCAGAATGCCTTACGTATGTTAGGGGTCCTCCTTAGCGTACGTAATTCAAACCTCTTAGCGTGCACTTAGTATACATCGTAGCTTGCGCTAAACATACATCGTAGCGTGCGCTAACGTGGCTGTACTTAGCCATTTTCAGCTATTCTCGTCCAACGTATCGACATACAGAATACGAACATACGGCATACTGAATATATATATACTCAATTCGATAACATTCTCATATGATATACCCAATATCAAAAGTACGATAACCTGATACACGATATCCTCAAATGTAATTATCGACCGAATACGAAAATTATACCAATACAACTTTCTCAGTTCTCAATCTATTTTATCCATACTGTATAGACACCAAGCAATCCAGTACGTCTAAGATAAAACAACGCGAAAAATTTATACTGAAAATCCGGATATTACATACTAGAAATCGGGGTATTACACTCTACTCCCCTTAAAATAAGTTTCGTCCTCGAAACTTGCAACCTGCCACACCCAACAGATCAACTAAAATTCCAACTCATCACAAAAATAATCAATCGTCGCCACAAGCGAATAACCAAAATGATATACTTACAGGTGCGTGAAGCCGATGATCTCCCGTGATACTAGAACATGATTCACATACGAAGTCTCAACACAATACCAACACACAATAATATCGCAAATAGCAATTTTGAGAATATCTCAAAGATTTTGGAACCCCCAAAAATCGGTTTGACTTAAAAATTAGGAAAATCATTTTCAAATAAAATCATGCTACTACCGTACTGGTAGAGACACATAACACACATGCCCGGGTTTCACAAAACTAGGCTCCGATACCATCTTCTGTAACACCCCCAAAACCATCCGGGATATTACAACAGCGTGGGCCCCGCGCCGGAACCCACCAGGCTAAAATTCATTTTCAACAATGTTCAAAAATGCCAAAAAGGCCGATGACGGTAATGTTTTCAAATACTCACAAAAGTCATTTATAAAGTATCAAATACCGTCATGAAAATATCGTTAAAACGTTCAAGGCCAAAATGCCAAAACTCGATTTAAGGAATCGATTTTAAGAAATAATCCAAGTTTACGAATTACCCAAAAAGCCATTTTTAAATGTACACACGATTTGGTAAAAATACCGGAAAGACATTTTGAAATATACACACGCAGCGGATAAAACACAGTTCAAAATATACATTTGCAGTGGAAATAAAACAACCAGAAAAAAAAATTAATGATTACCAAAATAATGCCACGGCCAGTATCACCCGAGAAGCATCTCTTCACGACCTCTACTAGCTCGATCTCCGAGTACCTAAAAATAAAGCTCACGACGGGGTCAGCCACAATACTCAATAATGATATCGATCACATCAAATAAATAATTACATACAAATGTAATAATACTGTAAGAATACTACCAACGTAATCTTACCGTCCTAACCTTACCAATCCAAAGCAATCCATACCAATTCAATCCTTACCATAATCCGCATTTCGCATTCTCAAATGACGAAATGAACTCAACAACACTCATCTGGACTGAACCAAAACAATACTCAAAATCCTCAAAAATATCATCATAACTCATAAGCGGGAAATAATCTATCTGTGCCAAATCCTGTCCGTCGGATCGCACAATCAAATACCAATCCTGATAAGAACCAAACATACACAATAAATCTATAGATCAACTACCACAAAATAATGATAATAAATCCGAAACATCGATGCACAGCCCAAACGCTCATACGATCAATAACCAGATCAAACAATACGTCAACTGAGAATATCACCAACATGACAAACTCCAAGCAAGACCAACAAAGAATCAACAGTGACCAAGAATCTCATCAACATGATCAGCTCCAACATGACCAACAAGGATCTACGATGACCGAGAATACCATCAACACAGTAAAATTCAACACGACCAATAAAAGATCAACAACGATTGAGAATACCATCAACATGGTAAACTCCAACACGATCAAATATAATGGATCTCAAAGAAATAACCTCGACTGTCGAACATACCCCTCGGGCGTATGAACAACCAGTCGCAAATTGTCGAACATCCCCAACTATACATGGAGGATGAACGACCAAACAATATGGCTCAAAGATGGACGTCACAGTACGCCCGATCCGGAAATGTGTCCGTGCACAAGCCACCCCGTGTATCGATCAAATACACGTGTGGTCTTGTACTTAATCAGTCTCACGAAGTAATCTTCTCGTGTGCACAGCCCAATGTGAGGACATGACCCCATCACACATCTATATGTGCCCGCCCTGAAAATCCTACACATATCCGATCGGCACGCAGATATGACTCCAGATATGTCACGATGCAACATGACAATGAAACTAAAAGAATCACATATCCAATAAGGATCAAAAGACTCACCGAAGTGAACAATGACACATGAATAATGAAAGATCGACTCGACCGACAATATTTAAAACAACAATCCTGGGATCACAATTCCCAAAGAACGATCAACACGATCAACAACATCAACACAATGGGCCTGGGATCAACATCCCTCAACGATCGATCAACACAACCATTAATACCAAACGATAGCCCTGGAATCAACATCCCTCAACAAACAACCAATACGAATCTCACTATACGAAACATCAACTTACGACATATACCACAATTTAACATAATAATTATCCTCATAACTGAACAATGCTTAAATTACCTCAAACCGATGATAATATCCTTTCCACGAACAAACCATCATCCCGACAATTTACGTTTATAATATCATTGCTATATGAATTATAGATGAAATGAAAGCGAAACCATTCATTAAATATTATAAACTGAACAAGTATAACTTGCCTTGATACCGATACCATGAACCGTTACCAAAACCATTGCCTTCGTCTATGAGCTCCTCAGCCCCGACCAAAAGAAATCTACGAACTCTTCAACCTCAACCGCAACACAACGGTCGTAATCAACGATCAATCATCACCACCTATTGCAATAATCGATTAACACGCATTCGATAATAATCAACAACCGGTATAACCAATCCACAACCCTAACGATTCCAAAATATCTTGATTAAACACAAGTCCGAACAATCTAACTCAAACAATTACGAATTCATTCCCATGATTCCGCAAAGTCCATATATCGATTCGATAAAGCGAGTATACAAACTTAACTAAAATATTCCAATCAATTTCTCTTTCAAAACTTCAATCAAACACCTTGAAGGCGGAATTCAAAGGTATATTCGAATCATCAATCAGTAAACACCAACCACATCAAGAACACGAAGAACACAATCACAAACATATATATCCTTCAACATTATATGACTCTAGCCATCGATACGAACTAAACAACCCAATATATCAAGAATCTCAAACATCCCAAAATATTAGAGTTTAAACCAATTACCTTCAATCTGGCGACAGAATCAAGAATGATATTATAATCCTTGTTCCAAGCTTTCCTAGACGTTATCACTTGACAAACCAACTAAAAATCTGAGGTTTAGGGGTTAAAAACCGAGTTTGGGTGATATGGGACGAAAGGGGATCATGTAGGAAGGGTTGGGAAATGAAATTCCCGACTGCTGGACGTTCTTATATGTCCAGGCATGTTAGTGTACGCTAATTTCATCAATAGCATGCGCTACCTGTTCTCAGAATACAGACACTATAGTTTTTGCCATTTTGGGCATAACTCACTCATCCGGACTCCGATTAACTCACCGTTTGAACCATTAAAAAGATAACTCGATGCTCTATCATACTGTTATGTTTCAGAATTTTTGGAGTTTTCAAGAATCGGTGGCGATTTTCCAAAGTCGAACCTTATACGCATTACTTTCCAAACATGTGTCCAAATCTCGTTTCTGCTAACGTTTCAACATATAATCTTCTTAATCATATCATATAAACCAAGAATCATAATCACTTGCATGATCATCATCATCATACGAAGTAAATTATAATGACAACATCAAAACCCGAAATGAAGGGAGATATTAACCAACATATCTCTTGAAGAAGAACAACACCATTCCAAACCACACGAATCATATCAATATCCACATATCAACAATATCATCAACATAACTCAGTAATCCATCTCATAATCATATACTTATCAGCTCATATACATGATGATTATCAACTCAAGAACATCATATACAATTCAAAATGAAATCCCAAAGTGAAGAGTAATTACCTCTTTGAAGGAATGGATTGAATCCCAAGGTTGAATCCGTTTCCAATCGTTTCCAAACTCCAATGTTGTTAAGGACGATCAACTCAAGTGTTTGGAACCTCAAACTTCTCTCTAAGAACTCTCTCTATCGAAATAAGGGAAAGAATGGCCGAAAATGCATCTTAACACCCGGCTGTCCCTTTATATACTGAACATTACTAGTGTGCGCTAAAACTTGTATTTTGCGTGCGCTACATCCCTAGCGTGCGCTATCCTTCCTTGATAGCGTGTGCTATCGGGCAGTCCAGGGGCTACTGCCTTGCTTCGCACATCATTTTACGTACGTAATGCACATGCAATAGCGTACGCAAATAGGCATTGACTTACTACAGTGAAATGCTCAGTAGCGTGCGCTATTCTCCAACAATAGCGTGCGCTATTCCTCGTTGACCCGACATTCTGCACCTTCCCCAAAGATGCCCGGGGTCCACACGCCGAAAGTAACCTAACAAAGCCAAGATTCCCTTTTGACCAATCTGATATTAGCGTACGCCAACCATATGCACTAGCGTGCGCTAAATGCCGATAATAATTAGCCTGGGCCTACCTGCCGGCCACCTTCCGAACCTTATCCAGAATGCCTTACGTACGTTAGGGGTCCTCCTTAGCGTACGTAATTCAAACCTCTTAGCGTGCGCTAAGTATACATCGTAGCGTGCGCTAAGTATACATCGTAGCTTGCGCTAAGCATACATCGTAGCGTGCACTAACGTGGCTGTACTTAGCCATTTTCAGCTATTCTCGTCCAATATATCGACATACAGAATACGAACATACGGCATACTGAATACATATACTCAATTCGATAACATTCTCATATGATATACCCAATATCAAAAGTACGATAAGCTGATACACGATATCCTCAAATGTAATTATCGACCGAATACGATAATTATAGATTCTCAATCTATTTTATCCATACTGTATAGACACCAAGCTATCCAGTACGTCTCAGAGAAAATAACGCGAAAAATTTATACTGAAAATCTGGATATTACATACTAGAAATCGGGGTATTACAATAGCTTCTTCTCTCGGGGTGATGGGCATTTTTTCCAGAGTCGATTCTCCACCCGCAGCTGCTACTTGTTCTTCCAAATTTCGGGGTATCAGCTCTCCAATTTTCTTCTGGGTTGTCT
Organism: Orobanche coerulescens; assembly: GCA_033398695.1. Lineage (NCBI taxonomy): Eukaryota > Viridiplantae > Streptophyta > Magnoliopsida > Lamiales > Orobanchaceae > Orobanche > Orobanche coerulescens. The sequence goes on along the minus strand of CM065816.1, from coordinate 69,704,872 downwards.
CTTCCGCCATTATTGATCTCACGTCTCAACTCAAAGAGTGACTCGATGTCACAGTTCCCACAGATGGCGCCACTTGATGAAACCGAGCTGATCGGTCACCAAGAACCGGGTTAATCTCAGAAGTTTATCTAAGAAAATCTGAATATGTAAAGTATTGCTCTCTCTCTATGTGTTTCTTTCTCTCTCTAAAATACTTTTTCTCTGTAACACTGAAATATGCTTGGCCTAAGAAGAGAGGCTTCTTCCTTATTTATAGAAGGGAGGTGTCGCCTTCTCTTGTGAGGCCCCTTTCTGATTTCAGGGAAGATCCCAGATATTCAGGGATTTAGATTGCAGCCTCCCTGTTGGGATAACAAATACCCGGTATCGAAACAGTCAGGATAAACAATCCCTGTATCGATTAGTGATGATAAAGATGTTTTGACAATATGCCAATCCAGCATACAACAAGGAAACTGTATCGAAAGCTGATCAAATATGTCAACCTATATCGAAGACCTCTCGAAGATCCAGCATACAGTGGAACCTATCCTACAACAAAGAAGTCTCACAAAGACTAAGTATGGAAGCTGTCTCGAAATAACAATATAGTCATCCTTCCATACAACTCTCAACAGGACAAAGAAGGAATCTTCAGTATTCACTAGAAGTCAAGTCCCGTTGATAAATAAGTATTTAAATACTAAAGGATAAAGTATTTAAATACTGTAATTCAACAGATCTTCAAATCCCGCAAAATCTGGATCATGTTTTATTCAAACACATCATACCGTTGGAACGGAATCTTGCTCAATGGATTTATCTCAACAGATATATTTTCAGCAGACTATATATATCTCATCAAGGCGTTGAAGATCAGTTACAAAGTTACCAGTTACAAAAAGCTTACGAAGTTATCATCATATACACCAGAGAAAAATATATCTCCAAAGTTCACTGCAACTCAGATATAAGAGATATACAGTGCTCAAACAGTGAACAACACATCATCAGCTAGAAGCTCAGAAAGTCAAAGCTGTTGTTCATATATTGTTCTAATCCTTGAACAAACCCATCAGCCCTGTATGGACTGAGAATCTTTGCTACTCCGGAACTGTGTGTGAAGGAATTGCATCGAAGAAAACGAAGCTTCAGAACTGTGTGTGAAGAAGCCAGTCAAAGTGTTAGCTCAAACCAATCTGTGTGAACTATTGAAGCTAAGATCTTTATATCAATCTGTGTGAACGATATATTGATTAAGTGTTGTTATAATTACGTAGTTGTGTACGCAGTAATTATAATAAACTTTTTACTTCTATGTGGAGGACCAGTGGACGTAGAGGGGTTTACCTCGAACCACTTTAAATACTGTGTTATTTACCTTCTGCCTTTACTATTTTATTAAACTGTGATTATTTAAGTATACACTGCACATCGAGTTGTTGTATCCACAACAACTTACTATTTAAGACTTCCGCTACGCACTCAGATTTATAATCAGTACAGGTTGTTGTTTAAAACACCTTCCAAGCTGTATCCAGTATACTTAGTGGCCAACAAGTGGTATCGGAGCGGTTGATTCTAAAAAGAATCAGTCGTATTTTTAACCAAATCAGATCCAAAATCACTTATTTTTTAAAACAGTCTTTTTCATTCCCACATTCTCACATGGATACATCAATGATCAACAAAGTACCCATGTTCTCTATTAATGAATTTGATGATTGGAGAATTAGGATGGAGGCTCATCTTGCAGCAATGCACAAATAAATAATTTTTGTTATATAGGATGGCCCCATTAAGATCATGAAGGTAAACACGGCCGCAAGGATCGAAGCCCAAGCCCATGCTGAGATGCTCGAGAAAGAGCGCGAACAATGGACCACAGATGAAAGAAAGCGCGCCAACCTCGACAATGTTGCGAAGAATGTATTGTTTGTCACCCTTGACAAAGGCACATTCTCGAAGGTAAAGAGCTGTAAAACAGCCAAGGAAATCTGGGATAAACTCAAGTTGATTTGTGAGGGAACTGAGCTCTCAAAAGAAAACAAAATTTCAAAACTGACTCAGTAATTTGAATATTTTGAAATGAAATCAACTGAAACACTTGAGGAACTTGACCTCAGATTTACTGGAATTGTTGGTGAACTTCAAGCTTTAGGCAAAATTTATACCCAAAAGGAGAAGAATTTAAAAATTTGCAGATCTCTCCCTGCCCGATGAGACATTAAGACCACAGCTATGCATGTGTTGTGTAATCTAAATGAAATATCTACTTTTGATCTCTTCTCTGACCTCAAAGCTTTTGAGTATGATATTGACAGGAGAGAGAAAGATGGAGAATCTCCTTCAAAGGTTACAACACTAGCCGCTGTATCGAACCGTCGACACAGCATGCCCAGCTCGTCAAAGCCTAGTCACAAAAATGCAGACAGTGACGACGACATCCTGTCTCAAGATGAAATGGCGCTTCTCATGCATAAGTTCAAGAAGTTCATCAAGCAGTCTGGAAAGACTCCCTACAGACCCAAGCCTGTCCACAAGGTAAGTACCGAAACTTCATCTGGTGATGCTAACCTATGCTATAATTACAGGAAATGGGGGCATTATGCAAACAAATGTCCTCATCCCAAAGTTCAAAGGTTGCCAGAAGTCGAGCAACAAGAGAGGGATGAACGAAGACGTGCTTGAAAAAACAAGCTCAAGGCACTGATAGGAGAATCAGAAGCCTCCCCCACTCCATCCAAATCCGAAGAATGTCTTCAGGTGGTCACTGAAAGCGACTCATCTGACGATGCATTCGATGATAAAGCATATATGTGCTTTATGGCCAAGGACATTATGGAAGATGAAGACAGCGATGATGAGGTAAGCTCAACCTCAGCCATTCCAGTAAATGCATCGCATACTTTCGAAAACATGATGAATAAATTTAAAAACATTCAAAAAGCCCACGAGACTTTGAAAAATGAAAACATTCAACTTCAACTTTCCAATATAGAGCTGAAAGAAGAAAACGACTTGCTAAAAATAAATTATGAAAATATGTCTATTGATTGTGAAAACAGCAAGGTCGAGCATGAAAAACTCGTGGAGAGCAATCATCAGCTTGCTCATGAACTAAGTGAGACCAAGTCTCAAAATGGAAGCAATACAAATGATTTTGTTCTACTTCAAGCTAAATTCAATACCCTCGAGAAACGAGAAAGCGAACTTGAGACCATTCTGAAATCTTTCGAGAAATCATCTAAAAGAATGGAAGAAATTCTAAGCATTGGGCAACATGCTCACGATAAAAGTGGCTTAGGATACAACTCATTTTCCAACAAAGGGAAAACTAGTACTGTGTTCATCAAGAGTGTGGAACACATTCCTGTATCAGAACATACCCCTAGTCCTGTGAAGGAACCTGTTGCACCGCGAAAAGCGAAGGCTGCCATTCCGCCCCCGCAATCCTATTCCAGACAGCGGAATCATAAGCCGTTCCAACCTGTAAGGTGCACGCAACAGCATGCTCCCCGAGCATATCAATAGCGCCAACAGCCGTTCAAAAAGAAGACTGTATCCAAATACCAAAAGCATGCACGACAGTACTATCAGTACAACACGCATAGGTATTGGATACAGGAGCCGCATTATCTATCGAGACAGCAAGTGTCCGCACAGTATCATCAACAGCTCTGAGAATCCAACTGGAGACCCAGAAGGCAAGCTGTAAGGCCAAATAAAATGGCTCCACCTCCGAGACGGCACTATGGATTAATAATAATAACCCTGATTTTTACATGCATAATGATTATCATGGATACAGTAACTACGTACATGCCCCACGTAGATACCACAAGTCTGTACCAAATGTTACCTACAGTAAACCAATTGTTATCAGGAAAATATAGGTACCTAAAGGCACTAACATTCATGGACTCAAAAATCAAAGGGGACCTAAATCTACTTAGGCTCTGTTCTTTTGGACCGCTGCTAATTCCAAATTATGAGTAGGGTAGTTCAGCTTGTGCGGTTTCAACTGTCTCGAAGCATAGGCAACTACTTTGCCCTCTTGCATTAATACACATCTCAAACCTTGTTTGGATGCATCACTGTAGATGACAAATTCTTTCATCGGATCAGGAATCGTCAAAACTGGTGCAGCAGTCAATCTTCGCTTGAGTTATTGGAAACTCCTTTCGCATTTCTCATTCCATAAGAAAGCTTCTCCCTTTCGAGTCAATCTAGTCATAGGTGCAGCAATCTTCGAAAATCCCTTGATAAATCTCCGATAATAACCGGCTAATCCCAAGAAGCTGTGAACTTCATTCGCATTACTTGGCACTTTCCAATCATTGACTGCTTTTACCTTAATCGGGTCAACCTCAATTCCTTTAGAAGTGACCACATGTCCCAAAAATGCAACTCGGTTAAGCCAAAATTTACACTTGTTGAACTTCACATATAACTTCTCCTTGCGCAGTATTCCCAATACCGTTCTAAGATGCTGCTCATGATCGACCTTGGTCCTTGAGTACACAAGTATGTCATCTATGAACACAATGACAAACTTATCGAAATAAGGTTGAAATACACGGTTCATGAGGTCCATGAATACCGCTGGCGCATTAGTCAAACCAAATGACATCACTATAAATTCATAGTGTCCATAACGAGTTCGAAATGCGGTCTTCGGAATATCATCATCCTTAATCCTCACCTGGTGATATCCGGATCTCAAATCTATTTTCGAAAATACTCTCGATCCTCCAAGTTGATCGAATAGGTCCTCTATTCTAGGAAGTGGATATTTATTCTTTATCGTGAGTCGATTTAGTTCATGATAGTCAATGCACATCCTCAAACTTCCGTTCTTTTTCTTTACGAAGAGCACTGACGCACCCCATGGCGAAACACTCGGTCAGATAAAACCAGAGTCGAGCAGTTCCTGGAGTTGTACCTTCAGCTCTTGCAATTCCATAGGCGCCATCCTATAGCGAGCCTTCGATATTGGTGCCGCTCCTGGCACTAAATCAATCGAGAACTTCACTTGACGATTTGGCGGAACTCCGGGCAAGTCTTTGGGAAAGACGTCTGGATACTCCTTAATGATAGGTACATCAGCTACCGTCTTCTCCGAAGTCGTTTTCCCCGTCACATTCACCAAGAATCCTTGGCAATCACGTTTCTTCAACATCTTCACAACTTTCATGGCTGAAATCACCTTTGGGGTACTGCTGTGTCTAACTCCCTCGAATACGGTCTTGACATCAACAGACGGACATAAGGTTACTCTCCTTTCGGAGCATTTGACTACAGCCCTATGCTTGTCCAGCCAATCTATACCCAAAATGACATCAAAATCGTTAAGTTCCACTATGTGCAAGTTGGCTAAGAAGCTATGTTCGTTAATCTATATCTTCACATTGATAGTTATCGAGTCTACACGCACTACTCCCCATCATCACTACTAATAATCTTTACAATGGGAATAGGGGGTCGTGGCTCAATCCACGAAATGACTTCATCTTCAGACTCGTCATCCGCCATCATCACGTCCTTCATATTTTTTTTTCGGCGAGGTCCACCCTTGAGCTTTCATTAGGGATTTCTTCCGGATCTTCTTCTGGATCTTCTTCAAGATCCTCCTCTGGTTCTTCTTCTGGAGTTTCCTCGGGATCTTCTTCTAGTTCTTCTTCAGGATCCTCCTCCGAGTCTTCTTCGTCCGTGGAGTCGGCATCCCAATTTGCAGTTGGGATCTCCTCTCGAGCATATAAATCCAATAGGCGTCCATCGATAAATTGGAAATCGTCTGCAGCCTCTCGTTCTTCAAGCGATCTCTTGATGGCCTTTTTCCAAAGCCGGAAGATGCAGCAACTCCAGTCTTCGGATAATTTCTCCATCAAGTGTTCTAGCTGGCCGGTGACGGACCCTTGTTTCCCAGATTTTAGCCACTTACTCAGTCTATTAATGATGTAGTGTGGCGCATTTTCTGGTAGACTAGGGTCGTCCCACTAGTCTTTACGCGCTAGGAGTCGTGAGTCAAAAGTAGCTGAGAGCTTCTTACGTGGAGTCATTCTACGTTTGGCCATTCTAACTGTTCGTACATGCATAAATAATTATGTGAATAAAATGAAATGACATATGCATGAATAATGACTGAAATTTGGTACCTCAGACGGAGTGACGAAGTGGCGAAGCTGAGAGCATATGATACTTTTACATTTTAGCGAGTCTACAGAAAGGTAAAACCCGCTCTGATACCACTATGTAACGCCCCGACTTTCTAGGGTAAATAATGGGGAAAATAAATAAAAGGTAAATTTTGAGAAAGATAATTTTCTTGAGAATATAAAAATTCTCGCCTACAAAGTCGAGTCGCTACAATGTCGTGAAAATAAATACCTTTAAACAAGGTAACATTTCATCATAAATACGAGGTAAAATTTTGCGGTGGAAGAAAATAAATCGTAATTTAATATTTCTAGTCAAAGTTTCCCCATAAGTTTCAAACAGTTGACATAAAGAAAACAACATTTAATAAATTCTTTTTCATATGCTCCCTTGGCTCGCTCCTTCGTCCATCCGGCTCGGTTCAACCTGCGGGATCAATAAAGGTGGGGGTGAGCTTTCTTCAGCTCGTGGAAATCACACTGATCACAGTAATATACAATCTCATGGAAAACATAATATGAATAAATTATCACATTTTTCTTCAACATGAATGCATACTCACAATATTACGTACAGCATGAATCGAGCACGCATAACACGAATATTGAGGTTGCGCAGGTGCCCCCGCAACAACATGAAACATACACGCAATACCACATATAACGTGAATACTGGGTTGAGCAGGTGTCCCCACACAACATGAAACATACACGCAATACCACATATAACGTGAATACTGGGTTGAGCAGGTGTCCCCACACAACATGAAACATACACGCAATACCACATATAACATGAAACGAGCTCATATGTGAATACTGGGTTGTGCAGGTGTCCCCACACAACATGATAACCTCTTACACGAATACAGGTGAGCCTGATTTACAACGTGTATCATAATTTATAAACATGAAATGAATATCACGTATGCAGTCCAATCAAAGCAATTAAAGTGATAGTGAAGATTCCCACCTAAATAAATGATGATGATGTCTGACTGAAATGAATGTGCTCGACTCACAGTCCTAAGCCCGTAAATCCTTGACAAAGTCTACATATAATAATAATAATAATTAAAATCCTTACAATTTATTATTTATATAATAAATAAAAAGATATGAATATCACTATATAATAACTGAAAATAAATTATAATTGCTAATTAATATTAACCGAAGTGTTAACATTATTAATGACTGAAATTAAAGCACTTATGCATAATTTCTTATTAATTATTAATATTAATTGGAAGTCAATATTTTAAATGTTTCGGTCAAAATTAGGATTTAATTTAAGTTTGAAGGTTGACTGGGGTCAGATTGTAAAACTTGAGAAGCTGACTGGGTTACAATCGAATTAATCATACTGGCTGGGGCTGAATTGAACACTGATGGAAAATCTGAGGGCTAAATTGAATAACCCTAATAATTGGCGGGTATATATACCCTTAACCTAACTGCAGCCGACATATTTCTCATTTCTTTCTCCCGTGAAACTCTCTCCCTCTCTGCACTCTTCCCTCCCTCTCTCTAACCCTCTCGGTCGGGAGAAAAAAAAAGAACACACACATGCTGACGGGAAAGACACACACACACACACACAAAACACACATACACACACCGACCGTAACACACTCGAAGCAATTGAACGGCTGCGCTCGAGACAAGGAACAACGGCGGAGATGAAAAGAAAATGGAAAGTCGGAGACGCGACGGCAGAAGCCCATCTCGGACGCAAATCCTATAGGCCGTGACAGCTGAATCGATTTTGGGTTTGAAGTGAGGCGAAGGTAATCCGACTTTCGGTTCCTGAATTCGATTTGGAGTTTTGGGGTTTGAATTCGGTCCGAACTTGGATGAAAAGGTAAGTCAGATCCGAGTTCGATCGAGTTTTTGATTTGTGTTTTCTGTTGGTTTCGGGTTTCTGGATATGGTTTGGGTTGGAAATTCGAATTTTGATTTGGGATCGGATTTGTTTTGATCGATGATGAGGGTCTGAAGGCCGTGAAGGTGAAAATCGAGGTAAGTTAGGGGTTTTCGCTGGTTGGAATCGGCCGGATCTTTCTGGCTTAGTTTGTGCAGTTTGGGGTTTTCGCTTGTTTAAGTTTTTGTCGGATGAGTGCGGCATGGACTGTGTTATTGTCCGACATTAAAGAGAAGTATTCTGTGTTGGGTTTACAGCGTTTGATTGTTGATTATGATTTTCAGTTATGGATTCGGAATCACGAAGAAGAATTATCTGATATCCTAGCAGGAAATAAGAAAACGAGAATATGATTCCGAGAATAAATCGGCAGATTACCTCCTGTTGAGATTCAGATGACTCGTTGAATTTGGACGATCGATGAAGATGAAGACGGTGTCTGCTCCTCCTTCCTCTTTGCAGCAAATTTCGAGAATATGATTCCAAGAATAAATCGGCAGATCACCTCCTGTTGAGATTCAGATGACTCGTTGAATTTGGACGATCGATGAAGATGAAGACGGTGTCTGCTCCTCCTTCCTCTTGCAGCAAATTTCTGTGTTGTATTTTCTTTCCCCCCTTTTTTTTTGTGGAACGAAGAAGAAGAAGAAGACGTCGCTGGGAAGAAAAGGTGTATTCTGTGTTGTACTGTGTATTTGTACAGTAGAAGCTATATATTTATACTGTAGGTTTAGGGTTAGGGTTAATTATGGGCTTAATTAATTTTCTGGGCTTGTAATATTATTATGGGTCAGCACAATGTGTATTTGGGCCAATGATAAAAAACAATAATAATAATGCTAATAATAATAATAATAATAATAATTATAAAATTAATAATAACAATGGTAATAATTAATAATATCGATACTAATAATAATATCGAAAGTAATATAAATGATGATATATAAATATAATGAAGATAAAAATATCAATACTATTAATATTGATATTGTTCCTATTATAAATATTATAATAATAATAATAATACCTTTAATTATCATAAAAATGACTAATATTAAATGTTCTGAAATTAACTTGAGAAATTGACTCGGGCTAGGACTTGTGATACGTCGAACTAAATGTTCATGATTCCCTAAATGAAATTAAATAACATGAAATGCATTATAATATTATTATAATTAATAATATTGCATTATAAAAATGGCGGGTATTACACACGGTGATCTTAAAGATGACGTCTGGAAAGGAAGTGACTCTTAAACGTGTGTTATATGTGCCTGATATTCGAAGGAACCTTATTTCTGGTACCTTGTTGATGAAACATGGCTTTAGAACAGTTTTCGAGTCCGATAAAGTTATTTTGTCGAAAAATGGTGTGTTTATAGGCAAGGGATATGAATGCGATGGGCTAGTTAAGCTCAATGTAATGACTATCAAAAATAATGAAATGAAGAATTCTTCTGCTTACTTGCTTGAGTCTCCTAATTTATGGCATGCTAGATTAGGACATGTTAATTTTAATGCAATGCGTAGACTTATTGCATTAGATCACATACCAAAGTTTAAAATTGATTTAAACCACAAGTGTGAAACTTGTGTAGAGGCAAAATTAACTCGATCTCCATTCCGACAAGTGGAAAGAAACACCAAACCTTTAGAATTAATACAGAGCGACCTATGTGATTTGAAGTTTGTTCAAACTAGAGATGGAAATAAATATTTTATTACTTTCGTGGATGATTGTACTAAATATTGCTATGTATACTTACTTAAAAGCAAAGATGAAGCCATAGAGAAATTCATTCTCTATAAGACGGAAGTTGAGAATCAATTGAATGCTAAGATAAAAATCTTGAGAAGTGACCGCGGAGGTGAATATGTGGAACCATTTGGCGAATTTTGCTCGCAACATGGGATTATTCATGAAGTCATCGCCCATATGCACCATACCAAATGGCACAGCGGAACGTAAGAATCGCACTCTGAAAGAGATGATGAACGCGATATTACTAAATTCAGGGCTACCGCAAAATATGTGGGGAGAAGCCATCTTAACGGCGAATTATCTCTTAAACAAGATATGCCGTAAGAACGGAGACAAAACTCCTTATGAATTGTGGAAAAGAGTCAAGCCTTCCTACAATTACATGAAAGTGTGGGGGTGTCTAGCAAAGGTGCTGATACCTACTCCTAAGAAAGTTAAAATAGGCCCAAAAACGGTTGACTGCATTTTCATTGGATATGCACACAACAGCAATGCTTACCGATTTCTTGTGCATGAATCCAAAGTGCCTGAGATTCACAAGAATACGATTATGGAATCAAGGAATGCGTCATTCTTTGAGAATGTCTTTCCTTGCAAGACTGCAAGTGAACCCCTTATCTCATCCGAACGGACTTCTGAACTAATGGATGAAGATAATGAAGACCAAATAATGGATAATGAGGACGAACCTAGAAGGAGCAAGCGACAAAGGACGGAGAAATCTTACGGACCAGATTTCATCACCTACTTACTCGAAAAGGCTCCTCAGACTTACAAAGAAGCTGTAAGCTCGACGGATGGACCTCTATGGAAGGAGGCTATCAAAGAAGATATTGATTCTATATTACAGAATCATACTTGGGAACTAGTGGAATTACCTCCTAAGTGTAAACCATTAGGAAATAAGTGGATTTTCAAGAAGAAATTGAAAGATGGAGCAGTTGATAAATATAAGGCTAGGCTCGTAGCGAAGGGATATAACCAACGTGAAGGCCTAGACTATTTTGATACTTACTCTCCTGTGACAAGAATAACCTCCATCAGGATGATACTTGCCATCGCAGCATTACGAGGCTTAGAAGTTCATCAAATGGACGTTAAGACTGCCTTTCTTAATGGGGACTTAGAAGAGGAAATATACATGGAACAACCCGAGGGGTTCTCTGCTCTGGACAAGAAAGGAAAGTCTGCAAGCTCGTAAAATCAGCATGCGGATTGAAGCAGGTACCAAAACAAAGGGCATGAAAAATTTGATCATGTCATGATAAACGGTGGCTTCAAAATTAATGAATCCGACAAATGTGTGTATGTGAAAGACACGAGAAAATGGCTACGTCATTTTGTGTCTCTATGTAGATGACTTACTCATTACCGGCAGTGATGAAGAATAATCAAAGCGACCAAAGACATGCTGAGGTCGAGATTTGATATGTAGGATATGGGAGTCGCAGATGTTATGTTAGGGATTCATATCGCACGAACGTCGGAAGGTCTCATCTCGAGTCAAGCCCACTATGTGGACAAAATCCTTGAAAGATTTAATAAAGATGACTCGAGCACAGCCAAAACCCCGGTGGATATGACGTTGAGACTATCCAAGAATAAGGGTGAAGGAGTATCTCAACTCGAATACTCACGCATAATAGGAAGTCTGATGTACTTGATGAGCTGTACAAGACCAGACATAGCCTACTCAGTTAGTAAACTAAGTAGATACACGAGCAACCCCGGAAAGGATCACTGGAAGGCGATCATAAGGGTACTAAGATACTTAAGGGGTACTCGAGAGTATGGGCTGCACTATACCAAATATCCAGCAGTACTTGAAGGATATAGTGATGCAAATTGGATATCTGATATAAAAGACTCCAAGTCTACAAGTGGATATGTATTCACACTAGCCGGTGCAGCAGTGGCATGGAAATCTTCGAAACAGACACTTATATCTCGGTCAACGATGGAATCCGAGTTGGGCAAAGCCTGTGACCGCAATATGTATTCATTGCGATAGTCAATCTGCGATTGGCAGGGCACAGAGCGTAATGTACAATGGTAAGTCTCGTCACATAAGGAGGAGACATAATACCATTAGACAATTGATATCAACAGGAGTTATCACTATTGATTATGTGTCATCAAAGGATAACATTGCGGATCCGCTAACCAAAGGGTTATCAAGAGACCTTGTTGATAAATCATCAAGAGGAATGGGTCTATTGCCTTGAGCTAATGGTTTTATGGAGGATACCAAACCTAAGCTGACTAGAGATCCCAAGATCTAGGTTCAATGGGACAACCAATTCATAAAACTGGGCACGATCATTATGGGGGTTAACCCGAACCGACCATTCCTAGGATGAAAACAGTGATACCCGTAGGGAGAGGTTAAGATTATGCTTTTAATGATTCTTAAGTCGACAACGTATAGTCGGGTGGAGTAAAATACGGGTTTACTCAAAACACTTAAAGAGAATCACCTATGTTAGAGAGAAGAGGGGCCGCTTCAAAGGAGAATTGTTAAGGCACAATTCTTTAGAAACTCTCGCAGAACCAAGATGGTGTCCACGGCCAAAATGGGCACAATAATGAGAACAGAACAAATCAGGAAGGGCACTTGTGAAGGATATACGATCACTTACACAAGCGGTCGGACAGTTCAAAGGCATCTAGTCACACTGTCTAGCCAGTAAGGAGAATATATCTTTTCGAGTGAAGGTTCAAGGAGCATACTCTACCTATCCTATGCAATGCCAAACCGTAGTAACTATCACCAAGTCAACTCCGTGTCTGACGTGTGCTGCTGGACCATCAATCTCATTCATGTGGGGGATTGTTGGAAATGTAAGTTAAAATGGAGGAAATGAGCTATTATGAGCAGCCCATTTGAGAGGAAATTTTGAGTGGGCTCGACTACGAGTTAAAGTCGGGACTTAGTTGGAATACGTAGTACTCCGTACGAGGTTTCCAAAACATGTAAGAACACTCAAAATGATTGAGGTATGAATGAGGTATAATGTTCCAAAGTGAACCCTTTAAAAATGAATTTGGGATGTTATCCCACATTGGAAAAAGAATGGAGAAATTGTAAGTATATAAGGAGATGTGGACAAAGGCATGTTCAAAATGAGACATGTGTGTGGATGTGTGACTAGGCGCCCCTCGCGCACACACACACACACGCGCGCGCCGCCGCCGCCGTCCGTCCGGCTCGGCTCGGGTCGGGTCGGGTCGGTCGAAGGGCGATTTGGGCGAAATGTCTCGGCGTCTCGAAGTTATCTTTTTACTGCAATTTTATTCGGTAAAATTTTATTTTACCTAAAATACCTCAATTAATAAATTCCGAATTTTTCGGATCCGGATAAAACCGAATCTGGATGAATATTTAGATCGGTTTAGAGTTCCTCCAGATACCAATTTCAATCGGTTTAGAGTTCCTCCAGATACCAATTTCGATCGATATAGAGTTCCTACAGCACACAACCTCCTCCAGTCTTCACCTATAAATACCCGGCTGAGGGGCTCGTTTTACACACACGAAAAACGTACGAATTTAAACAGCCAAAATTTTCACTCGATTTTCAGCCTTCTCGTTTCTTCTTCGTTTTCTACTCCGGTCGGTGATAGTAGACAGATTTGTTCTAGTTCGTTGAGGGTGCAGCGCATCACAGATTCGTTACATCGAGCTGCTGTTTTATCCTGGGAGGCAGACGTCATACACCGTGGTGAGGACGAATTTGCTTTAAGGATACAGACTATCTGGACTCAACAGCGAAACTTTCGTTTCACGTACGGGATCAGCAGAATTCGTTTTGCTAACAATTTTCTGCAGGATTTATATATATATATATATATATAATATATATTCGATACTCTTATATATAGATAGATAGATATATATAAATAGATATTTCTTATGTTCTTCTCAAGTAAGCTTTTCAAATTATCTTCAATATATATAACTACATTTCAATATTCTAAACTTGGGTTCTGGACAGCTCTCATCTGGAAACGTAGTTATACTGTAGTTTAAGCACACAAAATCACAAATTTATAATAAATTAAAGGAAAACATTGAGAAAAGTTGCGAAAGAGAACGGAAAATACTATATCAATGTAAAACTGGTTGTTAGAATCCTAGTCATGTACACATCATCCTTAGGTGTGAATATCATTCATGATAATTGTCGTATCAATTAGGATTAAAATAATCATTTAAGATTTTTATGTTGATATGATAGCTATGTTTGACTGGTAATAAACATGAGATGTTATATCACGTCATAGATACATGTAGAGACATCGTATTGGATATGACATAACAAAGAGAATTATATATGGATTAAGTCATTATAATTCATTTGATTGTTATATATTATTTAAGTCCTTATTACCTAAAGACGCTACAGTTTCCTACATAATGAGTATCGTATTTTAACACAATACCAACGTCTTCTGTAATAACGGACCATACAGTTTGTGATTGGATACGGTACGATTTATGCAGAAGGAAGTAGTTTGTTCAGAGGGGACTTGTCCCTCCTATAAAACGGAGAAGATATCCACGGGCCCTTGATAAGTTAAATTGTTTAAATGCATGACCATGCTCAAATTGATCAATAAAGAGTTATTGATAAATATTTGAATTGGACATTTGTAACTTGAGATCAATAATATTAATTAAGCTATATAAGGTCGACTTATCCATGCCTTATGCTTAATTAGGATATCCCGCGACGAGAGGATTAAATATTATACAGTAACGAGATTTCGTTCGTGCCGTCGAATTAATTCTTTTAATACGGGTAGTCATAATGTCTAGCTAGATGCAGTTTATGATTTATGAGTGGTAAAATTGTTTTTATACTCATTGTCGTATTAATTAGAACCTACAAGGTCACACACTTAAACGAGCAGAGCGGCTATTTTGTTCCGGTTGATTATAGTTGGTGAAGGGGTTGGTGAACCCTTAACCATGTAGAGGCTATATAATAGTGTCTTGTGATAGTTGAATAATCAAAAGTATCAAGTATCCTTTGATCAAGAAAAGTATTTAGAATACTAAGCCATGAGCTCAGGTATGGTCTCGAGCTTTTTCGTATCATATGCTTCTTTGCATATATCACTCAATACTTTGTTGTGCACTAAGCTGGGGGTCTTCACGGAAATAGCCTCCCTACCGTAAAAATTAGGGGCATGGTCTGTATACATCTTCCTCTCCCTAGACCCTGCTCTGAGCGGGATATACTGGGTATATTTGGTTTGGTTTGATTTTATCTAATCTTCATCTTATCTTGTGAGTTTGATCTTTAAAAAATATTGAATAAGATTCATAGCTGTTATTTTAGATCAAAATTCAAGAACATTTGAATAAAATTCTTGGTGTTCTTATTCTTACTGTTATAAAGAACATACCTATATTCAAATTGATCTAAGCGAAATCTTTATTGAATCGGAGCTAGCCATTTGTTAGATGTTCGGGACTTGTTCGTTGTGTGGATACCGTAGAGGATGCTCGCTTCTTGCAACGTCTCTAGAAGGCTCGATTGAAAACACGCTACAAGAGGTAACAATCTTGTTCTTCGTACTTTGTTAATATACTTGGATCCTCGGATGATTTATATATTATATTTATACTTTCACTGCACCATTTCGGTATATGATGAGATCATAAATCTTATTAGTTCGATAAAATCCCAACACAAATGTGGTTCTAAATGTGGATAGTTATTGTTTGGGGAATCCAGGTCCGTATGTATTTGGAGGTGTGTTACAACAACAAAAAAAAAATAGATCCTGAATCTACCAAATTATTGCAAATTTGCAGTTCAATATCATGAATTACCTACATTTTATTCTCCATTCCTTATGATGCTTCAACTTTTTTAACAACTTCTTACTTAATTCGCTGGAAAATGAACTTCTTGTAAAGTGGGTTTTAATTTGTATCAGACTTCATTTTTTACCAGATTTCTCACTGATTAACAAATCTTCTTTTGTAAGTTGTTGAGGGTTTTCTTCTTCTCTCAGTGATGGCTGCTTTGATTGACAAGTTGAAGAAGAATGACATCTTTTTTGAACGATTGTTAACAGACCAGGCCATACATGGGGAGGTTAAGTGTGACGTGGGTTATTTTAATGATGTGGCAGAATTTGATTGGTGGTGGTACAGGGTTTGGCACAGGTAATTTGAGACACGGGATTTTTATCCCAAGTACAGACCGTAAAAAAAGCTATACTTAGGGGTTGTTTGGCAGTCGCTGAATGATTTAGTGCAGAATGGTTGAGAGACCAGAATGGTTGAGAGGCTCTGTATGGTTGAGTGCAGAATGAAATTTGGTTGTTTGGTAACTGTTTTGAACGGTAACTCTGAATGGTAATAAATTAACATTTTATCATTCTGTATAAAGTAGCGATTAAAAATCCCATTTTCCCCCCCTTGCGTACCAAAATCTCTCCTTTTTATAAATAAAAACCTTAATTTTTATAAATAATTGTGTATAATATTTTTAAATTTAATTCATTTAAATTAATAATAATAATAATTATTATGTATAATATTTTTAAATTTAATTCATTGAAAATAATAATAATAATAATAATTATTATTATTATGTATAGTATTTTTAAATTTAATTCATTTGAAATAATAATAATAATTATGCATAATATTTTTTAATTTAATTCATTTAAATAATAATAATAATTATGCATAATATTTTCTAATTTAATTCATTTATAAAATTATAATAATAATTATATCTAATATTTTTATTTAAATTCATTTAAAAAATAATAATAATAATTATGAATAATAATTCTTAATTTAAGAAGAGGGGTAAATCTGGAAATTGTTTGCCTCTTAATGGTTGAGAGAGTGTATGTATACTTAATGGTTAAGAGGTTAGTGTAACCATTAAGAGGTCATTTTTTTTTTGCCAAACAGTCCTGACCTCTTAGCGATTCAGAGGTAGGCTCTTAATGTAACCATTAAGAGCCAAACAAACAGCCCCTTATTCTCTATAAAAATTATTTTCCAGTTAAGTTTCTAATTTTGCACGCAGTATACATTAAAATTGTAATATCCGGTATTTTTCTTTCCCTTGTATTTTCATTTTTGGTATATTTCTCGGTCATAATGACCCCCGTGTATCTTTCAGTATGTCCTTCCTGTCATCTGTTGAACTATAATCTCGTTATTGTTTATTGTTTCAACTTTCCTCATATGAGTTCGACTTTGTTAGATCACCATTAATTTTTGGTAACTCCAAAAATTCTAAATCTTTGCAATATTATAGAGCATCGAGTTAGCTTTCCAATGGTTCAAATGGTGAGTCAATCGGAGTCCGGACGAGAGAGTTATGGTCGTTTCTTTTGGCGATCACGCCGACCGGACTCGGTCGTGTCGTCCGACACGGCCCGTGCCGCACTCGTCCCGAAATGCCGAGTTTCGCCGACCGACCGGTCGTGTCATCCGACACGGCCCGTGTCGTACTCTTACGGATAAGCTCGAACGATCGCCGACACGCCCGACCGTGTTCCGTGACACGGCCGAGTCATGCCGAAGTCGGCCGGACGGTCGCTATCGGGAGGCCCTCGCCGCGACCGTGTCGGGCAGACACGGCCGAGTCCCTCGCCGGCCACCAGGCGACACGACCGTGCCGATCGGCACGGCCGTGTCCGGCAGCACCAACCCCTATAAAAGGCCCTGCAAACGTTTTTCTTGCCATTTTTCACCTTCTTCTTCTCCTCTTCCGCAGCTGGGCGTGTTCTAAGCTTGAAGCCATGTTGTTTAACAACATATCCATGGAGTTCTTGAGGTTATATCATCAATAATCCGTCCGATATTATCCCTTGATCCAGCGAATCAAGGTTAGATCTTTAGAACCCTACTTTTGGTAAAATTGGGGGTTTTCGTGTTTTTGTCCGATTCGTTCCGTTTTGTTGATTAATTCATGATGAATATGATTAATCTTGTTGATATTCTTAGTTTCCCTACGGATTCATGGTATATTTCGTGATTTTTACGGAATCGAGAGGGTTTGGTTGTGATCCGCCCTCGTTGTTGTTTATATACGAATATACATGAATCGTAGGCGGGTTTTCGGTGTATTCCAATTCCGTATTCATTTAGAAATGGTTTGTGATTGTATTCTTCGAATCGTTAGGTTCGGTTTCATTGGTTCCTAGCGTTCATCGGTGACTTTCCTTTCCGTTTCGCGTCGTCAATAATTCAAGGCAAGTACATGTATTACATTCCGTTATGTGCGTATGATTTTGATGCGAATGATGTAAATGGTTTTATTGAACGAATGTGATTGTTTCTCTTCCACCTGGGGATGGCGTGTGGCCTCTGGGGGCCGATACTAATGGGTACGGCCACGGAAGTGGACTTGGGTGCGTGTGTTGATGTTCTTCCACCGGGACGGTTCGACGGACCTGCGGGGGCCGATACTAATGGGTACGGCCGTGGAAGTGGTTTCTCCTGGGGACGGTCAGACGGGACCTGCGGGGACCGATACTAATGGGTACGGTCGCGAGTTACCAAGCGTGGATAAATGTGATGTGGGAAACTGTTATTATCTTGTTTTGGTGTTAATGTGATATTTCGGAATATTGGTTTTCAAAATGACTTTCCTAGCGATTTATTTGCGTTGAATCGTGTATGTATATAATGTTGTGTAATTATGTACTTGCACTAGCTATTCGAATGCTAACCCTTAAATGGGGAAATGCGTCTTATGCATTTAGTGCGGAAGGCCGAGGGCGAGGCACGGACACGCACGCGAAGGATGGGGCTTGATGATGTGGCTCAGTCCGCATTTTTATGTTTTGTCATTGCATTGTCGAGTATTGAAGTTAGATCTGCTTTTGAGACTTGGTTTAAGTCCCTGCGTGGGCAATAAATTGGTATTTAACCTCTGTTCATGTATTACGTTAAAAATATTTTGGCGAGGCCACGGCCTTATTTACTTTTGAGTGCATTATTCGGGACTACATTGTGGTTTATATGTCATGTGTTAGCACGGTAGACCTCACGAGGGTTCTACGGCGTGTAATATCCCGATTGTGAATTGGTGTGTTACATTTATGGTATCGAGCTTAGGTTTTGAATACCTAGTTTGTCGGTGAATTTTGGGTCCGGTTGCGTCATTAGAGTCAGTCATTGAGCCTAATATCATCATGCTACCGTCTTTTCGTGCGACCCGTGGCTGTAAGTCTCCTCGAACTCTTATATCTCTGTAATTCGTTTTCTTGCGCTGTTCGGAATCGTGACTTGTGTTACCAACTTTGTGAATTGTGAATCTTTCTGATCTTGTCCTTTTCTTATTTTCCTTCAGTATGTTGAGAGGTCGTGGTAGACCGGCTAGGGGACGCGGCCGAGGCCGTGGTCGGGGTGCTGATAATGAGGAGGGCTCACTTTCTCAGTCCTCTGCGGACTCAGCCTCTCACTCAGTGCCGTCGGGTAATAATGCCGACGCCGGGGCTACTGCCGTACTTCAGCAGTTAGTAGCCCAGCTTGCTCAGATAGCTCAGGGTGGACGCCAGAATCCGCCCCCGACACCTGAAGAGGAAGCTAGTAAGTGGCTTCAGACGGTGTCCAAGATGCACCCTCCTCGTTTCTCTGGATCTTGACTCCCTCGGTTGGGAGAGTTGGCTCTTTCGGTTGTCCAGACCTTTGATGCCGTAGCTTGTCCCGAAGACAAGGGTACATATTGCCCAGTACTCCCGGATAAAGAAGTCATGAGTGGTGGGAGGCCGTTGCGCCCGAGATCGTCGGGCCACTTGGGAGGAGTTCGTGGCCGCTATGGAAGCAGAATATTGCCCACCGCCGCTAAGGAGCGCAGAATGTGGAGTTCTTCACCGCTACACCTCAGATGTGCCTATTTCTCGTGCCATCATTTCTTACAATCGTGATTGGGCTTCGTGAGGGATCAAGTGAGAACGGAGGCCGATAAAATCCGATACTTCAATATGCGCATGAAGCCGCATATTAGACAGTATGGCGCCGCTCATGTGTGCCACTTTGAAGGAATACTGTGATCGCGCTTTGGCGATCGAGATGGTCGTCCCGAATCGAGTCGGTTTCGGAAGCTAAGAAGCGAAGACTACCGGGTTCTCGGCGGTAAAGGTGGTCGATTTGAAGTCTCGTTCGCTCCTACACCAGGGAAGAGGCCGTTTCATCAGGCCGGTGGATCCTGTGGTAACTGCTCGGTCGATCTGTGGCACACAAGTGAGAGTTTGTTTTAATTGCAGTCGAGCACGTTATGAAGGATTGCCCATTTCCGTTAGTTGCTTGCTTTACTTGCGATGCACGGACATAGTGGCTCATTGTGAGAGGGCCACCAGGGCCGCTAGAGTTCCGACTACCACTACCGATCAGAAGGATCACAGTTTTCCAGCCACTCATGTTCCGCAGGGTTCGGGTCGTGGTAGGGGTCGAGGTCAGCCGGATCACCGTGCAGCCTCGAGTTCGGGTTCAGTTCACCCCCGGTTGTATCAAATGAGGCGCACAGAGGAGGCGGACATTCCGGTGGCGTCAGGTACCACTCAGATCCTTACTCATCCAGTTTCCGTGCTTTTTGATTCGGGTGCTACTCATTCCTTTATTGCGTCGGATTGTGTGAATCGTATTGGCTTTAACTGCTTGTTTGAATGTGAACCGTTTGTGGTGGGTACGCCTAGCGGGGATCGCATGGTTGGGGACCGGAAAGTTAGGGATTTCCCTGTGAGGATCGGGAGCCGAGACTGGCCCTCGAACCTCATTGTTATCGACCTCAAGGGTGAGGATTTAATCCTCGGGGACGATTGGTTAGAGCGTCACGGTGCTATCATGAACTATCGGACTCGTTCTATCTCGATCGTGGCCGAGGATGGCACCGAGCATACTCTCTTACCGTAAGCCGGGTAAATCGGGGAGCGTGATTAACGCCTTGAAGGCGATAAAACTTCTGAACCAGGGTTGTGTCGGCTACTGGTGTTACGCTCTGAAGGCGGAAGATGGTGGAGTTGACATGTCGTCAATTCCAGTTGTTGGTGAGTATCCCGATGTTTTCCCAGACGACTTACCGGGGTTACCACCGCAGCGAGAGGTGGAGTTTCCTATCGATCTTGAGCCGAATGCAGCCCCTATTTCTCGAGCACCGTACCGTGTGGGTTTTGATTTGTAGTCTCCTGCCTGGTAGCTCCTTGCGGAAAGGGGTCTACGGCGTGTAATATCACTGAGTGGATTGGGGGTGTTACAGCTACTACCTCTGGTCCACTTTTAAGAGATAAAAAAATACTTTATATGTTCATACAATTAATAATGTACGTAGTCTATATTATATACTACATACATTATTAATTGAATGAACTTCAAAAGTGATTTTCTCTTATATTGTGGACCGGAGGGAGCTTTATCATAGTGATGTGTCAAGGTAGCACCCACCCCGGTAGCTTTAGATTTTTTATCATAGTGATGCCTCCTACAAATTTCTGGCTCCAAAAAAACTACTGGAAATTTCCGACAGAAAATCCGTCAGAAACCGTTTGCTGCGAGCTGGCTACCGGAGCCAAAAATCCGCCAGAAATTACCAATTTTTCAATGGATTTTGGTCATTTCCGGGGATTAAATCCACCAAAAAAACCAACTTTTCTTGTAGTGAACTCTATCAAGAGATCGCTAATGGACAATAAAGTCTGAGACAAAATTAAAAATTACATACTTGCCACTAAGTGTGGATCTTCTTTGCCAAAATATCATCCACACCATTACTCTCTCTTTCTCTCTCTCTCTCTCTCTCATTCTCTCCCCAATTAACCATCAATGCATCTTTAACCGCCTCCTGGATCTTAGCAACCAAGCATTGAAGGCGACTCTCTCCATTCTGACTCCAAGTAATTAGCTCAACACCTTCCTTGGAGTCACTGTCAAGGACAAGTCACTTCAACTTCTTCCTTCTAGCTAACCAAATACCCTGAAGATTTGCATGCAACTCAGATTCCACAATCGAACAATTTTCAAGGTGATGAGCGTAGGCAATGAAGAAATCACCATGATCATCTCGAATAATCCCACCACAACTAGTTAATGTAGAAATAGCAGAGGCAATAGAAGTCGGGGTGGTAGATCCGTCGAGTCCTTTCAGTTCTTGAACACTAGGAGCGAAAGGGTCAGCCAATAAATGTGAGCGCTCCTGCAATATACGGCAAAACTAGACCTGTAGCTCCTAGTATTTATGCAAATAGAAAGAACAGAGCCATCAGAATTTAGCTTGTAATGATTAATTGGAGGAAGAGTCCAATCATCATCTTTAGTTTCATCATAAGAGCGGATCTGATTCTGTGTAATCAATCTTCTCTACAGGTAATTCACAATTGATTTAATGCACTCTTTATAGCTTTGCATTTGGTGTTTTTTAATCGTGTTTTATTCTTAATATTTAAGTCTTAGCATGTTTCTAGACTTTGGATCTTAGTTGAGCATTATAGCAAATTCTTGATTAGTTCTTGTTTTTATTGCATAACCCCTGTCTACTCTGCAGCCCATAACTTCGACTGTGGTTATTCGGTTGAGGTGTTCAAGCATGCTTTGGAATGGTAAAGAACAAAGCTACAATCTTTTGTTGAGATCGAACCCAGTTTGGAAGTCCTAAAGGTCAAAACTGTGAAATACTGAAGAAGTTTAATGTAAAACGGGTTTATGGGCCAATTTGCTATTTTCGGATAAGGGATTATTTATAAGATTCAAATTAAAATCTATATTACATCGAGTTTGAAGGCAAACAGTCAACAAGCTACGCCGCTAGGCATTTCTGAATGGCAAAACTAATTCTTTTAAAAACAACCTCAACCGATCTTGGGGCCATAACATTACTATGCATGACCTTTTGGATTCTTTTTAGGAGTTCCACGGCCTCTGGTACAAGAACCAAATGTATCAAACGCGAATGGTATAAACACATGTTGATTTTCCATACACGCTTTCTCGTGTTTGGCTACTTTGCATGAAGCAGCTTTTAAAGCGGTTTGCCCCACCGTGAAACCCCTATTTATCACGCCCGCTAGAGGAGAAACCCATGTCAGATCCACACAAGCGTGCTTCCCTCCCTCACATCCAAAAATCAAAACACCAACCAGTATAAGTGTTGATCTTCCTTCCAACGGGTCCGTCAAGAAGTTCACAGGTGCTTCTTTCTTGGCGGAAACTCCGGCACGCCTAAAAACATCAAAGAGAACGTCCTTCACCATATCGTGTTGATACTTGAAACCTGGAAGCTCTCAACAATGTACTGCATGCTCCCCAAAAGAGTCCAAACATGCCTTCCGACAGACTGGACATGTCTTATCAACCGAGAATATGGGAATCATGAGGCGATACTTAAGAATAGTATGATACTCCACGGGTGACATGTGTTGGCCAAGACCCTCTATAGGGATAGCCAAAAGAAAATTTTGAGCATGTGGTGCTTGTTGACACTCAAAAACGTCTTTCTGTCTAACAGACACATCGAAGTGTACGTCCATATCCTGGATAATTTTGCTAAAAAGGGCACTCACCAATGCATGTTGGGCTTTTTTTGGGGCGGTGTCCTTATTAGTGAAATCGCCAAAATCAAAGCTCGGGATCGTATCACGAAGACAAGCCAAAGCACAATCATAATCAACATCCATACAATATATACCACTGTCCCGTAAGATGTGGTCTTGTAACACCCAAGATTGGGCCCTGGATGCAACAAAGGCATATGATGAAGCCTCTACAGCCGAGTATAAGCCCAAACCACCAAACCTAATGGGTAGAGTGGCAAGTCGCCACTGGATATCTCCAAAAAAAGGACCTCCATAAACAACAATGTCCTCAATCGACTCCCGTAATCCTCAATCAAAAAACAATGCCGCCTCCTGCAAATGTATGGGTTGGCATGTCCTTAAGCCAAAGAAAAGTTTCATAATACCCATGTATGACCGAAGCAAAAGAAGCTCACTATGCGGGTCACATAACTATGGAAGAAGGCGCATCAAATCAACAGCGTTGGCAGCTCTCTTCATAGCCAACCCACGAATAAAACCCGCATCCATGCTAACAGCCCCCCAAGAAGCTTCACCCCTAATAGCTGTTGGGATTCAGTGATAAAAATGAGTTACGAAGTGGAAAATAAAACCGGTCTAACCGAATAAAACCAAACCCCAAAACGGATCGTACAAGCATCGTATAAACGAATATAATAATAATGAAGATGAGAATCAAAGAATACTTACCCTTGTAGTCCTTTGATAATATGATCTTCGAAGAAAAAACCCGAGCAAGCCTTTTCCGGTTAACTACACAAACTCGAATCCAATTCGTTCTTCCTTGATGAATGATCAAAAGCACCGAAGATACCGAGTTTCTCTACTTCACACATGTTGGAACTTGACCAAAAATTCAATGAAACCCAGTTCTTGAAGACCACGGCTAGGAAGTTATCGTATGAATTTTTCTCTCTCATTTTTTTTATTTTCTTCCACCTCGAATATGTAGAAAATACTTAGAAAAATTTTCCTCCCTCTTGAACACCTCTCGGCCGTGGTTGATATCAATAATGGTGGTCCTGTAAATTTCCTTTCATAAACTCATCTCATGATAAAACATGATAAGATATCATTGGTTTTAACAAAAAGGAAAGATATCCACATATCATGTAATTTGCCACAAGTGAGGAAAGTCTTCACCACCAAAAACTAAAAAACAAGCACCATGTGAGGTGGTGAGGAAGGGGGGGCTTAAGGAAATTGCTAGGAAACAGGACGAGTCACTCAGCTCGTGTACCAGACGTTCGTCAAACGACTCCATTAAATACACTCCGTTTAATCTCTAATGTATTTATACTTAATTAATTAATCTAATTAATTAATTAAATCAAATACAAATATATTTCTCTATGAAATATTATCTATGAATTAAATTAATTACCCAGTAACTTAATTTTAATTTATAAGATTGCTATTTGATTTATTCAATAAATCATAATTAGATATCCAATATATAATATTAATAGAGAGATGATAAATTCATATTTATCCATCAACGATCCTGATGCGCGACTCTGTAGGTCCGTCTTAGCCGGCATTAGGAGGAACCAATGAGTGCGGGCAGCACTTAGCCAGCCTAGCAGGCAGCACTGTAAACCTCGACTGAGAACGAATGAAGGGATCATTCCAAAACTATTATGTCGTAAAGTCAAGTATTAGGGTCACGGTAAAGTCAAACCCTATTGTAACTTGACTCTATGCACTTGTTTAATGCAAACCGAGATCACCGAACTCTTGTGTATCAAATACAACTAGCTCTAACTGCTTTGGCCAAAGACTTATGATCTCATTTGCCATTAACCGCATATGATATTTACCTGCTCACTTACAGGAGAAAGAATTCTATCTTGGCATTCAGTAGAGACTGTTACTTTGTAATACCCGAGATTTCTGATATGTATTTGGAACTTGTGATATTGTAATTGTTGCACTTTAATCTGAGTATTATTCTCCGTATCTCATAGTCCGGTGTTGTTGAGCGTATGATTTCATGAATGTGATTTAAGATTGTGATTCTGCGCATGTAGCGCACGCTATCGTCTATGTGTAGCGTACGCTAACATGGATCCATAGCGCACACTACAAAGGAACATTAGCGCACGCTATACGTGGTCAATATGATTGATACATGTGGTAGGTGAGATCAGGCCGGGGATCTTGGTCGGATTGTGTCGGGATGAACCTGGACGGCTTTTGGGAAAAGCCAAGTCAACGCCTTAGCGCACGCTACTGACATGAGAATAGCGCACGCTAAGTGCTGAGTACAGTGAAGTCACTAAGCTGTTAGCGCACGCTAAGAGTATGGACTAGCGCGCGCTAATAACCATTTCCTATAAATAGGACAGCATCCTTTTCGTATTTTCAGTCTTTTCTCTTCCCTCATCCGAATCCTTATACTTAGAGTATTACTCTCTACATCCTAAACACTTCATATCAGCATCCTAGCTCGTGTTGAAGATTGTAGATCATTGAGGATTAGTGTTCAAGCCTTCGACGTTGGATTGCTTCAATTTCCTCCTTGTTCTTCACTACTTTGAGGTAGGTGATTCTTCACCAATATTAGTAGTGTTCTAAAGGACGTTTGATCATGTTTATCTAGTCAGTTAGATTCGTTAATAGTCGAACATCATGTGTTAGAAGGATATTTTCGACGTTTCGGCACTTATTCATCGTATGATCCATTGAACCTTTTTAGTATGTGGACTCCTAAGCATATTATGTATCTTCAAAACCGATCATGACCAGTATATGAAGATTACCTAGTTCGTATGCTTTACGTAAGGAATCATATGTTTTGGGACTTGGAATGAACGGAACTTAGAATATTTTCTTGAAGATCAAGATGAATTATGGTGTAGTAATGATGATACGTATACTTGTGTCTCGTAGTCATTTAATCCATAAAGGTCTTTCATAAACCGTATGAGCATGATATGCACGGAGTTGGCATGTATTAACACTGAGGATTTCATGAGTTTTCATCACCTTTAGCTCAAGTTTTACCCAGTAGTGACTGCCATGCACGATTAACGCACGCTAAGATGTATATATTAACATGCGCTATCAGGAACGAGTAACGTGCGCTATGTTGGATACGTAACGTATGTTATATCATCAGGCAGGGCAGTCGGCTGTTCAGAGAAGGCTGTCGGTACACAGCTAGCGCACGCTAAACCTGGTCATTTGCGTACGTTAACGGGCAGGCTTAACGCACGTTACGTATAGTACGTAGCGCGCGCTAAGTAGTTCAGGCAGAATTCATTTTTTTGAGCTTGCGGTCGTAAACCGGATTATTAGACGTTCGTACGACTTGAGAGGAATTCTTTATTATTTCTTAGGTCTGAGCCTTGCATAGGGGACTATCGAGGGGCGGTGGCATACGGACGCGTGTCATTTGTTGGAGTATTTCCATTCTTGCCATTTTCGAGGCAAGTATCATATGTCGAGTTCGATTTATATCGAAACTTTGATCATGCTTATGGTTTTGTTCATGTTGTCGAATATGAAATGTATTTCTGTAATTTCTCGTGGTATTCGTTGTTAATTATTCGTATTGATGAACATATTGAAATGCATATATGTATGCATAATTGATTGATTTATGGTATAAATGATCCGAGGGGATCATGATGATCTATGCTGAGGGCGCTGGATCGAATGTCCACCATGCGTTGGTCCGACCGTATCATCATGGGGATCTATGCTGAGGGCGCTGGATCGCTGGATGGGTTTTCCACCATGCGTTGGTCCGACGGGATCATCATGGGGATCTATACCAAGGGTGCTGGATCGCTGGATTATCCTGTACTGTGTTGATGGAATCGTGAGGATTCGCATCGTTGGATTCCGATGACGGAAGTCTGTTTTGCATGTTTTATGATGCACTGATGATTTATGTATTATGATACTTGTACTAGCATTGTTTTGCTAACCCCTTCGGGGGTGGACATTGTTTTGATGTTCAGGTAGCCGAGGAGCGGGGAAGCAACCACAGTACCGACAGGACGATGAAATGGCTCAGTGATGTGGTTGATGTTTATTGTTATTGTGATTTGTCTTCTTGATTCATTTAGTACTCGAGTACGTCTGTTTTAATAATGTCATTTCGATATGGTTGTATAAGTTAACTCATTTGATCGGTTGAATCAAATCTGTATTTGAACTTCAGTTGTACGATTGGATTATATTTACATTTATTTAAATTTAGCCTTGTAAATCCTTACTTAAAGGGTTTACGACGCTGTAATTATTCCGAATATCTCGGGATGTTACAGAATATGGTATCAAAGCTAAGATTCATGGATATCTTGGCAGTCGGGTTAGTTGGGTCTGTTTACGTTATTTGATTATTGGTCGTTCGTAACATCACTGCTGAGCCAGCATCGTCATGTGGACCGTGGTTGTAAGTTTCCTAAATCTCAAATACTACCGTTTTATTTAATTCATGTTTGTGAACATTGATGGATGTACTTTTAGAAAGTTTGCCCTCGATATTGAGTATTTGTGTTTATAGTATGTTGAGAGGAGGTCGTGGACGCGGACGCGGTCGTGGACGCGGACGTGGAAACGCGAGACAAGAAGATTCGGTGTCTACCCCAGAAATAACCGCTAGCCGAACGGATTCCCATTCCGGGGGACAACAGGGATCAGCAAATAATAATGCAGATCCTAACGTGCTGGGAGTGCTTCACAGTGGTTGCCCGTATAAACCAGCTTTGCTCAAGTTGTGGATCGCATGCGCATAGCCGATGGGACAAGAAAGATAACGTGGATAATCGAGGAGATAAATGGCTTAATGAGGTGATTAAATTGCATCCTCCGAAATTTGACGGTTCTGTGAGACGCTTTCTTGGGATCACCGGTGAAGGAATTAGAAAATATTTTTATGGGATTAAGCGTCCCAACGATGAAAGGTTCCGGCCGCCAAAGATCTTCTCGACAGGAGGCTTTCGACTGATGGGAGGCCATTCGATCGGAGGAGCATAATGTTGACTGGACGGAATTCAAATTAATGATGGAAGCGCAGTATTGTCCTCGCCCAGTTAGAGAGGTCCGAGTTCGGGAGTTTTTCTCACCACAAAATTCAGAAGCATCTGTGACGGACGTGATTAAGACTTTTAATCACCAGCTGACTTATGTGCGCCACTTGGTCAGGACCGAGGCGGAGAGGATTTTCCATTTTGACATGCGAATGAAGCCGGAAATTCAGCAATATATGTCCGGATTTGAATGTACCACTTTGCGACAGTATCAGGACAAGGCGTTGGCCTATGATATGAAGGAGGCAGCAGTAGAGAAATCGACGGAAGCAAAGAAGCAGAGAGTGGCTGGCAACTTCACGGAGAATAAGAGTAGTGGGCCTCGCAGGGGCCAGTCCTCTTTTCATTCATCCAGGAGGCCTCCGCATCCTTCTCGAGGAGGAAAGAAGTTCCGGGCAGCACCAACCGTTTCAGACGCAGGGAAGAAATGTTATAACTGTGGCAAAGCGGGGCATATTCGACGTGACTGTTTCGCGCCTGCTGTGACCTGTTTCGAGTGTGGACAGGAAGGACATCGCGCAACATTTTGTGGGAATGCGACTAGATCTTTTGGCACTCGCACTCCTGTACCGGTTCCGAAGGACACTAGTGTAAACCAGACGCAGCAGAGCGGTTTCCCACAGCAGAATGTTGGGCAAAAAGAGGCATCCAGTGCTGGGTCCGTTCCTCCGCATATTTACGAGATGAAGAAGGATGATCAAAACACAGCTGTTGCATCAGGTACGATTCAGATCCTTTTGCAACCAGTTAGTGTCTTGTTCGATTCGGGAGCTACGCATTCTTTTATATCTTTGAACTGTGTTAATCGTTTGAAAATTTCGTGCTTGTATAATTGTGAACCTTATGTTGTGGGTTTACCGAGCAGAGAGAAAATTGTGGGAACCCTATAAGCTAGGGATTTTCCAGTGTCTATAGGAGGGAGAGATTGGCTATCGAATCTTAATGTAGTTGACATCTACGGTGATGATTTAATTCTCGGAGACGATTGGCTCAACCGTTATTGAGCTATTCTGAATTACCGAAAGAGAGTTATTTCTATCATTGCTGATGATGGATCTGAACACTTATTCCGAGGATGGAGACCGGGAAGCTCGGGAAAATTGATCAAAGCAATGAAAGCCGTGAAATTACTGAAGCAGGGATGTCATGGACTTTGGTGCTATGCCATGAGGAAAGAGGAAGGAATAGAGCTCTCATCGATTCCAGTTGTGAATGAATTCTCCGACGTATTTCCTGACGAACTACCTGGGTTACCTCCGCAGAGAGAGGTGGAATTCACTATCGAATTAGAGCCTGGAGCCGCTCCAATTTCTAGAGCACCATACCGGATGGTGCCAACCGAGATGTATGAACTCAAGAAGCAACTGGAGGAATAGTCACAGAAAGGTTATATTCAACCTAGCGTTTCTCCGTGGGGAGCGCCCGTTCTCTTTGTCCGGAAGAAAGACGGATCCCTCCGACTGTGTATTGATTACAGGGAGATCAACAAGATGACGATCAAGAATAAGTATCCTATACCTCGGATCGACAACTTGTTTGATCAATTGCAAGGGGCAAGGGTATTCTCGAAGATTGACTTGCGATCAGGATACCATCAATTGAGAATTAAGGAATCGAATGTACCGAAGTCTGCTTTCAGGTCCCGGTACGGGCATTATGAATTTGTAGTGATGCCATTTGGACTTACCAATGCTCCTGCGGTATTTATGCAATTGATGAATCGGGTATTCTTAGAATACTTGGATAAATTTGTGGTCGTCTTCATTGATGACATCTTGATATATTCGAAGGACGTAGAGGAGCATGCCGAACATTTGCGTGTGGTTTTGAGCACCTTGAGGAAGGAACAGCTGTATGCAAAGCTTTCCAAATGCGAGTTCTGGCTTAGGGAAGTAACTTTCCTTGGGCATGTGATATCAGCTGACGGAGTTCAGTGGACCCAAGAAAGTCAAGCAATCTTGGAATGGGAAGTTCTGGTAACGTGAAAGAAGTCCGAGTTTCCTAGGACTTGCCGGATATTATCGCCGCTTTGTAGAGGGATTTTCCAAAATTGCTTGTCCGCTCACTCACCAAGTAAAACTCAAAAGTTTACGTGGGATGAGAAATGCCAGACTGGTTTTGATGAACTTAAGAAGAGACTGACAACAGCACCTATAGTAGCGTTACCAGTTGGAACTGATGGATTCATGGTATACAACGACGCTTCAAATCAGGGTCTGGGATGTGTGTTGATGCAAAAGGATAAGGTGATTGCCTATGCTTCTCGGCAATTGAAACCGTATGAGGTTAATTACCCGACTCATGATCTAGAGCTAGCAGTTGTGGTCTTTGCCTTGAAAATTTGGCGACATTATTTGTACGGCACCCGTTGCCAAATCTTTACAGATCATAAGAGCCTCAAGTACATTTTCAGTCAGAAAGAATTAAACATGAGGCAGAGAAGGTGGCTGGAATTGATCAAGGATTACGACTTGGAGATTCTCTATCATCCGGGGAAAGCAAACATAGTAGCCGATGCTTTGAGCCGTAAACCTGTTTCTCTTCGAGTGTTGGAAGCACTTACATCCCAAACCAAAGATTCAATGAACCGATCCGCGAAGAGATTGAAGTATGGGCACCAGGAATCCAAGGGCAACTATATTGATGGAACTGACTTCATCACTAGTCGAGGAGATCAAATCTAAGCAGTTGAACGATTCTCTGATCCTTCGGTTATGTGACGAAGTAAAGAAAGGAAAGGCCCCAGGATTCGTGATACAAGATGACGGAGTTCTAAGATTTCAAAGTCGATTTTGCCTTCCCGATGATGATGATTTGAGACGGACAATTCTGAAGGAAGCTCACAGCGCGCCCTATTCTATTCACCCGGGCAGCAGTAAAATGTATAAAGATCTTAAACAAAACTTCTGGTGAGGGAATATGAAGAAGGACGTAGCAGAGTACGTTTCGAAGTGTTTGACTTGTCAGCAGGTTAAGATTGAACATCAGCGACCTGTCGGAATGTTAAAGCCGCTTCCGATCCCTGAGTGGAAGTGGGAGGATATCTCGATGAATTTCATCACCATTTGATCCCTGAGTGGAAGTGGGAGGATATCTCGATGGATTTCATCACCAGTATGCCAAGGACTAGAACGGGAATGAACATGATTTGGGTTATAGTTGATCGACTAACCAAGTCGGCTCATTTCCTAGGAATTAAAGATACATGGGGACCCGAGAGATTGGCGCGAGTATTTATTGCAGAGATAGTCAGATTGCATGGGACGCCGAAGACCATTATTTCGGATCGAGATGGTCGCTTCGTGTCGCACTTCTGGAAGGCAGTTCACAGGGCTTTGGGGACTGAGCTCAAATTTAGCACGGCTTATCATCCCCAAACGGACGGTCAGTCCGAAAGGACTATACAAACAGTAGAAGACATGCTTAGAGCATGTGCTTTGGATTGATCAGCTGATTGGGAAGTTCATTTGCCATTGATTGAATTCACCTACAATAATAGTTGGCATGCTTCTATTAAGATGGCACCATTTGAAGCCTTGTACGGGAGAATATGTCGATCACCCCTATGCCGGGATGATTCTTCGGACTTGATCGGGATAGAACCGGAATTGATAGTTCAGACTCAAGAGAAGATAGCTTTGATTCGGGAAAGACTGTTGACTGCCCAGAGTCGACAGAAGTCTTATGCAGACGTACGTCGTCGCCCTCTAGAGTTCGACGTTGGGGACCATGTACTATTGAAGGTGTCTCCTACATGAGGGATTTTCCGTTTTGGGAGGAGAGGTAATCTAAGTACGAGATATATCGGGCCATTTGAGGTCCTAGAGAGAGTTGGGGATTTAGCATACAGGTTGGCTTTACCACCATCGCTGAGTCACGTTCACAATGTGTTTCACGTATCCCAATTGCGGAAGTATGTACCGGAACCCAGTCACGTCATTGATTTCGACGAGATCGAGATAGCTAATGATGGCACCTTCGAAGAGAGACCAATCAAGATACTTGAGAGTCGGATCAAACAATTGAGGAATAAACCAATACACTTGGTTAAAGTACAATGGTCACGACATGGAGCTGAAGATGCCACTTGGGAAACAGAGGACAGTATGAAGGCTAGATATCCAGAGTTGTTTTCATCTTAAGTTTCGGGACGAAACTTCTTTTTAGGGAGGAAGGATGTAATACCCGAGATTTCTGATATGTATTTGGAACTTGTGATATTGTAATTGTTGCACTTTAATCTGAGTATTATTCTCCGTATCTCATAGTCCGATGTTGTTGAGCGTATGATTTCATGAATGTGATTTAAGATTGTGATTCTGCGCATGTAGCGCACGCTATCGTCTATGTGTAGGGTACGCTAACATGGATCCATAGCGCACACTACAAAGGAACATTAGCGCACGCTATACGTGGTCAATATGATTGAGACGTGTGGTAGGTGAGATCAGGCCGGGGATCTTGGTCGGATTGTGTCGGGATGAACCTGGACGGATTTTGGGAAAAGCCAAGTCAACGCCTTAGCGCACGCTACTGACATGAGAATAGCGCACGCTAAGTGCTGAGTACAGTGAAGTCAGTAAGCCGTTAGCGCACGCTAAGAGTATGGACTAGTGCGCGCTAATAACCATTTCCTATAAATAGGACAACATCCTTTTCGTATTTTCAGTCTTTTCTCTTCCCTCATCCGAATCCTTATACTTAGAGTATTACTCTCTACATCCTAAACACTTCATATCAGCATCCTAGCTCTTGTTGAAGATTGTAGATCATTGAGGATTGGTGTTCAAGCCTTCGACGTTGGATTGCTTCGATTTCCTCCTTGTTCTTCACTACTTTGAGGTAGGTGATTCTTCACCAATATTAGTAGTGTTCTAAAGGACGTTTGATCATGTTTATCTAGTCAGTTAGATTCGTTAATAGTCGAACATCATGTGTTAGAAGGATATTTTCGACGTTTCGGCACTTATTCATTGTATGATCCATTGAACCTTTTTAGTATGTGGACTCCTAAGCATATTATGTATCTTCAAAACCGATCATGACCAGTATATGAAGATTACCTAGTTCGTATGCTTTACGTAAGGAATCATATGTTTTGGGACTTGGAATGAACGGAACTTAGAATTTTTTCTTGAAGAGCAAGATGAATTATGGTGTAGTAATGATGATACGTATCCTTGTGTCTCGTAGTCATTTAATCCATAAAGGTCTTTCATAAACCGTATGAGCATGATATGCACGGAGTTGGCATGTATTAACACTGAGGATTTCATGAGTTTTTATCACCTTTAGCTCAAGTTTTACCCAGTAGTGACTGCCATGCACGATTAGCGCACGCTAAGATGTATATATTAACGTGCGTTATCAGGAACGAGTAACGTACGCTACGTTGGATACGTAACGTACGTTATATCATCGGCAGGCGATACTGCTCAGAGAAGGTCGGTACAGACGGCCTAGCGCACGCTAAACCTGGTCATTTGCGACGTTAGCAGGTAGGCTTAGCGCACGATACGTATAGTACGTAGCGCGCTAAGTAGTTCAGTGAATTCATTTTTTTGAGCTTGCGGTCGAAACCGGATTATTAGACGTTAAATGCGACTTGAGAGGAATTCTTTATTATTTCTTAGGTCCGAGCCTTGCATAGGGGACGATCGAGGGGCGGTGGCATACAGACGCGTGTCATTTGTTGGAGTATTTCCATTCTTGCCATTTTCGAGGCAAGTATCATATGTCGAGTTCGATTTATATTGAAACTTTGATCATGCTTATGGTTTTGTTCATGTTGTCGAATATGAAATGTATTTCTGTAATTTCTCGTGGTATTCGTTGTTAATTATTCGTATTGATGAACATATTGAAATGCATATATGTATGCATAATTGATTGATTTATGTTATAAATGATCCGAGGGGATCATGAGGATCTATACTGAGGGCGCTGGATCGAATGTCCACCATGCGTTGGTCCGACGGGATCATCATGGGGATCTATGCTGAGGGCGCCGGATCGCTGGACGGGTTTTCCACCATGCGTTGGTCCAACGGGATCATCATGGGGATCTATACCAGGGCGCTGGATCGCTGGATTACCCTGTACTATGTTGATGGAATCGTGAGGATTCGCATCGTTGGATTCTGGTGACGGAAGTCCGTTTTGCATGTTTTATGATGCACTGATGATTTATGTATTATGATACTTGTACTAGCATTATTTTGCTAACCCCTTCGGGGGTGGACATTGTTTTGATGTTCAGGTAGCCGAGGAGCGGGGAAGCAACCACGATCAAGACGGACGATGAAATGGCTCAGTGATGTGGTTGATGTTTATTGTTATTGTGATTTGTCTTCTTGGTTCATTTAGTACTTGAGTACGTCTGTTTTAATAATGTCGTTTCGATATGGTTGTATAAGTTAACTCATTTGATCGGTTGAATCAAATCTGTATTTGAACTTCAGTTGTACGATTGGATTATATTTACATTTCTTTAAATTTAGCCTTGTAAATCCTTACTTAAAGGGTTTACGGCGCTGTAATTATTCCGAATATCTCGGGATGTTACATACTTGCCCACTAAGTTGTATTTCGAGGTTTACCCACCAACCGGTGATTGGATCGAACTATTATAATGACTAACTTAATGTCACAAGCACATCTCCTACTGAAACCTCAAGTCAAAGGTCCACGTATACCTATCACAACATTTCCATTCAGTCATTGACAAACCCTGAGTGATATGCATGTGACCGAATCGGGGTGAGTCATGTTCGAGTATATTAATCTCATTAGCATATCCACAACCTGCGCTCCTACTAACTCTTAGTGAAGGCAGGCACTCTTCATATAAAAGTACAAGTTATACAAATCTTGGCTAAACTTAATGCCAATTAAGTTTTATCGACTTGCAAACTAGTTAAGCATTCGAGCTCTAAAACACTTCCAGTGCCTATCTCCTTATTTACGTAGAATGTTTGTTCTCAAATGCAAGGACTATTATTCTATATACCCAATCACAATGCCTGTGATATATAATAATATAGAAATAATAATTGCATTATGAAATATAATATTCATAATTACAATAGCGGACTCCCAATGCTTATTGGGAATAAACCTTTGCGAAGCTTCCTGCCATCGCATGAAGGCCAAAACAACTCCATTTTCTTGATATTCAGTTGAAGACCCAAACCGAGATCGGCCACCCTAATGATGTCCAATGCTCTAGCTACTGCCTCTAGATCTCTAATGACTGTCCCATCATCAAGATACCAAGCATGAAGAAGAAGCTTGCAAATTTCCCTAATCTTATGCACAAGGGGGTGTAATACAAGAGCACAAATGAGTGGTCCTAAGGGGTCACCCTGCTGAACCCCAGTGGTAGACCATATATGTTTGTCTCCCACATATAACTGCGCTGCCTGTCCATATAGGAATTCAATGTAACACCCCGAGATATTCAAAGTATATTAC
The DNA here is from genome assembly GCA_033398695.1 of Orobanche coerulescens. Lineage (NCBI taxonomy): Eukaryota > Viridiplantae > Streptophyta > Magnoliopsida > Lamiales > Orobanchaceae > Orobanche > Orobanche coerulescens. The sequence goes on along the minus strand of CM065816.1, from coordinate 69,668,977 downwards.
AGCGCCGTGGACCCCTACATGAGACCCACCAGGCTACAACAAGAAAACTCCACTCGACTAACCATCTCGGTTAGCGAGGACACACATATTAAATAATATGACATATAAAGATACGCCCGGAGCAACCGGCAAAATAAGCATCAACCGACAATGTAACAATTTAAAGTAATACAATACGGAGTTTGAAATGAAAAGCCTACGTACTCGCGAGTACAATCTATAAGTTTATAACAGTGGGAACAACCATATCGAAATGGACAAAAGAAATAAGAAGACCCAAATGCACATGTCAACGACCCTGGCCAACATCCTCGTACTGTCCCGGTGCTCGCTCGTCCGGATAATCATAACCTGAAATCCATAACAAGAATTTCCCCAAAACGGGTCCCCAAAGGGGTTAGCAATTATGCTAGTACAAGTAATCAAGGCAAACCAATCGCTTACACATTTCATAGTACAATGCACCAAAATCAATTTCAAAAGTCAAAACCAGACATGTCTTTTCCGGAAACAAACAGTCAAAAAATTTGCCTTGGGAATAGGGTAATACCATTGATCCCGCCCGAGGCGTCTAAGGACCCTCCCGAGCTGGCCATATCATCAACCAAAACACGCACATGCATCGCCTTGGGAACAGGGTAATACCATTGATCCCGCCCGAGGCCTCTAAGGACCCTCCTGAGCTGGCTAGCTAAACAAACTCATGAATCCAGGACTCAACCCTTTGGACTCCCTCCGTGATCCCGTCGGACCATCCCGAGGTGAGAAAATCACACACAAAATACATTATCATTCCACGTTAAGCATAAAGGTTTCCAAAAATACTTGCCTTGAATAATTGATGACACAACGAACGGAAAGGATAATCACCGACGAACGCTAGGAATCAACGGAACCGAACCTAACGATTCGAAGAACATAATCACAACCAACTCTAGACGAATACGGAAATGGAATACACCCACAAACCCACCTACAATTCATGTATATTCGTACAAAAATAACAACGAGGGCGGACCACAACCAAACCCTCTCGATTTCACAAAACCATGAAAATATACCATGAATCTGTAGGAAAACTAATAATATCGACAATATTAACCATATTCATCATGAATCCACCTACAAAACGGAACGAATTGGACGAAAATCCCCAAACCCCCAATTTATCTAAAAGTAGGGTTCTAAGAGATTTTACCTTGGATTAGGATGAAAGATTCGTGTTGATGTTGTTATAATACACCAAGAACTCAAGGAAGATGTTGGATGAGATGATTGGATGAAGAAATCGCCAAGAAAATCACCCGGAATCGCCTTAGCCGTGGAGAGGAGGAAGAAATGAGAAATTGTGTTCATCTCGGTCAACTCCCTGGTTTATATAGCCAGGGAGTGTTAGCGCGCGTTAATCCTCAAAGTTAGCGTGCGCTAACGGGATAAAACTACAGGCCATACAGTTAGCGTCCCAGTCCAGTAGCCAGATTTCTGGCCGTTAGCGTGCGCTACTCGAAACGTAGCGTGCGCTAATAATCTCTCGGTAGCGCGTGCTATCGACCAATAACGTGCGCTACCTGGGCAACAGATTGAGTCTAGTAGCAAACTGTCTAGTACTGGACACTCACGCTAGCGCACGCTACCGGGAATCTCAGCGTGCGCTAGCCCCCGACATTAGCGTGCGCTAGACTACGTAGCGTACGCTAATTCGCCAGTCCAGGGGGCTGGAAACAGCACTGCCACTCCCAGGGCTTGCTCTCTAGTGCGCGCTACGAAGCAGTCGTAGCGTGCGCTACTAAGTGACCCCTAGCATGCGCTATGTAGAAAATATAGCGTGCGCTAGGTACGAAATATAAACGGTCCAAAACACCGAAATATGAACGAAACGTCAAACGAAACATCTCAAGACGCATCAAAACATAGAATGGATCCATGGAAACCCCGAAACAGCGGTTCCACACAACAATAACGAGAATTAGATCAATAGATGACGGGAAAGATACACTGTAAGGTACACGAGGGTCACTACGACCGAGAAATACACTGAAAAAGAAAATACAAGGGAAAAAAATGCAGATATTACATTCAACCAACAAGTAAATAGAAGGGCACCTCAACCTGCCTTATGAAGTAAGGCTGATCTATCCACAAGATTAAAAGCATTTGAGAAATCCACTGTAAGCATTGCAATAGACCCATCGTCATGACACTCATTCAAGACTCTATTGACACTATGCAATACAGCCTCAAAAACCAGATGCCTCTATATAGTGCCTACTGTAATAGGCCGGATCCCATTATCGGGTTTTAGGAGCGGTGTAAGAGGAGCATAAGCAACAAACTCAGCCAAACTTGATGGACACACTCTCCCTAACCACAGATTAACGACTGCGGTGATGGCACGTAAAATATATGTGACAATGGCTGACCCCTGTCCACATAGGGCATCCAAAATGTGTTGCGCCCTCAATCTGTCTCTCCCACATGAAGTTCCTTTAGGAAATGATTTAATGTAACCAAGGACACTATCAATATCTACTACAAGGGGAGGCTCTGAATAGGTGGTCATCGGCATGGATGGGGGCGGATGATGAGGATGTTTAGCCTCTAAGGCTTTCAAGGTATCATCAATATAAGGAGCAACACCCGAGGAGCATAATACTTTCACAACTGCGGTAAAATGCCCATCTGTCACCTTATGGAGATACTGCTTCACGTTGGTGTTTCCTCTTGTTCTTTCCTTTTGAATATCCTCTCCGCTTTAGCCCAACATAGTTGTAAGTAACGTGGCTATACCATCCTATTTACCCCATGTAGCTAAGGAATTTAAAATAGAGCGGTGTTACAATGACTTTCTATTCCCAGATTTACTTTCCTGTCTGTTCGTGGGCCTAAAAACCTGCATAGTGCAACAAGGTAAAAGTAACAACCTAACCCAGGCTTCGACAGACCCAGGCTGAGCAACCACCTGGTAAAGAACTATTTTCAACGCCTGGGAGAAAGCCATGCGATAGCTGTGAGGGATACTTATGACAGTAGTGATCAGAGATTTAAAGACACGGTCAAGAAGCTCAACATATAGAACCACACCTTTATCTACATCAGGCTTGGTCTCCTTAGTAGACGGCTTCAAAATGCCCACAATGTGTCCGCTCATATCCTTAGCCGCATCAGTAAAATGACCAAGACTATCAGGATGATGACAAGCACGACTCACTGCATGTATACTCATACACTTCCCACACAACCATTGACCAAAAGCCCTTAGAGTTTCCTCCACCACCATAAACAGTCCTTGGTGTTAGGATTGTATACTGCAAAGCATACTTTATGCTTGTATTACCTAATTTCCCTGTTACTACCTATGAGAATATTAATCACATGTTTTTCATATTTATTCACGTTATGGTTATGCAAATGAAATGTCTAAGTATTTTATATTGTAGATAATGTGGTGTGTTGGTGTTACACGGAAGATTACATTATCGGTGCCTTATAAAATAATATAATAGTTCACAACCTATATAATTATTAGACAAATTATATAAAAAGTTGTAGTGTATGCTTGAGAATAGTTGGTCTTGACTATTAGCATACATTAGCGTATTTGCATACGTTGAACTGGATCGAGGTGAGATAGTGTCTTCAGATCGACCGTAAGAAGAACGTAAATCTCGGATAATTATTATTTCTTAATTCTAAGTATATAATATTTAATTGTATATTTATAATAATTATTGCTTTGATTTACCATAGGTGAGAGTCAAAATGATCGACTCAATAAGTCCCGTATCTTAGGCAATAATATTGTCTATACGACAGTTATTATTATTAATAAAAATTGTGTCCCGACTCGTGTAGGTTGATGATGTCCCCTTGAGGAGCTCGATAATGATTATTATATTAAACTCTCCAGGTGGATTTAATTCCGATATAATAATAAGGTTCAAGTTGTACTACTATTGGATAAGATATTAATTAATTAAAGCTGTCAGTAGCTTATAATTAATTAATGGACATTCGATATCTTAAACACGGGAAATAATATATTTAATGAGGAGCCTAATTTCGTAATTTGGGATTTTGGTAGGAAGTGTAATATCAACCTTTTAGTGGACTAAGTTGATATTAATAGATTCATTATATTAGGAAGAGTCCTAATAAGGTAAGATGAATTTATTGGGAGTCCTTCCATAATCCCCCTTAAGATCCCTAGTAGTAGTCCAAGAGCCTATATATAGGACATAAGGGTGTTGGCCGATTTTACATGCTATCTTGTGAGGTTGTGTGATGAAATTTTTCCTCTTGTGTTTAATTGTAGATCTAGACTTGTGTCTTTGATTCTACAATTTAGATAACACAATTAATTTGCCAAGTGTGTTTATAAAATACTATAAAGCAAAGAAAAATAAAGTGATCATATACAAGGTGAGTTCGGCCGATCCCAAGGTTGTCCAAACAAGATCCAGTAGCTCGTTGCCCACACAACGTCCGGGTTAAGGCGGATCATACTCTAGAAGGTCTAAAGATAGAAATACAAGGTGATCAAGGTGGAAGCAATCAATACTCTTCCAAAGGTAATATCCTATGATCTTTGGATCTAGATTAGGATATTTTAATAATCAACATATTTAATTAATAAGTAATAAATAATATTTAAATTGCTTATTAGTCTTAGTAATTAATTAATTAGCATGCCTAAATAGATCTTATGCTTGTAGATGCGTAAAACGCGATTATCATATTTCTCAAATTTCGCTTCCGCTGCGTTTTACTTTCCAACAATTGGTATCAGAGCCGGATTTTTAGGCTTTTGCTATTTTAATTAATTTTGGTGATTAAATGATAGCAATTTAAATATTCATATATTTTTTTGTTGGAATATTTTGTTAGATGTGTTCTTGCAGGTGATATGATCCAATTATCATGGTTTGTATGAATGGTGTATTTATTTATTTTTATTAATTATGCAATTGTTGGTTTGGCCCGTTTTTTGAGGCATGTAATGGTTTTTCCCGTGAGAAAATCCGCAGGTAGTTCTAGGTGTTTTTATTTTTCGTGCAATCTTGATGTAATTTCGATGTATTTTTATTTTGTATAAAATTGTAATCGAATTCGGAAAAGACGGGATCACGAAGAAATAGAGCAGAACCGGGACTTCCGGATCATGGCCAAAGTAAAGCGGGCCGCTGAAGGGCCACAGCACTGTCCGGGCCATTGTTCGGCCGAGTAAATCCGCTTTTGGTCCGTCCGCTTGCCGCTGCTTCATTGCGTCATTGAGAGTCGGGATTTAAAATTAAAATTTTTTTATGTAATTAATTTTGCATAAAAGTGAAATTTTATTTTTGGAAATCCACGGCCCGACCGGAGAGGAGCGACGAGATGCTTGATTCAGTGGGAGAGATCAAGTCGAAGATTTTTCTCGGGTTCAACTCAAGGAAGAAGACCATGATTATTGGATAATTTAATTATCCATGCCTTATTTTTTTGGTGTTTACTGTTTTGATGTATGGCATGTATGGATGTATGCGTGATATGTTTCCTTGCATGTTAGGACGAGAAAATTAAAAGCCTTAAGGCTAAAATAACTAAGTGATTAAATTGATTTATTTTTTTAAATAAAATCAAATTGGCCTCCATAATTAATTTAAATTGTGAAGTAATTAGCATGCGCGTTGACATTAGGGTCTTCCTCCATATCGGATGTGCTAATTATAGGTTCACTAGTTTTAAATTTCAAAATGATAACTAAGGTAAATATTACTCTTTATGATAGGACCTCTCCATCTGTAGGACTTTTATTTAAAAGATAATATTTTAAGGATGTTAAATTATGGTGTTCACTTAGGTGTATTAATTAATAAGCTCCCCATCGGAGTCTATGTTAATTAATACATGGGCAAGAGAAACCAACTATTAATTTTACTTGTCATAACGTAATTTGACTAGATAGTAAAATTAAAGACGTAAAACTCTACTTGAGAAATGTGTGTGTAAACGTCCACACGATCGTGACTTGCATGTGCGGATTTTTCGAGGTGTTGGTTGCTAGCATATATATTGTGTTTTTAGGTTTTTCGATATATTTTGCTATGCATTATGTGATGGATGTTTTAAATTTTTATCTCAGATATCTTTCAATCCACTAGCTGTTATTCTCAAAGAAAATAAACTTGATGGCACTAACTTTGCCGATTGGAAAAGAAATCTTGACATTGTCTCCGATCACGAGGGGCATAAATTTGTCTTAATCGAAGAGAGCCCTCTAGAACCAGAACTGGATGCCACTCCCGAAGAGTTGGATGAATTCTGAAAATGAAAAAAGTCTGATGAGATGGCTCGCTGTTACATTTTGGCTTCACTGACAAATGTATTGCAGCTTCAGCATCAGACAATGGGCTCGGCCGCGGAAATGATGAAAAGTCTCACCGAGATGTTTGGTCATCAGAATCGGGCGGCTAGACAAAATGCAATGAGGGTATTGATGACAACCCAAATGTCTGAAGGGACCCCAGTAAGGGATCATGTTCTGAAAATGATGTCTCATTTGAAAGAACTGAGCGTACTGGGGGCTACTATCGATGCGGAAACGCAGTTCGATATAATCTTAGGCAGCTTACCAAGAAGCTTTGAGCAATTCCGTCTTAACTACAATATGAACCGTAGGACATATAGTTTGGCGGAACTTCTGACAGAGCTTCAATCTGCTGAAGGTCTCTTCAAACAAGGTTATCATCAGATTCTTGCGGCAACCGGTGCTACTTCTTCCAAACCCAAATGGGGAAAGAAGAAAAAGCAGGTTGGCCAGAAGCAAGCGGCAACCCTCAAGGTGAAAATCAAGGCTCCTCACCCCGAGGCGAACAAAAAGCCAAAGGGAAAGTGCTACAAGTGCGGTCAGAAAGGACATTTTAAAGTGGACTACCCTGCTCTTAAGAAAGGTATGTCTCGTGCACTAGTAGTCAAAACATGTTTGGCAGCTTGTTCTTCCACTTCGTGGATAGTTGATCCAGGCTCCACTGATCATGTTTGCTTTGACTCGCATGGTTTTCAGGTAACCAAGCAGCTTAGTGTGGGCGAGATCATGATCTGGAGAATGGCTGATCGTTTAGCAAATGGCTTCGTTAGGGTTCTCTGGAGAACGGAATAGAAAACTGAGGAAGATGACTTCTAAACCACCGACTTAGAAAAATATATATCACATTGGTTTGTTACGTAAAAACCGATGTAATATTGAGACATTTTCACATCGGTTATAAGGAAAACTGATGTTAATATACCAATTTAACATCGGTATTTAGTAATCGATGTGAAAAATTGACAATTTAACATCGGTTTCCTTAATAATCGATCGGTTTTTCTAATAACCGATGTTAATCGAGCTGGATGGACGAAGGAGCGAGCCGAGAGGGCATATGATGATATTTATTAAAATGATACTTTTCTTTATGTCTCATGTTTTTGAAATATTATTTGAGGAAAATCTTGATTATAAATATTAATTTGTAAATTTATTTCCGCCGCAATTATTACATCTTATCTATGTCATGTCGTTGCCTTAACTAATGGGCATTTATTTTAGTCATCGTAGCGACTCGACATTATTTTTATTAAAATTTGTTATTATATGTAGACATTAAATTTGTTATTTTAATTATTTTGTAATTATTCAAAGTTATTACAAGCTTTTATTTTTTAAAATAATTTTTTTAATTATTTAAATCAAAATTTATTAATTTTCAAATACTACTTTATTTTAAAATCTTTTCAATTTAAATTTATTAAAAATATTTTATTATTTATAAAAACATATATATAATTTATTATTTGATAGAATATTTTTTTATAAAAATAGACTCAATGTTTTATTAAAATTAATTATTTTTAAAGTCAAAAATTTATTAAATCATTAAGTTTATATAAAATTCAAAATTTTGTTTATTAATACTCTAAGGTAACACATCTCATGGTGTTACTGAGAGTTACACCTTTTATAGCTAGAGTAACATATATGTCAAGATTTGGTAACACCATAACCCGAACGTTGTGGTAGGTCCAAAATTTCATAGCTATGGTAACATCCAAGAAGGTAACACCCCCCCTTAAGTGTTGTAGAAAGCCATCTATGGCGTGGTGATCACCATCAACTGGGGCGATTATTCCAGGCTTATGGTTGTTGCAGTGGGTGTCGTATAGTTGAAGATTAATGATAAATTATTAGTCCTCAATAATGTATTATTAGTACCGGATTTTAGAATGAATTTAATTTCGGTTTCTAAATTAAAAGGCGATGGTTATTCAGTTTCTTTTGATGATGATGCCATTATTAAGAAAAGAAGCGGTGAATATATTTGCAAAGGTATTTTTAATGATGGACTATATGTCGTTAATACTGCACAAACTCCTATGCATAAATCACTTAACTCTTTGTCTAAACCTAAAAAGAGGAAAAAAACCTTCAAACATAAACCAAACATATCTGTGGCATTTATGGTTAGGACATGTAAACCTTGGAAGGATTCAAAGATTGGTAGATGATGGCCTATTGGATGATCTCCAAGTTGAGTTATTTTCAATTTGTGAATCCTGTCTGGAAGGTAAGATGACCAAAAGGGTTTTTAAAACCAAGGGAAACCGTGCTCAGAATGTGTTAGAATTGGTTCATACGGATGTATGTGGTCCAATGAATATCCAGGCTAGGGGTGGTTTTGAATACTTCATCATGTTTATAGATGATTATTCGAGATATGGATACATCTATTTGATGCGACGTAAGTCTGAAGCCTTTGACAAGTTCAGAGACTTCAAGGCTAAAACGGAGAAGCGTCATGGGAAGAGTATCAAGTCACTACGATCTGATCGTGGTGGCGAATACCTTAGTGGAGAGTTTTTGGATTTCTTGGCGAATGAGGGGATTTCGTCCCAGCTCACCGCGCCGGGAACTCCACAACAAAATGGTGTGGCTGAAAGAAGGAATAGGACTCTTTTAGAAATTGTTAGATCAATGATGAGTTATTCAAATTTACCTATTTTATTTTGGGGATACGCCTTAGAAACAGCGGCGTACATTCTAAACCTGGTGCCTTCGAAATCAGTTCCAAAAACACCCACAGAACTGTGGAGTGGGCATAAGCCCAGTCTAGGACATGTTCAGATTTGGGGTACTCCAGCACATGTGCTGAATAAGGAAGCTGATAAATTGGCATCTCGTACAGAAGTACGAGTGTTTGTAGGATATCGTAAGGGAACGAAGGGTGGCTTGTTCTATAGTCCCCAGGATCAGAAGGTCATTGTTAGCACCAATGCCCGATTTCTGGAAGAGGATTATATGATTAGTCACAAGCCCATAAGCGAGATAATTTTGGAAGAGCTGAGGGGTGAGACTCCGTCTATACCAATCGTACAAGCGCCAACTAACACTGCACCACGTATCGATTCTGATACTTTTACACCAACTCAGGATTTGCCTCGTCGTAGTGGGAGGGTTGTTCGTCAGCTCGAACGATTCATAGGCGTGGGAAAGTCTTCGGACTCAATCCCAGGCGAAGATAAATCAGATCCCTGGACCTATAATGAGGCAATCCAAGATAAAGATGCTGACTCCTGGCAATTAGCAATGCAATCAGAAATGTGATCTATGGATTCCAATCAAGTGTGGGAGCTAGTAGAGCTACCTGATGGTGTATAAGCCATTGGGAGTAAATAGGTCTACAAGCGAAAGAAAGGACGTGATGGGAAGGTTGAAACCTTCAAAGAGAGGCTTGTTGCAAAAGGTTACACTCAGAAAGAGGGTATCGATTATGATGAAACATTTTCGCCGATAGCCATGCTTAAGTCAATCCGGATTCTTTTAGCTATAGCTGCACATTTGGATTTGGAGATTTGGCAGATGGATGTCAAGACTGCATTCTTGAATGGGAGTCTAGACAAGGAAATCTATATGCGCCAAGCAGAGGGATTCATTGCTGAACGAGAAGAGCACTTGGTGTGCAAACTTAAGAAATTCATTTATGGATTTAAGCAAGCATCTAGATCTTGGAACACTCGTTTTGACGAAGTTGTCCAGTCATATGGATTCGTCCAATGTCCAAGTGAGAGTTGTGTGTATAAGAAATGCGATGGAAACGTGTTTGTATTTCTTGTACTGTATGTAGACGATATCCTTCTGATTGGAAACAACGTGAAGGAATTGTCGGACGTACGGGTATGGCTATCTGAGCAGTTCGATATGAAGGATCTAGGAGAAGCAGGACACATCCTTGGAATCAGGATCTTTCGTGATCGGAAGAAAAGGATGTTGTGCTTATCCCAGGCATCCTATATCGATACAGTGCTGAAGCGGTTTAGCATGGAGAATTCCTAGAAAGGTTTTCTACCTTACAGACATGGAATTCAACTATCTAAAGATATGTGTCCTAAGACACAAAAGGAGATAGATGACATGAAGATGGTCCCTTATGCATCTGCTGTGGGAAGTCTCATGTATGCTATGCTTTGCACTAGACCAGATATCTGTCATGCCGTGGGCATGGATGCTAGATATCAGTCAAACCCAAGACCAAGACACTGGATTGCTGTCAAGCATATACTCAAGTACCTGAGAAGGACTAGGGAGTACATGCTTGTATATCAATCAGACGACCTGTTTTCGGTGGGTTACACTGACTTAGATTTTTTATCGGACAAAGAAAAAGCCCAAGTCTACTTCGGATTATGTGTTTAGCCTGGGAGGTGGAGCCATTAGTTGGAGGAGTGTGAAGCAGAAATGCATCTCGGACTCTACCATGGAAGCCGAGTACGTGGCAGCCTCTGAGGCAGCCAAGGAGGCAGTGTGGCTCAAGTACTTCCTGTAGGACTTAGATGTGATTTTCGATTTGCCAGAGGGTATTACACTTTATTGTGATAATACTGGTGCAGTCGCAAATTCGAGGGAACCACGAGCCCACAAGGCAAGTAAACATATCAACCGCAAGTACCACATCATACGACACTTCGTAATTGAAGAAAACGTAGTTGTAACCAGGGTTGCATCGGAAGATAATCTTGCTGACCCTTTCACAAAAGGCCTACCCTCAAAAGTTTTTGAAAGGCATGTGGAAGGAATGAGATTACGGTGTATGGCAGCATTGCTTTGAGTATAAGTGGGAGAAATGAGAGACTATGTAATAGAGTAGTATGCTTAAAAGCATGCTTTGAGTATAAGTGTGAGATTGTTAGGATTGTATACTGCAAAGCATACTTTATGCTTGTATTACCTAATTTCCCTGTTACTACATATGAGAATATTAATCACATGTTTTGCATGTTTATTCACGTTATGGTTACGCAAATGAAATGTCTAATTATTTTATATTGTAGATAATGTGGTGTGTTGGTGTCACACGGAAGATCATATTATCGGTGCCTTATAAAATAATATAATAGTTCACAACCTATATAATTATTAGACAAATTATATAAAAGGTTGTAGTGTATGCTTGAGAATAGTTGGTCTTGACTATTAGCATACATTAGCGTATCTGTAAGAAGAACGTAAATCTCGGATAATTATTATTTCTTAATTCTAAGTATATAATATTTAATTGTGTATTTATAATAATTATTGCTTTGATTTACCATAGGTGAGAGTCAAAATGATCGACTCAATAAGCCACGTATCTTGGGCAATAATATTGTTTATACGACGGTTATTATTATTACTAGAAATCGTGTCCCGACTCGTGCGGGTTGATGATGTCCCCTTGAGGAGCTCGATAATGATTATTATATTAAACCCTGCAGGTGGATTTAATTCCGATATAATAATAAGGTTCGAGTAGTATTACTCTTGGATAAGATATTAATTAATTAAAGCTGTCAGTAGCTTATAATTAATTAATGGGCATTCGATATCTTAAACACGGGAAATAATATATTTAATGAGGAGCCCAATTTCGTAATTTGGAATTTTGGTAAGAAGTGCAATATCAACCTTTTAGTGGACTAAGTTGATATTAATAGATTCATTATATTAGGAAGAGTCCTAATAAGGTAAGATGAATTTATTGGGAGTCCTTCCATAATCCTCCTTAAGATCCCTAGTAGTAGTCCAAGAGCCTATATATAAGACATAAGGGTGTTGGCCGATTTTACATGCTATCTTGTGAGGTTGTGTGATCAAAATTTTCCTCTTGTGTTTAATTGTAGATCTAAACTTGTGTCTTTGATTCTACAATTTAGATAACACAATTAATTTGCTAAGAGTGTTTATAAAATACTAGAAAGCAAAGAAAAATAAAGTGATCATATACAAGGTGAGTTCGGCCGATCCCAAGGTTGTCCAAACAAGATCCGGTAGCTCGTTGTCCACACAACGTCCGGGTTAAGGCGGATCATACTTTAGAAGGTTTAAAGGTAGAAATACAAGGTGATCAAGACGGGAGCAATCAATACTCTTCAAAAGATAATATCCTATGATCTTTGGATCTTGATTAGAATATTTTAATAATCAACATATTTAATTAATAAATAATAAATAATATTTAAATTGCTTATTAGTCTTAATAATTAATTAATTAGCATGTCTAAATAGATCTTATACTCGTAGATGCGTAAAACGCGATTATCATCTTTCCCAAACTTCGCTTTCGCTGCCTTTACTTTCCTAACACTTGGTCCGTACCAATAGCCTCCCTCAACACAATTTTTATCGGGCTTTTACCCAAGAACCCGTAAGGGTTTAGGTTTTTCATTTGTCTTATAGACTTGGCTCACCGACAATCGTTTTACTGGAGTAACAGCTTGGTGTGATCCCGCAAGGAAAGTTTGTCAATGTGATATTTCAAAGTTTAGTTATTTTTGAAGAGTCACGTAAATTTTGTTTTAAAACATCCTTCAAGAAAGGAAAATTTTTCATTTCGTATGATGACCTCGAGACCGGACTTTTTTTTAGAACTTAACTACTTATATTTTATTTTCATCTTGCATTGCAAGTTTTGAAAATTTGATTTTAAAGACTTAAATGAGGTCTACCAAAAATTTACTCGAAACGTGGCTCTTGCTTTCGACTTTTTGATTTCATGATCGTCGGTTCGGGGGTATGTAGTGATGTTGGCATTATTATTTGGTCAATAATGCTCAAAATTGTGATTAAGTTAGTGATGTGAACATTAAGTCGTCCTAGATGCACTTGTTGTGAGAGTCCTCATTACTGAGAGGTAGGATTTCAGTTTTAGATGTTAATTATTTTTTGACGATTGCTTGTGTGATACTGTAATTATGTGGACATATGATGTTGATGTGTGATTGGATTTGATGATAATGGATCGTATTTTGATAAAATGGTAAATTATGTTTGTTGTGTGTGTATTCGAAAACGCTTTTCTGAAAATTTTATAAACTTGAGCAAGTTGTGGAAAATAAAATTTATAAATTTTTGACGGTTCGCTTAATCGGCGGCTTCGTGTGGACTTTGAAAATCGTTTAAAATTGGCGAGCCGGCCTTGAATATCCTAAAGGAACCCCGACGGTATTGAAAGAGTCGTTTTAAAGTATCTTTGAACATTTTGTAAAATGTTACCGTCGTTGATTATTGTGTAGTGTTGAGAAGATTTTCAAAAATGATTTTTGACGTACTAATGTATTTTCAAATGATCGAGTACATGATTTTCAGAAAATCTTTCACATTATAAAAAAATTTTATTTTCAAAAATATATTGTGAAAGATGAAGGATCTTACTCGATTTAAACTTCAAACTCGAATTTGGAAAAGTTTTCTATACTGAGCCAGTTATCGTGCGTGATCTTGAATCACCCCAAAATCATTAATGATTGGTGGGAATATTTAGTGCTTGTACGAATGGTTTGAGGATCTTGCGTGGTTACCTTGTTTGTTATTAACGGTGATGATGATGTGTGGTGGAATGGTTATTTTAATAGTGGCAGTTGCAAGGATATATTGTTTTGCAAATAATTCCAAAAGGAGATGGTTAAAGTCTTTTGTTTAGAAGTTTTGACAAAAAGCCCGAGGTACCAAAAATACTTTCAAAGTTTTATTTTGAATAAACATGCAAATCCAAGTATTTTCAAAGGATATCATGTAAAAGGATACCTCGTGGATCTTCTTATCGAGTTGCTATTAGTTGTCTTATGTGATAAGTCAAGCCGAGTCGGAAATTTGGTATATTATTCTGTGATGATGTACCATTGTATTGAGTGAGTATCCGCTTAATATGCCGAGGGGCAAAGGGCGCGGTCGTGACCGCGGTACAGACAGTCATGGAGATCAGATGCGGGACCAAGAGAAGGTTTCCGGGAAGGTTGCTATTCTAGCACTTCGTTCTTATTGTTTAGGTTTTGGGGACGAAACCTCTTTTATAGGTGATATGGTGTAATACCCATATTTTTTTTCGCTTTCGTTTTGTTCGACTCTATCGACTCGTTTGTGTTCGTCGATATTTTCTGGACTTGTTCTACTCTTCACTTTTTGTTGTTCGAACGAGTTGCAGTATTGTTTCGGGTTAATCCGTTTGTCGTTGTGACTTTTCCAAATTCGGCTCCGCTCTTGTGAATCTTATGAAAATGTATATCATGTCGTTTTTATCGGATCATATATTGTCTTGATTCGTGCTGTGGACTTCGGGGATGCTATTCGATTTCTGTTATTCGTTATGATTCGGATATGATTGTTCGACCATTGATGTCTCGATCGTTTGTTGTCCGGTATTCGTTGATCTCATATCATGATTTTTGAGCGTTTCGGGAAATTAACTTCGTTTTTCGATCTTCCAATCCTCGTGTTGTGGAATTTCGTATTTGTTCAGCGATTAACTCGCATTTTGATTGACGTACCTGTTTCGGTTGTTCAACCATATTGATTTTTGTCCGTACGTTTTGTTATCATTCTGAAATGGCGAAGTGGATGTTAGCAGCCACGTGCTACATGTGATTCGTTGCAAGCCATTGGCAACGGACATAGTGTGTTATCTGAGATTGTTTTACATTAATCGTTTTATGTTTTAAGTTTCGGGACGAAACTTCTTTTTAGTGGGGTAGAATGTAATACCCATACTTTCTATTTCTATATTTTTTGATTCTAATGACTTGCTTGTGTTCATTGACACATTTCAGACATGTTTTGTTCAGCATATTTCGTCATTCGAGCAAGTTTTGATATTGTTTCGGATTAATCGATGTATTAGTTCGACTTTGTAAAATCACAATCGATTCTTGGAAACTTCAAAAGTTCTGAATCTTTGCAGTATGATAGAGCATCAAGTTAGCTTTCCAATGGTTCAAACGGTGAGTCAATCGGAGTCCGGACGGAGGAGTTGTGGTCGAAATAGCTAAGACTACACAGTGTATAATTAGCGCACGCTAAACGCATGTATTAGCGCGCGCTAACGATGTCTGGCAGAGTTCTGGACTGCATTTTTGCAGCCGATAGCGCACGCTACACATACCTTAGCGTGCACTAACTGTTAACAGTATATATATAGGACTGCAGAGGTCAACTTTCGTCATTTCTTCCTCCCCTTTCTTCCTTCTGGCGATCTAGACGATCTTGAGGGCGTATAAGCATGGATTTTGGCCTGATATTATCACCCATCAACATATTTGAGTTTCTAGTATGGATTTAACAACATCCCAACATCTTTCCCCATTTTAATCAAGATAAAATTCTTAGAACCCTAATTTTGGGTATTTTCGGGGTTTTCTTCATGATTCATTGATTTTGTCCGAGATTGATTAATTGTTCTTAGTATTCTTGTTGTATTGATCATGGTATTCGGATTTTGTGACTCATTTATCAATTTTTATCACCCGGAACTTGATTCTCGATTGGTCTTGAAGAAACCCTCGGGTCCATGTTGTTTTTTCGAGTTGATTCGAATTCCGTTTAGCGTTATTGATTCGTGGTGATGTTATTTTCGTAGTTTTCTGGAGTTGTCGAGTTCTTATTCGTTCTTGGAGGTTTGAGGGCTACCCGACCGTGTCCATTCGTCGTTTCATTGCTTGTGATATCGAGGCAAGTATTTTACCCATACTTTTCATGTTTCGTAGATGGAATCATTGATAAATGATTTTATGAGCAATCCGAATGTTTAAATGAACTTTAAAAAGGATCGGTATGTTCTCGATAAATGTTGTCTTTCAAAAGATAACTCGTATACTTCGTAAACAAATGTTTTTTCGGTATATGTGTGTTGGTTGCATATGTTTGGTGATGTTACAATAATATTTAGTGATGTTAGTAGACCGAAATTATTTGTTGAGGATTGTGTATTGATATGTGTAAATGTTCGGTGAATATGTGACGTTGTGTGATATTAGTTGTTATTCATTCGTAAGGAGGTTGTGGCGCTTGGTGTTGTTTGGTACTGATAATTGCTTATGGTTGTGTGACATTAGTCGTGAGTATACGTCGACTAAAGTGGCCATTCTAGCGAAGTACCTAGCATTTGTATGCATATTCTAGTATTCGAATTATGGCTTTCCGTGGCGTTGTGGATGATATGTGTATGTTCACCTAGGGACGGTCTGACGGGGCCTCTAGGGATACGTATTGCCGTGTGTGTGCGTATCGCGAACTAGGGTTAACCACCCAGGGATGTCCGACGGGGCTCTGCGGGGTACGGCAGCCGTGAGTCTCGTACCAACGGTTAACTTTGAAATGTTTTGTTGGAGAACTGTGATTTTTGGCGCATATTTCGTCTGATTAGAATGGCAGTCCAAATGGTATCGTACTTGGCTGGAATGGCACCAGTAAATGTGTTGTGTTTGATGTGTACCTTGGCTGTGATAATTTGGTATGGGTACGTGACTATTGTGGTTGCCCTATGTATTGTAGCTCTGTGGTGTGTCGAGTTCGACCGTATGGTTAAGTTGCAAAGTTGTGCTCTCTGTTGTCGTTCGGTGAGACTGTTGTCACGGTCATGTTTGGCACGGTGTAGTTTCTGTTGGGTTATTCTTGTGAGTATGTGATGTGGATAAGTTGAATCAGGGACCCCCCGTGATTATGGATGGAATGTTATGATTGGGTCATGGACCCCGTATTTTGTTATCGGAATCGTATTTGGAAATAAATGATTTTTGGGCTGTGTCCCTAAGTGTTTCGAAGGGCTTGAAAATTCTTAAACCACAAATGTTTTTAAAACTCCCGAGATTGTAAAATGTTTTGTAAGATATAAAATGGTTTATTCTTATCTTTCATAATTCAAACGGTTTTGATCAAGTGAATTATCTCGGGAGGTATATTCACGGTTTCTATGTCCTTGGAGTATGATATGTATGGCTTGTCTTTGTATTTATACTTGCACTAGAAAAACAATGGAGTTTTGCTAACCCCCGAGTATTCAGAGGGTGGATGTCTGTTTTGCGTCCAGATACTTGCAGGTTGCTGGGGAGAAATTCATAGGATCGTTACGAAGGATGATGGTAGACGACGATACTAATCACATGAAGACCGGTGTTGAGTATTTGGTGATGTCTTGTTTTGTCCTTCCGTTGTGTTTATTTTCCCCTTATACGAGAATATTGATTTATGTTAACCCCTGCATGGGTATGAGTTACGAGAAAGAGTAATGTATGGTTGATGTGTATATTGTGGTAAAAGACCAAATCGGTCTAATGGTCCGTTATTTTCCCATGTCGGTATGTATGGTATTGTGGTGTTTATGTATTTAGCCTGGTAGATCCTCATGGAGAGGGTCTACGGCGCTGTAATATTCCCGAGTGGTTTGGGGGTGTTACACCCGCCTGGTCGAGTTACGGCCATAAGGTGCCGGATACGGCCGTAAGTGTTAGGAATATGCCCTCGAATGCTAATCAGGGGATGAGAGAGTAGGGGCATTGTACTTGTAATTATGAAATAATTAATAAAAAGGCAATACGATCCATTCACTGTTTATTGTATTTCAATTGCATTCTTGACTTGGTAAACATTGAAGTGAAGTCTATGTAAATAAATCGAACATTCCATTCTCGTTATGGGATAAGAGAAAATACACTGGAAGTGTTTAAAGTTTATTTACGTAAATCGTTTGCAAGTCAATAAACTTAAATGTACATTAAGTTTTAATAAGACTTGTATAACTGATGCTAGGACGTGTGCACATCTTGATAGCATAGTTATAAGTATATTGGTAGGACCAGTATACTCGAACACGACTCATATTCGATTCAGTCATACGGTATTCACTCTCGGAGAGTCAATGACGAATCGAAAGGTTGTGATAGTATACGTGGACCTTTGACTTGAGGGTTCAGTAGAAGATGTGCCTGTGACGTTTAGTTTGTCATTAGAGTAGTTAGACTGAATTGCTTAATTGATGAGTCAACCTCGAAGTGCGAACTATATGGGCAGATAGCAGTCTTTATTGTATGCCAAGAAAGGATTATATCTCCTGTTAGTGAGCAGGCGAATGTCCTATACGGTTAATGGCAAATAATATCATAAGTCTTTAGCCAAAGCGTTCTGATATGGTAGTATTAGATACACTATTAATCAGTCGGTTTTGATTTGCATTAACACATATATAGAGTCTAGTCAACAGTAGGGTTTGACTTTACCGTGACCTGAAGACTTGACCGGGACATCTGATGAAGGGTCTATACGTATATGGTATTCATGACATAATGGTTCTGGAATGATTCGTTCATTCGTTCTCAGTCGGGGTATACAGTGCGGCCCGCTAGGCTGGCTAAGTGCTGCCCGCACTCATTGATTCCTCCCAATACCGGCTGAGACGAACCTACGGAGTCGCGCAACAGGATCAATGACGGATAAATATGAATTAATAATCTCTCTTATAGTATTAGATATTAGTGATTTATGTGATAAATCAAATAGCGGTCTTATGAATTGTAAGTAGGTTACTAGGTGATTACTTTAATTCATAAATTATGTTTCTTAGAGAAATGTATAGTTGTGTTTGATATACCTAATTAATTGGATTAATTAATTAGTATAAACACATTGGAAATAAAACGAATTCATTTGACGGACATCCGATTCACGAGGGATTCGTTTGACGAACATCCAATACACGAGCCGAATTAACTCGACCCATTTCTTGGAAGATTCCCTATAAGGCCCCCCCCTCCTCTCTACTTTGTCTATCTCTCATTATATTATACACTTGTGGGGTCATGTGAGGTGTAGAGATGCTTTTAAAAGCATCTTCTACATGTGAGGCTTAAAAAAAAGATTGTGAATAAGAAAGTCTTTTAAATTAGAAAGTCTCCTTCTTCCTCCCCCAAGTGTATTTTCATTTTTTTTAGAGAGCTTCAAGAGTGAGAAAAGTTTTCTACAGCATATACTTGATCTTAGAGACAAGTTATTAGTAGAAAAGATCGAGAGAAAAAATTCCTACAAGCTTCCCTAGCCGCATTCTTAGAGAAAGGAAGCTTGCTGATTTTTCCATCAAGTTCCGGCGTGTGAAGTAGAGGCACCGTGCTTTCGGTGTTTGGAACGAAGGGATCTTCATCATCATCATCATCATCATCATCATCATCATAATCATCATCATCATCATACGAAGGTTTTTCAGAGACATCAAAGGTATGGGACTTTGATTCCTTGATCTTCGTATTTTTTTTGTATATACGTTACTTGATCGATCCTCTTAGGGATTCTGTTTTTTTCTTCCGCTGTGTTTATTTTATGTGGAATCCCAAAAGTGGTATCGGAGCGAGGTCAATGATATCGTATATATGATCATCTTTGCATTTGGAATGCTGTTTGATGATATTTATGATTTAGAATCATAATAGGTATAATCGAAGAAATTTAATCATTCGTAGTAAGTCAAGTTTCAACTATTTTATGTGAATTATAAATCTGAAAATTTTGATTTTTGTTGATTTATAAGTTCTTCATGAAGTTAAGAAACTTTTTAGTTTTGGAAGCGAGTCGAAAAAACGAGAAAAATGGGGGTTAAACACGAATACCGCACGAAGACGCAGTACGGCAGCAGCCTATCGTCTGCCGGCCGGCCGAGAGTGACTCGCTGCCATCAGAGCCGCTGAAGTCACTCGCCTCGCCGCTGGCCGAGAGTGACTGTTCGGGCGGTTCTGGTTTTCGCCCGATTTTGAATCGGGCCGTAATGGGCACGATACGGATTTTCGGGACTCCGTTTTTGTGTTTATTTTTCGTTGTAATAATTTTTGGAATTTAAATTGGATTTAATAAAATATTTGGAATATTTTTATTAAGGGAAATTATTAGACGAAAATATTATTTTGACCGGATTACTTTGAATGGATTAAAATGACGATCATAAATATTAATTTGATTAATATTGTAGAAATTAAATAGATTAATTTTTATATTAATTGGATTAATATATTAATTGATTATTTAATTTCATTTACCGTTACATGTTGTATGGAATGCCTTATGTGATGGTGATATAGCTCGTGGGCTTAGTTGTTGATTTGTTCGATTCGATATGGTTGTAAAGGCCGTTTTGAGCCTATTTATTTTTACTAGAAGATATGTATTATAGGACGTATTGTTCAATGATGTTATTATTCATATGGCTATGACGAAGACCGAAGACGACCGACCGAGAAGACGAAGAATCAATACTGTATTTTTCCTTTCATTATTGGGCTTGGCCCAATACTTAGGAAAAAGTTCATGAGCTATATGTTGGTAGTAACTAGGTTGCTATTTATTGTTTTTCATTTTGAATGATTGACAAACCACAAACGCGCTTTTAATTGAACTAATGTGCAAAGTGTGACATTAATCGCGAAATTCTCCCGACAACAAACAGACTAAGTTTGAAAAAGGTTACGAGGTTTCCTACCCTCCATCAAACTTGTAGAAAATTGATACCCGAGCTGGTATGCTATGCTTCCGAGTTATCGGGGTAGTACATTTGGTAGAGGTTGAAAAATTCTTGAGTGCATTAGATGCCTTCGGTTGGTGATAAATTTTACCCCTAGAAACCTGTTAGGTTGCCGGGTGAGTTTCAATAGTCAAACCGATAGACGTTGATGGTAAAAAACTTAGATAGTCTGGATTGCCAAGAAACCTGATAGGTTGAGGGCATGAAGACTAGGGGTAAAAGAAGATTAAATCATCCGTTAGACGGGTTGGTGTTAGACCCCACTTTACAGAAATTAATTGGCAAGAAACCTGATAGGTTGCGTCTGTTAAAATTTGTAAAGAACTTGATCACCACTAAGAAGTTGTTCTTATCATGATTTCCGGATTATAACATGGGAGTGTATAATTCCGATAAAATTAGTGGAAGCCGAGACAAGAATTATACAAGTCCTTAAATTCTATACTCGGTCATAATTAAACAAGTCATTAATTTAATCTTGTCTAAATCTTTGCAGAAATCGAAACAAATCTCTCTAAAAATGGCTAAGAACCCAATTGCAAATCTACTTGTAAAGAATCAATTAACTGGCCCCAACTTTGTTGACTGGTTGCGGAATCTGTTGATTGTTCTCAGTATGGAGTCTCTGGGATACGTCTTAGAGACGGACATTCCACCGACTCCAGTCCGAACCAGGGCTAATCAAGAAGAGATTGAAATCCATGAAAAATGGGTCAAGGATGATGTGTTAGTCCGTGGCTTAATGATGGGCTTTATGTCTAATGAGCTTCAGAGAGCGCACGAGAAAATGGCTTCTGCTAGGCAGATTCTTACACACTTGACTGAACTTTATGGAGAGCACAGTAGAACTGCTAGATATGAGATATCAAAACAGTTATTCAGTGCTCGGATGAAAGAAGGGGAGAAAGTAGGAGACCACGTCCTCAAGATGATCTCTACGATTGAGAGGCTCGAGGTGCTCAACTTTCATATGGATTTGTC
Source organism: Orobanche coerulescens (assembly GCA_033398695.1). Classification (NCBI taxonomy): domain Eukaryota; kingdom Viridiplantae; phylum Streptophyta; class Magnoliopsida; order Lamiales; family Orobanchaceae; genus Orobanche; species Orobanche coerulescens. The sequence goes on along the minus strand of CM065816.1, from coordinate 69,647,174 downwards.
CCTTCAAATTGATCTCATCCTTCAATCTCTACCTGACTCTTTCACGCAGTTTGTAGTGAATTTCAACTGTAACGAAATTTCATGTACATTGGCTGGGCTAATGAACAAACTGGTGACGGCACAGTCTAACATGAAGACTAAGCCGAGGGAGACTACTCTTGTGATTTCTTCTGAACCTCGGAGGTTCAATAATAAGAAGAAAGAGACCAATGAGCAAAAAGGGGTGCAGAAAAGAAAAGGCAAGGCACAAAAGGTTCAAAAGGTAGGCGTTCCTAAATCTAAGGACGAATGTCTTAAATGCGGTGAGTTGGGCCACTGGCGTAGGACTTGTCCCAAGATATATGGAGCATCATGTACGGAAAATTATGTTTTTGAAACTAATTGCTCCGCTACTGTATATGATGCTTCATGGATTTTGGATTCAGGTGCAACTTCTCATATTTGTACTATGAATAAAAATCTGGAACAAAGAAGGCAACTAAAAACTGGGTAAGTAATGATCACCGTCGGAAGCGGACATAGTGTCGAGGCAACCGATATTGGATCACTACTACTGGGTTTAGAATCCGGTTTTATTTTGACGTTAGATGAAGTACTTGTTTTGCCCAAGGGGCATAAAAACATTGTATCCATTCCAGTCTTGGACTGGAAAGGATTTTGTTTCTTCATTGGCAATGGTAGTTGTAAAATTTATTTTCGAAATAAATTGGTTGGCACAGCTACATTGTTAATGGTTTATATCATCTGAACATGCAAAAGAAAACAGCAGTTAACACTATAACTAGGAAACGTGGTAGGGAAGATACTAATCAAGCTCTTAAATGGCACCTTAGACTTGGTCATGTTGGTCACACCAAGGTTCATAAAATGGAGAAAGATGGATTTTTAAGTCCATTGGGTGTAGAACCCTATCCAACTTGTGAATCTTGCCTTAGAGGCAAAATGACTAAGTCCCCCTTCACAGGGACTTTTGAAAGGGCTGCAGATAAACTTAGATTGGTACATACCGACGTTTGTGGTGCTTTAGAAGTAGCCCGAGACGGATATCAATATTTCATAACATTCACAGATGATCATACTAGGTATGGGATTGTGTACTTAATAAAACATAAATCCGAAGCCTTTATTAAATTTAAAGAATTTAAGGCCCTAGTTGAAAAACAAACTGGATGTCATATCAAAGCACTTCGGTCGGACCAAGGTGGCGAATATATGAGTTCCTTAAGGAACATGGAATAGTGTCTCAATTCACGCCACCAGGAACCCCACAGTTAAATGGTGTTTCAGAAAGGAGAAACCGAACTTTGTTGGACATGGTTCGCTCCATGTTAAATTACACTGATTTACCAATTTACCTTTGGGGGTATGCCTTACTAACCGCTGCCTATATCCTAAATAGATGTCCTTCCAAATCCATTCCTATCACTCCGCATGAGATGTGGAAAGGTAAGAAACCAAGCCTTAATCACATAACGATTTGGGGATGTCCATCCTATGTCAAGAAGGCTAAGGTGGAAAAACTGGAAGCGAGATCCATCAAAGGACGTTTCAATGGATACCCAGAGGACTCAATGGGTTATCTATTCTACATGCCAGAAGACCATAGGGTCGTTATGGCATTACAAGCGCACTTCCTTGAGGATGAATTCATTCAGGAAGGTGGCTCGGGTAGAAATATCTTTTTGGAAGAGCATAATGAAAGTCCTAAGGAGACATCTGATCAGGGATCAAGAACCGAACCTATTGTAACACAACCTCCACTTCGAAGGTCTGATAGGGTGTCTCACTTACCTGAAAGTTATGTCTATACACATGTTGAGGAACTGGGTCTCCACGACACACCTGATAGCAGTGAAAACGACCCTGTCACCTATGACCAAGCGATAGTGGATGTAGACTCCGAAAAATGGTAAGAAGCAATGGAAGCTGAGATAGACTCAATGCATACCAATCAGGTCTGGACTCTAGTAGACCTTCTAACTGGCATGAGGACTATTGGAAATAAATGGATCTATAAGAGAAAGACTGATGGGGATGGCAAGGTTGATGCCTATAAGGCCAGGCTTGTGGCAAAGGGTTATACCCAAAGGGAAGGAATCGATTATCATGATACCTTCTCGCCCGTAGCTATGATCAAGTCTATTCGCATGATGCTTGCCATTGCCGCCTATTACGATTATGAAATATGGCAAATGGACGTCAAAACGGCTTTTCTAAATGGATATCTTGAGGAAGAAATCTATATGGAACAGCCTAAGGGTTTTGTGTCCAAAGCTAATATTCATAAAGTGTGTAAGCTGCAACGAGCCATTTATGGGCTGAAGCAAGCTTCTCGGAGTTGGAACCTTCGATTTGACGAAGCAGTCAAGGAATTTGACTTCATACGGAATGAAGAGGAACCATGTGTTTACAAAAAGGTCAGTGGGAGCAACATTGCATTCTTAGTACTATATGTAGATGATATTCTACTTATAGGAAATAACGTAGCAATGCTCAGCACTGTGAAAGCTTGGCTTTCTAAAACGTTCTCCATGAAAGACTTGGGAGAAGCTTCCTATATTCTAGGGATCCGTCTTTACAGAGATAGACCGCGAAGAATGATAGGACTTTCCCAAGCCCTCTATATAGATAAAATCCTGAGAAGATTCAAGATGGATGAATCTAAAAGAGGTTTCCTTCCCATGCGACATGGAATTCATCTCACCATGAAAATGTGTCCTCAAAGTGAGGAAGACAAGAGAGATATGAGTAAGGTACCTTATGCCTCGGCAGTGGGTAGCCTCATGTACGCTATATTGTGTACTAGACCAGACTTAGCCTATGTTGTGAGTATGGTAAGTCGATTTCAATCAAACCCAGGAAGGGAACATTGGACTGCCGTAAAGAACATTCTTAAGTACTTAAGAAGAACTAGAGATTTGGTTCTTACTTACGGTGGTGGAGAACTGAAGGTGATTGGATTCACTGATTCTGATTTTCAAGGAGACAATGACGACTCTAAGTCGACATCTGGGTATTTGTTTACTCTCAATGGAGGAGCAGTATCTTGGAGAAGCTCCAAGCAAACCACTACTGCAGATTCCACCTGCCAAGCAGAGTATCAAGCTGCCTCAGAGGCTAGCAAAGAAGCATTTTGGATGCAGAAGTTTATACAAGAACTTCAAGTGGTGCCTAACGCGGAGTTGCCTATATCACTATACTGTGATAATGATGGAGCTGTCGCCCAAGCCAAGGAGCCAAGGGCTCACCACAACACCAAGCATATAGAGAGAAAGTACCACATCGTTCGGGAGATGGTAGAAAAAGGATATGTTTCATTGCAAAGAGTAGACTCAGAAGACAATGTCTCTGACCCGCTGACTAAGCCATTATCTCAGGCCGTCTTAGAGGGACATCGGAAGAACATGGGTATTGGATACCATAATGTGTGGCATTGAGTGCAAGTGGGAGATTGTTAGAAATATGCCCTCGAATGCCACTCAGGGGATGAGAGAGTAGGGGCATTGTACTTGTAATAATGAAATAATTAATAAAAAGGCAATACGATTCAATTACTGTTTATTGTATTTCAATTGCATTCTTGACTTGGTAACCATTGAAGTGAAGTCTATGTAAATAAATCGAACATTCCATTATCGTTATGGGATAATAGAAAATGCACTGGAAGTGTTTAAAGATTATTTACGTAAATTGTTCGCAAGTCGATAAACTTAAATTGACATTAAGTTTTAATAAGACTTGTATAACTGATGCTAGGACGTGTACACGTCTTGATAGCATAGTTATAAGTATATTGGTGGGACCAGTATACTCGAACATGACTCATACTCGATTCAGTCACACGGTATTCACTCTCGGAGAGTCAATGACGAATCGAAAGGTTGTGATAGTATACGTGGACCTTTGACTTGAGGGTTCAGTAGAAGATGTGCCTGTGAAGTTTAGTTTGTCATTAGAGTAGTTAGACTCAATTGCTTAATTGTTGAGTCAACCTCGAAGTGCGAACTATATGGGCAGATAGCAGTCTTTACTATACGCCAAGAAAGGATTCTATCTTCTGTTAGTGAGCAGGCGAATGTTGTAATATCCGCAATTTCGAATTTCGGTAATTTTCTTTTTTGGTGTATTTCTCGATCGTAGTGACCCTCGTGTACTTCTCAGCGTGTCCTTCCTGTCAAACTGTTGAACTGTATTCTCGTTATTGTTGTGCGGAACCGCCGTTTCGGGGTTGCCGTGGATCCATTTCGTGTTGTTGGTTCCCAAATATTGATTCCTATCATTTTATTCTCTTTCCGGATCATTTTTTATCATTTTGGAACCTAAAAGGGGGTGTGGGCCGCGGCACAAGGTGTGTGCGCCGCGGCACACAAATCCCTTCAGTGGTTGGTCGGACAAACTGTACTGTGTGCCGCGGCACACCCATCCGGTGCCGCGGCACAGTGCCAAGCCGGTGCCGCGGCACGCCTGTCCGGTGCCGCGGCACACTCGTGTGTCTTCTGCGACCTAAACCCAATCAGACGGGTGTCGCGGCACACGCAGCAGCCGTGCACAACGCCGAAACACAGGAGTAAATTTTTGGCCTATGCCGCGGCACACCTAAGCTGTGCCGCGGCACACAAAGTGGTCAACTGCGCAACTCGTCTTTATTAGACGAAATCGGCCGTCTTCTTCCTCATTTCACCTGCAGCGCGAGAGAGAGTGAGAGAGAGGGGAAGAGTTCTTCATCCTTATCCATTGGGGGGTCGATTTTCACCATTTTTCTTCAGTGGTGAAGCCCGGGAAATCAATCTAACGCGTGTTCTATGGATCTTGGTACTTGAATCTCCTAAGGTAATATTCTAAAACCCTATTTTCGATTAATTTGGGGGTTTTGGCTTTTTCTTCCGATTCGTTCCGTTTTGTTGGTGGATTCTTGATGTATACGATTAATATTGTTAGTATCTTTAGTTTTCCTACGGATTCATGGATATTTTGTGGATTTTTACGGAATCGGGAGGGTTTGGTTGTGGTCCGCCCTCGTTGTTATTTTTGGTACGAATATACATGAATCGTAGGCGGGTTTCCGGGTGTATTCCATTTCCATAATCGTTTAGAAGTGGTTGTGATTGTGCTATTCGAATCGTTAGGTTCATTTTCGTCGGTTCCTCGCGGTCGTGCTTGATTCTTCCGTTCCGTACGTTGTCGTCTCCCTTTTCGTTAGCATCGGGCGTTCCGAAGCTTCCCGGTTGAGCCGTATCCGTTCGTGGTTCCGTGCTCGTGGTATCGAGGCAAGTACCTTGCCCATACTTTTCTCGTTTTATGGATATGATGATCGGTGGTCGTCTTGATGTGTTTGTTTGGTTATTTGAATTGAAGTTTCAAAGGATTTCGGTTTGGCCTCGTTAAAGGCTTTCTTTCAAAACGCGTGTGTTTTATGAACAGTGTTTTGAGAATTGATTATGATTTGATTATTTTGAACGTTGAAGGATTTTATGATGATACTCCTATTGTTTAAAGTTATGGAATCGTGTATTCCGTATTTAATCTTGTTATTGTGTTTTTGAAGAGTTTGGTAATGGTGTCGAGTTAATGGCCATCTCTAGTGAGTATTCTTAATGAACTTACATTCTTAGCATGTTAGTATTGCATTAGTAACGTGTGTGTGTGTATGCTCACTATGGGTTAGATCCGACGGGGTCTCGGTAGGGGTCCACGGAGGTGTGGATCGACGAGCTTTGCTTTTAACCACTACGGGTTAGATCCGACTGGGTCTCGGTAGGGGTCCACGGAGGTGTGGATCGACGGTTAATTGTGGTGCATTTTACAAATGTGATTTGATATTAGCATTTCCGGAAATGAGTGCTTTTGAACGGTTTTCATTTGCATGCATTGACTAAGTGTGTAAGAGGTAAGTTGTTCGTTTGGCCTACTTGGCTAGGATGGCTCTACAGTATTTTGTTGTTGTGTTAAATCCTTTAATTGTGGATTTTGATGTTGGGAGACGAACCTTGTGGTCGTTCTTGTGTACTGTGAGTTGATGAGATTTGGGGCTAAAATCCCAATGGTTTTGTAAAAGTCATTTTATGGATTGGGGCTAAAATCCCAACATTTTTGTAAAAGTCGTTTTACGGATTTGGGGGCTAAAATCCCAACGGTTTGGTTAATGTCATTTTTCAGAAAGTAAACCTTTGGGGCGGTGACCCCTTTTTGTCCTTTGGATTTTGAAAAGTAGGATTTGATAATCCTAAATTGTTTTCTATCAAAACTCTCGATGGCATTCTAAACCGTTTTATAAATTACTTCCATTGATTTATGATATTTCGATTTTGAAATGTTTTCTCAAACCCTTGCCTCGGGAAGTACTTTCGTTTCGTTCGGATCTTTGAGGATCCTTGGTTATTGTTATTCGTGGAATGTGAATTGTATGGCTTGTATTTGCACTTTGTTCTTGCACTAGCAAAACAGTGGAGTTTTGCTAACCCCCGAGTATTCGGGGGGTGGATGTCTATTTTTGCATTCAGGTTTTGGAGCATAGCACAGGGTCGGCACGAAGGATGATGAAAGATGAACGATACTAATCACACGAGGACCCGTTGATGTCGTATTGGTCTAGTTGTATTTTATTTTCCGCTGCAGTATCTTTTCCCCGTTGTACGGGAGTTTATTGTATTCTGACCCCTGCGTGGGTATGTGTTGTAATTGAGTTGTATATTTTATTGAAAGACCAAATCGGTCTACGGAGTCATTTAGCCTTGAAGGCATTGTCGAGATGTTAAATGTTGTTACCAGCCTAGTAGATCTTCGAGGAGAGGGCCTACGGCGTGTAATATCCCTGAGTGGATTGGGGGTGTTACATAAATGGTATCAGAGCTTAGGTTGAGGAAACCTAGGCTGTCGGGTCAAGTCGTGTTGTTTGAGTCTTGTTTCGTCGGATTTTATCTGACTGAGTCGTGTCGCGACGCGTCGTTTGAGTTGTTGGTCGTGGTTAGTATCGTGGGGCGATCATCATCTTCGCGCGACCTGTGAATGTAAGTCTCCCTTTTTTTGTGTTGTGCCTCGTGTGAAACGAGCTATTTTTATGATTATTTGTTAAGTGATGGAATCCTTATGTGGATTTTGATTTCACGATATGTATTTAATCGACTCTCGTATTTGATTTATACGAGGAGTGTCGTCGCTTGTGATGTCTTTTTTTTTATTGTTGTTTTTGTCCATTGCTGATGATTTTCGAATCGATTTGCACGTTTTACAAGTTCTCTTGTGGAAGTTTTGTGCTTATACACGTTCGACTTGCTCACTAGCCAGTGCGGTAGGGTCTTTAGAGGCCTCGAATGGGGCCAGTGGTTTTGTTCTGAATGTGGTTATTTGACTCTAATATTTTGTTCTTATGAGGAGTAGTGTTGCTGGATTGTGCATGTTGAACTGTATTTCTTTTGTCCGCTGCGTGAGTTCTTTTGTAATGACTTTCGGTATTTTACCGACCGAGTTTTATTTCGATAACCGCTTCCCTTAACCGAGTTTTGGCATTATGGCCTTGATCGCTTTGGCGAAATTCTTGTGACGGTATTTAGTATTTTGTAAATGGCTTTCGTGAGTTTTTGAAATATTACCGTCATCAGCCTTTTTGGCATTTTTGTAAATGGTTTTTTTAGCCTGGGATTCCGACGCGGGACCCACAGCGCTATGATGTTCCGTGTGACTACCTGAAATTTTTGGGCATTCTAGCCTTTTTGGCATCGTCCTTTTTGGCATTGAATTATTTTCGAAAACTTGAGTATCTTAGAAATAAATTTCGAGACATATTTTTTTTTTCAAATGAGTTATTTTCTTGTGGTACATCCAGGTGCCACAATATATTTCACAATTTTTCTGCCTCGAGGACCAAAATGTTTTGAGACATTTTCAATGTTTTAGAAACACTTTTATTTAGACCCGAGGGTCGAATATTCTGAAAGTTTTCACTAAGAGAAAGTGTCCTCATTTTTTTTTTATCAAATGCGAAACGGTTCTCCAAAGTCTCGATAACGATGTTTCACGTTTGTACTTTTTGAAAGGTGATACTCAAGATCAATCGGTGTTCTTCTAAATTATTTTCAAAATGAGGTTTTCGTTTTTAAAACCTATCCATTCCCGTTTGAGGGCTGGGTATATATGTATGATGTTCGCGTTGTCATTTTGATGTTTGCTCCCGAGTATGACCGAATTGGCGGTGTGAGCGTTGAGTCGTTTTCCATACATTTGTTGTGTTAGCCCCTTGTGAGAGGTGGGATGTTGGTGTTGAATGTTGTCGTCTCGTGGTGATTTCTGCGTTGTCGCGCATGTGCGAGCTGTTAGAGCTTGGGTTGGTATGACCGTGTGCATCGGTGATGGTTCCGTTATGTGTCGGTTGTTTAATGTCTTGTTACCTTGCTCCTGTTTTTGTGAATTTCGTGGACGAGGTCGGAGGTAATGCCCGTACTATTTTGACTTCTGTATTTTCTCTTTCTCCAGTCTATCGATTCGCTCATGTTCGTTGACACTTTATGAACTTGTTCTGTATTTCGGTTTCATCGTTCGAACGAGCTGTGATCTTGTTGTGGGCCGATCTGGTTATCGATGTGACTTTTTTTTCGAGTTCGGTTCGATTCTTGTGAACCTTGTTCGGAAGTGACATCATCTGGTTCTATTAGTTCTTTTATTCGAAGTGGATCGGATTTGGAACTCTTGTGTTTTCGACTTTGTCGACTCATCATGTTCATTGACATTTTCTGAGCTTGTCCTGCCCCTTGCTTTTGTTGATCAAACGAGGGTGGTATTTCGGAATTACTCGTTCGTCGTTGTGACCTTTCAATCATTATTCCCTTTCCTGTGGATCTTATGCGAGTGTGCATCTTGTTGTTTTCACCGGATCATGTTTTGTCTCGAGTCGAGGTGTGAACCTCGGAGTTGTCGGTTGAACCTTATTGTTCTTCGTGATCCGAACATGATCGTTCGATTTTTGTTGTCTCGATCTTTTTGGTTCGATCGTTTGATTGTTCGGTTTTTGTTGATCCCGTTTCGTGATTGTTGAACATTCAGACTCCTTCCAAATTTCTTTAAGTTCGGGAAATTAGTCTCGTTTTCAATCTTCCAACCCTGGGCGGTGGAATTCCGTATTTGTTCAGCGTGTGGCTCATGTTTTGATTGATATACCGTTGAGTTGGTCAATCGTATTGATTTTCGTTGGTTGTGTTTTGTGATTGTTCGGATAATCGACTTGATTGTATTATCTGTTTGATGACACTTGTCACTTGTTGATTTTATTATGTCTCTACCGGTGGCATTGTGTTGGTCGCCCTGGAGCGTGTTTTCACGCCGTTTATTCCTTTGCGTTGCTTGTAACGTTTCGCCGATGGGCGTAAGTTACGCATTTCTTGTGTATCTCGTTGAGTTTCCCCTGGCGGGGATATTGCTTCTCCCTACTTGTTTTAAGTTTCGGGACGAAACTTCTTTTAAGGAGGGTAGAATGTAATATCCGCAATTTCGAATTTCGGTAATTTTCTTTTTGTGGTGTATTTCTCGATAGTAGTGACCTCGTGTACTTCTCAGCGTGTCCTTCTGTCAAACCGTTGAACTGTATTCTCGTTATTGTTGTGCGGAATCGCCGTTTCGGGGTTGCCGTGGATCCATTTCGTGTTGTTGGTTCCCAAATATTGATTCCTATCGTTTTATTCTCTTTCCGGATCATTTTTATCATTTTGGAACCTAAAAGGGGGTGTGGGCCGCGGCACAAGGTGTGTGCGCCGCGGCACACAAATCCCTTGATGGTTGGTCGGACAAAGATCTGTGTGCGCGGCACACCCATCCGGCAAGCCGCGGCACGCTGCCAGCCGGTGCCGCGGCACGCCTGTCCGGTGCCGCGGCACACTCGTGTGTCTTCTGCGACCTAAACCCAATCAGACCGGTGCCGCGGCACACGCAGCCGTGGCTGCGCACAACGCCGAAACTCCGGGAGTAAATTTTTGGCCTATGCCGCGGCACACCTAAGCTGTGCCGCGGCACACAAAGTGGTCAACTGCGCAACTCGTCTTTATTAGACGAAATCGGCCGTCTTCTTCCTCATTTCACCTGCCGCGCGAGAGAGAGTGAGAGAGAGGGGAAGAGTTCTTCATCCTTATCCATTGGGGGTCGATTTTCACCATTTTTCTTGATGGTGAAGCCCGGGAAATCAATCTCACGCGTGTTCTATGGATCTTGGTACTTGAATCTCCTAAGGTAATATTCTAAAACCCTATTTTCGATTAATTTGGGGGTTTTGGCTTTTTCTTCCGATTCGTTCCGTTTTGTTGGTGGATTCTTGATGTATACGATTAATATTGTTAGTATCTTTAGTTTTCCTACGGATTCATGGATATTTTGTGGATTTTTACGGAATCGGGAGGGTTTGGTTGTGGTCCGCCCTCGTTGTTATTTTTGGTACGAATATACATGAATCGTAGGCGGGTTTCCGGGTGTATTCCATTTCCATAATCGTTTAGAAGTGGTTGTGATTGTGCTATTCGAATCGTTAGGTTCATTTTCGTCGGTTCCTCGCGTCGTGCTTGATTCTTCCGTTCCGTTCGTTGTCGTCTCCCTTTCGCTAGCATCGGGCGCCCGAAGCTTCCCGGTTGAGCCGTATCCGTTCGTGGTTCCGTGCTCGTGGTATCGAGGCAAGTACCTTGCCCATACTTTTCTCGTTTTATGGATATGATGATCGGTGGTCGTCTTGATGTGTTTGTTTGGTTATTTGAAATGAAGTTTCAAAGGATTTCGGTTTGGCCTCGTTAAAGGCTTTCTTTCAAAACGCGTGTGTTTTATGAACGGTGTTTTGAGAATTGATTATGATTTGATTATTTTGAACGTTGAAGGATTTTATGATGATACTCCTATTGTTTAAAGTTATGGAATCGTGTATTCCGTATTTAATCTTGTTATTGTGTTTTTGAAGAGTTTGGTAATGGTGTCGAGTTAATGGCCATCTCTAGTGAGTATTCTTAATGAACTTACATTCTTAGCATGTTAGTATTGCATGAGTAACGTGTGTGTGTGTATGCTCACTATGGGTTAGATCCGACGGGGTCTCGGTAGGGGTCCACGGAGGTGTGGATCGACGAGCTTTGCTTTTAACCACTACGGGTTAGATCCGACGGGGTCTCGGTAGGGGTCCACGGAGGTGTGGATCGACGGTTAATTGTGGTGCATTTTACAAATGTGATTTGATATTAGCATTTCCAGAAATGAGTGCTTTTGAACGGTTTTCATTTGCATGCATTGACTAAGTGTGTAAGAGGTAAGTTGTTCGTTTGGCCTACTTGGCTAGGATGGCTCTACAGTATTTTGTTGTTGTGTTAAATCCTTTAATTGTGGATTTTGATGTTGGGAGACGAACCTTGTGGTCGTTCTTGTGTACTGTGAGTTGATGAGATTTGGGGCTAAAATCCCAATGGTTTTGTAAAAGTCATTTTATGGATTGGGGCTAAAATCCCAACATTTTTGTAAAAGTCGTTTTATGGATTTGGGGGCTAAAATCCCAACGGTTTGGTTAATGTCATTTTTCAGAAAGTAAACCTTTGGGGCGGTGACCCCTTTTTGTCCTTTGGATTTTGAAAAGTAGGATTTGATAATCCTAAATTGTTTTCTATCAAAACTCTCGATGGCATTCTAAACCGTTTTATAAATTACTTCTATTGATTTATGATATTTCGATTTTGAAATGTTTTCTCAAACCCTTGCCTCGGGAAGTACTTTCGTTTCGTTCGGATCTTTGAGGATCCTTGGTTATTGTTATTCGTGGAATGTGAATTGTATGGCTTGTATTTGTACTTTGTTCTTGCACTAGCAAAACAGTGGAGTTTTGCTAACCCCCGAGTCTTCGGGGGGTGGATGTCTATTTTTGCATTCAGGTTTTGGAGCATAGCACAGGGTCGGCACGAAGGATGATGAAAGATGAACGATACTAATCACACGAGGACCCGTTGATGTCGTATTGGTCTAGTTGTATTTTATTTCCCGCTGCAGTATCTTTTCCCCGTTGTACGGGAGTTTATTGTATTCTGACCCCTGCGTGGGTATGTGTTGTAATTGAGTTGTATATTTTATTGAAAGACTAAATCGGTCTACGGAGTCATTTAGCCTTGAAGGCATTGTCGAGATGTTAAATGTTGTTACCAGCCTAGTAGATCTTCGAGGAGAGGGCCTACGGCGTGTAATATCCCTGAGTGGATTGGGGGTGTTACAAATGTCCTATACAGTTAATGGCAAATAAGATCATAAGTCTTTGGCCAAAGCGTTCTGATATGGTAGTATTAGATACACTATTAATCAGTCAGTCTTGATTTGCATTAACACATGTATAGAGTCTAGTCAATAGTAGGGTTTGACTTCACCATGACCTGAAGACTTGACCGGGACATCTGATGAAGGGTCTATACGTATATGGTATTCATGACATAATGGTTCTGGAATGATTCGTTCATTTGTTCTCAGTCGGGGTTTACAGTGCGGCCTGCAAGGCTGGCTAAGTGCTGCCCGCACTCATTGATTCCTCCTAATGCCGGCTGAGACGAACCTACGGAGTCGCGCAACAGGATCATTGACGGATAAATATGAATTAATAATCTCTCTTATAATATTAGATATTAGTGATTTATCGGATAAATCAAATAGCGGTCTTATGAATTGTAAGTAGGTTACTGGGTGATTACTTTAATTTATAAATTATATTTCTTAGAGAAATGTATATTTGTGTTTGATATAACTAATTAATTGGATTAATTAATTAGTATAAACACATTGGAAATAAAACGGATTCGTTTGACGGACATCCGATTCACGAGGGATTCGTTTGACGAACATCCAATACACGAGCCGAATTAACTCGACCCGTTTCTTGGAAGATTCCCTATAAGGCCCCCCCTCCTCTCTACTTTGTCTATCTCTCATTATATTATACACTTATGGGGTCATGTGAGGTGTAGAGATGCTTTTAAAAGCATCTTCTACATGTGAGGCTTAAAAAAAAATTGTGAATAAGAAAGTCTTTTAAATTAGAAAGTCTCTTTCTTCCTCCCCCAAGTGTATTTTCGTTTTTTTTAGAGAGCTTCAAGAGTGAGAAAAATTTTCTACAGCATATACTTGATCTTAGAGACAAGTTATTAGTAGAAAAGATCGAGAGAAAAAATTCCTACAAGCTTCCCTAGCCGCATTCTTACAGAAAGGAAGCTTGCTGATTTTTCCGTCAAGTTCCGGCGTGTGAAGTAGAGGCACCGTGCTTTCGGTGTTTGGAACGAAGAGCTCTTCATCATCATCATCATACGAAGGTTTTTCAGAGACATCAAAGGTATGGGACTTTGATTCCTTGATCTTCGTATTTTTTTTTGTATATACGTTACTTGATCGATCCTCTTAGGGATTCCATTTTTTTCTTCCACTGTGTTTATTTTATGTGGAATCCCAACAGTAAGGTTCCGGACGAATGCCGCTTACGGCCGTAAGGCGTGATCGGGTACGGCCGTAAGGTGCTGGGCAGCATCCAGACGAAGTCCGGTTACGGCCGTAAGGCGGACTGCCTACGGCCGTACGTGGTCGGCAGGCTGCTGGGCAGTATATATATGATCAAACAGACGGGTTTACACCCATTTTTCTCATTCCTCTCATTTCCTTTCCACGGTTGGGGCTTGGAGAACATGAAGAGATGTTGTTCAACTATCAATCCACGAAGTTCTTGAGTTTCTAACGTCGATCAATCATCCCATAACCTCCTCCGATCTACCGAATCAAGGTTAGATTTCTTAAAAATCTAGTTTTAAGGAAATTGGGTTTTTTGTTGGATTTCGTCCGTTTGATCCGTAATAACTTAGATTATTGATGGATTATTGATTATTAAGTTGTATTCTATCAATTTCCTTGTTGTTCCATGGTTTGATTGCTAAGAATTCGTCGTTTGGTCGAGTTCTTAATCGACTTCTTGAAGGCATCCGACAAAAGGTCTTAGAGGGGGATTCAGGCGTTCTACGATTATTCTTCCTCGTATGATCGTTGATTTATTAATTATATGATGTTAGGGTCGAGTTTCTTGCGAAGAAACCGTGTTGAACCCTTCCGTTCGTTGTCGTCTTCCTTCTCGATAGCATCGGGCGTTCCGAAGCTTCCCGGTTGAGCCATGTCCGTTCGTGGTTCCATGCTCGTGGTATCGAGGCAAGTATCTTGCCCATATGTTTCATGTTTCGTTGTAATAATTTTTGATAAATGATTTTATGCGAAATCCAATGTTTAATGAACGTAAAAAGGGATCGGTAGGTTCTCGATAAATGTTGTCTTTCAATGATAATTCGTATACTTCGTGAATATGTGTTTGTGTGTTGGTTTTGTATATTGAAAGATAATATGATCACTTCGAGTGAGTTTAATAGACCGTAATCGTTTGCCGGGGATTACGTATTGTTATTGTGTACTTGTTCGGTAAGAACGTAATGTGTGTGATATTAGTTGTTACTCCTTGAAAGGAGGTTGTGATGCTTAATGTTGTTTGGCTTCATAAGTGATTATTGTTGTGTACTTGATGTATGTGATGTGCCTCCAGGTAGGATTGTTGAATCTCCGGGATCTATAATTGCTAGTATGGGTCGGGCGCGACCGTAGGGTTATCCAATTCGGGTATGTCTTGCGGGGACTCCGAGGTTCGTGGCTTGTTAGCCCGATACTGAGATAACTTGTGGGGTTATCATCGGGTATGTCTTGCAGGGACTCCGAGGTTCGTGGCTTGTTAGCACGATGCCGGGATAACTTATGGTTGTGATTTGGTTATGAATGTATCTGTGCTTGTGGTCACGTGACTGTTGTTACGGTGATATGTGATTTGGTATGGCTTCCCATTGGGTTATTCACTCGGGTATGTTCTCCGGGAGCATCTGAGGTTCGTGGCTTGTTAGCACGGGACGCAAATAATCCTTGGGAATATGTGTTTGATGATTTGGGTTGTGGACCCTATGTTTGATGATTTGGGTCGTAGACCCTGTGGTTTATGATTCGGGTCGTGGACCCTGTGATTTATGATTTGGGTTGTGGACCCTATGTTTCGTGATTTGGGTCTTGAACCCCGTGTTTTGTGAATTGGATTGTGAACCCGTGTTTTATTATCGGATTGTATTTTGGGAAAGATGATTTTTGGGCCGCGTCCCCAAGCGTTTTTGAAAGACTTGAGAATTCTTTAATCCTAAATGTTTTCACAAACTCCCGAGATCGTAAAATGTTTTGTAAGATGTATATTGGGTTTATTCCCACCTTTCTCATTTTGAACAGTTTGATCAAGTGATTTACCTCGGGAAGTATGTTTATGAATTCTAAGTCCTTGGAGTATGATATGTATGGCTTGTCTTAGTATTTTATACTTGCACTAGCAAAACAGTGGAGTTTTGATAACCCCCGAGTATTTGGGGGGTGGATGTCTGTTTTTGCATTCAGGTTTTGGGAGCATAACACAGGGTCAGCGCGAAGGATGATGAAAGATGATCGATACTAATCACATGAGGAACCGTACGTTGAGAATTGGTTCAGTTGTACTTTATTTTCCGCTGCAGTAATTTTTCCCCGTTGTACGGGAGTTGTTGTACTTTGACCCCTGCGTGGGCATGAATTGTAATTGAGTTGTAAGTTTTTATTGAAAGACCAAGTCGGTCTACTGAGTTATTGTAGCCTTAAAGGCATCGTCGAGTTGTTCGTTTGTTATTACCAGCCTGGTAGATCCTTGAGGAAAGGTTCTACGGCGTGTAATATTCCTGAGCGGATTGGGGGTGTTACATAAATGGTATCGGAGCTTAGGTTGTGGAAACCTAGGTTGTCGGGTCAAGTCGTGTTGTTGAGTCATGTTTTGTCGGATTTTATCTGACTGAGTCATGTCGCGACGCGTCGTCTGAGTTGGTTGGTCGTGATTAGTATCGTGGGGCGATCATCACCTTCGTGCGACATGTAGATGTAAGTCTCCCTTCTTTGTGTTTGTGCCTCGTCTGATGCGAGCTACTGGTATGATTATGTGTTAGTTGACGGAATCCTCTTATGGATTTTGATTTCGTGATATGTGGTTATTTGACTCTCATACTTCGTTCATATGAGGAGTAGTGTTGCTGGATTGTGCATGTTGAACTGTATTTCTTTTATCCGCTGCGTGAGTTCTTTTATAATGGCTATCGGTATTTTACCGACTGAGTTTTATTTCGAAAACCGATTCCCTTAACTGAGTTTTTGGCATTATGGCCTTGATCGTTTTGGCGAAATTCTTATGACGGTATTTAGTATTTTGTAAATGGATTTTGTGAGTTTTTGAAATATTACCGTCATCGGCCTTTTTGGCGTTTTTATAAATGGTTTTTAGCCTGGTGGGTTTCGGTGCGGGACCCACGGCGCTATAATGTTCCATGTAATTACCTGAAATTTTTGGGCATTCTAGCCCATTGAATTATCTTTGAAAACCTTGAGTATCTTAGAAAATAAATTTCGAGATGTGCTTTTAAAATGAATTATTTTCTCGTGGTACATTCAAGGTGCCACAATATGTTTCAAAACTCTTCTACCTCGAGGACCAAAATGTTTTGAGATATTTTCAATGTTTTAGAAACACTTTTACTTAGACCCGAGGGTCGAATATTCTGAAAGTTTTTCACTAAGAGAAAGTGTCCTCATTTTTATCAAATGCAAAATGGTTCTCCAAGGTCTCGATAACGATGTTTCACGTTTGTACTTTTTTTGAAAGGTGATACTCAAGATCAATTGGTGTTTTTCTAAATTATTTTCAAAAGGAGGTTTTCGTTTTTAAAACCTATCCATTCCCGTTTGAGAGCTGGGTATGTATGTATGATGTTCGCGTTGTCGTTATGATGTTTGCTCCCGAGTATGATCGAATTGGTGGCATGAACGTCGAGGCGTTGCCACACATTTGTTGTACTAGCCCTCTGTGAGAGGTGGGAACTGGTGTTTACTGTTTATCGCCTCGTGGTGATTTGCGTGTTGTCACACGAGTTTGAGTTGTTAAAGCTTGGATTTTTGTGCGTTTATGCACATGGGTGATTGTTTCATGATGTTTGTGATTGTGTGCTGGCTATCGTTCGGGCCATTGTAATCGTCGAACGATGCCGTTGTTGTTGTGATTTTTGTATGCGTTGATATGTTATGCTGAGTTGGCATCTCCGGTATGTTGTTTTGCGGTGTTATGTTCCATTGTATCTAGCATCTGTATTTTCGGTATGCCGAGCCGAGGCATTTCAACTGTGAGGTGCCGGGGGAGTGTACATGCAATTTGTCCTTCCTCGCCTGTGATGCGTTTCAAGTGCGGACTCAAGGGACATCATGTTCAGTTTTGTGAGTTGATTACGGAGCCTTCCGAGGCACGGACTTGAGCATTGATATCAGGACCTGCTCCGAGGAGTCCCTGAGGGGCGTGGTCTATCAGTTGTATGTTATGTTATTTCCTTACCTTGTTGTTTCGAACTTCGGAAATTAAGTTCTTTTATTCGAAGTGGCTCGGATTTTGAACTTCTATATTTTCAACTCTGTCGACTCGTTTATGTTCGTTGACATTTTATGAGCTTGTCCTGCCCCTTGCTTTTGTTGATCGAACGAGTGTGGTATTGTTTCGGAATAACTCGTTTGTCGTTGTGACTTTTCAATCGCTATTCCCTTTCCTGTGGATCTTATGTGAGTGCACATCTCATTGTTTTCACCGGATCATATATTGTCTTGAGTCGAGATGTGAACCTTGGATGTTCTTCGTGATTCGAACATGATTGTTCGATTTTTGTTGTCTCGATCGTTGTGGTTCGATCGTTTGATTGTTCGGTTTTTGTTGATCTCGCTTCGTGATTGGTGAACGTTCAGACTCCTTCGTAATTCCCTTAAGTTCGGGAAATTTGTCTCGTTTTCGATCTTCCAACCCTTGGGCGGTGGAATTCCGTATTTGTTCAGTGATTGGATCGCGTTTTGATTGATGTACCGTTGGGTTGGTCAATCGTGTTGATTTTTGTTCGTTTTGTCTCTACCGGTGACGTTGTGTTGGTCGTTGTGGAGCGTGTTTTCACGCCGTATATTCCTTTGCGTTGCTTGTAACGTTTCGCCATTGGGCGCGAGTTTTTCGGTTCTTGTGAATATCGTTGAGTTTTCATGGCGGGATTTTGCTTCTCCCTACTTGTTTTAAGTTTCGGGACGAAACTTCTTTTAAGGAGGGTAGAATGTAATACCCGCAATTTCGGACTTCGGTAATTTTCTTTTTTCAGCGGGATTTCGTGTTGACGACTCGCTCGTGACCGTTTCGTTATTCTGAGAATAATTAATTCTGCACTTTTGGACGACCGAGTTCGTTTCGGTGTCGTTTTGTTGAATTCCATGTTCTTAAGCGGCATTTCCTCACTTGAGTTCGATTCGTGCGAATCTCGTCCGAAACTATTGTTTCGAGTTTCTCGTAAGTTCATTTAATGTTATTACTCATGTTGCGAGCTTTGGCTTGGTGTTTCAATCGTGTATCGTGTATTTCAGATGTTTTGGGCCTTTTTCGTAATTTCCCAAAGTTTGGGGTAATTACTTTCCGTTGTCGAATTTCGAGCCTTCGGATGGTCGGAATCATGTGTTCTCTTAGCGCTTGGATTCGTCTTGGCGAGTACTTCGTAACCGTGTCTTCATTTCATATTCAGGTTCGGGTTTCGGGGTCGTCCGGGCCGTCGGAGTTGGCCACGGCCGAGTCACGGCCGCACGTTTTGGGCCAGGGAACCGCCTGGTTGAGTTACGGCCGTAAGGTGCCGGATACGGCCGTAAGGTGCTAGGCAGGTTCCGGACGAATGTCGCTTACGGCCGTAAGGCGTGATCGGGTACGGCCGTAAGGTGCTGGGCAACATCCGGACGAAGGCCGTTTACGTCCGTAAGGCGGACTTGCTACGGCCGTACGTGGTCGGCAGGCTGCTGGGCAGTATATATATGATCGAACAGACGGGTTTACACCCATTTTTCTCATTCCTCTCATTTCCTTTCCACGACTGGGGCTTGGAGAACATGAAGAGATGTTGTTCAACTATCAATCCACGAAGTTCTTGAGTTTCTAACGTCGATCAATCATCCCATAACCTCCTCCAATCTACCGAATCAAGGTTAGATTTCTTAAAAATCTAGTTTTGAGGAAATTGGGTTTTTTGTTAGATTTCGTCCGTTTGATCCGTAATAACTTAGATTATTGATGGATTATTGATTATTAAGTTGTATTCTATCAATTTCCTTGTTGTTCCATGGTTTGATTGCTAAGAATTCGTCGTTTGGCCGAGTTCTTAATCGACGCCTTGAAGGTGTCCGATAAAAGTTATTAGAGGGGGATTCGGGCGTTCTACAATTATTCTTCCTCGTATGATTGTTGATTTATTAATTATATGATGTTAGGGTCGAGTTTCTTGTGAAGAAACCGTGTTGAACCCTTCCGTTCGTTGTCGTCTTCCTTTTCGATAGCATCGGGCGTTCCAAAGCTTCCCGGTTGAGCCGTGTCCATTCGTGGTTCCGTGCTCGTGGTATCGAGGCAAGTATCTTGCCCATACGTTTCATGTTTCGTTGGCATAATTTTTGATAAATGATTTTATGCGATAATTCTTGCCCATACGTAAAAAGGGATCGGTATGTTCTCGATAAATATTATCTTTCAATGATAATTCGTATACTTCATGAATATGTGTTCTCGGAATATGTGTGTTGGTTTTGTATATTGAAAGATAATATGATCACTTCGAGTGAGTTTAATAGACCGTAATCCTTTGCCGGGGATTACGTATTGTTATTGTGTAGTTGTTACTCCTTGAAAGGAGGTTGTGATGCTTAATGTTGTTTGGCTTCATAAGTGATTATTGTTGTGTACTTGATGTATGTGATGTGCCTCCAGGTAGGATTGTTGAATCTCCGGGATCTATAATTGCTAGTATGGGTCGGGCGTGACCGTAGGGTTATCCAATTCGGGTATGTCTTGTGGGGACTCCGAGGTTCATGGCTTGTTAGCCCGATGCTGAGATAACTTATGGGGTTATCATCGGGTATGTCTTGCGGGGACTCCGAGGTTCGTGGCTTGTTAGCACGATGCCGGGATAACTTATGGTTGTGATTTGGTTATGAATGTATCTGTGCTTGTGGTCACGTGACTGTTGTTACGGTGACATGTGATTTGGTATGGCTTCCCATTGGGTTATTCACTCGGGTATGTTCTGCGGGAGCATCTGAGGTTCGTGGCTTGTTAGCACGGGACGCGAATAATCCTTGAGAATATGTGTTTGATGATTTGGGTTGTGGACCCTGTGTTTGATGATTTGGGTCGTGGACCCTGTGGTTTCTGATTCGGGTCGTGGACCCTGTGATTTATGATTTGGGTCGTGGACCCTATGTTTCGTGATTTGGGTCTTGGACCCCGTGTTTTGTGAATTGGATTGTGAACCCGTGTTTTATTATCGGATTGTATTTTGGGAAAGATGATTTTTGGGCCGCGTCCCCAAGCGTTTTTGAAAGACTTGAGAATTCTTTAATCCTAAATGTTTTCACAAACTCCCGAGATCGTAAAATGTTTTGTAAGATGTATATTGGGTTTATTCCCACCTTTCCCATTTTGAACAGTTTGATCAAGTGATTTACCTCGGGAAGTATGTTTATGAATTCTAAGTCCTTGGAGTATGATATGTATGGCTTGTCTTCGTATTTTATACTTGCACTAGCAAAACAGTAGAGTTTTGCTAACCTCCGAGTATTCGGGGGGTGGATGTATGTTTTTGCATTCAGGTTTTGGGAGCATAACACAGGGTCAGCGCGAAGGATGATGAAAGATGATCGATATTAATCACATGAGGAACCGTACATTGAGAATTGGTTCAGGTGTACTTTATTTTCCGCTGCAGTAATTTTTCACCGTTGTACGGGAGTTGTTGTACTTTGACCCCTGCGTGGGCATGAATTGTAATTCATTTGTAAGTTTTTATTGAAAGACCAAGTCGGTCTACTGAGTTATTGTAGCCTTAAAGGCATCATCGAGTTGTTCGTTTGTTGTTACCAGCCTGGTAGATCCTTGAGAAAAGGTTCTACGGCGTGTAATATCCTTGAGCGGATTGGGGGTGTTACAGAGGCTATCAAAGAGGAAATTGATTCTATATTATAAAATCACACTTGGGAACTGGTAGAGTTGCCACCTAAGTGTAAGACACTAGGAAACATGTGGATCTTCAAGAAGAAGCTGAAGGATGGAGCAATTGATAAGTATAAGGCTAGGCTCGTAGTGAAAGGTTATAATCAACGAGAAGGCCTAGACTATTTTGATACTTACTCTCCTGTGATGAGAATAACTTCCATCAGAATGATACTTGCTATCGCCGCATTACGAGGCTTAGAACTTCATCAAATAGATGTTAAGACTACCTTTCTTAATGGGGACTTGGAAGAAGAAATCTCTATGGAACAACCCAAAGGGTTCCTTGCTCCTGGACAAGAAAGGGAAGTCTGCAAGTTGGTCAAATCATTGTATGGATTGAAGCAGGCACCAAAACAGTGGCATGAAAAATTCGATCATGTCATGTTGAGTGGTGGCTTCAAAATTAATGAATCCGACGAATGTGTATATGTGAAAGACATAGAAGATGGCTATGTCATTTTGTGTCTATATGTAGATGATTTGCTCATTACCAGAAGTAATGAAAGAATAATCAAATCGACCAAAGACATGCTGAGTTCGAGATTTGATATGAAAGATATGGGACTCGGAGATGTAATTTTAAGGATTAAAATCACACGAACGTCGGAAGGTCTCATACTAAGTCAAGTCCACTATGTGGATAAAATCCTTGAAAGGTTTAATAAAGATGACTCCGGCACAACCAAAACCCCGGTGGATATGACATTGAGACTATCAAAGAATAAGGGTGAAGGAGTATCTCAACATGAGTACTCACGCATAATAGGAAGTCTGATGTACTTGATGAGCTGTACAAGACCAGATATAGCCTACTCAGTTAGCAGACTAAGTAGATACACGAGAAACCCTGGAAAGGATCACTGGAAGGCGATCATAAGGGTACTAAGATACTTGAGGGGTACTCGTGAGTATGGGCTGCACTATACCAAATATTCAGCAGTACTTGAAGGATATAGTGATGCAAATTGGATATCTGATATAAAAGACTCCAAGTCAATAAGCGGATATGTATTCACACTAGCCCGTGCAGCAATGGCATGGAAATCTTCGAAACAGACACTTATATCTCGGTCAATGATGGAATCTGAGTTTATGGCCTTAGATAAATGTGTAGAAGAGGGAAAATGGCTACACCATTTTCTAGAAGATATTCCAAGATGGGCAAAGCCTGTGACCGCAATATGTATTCATTGCGATAGTCAATCTGCGATTGGCAGGGCACAGAACATAATGTACAATGGTAAGTCCACATAAGGAGGAGACATAATACCATTAGACAATTGATATCAACAGGAGTTATCACTATTGATTATGTGTCATCAAAGGATATCATTGCGGATCCGCTAACCAAAGGGTTATCAAGAGACCTTGTTGATAAATCATCAAGATGAATGGGTCTATTGCCTTGAGCTAATGGTTTTATGGAGGATACCCAACCTAAGATGATTGGAGATCCCAAGATCTAGGTTCAATGGGACAACCAATTCATAAAACTAGGCACGATCACTGTGGGGGTTACCCCGAACCGACTATTCCTAGGATGAAAACAGTGATACCCGTAGAGAGAAGTTAAGCTTATGCTTTTAATGATTCTCAAGTCGACAGCGTATAGTCGGGTGGAGTAAAATACAGGTTTACTAAAAACACTTAAAGAGAATCACCTATGTTAGAGAGAAGATGGGCCGCTTCAATGGAGAATTGCAAAAGCACAATTCTTTAGAAACTCTCGCAGAACCAGGACGGTGTCCATGACCAAAATGGACACAATAATGAGAACAGAACAAATTATGAAGGGCATTTGTGAAGGATATACGATCACTCACACAAGCGGTCGGACAGTTCAAAGACATCTAGTCACACTGTTTAGCCAGTAAAGAGAATATATCTTTTCGAGGGAAGGTTCAAGGAGCATACTCTACTTAGACTATGCAATGCCTAACCGTAGTAACTATAACCAAGTCAACTCCGCGTCTGACATGTACTGCTGGACCATTAATCTCATTCATGTGGGGGATTGTTGGAAAAATAAAGAAAAATGGGCTGTTTTGAGCAGCCCACTTGAGAGGAAATTTTGAGTGGGCTCGACTATGAGTTAAAGTCGGGACTTAGTTGGAATACGTAGTACTCCGTACAAGGTTTCTAAAACATGTAAGAACACTCAAAATGATTGAGGTATGAATGAGATATAATGTTCCAAAGTGAACCCTTTAGAAATGAGTTTGGGATGCTATCCCACATTGGAAAAAGAAGGGAAAAATTGTGCATATATAAGGGAAAAAAAGTCTTGTTCAAAAGTGAGACGTGAGTGGATGTGTGACTAGGCGCGCGCGCACACACACACACACGCGCGTGCCGCCGCCGTCGTCCGGCCGGACGGCCGGCTCGGCTCGGTTCGGGTCGGTCTCGGTCGAAGGGCGATTTGGGCGAAATATCTCGGCATCTTGAAGTTATCTCTTTACTGTAATTTTATTCGGTAAGAATTTATTTTACTGAAAATAACTCAATTATAAATTTCGAATTTTTCAGATCATGATAAACATCAATTTAATTGATAATTATCGAAGTAAATAGATCTGGATAAATATTGAGATACCAATCCTGATCGGTTTAGAGTTCCTCCAGCACACAATCTCCTCCAGCCTTCACCTATAAATACCCGGCTTGAGGGGCTCGTTTTAAACACCTTCAGACGTACGATTTTGAGAGCCTTTTTCTATCCGTTTTTCCTTCCTCGTTTTTGTCTTTTTTGAGTCGGTGATGGTATACAAAGTTGTTCTAGTTCGCTGAGGGTGCGGCTGATCATCGGTTCACTGCATCGAGCTGTTGTTTTATCTTGGGAGGCAGACGTCATACACCGTGGTGAGGGCGAATTTGCTTTAAGGAGACAGATATTCTGGACTCAACAGAGACTCTTCCATTCATTTACGTGCTCCGCAATTTTACGTTCTGCTAACCAATTTTTTGCAGGATTTCGGTAAATAATAATTTTCATTCACTATTCTGTTTATTTCAAGTAATCGGTTTTCAAATATAATTTCAACATGAACTCCCCCAAATTAGTTTTCCTATCTTCACTCTTGCGTAGTGAGAAAGTCGATTGCCAAGGAGGCTAAACGGGCTGGCTCTAGCGATTCCGGGCTAATCTTAACAGACTTCGAGTTAAACAGTTTGGGTCAAAAAGTCTGAATTTAAATGGGTTAAGAAATATCGGCCTAACTTTAATCCTAATCCTAGCGGGTTTCAGACTAAACAGGCTAAATATTTAAAAAGTCTATTTTTACTTTTTTTATAAATCATAAAAAACAGTAACAAATATTATATTATATATATATATATATTAACGATTATACTATAATAAATATATACTAACAAAAAATATATGTTTATATATATATATATATATATATTACGATGGTTATCATTTTTTTTTGCCGGCCCTGTAAAGAATAACTTTCTCTTCGGGAGGGTTAAAGAAAGCGGGCTCTTGTAATACCGAAAAGGAAGCACTACAATGCCTCTGAACTCAGTCCTTGCATTTTCGTAAAAATCGAAGTCAAAGACTAAGACTTCGTCTCTTCTTGCACTACCAGTGGACAGAGCCAAGACCATGGTTTTCTCTGAGTCAGTATCCACAGTCTTGCTTCTGGGATGAGTGAATTCACTTAATAGAAGGTAATGCGTTCGAATGCAGACATGGTGTCTTTTGTTAACAACCTTGCCGATGATCCGATCTACAAAGAAAGAATGGCCGAATTACAATCATCCCTTACTGGCCCCAATCGAAAGGAGCGGAGCACGCACTTTACTAATAGCGGGAATCACAGACCAGCCCTACAGTTCCTCTCTTTCGAGAGTCGAAATAGGATCGGCGATTCGGAGATGGAAATAGATATGGCGAAGAGGTCTTGAAGAGCCTGGTGGTACAGATAGTTCTGCAAACGAGAATGCTACGTCCTTCCCGTGCGCATCGTCCGATGCCTTTCCTGGCTATCCTGAAAAAGCCATCTCGGCGAGTCCGGCACGCCTAAGTTGTCTAAAAAGACAGTCCGCAAGCTCGCAAGCAACCGATCGGGTCCCCGAAGGAGGAACCTGAAGAAATGTCTCGACCCATTGAGCAACGACTCTAGTGCTCCTTCTTTTGATACAGCCGGTCTTCCGATCCACTTGCTTGATATATATATATATATATATATATATACTATATATTGTTAATTTTAACGTATGTATATGTTACTGTATTTGTTACTAAGTATATATATATATATATATGTGTGTGTGTGTGTGTGAAATATAGTAATATGGAGTCTAATTTTTTTTTAATTATTCTGGCCCGGCGGCCATCCCGCCTGTCCGGGCATCCCACCTGTTAAGTCCGCGGGTTAATTGGGGCCAAATAAGTACGGATTTAAACGGGCTCGAAAATATCGGCCCTAACCCGATTTTTTGGCTGGTTAAATGGTCCAGCCTGTCGGGCCCGGTACCGTTTAACATATATAGGGACTATGATGAGAGTGGTCAATGGCTCGGGTCGGCCCCAACCCATTCGGGTTCGGTTTAGGTTCGGCCCAGTCCACTAATATAATAAATTGTCCTGAACTGAATATCTTTAACTCAGGCCCAGTCCAATTCGGTTCAATAAAAATTCAGTCCAACCCAGCCCAACCTTCCTAACGACCCAGCCCAATGGGTCCTTGCTAAATAATACTCCCTTCGTCCCTCATATATAGGCCCAAGTTTGACTTTTTCGGTCAACCGTCTCCGATTTTGACTACGAATTAATCTTAAACCGCAAATATAAAATGTTCGATTAAATTATATAATGAAAGTTGGTACTAAATTTTATTATATAATTAAATTGGAGATTTTACATTGGCGGTTTAAGATTAACTCGTAGTCAAAGTCAGAGACAGTTGACCGAAAAAGTCAAACGTGAGCCTATATATGAGGGACGGATGGAGTATATAATATAAAAATATAAAATATAATAAATTGTTATAAACTTAAGAGAAAAAGAGAGAAATTGGAAGAGAAGAAGAATAATGTGTGTATTCTTATGAGGGACAAAGGCCTTTATTTATAGATACATATCTAGGGTTTGTTGGGTTTAAAGGTCATTCATTAATAAATACATTAATTACAACACTCCCCCTTGAATGACCTTTAATACATGCTGCCTCATTAAAACCTTGTCGAGAAAACCCAGTAGGAAAAAATCCGATCGAAGGAAAAAGAGTACAGCTACTCCTCTTAAAATTGATTATATAAGATCTTTGAGTTGACGCATTCCTATCTTATGTACCATTCTTCTGAATGTCGGCAACGCCTTTGTGAATAAGTTCGCCGACTAATCACTTAAGTGAATATTTGGTGTATCTACCTTTTAGATACAAGTGACATGATCTTCATACGATACTTCCTCTTGAATATTATGATGTTCACGCCTCATCAAAACTCCTTCGGAAAAACCCTCTGGGAAAAAACCGATAGAGAAAAAGAATACATAGTATAAATTTGCTCATGTGTTGCATTAGTTGCCTCGTTAAAAACTTTAACTATGAAAATCCGGTGGGAACAAACTTAAAAAGGGGAAAAAAGTACAACCATTTGGTCTTCAGGACCTTTTGACCTTCAGGGTCGACATAATCTTCAAGTTAAGTTAAAAGTTATAACTTCTTCCCCTCAAGATAACAATCTTGCATTCCAATGTCATGAATATAATTTTCATACATAGTGAGATTTAGTGAATAAATCTGCTAGAATATCATTATTGCTCTTTGGAAGATCATGTGGAAATAAATTTCATCTTACTTGCCCAAACATTATATGCAACACATAAATAGAGAATATTTCTCATCATAATAAATAGGCAGTATGAGAATAAATATGAGATCATAATACCCTAATAGCCACCAATATCAAATCTCAATCTCTTTCATGTAATAGACCTATATGGTTAACACCATTCCACATTCTCCTTCTTGGAGAAATATTAAATTTTGCTATCATGTTAACTTCAAATTGTATATCAGGCCTGATAATATAATGCTTTAATAGCACACTAGGAACTTCTGGTCCTCTTATATCTTTGTTATCTTCTTGAGATCTATATGAGTAAGTATCCACTTCAAGTGGTAAGACAACTTTTTTTTAGGTAGCTAAATGGATAAAAAATTTCCATCATATATGCTCGATCTACAAGTCGAGACAATACTAATACTTAGTTTTATCTAAGTTTTTCATTTTGAATTTGTCTTTAGACATGAATTCAAATAATTCACATATATCCTCTTCAGGAGGAATTCACTTAGTCGATTGATCCACCAGACTATTTCAAAAGGTGTAAATATTTATAACTCAAAATAGTACATGTTGCGAATTTCGTGTTCCTATTACTTTAGGAACCTCAAGTCCGTCAGGGGCTTTCATATAAATATTCACGTCCAATGACCCATAGAAAAATGTGGTGATGACGTCACTAATTGAATATCTATATTCATAATAATTGTCATATGTATATTAAATGATGAAATGTAGTGCCAACGGGAGAATATATTTTGGGTATGCGCTTTGTTGTGCGGCGATTCATACGCCTCGATAGGCGATCGGCATCATGACCAGAGAAGCCTATCGTCGAAGACACACTCTGGACAAACTCCTAGAATTCGGCGAAATACGGCGATCGTCTTTTGGCACCTAGCGATCGTCTTTCGATATTTGACGATCGTCTATAATGAGCGGACCAGAGACGATCATCTCATGACCACGTATGGGTCCGACATCCGTCAAAGTCATCAAAGACCGAATCTTGGACGGTGGCCCACATGCGGATCTTCAGAGATACCGGCAGATAAAGACCTTTGTCCTCATCCTGTCACCTACCTCACCCACCGACAAAGCCGCCGAAAGGTACAAAGTGGGTCCTCCCCTCACCTACCGACAAAGCCGCCGAAAGGTACAAAGTGGGTCCTCCTCACATGCCGCCTGTGACGCGCGTTGGCCTCTCATTAGCTCACACGGTTGACTCCAGCAGCTCCTAACTTTAAGGGAACGGCCCCATGTGACGGAGCGATCGGCCACCTTATTATAATATAAAAACGGCGGTCGCCGGTGATCGCCTCGGTGATCCCAACCACCTTGTCCCCTATAAATAGGAACTCACCGCAGCAAAGAAAGGCACGCTTTGACTACGATTCGCAAAATACACACAAAAGAGAAAATCAAAGACTCTCTCAGTAACTGCTTACAGATTTATAGTGATATTCATACATATCCATCTTATCTCCTAAGCAAGAACTCACAGATCTATCTATCTGGTTCTTCCGGCAATCTACGCGCTCTAAAGCCTAGATAACTAGAAATCTTTACACTCCCTGTATTAGTTTCTAACATTAATATTTGTACTCAACAGTATATTTATTAATAATATCTCGCGAGAGCATTCAAGCCCGGGATTAACAACCCCGGCAAATCTTGTGTTATTTAGTTTCCCCGGAAGTGTTCTCGCATTTGTTTGTTACTCGACCATTCCAGCAATATTACCTCCGGATAATATTTTGGGTAACAACAATTGGCGCTAGAAGAAGGGGATCTAAACCTTCATCTTTATTCCTACCGTCTCGAAGAACACTCACTGTTCTCCGGACATATACTTGAAGAAACACTCACTGTTCTTCAATAGAAAAACCTTCAGAAAATGACATCAGCAACAACCTCCAAGAGGGCCACCCTGAGATCTGCCGGAAATCTTATTCCGGCGAGGACCGAATCACAGCCCACGGCGGAGGGCGAGCGTGGCGACGCTAGGCTCTCACTCCCGCCCCCGAGGGACGGTTCTAGCCTCTCACTCGACCAGTTCCAGACATCGGAACAGATTGAGGAGGCTATAGCCATCCTCAGGGAACGGCAGAGGGCCCGCGATACGCCTACCATCACCCCGTCGGCTAACCGCCGGGCAAGCAAAAGGAAGCTCAAGGGGATCTATGTTGAGAAATCAACAGAAAGTCCCGAGCCGCAGGGGAAGGCTCTCGTAAGGCGGGACGATTCCGTCTTCAGCCGCCTAGGAAGCGATCCCTCATGGCAACCTGGGCACTCAGGCCCCAGCCGGGAGACATCGGTATCTGAATCCTTTACCAGGAGTTCGGCATATCCGACCCCCAAGAGACAGGTCGGTCAGCGACCCCCTGCTCGCCCAAGGAAGGAACCCACTGGCAGGGAGCTCGTCATTCACCCCGGGGCCAGGGGATCAGTACACGATCGCCTCGGTGCACGCTCTGAGAGCCATTCGGCGAGCAGTCAGGCGACGGCGATGGCTGCCATGCAACGCCAGCTCGACGAGATGAAGGCGCTCCTGGAAAATGGGGCAGGCGCCAGGAGACCAATCGTTGGGTCAAGCGAGCCACTCGCGACTCAGATCGAGCTCGCCCCAGTCCAACCAACGATTAATCCCCCACAAACACCTCTATATGAGGGGAGAACGGATCCGGGAACCCACTTAAGTAGGTTCCGGATCTACATGACTGGATGCGGAGCTTCAGACGCGACGAAATGTCGTATGTTCCCGTTAACACTGGGCGATCTCGCCCACAGGTGGTACACCTCGCTACCATCTCGCTCAATCAATTGCTTTGAGAAGCTGGCGAACGACTTCACGTCGCACTTCGCCGCCAAAGTCGCTCGCCCAGAAGGCCCCCACCGCATGATGAAAATCAGGCAGGGGAAGGACGAATCGGATGAGGATTATATCGACCGGGTGGACGAGATAGTCCTCACCGGTGAACCCGTCAGCGACGAGATCGCTCACCACGCAGTCCTGAACGGATTCCACGGACGCTCGCCCATGTTCAGGCACCTCACAAAGGATTTCCCACCGACCTATACAGCGTTCCGCGTCAGAGCCGCCGATTTTCTGGCCAGGCAGAAGATGCTCTCACTCCGTTTGGACGAGGGACAGCCCGAAGAAGGAAAAGCACCTTCCCATGTCCAGAAGAAGGCGGTCGCCAAGCCTAGAAAGGCGGTCGCCAAGCCGCCCGGCGAATTCAAAGCCTTCGAGGATGTGGAGGTCCACCTTCTTCACAACCTCAACTTATCTCCGGCACACATCTTCAACGCGATCAAGGGTCGCGAGTGGCTTTCCAAGCCAAAACCAATAAGAGACCACGGTCACCTAGACCGTAGCAAATTCTGTGCCTATCATAAGAGTCCCGCCACAACACTAGCCAATGCCGCGACCTCCTCGCATGCCTATGGCGGCTGTTTGAAGAAGGCAAGCTGGACAATCTAATCACCAAGCCGGAGCCAAGGACGGAAAGGACCGGAGGGCGCGAACGCCGACAACGCGAGAGAACTCCCCCCAATCCGGTCGCCAGGATCGAGCATGAGCCGGAATACTCTGATGAATCGGTTCCTCCGATCAACCCTGGCGGTCGGATAAACATGCTTCAAGCCGGGGGTGGAAACCTCGGAGGTCTTTCCCCGGTTTCCACCATGTCGAACAGGAAGCGAAAGGCCGAGTTGAGGGCATTCGCCGGAGTCCATGTTGTAGTTCCTCCGGAGCCGACCATCTCTAGAGACGCGCTCATCACCTTTTCCAACAAGGACAGGGAAGGAGTGCAATGTCCCAAAGAGGATGCACTAGTGATCTCCGCATGCATCCTTGGGAAGACGGTCGATCGCGTGTTGGTCGACAATGGGAGTTTTTGCAACATCATATTCAAAACCGCCCTAGATCAATTCGGCAACCTAATCAAATTCATCAAGCCTTTCGACACCGTGCTTCAAGGGTTCGGCGACAACACCGTCCAAGCCTATGGGAGGATCAAGCTCTCTGTTGAGCTAGTATGCTTTTATGATCCCAAGGTTAGGATTACCAGGAACCTAAGCTTTGTAATCATAGATAGGCCCAGCATCTATAATGGGTTCCTAGGTCGCCCCTTTCTAGAAACCTTTGAGGCGGTCGCCTCATCTTTCTTTTACTGTATCAAATTCCCCACTGCCGATGGGACGGTCGGTACTGTAAAGGGAGATCAACTAATGGCAAAGAGATGTTTGAGTTACTCCTGTGTTGCTACTTATTTCGCTATTTCCCATGCTATATGTAACATTGAAGCGACCAACGATCAACCCATGGAGATCGACGGGCCTAACACTTCGTACCACCCGAACTCAGAGGACGCCATCTCTCATCGATCGACGGACGACATCGAGCCAAGGATCGGTTACGAGCCAAGTCTCGACATCGATCCAAGGACCGAGTCCGGAGATCGTACCAAACGAGAGGCGACAGTTCCTGTCGAAGAGTTGGAAAACATTACGATGGATCCAGATCATCCAGAACGGGAAGTACAGATCGGCGCAAGCATCGACCGCGAATTAAAGGGAGATCTGATCGACTTGCTACGTAAGAACATCGGTGTCTTTGCCTGGTCGCATCAAGATATGGTTGGCATAAGTCCCGAACACGCCTGCCACTATCTGAAGATCGACCGGGCGATGAAGCCTGTTCACCAGCGTAGGAAGTTCGGTCCCGAGAAATACGCGGCGCTCGACATAGAAGTCCGTGTTACTCAACAACAAATTGATCGGAGTAGCAATGAGACGAACCACGGTGGGTCGCCAACGCGGTTCTCGTCAAAAGCCAACTGGCTCTGGAGATTATGCATAGACTTCACCGACCTCAACGCGGCATGTCCAAAAGATCACTTCCCAATGCCTCATATCGATCACACGTCGACAAGACGGCAGGTTGCGAAATGATGTCGTTTATGGATGCCTTCGCGGATATCATCAAATCCCAATGGCGAGGAAGACATAAAACACACATCCTTCCACACGTAAAAGACATATACTTTTGGGTCGAATGCCGTTCGGCTTGAAAACGCAGGGCAACCTACCAATGATTAGTCAACAGGATGTTCGCCGACCAGATCGGCAAGACCATGGAGGTCTACATTGACGATATCGTAGTCAAAAGCCTCAAGAAGGAAGATCACCTCTGATCTCGCGAGACGTTCGCCATCCTTGAGAAGTTTAACATGAAGTGAACCCCAAGAAATGCAACTTCGGGGTGGGCTCCGGGAAGTTACTGAGGCACATAGTGAGCCAAAGGGGGATCGAGGCGAACCCTACCAAGATACAAAGGTCCTTGACATGCAGGAACCACGAAACATCAAACAGGTGCAACGCCTCACAGGTTGTCTAGCCGCCCTCAACCGTTTCATTTCACGGCTCGGCGATAAAAGCAAGCCTTTCTTCGCAACCATCAAGAACAATAAGTTCGCATGGACGAAAGAAAGCCAGTTAGCATTCGCCAAAATAAAGGAATATCTATCTAACCCCCAGATCCTGGCAAAGCCGATCCCCGGCGAAAAATTATTCCTTTACTTGGCGGCCTCGGAGGTCGCGCTGAGTGCCGTTCTGGTGCGAGCAGAGGGGCAGGTCCACTTGCCAATCTACTATGTTAGCCAGGCGCTCCACGACGCTGAGACACGCTATACACCATTGGAGAAGATCGCCTATGCCCTTGTCATGAGTGTACGTAAGCTGAGGGCTTATTTCTTCGATCACCAAGTGGAAGTCCTAACAACTCTACCTCTAAGACAAGTCCTGCACCGACCGGACACCAACGGGCGACTCCTCAAGTGGTCGCTGGAGATCGCCCAATACGGTATCACTTACGCTCCTCGCATGGCGATCAAAGGCCAAGCTCTGGCGGACTTCGTGGTGGAATTAACGTTCCTCACGGTCCGACTCAGTCGGCACTGCCTGAAATTATACGTGGATGGCTCAACACCAATGCGAGAGCAAAGGTGGATTGTCCTCATCAGCCCCGACGGTCGAGTTTCACAAATGTGCGTTTCGGCTTTCGTGCGACCAACAATGAAGCCGAGTACGAAGCTCGGTAGGCGGGCTTGATCTAGCCCTCGCCCTAGATGTTCGTCGCCTCCATATCTTCATGGACTCCTCAGTCGTAAACCAAGTCAAGGGAGAATATGAGGCACGCGGGGAACAAATGGTCAAATACCAAGAGCTGGTCGCGAAATGTGCACTAAATTTGAAGAAGTACTAATCGAACAAGTCCCCAGAGAGCATAACTCCCAGGCCGATGCTCTTTCCAAACTAGCATCATCAGATGGGGCAGCCGACTTCTCCAATATCCAAATCACAAAATCAGCAAGGCCGGCGATCGACAGGAATTTGGTTACCACGGTCGCCATCGCCGAAGAGAATTGGATGACTCCATTCATCAAATACTTAAAGGACGGAACGGTCCCTGACGACCGTGTTAAAGCTCGCCAACTCCAGCTTCGTGCGACCAGGTATACCCTATTGGACGATCGGCTTTACAAGCGAGCCTTCAGCCTTCCCCTCCTCAAGTGTATTACACCGGAGGAAGGTCGGCTGGTTTTGGCTGAGATCCATGACGGGGTTTGTGGAAACCACGCGGGCGGGCGAGCCCTCATCCATAAAACAACCAGACAAGGGTTTTTCTGGCCATCACTTCGGAAAGATGCGATCGCTTATGCCAGATCTTGTCATAGATGTCAGATAATGGGCCCCAACATTAAGCTATCACCCGAACAGCTCACCTCCATGTATAGCCCTTGGCCATTTGCGCAATGGGGCATCGACCTTATAGGTCCCTTGCCGACGGCTCCAGGGGGCTGTAGGTTCGCCATCGTTGGGGTCGACTATTTCACCAAATGGGCTGAGGCCGAACCGCTCAACAAGATCGGCCAAGAGCAGGTGATCAAGTTTATATGGAAAAACATAATTTGCCGATTCGGTTTGCCCCAGGCCATCATCTCCGACAACGGGAAACAGTTCGACGGCTTAGAAGTCATGCAATTCTGTGAAAAGTGGGGAGTCAAAAGGTTATTCTCGCCGCCTATCACCCTCGCACGAACGGGCGTAGAGGCGGTGAATAAGATCCTCAAACACACGATCAAAGCACGACTCGAATCCAGTGCAAGGAAGATGGGCGAGCGAGCTCCCGACGCTTTATGGTCCTACCGAACGACGACCCGCAATTCAACCGGCGAAACCCCTTTCGCCCTTACCTTCGAACGAAGCGGTAATTCCTTCGGAGATCGCCGTCCTCGGCCATCGAACCGAACAGAGATGACGACCGACAACGATGTAGCCCGGCGAATCGACCTAGACATGCTTGAAGAAAGACGGCTGACCTCAGAAATGAAGAACACAATCCACAAAAGGAGAGCCGAGAGGTTCTTCAATTCAAAGGTCAGAGAAAGAAGATTTCAAGTGGGCGATCTCGTCCTCAAGAAGATCCAAACCCATACAGGCGTCTTTGGTCCGAACTGGGAAGGGCCTTTCAGAGTATCCAGATGGCTAACTAAAGGAGCCTACGAACTGGAACATCCTGACGGTACTCGGACCGGCACTTCGAACGCCGTGCATCCGAAAAAATACTATCGTTGATAAATTTGTATTCGATTTCAATGATGTACAAGGAATATAATGAGATTTTGTTATCCCATCTATTATGGCGATCGCCCCACTGTGCATCGCACATCACCGACGATCGCCGATCACGACGATCCTAGGTAAAATTAATGCGGCCATGGTCCTGGAGGTCGATGGAACCGACAGCTTCGCCCATGCAAGGTTCCTTTGGACTGAGATCGCCCGCCCTTCGTTTAAATACGAGGCCGGCGTAGCCGAAGGACCCTCCAAAATAATCAGTGGACACGGTCGCACGTTCTCAAGGTACATCATCTAACATGGTGAACCCGAACAATGCAACGTTCCATTACCCCCGTCTCAACGTACACCGTCGAGGATCGCCATCTTCATGGCGGGCCGAGGTGGAAGCAGTGACAAGCCGCGGACGTGGTGTCAAATAAGCCGACAACACTCCGCGCAAGGACTCCTCCAGACCGAGATCGCCCGCCTTTCGTTTTAACACAAGGCAGGCGTAGCCTAACGGAGGACCCTCACAAAAAGTGAGTCGCAGGATACACAATATCCCTCGCACTCGAAGACACGATTGGGGAGATCGGTCCATCGAACACCCCAACCACACATGACTCTTCAGAATCGGCGAAATGAAGATAGCTCGCCAGACAGACTAGTCTTTGTTTCCTTACTTACAATAAGTGAACAAAAACAAGGGGGCAGGGATAGGTCGAGCTACTCTCAAATACGATCGAACAAAGAGAAACCATATTCGACCGGCTTCGCTCAAAAACATGCAGGGCGATCGAGGTCGTCGGACGAAAATTACAAGTAAGAATTCCAATTCAAAACACATCAATGCTTTCAACACTCAGACAATCGGCCGAATGAACAAAGAAAGTCGAAAGCAAATATACACGTACTCGTAAAAATTGCACGCAAACAGTCAAAGGCGATCGCATATAATGCATTACGCAGAATGAGAAAAGGAGTATTTTATTCATAAACACAAGCTTCATACATTTCGAAGCCCGAAGGCCTTACAACAAAAAAGTACAAGTTAAGGAGGAAAAACAAAAATGCCTCTCAAGGCCCCGCCTGCCGGTCTTCGCCCTCGGGTTGCGGGTCGGCTTGGGCACCCCCATCGGCCTCGGGATGAATGAGTTTGCCGGTATACCAACTCAAGTCGATCCCAAAGTCGACGAAGTCAAGGATCGGCAACGAGAATTCTGGATGCAGAGGATGCTCAAGGACATAGGATTTGAAGTTCTCCATCAGGGGACCTATCTCGATCCCTGCCTTCTTAGCGGCTCGAACAAAGATCGGCAAAGGCCAACCGATAAGCGAATTCGCCGACGAGCGCAACGTTGAGGTAGGGATCGGCCGGATCGCCTTCACCGCCCTTCAAATCCACGACCGTCTTCTCGACCTCCGCCGCTGGGCCGTCTTGGCAACATTCTCGCCCGGCCTCGCTCCAGCCTCTCTTCGCGCCTCCG
The DNA here is from genome assembly GCA_033398695.1 of Orobanche coerulescens. Lineage (NCBI taxonomy): Eukaryota > Viridiplantae > Streptophyta > Magnoliopsida > Lamiales > Orobanchaceae > Orobanche > Orobanche coerulescens. The sequence continues at coordinate 69,611,105 of CM065816.1, read as the reverse complement.
GCTCACTGAGCCGATCCATCGCAGCCTTCAACCCGGCCGCCTCCTCCTGCGAAGCCTCGAGCCAAAGTAGTTTCTTTCTCCTTAGCACAGGATCGATCGGCATCCTCCTTGGAGCGGCTCAGCTCGTGCTTCAATCGATCCACGTCCAGCTTAGCCCGTTTGGCCGTCTCCTCATACTCTTTCTCCATAGATCGGATCCGGTTGGCATCCTCAATATTTCTGTTCCGGGCGGTCTCAAGTTCGCGATGGAGATGAGCAGTGGAGGGTCGCCCCTCAAAATCCCGGCGGCACTGACGGCCATCGCCGCCGTCGAAGAGCCGTGGCGGCGGTCGCTGCATGGCGTCTCCAGATCGCCGACGAGCGACCGCATCAAGGTCGGTCGTCCAAGACTTGGGCAGAGAAGTGATAGCCTGCCGAACATAAGCAGGGACTTCGAGAGAAGTTTGCGGAGCTTTGCTCGACAGGAAGTCCAGCACCATGGGGGCGACATCCGGGTCGGCGAGACGAACCCTGCAGCGCAAACCAAGGAAATCAAGGAGTTAGCCCATACCATGCTCAAAATGCCTAGCTCAGAAAAGTTTGATCTTTTCTTACCTATTGACCAGTTCGGGATCGCGCCCGAAATAAGGCTTGCCCCGGGAGGTTTCCACATCGGCGATCGCCACTTTCTTCGCCGAGCTACCGGGTGGCCGGGGGCCGGAGACCGGTGGTTTGAAGCCTTGTCGCTCCGTCATCGGGATGGCAGAGATAGGAGCCGCAGCGACCGGAGGCTCTAGAATTGATACATCCGCCTCGGAAATCGACGGGGACTCCTCCGCCCTCCGCCTCTTGCGGCGTTGGAGCTGTTCCTCATCATGGACTTCCGGTTCAGCGATCGGCACCTCAGCAGGCCTCGTCACCGGGGCAGGGCGAGACGTTGTCGCAGGAACGCGACCAGTCCGCTTGCCCAAGTGAAGGCGACCGATGAGTCCCGGGTTCGACATGGCGATCTCTGCAGTCGGTTCGGTAATTCGGGGAAAATAAATCTCTGACAAAAGAGAAACATAAACAAGTTAGACAAAACGACCTCATGGAAACGATCGTCGAGAAAGGAAGCACCACTTAAGCTCATACCTGGAACTTTCAAGTGACGGGGATAGCAAAACAATCGAGCTCCCAACCGATGAGCTTCGGTACCAAGAGAACGAACGTCGATAAAGGAATCAGGCAAAGCGCGGATCCGCTCCCAAACGATCAAGAAATCGAATGGAAGGTCGACGATCGCTGGAACAAGAGGTCCTGCAAAAAGAAAACGAAATTAGATCAGTCCAAGACAAGCTCAAACGAGGGGAGAGTTAAAATCCTTACTCGGATTCCTCTCCCGGAAAGTGGTGGGGATTTCCAATTCCTCATTCGGCCTGTCACTCGATGCCGATCGCCATGCCCCGCCGACCCAAAACCATTTAGCCAGGTCGCCCCTGGTCTTACTCGGCACACCAAGGACCACTCTCCCGAGTCGGCCTTGAATATGATGACCGCCGATTGACCCCTTCTGCACGGCCAACTTAAACAAATAATTCATCTCCAACGCAGAAAGGAGGCGGAATAACCGATGACCGCCAAACAGGGTCAACGTGCAGATGATCTGCAGCCAAGCATTCGGCGTCAGTTGAAGAGGCGCCAAATTCCAGGCGATCAGCAAGTAGGATACGGCAAATGGCAATGGGAATCGCAGACCCGCCTCCATAATCATCTCGTTGACGGCAACCATGTGCTCAGGCGGTTGGTCGGCACGTTCATTCTCCGAGGGCACGTGAAGGGAGACGTCAGAAGGAATGTGATATTTGGCCCTCCAACGGCTCAGGTCTTTCGTGGTCGCCGTACTCCGGATCTGTCCGAGAGTCCACGGAGACGGGACGGCGGCCCGAAAGACCGTCCGATTCACATGTTCATAAGGGTGAGCGGCGGTGTAGGCTTTGAAATCGAACTCCGGACAGGGTCCGGCAATCGCTTCCATCATCTGAGCAAAAGCCATGTAGGCGGGGCCGAATCTACTCTCTCGTTCCCAGGCCTCCCTCACCAAATCATCCTCCTCCGCCGGCGAGCCCCCCTGCTCCGCCGTCGCCGCCGTCCTCGCCACTTCGGCTTCGTTGAAAAGCTCTTCAAGTTCCGCGGGTGCAATCCCCGCTCGAATAGCTTCGGCAGCCGTATCCATATCCACTCCAACGGGAACACCCTCCCGTTCAGGCGACGCGGCGGCGGCGGAAGAGCTTCCGGTCTCGAATGCTTTTGATCCTCCCGACATATTAGAAAGTAAAAAGAGGGAGAAGGTTAATTTGTTCTTACCGAGAAAAAAGTAGGAGATCGGCACAAAAAGCTCCTGAAAATTCTGCAGAATTTCGGCTATGGATACCAAGGACGCGTAAAAAATGAAAGAGGAGAAGCCCTGCCCTTTTTATAGACGGAGACGAGGGCCTATATGCAAATAGGAGAAACCCCAAGGGCTGGATCGCAACCGTCACGTGGGGACGCATTAAAAAATGTCCTCGGATCCCGCGTACGCGTTTTTTCGAGGGCACGCCAGCCGACAAGTCTGACAAACCGTCAGACTTCCCCAACCGCGGCGCGACGCGTGTCTTTGCCACTCTAAAAAGCCCGCCTTCTTTTCCCGCTGCTCCCGACGTAAAAGAGGGTCATCCATATTTGAATTCAGATCGGCTGATCGTTTAAACATTGACGATCGGCTACAGTGCCACCTCACCCCGTGTTTTCAACATCGAGGCGAGCTGGGGGGCAATTGTTGTGCGGCGATTCATACGCCTCGATAGGCGATCGGCATCATGACCAGAGAAGCCTATCGTCGAAGACACACTCTGGACAAACTCCTAGAATTCGGCGAAATACGGCGATCGTCTTTTGGCACCTAGCGATCGTCTTTCGATATTTGACGATCGTCTATAATGAGCGGACCAGAGACGATCATCTCATGACCACGTATGGGTCCGACATCCGTCAAAGTCATCAAAGACCGAATCTTGGACGGTGGCCCACATGCGGATCTTGAGAGATACCGCGAGATAAAGACCTTTGTCCTCATCCTGTCACCTACCTCACCCACCGACAAAGCCGCCGAAAGGTACAAAGTGGGTCCTCCTCACCTACCGACAAAGCCGCCGAAAGGTACAAAGTGGGTCCTCCTCACATCCGCCCGGGACGCGCGTTGGCCTCTCATTGGCTCACACGGTTGACTCCAGCAGCGGCTCCTAACTTTAAGGGAACGGCCCCATGTGACGGAGCGATCGGCCACCTTATTATAATATAAAAACGGCGGTCGCGGTGATCGCCTCGGGATCCCAACCACCTTGTCCCCTATAAATAGGGAACTCACCGCAGTGACAAAGGCACGGTTTTTTGACTACAGATTCAGTGCAAAATACACACAAAAGAGAAAATCAAAGACTCTCTCAGTAACTGCTTACAGATTTATAGTGATATTCATACATATCCATCTTATCTCCTAAGCAAGAACTCACAGATCTATCTATCTGGTTCTTCCGGCAATCTACGCGCTCTAAAGCCTAGATAACTAGAAATCTTTACACTCCCTGTATTAGTTTCTAACATTAATATTTGTACTCGACAGTATATTTATTAATAATATCTCGCGAGAGCATTCAAGCCCGGGATTAACAACCCCGGCAAATCTTGTGTTATTTAGTTTCCCCGGAAGTGTTCTCGCATTTGTTTGTTACTCGACCATTCCAGCAATATTACCTCCGGATAATATTTTGGGTAACAACACGCTTAAACCGTTGATATGCTAATCTCGCTTATCTTTCACCACTTTATTTTATTTTGCGAGTTAAGCTCTGTCCAATTGCTAATACTTTATTTAGTGCTTCAGGCACTCCAATAGCAATTGTTGAGACACATAGTGTTGTCGATAACTATCATTCTTATAAATAATTCCCCTATATTCACAAAGTCCATGATAACTTCAACAAAATCAAATATTCAACATTTTCCATAACATTTGATTTGGTCGTTACATAATCCCAATACTGTAATTATTTAGTGCACGTGCAAATTAAGGTATTGAGATTCTCGTCTTCGAGACGATCCTCTACAGGAGGTTTTTGAAGTGATGTTATAGTTTAATCTATTTGTATTCCGCGGATTTTATCTTTATACCAATAAAGAATACGTCTCTCACGCTTCTGGCGTCGAGGAGTATCAACAAATATATTTCGTTCACATTCGACTTTAATTCTTTATGGTACATATACTACTGGTATATGAGATTTCATCACTCCTTTGACAATCAATAACTTATTGAACTTCGAGTTCATAGTGCGTAAATTTAAATATCCAACCCAAAGAGAATTTTCTGACTTTCTCTTATTTATATTTCATATCTCCCCCTAATGTCGGGGATAATTTGAGTTAGATTATAAAATCAGCGTATCAAATAATCAATTGACCCCAATTTTGGGCTCAAAATATGTATTTTGACAAAGTATACATGTATTTTTCATGTAGCCCATATAGGTACGTGAAATTATCATATGAGAAATTCATGTAGCCCATATAGGTACGTGAAATTATCATATGAGAAATCCTCTTCCGGAGGTACTTTAATTACGCACTAATTATATATTGATCTAAATATTCAAGCCTTGATAATAATTTGGATCCTTGAATTAGCAATTCATCGCAACATGGTCACTGGATGCAAAATACATCATGTAATTAGTTTGATACTCATTGGAGAATCAATATATAACTAGTTTGATACTCGAATCTCTTCGAGAGACAATAATAAGAATATTGTCATTTGCAATTCTACCAATCCTTGAGGGATTGTTTTAATAAGATATTGCAAATCAATTTCAATATCATTCCACAAATAAGATTGATCAAATCAATGTTAATATGATATATTATATTTTTTCATTGGAGATAAACATATCACCTAAAACATTAATTGCTCTTCAAGAGCATGTAATATTCTTTAAGAATTGTGCTACTTCGGGAGCAGCAATTTAAAATAATATAAAGATAATAATTAAAACAATTGAATAATGAGAACTGAAGATAACAATGCTCGAAATAAAGCATAGAAAAATGCAATCTAATTTTTTTTTAATATTCTTCAAGAATACTAAATTTATTTGACGTGATCATCATAAACATATTATAAAATTATGATGAGATATCATTGTGTTGTTCTTCAGGAACTTCAACTATTTATTTAATCATCTTCAAGATTATTGAGATTGCAAATTTATATTTCTTCGAGAAACTAGTTATAGGGATAAACATATATCACCTATAATATGAATTATTCTTCGAGAATTTATAATATTCATCAAGAATATTTATTGTGCTACTTCAGGAGCAACAATTTAAATCAATATAATGATAACTATAAAAATAATTCAATAACGAGAAAGAATACAAATGTTCAAATTTAAGTTCAAAAAAATTACAACATCAGTATTTAATATTCTTCATGAATATTAATTAACTTATTTAATATGTTCATCATAAACACATTGTTTTTAATATGATAAGATATTGATGTGTTCATTAAGAACATAAACTATTTATTTCTTAATATCAATCGTGCTATTTCGGGAGCAACGATATGTAATCTTTATGATTATCATAAATTGTAACCATATATCAATCGTGCTACTTCGGGAGCAACAATATATAATCATAAATATTATATCATAAATCATAACAAATACGATTATTACATCAATACAACATGATATATGAAATACATCTTGCAATAAAATATTTTTTTTATAATACAAAATCAAAGCATATTCACAATTAAAATATGCTACGAATCAATTTCAATATATATATAAAATTAAATGCTTTGGTATGCTTACTTACTCCATAAATAATTCCAGATATTTGATCCTTAAACGGGATACTAATATGCCTTCTCTCCATAGCAAGCATATTATCATGAGCAACATATTTTTCTATATACACGTAAAATATAAACATGGTTAGATTTATAAGTGTACAAAACAATGGACAAATGAATCATCTATACTTCTATTAAAATATAGTCGTGGACACGTGGCATTCTCATATTATTTGTCTTTTTAGAAAAATTAAAAAAGGAATTGAAAGTTATTCCATCATATACTTTTATCTACCAATCAAAAACTTCCTCTTTCTTTATTATTTTTATTTTTAACTTATAAATTTAAATGATTATAACTTTTTCATATCAATTATATTTTTGATAATTAATATACTATAAAATTACTCATTACTTTATGATCTTTAATTAAATATCCATATAGTGTATATATATTGAGAGATAATAATTTAAATATAAGATATATTTTATAAGGTTGATTGTGATACATTTAGATAATAAAAATATTTTTACATAAAATGTGAAACATTGAAGAATTAATTTACTTTCACAGTTGTATAATTTAATAATTATTTAACTTTCAATTTTTTGTTTGATGAAACATAGTATAATGATTCCATTAATGCGAAATCATATAAAAATTTACATGATGTTATATTTTATAATGAATGTTGATAACAATAATAATAGAATAAGTTAATTCATTTTTTACAATATTAGATTTAAGACTCATATTGTCCTACATAAGATAAGAAATTATGATATTTATATAGATAAAATATATCAAATGATAATATATGTGTGTATTGACATATGAATATTTTATAATTATTTTATAAAAACACTAAAATTTAATAATATTTAGTATTTTAATAAAATATTATGATGTGCATCGCACGGGAGAACATCTAGTTAATTAGAAAAAGATGGAGTTGAGAAATGCCCGGAAAAGGGGCTACTGGGTTCGATAATTGGCCGAAAAAGAACTCGGGCACGGCGGTGCAGTAGCTCGGTGTTGGATGAGGTCGGATCTTCAAATTTCCTCATAAAAATCTGCTTCTATTCAACGACAGATTCGGTAAGAAATATTGCACAAAATTCGATCTCCACCGTTGAATATATAGATATTTATGTTAGGAAGTTGTTGTCAAAATTTCAAGATGATCCGACGGTTAACGATGCGGGAAACGCAATTTTCTATTTTTTTTTTTTTGCGAATTTCGGAAATTACCGTTAGAGAATCGTGCTGATAACGTGTTATAAACTCGAGAGAAGAAGAGAAAAATTAGAAGAGAAGAAGAATAATGTGTGTATTATTATGAGGGCCAAAAACCTTTATTTATAGGTACACATCTAAGGTTTTGGAGGTATAAAGGTCATTCATTAATAAATACATTAATTACAACATAAATATAATTGATATAATATAAATAATTTAAAAAAATGAAATTTAAATTCAGGGGGAGCCGTCTCCCACATCATAGTCGGCCTCGGCTTGTCTCATTATGCTTTTGTATCCAACTTTTAAGAAATGTTTATCTTAAAAAAAAAAATCAATTTGTAGCAAGTTTGATTTTTTGATTTTTTTTATGCTAATAGAAAATAAAATCAAACTTTTTTCTGATACCGAGGTTCCAATCTTACACTTGAATAGTCCTCGGAATAATAGCCCTGCCCCCTCAGAACTGCTACTAGTTAATCACGAGATATGTATCCGGCTCTGTGGCTCTTAAATATACTCAACTACCGCGCACAATGAGTTTTCCCTCAAGTGATTGCTTCATGCTGACCCAGCCTATCCAGTCGCAGGTTCCCACCGAGTTCAGTCGTATCTCAATGATTGCTTTATGCTGGATCCCACCATCTAGTCGCGGGTATCCACCGAGATCAGACCTCCCACACTGTCGCTTGAAGTCCTCAATAGCAGGCACAATTAATATACCGAAAAATAAAATTACAACCTCAGCTGGAGTAAATACTTCTTACGCAATCTATACCTTCTTCATCAACATGATACTCATTAATTATATCGCTTTCGTCCAGAAAATCCTCTTCATCAAGACTCGATTACAACGCCACCACCACAGTTGCCAACTCAAGTAGGTGGAAGTAAATCAAAATAGTGGGTGTGGCAATATTTTGAGAGTTCCAGTCGATGACTCAAAGGTTTTCAGGATGAGTTATCTCGTATGCAATAACAACCCGAAGCAACAAGAAACGACCTTCGAGTGGAAGTTTGGTAGTGGGACGGGAATGCTATCTCGCCACTTGGAGAATCGACATAAAATCACTAGGGACGATCACAAACAACAACATGGTGAGGGTGGCCAATTTCAAATACCTGGTTATTATTCACAATCTGTCAGTGGTGGTATGTCTTTCGTTTACAATCATAAAAAATTAATTGACTGATTTGCAATGTATGTTATCGACGAATTATCTTTAGGTCATGGTGGAAGTAAGACTTTAGAATATATAGATAAAACTTTAATGCAATCACAATTTAGAAATACCTAGAACACTCTTAAAAGACGAATTGAAGAACAATAATATATGTAACGTGCTCATTTGATAGGATTTTTTAGAATATTTGAATGTGGTGTATCTCTCAGTAGTGATTGTTGGAGTTCCATTACGTAAACATTATCTTTACATTATCGTTCGTTGAATTGGTACAAATTATGTGCTACAAAAACGAATTATCACTTTTGATATTATGGAGGAGTCACATACTAGCTCGAGTATTAGAAAAAGAATTGTGCAATTTTTTAAAGATTTTAATATATTTAAAGAAGTATTATCCCTTTCTTTCGAAAATACTTCTGTAAATACTAAATGTACAGATTATTTATTAAGGCGATTTGCCTTTACTTATTGAAGGTGTGTTTTTGCATATTAAATGTTGTGCTCATATTTTAAATTTGTCCGCTGAGGAGAATTGCTATGCTATCACCTCTTTTTAACCCCGTTAGAAAAATAATTAAGTGACTTAGAATAAGTCAACATATTAGAAGATATTACAAAATCTTATATAATCAACAAAACTTTAAGGCTAAGATATGGAGTATAGATACACCTACACGTTGGAGTTATACTTATAAAATGCTTGACTATGCAGTTTTCCATATATGAATATTATTACTGAATTGTATAACTCCTACCCCCAACATAAAGCGGCTGAGGACTTAGTTAACAATGATCATTGGGTATTTACTATTGTTGCCCGTGGTATACTGTCAAATTATAATAATTGTACATACTTATTTTCTTATGTTTATGAGCCTAATATTCATTTGGTTATTTTAAAAAGTTGCAAATTTGTTGGAGAATCAAAACATCATTCTAATAATACTGTTTTGTGTCCGATTGTTATTTATATGCTAGATAAATGGAAGTCATACTTTGATATATTTCCTTACATTTACGGTGTTGCATGTCTTCTTGACCCCAGTATAAAAATAGAATCACTTGGTAACCTTATAGATTATTATTGTGATGCATTAAATCATGAATCTAATAAGGATAAATATGTTAATGATCGTCTAAAAATATTGTTTTCTTTAGTCGATTTATATACTGTTAAATATAAGTGTGACCTTCTTGCATCTTAGTCGACCTTCAAAAATAAAGGTAGATTTAATAGTCTTACATCTCCAAATTTGTATAAAAAAAACAAAAATTGGCATCAGGCTTTGCTTTTTCTTCTACTCAAATTCTTAATAATTTTCAAGTGTACTCATAAGCTAGTTGCCAACTTTTAAAATTTGAAATGGGGGAAACTGAAAGAGGAGCAATGTAACCACTGATATGCAGTATGTTTTTACTTTGATATGTATCTTGAGATTTTATAATGTTGTAATCTGTTGTTTGCTCGTATTACTATATGTGCCACTGTTTACCGAATAATGATTTTGGATTCTATGTATTATCCAACGTGATTGAATGTTGGATAATATTATAAACTTATTAGGTAATTGTTGGTTCGAATATGAGGGTGGCCTACGTTATGTTCCTCGATAAATAATTCAGTTGAGGTAGAGGAACTATCAAAACAATACTTGGTGAGTAATCGGAACATGATTTCTGTAAAATGGCTAAGTCTCAAGGTGTACCGTACCACATGAGCAAATTAAGTACGACACATGATGCTTGTAATGTATGCAGTGCTCATGATGTAACATATGTTATAGTATAATCAGACAAGAGGAATCTGGACAAGACACATGGGACCTAGCGATCGGCGCCCGTGCTTAAAGCTAGTCAACCCCTCTAACATATGCAGTTTGTACTGTATTACGTAAACTACCCTTGAGATATTAGCATACATTGAACATGTGTTACAACCAGTATCACCTAACATACGCTAAGACCTTTTCGTACACTATCCGGAGGGCTGTAGCGTACGATATTAAACATAGAATCCATAAGAATGCATCTCCCCTCTTCATTTCTCACGAACTCTTTCACCATTTTTCTTTTTAAATTCATCCTCACTCGAGTTAGGAGTAATTTTAAGCTCCTCTTAGCTTGTGTATTGTCGTGGTGTTGGGTTGCTCAAGATTTATGAAAGGATTCTTGGAGGTTCCAGTCCATTGTTCATTGTTCTTCGCCGTTTTTCATCGTCCTTCTTCATTTGAAGTTAAGTTTGTAATATCCGCAATTTCGAATTTCGGTAATTTTCTTTTTTTCGGCAGAATTCCGTTTTGACGGCTCGCTCATGACCATTTCGACATTACGATAATGACTAATTCTGCATTTTTTGTCATCCGAGTTCGTTTCGGTGTTGTTTTGTTGAGTTCCGTGTCTTTTGGCGACTTTTCCGCACTTGAGCTCGATTCTTGCGAATCTCGTCCGAAACTGTTGTTTCGAGTTTCTCGTAAGTTCATTTAATGTTATTATTCTTGTTGCGAGCTTTGGTTCGGTGTTTCGATCATGTATCGTGTATTTCGGACGTTTTGGGCCATTTTTGTAATTTCCCAAAGTTTGGGGTAATTACTTCCGTTGTCGAATTTCGAGCCTTCGGGTGGTCGGAATCGCGTGTTCTCTTAGCTCTTAGATTCGTCTTTGCGAGTACGTCGTAACCGTACCTTCGATTTATACTCAGGTTCGGGTTTCGGGGTCGTCTGGGCCGTCGGAGTGGCCACGGCCGAGTCACGGCCGGAGCAGGTGTAACACCCCAAACTAGGCGGATATTACAGTGCCGTGGACCCCCGACTGGGACCCACCAGGCGAATGAAAATGAATGAATTACACAGGTAAATGTAGTACCGAACCACATTACAACATCAATTACTCCGATGAGGAGTTTTATACAACACACCCAGGATGATACTGAATACAAGTATATTTTATATGGAGATAAAATATACAACAATGAGTGAAATGAATATTCAAACGGAATGTCTGCAGCGGAATAAATAAAAGAAACAAAATGACTGAAAAGACTGGGGCCCTCTACTAGTATCACTGGGACTCCTCGCCGTCACCGTGCTCTCCCCGTGCCTTAGCCTTGCCATGACCTGAAAAACAGCATCCCCCAACGGGGTCAGTTACACAGAACAACAATCCTCAAGGGTTGAAAATACACAATCATGATAGATCTGAAATTACGAATTATCCCGTCGAAACATACGCAATCAAACATGCTATATGAATCGACTATCAGTACGGCTCAAAGGAATGGCGCCACACTATGTCCGGGATGGAAATGTGTCCGTGCACAAGCCACCATCACACGTGGTCTTGTGCCTAATCAGTCTCACGAAGCAATCGACTCGTGTGCACAGTCCAATGTGAGGCCAACAACCATCACACGACATAATTGTGCCCGACAAGAAAATCCTACACATTCCAACCGGCACGCCAGTATGACCCGGAATGTCACAATATGTCAAAAGTGACAACGAAAATGAATAATGACTCACCAAGATTAAATGATGGTGAAATGAATGATAGCTCAGTGAAATGATCGTGTCGTTCCTTATGACTGAAGTGATTAATTGACAATGACGAGTTTTGATACGGTTAATACAATGATGAATGAGTTACGATTATGAATGAACAACAACAAAAGGAATGAATATCCTTTTAACCGAGTAAGAATTAACTTACACAATACCGATGAAGAATGTCCTTCCACGAACAACGTCCTAAATGAAAAGTCGGTCGCTCGAACAACCTTGAACATCAATAGTTACCAACAACCGATCAATACACGACTCAAATACGATCATAACCGACCCAAACGTCGATACAACAATATCCGAACTCGTAGATGTACTCTAACGAAAACGTTGAGATACCCGTTGGTTAAAACCAAACCCAAATAATCGAACCAACTCCAACATGATTGATTCAAACCAGCAAAACATTATCAATGACATCAATAATCTCATAGAAATCCACAATCCATGTTTATAATAACGACAATCGGAAATCCCCAAAATAACCGAAGTCAACCCAAGGGTTCTTGGAATAATTCCGAAAATAACCATTAAATCCGTAGGAATATATTTATCCAAGTTAGATAATCCATAACTAACATATTCCAATGATAATCCAAGCTTACACGAAGAAATCGGAAGGAAAACCCAAAAATCCGAAATTCTAGATCCAAGAGATTAATACCTTTGATTCGATGCGATGAAGATGATGAAATGATAATTAATCCGAAAGATGAGCTTGAAGATGATGATTGATGAATACACCTCGAAGAATCCTCTCCGAATCGCTCAAAATCGCCCAAAATCACCGAAGGAATGAAATGAGATGAATAAATGACGAACTCTGACTAAACTGTCCAATTTATAGTCACCAAAGTTAGCGTGCGCTAGCCCTTGTGCGTAGCGTGCGCTAACGAGTAATTTGGGTAGTCCAGTACCCACTGTCCGAACACGGTAGCGCGCGCTACGTACCTTCTTGTAGCGTGCGCTACGGCCATATTACTAGCGTGCACTAAGACCCATTATTAGCGTGCGTTAACGAAATATTGATGCCCAGCACTGGAGTCCAGAAAACTGTCTAACCTCTGATCTGACCCCGATAGCGTGCGCTACAACCATTGTTTAGCGTGCGCTAATATATCGGTTGCGTACGCTAACAAAAACACATAGCGTGCGCTATGAATTAATCGATGCGATCCGGAGCCACCGGACTCAACTCGATCGACCCTAGCGCGCTACTCCACACGTATAGCGTGCGCTACTACAACCCGTTAGCGCGCGCTACTTACCACTCGTAGCGTGCGCTACAAATATCTCACTGCACCCGGTACCTTACGGATCAGCCTGTGGCAACCTTAGCGTGCGCTACAGCTGAGTGGTAGAGTGCGCTACCTATACCCATTTAGCGTACGCTAAAAGGAGTATGTAGCGTACGCTACTCCTCACGCACAGCTCGCAACGAAAATGACAATGATGATAAACGCGGCACGAAACTCCAATCAGATTAGTGATGAATGACGATTGATACTAGATACAATTACTCTGAATGATGAATACCATGACTGAATATGAGTGACAAATGATCAATAATGAGTGAAATTACTGAGTGATAATGACTGAATGATAAATACTGAATGATAATTACTGAGTGACAATTGCTGAATTACAACTGGGTATTACATACACCCCCCCTTAAAAGAGTTTCGTCCCCGAAACTAAGGGCCAAACAACTCGGGATAACTCTCCCGCATACTATCCTCGGTTTCCCAAGTAGCCTCTTCGACTCCGTGCCTAGACCACTGAATTTTAACCAAAGGAATCGTCTTATTCCTCAACTGTTTGATTCGCCGCTCTAAAACTCGTATAGGACGTTCCTCATATGAATGATCGTCGGCGATCTCGATTTCGTCGAACTGAAGTATGTGACTCGGGTCGGCAACATACTTCCGCAACTGAGAGACGTGAAACACATTATGAATTCGGCTCATCGCCGGAGGTAAAGCCAATCGATAAGCTAACTCGCCCACTCGATCCAAAATCTCGAACGGTCCAATGAATCTCGGACTCAACTTCCCCCTCTTCCCAAAACGGAAGATACCACGACTCGGGGATACCTTGACCAACACGTGGTCACCTGCCTCGAACTCTAATGGTCGACGACGGTTATCCGCATATGATTTCTGTCGACTGAAATGTCACAAACGACTCGATCAAAGCTACTTTCTCACGGGCGGCTATAAGCATATCGGGCTCGGTGCCCAATGATTCTGATAGGTCGTCCCAACACAACGGAGATCGACAACGACGACCATACAAGGCCTCGTAAGGTGCCATCTTGATCGAAGCATGCCAACTGTTATTATACGTGAACTCGATTAATGGTAGTTGGGCTTCCCAATCGTCTTTCCAATCGAGGACGCATGCCCTCAACATGTCCTCTAATGTCTGAATGGTCCTCTCTGATTGTCCGTCGGACTGAGGTGAAAAGCGGTACTGAGATTAAGCTGGGTTCCCATAGCACGATGAACTGATTTCCAAAAATGGGACACAAACCGTCCGTCACGATCGGAAACGATACTTTTAGGAGTACCGTGAAGTCTGACTATCTCTTTGATGAACAGTTGAGCAAGTCTCTCGGGACCCCACGTCTCCTTGATCTCAAGGAAATGAGCTGATTTGGTTAAGCGGTCCACGATCACCCAGATCGTGTTCATGCCACGACGACTCGTCGGCAAACTCGTGATGAAATCCATAGAAATGTCTTCCCACTTCCACTCGGGAATAGGAAGAGGTTTCAGCATACCCGCCGGTCGCTGATGTTCAATCTTAACTTGTTGACAGGTTAAGCATCTCGAAACAAATTCTGCGACTTCTCGCTTCATATTACTCCACCAGTAATTTTGTTTCAAGTCCTTGTACATCTTGCTGGACCCCGGATGAACAGAATAAGGGGTAGCATGAGCTTCTCTCAAAATAGAGTTTTTCAACTCGTCATTCGCCGGTACGCACAACCGATTCTTAAACCTTAAAAGTCCATCCTCGTGGACCACAAATCCAGGGGCTTTCCTCGAGCCACATCCTCTCGGATGCGCAACAATGATGGGTCCGAACCCCGATTCTCTCGGATTTCCTCCTCGAGTGACGATGAAATCTCTAACATACAGAGCCGCCCGAACTCGCTGAAGCCAGACCTCGATCTCGGTTCTAAGGAATTCCTGCCAAGCTCCTTCGAACTGTTAAACGGGCAAGCATATGCTCCCGAACGGACTTACGACTCAAGGCGTCGGCGACAACGTTCGCCTTGCCCGGGTGGTAGAGGATCTCGATATCATAATCTTTGATTAATTCCAACCACTGTCTCGACGCATATTTAACTCCTTCGAGTAAATATATACTTTAAGCTCTTATGATCGGTGAATATCGGCAGGTAACGCCATAAAGGTAATGACGCCAAATTTTCAAAGCGAACACCACGGCTGCTAGCTCCGTGTCGTGGGTCGGGTAATTAACCTCGTAAGGTCTCAATTGCCGTGAAGCATAGGCAATAACCTTCCCGTTCGCATGAGTACACATCCGAGACCCCGTCCGGACGCATCACTATAGACCACAAATCCTTCCGTCCCCTGCGGCAAGGAGAGTACAGTGCCGACATTAACCGGCTCTTGAGTTCCTCAAAACTCCGTTGACACGCGTCGGACCACGTGTATTTCTTATCCTTCCGCAAAAGGTTCGTTAAGGGTTGAGCGATTCTAGAAAATCCCTCTACAAATCGCCGATAATAACCCGCTAATCCGAGAAACTTGGATTTCCTTAACGTTCTTCGGAGGTAGCCAATCTCGAATAGCCTCCGTCTTCTGAGGGTCGACACGAACTCCGTCTGATGAAATTACATGTCCGAGAAAAGTCACTTCGGACATCCAGAACTCACATTTGGAAAACTTCCCAAAAAGTTGTTCTCGCCTCAACACGTCGAGCACTTGATGAAGGTGAGACTCGTGTTCCTCCCGGTCACGAGAATAAATCAAAATGTCATCGATGAAGACAACAACAAACCGATCCAAAAAGTCGATGAAGACCCGATTCATTAACTCCATGAATACCGCAGGTGCATTAGTCAATCCGAACGGCATAACCACAAACTCATAATGACCATAGCGTGTTCGAAACGCCGTCCTCGCGATGTCCGACTCTCGGATCCGCAACTGATGATATCCAGACCTTAAGTCGATCTTGGAAAATACTGAAGCTCCCTGAAGTTGATCTAAGAGATCATCAATACGGGGTAAGGGATACTTGTTCTTGATCGTCACCCGGTTCAATTCCCGGTAATCAATACACAAGCGGAACGAACCATCCTTCTTCTTGACAAATAACACTGGTGCTCCCCACGGGGACGCACTCGGTCGAATATAACCCTTCTCGAACAATTCTTCAAGTTGGTTCTTTAATTCCTGCATTTTGGTCGGGGCCATCCGGTACGGTGCCTTCGATATCGGGGACGTACCAGGCTCCAACTCAATCGTGAATTCCACATCCCTCTGTGGAGGCAAACCAGGTAACTCGTCTGGAAAAACATCGGCATATTCCTTCACTACCGGAATGTCCGTCAACATTACTGATGATTTCTCGGTTTTGGTCATATAGCACCAATAACCGGCACATCCCTGATTGAGTAACCTTACTGCTTTCATCAAATTAATGACCTTACTGCAGTAGGATTACCTCCACGAAACACACATTCAACCCCATAAATGCGAAATGATAGTGACCATACGCTACGGACACTAATGATGGCATCATGACGATCCATCCAATCAATACCCAAGATGATGTCGTCCCTCGGCAAATCTACCACGATTAGGTCCGCCGGCCATACACGACCATGAAATCGACCTGACAATTCCGAATCTCACGATTACGATAATTCGTCTACCATCGGGTAGGCCAATGACATAAGGCTCACAACTAGTAGCACTACCTGCACGTAGTCTACTCAAACATGACTCGGAAATGAATGAATGAGATGCACCGGTATCAAAAAGGATACACACAGGTTGAGATAGAATATCGAGTGTACCCGAGATCATTCGGGCCTCGGGATCATCGGTCTTCTTCATCTCATAAATTCGGGGCTTGCTGCCCCGAACCGGACGCTCCCGTCTGATAGCTCTGCTCGCCTTTAGCTCTGTCGCCTTGAACGACGCCGACCGAGTGTCCCGATTACGCACCTGAATGACACGGGGCTTGAGATGACGCCGGAGTGGGTTTAGAGTCCCTACGGCAAAACGGGCCCTATGCCCACAATCCCACGCTTATGGCACGTGATGCAGCCGGACATTTTGTCCGAAATGTCCCTGTTCTTCACATTGAAACAGTGACGGCCGCGCCGCTCGAGACCGAGATTCCGGGTTTAGACGCCAGGAGGTCGCTCGAGAAAAGTAGAGCCCGCCGCGGTTTCTTGAAGGTGGCGACTTCCGTCGATCGATTACGGTTCTTAGACTTCTTGCCACAGATGAAGGTTGCCGCTTAGAAATCTCCTTAACAAGAAGCTCGTAAGTGAGAGCTTTCTCAATGAACTCGGCCAGTGGTACAATTATGATTAAGCCCGAATTCTCATACGGGGTTTTGACCTCTTCTGAAATACTTGATCTTGTCCGCTTCGAGTGAATGATAGATGAGGCAAACGGAAGAAGTTCTGAAATTTCTCGGCTTGGCGAGAACATCCGCGTCGATGAAGGGTCGGGAGTGAGTAATTCTGACAGCTTGGCCTCTCTGAGTGGGGCCGGATAATACCTCTCCATCATGAGAGTCTTGAACTGATCCCAAGTACATGATCCATCTGTGGGCTTCAACGATAACCACCATGAATGAGCGCTCTTACCGAGATAGTAAGCCGCAACTGAAACTTTATGCCCTTCAGGGCAATCCACCATAGCAAATAACTTCTCAAAATGCTCAAGCCAATGAACAATATCCGCCGGCTCAGATGAGCCCTCAAAGGTAGGTGGTCGCTGACGAGAGATATCGCTAATGATATTGCTTACACCCCTCTCTTGCCTCTGAGGTGGCGGCGGAGGAGCCTGCTGATTTTGATTGACGGAGTTATGCATCGTCTCCATCAACTGAGCCATCTTGGTCATTTGGGCCATCATGCCCTGCATAAATGCGAGTGGGTCAACCCGGACACCCTCTGACTGAGCCGTGTCCCGGGTACGACTCCCCGATAGTGAATGATCGCGTCCAGGTGAGTGAGTGGCAGCATCACTGCTCGATGAGTTAGCATTATTCCTGGCATTTGCACGTGTATTCGCACGAGTTCTCGGGATTCGGCCCGCTCCACGGCCTCGTCCTCCACGTCCTCTGCCAGCCCTTTCCATACTGAAGTGGAAAGTCATATGATGATTATATATCTCGCGTGAGTATTACATTATGGTTATATTATGAAATGATGAAAATGAGCATACGCACTCAAATACAGCGATTACATGAATGATTAATTGACGTGACATGATTATCTGATGGAATTATTGAAATGATTATCTTGAATGAGTTAACAAGATTAATGATTCGATCTTCCAGATCAACAACTGAACAATGAAATGAATTGACTGATTAATGAGTTAACCTGACCGTCCCAGTCAAAATGACAATGATGATTGAGGATTGTTAACTGATGAATTATGAATGAATGATTAATGCCAGAAATTATACCATGGCATTAGAAATCTTACAGTTCTTGGTCTGATTGGCTCGGCATTTGCACAGGTCACACGTGACGCGAAAGTCCAATGATACTAGTCCGATGACGATGATTTCAAATGAGACATGACTTGGAGGGTAGTATTCAAAACCTTGCTCCGATACCAACTCTGTAACACCCCAAACTAGGCGGATATTACGGTCGTGGACCCCATCGGGACCCACCAGGCGAATGAAAATGAATGAATTACACAGGTAAATGTAGTACCGAACCACATTACAACATCAATTACTCCGATGAGGAGTTTTATACAACACACCCAGGATGATATCAATACAAGTATATTTTATATGGAGATAAAATATACAACAATGAGTGAAAAGAATATTCAAACGGAATGTCTGCAGCGGAATAAATAAAAGAAACAAAATGACTGAAAATACTGGGGCCCACTACTAGTATCACTGGGACTCCTCGCCGTCACCGTGCTCTCCCGTGCCTTAGCCTTGCCATGACACAACAAAGATCCCCAACGGGCCGGCATTACGTAACAACAATCCTCAAGGGTTGAAAATACACAATCATGATATATCTGAAATTATGAATTATCCCGTCGAAACATACGCAATCAAACATGCTATATGAATCGACTATCAGTACGGCTCAAAGGAATGGCGCCACACTATGTCCGGGATGGAAATGTGTCCGTGCACAAGCCACCATCACACATGGTCTTGTGCCTAATCAGTATCACGAAGCAATCGACTCGTGTGCACAGTCCAATGTGAGGCCAACAACCATCACACGACATAATTGTGCCCGACATGAAAATCCTACACATTCCAACCGGCACGCCAGTATGACCCGGAATGTCACAATATGTCAAAAGTGACAACGAAAATGAATAATGACTCACCAAGATTAAATGATGGTGAAATGAATGATAGCTCAATGAAATGATCGGAACCGTCGTTCCTTATGACTGAAGTGATTAATTGACAATGACGAGTTTTGATACGGTTAATACAATGATGAATGAGTTACGATTATGAATGAACAACAACAAAAGGAATGAATATCCTTTTAACCGAGTAAGAATTAACTTACACAATACCGATGAAGAATGTCCTTCCACGAACAACGCCCTAAATGAAAAGTCGGTCGCTCGAACAACCTTGAACATCAATAGTTACCAACAACCGATCAATACACGACTCAAATACGATCATAACCGACCCAAACGTCGATACAACAATATCCGAACTCGTAGATGTACTCTAACGAAAACATTGAGATACCCGTTGGTTAAAACCAAACCCAAATAATCGAACCAACTCCAACATGATTGATTCAAACCAGCAAAACATTATCAATGACATCAATAATCTCATAGAAATCCACAATCCATGTTTATAATAACGACAATCGAGATCCCCAAAATAATCAAGTCAACCCCAAGGGTTCTTGGAATAATTCCGAAAATAACCATTAAATCCGTAGGAATATATTTATCCAAGTTAGATAATCCATAACTAACATATTCCAATGATAATCCAAGCTTACACGAAGAAATCGGAAGGAAAACCCAAAAATCCGAAATTCTAGATCCAAGAGATTAATACCTTTGATTCGATGCGATGAAGATGATGAAATGATAATTAATCCGAAAGATGAGCTTGAAGATGATGATTGATGAATACACCTCGAAGAATCCTCTCCGAATCGCTCGAAATCGCCCAAAATCACCGAAGGAATGAAATAAGATGAATAAATGACGAACTCTGACTAAACTGTCCAATTTATAGTCAGTCCAGGTTAGCGTGCGCTAGCCCTTGTGCGTAGCGTGCGCTAACGAGTAATTTGGGTAGTCCAGTACCCATTGTCCGAACACGGTAGCGCGCGCTACGTACCTTCTTGTAGCGTGCGCTACGGCCATATTACTAGCGTGCGCTAAGACCCATTATTAGCGTGCGTTAACGAAATATTGATGCCCAGCACTGGAGTCCAGAAAACTGTCTGACCTCTGATCTGACCCCGATAGCGTGCGCTACAACCATTGTTTAGCGTGCGCTAATATATCGGTTGCGTACGCTAACAACAACACATAGCGTGCGCTATGAATTAATTCAGTGCAGTCCAGTAGCCACTGGACTCAACCTGATTCGACCCTAGCGCGCGCTACTCCACACGTATAGCGTGCGCTACTACAACCCGTTAGCGCGCGCTACTTACCACTCGTAGCGTGCGCTACAAATAATCTCACCTGCAGTCCAGTACCTTACGGATGCGGCCTGTGGCAACCTTAGCGTGCGCTACAGTGAGTGGTAGCGTGCGCTACCTATACCCATTTAGCGTACGCTAAAAGGAGTATGTAGCGACGCTACTCCTCACGCATACCGCAACGAAAATGACAATGATGATAAACGGCACGAAACTCCAATCAGTTAGTGATGAATGACGATTGATACGATACAATTACTCGAATAATGAATACCATGATGAATATGAGTGACAAATGATCAATAATGAGTGAAATTCTTGAGTGATAATGTGAATGATAAATCTTGAATGATAATTCTTGAGTGACAATTCTTTGAATTACAATCGGGTATTACAATGGCGGCGCTGGCCGAGTTACGGCCGTAAGGGCCGAGAGTTACGGCCGTATGGCGCCTGGCAACTTCCAGACGAATGCCAGTTACAGCCGTAAGGCGGGATCGGGTACGGCCGTACGTGCGCTGGGCATCTTCCTGACGAAGGCCGGTTACGGCCGTAATGTGTGCCAGTTACGGCCGTAAGTGTCCGACAGTCTTTGGCTGATTTTTTTGAATGCGATTCTGGCCGTAAGGCCTGCCGAGTACGGCCGTATGGGCGGTGTTACGGCTGTAAGTCACTGCCGGTTACGGCCGTAAGTCACTGCCGGTTACGTCCGTAAGTGTCCGGCACTGACCGGCTATATAAGGCCTGACAGCCCATTTTTGTTCATTTCCTCACTTTTCTTGCGGCTATCGGACGGGTGCGATGGGAAATCGAGTTCTTGGTCGATTATAATCATTTCCAAGGCATTTTGGAAGATTCTTGTTGATTATATCATCATCCAATCTGTGTTCTTCGTCGAATCAAGGTATATTCTTGATTTTCCTTCAAGTTGACTTTTTGGAGAAATTGTTCTTGATTTCGTTTCTAATCCGATTTTGATACATGGGTTGGTGTAGTATGATGTTATTAATCGTGTTCTATGGGTTGTGTATCCATATATCGAGTTTGTTTAACTCGATTGACGATTCGAGTGTTCTTGGGAATTATTGAACATTTAGTGTTCGATTAAATGTCCCAATGAGTTTCCCTTCGATAGTTTGTTGGGATTTCTGTTGTTTTGGCCTTGATTCTCGTCGTAACCATGTGTTATTGTTCCTTCCGGAGGTTTATAGGTGTTCGAGGATTCCGATGTTGAATCCCGTTTGGTGATTGATGATTCGTGTGGTGTTATTCTCGTAATACTCGTGGTGCTATCGCGTTCTTGATATTGTTCGGGGGTTCGGGGCTATTCGGCCGCGTCCTATCCGTCGTCTCGTTGCGATCGTGATTTTGAGGCAAGTACCTTGTCCATATAATTC
Source organism: Orobanche coerulescens (assembly GCA_033398695.1). NCBI lineage: Eukaryota > Viridiplantae > Streptophyta > Magnoliopsida > Lamiales > Orobanchaceae > Orobanche > Orobanche coerulescens. The sequence continues at coordinate 69,588,962 of CM065816.1, read as the reverse complement.
ATGTTTTGTGGATACGATAATTAGTGATCGTCTAAATGTGGTTGTTTGGTCGTTTGAATTAAACTTTCAAAAGATTCGGTTTAGCCTTGTTAAAGGCTTGCTTTCAAAACACGTGTGTTTTGTGAATGGTGTGGTTTGCGAATAACTATGTGAATTCTATGGATATGTTTGGTGTTGATGTTGCACTTGGTATTGCGTGTGGACGTATATTATTTCTTTTTGGTGCGTTGTGGATTGACGTGGTGTTTTGCTAAGTGTTTGATGCCTCTGAGCGAATTGTTTGAATATCCTTGATGTGATATGTTATTTGTGTGAATGTGTGGATATGGTTGAAGGTCTACGGTGACACATGACACGTGATCATGTGGTCAGGATGCAACTAGTGATTGATCCAACCGTGAGAGCCTAAGATAATCTACGGTGGCACATGGCATGTGATCATGTGGCCAGGATGCAACAAGCGATTGATCCAACCGTGAGATGTGTGTGATTTGTTTAGCTAGCCAGCTCGGGAGGGTCCTTAGAGGCCTCGGGCGGGATCAATGATATTACTCTGTTCCCAAGGCGATGCATGTGTTGTGATTTGTTTAGCTAGCCAGCTCGGGAGGGTTCTTCGAGGCCTCGGGCGGGATCAATGATATTACTCTGTTCCCAAGGCGATGCATGTGTTGTGATTTGTTTAGCTAGCCAGCTCGGGAGGGTCCTTCGAGGCCTCGGGCGGGATCAATGGTATTACCCTGTTCCCAAGGCGATGCTTGTGTGTGATTACGTTGTGTTGATTTTATATCCGTCGAGGATACGTGATGTTGGGCTCTGGCCCTGTGAATTGTTGTCGGTTTTCTATTTGCGAAAACAAAACCTTTGGGCTGTGACCCTGTTGATTTTGGAAAGAGAAGAATTTGATAATCCTAAATTGTTTTCTATTAAAACTCTCGATGGCATTTTAAACCGTTTTATAAATTGTTTTCCCTTGATTTGTGATCTTTCGGTTTTGAAATGTTTTACCCAAACTCATGCCTCGGGAAGTACTTTTCGTTACTTTGGACTTTTGAGGATTCCTGATTATTGTTATTCGTGGAACTTGAATTATATGGCTTGTATTTGCACTTTGTATTTGCACTAGCAAAACAGTGGAGTTTTGCTAACCCCCGAGTATTCGGGGGGTGGATGTCTGTTTTTGCATTCAGGTTTGGGAGCATAACACATGGTCGGCACGAAGGATGATGAAAGATGAACAATACTAATCAGACGAGGATCCATATGAGGTCTTTGGTTTAGTTGTATTTTATTTCCGCTGCAGTATTCTTTCCCCGTTGTACGGGAGTGTGTTGTATTCGACCCCTGCGTGGGCATGTATTGTAATTAAGTTGTATGTATTTATTGAAAGACCAAATCGGTCTACTGAGTCATTTTAGCCTTAAAGGCATTGTTGAGTTGTTCAGTTTTGTTACCAGCCTGGTAGAACCTTGAGGAAAGGTTCTGCGGCGTGTAATATCCCTGAGTGGATTGGGGGTGTTACAAAGTTTGCCATCTTTTGATTCTTCTATAGTTTATGTTGATGTTATAATACATGCTTTAAGGTCTTAGAGCAAGGGTATTATTTGATTACGAATTTCTTTAGATAACTCGAACTGTGTAATGGCTTTTGAAGAACTATATATTTGCCTCTACAATACACCAGACTGAACATTCTATTACCTGAAAATGCTCAATCCGTTCCCCAAATTTGTTCTTGAGGATCTTCGACATGTATTTAAATAAAAAAAAGTTGTTAAGTGTATTATGGAGTGTAATGTAATTGGAGAATGAGTCCCACATTAGCATAGTGTTAAGTTAATTAGTGTCCATTATATGAAAAAATTTGAGGGACATACCAAAAAGAAAAGGTAGGAACAAATTTGAGGGACAAATGAGTATGTGACTAAATAATATATATATATATATATATACATATATATATATATATATATATGTGTGTGTGTGTGTGTGTGTGAGTATGCCGTGTGTGTTTTATTATTTTTAGTTCATATAATTAAATAAATATCATAATTTACTCTTTATGTAAGCAGTATGAGTCTTGATCTAATTTCTTATAGTTAGTTAATTTATTCTTATTTTGCAACAATTAATTTTAGTGAAAATTAATATCCATATTTTTCTAATATAAACTTTTTGTGCAATTGACAATTAATGTAAATCCATATAACTTACTATATTTAATAATAATGTCTAATTGAAGATCATGAAATAATAGTTTTGATGTATTTTTTATTAAGAACGGATTTGATACAAAAAATTATAAATATTTAGAATTTTAAGTTAAAAAAATGAAAAAAGAAATTTTTTTAGTTGTTGGTGAGTGTAAGTTGTGGAATAAAACTCCCACGGTACATATCCAGATTTTTTTTCTTTTTTTTTTTCTGAAAATTTAGGAAGACATCTCTATTTGTATATAAGCTATATTTTAAAAAAAAAAAAAAAATCAGAAAATTTAGAAAATGATACGTGTTCGCGACTCTCTTTTAATAGAAGTATAGATAGTCATATTCAAACTCACTGTATCGTTCTTACCATAAATTTGATAAAAATCGAGGTTATTGTTGGTGATTAACTATGGAATTGCCCAGAGTTCATTTACTCACGAACTATTATTAAGTTAGTCGAACTTATCATAATGGAATCAATGTCGACTATAGTAATCGGTTGTTGCTAAATATCATTGTTAATCTTGTTTAAAATCGATCGAAATAATGATTCTAGACGTACTGGGACTGAATTAGGAAAACGGCGAACTATTCATGATGAATTGAACTTCGCATTCATGTAGTTTCGAGTTTATCGTACTAAATTCCGTAACATTCGACATAATATGCATCCAAATTAAACTATTTACCATAGTAACTTGATATACGGATTCGTTGGCCAATTGGGAAGGGGAAAAATTCCTACTTGATAAAATTGACCATGTTGATCCAATTATTCGTTGATTATATCATTTAGATTGAGAATTGTGAATCGACTAGGGTTCCATACTTGCGGCATTTGCGTTAATCCAGAATTTGTGTTTACCGGACTTAAAGCAAGTTCGCTACTTGTTCGGACTATGATAATTGACCTTATTGAAATTATTCTCTATATGGAGTATGCGCAAGTCGGTACCACCGTGACCCTTTGTTGCGATCAAGGGAGTACTATGTTTTGGATCGATGCCTTGTCCAGTGGTATGCACCTTAGTACTTCTGTGACCCTTGGGTGCGATCAAGGGAGTTGTGAAAAGTGATGTGATAATGATTAATTATGTGTATTCATTGTAATATTGGAAATACTATAATGTGTTTACAGATTCTCATAAATGTGTCATGGTTCTTTAATTGTGGTTATTATCGATTGGCCTCACATTGGGCTGACATAATTCATCGTGTCAGGTAAATTTATTGCGTATGTGCAGGATGTTCCTGAGGGTTCTGGTCTAGCTTGAACGAGTCTTGGAGCGCATACACGAATGTATTTTTAATTCAGTTAAATAAACCAATATTATTATGAACATTCGATTTGTAATAATTCGTGTATGGATGGTCGTAACATGTTTAATGATTGTGATTTCTCAATAAATGGTTTCATTTATAAAAAACAATTGAGTGACTCGTTTCTTCATTATTTACGATAACAATAAGTCTCCTATTTTCTTCTAAAATAGCCTGGTCAGTCCCACAAGGGATTCACGATGTTGTAATCCCCCGGTAAATTTTGTGGGTGTTACAAAAATTGTAACAAAGCGTAACGTTCCACATTAAGATATGTTTCCGTAAAATATGTTTGTGGCGGAACTCTTAATTTGAAATTCCAAAAAGGTAGAAAACCGCGTAACGCTCTAAGTGACCACAACTGTTTGAGTGATGTGCCAAGTAAGTGATTTATATATTCAGTTACTGAAATGCAAACCAAATGGGTCCTATAGATTTTACTACTTAGAGATGGCATGTCGAGGAGTCAGAAGGACCGTGAACAGGGTAGTGACTGAGGGTTATGCTGTGAACCAATATACATAGGGTAACATATGTGAAAACAATCCACATAGGGACCAGACACCTTCTATTGAGGAGCCAATCAACGATCAAGCCGGGCATCAAATGCCAATCCAAAGGACACGGAGTCAAACTTTGTTCAATAGTTAGAGCAAGCTACTGCCTTGGTAATTGTGCATCAAATGGGCTAACCGTGTGCCGGTAATTAATATTGATGAGAATACAGTTGGAGACCGATGGCGCAGGGAGATCTTGGAAGTGAGGCCGCCACTATTTAATGCCACAGGTGATAAGCATGTTGGTGACTGGATTTCCAAGATGAAGATAGCCTTCGATATGGTCGGATGTCCAAAGAACCGATAGGTCCCACTGGGCCCTAATCAGCTCTGTGATTCTACTGCTCATTGGTAGAGGACTTACAAGCCCGATGGGAGAGTCGTTGGCTGGACTCAGTTTGCTATCCTGTTGAGAAATGAATATCATCCCAGATCTGTGCAGACTGCTCGTCCATGGGACTTCTTTTGTGCAGAATTGCAGAACCTGCTAGTGCTGGAAATTATCCATTACTACCGGAGGCACTAAGCTATATCTCGCACATGGTTCCATTAGAGGACAATGTATCTACCACTTGGTGCAACGACTACCAGAGGATGTTCAGCACTACATTGCTGGTTTTTATTGCACTGCCCTGAGGGTGTATGCAGATGTGTTTATAGCATATACTGGTACTATTGTCAGCCTCGATGCCGGTCAGGAATGCCAGCCGAGCGAGTTTTGTACCCAGCTAGTCGTACATATACTCAACCCCACACCAATCATACCAGCAGGGAAGGCACGGTCAGATGTGCCTGCCATTCGGGAATGTTTCAACTGTGGTCTACCGGGTCATACGAGATATCATTGCATGTGGAGAGAGTTAGAACATGTCATGTTTCTATTCTAGGGTTGGGTCTGCACCGAACTTCACTTCTTATCAGAGTCAGCAGGGTTCTGTGCAGTCGTCCAGAGCTTCGAGCACCCCCAACTATTAGCCCTAGGCATGTCAGACTCCATAACAGCCGCACGTTGCCATTAGATGCAGTGGAAGTGGTGGTGGTCCCATTTCTTCTTATGGCATATCACCCTCATATATTTGAGTTGAGAGCCGCTGATGACCAATGTGCACCTGCTGTCTCAGGTTCACCTTTTGTTAATTCTTAGCCAAGGGTAGTAGAGTAGTCAGTATCATGGGATTAGGAGTTGACCTATTCAAATTAAGAATAAAGATTGGTCGGCAAATGTTTTGGTGTTTTCTTTGCAAAACAAGGACATAGTTCTAGGCATTGATTGGATAGCCATGCATCATCAATTCTGTACACTTACCGTTTACCGATTTCTATCATGGCGCGCGATGGTACCACTCACGTTATTTGAGGTCGATTGTTGACGCCTGAGATCTCTTGCGATCCCCAAGGATATGTATTATTGGTGCTACATTTTACAGGAAGAGACATCATAAGTGTCGATTGTTAATTTCTGGTGGTAAATGAACTTCAAGGTGTATTTCCCGATGATTTGCCAGGACTACTCCCGCGTATGGAAGTCGATCTTTCAATTGAACTTGAGTCGGGCACAAGACCAATTTCCAAAGCTCCATATATAATGTACCCAGTCGAGATGAAGGAATTAAAGCACAATTAGAAGAAATATAGAGAATGGTTTGATTCACCCAAGTACTTTACTATGGGGTCCGCCAATACTTTTTGTAAATAAAAGGGACTTGTTATGTCTTTGCGTTGACTATAGGGAGTCGAACAAAGTCACTATCACGAATTGTTATCCACTTTTGAGAATTGTTGATTTGCTTGATCAAAGGGAGCCATTGTGTTTTCCAATATTGATTCACGGTCAGGCTATCACCAACTACAAATTAGTAAAGAAGTTATATCGAAGACCACATTTTGATCGAGGTATGGTCATGATGAGTATCTAGTGGTGTCATTTGGTTTGACGAATGCTCAAGCTGTTTTTATGGAGTTGATGAATAGAGTCCTGATTTTCCTGGATAAGTATGGTGTGGTATTCATTGATGACATCCTAATATATTCCCGAAGTTGGGAGGAGCATAAAGAACATTTTAGAAGAAGTCTAAGTTCAAGAAGCCTACACCCAATCCGTGTGAACGACTCAGGCTACAACCAAGTGTACCAATCTGTGTGAAAAATACAGCTTAGAGAGTTTAGTTAAAATAATACAGTTATGCATGCCTTGATTTTTACAAACATTCCTCATATGTGGAGAACCTGTGGATGTAGAAGATGTTACCTCGAACCACATTAATTACTATGTCCTTACTTGCTTAGTGACTTCTGCATTACTGCCTCTGATTTTAAATATACTTATTCTGTAAAACCCTGTAAGCACCAAGCCTATAATAGAACATCCAGTTGATGTAACTATATCAACATACTTATAGGCTTCCACTATGTAAAAGCCTCGAAAAAGAGTACATCTTATTCACCCTTCCAAGTTGTTATATAAGTATACTGTGACCAACAAGTAGTATCAGAGCCGGAGGTTCTACAAAGAATTAATTATTTTTTAACGTGAAACAGATCCACAATCACTAGCTTTCAAAAGCTACATATTTCTCATCTCTTATCTCTAAGCATATATTCTGCTATGATCAATAAAGTTCCACAATTTTTCATCAATGAATTCGATGGCTATAGGATTATAATGGCATATCTTGTTGCCATGCACGAAGAAATGCTATTTATGATACATGAAAGACCTAACCATAGTGAATGTCAATACAGCGGCTACGATTAAAGGCTAAGCCCATGCGTATATGCTGGAGAAGCCTCGTGATCAGTAGGCAATAAATGAAAGAAAGCGAGCAAACCTGACATAGACAAGAATGTGTTATTTGTCACTCTTGATAAAGGCACATTCTCCAAGATAAAAGGTTGTAAGACAGCCAAAGCTATTTGGGATAAACTCAAGATGATATGTGAGCTCTCTAAAGAAAATAAAACCTCTAAACTCACTCAACAATTTGAGTTATTTAAAATGAGATCTTCAAAAACTCTTGAAGATCTTGACCTCAGATTCACTGGCATTGTCAGTGAATTTGAAGCATTGGGCGAAGAGTACTCCCAAAAGGAGAAAAACCTTAAGATTTTAGATGTGTCTCTACCCATTGGGATATTAAGACCATAACTATGCGTGTGCTTGTGATCTTAATAAAATATCGAGATTCGATTTCTTCTGTGATCTCAAAGCATTTGAGTATGATATTGACATGGGAGAGAAGGCAGAGGATTCACCTGCCAAGACTACAGCTGCAAATGTATCTGACAGGAGACATAACTTAGCTCCAAGTACCTCTAAAGCTATAGGAGATAATGATGATGTGTTGTCACAAGACGAGATGGCACTTCTTATGTAGAAGTTTTAGAAATTCATCAAAAAATCTGAACGGCTCCCTAGAGGCCAAAATCTTCAAACAGGGTGAGTTCTGAATCACCATCTACATGAAACTCTCTAACTTATGTGACAACTATAGGAAGCCAGGACGCCATTAAATAGATGTCCACATCCAAGGTTCAAAAGCTACCTGAAGCTGAACAACAAGAAAGGGATGAGAAGCGGAGAGTTTGGAGAAGTAAGTTGAAGACACTGATTGGGGAATCAGAAGCAGTGCTAGCGAGCAAGACGAGGGAATGTATACAGGATGTCACTAACAATGATTCCTCCGATGATGAGATTGAAGACAAGGCCTATGTCTGTATGATGGTCAAAGAAGAAGATGATTAAAACAGTGATGATGAGATAAGCTCAACCTCTTCTAACATTAATCATCATACTAACACATTTCATACCTTTTAGAAAATGATGAGAAAATGATGAATGAGTTTAAAACCATTCAACAAGACCATGATAATTTAAAACAAGAAAACCTATAGCTCTTACTTTGTAGCTTAGAATTGAAAGATGAAAACGACTTGCGGCAAAGTTAATTTAAAAAATGTCCTTAGATTGCGAAATAGCAAAGTTTAACATGAAAAACTCCTAGAGTGAAATGATCAACTAACTACTGAAAAAAATGAGGTAAAAACTTATGAGCAGAGTAAGACAAACGATTATGTACTATTAGAAGGAAAGATACAGATTTTTGAGAAGCGAGAGGGAGAACTAGAGACTATTCTCAAGTCATTTGAGAAATCCTCCACGAGGATGGAAGACATCCTTAGTAAAGGCCAACATATTCATGATAAACGTGGAGTATGATGCATACAACTCTTTTTCCAACTCAAATAGAAAATCTGACAATGTATTTATCAAATTAGTTGAACCGACTCAATGCCCCAAGATCGAGGAGATTTCTATATCTGCTCCTGTAGAAAAGGGAAAAGCTACAGATGTGCCCTCAATACAACAAATAAAGGCTTCTATTCTGCTACCCAATTCTTATCGTAAGTAGCGGACATCACAACCTTACAGACCTGTGAACAAAAGAAGCAGTGCGCAACAGCAACAGTATGCTCCTCCCGCATACCAACAGCAACATAGGAATAATCAGTCGAGGTATACAACACCTAAATGTTGGGTACAAAAACCCATGCTCCTTTCTCGCAAGCAACCTGCCGCTCATTATTATCAACAGAAACTTTGAGAATCCAATTGGAGACCAATAAAGCAAATGAGAAGGCAAAGAGAAAGAGTTCCTCCCCCTAGATAACAACCTTATATGAACCATAATTCTCAGTTTTACATGCATAATTATTATATGTATAATAAATACATGCCTGCTTCACGTAGACCTCACAAAAATGACACAAGAAGTCCTACAGTAAACCAATTTTGTGAGGCAAGTCTGGGTGCCTAAAGGCACCACTAGTCAAGTACCCACCTGTAATATCTGCAATTTCGATTTTCGGTAGATTTCTTTTTTGGCAGGAGTCCGTTTTATCGGATCGTTTGTGACTGTTTCGTCATTTTGAGAATGATTAATTCTGCACTTTTTGTCATCCGAGAGTTCTATGCTTCTTAGTGACCTTCCCGCACTTGAGTTCGATTCTTGCAAATCTCGTTCAAAACTGTCATTTCGTGTATCCCATAAGTTTGTTTGATTTTGTTAGACGTGTTGTGAGCTTCGCTTGGGTTTTGCATTCCTCACTCCGATCTTTTTGAAGTGTCGTTATGAGTTCGGTTAGAGATCAGACTCATTGATGATCATATTTTGGAGTGTTCCGTTCATTTATTGAACTTGGAGTTTCAATTGGAGTAGTCCGTTGCCGTAGCCATCTTTGAGAGTACTGTTGTAGTCATTTTCGAGTATTTTAGCGCACGCTAAGTTTACATTTAGCGCACGCTATCGAGTGACGAATTCAGAAGTCATCCCCTGTTAGCGCATGCTAACAGTACTGGTTAGCGCACACTACCTGAATAGGCTGAGACAGTCCAGTAGTTGCTGCATTTGACTGGGAGTTCGGTAGCACACACTATGCAGCTTTATAGCACGCGCTATGGTGCAGCAGTTAGCGCATGCTACGGGCAGGTAGCACACGCTAACTGGTAGTTCTTGGCAGTCTAGAAGCCACTGGACTGGTACTGAGACTCGTCAGCGCACGCTAATACTTAGCTATTAGCGCACGCTAACTGTACGTTTGGCAGAACACTTTGTATTGTGGCATGTTGATTAGCGCACACTAGTCTGTCTGGTATATAAACCGGACAGCAGGCTTATATTCTCATTTCCTCTTCATTTCTTCCTTCCTCCGCGGATGTGAGTCAAGGGCGACTAGGGTTCATGGTCTTGGCCGATTTTGTTCCATTACAAGGTGTTTTGGAGGGTTCTAGGTGATTGTAACATCATCTAAGCCATTATTCGTCGGATCAAGTTATTTTTCCCACTTCTCCCTAGAGTTGACTTTTTGGAGATTTGTTCTTGATTCCGAATCCAGTCCGATTTTGATGAATTGGTTGGTGTTATGCGATGATGTTAATCATGTTCTATGAATTGTCTATCCATATTTCGAGTAGGTTTAACTCGATTGACAACTCGAGTGTTCTTGGGAGATATTGAACATTTAATGCTCGATTAAATGTTCCAACGAGTTTTCCTTCGATAGTTTGTTGTAATTCCTGTTGTTATTGGTCTCGATCCTCGTTGTGATTGTGTTTTGTTGTTTCTTGCGGGAGATGTAGGTTTCGAGGCACTTCGGTCGAGCTGTATTCGTCGGAGGATTCGTGTGCCGATTCCGAGGCAAGTACCTTGTTCATATATTTTCTTGTTTTGTGGATATGATGATCGGTGATTGTCTAAGTATGTTGGTTGGTTGTTTAAAATGAACTTTCAAAGGATTCGGTTTAGCCTCGTTAAAGGCTCTCTTTTAAAACGTGTGTGTGTTTTGTGAATGTTGTGTTTTGTAAATGACTAAGTGAAACCTATGGATATATTTGATGTTGGTGTTGTGATTTGATAATATATACATATATTATCTCATTTTGGTGCGTTGTGATTCGACATTTGTGTCGTGCTATGTGTTTGTTGCCTTTGGGTGGATTATTGTGATATCCTTGGTGTATTGTGTTGTGTGATTTGTGAATGTGCGGTCATAGTCCAACCGTGATGTTCGGACGAGGTCTACAGTGACACATGACATACGATCATGGTGGTCAGGACGCGACGAGTGATCGGTCCAACCGTGAGAGCCTAGGAAGACTTATGGTGATACGTGGCAAGCGATCACGGTATCAGGGATATGATTACAGAGGTGTTTTGTGGTTTGATATTGTGTACAGTAGTGTACTGGTTTGTGAATGTGGAATGGTTGTCATAGTCCAACCGTGATGTCGGACGAGGTCTACGGTGACACATGGCTTGTGATCATGGTGGTCAGGATGCAACGAGTGATTGATCCAACCGTGAGAGCCTAAGAAGACATACCGTGACACATGGCATGTGATCACGGTTTCATGGACATGATTGTGGATGTGCTTTGCCAGGATCGAGTACCTTGGACGTGTTACCAAGATTTCGTATCTTGGGTGGTTATGTTTTGTTGATTTTATGTCCGTCGAGGACACGTGTTGTGGATTGTGGACCCCGTGAATTATTGTTGGTTTTACTTGAGAAAGCAAATCTTGGGATGTGACCCCTTTTGGTTTTTGAAAAGAGAAGGATTCGATAATCCTAAATGGTTTTTCCGCTAAAACTCCCGAGGGCATTTTAAAGCATTTTAAATTGTTCTCTTGATTTGTGATATTTTGAATTTGAAAAATTTTACTCAAACTCTCTACCTCGGGAAGTATTTCATTTAGGTATGTTTGAATCTTTGAGGATTCCTGATTATTATTATTCTTGGAATATGATTTGTATGACTCATATTTGTACTTTGTACTTGCACTAGCAAAATAGTGGAATTTTACTAACCCCCTGAGTAATCGGTGGGTGGGTGTCTGTTTTGCGTCCAGGTTCATTCAGGTTTTGGGGAGCAAAACACAGGGTTGGCACGAAGGATGATGAATGATGATCGATACTAATCATATGAGGACCCGTACGATGTTGTATTGGTTTTATTGTAGTTATTTCCGCTGTAGCATTTTCCCTATTGTACGGGGGCGTGTTGTATTTTGACCCCTGCGTGGGTATGTACTGTGATTGAGTTGTATGTACTAATGGAAAGACCTAATCGATCTACTGGGTCGTCTTTTAGCCTTAAATGCAATATTTTGAGGTTTGATTTTAGTTACCAGCCAGGTAGATCCTTGAGGAAAGGGTCTACGTCGTGTAATATCCCTGAGTGGATTGGGGGTGTTACATAAATGGTATCAGAGAAATAGATTGCGGAAACCTATGTTGTGGAGTCGAGTATGTATTGTTGAGTTGTTTTTAGTCAGGTTGTGCCTGATTGAGTCTGTCGCGACGCGTCGTCTGAGTTTGTTGGTCGTGATTAGTATCATGAGGCGATCACCATCTCCGTGCGACATGTGGATGTAAGTCTCCCTTCTTTGTGTTGTGCCTCGTGTGACACGAGCCACTTGTATGATTATTTGTTAAGTGATGGAATCTTTAATGTAGATTTTGATTTCGTGATATGTGTTTATTTGACTCTCATATTTTATTTATATGAGGAGTGGTGTCGCTGCTAACGTATTTTTGACTGTTGATTTTGTCCGTTGCTAATGATTTGCAAAATGATTTGCTCGTTTTGCAAATATTCTTGTGAAACCCTTATGCTTAACATGGAATGGTAATGTATATGTGTGTGATTTGCTCACTCCGGGAGGGTCCTACGGGGCCTCGAAGGAATCTGTGATTTCGCTCCTGATTCACGAGCTTGTTTGGATAGCGAGTCCGGAAGGGTCTATAGAGGCCTCGATTAGGACTAGTGGTTTAGCCCCAGCCCTAGGCAAGTCATATGTGTGATATTTGACTATGGACAGTCCGGGAGGGTCTATAGAGGCCTCGGATGGGACCAGTGGTTTAGCCCCGGTCCTAGGCAAATTGATTATTGACGGTTGGTTTTCCAGAAATGACATGTCTTGATTTTGAAATAATTTGATGCATGTACTATGAGATGTGTAAGCGAATGTCGATACGTGTGAGTAGAGGCTTAATGTATACTTTATAACGTGGCATTCTGGCCTAATGGATTTTTGAAAATCGTGAGTATCTTAGAGAATAAATTTCGAGACGTACTTTTAAAATGGATTATTTTCTCGCGGTATTTTCAAGGTGCCTACTAGTACAACTGTATGATTCAAAATTCTTCCACTTTGAGGACCAAGATATTTAAAGTTTTTAACTAAAAGAAAAAGGTCCTCATTTTTTTATCAAACGTAAGACATTTTTTTAGTCTCGATAACGATGTTTGTATTACTTTTTCAAAATGTGATACTTAAGATCAACTAGTGTTTCCAAATTTTTGTCAGAAGGTGGTTTTCATTTTTAAAACCTATCATTTTGCATTTGCGGTCAGGGAATGTGTGTATGATGTTAGCATTGTCGTTAGGGTGTTAGCCCTCTGTGAGAGGGGTGTTGTTGGTATTAAATGTTTATCGTTTCGTGGTGATTTGCGTTTTATCGCACCTGTGCGATTTGTTAGAGCTTGGGTTTGTATGATTGTGTACATATATGATTGTTTCATGATGTTTTGTAACTGTGTGCTGGTTATCGTTCAGGCCGTTGAAACCGCCGAGCGGATGTCATAGTTGCTATGATTTTAAGTATGTGAGTTGCCTTGGGATGGTAATTGTTGTATGTGACTGTGTTACGATTTTCGCTTGTGCTGAGTGGTTACTTATCCAGTATGCCGAGGGGCAGGGGTCGTAGTCGTTGGTGTTATGCGAGTATTAATCGTGTTCTATGGATTGTCTATCCATATTTCGAGTAGGTTTAACTCGATTGACTATTCGAGTGTTCTTGGGAGATATTGAACATTTAATGCTCGATTAAATGTTCCAATGAGTTTTCCTTCGATAGTTTGTTGTAATACCTGTTGTTATTGGTCTCGATCCTCGTTGTGATCGTGTTTTGTTATTTCTTGCGGGAGATGTAGGTTTCGAGGCACTTCGATCGAACTGTGTTCGTCGGAGGATTCGTGTGCCGATTCCGAGGAAAGTACCTTGTTCATATATTTTCTTGTTTTATGGAAATGATGATCGGTGATTGTCTAAGTGTGTTGGTTGGTTGTTTGAAATGAACTTTCAAAGGATTCAGTTTAGCCTCGTTGAAGGCTCTCTTTCAAAACACGTGTGTGTTTTGTGAAAGTTGTGTTTTGTGAATGACTAGGTGAATCTTATGGATATGTTTGATGTTGGTGTTGTGATTTGATAATATATACATATATTATCTCATTTCGGTGCGTTGTGATTCGACATTTGTGTCGTGCTATGTGTTTGTTGCCTTTGGGTGGATTATTGTGATATCCTTGGTGTATTGTGTTGTGTGGTTTGTGAATGTGCGGTCATAGTCCAACCGTGATGTGCGTACGAGGTCTACAGTGACACATGACATGCGATCATGGTGGTCAGGACGCGGCGAGTGATCGGTCCAACCATGAGAGCCTAGGAAGACTTACGGTGATACGTGGCAAGCGATCACGGTAGCAGGGATATGATTACATAGGTGTTTTGTTGTTTGATATTGTGTACCGTAGTGTACTGGTTTGTGAATGTGGAATGGTTGCCATAGTCCAATCGTGATGTCGGACGAGGTCTACGGTGACACATGACTTGTGATCATGGTGGTCAGGATGCAACGAGTGATTGATCCAACCGTGAGAGCCTAAGAAGACATACGGTGACACGTGGCACGATGTCATGGATATGATTGTGGATGTGCTTTGCCAGGGCCGAGTACCTTGGACGTGTTACCGAGATTTCGTATCTTGGGTGATTATGTTTTGTTGATTTTATGTCCGTCGAGGACACGTGTTGTGGGTTGTAGACCCCGTGAATTATTGTTGGTTTTTATTTGAGAAAGCAAATCTTTGGGATGTGACCCCTTTTAGTTTTTGAAAAGAGAAGGATTTGATAATGCTAAATGGTTTTTCCGCTAAAACTCCTGAGGGCATTCTAAAGCATTTTATAAATTGTTCTCTTGATTTGTGATTTTTCGAATTTGGAAAATTTTAGTCAAACTCTCTGCCTCGGGAAGTATTTCATTTCGGTATGTTTGAATCTTTGAGGATTCCTGATTATTATTATTCTTGGAATATGATTTGTATGACTCGTATTTGTACTTTGTACTTGCACTAGCAAAATAGTGGAATTTTACTAACCCCCGAGTAATGGGGGGTGGATGTCTGTTTTGCGTCCAGATTCATTCAGGTTTTGGGTGCATAACACTGGGTTGGAACGAAGGACGATGAATGATGATCGATACTAATCACATGAGGACCCGTACATTGTTGTATTGGTTTTGTTGTAGTTATTTCCGCTGTAGCATTTTCCCCGTTATATGGGAGCGTGTTGTATTTTGACCTCTGGGTGGGTATGTATTGTGATTGAGTTTTATGTACTAATGGAAAGACCTAATCGGTCTACCGGGTCATCTTTTAGCCTTAAAGGTGATATTTTGAGGTTGGATTTTAGTTACCCGCCTGGTAGATCCTTGAGGAATGGGTCTACAACGTGTAATATCCCTGAGTGGATTGGGGGTGTTACATCACCAAACAGTGGGTACCTAGATCTACTTAAGTTTGTCTAGAGGATATCAAGAAGGAGGACATATGATACTTTGGTAGTAGATGTTCTCAGCAGATGACATGAGATATCAACAAGTTAACCGATTATGTAGAAGATCATGGTCCAAAGGTCCGATTCGTCGACAAATCCAAAGGACGTACAAAAGGGAAAAGAACACTGCTTGTAGGAAAATTCAAAGTCACCAATGTGGCATATGTCAAAAGACTACAATATAACCTTTTAAGTTTTAGCTATTTTTGTGACAATTAGTTCCGGGTTTAATTCTTTCAAGGAAAGTGTAGGGTGAAGGACATAAAGACCAAACAAGTTGTCCTTATAGGATCCCGACCAGGTAACATGTATGTAGCTTATTGGATTCCTATAGGTGTTGTAATCCATTGTTTTATCGCAAAAGGCACTGCAGACCAAAGCTGGCTATAAAATGATGCCTCGTATCAACTTTAATACCATCAACAAGCTGGGTAGAGATGGAATGGTCAGAGGTTTCCAGATGTCTCATATCATAAGAACATCATTTGTGGACCGTGTCAGACAGGCAAACAAATCAAATTATCCATAAAGAACAAATCGTTTCTTTCAACTCGTAGGGTCCTGGATTTATTGCATATGGACCTGTATGGTCCTGTTGTAACACCCCAAACTAGGCGGATATTACAGTGCCGTGAATCCCCAACTGGGACCCACTAGGCGAATGAAAATGATGAATTAAATAATATAATTGTAGTACCGAACCACATTATATTACCAAATACTTCGATGAGGAGTTTAAGTACAACACACCAGGACAATACCGAATACTAGTATATTTTATATGAAGATAAAATACACGACACTGAATGAAACGGAGTATCCAAATGAAAGTCTGCAGCGGAAAATAAAGGACAATAACATGAATAACTGAAAGATCGGGGGGCCCTACTAGTATCACTGGGACTTCTCGACGTCAGCGTGTTCTCCCCTTACTTTTGCCATGCCAAGACCTGAAAAACAGAATACCCAAACGGGGTCAGTTACACAGAACAACAATCCTGAAGGGTTGAAAATACACAATCATGATTATATAAGAAGTTATGAAATATCCTGTCGAAACATACGCAATCAAATATGCTATATGAATCAACTAACAGTACGGCTCAAAGGGTGGCGCCACACTACGCCCGGGATGGAAATGTGTCCGTGCACAAGCCACCAACGAGTATCGATCAAATACACGTGTGGTCTTGTACCTAATCAGTCTCACGAGACAATATGACTCGTGTGCACAGTCCAATGTGAGGCCAACAACCAACACACAACTTAAAACGTGCCCGACATGAAAATCCAACACATACCAACCGGCACGCCAGTATGACCCGGAATGCCACGATATAACAAAAGTGACATCGAAAATGAATAATGACTCACCGAGATGGAATGATAGTGAAATAAATGACAAACGAAATGATTGGAACCGCGTTCCTTATGGTGAAGTTATTAATTGACAAGTACATGTTTGATAAGGTTAATACAATGATGAATGAATTATGATTATGAATGAACAACAACAAAAGGGATGAATATCCTTTTAACCGAGTAAGAATTAACTTACTCAACACTGGTGACAATTATCCTTCCACTAACAACGTCCTAATTGAGATATCACGCTTCGAACAACCTTGAATAATTCAATTACCAACAATCCGCTCAATATACGAATCAAACACGAATATAACGAACTCAAAACGCCAATACGACTAAACCAAGTCCATAGAGGCATTAAATCAAACACGTTGCGTCCAAACTCCGATTGTTTACAATCAAACCTCAATATACCAATATCAAATCACCCAAGAAATGTTTCAAACCAACAAAACATCTTCAATACGATTAATAATCCAAAACGAATATCCAAAAACGTGATTATAACGACAATTAATCGAAAACCCCCAATTTCAACTCGATATACAAAGTGTTCTTGAATAATTCCTCAATAATCCAATGAATCCTTATACAAACTCATAATCATATACATATTCCTTCATATAACATGATTATAACGTCCAAAACATCATATCTCAACACAAAATCGAAATCTAAGGTGTTGAAGAATATTACCTTTGAAGATCCAAACACTTCGATCCGATGAAAACGTGTTAAATCGACTATCCAAGCTTCCCAACGAAATAAGATGATGAAATCCAAAAACACATGTGATTGATGATGACAAAATATCTCCCTCAAGTTCTCTCTCTCGGACAAGATGAAGGAAAGGAATGAAAATGAGGAAAAATGTCCCGGCCGAGTCCTTAAATACTGCCGGAAGTTACGGCCGTAACTCGGCCCTCTTACGGCCGTAACATTCCAAGTCAACGGCCTTACGCCAGAATCGGCCAACTCAGACGGCCGTAACTCGGCTTCGTCGAAAGCTCGGGCAGACTTACGGCCGTAATCGCCCGAGTTACGGCGTAACCCGCCTTCGTCAAAAACATCCGCCGACATCCTTACGGCCACACGCACACCTTACGGCCAGAACTCGATGATACGGCCGTATCCGTCCAAACTTACGGCGTAATCCGCCTTCCAAAAACGACTGTGCATCTTGCCTGTAGCGTACGGCCGAATCCGGCCAAGCCTTACGGCCGTACCTGCCTTGACTTACGGCCGTATGCCGCAACCCTTACGGCCGTAAGTCACCCTTAGTCGACAACACCTGAAATTTACGAACACCACTTACGGCCATATCCTCCCCTTCTTACGGCCGTAACTCGCCTTTGGCCAAAATGCCTGGGCACTCTGACCACTTACGCCAGAATCGCCAGGCCTTTACGGCCGTACCCGCTGAACTTACGGCCGTATCCCGGAACCTTACGGCCGTAACTCAATGCTGGCCAAGGTGAATAAAACCGATAACTCCGATTCCTCGCTACGACTGATGAATGATCCGACATACCATACGAATGTGAAAGTGAACAAGTCTAACACGAGCCAAAGATGATACTCCCAGTACAAGGCTATCAATCACAATGAAAATGATAATACTCCCGTCTCGATCTATACGGAGATGAAATGACGATCGGTAATTGATATACGATTACAACATGCCAACAGTGAACGCGAATGAATGATTCATGAATGATGAGTGATTATTAATGAGTGAAAATTACTGAGCGACAATTACAGACTGATAATTACTGAATGAAAATGAATGAATTACAACCGGATATTACATACTCCCCCCCCTTAAAAAGAGTTTCGTCCCCGAAACTAAGGGTCAAACAACTCGGGATAACTCTCCCGCATACTCTCCTCGGTTTCCCAAGTGGCCTCTTCGACTCCGTGTCTGGACCCCTGAATCTTGACCGAAGGGATCGTCTTGTTCCTCAACTGTTTGATTCGCCGCTCCAACACTGCACAAGACGCTCCTCGTACGAATGATCATCCGCGATCTCGATTTCGAATCCGAAGTATGTGACTCAGGTCGGCAACATACTTCCGCAACTGAGAGACGTGAAACACATTATGAATTCGGCTCAATGCCGGAGGTAAATCTAATCGATAAGCTAACTCGCCTACTCGATCCAAAATTTCAAACGGTCCAATGAATCTCGGACTCAACTTCCCCCGTTTTCCGAAATGGAAAATACCTCGACTCGGGGATACCTTGACCAAAACATGGTCACCCATCTCGAACTCTAGTGGTCGACGACGATTATCTGCATATGATTTCTGTCGACTCTGAGCTGTCAACATGCGACTCTTGATCAAAGCTACCTTCTCCCGGGCGGCTATAAGCATATCGGGCTCGGTGCCGATTGATTCTGACAAGTCATCCCAACACAAAGGAGATCGACAACGACAACCGTACAAGGCCTCGTGAGGTGCCATCTTAACGGAGGCATGCCAACTATCATTATACGTGAACTCGATCAGTGGTAGCTGGGCTTCTCAATCGTCCTTCCAATCGAGGGCGCATGCCCTCAACATGTCATCTAATGTCTGTATAGTCCTCTCTGATTGTCCGTCGGACTGAGGATGAAAGGCAGTACTGAGATTGAGCTGAGTTCCCATAGCACGATGAACCAATTTCCAAAAATGAGACACAAATCATCCGTCACGATCGGAAACGATATTCTTAGGAGTACCGTGCAGTCTCACTATCTCCTTGATGAACAACTGAGCCAGTCTCTCGGGACCCCACGTATCCTTGATCTCAAGGAAATGAGCTGATTTAGTTAAGCGGTTCACAATCACCCATATCGTAATCATGCCATGACGACTCGTCGGCAAACTCGTGATGAAATCCCTAGAAATGTCTTCCCACTTCCACTCTGGAATAGGGAGAGGTTTCAACATACCTGCCGGTCGCTGATGTTCAATCTAGACTTGTTGACAGTTTAAGCATCTCGAAACAAATTCTGCGACTTCTCGCTTCATATTACTCCACCAGTAATTTTGTTTCAAGTCCTTGTATATCTTGCTGGACTCCGGATGAATAGAGTAAGGGGGTAGCATGAGCTTCTCTCAAAATCGAGTTTTTCAACTCATCATTCGCCGGTACGCACAACCGATTCTTAAATCTCAAAAGTCCATCCTCGTGGACCATGAATCCAGGGGCTTTCCCCTGAGCCACATCCTCACGGATGCGCAACAATGCTGGGTCTGAACCCTGATTCTCCCTGATTTTCTCCTCAAGTGACGATGAAATCTCTAACATACAAAGCTGTCCCCCGAGTTCGCCGGCTGCACTCGATCTCGGGTCTAAGGAATTCCTGCTGAAGCTCCTTCTGAACTGTTAAACGAGCAAGAATCTGCTCCTGCACGGACTTAAGAAAACTTTCCATAAAGTTGCTCGCGTCTTAACACGTCGAGAACCTGATGAAGACGTACCTCGCGTTCCTCTCGATCACGAGAATAAATCAAAATGTCATCGATGAAGACAACAACAACTGATCCAAAAAGTCGATGACAACCCGATTCATTAACTCCATGAATACCGCAGGTGCATTAGTTAGCCCGAACGGCATAATTACGAACTCATAATGACCATAGCGTGTACGAAAAGCCGTCCTTACAATACCCGACTCTTGAATTCGCAACTGATAATATCTAGATCTCAAGTCGATTTGGGAAAATATTGAAGTTCCCTGAAGTTGATCTAAGAGATCATCAATACGGGGTGGAGGATACTAATCTTGACCATCACCCTGTTCAACTCCTGATAATTAATACACACACGAGATGAGCTAACCTTCTCCTTGAGATCATCACACGGTGCTCCTCACGGGGACGCACTCGGTCGGAGATAACCTTCCTCGAACTATTCCCCAAGTTGAATCTTCAACTCTTGCATTACAGTCGGGGCCATCCGATACGGTGCTTTCGATAAAGGGACGACTGCCCAACTCACTCCTGAACTCCACTACTCTATGTGAAGGCAACCAAATAACTCGTCTGGAAATACATCGTCAATCGATGACAATGATACCACAAATGATCGAACATTTCGATTGCCCTAGAATGGTCAATCGATAAAAAGTGATACAATGAATGTTTGAATAATTCGATTGCCTTAGAAAGGCCAATCGATGAAAATGATACAATGAATGATTGAATAACCCGATTGCCTTAGAAAGGCCAATCGATGAAAATGACACAATAAATGATTGAATAGCTCGATTGCCTTAGAAAGGTCAATCGATGAAAATGACGCAATGAATGATTGAATAACTCGATTGCCTTAGAAAGGTCAATCGATGAAAATGATACAATGAATGATTGAATGACTCGATTGCCTTAGAAAGGCCAATCGATGAAAATGAAACAATGAATGATTGAATGACTCGATTGCCTTAGAAAGGCCAATCGATGAAAATGATACAATGAATGATTGAATGACTCGATTGCCTTAGAAAGGCCAATCGATGAAAATGGTGCAATGAATGATTGAATGACTCGATTGGAATCTCTTCGCTTCCGCCTAATAATAATTCTCTTTGGAACAACGGGATTACTTCCTGAAGCACACATTCGACAACCAACGGCGGAAAGATAGCGACCAAACGCTAACAAACACTAAGGATAGTATCAAACGATCAAACCAACTAATACCGAAAATTACATCGTCTAAGATAAAATTCACCACGATTCGGTCCGTCAACCAATCGCGGTCACTAAGCTTACTTCGGTATGATTCCGAAAATTCTTCCATCGTCAGGTAGACCGATGGTATGAGGTCCACAAGCAATAGGACTATCCCAAAATAAGTCTATTAAAACATGATTCGAAAATGAATGAATGCGGTGCACTAGTATCCAAAAGGTACACACAGGTTGAAATAAAATTACGAGTATACCTGAGGTCATTCGGGCCACCGGATCGTCGATCCTCCTCATCACATGAATCTGGGACTTGCCGGCCCCCGAACCGACGCTCCGTCTGATAAATATGAGCCCCAACTATATTTGCTTCCATTGTCTTAAACGACGTTGACAGAGCAGTCTGATTCGGAATCGCTAATTGCTTCGGGGCCTGAGATGCCGACTTGGAGTCCTTTCGGCAAAAACGGGCCTTATGCCCAAAATTCCCACAATTATAGCACGTAATAGACGGTCTCAGACACTTGGTGCTGACATGACCCGGTTCTCCACAATTAAAGCAGATGATGGCAGGCCGCTCGGGATTGAGATCCCGCGCGATTATGCACCGTAGGAGGTCGCTCAGAAACGATAGGACTCACACGAGGCTTCTTGAAGGTTGACTGACCGCCTTCAGATTGACTACGCTTCGCTGATTTCTTGCTGACAGATGAAGGTTGTTGTTCAGCACTTTCCTTAGCAGCTGGCTCATACGGGAGAGTTCTCTCGATTAATCCGGCCAGAGTGGCGCAATGATGATTGAGCAATTGCACATGGGTCATCATGGCCTGCATAAAAGTGAGTGGATCAACCCGAACATATTCTGATCGAGCCGAGTCCTGGGCACGATTTCCCGACAACGAATGGTTATTACCCGGGTTTCGGCCCGCACCGCGGCCTCTCCCCGTGCATCCCCCGACAGCTCTCCCCATACTGAAGTAGGAATGTCGCATAATGATTATATTTCTCGCATGATTATCACGTTATGATTATGTCATGAGATGATGAAAATAAGTATACATGCTCTAACTTAGTGATTATATGAATGATTTACTGAAGTGATATGATTATCTGATGAAATTATTGAAATGATTATCTTGAATAACTTAACAAGATTAATAATATGATCATCCAGATCGACAACTGAATAATGAAATGAATTGAGTAATTAATGAATTAACATGATCGTCCTGATCATTAACAGAGTAATGAAATGAATTAAGAGATTAATGAGTTAACATGATCGTCCTAATCACAATGAATGATGATGTTTGAGGATTGTTAATTGATGAATGATGAATGAATGACTATTTCCAGAAATTATACCATGGCGTTAGAAATCTTAAAGTTCTTTCGGTCTGATTGGCTCGGCATTTGCACAGGTCACACGTGACGCGAAAGTCCAATGATACTAGTCTGATGACGATGATTTCAAATGAGACATGACTCGGAAGGTAGTATTCAAAACCACTCTCCGATACCAACTCTGTAACACCCCAAACTAGGCGGATATTACAGTGCCGTGAATCCCCAACTGGGACCCACTAGGCGAATGAAAATGATGAATTAAATAATATAATTGTAGTACCGAACCACATTATATTACCAAATACTCCGATGAGGAGTTTAATTACAACACACCAGGACAATACCGAATACTAGTATATTTTATATGAAGATAAAATACACGACACTGAATGAAACGGAGTATCCAAATGAAAGTCTGCAGCGGAAAATAAAGAACAATAACATGAATAACTGAAAGATCGGGGGGCCCTACTAGTATCACTGGGACTCCTCGACGTCAGCGTGTTCTCCCCGTACTTTTGCCTTGCCAAGACCTGAAAAACAGAATCCCCAAACAGGTCGATACGTAACAACAATCCTCAAGGGTTGAAAATACACAATCATGATTATATAAGAAGTTATGAAATATCCTGTCGAAACATACGCAATCAAACATGCTATATGAATCAACTAACAGTACGGCTCAAAGGGTGGCGCCACACTACGCCCGGGATGGAAATGTGTCCGTGCACAAGCCACCAACGAGTATCGATCAAATACACGTGTGGTCTTGTACCTAATCAGTCTCACGAGACAATATGACTCGTGTGCACAGTGCAATGTGAGGCCAACAACCAACACACGACTTAAAACGTGCCTGACATGAAAATCCAACACATACCAACCGGCACGCCAGTATGACCCGGAATGCCACGATATAACAAAAGTGACATCGAAAATGAATAATGACTCACCGAGATGGAATGATAGTGAAATAAATGACAGCTCAACGAAATGATTGGAACCGTCGTTCCTTATGACTGAAGTTATTAATTGACAATAACAAGTTTGATACGGTTAATACAATGATGAATGAGTTATGATTATGAATGAACAACAACAAAAGGGATGAATATCCTTTTAACCGAGTAAGAATTAACTTACTCAACACCGGTGACAATTATCCTTCCACGAACAACGTCCTAATTGAGATATCGGTCGCTCGAACAACCTTGAATAATTCAATTACCAACAATCCGTTCAATATACGAATCAAACACGAATATAACGAACTCAAAACGCCAATGACTAAACCAAGTCCATTGAGGCATTAAATCAAACACGTTGCCCAAACTCGATTGTTTACAATCAAACCTCAATATACCAATATCAAATCCCCAAGAAATGTTTCAAACCAACAAAACATCTTCAATACGATTAATAATCTAAAGCGAATATCCAAAACGTGATTATAACGACAATTAATCGAAAACCCCCAATTTCAACTCGATATTCAAAGTGTTCTTGAATAATTCCTCAATAATCCAATGAATCCTTATACAAACTCATAATCATATACATATTCCTTCATATAACATGATTATAACGTCCAAAACATCATATTTCAACACAAAATCGAAATCTAAGGTGTTGAAGAATATTACCTTTGAAGATCCAAACACTTCGATCCGATGAAAACGTGTTAAATCGACTATCCAAGCTTCCCAACGAAATAAGATGATGAAATCCGAAAACACAAGTGATTGATGATGACAAAATATCTCCCTCAAGCTCTCTCTCTCGGACAAGATGAAGGAAAGGAATGAAAATGAGGAAAAATGTCCCGGCCGAGTCCTTAAATACTGCCGGAAGTTAAGGCCGTAACTCGGCCCTCTTACGGCCGTAACATTCCAAGTCAACGGCCTTACGGCCGTAACTGGCCAACTCGTACGGCCGTAACTCGGCTTCGTCCGAAAGCCTGTCGACAGACTTACGGCCGTAACCGCCCCTGAGTTACGGGCGTAACCCGCCTTCGTCAAAAACATCCGCCGACATCCTTACGGCCGTACCGCACACCTTACGGCCGTAACTCGGATGATACGGCCGTATCCGGCCAAACTTACGGGCGTAATCCGCCTTCGCCAAAAACGACCAGGCATCTTGCCTGCAGCGTACGGCCGTATCCGGCCAAGCCTTACGGCCGTACCTGCCTTGACTTACGGTCGTATGCCGCAACCCTTACGGCCGTAAGTCACCCTTGGTCGACAACACCTAAAATTTACGAACACCACTTACGGCCGTATCCTCCCCTTCTTACGGCCGTAACTCGCCTTCGGCCAAAATGCCTGGGCAGCCTGCTGGACCACGTACGGCCGTAACCGGCCAGCCTTACGGCCGTACCCGCTGAACTTACGGCCGTATCCCGGAACCTTACGGCCGTAACTCAATGCTGGCCAAGGTGAATAAAACCGATAACTCCGATTCCTCGCTACGACTGATGAATGATCCGACATACCATACGAATGTGAAAGTGAACAAGTCTAACACGAGCCAAAGATGATACTCCCAGTACAAGGCTATCAATCACAATGAAAATGATAATACTCCCGTCTCGATCTATACGGAGATGAAATGACGATCGGTAATTGATATACGATTACAACATGCCAACAGTGAACGCGAATGAATGATTTATGAATGATGAGTGATTATTAATGAGTGAAAATTACTGAGCGACAATTACAGACTGATAATTACTGAATGAAAATGAATGAATTACAACCGGGTATTACACCTGTGGACCCTATCAGCTTGGGAGGTAAGAAATATTGTCTGGTTATTGTTGATGATTTATCTAGGTAGTCTTAGACGGTCTTCTTCAAAAAAATAAAGAGACAGTTAGAAAGCAGGCGGGCATAAAAAAGATAAAGAATGAGAAAGGGTTGAATACAGTATCTATTCGGTCTCATGGAGGCACAGAATTTACAAATTGCTTTGATAAATACTGTGCAGACAATGCATACAACATTAATATTCAGCAATGCAGACCCCACAACACTATGGTGTTGTCGAGTGAAACCTCAATATCAAACCTCAATATACCAATATCAAAATCTCCAAGAAGTGTTTCAAACCAACAAAACATCTCCAATACGATCAATAACCCGTTATGAATATCCAAAAATGTGATTATAACAACAATTAGTCGAAAATCCCCAATTCCAACTCGATATTCAAGGTGTTCTTGAATAATCCCTCAATAATCCAATGAATCCTTATAAAAACTCATAATCATATACATATCCCTTCATATAACATGATTATAACGTCCAAAACATCATATCTCAACACAAAATCGAAGTCCAAAGTGTTGAAGGAATTACCTCTTGAAGATCCAAGTGTTTTAATCCGAAGAACACGCGTTAGATTGATTATCCGGGCTTCACGATCGAAAGGAGATGAAGAAAATCAAACACCCAAATGATTTGTGAAGGAAAAACCCTCCCTCTAGCTTCTCTCTCTCGTAAAAGGTGGAAAATCGGAAGGAATGAGTGAAATGCTCAAAAATGAATTTATAGGGTTGACTACCTGCCGGACACGGCCGTGCCGATCGGGCACGGTCGTGTCGCACTGATTGGCCGACAGTGGCCGACAGGGACTCGACCGTGTCCCGCTTGACACGGTCGCGGCGCGAGGGCCTCCCGACAGTGACCCGTCCGACAGCCGACTTCGGCATGACTCGATCGCGCTGCACGACACACGGTCGGGCGTGTCAGCCGCTTCTCGGCTTATCCGGAAGGTTCGACTCGGCCGTGCTGCACGACACGGTCGGGTCCCGAGGCGAACTCGGCACTTTCCAGACGAGTACGGCACGGGCCGTGTCGGACGACACGGCCGAGTTCGTTCGGCAGTGATCGGCCAAAACTGAAAAATGAGCGGTTGAGCTAAAACGACCATAACTCTCTCGTCCGGACTCCGATTGACTCACCGTTTGAACCATTGGAAAGCTAACTCGATGCTCTATAATATTGCAAATATTTAGAATTTTTGGAGTTAGCAAAAATTAATGGTGATCTAACAAAGTCGAACTCATATGAGGAAAGTTGAAACAATGAACAATAACGATACACAACTCGAAGTTTTTCCGAACGGTGAACACGGTGAAAGAACATGATTAATGAATGATTATAATTGAGTGAAAATCCACAGAGTGACAATCACCGAATGAAATTCTTGAATGATAATGATGAATTACAACCGGTATTACATACACCCTTAAAAGAGTTTCGTCCCAAACTAGGGGTCAAACAACTCGGGATAACACTCCCGCAAATTCTCCTCGGTTTCCCAAGTGGCCTCTTCGACTCCGTGACTAGACCACCGAATCTTGACCAAAGGTATCGTCTTGTTCCTCAAGCGTTTGATTCGCCGCTCTAACACTCGCATGGGACGCTCCTCGTACGAATGATCATCCGCGATCTCGATTTCGTCGAATCGAAGTATGTGACTCGGTCGACAACGGACTTCCGCAATCGAGAGACGTGAAACACATTATGAATCTGCTCAAAGCCGGAGGTAAAGCCAATCGATAAGCTAACTCGCCTACTCGATCCAAAATTTCAAACGGTCCAATGAATCTCGGACTCAACTTCCCCCGTTTTCCGAAACGGAAAATACCTCGACTCTGGGATACCTTGACCAAAACATGGTCACCCGTCTCGAACTCTAGTGGTCGACGACGATTTACTGCATATGATTTCTGTCGACTCTGAGTTGTCAACATACGACTCTTGATCAAAGCTACCTTCTCCCGGGCAGCTATAAGCATGTCGGGTTCGGTGCCGATTGATTCTGACAAGTCATCCCAACACAAAGGAGATCGACAACGACGACCGTACAAGTCCTCGTAAGGTGCCATCTTAATGGAGGCATGCCAACTATACTGTACGTGAACTCGATCAGTGGTAGTTGGGCTTCCCAATCGTCCTTCCAATCGAGGACGCATGCCCTCAACATGTCCTCTAATGTCTGAATAGTTCTCTCTCGATTGTCCGTCTGACCGAGGATGAAAGGCGATCGAGATTAAGCCGAGTTCCCATAGACGATGAATCGATTTCCAAAATGTGACACAAACCGTCCGTCACGATTGGAAACGATACTTTTAGAGTACCGTGAAGTCTCACTATCTCTTTGATGAACAATGGGCGATCTCTTGGGACTCCACATATCCTTGATTTCAAGGAAATGAGCTAAATTAGTAAAGCGATCGCGATCACTCGGATCGTATTTATGCCTGACGACTCGTCGGCAATTCGTGATGAATTCCATAGAAATGTCTTCCCACTCCCATTCTGGAATAGGGAGCGGTATCAGCATACTCGCCGGTCGCTGAGGTTCCATCTTGACTTGTTGACAGGTTAAGCATCTCGAAACAAATTCTGCGACTTCTCGCTTCATATTACTCCATCAGTAATTTTGTTTCAAGTTTTTGTACATCTTGCTGGACCCCAGATGAACAGAATAAGGGGTAGCATGAGCTTCTCTCAAAATAGAGTTTTTCAACTCGTCATTCGCCGGTACACACATCCGATTCTTAAATCTCAAAAGTCCATCCTCGTGGATCACGAATCCAGGGGCTTTCCCCTGAGCCACATCCTCAAGAATGCGCAACAATGCTGGGTCTGAACCCTGATTCTCCCTGATTGCATCCTCAAGAGATGATGAAATCTCTAACATACAAAGCTGTCCCTAAATTCGCCGGCGGACCTCGATCTCGCCCAAGGAATTCTGTTGGAGCTCCTTCGAATTGTTAAACGAGCAAGCATCCGCTCTGAACGGACTTACGACTCAAGGCGTCGGCGACAATGCTCGCCTTGCCCGGGTGGTAAAGGATATCGATATCAAAATCTTTGATAAATTCCAACCACCGTCTCTGTCGCATATTTAACTCCTTCTGAGTAAATATATACATCAACTCTTGTGATTGGTGAAGATCTGACAGGTGATGCCATAAAGGTAACGACGCCAAATTTTCAACACGAAAACCACGGTTTCTAGCTCCGTCCGTGGGTTGGATAATTAACCAGCTAATCCGAGGAAACATCGGATTTCCTTAACATCTTTCGGAGGTTGCAAATCTCGGATAGCCTCCGTCTTCTGAGGGTCGACACGAACTCTGGCAGATGAAATTACATGCCCGAGAAAGTCACTTCGGACCTCCAGAACTCATATTTGGAAAACCTTCCATAAAGTTGCTCTCGTCTCAACACGTCGAGAACCTGATGAAGATGAACCTCGTATTCCTCTCGGCTACGAGAATAAATCAAAATGTCGTCGATGAAGAAAACAACAAACTGATCCAAAAAGTCGATGAAAACCCGATTCATTAACCCCCATGAATACCACAGGTGCAATAGTTAGCCCGAACGGCATAACTACGAACTCATAATGACCATAGCGTGTATGAAACGCTGTCCTCGCGATATCCGACTCTCGAATCCGCAACTGGTGATATCCAGATCTTAAGTCGATCTTAGAAAATACTGAAGCTCCCTGAAGTTGATCTAAAAGATCATCAATACGAGGTAAAGGATACTACTCTTGATCATTACCCTTTTCAACTCCCGTAATTAATACACACACGAGACGAGCCATCCTTCTCCTTGACAGATCACACCGGTGCTCCTCACGGACGCAATCGGTCGGAGATAACCTTTCTCGAACTATTTCTCAAGTTGAATCTTCAACTCCTGCATTCAGGCGGGCCATCCGATACGGTGCCTTCGATAAAGGGGACGTCTGGCTCCAACTCACTCTGAATTCCCTTACTCTATGTGAAGGCAACCAGATAACTCGTCGGGAAATACATCGTCAATCGATGACAATGATACCACGAATGATTGAACATTTCGATTGCCCTAGAATGGTCAATCGATAAAAAGAGATACCAATAATGATTGAACAACTCGATTGCCTTAGAAAGGTCAATCGATGAAGATGATACAATGAATGATTGAATAACTCGATTGCCCTAGAAAGGCCAATCGATGAAAATGATACAATGAATGATTGAATGACTCGATTGTCTTAGAAAAGCCAATCGATGGAAATAATACAAGGAATGATTGAATAACTCGATTGTCCTAGAAAGGCCAATCGATGAGAATGATACAATGAATGATTGAATAGTTCGATTGCGGAATTTCTCGCTTTCGTCATAATAATACTTCTTACGAACAACGGGATTACTTCCTGAAGCACACATTCAACAACCAACGACGGAAAATAGCGACCAAATGCTAACAAACACTGAGGATAGTATTAAGACGGTTAAACCAACTAATACCGAAATTACATCGTCCTAAGATCAATTCACCACGATTAGGTCCACCAACCAATCGCGGTTACTAAGCTTACTTAGGTATGATTCCGAAAATTCTTCCATCGTCAGGTAGACCGATGGTATGAGATCCACAAGCAATAGGACTATCCCGAAATAAGTCTATTCAAGCATGATTCGAAAATGAATGAATGCGGTGTAAAGATCAAAAGGTACACACAAGTTGAAATAAAATTACGAGTATACACGAAATCGTTCGGGCCACGGATCGCCGATCCTCCTCATCATATGAATGCAGGACTTGCCGGTCCCGAACCGACGCTCCGTCGATAAATACGAGCTCCAACTCTATTTGCTTCCATTGCCTTAAGCAGCGATGACAAAGCGCCTGATTCTCAAACGCCTGGTTGCTTCGGGCACGAGATGCCACCGAGCCGACTTGGAGTCCTTTAGGCAAAAACGGGCCTTATGCCCAAAATTCCCACAATTATAGCACGTGATAGACGGTTTGAGACACTCGCTGAAATGACCGTGTTCCACAATTGAAACAGTGATGGCCGGCGGCCGCTCGGGAATGAGATCCCGCACGATTATGCGCCGTAGAAGGTCGCCGAAAACGATAGGGCTCACACGAGGCTTCTTGAAGGTTGATGACCGCATTTGGGTTGATTACGCCGTTGATTTCTTGCCGAAAGATGAAGGTTGTTGTTCGGCACTTTCCTTAGCGCCGTCTCATACGGAGAGTTCTCTCGATTAATCCGGTCGAGTGGCGCAATGATGATTGAGCAACCGCACATGGGTCATCATGGCTCGCATAAAAGTGAGTGGATCAACCCAAACATCTTCTCGGTCGAGCCGAGTCACGGGCACGATTTCCCAGCCAGTGATTATTTCTCGGGTTTCGTCCGCACCGCGCCTCTCCGTGCATCCCCGACGACTCTCTCCATCTCCGAAGTAGGAAGGTCGCATAATGATTATATTTCCCGCATGATTAGCACGTTATGATTATGTCATGAGATGATGAAAATGAGTATACATGCTCTAACTTAGTGATTATATGAATGATTTATGAAGTTAAATGATTATCGATGAAATTCTTGAAATGATTATCTTGAATAACTTAACAAGATTGATAATATGATCATCAGTTGACAATCGAGTAATGAAATGAATTGAGTAATTAATGAGTTAACATGATCGTCTTGATTATTAACTGAGTAATGAAATGAATTAAGTGATTGATGAGTTAATATGATCGTCCCGATAATAATGACTGATGATGTTTGAGGATTGTTAAATGATGAATGATGAATGAATGACTATTGCGTAAATTATACCATGGCGTTAGAAGTCTTACGCTTCTTCTTGGCCTGATTGGTCAAGATTCCGCACAGTCACACGTGACGCGAAAGTCCAATGATACTAGTCCGATGACGATGATTTCAAATGATACATGACTTGGAGGGTAGTATTCAAAACCACTCTCCGATACCAACTCTGTAACACCCCAAACTAGGCGGATATTACAGTGCCGTAGATCCCCAACTTGGACCCACCAGGCAAATGAAAATGAATGAATTACACAAGATAAATGTAGTACCGAACTACATTACAACAATAATTACTCCGATGAGGAGTTTAGTTACAACACACCAGGACAACACCGAATACTAGTGTATTTTATATGAAGATAAAATACACAACACTGAATGAAACGGAGTATTCAAATGAAAGTTTGCAGCGGAAAATAAAGGACAATAACATGAATAACTGAAAGATCGGGGCCCCCTAATAGTATCACTAGGACTCCTCGCCGTCAACGTGCTCTCCCCGTGCGTTTGCCTGGCCATGACCTGAAAAACAAAATCCCCAAACGGGGTCAGTTACAAAGAACAACAATCCTCAAGGGTTGAAAATACACAATCATGATTATATCTGAAATTATGAAATATCCTGTCGAAACATACGCAATCAAACATGCTATATGAATCAACTAACAGTACGGCTCAAAGGGTGGCGCCACACTACGCCCGGGATGGAAATGTGTCCGTGCACAAGCCACCAACGATCAATACACGCGTGGTCTTGTACCTAATCAGTCTCACGAAACAATCAATCTCGTGTGCACAGTCCAATGTGAGGCCATCAACCAACACACGACTATAATGTGCCCGACATGAAAATCCTACACATACCAACCGGCACGCCAGTATGACCCGGAATGCCACGATATAACAAAAGTGACATCGAAAATGAATAATGACTCACCGAGGTGGAATGGTAACGAAATAAATGACAGCTCAATGAAAAGATTGGAACCGTCGTTCCTTATGACTGAAACGATTAATTGATAACAACAAGTTTTGATATGATTAATATAATGATGAATGAGTTATGATTATGAATGAACAACAACAAAAGGGATGGATATCCTTTTAACCGAGTAAGAATTAACTTACCCAACACCGGCGACAAATATCCTTCCACGAACAACGTCCTAATTGAGATATCGGTTGCTCGAACAACCTTAATTCAATACAATATCCAACAACTCGTTCAATATACGAATCAAACACGAATATAACGAACTTAAAACGTCGATACGATTTAACCAAGTCCATAGAGGCATTAAATCAAACACGTTGTATCGAACTCCGATTGTTTACAATCAAACCTCAATATACCAATATCAAAATCTCCAAGAAGTGTTTCAAACCAACAAAACATCTCCAATACGATCAATAACCCGTTATGAATATCCAAAAATGTGATTATAACAACAATTAGTCGAAAATCCCCAATTCCAACTCGATATTCAAGGTGTTCTTGAATAATCCCTCAATAATCCAATGAATCCTTATACAAACTCATAATCATATACATATCCCTTCATATAACATGATTATAACGTCCAAAACATCATATCTCAACACAAAATCGAAGTCCAAAGTGTTGAAGGAATTACCTCTTGAAGATCCAAGTGTTTTAATCAAGAACACGCGTTAGATTGATTATCCGCGCTTCACGATCGAAAGGAGATGAAGAAAATCAAACACCCAAATGATTTGTGAAGGAAAACCCTCCCTCAAGCTTCTCTCTCTCGTAAAGGTGGAAAAATCGAAGGAATGAGTGAAATGCTCAAAAATGAATTTATAGGGGTTGACTACCTGCCGACACGGCCGTGCGATCGGCATGGTCGTGTCGCCTGATTGGCCGACGGTGGCCGACAGGGACTCGACCGTGTCTCGCTTGACACGGTTGCGGCGCGAAGGCCTCCCGACAGTGACCGTCCGAGCGGCTTTCGGCATGACTCGGCCGTGCTGACGACACGGTCGGGCGTGTCGGCGACGCTCCGGCTTATCGAAGGGTTCGACTCGGCCGTGCTGCGACACGGGCCGGGTCCCGAGGCGTACACTTCCGGCACTTTCCGGACGAGTACGGCACGGGCCATGTCGGACGACACGGCCGAGTTCGTTCGGCAGTGATCGGCCAAAACTGAAAAATGAGCGGTTGAGCTAAAACGACCATAACTCTCTCGTCCGGACTCCGATTGACTCACCGTTTGAACCATTGGAAAGCTAACTCGATGCTCTATAATATTGCAAAGATTTAGAATTTTTAGAGTTACCAAAAATTAATGGTGATCTAACAAAGTCGAACTCATATGAGGAAAGTTGAAACAATGAACAATAACGATACACAACTCGAAGTTTTTCCGAACGGTGAACACGGTGAAAGAACATGATTAATGAATGATTATAATTGAGTGAAAATCCACAGAGTGACAATCACCGAATGAAATTACTGAATGATAATGACTGAATTACAACCGGGTATTACAAAGGTCCCCATCGCATGATACAAATCAGGCAAGGGGAAGAAGAGTCCGACTCGGACTACATCGACCGGTAGACGAGATCATCCTCAACGGCGAGCCCGTAAGCGATGAGATCGCCCTATACTCGGTCCTAGGAGGATTCCATGGTCTTTCGCCTATGTTCAGGCACCTTACGAAGGACTAACCCTCGACCTACGCGATCTTCTGCGCTAAAGCCGCAGACTTCCTGGCCAGGCAGAGGTTTCTTCAGAGCCTATGAGCAGCGCGAGCGGCGCGCAAACGACGATCTCCAGTCTTTCAGCCCGATCGCCAGTCTCAAGCAACATCACCAAAACCGGAGGACTCATTCCCCATCTACAGTTCACCATCTAACATGATGGACTAAGGCACGAGATCGCCTCTACCGCACAACGTACAGCGTCGAAGGTCGGCATCCACATGACGATCCGAGGTGGAAGAGTGCAGCCATGGTCCTGGTAGTCGATGGAACCGGCTGCTTCGGCCATGCAAGGTCCCTTTGGGCCAAGATCGCCCGCCCTTCGTTTAAATACGAGGCCGGCGTAGTCTGAGGGCCCTCCAAAACTAATCAGTGGACACGTTCGCCCGCCCTCAAAGGTTCGTTATCTAACATGGTGAACCCGGACAATGCGACGTGCCACTACCCCCGTCTCAACGTACACCGTCGAGGGTCGCCATCTTCATGTAGGGCCGAGGTGGAAGCAGAGCTATCAAGCCGCGGAAGTGGAGTTGATTAATCCGACGACGCCCCGCGCAAGGACTCCTCTAGACCAAGACCGCACGCCCTTCGTTTAAATACGAGGCGAGGCGCAGCCTAACAGAGGACCCTCACAATAAAATAAGTCACGAGACAGACAATGTCGTTCGCGCATAAGAACGGTCATGGAGTCGGTCCATCGAACTCCGCGACTGTGCACGATTCCTCAACAACGAAGCAATCAAGTTTCTACGAGGGATCGACCAAAATTGTTTTTTGCAGGTACGAGACCGAAGATAGCTAGCCAATCGACCAGATCGCCCAAGTCCGAAACCAAAGTCCGCTCAACGGATCGCCCGCCCTCATCCTACACGATCGCCAGCAAGAACCACCTCGCCCCATGTCTTCAACATCGGAGCAAGCTGGGGGGCAATTGTTGTGTCGAGAATTATACTCCTCGATCGGCGATCGCCTCAGAAGGCGGCCGTGCGAGCCCGGCCAAGGCGATTACGCGGCCAAGATCCCAGGACAAGTCCCGGTGCCGAGCGATCGATATCTAAGACGATCGTCTCTCGGTACTTGGCGATCGAGTCCTGGTGGCCGACTAGCAAATGATCATCTCTTGGCACTTGTCGATCGACCTCTGGTGACCGACCGATGCCGACCACTGGTGACCGACCGATGCCGACCGCCTCATGTCGCTCGAAGTCGATGATCATCCAGTCGGCAAAGGCCGAAGCTCAGGACAGAACCCACGTGCAGTGCCGAGACAAGATCCGCATTTCACGGATCATTGACCACAGCCTGTCAGCATCTTTCCACCAGCCGACAGGCCCGCCGAAAGGTGTCAGTAGGACCGCCCGTGACAGCAACTCAGGACGCGTGCCGGTTCCTCATTGGACCGCACAGCTGGCTGGCAGCAGCAGCGTTGGACTTTAGGCAGACAGCCCATGTGACTTAAAGACGATCGCCCCATTATTATATTGGACGAAAGGCGATCGCCCGCCAGAAAACAAGGCATCTCGGCCCCTATAAATAGAAGGCTTCCTGCATTTGGACGGAGGGCTGCTTCTTAAAAAGTTCAACACACGACTTGGCTTTCCTACTCTTGGCAACAGCTATCTCTCGGTTCTATCTTCTCTCTCAGCCTCTCTCACATAGAAGACGATCGGCAGAGAGCAAGAACACCAAAGCTTCGCTCAAGAGCTAGATAAATAGGATCTTTTACACTCATTGTATTTAGATTCTCACATTAATACTTGTATCCACGAATATTTGTATTAATAACATCTCGCGAGAGCATTCAAGCCCGGGCCTAAAAAACCGGGCAAATCTAGTGTTATTCACACCCCCTCGGAAGTTCTCCCGCAACCTTGTTTGTTGTCCGTCCATTCCAGCGATATCTATCTTCGGATAATATTTCGGACAACAACGGTCTGAAAAAACAATAAAACAGTGATGGCAGCGTTAAGGAAAGGCTGAGCAGCCTTATTGCTCCAAACATGTTAGTTCTATTAATATTCGGTTTTATGCATGGTTGAAGTGAGATTTGTTGGCTATCTTTCTTTCATTTTTTTCCCGCTTTCTTTATCATCAATTCTCTGTTCTATATATCTATTACTCGGACTCTAGTTCAATGGGGAATATGCCACTATCGAAAATTAAGGGAAAAGCTAAGGCCAGATTCTAGAATTTTTTATCTAGATTTTGCAGTTACCTGTCATGTAATGTAAATATATGCTTGTTTTGATGGAACGAATAGTTCTAGATAATACCTATGTAGCACGGACACGAAAACGGACGCGAACACAGACACGGAGACACGGACACGGGAACACGGAAAAACTCCAAAAAATAGGACTCGGACACGGCATAGGACTCGACAAATTAAATAATATATATATATATATATATATATATATAGTAGAATCAATAGAAAATCATCACAATACTTCCATAAATATGAGCAAGTTATCACAACAAAAATACATTCATCAAACTGAAAAACATAGTCAAAAGTTCAAAAAAAGTAATGAAAAAAATCATTATTAATTATTAATTAGACGAAGCAGTAAGAAGTCATAATTTTTTTTAGGCCTCAAATTACTATCAGATAAATACTCAACAAAAATCATCATTCGCATCTAAGAAGTAACAGTCAAAGACTACCGATAAAAAAAAAGAGTTATGATATATAGACCTACAAATAGGCCTACACCATTCACATTTTGACAAGTTTCAAACACTTTCTCTCTCTCTTCATATTAACCAATCAAATTTTTAATTTCACCAAGCATAGTTGTAGGCTTATTTGTAGGTCTATTATGTAGGTTTATAAATCATTTTTCAAAAAAAAAAGAGCTGTTTGCCCTATCTTTTAGGTTGGACACGAAAGGAATAAAAAAAGCTCTGTTCTAACGGTCAAAGAATCCCTTCTTTTATCATTTATTTGCAAAAAAAAAAGAAGAAGAAAATAAAGTAGAGAAGGGGAAACGCACCTAACCGGGCGTCTGGCAAAATAAAAGAGAGCAGGGAAGGGGATCGAGAAGAGAACAGGGGTGGGGGCAAAGATATCTTTTTAGTCCTTCAACTATTTTATTTTATACCTTTTGGTCCTTGAACTATTTTTTTTATATTTTTTCGTCCTTGAACTAACATTTTCAGGATTAAGATGTCCTTCCGTCTCTATGCCGTCCATAGATCCGTTAGGTCCCTATGAGCTGGCACCAACATGCCATCTTTTTTCTAACATCAACCCCACCATTCTCTTCCCTAACTTTCATTCTACTTGCTGCTGCTGCATCTCTATGTTTTCTATGTTGGGATTCGGTGCCTAAAACGAAGGCCCAGCGGAAGCGGTAAAACGAAAATTAATTCGATCCGAATCCCTACGAGGATCGATCGAGCTACGTATTTACGAATATCAAAAACGAAATACAAGAGATACAAGAAACATACCCTCGTAGTCCGTTGATTAAATGGATAACCTTCTCTTGAGCTATTCCCCAAGCTTTGCTTGATCTCTACGAATCTATTCCGCTTCAAGCCCTTGAACGATCCAACGCTGAAAGCACCGCGTCTCTACTTGCCACGCACCGGAAAACGAACGGAATGACAACACCTTGCTATCCTCCGAGGATACGGCTAGAGCTAGGTGATGAAGCTTGTTATAGATATTAATATCACTCTGAGTGTATGAATATCTATCTCTCTCAATATTTCCTCACAAAATTTCTCTAAGAAGTTATGAAGAAGATGAATGAAGAAGATGAATAAAGAAGATGATGAAGAAGACTTCTATCTCTCTCTCCTCTTCAACCTCACGTTGGAAATGGAATCAAGTATTGGGAGAGTTTATCAAAAAACATCATCTTATATTATTTCCACCCTCATGTGTACAACCCATGTAACATGAAGTCTTGTCCCACCAAGTCATTATCATCATTTAATAAATGGAAGAAAAGACAATGGGAAAGTGGGTGGAAGCATAATGGGGCGGCTATCATGAAAAACGAATGAGTTTGGTTCGTTTCGGACTCCCGTGAGTCCAAACAGATAAACTCCGATTTTGTTCCGATGTATTTTTGTCGATTAATTAATCCAATTAATTAAACATATCAAACACAAAATAACATAATTAATTTCTCCAAGAAATAATTATATTCATGAATTAAATTAATCACCCAGTGATAAATTTAATCCATTAAGCCGTAAATCAATTTATCCGATAAATCGATTTAAACATCCAATGTCCCAAATTTAGATATCCAATATCCAATATTCATAATGAGAGAATTAGCTCGAATCATTCCGTCGTCAATCCTAATGCGCGACTCGGTAGGTCCGTCTCGACAAGAATGGGAGGAACCAAAGAGTAGTAGCACCACCTAGCTTGACTGGTGGCCTACACTGTACCCCGATCGAGAACGAATGATTGGGATCATTCAAGAACCATTCTGTCGTGAATACCGGTATACGTATAAACCCTTCTTTCAAATGTCCCGATCAAGTTATAGGGTCACGGTCACCAAACCCTATCTCGCACTTGACGCTATGCATGCGTTAATGCAAATCGAGATCATCGAGTATCGTGTATCTAATACAACTAGCTCCAATGCTTTGGCCAAAGACTTATGATCTCATCGCCAATAACCGCATAGGACATATAACCCACTCACTAACGGAGAAAAATTCTATCTTGGTATTCGGTAGGACTGCTACTTGCCGTCAAGATGCACGTCGAGGTTGACCCCCGCCTTCCGGTTTATAGGGTCGAACTACTCTAATGAAAATCTTGACGTCACAAGCACATCCCTACTAAATCCTCAAGTCGAAGGTTCACGAATACCTATCACAACCTTTCGATTCCGTCATTGATCGTCCCAGTGAAATCCATGTGACGAATCGAGGGTGAGTCGGTTCGAGTATACTAATCCAATTAGCATACCTATAACGTGTGCTCCCACTAACCATTAGTGTTCGACAGGCACTCTCCATGTCAAAGAACACGTCATACAAGTCTTCACATAAACTTAACGCCCAATCAAGTTTCATCGACTTGCGAACGATTAAGTATTTGAGCTATAACCTTTCAGTGCCGACCCCCTTATCCAATAAGGAGTGGAACGTTTTGCTCTCAAATACACGGACTAGTTTCTATATATTTATTTACGAGTTAGAAATGCCAGTAACTACCAGTAAATAAAGAAATATTCATTTGCCTTATATAAATGATTTACATAATTACAAGTACAATGCCCTCACTCAACAACCTCTGAGTGGCATTCGAGGGCATACTCCTAACAATCTCCCACTTGCACTCAATGCCACACACTATGGTATCTAATACCCATGTTCTCCAGATGATGCTCCAAGCTAGTCTGAGAAAGTGGCTTGGTCAGTGGATCGGCGACGTTGTCGGCCGAGTCTACTCTGGCAAAGACAATATATCCCTTGCGAACAAATTCTCTTACGAGATGATACTTCCTCTCAATATGTTTGGTCTTTGTTGTGAAACCTCGGCTCCTTGGCTGCTCGCTCCGTCGTTGTCGCGATAAATGAATGCATACCAAAGACATGGTATCATTTGAAGTTATCCCGAAACTTCTTAATCCGTAACCCTTCCTTGAAGCCTCCGAGGCCGCTTGATACTCGGCTGACAGTGGAATCAAGATCGCGCTTTGCTTGGCACTACGCCAAGATACTGCTCCTCCATTAAGAGTAAATATGTAGCCAGAAGTGGATATCGAGTCGTCCTTCAGTCCTTGGAAGTCCGAATCAGTGAATCCCACCACATCCAATTCTCCACCGCCATACATTAGAACCGTATCTCTAGTTCTTCTCAAGTACTTTAGAACGTTCTTTACAGCAGTCCAATGTTCCCTACCTGGGTTTGCCTGAAACCTACTCACCACGCTTACAGCATGCGCGATGTCAGGTCTTGTACACAACGTAACATACATAAGGCTACCCACGGCTGAAGCATATGGTATATTACTCATTTCCTTGCGTTGTTCCTCACTTTGAGGACACATCTTCAAGGTGAGTTTTATTCCATATTGCATCGGTATGAACCCTCTTTTAGAATCATCCATCTTAAATCGCTTTAAGATCTTATCTATATAGAGGGCTTGGGAAAGGCCTATTGTTCTCTTCGCTCTATCCCGGTAGAGCCGAATACCAAGAATATAGGTTGCTTCTCCCAAGTCTTTTATGGAGAAATTACTCGAAAGCCAAGCTTTCACAGAACTAAGCATTCCCACATCATTTCCTATTAGTAGAATGTCATCTACATATAGTACCAAGTATACGATCTTGCTCCCACTAACCCTCTTGTATACACAAGGTTCCTCTTCATTTTGCACGAAATCAAACTCTTTGATTGCCTTGTCAAAACGAAGGTTCCAACTACGCGACGCTTGCTTGATCCAGCTGAACGCTGAAGCTTGCACACTTTCTGAATATCGACTTCAGACACAAAGCCTTTAGGCTGCTCCATATAGATTTCCTCCTCGAGGAATCCATTAAGGAAAGCCGTCTTTACGTCCATTTTCCATATCTCATAATCGAGGTAGGCAGCTATAGCAAGCATCATGCGAATAGACTTGATCATGGCTACGGGCGAGAAGGTATCGTGGTAATCGATCCCTTCCTTCTGGGTATAACCCTTTGCCACAAGCCTCGCCTTATAGGCGTCAACCTTGCCATCAACATCAGTCTTTCTCTTGTAGATCCACTTGTTCCCAATAGGCACTATGCCCTTGGGGCGGTCTACTAGAGTCCAGACCTGATTGACATGCATCGAGTCTATCTCAGCTTCCATAGCTTCACGCAATTTCGCGGAGTCTACATCCACCATCGCTTGGTCATAGGTTGTTGGGTCGGTCTCTTGGCTATCACTTGGAACCTCATGGAGACCCAGCTCCTCCAAGTGCACAAGCCCATACCTCTCAGGTAAATGAGACACCCTACTAGACCTACGAGGTGGTTGTACTTGTGTTTCAGAAAGTTCGGTTCCAGTTTCTTGCACAGGTGTCTCTCGAGGAGTTTCATTGTATTCTTCTAAAGAAATACTTCTACCTGCTCCGCCTTCCTGAATGAACTCATCTTCCAGGAAGTGTGCTTGTAAAGCAACAATGATCCTTCGATCTTCGGGCATGTAGAATAGATATCCCATCGTCCCAGATGGGAATTCAATTAAACGTCCCTTCGCAGACCTAGCTTCCAACTTTTCCACCTTAGTCTTTATGACATAAGCGGGACATCCCCAAATCCTAATATGATTAAGACTTGGTTTCCTTCCTTCCCACATCTCATGTGGAGTTTTAGGAACGGATTTCGAAGGACATCTGTTCAAGATATCTGTGACGATCTAGTGCATACCCCCACAGGTAAATCGGCAAGTCAGTATAGCCCAGCATGGAACGGACCATGTTCAACAGGGTCCGGTTCCTTCTTTCTGACACACCATTTAACTGAGGAGTACCTGGAGGTGTTAGTTGTGAAACTATTCCATGTTCCTTAAGGAACTCGTCAAACTCCGTACTCATATACTCGCCACCTCGGTCCGACCAAAGTGCTTTGATATGATTCCCGGTTTGTTTCTCTACTAGGGCCTTGAATTCCTGGAATTTCTCAAAGGCCTCGGATTTATGTTTCATTAAGTATACAGAACCATACCTAGTATGATCATCTGTAAACGTAATGAAATATTGATATCCGTCACGTCTCGCTTCAAAGCACCACATACGTCGGTATGGATTAATCCCGGTTTATGAGCGGCTCTTTGAAATGTCCTGTGAAGGGGACTTAGTCATTTGCCTTTAAGGCAAGATTCACAAGTAGGAAAGGAATCTGATCCCAATGGACCCATAAGTCCATCCTTTTCCATCTTGTAAACCTTGGTCTGACCAACATGACCAAGTCTAAGATGCCATTTCAAAACTTGATTGGTTTCATCCCTACCACGTTTTCTAGTCATAGTATTCACAACTACTTTGTTGCTGAGATTTAGATGATACAATCCATTCAACAATGTAGCAGTACCCACTAGTTTATTTCTAAAATAAATTTTGCAGGAACCATCACCAATGAAAAATGAAAAGCCTTTTCGGTCCATGACCGGAATGGATACAATGTTTTTGTGCCCCTTGGGCAAAACAAGTACATCTTCTAAAGTCAAAACAAAGCCGGATTCTAAACCCAAAAGAAGTGATCCTATGTCGGTTGCCTCGACACTATGCCCGCTTCCGACTGTGATCATAAATTCTCCAGCTCCAAGCTTCCTACTTTGTTCCAGATCCTGATTCACGGTACAAATATGAGAACTAGCACCAGAATCCAGTA
Organism: Orobanche coerulescens; assembly: GCA_033398695.1. NCBI lineage: Eukaryota > Viridiplantae > Streptophyta > Magnoliopsida > Lamiales > Orobanchaceae > Orobanche > Orobanche coerulescens. Next base: position 69,546,601 of record CM065816.1, on the reverse strand, counting down.
TCCAGGAAGTAGAAAATACAGTAGCAGAACAATTTGTTTCCAAAACTAAAAGTTCTGTACCTGAAGTGCCATGAAGAATCGGACAGTCTCTAGCCCAGTGGCCCAGCTCACCGCACTTGAGACAAGCATCCTTCTTCTTCTTGTTCTTTGGATCGGGGCCTTGCCCTTTCCCTTAAGGTCCTTAGCTTGTGGTCCAGTCCGCTTCTTGGTCTTTTTCTTCTTATTCTTAGACTTCCGAAGTCCAGAAGAAATCACAAGTGCAGACTCCTTCATCCATGGGGTCTTCATCGAGGCGAGCGGTCACCGGTTGTTCATTAGCCCGGCTAAGTTACTTGCAATCTCATTGCGGTTGAAGTTCATAACAAGCGTGAGAAGGAATCGGGAGAGGCTGTAGGATAAGGTCGGTTTGGAGAAGTATCCATTTTAAAATCAAGAGCCTCCAATCTCTCGATCATGGATATCATTTTGAGGACGTGTTCCCCAACCTTCTCACCTTCCTTCATCCTTGCACCGCGATTGCTTGGATATCTCATATCTAGCGATTCTGCTGTGCTCACCATAAAGCTCGGTTAAGTGAGATAGAATGCACTGGCAGTCATTTTCTCATGAGCTCTCTGAAGCTCATTAGACATGGAAGCCATCATATACGCACGGACTTTCACGTCATCCTTAACCCACTTTTCGTGGTTTTCAATCTCTTCTGATTGGCTCGGGTCCGCACAGAGGCGCCGGAATGTCCGTCTCAAGACATATCCCAGTGCCTCTATACTGAGGACAATCATCAGATTACGGAGCCAATCCACAAAGTTAGGTCCCATTAAGGTGTTCTTTTCGAGTAGAATTGCGAGTGGATTCATTGTCATATTGAAATTTGTCTGCATTAAGTATAACAGATTAATTAGTGACTCATTCAATTATGTTCTGAGTATAGAATTAAGGTCTTTTCTATTCTTGTTACTCAGCTCCCACTATTTTATCGGAATAACACACTCCCATGTGAAATCCGGAAGTATCGTCGCTCTTCTTCATAGTGGTGATCGAGTTCTTTATAAATCTTAATAGAGGGCAACCGAACAGGTTTCTAGTCTATTAATTTTCATAAAGTGGTGTCCAACACCAACCCATCTAATGGATGATTCGATCTTCTTTTTCCCCTTGTTCACTCCCCTCAACCTATACAGTTTCTATGGTTCGTGAACAAGTTAAGTTTATACCATCGACGTAAATTAGTTTCACAATTGAATCTTATCCGGCAACCTATCAGGTTTCTAGGGATAAAATTTGCTCCAACCGAAAGGCATCCAATGCGCTCCCGGTAATTTATCCGTCCTCCCCGAACGACTACCCCGATAACTCGGAAGCATAGCACATCCGGTTTGGATTTCAATTTCCCGAAAGCTCGATGGAGGGAAGGAAAACCTTGAAACCTTATAAACTTAATAATTTGTTGTGGGAGAATTTTCGCGATTAACGTTACACTTTGCACATTAATCATATTAGCGCGTTTGTGGCATTCATACAATATGAAACAACCATTCACAACCTAGTTGCTACCAACATGTGGTTTATGGACCGTTCCTAGAAAACAAAAACTCCGTAATCTAATTACAAGTCTTCGTCTTGAATCTTCGTCTTCTCGAAAATGGATCTTCCTCCGGTCTTCGTCATTATATATAAATTTTACATCGAAATTGCATCCTAGATACAAACATTTCTAGTAAAATAAATAGGCTCAAAACGGCCTTTACAACCCAATCGAATAAAACGAATGATTCAAAACTAAGTCCACGAACCACATCCCCATTCAAAAGCATTCATCCAATAAATACTATATAAATGGAAAGCGTAGAGATACTTTGATCCAATCAACAATACGAACCGATCCAATCGATTCACACAATCGGTAATATGAAAACGTTCAAAATAATTCGGTCGATTACAAGTACTCCAATTAATCAAATTTCCCTTATAAAATGAAATACCATAAATCATTTTAATCATATTAAATCTAATTTAACATGAGGGAGATTAATTTTCAAGAATACACGAAAAAATCGAGCCGGGGCGAAAATGGCCTGCCATGGCCGAGTCACTGTCGGCATCTTTCCGGCAGACTGGCCTGGCATGGCCGAGTCACGCTCGGCAGCTACCGGCCAGGCACGGCCCGTGTCTCCTGACACGGTCGGTCACTGGCGATGGCACGGGATGCCCGACACGGCCCGTGTCACCAGACACGGCCGAGTCACCCTGGCAGCTTCATGCCCTTTGTCCGAAAAGTCGTCCGACGACGATTCGGAGCTCGATTTTCGACCGGATATCCAATATCAATATTTTTCAACATTCATATCTTCAATATAAATCATATTTCCCAGAAATTTAAGATTTATATTTAGACATAAACTTACGAAAAATATAACTACAACGAACGTAAAAAAAATATATACCACGATTATGACTAAAATGATTCCAAATCATTCACCATCTAATCAAGCATTCCAAATGCCAATATCGTATATACGATCGCAAGACCTACGCTCCGATACCACTGTTGGGATTCGGTGCCTAAAACGAAGGCCAGTAGGCGGTAAAACGAAAATTAATTCGATCCGAATCCCTACGAGGATCGATCGAGCTACGTATATACGAATATCAAAAACGAAATACAAGAGATACAAGAAACATACCCTCGTAGTCCGTTGATTAAATGAATAACCTTCTCTTGAGCTATTCCCCAAGCTTTGCTTGATCTCTACGAATCTATTCCGCTTCAAGCCCTTGAACGATCCAACGCCGAAAGCACCACGTCTCTACTTGCCACGCGCCGGAAAACGAACGGAATGACAACACCTTGCTATCCTCCGAGGATACGGCTAGAGCTAGGTGATGAAGCTTGTTATAGATATTAATATCACTCTGAGTGTATGAATATCTATCTCTCTCAATATTTCCTCACAAAATTTCTCTAAGAAGTTATGAAGAAGATGAATGAAGAAGATGAATAAAGAAGATGATGAAGAAGACTTCTATCTCTCTCTCCTCTTCAACCTCACGTTGGAAATGGAATCAAGTGTTGGGAGAGTTTGTCAAAAAATATCATCTTATATTATTTCCACCCTCATGTGTACAACCCATGTAACATGAAGTCTTGTCCCACCAAGTCATTATCATCATTTAATAAATGGAAGAAAAGACAATGGGAAAGTGGGTGGAAGCATAATGGGGCGGCTATCATGAAAAACGAATGAGTTCGGTTCGTTTCGGACTCCCGTGAGTCCAAACAGATAAACTCCGATTTTGTTCCGATGTATTTGTGTCGATTAATTACTCCAATTAATTAAACATATCAAACACAAAATAACATAATTAATTTCTCCAAGAAATAATTATATTCATGAATTAAATTAATCACCCAGTGATATATTTAATCCATTAAGCCGTAAATCAATTTATCCGATAAATCGATTTAAACATCCAATGTCCCAAATTTAGATATCCAATATCCAATATTCATAATGAGAGAATTAGCTCGAATCATTCCGTCGTCAATCCTAATGCGCGACTCGGTAGGTCCGTCTCAGTCAGCAATGTGAGGAACCAAAGAGTAGTAGCACCACCTAGCCAGCCTGGTGGCCTACACTGTACCCCGACTGAGAACGAATGATTGGGATCATTCAAGAACCATTCTGTCGTGAATACCAGTATACGTATAAACCCTTCTTTCAAATGTCCCGATCAAGTTATAGGGTCACGGCCAGTCAAACCCTATCTGTACTTGACGCTATGCATGCGTTAATGCAAATCAAGATCATCAAGCTGTCGTGTATCTAATACAACTAGCTCCAATGCTTTGGCCAAAGACTTATGATCTCATCTGCCAATAACCGCATAGGACATATAACCCGCTCACTAACGGGAGAAAAATTCTATCTTGGTATTCAGTAGGACCTGCTACTTGCCCGTCAAGATGCACGTCGAGGTTGACCCCCGCCTTCCGGTTTACAGGGTCAAACTACTCTAATGAAAATCTTGACGTCACAAGCACATCCCTACTAAATCCTCAAGTCGAAGGTTCATGAATACCTATCACAACCTTTCGATTCCGTCATTGACTGTCCCGGAGTGAAATCCATGTGACGAATCGAGGGTGAGTCGGTCCGAGTATACTAATCCAATTAGCATACCTATAACGTGTGCTCCCACTAACCATTAGTGTTCGACAGGCACTCTCCATGTCAAAGAACACGTCATACAAGTCTTCACATAAACTTAACGCCGAGTCAAGTTTCATCGACTTGCGAACGATTAAGTATTTGAGCTATAACCTTTCAGTGCCGACCCCCTTATCCAATAAGAAGTGGAACGTTTTGCTCTCAAATAGACGGACTAGTTTCTATATGTTTATTTACGAGTTAGAAATGCCAGTAACTACCAGTAAATAAAGAAACATTCATTTGCCTTATATAAATGGTTTACATAATTACAAGTACAATGCCTCACTCAACAACCTCTGAGTGGCATTCGAGGGCATACTCCTAACATTCTATACTCCTCATCATCTGTCTTAGCATCACTATAATCAGAAAGTTCAATATCATCTCCATCAGCATCCCCACCATAATCTAGTTTATGAATATCATACTCATAGTCGACCCACCATTTATCAAGATCCACATTCAAATCATCAATTTGAGTAATAGATGGATAAGGTATAGTTAAAACTTCAGGTGGCTCTTCACTCAAAATAGAATCATCATTATTGTCAATACTGCAATAAAATCAGAACCCATACATAATGCTAAAAAACAAAAGCTTAACAATAATTATGAAATAATATTTTCTTGAGTTATTTATGCTCTCAGTTGAATAATGGGTAGAAATTTGAATTTAATATTCTTACCCATTTTCAGAAAATATATGATTAAAAAATACTATATATACATAGCGAGATGGACTCTTATTCGAACAAACAATTGTGAATCTCAGAGACCCTAAGCAGAAACTCAACCCTAGTTCACATTTTAAGGAAAATAAGACGTGAATTGTTGAATAACACCAAACATAATGAGAAACATACTTCAGTGTTTCGAAATCGTAGTTTGAATCCCTTAATTTTGTCCTTGATTGCTCGATGCTTCTTCTTCCTCGTAATCGCTTCCTCTCTTTAACCCTACTGTCTTAATAGCAAAATGAGGGGGGGGGGGAGTCGGCTAAGGTAGTAAATTGGGGGAAACTTCCCCGCTTAATATAATCACATGCGTTACCCATGTGTTTGACTAGTCTTACTAAGGTGATGTGGATTTATTTAATCAACTCCATTTAGGACAGAAGGTGCCATGTTGGTTCTAGCTCACAGGGACTTAACGGGTGTGTGGACGGCATAGAGACCGAAGAACATCTTAATCCTGAAAATGTTAGTTCAAAGAGGAAAAGGTATAAAAGAATAATTCAAAGATCAAAAGGTATAAAATAAAATAGTTGAAGGACCAAAAAAGTGCTTTTGCCCAGGGGTTGGTATGTGATGTGACCTCCAGAGGAGAAACTTGCTGCTGTGCGCCGCGATCCGTCGCGGTTGGAGGTGCGCGACCTAGGGTTCCGCTTCCGCCTCTTCTGTCGCCTTTTCCGTCGCTTGGAGTTTCTTCTTTCCTTTTTGGAGGTAGGTATGTCGCGTCTCTTCTGTCCCGTTTTAAACCAAAAATAAAAATAAAAAATAGCCCTGTCCGCAGCCGCGTCGAAGGCGCGTACCTCACGCGTCCACAACACCTCAACAGGATGCGGTCCGACCGCGTCGGACACGCATCCCGCGTCGGCGGCGAGTCCGAGTCCAAAACGAACTGGACTCGGACACTCTCCCTGTCTGGGAGAGTCCGTGCTTCGGAGATAATATTATATTATTAAAACTCCCCACGTATTGCTTGATAATTTTGATCCCATTAGCATATGTAACCAAAGTTATTCCATTTAATGATTCAGAAATGGGTGTGCCGTCCCCGAATCATTATGAGGATAATGATGAAGAGGATTTTCTGGACGAAAATGATATAATTAATGAGTATGATGTTGATGAAGAAGGTATGGATTGTGTAAGAAGTATTTGCTCCAACTGAGGTTGTAAATTTATTTTCCGGTATATTAATTGTGCCTGCTATGATATCATTTCTCTCTTTATGGTATGTGTCTTCAAGTTCTTATGATTCATAGATTGGTGAGTCATCTCCCGCCTGTTTGTGGAGGAGGTGGTGCCAGAACATGTGTTATGTTAATTTAATTTTGTTAGAATCATGCTGCGTCTAATTGATTTTCATGTTTATAGAAAATTCCATACAAGCAAGTTTATATTCTCTGACTGATATGAATTACCATTAATGGAAGATTAAATTTGTTGGTAGTCTATTCTGTTGTACCTCCTCTATCAAGTCTGATCCTTTTAAGAGCTCTATATCATAGTAGTCAAAAGCGGCCGCTATAGTCGCTATCGCGATTAGCGACGCGAAGCGGCCACCTATTGCTATCGGCCGCTATACGCTAGGGTTTTCTGTGTAGCGGCCGCGAACCACCGCTATTAGCGCTAACCCAGTTTAGCGATAGCGGCCTTAGCGGCCGCTGAATCTCTTTTTTTTTTTTTAAATAATAAAGGGCTCAACCATAATTAACCCTCCCGACTCCCCCGTTTCTTTTTCTTTCTTTTATTTCTTTTTTTCTTTAAAATAATAAAGGGCCCAGCCCCAGTGTTGTTAAAAGCGCGCATATGCGTGCGCATATGCGAGATGCAATGCGATGCGAGGTTTTAGCGCTTCGCTTCAGTTATGCGATGCAACTTTCAAAAAGCGCGCAGTTCTGTGCGCTTTTTGCGCTTAAGCGATATGCAAGATGCGCTAAAAAAAGCGCGCTTTTAGTTATTTGTTGACCGGGCTGTTGACTTGCATGTTGACTGGACTGTTGACCGGGTCTTTTTTAAATAAACGGGTCATAAAATTCCTAAAATGTAATGCAGCCGACAGAACTAACACACGAACAATACAAAACACACATACCAACATACTTACAGTTAAACTTTGATAAATGAATATTCGATAAACGAATAACCTCGTCAAATGAATAATTTTCTCTGGTCCCAACTCTTTATAACATGTTCAAATTTTCTTTCGATAAATGAATAATTTCGCTAAATGAATATTTTTCTCCTATTAACCATATTCATTTATCGAGGTTTTACAGTATGTACATCATTATTATAGGTCAAATACCTCCCGTGGCAACAAAAAAGGAAATGCCTTTGCATCATCATCTAAAAGGCGTTTAATTGATGAAAATGAAGACGAGGAAGATGAAATTGAATCTGACGAGGGGGATAAGAATCCTAACCAGGATGAAGATTTCAAAAATCTTCAAAAAAAGCCTGAAGATGATGATTTTTAATTTTTGTCAAGTTGTCAACTACTGAGAAGACCAGCACTCTCTATCTTTATCACTAAATCTATAGGGATGGTAGTTGATTCTCTATCTTTATTTTGTTACCACGACTTCATTTTGTGCGTTGACTTTGAATTTGGTTATCATTAACACTTTTTATGACAATTTAGTTTGTTTATAATATGTTAATTTATTGTTATGCATTTTTTTTCCAACTTTGTGTTTTTTTTCAAAAAGCGCGCTTATCGCGTTGCACGTTGCGCTTATGCTCCAGAAGGCTTTTGCGCTTCAGTGCGCATATCGCGTTTAACAACACTGTCCAACCCTAATTAACCCTCCCGACTCCCCCCTTTCTTTTTCTTTCTTTTTTCTTTTTTGTTTGAAATATAAAGGGCCCAGCCCTAATTAACCCTCCCGACTCCCCCGATTCTTTTTCTTTCATTTATTTCTTTTTTTCTTTTGAACTAATAAAGGGTCCAGTCCTACTTAACCCTCCCGACTCTCCCGTTTCTTTTTCTTTCTCTCCATTCCTACGTATTTTCTTCATGTTCCCCTACTCATCGCTGAAATCCAGACTCCAGTTCACCCTTATTGTTTTTTATTCTACTAATCGATTTCCATTTGATGTTTCATCTTTGAAGACGATTAATGAACTAGACTTTGTTTTCACTTTAATGAATTTAGTTATTGCCTTACTTGTAATATATATATATATATATATATATATATATGTGTGTGTGTGTCACTTTTTACAACTTGTCTATATTTGAATTTAGCGGCCGCTATTTATACCGCTATCGCTATATAGCTAAACGGGCACGTGATCGCTACGGGCCGCTAATCGCCATTGACTACTATGCTCTATATATTCATCACGTGTGTAATTGTTTATGCCCTGGCATGTTTTCCTTTGTTGACGGTCCTGATTGTTTCTTCAGAGCTTCCCATTGCTGATGAGGAAAGTGACTCTGAGGGAGAAGAAGCTTTTGGTGCGTTCGTTTTAATGCAGTTTTTCTTTAACCAATGACGACAGTCAGTCATATCTTTGCTTTTCGTTTCTTATGTTTTGGTCAACTCAAAATATTTGAGAGCAAATGTATGGAGAATATGGAATTCTTCCAAGTCACTTCAGATGCTTGGACGTGATAAAATGATAAATTTAAAATAAATGTTTCCAGCTCCAGTATATACAGATATATAGTGTGTGTGTGTGTGTGAACTAAACGGTAGCCGCACTTTGCTTCATCTGCTGATTGAATAGCAAATTGATATTACGGACCTATGAGTTCTTTTGTCCATTTGGTCGGGGTAATTGGGTTGGAGATTTACTCTAGCCTAGGCGGTGCAAAAAAATAAATTTATCTCTTTTGTATTATCCTTTTATGATTTGGTGCTTGCAGATGGGGCTGATGATTCAATACATGTATTCACTGGCCATAGAGGTGAGCCACGATTCCTGTTTCCGAGCTTAGTATTGGATTGTGCTAGTTTTTACTTTATATTCTTACTGATTGTTCTTGAACTACTTACGAAGATGTAATCATGATATTGAAATCCTAATATATATATGTAAACTGGAAAAAGAGAGAGTTGGGGAATGTAAATCAATATGGAGTTGCTTGTTTGAATTTTTCATAAATGCCAAGTATTACGGTCCGTTTAAGGTTGAGGAAAGAATCGGGAGGACCGCGTATCGGCTTCGGCTTCCAGAATCGAGTCGCATACACCCGGTCTTCCATGCATATCAACTTAAGGAAGTAAAGGGTAATCGTCCGGTGGAGTCCGAGCTCCCTCCAAGCTTGGATTTTCTGTTCGGATGTATTTGAGCCCCTCAAAGTGCTTCAGTGGCGGTCAAAAGCGCAATGAGGCAAGTATTAATTCATTGGAGGGGGCAGTCAATAGATGAGGCGACGTGGGTAGATGCAGAGGAAGTTACGTTGCAATTACTGGAACTCCGCCTTGGGGACAAGGCGTTTTTTGAGGGGAAGGAAGTTGTTACGGAGCAGGCCGACCCAAAGGGTTCGGGTGACCTGAACCAGGACCGACCCGACCCGAACCAGGGTCGAGCAGCGGTAGGTGACCGAGCAGACCCGACTAGAGACCGAGCAGCGACGGAAGCTGACCTGAGCCGAGGCTGAGCAGCGGCAGGAGACCGAGCAGAACCCCTGCTGGTGTATTCCAGACGTCCACGGGTCAGGTAGTCCGAGGAATAAGTATTAGTTATCTATTTAAGTATTATTATTACTGTTATTATTTATTGGTTGGAAACTTGGAGTTATGATTAGAATAGAACTCTTTCCTAATAAGGAGACGTAGGGAGTCTATATATGTATTAATGTTATTAGGGTTAAGGATTATCATTGAGAATTAAAATTATTCGAGCTTTTGGTTGGGTCAAGACGTTATCTTTTCGAGTATCTTTTTGATAATCAATTGGTTCTCCAATTTTCCTTTTCTTGAATCCCATCGGAACATCGTGTGTGCTTATGTTTTTTGGTCCTGTTAAGTTACTGCTGTTAGTAAGATGGAATCATTGTTAAACTGTTAATTCTGTTTTATACTGCTAAGAATGATGCTTTAATAATTGCTTCTTTGCATTTAGGCGAACTATACACTGCTGCATGTAGTCCAACAGATGCTTTGTTAGTGGCAACTGGAGGTGGAGATGATAAAGGATTTTTATGGAGGATTGGTCAAGGAGTCTGGGCTTTTGAGCTACAAGGTATGTCACTAGCCTCTTGTTCGTAGTTTCTAATTGTGAAAAGTTAAATGAGAAAGCATATCATTTTTCTACGCGAAAAAATTGGTTAGAAGGCTTCTTTTATTAACTTGAAAATTGAATGATTATTCCACTACTTGTTTATGTTATAGGTCACCGGTTAAGAACTACACCGGGACCAGTCGTTTGAGTATATATATATATATATATATATAATTTCACTTCTTTCTTCGTCTGAAACATCCCCGTGCAGGTCACAAGGAGTCTATATCTAGTTTAAGCTTTAGTGCTGATGGACAATTGCTTGCATCTGGAAGCTTGGATGGAGTTGTTAAAGTGTGGGACATGGCTAAACTAGAATTAAAGTGTACTCTTGAAGGTCCTTCCGGAGGCATTGAGGTGATATTTTAGAAGTTATGCTGTTGACTTACCTTGTGGTTCTTGCTATCTAAACAGTGAGTAAACTCTTTCAGTGGGTCAGGTGGCATCCAAAAGGGCATTTGATCCTGGCTGGGTCGGAGGATTCCTCTGTTTGGATGTGGAATGCTGACAGAGCTGCATATCTCTATGTTTTCAATGGTCACGGGAGCAGTGTCTCCTGTGGTGATTTTACCCCTGATGGTACTTGCTTTTTTATCATGGGGGAAATTTATAAATGTCTTTTCTTTGGCTTTCACCATTGTATTTCTGCATAACATTCTCTTACTGGCTCACTTTTTGAAGGTAAAACAATTTGTAGCGGTTCTGATGATGCGACTATGAGAATTTGGAACCCTAAAACTGCAGAAAATATCCATGTTAGAGGTCTGCTCTTTAGATATTCTTTGTGAATTATTTTCATTATTTGCTGTATCGTATTTAGAACTCTGCCTGTGGGTGTCTTCTTGACATCCATTGCCGGTCCCAAGCCCGGATAAAAGAGGAGGGTTGCGGTAGGTTAGTGGCAGCCAGCGTAAAACTCGTCACATTCCATGGACATGAATCAAACATTGAAAATCGTTGGGGCGTCTCCTCAGAAGCGACGCGCTGCATTTCATAGGCCCGGGTGCAGTGATAAGTATGCGAGGGTTGCTAGGTCGTCGCCCAGAAGCGGCGCGCCACCTTTACATCTGAGGGTGGTGTCAAATGAGCAAGGATGCGCTACACTTCATAGGCCCGGGTGTAGTGGAAAATATGCAAGGGTTGCTAGGTCGTCGCCCGGAAGCGGCGCGCCACCTCGAAGTATGGGTGTGGTGTCAAATGTGCAAGAATCCTTGCAGCGTGGACGGGGACAGACAGAGAAGTTAGTTCTTGCGGCTAGTAAGGGTAGTAAGGTGCGGCTTGGAACTTGGAACGTTGGCTCTTTGACGGGGAGATCAGCAGAAGTGGGGGAGGTTATGAAAAGGAGGAGAATTCACATAATGTGTCTACAAGAGACTAAGTGGGTTGGCGAGAAGGCAAGAGTGTTAGCTCCTTGGGGTTACAAGCTTTGGTACTCTGGAAAGGATAGAAGTAGAAATGGAGTGGGTATCGTCATTGATAAAGAATTCATTGATGATGTGGTGGAAGTGTCAAGAAAGAGCGATAGAATAATGAGTATTAAGCTTGTGATAGGGGATGAATTTCTAACTATCATAAGTGCTTATGCACCAAGTAGGATTGGATGCATCGATCAAACAAGAATTTTGGGAAGATTTGGAAGAGGTTGTCGAACGAATTCCTATGGGTGAGAAATTGATCATTGGTGGTGACCTCAATGGGCATGTCGGTGTTAGCAGAGATGGCTTTGAGAGCATTCATGGTGGCTTTGGTTTGGGGACAGAATGAAGCAGAAATGATATATTGATTTCGCATTAGCTCATGACTGGGTATTATGAACACTTGGTTCGAGAAAAGGGACTCTCATTTGGTGACATATAGAAACGGAGGTAATGCAAGTCGATTGATTTCTTTTTAGTAAGGAATGTTTGGAGGAAAAGTTTTACTAATTGCAAGGTAATACCGGTGAGAGAGTGCCGCAACACAAAGATAGGGTTGTGGTGCTTGACTTTCGAGGTAAGAGGCACTTAAGAAAGAGAAGACCACAAGTTGACCTCGAATTAAGTGGTGGAAGCTCCAAGGGGAGAGTCGACATACTTTTGTGGCTAAGATTGCTGATAGTGGTATTTGGTCCGATTGCACGGAGATGGATATAGATTCGATGTGGAACTTGTTGGAACACAACATAAAGGAAGTTGCAAAAGAAGTCCTAGGAGAATCTAAAGGAAACAGGACCATCAAGTAAGGACACATCTTGGTGGAATGATGAAGTTAAGCAAGCGATAAAGACCAAACGTGAATGTTATAAGGTCTCGGGTAAATGCTCGAGCGATGAGAATTATGAGAAGTACAAGAAAGCTCGACGAAGCTAAAAAGGCGGCGAAATGCCCGATCAAAGGTCAATCAAGAATTATATGCAAGATTAGATACTAAAGAAGGGGAAAAAGATATCTATAAACTTGCTCGAATGAGAGAGAAGAAGACGCGAGATATTGGAAAAGTTAAATGTGTAAAGATACCGACCAAAAAGTTTTGGTTCAAGATAAAGAGATAAAAGAGAGATGGAGGTCATACTTTGATACCCTATTCAATGGCCATCAAGAACAAGATATTGGGAATTTAAACATCCCTCAAGTATGGTTAACCGAGAGTTTAAGAGAAGAATCCAAAAGGGTGAAGTGACAATTGCATTGAAGAAGATGGGGTCAAAGAAAGCGTAAGGACCGGATGGTATACCTATTGAAGTTTGGAGGTGTTTGGGGGAGAGAGGGATCGAATGGGTAACTATGCTTTTCAATAAGATTTGGAGAAGCGATAAGATGCCGTCGGCATGGAGGAAAAGTATTCTCGTCCCTTTGTATAAGAACAAAGGTGATGTTCAAGATTGTTCTAATTATCGCGAATTAAACTAATGTGTCATACCATGAAGTTGTGGGAACGAGTGATTGAACAAAGGATCGGAAATGTGTGAAGATAACAGAAAATCGGTTGATTTATGCCTGGAAGATCGACCATGGAAGCAATTTATCTTATCCGTGATTGATGGAACATTATCGAGATAAAAAGAAAGATCTGCATATGGTTTTATTGATTTAGAGAAGGCATATGATAAAGTACCAAGAGAAGTACTTTGGTGGGCCTTAGCAAGGAAGGGTGTATCGCGGAAATATATTGACATTATAAAGGACATGTATGAGGGAGCTAGTACAAGTGTACGTCTAATGTTGGGAGGATGAAGAATTCCTATTACGATTGGGGTGCATCAAGGATCTGCTCTTAGTCCTTTTCTCTTTGCCATAGTCATGGACGAATTGACAAGAGAAATTCAAAATGACGTTCCGTGGTGTATGATGTTCGCAGATGATATTGTGTTGATTGATGAAACGAAGGTTGGAGTGCAATGTAAATTGGAACTTTGGAGGATACTTTGGAAGCTCGAGGCTTTAGTGAGCGAAAGTAAGGCCAATATATGGAGTGTAGGTTTAGCAGCTTGATGATAGAGAGGCGGGGATGATCACATTTGATGGGAAAGTTGTTCATGGATCCACTTTCTTCGGTATCTTGGATCTATTATCCAAAAGGATGGAGAGCTAGATGGCGATGTGGCTCATGAGAATAAAGGCGGGTGGTTGAAGTGGAAGAGTGCCACAGGGGTTTTATGTGATCCGGCATGCCTCATAGATTAAAGGGTAAATTTTACCGCACGGCAATTAGGCTCATTGTTATATATGGCACCGAGTGTTGGTCAGAAAGCGATTGTCACGTTCAAAAGATGAATGTGGCGGAGATGCGTATGCTACGATGGATGTGTGGTCATACAAAAAGGATCGACTCGAAATGAGGTGATCGGAGAGAAGGTAAGAGTTGCGTCTATAGAAGACAAGATGATGGAGAATCGATTACGATGGTTTGGTCATGTGAGAAGAAGACCTATTGATGCCCCAGTGAGGAGGCTAGAAAGTTGGGGAGCAAGTAATGTTGTGAAAGGTAGAGGAAGACCCAAGAAAACTTGGATAAAGATGATTGAAAATGATATGCGGTTTCTTGGAATTGGAGAAAGTATGGCGATGGAGAGGCAAATGTGGCGGGAAAGAATACGGATGGTGGATGGAGTCTGATTCTTTTTTTTTTTTTTTTAATTCCTATTTTCTTTTTTTATTTGCTTTTTTCTCTACTTTTTCCCTCTTTTTTCCTTTTATGTTATTTATGTAACGATTATTGACGGTTTCAAAGTTTGATTCATGTTAGCCGACCCCAAATCATTTTGGGACTAAGGCTTAGATGTTGTTGTTGTTGTTGTTGTTGTTGTTGCTGTATCGTATTTAGAGCGATATTTATGTTATTTTCATGATTGCACTCTTAATTCTATGATCCCCTAGAAGATCTCTGTTTGATGGTTTATTGCTCGTTTTGCTTTAGCATGATTTAGACTGTATCAGCAGTCAAACAACCCGAACAGTCTTGCTTCTAAGCTAGCTCCTCCCCTACGAATAGAAGTTTTTATTAGAAAGAGGATGAGAGACTCCCTGTACAGAATGATTCTTTAATAATAACGCTTCTCATGGTTGACATGTTAAAGCTGCGTGCAATCAGAATCTTGGATTCTTTTCATTTTTCTTCTTTTTCTTTCATTTCTTTTCATTTCATTCGTTTCTCTTTCCTTCATTCTCGTTTTCTTCTTTTTTCCTCACCTTTTTGCCAATGGTTACGTATCGGCTATTGCGCCAAATCAAGCTGACTCCAGTACTTGGCTTCTGTACTGATTTCCACTTGGTTTTGCTTGGATGTAATACTTAGTTAATGACGTGATGAAGATTATAGAATACGAGACCCTTCTATAATAGTGTTTTTTTAGCCACGTTGTTTAATCTCACTTTTTTTCTATGGATCATGTCCACGAGCAAATGCCATGCATTCGTCATGAAAATCCTTTATGTTTATTGAAAGAAGTGATTTAGAACATTAACTTATAAGAGGAGGTGATTATAGTTATTGAGGTTATTATTTCGACTGGGGTTTTGCGCGAGTTTCCAAATAGGACGTGATCTGTCAGGAGGAGAGTGCACTGGGTTTGCACTATGCATGGTACCCTTTGACAATCCTGGTTGAATCTTGGTCTGGAAAGGCTAATAATCAATGTGCCACATGTTACTTGTGTTTCAAATCATTTTTCATGCTTCTATTGATAGCTAATAATTTTGTCCATTATATATTCAAAATTTTGTTTCAATTGTTAAATTAAAAGTAGTGAGTTTATTTTAACATTGCCTCCATCCAATGATGCTCGGTTCGGTGCAATGTGTTGCATCTATTAATTTAGTTATTTTTTTTCTTCAATTTTCCGGTCATTTCTGCATTTTATACTGGCTTTGGTTTGGCTACATGTTGTTACTTGCACCACTAAGTACTGATACTCATAGCTGTCCTACTTTGTACTGCAGGTCATCCTTATCATACTAAAGGACTTACATGCTTGACAATCAACTCTGACTCTACTCTTGCGCTTAGTGGGTCGTACGATGGTTCTGTTTATGTTGTTAACATATCAACTGGGAAGGTGCCCTACTGCCCCCTGCCTTTGTTTTAGTTTCGATCCAGTTTGTATGTTATGTTTCCTGTGGATTAGTCTATTGCTGCTGGCATATAAAAGCCTTCTTGGGTAAATGGATGATCTTATAATGTCGTTATCCACAGGTTGTCACTTCTTTGAGCGCACATTCAGATTCAGTTGAGTGTGCTGCCTTTGAAGCAAGGTTTTTTGGCCTACCTCTTTCCCTTTTTCATCTTATATTTTTTTGGAGGCATCAGATTCAGACGCCGATGTAAAAAAAATTAACCATATATTTGGCAGATTCATTTATATATTAGCATATTTCCTTCTAATTTTCTATCTTTCATGATTCCTGACACCCTCCCTATTGGTATAAAATTTCTTTTAGTGCTCGACGGGATAGTTGGAGTGCTGCAACAGGTGGCCTGGATAAGAAGCTTATTATCTGGGATCAGGATTCATCACCTCGTTGCATATGTGACCATGAGGTTCGCTGCGTTTCTCTCTCTCTCCCCCTCCCTACCTAAATTTTTTAGTCATTTTAACAAAGGTACAACTCTTATTAAACCATATATTCTCACTTTTTTTTGGGAATTTTGTCTACTAAGCTATTATTCTTATTTATAGAAAAAAAGCTTAAGTATTTTTTTTTATTAGGTATTAATGTTTTATTTTAGAAATGGTCTCTTCTATTGGGACAAAATCATTGAAAGTTGACTCTCTTCAAGTGGGACACAGAGAGTAGTTAGCATCCCCGCTCCTGTTTAGTTGAATGTGGTGGAAGGAAGTAATCAGTGTACATATTTTTGCTTTAATGTGTTTTAGTTACATTGACTTTCCATTACAAACATAGGCACAGCTTTAATGTATATTTATTGTGATTCATTTGGCAGGAGGGAGTCACATGTTTGCTCTGGCTTGGTAGGTCTAGATATGTAGCCACGGGCTGTCTTGATGGGAAAGTACGCGTATGGAATAGTCTTTCTGGAGATTGTGCAAAAATATTTAGCGGACACTGATGCTGTTCAGTTAATAGCTGCATCTTGTAACAGAGATTTCCTAGTATCCGTTTCAATCGATGGGACCGCTCGGGTGTTTGAGATTGCAGAATTCATGTGAAAAAAAGATGACTTGTTTGGTTTTTCTTGGAAAAATATTTGATTTTCTGCTCAATCGTATGAGCTTGATTCAAGCGTATTTGTATTTTTAAAAGATATCTGGGGCTTTTTGTAATTTGCCTAAATTTTAGGGTACAATCAGAAGTTCTGCACTATGTATGTCTTCATAATTATTTGATACATGGTATTCGGATTTGGGTTTTTGCAAGTTTTGGTCATAGTTTATGGATGTTTTTTTGCCTTTCGAAGGTATTTAAATTAATAGGTTTGATAATTCTGTTTATTGTCCCATCCCATGTCTCTATACATAGTACATGATTTATTTTTTATTTTTAAAAAAATACAAGGTTGTATTTGAATGTGAAAAAATATATGTGCGTGGCATGAGATATTGATGCGTGTTCATCGAAGGAATTTAATTGAGAGAATAGTCGTGTCAAGAGAATGCGACTATTTGGTCTTAAATGATTTGAAAGAAATTATTACTTCTCTCTCACTAGAAAAATATGATTTTGTCTCAATAGAAGAACTTAATTTTAAAATAGATTTTTTTTTACGAATTAAAATTTGTATAATATTTTTAAAAATTAAGACTTGTTATTCTATTAATTAATTGATTGAAAAAAATAAACAAAATAAGTGAAGATATATGGTTTAAAGGAAGTTGTGCTTTTGTTAATGATTAAAATAAAAAACTATAATTTAATCAAAGTAGATTCTTCAATTAAGAAATGTAGTTCAACTATGATGTAATCATAGTATTCATCACTCTCCTTGTTAGGTAAAATCTTGAAGTGAGGGTAACACTTTTCATTCCTTAAAAGGGATGTATGCTTTATAATTTGTTGGGATTTAAAACTCTTATATTTAGAATATCGGGTATATGAAATGCTATAAATAGTAAGAATATTAATTTATATTAGGATTGAGAATCTTTTTTATGATGTAGATGTTAAACTATATGTGAAAAGTGGACGATTTTGTATTATTATATAATTTTCAATTGTATTATTTAAAAATAAGAAAAGAGGAGATACTAAAGTAGTTGTATTTTCTTAAATATAAAAGAGGATGACGAATAAAGTCATATTTTTTCCAATATAAAAAGAAGAGAGATATAAGTAATTGTATTTTGTAAATATAAAAGATAAGAGTGAGATGTTGTGTCATAGAATACACATGACGTGTAAGAAATTATTGGTTGTGTATTTGAGATTTGGGTCTCTTATTGAGATCAAAATTTAAATCCAGTTGTTAGAATCCTAAAATAAATATACCTTAAAAAAATTGATTTTTTGAACATTGTTATAAATATTTATTTTTACGAATAAAATAATAGGTGCAAACATGGATTCAACATACACCAAATGAGAATTTTACAGAATTTATACTCCCTCTTCGTTTAAATATTTTATGATTGTTTTGGAATATACATTGTATTTTTTTCTGATCGGTTATATACATTGTATTTTTTATATAGATTGGTGGTTCGGATTTATAAATTTAATATCTATGAGTCTATTAAACAAATAAAAAATTTAGTCTTTTATTTTAGTCTTATTGGGATGATGTAATAAATATAAGGATTACTGCGGCTCTGTTCTCTTCGCCTTGTTTTTCATGAATTAATTAACACTGACTACACTTAATTTATTGATTAAAACTGAATGTTATTGATTAAAATTAAATTTTGAGGGTATTATTATTATCCTATAAATTTTTATAACCATTATATTTGCTGCTACTGAAGTTCTATATTTATTATATTAAAATATTATCTTTATCATAATTACTATCTAACACAATAAACTAGAACAACCATCTAATAAATAATAATACCCTCACATCCCAAAAATAAATCTTAATATAAAAATTATTATTTAAATATTTATATTTTCATGAGAATATTTGTGTTTTTCCAATCATAGACATTCATATTTTTTTTCAGTGTTTTTGATTTATTGCTAAAACTGTTGCATTACCCAACTTTAAACTTTATCCATTGAGCTTTCCCTTTATAAACATGGGCAAATCTATTACAGGATCGACATTTGTAATCCTTTGTGAAATTGGTATTTGTAACTCGCACAAGCAAATAAAAAATGAATTGAATTGTGCAGGGTATATGTTGATGAAATGGTTGCGTCTCTTTTTGCAATCTTAATATTACCGCCACAATAATGAATTATTTATTAATATTATTATTATTATTATTGTTATTGTTATTATTATTATTACCTCTACTCCAACTATGACTACTGCCACTACTTGATAAGATAACGATGCTCATTTTTGTGACTTAAAATTCGCACAACGATAAAACTGTTCCGGGAGTTATGATTATGTTCTTCCCATGATGTATCTTACCTTATAATGTTTAGACTAGAATAACTAGATGGCAGAGATTCTATATCCTTCTAGATGTAGTAACATTTTACTTGAAGTCTTTCATTGTAAGAATCCTATGAGAGTCTTATTGTAAAGTCAATATAAAGGTCTCTCTGTCGGTGTTATTAATGTAATTGTTCTATTGATTGCTCATCTTCCATTGCTCCCTTACAAATCTCTGAAACACTTTGTCAGCACGTAACCTAATAGATAAATCTTTGAAAATTCAAAAAAAAAACCGAAAAAAATTCTCGGCCAAACCATAGACGCCGCCCCCTCCGCCGCTGCAAACCATCGTTGAACGGGCTGTCCTCCACCCCGAAGCCGGATCACACAAGTCCTGCCCTACACCAGCCAGGATCACTTATGCTGTCCGGCAGCCGCCACCCGATCATGCCACTTGGCACCCGCCGCTGGCCAACCTCGATCCGATCTGCCCGGACCCCCTCACCTGAAGCATGGAACTTTGTGACTCGATCCCGTCAGCCCTGATCGCCCGTGAATTTTGTGCCTTGTCTTGTTTTTAGTTTCATTGTGAAAATATCTTGGCATTTTCAATGAATGTAATAAAATTGGGCATGATTAATAATTCTTTTTTAGTTTCATTGTTGTGATTGTGCAAGAAAGTGAATTTTTATTTTCTTTCAATAACATGTTTGGTTTGGTTTGGTTTTACAAAATAATTGCTCAGTAAAGAATTATTTGGCTGATTTGATGCACTTGGATAGATTCTGTCTGCACTTTTGATCATGACTAGCCGCATCATCATTGTTATTTGTTTATGCTTTGCAGTGCCTAAACAGAATAAGTGGTTTTTGAACAACCTTAGCTGTACCGATATTCCTGCTTTCTCTACAAGTCTACCAAGTTGGAGCTACCGAAAGGATCATTGGTCGAGAGAGAAAACGGCCACCCATCTACATTTTAACACGTTGAAAAATACCTAAGCCTGTAATTGTCAGATTTTTGCATCAAAACGTATTCTATTGAAGATGGCTTCAACCTTGCTTTATTACTCAAACTAGGAAAATACTAAAACAACAACTTTAAACGAGCACTACAATTTGAGCTTAATGATCTAGAATGTGCACAACTTGTGGATAGAAAGATATGAGAGTTTAGTATTCAGAACAACTGACTCATCATCCATATCCTTCCTAAAGGAGTTATCGTTGATTTAGTAACATAGGTCAAGTTGCACGAAAATTATTTCCACCTATTTTGCTAACTTTTGTTCAGACTAATTTAGTCGAATATTCCCAACTTTTAAGTTATTAAGTTTTCGCTGTGTGTTTGAATACAATAATAATTGAGTCCCATGTCTTATTATAGTTGTCTAATGGCAAAATTGAGTGTCTTGCTGATTGTGGAACAACCCACACTATTCTTTGGAATAGGTAATTATTGATATTGTACCTTACGTATCCTCTGAGACAACAATGATTGGTTTCTTCCAAATCATTCAAGGGAAGGGACCTGTTTATTTCTTGCTATCTAATCGTATGCAAATTAATGTCATAAATGCTCTATATCGTTAGGAATATGCCCACGAATGCTACTCAGAGGATGAGAGATTGAGATCATCGTATTGTAATTATGAACATTGCTCATGAAAGACATTTTTATATCATTAGCATCGTGATTAGATATATAGAATTATAGGACTTTCATCTGAGAGCAAACATTTCACTCTTTATGGGATAAGGAGATCGACACTGACATAATTAAGTACTAAATGCTTAACTAGTTCGTAAGTCGATAGAACTTAACTGGGTATTAAGTTTAGACAAGAGTTGCGTAATATATACTTTGATATGTAGAGGATCTGTCTTCACCAAGGGCTAATGGGAGCACATATTATAGGTATGCTAATGGTACTAGTTTATCCGAACACGACTCACATCAATTCAATCACATAGATTTCACTTTGGAATAGTCAATGACTGAATCAAAAGGTTTTGATAGGTATACGTGAACCTTTGACTTGAGGTTTCAGTAGTAGATGTGCTTATAATATTAAGTTGGTTACTAGAGTAGTTCGATCTAATCACCAGCTGGTGGGGCCAACCTTCATGTGCAACTTGATGGGCAAGTAGCAGTCTCTACTGAAGACCACGATGAGATTCTTTCTCCTATAAGTGAGAAGGTAAATGTCCTATCTTAGTGGCAAATGAGATCATAGTCTTTGACCACCGCATTTAGAGCTAGTTGCATTTAATATACAAGAACTCAATAATCTCGGTTCTAACATATGCATAACATCAAGTTAAGAAAGGGTTTCACATTACCGTGACCCCAATACTTGATCGGGACATATGATTGAAAAGTTTATACTATACGATATTCAGAACGAAAAGATTTTAGAATGGTCCATATCATTCATTATAGTTGGGGTATGATGTAGGCTACGAGACCGGCTAGGTGGTGCTAACACTCTTTGGATCCTTCCATTGCTAACTGAGACGAACCTATAGAGTCGCGCACACAAAATAGAATGTAGAGTGACTAATTCCACTAGAAAGGGGGTTGAATAGTGGAGTTGATAAAGTTTGTATTTTCTTCGGTAATGATAAACGAAAATACTAAAAGTAAGAGACATAAAGATTTATAGACGTTCAACAATGTGTTTACATCTTATCTCCGTTTCTTTTTCTATTGGCTTAAGAAAAACTACACTCAACTTTGCCTCGTCTTCTATAGGTGCGGGCACAACCGTTACAATGCTTGACTTCGATTGGTCCAAGCACAATCAAACACTCGTTAAAAATATTCTCTCTAGCGTTCTATTGGAACTAGATAATTCTCACTTACAATCGTCAAAATTTAATCCTAGCAATGTCGGATCAATGATCCTAATAATACCGGATTAAAATTCTTGATTCATTTCTCTCATGCTCGTGAAGGAGTGATACAACACTCACAACAATCGAAGAAGATACGACATATATGAAATAATACAATATCAGAATAACACTCGTATCTTTCTTGTCACAACTTAAATAGAAAATATGTAGCAATTAATCTGAGCTCAATAGTATATGTGTTTGCTTGAAGTTGTGTGTCCATCCATACCAAGAGGGATGGTATTAATAGGCTTTTGAGACCTTGTAGCCATTACTGCATAGAGCTATTAGCGTGCGCTAATCCTCCTTCTAGCGTGCGCTAATCTTTGGTCAAATATGGCAGTTGGGTTTGACAAATACGTCCAACAGTAGTAATTTTGAATGTAGCATGCGCTAGTGTATTCCTTTACGTGCGCTAGCTAGTCTTCCAGATCCTTTTGATACTGAGCGTGATTTACGCATTCTATAAATTCAATGCAACAAATTTTTGTCCAACGGTAGGAATTTCAACATTTAACGTGCGCTAGATATACAAGTTAGTGTGCGCCAACTGTTTGTGAATAAATCTTGAAAATGCTTCATGTAGCGTGCGCTAGGCATAAATGTAGTGTGCGTTAACTGTTCCTTTGTTTGAACTCCAGAGCTCACTGTCTTGCCAAAACTATCAGGTAGCGTGCGTTATGATTATCTGTAGCATGTGTTACCACTTCTTCATAGCGTGCGTTAATCTCTTGGTAGCGTGTGCTGGTTGTGACTGACAGACTTCACTGACCTTTCTGCCTTGTTACATACAGAGCAGGTAGCGTGCGTTAATTGTATAAATAGCATGCGCTATTTAGCATATCGAAGGGCAGGTAGCGTGCGTTAAGCTGTTTCAGAATAGGTCCAAGTTTCCTCTTGTAGCGTGCACTAGTATCAACAATAGCGTGAGCTAATATGTCTTGATTTTGGAGCCTTTTATTTTACGATAGAATATACGCCGTTTTGATATTTGATCAAGTCTTTGATGTTTTTCTTTTAAATTTTGATAGAATGCAAAATCAAAATAGATTTGTTCAACAATCTCCCCCTTTTTGATGATGACAAAACATTTAACAAGATATACCTGCAAACATTTGTAAAGAAAACTTTTCGAATAAAAGTTGTTATTTTGTTCGATTTTGTTAGAGATTTTTGAATCTTGGCAAGAACAAATGTTCTATGTTCTAGCTTTTTCTCCCCCTTTTTGTCACAATAAAAAAGGTAAACGAACATAGCACCCCTTGAAATGGAGCTTTCCTGACTTTAAGTGGACAAATAACTTATAGCTTTTAGCTTAAAATTTAAGCTATAAGCTAAAATATATGGTTAGAGAGAGTATGCTATACCGAAGCGTAATGATCCAACCTGTGCATAGTAATCTCCATAATGAACGAAGCATTCAACAATTATGATTTAACCAACATGCAAGGACTAGAAATTCATAAAACAATATTAGAGTCAATGTAGTACACCAAAGTGAATAATCCTAAACATTCAACAAATGAGTTTAATTCAAACAGTAGAATATTTAAACAACAAACTAAATATTCAAAACCAAATTTCACCAAAATACACGAACATGATATTCTTCTTTAATAAGTAATCAACACATGAGATTTATGAGTTTTGGTCGGAACGAGAGGTGGGAAATGCGAATGAGGGATTGGTAAATCGTATGAAGTCTTCAAGGAGGGATTTGACGGATTGGTTTCATCTCGTACTTCAGTCCGAAGATTACAAACTTCATCACGAATTTCAAGTTATGTAGTTTCAAGACTACACATACGAGTCACGAGGTCGTCTTATTCACTTGCATCTACGCTCATTTTCTTTCCCTTCAATTTAGGATGACGGATGAATGTACCGGTTTTCAATTCTCATAAAGTTTTCGGCCCTCTCCGTGTTATTCTCTCAGCAGGGGTCAGCATACGAGTTCCTTTAGGAACCTCGTCATCTTCCTTTAAGTACGAAAACAACACCCATCCTCTGTTTATAATTTCAACATAATGCATGGCCTTTAACGTCGAATCGGAAATTTGTGTCCTCAAGACACCAGAACCGCAACCTTCCTTCGATAAGTCCACATTGTGATGTCTAAATATAACCGTGAGAAACGAACCAAACAGCATTCCGGTCTTTCTTGACCGAGAGACGTAGTGCTTAGAACGAAATACTTCATCTTTACCCTTTGTCCAACTTAGCACAATAGCTGCAAAGTTCACCATATCATTATTCAAAACACGGTAAACAACATGTTTGCCAACCCCAACCAACTTGTGTTGAGTATTGACCTTCGGCATCAAGCACTTGGTTACAGCATCTAACAATAGACGAATTTAAATTCCAAAGTCGTTTTTCTCAAAGATATCATCGGTTATTTCAATAACCGTTTTTTGAGCTTAAGAACTCCTTAACATTTAATTCATTCAAACTAGTTTCTTGATCTTCAATCGATTTCCCAGAACACACAAAGCCATCATTCGATAAACCAAACAATTCATTCAAGATTTCCGACAAAATTTTCACATAAATCCCACCAAACCAAACTCTGAAGAACAAAGGATGTAGAATTCTCATTCTCCCCGACTGAAGGTTTGCATAGAATTCTCTAACAAGATTCGGATAAACCGTCTCTTTACACTCAACAAAACGATCAATTTCCAACATTGAAAAATTATTCCCGGATTTCGACATTAACACGCTCCAAACTTTCAAAATTCAAATAATAACAATCCATGATTTGTTCTTGAGGAAGGATTTCAGAATACCTTGAAAGCCATGGAGGAAACGAATCGGGACGATTCGAATTCGGAATCTCTAGGGCGTTTGGAGCTTTTGTATTGCTTGTTCATTGCGGTTCTTGATCCACTTGCCATTTGAGGGAGGATGTTATGGACGAGAGGATTTGGAGGATGAATTCCTGGGATTTCGATCGTCGTCTGGTTAGGGTTTAGTGAGGAAATGAAAGGGTATCTGCCACTTTTTTTAATTTTAAGTATTCTGCTGAGTCATTAGCGCACGCTATCGAAAAAAAGAATATGTCACTGGACTCTGTCCAAAACCTTCGGGTCTGAAGAATGAGAATAATTTAGCATATGCTAAACGTGTACGTAGCGTTCTCTATCGGGTTCGAGCTGAATCTGGGGATTTTATTTAGCGCGCGTTAATGAAGAAGTCTAGCGCGCGCTAGATCCAGGTAAAAATATCAAGTATCGATTTATTCATAAGAAGAATAATAAAAAATAATCTTTTAAAAATTATCGATTTGTCCAATACCGAGTTGTTAATGGATATTATTAAAATATTTTTCTGGTAAAAGATTTTGTAAATATATCAGCAAGATGATCTTTTATACCGAAAAATTTATCGAATATCTTTTTTCTTAACGTGGTCTCGAAGGAAATGATGCCTTATATCGATGTGTTTGGTTCTACTCTGCAATAACGAATTTTTACTAAGATTAATAGCAATGGTGTTAAAATGGGGATGTTTTCAATAAATATGCCACAATCCCTAAGTTGATTTTTAATCCAAAGTACCTGTGCACATGAACTACCGACAACAACATATTCAACTTCAGCTGTAGATAAAGCTACACTCAAGAGCCTATAAAATGACTTGTCCCACTTGTGCTCTTTTTATCAATTATGCAACTACCAAAATCAGCACACTATAGGCAATGAGATTAAAATCTAGGCATGATGGATACCATAAACTTGTTGGGTTTTTTAGTGCATCAAATCCATAAATCAAGAGTAAAACGCATCAGAAGAATTAATATAAAAACCCAATAGAGGATCTCATGCAGTAATTTAATTGTTTAATTAAAGTGTTAACCGAATTACCTTAATCCGATGAACAAATCTAGATCCGGACTAGAAGCAGATGAATATCTCCTTCCTCTTTGGGTGATCCACACACGAACAATTTCACAAGCCGGATTGCTAGATCCTTACGAATAATATTGATAAATAGTACAACATAAATTCCTTACTCGAAGGTTTGTACTATTGATCAAGATCAACTAAGGGAAGAAGACTAGATGACCGATCCGCAATTTCTACTGTAGAAGGGGATGGCCGATTTCTTTGAAGAGATTAAGGGGTCGATTTTATGTGATGTATTCTTATGTCAACTCCTTGTCATAGATCCATTATTTATACTAAGTAATCCTGATACGAATTACGTATAAAGACGGACGTAAATTCGCATGTAATTTCAGCAGAAATATTTTTATCCTTACAACACTCGAATATATGTGTAACACTCGTAAGAATTAACCGAAAGTAGGGCAATTTGGTTTACGTAAACAAGATAATCTGAAAGTAAATTATCAAACTAGACCTATAGTTTGATAAAGCAATCTCTCCTCAAGACCTATTGAGAATCGATTAAAATTACAACTCGAAAACGCGTCGAATTATAATCAAGTTGTGCTGAAAATCATTCAACAATGAACATACACAAGTGTATTTCGTTTTTTCAAGCTTCAAAGTTGATTTCAAATGATGAATATGAGGCTAATATATAGCCATTACAACTACTAATAAGATCAAACAAGATCACACAAGATCAAGCTAAAAGACAAGTAAATAATAAACTAAACTATCAAAGACTTTGACAAAGATTGAAAGCAACATAATGCATGGCTTCTTCCTCCTTTATTTCGGCCATGGGGTACTTGAAGGAGTGGATAAGATCTTTCTCATGTGATATCTTTTTGTAAGGCTTTGACAAGGACTTGATCATGAAAAAGACTTCTTGGCATCTTCTTTTTATCAAGTTTGGATAATAATTTTCGGCCATAAACACCACTGCACATTTGAACGGTTCATGTGGCTTGATAGAAGTATAATTGGACCTTGGAACGTTTCACATGATTTATAGATCTTTCTTTTATCTTTCCATGGCCACTTGAATCACCTAAATCGGACTTCGTATGAGAGAGTTATGATTAAAATACCAAAACTGCTACGAAGTAGTCATACCCGCGGGAATTGGTAATTTTGCCCGCTTTTCGCCTTTTTCACTCGGACAGGTAAATTTCGGATCATGACTAGTCAATTTCGTATCAAGGACAAATCTTGAGCAAATCTTCACCAAACACAAGAAACAAAATAAAATAACTAATCATGTTAGAAGACTTTGGTTTGATTCTTGATGATTATTATTATCATGCTTTGACGACTTTGTTGCCATGTAGGTGACTTATTCAAGGGAGGGGAACCATCGGTTTCAATGCATGAAGAAGGTGGATGAGTGCATGGTTCGTAATTTCTTTATGCATACGTAAAATATGTTCAAGGTTACTTCAAGTCTCGTATTAGTCGTCTCGTCCAAAGAAGTAAGTGCATGTCGTGTAGGTGCATGTGTGTGCATGGCCGTATGCATGGTTGCATGGTCGTCTACGTCGTCTTTCTTCGATTGGCCATGTCGATCTCGTATCATCCCCTCTTCCTTTAAAGAGATTCGTCCTCGAATATAAAGTCCAAGGACGGTTGGTATTCCGGATAGGGTTGTGCTCCTCCCGGGTTGAAGATGTAATTTTCGTCGGATGTGTTGACGTTTGCTTGGGATTGCATTTTTAAAAGACCAACCCGCAAAATAAAAACAAACGACGTATCTAGGTGTCTACCATTTCCCTTAACGGAATCCCCAAAAAAAGATTTGTGGTTTAACGGAATAATTTCCATTTCTGGGGTCATGTGGGCACAAATCTTGTCCTCATTCCTTTCATCAATGAGTTCGTCTTTTACTATTTTCCAGTCACATGTAACCACATAGCTTTTACGTTGGTCGGTGTCGGGAACCGGATCAATGAGAACAATTGGGTTGGGATCCTCCAATTTTTTAACAATAATAGAAATAACCTCATAGAAATTTTGGGGAACAATCGCCTTGTCCTCAATCTCTTCATCTTCTGTAGCTCGGGAAACGGACGGTTGTGTAGAACTAAAAAGTATACTTGTGAGTTCCTCACTCGTTAACTCGTCCTGATGCTCCAAGTCATTTGAAACCGATTTGGTTTCTAAAGTACGAAGAACTAAGTCTGTATCATAATCGGGAGCATCGTAAACTACACATTCTTCTTCTCCTTCGTCCTCTATATCAAACTTGAGAATGTCGCCTAGCCTTTCTTGTTCTTCCTCGGCTATTAACTCGTCTCGGGTAGCAAGAGTCGGGCAAACATCTTGCACATGATCGAACCCTTGGCCAATGAAACAACTCACCTCCAGCAAACTCGTCTCATTAGGCAAGTCGAGAGCTTTAGAAACCGAGTTGGGGGCTGATGTTGTTACGATTTTGAGAGCTGAACTCGAGCCGAAAGGTACGTATCTCTTGCGAAGTTTTCTTTTCAACGACTCCCACGAACGGATCTTTTTTTTTTTCCAGCACGAGTCCTTTGCTTCTTCTTACATTCGAACCAAACTGAAGCGCCTTTAACCAACTTGATAATTGCATATCTGCAACGCTCCTCATCATTAAGACCTTTAAACTCGAACAAGCGATCCATCTTACGTTCCCATTCCAAATAAATTTTTGGATCGGTACCTCCGATGAACTTTGGAAGTTCGTTCAACTCGAACTCGTTAGTATGGCGTGGGGAACACAGGCCTTCTCCTCCTCGTCGAGGTTCCAGTAAGTCATGTAAAGCATCACATAGCTTTACCAAGAATTCGGTATTGGAAAAGTCCATCTCTTCTAATGATCAAGAAATCGAACAAAAAATTTGCCAAGAAAGCCGTGAAGAATGAACCAAGAAGATGATCAAAGAATCTGATCTCCACCGTTCAGACTGTAGTTCAATGAGTTGGCTTACCTTTGTCAAAATTTCGTGACGATCCAACAGTCGAATCCACGGGAAACTTTATTTTCTTTCGACTGCGCTAATCTGCCAATGTTATGCGAAAATTCTTCTAACCGTGAAGAACAACCCAAGAAGGTGACTAAATACTTCAACTAAAAATTCATTGAATAAATCGCCCAAGGAGATGACCTTGGGCTCCGATACCACTTATGATACGAATTACGTATAAAGACGGACGTAAATTCGCATGTAATTTCAGCGGAAATATTTTTATCCTTACAACACTCGAATATATGTGTAACACTCGTAAGAATTAACCGAAAGTAGGGCAATTCGGTTTACGTAAATAAGATAATATGAAAGTAAATTATCAAACTAGACCTATAGTTTGATAAAACAATCTCTCCTCAAGACCTATTGAGAATCGATTAAAATTACAACTCGAAAACGCGTCGAATTATAATCAAGTTGTGCTGAAAATCATTCAACAATGAACATACACAAGTGTATTTCGTTTTTGCAAGCTTCAAAGTTGATTTCAAATGATGAATATGAGGCTAATATATAGCCATTACAACTACTAATAAGATCAAACAAGATCACACAAGATCAAGCTAAAAGACAAGTAAATAATAAACTAAACTATCAAAGACTTTGACAAAGATTGAAAGCAACATCATGCATGGCTTCTTCCTCCTTTATTTCGGCCATGGGGTACTTCAAGGAGCGGACAAGATCTTTCTCATGTGATATCTTTTTGTAAGGCTTTGACAAGGACTTGATCATGAAAGGGACTTCTTGGCATCTTCTTTTTATCAAGTTTGGATAATAATTTTCGGCCATAAACACTACTGCACATTTGAACGGTTCGTGTGGCTTGATAGAAGTATAATTGGACCTTGGACCGTTTCACATGATTTATAGATCTTTCTTTTATCTTTCCATGACCGCTTGAATCACCTAAATCGGACTTCGTATGAGAGAGTTATGATTAAAATACCAAAACTGCTACGAAGTAGTCATACGCGCGGGAATTGGTAATTTTGTCCGCTTTTCGCCTTTTTCACTCGGACTAGTAAATTTCGGATCATGACTAGTCAATTTCGTATCAAGGACAAATCTTGAGCAAATCTTCACCAAAGACAAGAAACAAAATAAAATAACTAATCATGTTAGAAGACTTTGGTTTGATTCTTGATGATTATTATTATCATGCTCTGACGACTTTGTTGCCATGTAGGTGACTTATTCAAGGGACGGAAACCATAGGTTTCAATGCATGAAGAAGGTGGATGAGTGCATGGTTCGTAATTTCTTCATGCATACGTAAAATATGTTCAAGGTTACTTCAAGTCTCGTATTAGTCGTCTCGTCCAAAAAAGTAAGTGCATGTCGTGTAGGTGCATGTGTGTGCATGGCCGTATGCATGGTTGCATGGTCGTCTACGTCATCTTTCTTCGATTGGCCATGTCGATCTCGTATCAAATCCCTAGTGTCAAGACTCTAGTATTTGCTTAGTTACCCCTCAACTTATTAAATAATACAATATATATAATATCCAATATTATATATTACTTATTATTTAATCTCCTCATAAATATAATATACAATATTATATTTATTATTCCCAGTTGATATTTATTCCTGCTTGTCTATAATTTCCGTACATGCGATCCAAAAGGCTTATATTATGTTGACAATTATTTAATACCTTATTAAATAATAAATCATAAGCGGCCTCTAGCAAGACATTATGATTACCCAAATAATATAAGTTAATAGTCCATTAAACCTTTTAACGTGTCAAATTCCTTTGTCACGCGATATTTTATTTGAACTAAGTCATAGAGTATGTCATACTTATTATGTTCAAATGCTTTCTCGATCTTAAGTAGACTGATTGAATCGAATGACTCTTCATTTGAGCATGACCATGCATTTCCTTCAGTCCTACTTATCGAGGGCCTAACAGATATCACTGTCACTATAATGAGAGACAAATCCCCATCTTGATTATTCATTGCCCTCTACATGACTCCTACTAATACCGATCGCTAACCGTTATGGTCACCATGTTTCAGATGACATTGGATTACATCAAGGCATAGCAGTTATCATGTTGGACTCTATGATAATCTCAGGTTCAAGTATTTATTGACATACTGATATATTAAGATTCACTTATGACATTTCCATGCAGTGATCTCAATGCGGGTTTGTCCAGTATTAGTTCTCCAACCAATACCCATAAGATTGATCCGTACCATACGCATAATCATCCAATGATTATCAATCAAACTTATACAAGTATATTAATCACTTGAGTCTCTAATCAATGCGATTGTACCACGGACATTTGAATAATCTTATTATTCATGAATAACTATTATTTGATTATTATAATATTAAAATATGCACACATTATAATAATCAACGAGAAATAAATAATATCAAATAACTTTATTTAAAAGTGACAATTACAAATCTAGGCACATCGAATGTCCTAGGGCACTATTCCCAACAATCTCCCACTTGCACTAGGACCATTCATTAATGACTTTTAGTCCTATCGATCTAGCATGCTCAACATGCTTTCCTTGTGAGAGAGGCTTGGTAAGTGGATCTGCAACATTCTCTTCCGTTGCTACTTTGCATATTGCAATATCTCCTCGTCTGATGATCTCTCTGACTAGGTGATATTTTCTGAGTATATGTGTGGAATTATGATCGTCCATGACTCTTTAGCTCGCGCAATAACACTAGTATTGTCGCAGTAAAGACTTATAAGACCTAAAAGGTTCCACATATTCTCATTGGCTGCATGCGATGCTGCTAGGTACTCAGTCTTAAGTTATAGAACCTATGAGCGTGTTTATTGGAACATTTCCAACTCACAGCATCTTCATTTTAAACAAAACCCAAAACCATCTGCGATCTTAAATCATCTCCATCAGTTTTGAAACTTGCACCGGCACAACTATTTACAGCCAGCTCGTTTTCTACACCTCCATACATTTGGAACGCATCCTTAGTTCTTCTTAAGTACTTTGGGATGGTTTTTACTGCTGTCCAGTGAATTTCACCTGGATTTAATTGGTATCAACTTGTCATGCTAAGGGCAAACGATACATCTGGTCGAGCACAAGATACTTTGACTCAGACCAATCATTCTCTTTGATCTATTGCTATAGATTTTTATACCAAGAATATACGCAGCTTCTCCCAAGTCTTTCATTGAAAAACAACTTCCTAACAAAGTCTTTACTTTTTATAAGGTAGGTATGTCGTTTCCAATGAGTAATATGTCATCTACATGTAAGACTAAAAAAACAACTATGCTCCCACTAACCTTCTTGTACACACATGGTTCATCTTCATTTTGATTAAACCCAAACTTTTGAAAGTTTGATTCCAGCTGTGAGAAGCCTGCTTCAACCCATAAATAGATCTTTTAAGCTTGCAAACCTTTTAGAATTTTCTAGATGAACAAAACCCTCATGTACACATCCTCGAGTAAGTTTCCATTAAGGGCTGTTTTGACATCCATTTTCCATATTTCAAAATCATAGTATGCAGCAATGGCAAATAAAATTCTAATTGATTTAAGCACGACCACTGGCGAAAAAGTCCCATCATAGTCAACACCATGAACCTGTCTATAACCTTTTGCCACTAGTCTAGCTTTATAGGCTTGCAGATTATCGTCCACGTCTTTCTTCTTTTTGTAGACCTATTTGCATCCAATGGTTTTAACACCCTAGGGTAGATATATCAAGTTCCAAACTTGATTGTCATACATGGACTGCATCTTTGACTTCATGGCTTCTAGCCATTCCCCGGACTCTGGTCCTGAAGCAGCTTCTATATAGCTAATAGGCTCATCATCAATGAGCGATGCATCATCATCCTCTGTCACGAGATAACCATATCTCTCAGGTTCATGTCGCATCCTATCAGATCCGCGAGGGACTGTGTACTTCGAAAGGGCTCTTCAACTGATTGTTGAGCCTGTTCGGTTCCATCGGTGAATCGATGTCTTCTTGTGGTTCCCGAGTTTCCTCAAGAATTACTCTTCTCCCACTATCTCTTTTGGAAATAAATTCCCTTTCTAAGAATACAGTATTCTAGCAACAAACACTTTGTTCTCTGCGAGCTTATAAAAGTAATATCCTTTAGTTTCCTTAGGATATCCCACAAATAAACATATTTCAGATTTGGCTGCCAGTTTGTCAAACACTTAGCACCTTACGAACATTTCGCAACCCCAGATCTTTAAAAAGACAAGTTTGGTCTCTTACCAGTCCATTTCTCAAATGGTGTCTTTTCAACTGCTTTAGATGGAACACGGTTAAGGGTGAATGCTGCTGTTTCTAAGGCGTGGCCCCAAAATGATAATGAAAGATCTGTTTGACTCATCATGGATCGAACCATATCTAATAAAGTTTGATTCCTCCTCTCGAACACTCCGTTATGCTGAGGTGTTCCGGGAGGAGTAAGTTGTGAAACAATTCCACAACTCCTAAGATGATCATCGAATTCTTGGCTCAAGTATTCGCCACCTCGATCCGATCGAAGGGCTTTAATTATCTTGCCAAGTTGATTCTGTACTTCATTCTGGAATATTCTGAACATTTCAAAAGATTCATGTTTATACTTCATAGATAAACATATCCATACGGGCTAAAATCATCGGTAAATATAATCAAGTATTGGTATCCACCTCTGGAATGAGTGCTAAGAGGTCCGCATACATCAGTATCTATTAGTCCTAATAGATCACTAGCCCTTTCTCCGTGACCGATGAAAAGATTCTTCATCATCTTACCTAATAAACAAGATTTGCATGTGATACCATTCGATACCCAACAGTGTTACCAATACAGGAACTGTTGTGAATCGTGGTTGCGTGAAGCGGAAGTATAAGTTCTCGAGCGGAAGCAAATAGCAAATAACAATAATGGTCGATTGATGCAGTGACGCCGATATAGCTCTTCAATATAGCGATGCCGATCTGACTCTTCAATACAGAAAGACTTCGATACGGCGGCGCCGATCTGACTCTTCAATACAAGAAGATTGATACAATGCACTTCGATCTGACTCTTCAATACAAGAAGATGCCGATGCAGCTCTTCAATACAGCAACACTTCGATGCCGCTCCTCAATACGGCGACGCCGATCTGACGCAGAATCGATGGCGCCGATTCAGCGAGAGTCGATAAATGCGTTGGTACATCAATATTTGGGCAAGATGCTCGTTATAGTAACAATGGACTTCACGTCGACGGTACTTGACAAAGAACAATGGATGTATTTGATGCAATGACAATGGACTGTATTTTGGTAAAGCAGCAATAGATACGGAAATAATGAGGGCACTTCAAACCCTTAGAATTAATTACTATAATCCCCTTAGAATCCTGTTCTAAAGAAACGTTTGGAATTATTCTAAGAACTCAAGTTTCTATGATTAAGACTTAACAATTTTATGAACTAAAATTGTAAGAATGTAGAAGTGAGAATTATAAGAATAATACTCAAGAAAATTCGAGCAACAACTCTGATTCTAGCTCAAGGCCAAAATATCTTTTTTGATTTTAATGTTGATTGGTTCTCTCTGTTGTTACCCAAAATATTATCCGGAGATAGTATTGCTGGAATGATCGAGTAACAAACAAATGCGAGAACACTTCCGCGAGAAAATAGATAACACAAGATTTGCCGGGGTTGTTAATCCCGGGCTTGAATGCTCTCGCGAGATGTTATTAATAAATATACTGTCGAGTACAAATATTAATGTTAGAATCTATTACAAGGAGTGTAAAGACTTCTAGTTATCTAGGCTTTTGAGCGCGTAGATTGCCGGAAGAACCAGATAGGTAAACCTGTGAGTTCTTGCTTGGGATATATGATGAATATGTATGAATATCACTATGAATGTATAAGTGGTTGCCAAAAGAGTCTTTGATTCTCTCTTTTGTGTGTATTTTGCACTGAATTCGTAGTAAATTCGCCTCCCTTTGGCCATTGCAGTGAGTTTTCTATTTATAGGGGACAAGGTAGTTGGGACTCCCCAT
This sequence comes from Orobanche coerulescens, assembly GCA_033398695.1. NCBI lineage: Eukaryota > Viridiplantae > Streptophyta > Magnoliopsida > Lamiales > Orobanchaceae > Orobanche > Orobanche coerulescens. The sequence goes on along the minus strand of CM065816.1, from coordinate 69,511,647 downwards.
GCGATCGCGGGCGACCGCCGTTTTCTATGTTAAAATAAGATGGCCGCTCGTACCGTCACGTGGGCCTGTTCCCTTGAGGTCCGAGGTCGCTGCTGGTGGCCAGCTGGGCGAACCAATGGGGAGCCAGCACGCGTCTTGAGTCGCTGTCCGGGGAGGACCCACTTTGTACCTTTCGGCGGCCTTGTCGGTAGGTGTGGTAGGTGACAGGCTGGGGTCAATGGTCCTATCTGTCGGTATCCTTTGAAGATCCGCACGTGGGCCACCGTCCAAGATTCGGTCTTCGACGACTTTGACGGATGCTGGATCCATACGTGGCACGAGATGATCGCCTCTGGTTCGCTCATTAAAGACGATCGTCAAATATCAAAAGACGATCGCTGGGTACCAAAAGACGGTCGCCGTAATATGCCGAACTCTAGGCGCTTGTCCAGAGTATGTCTCCCAAGGTTGGCTTCTCTGATCGTGATGCCGATCGTCTATCGAGGCGTATTAATCGCCGTACAACAATTGCCCCCCAGCTCGCCTCGATGTTGAAAACACGGGGTGAGGTGGCATTGTTGGCGATCGCCAATGTTTAGCCGATCAGCCGATCTGAATTCAAATCTGGACGATCTCCTTTCGCGCCGGGAGCAGCGGGAAATGAAGGCGGGCTTTCCAAAAGTGGCAGGGACACGCGTCGCGCCGCTGTTGGGGGAGTCCGACGGTTTGTCGGACTTGTCGGCTGGCATGCCCTCGAAAAGACGCGTACGCGGGATTCGAGGGCAGCATTTAATGCGTCCCCACGTGACGGTTGCGATCCAGCCCTCGAGATTTCTCCTATTTGCATTTAGACCCCCGTCTTCATCTATAAAAGGGCCAGGGCTTCTTCTCCTTCACTTTTTACGCGTCCTTGCTTCCATAGCCGAAATTCTGCAGAAATTTCTGGAGCTTCTTGTGCCGATCTCCTTCTTTTCTCTAGGTAAGAAAAATTAATCTTCTCTCTCCCTTTACTTTCTAATATGTCGGGAGGATCCAGAACCTTTGAGACCGGAAGTTCTTCCGCTGCCGCAGCGTCGCCTGAACGGGAGGAGATTCCCGTTGGAGTGGATATGGATACGGCCGTTGAAGCTATTCGTGCGGGGATTGCACCTGCAGAACTCGAAGAACTTTTCAACGAGGCCGAAGTGGCGGGGACGGCGGCGACGGCGGAGCAGGGGGGCTCGCCGGTGGACGAGGATGATTTGGTGCGGGAGGCCTGGGAACGAGAGAGTAGATTCGGCCCTGCCTATGTGGCCTTTGCTCAGATGATGGAAGCGATCGCCGGACCCTGTCTGGAATTCGACTTCGAAGCCTACTCCGTTGCTCATCCTTACGAACATGTGAAGCGGACGGTTTTTCAGGCCGCCGTCCCGTCTCCGTGGACTCTCGGAAAGATCCGGAGTACGGCGACCAAGAAAGACCTGATCCGTTGGAGGGCCAAATATCACATCCCCTCTGACGTTTCCTTGCACGTGCCCTCGAAGAATGAACGTGCCGACCAACCGCTCGAGGATATGGTTGCCGTCAGCGAGATGATTATGGAGGCCGGTCTGCGATTTCCTATGCCGTTCGCCATCTCCTACTTGCTGATCGCCTGGAATTTGGCGCCTCTTCAGCTGACGCCGAACGCTTGGGTACAGATCATCTGCACGTTGACACTGTTTGGCGGTCACCGGTTGTTCCGCCTCCTTACTGCGCTGGAGATGAATTATCTGTTTAAACTGGACGCGCAGAAAGGGTCGATCGGCGGCAATCATATCCAAGGCCGAATCGGGAGAGTGGTCCTCGGTGTGCCGAATAAGACCAGGGGTGACCTGGCTAAATGGTGCTGGGTCGGCGGGGCGTGGCGATCGGCATCGAGTGACAGGCCGAATGAGGAGTTGGAGATCCCCACCACTTTCCGGGAGAGGAATCCGAGTAAGGATTTTAACTCTCCCCTTGATTGAGCTTGTCTTGGACTGATCTAATTTTGTTTTCTTTTTGCAGTACCTATTGTTCCAGCGATCGGCGACCTTCCATTCGATTTCTTGATCGTTTGGGAGCGGATCCGTGCCTTGCCGAACTCCTTTATTGACGTTCGCTCGCTTGGTACCGAAGCTCATCGGTTGGGGGCTCGATTGTTCTGCTTCCCCCGTCACTTGAAAGTTCCAGGTATGAGCTTAAGTGGTGCTTCCTTGCTTGACGATCGTCCCGGGAGGTCGATCGTTTAAGTTGTTGTCTAACTTGTTTGTATCTCTTCTTTGACAGAGGTTCATTTTCCCGATTTGCCGAGCCACCGCCAGAGATCGCCATGTCAAACCCGGACTCATCGGTCGCCTTCACTTGGGCAAGCGGTAGTCGCGTTCTGCGACGACGTCTCGCCCGCGCTCCGGTGACGAGGCTCGCCGAGGTGCGCCGCCGAGCCGGTGGTTCAGGGAGAGGAACAGCTTCAGCGCCGCAAGAGGCGGAGGTCGGAGGAGTCCCCGTCGATTTCTGAGGCGGATGTATCCATTCTTGAGCCTCCGGTTGCTGCGGCTCCTATCTCTGCCGTACCGATGATGGAGCGATCAGGCCCTAGGCCCTCGGTCCCCGGCTCCTGGTCATCTGGCAGCTCGGCGAAGAAGGTGGCGATCGCCGAGGTGGAAACCTCTCGGGGCAAGCCTTATTTTGGACGCGATCCCGAGCTGGTCAACAGGTAAGAAAGGATCAAAATTTTCTGAGTTAGGCATTCTGGGCAAGGTATAGGCTAACTCTTTGGTTTCTTTGGTTTGTGCTGCAGGGTTCGTCTTGCCGACCCGGACATTGCTCCTATGGTGTTGGACTTTTTGTCGAGCAAGGCTCCGCAAACATCTCTCGACATCCCCACTTATATCCAACAGGCTATCTCCTCTCTGCCCAAGGCCTGGACGACCGATCTTGATGCGATCGCTCGTCGTCGATCTGGAGATGCCATGCAGGCGACCCTTGCCCTGGCTCTCCAGACGGCGACGATGGCCGTCCAAGCCGCTAGGGATTTTGAGGGGCGACCCTCCACTGCTCGTCTCCATAGCGACCTCGAGGCCGCCCGGAACAAAAATATCGAGTTTGCCAACCAGATCCAGTCTATGGAGAAGGAGTATGAGGAGACGGCCAAAAGGGCTAAACAGGACGTTGACCGATTGAGGCAGGAGCTGAGCCGCTCTAAGGAAGCTGCCGACCGGTCCCGTGATAAGGAGAAGGAAACCCGCCAGAAGTTCACGGCTTTGCAGGAGGAGGCGGCCGGGCTGAAGGTGATGGTGGATCGGCTCAGCGGTGAGCTGGAGGCGGCGAAGAAGGAGCTGGAGAAGGCCAGGGGTGAGAATGCCGCAAAGGTGGTCGAGCTGGCGGAGGCCGAGAAGACGGCCGCGGATTTGAAGGGGCAGCTGAAGGCGATCGAGGTCGATCCCTACCTCAACGTTGCGCACGTCGGCGAGTTCGCTTATTACTTGGCCTATGCTGAGGCTGTTCGAGCCGCTAAAAAGGTAGGGATCGAGATCGGTCCCCTGATGGAGAGCTTCAAATCCTATGCCCTCGAGCATCCTCTGCACCCGGAGTTCTCCTTGCCGATCCTTGACTTTGTCGACTTCGAGATCAATTTGAGTTGGTATTCTGGTAAACTCATTCATCCCGAGGCCGATGGGGGGGCCCAAGCCGATCCGCATCCTGAGGGTGATGACCAGCCGGCGGGGCCTTGAGAGACATTTTTGTTTTCCTCTGTAACTTGTACTTTTTGTTTTCCTTTTTTAATGCCCTCGGGCCCCGTAATGTACGGAACTTGCGTTATGAATAAAATGTTCCTCTTTTCATACTGTCTCTTTACATACGATCGTCTTTGAATGTTTGCGTGCAATTTTTACAAGTACGTGTATGATTGCTTTCGACGTTTTGTTCATCCGACCGATTGTCTGAGTGTTGAAAGCATTGATATGTTTTGAATCGGAATTCTTACTTGTAATTTTTGTCGAACGGCTCCGATCGTCCTGCGTGTGTTTGAGTGAAGCCGATCGTGTGTGGTTCCTCTTTGTTCGATCGTATTTGGGATTAGCTCGACCCATCTCTGCCCCCTTGTTTTTGTTCACTTATTGTAAGTAAGGAAACAAAAACTAGTTTGTCAGGCGAGCTATCTTCATTTTGCCGATTCTGAAGAATCATGTACGGTTGGGGTGTTCGATGGACCGACCTCCCCAATCGTGTCTTTGTGTGCGAGGGATATTGTGTATCCCGCGACTCACTTTTTGTGAGGGTTCTCCGTTAGGCTACGCCTGCCTTGTGTTTAAAACGAAAGGCGGGCGATCTTGGTCTGGAGGAGTCCTTGCGCGGGGCATCGTCGGCTTATTCGACTCTGCGTCCGCGGTTTGTCAGCTCTGCTTCCACCTCGGCCCGCCATGAAGATGGCGACCCTCGACGGTGGGGTAGTGGCACGTCGCATTGTCCGGGTTCACCATGTTAGATGATGTACCTTGAGGGCGTGCGATCGTGTCTACTGATTATTTTGGAGGGTCCTTCGGCTACGCCGGCCTCGTTTTTAAACGAAGGGCGGGCGATTTCAGCCCAAAGGAACCTTGCATGGGCGAAGCTGTCGGTTCCATCGACCTCCAGGTCCACGACTGCATTGATTTTACCTCGGATCGTCATGATCAACGATCGTCGGCGGTATGCGATATGCATGGTGGGGCGATCGCCAGAATAGATGGTGTAGGAAAAAAATCTCATTATAGTTCTCGTACATCATTGAAATTGAATACAAAATTTTCATTGGTAGTATTTTATCAGATGCACGGCGTTCCAGGGGTATTGATCCGGAGTACCGTCAGGATGCTCCAGTTCGTAGGCTCCTTTAGTTAGCCATCTGGATACTCTGAAAGGTCCCTCCCAGTTCGGACCGAAAACGCCTGTGTGGGTTTGGATCTTCTTGAGGACGAGATCGCCCACTTGAAACCTTCTTTCTTTGACCTTTGAATTGAAGAACTTCTCGGCTCTCCTTTTGTGGATTGTGTTCTTCATTTCTGAGGTCAGCCGTCGTTCTTCGAGCATGTCTAGGTCGATTCGTCGGGCCACATCATTGTCGGTCGTCATCTCCTGTTCGGTTTGATGGCTGAGGACGGCGATCTCTGAAGGAATCACCGCTTCTGTTCCGAAGGCAAGGGCGAATGGGGTTTCGCCGGTTGAATTGCGGGTCATCGTTCGGTAGGACCACAAAACGTCTGGGAGCTCGCTCGCCCATCGTCCTTGCCTGGATTCGAGTCGCGCTTTAATCGTGTGTTTGAGCATCTTATTCACTGCCTCTACCTGCCCGTTCGTCTGAGGGTGATAGGGCGCTGAGAATAACCTTTTGATTCCCCACTTTTCACAGAATTGCATGACTTCTAAGCCGTCGAACTGTTTTCCATTGTTGGAGATGATGGCCTGGGGCAGACCGAATCGGCATATGACGTTTCTCTATATAAACTTGATCACTTTCTCTTGGCCGATCTTGTTGAGCGGTTCGGCCTCAGCCCATTTGGTGAAATAGTCGACCCCTACGATGGCGAACTTACAGCCCCCTGGAGCCGTCGGCAAGGAACCTATAAGGTCGATGCCCCATTGCGCAAATAGCCAAGGGCTATACATAGACGTGAGCTGTTCGGGGGATAGTTTAATGTTGGGGCCCATTATCTGACACCTATGACACGATCTGGCATAGGCGATCACATCTTTCCGAAGTGATGGCCAGAAAAACCCTTGTCTGGTTGTCTTATGGATGAGGGCTCGCCCGCCCGCATGGTTTCCACAAATCCCGTCATGGATCTCAGCTAAAACGAGCCGACCTTCCTCCGGTGTAATACACTTAAGGAGGGGAAGGCTGAAGGCTCGCTTGTAAAGCCGGTCGTCCAATAGGGTATATCTGGTCGCACGAAGCTGGAGTTGGCGAGCTTTAACACGGTCGTCAGGGACCGTTCCGTCCTTTAAGTATTTGATGAACGGAGTCATCCAGTTCTCCTCAGCAATGGAGACCATGGTAACCAGGCTTCTGTCGATCGCCGGCCTTGCTGACTTTGTGATTTGGATATTGGAGAAGTCGGCTGCCCCATCCGATGATGCTAGCTTGGAAAGAGCATCGGCATGGGAGTTGTGCTCTCTCGGGACTTGTTCGATTAGTACTTCTTCAAATTTTGTGCATATTTCGGCGACCAGCTCTTGGTATTTGACCATCTGTTCGCCGCGTGCCTCATATTCCCCTTTAACTTGGTTCACGACCAAAAGGGAGTCCATGAAGATATGGAGGCGACGAACATCTAGGGCGAGGGCTAGATCGAGCGCGCCTACCAAGGCTTCGTATTCGGCTTCATTGTTGGTCGCACGATAACCGAAATGCACAGCATTTGTGAAACTTTGTCCGTCGGGGCTGATGAGGACAATCCCTACCCCTGCTCGCGAATTGGTCGCCGAGCCATCCACATTTAACTTCCAGGCAGGTCGGCCGACCTGGGTTGGACTGTGAGGGAAAGTTAATTCCACCACGAAGTCCGCCAGAGCTTGGCCCTTGATCGCCATGCGAGGAGCGTATGTGATACCGTATTGGGCGATCTCCAGCGACCACTTGAGGAGTCGCCCGTTAGTGTCCGGCCGGTGTAGGACTTGCCTTAGAGGTAGAGTTGTTAGGACTTCCACTTCGTGATCGAAGAAGTAAGCCCTTAGCTTACGAACACTCATGACAAGGGCATATGCGATCTTCTCCAATGGTGTATAGCGTGTCTCAGCATCGTGGAGCGCCTGACTAACGTAATAGATGGGCAAGTGGGCTTGTCCCTCCGCTCGCACCAGAACGGCACTTAGTGCGACCTCTGAGGCTGCCAGGTAAAGAAATAGTTTCTCACCGGGTATCGGCTTTGCCAGGATCTGGGGGTTAGATAGATATTCCTTTATTTTGGCGAACGCTATCTGGCTTTCCTTCGTCCATGCGAACTTCTTGTTCTTGATGGTTGCGAAGAAAGGCTTGCTTTTATCGCCGAGCCGTGATATGAAACGGTTGAGGGCGGCTAGACAACCTGTGAGGTGTTGCACCTGCTTGATGTTTCGCGGTTCCTGCATGTCAAGGATCGCCTGTATCTTGGTGGGGTTCGCCTCGATCCCCCTTTGGCTCACGATGTGCTCCAGGAATTTTCCGGAGCCCACCCCGAAGTTGCACTTCTTGGGGTTCAGCTTCATGTTAAACTTCTCAAGAATGGCGAACGTCTCCGCGAGATCGTTGAGGTGATCTTCCTTCTTGAGGCTTTTGACTACGATATCGTCAATGTAGACCTCCATGGTCTTGCCGATCTGATTAGCGAACATTCTGTTGACTAGTCGCTGGTAGGTCGCCCCTGCGTTTTTCAAGCCGAATGGCATTCGGACCCAAATGTATATGTCTTTTTCCATGTGGAAAGATGTGTGTTTTATGTCTTCCTCCGCCATTGGGATTTGATGATACCCGGCGAAGGCATCCATAAATGACATCATTTCGCAACCTGCCGTACTATCGACCAAGTGATCAATATGAGGCATTGGGAAGTGATCTTTTGGACATGCCGCGTTGAGGTCGGTGAAGTCAATGCATAACCTCCAGGAGCCAGTTGGATTTTTGACGAGCACCGCGTTGGCGACCCACTGTGGTTCGTCTGTGGCTACTCCGATCAATTTGTTGTTGAGTAACTTCTGGACTTCTATGTCGAGCGCCGCGTATTTCTCGGGGCCGAACTTCCTACGCTTCTGGTGAACAGGATTCATTGCTCGGTCGATCTTTAGATAATGGCAAGCGTGTTCGGGACTTATGCCAACCATATCTTGATGCGACCAGACAAAGACTCCGATGTTCCTACGTAGCAAGTTGATCAGATCTCCCTTTAATTCGTGGTCGATGCTTGCACCGATCTGTACTTCCCGTTCTGGATGAACTGGATCCATCGTAATGCTTTCCAACTCTTCAACAGGGACGGTCGCCTCTCGTTTGGTGCGATCTCCGGACTCGGTCCTTGGATCGATGTCGAGACTTGGCTCGAAACCGATCCTTGGCTCGATGTCGTCCGTCAATTGATGAGAGATGGCGTCCCCTGAGTCGGGTTGGTACGATGTGTTTGGCTCGTCGATCTCCATGGGTTGATCGTCGATGGCTTCAATGTTACATATAGTATGGGAAGTATTGAAAGAAGTAACAACATAGGAGTAATTCAAACATCTTTTTGCCATTAGCTGATCTCCTTTTACAGTACCGACCGTCCCATCGGCAGTGGGGAATTTGATATAGTAAAAGAAAGATGAGGCGACCGCCTCAAAGGTTTCTAAAAAGGGGCGACCTGGGAACCCATTATAGATGCTGGGCCTATCTATGATTACAAAACTTAGGTTCCTAGTAATCCTAACCTTGGGATCATAAAAGCATACTAGCTCGACGGAGAGCTTGATCCTCCGTAGGCTTGGTGTGTTGTCGCGAACCCTTGGAGCACGGTGTCGAACGGCTTGATGAATTTGACTAAGTTGCCGAGTTGGTCTAGGGCGGATTTGAATATGATGTTGCGAAACTCCCATTGTCGACCAGCACGCGATCGACCGTCTTCCCAAGGATACAGGCGGAGATCACCAGTGCATCCTCTTTGGGGCATTGCACTCCCTCCCTGTCTTTATTGGAGAAGGTGATGAGTGCGTCTTTAGAGATGGTCGGCTCCGGAGGTACCACGGTATGGACCCCGGCGAACGCCCTCAGTTCGGCCTTTCGTTTCCTGTTTGACATGGTGGAAACTGGGGAAAGGCCCCCGAGGTTTCCATCTCCTGCCTGAAGCATGTTGATCCGACCGCCAGGGTTGATCGGAGGGATCGACTCATCAGAGTACTCCGGCTCATGCTCGATTCTGGCGACCGAATTGGTAGGAGTTCTTTCGTTTGGTCGGCGCTCGCGCCCTCCGGTCCTTTCCGTCCTAGGCTCTGGCTTGGTGACCAAGTTGTCCAGTTTGCCCTTCTCAAACAGTCGCCAGAGCTGTCTGAGGAGGTCGCGGCATTGGCTGGTGTTGTGGCCGGGACTCTTATGATAAGCACAGAATTTGCTACGGTCTAGATGACCGTGGTCCCTTATCGGCTTTGGTTTGGAGAGCCACTCGCGACCTTTGATTGCGTTGAAGATGTGGGCCGGAGATAAGTTGAGGTTGTGGAGGAGGTGGACCTCCACATCCTCGAAGGCTTTGAACTCACCAGGCGGTTTTGCGACCGCCTTTCTGGGCTTGGCGACCGCCTTCTTTTGGACATGGGAAGGTGTCTTCCCTTCTCCGGATGGTTCCTCGCCTAAACGGAGGGAGAGCATCCTCTGCCTGGCCAGAAAATTGGCGGCTCTGATGCAGAAGACCGTATAGGTCGGGGGAAAATCCTTTGTGAGGTTCCTGAACATGGGCGAGCGTCCGTGGAATCCGTTCAGGACTGCGTGGAGAGCGAGCTTGTCGCTGATGGGCTCACCGGTGAGGACTATCTCGTCTACCCGGTCTATGTAATCCTCATCTGATTCGTCCCTCCCCTGCCTGATTTTCATTATGCGGTGGGGACCTTCCGGGCGAGCGACTTTGGTGGTGAAGTATGACGTGAAGTCGTTCGCCAGCTTCTCAAAGCAATTAATTGAGCGAGATGGTAGTGAGATGTACCACCTGTGGGGGAGATCGCCCAGAGTTAACGGGAACATTCGACATTTCGTCGCATCTGAGGCTCCGCATCCGGTCATGTAGATCCGGAATTTGCCCAAGTGGGTCTCTGGATCCGACCTCCCCTCATATAGAGGCGTTTGTGGGGGAGCGATCTTTGTTTGAATTGGGGCGATCTCGATCTGGACCGCGAGTGGTTCATTTACCCCGGCGATCGATCTCCTGGCACCTGCACCAGTTTCTAGGAGCGCCTTCATCTCGTCGAGCTGGCGTTGCATGGCGGCCATCGCCGTCGCCTGACTGCTCGCCGATTGGCTCTCAGAACGCGAACCGAGGCGATCGTGTGCGATCCCCTAGCTCCGTGGTGAATGACGAGCTCCCTACCAGTGGGTTCCTTCCTCGGGCGAGCAGGGATTCGGCCGACTGTCTCACAGGAGTCGGATATGCCGAACTCTGGTAAAGGATTCGGATCGATGTCTCCCATTGGGCCTGAGTGCCCGGGTCGCCATGAGGATCGCTCCCGGGCGGTGAAGACGGAATCGTCCCGCCTCACGAGAGCCTTCTCCTGCGGCTCGGGGCTTTCTGTCGATTTCTCGACATAGATCCCCTTAAGCTTCCGCTTGCCTGCCCGGCGGATGGTCGATGGAGTGATGGTGGGCGAGTCGTAGGCCTTCCGTTGCTCCCTCAGGATGGCTATAGCCTCCTCAATCATTCCTGATGCAGGCCCGATCGAGTGAGAGGCTAGAACCGTCCCTCGGGGGCGGGAGTGAGAGCCTAGCGTCGCCACGGTCGCCTTCCGTCGTGGGCTGGGATTCGGTCCGGGCCGGAATGAGGTTTCCGGCAAATCTTAGGGTGGCTCTCTTGGATATTGTTGCAGATGTCATTTTTCTGAAGGCTTTTCTATTGAAGAACAGTGAGTGTTTCTTCAAGTATATGTCTGGAGAACAGTGAGTGTTCTTCAAGACGGTAGGAATAAAAATGAAGATTTAGATGCCCTCCTTCTAGCGCCAATTGTTGTTACCCAAAATATTATCCGGAGATAGTATTGCTGGAATGATCGAGTAACAAACAAATGCGAGAACACTTCCGAGAGAAAATAGATAACACAAGATTTGCCGGGGTTGTTAATCCCGGGATTGAATGCTCTCGCGAGATGTTATTAATAAATATACTGTCGAGTACAAATATTAATGTTAGAATCTATTACAAGGAGTGTAAAGACTTCTAGTTATCTAGGCTTTTGAGTGCGTAGATTGCCGGAAGAACCAGATAGGTAAACCTGTGAGTTCTTGCTTGGGATATATGATGAATATGTATAAATATCACTATGAATGTATAAGTGGTTGCCAAAAGAGTCTTTGATTCTCTCTTTTGTGTGTATTTTTGATCGCTGAAATTCGCGTAATATGGTTTTCAAATCCGATCAATTTTAAAATTTGTAAAACCTCGAAGTATTTCCAAGGTGTCGAACCCAAGGGAATTGATATGTCGAAAATAAAGGAAATAACTCTACTCAAAATTTGACTGCTATTTAGGAATCCGAAAATTTGGTTTGTTTCTAATTATCTAACTTCAAAAATCGAAAAATAAAAATTAAATAACAATTAATCCTAAAAATAAAAAAATCTAGAACAATAAGATAAGAATTCCAAGTATTATGCAAAGAGAGCAAAATAAAGTGAATGATCTAAATCAAGCAAATAAAGCAAATTAGCAAGATAAAATCACAAGTTGAAAGCTAATTGATCCTAGGGTAGTATCGTCTAATTGAGTTCACACAATCTATTCACTTGATTCCTTTTCCCCAAATTTTAATTCAATCCTAGAAATAATCACTCAGCCGATCTAGAATTCTGATCAAGGTAACCTAGAAAGATAGTTAATTTAAACCCTTTTCCCGCAAGGCTCAAAGAATTTAAATCACTTAAAAAGCGTCAACTTATTTATCTATGATTTATCTTACTCCACTCAGGTCTTAAGATCAAATCATATTGTGCATCAAGTATTTCCACTAATTAATTAATCCTTCCGGGCAAAATTAATTAGCTAACATGCATCGAGTAAGGGCCCTTTAATCTAGCATGAGATTTAACACATCTTGATCACAAGCCTAGGATGAAAGGTAAAAAGGTAATCAAAGGGACATCATGTGAACATCAATTAAAATTACTAACCCTAGAATCAATCAATGGATTTAGCCAGACATAATTGAAATTAAACAAGAAATAGATGGAGAATGCATATTATTAATATGAGAAGAGAGATTACAACCCTTCCGGATGAACTCTGAGTCTTCAATCTCCGAAAAAGTAGAAAAACAATAATAATTGCTGCTTTGCAAAAAGTTCTAGTCTCCAAGGAATTAATCTTGCCCCAAAAAAATGTAAAAGTGTGCTAAAGATGATAAAAGATGATAAAAGATGATAAACTAGGTCTAGAAGGAGGTGTATATAGCCTATGGGAGTTAAACTCCCGATTAGAACTAATCTAGGAAACAAAATCTATCCAAAAGAGTCACAATCTGTCAAAACTCGAGAATCCGCGGAGCAGCCTATCGGACGCACCTATCGGCCGATAGGCTGGCCCGATAGGTGGTCTGTCGGTCGACTTCACTCGATAGGGCTCGGAACACCTGGCGGACTCACCTATCGGCCGATAGGCTGGCCCGATAGGTGGTCTGACTTTTGCAAAAATCCGTTTCTTTCGTCCGTTTGACTCGACTCTCGGTCCTTTGTCTCGTTTTGGGTCCTTTTGGCTCTAAAAACCTGCAAACACACTAAAACCAACCCAAACGCGTAATACGGCTCGACTAATCATAAATAAGCCAAATACGAGCACATAAATCACGAAACGAGATAAAAACCTAGTATAAAATCCTAGAAAAATGTGGTAAAATTACCACTTATCAAACCCCCCCAAACTTAAGCCTTTGCTTGTCCTCAAGCAAAAAGAATTCAATTCAATAAAAGAATGTCGTGAATCATCGTGCAACTCATAGTGTTCAACCTAATCAATACTATCCTGTAATTCTCTCTAAATAATCCGAGTGTCGTAAAAGCGAGTACTTTCGAATAATGATTCCGCAAAGTAATCAAGTTCAGTCCTAATCACTCGTTCATGAAGAAAATCCAGCTCAAAGATTAACAAAACGTGAGTCAAATCGACCGTCAATATGAAAGGCTAAAATAAACAAGCTAGTTCGTCCCGTTACACAGTCTAGTGGCACAATTTTCACGAGTTTAATAACAAATAAACCTCGGACAGTATTCCCTTATATATATGTTCAAGAATTTGATTCGAGTTGACCACTAGGTTAGGATCTCGGGATGTTTCATCGGGGTAATCCTAGGGTGGAACTTCCATTCTCATGTATTAGGAAACCGTTTGACGTAAAAGACACTTATGGGGCACATGGATGCTTCTAGTTACTAAGTTCCCGTCTACAGCGGAGAAATAACTCGAATATATAATTTCCGCATGTCCGAATCAAGGTCGCCGTTTTACGCGAGTAAGCAATGGTCACGCGAATGCCCCGGTTACTAGGCTCCTATCATTGGCACATGTGAAATATCTAAATCACTAGTCTAATCGGAGTCGTCGTTTTACGCGAGGGTAAACAACGGGTCACGCGAATGCCCGGTTACTAGACTTCCCTTCATAGAACAACATTATCTCGACTTTTGGGAAAAGCGGCCGACTCTAAACTCAATCTAAGTGCCAACACGACTAAAGAAACAAGATCGACTCACTATCAGGAAGATGTAACCAAACGTATTGTGGTGATTTTAAAACAAGTATGTATCGTCTCTTATGTGCCAAGACCTCTACAATCACGAAAATTTTGGACCTAAATGAATACTATGCAAAACGAAATAATCGACTACAACTCGACTAAAACTCGACCGTTTCTTGAGAGAAAAAGCAGTGTCGTAACATCGGTATCACACAAATAGAAGCACGAAAAATTCACGAATAAAGAAAAACTAAGACAAGCAAGGCTATCTAAAAAATTTTTTACGCAAAGTAGACCAAAATCTAAAAAAAAACTATTTACCCAAGCAAGGCATCAAAGCAAACAACGAAAAGCAAATAAAAGCAAACACGAAAGCAAAAAACTACTACGACCTAAAAAAAATAGAAACTAGCAAACACACCAAACGAAAATGAACATAAAAATCTAAAAACTAAGCAACAAAAGCCAAATCCACTCAACACCAATATGAGAAGCACAAATAAAAACAACGGGCACCAACACAAGCAAATAGTGATACAAGGCATACAAGGTACTCACACGTGCCGAAATTAACAAAGCCGCACTTCTCCCCCCCCCCCCCAAACTTATTTCGCATCCCAAAGGAGGAATAAGTTTGAAAAGAGAAAGGAGTGGCTTTGTTAACGGAGTACCTGATCACTTCGGCGGAAATGGCGGGTTTGTCGGCCGAGAGCTCCCTTTCCTTCTCTGTGGTTGCCTTAGACTTTCCGGCCTTACACGGCTTCGACTTCTTGCTTTGATTTCCAGCCATTTCAAAGTTCCTACAAAACAACCATCCAATCAATATCCAATAAGCAACTCATAATGCAAACATTCAACGAGTGTCGACATAATCCAATAATCCCACAATATCAACTAAGAGCCCTATAATGTCCAATAAACATCAAAATCATAGACCCGACAGCCATATACTACGATCAACAAATCACACAACCTCCCCCAAACTTCGACTCCCCCATTTCATATTCAAAGGATCAAAATCACAACCCACAATAACAAAACAACACACTACGATCATATTAGGACAAATTCTCTCCAATCCAATCTAATTCATTCAAAATTCGAATCATCATCAACAATTCAACTCATATCAATCCCAATTAACAATTCAATTCAACAAATTTACCCAATTTCAACAAATTCGAAATTAGGGTTCTTCCAATTTGGGGTTTTTTTTTCAAAATTCGTTCAATTTCATCAATTAATCCCCCAATTCGAAGTACCCATGAACAATCAAGCATAGATAACATGTTTCCATCAAGATTCTATCAACAATCGGGCATAAAATTCACAGAACATCAAAGTCTAACAAAAGCCCCCACAAAGTGGATCCCCAATTCGAATTTCATCAAAACTCCAAAAAGAATCCGTCAAAGTGCTTCAAAACATGTATAGCATTGAAAAACAAGAGGATTAAGTGTCGAAACTAAGTACCTTGATCGAAGTTTGAAGGAAGAACAGTAGAGAAAATCGCTCTTGTGTTCTTATCGTCCGATAGGTGTGTGTGTGTGTGTGAGAAAAACGGGAGGTTAAGGTGTTTAAAAGGGGTTATTAATCAACCGGGTCGAAGCGGATACTGGACCGGGTATGTCCTATCGGGCTGGCCTATCGGCCGATAGGCTGGGCCGATAGGATAGACAGAAAGTTACGTACCTGACTATCGGGCGGGACCTATCGGTCGATAGGGTCTGCCTATCGACCACTGCTTGTAACATTTAATTTTTTTCAATTTTCCTCAGCCTATCGGCCGGGCCTATCGGCCGATAGGCTCGCCCGATAGGTTCGTCAGTCTCAAAAAAATTTTCAACTTTTTCTATTTCGCATACTTGGTCCCGTTTTCGCTTGGATATGGCGATTAAAGACCTGCAAGTATCCAAAACTCGGCGTGCATGGATTAGAACTTAACAAAACTAACAAAGCTACTACGAAACTAGAAACTACAGAAATCACGCAAACGAACAATCGAAAATAAACGAATAAAACGAACTAATATACATACGTTGGGTTACCTCCCAACAAGTGCTACGTTTAACGTCTTTAGCTAGACGATACCTCATTCATTCCGGGTCTTCGAGGTAAGTAAAATACTTCTCTTCGTGGTGCAACGGCTTGAAATAGTGCTTCATCCGATGTCCGTTCACCATAAACTTGTTCCCATCTTCTTTCATCACGACACATGATCCGTTTTGATTTACTTGAAAGACGGTGTATGGACCAGTCCACTTTGACATCAACTTCCCCGGAAATAGACGAAGCCGAGAATTGAAAACGAGCACTTCATCTCCCGGGACGAAGTCCTTCTTCCGAATGCGATCATCGTGAAACTTTTTCGCTCTTTCCTTGTAAATCCTCGCATTTTCGAAAGCCTCGTTTCTCCACTTGTCGATTTCCAGCAGCTTCTCTCTTCTCGATCCACTAGCCTCAAAAAATTTGATCGATCGGTCCTCAGCGACAACTCCCCCTTGAACGGGTTTGTTGACATCAAGATAGCATACGTCCCTCTCATTAGATCGAAACTCGTTCGCCTCCAACATTCGAACATACTTTGGCAAATCCTCGGAAATTTCTTCAACATCGGAATGTGAGTAAATGGATTGTGAAATGCAATGCTCCAACAAGTCGGTCGGGGGCGGCATAATAGACTCAATTGCATAACATTCCTCGGGCGCATCCTCGGGCTTCTTCATCGCGTCATAGATGGAAATTTTTAGATTTTGATCATTAACCCGGAAGGTAAGATCACCCTCTTGGACGTCGATAAGTGCTCTCCCCGTCGCTAGAAACGGTCTCCCAAAGATCAATGGTTGATTCTCGTCCTCGGGCATATCAAGAACTACGAAATCGGTAGGAAGACTAAGTGTTGGACTCTAACGAACACATCCTCCACAACTCCTCGGATAAGAGATCGACCAGTCCGCCATGAGTAGAGAAATGGTAGTCGGCTTCATCTCCCCAATCTTCAACCTCTTAAAGATGGATAGAGGCATAAGATTGATGCTTGCCCGAGATCACACAACACATTACGGAGCGTTTGGTCGCCAATCATGCATGTCAAAGTAAAGCGTCCGGATCCTACGCTTGAGTGGGAGCTTGTTTTGAATGATAGCGCTACACTCCTCTGTCAAATTTATTGTTTCAAACTTCGCCAACTTCCTCTTGCTTGCCACAGCGTTTTTCAAGAATTTAACGTACCCCGGCATGTCTCTCAAAGCGTCTAGAAATGGAATGTTGATATTCACCTTTTGAAACATGTCGATAAACCGTTGAAGCTTTTCATCACATCTCGACTTGGCCAATCGCTGTGGAAATGGAGCTTTTACCTCAAAATCCTTCACATTCGAACCTAAAGGAGCCTTTCGACCGCTAGGGGGGTCGATAGGCTCAATTTCTGGAATTGCATGCGGGTATCGGGTGGGCCTATCGGCCGATAGTCTTGGCGAAAGGCTCTTGCGTTTCATCTTCCTTCTCGTTCTCGGCTCCGTTTCTAGTACATCCTCGTTTCAGATTCCTCAACTTCAGCCCCAAGATTCTTGTACCTTGTCCCACTCCGAAGCTCGATTGCGTTGCATTGTTGCGTCTTCGGGTTGGTCTCAATCTTGCTCGGAAAAATGGCCCGGCTTATGAATTCCGGCAGGCGTTCGCCATTTGACCCATTTGGGTCTCCACCATCGACATCCGCTTTGTCAAGGCTATCACCGAGTTTCCAATAGATGTCACACTATGCTCGAGAGCCCCGAACCTCTTATGCCTTTATAAATAAAATCTTTTGACTTGCCTCTAACCGTTCCAACATCTCTTCCATCGGTGTCTTAGCAATCGGCTCTTGAATAACCCGTTTTTCACGTTAAATCCGGTGGTGGCTGAAGAGCATTGTTCGGGTTGGCATAGGAGAAATTAGGGTGGTTTCGATTGTTCGGATAATAGTTCCCCTATTTCCCCCTTGCCGAAGTTTCCTCCTTGCACGTAATTTACATCCTCCTCAATTGCAATAGGCTCGTTTAGCTCTTCAAAAGCGCATTGACTCCCAAAGTCTTCTTTTTTAGCATCTCAAGCTCTTTTTGTTGTCTTTCAAATTTTGCCTTCAAATCACCGTAGGCGTCCTCGTCACCGGATGGGACCTTTCTTCTCGTCATCTTCCTATCGATCACCTCCTCGTAATCATTGTTGACTGCTAGCTCGATGAGATTCTGGGCCTCGGCATAATCGTTAGCAAGAAATCCCCCTTTCGAGGAATAGTCCAACTCTCTTCTAGCCTTCCTCGTCAAACCCCGATAAAACCGAATGTAGATTTCCTCCTTGTCAATTCCATGCTGTGGGCATTTGCGAAGTAGCTTCTTAAATCGGATCCATGCCTCGTATAAGTATTCATCCTCATATTGCTCGAATTGCAAGATATCGTTGATTTGTTTTTGCACCTTCGAGGGAGGATAGAACTGTGCTAAGAACAACCGAGTCATCTCTCTCCAAGTACCAATTTCCTTCCGATCTAGGCTCTTGTACCAATATAGCGCATCGTCTTCTAAGGAGAACCGGAATAGGCGGAGCTTAATGACATCCGGAGGCACTCCGTTTTGCTTGATGGTGGCACATATGTCCAAAAACGACTCAAGATGAGCGTTTGGATCTTCATTAACTCCTCCTCCGTATGTTTTAGACTTCACCGTAGCAATGAGGGACGGCTTAAGCTCGAAGTTGTTGGCATCAATCTTCCCCCAACCTCCTTCTTGATAATCGTCCAGCTTCGGTCGAAAGCGGGCATTCAAAGGGATCTTCTCGGGACGAGCGAGTTCTAGTGTGTAACACCCCCAAATCCTATTGGGTTATTACAGTGCCGTGGACCCCACGCCAGGAGATCCACCAGGCAAACATGACTAAAATACATTAAATTAAACAACAAAGGAAAATCATAGTCCCTACCATGATATCCGACACAATATTCCGATAAGGAATTTCAACGACAAAAGTGGCCTACATGGCCAAAATGGAATACAACAGCATCTACGAACATCTGTTCGGGTAATACAACATGACAACAACTGACAAGACTGGAGTACACTCCGACTGACTGACCAACAATGAACAACTCGGACTAGTATCGCTCGTATGCCTCGTCGCCATCGTCATGCCCCTGTGCCTCAACTCTCTCCTCGCAAGCACCTAAAACATGAAAACATGTTCCGCCCCCACGGGGTCAGTCATCCAGATAATGAACATCAAATACATGTATAACATGATATGCATCCAAAGGCAGAATGAAACGGTACAATGATGATAATAATACGAGATGCTCACAAACCAAGGTAAGAACCGAGCATTCGTGAAATACTATGCCCACGGCATACTATTAATACCTGTTCGACAGGTTAGAACATAAATGCCCAACGGCGAATCATAATCACAGAATACCACAATGAATTAAACGACATGAACCAAACCAGAACTGAATTGAATATGAATCATAATGCCCAAAGGCTCCAATGAAAATACCAAGACATTATAAAAGACCTGAAAGTCGTTCAGCGGAAGTGAACAAATATCACAAACACCTGCATTCAAAGCGACCCATTTGTATCAATGAGGGCGAAGCCACGCGACGCGAAGCCGTATCACAATAAGGGCGAAGCCACGGCATCGGCCGTATCACAATTAGGGCCGAAGCTACGGCACGAAGCCGTATCACAATAAGGGCCGAAGCCACGGCATCCAGCCGTATCACAATTAGGGCCGAAGCCACGACACGAAGCCGTATCACAATAAGGGCCGAAGCCACGGCATCCAGCCGTATCACAATTAATGATAGTATGCTGCCTTGAGTCGGCCAACACGATGACAGTAACACACGGATAGATACCGTCTTGACAGTCCCAATTTAACACCTCGATTGCCTTAGGATGGCCAACCGATAACAATGATGCAGCGGATGATTCCATGAATGATTAAACACTTCGATTGGCTTAGAATGGCCAATCGTTACGAATGATACGATGAATGATTAAAATACCTCGATTGCCTTAGAACGGTCAATCGATAAAAATGAGATGGTGAATAATTGAACATTTCGATTTGCCTGAGAACGGCCAATCGATGACAATGATACGAAGGATGCCTCGGCACCTTTAATCGGTTCTGAACGGCGAAGGTGAGAAATGAATAAGCCAATGCCTTTAATCGGCACATGCGGTTTGATGACAATCCAAACAGGAATAACAATGATCTCAACGATGTCTTAAATTGACATCTATATTAACAACAATCGATACATCGATACCGCGAACCGGCTATCGACAATAACATTAATAATGAGTATTACAATGCCTTGAATCGGCCGTTAACGAACAACAATAAACATTTGGCAAAATTTCCGGAAGGTATCGTATCGAACGATCTCTTGATATCAATGAATTCATGAAGAGACTAAGTCTCGGAATGATGCAACACACCCATACACATACATGATGACATTAGCTCATTGACTAGTACAAGTATAAAACTTGCCTCAAACCGAAGGCGAGAAGGTACTTCCACGATCAACGTCCTTAATGAAATTACCGGCCGCTCGAACAACCTTAACCAACACAAAAACCAACAATTCTCTTAATACACGAATCAAGCATGATCACAACCAACTCAAAAGTCGGTACAACAATACCCGAAACTCATTGGGGCATTTAAACAAACGCGTTGTAAACAATCTCCAATTGTTTACAACCAAAAACTCAATTTCATCCGAAACCAACTCCCAATGAATGATTCAAACCCACAAAACCTCATGAATACTATCAACAATTCAATAGGAATACTTAGAACGATATTTCAACAACATTTGGTCGAAAACCCCCAAAATTCCAAAGTCAACCCGTAAGGGTTCTTGAACAATTCCTCAATTATTCACAAATTCCGAAAATTACATCAATGAATCCGTAGAAATACATGTATCTAAGATAGATAATCCATATCTAACATATTCCAACATAATATCGATTTACACGAAGAGATCGAAAGCAAAACACCCAAGATCCGAAATTCTAGATCCAAGAATCATTACCTTGATTTGGAGTGATGAAACTGATTTAGATGATGATTAATCCAACTTAGAAGCTTGAAGATGATGCTAGATGATTGCAGCTCGAAAAGACCTTTCCGAATCGCGAGCTCGTCGAAATGATTGAGAAATGAAGAAATGACGAAAGTTGGACCCTGTCTATTTATCTTGTCCCGACTTAGCGCGCGCTAACTCCCGATGTTAGCGTGCGCTAACGCGTGCAGGTATCCGGTACCCCAAGACTTCGAATCGTTAGCGTGCGCTAAGTACCTTTGGTAGCGTGCGCTAACGGCTGTCCTTAACGTCACGTTAACCTTATGTTAGCGTGCGCTACACGATAGTTGATATCGAAATCACGGAGTCGAACCCTCGTCCTCGATGCGGCGCGCTGGCGTGCGCTACTATGAAGTCTTAGCGTGCGTTACCGGCATAGTTAGCGTCGCTGCTTACCACTCGTGGCGTGCGCTCGAATTTCCCAAATCAGCCCGGTACCTTACGGGATGCGCCTCACTTGCGCTAGCGTGCGCTAATACTGAATCATTGCGTGCGTTACATGCACCTCATTAGCGCGCACTAACTACAATGTGTAGCGTGCGCTACCTCTCAAACTGAAAATCAAAACATGATGATGATGATGACAATAATCTCGGCTCGATCTCAAACAGTGATGATCCCAAAACACGCCGAATGGTGAACATAGTTAACTGAATATGAATGATGAATGATTGTTACTGAGTGAAAAAAATTCTGAGTGACAGTTACTGAATGATAATAAACGAATTCACAACTGGGTATTACATAGTGGTGGGTCAACAATGCCGGCCATGGTATCAACGATAGGTATAGAAATAGTCTCGGTTCTCGCTTCTTGCTTCTTCCTCCTCAAAGACTTCTCGATTTCCGGATCCAAAGGAAATAAGTCCTTTCCTTGGGATCTTGTGATCATGCACCGCCTACAAGAAAGAGAAAACAAGATGTGAGGAAACGAGATCGAATATTAATAATAATAGTATACAACCTAAAGTAACAATCTCTTCTTTTTCGAATTATCCCTTTAAGTTTTCTATCAATTCCCCGGCAACGGCGCCAAAAATTGATATGAAATTCGCGTAGTATGGTTTTCAAATCCGATCAATTTTAAAATTTGTAAAACCTCGAAGTATTTCCAAGGTGTCGAACCCAAGGGAATTGATATGTCGAAAATAAAGGAAATAACTCTACTCAAAATTTGACTGCTATTTAGAAATCCGAAAATTTGGTTTGTTTCTAATTATCTAACTTCAAAAATCGAAAAATAAAAATTAAATAACAATTAATCCTAAAAATAAAAAAATCTAGAACAATAAGATAAGAATTCCAAGTATTATGCAAAGAGAGCAAAATAAAGTGAATGATCTAAATCAAGCAAATAAAGCAAATTAGCAAGATAAAATCACAAGTTGAAAGCTAATTGATCCTAGGGTAGTATCGTCTAATTGAGTTCACACAATCTATTCACTTGATTCCTTTTCCCCAAATTTTAATTCAATCCTAGAAATAATCACTCAGCCGATCTAGAATTCCGATCAAGGCAACCTAGAAAGATAGTTAATTTAAACCCTTTTTTCCGCAAGGCTCAAAGAATTTAAATCACTTAAAAAGCGTCAACTTATTTATCTATGATTTATCTTACTCCACTCAGGTCTTAAGATCAAATCATATTGTGCATCAAGTATTTCCACTAATTAATTAATCCTTCCGGGCAAAATTAATTAGCTAACATACATCGAGTAAGGGCTCTTTAATCTAGCATGAGATTTAACACATCTTGATCACAAGCCTAGGATGAAAGGTAAAAAGGTAATCAAAGGGACATCATGTGAACATCAATTAAAATTACTAACCCTAGAATCAATCAATGGATTTAGCCAGACATAATTGAAATTAAACAAGAAATAGATGGAGAATGCATATTATTAATATGAGAAGAGAGATTACAACCCTTAGGATGAACTCGAGTCTTCAATCTCAGAAAAAGTAGAAAAACAATAATAATTCTTTGCTTTGCAAAAAGTTCTAGTCTCCAAGGAATTAATCTTGCCCCAAAAAAATGTAAAAGTGTGCTAAAGATGATAAAGGATGATAAAAGATGATAAACTAGGTCTAGAAGGAGGTGTATATAGCCTATGGGAGTTAAACTCCCGATTAGAACTAATCTAGGAAACAAAATCTATCCAAAAGAGTCACAATCTGTCAAAACTCGAGAATCCGTGGAGCAGCCTATCGGACGCACCTATCGGCCGATAGGCTGGCCCAATAGGTGGTCTGTCGGTCGACTTCACTCGATAGGGCTCGGAACACCTGGCGGACTCACCTATCGGCCGATAGGCTGGCCCGATAGGTGGTCTGACTTTTGCAAAAATCCGTTTCTTCCGTCCGTTTGACTCGACTCTCGGTCCTTTGTCTCGTTTTGGGTCCTTTTGGCTCTAAAAACCTGCAAACACACTAAAACCAACCCAAACGCGTAATACGGCTCGACTAATCATAAATAAGCCAAATACGAGCACATAAATCACGAAACGAGATAAAAACCTAGTATAAAATCCTAGAAAAATGTGGTAAAATTACCACTTATCAATTTTGCACTGAATTCGTAGTAAATTCGCCTCCCTTTGGCCATTGCAGTGAGTTCTCTATTTATAGGGGACAAGGTAGTTGGGACTCCCCAGGCGATCGCGGGCGACCGCCGTTTTCTATGTTAAAATAAGATGGCCGATCGTCCCGTCACGTGGGCCTGTTCCCTTGAGGTCAGGAGTCGGCTGCTTGGTGGCGGTGGGCGAACCAATGGGGAGCCAGCACGCGTCTTGAGTTGTTGTCCGGGGAGGACCCACTTTGTACCTTTCGGCGGCCTTGTCGGTAGGTGTGTTAGGTGACAGACTGGGGTCAATGGTCCTATCTGTCGGTATCCTTTGAAGATCCGCACGTGGGCCACCGTCCAAGATTCGGTCTTCGACGACTTTGACGGATGCTGGATCCATACGTGGCACGAGATGATTGCCTCTGGTTCGCTCATTAAAGACGATCGTCAAATATCAAAATACGATCGCTGGGTACCAAAAGACGGTCGCCGTAATATGCCGAACTCTAGGCGCTTGTCCAGAGTATGTCTCCCAAGGTTGGCTTCTCTGATCGTGATGCCGATCGCCTATCGAGGCGTATTAATCTCCGCACAACACTCTCGTTACCTAAAGGTCTCCTTTTATAGGAGAGTACAAAACAAACTATATTATCCTTGACATATTAAACTAAGGAAATAAAATGAAGTTCCCTACTTTTTAAGACAATGCAGGGCGGCTACACACGGGGCTGAATTAAAAGGGAATAAACTAATACAACTTAACTATAAAGTAAATAAAGGAATCTTGAAAAAGGTCTTGGTCTTCACAATTTCTCACGTTCACTTTGAAACTTCCACATGCTGAAGTTCCCTTTTCCAAGATAACACCAACATCACCTTCCTTGAAGCTTCCTGACGCCTAAGTCTAATTTCTAAGCTATGATGGATTTTCCTTAATCATCAAGTCGACCTTCGGTTGTTCATCCTTTTTTTATAGAGTATTTCTCTTTTCGAGTTTTTATGATTTAACTCTCATTTTCAGGAAATACAACAAAGACGCCCTCATGCCATTATTTAGGCAATATCTGGGGTCCGCCCTCAAGCTTTCTGTTTTTAGATATATCTGGGCTGCCCTCAAGCAAGGCTATATTTGGGCTTAGGATTTGAACAACTGTTGGGCCTTCTTGAATCTCAAGTAGATCCACCGTTGCACAGTCACTAAACTTAGACATGATTTCCACTTCTAATTCGGGCAGTGTAAGGACAATCTTGTCTTCTTCTTTTCTTTGGACGTGAATTCTTCTAAGTTCAGGGTCTTTATTTAGTGTACTCCAAACAGTCTCAGTGTGAGGGTCTTCAAGAGAGGATTTGATCGAGGTCATACAGTAAACCTCTTGAGTAGGAAACGAGTTGTCTTCATAAGAGTTAATAACAGATAAGAAGGTAACAGGTGAGGAACGTGCATTAAGTTTATTTGGTGAGGTGGTGCTAGTGTCACTCGTTCTCAACATTTCACTCATTTGTTCTCTCAACTTCCTAGCACGTGCACGTGTGATAGGACCAGTGGGGTCCATGACGGTTCCAACCGTTCCTAACTCTCTTGGTAGCACAACCGTGTTTGTATCATCCCCTCCCTCTTGAGAAGGATCTGTCCTCAGATCCGCGAGGTCACCTGCTTCAAACAAAGACAAATCAGAAACATTAAAAGTAGCAGATACATTGTATTCTCCTGGTAAGTCCAGTTTATAAGCATTATTATTTATCCTCTCCAAGATCATGAAAGGACTGTCTCCTCGTGGTAGCAACTATGATCTCCTTTGTACAGGAAACCTTTCCTTCCTCATATGTATCCACACCCAGTCTCCAGGTTCGAAGACCACTTCCTTTCTCCCTCGGTTGGCGCGCTCAACATACTGCTTAGTACGCCTTTCAATGTTAGCTCTTGCTTTCTCATGGAGTTGTTTGACTAGCTCGACTTTCTTCTTCCCATCTGTACTAATTCTTTCAGTCACAGGCAAAGGCACAAGATCAAGTGGGGTCAAAGGATTAAATCCATAAACAATCTCAAAAGGAGAAAATTGAGAAGCAGAATGCACTGTTCGATTATAAGCAAACTCAACATGTGGCAAACATTCTTCCCAAGTTTTAATGTTTGTTTTTATTATAACCCTTAACAAAGTAGAAAGAGTTCTATTTACTACTTCGGTTTGCCCATCAGTTTGTGGGTGACAAGTGGTAGAAAATAGAAGCTTTGTGCCTAATTTAGCACATAAGGTTTTCCAAAAATAACTTAGGAATTTAGCATCACGATCAGAAACTATAGTCCTAGGCATTCCATGTAAACGAACGATCTCTCTAAAGAAAAGATTAGCCACGTGAGATGCATCATCAGTTTTGTGGCAAGCTATGAAATGTGACATTTTCGAAAACCTATCAACCACAACAAATATAGAATCCCTCCCATACCAGTTTCTAGGCAATCCCAGTATGAAATCCATCGATATATCAGTCCAAGGAGCATTAGGAATGTGGAGTGGGGTGTACAAACCATGGGGTTGAACTCGACTCTTAGCCATTTTACAATCGATACATCGACCACAAATACGAATGACATCTCGTTTCATACCCAGCCAGTAGAAATGTTCTTGCAAAACAGACAAGGTTTTATCAATGCCAAAATGACCCATCAACCCTCCCCCATGTGATTCGAGTAACAATAGCTCACGTATAGAGCTAGTAGGTATGCATAACTTATTTTCTCTAAATAGAAAACCATCACTCTTATAGTACTTATCGACTCCAGACTTCTCACAAGTAATAAAAATTTCGCCAAAATCAATGTCTTTCTCGTACAGATTTTTAATCAATTCAAAACCAAGTATTTTCGAATCTAAAGCAGTCAGAAAGGTATACCTGCGAGATAGAGCATCAGCAATGACGTTCTCTTTTCCCTGTTTGTACTTGATTACGTATGGGAATGTTTCTATGAATTCCATCCATCGAGCATGCCTTCTATTCAACTTTTGTTGCCCCTTCAGATGCTTCAAGGACTCGTGATCAATGTGTATCACGAACTCTTTGGGCCATAAGTAATGTTGCTAAGTTTCGAGTGCTCGAACCAAGGCATATAGTTCCTTGTCGTAAGTTGGATAGTTCAGCGAAGCTCCTCCCAACTTCTCACTGAAGTAGGCAATCGGCCTACCTTCTTGCATCAAAACAGCTCCTATACCTGTACCGGACGCATCACACTCGATCTCAAAAGACTTAGCAAAATTCGGCAGGGCTAGCAATGGAGCGTTTGTCAGTTTTTCTTTCAAGGCCTTGAAGGCCGTCTCTTGTTCCTGTTCCCACTTGAATCCAACATTCTTCTTGATTACCTCGGTCAAAGGGGCGGCTACAGTACTAAAGTTGTGTACAAACCGGTGATAGAATCTTGCCAAGCCGTGGAAGCTTCGGACTTCGCTCACATTTTTGGGGCTGTCCCATTCTCTAATTGCCCTCACTTTCTCTTCATCGACCTGTATCCCCTGGGAACTAACAACGAAACCAAGGAAAGCCAATTTCTCGGTGCCAAAGTTGCATTTTTGAATGTTAAGAGCACAAGCAACACCTCCTTCAAATGCTTGATATGTTCATTCAAACTTTTGCTATATATTAGGATATCATCAAAGTATACAACAACAAATTTCCCATTAAAAGCACGTAGAACATGATTCATTACCCTCATAAATGTACTTGGTGCGTTAGTGAGCCCAAATGGCATAACTAACCACTCATACAAACCATGTGTAGTTTTAAACGCCGTTTTCCACTCGTCTCCCTCTTTCATTCGAATCTGATGGTACCCACTTCTTAAATCAATTTTTGAAAACATTGTGGAACCATATAATTCATCTAACATGTCGTCAAGTCTAGGGATGGGATGTCGATACTTCACCGTAATGTTGTTTATTGCACGGCAGTCTACGCACATCCTCCATGAGCCATCTTTCTTTGGTACTAGCAATACCAGGATTGCACAAGGACTCATACTCTCTCTCACATGTCCCTTTGCTAGTAGTTCATCCACTTGCCTTTGCATCTCTTTAGTCTCTTCGGGGTTACTTCGGTATGCAGGACGGTTTGGTATTGAGGATCCTGGAACAAAGTCGTCTGATGCTCGATGCCTCGAACGGGCGGCAACCCGGGTGGGGTCTCCTCAGGAAACACGTCTTCAAACTCCTGCAATAAAGAGACAATCAATGGGTCAGTAGTATCAGGAATTGATGGAATATTAAGCAATACGTCACGAAATAGTAATAGAACCACAGGCCGTTTTACGAGCAAGGCCCGTTTAACTTCACTAGCCCTACAAAGGGAGACGGTTTTTATCCCTTTAGGGATCGCTGTGACTGTTTTCTTTTCCTTCTCCTTTTTTTCGCTTTCTCTCAGTGCTTGCTCTAATATCCTCTGATCTTCAAGGATTTGCTTAGGGGTCATAGGTGATAGATTAAATTTCTTCTTTCCAAAAATGAAGGAATACTTGTACGAAAACCCATCATGAGTAACTTTGCGGTCGTACTGCCATGGCCTTCCTAAAAGGATCTAGGTGGCATGCATAGGGGCGACGTCGCAAACTACTTCGTCCTCATATCTACCTATTTTAAAGGGTACGGTGCATCTACTCACTACTTTCAGTTCCCCAGCATTATTCATCTACATCAACTTATATGGTTTAGGGTGTCTTTCGGTTTTAAGCTCTAGTTTCTGCACCAAGGCTGTACTAACGACATTGACACAACTACCTCCATCTATGATCATACTACAGAGGTTCTCCTTAATGTAGCACCTACACTGAAACAAGTTCTCCCTCTGGCTATCCTCATCTTCCACTACCTTAGCTGACAAGGACATTCTAAGCACTACATTAATCTTCCCTTCTAAGATTTCTTCATTACATTCTTCTATACCTTCTCCACTATCCTCATCCTTAATCTCTTCTTCTCCCTCACTGTCAGTCGCTATTTCCCCTGACTTAATGACTACAGCTCGCTTGTTTGGGCAGTTTGGGGCTATGTGACCTATACCTTGACACCTATAGCATCGTATCTCATGTGTCCTAGGTTGAGGTTTGGAACTTGATGAAGGTTGGGGCTTAGTTGGCGGATTAGGGGCTGTCTGGACCCTAGTGACCGACGGTTTTGGGACTTCCTTGTGGTTAGTGGGCTGTCTCGATTTCCATGGGATACTAGGAGTGGGGGTCTTCCTAGTTTGACGCCTCCGAACTTGAGTTTCTATTTTCCTAGCTGTGTGCACCATTTCTTCTAAGTCATGCATAGTCATGAGCTCTAATTGGTCTCTAATCTCAACATTGAGTCCGGCTAAGAACCTAGTCATGGTATTATCGTGGTCCTCCTCTATACGACATCTAATCAGTCCTGTTTCCATTTCCTTATAGTAATTATCTACTGACTTAGTCCCTTGCCTTAAAGTTTGGAGACTATACCTAAGGTCCCTCATGTAATATCTAGGAACAAATCTTTCCTTCATCACTCGCTTCAGTTCTTCCCATGTATCTATGGGTCTTTCCCCACGTCGATGTCTAAGTTGAACTACATGATCCCACCATACAAGAGCATACCCAGTGAACTCTACAGTGGCTATCTTAACCTTCTTAAGATCTGAAAAATTTCGACACTCAAATTGTCCCTCGACCTTCCTAACCCATTCAAAATAAGTTTCGGGATCGGATTTGCCTTCAAAAGGTGGTATGGAGAACTTAACACTACTTAAGTTATCATCTACTCGTACTCGTTGTTCTCTAGGTTCTTGGTCGATCCTAGGCTGTCTGTCATCCTCAAAGTACTCGTCATATTCATCTTACGGATAGTATTCGGGTGGTGGAAGGGCTGCCCTAACTCTACCCCTTTCTCTACCTCTATACCCTGAATCCCTTCCTCCCATTGTGGGTTCTCTCTCTCGATTCTCCCTGTTTCTAATAGTAGGTTCGGGAGTTGGTGACGTTTTATGGGATTTCAGCTCTTCCCTCATTTCCAACATCATGTTTTCCATCCTTCGTATGTAGGATGTCAGGCCTTCGAGTTGGAATTGCACATCACGGAAGCTTTGGATTTTATTAGTAACTGGGTCGTCGCTTAAGACCTCTTCCTCATCTAAGAGATCCTTCCCAGCTCGTCTAAGGGCTGGAGTTTCTCCATCCTTCGAGTTTCTTGATCCTGTCATCGTGGTACTAAGTGATTCGAAACAGTAAGCAAATATCGAGTAGCTTACTTATAACACAACAACTTAACTCCAATGCGAATCACAAAATTATTTATATATATATATATATATAGCTATATGAGAATAACGATAAGAAAGGAATGACAAAATCGTGCTCTCCGATGCCAAATGATACCGTTCGATACCCAACAGTGTTACCAATACAGGAACTGTTGTGAATCGTGGTTGCGTGAAGCGGAAGTATAAGTTATCGAGCGGAAGCAAACAGCAAATAACAATAATGGTCGATGCTTGATGCAATGGCACTTGATCTGACTCTTCAATATAGCGATTGCCGATACAACTCTTCAATACTGACACTTCGATACTGGCGGCATTTCGATACAACTCTTGTCAATACGATGCCGATACGGCGGCGCCCGATCTGACTCTTCAATACAGTGATGCCGATGCGGCTCTTCAATACAACAACACGATGCAGCTCCTCAATACGGCGACGCCCGATACGCAGAATCGATGGCGCCGATTGGCAAGAGTCGATCGTACGTTGGTACAGCAATATTTGGACAGTACTCCGTTATAGTAACAATGGACTTCACGTCGGTACGGTACTTCGGTACAGCAACAATGAACTGTATTTCGGTACAACAGCAATGGACTGTATTTTGGTAAAGCAGCAATGTATACGAAAATAATGAGGGCACTTCAAACCCTTAGAATTAATTACTATAATACCCTTAGAATCCTGTTCTAAAGAAACGTTTGGAATTATTCTAAGAACTCAAGTTTCTATGATTAAGACTTAACAATTTTATGAACTAAAATTGTAAGAATGTAGAAGTGAGAATTATAAGAATAATACTCAAGAAAATTCGAGCAACAGCTCTGATTCTAGCTCAAGGCTGAAATATCTTTTTTGATTTCAAAGTTGATTGGTTCCCTCGTTACCTAAAGGTCTCCTTTTATAGGAGAGTACAAAACAAACTGTATTATCCTTGACATATTAAACTAAGGAAATAAAATGAAGTTCCCTACTTTTTAAGACAATGCAGGGCGGCTATACATGGGGCTGAATTAAAAGGGAATAAACTAATACAACTTAACTATAAAGTAAATAAAGGAATCTTGAAAAAGGTCTTGGTCTTCACAATTTCTCACGTTCACTTTGAAACTTCCACATGCTGAAGTTCCCTTTCCCAAGATAACACCAACATCACCTTCCTTGAAGCTTCCTCACGCCTAAGTCTAATTTCTAAGCTAGGATGGATTTTCCTTAATCATCAAGTCGACCTTCGGTTGTTCATCCTTTTTTTATAGAGTATTTCTCTTTTCGAGTTTTTATGATTTAACTCTCATTTTCAGGAAATACAACAAAGACGCCCTCATGCCATTATTTAGGCAATATCTGGGGTCCGCCCTCAAGCTTTCTGTTTTTAGATATATCTGGGCTGCCCTCAAGCAAGGCTATATCTGGGCTTAGGATTTGAACAACTGTCGGGCCTTCTTGAATCTCAAGTAGATCCACCGTTGCACAGTCACTAAACTTAGACATGATTTCCACTTCTAATTCGGGCAGCGTAAGGACAATCTTGTCTTCTTCTTTTCTTTGGACGTGAATTCTTCTAAGTTCAGGGTCTTTATTTAGTGTACTCCAAACAGTCTCAGTGTGAGGGTCTTCAAGAGAGGATTTGATCGAGGTCATACAGTAAACCTCTTGAGTAGGAACCGAGTTGTCTTCATAAGAGTTAATAACAGATAAGAAGGTAATAGGTGAGGAATGTGCATTAAGTTTATTTGGTGAGGTGGTGCTAGTGTCACTCGTTCTCAACATTTCACTCGTTTGTTCTCTCAACTTCCTAGCACGTGCACGTGTGATAGGACCAGTGGGGTCCATGACGGTTCCAACCGTTCTTAACTCTCTTGGTAGCACAACCGTGTTTGTATCAGCATGTCCCATATGATTTATAGTCAAAAGAGTCTAAAAATCCATCATTATGGAGTTTAGAAATGCATTTCTCGTTTATGTGGCCAAGTCGACAATGCCATAAGTAAGTCGGATTAGAATCATTGAGCTTAGGTTTCTTGGATGCAATGTTATAGACTTCCAAAGTGTCGGACTCATCTAGATCAATATTGTAAAGGCCAGTATATAACTTTGTAGCACCATAAAGCAAGTCATCAAAGAAAATACGAATAATCTTATTCTTAATAAGAAAACTGTAACCTTCACAATCTAATGTAGAAACTGAAATAATATTCCTATTCATAGCAGGAACATAATAGAAATTGTTCAAAACTAACAAAAGCCAATTGGGTAAAATTAGATCATAAGTTCCTACGGCTAGTGCAGCAACTCTTGCTCCATTGCCGACTCTTAGATCCACTTCCACTTTCTTCAGCTCTCTACTGCTTCTCAACCCCTGCACATTTATACAAATATGAGATCCACATCCAGTATCCAATACCCAGGAGTTATAAGTAGATAAGTTAACTTCTATAACAAATATACCTATAGCAGTCTCACGACTCTTGGTATGCTTTAGCTCTTCCAAGTAAAGCTTGCACTTTCTTTTCCAGTGTCCTGGTTTATTGCAATGATGGCAATTTCCATCTTTGGGAGCTTTAGCCTGGAAAACCGGCTTAGTAGTGTCTTTAGATTTGGTAACTTTTGCCTTACCCTTGCCCTTAACTTTGTTCTTATAGGACTTCCCTTTGCTGACCATCAGCACGTGGCTTGGTTTCTTCTTAATATTCTGCTCAGCCGTTTTAAGCATCCCATGCAACTCAGCAATGGACTTCTCCATCTCATTCATATTATAGTTCATAATGAACTGACCGAAACTATCGGGTAATGAGTTTAGGATCACATCCGTGGAGTGCTCCTTAGGAGGTGGAAAACCAAGCCCATCAAGATTATCAATATATCCTTTCATCTTGAGTACATGAGCGCTGACAGATGTCCGCTCAACCATCTTGCAAGCATACAAGGATGGAATGGTCTCATACCTATCTTGCCTAGCATGCTTCGAGAAAGTTTCATTGAGGTGAGCATTTAGCTCATAAGCTTCCATTTCTTCCAAATTCTTCTGAAGTTCTGGACAAATGGTAGCCAACATAAGACAACTGACATCAATGGAATCATCACAATGTTTCTTCCAGTTGTCTTTTATTGCTTTGTTAGCATTGTCAGCAGGCACATCGGGAATTTCTTCCTCAAGAACATACAACTTTCTTTCCTGCTTGAGAACTATTCTCAAGCTCCGGATCCAATCCAAATAGTTGCTGCCGTTTTATTTGAGCTTGTCCTTCTCAAGGACGGATCGCAGAGAAATGGTGAACGTGTTATTTGATGCCATTCTATATTATCTATAAAATTCAATATGCAAAGTATTTAGTCACGCTATTTTATTTCTCGAAAAATACTCCCATTAAAACCAAGTACCCTCAATTTTACAACATTTGTAAATTTTAGTGGGCTAAGATCCCATTTTGCATAATCCTAAACTCAGCTTTGGCATGACGCCTATAATTGATCTAGTTTAGGTGGATAACTCTTTATAGATTATATCATATGTAACTCATAGATTATATTCATGGGATTTGGCATCTTATGCCAAAGCATGTTATAATCCCATTTTATGCCTTATGGTTCAAAACTCTTTTGAATTCTTAGTTCATTAAAACACATAGGTATTACCATTACCCATCCTACTGTAATATCCGTACCTTTCCATTTTTAGCAGTTTCTATTTTTAGTGTATGTTTATTTTTATTAACTCGCTTGAAACCATTTTATCGTTTTGAATATACCCTGTTCTTGGAGTTTTTCCATTTGAACGAGTTTCGGAAATATTTTTACGTAATTCCATTTTGTGTTATGTCTTGCCGTATGTACGTTCGATTCTCGTAAAAATCGTTCGTTTTTGTTGTTTCTTTGTTTACATGAGTTCATATGGTTGAGTTGCTCATGTTGTGAGTTTCAGTTTGTGAATCCGCAGTTATATCATGATTTTCGGACATTTGGGCCATTTTGTAATTACCTATAAGTTTAGGGAATTTTATCTTCATCATTTTATTTCGGATTCCTCGGTAGTCGGAAGTGTATTTTCTTTCAGCACTTAGCTTCGTTGTCATGAATATTACGTGTTTGCGCTTTTGGGTACTGTCCTTGTGTTGCGTTCCAACTTGTATCGTACTGTGCTGAAACGGTGTTCAGCAGTGCAGAACTGCTGCATGCATAACGCACGTTATGCATGCTTTTTAGCATGCGCTATCGATACCTTCATAATGTACGTTATGCCTTAGTGGTAACGTACGTTAGGGCCTTCAGCATTTTGGGCAGTAGGTTCTGCCCAGTTCTTGCCGAGTCCATACGTACGTTAACTCCGTGTGTTACGTACGTAAGCTTCTTTTTTAGCGTACGCTAACTGCCTTATGTAGCGTACACTATCGACCTCAACAAATCGGATAGTGGGTTCTGCCCAGACCTTACGTACGTTAGCTGGCATGCATTACGCACGTAATACCCTCATAGTGTACGTTAACATTCTGGCGTAGCGTATGTAATGAAGGGTCAGGTTTTATAAACCTGAGTTGACCTTCACTTTGTCATTTTCTCTTCTACTTCTTCCTCGTCCGAGAGCTGCGAGATTTGTGCGATTCTTCAAGTTTTGCCATGGAATTCTTCGTGAGATAAATTATTGGGTTCCAAGTGAAGTTTATCATCATCCTAATCCATCTCTTCCGCCCTAATCCAAGGTATTTTCATCTAGAACCCTACCTTTGTTCAATTTTGGGGGTTTTCGGGATTTGGCTAGATTGAACTCGAATTGTTCGGTGATGTTGCTATATTTCTTATTGATTATTGTTATTGGGTGATTCCCAATCCATTTCCGTCATGTTTAATCCGTGAGTTGTTGTTCCGAGGAGGTTTTGTGAAAACCCTCGCCCGTATCGATCGAACGTAGGTTGTTATAGCTTGTAATCGGGGTTATGGGAGTATTCCATTCAATTATTGTTACCGTATAGGACTGAGTTGTTTTAATCCTTCATTTACGATCGGTCGTGTTTCCTCCGTGACGTTCGTAGTCGTTGTTCATCCCCGTTTCGTCGAAGATGTCTCAAAGGCAAGTACTTTACATTTGTTTGCATATTCTAGTATTTGGATTATGGCTTTCCGTGGTCATTGTGGATGTATATGTGTATGTTCACCCAAGGACGGTCTAACAGGGCCTCAGGAGATACGTATTGCCGTGAGTGTGCTTATCACGAACTAGGGTTAACCACCCAGGGATGGTCCAACGGGGACTCTGCGGGGTACGGTGGCCGTGAGTCTCATACCAACGGTTAACTTTGAAATGTATTATTGGAGAAATGTGTTTTATGCCTGTGCACCTAATATTCCGGAATATAAATGTTTTCTAAAATAATTTTTGACACATATTTCATCTGATTAGAATGGTAGTTCAATGGATTGTACTTGTACTAGAAATTGTCGCTAACCCCCTAAATGGGGGAAATACTTTTGTATTTCAGGTTCAGGTCATGGAGGCGAACGAGCATGCGGGCCGTACGAGGATGATGGGCAAGCGTGATTCTGTTCAGTGGTCGTCCATTGATGTCATGTCTTTTAAATTTATTTATCATTTCATTTGCTTAAGTACTCGAGTACTTCCTTCCTGGATTTAATATTGTCGTGTACCCGGTTTGGGAAAAATTGGATATTGAATGATATTGTTGAGTTCAGTCTTCTGTTTTGAATGTCTTGAATCATGGAATCGTGGGTATGTTGGTTATGTTTGTCTTTTGTCGAATATCGTGTTGGTACGTTAGCCTGGTGGATTCAAAGTGTGGGATTCACGGCGCTGTAATATGCCCTGATCGTCTTGGGGGTGTTACTGTAACACCCCCAGGTTTAAACTGGAAATATTACAGCGCCGTGGGCCCCGAGATGGAACCCACAAGGCTAAAAGAAATTTTCGCAAACATTTACAAATGCCCAAGAGGCTAACGACAGTACTATCTTAAAAATATTCGAAGACGTTAAAAAAACATGTTTATCAAAAGCGCCGTAAAACCTCATTTTGAAAAGGGCAAGGCCCAATGGCCGGAACTCAATAGTTTAGAAAACGATTTCCAAAGTAACTCAAGTTACTAGATATAAAAAAAAGTCATTTAAAATACTCACACAACGGAAAGGACAACCAAGTAAAATTACTCTAGCAGCGGAAAACAATAACTGATCAGGAATTCAGTTCATAAAAACATGCCATAGCCAGTATTCTCCGGGAAGCTCATCTATCCACGACCGCTACAAGATCGATATCTCAAGAACCTAAAAAGAAATCCCACGACGGGGTCAGCCATAATATCTAACAATGATAATCGTCACATCACATTAACAATTACATACCAATGAGAATACAAAATAAGAATACGACCAATGTAATCTAATCGTCATAACTTTAATTACTCAAATAATCCTCAACAGAATAACCATTATCACATATTTCACCTCTCGTACTCGATTAACCAATAAGTTCGAACATAATCTCTATATTGTACCTCAGACAATACTCAAGATTCTCAAACTATCATCGCCAACTCACGATACGGAAATATACCAGTTCTGACCAATAAGATTCGTCGGATAATATCATTAAATCCCAAGACGATAACTGGTTGTCCATCAGGAGACAAATACCAAAGGAAATACGGAACATACCTCGAGATATGAAGTGCCACGACAATCATATCAGTCTAATCCGAGATCAGATCAATGCAATACGGACAAGATCCTAACACAAGACCTACAGATGCATACTCATATGACCACCTCAATATGCTCAAAACAATAACAACAGTGTATACTCAATGGAAATCCCATGATCCAGTGCCCTCAGCATAGATACCAAGATGATCCTACTAGATCAACACGAGGTGGATAACCAACAATATACAAATACACAAAAACACATATAAAACCAACGATGCGAATCCACATGATTCCATCAACACAATACTGGGTAATCCAACGATCCAGCGCCCTCAGCATAGATCCCAAGATGATCCCGTCGGACCATAACGAGGTGGAAAAACCCGTCCAATGATCCAGAGCCCTCAGCATAGATCCCAAGATGATCCCGTCGGACCATAACAAGGTGGACATCTGATCCAGCGCCCTCAGCATAGATCACACGATCCCAACGGATCAACACAACATAAACAATACAATTATGCATACACATATGCAACTTAATATGTTCATCGACACGAACGACATATGAATCAAAACATGAACGACACTATGATGACACAACTAGGACGACTTCATGTTCAGCAACATGAATGACAACCTGCATGATCGAAAACATCAACACTAAACCAAATCAATCTAGAATACTTGTCCCGAGTACTTCGGAAGCAATCTCGATGCCAAATCACAACCGACGATTATCCGCAATGCTCGGCAACCCAAACGTACCATGGACTGTAGATACTCATATCCTCGTCTTTATCATAATGTATCCTCGATACTCAAAATTCCAATAACCGAAATGAATCATAAACCTTATGATTTAACTCCCAGAATCGGAAAGACAACATATAATCCAAATCTCCAGAATTTGCAGCAATAATCATTGCCATATGCATTATAAACGAAATGAAACTGAAACCATTCATTAAACATTATAACTGAGCAAGCAATAACTTGCCTCGATACCGATGAAGCCGTTACCAACTCCTCCTCGTCGTGTACAAGCTCCTAGGCTCCCAGCCCAAAGTGATTCACGAACGCACTCGAACACGACCGCAACATACGGTTATAATCACCGATCAATAATCTCAACCTATTGAAGTAATCAATTAACACATATCCGATAACCATCAACAACCGAAACGACCAACCAATCAACTCGACGGGTCAACGATCCAACGATCATATATAAACCCAGATAATAT
Source organism: Orobanche coerulescens (assembly GCA_033398695.1). Taxonomy (NCBI): domain Eukaryota; kingdom Viridiplantae; phylum Streptophyta; class Magnoliopsida; order Lamiales; family Orobanchaceae; genus Orobanche; species Orobanche coerulescens. Next base: position 69,474,400 of record CM065816.1, on the reverse strand, counting down.
ACTCAAACCATTTTACGAATTCATATCCATCATATGAACTGAAATCCGATGATTACTAATCAATATAACCGATCAACAAACTCAACGATTTCACAATATCCCGATAATTCAACATACGATCGTCTTGCTATGTTCAATTCATCAAGGAGTTTCTCAAGAACACTAAATGATTCGAAACCTTGTTCATAGCCATCAAAACAACGTAATTCGATATCCTCTAACATCTAAACAATCCTTATTCACAATTCAAGGTGTATAATCATGTTCTTCAACATATACTTCTCATAACATCATGAATAACAACAAACCACCAAGAACATCGAGAATACTACGATTCCATAATCATAACGACATAATCAAGGCATTTGATCATCAATTCATTATCTTCCCTTAACAAAATTCCCATAATTACCAAGAATCATCACAACAATATTAATTCAATCATCATTCATACGAAAACGTGTAGAATTTCCCAAGTTCTACTCATTGAGGCATTTCATCGAACACTTAGGGTGCATAATCCAATTTAATCGTTTAATCGAAGAAATACTCGAATTTGTTCCACAAAACTTCAAGGGTATTGAATGATTACGAGTATACAATCAAGTTCTATCAATAATCTGAATCAAAACGAATCAAATCGGACAAAACACCAAGAAACCTCAAGAACATCCAAAAACCAAAAGTTCATGTGTTCTTACCTTCGATTAGGGTGGAATATGATGTTAATCCATGAATCAAACTTCCAAAACATGTTGTTCTAAGTTTCTCTTACTCAAATCCATCGTCTTTGCTGAAGAAACCACGAAAGGAATGAAGAAAAACGAAAAATGCTCAAGGTGACTCGGTCCAGGCCTTATATAGGCTGAGACCTGCCGTCACGTTACGTCCGTAACCGACCGTGGCTTACGTAAATAACCGGCCGTGGCCTACCTTACTGCCCAGTTCTGTCGGAACCATTACGGTCGTAACCGGCCCCTGCTATACGTACGTAACGGGCCCTTACGACCGTTACCGGCCACGTCCATACGGCCGTAATCGGCCAGGCCTCACGCCCAGCGAGTCACTGTCGACAGTGATCGGCCATCCCTACGAGTCACTGCCGACCATGCTCGGCCACTGCAGGTCCTCTCGGCCACGACTCGGCCAGCCGCCCCGTAACGCACGTAACACTTATTCTGTTGCGTACGTAATATGTACGTTGACTTGATACAGTATTATACTCATATTACATACGTAATACACCCTGTATAACGTACGTAACTCCATCCGTTGACTCACCTGTCCACATCCACGCCGAAAGCTGCCGACACCGGGCCCCACTATCCGATCACAACTCGGTCCTGTCCGATTCCTCTTGTTACGTACGTAATGCCTTATGCATAACGTACGTAAAGCGTATAATTTAGCGTATGTAAGTCCTTAAACTTAGCGTACGTTAAGGGCTCTATACTTAGCCAAAATCCAACTGTTCCTGCCTGTCTCGACATACCGAAAACACACACACACATATGGAATACATATACTGGATCCAATAACATTCTTATACGATATACTCTATATCGAAAGTACGATAACCTGATACACGATATCCTCAACTGCAACTGTCGACCAGATACGACAATTATACCGATACTGAAATCTCAGTCCTTTATTTATTTTATCCATACTGTACAGATTCCACGCTGTACAATATAACTCGGATAAAATATTATCAAACAACAGTAGTAGAAATTCCGGATATTACATTCTACACCACTTAAAATAAGTTTCGGCCTCGAAACTTGCAATCCGTCATAAAAATAAACAAACATACCGTTCAACCAAAATATCCCAAAACCATCACGACAACGATCAATCATCATCATTACTGAATAACCAAAAGAGCACACTTACAAATACGCAGGTCGGTGATCTCCTGAGATACTAGCAAGCGATCTCACTGTACAGTCCCAATACGCCTGACAATCACAATTCCTTGATTCTCAACAAAAATATATCATCTTCGGATGACATAATCTATCCGTGTTGGATCCTGTCTGTCTGATCGCACAATCAAATCCCAATCCGGATACAAATCAACAATACACGATACATCTGTGAAGCAACTGCCCAACAAAATGACATAATTTCCGAAACATCGACACAAAATCTGAACGCTTATACGATCATTAACAATGATCAACCAACAAATTAATCGAGTTTATCATCGACATGATAAACTTCAATACGACCAATCCAAAGGTCAAAACGCATCCGAGAATATCATCAACATGATAAACTCTAATATGACCAACCATAGGTCAATGAACGATCAACGATAATCGAGAATACCTTCACACGATAAGCTCCAACACGATCAACACAGAACCATAGAAACCGATATACGAATGAATAAAGTTCTCAAAACGACACACCAATCACATATAGTTGATCTTCAATAAACATACCCGACCAGTGAACATATCCCTCTCAGGCGTACGAATAACCAGTCGCAAATCGGCGAACATCCCATATCATACATGGAGTGGGAATGACCAATCAGTACGGCTCAAAATTCAAAAGTAGTACAATCACGCTACCACCACATCAATAGAGCCACATAGCACATATGCCCCAGTTTCAGAAAATCCGAAGTTCCAAAATTACATCCTGTGCATGAATCTATAACACACAACATATTTCTCTTATCCGATAAATCAATAGATCATCCCTGGATAACAAAACTATCATATTAGAGTTCGGATCTCTTTTCCTCGTACTGTTAGCGTGTTATCCAGTTTGTGAATCCCACTCAGAACTTCACCATGATATGTAAAATGCGTATGTATATCAATCACATTTTCAAAATCAGTTTGAAATCATACAATCTCGTCAAGAGGACAAATTTTCGAAAGTTCTTTCAAAGATTTCAAAACTCAAAACATAAATTTTCGTAAGACCACGAAAATAATTTTCGAAAAATTAAACTGGCTCGCCGGTGCCAAGTATTCGATAACAGTTTCCTTCGAATCCGCACGATTTCGAAGTTTTAAAATGAAAACTATGCAAATGATTGACCACATGCATACTCATGTATACCAATTAGGTTCGTCACCAACATTCACTGATATTTCATCAGAAAATCACCCGATAGAGTTCCAAAATCTCAATATATAAACTGGGATAAAAACTCTTATTCCATACATGACTCGCAACATCAATCATTTTCCATCCTGGATCACCTCAGTTATGCTATGACAATGCATTGAAACAAGTCAACACAGCGAAAGACTTCCCGAGAGGTTTCATTTGAACAAGTAAACTAAAACCGCGAAAGGCAGAAACGAAATAGATAAAGATTGATAAAGTGTTTTATAATTCTCGGGAGTTTTAGAAAACAGAAAAGCTTTATTTTGAAACATTAGGGTCTCATCCCGTATCTCGTTCCGCATTACAAGAAGTTTAAAAAGTAGAAAACCCTTTTCGGAATCCAAATCGTGGGTTATAAAACTGTTCAAAATCGATTAGGTCTCAGCCCAAAAATCATTTTCCGTAAAACATCCGTAAAACGTTCATTTTGAAAAGTATCGTTTTCAAATGCTCAAAAGCAGTTTTCATGTATTTCAAAATGACTTAACATGACTACATGCTCTTCTCAACCATGCACAACATTCCTCCCAAATGCACAATTTCGTTCCCAAAATCTAACCAACATACTGATTCCCAAAATCATAGCGTCTCGAGATTATCGATCCTGTCCCAACTCTGACATGTCATACTGTAACGCATGATATCTGATGAATCTCAAAACGTATCAACTTAGAACGACAATAAATTTCAATGTAATTCAAAGATCCAAATACTTACAGATCGTGAAGCCGATGATTCCTGTGATACTGGCACATGTCTCGACTCAAGAAAATACTCGATACAGATATTTTCGAAACACACGTTTTGCAAAATCAGTTCAACTCGAGAACGCGACACATTTCTATCCGACGAAACATGTTAATACTATTTGGAAAAGTTTATAACAAGCCCAGTACTACACTGGCAAATCGCATAACGCACAAGCCCGAGTGAACAACAAAAACTCACGGATCTAGTATTAGTCAATCGACAACTCGAATGACGCGACCAAAACACGACCCAACTCGACCCAAATGCCTGTAATACCCGGTTGTAATTCAGTAATTATCATTCAGTATTTATCATTCAGTCATTATCACTCAGTAATTTCACTCATTATTGATCAATTGTCACTCATATTCAGTCATGGTATTCATCATTCAGAGTAATTGTATCGTGTATCAATCGTCATTCATCACTAATCGGATTGGAGTTTCGTGCCGCGTTTATCATCATTGTCATTTCGTTGCGGTATGCGTGAGGAGTAGCGCCGCTACATACTCCTTTTAGCGTACGCTAATTGGGTATAGGTAGCGCACGCTACCACTCGGCTTTAGCGCACGCTAAGGTTGTCTGGCTGCGATCCAGAAGGTACTGGACTGCAGGTGAGATATTTGTAGCGCACGCTACGAGTGGTAAGTAGCGCGCTAACGGGTTGTAGTAGCGCACGCTATATGTGTGGAGTAGCGCGCGCTAGGGACGGATCGAGTTGAGTCCAGTGGCTACTTGATCGCATCGATTATTTCATAGCGCACGCTATGTGTTGTTGTTAGCGTACGCAACCGATATATTAGCGCACGCTAAACTATGGTTGTAGCGCACGCTATCGAGTCGAGATCGAGAGGCGAGCGTTTTACGGACTCAAGATCGGGCATCAATATTTCGTTAGCGCACGCTAATAATGGATCTTAGCGCACGCTAGTAATATGGCCGTAGCGCACGCTACAAGAAGGTACGTAGCGCGCTACCGTGTTCGGACAGTGGGGTCTTGGACTACCCAAATTACTCGTTAGCGCACGCTACGCACAAGGAGCTAGCGCACGCTAACACGGGTGACTATAAATTGGGCGTTTAGTCGAGTTCGTCATTATTCATCTCATTTCATTCCTTCGGTAGTTTTGGGCGATTTGGCGATTGGAGAGGATTCTTCGAGGTGTAATCATCAATCATCATCTTCAAGCTCATCTTTCGGATTAATCATCATTTCATCATCTTCATCTCATCGAATCAAAGGTATTAATCTCTTGGATCTAGAATTTCGGATTTTTGGGTTTTCCTTCCGATTTCTTCGTGTAAGATTGGATTATCATTGGAATATGTTAGATATGGATTATCTACCTTGGATAAGTATATTCGTACGGATTTAATGGTTATTTTCGGAATTATTTCAAGAACCATTGGGGTTGACTTCGGTTATTTTAGGGATTTCCGATTGTCGTTATTATTAACTTGAATTGTGGACTTCTATGAGATAATTGATGTCATTGATAATGTTGTGCTGGTTTGAATCAATCATTTTGGAGTTGGTTCGATAATTTGGGTTTGGTTTTAACCAACGGGTATCTCAACGTTTTCGTTAGAGTACGTCTACGAGTTCGGATATTGTTGTATCGACGTTTGGGTCGGTTATGATCGTATTTGATTCATGTATTGATCGGTTGTTGGTAATTATTGTTGTTCAAGGTTGTTCGAGCGACCGACTTTTCATTTAGGACGTTGTTCGTGGAAGGACATTCTTCATCGGTATTGTGTAAGTTAATTCTTACTCGGTTAAAAGGATATTCATTCCTTTTGTCGTTGTTCATTCATAATCGTAACTCATTCATCATTGTATTAACCGTATCAAAACTTGTCATTGTCAATTAATCACTTGATCATAAGGAGCAGCGGTTCGATCATTTCATTGAGCTATCATTCATTTCACCATCATTTAACCTTGGTGAGTCATTATTCATTTTCGTTGTCACTTTTGTCATATTGTGACATTAGGGTCATCTTGGCGTGCAGTTGGAATGTGTAGGATTTTCATGTCGGGCACAATTATGTCGTGTGATGGTTGTTGGCCTCACATTGGGTAATGCACACGAGTCGATTGCTTCGTGAGGCTGATTAGGCACAAGACCACGTGTGATGGTGGCTTGTGCACGGACACATTTCCATCCGGACGTAGTGTGGCGCCATTCCTTTGAGCCGTGCTTGATAGTCGATTCATATAGCATGTTTGATTGCGTATGTTTCGACAGGATAATTCATAATTTCGGATATATCATGATTGTGTATTTTCAACCCTTGAGGATTGTTGTTACGTATGGCCCGGCCCGTTGGGGATCTTGTTTTAGTCATGGCAAGGCTAAGGCACGGGAGAGCACGGTGACGGCGAGAGTCAGTGATACTAGTAGGGGCCCGATGCATTCGAGTCATTTATTCGATCATTTATGTTTCCTTTATTTATTCAGCTGAGACATTCCGTTTGAATGCTCATTTCATTCGATGTTGTGTATTTTATAGTCACATAAAATACACATGTATTCTATTTTATCACAGGTGTGTTGTATAAAACTCCTCATCGGAGTAATTGATGTTGTAATGTGGTTCGGTACTACATTTACCTGTGTAATTCATTCATTTTCATTCGCCTGGTGGGTCCCAGTCGGGTGTCCACGGCACTGTAATATCCGCCTAGTTTGGGGTGTTACAGAGTTGGTATCGGAGCGTGGTTTTGAATACTACCCTCCAAGTCATGTCTCATTTGAAATCATCGTCATCGGACTAGTATCATTGGACTTTCGCGTCACGTGTGACCTGTGCAAATGCCGAGCCAATCAGACCAAGAATTGTAAGATTTCTAATGCCATGGTATAATTTATGGCATTAATCATTCATTCATAATTCATCAGTTAACAATCCTCAATCATCATTGTCATTTTGACCGGGACGGTCAGGTTAACTCATTAATCAGTCAATTCATTTCATTGTTCAGTTGTTGATCAGGAAGATCGAATCATTAATCTTGTTAACTCATTCAAGATAATCATTTCAATAATTCCATCAGATAATCATGTCACGTCAATTAATCATTCATGTAATCGCTGTAATTGAGCTCGTATGCTCATTTTCATCATTTCATAATATAATCATAATGTGATACTCATGCGAGATATATAATCATCATATGACTTTCCACTTCAGTATGGAAAGGGCTGGCAGAGGACGTGGAGGACGAGGCCGTGGAGCGGGCCGAATCCCGAGAACTCGTGCGAATACACGTGCAAATGCCAGGAATAATGCTAATTCATCAAGCAACGACGCTGCCACTCATTCACCTGGACGCGATCATTCACTGTCGGGGAGTCGTGCAGGACACGGCTCGGTCGAGGGTGTCCGGGTTGACCCACTCGCATTTATGCGGGGCATGATGGCCCAAATGACCCCGAGATGGCTCGGTTGATGGAGACGATGCATAACTCCGTCAATCAAAATCAGCGAGGCTCCTCGCCGCCACCTCGGAGGCAAGAGAGGGGTGTAAGCAATATCATTAGCGATATCTCTACTTGGCGACCACCTACTTTTGAGGGCTCATCGAGCCGGCGGATATTGTTCATTGGCTTGAGCATTTTGAGAAGTTATTTGCTATGGTGGATTGCCACGAAGGGCATAAAGTTTCGATTGCGGCTTACTATCTCGGTAGAGCGCTCATTCATGGTGGTTGTCGTTGAAGCCCACAGACGGAACATGTACTTGGGATCGATTCAAGACTCTCATGATGGAGAGGTACTATCCGGCCCCACTCGGGGAGGCCAAGTTGTCGGAATTACTCACTCCCGACCTTTGGCGGATGATGATGTTCTCGCCATCGCCGAAAAATTTCGAGAACTTCTTCCGTTCGCCTCATCTATCATTCACTCGAAGCGGACAAGATCAAGTATTTCGGCAAGAGGTGAAACCCGTATGAGACTTGATTACTTAATCATAAGCGTGCCACTCTGGCCGAGTTCATTGAGAAAGCTCTTACTTACGAGCTTACGGCTAAGGAAATTGCTAAGCGGCAACCTTCGTCGCTAGCAAGAAGTCCAAGAACCGTGTCGGTCGGCGAGTCGTGCCACTTTCAAGAAACCACGTGCGGGCTCTACTTTTACGAGCGACCTCCCACGGCGTCTAAACCGCGGAATCTCATTCGCGAGCGTCGATTCGGCCATCACTGTTTCAGCGCGTGAGCAGGTCATTTCGGCACCAAATGTCAGCGATGCATCACGTGCCACAAGCGTGGGATTGCCGGGCATAGGGCCCGTTTTTGCCGTAGGGACTCTAAACCCACTCCGGCGTCATCTCAAGCCCCAGTCATTCGGCGGTGCGAGATCAAGGCCACTCGGTCGGCGTCGTTCAAGACAACAGGAGCTAAAGGCGGGCAGAGCTATCGAGACGGAGCGTCCGGTTCGGGGCGGCAAGCCCCGAATTTATGAGATGAAGAAGACCGATGATCCCGAGGCCCGGATGATCTCAGGTACACTCGATATTCTATCTCAACCTATGTGTACCCTTTTTGATACTGGTGCATCACATTCATTCATTTCCGAGTCATGTTTGAGTAGACTACGTCTGGGTAGTGCTACTAGTTGTGAGCCTTATGTCATTGGCCTACGATGGTAGGCAATTGTCGGAAGTCGTGAGATTCAGAATTGTCCGATTCAGCTTCATGGTCGTGTATGGCCAGCGGACCTAATCGTAGTAGATTTGCCGAGGGACGACGTCATCTTGGGTATTGATTGGATGGATCGTCATGATGCCATCATTAGTGTCCGAAAGCATTTGGTCACTATCATTTCAGACGATGGAGTCGAATGTGTGTTTCAGGGAGGTAATCCTACATTGCAGTAAAGTCATTAATTTTATGAAAGCAGTAAGATTACTCAATCAGGGATGTGTCGGTTATTGGTGCTATATGACCAAAACCGAGAAATCATCAGTAATGTTAACGGATATTCCGGTGGTGAGGGAATATGCCGATGTTTTTCCAGACGAGTTACCTGGTTTGCCTCCACAGAAGGATGTGGAATTCACGATTGAGTTGGAGCACGAGTACGTCCCGATATCGAAGGCACCGTGCGGATGGCCCGACCGAAATGCAGGAATTAAAGAGCCAACTTGAAGAATTGTTCGAGAAGGGTTATATTCGACCGAGTGCGTCCCCGTGGGGAGCACCAGTGTTATTTGTCAAGAAGAAGGATGGTTCGTTCCGCTTGTGTATTGATTACCGGGAATTGAACCGGGTGACAATCAAGAATAAGTATCCTTTACCCCGCATTGATGATCTTTTAGATCAACTTCAGGGAGCTTCAGTATTTTCCAAGATCGACTTAAGATCTGGATATCATCAGTTGCGGATACGAGAGTCGGATATCGCGAGGACGGCGTTTCGAACACGCTATGGTCATTATGAGTTTGTGGTTATGCCGTTCGGATTGACTAATGCACCTGCGGTATTCATGGAGTTAATGAATCGGGTCTTCATCGACTTTTTGGATCGGTTTGTTGTTGTCTTCATCGATGACATTTTGATTTATTCTCGTGACCGGGAGGAACACGAGTTTCACCTTCATCAAGTGCTCGACGTGTTGAGACGAGAACAACTTTTTGGGAAGTTTTCCAAATGTGAGTTCTGGATGTCCGAAGTGACTTTTCTCGGACATGTAATTTCATCAGACGGAGTTCGTGTCGATCCTCAGAAGACGGAGGCTATTCGGGATTGGCTACCTCCGAAGAACGTTAAGGAAATCCGAAGTTTTCTCGGATTAGCGGGTTATTATCGGCGGTTTGTGGAAGGATTTTCTAGAATCGCTCAACCCTTAACGAACCTTTTGCGGAAGGATAAGAAATACACGTGGTCCGATGCGTGTCAACAGAGTTTTGAGTAACTCAAGAGCCGGTTAATGTCACCACCTGTACTTTCCTTGCCGCAGGGGACGGAAGGATTTGTGGTCTATAGTGATGCGTCCGGACAGGGTCTCGGATGTGTACTCATGCAGAACGGGAAGGTTATTGCCTATGCTTCACGGCAATTGAGACCTTACGAGGTTAATTATCCGACCCACGACCTGGAGCTAATTAGTGGTGTTCGCTTTGAAAATTTGGCGTCATTATCTTTATGGCGTTACATCCGATATTCACCGATCACAAGAGCTTAAAGTATATATTTACTCGAAGGAGTTAAATATGCGTCGAGAGGCAGTGGTTGGAATTAATCAAAGATTATGATATCGAGATCCTCTACCACCGGGCAAGGCGACGTTGTCGCCGACGCCTTGAGTCGTAAGTCCGTTCGGGAAGCAGATGCTTGCCGTTTAACAATTAAGAAGGAGCTTGGCGGGAATTCCTTAGACCGAGATCGAGGTCCGGCCGGCGAGTTCGAGCGGCTTTGTATGTTAGAGATTTCATCGTCACTCGAGGAGGAAATCCGAGAGAATCGGGGTTCGGACCCATCATTGTTGCGTATCCGAGAGGATGTGGCTCAGGGGGAAAGCCCACGATTTGTGGTCCACGAGGATGGACTTTTGAGGTTTAAGAATCGGTTGTGCGTGCCGTGAATGACGAGTTGAAAGACTCGATTTTGAAAGAAGCTCATGCTACCCCTTATTCTATGCATCCGGGGTCTAGTAAGATGTACAAGGACTTGAAACAAAATTACTGGTGGAGTAATATGAAGCGAGAAGTCGCAGAATTTGTTTCGAGATGCTTAACCTGTCAACAAGTTAAGATTGAACATCACTGAGCGGGTATCTTTGAAACCTCTTCTTATTCCCGAGTGGAAGTGGGAATACATTTCTATGGATTTCATCACGAGTTTGCCGACGAGTCGTCGTGGCATGAACACGATCTGGGTGATCGTGGACCGCTTAACCAAATCAGCTCATTTCTTTGAGATCAAGGATACGTGGGGTCCCGAGAGACTTGCCCAGTTGTTCATTAAAGAGATAGTCAGACTGCACGGTACTCCTAAAAGTATCGTTTCCGATCGTGACGGACGGTTTGTGTCGCATTTTTGGAAATCAGTTCATCGTGCTATGGGAACTCAGCTTAACCTCAGTACCGCTTTTCATCCTCGGTCGGCGGACAATCGAGAGAGGACCATTCGGACATTAGAGGACATGTTGAGGGCATGCGTCCTCGATTGGAAAGACGATTGGGAAGCCCAACTACCATTGATCGAGTTCACGTATAATAATAGTTGGCATGCTTCGATCAATATGGCACCTTACGAGGCCCTGTATGGTCGTCATTGTCGATCTCCGTTGTGTTGGGACGACTTATCAGAATCAATCGGCAAGAGCCCGATATGCTTATAGCCGCCGTGAGAAGGTAGCTTTGATCGAAGTCGTTTGTTGACCGCTCGAGTCGGCGAAATCATATGCGAGATAACCGTAAATCGACCATTAGAGTTCGAGGTGGTGACCATGTGTTGGTCAAGGTATCCCAGTCGTGGTATCTTAGTTTTGGGAAGAGGGAAAGTTGAGTCCGAGATTCATTGGACCGTTCGAGATTTTGGATCGAGTAGGCGAGTTAGCTTATCGATTGGCTTTACCTCCGGCGTTGACCCGAATTCATAATGTATTTCACGTCTCTCGTTGCGGAAGTATGTTGCCGACCGAGTCACATACTTGATTCGACGAAATCGAGATCGCCGACGATCATTCATATGAGGAACGTCCTATACGAGTTTTAGAGCGGCGAATCAAGCAGTTGAGGAATAAGACGATTCCTTTGGTTAAAATTCAGTGGTCTAGACACGGAGTCGAAGAGGCTACTTGGGAAACCGAGGATAGTATGCGGGAGAGTTATCCCGAATTGTTTGACCCTTAGTTTCGGGGACGAAACTCTTTTAAGGGGGGGTGTATGTAATACCCGGTTGTAATTCAGTAATTATCATTCAGTATTTATCATTCAGTCATTATCACTCAGTAATTTCACTCATTATTGATCAATTGTCACTCATATTCAGTCATGGTATTCATCATTCAGAGTAATTGTATCGTGTATCAATCATCATTCATCACTAATCGGATTGGAGTTTCGTGCCGCGTTTATCATTATTGTCATTTCGTTGCGAGCTGTGCGTGAGGAGTAGCGCACGCTACATACTCCTTTTAGCGTACGCTAATTGGGTATAGGTAGCGCACGCTACCACTCAGCTTTAGCGCACGCTAAGGTTGTCCTGGCTGCAGTCCAGAAGGTACTGGACTGCAGGTGAGATTATTTGTAGCGCACGCTACGAGTGGTAAGTAGCGCGCGCTAACGGGTTGTAGTAGCGCACGCTATATGTGTGGAGTAGCGCGCGCTAGGACGGATCGAGTTGAGTCCGGTGGCTACCGGATACCTTTGATTATTTCATAGCGCACGCTATGTGTTGTTGTTAGCGTACGCAACCGATATATTAGCGCACGCTAAACTATGGTTGTAGCGCACGCTATCGAGGTCAGATTAGAGGGCAGACAGTTTTCTGGACTCCAGTACTGGGCATCAATATTTCGTTAGTGCACGCTAATAATGGATCTTAGCGCACGCTAGTAATATGGCCGTAGCGCGCGCTACCGTGTTCGGACAGTGGGTACTGGACTACCCAAATTACTCGTTAGTGCACGCTACGCACAAGGGCTAGCGCACACTAACCTGGACTGACTATAAATTGGACAGTTTAGTCAGAGTTCGTCATTATTCATCTCATTTCATTCCTTCGGTAGTTTTGGGCGATTTCGAGCGATTCAGAGAGGATTCTTCGAGGTGTAATCATCAATCATCATCTTCAAGCTCATCTTTCGGATTAATCATCATTTCATCATCTTCATCTCATCGAATCAAAGGTATTAATCTCTTGGATCTATAATTTCGGATTTTTGGGTTTTCCTTCCGATTTCTTCGTGTAAGCTTGGATTATCATTGGAATATGTTAGATATGGATTATCTACCTTGGATAAGTATATTAAATGCGGATTTAATGGTTATTTTCGGAATTATTTCAAGAACCATTGGGGTTGACTTCGGTTATTTTGGGGATTTCCGATTGTCGTTATTATTAACTTGAATTGTGGACTTCTATGAGATAATTGATGTCATTGATAATGTTGTGCTGGTTTGAATCAATCATTTTGGAGTTGGTTCGATAATTTGGGTTTGGTTTTAACCAACGGGTATCTCAACGTTTTCGTTAGAGTACATCTACGAGTTCGGATATTGTTGTATCGACGTTTGGGTCGGTTATGATCGTATTTGATTCGTGTATTGATCGGTTGTTGGTAATTATTGTTGTTCAAGGTTGTTCGAGCGACCGACTTTTCATTTAGGACGTTGTTCGTGGAAGGACATTCTTCATCGGTATTGTGTAAGTTAATTCTTACTCGGTTAAAAGGATATTCATTCCTTTTGTCGTTGTTCATTCATAATCGTAACTCATTCATCATTGTATTAACCGTATCAAAACTTGTCATTGTCAATTAATCACTTGATCATAAGGAGCAGCGGTTCCGATCATTTCATTGAGCTATCATTCATTTCACCATCATTTAACCTTGGTGAGTCATTATTCATTTTCGTTGTCACTTTTGTCATATTGTGACATTCCGGTCATCTTGGCGTGCGGTTGGAATGTGTAGGATTTTCATGTCGGGCACAATTATGTCGTGTGATGGTTGTTGGCCTCACATTGACGTGCACACGAGTCGATTGCTTCGTGAGATCGACAGGCACAAGACCACGTGTGATGGTGGCTTGTGCACGGACACATTTCCATCCCGGACGTAGTGTGGCGCCATTCCTTTGAGCCGCATCGATAGTCGATTCATATAGCATTTTTGATTGCGTATGTTTCGACAGGATAATACATAATTTCATAAATATGATGATTATGTATTTTCAACCCTTGAGGATTGTTGTTACGTATCGGCCCGCTGGGGATGCTGCTTTGTCATGGCAAGGCTAAGGCACGGGAGAGCACGGTGACGGCGAGGAGTCCCAGTGATACTAGTAGGGGCCCTACTGCTCATCATTTATTCAGTCATTTATGTTTCCTTTATTTATTCCGCTGCAGACATTCCGTTTGAATGCTCATTTCATTCAGTGTTGTGTATTTTATCGTCACATAAAATACACATGTATTCTATTTTATCCTGGGTGTGTTGTATAAAACTCCTCATCGGAGTAATTGATGTTGTGATGTGGTTCGGTACTACATTTACCTGTGTAATTCATTCATTTTCATTCGCCTGGTGGGTCCCAGTCGGGGGTCCACGGCACTGTAATATCCGCCTAGTTTGGGGTGTTACAATGCCTAGATTTTCTCAACCTAATCTCCGATACCATATTCTGTAACACCCCCAGATTTAACCGAAAATATTAAAGCGCCGTGGGCCCCAAGATGGAACCCACAAGGCTAAAAGAAATTTTCGCAAATATTTACAAATGCCCAAGAGACTAACGACAGTACTATCTTTAAAAATATTCGAAGACGTTAAAAAAAACTCATTTATCAAAAGCGCCATAAAACCTCATTTTGAAAAGGGCAAAGGCCCAATGACCGGAACTCAATAGTTTAGAAAACGATTTCCAAAGTAACTCAAGTTACTAGATATAAAAAAAAAGTCATTTAAAATACTCACGCAGCGGAAAGGACAACCAAGTAAAATTACTCTAGCAGCGAAAAACAATAACTGATCAGGAATTCAGTTCACAAAAACATGCCCTAGCCAGTATCCTCCGGGAAGCTCATCTCTCCACAACCGCTACAAGCTCGATATCTGAAGAACCTAAAAAGAAATCCCACGACGGGGTCAGCCATAATATCCAAAAATGATAACCGTCACATCACATTAATAATTACATACCAATGAGAATACAAAATAAGAATACGACCAATGTAATCTTATCGTCATAACTTTAATTACTCAAATAATCCTCAACAGAATAACCATTATCACATATTTCACCTCTCGTACTCGATTAACCAATAAGTTCGAACATAATCTCTGTATTGTACCTCAGACAATACTCAAGATTCTCAAACTATCATCGCCAACTCACGATACGGAAATATACCAGTTCTGACCAATAAGATTCGTCGGATAATATCATTAAATCCCAAGACGATAACCAGTTGTCCATCAGGAGACAAATACCAAAGGAAATACGAAACATACCTCGAGATATGAAGTGCCACGACAATCATATCAGTCTAATCCGAGATCAGATCAATGCAATACGGACACGATCCTAACACAAGACCTACAGATGCATACTCATATGACCACGTCAATATGCTCAAAACAATAACAACAGTGTATACTCAATGGAAATCCCATGATCCAGCGCCCTCAGCATAGATCCCAAGATGATCCTACTAGATCAACACGAGGCGGATAACCAACAGTATACAAATACACAAAAATGCTTATAAACCAACGATGCGAATCCACATGATTCCATCAACACAATACTGGGTAATCCAACGATCCAACGCCCTCAGCATAGATCCCAAGATGATCCCGTCGGACCATAACGAGGTGGAAAAACCCGTCTAATGATCCAGCGCCCTCATCATAGATCCCAAGATGATCCCGTCGGACCATAACGAGGTGGACATCTGATCCAGCGCCCTCAGCATAGATCACACGATCCCAACAGATCAACACAACATAAACAATAAAATTATGCATATACATATGCAACTCAATATGTTCATCGGCACGAACAACATATGGATCAAAACATGAACGACACTATGATGACATAACTAGGATAACTTCATGTTCAGCAACATGAATGACAACCTGCATGATCGACAGCATCAACACTAAACCGAATCAATCTAGAATACTTGTCCCGAGTCCTTCGGAAGCAATCTCGATGCCAAATCACCACCGACGATTATCCACAATGCTCGGCAACCCAAACATACCATGGACTGTAGATACTTATATCCTCGTCTTTATCATAATGTATCCTCGATACTCAAAATTCCAATAACCGAAATGAATCATAAACCTTATGATTTAACTCCAGAATCGGAAAGACAACACATAATCCAAATCTCCAGAATTTGCAGTAATAATCATTGCCATATGCATTATAAACGAAATGAAACTGAAACCATTCATTAAACATTATAACTGAGCAAGTAATAACTTGCCTCGATACCGATGAAGCTGTTACCAACTCCTCGTCGTCGTGTACAAGCTCCTCGGCTCCCGGCCCAAAGCGATTCACGAAAGCACTCGAACACGACCGCAACTTACGGTTATAATCACCGATCAATAATCTCAACCTATTAAAGTAATCAATTAACACATATCCGATAACCATCAACAACCGACACGACCAACCAATCAACTCGACGGGTCAACGATACAACGATCATATATAAAACCAGATAATATACTCAAAGCATTTTACGAATTCATATCCATCATATGAACCGATATCCGATGATTACTAATCAATATAACCGATCGACAAACTCAATGATTTCACAATATCTCGATAATTCAACATACGATCGTCTTGCTATGTTCAATTCATCAAGGTGTTTCTCAAGAACACTAAATGATTCGAAACCTTGTTTATAGCTATCAAAACAACGTAATTCGATATCCTCTAACATCTAAACAATCCTTATTCACAATTCAAGGTGTATATAATCATGTTCTTCAACATATACTTCTCATAACATCATGAATCGCAACAAAACACCAAAAACATCGAGAATACTACGATTCCATAATCATAACGACATAATCAAGGCATTTGATCATCAATTCATTATCTTCCCGTAACAAAATTCCCATAATTACCAAGAATCATCACAACAATATCAATTCAATCACCATTCATACGAAAACGTGTAGAATTTCCCAAGTTCTACTCATTGAGGCATTTCATCGAACACTTAGGGTGCATAGTCCAATTTAATCGTTTAAACGAAGAAATACTCGAATTTGTTCCACAAAACTTCAAGGGTATTGAATGATTACAAGTATACAATCAAGTTCTATCAATAATTTGAATCAAAACGAATCAAATCGGCAAAAACACAAAGAAACCTCAAGAACATTTAAAACCAAAAGTTCATGTGTTCTTACCTTCGATCCGGGTGGAAGATGATGTTAATCCATGAATCAAACTTCCAAAACATATTGTTCTAAGTTGCTCTTACTCAAATCCATCATCTTTGCTGAAGAAATCGCGAAAGGAATGAAGAAAAACGAAAAATGCTCAAGGTGACTCGGTCCAGGCCTTATATAGGCCGTGACCTGCCGGCATGTTACGGCCGTAACCGGCCGTGGCCTACCCTACTGCCCAGTTCTGTCGGAACCATTACGGCCATAACCGACCCCTGTCTTACGTACGTAACGGGCCCTTACGGCCGCACGCCACGCCCCACGGCCGTAATCGGCCGTGCCCGACGCCAATGAGTCATCGGCGGTGATCGGCCATCCCTACGAGTCACTGCCGACCATGCTCGGCCACTGCAGGTCCTCTCGGCCACGACTTGGCCAGCCGCCCCGTAACGTACGTAACACTTATTCCGTTGCGTACGTAATATGTACATTGATTTGATACAGTATTATACTCATATTACATACGTAATACACCCTGTTTAACGTATGTGTTGTGTCAAGAATTAACACCTTCCGACAGGCGACCTACTAGGAGGACTGGCGACCGAGTTACTGCCGAGCGGCCAAGGCGGATCTGCCGATCAGCGACCTGGCGACCGAGCCTCAGCCCAGCGGACAAGCTGCATCGACCAACCGAAGGTCCCAGGACAAGTCCCGGTATCGAGCGATCAACCTCAGAGACGATCGCCTCTCGATACTCGGCGACCGACTCCTGGCGATCTACTAATGGACGATCATCTCTCGGTACTCGGCGACCGACCCTTGGCGATCGACAACCGGACGACCATCCTTCGGCACTTGCCGACCTACCCTTGGAGACCGACCGTCTCTCGGCACCTGGCGACCTACACTTGGTGACCGATCATTGGCGACCTCCATCCACTGGCCGATGACGACCTCGGATGATCAGCTAGGGACGACCGCCTCATATCGATCTCCACCGATGGCCATCCAGTCGGCGAAGGCCGAACCTTGAGACTGACACCACGTGCAAGGACCGAGACAAGATCCGCGAATCTCGGGCCATTGACCACGCCCGGCAGATTCTCTCCACCGGCCCGACAAGCCGAAAGCTTGTCAGGGCCGCATGTTGACGACTCGGACGCGTGTTGGCCCCTTTACCGACCGCCACTGTGGGCGCCTCTTCCTCGACTTTAGCCCGACATCCAGCATCTTACTTGGACTTTAGCCCGACAGCCCAGGAGATCGGCACATTATTATATTGGCCGGCGGGCGATCGACACCTTATTATATTAGCCGGCAGGCGATCGGCCACTACAGGACAGGACCCGACTGCCCCTATATAAGCAAGGCACCCTGCACTTGGACACTTCTTCAGCTTCCTTCGGATTTCACGCAATACAGAAGCAAAATACAAGCACTTGGCTAACATCCAACTCTTGGCAACAGCTATCTTTCGGTCTTACTTCTCCCGGCCTATCTCCTCCAGCAGATTATCGGCGGGGACGAAGAACACCAAGCTTCGCTCAAGAGCCGGATTAACAGAGTCTTTTTACACTCATTGTATTTAGATTTCTCTCATTAATACTTGTATCCACGAATATTCGTATTAATAACATCTCGCGAGAGCATTCAAGCCCGGGCCTAACAAACCCGGCAAATCTTGTATTATTTATCTACTCTCGGAAGTGCTCCCGCAATTGTTGTTTGTTGTCCGTCTTCCAGCAGTATTAATCTTCGGATAAATATTTTGGGCAACAACAATTGGCGCTAGAAGGAGGGCATCCAACCCTCGATTTTTTATACCTACCGTCCCGAAGAACACTCACTGTTCTCGGGGCAGATACTTGAAGTGACACTCACTGCACTTCAAAGAAATCCTTCAGAAATCATGTCTTCCGCCTCCGCGTCGAAGAAAGCCGCTGACCAGCCGGCCAGACCCCCTGTTCCGTCCCAGTCCGAGCCGCAGCCGATGGTGGAAGGTAGCCGCCGCGGTCAGAGACGCTTGACCCCGTCCCGGGAAGGCGGCCCGAGCCTCTTGCTCGATCAGTTCCGCACCAATGAACAGATCGAAGAGGCCATAGCCGCCCTTCAGGAGCGACGGAGTGCTCTCGACGCGCCTCCTGCTATCACCCCCTCGGTCTCCCGCCGGAAGTCCAAGCGGAAGCTCAAGGCGTTACTGGCCGAGCGATCGCCAGGAGGCTCCCGTCCGCATGAAGAGGCGCTCGGTAGCCGGGGCACCTCTATCTTCGATCGCCTGGGCAGTGACCCGACCTGGCGACCGGGGCAGTCCGGCCCCAGCTACGAGACGACGGAGTTGGTGTCCGTCACCAGGAGATCGGCCTACCCAGCTCCCACAAGGCGATCCAGCCGCCTGGCTCCCGCTCGCCAGATTCCCGAGGTCGGCAGCAGTGGGGTCCGGAGGTCGGTACACGATCGCCTCGGCCCCCGCTCCCAAAGCCAATCCGCAAGCAGCCGAGCCGCGGCGATTGCCGCAATGCAACGTCAGATCGACGACGTGAAGGCGCTCTCGCGGTCCGGCAGCGCCATGAAGACGATCGCCGCGCCAAGCGAGCCGCTCGCGATCGACATCGAGCTCGCCCGGCAAAGACAAGATCGTTCCTCCTCGGACACCCGTGTACTGTGGGCGATCGGACCCCCAAACACACCTTCACAAGTTCAACATCTACATGACCGGTGTGGGGCATCGACGCGACCCGGTGCCGAATGTTCCCTCCGACGCCGGACGACCTCGCCCACCGGTGGTACACCTCATTGCCACCTCGGTCCATTGGATCCTTTAACGAGCCGGCGCACGTCTTCACGAATACTTCGCCACCGGGCCGCTCGGCCGAAGGTCCCCATCGCATGTGGCGGATCGTGCAAGGAGAAGAAGAGTCCGACTCGGACTACATCGACCGGGTAGACGTGATCATCCTCAACGGCGAGCCGTAGCGATGAGACCGCCTCTACGCGGTCTAGGAGGTTTCCGTGGCTTCGCCTATGTTCAGCATCTCACGAAGACCCTACCGACGACCTACGCAGCCTTCCGGCTAGAGCCGCAGATTTCTGTCTGTGCAAAGGCTTCTTCTCGGCTAGAGTAGATCGATCGGCGCCTGCATTTACGACCTCCGCCTACCCGATCGCTACTACCCAGCAGACCGGAGGACTCGATCCCGCCTACTGATCCATTTTAAATGAGGGACTAGCCGCCGCCCGATCGCCAATATCGACCCACGAATAAAGCGATAGGCCGCCGAGCGACGATCGCGATCTTCGGCGATCGCAACATCATCGGCAACCCGGTGGACACGATAGCCATCTACATCCGGCACATAACATGACGGACTAAGGCATAAGATCGCCTCCACCGCACATCATAAAGCCATGGTCCTGGCAGTCGATGGAACCGGCCGCCCGGCCATGCAAGGTCCCTTTCGGCCTAGATCGCCCGCCGATCGTTTAAATACGAGGCCGGCGTAGTCCGAGGGCTCTCCAACATTAATCGGTGGACACATGCCACAACCCCGTCTCAACGCACACCGTCGAGGTCGGCCATCTCCATGGTGGCCGAGGTGGAAGCAGAGCTAACAAGCCGCGGGCGTGGAGTTGATTCATCCGACGCTGCCCCGCGCAAGGACTCCTCTAGACCGAGACCGCACGCCCTTCGTTTAAATACGAGGCGAGGCGCAGCCTAACAGAGGACCCTCATAATAAAGTGAGTCACGAGACACTCATTGTCTTCGCGCACCAAGACACGGTCATGGAGTCGGTCCATCGATCTCCGCGACTGTGCACGATTCCTCAAACAAAGCGAAACCACCAAGTTTCCATGGGGGATCGGCCAATGTTGTTTTTGCAGGTACAAGACCGAAAGATAGCTAGCCAATCGACCGTGATAGCCCAAGTCCTAAGTCAGCTCAGATCGCCCGTCCTCATCCAGACACGATCGCCAGCAAGAACCACCTCGCCCCATGTCTTCAACATAGGAGCAAGCTGGGGGGCAATTGTTGTGTCAAGAATTAACACCTTCCGACAGGCGACCTACTAGGAGGACTGGCGACCGAGTTACTGCCGAGCGGCCAAGGCGGATCTGCCGATCAGCGACCTGGCGACCGAGCCTCAGCCAATGGGACAAGCCGCATCGACCAACCAAGGTCCCGTGACAAGTCCCAGATCGAGCGATCAACCTCGATACGATCGCCTCGATACTCGGCGACCGACTCCTGGCGATCTACTAATGGACGATCATCTCTCGGTACTCGGCGACCGACCCTTGGCGATCGACAACCGGACGACCATCCTTCGGCACTTGCCGACCTACCCTTGGAGACCGACCGTCTCTCGGCACCTGGCGACCTACACTTGGTGACCGATCATTGGCGACCTCCATCCACTGGCCGATGACGACCTCGGATGATCAGCTAGGGACGACCGCCTTATATCGATCTCCACCGATGGCCATCCAGTCGGCGAAGGCTGAACCTTGAGACTGACACCACGTGCAAGGACCGAGACAAGATCCGCGAATCTCGGGCCATTGACCACAGTCTGGCAGATTCTCTCCACCAGCCGACAAGCCGCCGAAAGCTTGTCAGTAGGGCCGCATGTTGACTGACTCCGGACGCGTGTTGGCCCCTTACCGGACCGCCCAGCTGTGGCAGCCTCTTCCTTGGACTTTAGCCCGACATCCAGCATCTTACTTGGACTTTAGCCCGACAGCCCAGGAGATCGGCACATTATTATATTGGCCGGCGGGCGATCGGCACCTTATTATATTAGCCGGCAGGCGATCGGCCACTACAGGACAGGACCCGGCTGCCCCTATATAAGCAAGGCACCCTGCACTTGGACACTTCTTCAGCTTCCTTCGGATTTCACGCA
This sequence comes from Orobanche coerulescens, assembly GCA_033398695.1. NCBI lineage: Eukaryota > Viridiplantae > Streptophyta > Magnoliopsida > Lamiales > Orobanchaceae > Orobanche > Orobanche coerulescens. The sequence goes on along the minus strand of CM065816.1, from coordinate 69,452,507 downwards.
ATACAGAAGCAAAATACAAGCACTTGGCTAACATCCAACTCTTGGCAACAGCTATCTTTCGGTCTTACTTCTCCCGGCCTATCTCCTCCAGCAGATTATCGGCGGGGACGAAGAACACCAAGCTTCGCTCAAGAGCCGGATTAACAGAGTCTTTTTACACTCATTGTATTTAGATTTCTCTCATTAATACTTGTATCCACGAATATTCGTATTAATAACATCTCGCGAGAGCATTCAAGCCCGGGCCTAACAAACCCGGCAAATCTTGTATTATTTATCTACTCTCGGAAGTGCTCCCGCAATTGTTGTTTGTTGTCCGTCTTCCAGCAGTATTAATCTTCGGATAAATATTTTGGGCAACAACAGTATGTAACTCCATCCGTTGACTCACCTGTCCACATCCACGCCGAAAGCTGCCGACACCGGGCCCCACTATCCGATCACAACTCGGTCCTGTCTGATTCCTCTTGTTACGTACGTAATGCCTTATGCATAATGTACGTAAAGCGTATAATTTAGGGTACGTAAGTCCTTAAACTTAGCGTACATTAAGGGCTCTATACTTAGCCAAAATCCAACTGTTCCTGCCTGTCTCGACATACCGAAAACACATACACACATACTGAATACATATACTGGATCCAATAACATTCTTATACGATATACTCTATATCAAAAGTACGATAACCTGATACACGATATCCTCAAATGCAACTATCGACCAGATATGACAATTATACCGATACTGACATCTCAGTCCTTTATTTATTTTATCCATAATACAGATTCCACGCTGTACAATATAACTCGGATAAAATAAAATCAAACAACAGTAGTAGAAATTCAAGATATTATAGTTACAAAATATGGTATCGGAGCTTCGGTTTATGGATACCTAGGATGTCGGTTATTTGGGTCTAGTTGAGTGTCGTTTTTGAACAGTACCACTGCTACGCCATCATCTCAGTATGACGGTGCTCGTTAGTTTTTCCTAACTTGACTCGTTACGTTACCCTGTTTTGTTCCTTTCTTAGTGTCGTGTTGTGCTTTGTGTTTGAATTGTACTTACCCATTACTTCTTCAGAATGCCTGCCGGCAGAGGATGCGGACGCGGTCGCAGACGCGGTAGGGGACGTGGCGCAACCGGTGGGGTGGTAATGTCCGATAACTCAGGAACTGATTCGGCGATTTCTTCCTTGTCGAACAGTATTCCACCCAGTTCCGGGGGCCAGAAAGATCAGTTTGCTAGCTCCGGCAATGCTCATGAGAATATCAGAGTAGCGAATCTTCTACATCAAGTAGCGAACCAGATGACGCTACTAACTCAGGAAGTCCTGGTTGGCCAAGCTAATGCTAACCCGGTTCCGCCTACTGGTTCCGGCACCGATAAGTTACTTCAGGACGTGATTCGTATGCTTCCTCCGCAATTTTATGGTACTTCCGACCCTTCTGGTTGGGAGAATTGGCTATTCGATATGGAGAAGTTGTTCGAGGCGGCTAACTACTCCGAGGAGAGGAAAGTGCCGATCGCTCAGTTCTTCCTCGCCAAGGAGGCGGCAACGTGGTGGCAAGCAGTGAAAGCACGTGACTGGGCAGCCACATGGGGAGAGTTCCGAGAGTTGATGGAGGATGAATATTGTCTATGGCCAGTAAAAGAGGGGAGGATCCGAGCCTTCTTTGAGGCTAAGCCCCAGGATGTTCCTATTTCTCAGGCGATCAAGGACTACAATCAGCAACTCCATTATGTGAGGAATCAGGTCTGATATGAGGTAGATAAGATCCGCCACTTTGACATGCGGATGAAGCCGAGTGTTCGTCACTACATGTCTGGCCTCGGGTGCACAACTTTGAAGGATTATCAGAACAAAGCAATGGCTTATGAGATATCGTTTTCTGCGACAGAGACGGCAACCGAGGGTAAGAAACAGAAGACCTCTGGTCAGTTTTTGGGAGGTAAGTCTGGCGGGCATCAGAAGGCCCAGTCTGGTTCGCGAGTTTTGGGCGAGGAAATGGTTCTAAGTCTACTCCTACTATTTCTGTTCGTGGTCCTATCTTCTTTAATTTTGGTCGTCCCGGACACATGATGAGTGAATGTGACAGGCTTCCGATTCAGTGTCTTACTTGCGGTCGGATGGGGCATCGTGCTAAGTATTGTATAGATGCGGGTCGGGCACCAGTTACTCAGGTGTCAGCCCCAGCTGCGGGAGAACCGAGCGTGAATCAGGCACCGATAGCTTCTCGGCCTCAGCAGAGTTTTGGCAAAGGTCAAGGACGTGGGCAGCCTTCTAGAGGGGGAGCTTCTAGTGCGGGGTCTGTTTCGCCCCGTGTATATGAGATGAGACGAGCAGGAGATCCTGACGCGAAGGTGGCTACAGGTACCGTTCACATCCTTGACCATCCTGTTTCTGTGTTTTTCGGTTCTGGTGCTACACATTCTTTCATATCTCTGGATTGTGTGTGTAGTCTGCATGTTGATTGCCTAGTTGTGTGTGAACCATTTGTTGTTAAACTGCCTAGTAGGGATAACATCGTGGGGGATCGTGAGATTAGAGATTTTCCTGTGAGTATCGCGGGGAGGGATTGACCTTCTAATATGATTGCGGTAGATATTAAGGATGAGGATTTGATTCTTGGTGAGGATTGGCTGGACCGATATGGGGTGATCATGAATTATAGAGCGAGAGCCATTTTGATGTTAGCCTATGACGGTACCGAGCATTCTTTTGTGGGGCGTAAATGGAGTAGTCAGATATTTCTGATCAGCACTATGAAAGCGGTGAGACTTCTTCGAGGAGGTTGCACTGGTTACTGTTGTTATGCTTTGAGATTGGAAGAAGGGGGAGTCGAGCTCTCGTCCATTCCGTTAGTGTGTGAGTATCCTGACGTCTTTCCAGACGAGTTGCCGGGTTTGCCACCGGACCGAGAGGTTGAGTTTACTATTGATTTATAGCCGGGTGCAACACCGATTTCTAAGACGCCATACCATATGGCGCTCGCCGATATGCCTGAGTTGAAGAAACAGTTGGGAGAGTTGCTAGACATGGGTTATATCCGAACGAGCGCTTCGCCTTGGGGCGCACCAGTCTTGTTTGTAAAGAAGAAAGATGGGTCACTTCATCTGTGTATCGACTATCGAGAGTTAAACAAAGTGACTATAAAAAATAAGTATCCACTCCCGAGGATTGATGACTTGTTTGACCAATTAGAAGGGGCAACCGTGTTTTCAAAGATTGATTTGAGATCGGGGTATTACCAACTCCGAGTAAACGATTCCGATATTCGAAGATGGCCTTTCGGACGAGATATGACCACTATGAGTTTGTGGTTATGCCTTTTGAGCTAACCAACGCCCCAGCCGTGTTCATGCAACTAATGAGCAAAGTCTTTATCAAATACCTCGATAAATGTGTAGTCATCTTTATCGATGATATTCTGGTTTACTCGAGGAACGAGGAGGAACATGCACGTCATTTACATATCGTGTTGGGAATCTTGAGAACTTAGCTTCTTTTCGCGAAGTTCTCAAAGTGTGAGTTTTGGTTGCGGGAGGTTATGTTTCTTGTTCACGTAATCTCGGCCGAGGGTTTTCATGTGGACCCACATAAGATAGAGACAATGTTGGATTGGGCACCGTCCAAGAACGTGAAAGAGGTCCATAGTTTTCTGGATTTAGCCGGGTATTATCTTAGGTTTGTCGAGGGCTTCTCTAAGCTCGCTCGACCGCTTACCCAGTTGTTGCAGAAGTCAGAGAAGTTTGTGTGGACCGACGAGAGGCAGATAAGTTTCGAGGAGTTGAAGAAGCGGTTGACGACCGCTCCCGTCTTAGCTTTACCGAGTGGTAATGAGGGTTTCTCAGTTTATAGCCATGCTTCGGGCCAAGGGCTTGGATGTGTACTCATGCAGCACGGGAAGACGATTGCCTATGCTTCCCGTCAGTTGAAACCGTACGAGTTGAATTACCCTACCCACGATCTTGAGTTGGCCGCAGTTGTGTTTGCATTGAAGATTTGGCGTCATTACTTGTATGGCTCGTCGTGTCAGATTTTCACTGATAACAAGAGCCTAAAGTATATCTTCACGCATAATGAACTGGATATGAGGCAGAGAAGGTGGTTGAAATTAATTAAGGATTACGACCTTGAGATCCTTTATCATCCGGGCAAGGCAAATGTGGTGGCAGACGCCTTGAGCCGGAAATCGATATCACTTCGGGCACTTGAGTTACTCACGGCCCAGCAAGGGCTCCAGCGAGAGTTGATAGGGTTGGGTGTAGAGGTTGTGCTACCAGGGAGTGCCGGTCAGTTGCGCACTCTTGAGATCTCTTCGTCTTTGGTCGACGACATTAAATCGAGATAATTGGAAGATCCGATGTTTGTTCAGCTCCGCGAGAATGTGGAGAATGGGAAAGCCCCGGGATTCGTGATACATGAGGATGGGGTGTTGAGATTCCAAGGTCGGCTGTGTGTTCCGAACGACTTGGAATTGAGGCAAAATATTATGCGAAAGGCTCATGTCTCACCTTACTTGGTCCATCCGGGCTCGAGTAAAATGTACAAGGATTTAAGGAAGAATTTCTGGTGAAATGACATGAAGAATGAGGTAGTTCAGTTTGTGGCTAAGTTTGACTTGTCAGCAAGTCAAAATCGAGCATCAGCGACCAGCCGGGTTGTTGAAACTACTTCCCATCTGTAACACCCCCAATCCACTCAGGGATATTACACGCCGTAGACCCTCTCCTCGAGGATATACCAGGCTGATAACTAAAATCAAACATCTAAACATCGCCTTTAAGGCTAAAATGACTCAGTAGACCGATTTGGTCTTTCAATAATAACATACAACTCAATTCCAATCACATACCCACGCAGGGGTCAAAATACAATAAACTCCCGTACAACGGGGAAAAGATACTGCAGCGGAAAAGAAAATACAACTAGACCAATACGACATCAACGGATCCTAGTGTGATTAGTATCGTTCATCTTTCATCATCCTTCGTGCCGACCCTGTGCCATGCTCCAAAACCTGAATGCAAAAATAGACATCCACCCCCCGAATACTCGGGGGTTAGCAAAACTCCACTGTTTTGCTAGTGCAAGTACAAGTACAAAAATACGAGCCATACAATTCACATTCCACGAATAACAATAACCAGGAATCCTCAAAAATCCAAACGTAACGAAAAGTACTTCCCGAGGCAAGAATTTGGGTAAACATCCCAAACCGAAAGACCACAAGTTAAAGGGAAACAATTTATAAAACAGTTTGAAATGCCATCGAGAGTTTTAATAGAAAACAATTTAGGATTACCGAATCCTTATCTTTCCAAAAATCAACAGGGTCACAGCCCAAAGGTTTTGTTTTCGCCAATAGAAAACCGACAACAGTTCATAGGGTTAAAACCCACGTCACGTGTCCTCGACGGACATAAAATCAAAACAATATAATCGCCCAAGATACGTAAACCTTGGTCACCAAAAATACAACACCAACTCGTGAATCCAGGGCTATACCATTGGATTCCCTTCGTGGCCCCATCGGACCCTCCCAAGGTGAGTAGAATGCGTTTTCGAAATCATATACACCAATGCGTGAAGTTTTACTCGTGAATCCAGGGCTATACCATTGGAATTCCCTCCGTGGCCCCGTCGAACCCTCCCGAGGTGAGCAAATACATTCACAAAACAAACAACCGCACTCGTGAATCCAGTGGCTATACCATTGGACTCTCCGTGATCCCGCGGACCCTCCCGAGGTGAGCGAAATACATTCACACAATCAACACGTCACAACAAGGATATTCATACAATCCACCAAAGGCAACAAACACAAAGCACGACATAATCGTCAAATCACGACACACCAAAAATGAGATAATATATGCACACACGTGTTATGAAGCGCAACATCAACACCAAACAAATCCATAAGATTCACATACTCGTTCGAGAAACACACCAATCACAAAACACACGATTTTGAAAGAGGGCCTTTAACAAGGCTAACCAAATCTTTTGAAAACTCGTTTTAAACAATCAAACAAATATATAAAGACGATCTCCAATTATCATATTCACAAAACAAGAATAGTATGGGCAAGGTACTTGCCTCAAAATCGGCACGCAAGTATCCCGACGAACACGGCTCAATCGAAAGCTTCAAACGCCCAATGCTATCGAAGCGGAAGACGACGACGAACGAAAGGGTTCAACACGGTTTCTTCGCAAGAAACACGACCCTAACATCATACAATCAATAAATCATCGATCACACGAGGAAGAATAATCGTAGAACGCCCGAAAACCCCTCTAAGACATTTTACCGGACACCTTCAAGGCGTCGGTCAAGAACTCGACTCAAACAACGAATCGATACGATCCAACCATGGAATAATAAAGGAAATGATATAATACATCTAAATATTCATCAATACATCATAATCCTAAGTTAAATCGGATTAAACGGATGAAAAACAACCAAAACACCCAATTTCCCCAAAACTAGATTTCTAGGAAATCTGACCTGATTCGGTAGATCGGAGGATGTTATAGGACGGACGATTGATGATATGAACCTCAAAACTTCATGGATATGTTGCTAAACAACATGGCTTCAAGCTTAGAACACGCCCAGCTGCGAAAGAGGAGAAGAAGAAGGTGAAAAATGGCCTGAAAAACGTCTGCAGGGCCTTTTATAGGGGTTGATCGCTCGCCGGACACGGCCCGTGCCGATCGGCACGGTCGTGTCGCACGCCTGGCCGACAGGACTCGACCGTGTCCTCGCTTGACACGGTCGCGCGCGAGGGGCCTTCCGATAGTGACCCGTCCGACAATGACTTCAAGACGACTCGACCGTGTCACGAACACGGTCGGCGTGGCAATGCTTCAGCTAATCCGGAGAGTTCGGCACGGACGTGTCGACGACACGGTCGGGTCTGAGACGAAACTTCGCATTTTCCGGACGAGTGCACGGGCCGTGTCGGACAACACGGCCGAAGTTCGGCCGGCGATGATCGCCAATAACGAGCGGGTGAGCTAAAACGACCATAACTCTCTCGTCCGGACTCCGATTGACTCACCGTTTGAACCATTGGAAAGCTAACTCGATGCTCTATAATATTGCAAAGATTTAGAATTTTTGGAGTTACCAAAAATTAATGGTGACTTTACAAAGTCGAACTCCCACGTGAAAAAGTCGATTAAGGACACGGAACTCAATAAAACGACACCGAAACGAACTCGGATGACAAAAAGTGCAGAATTAATCATTCTCGAAATGACGAAAGGTCATGAGCGCGTCGTCAAAACGAACTTCCGCCGAAAAAATAAAATTACCGAAATTCGAAATTGCGGATATTACATTCTACCCTCCTTAAAAGAAGTTTCGTCCCGAAACTTAAAACAAGTAGGGGGGAGCAATATACCCGCCAGGAAAACTCGACGAGATACACAAAAATAGAAAACTCGCGCCCAACGGCGAAACGCTGCAAGAAACGCAAAGAGACATACGGCGTGAAAACACGCTCCACGACGACCAACACAATGTCGCCGTTAGGGATACAATAAAACCAACAAATGACAAGCGTCATCAAACGGATAATATAGTCAAGTCGATTATCCGAACAATCACAAAACACAACGAACGAAAATCAATACGATTGACCAACCTGACGGTTCATCAATCTAAACGCGGGTCAAACGCTGAACAAATACGGAATTCCACCGCCCAAGGGTTGGAAGATCGAAAACGAGACTAATTTCCCAAACTTAAGGGAATTAGGAAGGAGCCTGAATGCTCAACGATCAAGAAACGAGGACAAAAACCGAACAAACAAACGACCGAACCACAACGGTCCAGACAACAAAAGCGAACAATCATGTTCGAATCACGAAGAACAACAAAATTCAAACAACAACTCCAAGGTTCACATCTCGACTCGAGACAATATATGATCCGGTGAAAACAACAACGTATGCATTCACATAAGATCCACATGAAAGGGAATAGAAATTGAAAAGTCACAACGACAAACGAGTTATTCCGAAATGATGCCACACTCGTTCGATAAACAAAAACAAGGGGCAGGACAAGCTCAGAAATGTCAACGAACATAAATGAGTCGACAAAGTAGAATATACAGAAGTTCAAAATCTGATCCACTTCGGATAAAAGAACTAGTAGAACCAAAAGATGTTACATCCGAACAAGGTTCACAAGTATCGAACCGGACTCGGAAAATTCACACGATAAACGTAAAAACAAGATCACACTGCTCGAACGATGAAAACGAAATACAGAACAAGTTCAGAAAGTGTCAACGAACACGAGCGAGTCGATAGAATCGAGAAAGAGAAAATGCAGGAGTCTAAAAACAACACGGGTACTACATTCGACCTCTTATAAAAGAAGGTCGCCCCCGCAACTCACAACAGCGAAAACAAGGTGACGACACAACAAGCAACCGACAGAAACATCCTTCGAAGGCCTCTCAAATCCGATTCCGATGACTGTGTTGAAGCGCGAACTCCGAAAGTCTCGGTAGCCAATTCACAAAACTGAATTCGGTGTCCCTCGAGTCCACACTTGAAATGTGTTACCGACGAGAAGGACAATTTACATGTGCATGCCCCGGCACATAATGGTTGAAACGCCTCGGCTCGCGGCAGATCCGAAAATACAAATGCTAGATACAATGGGGCATAACATCGCAAAACAACATAGCGGAGATGCCAACTCAGCACAACAAAGAATCATAACACATACCATATACAACGATTACCATCATAAAGTAATACACACACAAACACTACAAAGCAGCGGTATCGTTCGGCGACCTCAACGACCGAACGATAACCAAAGACATAATTACAACCATCATGAAACAATCACACATGTACACAAACGTACAAACTCAAGCTTCAAGCTCACACCCGTGCGACAACACGCAAATCACCACGAGGCGATAAACAAGAATACCAGCCACACCTCTCACAGAGGGCTAACAAAACATATGCGTGGCGAACGACTCGACGCTCACGCCACCAATTCAATCACAATTCGGGGTTGACACCGTAATGAAAGTTCGAAAACCATACACGCATTTCCGGTCCGCAAACAGGAATGATAGGTTTTAAAAACGAAAACCACCTTTTGAAAACAGTTTGGAAACAACAGTTGATCTTGAGTATCATTTTACAAAAAGTAGTACAAACACCATTATCGAGACTTTGAAAATCATCTTGCGTTTGAACAAAAATAAGGACACCTTTCCTTTAGTGAAAAACTTTCAAAAATATTCGACCCTTGGGTCTAAGCAACTGCATTTGAAAATATCTCAAAAATATTTTTGGTCCTCAACCGGAAAATTTTTGAAATGTATTGCGGCATTAGAAAACACCTTGAAAACACCGCAAGAAAATAATTCGTTTTAAAAGTACGTCTCAAATGTAGATTTTCTAAGATACTCAAGGTTTTTAAAAATAATTCAATGGGCTAGAATGCCCAAAAATTTCAAGTAATTACAAAGAACAATATAGCGTCGTGGGTCCCGCGCCGGAACCCACCAGGCTAAAAACCATTCACAAAAATGCCAAAAAGGCCGATGACGGTAATATTTCAAAAACTCACAAAATCCATTTACAAAATACTAAATTCCGTCATAAGAATTTCGCCAAAATGATCAAGGCCATAATGCCAAAAACTCGGTTAAGGGAATTGATTTTCGAAATAAAACTCAGTCGGTAAAATACCGAAAGCCATTACAGAAGAACTCACGCAGCGGATAAAAGAAATAAAGTCAAACATGCACAAGACGGCAACACTACTCCTCATATGAACGAAAAATGGGAGTCAAATAATCACGTATCACGAAATCAAAATCCATAAGAGGATTCCGTCAATTAACTCATAATAAAAAAAAATAGCTCGTGTCACACGAGGCACAACACAAAGAAGGGAGACTTACATCCACAGGTCGCACGAAGATGATGATCGCCGCACGATACTAATCACAACAAACCAACTCAGACGACGCGTCGCGACACGACTCAGTCAGATAAAATCCGACGAGACAAAACTCAACAGACACCACTGACCCGACAGCCTAGGTTTCCACAACCTAAGCTCCGATACCATTTATGTAACACCCCCAATCCACTCAGGGATATTACACGCCGTAGACCCTCTCCTCGAGGATATACCAGGCTGATAACTAAAATCAAACATCTAAACATCGCCTTTAAGGCTAAAATGACTCAGTAGACCGATTTGGTCTTTCAATAATAACATACAACTCAATTCCAATCACATACCCACGCAGGGTCAAAATACAATAAACTCCGTACAACGGGAAAAGATACTGCAGCGAAAAGAAAATACAACTAGACCAATACGACATCAACGGATCCTCGTGTGATTAGTATCGTTCATCTTTCATCATCCTTCGTGCCGACCGTGCCATGCTCCAAAACCCGAATGCAAAATAGACATCCACCCCGAATACTGGGGTTAGCAAAACTCCACCGCTTTTTGCTAGTGCAAGTACAAGTGCAAAAATACGAGCCATACAATTCACATTCCACGAATAACAATAACTGTGAATCCTCAAAATCCAAACGTAACGAAAAGTACTTCCCGAGGCAAGAATTTGGGTAAACATCCCAAAACCGAAAGACCACAAGTTAAAGGGAAACAATTTATAAAACAGTTTGAAATGCCATCGAGAGTTTTAATAGAAAACAATTTAGGATTACCGAATCCTTATCTTTCCAAAAATCAACAGGGTCACAGCCCAAAGGTTTTGTTTTCGCCAATAGAAAACCGACAACAGTTCACAGGGTTAAAACCCACGTCACGTGTCCTCGACGGACATAAAATCAAAACAATATAATAGCCCAAGATACGTAAACCTTGGTCACCAAAAATACAACACCAACTCGTGAATCCAGGGCTATACCATTGGATTCCCTTCGTGGCCCCGTCGGACCCTCCCAAGGTGAGTAGAATGCGTTTTCGAAATCATATACACCAATGCGTGAAGTTTTACTCGTGAATCCAGGGCTATACCATTGGAATTCCCTCCGTGGCCCCGTCGAACCCTCCCGAGGTGAGCAAATACATTCACAAAACAAACAACCGCACTCGTGAATCCAGGGCTATACCATTGGACTCCCTCCGTGATCCCGTCGGACCCTCCCGAGGTGAGCGAAATACATTCACACAATCAACACGTCACAACAAGGATATTCATACAATCCACCAAAGGCAACAAACACAAAGCACGACATAATCGTCAAATCACGACACACCAAAAATGAGATAATATATGCACACACGTGTTATGAAGCGCAACATCAACACCAAACATATCCATAAGATTCACATACTCGTTCGAGAAACACACCAATCACAAAACACACACGATTTTGAAAGAGGGCCTTTAACAAGGCTAACCAAATCTTTTGAAAACTCGTTTTAAACAATCAAACAAATATATAAAGACGATCTCCAATTATCATATTCACAAAACAAGAATAGTATGGGCAAGGTACTTGCCTCAAAATCGGCACGCAAGTATCCCGACGAACACGGCTCAACCGGAAAGCTTCGAAACGCCCAATGCTATCGAAACGGAAGACGACGACGAACGAAAGGGTTCAACACGGTTTCTTCGCAAGAAACACGACCCTAACATCATACAATCAATAAATCATCGATCACACGAGGAAGAATAATCGTAGAACGCCCGAAAACCCCTCTAAGACATTTTACCGGACACCTTCAAGGCGTCGGTCAAGAACTCGACTCAAACAACGAATCGATACGATCCAACCATGGAATAATAAAGGAAATGATATAATACATCTAAATATTCATCAATACATCATAATCCTAAGTTAAATCGGATTAAACGGATGAAAAACAACCAAAACACCCAATTTCCCCAAAACTAGATTTCTAGGAAATCTGACCTGATTCGGTAGATCGGAGGATGTTATAGGACGGACGATTGATGATATGAACCTCAAAACTTCATCGATATGTTGCTAAACAACATGGCTTCAAGCTTAGAACACGCCCAGCTGCGAAAGAGGAGAAGAAGAAGGTGAAAAATGGCCTGAAAAACGTCTGCGTAGGCCTTTTATAGGCCGATCGCTCGCCGGACACGGCCCGTGCCGATCGGCACGGTCGTGTTGCACAGCTGGCCGACAGGGACTCGACCGTGTCCTGCTTGACATGGTCGCGGCGCGGAGGGGCCTTCCGATAGTGACCCGTCCGACAATGACAAGACGACTCGACCGTGTCTGGAACACGGTCGGGCGTGTCCGATCGTTCGAGCTAATCCGGAGAGTTCGCAGACGGCCGTGTCGGACGACACGGTCGGGTCTGAGACGAAACTTCGCATTTTCCGACGAAAGGCGGCACGGCCGTGTCGACGACACGGCCGAAGTTCGGCCGGCAGTGATCGGCCAATAACGAGCGGGTGAGCTAAAACGACCATAACTCTCTCGTCCGGACTCCGATTGACTCACCGTTTGAACCATTGGAAAGCTAACTCGATGCTCTATAATATTGCAAAGATTTAGAATTTTTGGAGTTACCAAAAATTAATGGTGACTTTACAAAGTCGAACTCCCACGTGAAAAAGTCGATTAAGGACACGGAACTCAATAAAACGACACCGAAACGAACTCGGATGACAAAAAGTGCAGAATTAATCATTCTCGAAATGACGAAAGGTCATGAGCGCGTCGTCAAAATGAACTTCCGCCGAAAAAATAAAATTACCGAAATTCGAAATTGTGGATATTACACCATCCCGAAATGGAAGTGGGTGGATATCTCGATGGATTTTGTCAAGAATTTACCGAGGACGAAGACCAGAATGAATATGGTGTGGGTGATCGTGGATCGACTGACTAAGTCGGCACATTTTCTGGGCATCAAGGACACTTGGGGTCCAGAAAAATTGGCTCGTATTTTTATCACACACATCGTGAGACTTCATGGTACGCCGAAGACTATCATTTCAGATAAAGATGGCCGGTTTGTATCGCATTTTTGGCAGGTGGTACATAAGGCATTGGGAACACGTTAGCGTTTGAGCACATCTTTCCATACTCAGACCGACGGACATTCTGAGCGTACCATTCAGATGTTCGAGGACATGCTGCGCGCATGTGCGCTAGACTGGAGTAACGATTGGGAGGAGCATCTGGCCTTGATCGAGTTTACTTATAATAATAGCTGGCACGCGTCGATTAAGATGGCACCATATGAGGCACTTTATAGCCGACGGTGTCGATCACCGATATGTTGGGACGAGCCGTCCGATTTAGTTGGCACCAATCCGGATCTTGTATTGGATACGAGGAAGAAAGTTGACTGAATTCGAGAGAGGATGTTGGCAGCTCAGAGTCGACAAAAGTCTTATGCGGATGTTAGGCGTCGACCTTTGGAGTTTGAGGTATGGGATCATGTTTTGTTTAGAGTGTCTCCGACGAAGGGAGTTTTCGGTTTTGGGAAAAAGGAAATGCTTAGTCCGAGGTATATTGGACCTTTCGAGATATTGGAGAGAGTCGGCGAGTTAGCGTACCGATTGGCGTTACCTCCGTTGTTGAGCCACGTGCATAATGTATTTCACGTTTCTCAGTTGAGGAAGTATATTCCAGACCCGACTCATGTTATTGACTTCGGGGAGGTGGAGATCGAGAAGGATGTTACATTTGAGGAGAAGCTCATTAGAATTTTGGAACGTCGAGACAAACAGTTAAGGCACAAAACCATTCTCTTGGTTAAAGTGCAATGGTCGAGGCATGGAGTGTAAGAGGCAACGTGGGAGTTGGAGGAGGATGTGCGTTCGAGGCACCCCGAGCTTTCTGATTCTTAAGTTTTGGGATGAAACTTCTTTTTAGAGGGGGAGAATGTAATATCCGTACCTTTCCATTTTTAGCAGTTTCCATTTTTGGTGTATGTTTATTTTTATCGACTCGCTTGTAACCGTTTTGACGTTTTGAATCAACCTTGTTCTTGGAGTTTTTCATTTGGACGAGTTTCGGAAATGTTTTTACGTAATTCCATTTTGTGTTATGTCTTGCCGTATGTACGTTTGATTCTCGTAAAACTCGTTCGTTTTTGTTGTTTCTTTGTTTACATGAGTTTGTATGGTTGAGTTGCTCATGTTGTGAGTTTCGGTTTGTGAATCCGCAGTTGTATCATGATTTCGGACATTTGGGCTATTTTGTAATTTCCTATAAGTTTAGGGAATTTTATCTTCTTCATCGTATTTCGGATTCCTCGGTAGTCGGAAGTGTATTTGCTTTCAGCACTTAGCTTCGTTGTTATGAATATTACGTGTTTACGCTTCTGGGTACTGTCCTTGTGTTGCGTTCCAACTTGTATCATACTGTGCTGAAATGGTGTTCAGCAGTGTAGAACTGCTGCATGCATAACGCATGTTATTCATGCTTTTTAGCATGCACTATCGATACCTGCATAACGTACGTTATGCCTTAGTAGTAACGTACGTTATGGCCTTCAGCGTTTTGGGCAGTAGGTTCTGCCCAGTTCTTGTCAAGCCCTTACGTACGTTAACTCTGTGTGTTACGTACGTAAGCTTCTTTTTTAGCGTACGCTAACTGCCTTAGCGTACGTTATCGACCTCAACAAATCGGACAGTGGGTTCCGCCCAGCCCTTACGTGCATTAGCTGGCGTGCATTACGTACGTAATACCCTCGTAGCATACGTTAACGTTCTGGCGTAGCGTACATAATGAAGGGTCAGGTTTTATAAACCTGAGTTGACCTTCACTTCGTCATGTTCTCTTCTACTTCTTCCTCGTCCGAGAGCTGCAAGATTTGTGCGATTCTTCAAGTTTTACCGTGGAATTCTTCGTGAGATCAATTGTTGGGTTCCAAGTGAAGTTTATCATCATCATAATCCATCTCTTACGCCCTAATCCAAGGTATTTTCATCTAGAACCCTAGCTTTGTTCAATTTGGGGGTTTTTCGGGATTTGGCTAGATTGAACTCGAATTGTTCGGTGATGTTGCTATATTTCTTATCGATTATTGTTATTGGATCATTCCCAATCCGTTTCCGTCATGTTTAATCCATGAGTTGTTGTTCTGGGAGGTTTTGTGAAAACCCTCGCCCGTATCGATCGAACGTAGGATGTTATAGCTTGTAATCGGGGTTGTGGGAATATTCCATTCGATTATTGTTACCGTATAGGACTGAGTTTTGTTAATCCTTCGTTTAGGATCGGTCGTGTTTCCTTCGGGATGTTCGTAGTCCTTGTTCATCCCCGTTTCGTCGAAGATGTCTCAAAGGCAAGTACTTTACATTTGTTTGCATATTCTAGTATTTGGATTATGGCTTTCCGTGGTTGTTGTGGATGTATGTGTATGTTCACCCAGGGACGGTCTGACGGGGCCTCTGGGGATACGTATTGTCGTGAGTGTGCATATCACGAACTAGGGTTAACCACGCAGGGATGGTCCGACGGGGCCTCTGCGGGGTACGGTGGCCGTGAGTCTCGTACCAACGGTTAACTTTGAAATGTTTTGTTGGAGAAATGTGTTTTGTGCCTGTGCACCTAACATTTAGGAATATGAATGTTTTCTAAAATAATTTTTGGCACATATTTCATTTGATTAGAATGGTAGTTCAAATGGATTGTACTTGCACTAGAAATTGTCGCTAACCCCTTAAATGGGGGAAATACTTTTGTATTTCAGGTTTTGGTCATTGAGGCGAACGAGCATGCGGGCCGTACGAAGATGATGGGCAAGCGTGATTCTGTTCAGTGGTCATCCATTGATGTCATGTCTTTTAAATTTATTTATCATTTCATTTGCTTAAGTACTCGAGTACTTCCTTCATGGATTTAATATTGCCGTGTACCCGTTTTGGGAAAGATTGGATATTGAATGATATTGTTGAATTCAGTATTCTGTTTTGAATGTCTTGAATCATGGAATCGTGGGTATGTTGGTGATGTTTACGTTATCCTGGTAAATTCCAAAGTGTGGGATTCACGGCGCTGTAATATGCCCTGATCGTCTTGGGGGTGTTACACCTACCTCACTAAGATAATCCGAGCGCCCAGCTTTGGCATGACCCACTCAAGATGATCGAAGTCTTGATCGGTGTTTTTCAAATGAACGGCATTTAAATTTTTTAACGAGGGATTTTTATCCTATGTTAATGTATAAGTTTGCTAACATACATCTAAACATATATATAGCATCATATACATGCATAAATTGAAAAATGCATCGCATCACATGACAATAAAGGCATATGACCGTGTATAGCATGACAATAATTCCTAAATTTCCATGAGCCAACATGAAAATCACAAGAGTCAATCTAAAAGGTTGCAATTGGTCTTCGTTGCTCTTCCAACATCTTGGAACGTCATACACGATCAATTGGCTCCTCGAGTCCGTCCTTCTCGTCCTTCTTTTCTTCATTACACTAATGAATTGTAATACTACACTAGTAAATTAAATTACAAGATGTGCAAACGACATGCAGGCCGTAAAATAATTAAATAATTTAAGTAGACGACTCGCAAGCCGTAAAACCAATTATAATTAAACGACACACAGGCCGTAAAACCAACCCATAAGGAAATAAATATATCCAATCACATTGGTCAATTTATGGTCATGCCATACACCATACATATACCATAAAATATGTGTCATAAATCAACAATATAGAACAGTAGCCGAGATGGCTGGCAGCATGCCCAGTGCACGGATCCGTCACAGGTTCGAAATTTTTCTGCAACAAATCATTTTGAGTATTTTTCGTACTTTTAAAATTGTTCAATAAATGTTCCGCGAAATTCTCGAAAACAATCCGTGGCCGAGATGGTAAGCGGTGCATGATGAAAGGCGAGAGACTCAGGATCGAATCCCCAGTTTTGTGGAATTATTATTCTCATATTTTGAAAAATAATTTCTTGGATTTTATAAAACATCCGTGTACCATTTAACAAACAAACTGGCAGACCACATGGTAAGTTGGTCAGGGGTATCCGACGCATACGGGATCGAGTCCCGCGTTCAGCAAATATTTTGTTGACAATTTTACAGCCTGCGGATCCATACCCGACCCGATCCGGCAACCCGACAGATTTATTCCAGAAAAGTTCTGGACAGAAAATCGCGAAAAAGTCCAGAAAATTGATTTTTGATGATCCGATTTAATCAAATTAAACCAGAAAAATTGTTTTATAAAATCTCTATTTTATAAACATGATCAAGAACGTAATTTACATATAAATATGTTCTACATAAACAATTAAATTACTTGAAAGTTGGCTCCGATACCACTGTTGGATTTTTTCATGCATCAAATACATAATTCAAGAGTAAAACGCAATGGAAGAATTAATATAAAAACCCAATAGAGGATCTCATGCAGTAATTTAATTATTTAATTAAAGAGTTAACTGAATTACCTTAATCCGATGAACAGATCTAGATCCGGACTAGAAGCAAATGAATATCTCATTCCTCCTTGGGTGATCCACACACGAACAATTCTACAATCCGAATTGCTAGATCCTTACGAATAATATTGATAAATAGTACAACACAAATTCCTTACTCGAAAGGTTTACACTATTAATGAAAATCAACTAAGGGACAAAGACTAGATGACCGTTCCGCAACTTCTACTGTAGAAGGAGATGGCCGATTTCTTTGAAGCTCTGTTCTAAAAATCGGCCTGGGCGGCCGCCTAGGCGGCGCCGAGGCGCTAGGCGGCCCCCAGGCGTTCCGATTACGGCCTGGGCGTTTGTCCTGGGCGTTTCGGTGATTAGTCGGCCGCCTAGGCGGGCTGGGCGGGCGCCTAGGCAGCTGGGCGGGCGCCTAGGCGGCTGGGCGGGCGCCTAGGCGGCTGGGCGGCCGCCTAGAAAGGCAAGCTGGGCGGGCGCCTATGTAACACCCCCAAATCCCATTGGGTTATTACAGTGCCGTGGACCCCACACCCGGAGATCCACCAGGCGAACATGACTAAAATACATTAAAATTAACCAACAAGGGAGATCACAGTCCCTACCATGATATTCGACACAATATTCCGATAAGGAATTTCAACGACAACGATGGGCCTATATGGCCAAAATAAAAATACAACAACATCCACGAGCATCTGCTCGGGTAATACATAATGACAATGACTGACAAACTGGAGAGCACTTCAACTGACTGACCAACATGAACAACTCGGACTAGTATCGCTCGAATGCCTCGTCGCCATCATCATGCCCCTGTGTCTCAACTCTCTCCTCGCAAGCACCTAAAACATGAAAACATGTACCGCCCCCACGGGGTCAGTCATCCAGATAATGAATATCAAATACACGTATAACATGATATGCATCCAAAGGTAGAATGAAACGGTACAATGATAATAATAATACGAGATGCTCACAACCCAATGTAAGAACCGAGCATTCGTGAAACACTATGCCCACGGCATACTATTAATACCTGTTCGACAGGTTAGAACGTAAATGCCCAACGTCGAATCATAATTATAGAACACCACAATGAATTACACGAATATGAACCAAACCAGAACTGAATTAATTATGAATCACAATGCCCGAAGGCTCCAATGAAATTATCGAGACAAACACAAAGGCCTGAAAGCCACTCGCATTTGCCGTCAAATATCACAATCACTGAAAGCCAAAACAATCAAGTCAGATCAATTAGTAAGGGCCACGGCACGAAGCCATATCACAATTAGGGCCGAAGCCACGGCATGAAGCCGTATCACAATTAGGGCCGAAGCCACGGCACGAAGCCGTATCACAATTAGGGCCGAAGCCACGACATGAAGCCGTATCACAATTAGGGCCAAAGCCACGGCATGAAGCCGTATCACAATTAGGGCCGAATCCACGGCACGAAGCCGTATCACAATTAGGGCCGAAGCCACGGCATGAAACCGTATCACAATTAATGATAGTGTGCTGCCTTGAGTCGGCCAACACGATGACAGTAACACACGGATAGGCACCGTCCTCGACAGTCCCAATTCAACACTTCGATTGCCTTAGAATGGCCAACCGATAACAATGATGCAGCGGATGATTCCATGAATGATTGAGCGCTTCGATTGGCTTAGAATGTCCAATCGATACGAATGTTACGATGAATGATTGAATACCTCGATTGCCTTAGAACGGCCAATCGATAACAATGATATAGTGAATGATTGAACATTTCGATTTGCCTGAGAACGGCCAATCGATAACAATGATACGAAGGATGCCTCAGCACCTTTAATCGGTGACCGACGACGAAGATGAGAAATGAATACACCAATGCCTTTAATCGGCCAATACAGTTTTAATGACAACCCCAACAGGAATAACAATGATCTCAACAATGTCTTAGATTGACATCAATATTAACAACAATCGATACATCGATACCGCGAACCGGCTATCGAGAATGACATTAATAACGAGTATCACAATGCCTTGAATCGGCCATTAACGAACAATAGTAAACATTTGGCATAGTTGCCGAAAGGTATCGTATCAAACGATCTCTTAATATCAATGAATTCATGAAGAGACTAAGTCTCGGAATGATACAATACATTCATACACATATATGATGACATTAATCTCATTGACTAGTACAAGTATAAAACTTGCCTCAAACCGAAGGCGAGAAGGTACTTCCACGATCAACGTCCTTAATGAAATTATCGGCCGCTCGAACAACCTTGAACAACACAAATACCAACAATTCTCTTAATACACGAATCAAGCATGATCACAACCAACTCAAAAGTCGATACAACAATACCCGAAACTCATTGGGGCATTTAAACAAACGCGTTGTAAACAATCTCCAATTGTTTACAACCAAAACTCAATTACATCCGAAACCAACTTCCAATGAATGATTCAATCCCACAAAACCTCATGAATATTATCAATAATCCAACAAGAATACTTAAATCGGGATTACAACCACTTCTAGTTGAAAACCCCCAAATTCCAAAGTCAACACCAAGGTGTTCTTGAAAAATTCCTCAATGATTCATAATTTCCGAAAATTACATCAAAGAATCCGTAAGAATACATGTATCCAAGATAGATAATCCATATCAAACATAATCCAACACGAAAGCAAGCTAACTCGAAGAGATCGGGGATAAAATCTTCAAATCCCGAAATTCAAGATTAAATGAAAAATTACCTTGATTTGGAGTGATGAAACTGATTAGATGATGATTAATCCAACTTAAGAGCTTGAAGATGATGCTAGATGATTGCAGCTCGAAAAGATCTTTCCGAATCGCCCAAGCTCGTCCGAAATGGTTGAGAAATGAAGAAATGACGAAGGTTGGACTGAACTGTCTTATTTATACTGTCCCAGCTTAGCGCACGCTATGACCTGATATTTAGCGTGCGCTAGCGGTTTCTGGGCGATCCAGTGAGCTCGAAATGCCTCGTTAGCGTGCGCTACGACTTGGTAGCGTGCGCTAACACCTTACCGATAGCGTGCGTTATCCTGCATTGTTAGCGTGCGCTAATCGATGTCCGATATTCAAAATCAAGTCCGTAACTCATCGTCTTCGCGCTTGCACGCGTTAGCGTGCGCTACTAATGTGACTTAGCATGCGTTACCAGAACAATTAGTGTACGCTACTTACCACTCGTAGCGTGCGCTACGAATTTCCCAAATCAGCCCAGTACCTTCTGGACTGTCTGCCCCACTTGCGCTAGCGTGCGCTAATACTGAATCATAGCGTGCGTTACCTGCACCCCATTAGCGCGCGCTAACCAGAATGTGTAGCGTGCGCTACCTCTCAAACTGAAAATTAGAACATGATGATGATGATGACAATAATCTCGGCTCGATCTCAAACAGTGATGAATGACGAATAGCAACTGATATGCGATTCCAAAGTACGCCGAACAATGGTCACGACTGAATGAACATGAATGATGAATGGGTATTACTGAGTGAAAAAATTCTGAGTGACAGTTACTGAGTGATGATAAATGAATTCACAACCAGGTATTACATACTCCCCCTCTTAAAAAGAGTTTCGTCCTCGAAACTAAGGGTAAACAACTCTGGATATGAACTATCCATCATGATCTGAAAACAATAATGCCCAAATAGTCCTCGGGACCAAATCAATCGCACGCCCAAGTCCCCAAGACTTGACGTCTCGAATCACAGTGAACGATTTCCCAAATTATCACGAAATCGTGAGTACAACGCCAAAGGGACGAATTCTCAACAAATGACCCAAATCTCAAGATTCTCGAATATGATCATAATAAAATAGATCAATAATAAAGGATCCACAGTCACGATACATTATTACGGATAGATTTACACAGTCATCCAAAAACAAGGTTACATCTCAAATGTACCTAACATCGATATCCTTCCATATCATCGATCTCCTCTATCTCAACGATTTAAGGTATATACGAACATGAACTCACCGCTAAATATGATCTCAGAAGGTCACGAGAATGAAAGTGACTAAAATGAATGATGAATGATAAATGACTATAAATCCGACAAGGATTAAGAATGACTCACCAAGGTGAATTAATAACGTCATGAGTCATAGTTCAAGTGAAATTATTGGAACCATTGTTCCTCGTGAATTGAATGATTAGTTTCATGATGACAAGTCTCAACATGATTGATGTATGATGAATGAATTATATGAATGAATGAACGACAATGAAATGAATGATTATACTATTAACGAACAAGAATCAACTTGTTCAAACCGGTGATGAATGTCCTTACCTCTGGCCCTCGAGGCCTGATAGGGTCCATTGGATGATGCATGGGATGGAGTAACGAAGTCTCTCGAGGCCCTTGAGCTCTCTTGAGATTTACTGGCACTAGAACTCCTGCAGTATTTATGCCGGTGTCCCTGCCTCCCACACAGAAAACAAACAATAGCTGGCACCGTACACCGGGTACTAACGTTGTAATATCCGCATTTTTTTCTTTCCCTCGTAATTGTATTTCCGGTGTAATTCTCGATTTTAGTGACTCTCGTGTATCCTTCAGTGTAACTTTTCCGTTATCTTTTGATCTGATTCTCGTAATTGTTGTGCGGAACCGTCGTTTCGGGGTTGCCGTGGATTCATTGTATGCTATGATGCGTTTTGAGGTGTTCCGTTTGACGTTTCGTTCATAATCCGGTATTTTGGGTCGTTTATATTCTGTATCTAGCGCACGCTAAATTTCCTGTATAGCGCACGCTAGAAATCCATTAGTAGCGCACGCTACGTTTAATTCGTAGCGCACGCTAACGATTTAGCCCTGGGAGTGGCAGTCTAACTTCCAGGCCTCTGGACTATCAGATTAGCGCACGCTATCTTGTCTAACGCACGCTAATGTCGGGAGACTAGCGCACGTTAAGTTGTTCAGTAGCGCGCGCTAGTGTGACTGTCCAGTACTGGGCAGTTTACTACTGAACTCAATCAGATGCTAGTTAGCGCACGCTACGCTGGTTTAGGTAGCGCACGCTAACGGGTCAGGTGAGGTTTGGGCAGTTGGCTACTGGACTCGGCTGATGTCCAGGTAGCGCACGCTATTGGTCGATAGCGCGCGCTACCGAGAGGTTATTAGCGCACGCTACTCATGTATGGTAGCGCACGCTAACGCCCAAAAACCTGCCTGCTGGACTGGGACGCTAACAGGAGGATTTGTAATCCTATCCCGTTAGCGCACGCTAACCTTGAGGTTTTAGCGTGCGCTAACACTCCCTGGCTATATAAACCAGGGAGTTGACCGAGATAATCACAGTTTTTCATTTCTCTCCTTCTTCCGCGGCCGAGCGACTCCGAGGCGATTTGAGGCGATTTTCTTCTTTCAATCACTTCAGAGATTCTTGTGCTTGAGTTCTTGGTGTAAGACTAACATCATCCACTTGTGTTTCTCATCCTAAATCCAAGGTAATCTCTTAGAACCCTACTTTTGGATAATTTGGGGGTTTTGGGATTTTCTTCCGATCCGTTCCGTTTCGTTGATGGATTCATGATGAATATGATTATTCTTGTTGGTATTCTTAGTTTCCCTACGGATTCATGGTATATTTCGTGATTTTTACGGAATCGAGAGGGTTCGGTTGTGGTCCGCCCTCGTTGTTGTTTATATACGAATATACATGAATCGTAGGCGGGTTTCCGGGTGTATTCCATTTCCGTAATCGTCTAGAGTTGATTGTGATTGTGTTGTTCGAATCGTTAGGTTCATTTCCGCCGGTTCCTTGCGGTCGTGTTCAACTCTTCCGTTCCGTTCGTGTCATCGTCTAATTAATCGAGGCAAGTATCCTTATGAACTTACAATCTTGACATAGTAGTTTTGTATGAGAAATTGTGTGCGTGTGTATGCTCACTACGGGTTAGACTCGACGGGGTCTCGGTAGGGGTCCACAGAGACGTGGATCGACGAGCTTGCTTTTAACCACTACGGGTTAGATCCGACGGGGTCTCGGTAGGGGTCCACAGAGACGTGGATCGACGGTTAATTGTGGTGCATTTTACAAATGTGTTTTGATATTGGCATTTCCGGAAATGAGTGCTTTCAAACGGTTTTCTTTATTGCATGCATTACTATATGTGTAAGATGTAAGTTGTTCATCTGGTTACTTGTACTAGCGTAATTGCTAACCCCTCTGGGGACCCGTTTTGGGGAAATTCGTTTTATGAATTTCAGGTTCATCGAGACGAGCGGGCGCTGGACCAGTACACGGATGATGGCCGTGCGTGATGATGGTGCACGAGTGATGTTTTAGTGTCTTTTACTTGTTTTGTCTTTTGTGGTTTTGAACTAATAGTTGTACTCGAGTACTTAAGGGGTTCTTGTTCGTTTGAATTGTATTGTTGCTTATTATGTGTGTTGGATGATGATGTTATATTGACCGGTTGAACCGGGTGGATTGTTCTGTTTTGCGTCTTTATGACGTGGCATTATTTTATCGTTTCTGTGAGTCGTTGTGTATGATGCTGTTCAGCCTGGTGGGTCCCATATAGGGATTCACGGCGCTGTAATATACCTCGAATATCTTGGGGGTGTTACAGAAAATGGTATCGGAGCACTAGGTTTATGGATACCTAGGCTTGTTGGTTTATTGGGTCTTGTGGTGTTTGGTTTTGCACATCATCGTCACGCTGCCATGATTCCGGTACTACCAGTGTCCGTAAGTTTTCTTTCCTTTGTTCATTAATTTCTTGTATCGTACCCTTGATTCTCGACTGTAATTGTTCTTTTCTTGTACTGATCCTCGTATGGCTTTTGCTACTTATTTAACTCCAGTATGGATGCTGGAAGAGGTCGTGGTCGCGGTCGTGGTCGCGGACGCGGCCAGGGACGTGGGGCAGCCGGTGGGGCGGCCACGCCACGATCTCGAGCCGGCAGCACCGGCGACCGTCATAGCCATGCTTCTTCTCAGGAGCGTGCCGATCTTGGTATTGCGGCCGTTATGCAACAGATGGTGAACCAAATGGCGGCAATAGCTCAGGCGGTTCAGAACCCGGACCAAGCCCATGCTAATCGGGGCGGAGCGGACCGTTGGCTCCAAGATGTCATCAAGATGCATCCTCCTCAGTTTTCGGGAGCTTCAGACCCGATTGGCTGGGAAGGGTGGATCAAGGAGATGTCTAAGGTCTTCGTTGCCACTAACTGTCCCGAAGACCGTAGAGTTCCTATTGCTCAATACTTTCTCACCGGGGACGCTACGGACTGGTGGGAGGCCGTTGGGCCCAAGGACCATGCTGCTTCGTGGGCTGAGTTTCAAGAGTTGATGGAGACTGAATATTGCCCGTGGCCGCCGATGTGCTCGGGTACATGCTTTTTATGATGCTCAACCACGGGATATCCCCGTAGCTCAAGCCATTGCTGATTTTAACAAAGAGTTGGGTTATGTGAAGACCCAAGTTGTCGAGGAGAGTGACAAAATTTTCCATTTCTCCAGACGGATGAAGTTGCCGATTCGGGACTATATGTCGGGGCTCGTATGCACCACATTGAAGGATTATCAGAGTAGGGCCCTTGCTTATGATATGTCGGTGACGGCGAGTGAGGCGGCCCGCGAGAGTAAGAAGCAGAAGTCCGCTGGGAACTTTTCGGGCCACAAGAGCGGGGTCGGCAGAGATCCCACCGCTAACTTCCCGCCGGCGGTGGTCCACTGCTCACTGGGGTCCACGTGGAACTACTAGTGCTCCTTTCCGTGATGTGAAGTGTTTCAATTGTGGTCGCATGTGCCACGTCGCCGTACTTGTTTGAGCCCTTTGCCGACGTGTAATCGCAGTGGCCACCCGGCCACAAGGCGGCTTTCTGGCCGAGAGGGAGAGAATTCTTGGTGCCCGGCCTGTTCAGGCGCCTAGGGAACCAAGTGTGAATCGGGGTCGCTTGCTCCTCGGTCTCCGCCGAGTGCTAGTCGGGAGAGGTCGGGTCAGCCCCTCTAAGGGGGAGCTTCGGTGTCGGCTCCGCCCATCCGCGGGTTTATGAGATGCGGAAGACCGATGACCTGGCTCACCGTGGCGGCAGTACCGTTTATATTCTTTCTCATCCTGTCAGTGTGCTTTTCAATTCCGGTGCTACGCATTCGTTCATATCTCTGGATTGTGTGCGCCGTTTGAGTCTCGACCGTTTGACGCCTTGTGAGCCCTTCATCGTTAAGCTTCCTAGCGGCGATAGGATCGTTGGTGATCAGGAGGTTCGAGACTGCTCTGTACTTATTTGTGAGAGGGCTTGGCCCTCTAATCTTATTGTTGTGAGTATCGAGGGTGAGGATTTGATTCTTGGTGATGATTGGCTCGAGCGGCATGGTGCGATCATGAACTACCGCACGAGAATCATCACTATGCTAGCCGAGGACGGCACCGAGCACTATTTCACGGGGCGAAAGAGGGGAAACCAAAAATTCGTTATTAACGCCTTGAAGGCGATGAGACTCCTGCGAAAGGGGTGTACTGGATATTGGTGCTACGCCTTGAAGGCGGAGGATGGTGGAGTCGAGCTTTCGTCGATTCCAGTCGTTAATGAGTTTCCTGATGTATTTCCTGACGAGTTACCGGGATTGCCACCGGATCGAGAGGTCGAGTTCACTATAGAGTTAGAGCCGGGTGCGGCTCCTATCTCGAAGGCGCCCTATCGCATGGCACCTTCAGAGATGTCCGAGTTGAAGAAGCAGTTGAGTGAGCTTCTTGAGTCGGGGTATGTTCGACCGAGCGCCTCGCCTTGGGGCGCACCGGTCCTGTTTGTGCAGAAGAATGATGGTTCACTACGTTTGTGTATCGACTATCGCGAGCTAAACAAGGTGACCATCAAGAACAAGTATCCTTTGCCGAGAATTGATGACTTGTTCGATCAGTTGCAGGGAGCTGCGGTATTCTCGAAGATTGATTTGAAATCGGGATACTATCAGCTCCGGGTGAGAGAGTCCGATGTGCCAAAACACCTTTCTGGACGAGGTACGGACATTATGAGTTCGTAGTCATGCCTTTCGGGTTAACTAATGCGCCGGCGTTGTTCATGCAATTGATGAACAAGGTTTTTATCGAGTATTTGGATAAGTGCGTCGTCGTCTTTATTGACGATATTCTTATTTATTCGAGGAATGAGGAAGAGCATGCCCATCATTTGCGGATAGTATTAGACATTTTAAGGACCGAGCAACTCTATGCAAAGTTCTCGAAATGTGAGTTCTGGTGAAGGAAGTGATGTTTCTAGGTCACGTGATTTCGGTAGGGGGTTCGTGTGGATCCGCAGAAGATTGAGGCCGTATTGGATTGGGCACCGCCCAAGAATGTGAAGGAGCTCCGTAGTTTCTTGGGTTTAGTGGCTACTATCGTAGGTTCGTCGAGGGTTTCTCGAAACTAGCTCGACCACTTACGCAGATTGCTCCAGAAATCCGAGAGGTTCGTCTGGAATGACGAGAGCGGTCGAGTTTTGAAGAATCGAAGAAGCGTTTGACTTCAGCCTCAGTTTTGGCGTTGCCATGTGGCAACGAGGGTTTTGCCGTTTATAGCGATGCTTCGGGTCGGGACTTGGGTGCGTGTTGATGCGGACGGCAAGACCATTGCCTATGCGTCGAGACAATTGAGGCCGTATGAGTTGAACTACCCTACTCATGATCTAGAGTTAGCGGCGATGCTTTTGCGCTCAAGATTTGGCGTCACTATCTTTTCGGCTCTGCATGTCGATTTTTACCGATCATAAAGTCTCAAATACATATTTACTCAATGAGAGTTGAATATGAGGCAGAGGAGGTGGTTAGAGTTGATTAAGGATTATGACCTCAAATCCTTTATCATCCGGCAAGGCGAACGTTGTGGCCGACGCTTTGAGTCGAAACCGGTTGCGTTGCGAACGCTTGAGATCCTTACATCTCGGCCTCGAGCTGGAGGGCTTTGATCGAGTTAGATGTTGAGGTCTTGTTGCCGGAGCCGTCGGGCAACTTCGTGCTTTAGAGATTTCGCTGCCTTTGATCGATGAAATTAAGTCAAGCGATTAGAGGATCCGATGATTACCCAAATCCGAGAGAACGTTCTAAAGGAAAGTCTCTGGATTTGTGATTCACGAGGATTGTGTTTTGAGATTCAGTCGGCTTTGTGCCGAACGACTCGAGTTGAGGCAGAGTATTTTACGGGAGGCCCATGCTACACCTTATTCCGTTCATCCCGGTACGAGTAAGATGTACAAGGACACGAGGAGAAATTTCGTGGAATGATATGAAGGATGAGGTCGCAGCTTTGTAGCGAGATGTTTGACTTGTCGCAGAGTCAAAATCGAGCATCGAGACCGTTGGGTTATTGCAGTCACTTCCCATTCCGGAATGGAAATGGGAAGATATATCGATGGATTTCGTTACGAGTTTGCCGAGATCGAGGTCGGGCATGAATATGGTATGGGTGATTGTTGATCGCTTGACCAAGTCGGCACATTTTCTGGGCATCAAGGACACTTGGGGCCCGGAGAAGTTAGCTCGTGTGTTTATTGCGCAGATCGTGAGACTTCACAGTACTCCGAAGTCTATTGTTTCGGATCGTGACGGCCGTTTTGTATCGCACTTCTGGCAGGCGGTGCATAAGGCGTTAGGTACCCGGTTGCGTTTGAGTACCTCTTTTCATCCCCAGACAGATGGACAGTCGGAACGCACTATCCAGACGTTCGAGGACTTGTTGCGTGCCTGTGCTCTCGATTGGAGTAGTGACTGGGAGGAACATTTGCCGCTGATCAAATTCACGTATAACAATAGTTGGCACGCGTCGATTCGGATGGCACCGTATGAGGCACTTTACGGGCGGCGATGTCGATCACCGATTTGTTGGAATGAGGCGTCCGATTTGGTCGGGACCGAGCCGGATGTCGTTTTAGAGACGAGGCGGAAGGTAGAGTTAATTCGGGAACGGATGTTGTGTGGGAAGAGTAGACAGTAGTAGTATGCCGACGTCCGTCGTCGACCTTTGGAATTCGAGGTGCGAGACCACGTCTTGCTAAAGGTGTCGCCGACGAAGGGAGTTTTTCGTTTCGGGAAGAAAGGGAAGTTGAGTCCGAGATTTATCGGCCCCTTCGAGATCCTCGAGCGAGTAGGTGGGTTGGCATACCGTTTGGCGTTACCTCCGGCCTTGAGTCATGTTCATAGCGTTTTCCATGTTTCCCAGTTGAGGAAATATGTCCCGGATCCTAGCCACATCATCGATTATGGTGAGATTGATGTCGCCGAAGATGTTACTTTCGAAGAACGCCCTTTGAAGATTTTGGAGCATCGTGAGAAACGATTGAGGCATAAGACCATACCTTTGGTCAAGGTGCAGTGGTCGAGACACGGTGTCGAGGAGGCAACTTGGGAAACCGAGGATAGCATGCGTGCTAGGTACCCCGAGTTGTTTGTTCCTTAAGTTTCGGGACGAAACTTATTTTTAGAGCGGTAGAATGTAATATCCGCATTTTTTCTTTCCTCGTAATTGTATTTCCTGTAATTCTCGATTTTAGTGACTCTCGTGTATCCTTCAAAGGTAACTTTTCCGTTATCTTTGATCCGATTCTCGTAATTGTTGTGCGGAACCGCTGCTTCGGGGTTGCGGTGGATTCATTGTATGCTATTATGCGTTTTGTGGTGTTCCGTTTGAGGTTTGGGTGATATTCGGGTATTTTGGGTCGTTTATATTATGTATCTAGCGCACGCTAAATTTCCTGTATAGCGCACGCTAGAAATGCATTAGTAGCGCACGCTACTTTTAATTCGTAGCGCACGCTAACGATTTAGCAATGGGAGTGGCAGTCTAACTTCCGTGCCTGCGGACTATCAGATTAGCGCACGCTATCTTGTCTAACGCACGCTAATGTCGGGAGACTAGCGCACGTTAAGTTGTTCAGTAGCGCGCGCTAGTGTGACTGTCCAGTACTGGGCAGTTTACTACTGAACTCAATCAGATGCTAGTTAGCGCACGCTACGCTGGTTTAGGTAGCGCACGCTAACGGGTCGTGAGGTTTGGGCGCTGGCCACCGGACTCGGCCGATGTCCGTGTAGCGCACGCTATTGGTCGATAGCGCCGCTACCGAGAGGTTATTAGCGCACGCTACTCATGTATGGTAGCGCACGCTAACGCCCAAAACTCCGCCCGCCGGATCGGGACGCTAACAGGAGGATTTGTAATCCTATCCGTTAGCGCACGCTAACCTTGAGGTTTTAGCGTGCGCTAACACTCCCTGGCTATATAAACCAGGGAGTTGACCGAGATAATCACAGTTTTTCATTTCTCTCCTTCTTCCGCGGCCGAGCGACTCCGAGGCGATTTGAGGCGATTTTCTTCTTTCAATCACTTCAGAGATTCTTGTGCTTGAGTTCTTGGTGTAAGACTAACATCATCCACTTGTGTTTCTCATCCTAAATCCAAGGTAATCTCTTAGAACCCTACTTTTGGATAATTTGGGGGTTTTGGGATTTTCTTCCGATCCGTTCCGTTTCGTTGATGGATTCATGATGAATATGATTATTCTTGTTGGTATTCTTAGTTTCCCTACGGATTCATGGTATATTTCGTGATTTTTACGGAATCGAGAGGGTTCGGTTGTGGTCCGCCCTCGTTGTTGTTTATATACGAATATACATGAATCGTAGGCGGGTTTCCGGGTGTATTCCATTTCCGTAATCGTCTAGAGTTGATTGTGATTGTGTTGTTCGAATCGTTAGGTTCATTTCCGCGGTTCCTTGCGGTCGTGTTCAACTCTTCCGTTCCGTTCGTGTCATCGTCTAATTAATCGAGGCAAGTATCCTTATGAACTTACAATCTTGACATAGTAGTTTTGTATGAGAAATTGTGTGCGTGTGTATGCTCACTACGGGTTAGACTCGACGGGGTCTCGGTAGGGGTCCACAGAGACGTGGATCGACGAGCTTGCTTTTAACCACTACGGGTTAGATCCGACGGGGTCTCGGTAGGGGTCCACAGAGACGTGGATCGACGGTTAATTGTGGTGCATTTTACAAATGTGTTTTGATATTGGCATTTCCGGAAATGAGTGCTTTCAAACGGTTTTCTTTATTGCATGCATTACTATATGTGTAAGATGTAAGTTGCTCGTCTGGTTACTTGTACTAGCGTAATTGCTAACCCCTCTGGGGACCCGTTTTGGGGAAATTCGTTTTATGAATTTCAGGTCAGGTTCATCGAGACGAGCGGGCGCTGGACCAGTACACGGATGATGGCCGTGCGTGATGATGGTGCACGAGTGATGTTTTAGTGTCTTTTACTTGTTTTGTCTTTTGTGGTTTTGAACTAATAGTTGTACTCGAGTACTTAAGGGGTTCTTGTTCGTTTGAATTGTATTGTTGCTTATTATGTGTGTTGGATGATGATGTTATATTGACCGGTTGAACCGGGTGGATTGTTCTGTTTTGCGTCTTTATGACGTGGCATTATTTTATCATTTCTGTGAGTCGTTGTGTATGATGCTGTTCAGCCTGGTGGGTCCCATATAGGGATTCACGGCGCTGTAATATACCTCGAATATCTTGGGGGTGTTACAAACGTGACCTGCTGAGTCACAGTTAAAGCAAACAACAGTCGAACTCGTCGCCTGAGAGGAAATGCTATCCCAGCACGAAGACGACTAGAAAACGACCCCTTAGACGTCGGAGTCCGATGTCCCTCTGAACGAGCTGGCATTCTAGTCCTCTCACCCGAAGAAACTGAAGGATGCTTCTGAGTAAGCTCCTTGATCAAAAGCTCTGCTCCAAGAGCCTTCCCGATGAATTCACTAAGTGAACTACAATTGTGATTGAACAACTGCATCCTCAACTGCGGATTTAGCCTCTTGCTAAAATATTTGATCTTATATGCCTCAGTACGGATAACTGACGAAGCAAACTGAAGTAGTCCCTGAAACTTCTCAGCAATGACAATAACACCCTCGTCCTCAACGGATTCGGGGTTCAAAACCTCTGACAACTTGGCTTCACGAAGTGGAGCCGAATAATACCTCTCTAACATGAGAGTCTTGAACTCACTCCAACCACAATCGTGATCGGCGGGTTTCACAGAAAGCCACAACGAATAAGCACCCTTACTCAAGTAATAAGCCGCAACTGCCACTCTACTCTCTTCCGGACACTGAACCATATCGAAGAGTTTATCAAAATGCTCAAGCCAATGAACAATATCAGCTGGTTCCGACGAACCCTCAAAAGTAGGCGGCCTCTGTCGAGAGATATCGCCAACAATCTGATTCACTCCTCCAGTCTGTCCATGAAACGGAACCTGGAATCCCTATTGCGGTGGACCACGAACCATCGAGGTCTGCATGGTCTCTACCATCCGCGTCATCTGAGTCATCTGGGCCATCATGCCCAGCATAAGTATGAATGGGTCAACCCGAACACCTTCCGAGTGAGATGCATCTCGGGTATGACTCCCTGACAGTGAATGTTATCTGCTGATGAATGAGTAGCCTTGCTATTTGATGAATTAATGATATCCCTCGCGTTCGCGTGGGTATGGACACGAGATCCCGGGTTCCGGCCCGCACCGCGGCCTCTTCCCATGCGCCCTCTGACAGCTCTATCCATACTGAAGTAGGAGAGTCACATGATGATTATAGATCCCGCATGAATATAGCATTATGATTAAGTTACAGAATGATAATAATGAGCATACACGCTCTAACACGATGAATGCATTAATGATGCAATGAAATGATCGTCGGCATGACGCCAGAATATGATAAGATCGCATGAAAAATCAAGTGTGTTAACACAATTATTTGATGAAATTCCTGAAATGATTATCTTGAACAAGTTAATAAGTTTGAAAATGCATTTTACAAGATCAGCAACTGAACAGGGAGGTTCACTGGGTGATGAATGGATTAACTGAGCAGTGAGATTGAGTGAGTGATGAATGAATTAATTAAGGAATGAGATTGACTGAGTGATGATGAATTAACTGAATAATGAGATTGACTGAGTGATGAATGAATTAACTGAGTCATGAGATTGACTGAGTGATGAATGAGTTAAGCGAGTCATGAGACTGATCGAGTGATGAATGAATTAACCGAGTCATGAGATCGATCGAGTGATGAATGAATTAACCGAGTCATGAGATTGATTGAGTGATGAATGAATTAACTGAGTCAATAGATTGACTTAGTGATGAATGAATTAACTGAGTCATGAGATTGACTGAGTGATGAATGAATTAACTGAGTCATGAGATTGACTGAGTGATGAATGAATTAACATGATCGACAAGATCGAAATGATGATTGAGGATTATTAACTGATGAATGAGTTGATCCTTAACGCTTACACAAGTCACACGTGCTCCAAACCAATTAGTCATGAATCAATCATAACACTAATATCACATATAGGTTTCAACAAAGCATGAATAATTAATGACATGATGAATATATGAACATAAAGAGAATCGAGTCCTTACACAGGTCATACGAAGCTTTGAGGTCTCACGATACTAGTCTTCACTGACGACGACTCGATGAATGAATGACTCGTGCAGTCGTAAAAATTTCACGACTCACAAAACCCGACTGTCCAAATTGTCATAACCTGACAGTCCACTACTACCGCATCGGTAGAGCCACATAACTCACATATCAGGGTATCTCACAACCCAAAATCTCTGATACCATCTTCTGTAACACCCCCAAATCCCATTGGGTTATTACAGTGCCGTGGACCCCACACCCGGAGATCCACCAGGCGAAAATGACTAAAATACATTAAAATTAACCAACAAGGGAGATCACAGTCCCTACCATGATATCCGACACAATATTCTGATAAGGAATTTCAACGACAACGATGGGCCTATATGGCTAAAATAAAAATACAACAACATCCACGAGCATCTGCTCGGGTAATACATAATGACAATGACTGAGAAACTGGAGAGCACTCCAACTGACTGACCAACATGAACAACCCGGACTAGTATCGCTCGAATGCCTCGTCTCCATCATCATGCCCCTATGTCTCAACTCTCTCCTCGCAAGCACCTAAAACATGAAAACATGTTCCGCCCCCACGGGGTCAGTCATCCAGATAATGAACATCAAATACACGTATAACATGATATGCATCCAAAGGCAGAATGAAATGGTACAATGATAATAATAATACGAGATGGTCACAACCCAATGTAAGAACCGAGCATTCGTGAAACACTATGCCCACGGCGTACTATTAATACCTGTTCGACAGGTTAGAACGTAAATGCCCAACGGCGAATCATAATTATAGAACACCACAATGAATTACACGAATATGAACCAAACCAGAACTGAATTAATTATGAATCACAATGCCCGAAGGCTCCAATGAAATTATCAAGACAAACATAGAGGCCTAAAAGCCACTAAGACGAAGCTGTCAAATATCACAATCACCTGAAGCCAAAACAGCCCGAAGCTGTATCAATTAGGGCCGAAGCCACGACACGAAGCCGTATCACAATTAGGGCCGAAGCCACGGCATGAAGCCGTATCACAATTAGGGCCGAAGCCACGACACGAAGCCGTATCACAATTAGGGCTGAAGCCACGGCATGAAGCCGTATCACAATTAGGGCTGAAGCCACGGCATGAAGCCGTATCACAATTAGGGCCGAAGCCACGGCATGAAGCCGTATCACAATTAGGGCCAAAGCCACTGTAACACCCCAAACTAGGCGGATATTACAGTGCCGTAGATCCCCAACTGGGACCCACCAGGAAAATGAAAATGAATGAATTACACAAGATAAATGTCGTACCGAACTACATTACAACAATAATTACTCCGATGAGGAGTTTAGTTACAACACACCAGGACAATACCGAATACTAGTGTATTTTATATGAAGATAAAATACACAACACTGAATGAAACGGAGTATTCAAATGAAAGTCTCAATGAAAATAAAGGACAATAACATGAATAATCGAAAGATTGGGGCCCCTACTAGTATCACTGGGACTCCTCGACATCAACATGCTATTCCGTGCGTTTGCCTTGCCATGACACGAAAAACAAAATCCCAGACGGCCGGGCCATAAAGAACAACAATCCTCAAGGGTTGAAAATACACAATCATGATTAATCAAGTTATGAAATATTCTTAGTTATGAATTACGTCAAGAGGAGTATCATAGTACGCCCGTAATGTTCTCGTGCAAGTGTACAACACCCGTCCGTACCTAATTAGTCTCACGGTGTAACGTTTTTCCGTGTGCACGGTCTAATGTATCGGTGAACCCAATACATAACCATCGTGTGCCCGACTAAAAATTCCACACAGCCACACCCGGCCACGCAATATGAACCCAGAAGGTCATATGAACGAGAATGACCACACTGAATATCAATGAATAATAATTCGACAAGGCCAAGAATGACTCACCGAGATGAAAATAATAGTGAAGTAAATGACAGCTCAATGAAATGATTGGAACCGTCGTTCCTTATGACTGAAGTGATTAATTGACAATAAAAAGTTTTGATACGGTTAATACAATGATGAATGAGTTATGATTATGAATGAACAACAACAAAAGGGATGAATATACTTTTAACCGAGTAAGAATTAACTTACTCAATACCGGTGACAATAATCCTTCCACGAACGACGTCCTAATTGAGATATCGATCGCTCGAACAACCTTGAATTATACAATATTCAACAACCCGTTCAAAATACGAATCAAACACGAATATAACGAACTCAAAACGTCGATACGAATAAACCAAGTCCATTGAGGCATTAAAACAAACACGTTGCGTCCAAACTCCGATTGTTTACAATCAAACTTCAATATACCAATATCAAATCCCCCCAAGAAGTGTTTCAAACCAACAAAACATCTTCCAAATGATCAATAATCCGAAATGAATATCCGAAAACGTGATTATAACGACAATTAATCGAAAACCCCCAATTTCAACTTGATATACAAAGTGTTCTTGAATAATCCCTCAATAATCCAATGAATCCTTATACAAACTCATAATCATATACATATCCCTTCATATAACATGATTATAACGTCCAAAACATCATATCTCAACACAAAATCGAAGTCCAAGGTGTCGAAGAAATTACCTCTTGAATATCCAATCACTTCGATCCGAAGAACACGAGTTTAATCGAGTATCCAAGCTTCCCAAATGATTGAAGGTGATGAAAAATACACACTAAAATGATAATTGATGAAGAAAACTCTCCCTCAAGCTTATCTCTCTCGTATGAAGGTGGAAGAGATGGAAGAAATGAGCTGAAATGCTCAAAAAATGAATTTAAAGGGGTTGACTCGGACAAAGCTCGACCGTGTCCGCCGACACGTCGCGGCGCGCATCCGGCCGCACGGACTCGACCGTGTCCCGCTTGACACGGCCGCGGCGCGAGGGCCTTCCTAAAGTGACCGTCCGACAATGACTTCGGCATGACTCGACCGTGTCACGGAACACGGTCGGGCGTGTCAGCGGCTCGCTTATCCGAAGAGTTCGACTCGGCCGTGCTGCGACACGGCCGGGTCCCGAGACAGAACCGGCATTTCGGACGAGTGCAGGAACGGGCCGTGTCGGACGACACGGCCGCGTTACTCGGCGTGATCGCCATTAATCGAAAAAATGAGCGGGTGAGCTAAAGCGACCATAACTCTCTCCAGGACTCGATTGACTCACCGTTTGAACCATTGGAAAGCTAACTCGATGCTCTATAATATTGAAAAGATTCAGAATTTTTGGAGTTACCAAAAATTAATGGTGATCTAACAAAGTCGAACTCATATGTGGAAAGTTGAAACAATGAACAATAACGATACACAACTCGAAGTTTCTACGAACGGTGAACACGGGTGAATGAACATGATTGATGAATGATTATAAATGAGTGAAAATCCACTGAGTGACAATCACCGAATGAAATTACTGAATGATAATGACTGAATTAGAACCGGGTATTACATACACCCCCCCTTAAAAGAGTTTCGTCCCCGAAACTAAGGGTCAAACAACTCGGAATAACTCTCCCGCATACTATCCTCGGTTTCCCAAGTAGCCTCTTCAACTCCATGTCTGGACCACTGAATCTTGACTAAAGGAATCGACTTATTTCTCAACTGTTTGATTCGCCGCTCTAAGACTCGTATAGGACGCTCCTCATATGAATGGTCGTCGGCGATCTCGATTTCGTCGAACTGCAGTATGTGACTCGGGTCGGCAACACACTTTCTCAACTGAGAGACATGAAACACATTATGAATTCGGCTCAAAGCCGGAGGTAAAGCCAATCGATAAGCTAACTCGCCTACTCGATCCAAAATTTCAAACGGTCCAATGAATCTCGGACTCAACTTCCCCCGTTTTTCCGAAACGGAAAATACCTCGACTCGGGGATACCTTGACCAAAACGTGGTCACCCGTCTCGAACTCTAGTGGTCGACGACGATTATCTGCATATGATTTCTGTCGACTCTGAGCTGTCAACATACGACTCTTGATCAAATCTACCTTCTCCCGGGCGGCTATAAGCATATCGGGTTCGGTGCCGATTGATTCTGACAAGTCATCCCAACACAAGGGAGATCGACAACGACGACCGTACAAGGCCTCGTAAGGTGCCATCTTAATGGAGGCATGCCAACTATTATTATACGTGAACTCAATCAGTGGTAGTTGGGCTTCCCAATCGTCCTTCCAATCGAGGACGCATGCCCTCAACATGTCCTCTAATGTCTGTATAGTCCTCTCTGATTGTCCGTCGGACTGAGGATGAAAGGCGATGCGAGATTGAGTGAGTTCCCATAGCACGATGAATCGATTTCCAAAATGAGACACAAATCGTCCGTCACGATCGGAAACGATACTCTTAGGAGTACCGTGCAGTCTTACTATCTCCTTGATGAATAACTGGGCCAGTCTCTCGGGACCCCACGTATCCTTGATCTCAAGGAAATGAGCTGATTTAGTTAAGCGGTCCACAATCACCCAGATCGTATTCATACCGCGATGACTCGTCGGCAAACTCGTGATGAAATCCATAGAAATGTCTTCCCACTTCCACTCTGGAATAGGGAGAGGTTTCAGCATACCCGCCGGTCGCTGATGTTCAATCTTGACTTGTTGGCAAGTTAAGCATCTCGAAACAAATTCCGCGACTTCTCGCTTCATATTACTCCACCAGTAATTTTGTTTCAAGTCCTTATACATCTTGCTAGACCGGATGAACAGAATAAGGGGTAGCATGAGCTTCTCTCAAAATCGAGTTTTTCAACTCATCATTCGCGATACGCACAATCGGTTCTTAAACCTCAAAAGTCCATCCTCGTGGACCACGAATCCAGGGGCTTTCCCGAGCCACATCTTCACGGATGCGCAACAATGAAGGGTCCGAACTCGATTCTCCCCGATTGCATCCTCAAGAGATGATGAAGTCTCTAACATACAAAGCTGTCCTCGAACTCGCCGAAGCTGACCTCGATCTCGGGTCTAAGGAATTCTGTTGGAGTTCCTTCTGAATTGTTAAACGAGCAAGCATCTGCTCCTGAACGGACTTACGACTCAAGGCGTCGGCGACAACGTTCGCCTTCCCCGGGTGGTAAAGGATCTCGATATCATAATCTTTGATTAGTTCTAACCACCGCCTCTGTCGCATATTTAACTCCTTCTGAGTAAATATATACTTTAAACTCTTATGATCGGTGAATATCTGGCAGGTAACGCCATAAAGATAATGACGCCAAATTTCCAACGCAAAAACCACGGTTGCTAGCTCCGGCCGTGGGTTGGATAATTAACCAGCTAATCCGAGGAAACATCGGATTTCCTTAACATCTTTCGGAGGTTGCCAATCTCGGATAGCCTCCGTCTTCTGAGGGTCGACACGAACTTTGGCAGATGAAATTACGTGCCCGAGAAAGTCACTTCGGACCTCCAGAACTCACATTAAGAAAACTTTCCATAAAGTTGTTCTCGTCTCAACACGTCGAGAACCTGATGAAGACGTAACTCGTGTTCCTCTCGATCACGAGACTAAATCAAAATGTCATCGATGGAGACAACAACAAACTGATCCAAAAAGTCGATGAAAACCCGATTCATTAACTCCGTGAATACCGCAGGTGTAATAGTTAGTCCGAACGGCATAACTACGAACTCATAATGACCATAGCGTATACGAAACGCTGTCCTCGCGATATCCGATTCTCGAATCCGCAACTGGTGATATCCAGATCTTAAGTCGATCTTGGAAAATACTGAAGCTCCCTGAAGTTGATCTAAAAGATCATCAATACGAGGTAAAGGATACTACTCTTGATCATCACCCTGTTCAACTCCTGGTAATTAATACACACACGAGACGAGCCATCCTTCTCCTTGACAGGTCACACTGGTGCTCCTCACGGGGACGCAATCGGTCGAAAATAACCTTCCTCGAACTAATCCTCAAGTTGAATCTTCATCTCCTGCATACTGGTCGGGGCCATCCGATACGGTGCCTTCGATAAAGGGGACGTACCGGCTCTAACTCACTCCTGAATTCCCCTACTCTAGGTGAAAGCAACCAGATAACTCGTCTGGAAATACATCGTCAATCGATGACAATGATACCACGAATGATTGAACATTTCGATTGCCCTAGAATGGTCAATCGATAAAAAGAGATACCAATAATGATTGAACAACTCGATTGCCTTAGAAAGGCCAATCGATGAGAATGATACAATGAATGATTGAATAGTTCGATTGCGGAATTTCTCTGCTTCCGCCATAATAAAATTTCTACTGGAATAACGGGGATTACTTCCTTGAAGCACACATTCGACAACTGACGACGGAAAGATAGCGACCAAACGCTAACAAACACTGAGGATAGTATCAAGACGATCAAACCAACTAATACCGAAAATTAAATCGTCCTAAGATAAATTCACCACGATTAGATCCATCAACCAATCGCGGTCATTAAGTAGGACTATCCCGAAATAAGTCTATTCAAGCATGATTCGAAAACGAATGAATGC
Organism: Orobanche coerulescens; assembly: GCA_033398695.1. Taxonomy (NCBI): domain Eukaryota; kingdom Viridiplantae; phylum Streptophyta; class Magnoliopsida; order Lamiales; family Orobanchaceae; genus Orobanche; species Orobanche coerulescens. The sequence continues at coordinate 69,412,949 of CM065816.1, read as the reverse complement.
GGTGTACCAGCATCAAAAGGTACACACAAGTTGAAATAAAATTACGAGTATACCTGAAATCATTCGGACCACCGGATCGTCGATCCTCCTCATCATATGAATCTGGGACTTGCCGGTCCCCGAACCGGACGCTCTCGTCTGATAAATACGAGCTCCAACTCTATTTGCTTCCATTGCCTTAAACGACGATGACAAAGCGATCGATTAAACGCTGGTTGCTTCGGGGCCTGAGATGCCGCCGGAGCCGACTTGGAGTCCTTTCGGCAAAAACGGGCCTTATGCCCAAAATTCCCACAATTATAGCACGTGATAGACGGTTTCAGACACTCAATGCTGAAATGACCCGGCGTTCCACAATTGAAACAGGTGATGGCCGAACCGCCGCCGGATCGAGATCCCGCACGATTATGCGCCGTAGGAGGTCGCTCAGAAATGATAGGACTCACACGAGGCTTCTAGAAGATTGACTGACCGCCTTCGGATTGATTACGCTTCGTTGATTTCTTGCTGACAGATGAAGGTTGTTGTTCAGTACTTTCCTTAGCAGCTGGCTCATACGGGAGAGTTCTCTCGATTAATCCGACCAAAGTGGCGCAATGATGATTGTGCAACCGCATACGGGTCATCATGGCACGCATAAAAGTGAGTGGATCAACCCGAACATCTTACGATCGAGCCGAGTCCTCGGGCACGATTTCCGGCAATGAGTGATTATTTCTCGGGTTTCGGCCGCACCGCTGCCTCTCCCTGCATCCTCGATGCCTCTCTCCATACGGAAGTGGGAAGGTCGCATAATGATTATATTTCCCGCATGATTATCACGTTATGATTACGTCATGATATGATGAAAATGAGTATACATGATCTAAATTAGTGATTATATGAATGATTTAATGAATTTAAATTATTATTTGATGAAATTCTTGAAATGATTATCTTGAATAACTTAACAAGATTGATAATATGATCATCCAGATTGACAACTCAGTAATGAAATGAATTGAGTAATTAATGAGTTAACATGATCGTCCTGATTATTAACTGAGTAATGAAATGGATTAAGTGATTAATGAGTTAACATGATCGTCCTAATCACAATGAATGATGATGTTTGAGGATTGTTAATTGATGAATGATGAATGAATGACTATTGCCAGAAATTATACCATGGCGTTAGAAATCTTACAGTTCTTTCGGTCTGATTGGCTCGGCATGTGCACAGGTCACACGTGACGCGAAAGTCCAATGATACTAGTCTGATGACGATGATTTCAAATGAGACTAGACTCGGAAGGTAGTATTCAAAACCACGCTCCGATACCAACTCTGTAACACCCCAAACTAGGCGGATATTACAGTGCCGTAGATCCCCAACTGGGACCCACCATGCAAATGAAAATGAATGAATTACACAAGATAAATGTAGTACCGAACTACATTACAACAATAATTACTCCGATGAGGAGTTTAGTTACAACACACCAGGACAATACCGAATACTAGTGTATTTTATATGAAGATAAAATACACAACACTGAATGAAACGGAGTATTCAAATGAAAGTCTGCAGCGGAAAATAAAGGACAATAACATGAATAATCGAAAGATCGGGGCCCCTAATAGTATCACCAGGACTCCTCGACATCAACATGCTATTCCGTTGCGTTTGCCTTGCCATGACACGAAAAACAAAATCCCAGACGGTCGATTTACAAAGAACAACAATCCTCAAGGGTTGAAAATACACAATCATGATTAATCGAAGTTATGAAATATTCTTAGTTATGAATTACGCCAAGAGGAGTATCATAGTACGCCCGTAATGTTCTCGTGCAAGTGTACAACACCCGTCCGTACCTAATTAGTCTCACGGTGTAACGCTTTCCCGTGTGCACGGCCTAATGTATCGGTGAACCCAATACATAACCATCGTGTGCCCGACTAAAAATTCCACACGGCCACACCCGTCCACGCAATATGAACCCAGAAGGTCATATGAACGAGAATGACCACACTGAATATCAATGAATAATAATTCGACAAGGCCAAGAATGACTCACCGAGATGAAAATAATAGTGAAGTAAATGACAGCTCAATGAAATGATTGGAACCGCGTTCCTTATCAAGTGATTAATTGACAATAACAAGTTTTGATACGGTTAATACAATGATGAATGAGTTATGATTATGAATGAACAACAACAAAAGGGATGAATATCCTTTTAACCGAGTAAGAATTAACTTACTCAATACCGGTGACAATAATCCTTCCACGAACGACGTCTAATTGAGATATCGATCGCTCGAACAACCTTGAATTATACAATATTCAACAACCCGTTCAAAATACGAATCAAACACGAATATAACGAACTCAAAACGTCGATACGAATAAACCAAGTCCATTGAGGCATTAAAACAAACACGTTCGCCCAAACTCCGATTGTTTACAATCAAACTTCAATATACCAATATCAAATCCCCCCAAGAAGTGTTTCAAACCAACAAAACATCTTCCAAATGATCAATAATCCGAAATGAATATCCGAAAACGTGATTATAACGACAATTAATCGAAAACCCCCAATTTCAACTTGATATACAAAGTGTTCTTGAATAATCCCTCAATAATCCAATGAATCCTTATACAAACTCATAATCATATACATATCCCTTCATATAACATGATTATAACGTCCAAAACATCATATCTCAACACAAAATCGAAGTCCAAGGTGTCGAAGAAATTACCTCTTGAATATCTAATCACTTCGATACGAAGAACACGAGTTTAATCGAGTATCCAAGCTTCCCAAATGATTGAAGGTGATGAAAAATACACACTCAAATGATAATTGATGAAGAAAACTCTCCCTCAAGCTTATCTCTCTTGTATGAAGGTGGAAGAGATGGAAGAAATGAGTGAAATGCTCAAAAACGAATTTAAAGGGGTTGACTGGTGACAGCTCGACCGTGTCACTCAAAGCAGTCGCGCGCATCCGGCCGGCAGGACTCGACCGTGTCCCGCTTGACACGGCCGCGGCGCGAGGGCCTTCCGAAAGTGACTGTCCGACAATGACTTCGGCATGACTCGGCCGTGTCACGGAACACGGTCGGGCGTGTCAGCTTCGGCTCGCTTATCCGGAAGAGTTCGACTCGGCCGTGCCGACACGCTGGCCGGGTCTGAGGCGAAACCGGCATTTCGGGAGTACGGCACGGGCCGTGTCGGACGACACGGCCGAGTTCGGTCGGCAGTGATCGGCCATTAACTGAAAAAAATGAGCGGGTGAGCTAAAACGACCATAACTCTCTCGTCCAGACTCCGATTGACTCACCGTTTGAACCATTGGAAATCTAACTCGATGCTCTATAATATTGCAAAGATTCAGAATTTTTGGAGTTACCAACAATTAATGGTGATCTAACAAAGTCGAACTCATATGTGGAAAGTTGAAACAATGAACAATAACGATACACAACTCGAAGTTTCTACGAACGGTGAACACGGGTGAATGAACATGATTGATGAATGATTATAAATGAGTGAAAATCCACTGAGTGACAATCACCGAATGAAATTACTGAATGATAATGACTGAATTAGAACCGGGTATTACAGCCACGGCACGAAGCCGTATCACAATTAGGGCCGAAGCCATGACATGAAGCCGTATCACAATTAATGATAGTGTGCTGCCTTGAGTCGGCCAACACGATGACAGTAACACACGGATAGGCACCGTCCTCGACAGTCCCAATTCAACACCTCGATTGCCTTAGAATGGCCAACCGATAACAATGATGCAGCGGATGATTCCATGAATGATTGAGCGCTTCGATTGGCTTAGAATGGCCAATCGATACGAATGATACGATGAATGATTGAATACCTCGATTGCCTTAGAACGGTCAATCGATAACAATGATATAGTGAATGATTGAACATTTCGATTTGCCTGAGAACGGCCAATCGATAACAATGATACGAAGGATGCCTCGGCACCTTTAATCGGTGACCGACGACGAAGATGAGAAATGAATACACCAATGCCTTTAATAGGCCAATACAGTTTTAATGACAACCCCAACAAGAATAACAATGATCTCAACGATGTCTTAGATTGACATAAATATTAACAACAATCGATACATCGATACCGCGAACCGGCTATCGACAATGACATTAATAACGAGTATCACAATGCCTTGAATCGGCCATTAACGAACAATAGTAAACATTTGGCATAGTTGCTGAAAGGTATCGTATCAAACGATCTCTTAATATCAATGAATTCATGAAGAGACTAAGTCTCGGAATGATACAACACATTCATACACATATATGATGACATTAATCTCATTGACTAGTACAAGTATAAAACTTGCCTCAAACCGAAGGCGAGAAGGTACTTCCACGATCAACGTCCTTAATGAAATTATCGGCCGCTCGAACAACCTTGAACAACACAAATACCAACAATTCTCTTAATACACGAATCAAGCATGATCACAACCAACTCAAAAGTCGATACAACAATACCCGAAACTCATTGGGGCATTTAAACAAACGCGTTGTAAACAATCTCCAATTGTTTACAACCAAAACTCAATTACATCCGAAACCAACTTCCAATGAATGATTCAATCCCACAAAACCTCATGAATATTATCAATAATCCAACAAGAATACTTAAATCGGGATTACAACCACTTCTAGTCGAAAACCCCCAAATTCCAAAGTCAACACCAAGGTGTTCTTGAAAAATTCCTCAATGATTCATAATTTCCGAAAATTACATCAAAGAATCCGTAAGAATACATGTATCCAAGATAGATAATCCATATCTAACATAATCCAACACGAAAGCAAGCTAACTCGAAGAGATCGGGGATAAAACCTTCAAATCCCGAAGTTCAAGATTAAATGAAAAATTACCTTGATTTGGAGTGATGAAACTGATTAGATGATGATTAATCCAACTTAAGAGCTTGAAGATGATGCTAGATGATTGCGGCGAAAGATCTTTCTGAATCGCCAAGCTCGTCCAAATGGTTGAGAAATGAAGAAATGACGAAGGTTGATCAATCGCCTTATTTATCTTGTCCAGCCTTAGCGCACGCTATGACTCGATATTTAACGTGCGCTAGCGATTTCTTTGGCGCCCGGTGAGCTCAAATGCCTCGTTAGCGTGCGCTACGACTTGGTAGCGTGCGCTAACACCTTACCGATAGCGTCGTTATCCTGCATTGTTAGCGTGCGCTAACCGATGTCCGATATTCAAAATCAAGTCCGTAACTCATCAGACTGCGCGCACGCGTTAGCGTGCGCTACTAATGTGACTTAGCGTGCGTTACAAAGACAATTAGCGTACTCTACTTACCACTCTTAGCGTGCGCTACGAATTTCCCAAATCACCAAGACCTTACGGATCGTCGCCCACTTGCGCTAGCGTGCGCTAATACTGAATCATAGCGTGCGTTACCTGCACCCCATTAGCGCGCGCTAACCAGAATGTGTAGCGTGCGCTACCTCTCAAACTGAAAATTAGAACATGATGATGATGATGACAATAATCTCGGCTCGATCTCAAACAGTGATGAATGACGAATAGCAACTGATATGCGATTCCAAAGTACGCCGAACAATTGTCACGACTGGATGAACATGAATGATGAATGGGTATTACTGAGTGAAAAAATTCTGAGTGACAGTTACTGAGTGATGATAAATGAATTCACAACCGGGTATTACAGCCTAGGCGGGTAAGCATTTTTTTTTAATTTTTTTAATTTTTTATTTTAGCAGTACTATAAATTCTTAAATTTAGATAGTATGGACTACTTTAGATATATATACATATTTGAAAATTTAATATATGATCAGATATATATTTTTTAAATATTTAATATTATAGATTTTTAATTTTTTTTACATACATATAATTTTTTATATATAAAAATAATTAAAATAATAATAAAAAATTAAATCCGCCTAGTCCGATTAATCCCCGATTAATTCCCGAGTAATCATCTGGGCGCTAGGCGTTAGCAATCCGAACGCCTAGCGCCTAGCGTTTTTTAGAACCATGCCTTCATCATTGTCCCCACCCATTGGCCTCTCTTCAGACTCAAATCCCTCTCCCTCATAAGCATCACTTTCGATAGGTTAATCAATAATAGACTTATCCTTGTCTTTTTTCCTATCACTATCCCCAGTCACATTCTCACCACTCATAAAATCATATTCAGGATCATAGAAATGATCCAAATCCTTATCTGACTCGTAATAATATTCATTCTGTGGAGCCTTACTCAACTCTATGTGTCACTTTTTCTATTTCATCCCAGTCATACTCACTCTCATCATGAAGTTCTGGCCGTGTCTGTGTTCCAGGGTCCAAGTATGGTTCATTTACTTGTTCATTGTGTTTGTTAAATTCATTTTCAACCTGAGATTCTGGTGGTTGGGTTTCAGTTTCATATACAATATCCCCAATATCTCATAATTCCACACTATCAGCATATAGCTCAAGCTTACCATCATGATATGCAAAGGCCTTAGCATATAAACCCATAAACTGCTCATATATTTTAATCAATTCAAAACCAGATTCTCCTAACTATAGAACCCCTTAACAGTTGTAAGGCCAGCACTCCTGCACAATCCCATTAACCCATCCTCACTCAATAACTGTACATGTACCTCTGTAAATAAAAAAGATCCACCCCCAAGGTAACTAGAAGCAGGCCCGTGTTTAAATCTACCCCCAAAATATATTCTCACCTCCAATAGCTTCGGCGGTGGCTTCTTTGGAGTCGACATTCCTGGTCGCTTCTGGTGCTTTCGCCTAGAGTGTGGTTAATTCTACACTAGAAACATGTCGGAATATGGTTAACTACAAGGATTGAGAAGATACTTTGCTTAATTTGTTGTTCGGTGGAGAAACTGGGGGGATCTAGGTTCATGTGTTTAGTTTGTGTTTGGGGAAGAGAGTGAAGAGACGAACATGTTCGTATTGACGGGCAATTGGCCCTAATTCCCAATTAATACAACAGGTGTCCGACACATGATATTTTTCGGGGTCTGGGACCAAAATCGGAAGCCGGAGTATTTTAATTGTACAAAATGTATCTATATGGAACCAAAAAAATACAAAATTTAATTATAAGACTAAAAACGGATTGTGACATCTTTATGAGACCAAAATTTATTTTTTCCTAATAAAAACAGACTAGACACAAATTTCTGTGAAGATTGTTTTCTGAGCGAAAATGCCTAACACAGACAACAAACCCGAAGAAAATGATTTATTCTATACGCTAAATCCCGCAAAACTGATCAAACAAACCAAACACATCATAATTTAGAAATATGCCAGCATAAAATAATTATTTTCCTTTAGGTTTTAACAACCAATAGTCATAAGGAGAACTGTTAGCTGTAAAACTATGTGCTCAACACACAACAAAATAAAAGAAATATTCAAGTAGTCACTAAAATATCTCCTTTAGTAGCTTAATTTTAACCCAAATTCCAAAATATCTACTAATTACACCTTCAAAATCGAAGAAAAATGCAGGTACGGGCATATGGGTGATGAGGCTCGGTAAATGTCGGCGTAGGGGCGGCCGTCGGCCATCTTAATTTTATAAAATACTTTTTTTCAGTTAACAAATATATATATATATACACTCCAGTCCTACTTAAATTTTGGTACAGCCCAGAGTATTTTTTGCTTCTAGATACGCCACTGCTTTGATTGACTGTGAGTCTGTGATAAAGAGAGGAGGGACATCGATAACTGTCTAGTGAAGAGAGGGCGGGCGATGATTTCTGAATGTAAAGCGAGAGGAGCGATGAGAGTTGAGAGTGGAGTTGGTGAGAGTCTAAGAGACGAGATTGAGAAATGATGAGTGAAGTGGGCGCCGGGTGTTACATGTTTATAATCCTAGTTGCTAGGATGAGTTTTCTTACGGGCTGGGCAGGGCGCCCGCGGTCTCACCTTTAAGCTAGACGAGCAAATTCGTTCATGTCGTACTTCTACCTGTTGGTCTCTTTTGGTCGGACGTGATGATAGAGACGAGGAACTCGTTTTAGTTTCTTTTTTTTTTCTTTTTGGAGTGGGAGGATCTGGACTTGATCTAAAATTACACTATTATTATGCAGCTATTTTATCCAATAAATATTTCCATTAGATAAAAAGAAAATCAACGGTTAGCGTTTGATGATGAGAGATTTAGGAAGGTCTAGATTGAACATAATGGTCGGAATATGGATATAAGTAGAGAAATACTCCTCTGTCTCATTACTCTTGACACGAAACTTTTCGGCACCTGTATATAGGAGAGTTAAAGTAATAAGTATTAACCCACATATTTAGTGTATTCTTAAAATCAGTTAAATCACACTTAATGTGATTTAAAATATGGCTATATTTTTGTAATGGAAGCATCTGCTTGGGGTTAAAAATGGTGGTTATGAAATTTAAAGGGCCAAAAATAATTCACGTTCACATTCGATTTGAGGTTTAAATTTTCCCCAAAAAATTCACACTACTTGTCTATAACAAGACAATTTAGATTCAACAAAAAATCATTTTTTTTAGGTTACACCACAAAAACAAAATGAGAAGAAAAGACCTAACTACTCAAGAAAGAACTTCCGTTGTCCATTTTCTTCTTCAAGATAGCAAAAATGGAAAAACAATTAGGGAGAAGAGTTCAAATATACTTGGAGCTAATTTACAGTTTAGAGTTATCGAAAAGATCAACAATTAGAAGACTCGCAACTGGTATAAACTGCAGCAATAGTATTGTGAGGAGATGGATCAATTAAGGCCTGATCTTCAAAGCTCGCACAAGAGCCCTCAAACCTGACCTAACAGCTCCTAACAAGTTGTTAAGGCTACAATATTCACTTGAAGCTATTAAATATGACAGAATTTATAATGCATGAAGTTCAAGAGCATGCATAACACAATCCACATAGATGAGAAGTGAATTTACATCACAAAGAGTTCTCATAGATTTTACTTGACCTCGGGAGAGGCTGACTCATATGACGTGTAAGAGTAAGAATTTTATCACTAAGATTATGTTTATATGTGCAGTTTGTAGGCCACTATTTGCACCAGATGGTAGTGTGCTTTTTAATGGCAAGATATGTATTTTTCCTTTCACCGAAATTTAATTTAGATCTCACCAGAATTAGGTCTATGGATCATCAGATTTTCGCAAATCATCATCGTCCATCATACACTCAAAGCATTCTATCTCCTTCAGAAAGGAAAATCATTGAGTGTACAACATCATTGTTGACTACATCATACAACATCATTATTGTAGCCAACGGTTCTTCTTGCTGTACACTGAAGCTTAATTCTGGGATTTGACTTTTTTGGGCACTGTATGAAGTGACGCTGTAGGGACAGGCTATAGGGTGCATTATCAAAACACTTGGGGTATTATTTTTCCCAACAATTTCTCCCTTTTTGATAATGCCAAAACCCTTTTAAAACACAAGGCTGTCTTCAATTTTTCTGCCAGATGATCTGATCTTCAAGACTTAGACTAAAATTTGAACACGCAGGCAAGTTTCAAAACTATAAATCCTACAAGACTAAGTGTATTACAACTTAAGTTATGATTGGCTCGTAGGCACAATCTTACTGTAAGTAGTCTTATTTGAATACAACTTAATCTATGAACTGTTCGCAGACTATATTTAGACTTAGCAAATTTTTACTTGTCAAATATTTCAATATGAATCTGAATCAAATCAGTAATTGAAGATCACAAGCTATAACGTTTTGAGGTAAAATAAGATTTTATTGATAAACTAGATTACAATGCTGTTCGGAATTTAAATATTACGTCGGGGAGCATATAGAAATGAAAAGATACAGTTGTCAGAAGTCATCTCTATATTACTGATGTTTCCAAGGCTTTCTGTAGGGATCATGCTCGGTTCCTCTCCATCAATTGACTAAGGAATCTCTGCCTCGGTCTCTGTAGATGTTCCTTCCTTCTTGGGAGACATCATAGGTAAGAATCCAATCTTCTGGGTGAGTTATGTGATCACCCTTCATTTGTGAAGGAAGCTTTCCTTCTGACAGGAGCCTTGAGAACTCGTTCTCAGCATTCTCCAATGTCTGGAACTGATTGAACATGCCAAAATACCTGATGAAAGTACAGAAGTATCTCAACAGTTCATTATTCTTCCAGGCCTTCAGTTCTTCAGCTATTGGCTGTCTGTCTGTTGGAAGTTGAGTTTCAACGAGTTACAAATTGTATTATTCCATGGAAAATTGGGATCTTGGAACTCGGGACGAGAACCAATTACCCTAAATTCTTTCGCTCCTTGACCTGGCCCGGGTCCAGCTAGTCTTCTGATAGCTGTAGCAACACTATCGTCCAGTATCGCTTCCATATCCTTTTATTTCTCCAATCTCCACCCCCTTCCAGCCTCACGAGCTTATTCCCCCTTTTTGGTATTATCAAGCTCCGTGACTTTACCATGAATATCCAAAGAATATCTATTGATTTAGCCTACTTCTTTTTAATGTCTTTCACCGAGTCCACTAGACTGACAGCTACTGTAGTTAGGTAATCAATTTTCTGATTATGAGCAGTTAGTCTGGACATGGTGTACTCGAGGAAGGAGACATTTTTGGGTTTGGCAACTCTTAGATTTTCCTGCTCCTGCTTAAGGATCCTCTCCTGATGCTGTTGGAGCTGGTTCAGTGCCTGTCATAAGGCGTTCGGCATGAGTCGGTATACTTCTTCAACATCCTGCACATCACTTTGGAGTTCAAGGAGTTCATCCGGCGCAGTTTCTCGCATCCAGTCGAGTTCCTTGACGACATCATACAATGCTTGGGCAGTGTAATACCACCGGTATTTCATGCTTTATTACTTTGTACTGTGTGGATTTTTGTAATGTGACGTCATTTATATTTATGTATTCCATTGAATGCTATACAATTGTGCGATGTGGATGTAACGGAGGTGACACGCCTTGACGCCGTTGGACGATCGTCGGTGCGAATATGACGGTGGCCAACGTCCTGTTCCCTAATAATTGTTGACGAGTGGAAAGGATAGTCACCCCGAGATGGTTAAAATGTGTTATGTGACTAAAGAACTGAATATCTAACGCACGCTATAGCATATGCCTAACGTATGCTAGAATTCAAGTGTTATGTACGTTAAGGTTCCTATCTTACGTACGTAATGGGTGAGTTGGTCTTCCGACCAGAATCTTTCTTTTGACGCGGAGGAATCTACTTTCAGCGGGCTAGAGGACAAACGAGTCAACCCTTGATAACGTACGCTATTCTCCAAACCTAATGTACGCTACCGACTGGAGCTTTACGTACGTAATATGGACTTACGTACGTAACAGTTGGGCACATTTCAGTCAGTAGCCTCTGGACGTACTTTACATACGCTAGTCTTGAAGCATTACGTACGTAACTAGCTTTACATGCGTAATCTCTGTGTCATTAACGTACGTTATCCAAACCGAGTGTTATAAAATAACACTTCCCCTCTTCATTTGCACGACCCCAACCTTGATAGAAGACACCCTTGAAGCATTTCCTAGCCTTATACTCGGTTTCTAGCCTCTCATATATTTGAATTAGCATTGAGGAGGTGGTTTCTTGAGCTCCGGTGAAGATTATCCAAGTTATTCAAGCCACTTTTCGTTCCTCCTCATAGTTCTTGTGGATTCATCAACTCTCTTCAATATTATTCATCTTCTAAGGTGAGTCTATCGGTCCTTGAAGTAATCTCTTCAATACTATTGATTATTACTCGTTAGATTACGGGTATTTGGGTAGATTTTGCTAAAATCTCGTAGACGATATAAACGGACGAACTTGTAGAATCAGAGTTATCATTGTTCATATATTTCATTTTCATACAACTCGTTGTAACAATCACATGCAAGAACTTCCATCTTAATTTACATTGGGACCATATATAATCAACGAATCAATTGTAGAAGGATTTCGTAGGAATTCATCACCATTCGATAAACTAGTCGTAGCTTACTCTTGCAAAATGATGATCAATGTTAAACGTTAATAAGGAAATTAATTCAATAATATTAATGTCATTGAGGATTGTTAGCCGAAATCATTGTGTAAAATGATAGTTTATCGATTGTAGTACCCGTAATATAGACTTAGATTAGTAGTATGGGATTTGGTTAAGATATAGTCAATTATTGCCAACAGAATAGTGGTAGGGATGATCTTGTAGAACGAATTGACGTATTTAACGTTAAATCGTAGAATTTAATGGTAAATGGAACGTAATGCTTATGAACTTAGAAAAATGATACTAATGTTGGTGATTAAGACTATGTTAGGAGTCCGGTTGGGAAAGGGAGACTAACTTTATCCATCATGATCCGTACGAGGTATTAATCGGATATTACGTGATTAGGTTAAGCTCGAGCGGGCGTGGGGATTCCGTTTATCATAAAGTACCTACTGCCGGATCACAGGCAAGTGAAATCTTGCTCTAGAAATGCTAATACTATTGTAATATTGTATTTATGTATGTGCCATTGTGATAAATGCCGACGATTGTCTTTCTCTAAAATATGCTATAAATGGGCCGATGTGTTGGGGATAAAACCTGTATGGTGCCCGTATGGAAATGTGTTAGGGGATAAGACCCGAATTGGGCACCTATGTTCCGGGGTATTCCCGTGTGGATACTTTCGTGACGCTTGGTTGTGACCTCGGGGTTTATGTGATAAAAGAGAAAGACGACGTCGGTAGTGTGATGAAATATTCTTTGTTGGTTACATGGCATTGTACTTGGTAAAAGTGTGTATATCGTTGCTAGTAATTGTTATTGGTATGCATTCTCTGACCCTGGTTATCTGGCATGATTTGTCGTGCCAGGTAAATTTTTTAATCATGTGCAGGACATTCCCGAGGGGTCCGGTCAGACTTGAACGGTGTTGGAATAATCTCTTGCCACTGTTAAATTAAATTTGATTTCAAAAACCTCTGTTGTGTATTAATCGAATCTTTGAATTGTTTTTCTTTTTAAAACTTTTGGTTTCATGATATGTAACATTGGACTTATTGTTTTATTGTAATTTCCTTAAATTATCTATTTCCTAAACTAGCCTTGTGGGTCTCACGCGGGATTCACGGCACTGTAATACCTCGGGAAATTTTGGAGGTGTTTCAGAAAATGGTATCAGAGAGTAACTCCTGGTTTAAATAAAATTCTCCTAAATTTCAAAGTTATTCCAGTCCAACACCCCAAGTGACCATAACTCCTCGTGGGAATACGAAGTAAGTGACATGTGTGTTTTCTATCTAAGTACTGCATTTAATTGTAAACTGTATATGAAACTGGCTTTAGATTAATACTGTCAGTAATGGCACGCCGAGGAGCTAGGAGGGTGGTGAGTGATGTTCAGGGTTCTGCCGCAAACCACGATGAGGACAGGAACACTGCCGAGACCCATCCTGCTGGGGACCAGCCGCCACCAATTAATCAAAACGATCAGGAGGCGGAACGCCAAAATAACAACCCAGGAGGCATGGACCCGGCATTTGTTCAGGCCTTTGCCCAGGCTATCGCCATGGGGATTGCTCAGGTCAACCAGGCGGAACGGATACCAGTTATCAATATGGAGGAAAACGCAGGAAGAGACCGATGGTTGGGAGAAATGCTAAAGGCTAGGCCTCCATTATTTGACGGGGCATGGGAGAAACACGTGGACGACTGGATTTCTGAAATGGAGACTGCTTTTGAAGTGATCGGATGCCCAGAGAACCGGAAGGTGCCGCTCGGGATTAATCAACTCCGTGACACTGCCGCACGCTGGTGGAGGACTTACAGGCCAGAGGACCGAGAGGTCGGGTGGACCGAATTTGCCCGACTGCTGCGGAATGAGTACTGTCCCAGATCAGCCTCGACCGCTCACGCACGTGACTTTTTCAGTGCCGGACCTTAGAACATGCCAGTACCAGAGATCATTCGGGCCTACCGAACCGAGCTAAGTTACATCTCGCATATGGTTCCATCAGAAGATCAACGAATATGTCACCTTGCACAGAGGCTGCCAGAAGACGTACAAAGGTATGCCGCCGGATTCCACTGCACGACCCTGATGGCGTACGAAGACGTGTTCACAGCTTATGCCGGTACTGTTGTTAATACCGATCCCGGACATCACTCCAAGAAGCAAAAGACACCGGCTCAGTCAGGGAGCAACAACAAAACGAACTCAGGACCCGCATCTTCTTTTAAGTCAGCAGTATCGTACCAACAGAAGGGTGCATCTGATCGGCCATACCGTAGGGACTGCTTCAATTGTGGCGTGTCCGGACATACTAAGGATCGGTGCCAGAAGATGGCTACTAAATGTTTAACTTGCGGAAAGAGTGGGCACATGTCTCGTTACTGCTGGCGGGCCAATCCCACTCAGAATTCAGTTTCTCAATCGAGTCAACAAGGCTCTGTGCAATCTCTTAGGATGCCTGCCGCTTCCAACTACCGAGTTCCATCCCATCAGACTCAACCACCACCACACAGTGTCGGTCGAGGCCGTGGGCACGGCGGTGGTACTTCATCCTTTTCGGAGTCAGTGCCGTCCCGTGTATTTGAGTTGAGGGCTGCGGATGGTCAGTCCGCGACAGCTATCTCAGGTACTCTTCTTGTTAACTCTCAGCCAGTGCATGTATTATTTGATACCGGAGCCACACATTCATTTATATATGTGGAATGTGTTGAACGTTTAAATCTTGTTTGTGTACCTTGTGAGTCCTTTACTGTTAAGCTACCCGAGCGTAGTAGAATAGGCGGCGATCTAAAGGTTCGAGACTGTCATATCTGCATCAACGATCATAGTTGGACTGCTAATCTTATGGTCTTTCTGCTCCAGAATGAAGATATCATATTAGGTATGGACTGGATGCCATTGCACAGAACAATCTTGGACACCTACCACTTGACTATTTCCATTACGGCTCATGACGGTACCACACATGTCATCAGAGGGCGAGAACACTTTAGTTCGAAAGGGTCTCTCAGCCTTCTCGCATCGAAAGTCTCCTGCAGCTCTCGAGAGGAGTACTATTGGTGTTATGTTCTTCAGGAGGGTACTTCACAACTGACGATCGCAAACATTCCGGTGGCGAATGAGTTTCGAGACGTTTTTCTCGATGAACTACCAGGACTGCCACCGCACCGAGAAGTTGACCTTTCCATTGAACTCGAGCCGGGGACGAGACCTATTTCCAAAGCTCCTTACAGGATGGCGCCGGCTGAAATGATGGAATTAAAGATACATCTTGAAGATCTATTGGAGAAGGGGTTGATCCGCTCGAGCACCTCACCATGGGGCGCACCGGTACTTTTCGTTAAGAAGAAAGACAACTCTCTACGCTTGTGCATCGACTACAGTGAGCTTAATAAGGTTACTATCAAGAATTGTTACCCACTACCGAGAATTGATGGCCTCTTAGATCAATTAAAAGGGGCAGTTGTGTTTTCAAAGATCGATTTATGGTCCGGATATCACCAATTGAGAATACGGGAGGAAGATATACCCAAGACTGCATTTCAATCGAGGTATGGACATTACGAGTACATTGTGGTATCATTCGGGTTGACTAATGCCCCAGCCGTTTTCATGGAACTTATGAACATAGTTTTGATTGATTTCCTTGATAAGTGCGTGGTGGTTTTTATCGACGACATCCTAATCTATTCCCGAAGCCGACAGGAACACGAGGAACATTTGAGACAAGTGCTGAGCGTGTTAAGGCAACACCAACTTTATGCGAAACTTTCCAAGTGCGAATTCTGGATGTCGGAGGTAACTTTTCTCGAACATGTTGTCTCAGAAGAAGGCGTCAAAGTCGACCTACAAAAGATCGAGACAATAATGAGTTGGGAGCCACCGAAGAACGTCAATGATGTAAGGAGTTTCCTAGGATTGGCGGTCTATTATCGAAGATTCGTCGAGGCTTTTTCCTGTATCGCTCGACCGTTAACGAACCTACTGAGAAAAAGCGCCAAATTTGTAAGGACTGCAGATTGCCAGAAGAGCTTCGACGAGCTCAAGAGCAGGCTAACTACTGCTCCAGTGCTAGTGTTACCGCAGGGAACAGAAGGATTCATTATATACACGGATGCATCTAAGCACGGACTAGGATGTGTCTTCATGCAAAACAGCAGAGTCATTGCTTATGCATCCCGACAACTGAAGCCGTACGAAGTGAATTACCCGACGCACGACTTGGAGCTAGCCGCAGTGGTGCATGCCCTTAATATTTAGAGGCACTACCTTTACGGAGTTACTTGCAAGGTTTTCACGGATCATAAGAGGTTGAAATATATCTTCACTCAGAGAGAATTAAACATGAGACAGAGACGCTGGTTGGAATTAATCAAGGACTACGATGTGGAAATCTCCTATCACCCCGGAAAAGCCAATGTGGTGGCCGACGCTCTTAGTCGGAAAACTACACAAGAAGTGATGGTATCCAGCATAACAGTTCAACCCGAACTGCAGCAAGACCTCAGGAGAAGCAGTACCGAAGTATGGATACAACGCATGCAAGGACAATTGTGCTCAATCAATATACATTCGTCCTTACTAGACGAGATACGTCTAGCACAGATGAAGGATCCCGAGTTACGTGAGATTGGTGCAAGAATTGAGGTAGGGGATGTTTCCGACTATAAAATTCAGGGTGACTTGGTGAGGTTCAAGAATAGGATCTGTATTCCGCCGAATGGCGGGCTGAAACAAACTATATTAAAGGAGGCGCACTCCACTCCCTACTCCATTCACCCAGGAGCGAGGAAAATGTACAAGGATCTCTGACAGAGGTTTTGGTGGAAGAATATGAAATGGGAAGTTGCTAGATTCGTCACCCGATGTATGACATGCCAACAAGTGAAGATTGAACACCGCAAACCAGCCGGAATCATGCAACCCCTACCTATCTCGGAGTGGAAATGGGAAAGCATATCGATGGATTTTATCACTAAGCTACCAACAGCTGTGGGAGGAAAAGATACAATTTGGGTCATTGTTGATCGGTTGACGAAATCGACACATTTTATTCCTATTCAAGAGACAACCGGGACAGAGCAATTGGCCGTCATTTTCATCAAAGAGATTGTAAGGCTGCATGGCGTTCCCTCATCCATCATTTCGGACAGGGACACCAGATATGTGTCTCATTTTTGGAAAGCCATCCATAAAGCTATGGGGACCTAAATACATTTTAGCACGGCTTGTCACCCTCAGACGGATGGACAGACCGAGCGTACGATTCAAACCTTGGAAGATATGTTGAGGGCATGTGTGCTCGATTGGAGTAAGGATTGGGCTAGACATCTGGGATTAGTGGAGTTCTCGTACAACAACAGCTGGCATGCAAGCATAGGCATGGCCCCGTTTGAGGCCCTGTATGGGCGAAGATGCAAGTCGCCGTTATGCTGGGATGATGCTTCTGACACCGCGGTCACCGAGTTAGACCTGATTCAGGAATCCATTAAAAAGATCTCTATTGTTCGAAAGCACATGCTAGCCACACAGAGCCGGCAGAAATCTTATGCCGAAAACCGACAACGACCATTAGAATTTGCAGTTGGGGATCATGTGTGGGTCAAAGTATCACCTATGAGGGGTATCTGGCGTTTCGGCCAAAAGGTCAAGTTGATCCCAAGATTTATAGGCCCGTTTGAGATATTGGATCGGGTAGGGAAGCTCGCATATCGATTGGCTCTACCGCCGTATTTGGATGGAGTGAATAACGTTTTTCACGTCTCCCAGTTAAGGAAGTATGTCTATGATCCGAATCACAAGCTCAATTTCGAAGAAGTGGAAATTTCCGATGACGCTACCTTTAGAGAGGTACCGATCGCCATTTTGGGTCGGCGTATGAAGATGTTACGAAATAAATCCATACCCCTCGTGAAGGTACAGTGGTCGCACAATGGTATGGAAGAAGCAACTTGGGAAACCGAGTCGAGCATGAAAGAGAGTCATCCCGAGTTATTTTCTTAAGTTTCGGGACGAAACTATTTTTAAGGGGGGTGATATGTAATACCACCGGTATTTCATGCTTTATTACTTTGTACTGTGTGGATTTTTGTAATGTGACATCATTTCTATTTATGTATTCCATTGAATGCTATACAATTGTGCGATGTGGATGTAACGGAGGTGACACGCCTTGACGCCATTGGATGATCGTCGGTGCGAATATCACGGTGGCCAACGTCTTGTTCCCCGATAATTGTTGACGAGTGGAAAGGATGGTTACCCCGAGATGGTTAAAATGTGTTATGTGACTAAAGAACTGAATATCTAACGCATGCTATAACATATGCCTAACGTACGCTAGAATTCAAGTGTTACGTACGTTAAGGTTCCTATCTTACGTACGTAATGGGTGAGTTGTTCTTTCGACCAGAATCTTTCTTTTGACGTGGAGGAATCTACTTTCGGCGGGCTAGAGGACAAACGAGTCAACCCTTGATAACGTATGTTATTCTCCAAACCTAACGTACGCTATCGACTGGAGCTTTACGTACGTAATATGGACTTACGTACGTAACAGTTGGGCACATTTCAGTCAGTAGCCTCTGGACGTACTTTACGTATGCTAGTCTTGAAGCATTACGTACGTAACTAGCTTTACGTACGTAATCTCTGTGTCATTAACGTACGTTATCCAAACCGAGTGTTATAAAATAACACTTCCCCTATTCATTTGCACGACCCCAACCTTGCTAGAAGACACCCTTAAAGCATTTCCTAGCCTTATACTCGGTTTCTAGCCTCTCATATATTTGAATTAGCATTAAGTAGATGGTTTCTTGAGCTCCGGTGAAGATTATCCAAGTTATTCAAGCCACTTTTCGTTCCTCCGCATAGTTCTTGTGGATTCATCAAATCTCTTCAATATTCTTCATCTTCTAAGGTGAGTCTATCGGTCCTTGAAGTAATCTCTTCAATATTATTGATTATTACTCGTTAGATTACGGGTATTTGGGTAGATTTTGCTAAAATCTCATAGACAATATAAACGGATGAACTTTTAGAATCACATTTATCATTGTTCGTATATTCCATTTTCATACAACTCGTTGTAACAATCACATGCAAGAACTTCCATCTTAATTTACATTGGGACCATATATAATCGACGAATCAATTGTAGAAGGATTTCGTAGGAATTCATCACCGTTTGATAAACTAGTCGTAGCTTACTCTTGCAAAATGATGATCAACGTTAAACGTTAATAAGGAAATTAATTCAATAATATTAATGTCATTGAGGATCGTTAGCCGAAATCATTGTGTAAAATGATAGTTTATCGATTGTAGTACCCGTAATATAGACTTGGATTAGTAGTATGGGATTTGGTTATGATATAGTCAATTCTTGCCAACCGAATAGTGGTAGGGATGATCTTGTAGAACGAATTGGCGTATTTAACGTTAAACCGTAGAATTTAATGGTAAATGGCACGTAATGCTTATGAACTTAGAAAAACGATACTAATTTTGGTGATTAAGACTACGTTAGGAGTCTGGTTGGGAAAGGGAGACTAACTTTATCCATCATGATCCGTACGAGGTATTAATCGAATATTACGTGATTAGGTTAAGCTTGAGCGGGCGTGGGGATTCCGGTTATCATAAAGTACCTACCGCCGGATCACAATCAAGTGAAATCTTGCTCGAGAAATGCTAATATTATTGTAAAATTGTATTTATGTATGTGGCATTGTGATAAATGCCGACGGTTGTCTTTCTCTAAAATGTGCTATAAATGGGCCGATGTGTTGGGGATAAAACCTGTATGGTGCCCGTATCGAAATGTGTCAGGGGATAAGACCCGAATTGGGCACTATGTTCCGGGGTATTCCCGTGTGGATACTTTCATGACCCTTGGTTGCGACCTCGGGGTTTATTGATAAAAGAGAAGGACGACGTCGGTAGTGTGGTGAAATATTCTTTGTTGGTTACATGGCATTGTACTTGGTAAAAATGTGTATATCGTTGCTAGTAATTGTTATTGGTATGCATTCTCTGACCCTGGTTATCTGGCATGATTTGTCGTGCCAGGTAAATTTGTTAATCATGTGCAGGACATTCCCGAGGGTCTGGTCAAACTTGAACGGTGTTGGAATAATCTCTTGCCACTATTAAATTAAATTTGATTTCAAAAACCTCTGTTGTGTAATAATCGAATCTTTGAATTTTTTTTCTTTTTAAAACCTTTGGTTTCATGATATGTAACAGTGGACTTATCTTTTTATTGTAATTTACTTAAATTATCTATTTCCTAAACTAGCCTTGTGGGTCTCACGCGGGATTCACGGCACTGTAATACCTCGGGAAATTTTGGGGGTGTTACAGGCAGCATCCTGTAAGAAGACAGTTTGGCGACCGATTTGCTGCAGTTGCTCTATTTTTGCTTCAGTGTGTGAAGAGTGGGGATGGGAAAATTTTTTAGAGGGCTCTCCTAACTGTTCGATGACGAAGTTATGTATTGGATTTTTAGGGTTGTCGTCATCTTGGAAGTCCTCGTCTGGTTCATATTGGTGAACCTATAGGGATAGGAGTTTGTACCTACTCTGGGGATGTCAGTTCGGTCAGTGCTTCTGTTTGGGATATAGAAGGGACTGATTCCTCCTACCTCGGGGGGTGTCTATAGCCTGTTTTACAGGAGGGACTGATTTCTCCTATTGGCTCTCAGTTTCCACCTATTTATTAAGAGGGACTGAATCCTCGAGATCTCCTTCTCCTGCAGAGTGCTAACAATTGTAGTTAATGCAGAACCCTTCTTTTGGGAAGCATAATTAAAGTCAACATCCAACTAGAATTCCTCCACGATCTGTTCATCATAATTTTCTTGCTTGACAGGGGAAATCACAAGGTTTATCCCCGTAATGTCTTCGTCCTTAGAAATGATACGTTCTTGAAGTATAGAGCGAGCGAAGATACGTCCGTCAATGATTGTGTCCTTCTTCTTCAGATAAAAAGAGAAAGTATATGAAGAAGTCATTTTTGCAGAAGAGAGGTAAAGATGAACTTAGCAGAAAAACTCCCAAGTATTGAAGTTGTATGCTGTACGTTCGTTTAATTTTAAGAAAGCGTAAAGAGTCTGTAGATCAGCATACTGGCCCTTTTATAGTGTGTAGGAAGGCTAGGTTACATTAAACGATCATATTTAAGGGACGGGGACCATTTTCGAATAAACTTACCAGATGAATTCAGATGTAACTGGTACGTTTAATCCACCAGTTTTTGAATTTAATGCCTGCTCCCACCCCTAACACGTTTCAGCCTCCACTATTGCATGTTTAGGGAGTTTGAATTTTAAAATTGTGGGTTTCAAGGTCTTGAAGTACATATGTCGTTTCAGTATTGAAACTTAAATTGTCTTAATTCATACGATGCACGTTGACTAAAACTGTTTTGAAAAAGGTTAAGAGTATGGAATTTGATATACTTAAAATATTAATTGAAATCCTACAGTATTTATGATGTGTCTGTGGAAGTACAGTGTTCCCCCTTAAAAGGTACATACAGGATTCAATTCTTACAACAATTGATGATTAATACTGTATTTTTGGGTCCTATTGTGTTCCCCCTTAATTAATGCACACTTCATGTAACACCCCCAAATCCTATTGGGTTATTACAGTGCCGTGGACCCCACGCCAGGAGATCCACCAGGCGAACATGACAAAAAAAATAATAAATTAACCATAAATGGAAAATCATAGTCCCTACCATGATATCCGACACAATATCCCGAGGAGGAATTCCAACGACAAAAGTGGGCCTACATGGCCAAAATGAAATACAATAACATCCATGAGCCTCGCTCGGATAGTACAACATGACACCGACTGACACGACTGAAGTAAACTCCCACTGACTGACCAACATGAACAACTCGGACTAGTATCGCTCGAATGCCTCATCGCCAATGTCATACCCCGGTGTCTCAACTCTCTCCTCGCAAGCACCTAAAACATGAAAACATGTTCCACCCCCACGGGGTCAGTCATCCAGATAATGAACATCAAATAGATGTATAACATGATATGCATCCAAAGGCAGAATGAAACGGTACAATGATAATAATAATACGAAATGCTCACAAACCAAGGTAAGAACCGAGCATTCGTGAAACACTATGCCCACGGCATATTATTAATACCTGTTCAACAGGTTAGAAACATGAGTGCCCAACGGCGAATCATAATCATAGAGTACCACAATGAATTACGCGACATGAACCAAACCAGAACTGAATTAGATATGAGTCACAATTAATTACATGAATATGAATCACCATGAATGAATTAAATATTAGAGTTAAATGATGAGTATCACAGTATGCCCGAATGAAATGTGTGAGTGCACAAGTAGCCGAGTTTCCGGAGCCACGCATATACACTCGCAACTTGGCTTGATTAGTCTCACAGAGGTATTTTACTGTGTGCACAGTCTAAATGTGTTCGAAGTCCTGCATATACACATGACCATAGTAGAGTATCATAGTATGCCCGAATGAAATATGTGAGTGCACAAGTAGCCGAGTGTCTGGAGCCCCGCAGATACACTCGCAACTTGGCCTAATTAGTCTCACAGAGGTACTTTACCATGTATACAGTCTAAATATGTCCGAAGTCTCGCATATACACATGACCATAGTGTGCCCGACTAAAAATTCCTCACATACGCCACCCGGCCACGAAGCACAATCCCGGAAGGTCACAAAACAAAAGCGACCAAGATTACCGAGTTCACGAGAATGATAGTGTGCTGCCTTGAGTCAGCCAACACGATAATGATGACTCACGGATGGGCACCGTCCTCGGCAGTCCCAATTCAATACCTCGATTACCTTAGAATGGCCAACCGATAACAATGATGCAGCGGAGGATTCAATACCTTGATTGCCTTAGAACGGCCATAACAATGATACAATGAATGATGGAGTACCTCATGTTATGCGGCGATTCATACGCCTCGACGGCGATCGGAAAACTGGGCCGAGCGACCAAAGACAGCATCAACTAAATCCAAGGCAGACTTGCCAAAACAAAGAGCCCAGACCGAAATCAGGTACCGAGCGATCGACGTCCCTGGCGATCGACTCTGGTGCCCGACCATGGACGACCGTCCTATGCCGCGAACAAGGCCATCGTCCGTCAAGACTACGAAGACTGGATCACGAAGCAAGGACCCATGTGCAAATCCGCGAATGGCGCCGCAGAACATGGATCATTGACTCCATCCCATTCGTAGTTGTCAATGACAAGGATGGCCTCACCTACCGACAGACCCGCCGAAAGGTCCTAGGTGGGGCCTCCCAGGACAGCGACATAAACGCGTGTTGGCTTCTCATTGGTTCGCACTTCTGGCTGCCAACAACTGCTGCGGACTTTAAGGAGACCAACCCATATGCTAAAGACGATCGCCCGCTTATTATAATACAGCAGAGGCGATCGCCCAGTGACTCCCATTCCTATAAATAGAGAACCTCCAACAACTGGAGGAAGGTTCAAAAATTTTTCTCCTCTTGGCTTCTCTCCTGAATCTATCTAGGATTTCTCTTTCAACACCTCTTAACCAAAAGACGGTCGGCAGAAACGAGAACTCCCTACAGTTCAGACTTGAAGATATTCACAAGCCCAGAAGCTCAGACATTCAGCTAATTCACACAGTGAGAGACCGTCGATTTCTCATAGTCGTCACAGCACTCCATCGTTGTTATAAGAACTCACAGAGCATCATCTCTGGTTCTTTCGGCAATCTTCAACGCTAAAGGGCTAAGATAAATAGGGTCTTTACACTCATTGTAATTGTACTATAACATTAATATTTATACTCCCAAGTATTCGTATTAATAATATCTCACGAGAGCATTCAAGCCCGGACTAACAACCCCGGCAAATCTTGTGTTGTTTACTTTCCCCATGGATGTGCTCTCGCATTTGTTTGTTACTCGACCATTCCAGCAATATCTTCTCCTGATAATATTTTGGGTAACAACAATTGGCGCTAAAAGGAGGGCATCTTAACCTTCATTTTCATTCCTACCGTCTCTAAGAACACTCACTGTTCTCCGGGGCATATACTTGAAGTAACACTCACTGTTCTTCAAAGAAAAACTTTCAAAATAATGGTGTCTGCCACCACAACGAAGAGAACCGCTCTCCGAACCGCCGGACATCATATTTCGGCTCGATCCGAGCCCCAGCTGACGGCAGAGGGTAGCTGCGGCGACGTGAGACTCTCGATCCCGCACCTGGGGACGGCCCCAGCCTTTCGCTCGACCAGTTCCAAACTGCGGAACAGATCGAGGAGGCTATAGCCATCCTAAGGGAGTGACGGAGAGCATGCACATCGCCCGCTATAACTCCCTCGGCCATCCGCCGCGCGGGCAAATGGAAGCTCAAAGGGTTACTGGCCGAGCGATCATCAGAAAGTCCCGATTCGCGAGAAAAGGCTCTCGCAAGGCGGGACGATTCCGTCTTCAGACGCTTAGGAAGCGATCCAACATGGCGACAGGGGCATTCTGGCCCCAACCACGAGATGACAGAATCTGAGTCCGTCACCAGGAGCTACCTAACTCCGAACCAAATACAGATCAGCCGTCTGGCCCCCATCCGCCAAAGAGTCGAGCCACGCGGTAGGGACATCATCGACAGTGGAGCCAGGGGATCAGTACTTGATCGCCTCGGTTCCCACTCCGAGCGCCTAGCTGCGAGAAGCCAGACCGCGGCGATGACCGCTATGCAACGCCAACTCAACGAGATGAAAGCGCTCTTGGTTACTGGGGCAAGCGCCAGTAGAAGGATCATCGGACCGACTGAGCCACTCGCGGTCCACATCGAGATTGTCCCCGTGCAACCAAGGATCGCTCCTCCCAAAACACATTTATATGAAGGGAGATCGGACCCCGAGACTCATCTAAGCAAGTTTCGGATTTACATGACCGGGTGTGGGGCATCAGACGCGACCAAGGGCCGAATATTCCCGTTAACATTGGGCGAGCTGACCCATAGGTGGTATGTCTCACTACCACCACGATCAATCATTTCCTTTGAGAAACTGGCGAGTGACTTATCATACTTCGCCGCCAAGGTCGCTAGACCAGAAGGCCCCCACCGCATGATGAAAATCAGGCAGGGGGAAGATGAATCCGACGAAGATTATATCGACTGGGTAGATGAAATAGTCCTCACCGGTGACCCCATCAGCGACGAGCTCGCTCTCTACTCGGTCCTGGGGGGATTCTATGGTCATTCACCCATGTTTAGACACCTCACAAAGGACATCCCCCCCGACCTATGCGAACTTCCGCGCTAAGGCTGCCGACTTTCTGGCTAGGCACAGGATGCTCACCCTCCGCCTAGGCGAGGGGACGCCTCCTCCCGTCCGAAAGACGGTGATCGTCAAAACCAACAAGACGGTCGCAAAGCCACCCGGTGATTTCAAGGCCTTCGAGAATGTGGAAGCCCATCTCCTCCACAAGTTCAACCGAACTCCGGCCCACATTTTTTATGCCATCAAGGGGCGGGAACCGCTAAACAAGCCAAAGGTGATAAGGGACAACGGTCATCTGGACCACAATAAATATTGTGCTTACCACAAGAGTCCCGGTCACAGCACCAACCAATGCTGCGACATCCTCAGACAACTCTGGAGATTGTTCGAGGAGGGCAAGCTGGACAGTTTATTGGCTTAGCCGGAGCCCCATCGATCTCCCGATACGGTCACCAGAGTCGAACGCGAACAGGCCGGAAAGCTCACACGAGTCGACCCCTCGATCAACCTCGGCGACCGGATCCATATGCTTCAATCAAGAGGAGGAAACTTCGTAAGTCTCTCCCCGATTCCCGCCTCATCAAACCAAAGGCTACTACCTGAGAAAACACTTCGAAAAAGAGGATGAATCGCTCGCCCTCTAAAAGTTCGTCATTTAACATGATGGACCTAGGCAGCGATCACCTCCCCCATCACAACATATACCGTCGAGGATCGCCAACTAACATGACGGTCCGAGGTTAAAAAGTGTCGCCATGGTCGCGAAGGTCGATGAAACCGATGATCCGTCCATGCAAGGTTCCTTTGGGCACCGATCGCTCGCCCTTCGTTTAAATACGAGGCGGGCGTAGCCGAATGACCCTCCAAAACAAATCATATGATGACTCGCTCGCCCTCTAAAGTTTGTCATCAACATGAAGGACCTAAGCAAGCGATCACTTCCCCTTACACAACGTATACCGTCGAGGATCGTCGTCTGACATAATGGTCCGAGGTAGAAGAGTGTCGACATGGCTGTGGAGGACGATGGAACCGTTCTCTGTGCCCGTGTAAGGTCCCTTTTGGCTGCGATCGCTTGCCCTTCATTTAAATACGAGGCGGGCGTAGCCAAAGGGCCCTCCAAAACAGATCTGTGGACACGTTCGCCCGCCCTCAAAGGTCCATCACCTAACATGGTGGATCCGGACAATTACGACGCGTCCCTCCCCCCGTCACAACGTATACCGTCGAGGATCGCCATCTTACATAATGGTCTGAGGTAAAAAAGTGCTAACAAGCCACGGTCGTGGAGTCGATTAATCCGACGACGCCCCGCGCAAGGACTCCTCCAGACCAAGACCGCACGCCCTTCATTTAAATACGAGGCGGGCGCAGCCTACGGAGGACCCTCACAATTAAGTGAGTCGCGAGAAGTTGACCATCAGACGGAATGTCGCTCGTGCACAAGACATGGTCGTAGAGGTCGGTTCCATCGAACTCCGTGATCGTGCACGGTTCCTCTAGGCCGGGATGGTCGGTCTTCCTCGAGGAATCTGCAAAATTGAAGACCGCTCACTCAACAATTTATTTTCGTCCCCTTACTTTCACTAAGTAAACAAAAACAGAGGGCAAGTGTGGAGCTACATATATACCACGATCGTCCCTATCCAATTACATACGGAGAACAGCATTTTTCAGATGTTTGTGCAACGATCGATATTGTTATAAAAGTTATCAATATGAGTTTATCAATTCACTTGGAGCTATACACACAACAATCATTCCTCACACACTTGTATAAAGTCATACAAAAGACTCAGAAAGACAATCATTCAAGCAAGAAATCAAAGAAGCAAACTTTCATTTCATTACTTGGAATATCAAAGTACAAACACGGCCGCCCGAAGGCTAAAGTACAACAAAGCTACAAAAATTACATGTAAGAAAGCAGAAAAACTCAAGGATCGGCGCCCGTTCCATCGCCAGCTATAGGCTCTCCCCCATCCTCCGAGGCACCCGGATGAACGAGATTGTCCGACAGTGGGTACCAGCTCAAGTCAATTTCGAGATCTACAGAAAGGTCGAGGATCGGCACTGTGAAGTTGGGCTGCCTCTTAACCAAAAGACGGTCGGCAGAAACGAGAACTCCCTACAGTTCAGACTTGAAGATATTCACAAGCCCAGAAGCTCAGACATTCAGCTAATTCACACAGTGAGAGACCGTCGATTTCTCACAGTCGTCACAGCACTCCATCGTTGTTACAAGAACTCACAGAGCATCATCTCTGGTTCTTCCGACAACCTTCAACGCTCAAGGGCTAAGATAACTAGGGTCTTTACAATCATTGTAATTGTACTCTAACATTAATATTTTTACTCCCAATATTCATATTAATAATATCTCGCGAAAGCATTCAAGCCCGGGACTAACAACCCCGGCAAATCTTGTGTTATTTATTTTCCTCATGGACGTGCTCTCGCATTTGTTTGTTACTCGACCATTCCAGTAATATCTTCTCCGGATAATATTTTGGGTAACAACACCTCGATTGCCTTGGAACAGCCAATCGATAACAATGATACAATGAATGATTGAGTACCTAGATTGCCTTAGAACGGCCAATCGATAACAATGATACAATGAATGATTGAGTACCTCGATTGCCTTAGAATGGCCATCCGATAACAATGATACAATGAATGATTGAGTATCTCGATTGCCTTAGAACGGCCAATCGATTGAGTATCAACCAAAAATTTATCTACTCAAACTTCCTCAACCCGTCAAAAACCAAACCCCAAAATACCTCGCCGCCCCCTTCATTGTTGGAAATTTTATATTCTGAAAAATTATCGTGAGCATGATGGGAACGCCCGCACCACCTCAACCCTACTCACGGCCAGAACACAGAAGCCAAACTCCCAATTTTAAGTTCCAATCTGAATCCAACCAAAACCTCAAACCAGAAATCCATGAGCGAGAAACCCAATTGATCAAAACTAGCTTCAAGTCCCATTCAATCAGCGTGAATCGAACAAGAAACTCACCACTTCAACATCGAACCAATAACTCAACCCGGAGCCGCCTTCATGTCGCTGGAAATGAGAGGTTGGAAAACCCCACCTGCATTCGTACACTGCCATCGCCGCATCCTCACCAGAAATCTGGCTGTGCAAATTTCTAGGTGTGCGTGTGTGCATCCATGTGTGCTCTTCAAGGTTTCAGATTGTGTGTTAGTTAAAGAGAGAGGGGGAGAGGGGGAGAGAGAGGGGTGAATAGGGGCGATGAAATCGGAGATGAGAAAGGGAATAATCGGACTTCTCATGTATGATGGGATTATATCTCGATTGAAGTATTTAAGTCTCAATTCCACCCCCAGGTATTCAAGCCTTTCAATTTAACCCAACCAAATTATTAGTACCTCAATCAGACCCATTGCCTCATTTTGGCCATTCAATTAGTATTAATGTTCAATTTTAAACTTAGTTCTTCTATTTATTTTAATATAGCATAAACAGTTTAGAAGGGGGAGTTGATTATGTTGTATCCTTTTTCGAAATTTGTTTGCGTAGCAGAATTCTAAGATTAAGTTGATGTACATATAGCAACTGAATGGTCTTGTTGGGATAAATATTCATGTTTTGATAATTGCCAACATACAACAAAGAAGTCTTAAAGAAATTGGAATGCCAGTAAGTATGGAAGCTTAAGGACTCTCCATACAGACCGCCCATACAGCAAAGATATCTTAAACAATCCATCCTACAGAGTCTGCCTCATAAAATAAAGGAACTTAGTGTGTTGGATACAACATACAGTCTGAAGGTGTTTTACTTTAGGAAAGTAAAACACATCCGACAACACTGATCGTAAAAAGCTTTTAACCATTGTGACATAAACTTTGTTTATTCATCATATATTCACGGTTAAAGCAGCATTTATTGCTGATAGTATAACATTTAATGCAACCGGAGAGAGACAAGTCTGAACGCTCTAAAGAGCATTTAATTCAAAGACAGAAAGGATGTCTGAAGCATTAAATACGATCTGCTTTAATTCAAACATTCAGCAGCCGCCAATCACGAGACAGGCATAGATATTTCACCAACCAACAACGGCTACATTTATAACAAATATAATTCCAAGGCTATAAATAGCCCCAAGCAAGAGGATTTCATACACACGAAAGGTTATTCATTATCATGCATATTCTGACAAGATTACTCTGACAATCTAGCTATTCGAGAGCAGTATATTTTGTGAGCATACAATAGTATCGAAGCGAAGAAATTTACCAAGTCCTCAATGCAAATAGCACAACATACATCAAACGTTCATCAAAGATAAAGCTACTGTTTGAGATTTGTTCTACCCTTTCCGTTGATATTATCATTAGCCCTGTGTGGACTAAAATCCTTGCGTATTCCGACCTGTGTGGGAAGAATAGCATTGAAGACAAAGTTTCGACCTTTGCGGGAAGAAGCAAGTCGAAAGAGCCAAGGCCAATCTGTGTGAACGACCTAAAGATATATTCCCTATATCAATACGTGTGAACGATACATAGACAGGTTTAGTTAAAAATCACGTAGTTGTGTACATAGTGGTTTTAATAAACTCTTTACTCTGTATGCATTGTAAAACTCTGTATGCATCAAGCAAACAGGAGATCACCCAGTTGCTATATTATAACAACTCACCCTACAGACTTCCTCTACGCAGTTAACTTCGAAAATCATACAGATTAGTGTACCCTTACTTTCTAAGCTGTTTATTGTATACTTAGTGGCCAACAAGTGGTATTAGAGAGGTTGATTCTAAAAAGAATCAATCGATTTTTAACTGAATCAGATCCCATAATCACTAGTTTTTGAAAACTCCATCTTATACTTTCATCATTTCATGTATAAAATGGACTCATCTTTAATAAACAAGGTCCCTATGTTCTTGATTAATGAGTTTGATGACTGAAGAATCAGGATGGAAGCCCATCTTGCGGCCATGCACGAGGAAATTATTTATGTCATCCAGGAAGGACCTATCTGTTGGCCACCAAGTATATAGGATACAACTTGGAGGGTGTTTTAAACAACAAGCTGTACGGTTTTCAAATCTGAGTGTGTAGCGGAAGTCTTGTCAAAGTAAGTTGCTGTAAATATAACAACTAGATATGAAATGTATACTTAAAGATAATCACAAATATTAAAACAGTAAATGCAGGAGGTAATTGACACAGTAATTAAAGTGGTTCGAGGTAAACCCCTCTACGTCCACTGGTCCTCCACACAGGAGTGAAAATGTTTATTATAAATACTACATACACAACTACGTATTTATAACCAAACCTAATCAGTATATTGTTCACACAGATTGATATAATGGTCTTAGCCTTCAACCGTTCACACAGATTGGTTTGAGCTTTCACTTGATTGGCTTCTTCACACACAGTTCCGAAGCTTCGTCTTTTCAATGCAAGTCTATGACACACAGTTCGGGAAGAGCAAGGATTCTCAGTCCACACAGGGCTGATGGGTTTGTTCAAGGGTTAGAACAATATTTGAACAACAGCTTTGACTTTCTGAGCTTTTAGCTGATGATGTGTTGTTCACGGTTTTGAGCACTGTATATCTCTTCTTTCAGAATAGTAGAATGCCTTGGGAGATATGTTTGCTCTGAATATTCGTGTAAGCACTTGTTTCACTTGCATATAAATTCGATTGTTTGTTCGTTTGTTTTCATGTGTCTAGATCTTCAAAGGCTGGAGATATATATAGCTTTCTGAAATATATCCGTTGATATAAATCCGTTGAGCAAGATTCCGTTCCAACGGGATGATGTGTTTGAATAAAACACGATCCGGATTTTGCGTTAGATTGAAGATCTCTGACGGCTTGATATTTAAATACTTTATCCTTCAGTATTTAAATATATCTTCTCAAACAGGACTTTGACTTAGTGAATAACAAAGATTCCTTCTTGTCCTGTTTGGATGCTGTATGGAATGATAGTTGTATTATCGATTCGAGACAGCTTCCATACTTAGTCTTTATAAGACTCCTTTGCTGTATGATTGATTATGTATGCTGGGGCTACGAGAAGTCTTCGATACAGGTTGATATATTTTGATCATCATTTCGATACAGCTTCTTGTTGTATGCTGGATTGGCATATTTGTCAAAACATTCTGTCATGATCTTTTCGATACAGGGATTGTTTGTCCTGACAATCTCGATACCGGGATTGTTATCCCAATAATTTCCCCCTTTTTGATAATTTGCCAAGTCCTTCCAAGTCTTCCTTTTAAAACCTTATGATGTTATCCAAACATCCTTGATGATGCCAAAACTTTGACATTTAGCATCTTGAAGGAGGTCAGACTTCTTGGTCTTCTGTTCGAATGTTCTGGTCTTCAGCATTTAGCCTAATACTAAGAACTGCTCGCAGGCAAGTTCATCTTTTAAGAAAAAAATGATACATGTTTAAACTTATGATTGATGCGCAGGCATAATCTTACATTGTATTCTAGATGCATACAATTTAAACTGAACTGTTCGCAGACAAGTTCTTTACAGCTTATGTATTAAGATAAGTTTCATATTTGAGTACAGCAAGGATAAATTTAAGTGTTTGTAACATAAAATAACACAGTAGATTACGAGTTGTAATCTTTCAAGACAGACAAATATATTATTGATATTGAAGAGTACAAAATTTTGCTGTTCTGAAAATAAGATTAAAAAAAAATACAAGGAAATTCTAACTCTTGTAGTCTGAATGCCTCCATGGCCTTTTAGGGTCATTCTTGGTACCCTTCTACTAGTTTTGATGTACGTCCCTGTCTCGATTCAGATATAAGGCTCGACCTTCATATGATTTATCGAAGACTAGGATCCAATCCTCTGGATGGGTAACCAAGTCACCATTTATGTGCTTTGACTTCATCTGCTGTTGTAGCGGGAGCGTTCCTTCTTCCAACTTTTTCTTGAACTCCTATGCAGCTTCCTTTACCGTCCTGCATCTGTTGAATAATGAGGATTCCCTGATAAGAACAACAAAGTGTCTTAGCAGTTCATTTCTCCTCGAGTTCTTGATCTCTTCAGCAGTGGGCTGTCGGTCGACCGGGAGGTTTATAGCTTGCGGCTTTTGGACTAGGTTCTTCCAAGGATACTTAGGATCCTGGAATTCTGGTCAATCTCCCTGTATCCTAACATTTGGAGATGTGATACGGGCTATATCAGTAGTGATGGAGTCTTCAAAAGGAGCTAACATTTCTTTCTCTTGATCCAACCTCGTTCTCCTAGCAGCTTCCCTCGATTCTTCCCCCTTTTTGGCGTCATCAAGGTATGACACCTTTTCATCAAGGCGTTCCGGGATTTGCAAAGCAGCATCCTGTTTCTTCTCAATATTAGTCATTTTCTCAAAAATGGAGGAGAGCACCTGTGACATATCTTGAATTTTCTTGTCGTGGGCTCGAAGCTGTGAACTGGATTCGATCAGAGCAGATGCTGTCTTGGCCTCAGACACGCGTAGATTTGATTGCTCTTCTCTCAGAATCTGCTCCTATTTTTCTTGCAATTGGCTCAGTGCCTGCTTGAAGACGTGTGGCAAGACAGTGAAGGCTTCTACCACCCAGAAGACTTTGTGCTTCAGTCCTGTCATTTCTTCAACGACAGATGTGTGTAGCCAATCAAGAGCTTTTTCCACAGAGTACAGGGCATTGACGACATCCTGGATGAAAACAGTTTGGAGGTCAAGAGCATGTAATTGCTCTTTTCCTGTGGCAGTCCTAGGAGAGTCTAGTTGGGCAAAATCCTCAACTCCGTTCAACCGTCTCAAATTCACATTGGGACGTGAATTGAGTTGGACATCCTCAGGTATTATACCGTCGTCGGATTCCAAGGTGGTTGAGGGTCGGGAGTATCAGATTCGGGCTCAGCAACAGGGGGTGCTGTATCCTCCTGTGCTGAAGTGGGTTCTGAAGACATGGATACAGGAGGGACTGATTCCTCCTGCTGTCTCTCAGCTTCCACCTACTCCGGTAGAGGGACTGATTCCTCATGTGGGATGGCGCTGTATTCTTCTTCTGCTTGGGTGGTGACAGGCTCGGGTGCCTGCTGCGAAACAGATTATTCCTCCGCGACATGAGGGGTTGAATCCTCATTGTCGGGAATAGTGTCTTGTTGATGGGGAGGTGAGTGATGTTGACTTGAAGTTCCTGCACCCATCTGAAATTCAGATTCTTCGCGACTCTTTCTTAGACCAGCCTGTAGGGCATCGTCATCATCGTCTGAGTCGGGATCTGATTTTGGACTTTCGGGAGATTCCACAGACTTAGCTTTTCCTTTCTTTCGTGCTTCGGCTTTTTCAAACAGATGGCTCTCAATAAGCTCTTTAACGCATATGTTGTCCCATTGGATCAGGACAGCAATATCTTGAACTTCCGTCACTTCCAAAACAAATCTTTCTTCGTTACTCCATTCGCTCCAGTTGTACAGGGTTTTGTACGGAGCAAGTCTGTAACTCTTCCATTGGACAAACCGTTCGTAAGCCTGTTCGATTTGCATAGATAGTAGGGTTTTGTTAATAATTGTGTCTGGGGAGGGGCTGCGTACAGCGCCTGGGTTCGCTGTAGGCATGGGTTCCTCTACAGGTGTGGAATCCTATATCAGAGAGGGATTCCTTACAGGGGTTGGTACCCTGATGGGAGATGGATCCTGAACGGGTGTGGGATCCCGTATAGGAGAAGTTGCTTTTGGCTCCAAAGTGGAAGCCGACTCGCCAGAGTCTTGTATGTTGGCATGTTATAGCCGCCAAAGGCTCGGGATCTACTGTATCAAAAGCAGCAGGCATCTCTTCCACAGGGGTTGGGCCCTGGGGGAGTTGTTCAGTGGGTTGAGCCACGGAAGAAGCGCCCTTGGAGGTTTCTGTGGCCTTAACTTTTGAAAGCCTCCTTAGCTTCATTTTCGGCTTCTCAACAGCAGCTGGAGTTTTGCTGTGAGATCTTTTTCTCTTCGTTGAAGTCTCCTTGCTACGAGACTTCTAAGATACGTCCCTTGGATTGGCAGAAAGCGACAATTTGCGAACGTAGGGCCTGTTTGCAATGAGGGGTCTTTTCCTGAAGACGGTGGGTCGAATGCTTCCAATATAAATGCGAGAAGTGATCTTCTTGGCTTTTTAGTCTTGCAGAACACCGCATTTGGTCAGAATGTAGTTCAACAACAGACCAAATGATTTCTTCTGCGCAGGCTTAGAAACTTCTTCCTGCAACCGTTTGAGGATGATTTGACACCAGTTGACCTTCTCACAGGTCATTATTGCAACCATCATCCTAAACCTAAGATTGGTGCACATCTCAAAAGCACTTGTTCTGTTCTCAATAATACGACAACAGAAATCATGTAAGTAGACAAGGTAAACAGAAGTGTTTGTTATGGCAACAGGTGTGAACCGTTTCAACTGAGGATGAACCGGTGAACAAGCCATAGTAAGCGGTTAACAGTTCCTGGGACCCAAAAGTTTCAAGATCTTCCATTGACAGGCCATCAGCAGGTAGCCTGTAGATATTTTGGAGAAGTTCTTGGTCAACGCGGATCACAACTCTGCGAACGACGGCTGTGATGTCAGCGACATGCCCTCACTGGGCTTGTGAAAGGAAACGAACGACAGCATTGAGGTAGAATTCCTTAACTAGATGAACATCAAATCGTTCAGCAGACTGGCTGCCAAGGCGATAGAGGCCTTGTTGGTGAATCCTAGTGATGACGTATTCCATCAATTCGATGTCATCCACTTCAGCATGAACACGTTCAAGCAAGACAGATCTGGAAAAGATCCGTCCGTCGATGATGTTGGATGTTTTCTTGAGAGAGATGGAAGAGGTCTGAGAAGATGCCATTGTTGATTCTCGAAGAAAAGTTAAAAAGGTTTCAAGGAAGAATGCAGTAAACATAGAAAACTTGTAGGCTGTATGCTCAAGAACTCTTACAATATGAAGAAAGCGTAAAGAGTCTGAAATGGCATTTTCAGTCCTTTTATAGTGGGCGGCGAAGAAGGGTTTTCAGAGACTGAATGGTCAGATTTAAGGGATGGGAACCGTTTGTTTAAAATGGACGATCACGATTGGACTGAGTGTAACCGGTACAACTTATCCAAGAATAGGAGCGGATCACACTTCTGACTTTTCAAATTACCCTTATTGCTTGAAACGGCGGTGTACAATTAATAAAAAATTTAAAAACATCGCGGCTTGAAGATACCAATGTCCAGATGTCGTGTAAAGCATTTAATGCAAACGGCTTATAATAATAACAGGGCACGTGGACATAAAATATTGTTTTAAAATAAATAACATGATAATTGATTTCCCATAGTATTGTTGGGATTCCGAAAATAAAACGAAATACGCAGCGGAAATAAAAACGAATCCCAAACAGGATCGATCAAGTAACGTATATACGAAAAATAAATACGAAGATAAAGATTCATACCCTTGAAGCCTTTGAAATAAATCTTCGTAAAGTGTAGCCGATGATCACGATCCCGTCCCGAACACGAAATCCCTTCGTTCCAAGCACCGAAAGTTCGAAGCCTCTACTTCACACGCGTCGGAAGTTGCCCGGAAAAATTTCAACGAGACTCCGTTCTCCAAGAACACGGCTAGGGAACTCGTAGGAATTTTTTCTCTAAATTTTTTCTTAACTTTTAAAAAACCACTAAGATGAAAATTATAGAAAAGAAAAATCAACAATTTCTCCTCCCTCAATCAAAGCTCACGTCCAAAGCTCCAATGAATGAGTATGTGTATGTGTATGTTTTTTTCAAGACTCATCATACACCATATGAGTTGGTTTTTATAAAGATATAAAACAACTCATTTATGTAATTATAAATTGAGAAAGAATCTCAACTTAACAATTATTCATGACAAGACAACACAAAACACATGCATGGTGATCATGCCATGTGAGAGGAGTGGGTGGCCACAAGGAAGTTTCCTAGAAAACGAGCCGAGCCACTCGGCTCGTGTACTGGACGTTCGTCAAACGACTCCGTTAAATACACTCCTTTTAATCATCAATGTATTTATATTAATTAATTAATCTAATTAATTAATTATATCAAATACAAATATATATTTCTCTAAGAAATATAATTTATGAATTAAATTAATTACCCGGTAACTTAATTTAAATTCATAAGACCGATATTTGATTTATCCAATAAATCATAATTAAATATCCAATATCTAATATTAATAGAGAGATAATAAATTCACATTTATCCGTCAACGCTCCCGATGCGCGACTCGTAGGTCCGTCTCGGTAGGCATTGGGAGGAACCAATGAGTGCGGCAAGACTTAGCCACCTAGCGGGCCGCATTGTAAACCCCGGCGAGAACGAATGAAGGGATCATTCCGTAACCATTATGTCGTGAATACTATATACGTATAGACCCTTCATCGATGTCCCGGTCAAGTCTTGGTCACGGTAAAGTCAAACCCTACTGTTGACTAAACTCTATACATGTGTTAATGCAAATCAAGACCGATCGATTAATAGTGTATCTAATACGACTATATCGTAATGCTTTGGCCAAAGACTTATGATCTTATTTGCCATTAACCGTATAGGACATTCGCCGCTCACTAACAGAGATAGAATCCTTTCTTGGCGTACGGTAAAGATCGCTACGCCCGTATAGTCCGCACTTCGAGGTCGACTCGGCAATTAAGCAAATGAGTCTAACTACTCTAATGACAAACTAAACGTCACAGCACATCTTCTCGAACCCTCAAGTCAAAGGTCCACGTATACTATCACAACCTTTCGATTCGTCATCGACTCTCCGAGAGTGAATACCGTGTGGTGAATCGAGTATGAGTCGTGTTCGAGTATACTGCCCACCAATATACTTATAACTATGCTATCAAGACGTGCACACGCCCTAGCATCGATTATACAAGTCATATTAAAACTTAATGCCCATTTTAAGTTTATTGACTTGCGAACAATTTACGTAAATAAACTTTAAACACTTCCAAGACATTTTCTCTTATCCCATAACGAGAATGGAATGTTCGATTTATTTACATGGACTTCACTTCAATGTTTACCAAGTCAAGAATGCAATTGAAATACAATAAACAGTGAATGAATCGTATTGCCTTTTTATTAATTATTCCATAATTACAAGTATAATGCCCTTACTCTCTCATCCCCGAGTGGCATTCGAGGGCATATTCCTAACAATCTCCCACTTGCACTCAATGCCACACATCATGGTATCCAATACCCATGCTCTTCATATGTCTTTCTAAGACGGCCCGAGATAATGGCTTAGTCAATGGGTCGAGACATTGTCTTCGAGTCTACTCTTTCCAATGAAACATATCCTTTTTCCACCATCTCTCGAACGATGTGGTACTTTCTCTCTATATGCTTGGTGTTGTGGTGAGCCCTCGGCTCCTTGGCTTGGGCGACAGCTCCATCATTATCACAGAATAGTGATATAGGCAACTCCGCGTTAGGCACCACTTGAAGTTCTTGTATAAACTTCGCATCCAAAATGCTTCTTTGCTAGCCTGCGAGGCGGCTTGATACTCGCTTGGCGGGTGGAATCTGCGATAGCGGTTTGCTTGGAGCTTCTCCAAGATCGCTCCTCCATTGAGAGTAAATAAATACCCGGATGTCGACTTAGAGTCGTCATTGTCTCCTTGAAAATCGAATCGGTGAATCCAATCACCTTCGGTTCTCCACCACCATAAGTAAGAACTAAATCTCTAGTTCTTCTTAAGTACTTAAGAATGTTCTTTACGGCGGTCAATGTTCCCTTCCTGGGTTTGCTTGAAATCGACTTACCATACTCACAGCGTAGGCTAAGTCTGGTCTCGTACACAACATAGCGTACATGAGGCTACCCACTGCCGAGGCATAGGGTACCTTACTCATATCTCTCTTGTCTTCCTCACTTTGAGGACACATTTTCGTGGTGAGATGAATTCCATGTCGCATGGGAAGGAACCCTCTTTTAGATTCATCCATCTTGAATCTTCTCAGGATTTTATCGATATAAAGGGCTTGGGAAAGTCCTATCATTCTTCGCGGTCTATCTCTGTAAAGACGGATCCCTAGAATATAGGAAGCTTCTCCCAAGTCTTTCATGGAGAACGTTTTAGAAAGCCAAGCTTTCACAGTGCTGAGCATTGCTATGTTATTTCCTATAAGTAGAATATCATCTACATATAGTACTAAAAACGCAATGTTGCTCCCACTGATCTTTTTGTAAACACACGGTTCCTCCTCATTTCGTTCGAAGTCAAAGTCCTTAATCGCCGTCAAATCGAAGGTTCCAACTCCGAGAAGCTTGCTTGAGACCATAAATGGCTCGTTGCGGCTTACACACTTTATGAATATTAGCTTTGGACACA
Source organism: Orobanche coerulescens (assembly GCA_033398695.1). Lineage (NCBI taxonomy): Eukaryota > Viridiplantae > Streptophyta > Magnoliopsida > Lamiales > Orobanchaceae > Orobanche > Orobanche coerulescens. The sequence continues at coordinate 69,374,187 of CM065816.1, read as the reverse complement.
AAACCTTTAGCCGTTCCATATAGATTTCCTCCTCGAGGTATCCATTTAGAAAAGCCGTTTTGACATCCATTTGCCATATTTCATAATCATAATAGCGACAATGGCAAGCATCATGCGAATCGACTTTATCATAGCTACGGGCGAGAAGGTATCTTGATAATCGATTCCTTCCCTTTGGGTATAACCCTTTGCCACAAGCCCGGCCTTATAGGCATCAACCTTGCCATCCCCATCAGTCTTTCTCTTATAGATCCATTTATTTCCAATAGTCCTCATGCCGGTTGGAAGATCTACTAGAGTCTGGACGATTGGTATGCATCGAGTCTATCTCGGCTTCCATTGCTTCTTGCCATTTATCGAGTCTACATCCACTATCGCTTGGTCATAGGTGATAGGGTCGTTTTCACCGCTATCGGGTGTGTCGTGGAGACCCGGTTCCTCGACATGTGTATAGCCATACCTCTCGAGTAAGTGAGATACCCTATCGACCTTCAAGTCGAGGTTGTGATACAATACCATCGGATCTTGATCCCTGATCAGATGTCTCCTTAGGAGTTTCATTATGCACTTCCAAAGAGATATTTCTACCCGAGCCACCTTCCCGAATGAATTCATCCTCAAGGAAGTGCGCTTGTAATGCCACAACGACCCTATGGTCTTCTGGCATGTAGAATAGATAACCCATCGAGTCCTCTGGGTATCCTATGAAATGTCCTTTTATGGACCTCGCTTCCAGTTTGTCCACCTTAGCCTTTTTGACATAGGCTGGACATCCCCAGATCCTTATGTGATTAAGGCTTGGTTTCTTACCCTTCCACATCTCATGCGGAGTGATAGGAACAGATTTGGAAGGACATCTATTTAGGATATAGGCAATGTTAGTAAGGCATACCCCCACAGGTAAATAGGTAAATCGGTGTAATTTAACATGGAGCGAACCATGTCCAACAAAGTCCAATTTCTCCTTTCGAAACACCATTTAACCGTGGGGTTCCTGGAGGCGTGAATTGTGAAACTATTCCATGTTCCTTAAGGAACTCATCAAACTCAGTGCTCATATATTCGCCACCTCGGTCCGACCGAAGTGCTTTGATATGACATCCAGTTTGTTTTTCAACTAGGGCCTTAAATTCTTTGAATTTAGCAAAGGCTTGATTTATGTTTCATTAAGTACACAATCCCATACCTAGTATGATCATCTGTGAACGTTATGAAATATTGATATCCGTCTCGGGCTACTTCTAAAGCACCACAAACATCGGTATGCACCAATCCAAGTTTATCGGCAGCCCTTTCAAAAGTCCCTGTGAAGGGGAACTTAGTCTTTTTGCCTCTAAGGCAAGATTCATAAGTTGGATTGGGTTCTACACCCAATGGACTTAAAAGTCTATCTTTTTCCATTTTCGAACCTTGGTCCACCAACATGACCAAGTCTAAGGTGCCATTTAAGAGCTTGATTAGTATCTTGCCTACCACGTTTCCTAGTTATAGTGTTCCTTCTTTGTTTTATTTTGCATGTTCGGATGATATAAACCATTCAACAATGTATTGTTCCAACCAATTTATTTCGAAAATAAATTTTACAACCGCCATTGCCAATGAAGAAACAAAATCCTTTCCGGTCCAAGATGGAATGGATACAATGTTTTATGCCCCTTGGGCAAAACAAGTACTTCATCTAATGTCAAAATAAAACCGATTCTAAACCCGGAAGGATTGATCCAATATCGGTTGCCTCGACACTTTGTCCCCTTCCAACAGTGATCATTATTTCCCGACTTCAAGTTTTCTACTGCCGTTCCAGATCCCGATTCATAGTACAAATGTGAGAAGTGGCACCGAATCCGTAATCCATGAAGCGAGAATATACGATAGCGGAACAATTAGTTTCAAAAACAAAAGTTCCGTGCACGATGCGCCATTAATCTTGGGACAAGTCCTTCGCCAATGTGACTCACCGCATTCAAGGCATTTGTCCGTAGGTTTTGGACCGCCTACCTTTTGAACCTTTCGGGCCTTGCCCTTTCCTTTTGCACCCCTTTCTTGGGTTTGTCGCTCGTAGGTCTTTTTCTTCTTGTTCTTGGACCTCTTAGGCCCGTAAGAAATCACAAGAGCAAATTTCTCTCGGTTTAGTCTTCATGTTAGACTGTCACCGGTTATTCATTAGCCCGGCTAATGTGCATGTAATTTCATTACGGTTGAAATTCATTACAAACTGCGTGAAAAGTCGAGTAGAGATTGAAGGATGAGATCAATTTGAAGGGATAAATCCATATTAAAGTTGAGCACCTCGAGCCTCTCAATCATAGAGATCATCTTAAGGACGTGGACTCCCACTTTCTCCCCTTCTTTCATCCTAGCCTTGAACAACCGCTTTGATATCTCATATCTAGCGATCCCACGTGCTCTCCATAAAGTTCGGTCAAGTGTGCGAGAATCGCCTAGCGAAGTCATTTTCTCGTGCGCTCTCTGCAGACTCATTAGTCATTGAGCCCATCATAAAACCACGAACTAGCACATCATCCTTGACCCATTTTTCATGGACGTCAATGTCTTCCTGATTACCCCTAGTCCAGATTGGAGTCGGTGGAATGTCCGCCTCCAAGACGTATCCCAGAGACTCCATCGAGTACAATCATCGATTCCGCAACTTGATCAACAAAGTTAGGGCCGCTTAGGAGATTCTTTTCAAGTAGTATTGCAAGTGGGTTTTTAGCCATTTTAGAGAGATTCAATTTCGTTTTACGCAAAGATTTAGACAAGATTAAATTAGTGACTTGTTTAATTATGACCGAGTATAGAACTTAAGGGCTTGTATAATTCTTGTCTCGGCTCCCACTAATTTTATCGGCATTATACACTCCCATGTTATAATCCGGAAATCATGGTTAGATCGACTTCTTAGTGGTGATCAAGTTCTTTACAAATTTTAACAGACGCAACCTATCAGGTTTCTTGCCAATTAATTTCTGTAAAGTGGTGTCTAACACCAACCCGTCTGACGGATGATTTGATCTTCTTTTACCCCTAGTCTTCATGCCCTCAACCTATCAGGTTTCTTGGCAATCCAGACTATCTAAGTTGTTGACCATCAACGTCTATCGGTTTGACTATTGAATCTCACCCTACAACCTATCAGGTTTCTAGGGGCGAAATTTATCACCAACCGAAGGCATCTAATGCACTCAAGAATTTTTCAACCTCTACCAAATGTACTACCCCGATAACTCGGAAGCATAGCACACCACTCGGGTATCAATTTTCTACGAGTTTGATGGAGGGTAGGAAAACTCGTAACCTTTTTCAAACTTAGTCTGCTTGTAGTGGAGAATTTCGCGATTAATGTTACACTTTGCACATTAATTCAATTATACGCGTTTGTATGTTTGTCAATCATTCAAAATGAAAAGCGAGAAAATAGTAACCTAGTTACTACCAACATATAGCTCATGGACCTAATTCCTAAATCTTGGGCCAAGCGAATGACCCAATAAATAAAAATACAGTCTTCGATTCTTCGTCTTCTCGGTCGGTTGTCTTCGGTCTTCGTCATACCCAAAATAATACTTACATCATTGAAAAATGCATCCTAAACAAATTTTCTAGTAAAAATAAATAGGCTCAAAACGGCCTTTACAACCCAATCGAATCGAACAAATCAAAAACTAAGTCCACGAGCTATATCACCATCACATAAGGATTCCATACAACATGTAATGGCAACGAAATTATACAATTAATTTTAATATAAATTAATCTATTCAATTTCTACTATATTAATCCAATTAATATAAAGTGGCATTAAAATTAAATAATCAATTAATATATTAATCCAATCAATATAAAATTAATCTTTTCAATTTTAATGATATTAATCAAATTGATTCTAATAATCATCATTTTAATTCGCTCAAGTAATCCGCCAAAAATAATATTCTCGTTTAATTTATTTCCCTTAACTCAAAATATTCCAAATATTAATTTAGTCAAAATAAAATCCAATGTAAATTTTGGGAAATAATTCCAAACGAAATAGCAACTTAAAACGGAGTCCCGGACAATCCGCTTTAGGCCCAGCCCGGCCCGATTCAAAATCGGGCCAAAACCCGAGGGCTGCCTGGCGAGCCACTGCTCGGCAGACTGGCCGATCATGCTCGGCCCCTGGCCGAGCACTCTCAGCTCCTGGCCGAGTCATGGCCGAGCACGCTCGGCAGCCTGGGCAGGCAGCCCAGGCAGTGCTGCCGGCACCACTGCCAGCAGCCCCGTTTCTTCGTTTTTCGGCCCGTTTCCAAAAACGTGATGCTACAACGAACAATTTAAAATCTAAAATTATTCCAAATATGATTCTAAATCATAATCATCATCCAAAAGCATTCAAAATGCACAAATAATCGTATATACGATATCATTGACCTCGCTCCGATACCACTGTTGGGATTCAGAAAATAAAACGAAATACGCAGCGGAAATAAAAACGAATCCCAAACAGGATCGATCAAGTAACGTATATACGAAAAATAAATACGAAGATAAAGATTCATACCCTTGAAGCCTTTGAAATAAATCTTCGTAAAGTGTAGCCGATGATCACGATCCCGTCCCGAACACGAAATCCCTTCATTCCAAGCACCGAAAGTTCGAAGCCTCTACTTCACACGCGTCGGAAGTTGCCCGGAAAAATTTCAACGAGACTCCGTTCTCCAAGAACACGGCTAGGGAACTCGTAGGAATTTTTTCTCTCAATTTTTTCTTAACTTTTATAACACCTCTAAGATGAAAATTATAGAAAAGAAAAAAAAATTCTCCTCCATCACTCAAAGCTCACGTCCAGCAGCTCCAATGAATGAGTATGTGTATGTGTGTGTTTTTTTCAAGACTCATCATACACCATATGAGTTGGTTTTTATAAAGATATAAAACAACTCATTTATGTAATTATAAATTGAGAAAGAATCTCAACTTAACAATTATTCATGACAAGACAACACAAAACACATGCATGGTGATCATGCCATGTGAGAGGAGTGGGTGGCCACAAGGAAGTTTCCTAGAAAACGAGCCGAGCCACTCGGCTCGTGTACTGGACGTTCACAAACGACTCGTTAAATACACTCCTTTTAATAATCAATTTATTTTTATTAATTATTTAATCTTATTTATTAATTATATCAAATTCAAATATATATTTCTCTAAGATATATTATTTATGAATTTTATTATTTACCGGTTAAATTAATTTATATTCATAAGAACTTTATTTGATTTATCCAATAAATCATAATTAAATATCCAATATCTAATATTAATAGAGAGATAATAAATTCACATTTATCCGTCAACGCTCCCGATGCGAGACTCGTAGGTCCGTCTCGGCCGGCATTGGGAGGAACCAATGAGTGCGGGCGGACTTAGCCCGACTAGCGGGCCGCATCAGTAAACCCCGATCGAGAACGAATGAAGGGATCATTCCGGAACCATTATGTCGTGAATACTATATACGTATAGACCCTTCATCGATGTCCGGTCAAGTCATCGGGTCACGGTAAAGTCAAACCCTCATTTGACTAAACTCTATACATGTGTTAATGCAAATCAAGACCGACCGATTAATAGTGTATCTAATACGACTATATCGTAATGCTTTGGCCAAAGACTTATGATCTTATTTGCCATTAACCGTATAGGACATTCGCCGCTCACTAACAGAGATAGAATCCTTTCTTGGCGTACAAGAAGGCGCTACCGCCCGTATAGTCCGCACTTCGAGGTCGACTCGGCAATTAAGCAAATGAGTCTAACTACTCTAATGACAAACTAAACGTCACAGCACATCTTCTACCGAACCCTCAAGTCAAAGGTCCACGTATACTATCACAACCTTTCGATTCGTCATCGACTCTCCGAGAGTGAATACCGTGTGGTGAATCGAATATGAGTCGTGTTCGAGTATACTGGCCCCACCAATATACTTATAACTATGCTATCAAGACGTGCACACGTCCTAGCATCAGTTATACAAGTCATATTAAAACTTAATGCCCATTTTAAGTTTATTGACTTGCGAACAATTTACGTAAATAAACTTTAAACACTTCCAGTACATTTTCTCTTATCCCATAACGAGAATGGAATGTTCGATTTATTTACATGGACTTCACTTCAATGTTTACCAAGTCAAGAATGCAATTGAAATACAATAAACAGTGAATGAATCGTATTGCCTTTTTATTAATTATTCCATAATTACAAGTATAATGCCCTTACTCTCTCATCCCCTGAGTGTCATTCGAGGGCATATTCCTAACAAGTATGTGCTGTATCCGCAAAAATACACTGTTCCCCCTTAAAAGGTGCATACGGGTTTCAATTCGATATAGCAGCTTTCAGATTAATGCTGTATTCTTGGGTCGTACGGTATTCCCCCTTAATTATTGCACACTTCAGTTGTAGGATAATTCATATCGCTTGGTTCCTACAGTGTTGTTCTGATGGACTGAGTGTATATATAACTAACGGTGGATACTGTATTCTTGGGCCTTACAGCATTCCCCCTCAATTTACTGAGTAAAAGCATTAAAAACTTACAGGGATTCAGGCTGTAGCAATCCCAATTCATGTCGAAGCATGCAGAATCTTGCTGTGTCGAGAGGCTTGGTGAAGATGTCAGCTAACTGATATCTGTATGAACTTTTTCCAGCCGAACATCTTTGTTCTCAACATGATTCCTAATGAAGTGATGCTTCATGTGAATATGCTTGGTGCAAGAGTGCAATACAGGGTTGTGAGTTATAGAAATTGCACTCGTTCTATCGCACATAATCAGCGTTTCTTTGGCTTCAATTCCATAATCTGACAGTTGTTGTTGCATCCAAAGGAATACAGCAACTACCAGCAGCATAGTATTCTGATTCAGCTGTTGAATGTGATTTATCCAATTGTTTCTTGCTAAACCAAGATACAAGTCTAGGTCCAAGAATGTGACAAGTTCCACTTGTACTCTTCCTATCTAGCTTGCAAGCTCCGAGATCCGAGTCGCTGTAGCCAACTAAATCGAATCTGCCTTCTTTAGGATACCACAGTCCTACATCGACTGTTCCTTTGACGTATTTCAGGACTCGTTTAGCTGTTGCGAAGTGTGATTCTTTAGGTGATACTTGATTCGCGCACACACTCCCACAGCAAACTAGATATCGGGCCTGCTAGCCGTTTGGTACAGGAGTGAGCCAATAAGCTTCCTGTAGAGTGATTGATCAATCGGCTTTCCAGTTTCATCAGCACTAACTTGCACGGAAGTGCTCATGGGGGTTGACGATGATTTGGAAGTAATCATTCCAAATTTGTTGAGAAGCTCCTTGCTGTATTTTTCCTGGTTTATGAAAATCCCTGTAGGCAACTGCTTTACCTGCAAACCTAGGAAATAACTAAGTTCTCCCATCATACTCATTTCAAATTTACTTTGCATGAGATAAGAGAACCTTTGAGATAAAGGTTAGTTGAACTAAATATTATATCATCTACATAGATTTGAACCATCAGGAGGTCATCATCTTCCTGTATTTTGAACAAGGTCTTGTCCACAGCACCTTTCTCGAATCCATTATTGGTTAGATACTGGGACAGGGTCTCATACCATGCTCTAGGGGCTTGCTTAAGTCCATACAGTGCTTTCTTTAGCCTGTATACTAGGTCTTCGCCTTCTGGATTGACAAACCCTGATGGTTGTTCAACATATACTTCTTCAGCGAGGTCTCCATTTAGGAATGCACTTTTGACATCCATTTGATATACAATGAAGCTCTTATGGGCGGCAAAGGCTAAAAATATCCTAATGGCTTCTAGTCTGGCTACAGCGGCAAATGTCTCATCGTAGTCTATGCCTTCTTCATGTCTGTAGCCTTGGGCGACTAGTCAGGATTTATTCCTGATAATGAGTCCATTTCTATCCTTCTTGTTTCTAAATACCCATTTGGTTCCAATTACTGATTGATGCGTAGGTCTGAGTACAAGATACCATATGTTGTTTCTTTCGAAACCGTTAAGCTCTTCTTCCATAGATGTGATCCAATGAGAATTGTTGAGAGCTTCTTTAGTAGAAACAGGTTCGGATTGGGCTAAGAATACAGCAATAGTGCACATATTAAGTCTTCTAAGCTCGGATTGAGATTTCCATTCAGGAAATGGTGATATCTCAGTATCGGGTTCTTCTTGCGCACATAGTACATTTCCTTGTGTACTCTGTATTCTCTTACAGGTAGAAACACCAGCATCAATGTTTCCAATGATCATCTCTTGCGGGTGATCTCTCAACCATCTTCTGTCGGGTTCTAATTCGGGGTCCCGTACTGTATCTTGAGTTGCTGTAGTTTCGGCTTCAGCTTGTATAACATCGACTTCATCTACGTCGGTTCTTACAGCTGCGGGGTTTATTTCTAGGTCAACGACAGGTTCGATATGAGTTGGTGGATCTATGATGGAAAGTTGTTGGATGTTCTGAGAAAGGTCTTCTACTCCTGTAGGATCATGGTGAGGTTCATCGAACACTACATGAACTGATTCCTCAATTGTTAGCTTCCTTTTGTTGAAGATCCTGTAAGCTTTGCTAACAGAGGAATATCCTACAAATATCCCTTCATCTTATTTTTCATCGAAGGTTCTAAGTTTATCCTTACCATTATTCAAGATGTAATATCTGCATCTAAATATGTGAAAGTACGAAACTAATGGAGTTTTGTTGTTCCATAGCTCGTATGTTGTTTAGTTGTGATGCTTGTTGACGATACAGTGGTTTTGTGTGTAGCACGCTGTATTGGTGGCTTTACCCCAGAAATGTTGTGGCAACTTGCTTGCGGCAATCATTGTCCTTGTTGCTTCCTTCAGCGTCCTGTTCTTTCGCTCGGCAACACCATTTTGTTGAGGTGTACGGGCAGCTGAGTATTCGTGATGTATCCCATTTTCCGAACAGTATTGCTCTATAAAGCGATTAGTGAATTCTGTACCTCTATCGGAATGAATGGACACAATACCTGACCCTTTTTCATTTTGAAGCTTTCTCAGGTGCTCGGGGAGCTTTGATGTTGTTTCCTTCTTCTTGCTTAGGAAAATTGTCCATGCATACCTGGAATAATCATCAATAATAACGAGACAGTATTTCTTACCTCCCAAACTTACCGGGTCTACAGGACCATAGAGATCCATATGTAGCATTTCCAACACTCTGTGGGTTGAAAGGTAGGATTTGATTTTCAGGGTGGTCTTGATTTTCTTGCCTTTCTGACAGGGTCCACAAATGCTGTCTTTCTCGAATGAAACATTTGGCAATACTCTAACCATTCCCTGTCTGGAGAGTTTGCTGATAGTCTTGAAGTTGATGTGTGACATCCTTTTGTGCCATAACCAGCTTAGATCTGCAGTGCCTTTGGCAACAAAACAAGGAATTGTGGAGATCGTAGGCATCCAGTCAGCAATATACATATTACCTGATCTACTTCCTGTGAGCACAACTTCTTTGGTCAGGATGTTCTTGAATCTACAGTGATCTATATAGAATTTCACCGAGAACTGTTTGTCACAGAACTGGCTAATACTAAGTAGATTGTACTGTAAGCCTTCAACATAAGCTACATCGGTGACTTTGAATTTTCCGACAATTAGTGTTCCCTTCCCTCTTGTTCTTCCTTTAGATTTATCACCGAAGCACACTTTTGGACCGCGACCTTCTACGAAATCTGATAACTTGCTTTTATCTCCTGTCATGTGCCGGGAACATCCGTTGTCGAAGTACCAGATGTCCTTCTCCAGAATGTCCTGTAGCAAACAAATTAGGTAGATTTAGGTCCCCTTTGATTGTTGGATCCATGGATGTTTAGGTACCCAGATTTTCTTGACAGCAATAGATTTACTGTAGGATGATTTAGGTCCGTAATTGCGATTTCTACGTAGGGCATATACGTAGTTCCTATAACCATGATAATTATTATGCATGTAAGATTCAGGGTTATTATTAGTCCAGTACGAATGCCGTCTTGGAGGTGGATCCATTTTCTTCGGCCTAACAGCTTGCCTTCTGGATCTCCAGTTGGATTCCCAATGCTGTTGTTGATACTGTGTGGAAACTTGCTGTCGGGATGAATGACAAGGCTCCTGTATCCAATACCTAGGCGTGTTGTACTAAAAGTACTGCTGTGCGGGCCTTTGGTATTTGGATACAGCCTTCCTTCTGAATGGCTGTTGGCGCTGCTGATATGCTCGGGGAGCATGCTGTTGGATATGCCTTACAGGTCTGAATGGCTGGTGATTCCGCTGTCTGGAATAGGACTGAGGTGGCGGAATGGCAGCCTTTGCTGTTCGCGGTGCAACGGGTTCCTTCACATGACTCGGAACTTCTTCCGATACAGGAATGGGTTCCACACCCTTGACGAACACAGTACTAGTTTTCCCTTTATTACAAAATGAGTTGTATCCTAAGCCACTTTTATCATGAGCTTGTTGCCCAGTGCTTAGAATTTCTTCCATTCTTTTGGATGATTTCTCGAAAGATTTCAGAATGGTATCAAGTTCTCCTTCTCGTTTTTCAGAGTTTTTACTTTGGCTTGAAGTAGAACAAAATCATTTGTATTGCTTTCACTATGAGATTTAGTCTCACTTAGTTCATGAGCAAGTTGATGATTGCTCTCCATGAGTTTTTCAGACTCGACTTCGCTATTTTCACAATCACTAGACATATTTTCGTAATTTACTTTCAGCAAGTTGTTTTCTTCTTTCAGCTCTAAGTTAGAAAGTTGGAGCTGTATGTTTTCATTTTTCAACGTCTCATGGGCCATTTGAATGGTCTTAAACTCACTCATCATGTTTGCAAAAGTATGAGATGCATTGGAGGGAATAGCTGAAGTTGAGCTTACATCATCATCGCTGTTTTCATCTTCCGGAATGTCCTTGGCCATAAAGCACATATAGGCTTTATCTTCGAAATCATCATCAGATGAATCACTGTCAGTGACTACCTGAAGACATTCTTCGGATTCAGATGGAGCGGGGGCGGCTTCTGATTCACCAATCAGGGCTTTAAGCTTGTTTTTCCAAGCACGTCTTCTTTCAACGTTTTCCTGTTGCTCGGCTTCCGGAAACCTTTGAACTTTGGGATGAGAACATTTATTTGCATAATGTTAATGTTTCCTGTAATTATAACATAGGTTAGCATCACCAGAGAAAGTTTCAGTACTTACCTTGTGTACAGGCTTGGGCTTGTATGGAGTCTTTCCCGACTGCTTGATAAACTTCTTGAACTTATGCATGAGGAGAGCCATTTCGTCTTGCGACAGGATGTCATCGTCGCTGTCAGCATTCTTATGAGTGGGCTTTGATGAGCTCGGCATGCTATGTCTTCGATTGGATACAGCGGCTTAGGCTGTAGTCCTGGCGGGAGATTCTTCAGCTTTCTCTCTCCTGTCTATATCGTACTCAAATGCTTTAAGGTCAGAAAAGAGATCAAAAGTAGATATTTCACTAAGATTGCATGAGACACGCATATCTGTGGTCTTAATGTCCCATCGGGTAGGGAGTGATCTGAAATTTTTTAGGTTTTTCTCCCTTTGAGTATAAATTTTGCCTAATGCTTCAAGTTCACCAACAATGCCATTGAATCTGAGGTCAAGTTCCTCAGGTGTTTCAGTTGGTTTCATTTCAAAAGATTCGAATTGCTGAGTTAATTTTGAAATCTTGTTTTCTTTTGAGAGCTCAGTTCCCTCACAAATTAACTTGAGTTTATCCCAGATATCCTTGGCTGATTTACAGCTCTTTACCTTAGAGAATGTGCCTTTGTCAAGGGTGACAAATAGCGCATTCTTTGCAACATTGTCGAAGTTGGCGCACTTTCTTTCGTCAGAAGTCCATTGTTCGCGCTCTTTTTCAAGCATCTCTGCATGAGCCTGGCCTTCAATCCTTGGGGCCGGATTTACCTTCATGATCTTTATGGGGCCATCCTGTATGACAAAAATCATCTCTTCGTGCATTGATGCAAGATGAGCCTCCATCCTAATTCTCCAACCATCAAATTCGTTAATAGAAAACATAGGAACTTTATTGATCAATGATGAATCAATATGAGAGTATGAGGATGAAAACGACTGTTTTATAAAAATAAGTGATTTAAGGATCTGATTCAATCAAAAATACGACTGATTCTTTTTAGAATCAACCGCTCCGATACCACTTGTTGGCCACTAAGTATACAGGATACAACTTGGAGAGTGTTTTAAACAACAAGCTGCACGGTTTTCAAATCTGAGTGCGTAGCGGAAGTCTTGTCAAAGTAAGTTGCAGTAAATATAGCAACTAGATATGAAATGTATACTTAAAGATAATCACAAATATTAAAACAGTAAATGCAGAAGGTAATTGACACAGTAATTAAAGTGGTTTGAGGTAAACCCCTCTACGTCCACTGGTCCTCCACACAGGAGTGAAAATGTTTATTATAAATACTACGTACACAACTACGTATTTATAATCAAACCTAATCCGTATATCGTTCACACAGATTGATATAATAATCTTAGCCTTCAACCGTTCACACAGATTGGTTTGAGCTTTCACTTGACTGGCTTCTTCACACACAGTTCCGAAGCTTCGTCTCTTCAATGCAAGTCCGTCACACACAGTTCGGGAAAAGCAAGGATTCTCAGTCCAGACGGGGATGATGTGTGTGTTCAAGGGTTAGAACAATATTTGAACAACAGCTTTGACTTTCTGAGCTTTTAGCTGATGATGTGTTGTTCACGGTTTTGAGCACTGTATATCTCTTCTTTCAGAATAGCATAATGCCTTGGGAGATATGTTTGCTCTGAATATTCGTGTAAGCACTTGTTTCACTTGCGTATAAATTCGATCGTTTGTTCGTTTGTTTTCATGTGTCTAGATCTTCAAAGGCTGGGGATATATATAGCTTTCTGAAATATATCCGTTGATATAAATCCGTTGAGCAAGATTCCGTTCCAACGGGATGATGTGTTTGAATAAAAGACGATCCAGATTTTGCGCTAGATTGAAGATCTCTGACGGATTGATATTTAAATACTTTATCCTTTAGTATTTAAATATATCTGCTCAAACGGGACTTTGACTTAGTGAATAACAAAGATTCCTTCTTGTCCTGTTTGGATGCTGTATGGAATGATAGTTGTATTGTCGATTCGATACAGCTTCCATACTTAGTCTTTATAAGACTCCTTTGCTGCATGATTGCTTTGGCTACGAGAAGTCTTCGATACAGGTTGATATATTTTGATCAGCTTTTCGATACAGCTGCTTGCTGTATACTGGATTGGTATATTTTTCAAAACATTCTGTCATGATCTTTTCGATACAGGGATTGTTTGTCCCTGGGGCTACGAGAAGTCTTCGATACAGGTTGATATATTTTGATCAGCTTTTCGATACAGGTGCTTGTTGTATGTTGGATTGGCATATTTGTCAAAATATTCTGTCATGATCTTTTCAATACAGGGATTGTTTATCCTGACAATCTCGATACAGGGATTGTTATCCCAACACTATCAAAATTTTGAAGGTCAATACAGCCCTAAGGATGGAAGGGCAACCTTACGCCGGGATGCTCAAGAAAGAGCGCAATCAGTGGATGTCTGATGAGCGCAAGCGATCCAATCTGGACAACGTCGCCAAGAATGCACTATTTGTTACTATCGACAAAGGCACCTTCTCAAAGGTAAAAAGTTGTAGAACAGCTACGGAAATCTGGGAAAAACTCAAGCTAATTTGCGAGGGTACTGAGCTCTCAAAAGAAAATAAATTTCCAAACTTACTCAGCAATTTAAATCCTTTGAAATGAAATCTTCTGAAACACTTGAGGAGCTTGACCTCAGATTCACTGGCATTGTTGGTGAACTTGAAGCATTGGGTAAAGTGTATACCCAAAAGGAGAAAAATTTAAAAATCTTTAGATCACTCCCTACCCGAAGGGATATTAAGACTACATCTATGTGTGTATCCTGTAACCTTAATGATATTTCTACCTTTGACCTCTTCTCTGACCTCAAAGCTTTTGAGTATGATATTGACATGAGAGAAAAGGCCGAAGAGTCACCTGCCAAGACTACAGCACTAGCCGCTGTATGTAATAGGAGACACATCTCTGCACCCAGCACATCCAAATCCGCACACAAGACTATTGACAGCGATGATGATATCCTTCATCAAATAGTTTGGAAAGACTCCTTACATGCCTAAGCCTTTTCACAAGGTAAGCTCTGAATCTCCTTCCTCTAGTGATTCTAACCTATGCTAAAATTGTAGGTAACCCGGATATTATGCAAATAAGTGTCCACATCCGAAAGTTCAAAAGTTGCCAGAAGTTGAGCAACAAGAAAAGGACGAAATAAGGCGCATTTGAAACAACAAGATCAAGGCCCTGATTGGTGAATCATAAGCCTCGCCAGCATCAAACAAGACCGAGGAGTGCCTTCAGGCAATCACTAACAATGACTCCTCCGGTGATGAGATCGAAAATAAATCATATTTGTGCTTTATGGCCAAAGAAATACAAGATGATGAGGATAGCGACAATGAAGTAAGTTCAAATTCATCTATTCCTGAAAATGCATCACATACCTTCGAAAACATGTTGAATGAATTCAAAAACATTAAAAAGGCCCATGAGACTTTAAAATAGAAAACATACAGCGCGAAATTTCAAACTTAGAGCTAAAAGTTGAAAATGACTTGCTGAAAAACAACTATTAAAATATGTCTATTGATTGCGAAAACAGCAAGGTCACACTTGAAAAACTCATGGAAAGCAATCATCAACTTGCCCACGATCTAAATGAGGCTAAATCTCATAATGAAAGCAAGATAAATGATTTTTCTTTACTCGAAGCCAAAATAAAAACTCTCGAGAAGCGAGAAGGAGAATTAGAGACCATCCTGAAATCATTCGAGAAATCATCTAAACGGATGGAAGAATTTCTAAGCATTGGGCAACATGCTCATGATAAAAGTGTCTTAGGATATAACTCATTCTCCAATAAGGGAAAAACTAGTACGGTGTTCATCAAGGGTGTGGAACTCATTCTCGTTCCCAGAGAGACTCCAAGTCCCGAAAGAGCTAAAGTTGCCCTTCGTATAGCAAAGGTTGTGATTCCGCCACCAAGTTCATATCACAAATAGCAGAAACCTCAGCTTCCCAGATCTGTAAGCCGTAATCAACAGCATGCTCCTCGAGCATATCAATAGCGCCAGCAGCCATCTATACAGAATGCTGTATCCAAATATCAAAGGGAAACACCGCAGTACTATCAACAGTACAGTGAGCCTAGATATTGGATACAGGATCCCATTATCCATCCAGGAAGCAGGCCACCATGCAGCATCAACAACATGTCTAGGAATCCAACTGGAGACCCAGGAGACAAGGTGTAAGACCTAAGAAAATGGCTCCACCTCCTAGACGACAATCATACTGGAATAATTACCCTAAATTTTACATGCATGATAATCAAAGTTACAGTGACTATGTGCCTGCCCCACGTAGACACCACAAAAGTGGACCAAAAGTAACCTATAGCAAACTTATTTTTGTCAGGCAAATTTGGGTACCAAAAGGCAATAACACATATGGATCCAACAATCAAAGGGGGCCTAAATCTACTTAAAATTCTGTGCT
This sequence comes from Orobanche coerulescens, assembly GCA_033398695.1. Lineage (NCBI taxonomy): Eukaryota > Viridiplantae > Streptophyta > Magnoliopsida > Lamiales > Orobanchaceae > Orobanche > Orobanche coerulescens. The sequence continues at coordinate 69,358,511 of CM065816.1, read as the reverse complement.
TACAGGATATCTAAGAGAAGGACATCTGGTACTTTGACAGCGGATGTTCATGGCACATGACTGGAGATATAAGCAAACTGGCAGATTATGGAGAAGGTTGCGCTCCAAAGGTGCACTTCGGTGACAAATGCAAAGGAAGAACTAGAGGGAAGGGAACCCTACTTGTAGAAAAGTTCAAAGTCACTGATGTAGCCTATGTTGAAGGCCTACAGTATAATCTACTTAGTATTATCCAGTTCTGTGACAAACAGTTCTCGGTGAAATTCTATATAGACTACTGTAGAGTGAATGACATCATGACCAAAAAAATCGTCCTCACAGGAAGCAAGTCAGGTAATATGTATATAGATGACTGGAAGCCTACGAGCTCCATTATTCCTTGATTTGTTGTCAAAGGCACCGCAGATCAAAAATGGCAATGGTACAAAAGGATGTCTCACATCAACTTCAAAACGATCAACAAACTCGCTATATAGGGAATGGTTAGAGGTTTGCCCGATGTGTCATTCCATAAAGACAGCGTCTGCGGACCCTGTCATAAAGGCAAACAAGTCAAAACCACCCTGAAAAGCAAATCATACATGTCCACTCACAGGGTTCTGGATATGCTACATATGGACCTCTACGGTCCTGTAGACCCTGTAAGCTTGGGAGGTAAGAAATACTGTCTCATTATTGTTGATGATTTTTCCAAGTATGCTTGGATAATCTTTCTAAGCAAGAAGAAAGAAACAACAAAGAAGCTGCCTGAGCACCTGAGAAAGCTACAGAATGAGAAAGGGTTGAGTATCGTGTCCATTCATTCAAACAGAGGTACTGAATTCACAAATCGCTTTATAGAGCAACTACTGTTCGGACAATGGAATACAACATGAAACTTAGCAGCCCAAATGCCTCAACAAAATGGTATTGCCGTGCGAACGAATAGGACACTCAAGGAAGCAACAAGCACCATGATTGACGCAAGCAAGTTTCCACAGTGGTTCTAGGGCGAAGCAACAAATACAACATGCTATACACAAAACTGCTGTATCATCAACAAGCATCAAACAAAATAGCCTATGAGGTGTGGAATAATAAAACTCCATTAGTTACGTACTTTCATATCTTTGGATGAGGGTGTTACATCCTAAGTAATGAGAAATATCAACTCAAGACCTTCGATGAAAATTTGGATGAAGGGATATTTGTAGGATACTAACAAAAGAAAGCTGACAATAGAGGAAACTGTTCACGTAATGAATGATGGACCACACTTTGATCCTACAGGAGTAGAAGACTTAACTTAGAATATCCGAACACTCTCCATTACTGATCCTAGTCGCACAAGGCTACAGACAGGAAGAAAGCATGGATTACGATGAGACATTTGCCCCTGTAGCCAGACTAAAAACCATCAGGATATTCCTAGATTTTGCCACCCATAAGAGCTTTATAGTATATCAAATGGACGTTAAGAGCGCATTCCTAAATGGAGATCTCGCTGAAGAAGTCTATGTTGAACAACCACCAGGGTTTGTCAACACATAAGGCGGGACCTAGTATACAGGCTATGGAAAGCACTCTATGGACTTAAGCAAGCACCTAGATCTTGGTATGAAACATTGTCCCTGTACCTTACCAATAATGGATTTGAGAAAGGTGCTGTGGACAAAACCCTATTTGAAATACAGGAAGGAGATGACCTGTTAATGGTACAAATATATGTCTATGATATTATATTTGGTTTTACTAACCTTGCTAAATGTCAAAGGTTCTCTCATCTCATGCAAAGTAAATTTGAAATGAGTATGATGGGAAAACTAAGTTATTTCCTAGGATTGTAGGTGAAGTAATTGCCTACAGGAATCTTCATCAACCAGGAGAAATACAGCAAATAGCTACTCAACAAGTTTGGGATGAATAACTTCAAATCCTCGTCAACCCCCATGAGCACTTCCACGCAAATTAGTGCTGACGAAGCCGGAAATCCGGTTGATCAATCTCTCTATAGGAATCTTATTGGCTTACTCCTGTACCTAACAGCTAGCAGGCCCGATATCCAATTTGCCGTAGGAGTGTGTGCTCGGTATCAAGTCGCACCTAAAGAGTCACACTTCACAAAAGCCAAACGAATCCTTAAGTACGTGAAAGGAACAATCGATGTAGGATTGTGGTATCCTAAGTAAGGATGATTCAATTTGGTTGGCTACAACGACTCAGATATCGGAGACTGTAAGTTGGATAGGAAGAGCACAAGCAGTACTTGTCACTTTCTTGGACCTAGACTTGTGTCATGGTTCAATAAGAAGCAATTGGCAAACTCGCTTTCTACAGCTGAGTCGGAATATTATGCCACTGGAGTTGCTGTATACAGATTCTCTGGATGCAACAACAGTTACAAGATTATGGAATTAGTGCCAGTGAGACGTCAATCATGTGCGATAGCACGAGTGTAATTGCAATAACGCACAACCCTGTATTGCACTGGCGAACTAAGCATATTGATATGAAGCATCACTTCATCGGGAATCATGTTGAGAATAAGGATGTTCGGATCGAGAAGATTCATACAGACATTCAGTTGGCCGACATCTTTACAAAACCTCTCAGCACAACCAGATTCTGTATGCTTCGTCAAGAATTGGGAATGTTACAACCTGACTCCCTGTAAGTGTTTACACTTTTACTCATCAATTGAGGGGGACTGCTGTAAGACCCAAGAATACAGTATCCACTTTAATTAAGTGTACATTCAGAACAAGTCAAGTAGTACTGTAGGACATAGAAGGCATGAAATCTTCCTACAACTGACGTGTGCATTAATTAAGGGGGAATATAGTACGACCCTTAAATATAGTTTTAATCCAAATATTAGTGTAAGAATTTAAATCCTGTATGTACCTTTTAAGGGGGAACACTGTAGTGATTCGCGGATACAGCACATACAATGTAGAATGTCAATTAATATTATATTACAACTCTAGTCGTACAGAAAAAGTTTTAACTCCATGTGCCCCGTTTTACATTTCAAACATTTTATACTTTAATGTCTTAAAGACACCTGGACTTCAATGCCTCAAATACTGCAATTTTTAATAATTTCAAAACCGCCGTTTCGTGCAAAAGGGAAGTCGTATTATCAGAAGTGGGACCAGTTATCCAAAAACAGATGGATAAGACGTACAACTTACTCAGAATCCATCTTGGATGTTCTTTAATAAAATGGTTCCCATCCCTTAAATCAGACGGTTCACTGTATAAAACCTTAATCTTCCCTACACCCTATAAAAGGACTGTATCTTGCTCCCTTAGACTCTTTACACTTTCAGAAAATTAAACGAGTCTTCAGCAAATAGTCTACATACTTCCCAATTTTCTGCGATATTTCCTCGTTTCTTTCTTTTTTTCTACAAGAATGTCGACTTTCCAGACTTCTTCCCTTTCAATGAAGAAAAGAGAATCAATCATCGATGGACGCATGTTCTCTAGATCCATGGTGATGGAGAGAATCAATCTCGAAGGATAAGACTTCGTTGGAATGGAGGTGGTCGTTTCGCGAGTGAAATAGTAAGGGTTGTACAGTCTTGCGAGCAACCATGCCAAGTTGTACGATGAACACATTGTAGAAGAATTCTATTTGGATGCCTCGTTCAAATACTCATGTCAGAGAAAATGAGGAGAAATTTTTGAGATATCTACAACTGTTCAAGGGTTTGAGGTCTCTGTGAACACAAACCTGTTGGAGAAATTATACAGGCTGCCGTCTAATTGCCTGAAAATGGAAGAGCTTGAGACCTTCGGGTCGAAGGGTCTTCTATCTGCCAACTGAAAGCTGTTCACTAGCGATGAGGATGAGAAGAATGTGCATCCCTCATGCCACAAGAAGAATTTATGTCTGCCCTATGGCTACCTTCACGACTTCTGTTGCCGGGTTGTTGAGAACCGGACAGAAGCTTTTGAAATGTGCACCAACCTATGTTTCAGGATGATGGTCGCCATCATGTCCGGTGAAAAGGTCAACTGGTGTCAAATTCTGCTAAAAATGATTCAGGAGGAGGTTGCCAAACCTGAAGTCTATACCGATGCGGAGTCAAGCAAAGAAATCATTCAGCCTCATCCTGAATCATATCCTTACTTACTGCGAAGTCAAGCAATCTACCGATGACAAGAAGATTAGCCCCGGAAAGTTCATTGGTGGAATGAAGGCCAGCGCGTTGAACAAATCACCCCTGATTTCTAAAAGACCCCTACCTCAAAGCATGCCGATCTCAAGTGACCCGAGGGACGTCACTGTGAGAACCTCGATTGAGGAAAAAAAAAAAGAGTGCCTCTGACAGCAGGTCACCTCATGCTGTAGAGAAGAAGAAGAAGAAGAAGAAGAAGAAGAAGAAGACAAAGAAGTCTTCCAAGACCGAGGCTACAGTGACTACAGCGGTCACTGTAGATATTCCTACTGTTCCAATCATTGAATCACTCCCATAGGGTGCAACCCATCCCGAGCCTGTGGTGTCTATGATGGATGATCAACTGTTTGCCAAACTGGAGGGTTCCAGCGAGTCGGCTGCCCCTTTGGAGCCAAATGCCGCTACTCCTAACAGGGTACCCACCTCTGTACAAAGTCCCTCTCCCCACAGGGTACCATCCCCTGTTCGGGATCCCTCTCCGAAATAGGCTCCCATACCTATTGCGGATCCCATCTGGATGGTAGACCAAACTACTGTACGGAGTCCCTTCCCCTCTGAAATAATAAATAATACTCTCCTCTAGGTACAAATAGAGCAAGCATATGAACGCTTTAAAATATGGAAGTCCTATAGGGTCACCCCTTATGACACTCTGTACCACTGGGCCGACTGGAAGGAAGAGGAATTATATGATCTGGAGGTCACGTACACCCAGAATGTCAAGGTCTTGATTAGCTAGGAGGATCACTTTTGCCAGGAGCTAATCTTTGACTATTTCAAGGCAAAAGAGAAGGCTAGACTGAAAGGGAAGCCACAGTCCGGTGACAAAGCTCCATCTACCGAGAATTTGCTTCCCACTGATCGACAGCCTTCAGCTGATGATCTGAAGAATTGGAAGAAAAATGAAATGATGAGATACTTCTGTATGCTCATTAGGGAGTCTGCCTTCTTCAACCGATTCAAGATGCTGCAAGATGCTGTAAATGAATTCTTGAGGCTATTAGCAGAAGGATGGCTCCATCTGCAATTGCTGATGAAGTCAAGGCCCTAGAAGGGTGAACGGCTTACCCACCTGGAAGACTGGATACTCGTGTTAGATAAATCCCCTGAAGGAAGGACTATCTATAGGGATAGAGACGATGACTCCCTAGTCAATTGGTGGAAAGGGACCGCAAATGGTCCTGACCGGAGACCTTGGAGGCATTCTCAGCATAGGAGCTAACCTATTTGCTTTTTCGTTGTATCTGTTTCTTCTGTAAGCTTACGATCGCAGTATGTATTTATTTAGCTTTTATCTTCTCAAGAACTTGTAATTTTCCAATTCATATCAATAAAGTTTTTTTTCTTGAGAGATTACAGCTCGTAATCTGCACTTAGTTTACTATTTGATTATGAAATTTTCCTATGTTTGAACAAGATAAAACTCGTTAAGTCACAAAGCTGTAAGAACTTGTCTGCGAACAGTTCATATATTAAGTTGTATTCAAACTAGACTACTCTCTGTAAGATTTCGCCTACGCGCCAATCATAAGTTCAGTTGCAATACACTTAAACATGTAGGATCTTTCATTTTAGAACTTGCCTGTGAGCTGTTCACATTTTTAGACTAAGTATTGAAGATCAGATCAATCGGATAGAAGACTTGAAGACAACCTCTCTGTGGAGGATATCTAGAGGAAGTTTTGGCATTATCAAAAGGGGAAATTGTTGGGATAAACATTCCTGTTTTGATAATTTTCAACATACAGCAAAAAAGTCTTAAAGAAATCGGAATGCCGATAAGTATGGAAGTTGTAAGGACTCTCCATACAGACCGCCCATACAGCAAAGAGATATTCAACAATCCATCCTATAGAGTCTGCCTCATACCGCAAAGAAACATAGTGTGTTGGATACAGTATATAGTCTAAAGGTGTTTTACTTTGGAAAAGTAAAACACATCCAACAACAGTTATCATAAAAAGCTTTACCGTTGTGACATAAACTTTGTTTATTCATAACATATTCACGGTTAAAGCAGCATTTATTGCTGATAGGACAACATTTAATGCAGCTGGAGAGAGACAAGTCTGAACGCTCTGAAGAGCATTTAATGCAAAGACAGAAAGGATGTCTGAAGCATTAAATGCGATCTGCTTTAGTTCAAACATTCAGCAGCCGCCAATCAAGCGACAGACTTCAAGATATCACCAACCAACAACGGCTACATTTATAACGGATACAATTCCAAGGCTATAAATTGCCCCAAGCAAGAGGACTTCATACACACGAAAAGCTATTCATTATCACGTATATTTTGACAAGATTACTCTGACAATCTATCTATTATGTTGGAATATTCTATTCCATATAATCATAAATTGGTTTTGATGATGAGTTGACTATCAAACCAAAACAACAAAGGAAATAATAGAACGAAGCAAAACAATAATAATTCAAGAAAGAGTCAAAGACGCTGAGATGGACAGAAAAGCAAAACAGCAAAGTTAATGAAGCTAATGTATGCTAGGCAAACGCTATAACGTACGTAATGGAATCTCGCCTAAAGACTCACCTGATGTCACCTGATGATTTAACGTACGCAAACGAAACAAGATAACGTACGCAATCGGACGAACTTAACATACATAACATAGAATAGTTAATGTACGTAATGTAGTTTGAATATAAATTCAAACAAATGAATCGTTGGAAGATTCGGAGTCAAAGTTAAAAAGGTTATTAACACACGCTAAAGACAGAGTCGAAAGCTACTGGACTGAAACAACAAGCAGATAACATACGCTACACATTGGTGTTACGTATGCTAATACACATGACATATGCTACAGAAGAGCTTTAACGTACATAATGAAGGCAACATGAGCTAACGGCTAGTTGAGAGAATTTGTCTATAAATACCAAGTCATTTGGTATCATTCAATACAACAACTCCAAGAAAATTACATATTGATCAGATATTATTGTATACCTCTTTGTTGTTGTAAGCGAGCTACATTTTCAAGTGTTTGAGTGTTCATACACTAAACCATACACGAGAGGAAATATACTGATTGTAGATTGATTCGGTGTTATTAGGATCGTTAATTCGGCATTATTAGAATCATATCTAAATCCAAGTGAGGTTTATCTAGTACCTATCGAAAGATAGATAGGTTGCTTGCTTATCTGATGGAAAATAAAAACGGTTTATCTTGGACCGACATAAAGACAAGAGTGTAACGGTTTGTCTCGGACCAATAGAAGATGAGATTGTAAAGGTATACCTTGGATCGATAGAAGACGAGGTATAGAGGTTGATCTTGAGCCGATAGAAAAAGATACGGAGAGAGGACATAGGCACGTTTGGACGAACCTCTATCTTGTGTTGTTTATCTTCTGCAATTTACTTACGTTTCCACAAACGCAAAAGAGTTTGAAAACGCTACTCCGTGAAATTATCCACCATTCCAAGTGGGGTGCCAATTCCCAACATATTCAAGAGAAGTATATGTCATGAGCATACAGCAGTATCCGAGCAAAGAAATATACCAAATCCTCAACGCAAACAACACAACATACAGCAAACGTTCATCAAAGATAAAGCTGTTGTTTGAGATTTGTTCTACCCTTTCCGTTGAGATTATCATTAGTCCTGTATGGACTAAGGATCCTTGCGTATTCCGAACTGTGTGGGAAGAATAACATTAAAGATGAAGCTTTAACCTGTGTGGAAAGACGCAAGTCGAAAGAGCTCAAGCCAATCTGTGTGAACGGACCAAAGCTAAAGTCCCTGGATTGGTCTGTGTGAATGATATAGAGACCAGTTTAGTTAAAAGTTACGTAGTTGTGTACATAGTGATTTTAATAAACTCTTTACTCCTGTGTGGAGACCACTGGACGTTGAGGGGTTTACCTCGAACCACTTTAAACTGTGTGTTATCTACATTCTATAAGTATACATTGTAAAACCCTGTATGTGTCAAGCAAACAGGAGATCACCCAGTTGTTGTATTTACAGCAACTCACCCTACAGACTTCCGCTACGCAATTAACTTCGAAAATTGTACAGCTTATTATACCCTTACTTTCTAAGCTGTTTATTATATACGTAGTGGCCAACAGGTCTCCTGTTATCTTGGTGCTTACAGGGTTTTTAGGATAAGTATACTAAAATCACACAGACGGTAAGAACATAGTAAAGACAGTATGTAAAGAGATACTATTTAAAGTGGTTCGAGGTAAATCCCTCTACGTCCACTGGTCCTCCACACAGGAGTAAATAGTTTATTAAAATCACGGCGTACACAATAGTATGATTATAACCAAACTCATTGTTGTATCGTTTACACAGATTGATACAACTGGCAGTAGCTTTGGCTGTTCACACAGATTGGCTTGGCCTTCTTCGACTCGCTTCTTCTTACACAGATTGAAGCTTTGTCCTTAACACTATTCGCCCCACAGGTTAGAAATAGCTTTGCTTAGTCCACACAGAGCTAAGCAACTCAACAGAAATATTGTGTTATCACGAGCTCGAACAGCAGCTACAGGCTTGATGAGTTTTGCCGTAGATATGTTGTTCGTGTTGAGGACTTGTATATTTCTTCACTTCATATGTCGTTGTATGTTTGAAGAAATATAATGCTCTTGTAAGCTTGATGTTCAGATTTGTTCATGTGTAAAATATGTTAATCATTAGGTTAGCAATGTCCTCTTGCGTGAGGCTATTTATAACTTTAGAAATAGATCAGTTATAAATGTAGTCGTTGGCCGATTGGTGAGACTGAGACAGCTCTGATTGGCGGCTTCAGAATGTTTTGAATTAAATGCAATTCACATTTAATGGTTCAGATATTTTCTTTGACTCACATTAAATGCTTTTCAATCTGTAGTCTCTTCGACCGCATTAAATGATCTCCTATCAGCATTCAGTGCTGCTTTAATTGTGAATATTTTATGAATAAAGAAAATTTTTTCACGCCGATTTAAAGTTTCTTCTGTCTTGTTGGTTTTATGTTTTACTTTTCCTAAGTAAAACACCTACAGCATTGTTTGTTGTAGCCAACGTCTCATCTTGATGTATCTTTGAAGACTGAGCTCTTTGATTTAACTTTTGGCTTGTTGTATGATCTTGCATTGTACGGACAGGATATATGTAGCATTTATCATTTATCCCAACAGTGTCCATAATTGGCTGATATTATGACTTGATGATTCTTGGTTGTGTGAGGCATTTTTTAAAACATCAGGAGGATTTTTCCAAACAATTTCCCCCTTTTGATAATGCGAAAACTTCTAACAATATGAGGCTGTCTTCAGGTCTTCTGTCGAATGATCTGATGTTCGAGACTTAAATTGAAGATTTGAACTGCTCGCAGGCAAGTTCTAAAATTATAAATCCTAGAGGACTGTGTATTACAACTTAAATTATGATTGTCTCGTAGGCACAATCTTATAGGAAGTAATCCTATTTGAATACAACTTAATCTTTGAATTGTTCGTATATAAGTTCTTACAGCTAGAGACTTATCAAAGTAAACATTCCAATATAAATAGTAATTAAAGCAGTAACGATAGATCACGAGATGGAATCTTTTGAGATAAAAGGTATTTTTACTGATGATTAGATTATAGTGGAATTTAAAAATTACATCGAAGAGCATACAGGAAAAATTAAGCACAACTATCAGAAGTTATCCCCTATAGTACTAATGCTTCCAAGACTTCCGAGAAGAGTCATGCTCAGTTGCCTTCCACCAGTTGACTAGAGAGTCTGCCTCAGTCTCTATAGATGTTCTTTCTTGTTGGGAGACATCGTAGGCGAGAATCCAGTCTTCAGGGTGAGCTAACCGATCACCCTTCTGAATCTTAGCTTTTAGCTTGATTTGCAGAGGGATATTTCCTTCCAATACGAGCCTTGATAACTCCTTTGCAATGTCTTCTAGCATCTTGAAGTGATTAACATGGCAGATTCCCCGATGAGAGTACAAAAGTATCTCATCAGTTCATTATTATTCCATGCCTTCAACCCTTCAGCTGATGGTTCTCTCTCTGTCGGGAGTAGGGTTTCGGTGGGATTCTACACAGTGTTCTTCCAAGAAAAATTGGGATCCTGAAACTCGGGATGCGAACTAGTTACTCTGTATCTACTAGATCCTTGATCTGGCTCGGGTCCGGGCAGTCTTCCATTTGCAGTGGCAACACTATCATACAGGAAGGCCTCCATCTCCTTTTCCTTTTCCATCCTCCACCTCCTTCCAGCCTCTCGAGCCTCTTCCCCCTTTTTAGCGTATCAAGCTCAGATACCTTACCGTGAATAGCCCGAAGAATATTCATCGATTCGGCCTACTTGTCTTTCAGATCTTTGACTGAGACCACTAGACTCGCGACCATTGCTATAAGGTCATCTATTTTCTGATCGTGAGTAGTGAATTTCGATCCAGTGAGCTCGAGGGAGGCGACTGTCTTAGCTTCCTCAACATGCCGTTTCTCTTTCTCTTGCTTTAGGATTCACTCCTATTGTTGTTTCAGGTGATTGAGGGCCTGCCATAAGGCATTTAGCATGAGGCGGAATGCCTCTTCGACATCTTGCATGGCCCTTTGCAGCTTTAGGAATTCATCCCGAGCAGTTTCGCGCATCCAGTCGGGCTTGTTGCCGAAATCATATAGGGTTTTGGCAGCGTCCTGTAGGAATAAGATTTGGCGACCGATTTTCTGAAGTTTCTCAATCTTGGCTTCAGTACGGGGAGAGTGGGGGTGAGCGATTTTGGAATCATATGGCTCTCCAATATGTTTGAAAATGATAATATGACGAGGCCTCTGGGGTTTGTCTTCAGCTTCGACGTCATCTTCTTATCCAGATGGTGATCCTGTAGGGATAGGAGTGGATACCTGTTGAGGAGCGAGAAGCTCGGATGGTTCCACTGTTGGTGCTGTTTAGAAGATAGACGATATGGATTCCTCCTTTCATTGTTCGGTTTCTATAGCCTGGAGTACAAGAGGAACTTATTCCCTCTGCTGGATCTCAGCTTCCTCCTATTCCATAGAAGGGACTGAATACTTTTGTTTGACGGTGCGAGATCTATCTTCTCCAATCGGAGGGGCGGATTCCTCCTGGGCGGGAAATGATGGTTTTGGTACAGCTGAAGTGCTCGCCCTCGGCAGCCTTGGACTTGGCAAATTCCTTCTCGCGAGCATCCTCTCGGCTCATCCTCATAACTGTTTGAAGATCATCACCATCTCCATCTAAATCGGGATCTGAGTGACGGCTGGGTCTCTAAGTCTTGTGATCAGACTGAGACTTCCCTTTCAGTCGGGCCTTTTTCTTCGCCCTGAAATAGGATGTGATCAGGTCATGGCAAAAAGGATGATCCCATCTGATCAGGACCTCGACATTATGGGTGTTCGTGACTTCCAAAACAACCAACACTTCCTCTTCCCAGTTATACTGGGAGTCGTATAGGGCGACCATGTATGCTTTTCGTGTCTTGAAGCATTCAAATGCTTCGTCGATCTGGACTTGGAGGAGTGTTTGTCTGATTATTTACATAGGGGATGGACTCCGAACATGAGAGGGTTCTACTATCTGGTTGGGATCCTCTACAGGTATGGGAGCCTGTTGAGGAGAGGGATCCCCGATAGGGTGGGATTCCCTATTGGGAGAGGGACTCCTTACACGGGTACGGGCCCTGTTAGGAGTGGTGATTGTCGGCTCTGAAAGGGAAGCTGATTCACCAGTTCCTTCCAATTTGACAAATGACTGGTCTTCCAGTCATAGCCATCACAGGCTCAGGAACTGTTGTAGGTGCAGACATCATTTATTCCATAAGGGTTGCGCCCTCTAGGTCAGCTACTGCGGGATATGGTGCAGTAGGCGAAACTGCCTCAGTGACCACTGTAGTCACGGGAGGTGCTGTAGGTACAGCTTCCAACTTTGAAAACTCTTTAGTATTCATTTTTTTGCTTCTTCTTCTCGACAGTTGTAGGGGAATTGCTGTTGGGCACATATCTCTTTTTGCTAACCAGCATCTTCTTGCTGTCAATAGATTTGGTTTTCATCGAGTGATTAGTAACATATCGAGGATCACTCGATGTGGGAAGGGAGAAAGGGCTTGGCCTTTTGGTGAGTGGGGCTCCTTGTTGAAAACAGTGGGCTTGGAACCACCGTGAAACTTTTGAGCAAGGATCTTCTTGGCATTGGGTGACTGTTGTATGCCACAACTGGTCATAATGTTGTTCAAGATCAAGCCAAAAGGCTTTCTGGCAGAGTCTGGTTTGTAAGCCTCCTCCTGAAGAAGATTCATGATTACCTGACATCAGTTGACTTTCTCTCCAGACATGATAGCTACCATCATCGGGAATCTCAGACTGGTGCATATCTTGAACGCTCTAGTCTGATTTTCCATGATTCTGCAGCAAAAATCATGCAGATAGAGATAAGGCAGGGTGAAATTCTTGTGGCGGGAAAGATGAACTTGTGATGGCTGACAGTTGCCAGTAAATAAGTTCCAGCAGGCCTTCAGCAAGTCATCAGACCCAAATGATTCCAATTCCCCTAATATGAGACCATCAGAGGGCAGTTTGTGCAGTCTCTGAAGGAGCCCCCATTGATGGAGATCTCCTTCTTCTCGGATATGCTAATAATGGCAATAGTGGCGGAGCCCTTCTTCTCAGATGCATACATGAACTCAGAATCAAGGAAAAATTCTTCTATAATCTATTCATCATAGTTCTTCGGGTGCAGACTACCCAACCTGTAGAGACCAGTTTCTTTGACACGAGAGATGACTAAGTTCATCCCCGGTATGTCATCATCTTCAGAAAACATTCACTCTTGAAGAACAGAGCGAGCAAAGATACGAGGTCATTAGTTTTCGTACTGAAAGGATGAATTCAGATGTAACGGGTACATCTAATCCGTCATTATTTGAAATTAATGCCCCGTCCCACTTATGACACGGTTCAGCTTCCACTGTTTCACGATACTGCGGTTTGAATTTCGAAATCATGGGTTTTAAGGCAGTAAAGTCCAGGTGTCATTTCAGTATTGAAAGATGAGTCATTTTAAATTCAAACGATGCACATGGACTAGAAAAAGTTTTGAAAGGTTTAAGTGTATGAATTTATATACGTTTGAATTGGCATCCTACAGTGTATGTGCTGTATCCACGGAAATACAGTGTTCCCCCTTAAAAGATACATACAGGATTCAATTCTTACAGCAATTTAGGATTAATGATGTATTCATGGGTCATGCTGTGTTCTCTCTTAGTTAATGCACACGTCACTTGTAGAAAGGTAGTTGTACTTTCATATTTCTACAGTAAGGATATAACTCGTAATTATGAGTGTACGATTAATTAAAGTGGACACTGTATTCATAGATCTTACATCATTCCCCCTCGATTGATGGGTAAAAATTTAAGAACTTACAGGGAGTTGAGTTGTATCATTCCCAATTCTTGGCAGAGCATACAGAACCTGGTGGTGCTAAGGGATTTGTAAAGATGTCAGCTAACTGAACGTCTGAATGAATCTTCGATCTGAACATCTTTATTCTCCACATGATTCCGAATAAAATGACGCTTCATATCGATGTGCTTAGTCCTTAAGTGCAATACAAAATTGTGCGTGATTCCAATTGCACTCGTGGTGTCGCACATAATTGAAGTCTCTCGTACATAAATGTCATAGTCCTGTAACTGTTGTTTCATGCAGAGAATCTGCATACAGCAACTTCCAGCAGCATAATATTCCGACTCAACTGTAGAAAGCATGGTTCTACAAGACGTTAGGCGCCAGGTGTTCGGATTGCTAACGCCTAGCGCCCAGAGAATTATTCGGGGATTAATTGAGGATTAATCGGACTAGGCAGATCTATTTTTTATTATTATTTTAATCATTTTTATAAATAAAAAATTATATATATGTAAAATAATTAAAAATAGTTAAGATTTAACCATTTAAACATTTATATAATCAATTATATATTAAATTCGAAATATTGATATAGATATAAAGGATTCCATAATATTCATAATATCTCAATTTAGGAATTTATAGTACTATTAGAACAGAATGAGAAAACAAAAAAGTATAATCGCTTAGGCAGTCGCCTAGTCGGCCATGTAGCTAAGAAATTTAAAATAATGATATAAGTATGACAGTCAATAATATACATAGTATCTTAGCTTGCCTTCATAGGCCCCCACCCATATAGCCTAGATGACCGATTAATCACCCAAACGCCCAATACAAGCGCCTAGGCTGTAATCAGAATTGTAGAGGGACTTCTAGGGGTTAATGGGAGGATTAGTCGGCCTAGGCGGGGATTTTTATAACAGTGGTAGAAAGAGAGTTGTCCAATTGTTTCTTACTGAACCATAACACAAGTCCAAGGAAGTGACAAGTCCTGCTCGTACTCTTCCTATCCAACTTATAGCCTTCAAGATCCGAGTCGCTGTAGCCTACCAAATCAAATCCTCCTTCCTTAGGATACCACAATCCTACATCAATTGTTCCTTTTACGTAGTTAAGAATTCGTTTGAATGTGGTGAAGTGTGATTCTTTAGGTGCTACCTAATATCAAGCATACGATCCGACAGCAAATTGGATATCGGGCCTGCTAGCTGTTAGGTACAGGAGTGAGCCTCTATAAGCTTCCTGTAGGGTGATTGATCAACCTACTTTTCAGCTTCGTTAGCACTTATCTGTGTGGAAGTGATCATCGGGCTAGATGATGATTTGGCTGTATTCATCCCGAACTTGTTGAGCAGCTCCGTATTGTATTTCTCTTAGTTGATGAATATACATGTAGGAAACTGTCACTTTTAATCCTAAGAAGTAGCTAAATTCTCCCATCATACTCAATTAAAATTTACTTTGCATGAGATGATAGAACTTTTCACATAAAACAAGGTTAGTTGAACCAAAAATGATATCGTCTACATATATTTGTACCATGAGAAGATCGTCACCTTCCGGGATTTTGAACAGGGTTTTGTCAACTGTACCTTTCTCAAATCCATTATTGATGAGATACAATGACAGGGTTTTGTACCATGCCCTAGGTGCTTGCCTGAGCCCGTACAGTGCTTTCCTTAGCCTGTATACAAGGTCTCCACCTTCTGTTTTGGCAAACCCTGTAGGTTGTTCAACATAAACTTCTTCGGGTAGGTCTCCATTCAGGAATGCGCTCTTAACATCCATTTGGTATACGATAAAGTTCTTATGAGCGGCAAACACTAAAAATATCCTAATGGATTCTAATCGAGCTACGAGGGCAAAAGTTTCATAATAATTTATTCCTTCTTCCTATCTATAACCTTGGGCGACTAGTCTGGATTTGTTCCTGATAACAAGTCCATTTTCGTCCTTTTTGTTTCTGAATACCTATTTGGTTCTTATGACTGCTTGATGGGTTGGTCTAGGGACTAGGTACGAAATATTATTTCTTTAGAAACTATTGAGCTCTTTTCCATAGAAGTAATCCAATGAGAGTTGTTGAGAGGCTCATTGGTCGAAATAGGTTCATACTATGGTACGATTATAGCTACAGTGCACATGGCAAGTCTTTTAAGTTCAGCTTGGGATTTCCATACAGGGAATAAAGACTTTTCAGAACTAGATTCTGTCTCTTCTTGCGCAGAGAGTACAGTTCCTTGTGTACTCTGTATTTTACTTTGGGTGGTCACATAAGCATCTATATCTCCAATTACTAGCTCCTGGGGGTGATCTATGAACCACCTCCTGTCGGGTGCTAGTTCAGCATCCCGTGATGTTTCCTGTTGGGTTGTAGTCTCAGATTCAGCTTCTATAGCATTAGATTCGACTACTTCTTCTGTTCTTATAGTGACGGGATTAATTTCTAGGTTCACCATAGGTTCAATTAGAGTCTAGGGGATTTACTCAATAGATAGCGTCTGGATACCTTGGGTTAGGTCTTCTATTCCTGTAGGGTCATAATGGGTTCATCAAAGACTACATGGACTGATTCCTCTATTAACAACTTCCTTTTGTTGAATTATTCTAAATGCCTTGTTGTTAGAGGAGTATCCAACAAATATACCCTCATCCGACTTTTCATCGAAGATCTTCAATTGATCCTTCCCATTGTTGAGAACATAACATCTGCATCCAAGTATGTGAAATTATGCAACCATTGGAGTTTTATCATTCCATACCTCGAATGTTGTTTTGTTGTGGTGCTTGTTGATAATACCACAATTTGTGGATAGCACGCTGTATTTGTGGCTTCTCCCTAGAAATGCTGCGCAACTTGCTTGCGGCTAACATGATTCTTGTTGCTTCTTTCAGCATCCTGTTCTTTCGCTCGGCAACACCATTCTGTTGAGGAGTCCGGACTGCTGAGTATTCATGTTGTATGCCATTGTCCACATAGTATTGCTCTATAAAGCGACTTGTGAATTTTGTGCCTCTGTCTAAACAAATGGATATAATACTCAAACCTTTCTCATTTTGGAGTTTTTTCAGGTGTTCCGGCAGCTACATGGTTGTCTCTTTCTTCTTATTCAGGAAGATGGTCCAAGCATACCTAGAAAAATCATTAATAAGAACAAGACAACATTTCTTACCTCTCAAACTGACAGGTTCTATAGAACCGTAGAGATCCATATGTAGCAAATCCAATACCCCATGGGTGGAAAGGTATGATCTGCTCTTCAGAGAGGTCTTGACATGCTTGCCTTTCTAACAGGGTCCACGTGCATTATTTTGATGAAATGAGATATTGGGCAAGCCTCTGACCATTCCTTGTCGAGCTAGATTATTGATGGTCTTGAAATTGATATGAAACATCCTCTTGTGCCATAGCCAGCTTTGATCTGCAGTGCCTTTGGCAACACAACAAGGTATTACGGTGCTAGTGGGTTTCCAACCAGCAATATACATGTTACCTGACCGGATTTCTATAAGGACAATTTGCTTGGTCTTGGTGTCCTTCACTCTATAGTGATCTACATAGAATTTGACTGAGAACTGCTTGTCACAGAACCGGCTAATGCGAAGTAAATTGTACTGTAGTCTTTCTACGTAGGCTACGTCGGTAACTTTTAATTTTCTACAAGCAGAGTTTCTTTCCCCCTTGTTCTTCCTTTGGATTTATCACCAAATCGCACCTTTGGACTGCGACCTTCTACATAATCTGACATCTTAGTGATACCTCATATCATGTAGTGAGAACATGCAATATCGAACTACCAGATGTCCTTCTCCTGGATATCCTGTAATTAAAAAAATTAAGTAGATTTAAGCCCCCTTTGATTTTTGGGTCCTTGGTTATTAATGCCTTTAGGTAGCCATATTTTCCTAACAACAATGGGTTTGTTGTAGGTTTCATTTGGTCCTGTTTGCGAGATTTACGTGGGGAGATACGTAATCGCTGTAAGCATGGTTATTATGCATGTAAAATTTAGAGTTTTGGCTCCATACGGTTGCTGTCTTGGAGGAGGAACCATATTGTTCTGCCTTGTTGCCTGCCTTCTTAGTTTCCAGTTGGATTCCCACTCTGCTATTGATAGAACTGCGCGGCAGCTTGTTTACAGGACAGATACTTGGTTTCCTGTACTCAGTATCCAAGGGGCACTGTACTGTTAGTAATGCTAAGGTCCATACCGTTGATACTTAGGTACAATCTTCCTTCTGGCCGACTACTGATGTTGTTGGTATGCTCGAGGATCATACTGTTGATATCTGGTATTGCGTCTTACAGGTCTATGAGACTGGGGTTTCGGCTGCTTATGGTCTGAGCTAGGTGGCAGAATGACAGCCTTTGCTATCCAAGAAGGGGTAGTTGTAACCTTTACAGAAACATTCTTAGGGGCTTCTTCAGGTTCTAGAATGGATTCCACTCCTTTCACAAATACCGTACTAGTTTTGCCTTTGTGGGAGAACGAGTCGTATCCCAAGCCATGTTTGTAGTGGGCGTGCTGCCTAGTGCTTTACATGTCTTCCATCCTTCTTGATGATTTCTCAATTGACTTGAGGATGGTCTCGAGTTCTCCTTATCTTTTATTTAGAAGCTGTATCTTAGCTTCTAATAAAGCATAATCATTTGTCTTGCATTTACTATGAGTTATTACCTCATAGTTCGGTTGCAAGTTGATGATTGCTTTCCATGAGTTTTTCATGAATTATCTTGCTATTTTCACAATCTAGAGACATATTTTCATGGTTATTTTTCAGCAAATCGTTTTCATCCTTTAGCTCCAAATTTGAAAGAGTAGGTTTTCTTGTTTAAGCATCTCGTGGGCCTTTTGAATGGTTCTGAACTCATTCATCATGTTTTCAAATGTATTTGATGCATTAATAGAAGTAGATGAGGTTGAGCTTACCTCATCCTCACTGTCTTCATCATCTTCTTCTTTGGCCATAAGCGCATGTAAGTTTTATCTTCGATTTTATCATCTGAGGAGTCACTGTCAGTGATATGCCTGTAGGAACTCCTCTTCTGATTCTCTAATAAGGGCTTTTAGCTTATTTCTCCAGACATGCCTTTTCTCGTCCTTTTCTTTTTGCTAGGCTTCGAGTAACTTCTGCACTTTAGATGAAGTCATCTATTTGCATAGTGTCCTAGTTTCCTGCAATTATAGCACAAGTTAGAATCTATGTACGAAGGTGATTCCGACCTCACATTGTTAAATGGTTTAGGCCTATATAGGGCCTTTCCGGATTTCTAATGAACTTCGTGAATTTGTGCATGAGAAAGGCCATTTCGTCTTGTGACAGTATGCCATCATTGCTGTCAGCTGCCTTGGATGGGGCTGCTGGGGGCAGAGCTATGTCTCATGTTAGATACATCAGCGAGTGCTATAGTCTTAGCAGGCGACTCTTCTGCCTTCTCTCTTCTATCCATATTGCACTCAAAAGCTTGGAGATCAGATAAGAGATCGAAAGTAGATATATCATTTAAATTACAAGACACACACGTAGCTATGGTCTTAATGTCCCATCGGGCAGGGAGTGATCTAACTATTTTAAGATTTTTCTCCTTTTGGGTATACATTTTATCCAATGCTTCAAGTTCGCCGATAATGCCGGTAAATATGAGGTCAAGTTCCTCAAGTGTTTCGGAAGATTTCATTTCAAATGATTCAAATTGCTCAGTTAGTTTTGAAATCTTGTTTTCCTTTAAGAGCTCAGTTCCCTCACAAATAAACTTGAGTTTCTCCGAGATTTCCTTGGCTGTCTTGCAACTCTTTACCTTGGAGAATGTGCCTTTGTCAAGAGTGACAAATAGCGCATTCTTGGCGATGTTGTCTAGATTCGCACGCTTGCGATCACCAGTTATCCACTGTTTCCGTTCCTTCTCAAGAATTTTTGCATGAGGTTGACCTTCTATTCTGGCGACTGGATTGACCTTCATGATTTTGATAGATTCTTCTTGAATGCGAAGATCATCTCTTCGTGCATTGCGGCATGTCGGGCTTCCATCCTGATTCTCCAGTCATCAAACTTGTTAATGGAAAATATGAAAACTTTGTTGATCATAGATGTAACACCCCCAAATCCTATTGGGTTATTACAGTGCCGTGGACCCCACACCAGGAGATCCACCAGCCGGAAACGACTAAAATACATCAAACTAACCAACAAGGGAAATCACAGTCCCTACTATGATATCCGACACAATATTCCGATGAGGAATTTCAACGAAAACAATGGGCCTACATGGCCAAAATAAAAATACAACAACATCCACGAGCATCTGCTCGGGTAATTCATAATGACAATGATTGACAAACTGGAGAACACTCCAACTGACTGACCAACATAAACAACTCAGACTAGTATCGCTCGAATGCCTCGACGTCATCGTCATGCCCCTGTGTCTCAACTCTCTCCTCGCAAGCACCTAAAACATGAAAACATGTCCCGCCCCTACAGGGTTAGTCATACAGATAATGAACATCAAATACATGTATAACATGATATGCATCCAAAGGCAGAATGAAACAGTACAATGATAATAATAATACGAGATGCTCACAAACCAAGGTAAGAACCGAGCATTCGTGAAACACTATGCCCACAACATACTATTAATACCTGTTCAAATAGGTTAGAACATAAATGCCCAACGGCGAATCATAATTATAGAACACCACAATGAATTACACGAACATGAACCAAACCAGAACTGAATTAGATATGAATCACAATGCCCAGAGGCTCCAACAAAAATACCATGACATCACAAAGGCCTAAAAGCCAGTCAGTTGAAGCTGTCAAATATCACAATCACCTGAAATTCACTCAGCCAAAGCTGTCAAATATCACAATGGCCCAAAGCTAAAACAGTCTGAAGCTCTATCAATGAGGGTCGAAGCCACGGCACGAAGCCGTATCACAATGAGGGCCGAAGCCACGGCACGAAGCCGTCTCACAATGAGGGTCGAAGCCACGGCACGAAGCCATATCACAATGAGGGCCGAAGCCACAGCACGAAGCCGTATCACAATGAGGACCGAAGCCACGGCATGAAGCCAACCGCGAAGGTTCAAGCCCCAAACCGTGAAGGTTCAAGCCCCAAACTTACCCATAATGAGCACTATCCAAGACTAGCCTCTAAAGCACAATTAATCACAAAAGACAACGATCCCAAGATTACCGAATTCACAAGAACGACAGTATGCTGCCTTGAGTCGGCCAACACGACGACAATAACTCATGGATGGGCACCGTCCTTGACAGTCCCAATTCAATACCTTTATTACCTTAGAACGGCCAATCGATAACAATGAAAAACGAATGGGAACTATCCTCGATAGTCCCAATTCAATACCTCGATTGCCTTAGAATGGTCAACTGATAACAATGTTCCAACAAATACCTCGGCACCTTTAATCGGTTACCGACGACGAGGATGAGAAACGAACATGCCAATGCCTTCAATCGGCCAATACAACATCAATGACAAAACACCAACATCAATAACAATGATTACAACAATGTCTTAGATCGACATCAATATCAAAAACAACAATCGATACATCGATACCACGAACCGGCTATCGACAATAACATTAACAACGAGTATCCTAATGCCTTGAACCAGCCATTAACGAAGAATAATAAACATTTGGCATAATTGCCAAAGAGTATCGTATCGAACGATCCCTTAATATCAATGAACTTATGAACAGACCCAGTCTCGGAATGATACAACACAATCATACACATATATGATAACATTTATCTCATTGACTAGTACAAGTATAAAACTTGCCTCAAACCGACGGCGAGAAAGTCCTTCCACGATCAACATCCTTAATGGAAATATCGGCCGCTCGAACAACCTTGAATAACACAAGTACCAACAATTCGCTTAATATACGAATCAATCATGATGAAAACCAACTCAAAAGTCGATACAACACTACCCAAACTGATTGGGGCAATTTAACAAACACGTTGTAAACAATCTCCCATTGTTTACAACTAATCCCAATTATACCGAAAACCAAACTCCAATGAGTGATTCAATCCAACAAAATATCATTAATACCATCAATAATCCAATAGGAATACTCCATTCGAGATTACGACAACATCTAGTCGAACCCCAAAATTCCAAAGTCAATACCCAAGGTGTTCTTGAATAATGCCCCAAATATTCAAAACTTCCGAAAATTACATCAATGAATCCGTAAGAATACAAGTATCTAAGGTAGATAATCCATATTCAACATATTCCAACATGATAGAAAGCTAACTCGAAGAGATCGGGAAGAAAACCCTCAAATCCCGAAATTCAACATTCAATGAAAAGTTACCTTGATTAGGAGTGATGGAGCGGATTAAATGTTGATTATCTGAACTAGGAGCTTGAAGATGATGCTAGATGATTGCAGCTCGGAAAGATCTACGTGAATCGCCCAAAATCGCCTGGAATGGTTGAGAAATGAAGAAATGACGGAATGAAGAGTCAAGTGTCTTATTTATACAAAACCCAGCTTAGCGTGCGCTATCTCCTGTGATTAGCGTGCGCTATCGGGTTCACCAGGTAGTCCAGTGAACTCTGCCTGCCGCGTTAGAGTGCGACGAAATTCCAATTTCAGTCCATTACCTACTGGACTGTCTGCTTCAATTGCACTAGCGTGCGCTAATGCTGATGCATAGCGTGCGCTACCTGTACTCCATTAGCGCGGGCTAACAAGAGTACATAGCGTGTGCTATCTCACACACACTCTACCAAAGTATGATGATGATGATGATGATGATGATGACAACATTCTCGTCTCGATCTCAAACAGTGATGAATGACGAATAACAACTGATACTCGATTCCAAAGTACGCCGAACGGTGAACACAATTGAATGAATATGAATGTGAATGATTATTACTGAGTGAAAGAAAATTCTGAGTGACAATTACTGAATGATAATCAATGAATTCATAATCAGGTATTACATACTCCCCCCTTAAAAAGAGTTTTGTCCCCGAAACTAAGGGTACACTGCTTGGGATATGAACTATCCATCAGGATCTGAAAACAACATCTCCAGGAATACTCCTCAATGCGAAACACTCCGCTGGAGACCAGCCAGAAAGTCGTACCAACCGTATGATTCTAAACACTGGCGTACACATCCCGAGGGATCCGCTCATTGTACATGTCTACAATCCATCGGTGTACACTTCCCCGTTCTCATCGACGTCGGACGCCCATGCAAGCACTGACTCGCGCCTCAAAAGAAAAGCAACAACGCACATATAGTCCTCGGAACCATATCAATCATACGCCAAAGTTCTCATGACTTGACGTCTAGAATCACAATGAACAATTACTCAGATTATCACGAAATCTCGGGTACAACACCAAAGGGAAGAAATCCTAACCAATGACCCAAATCTCAAGATTCTCAAATACTATAGTTACAAGATAAGTCAACAACAGATGGTTCACAACCACAATACTACGATGCATATTAAGTTAAATAGTAATCTTGAAAACAAGGCTACATCTCAAATGTACCCAACATCAATATCCTCCAGATCATCGATCCCCTCGATGTTATTGATACAAGGAAGACCCAAATCTGAACTCATCACTTAATATGATCCCGAAAGGTCACAAGAATGAGAGTGACTAGGATGAATGATAAATGACTAGAAATCCGACAAGGATCAAGAATGACTCACCGAGGTGAACTAATAACGCAATGAGTGATAGCTAAAATGAAGTGATTGGAACCGTTGTTCCTCGTGAATTGAATGATTAATTTGATAATTACAAGTATCAACATGATTGATGTATGATGAATGAATTATATGAATGAATGAACGACAATGAAATGAATGATTATCCTATTACCGGTCAAGAATTAACTTGTTCAAAACCGGTGATGAATGTCCTTACCTTTGGCTCTCGAAGCCTGATAGGACCCCTTGGATGAGGCAAGGGCCGGAGTAACAAAATCCCTCAAGGCTTGTGAGCCCTCTCGACATCTACCGGCACTAGAACTCCTGCAGTATTTCCATAGGTGTCCCTGCCTCCCACACAGGAAACATGTAACACCCCAAATTAGGCGGATATTATAGTGTCGTAGACCCCCAACTGGGACCCACTAGGCGAATGAAAATTAATGAATTAAATAATATAATTATAGTACCGAACCACATTATATCATCAATTACTCCGATGAGGAGTTTCAAGTACAACACACCCAGGAAATACAGAATACATGTATATTTTATATGAAGATAAAATATACAACACTAAATAAAATGAATATCCAAATGGAAATCTGTAGCGGAAATAAAAATAAAGAAACATGAATGACTGAAAAGGACTGGGGGCCCTACTAGTATCACTGGGACTCCTCGCCGTCAACGTTCTCTTCCCGTGCTTTTGCCTTGCCATGACCTAAAAACAACATCCCCAACGGGGTCAGTTACACAGAACAACAATCCTCAAGAGTTGAATAAACAAAATCATTATATATCATAGTTATGAAATTAAGCTGAAGAGGGGCATCATAGTACGCCCGTAAGGGGACGTGCAAGTGCACAAGACGAGTGTCCGGACACACCCGCACTTGTACCTAATTAGTCTCACGGAGGCACATTACCATGTGAACAGTCCATTGTGTCGGTAAACCCGCCACATGACTATCGTGTGCCCGACTAAAAATTCCACACATAACCACCCGGCCACGCAATATGAACCCAGAAGGTCACAAGAACAAAAGTAACCATGATGAATATCAATGAATAACAAATCGACAAGGGTCAAGAATGACTCGCCGAGATGAAATAATAATGAAATGAATGATGGCTCACTGAAATGATTGGAACCGTCGTTCCTCGTGAATTGAATAATTAGTTTGATAATACAAGTCTCGACATGAATAGTATATCATGAATGAATTATGAATATGAATGAACAACAATGAAAGGAATGAATATCCTTTTAACCGAGTAAGAATTAACTTACTCAAATACCGGTGATGAAATGTCCTTCCTCGAACAAACGTCCTAAGTGGAAAGATCAGTCGCTCGAACAACCTAGAATAACACAATTACCAAAAATCACTTAATACATGTATCAATTGTGATCACAACCAAATCAAGAGGTCGATACAACCCATCCAATCTCATTGGAGCATTATGACAAACACTTTGTAAACAATCTCCCATTATTTACAACCAATTCTAATTGTATCGAAAACCAACTTCCAAATGAGTGACTTACTCCAACAAAACACCATTAACAATCGATAATCCAATAACAATACACAACTCGAGATCACGATAACATCTAATTAAAAACCCCCAAAAACCCAAGGTAAACCCTTAGGGTGTTCTTGAATAATTCCCCAAATATTCATCAAATCCGAAATATACACCAATAAATCCATAGAAATACATGTATCCAAGGTAGATCATCTATATGTAAAATATTCCAACATAATATCAAGCTAAAACGAAGAGATCGGAAGGAAAACACTCAAATCCCAAAATTCTAGATTCAAGAAATGTTTACCTTGATTTGGTGAGTTGGAGAAGATTAAATGTTAATTAATCCGAACTAGAAGCTTCAAGATGTTGATAGGTGATTGCAGGTCGAAAAGATCTTCACTAAATGCCCAAAATCGCCCAAAACCGACGGGAGGAGGAAGAGATATGATGAAATGACGAAATGGGGCTAAAGTGTCCAATATATAGTAAACCCAGCTTAGCGCGCGCTAGCTCCTGTGCTTAGCGTGTGCTAGCGGGTTTACCGGGTAGTCCAGTACCCGCTGTCTGCATCGTTAGAATGCGCTACGTACCTTGGTAGCATACGCTAACGTCCCTTCTTAGCGTGCGTTAACCTTATGTTAGCGCGCGCTACCTGATGGTTGATGTCCATAATACTGGAGTCCAGAACCTACTGTCCTCTGGTCTGATTGCGATAGCGTGCACTACACCTATAACTAGCGTACGCTACACCTATAACTAGCGTACGCTACTAATACCATTAGCGTACGTTACGATCCACTCGTAGCGTGCGCTATGAATTATTCCATTTCAGCCCAGTACCTGCTGTACTGCCTGAATGAGCCTTAGCGCGCGCTACACTGATTGCTTAGCGTGCTCTATCCAAAACTACTAGCGTGCGCTATTTCCCATTCATAGCGTACGCTACTACCACTCAAATTCAGTCCAGTGCCTTCTGGACTGTCTGTCTCAAATGCATTAGCGTGCGCTAATGCTGAACGTTAGTGTGCGCTACCGGTACTCAATTAGCGTGCGTTAAAAAGAGTATGTAGCGTACACTAATCTTCACATCCAGCAACGAAAATATGATGATGGTGATAATATCCTCGTCTCGATCCTCAAAACAAAGTTGAATGACGAATGATAACTGATATACGATTCAAATTATGCCGAACGATGAATACAATGAATGAATAAGAATGATGAATGATTATTAATGAATGAAAAATTACTGAGTGACAATTAACCGAATGATAATGAATGAATTTACAGCCGGGTATTAGTTACTCCCCCCTTAAAAAGAGTTTCGTCCTTGAAACTAAGGGTCAAACAATTCGGGATAACTCTCTCACATACTATCCTCGGTTTCCCAAGTAACCTCTTCGACTCTGTGTCTAGACTACTGAATCTTAACCAAAGGAATCGTCTTGTTAGTCAACTGTTTGATACGTCGCTCGAGGACTCGCAGGACACTCCTCATATGAATGATCATCCGCGATTTCATTTTCATCGAACTGAAGTATGTGACTCGGATCAGTAACATACTTCCGCAACTGAGAGACATGAAACACATTATGAATTCGGCCCAACGCCGGAGGTAAAGCCAATCGATAAGCCAGACTGCCTACTCAATCTAAAATCTCAAACGGTCCAATGAATCTCGGACTCAACTTCCTCTCTTCCCGAAATGGAAAATACCGCGGCTCGGGGATACCTTGACCAAAACGTGGTCACCTGCCTTGAACTTTAATGGTCGACGACGATTATCTGCATATGATTTTTTTGTCGACTCTGAGCGGTCAACAAACGACTCCTGATCAAAGCTACCTTCTCGCGGGCGGCTACAAGCATATTGGGCTCGGTGCCGATTGATTCTGATAAGTCATCCCAACATAAGGGAGATCGACAATGACGATCATATAACGCCTCGTAAGGTGCCATCTTAATCGAAGCATGCCAACTGTCATTATATGTGAACTCGATCAACGGTAGTTGGGCTTCCCAATCGTCTTTCCAATCGATAACACATTCTCTCAACATGTCCTCCAACGTCTGAATAGTTCGCTCTGATTGTCCGTCGGACTGAGGGTGAAAAGTTGTGCTGAAATTAAGCTGAGTTCTCATGGCACGATGAACTGATTTCCAAAAATGTGACATGAATCGCTCGTCACAATCAGAAACGATACTATTAGGAGTACCGTGCAATCTCACTATCTCTTTGATGAACAACTGGACAAGTCTCTCGGGACCCCACGTATCCTTAATCTCAAGGAAATGAGCTGACTTAGTTAAGTGGTCCACAATTACCCAAATTGTATTCATGCCACGACGACTCATCGGTAAACTCGTGATGAAGTCCATTGAAATATCCTCCCACTTCCACTCTGGAATAGGGAGCGGTTTCAGCATACCCGTCGGTCGCTAATGTTCTATCTTGACTTGCTGACAGGTTAAAGATCTCGAAACAAATTCTGCGACTTCTCGCTTCATTTTACTCCACCAGTAATTTTGTTTCAAGTCTTTGTACATCTTGCTAGACCCCGGATGAATGGAATAAGGGGTAGCATGAGCTTCTCTCAAAATCGAGTTTTTTAACTCGTCATCCGCCGGTACGCATAACCGGTTCTTAAATCGCAGAAGTCCATCCTCATGGACCACAAATCCAGGGGCTTTGCCCTGAGCCATATCCTCTCGGGTGCGCAACAAAAACGGGTCTGAACCCTGATTCACTCTGATTTCCTCCTCAAGTGGCGATGAAATCTCTAACATGCAAACAAGCCCTTGCACTCGCTGTAACCAGACCTCGATCTCGGTTCTTAGCAATTCCTGTTGAAGTTCCTTCTGAGCAGTCAAACGATCAAGCATTTGCTCCTGAACGGAATTACGAATCAAGGCGTCGGCGACAACGTTCGCCTTGCCCGGGTGGTATAGTAACTCAATATCATAATCTTTGATTAGTTCCAACCACCATCTCTATCGCATATTCAACTCCTTCTGAGTAAATATATACTTCAAACTCTTATAATCGGTGAAAATCTAACAGGTGACTCCATAAAGATAATGACGCCAAATCTTCAACGCGAATACCACGGATGCTAGCTCCAGGTCGTGGGTCGGATAATTGACCTCATAAGGCCTCAGTTGCCGTGAAGCATAGGCAATAAATTTCACGTTCTGCATTAATACACATCCAAGACCGTGTCCGGATGCGTCACTATACACCACGAATCCTTCTGTCCCTTGTGGCAAGGAAAGGACAGGTGCTGAAATCAAACGGCTCTTGAGTTCTTCAAAACTCTGTTGACACACATCAGACCACGTGTATTTCTTATCCTTCCGAAAAAGGTTTGTCATAGGTTGAGCGATTTTAGAAAATCTTTCAATAAATCGCCGATAATAGCCTGCTAATCCGAGAAAGCTTCGGATTTCCTTAACATTCTTCGGAGGTTGCCAATCTCAGATAGCCTCCATCTTCTAAGGATCGGCAAGTACTCCGTCTAATGAAATTACATGTTCGAGAAATGTCACTTCAGACATCCAGAATTCACATTTGAAAAATTTTTCATAGAGTTGCTCTCGCCTTAACACGTCGAGAACCTGATGAAGGTGAAATTCGTGCTCCTCTCGGTCACGACAATAAATCAAAATGTCGTCTATGAAAACAACCACGAACTGATCCAAATAGTCGATAACAACCCGATTCATTAGCTCCATGAATACCGCAGGTGCATTAGTTAAACCAAACGGCATTACTACAAACTCGTAATGCCCATAGCGTGTTCGAAACGTCGTCCTTGCGATATCCGACTCTCGAATTCGCAACTGATGATACCCAGATATTAAATCGATCTTCAAAATACTGAAGTTCCCTGAAGTTGATCTAAGAGATCATCAATACGGGGTAGGGGATATTTATTCTTGATCGTCACCCTGTTCAACTCCCAATAATCAATACACAAGCGAAATGAACCGTCTTTCTTCTTGACAAATAACACCGGTGCTCCCCACGGGGACGCACTCGGTCAGATATAACCTTTCTCGGTCAAATTCTCCAATTTATTCTTCAGTTCTTGCATTTCGATCGGGGCCATCCGATACGGTGCCTTCGATAATGGTGACGTACCAGGCTCCAACTCTATCGTGAATTCCACATCTCTCGGTGGAGGCAAACCAGGTAACTCATTTGGAAATACATCGGCATATTCTCTCACTATAGGGATATCCGTCAACATCACTGATGATTTATCGGTCTTGGTCATATAGCACCAATAACCCACACACCCCTGATTGAGTAATTTCACTGCTTTCATCATATTAATGATTCTTCCGGAACAACTGGGATTACCCCCCTGAAATACACACTCGACCCCATCGTCTGAAATGATAGTGACCATGCGCTTACGGACACTAATGATGGCATCGTGATGATTCGTCCAATCAATACCCAAAATAACGTCGTCTCTAGGTCAATCCACCACGATTAGGTCTGCTAGCCATACACAGCCATTAAGCTGAATCGGACAATTCTTAATCTCACGATCTCCGATCATTCTTCTACAGTCAGGTAGACCAATGATATAAGGTTCACAACTAGTAGCACTATCCAGGTGAAGTCTACTCAAGCATGACTTGGAAATGAATGAATGCGATGCACCAGTATCAAAAAGGGTACACACCGGTTGAGATAGAATTATGAGTGTACCTGAGATCATTCGGGCCTCTGGATCGTTGGTCCTCTTCATCTCATAAATCGGGGCTTGCCAGCCCCGGAACCGGATGCTCCCGTCTGATAGCTTTTGGCTCCGCCTTTGCTTGCTCCCGTCGTCTTAAACGACGTGGACTGAGTTGCCTGATTATGAATAGCTGACTGCTTCGGGGCCTGAGATGTCGTCGGAGTGGGTTTGGAGTCTCTTCGGCAGAAACGGGCCTTATGCCCGTCAACCCCACATCTATAACACGTGATAGACAGCGTCGAACAGCTAGTGCTGAAATGACCCTGCCCTCCACAGTTGAAACAGTTGATGGCCGAACTGGCCGCTCGGGACTGGGATTCCACAGGTTTCGGCGCCATAGGAGGTCGCTTATAAGAAGTAGGACCCGCACGGGGTTTCTTGAAGGTTGCTTGACCGCCTTCAGACTGATTACGATTCTTTGATTTCTTGCTAGCAGATGAAGGTTGATGCTTAGCAATTTCCTTATCAGTAAGCCCATAAGTAAGAGCTTTCTTGATTAAATCGGCCAGAGTGGCGTAATGATGATTAAGCAATTGCATATGGGCCATCATGCCCTGCATAAAAGTGAGTGAATCAACCCGAACACCGTCCAATCGAGATGTGCCCTGGGTACGACTTCCTGGCAGTGAGTGATTATTTCCGGGTGAATGAGTGGCAGCGTCGCCGCGGGTTGAATTAGAATTATTCCTTGCGTTCGCGTATGTATTCACACGAGTTCCCGGGTTTGGGCCCGTACTGCGGCCTCTTCCCATGCATCCTCTGACGGCTATTTCCATACTGAAGTAGAAAAGTCACATGATAATTATAGATCTCGCATGAATATCACATTATTATTACGCTATGAAATGATAATAATGGGCATACGCGCTCCAACACCGTGATTACATGAAGTATCAATTGAGGTGACATTATTATCTGATAAAATCCTTGAAATGATTATCTTGAACAAGTAACAAGATTAATGATACGATCCTCAAGATCAACAACTGAGCAATGACATGAACTCAGTGATTAATGAGTTAACATGATTGAGGATTGTTGACCGATGAATGATGATTGAGTGATTCTTATTGCCAGAAATTATACCATGACGTTAGAACTCTTACATTTCTTTCGGTTTGAGGGGCTTGGCGCTTGCACAGGTCACACGTGATGCGAAAGTCCAATGATACTAGTTTGGCGAATGATGATTTCAAATGAGACATGACTCGGAAGGTAGTATTCAAAACCACGCTCTGATACCAACTCTGTAACACCCCAAATTAGGCGGATATTATAGTGCCGTGGACCCCCAACTGGGACCCACCAGGCGAATGAAAATTAATGAATTAAATAATATAATTGTAGTACCGAACCACATTATAGCATCAATTACTCCAATGAGGAGTTTCAAGTACAGCACACCCAGGAAATACAAAATACATGTATATTTTATATGAAGATAAAATATACGACACTGAATAAAATGAATATCCAAACGGAAATCTGCAGCGGAAATAAAAATGAAGAAACATGAATGACTGGAAAGGACTGGGGCCCCCTACTAGTATCACTGGGACTCCTCGCCATCAACGTTCTCTTCCCATGCTTTTGCCTTGCCATGACCTAAAAACAACATCTCCAACGGGGTCAGTTACATAGAACAACAATCCTCAAGAGTTGAATTAACACAATCATTATATATCATAGTTATGAAAGTAAGCTGAAGAGGAGCATCATAGTACACCCGTAATGGGACGTGCAAGTGCACAAGACGAGTATCCGGACACACCCACACTTGTACCTAATTAGTCTCATGGAGGCACGTTACCGTGTGCACAGTCCATTGTGACGGTGAACCCGCCACATGACTATCGTGTGCCCGACTAAAAATTCCACACATAACCACTCGGCCACGCAATATGAACCCAGAAGGTCACAAGAAAAAAAGTAACCATGATGAATATCAATGAATAACAAATCGACAAGGGTCAAGAATGACTCACCGAGATGAAACAATAATGAAATGAATGATGGCTCAATGAAATGATTGGAACTGTCGTTCCTTGTGAATTGAATGATTAGTTTGATAATTACAAGTCTCAAAATGAATAGTGTATCATGAATGAATTATGAATATGAACGAACAAGAACAAAAGGAATGAATATCCTTTTAACCGAGTAAGAATTAACTTACTCAAATACCGGTGGTGAAATGTCCTTCCTCGAACAAACGTCCTAAGTGGAAAGATCGGTTGCTCGAACAACCTAGAATAACACAATTACCAACAATCCGCTTAATACACGTATCAATTGTGATCACAACCAAATCAAGAGGTCGATACAACCCATCCAAACTCATTGGAGCATTATGACAAATACTTCGTAAACAATCTCCCATTATTTACAACCAATCCTAATTGTATCAAAAACCAACTTCCAAATGAGTGATTTACTCCAACAAAACACCATCAACAATCGATAATCCAATAAGAATACACAACTCGAGATCACGATAACATCTAATTGAAAACCCCCAAAAATCCAAAGTCAACCCTTAGGGTGTTCTTGAATAATTTCCCAAATATTCATCAAATCCGAAATATAAACCAATAAATCCGTAGGAATACATGTATCCAAGGTAGATAATCCATATATAACATATTCCAACATAATAGCAAGCTAACACGAAGAGATCGGAAGGAAAACACTCAAATCCTGAAATTCTAGATTTAAGAAATGTTTACCTTGAGTTGGAGAAGATTAAATGATGATTAATCCAAACTAGAAGCTTCAAGATGTTGATAGGTGATTGCAGCTCGAAAAGATCTTCATGAAATGCCCAAAATCGCCCAAAACCGACGGGAGGAGGAAGAGATATGATGAAATGACGAAATGGGGCTAAACTGTCCAATATATAGTAAACCCATCTTAGCGTGCGCTAGCTCCTGTGCTTAGCGTGCGCTAGTGGGTTTACCGGGTAGTCCAGTACCCACTGTCTGCATCGTTAGCGTGCGCTACGTACCTTGGTAGCATACGCTAACGTCCCTTCTTAGCGTGCGTTAACCTTGTGTTAGCGCGCGCTACTTTATGGTTAATGTCCAGAATACTGGAGTCCAGAACCTACTGTCCTCTGGTCTGATCGTGATAGCGTGCGCTACACCTATAACTTAGCATACGCTACTAATACCATTAGCGTACGTTACGATCCACTCTTAACGTGCGCTATGAATTATTCCATTTCAGCCCAGTACCTACTGGACTGCCTGAACGAGCCTTAGCGCGCGCTACACTAATTGCTTAGCGTGCGCTATCCAAAAATACTAGCGTGCACTATTTCCCATTCATAGTGTGAGCTACTACCACTCAAATTCAGTCCAGTACCTTCTGGACTGTCTGTCTCAAATGCATTAGCGTGCGCTAATGCTGAACGTTAGCGTGCGCTACCAGTACTCAATTAGCGTGCGCTAAAAAGAGTATGTAGCGTACGCTACTCTTCACATCCAGATGATGATGATGATGATAATATCCTCATCTCGATCCTCAAAACAAAGTTGAATGACGAATGATAACTGATATACGATTCAAATTACGTCGAACGGTGAATACAACGAATGAATAAGAATGATGAATGATTATTAATGAATGAAAAATTACTGAGTGACAATTAACTGAATGAGAATGAATGAATTTATAGCCGGGTATTACAGAACAAACAATAGCTGGTACCATACACCGAGTACTAATGTGCCCTGCTGAATCACAATTAAAGCAAACAACAGTCGAATTCGTCGTCTGAGAGGAAGATGCTTTCCCGGTGCGAAGACGACTAGAAAACGACCTCTTGGACGCTGGAGCCCGATATCCCTCTGAACGAACCGACATCCCAGTCCTCCCACTAGAAGAAGGTGAAGGATGCTTCCGAGTAAGCCCCTTGATCAAAATCTCTGCTCCAAGAGCCTTCTCAATGAACTCACTAAGTGAATTACAATTGTGATTGAACAACTGCATCCTCAACCGCGGATTTAGCCTCTTGCTAAAATACATGATCTTATCCGCCTCAGTACGGATAACAGATGAAGCAAACTGAAGAAGTCCCTAAAACTTCTCAGCAATGACAATAACACCCTCGTCCTCGACGGGTTCGGGGTTTAAAACCTCTGATAACTTGGATTCATGAAGTGGAGCTTGATAATACCTCTCTAACATGAGAGACTTGAACTCACTCCAAACACAATCACGATCGGTGGGTTTTACAGAAAGCCACCACGAATAAGCGCCCTTACTCAAGTAGTAAGCCGCTACTGCCACCTTACTCTCTTCCGGACACTGAACCATGTCGAAGAGTTTATCAAAATGCTCAAGCCAATGAACAATATCAGCTGGTTCCGACGAACCCTCAAAAGTAGGCGGCAATCTGACTCACTCCTCCAGTTTGTCCATGAAACGGCACCTGGAATCCCTGTTACGGTGGGCCACGAACCATCGAGGTTTTCATGGTCTCCATCATCCGCATCATCTGAGTCATCTGGGCCATCATTCCCTGCATGCATATGAATGGGTCCACCCGAACACCTTCTAATTGAGCTGCATCTCGGATACGACTCCCTGACAGTGAATGATTATCTGACAGTGAATGAGTAGCATCGCTAACTGTTGAACCAATGTTATCCCTCGCGTTTGCGCGGGTATTCCCGCAAGATCCCGGGTTTCGGCCCGTACCGCGGCCTCTTCCCCTGCGTCCTCTGACAGCTCTATCCATACTGAAGCAGGAAGGTCACATGATGATTATAGATCCCGCATGAATATCGCATTATGATTATGTTATGGAATGCTATTAATGAGCATACACGCTTATCACAATGAATGCATTATAATGCAGTAAAATGATCGTCAACATGATATCGGAAAATGACAAGATCGCATGAAAGATCATGTGAGGTAACATGATTATCTGATGAAATTACTGAAATGATTATCTTGAACAAGTTAACAAGGTTGATAATTCGATCCACAAGATCACAACTGAGCAATGAGATTGACTGAGTGATTAATGAATTAACGTGATCGACAAGATCAAAAATGATGATTGAGGATTGTTGAATGATGAATGAGTTGATCCTTAATGCTTACACAGGTCACACGTGCTCTAAAATAATTAGTCATGAATCAATCGTAACACTAATATCATATATAGGTTTCAACAAAGCATGTATAATCAATGACATAATGAATGTATGAACATAAAGAGAATCGAGTCCTTACACAGGTCATAGCGAAGCTTCGAGGTCTTGCGATACTAGTCTTTACTGACGACGAATCGATGAATGAATGACTCGTGCAATCGTACAAATTTCACGACTCACAAAACCCGACTGTCCAGATTGTCATAACCTGGCGGTCCCACTACCACCGCGTCGGTAGAGCCACATAACTCACATATCAGGGTATCTCACAACCCAAATCTGATACCATCTTTTGTAACACCCCCAAATCCTATTGGGTTATTACAGTGTCGTGGACCCCACACCAGGAGATTCACCAAGCGGAAACGACTAAAATACATCAAACTAACCAACAAGGGAAATCACAGTCCCTACTATGATATCCGCCACAATATTCCGATGAGGAATTTCAACGACAACGATGGGCCTACATGGCCAAAATAAAAATACAACAACTTCCACGAGCATCTGCTCGGGTAATACATAATGACAATGACTGACAAACTGGAGAACACTCCAACTGATTGACCAACATAAACAACTCAGACTAGTATCGCTCGAATGCCTCGTCGCCATCGTCATGCCCCTGTGTCTCAACTCTCTCCTCGCAAGCACCTAAAACATGAAAACATGTCCCGCCCCTACAGGGTTAGTCATACAGATAATGAACATCAAATACATGTATAACATGATATGCATCCAAAGGCAGAATGAAACGGTACAATGATAATAATAATAATACGAGATGCTCACAAACCAAGGTAAGAACCGAGCATTCGTGAAACACTATGCCCACGGCATACTATTAATACCTGTTCAAACAGGTTAGAACATAAATGCCCAACGGCGAATCATAATTATAGAACACCACAATGAATTACACGAACATAAACCAAACCAGAACTGAATTGGATATGAATCACAATGCCCGAAGGCTCCAACAAAAATACCAAGACATCACAAAGGCCTGAAAGCCACTCACCAAATCACAAATATCACAATCACTAAAGTCACCACCAAGTCGCCAAATATCACAATGGCCCGAAGCCAAACATTAAGTCAGATCAATGAGGGCCGAAGCCACGACACGAAGCCGTATCACAATGAAGGCCGAAGCGACGACACGAAGCCGTATCACAATGAGGGCCGAAGCCACGGCACGAAGCCGTATCACAATGAGGGCCAAAGCCACGGCACGAAGCCGTATCACAATGAGGGCCGAAACCACGGCACGAAGTCGTATCACAATGAGGTCATCCAATGGCCGTGACCTACTGAACTGTAGGTGTTGGGAACCCAACCGCGAAGGTTCAAGCCCCAAACTTACCCATAATGAGCACTTGCCAAGACTAGCCTCTAAAACACAATTAATCACAAACGGCAATGATCCCAAGATTACCGAATTCACAAGAATGACAGTGTGCTGCCTTGAGTCGGCCAACACGACGACAGTAACTCACGGATGGGCACCATCCTTGACAGTCCCAATTCAATACCTCGATTACCTTAGAACGGACAATCGATAACAACGAACAACGGATGGGAACTATCCTTGCCTTAGAATGGCCAACCGATAACAATGATCCAACAAATGCCTCGGCACCTTTAATCATTTACCGACGACGAGGATGAGAAACGAACACGCCAATGCCTTCAATCGGCCAATACAACATCAATGACAAAACACCAACATCGATAACAATGATTACAACAATGTCTTAGATCCACATCAATATCAACAACAACAATCGATACATCGATACCGCGAATCGGCTATCGACAATAACATTAACAATGAGTATCCTAATGTCTTGAACCAGCCGTTAACGAACAATAATAAACATTTGGCACAATTGCCGAAGAGCATCGTATCGAATGATCCCTTAATATCAATGAACTTATGAAGAGACAAAGTCTCGGAATGATACAACACAATCATACACATAAATGATAACATTAATCTCATTGACTAGTACAAGTATAAAACTTGCCTCAAACCGACGGCGAGAAAGTCCTTCCACGATCAACGTCGTTAATGGAAATATCGGCCGCTCGAACAACCTTGAATAACACAAATACCATCAAGTCGCTTAATATATGAATCAATCATGATCACAACCAACTCAAAAGTCGATACACACTACCCAAACTCATTGGGGCAATTTAACAAACACGTTGTAAACAATCTCCCATTGTTTACAATTAATCCCAATTATACTGAAAACCAACCTCCAATGAGTGATTCAATCCAACAAAACATCATTAATACCATCAATAATCCAATAGGAATACTCCATTCGAGATTACGACAACATCTAGTCGAAACCCCCAAAATTCCAAAGTCAACACCCAAGGTGTTCTTGAATAATTCCCCAAATATTCAAAACTTCCGAAAATTACATCAATGAATCCGTAAGAATACAAGTATCTAAGGTATATAATCCATATTCAAGATATTCCAACATGATAGCAAGCAAACTCGAAGAGATCGGGAAGAAAAACCCTCAAATCCCGAAATTCAAGATTCAATGAAAAGTTACCTTGATTGGAGTGATGAAGCGGATTAAATGTTGATTAATCTGAACCAGGAGCTTGAAGATGATGCTAGATGATTGCAGCTCGGAAAGATCTACGCAATCGCCCAAAATCGCCCGGAATGGTTGAGAAATGAATAAATGACGGAATGAAGAGTGAAGTGTCCTATTTATACAAAACCCAGCTTAGCACGGGCTATCTCCTGTGATTAGCGTGCGCTATCGGGTTCACCGGGTAGTCCAGTGAACTTTGCATTCTACGTTAGCGTGCGCTACAAACTTCCAATTTCAGTCCAATACCTACTGGACTGTCTGCCTCAATTGCGCTAGCGTGCGCTAATGTTGATGCATAGCGTGCGCTACCTGTACTCCATTAGCGCGCGCTAACAAGAGTATGTAGCATGTGCTATCTCACACACAGACTACCAAAATATGATGATGATGATGACAACATTCTCGTCTCGATCTCAAATAGTGATGAATGACGAATAACAATTGATACTCGATTCTAAAGTACACCGAACGGTGAACACAATTGAATGAATATGAATGGTGAATGATTATTACTGAGTGAAAAAAATTTTGAGTGACATTTACTGAATGATAATCAATGAATTCACAACCGGATATTACAATAGATGTATCCATGGCAAAAGTAGAATTAATGATAAAAATACAAAAAAAAGTTTTCAAAAGCTAGTGATTTTGTGGACCTGACTCAGGTTAAAAATCGACTGATTATTTGTAGAATCAACAACTCTGATACCACTTTTTGGCCACATTATACAATATAAACAGCTTAGAAAGGGGGTTGAACAAGTTGTATCCTTTTTCGAAGTTTATTTTCATAGCGGAAGTCTAAGATTAAGTTCGTGAATACAGCAACTAAATGGTCTCCTGTTAGCTTGGTGCTTACAGGGTTTTTAGGGTAAGTATACTAAAATCACATAGAGAGTAAGAAAACAGAAAGAGAGTAAGTAAAGAGACACTGTTTAAAGTGGTTCGAGCTAAATCCATCTACGTCCACTGGTCCTCCACACAAGAGTAAATAGTTTATTAAAATCACGGTGGACACAACGGTATGATTATAACTGAACTCATCGCTGTATCGTTTACACAGATTGATACAGCCGACAGTAACTTTAGCTATTCACACATATTGGCTTGGGCTTCTTCGACTCGTTTCTTCTCACACATATTGAAGCTTTGTCCTTATCATTATTCGCCCAACAGGTCAGAAATAGCTTTGCTTAGTCCACACAGGGCTAAGTAACTCAACAGAAAGATTCTGTTATCACGAGTTCGTAAAGAAATTGTAGGCTTGATGAGATTTTGCTGTAGATGTGTTGTTCGTGTTGAGGACTTGTATATTTATTCACTTCAGATGTCGATGTATGCTTGAAGAAATATAATGCTATGCTTGATGTTCAGATTTGTTCGTGTGTAAAATATGTAAATCGCTAGGTTAGCAATGTCCTCTTGCTTGGGGCTATTTATAGCCTTGGAAATACATCTGTTATAAATATAGCCGTTGGCCGGTTGGTGAGATTGAGACAGCTCTGATTGGTGGCTTCACAATGTTTTAAATTAAAGGCAATTCATATTTAATGCTTCATATATTCCCTTTGACTCGCATTAAATGCTTTTCTATCTGTAGTCTCTGTAGCCGCATTAAATGTTGTCCTGTCAGTATTAAATACTACTTTAACAGTGGATACTTTATGAATAAAGAATGTTTCTTTCGCAACGGTTTAAAGTTTCTTCAGTCCTATTGGTTTTGTGTTTTACTTTTCCTAAGTAAAACACCTATAGCATTGTTTGTTGTAGCCAACGTCTCATCTTGTTGTATCTTTGAAAACTAACTGTAGGATTTGACTCTTGGCTTTTTGCGTGATCTTGCATTTATGAACAGGCTATACGCATAAGGTGTATGTAGCATTTATCATTTATCCTAACAGCATCCATAATTGGCTGATATTCTGACTTGATGATTCGTGGCCGTATGAGGTATTTTTCAAAACATAAGGAGGATTTTTCCCAATATATTATATTATAATAATAAATAATTATACTTTTGTTGATTATTATAATAATTTACGGGTCTATGATTGTTGAGTCGAACATCTACATCACTTTCAAGTCAAGTACTGCATTTATCCAGGTGGAAAAATCTAACTCAAATACTTTTTAAATGTTCAAGTTCATATTTATTGTACAATAATGCTATGATTTTAAAATGCTATGTTTTACCTTCGAACAGTATGATTCGCCTTTGGGCAGTATGATTCGCCTTTGGGAAGTATGATTTATTTTTCGGGCAGTAAGATTCGCCTACGAGCCGTATGATTTGCCTTCGGATATTACTATGCGCACATAGACTCTGTAAAACCCTCATTCTTTATTCATGTGCAATACCTAAAATACCCTCTAATCTAAAATTTCAAGAGAACATAAGATTATTACAAGATAATACAAGAACATATGATTATAAACTAAAGTATATTAATTCCTAAGTTACCTAAACTAAATAAATTAAACTATAACATTATATAAACTAAATTAAAACATATGTTATCCCTAAATAAATAAAAGAAAACGAAGTATACTTGTTCCTTATCACAAATTCGGCCAAGAAGAGAAAAAGGAGAAGATCAGATCACATATTCACCATATCTACATTCCTAATTTATACCACATGCTTTCCCTTCTTTATACCCAACAAATTATACGGTTTTCTTGAAAAATAAACACACAATATCCTCCCTAACTCTCTCAAAATACACGGCATACATCCAAGAAGAAGGCAAGGTAGAAAATTGGTGTCTTGGTGAAAATTATAAGCAAGAAATGAGTTGTGATACAGTGCTATCACAAGGGTTTCCAACGTGTTGTTTTGATTCTTCTCTTTAAGTTTGATTCGTGTACTTGCTGTCCCAGGAAGGTATGATATTCCTAAGTCTTCTTATGATCCATTCCATTTATCTAATCAAGCTTACAATCATTTTTAATGTTGCTATCACAACCGGTATCACAAGGTGTCTTAAAAACCCTAATTCTATATATTTTATAATAATTGATTAAGAATGGTTATACAAGTTAATTTGAATCATGTAATACACTTATATATCTGTAATAGAACATATAGAATGATGGCTAAAAGATTTGGATTAAACCCTAAAAGAAATCAAACATATGTCGACCTAAATTATGTCTATCACAAGTATGATTTTATGTGATTTTGTGATCCTTATTGTGACCAATTAAAGAGAATCAGGACCTGATATTTGGTGATTTATTTAAGTC
This sequence comes from Orobanche coerulescens, assembly GCA_033398695.1. Taxonomy (NCBI): domain Eukaryota; kingdom Viridiplantae; phylum Streptophyta; class Magnoliopsida; order Lamiales; family Orobanchaceae; genus Orobanche; species Orobanche coerulescens. Next base: position 69,317,870 of record CM065816.1, on the reverse strand, counting down.
ATACTAAGGCCTAATAAACTAGAGAAAATGATGTTGGAAACAGGTCTTAAGATATATTATAGGTCCGTGTGCGTTTGTGTAAGTAAACATGTGATATAATGACCTAAAACGGATTTTTGAATTGGACAGTTTTGTAATCCGAATTTGTATGCACTATTGCTTGAGTTTCACAAGTGTATTATACTGGTCTTTTACTTTCAAACCTAGTTTAAGGTCTTAATTAAGTTTTCCAATTGAGTTGGAATGATTTAGAGTTGATTTGAGCATGTTTCTGAATTTTATGTGATCATATGCCAAAACAGCGTTTTCAGAAAATTTCTTCAGTCGACTTGTATGATTTTTCATGTCAAATCTATATCGAGTTGGGATCTCTCCTTTTACATAGGTAATATAGAAGTTACGAGAGACTTCCTTGAATTTTTGTAGATTTTTCTAAAGTGTATGAATGGGCTAATCAAATGCAAACTTTCTGTATGTATGTGCAGTTAATTTTCTGGGTAGGTCTGGGGATATAATTTTTGTAGGGTACTTACACTTAATAATAAAATCTGGGAGAATTCAAGTAGACTCCTAAGACATATATTCTTCTGTGATAGTTTTGGCGAATTTTTATTTTCACATATGGTGTGGTGTTAAAATTCATAAAGTGAAGGCTAAAACATAGTAAAACCAGAATTTTGTTAGAAGTTAAGATTTTTGTGATTTTAATACCATTTAATATGGTTGAACCCAAAAATGTACTTGAACATTAGTTATGATATGATTGGTCATATGTTAACCTAATTCCAATAACGAAACCCTAATCACATTAATAAATAGTGTTAAGTAATTAAGAACTCGTTATGACATTAAATGAGGTAATAAGTCATGATCCCCAATTCATGTAGGTTCCGCGAAGAAGGAGTGATTTCCAATTCATTGTGATCCATATTTTACTGTCTGTTTAATTTGAATAAGGTAAAGATATTCTGACCTTTCTCTTAACGCTTCTCATGACTCTTACACATCTTTTGATCTTTAGCCATTTCTGATTTTGATACCTTTGCTATGAGCCTTTATATTATGACTTATCTATTTGATACTATTTCATAGACTTATGATTGAACCTTTGACCTTTGCTATGAACCCTCTTTAAAATGAACCTTTGATTATGATATGATCTTTTGACCTTAGATTCTATGTCATTACTATGGCATTCTAGTTTGACCTTTCAGTTTGATACCCGAGCTATTACTAGGCATGGGGGTTCCATGTCCGTGTCATTGATGCACCAATGGCATGCCTCCAGGGTGGTCGAGTGATGAGCCATCCCGTCCCTTTTCGTTATAAATTATGAGATCTCAATTATTATACATGTTTGGCCACTAATATCTTTGCAGGGGCGTATGGATGCATCCTATATTTGATTTGTATACGATATGTTATGTTATAATTTTTTTGGTGATTGATGTTGTGTGAAATACACGTCCTTCACACTATGAGTGTTAGCTACTCCATTGGTTACTTATATTATAGTTATGATATGTTTGTTTTGAGCTCATGGTAGATTTCTGATTTCCTTTCATTATTCCTACACTCTTATTATACCTCATGTTATTCCCCAATGCACCATATTTCTGTTCTTTATTTCTTATTCATTACTTTGCTTGTATATCTGTTCACCGGGCTTTGTAAACTCAGCCGCATTTCTATTCTCCGCGGTAGGTTGTTAAGCTAGGATTTGGGGCTATCTATGGGATTGAGAGTAGGAGCTGAGTGTGGATTTACCCTAGTCATCTTAGACTTTGATACCATTGTTATTTCATTTATGTTTGAGACTTAGACTATTTATGTTTCCTTTCATTTGGTTATCTTCTGGAACTTATGTAACGATCAAGTCGTGTTGACTTGTTTTTCTTTGATACTTATTTAAGACTTCCGCTTGCGTTTATTTATGTATGTTCTGATATGCCACCATAATGTGATACTTCTATCCTTGCCAGGTTGGGGTGTTATAATTATGGTATCAGAGCATAGGCTTCGACCTGTAGAGCTTAGGCTATGACCTGTGAGGATTTGGGTAGACATTAGGTTTCCTTTTGCGTATTTTTCTTTCGTACTTCATCTTTATTTGACCTTGCTAATCATTTTGATAATTGTTCAGATGGTGAACACACGCCGCCATGGACAACCAGATGGGGATGAGGAAATCCCTAACATGGAGGCCATGGTTGCAACTGCTCTTGCTAACCTATTCCCGGGCCTTACTACTACTGAGATGATGACACGGATTATTAGCGATATCCGTAATAGGGCTGGTTCTTCTGGAGGTAGTGATGGAGGTTGTCAACCCACCGGTATTCATACATGGCTTGAGCGGTTCAGTAAGCTTAAGCCTCTTTCATTCAGTTCTGCTGCCACCCCTACGGAGGCAGGGGACTGGATCACTCACATGGAGAAGCTGTTTGAGGTATTGGGATGTGGGGATGAATTTAAGACTAGGTTGGCGACTTTTAAACTGGAGGGAGATGCGCATAACTGGTGGAAAGTGCATAAACAGGCCAAAGGAGGAGAGGCCTATGCTACTACTTGTACCTGGACTGAATTCCGCAACACTTTCTACCAGCGGTATTTTCCTTTAGCAGAACAGCAGAGGTTTGAGAGGGAGTATAACTCTATCTACCAGTTTGAGAGTGAGAACTCGGGGGAGTATATGCAGCGGTTTTTGAGGTTGGCTAGTTTTGTGGGGCCGATTGCTTGGGATGCTCGCCGGCAGGCAAAGCATTTCAAATGGGGGTTGAAGAAGTGGGTCTTGGATCGTATTCTCAACACTGACTATGCAGATGTGTCAGCAGTTAACGACGCAGCCCGCAATATTGAGATCTTTCATGAGGGGAGCGGTTACAATAAGCGGAACCATGATGGTGATCGTATTCAGCCGAGGGGTCATGGTGGCGATCTCAGGGGTCAGACAGGCAGGATCTATGAGTCGAGGGGTCAGACGGACAGAGGTTATGATCAAAGGGGTCAGTCAGGTAGGAGCTATGATCAGATGCGTCAGGAACCGAGGGGGCAGGACCAAAGGTCCACTACTAGACATGGGAATGACCTACCGGTTCACAACAACAACAATCAGGGGCAGTGGAGAGGTCAGTCATCGAGGGGTAATCAGCAGGGCCGCGCTTCAGGGTCTACTAGTCAGAGGAGACCTACCGAGACGTTACCTCCTCCACCCATCTGTACTACTTGTGGGAAGGCACATCCGGGTATTTGTCATAGGGCTTCGGGTGGTTGTTTTAGCTGCGGGTCTACTAGTCACAGAGTGAGGAATTGTCCCAAGCAGAATCATACTACGCCGGTGAACCATACCAAACCACCTCCAACTACTTGTCGTGTGTATTCAGTCATTCGTGATCAGGCGGCTAATACGTCAGGTACTATTACAGGCATTCTTTATATTGGCGATCGCACTGTTTTCGCATTATTTGACACTGGTGCTACCCATTCTATCATATCCATTAATTCTGCCAAGAAACTTAATATGACCCCAACACCATTGACTAATTATTTATCCATCTCAACACCAATGAAAAACCATGTACTCATCGATCATGAATATGTGAATTGTCCCTTACATTTTGATGACCGCATTCGTTCGGCGAACTTGCTTCCTCTTGATATGGATGACTTTGATGTGATCCTGGGCATGGATTTGTTGGCTTCTCATAGAGATACCATTGATTGCCATGCCAGAAATGTGATCTTTGGCGATTTGCATCAGCATGCTTTTGTTTATCATGGTTCTCAACCTCTTAAATCTGCTAAAATTATTTCTGCTATGAAGGCACGAACTTTGATTTCACATGGTTGCCAAGGTTTTATAGCTTCTATTAAAGATACATCTTTGGAAAGTCATAGTATTGAAAATCTTCCTGTTGTACGAGAGTTCCCCCATGTTTTCCCCGACGAACTTCCTGGTATTCCTCCTGCTAGGGAAGTTGAGTTTGGCATCGAATTGATCCCAGGTGCCACCTATTTCCAAAGCTCCGTACCATATGGCACCCATAGAATTGAAGGAATTGAAGGAGCAGTTACAGAAACTCTTGGATAATGGCTTTATCCGACCTAGTGATTCTCCTTGGGGTGCGCCTGTTTTGTTTGTTAAGAAGAAGGATGGAAGTATGCGACTGTGTATCGACTATCGTGAACTTAACCGTATCACTATCCGTAATTGTTATCCTCTTCCGCGTATCGATGATTTGTTTGATCAATTGCAAGGGGCTAAGTTCTTTTCGAAAATTGACTTGAGGTCGGGTTATCACCAATTATGTGTAAAGGAGCAAGATGTTCCTAAGACCGCGTTCCGTACCCGATATGGTCACTACGAGTTTTTGGTGATGCCTTTTGGCTTGACACAAACGCCCCCGCCGTTTTTATGGACCTGATGAATCGCGTATTCCACACGTATCTCGACAAGTTCGTTATCGTATTCATTGACGACATCCTTGTTTATTCTAAGACTGAAGGAGAACATGAGCAACATCTGCAGATTGTCTTGGAAACTCTTCGGCAGCAGAAGTTATATGACAAGTTTTCTAAGTGCGAGTTCTGGCTAAAGCAAGTTGCATTCCTAGGTCACATTGTATCCGCAAATGGTATCATCATGGATCCAGCTAAGGTGGAGGCTATCACAAAATGGACAAGACCTACTACTGTGACCAAGATTAGGAGTTTTCTGGGGCTTGCAGGTTACTACAGACGATTTGTTGAAGGTTTCTCGCGTCTAGCTTTGCCACTGACGAAACTCATGAGGAAGGGCGAGAAATTTGTTTGGACGGAGGAGCAAGAAGAGAGTTTTGAGGAGCTGAAACAGAGGTTGGTGTTTGCTCCTATTTTGACTCTTCCATCTGGTTCAGGCGGATATCAGATATATAGTGACGCGTCGAATAAAGGTTTAGGCTGTGTTCTTATGCAACATGGCAAGGTGATTGCTTACGCTTCGAGGCAATTAAAACCCTATGAGGTGAACTATCTGACCCATGATTTAGAATTGGCTGATGTTGTGTTTGCATTGAATATTTGGAGGCACTATTTGTATGGCGAGTCGTGTGACATCTTTACTAACCATAAGAGTCTCAAATATATCTTTACCCAGAAGGAACTTCTCAAAGATTATGACACCAACATTCAATACCATTCGGGCAAAGCAAATGTTGTTGCTGACGCACTTAGCCGGAAATCTGGTATGATAGCGAGCCTGGAGATTGAACCTCGGATTCTTAATGACCTGGAGATTTTAGATGTTGAACTTTGTGTACGAGGTTATGACGGTTATTGGGCTAGTATGAAGATAGAGTCCAATCTTATACTACGGATTAAGGAAGCTCAAAAGGATGATGGTGAGCTTTGGTCTGTGGTTCAGAATGTTGAAGAGGGTAAACAGTCGGAGTTCAGAGTAGATGACTCTGGCATGGTATGGTTTGAAGATCGGCTTTGCGTTCCTAATGATCCTGCTTTACGTGAGGCTGTGTTGTCTGAGGCCCATAGTTCCCCATTCACTATCCATTCTGGTTCTACCAAGATGTACAGGGATCTTAAGTAACACTTTTGGGGTAGCGGCATGAAACAGGATGTAGCGTTGTATGTTGCCAGATGTATGACTTGCCAGCAGGTCAAAATCGAACATCAGAGGGCTAGTGGTTTGCTGCAACCGTTAGATATTCCTACTTGGAAGTGGGATGAGATTTCCATGGATTTTGTTACTGGTTTGCCCCTTACTCGGAAAAGATATGATGCAATTAGGGTGGTCATTGATCGGACAACCAAGTCTGCTCATTTCTTACCTATTCGTATGGATTATCGTGTTAGTAGATTGGCGGAGATTTTTCAGCAGGAGATTGTTAGACTTCATGGTACTCCGACATCTATCGTGTCAGACAGGGATCCGCGGTTTACTTCTCATTTTTAAAAAGGTCTACATAAAGCTTGAGGTACTCGTCTTACTTTTAGTACGGCTTTTCATCTTCAGACAGATGGTCAGTCAGAGAGGACCATTCAGACTTTAGAAGACATGTTGAGGGTGTGTGCATTGGAGTGGACCGGAAGTTGGGATGAGTACTTGTGCTTGGTGGAGTTTGCCTACAACAATAGTTGGCATGCTAGCATCAAGGCAGCACCTTATGAGCTTCTATACGGGAGGAAATGTAGAGCACCTATTTGTGGGGACAAGGTAGGTGAACGTTTGACTGAGGGGCCGGAGATTATCGAGATCACTAATGAGAAAGTGGTTGTAGCCAAGGAGAAGCTGAAAGAGGCTCGTACTCGACAGAAGAGTTATGCTGATAAGCATCAACGTAACTTGGAGTTTCGTATTGGAGATCGTGTATTTCTGAAAGTTTCGCCGTTCAGAGGGGTAAAACGTTTTGGAATCAAGGGAAAGCTTAGTCCACGATTCATTGGACCGTTTGAGATTCTTGAGCGCATTAGGGAGGTTTCTTATCGTTTGGCTCTACCTCCGCAGTTGTCACATGTTCATGACGTCTTCCATGTATCTCTTCTGAGGGGATACAATTATCATCCGTTACATGTGGCATCTTACCCTTTTGATCAGATTCAACCCGATATGTCTCTTTTGAGGAACTTGAAGCTATCTTAGATCGACAAGATAGGGTCATGAGAAACAAAGTTATTCCGTTTTTGAAAATTCTTTGGAAGAATCACCCAGAGCGTGAAGCTACCTAGGAAACCGAGGAATCGATGCGAACAAGTTACCCTCATTTCTTTTCGTAGTCTGGTACGTCTTCATTTCGTGTTCATTTCAATTTCGTGGATGATATTTTCTTTTAGAGGGGAAGAGTTGTAAAACCCTCATTCTTTATTCATTGAAAACCTAATATACCCTCTAATATAAAATTTCAAGAGAACATAAGATTATTACAAGATAATACAAGAACATGATTATAAACTAAAGTATATTAATTCCTAAGTTACCTAAACTAAATAAATTAAACTATACATTATATAAACTAAATTAAAACATATGTTATCCCTAAATAAATAAAAGAAAACTAAGTATATTTGTTCCTTATCACAAATTCGGCCAAGAAGAGAAAAAGGAGAAGATCATATCACATATTCACCATATCTACATTCCTAATTTATACCACATGCTTTCCCTTCTTTATACCCAACAAATTATACGGTTTTCTTGAAAAATAAACACACAATATCCTCCATAACTCTCTCAAAATACACGGCATACATCCAAGAAGAAGGCAAGGAAGAAATTTGGTGTCTTGGTGAAAATTATAAGCAAGAAATTAGTTGTGATACGGTGCTATCACAAGGGTTTCCAACGTGTTGTTTTGATTCTTCTCTTTAAGTTTAATTCGTGTACTTGCTGTCCCATGAAGGTATGATATTCCTAAGTCTTCTTATGATCCATTCCATTTATCTAATCAAGCTTACAATCGTTTTTAATGTTACTATCACAACCGGTATCAAAAGGTGTCTTAAAAACCCTAATTATATACGTTTTGTAATAATTGATTAAGAATGGTTATACAAGTTAATTTGAATCATGTAATACACTTATATATATGTAATGGAACATATAGAATGATGGATAAAATATTTGGATTAAACCCTAAAAGAAATCAAACCTATGTCGACCTAAACTATGTCTATCACAAGTATGATTTTATGTGATTTTGTGATCCTTATTGTGACCAATTAAAGAGAATCAAGACCTGCTATTTAGTGATTTATTTAAGTCATACTAAGGCCTAATAAACTGGAGAAAATGATATTGGAAACAGGTCTTAAGATATATTATAGGTTCCGTGTGCGTTTGTGTAAGTAAACATGAGATATAATGACCTAAAACGGATTTTTGAATTGGACAGTTTTGTAATCCGAATTTGTATGCACTATTGCTTGCGTTTCACAAGTGTATTATACTGGTTCTTTACTTTTAAACCTATTTTAAGCTCTTAATTAAGTTTTCCAATTGGGTTGGAATGATTTAGAGTTGATTTGAGCATGTTTCTGAATTTTATGTGATCATATGCCAAAACAGCGTTTTCAAAAAATTTCTTCAGTCGACTTGTATGATTTTTCATGTCGAATCTATATCGATTTGGGAGCTATCCTTTTACAGAGGTAATATAGAAGTTACGAGAGACTTCCTTGAATTTTTGTAGATTTTTCTAAAGTGTATGAATGGGCTAATCAAATGCAAACTTTCTACATGTATGTGCAGTTAATTTTCTGGGTAGGTCTGGGGATATAATTTTTGTAGGGTACTTACACTTAATAATAAAATCTGGGAGAATTCAAGTAGACTCCTAAGACATATATGCTTCTGTGATAATTTTGGCGAATTTTTATTTTGACATATGGTGTGGTGTTAAAATTCATAAAGTGAAGGCTAAAACATAGTAAAACCAGAATTTTGTTAGAAGTTAAGATTTTTGTGATTTTAATACCAGTTAATATGGTTGAACCCTAAAATGCACTTGAACATTAATTATGATATGATTGGTCATATCTTATCCTAATTCCAATAACGAAACCCTAATCACATTAATAAATGGTGTTAAGTAATTAAGAACCCGTTATGACATTAAATGAGTTAATAAGCAATTCATGTAGGTTCCGCGAAGAAGGAATGACTTCCATTTCCTTGTGATCCATCTTTTACTGTCTGTTTAATTTGAATAAGGTACAGATATTCTAACCTTTCTCGTAAGGCTTCTCATGACTCTTACACATCTTTTGATCTTTAGCCATTTCTGATTTTGATACCTTTGCTATGAGCCTTTATATTATGACTTATTTATTTGACACTATTTCATAGACTTATGATTGAACCTTTGACTTAACCCTTTGCTATGAACCCTCTTTAAAATGAACCTTTGATTATGATAAGATCTTTTGACCTTAGATTCTATGTCATTACTATGACATTCTATTTTGACCTTTCAGTTTGATACCCAAGAGATTACTAGGCATGGGGGTTCCATGTCCATGTCATTGATGCACGAATGGCATGACTCCAGGGTGGTCGAGTGATGAGCCATCCCGTCCCTTTTTGCTATATATATTATGAGATCTTAATTATTATACATGTTTGGCCACTAATATCTTTGCAGGGGCGTATGGATGCATCCTAAATTTGATTTGTATACGATATGTTATGTTATAATTTGTTTGGTGATTGATGTTATGTGCAATACACGTCCTTCACACTATGGGAGTTAGCTACTCCATTGGTTACTTATATTATGGTTATGATATGTTTGTTTTGAGCTCGTGGTAGATTTCTGATTTCCTTTCATTATTCCTACACTCTTATTATACCTCATGTTATTACCTAATGCACCATATTTCTGTTCTTTATTTCTTATTCATTACTTTGCTTGTATATCTGTTCACTGGCTTTGTAAGCTCAGCCGCATTTTTTTTCTCCGCGGCAGGTTGTTAAGCTAAGAGCTGGGGCTATCTATGGGATTGAGAGTAGGAGCTGAGTGTGGATTTACCCTAGTCATCTTAGACTTTGATACCATTGTTATTTCATTTATGTTTGAGACTTTTATGTTTCCTTTCATTTGATTATATTCTGGAACTTATGTAACGATCAAGTCGTGTTGACTTGTTTTCCTTTGATACTTATTTAAGACTTCCGCTTGCGTTTATTTATGTATGTTTTGATATGCCACCATAATGTGATACTTCTACCCTTGTCGGGTTGGGGTGTTACAGAGTAGCACGACAATTAGATGAGATATAAGATGCGGTCGGAGGTATCGTACACAATGCCGGATTCCAAGGATCTTTGGAGAAACCCACGGTATCATATCATGAAATATTTTCGAAGGTGACATATTAAATGTATTATTCATTTTTGCAAATGATATGAACTCATATGCCCCACTGAGTTATTGATAACTCACCTTTTTTACATATTCCCTCTTTCAGGTTAGGTGAAGTCGGGACAGGGAAGGTGGAAAGCGATAATACTAGATAATAATAGATAATAATAACGATATTCTGTTTAGGAGGTTGGATTGCTTAAACTCATAATATTTTTTCCGGCACTTATTTCCGTCAGTGCACTACATTATTATTTTGATGGTCTTGACTTGGAATTTATTTTAATAACTGATGTTTTTTTCAATTACTTTGGTATTTGAAGTAGTTCTCATGAATGACATTTAGAAAAAAAAAAAAAAAAAGTCTCTTATTTATGTTATAACGTATTGTACTACATTCCTATTCACATCACCTACATGATATCGACTATATAAATGTAAACCTAGCAATTCTTTTCAGCGAAATGTCATGTTCTTAAGAGTTGTTCAATCAATAGGTTCCAACACCATCACGAGGCCAAACCACTTGACTTGAGACTTGCAACTACAAAATGGAAAATTTTGGTACAAAGAAAACCGAGATCAAAGAAATAAAAAAACGAAGTTTTTTGTGTAAATATAGTGAAAATAATGTAAAGAAAGTAGGGACAAGCACTGGCTCAAGTCAGTTTTCGCGTAAAATCAAATCAAACCAAAAAACTCAACTCTCTGGTTCTTAATACCACGGCCGAACCAAACCAATTAGGTTAACTTTTTCGACTTTCGGTTTAGGATCTTTACTTTTTTATTTTTTTATGTTTCTAAACGATAATATAAACTAATTCACTAGACTTCTCAAGAAAATACCTAAAAGGCATAAAATCCAATAAGAATATTGTATCAGATACATTAGACTCGTTTCAAAAAGCAATACTACAATTTTAAGTAATAGTTAAAAAATTGTAATGTAATAAATTTATAAATAATAGATAAAAATATTTTAATTTCGAGTTCTAATCTGCTGACATTTTTTTATTTCCCCACATAAAAATGAAACCAAACCGAGGTTTAGGTTCCAAGATTTTTCCGATTTTTCTACTTGATTTTTGCACCCCCCTAATAACTAGGGGAGTAAATAAAACCAAACGAACCAAACATATATCTATTCAAGCTTGTTTCAAATTTCATCAAGCTCTAAATATTATGGTTGAGTTTGATTAGATACGAATCAAGCACGAGTAGTTTGTTTTTTATATGTATTTTTTTATTCAAAACGAGCCGAGCTTGAGCCGAGATTTATATTTTTCCAAATAAAAAATTGTGTCCAAGCTAAATAACCAAGCTCAAACGAACTTTTTATCGATCGGGCTCGAGTCAAGATCGAGTAGCTTGGTTTGATTTTCAACCATATTAATAACAAAATAGCAACGAGGGAGGTAGTAAAAAGAGGGAGAAGGGAAGGGAACCGTAAAAGTTTCCCTAAATCATATAACCTTTTTCTTCAAAGTTTTTCTTAGTTATTTATCTAGCAACTGAACAACGAAGCTGTTTTGCCTATAATTTCGCTTTCATTTTCCTTGGCACCAACTCACAATCCAACTACCATACAAGGCATAAAAAAAAGAGTTATAAATCCCTTGAATGGCTGCTAGAAAATGTGCGGTCATGATAATTAACAGAATCGGAACTTATCACGCACAATCACACAGGCAGAAAGCAACTAAAGTTCAATTTCACCGACAATACTACTTCAAAAGCTTCCAAACTGCATCCAGCAGCAGTGAAAGTTCATAAGGATTCAGGAAAGAGTGCACTAACGATATAATGATATACATCTTCTCAGACATAAACAAGCCAGGGTTCGTCTAAGTTGGTATAAAAATCTAAGTTTTTTTGGTAAATTTGGTGAAAATAGTGAATAAAAATAATAGCAAGGAGGGAGGTCGTAAAGACTAAAGAGAGATGGGGAAGGAATGGGAACCAAATAAAAGTTTCCCTAAATCACATAACCTTTTCCTTCAAAGTTTTTCTTAGTTATTTCTCTAGCAACTAAACAAAAAAGCTAGGGTAACTAATAAATAAATGGAATTTATAAGATTTTAACTCTGGAAACTACCCGAAGTTTGGCCTATATGAAGAGAAAAACAGTCATCGTTTAAAATACAAATAAGCTAATATTTGTTCATGTCTTACAAAAGTGCAAGGGGTGATTGTAAGTTAAATACAAATGTCAAGCAGATATTTGTAATTCTATACAATTAAGTGGATTTTTGGGTAATTAGACTAAAGACTAGTGATGGTTTTTGTGATTATTAAATTGATAAAAGGAAAAATGACATTTTGCTCCCACACAGGCATAAAGGGTACATCAAGAAATAGAACGAGAAAAAAAGCGGTGTTTTTAACACACATGCATACACATTATAATCACCTGAAAATTCAAAGACAAGTGTTTAAAGATGCTTTGCTCTCCAATCAACTTTGACATCAACATCTTCATCACTTGATGAATCTTCGTCGCTAAATTTCTTGTGTATGACTTCAGTATCCTTACCAACAACAGCAGCTCTTGAAGTCCTAAGCTCTAATTTCTTCCTTCTTAGCATTTCCACTCTCTCTAGATATGTCCTGAAAAGTCAAGATGCAAAAGTGAACTTGATAAAGCTAGAGTGTGCTCAACAAAACTGCATTTCAAATAATAGAACTTCATTTTCCATATTAAGGGATAATTACAAAAACTACCCTTGAGATATGAACTAATTAAGGAAAACCACAGCTATCTTTCAAAATTACAAAATTATCCCACTGGTTGGATTCATTGTTAATCAAGAGGCTATCAATAAAAATTTTAATTATTTTTTGTAAATGTGAATGTGGTTTTTCTGCTTATGAAGGAGGTAAGAATAAAATCTCAGGGGTGTTTTTGCAACTTTAGATGTTAGCTAGTAGGTTACCTTTGTTCGGCCGTCTCGTCCTCTTCAATCACCTCGGCCGCAACAAACTGCAAACATCAACGCCAATAATATGTCAGGGATATAACAGTTGCTCAGAGTGCAAACCATGCACCGTTCAATTTATCAATGTAAAGAACAGGGAGAATACGCCCTACCTCTTCTTCCTCCAAACGATCATCTATCTCCTGTAAATCCACTTGAATTAACTTTTCAAACTCCTTGTATTCATCCCTGCCAGATATGATGATGGAGAAAATATTATTTACCTCATATGGGGCGGATAAATAATGTGAATGGAGCCTTAGGATCACTACCGGAGGTTGGGGAACTATGGTGGCTTCGGCATCGAAGTTTAGATAAGGGGAAAGTAGATGACAGCAGTAACATTCAACTAAATTTACACAGGGCCGACCTACATTCTGTCAAATGCAAATAAAAAATACAACATCTAAGCATTAGTGTCAAAATGATTTGGGGTCGGCTAACATGAATCAACCTTTGTAACCGTCAATGATCGTTACATAAATAACATAACAAAATAAAAAAATAATAATAAAAAAATCCCTCCCTCCCCCCGATCCCCTCCCTCCCTCTTATTTTTTTCGGAAGATGTCAATTGGAGAATAATTTTGAGCACCAATCTACTCCCAGAGGCTAATTCTTTTGATTCAAATGATGGGAGTTTTTTCCTCCAGCTCATAGTTTTGAAACAGTATTCCTCCTCTTTATGCACATAACTGTTCTTTTTTTAATTTTTTCTTTTTTGCTTTTACACCACTTCAATGTTTTCAAATCTATTAGAGCAAGGGGTACGGGAGCTGGTTGGCTCGCGCCGTTCTAACAGCCGAACCAAACCAACGGCGTACCGTACCGGGGCTGGCGCCGTGGTGACCAGCCACCGCGGTTGAAATTTATTTATTTTTTTGAAAAAACCGAACGTTATAAAACGTTAATATAGCCGTTATTTTGTATTTAATACCCCAAAAAATTCAATTTTTACCCCTTAAAAATCCTATAAATACCTCATTATTATTTCATACTTCACACACACTTCCAATATATTTTATAACATACTATTTTCAACATCTCTAATTTTTTTCCAAACAAAATGAATCCCAACCAACAATGGATTATGCTAAACGACCCACAAAACCAAATTTCGGGCTCGTCTTTGAGTCCGACCAACAATCCGGGCTCGTCTTCGAATCCATACCCCCAAATGCCTTAGTATCCCAACCTCCCAAACCCATATTCCAATCCCGAGGAACAAATGATATTTAGTCAATGGAAAATGCAACAACAAATGCAATATGCTCAATTTTCTCAACAACAACAACAACCAAACCAAGCCACGCTTCCCAACCAAATTCCGACCAACAATCCTTCCACCTACGAGACGAAGACGCAGACGAAGACGAAGACGAAGACGAAGAAGAGACGGTCCCGACACCGACGTCGAAAAAAATAAAGACGAAGAACAAGGGGAAGAAAACCGAAATGATGCAACAACAATAGGAGTCAGACCGCATGGCAAATATGGAGGTTATCGAACGAGAGTCAAATGCGAGAGTTGATTTATACAATTCTCAAAAGATAGTCGAGGACTTGCGAGTGCTACAAATCGACACAAGCAGGATAGATCCGATCGACACGGCTATCGTCAATGCCCAAAAAGCACGAATCCGGGCGTCATATCCAACACAAAACTCGTTAACTTTATGTATTTTTAATTTTAATGTCTTTTTTCGTATTTTTTTTATTTCTATGTAATGTCTTATTTTTAATTAATCTAATGTGTTTTAATTTTAATTTTATATATCTCTAAATTATGTAAATGGAAAAAAAAAATTGTCCAACGGCACCACATTTTCTGGTGCCAAGGGTGACGGCACAAAATGTGGTGCCAAAGGATTTCTGATGCCATAGAGTGTTTTGCTGACGTGGCAGCACTTTTTGCCAACGGCACCACCCCAACGGCACGAGGGTGCCCAGTGCTCTAAGTGTCAAACCATACCAAACCAAACCAAACTAAGCCATATCCCACTACGGTGGGGCCGGCTATATGGATATGACGTCTCCAATCAGCTCTACATTGGGTCATCTATTAAGTGCATCTACTGCATGTCCCTTCTAATAGTTTGCTTCCAACTCTTTTTCGGCCATCCTCTCTTGTTTTGATCCCGTTTGATGTCTATAGTTTCACACGTCCTCACTATAGCCTCTAACGGTCTTCGTTGCACATGGCCATACCATCTTAGTCGATTTTCACATTTCTAATTTTGTCTATGCGGGTGACTTCATACACCGACTTTAACATTCTCATTTCTGCGACAACCATCTTCCCAACATGGTGGTACTTCACTGCCCAATACTCTAATCCATAAAGCATAACTTCTCCATTTGGTCCACCCTGCTTGGATCCTATGAGAAACATCCGCATCCAATTTCCGTCATTCTGAAAAATTGAGTCCAAATACTTGAACTTGTCCTTTTCAAGAACCCCTGTGGTACAATACTTACATGTGTAGCACTTGTACCTCTTTTCTTGTTGAAAATACAATGCATATACCCTGTCTTAGTACGACTTATTTTAAATCCCTTACTCTCCAATGCTTCTCTCCAAATCTCCAACTTTGTATTAACACCTACCTTCGTCTCGTCTACTAAAACAATGTCATCTGCAAATAACATACACCATGACACATCATCTTGAATGTCTGATGAGTTCGTCCATAACTAGAGCAAATAAATAAGGGCTCAAAGCAGAACCTTGATATAGTAATAATGGGGGATTTTCTTTATTCTCTCCTCCACTCGTGTTAATCGATGTCACCACTCCCTCATACATGTGCTTGATTGCTTCGATATATGCAACACGATTTCTTCTCTCTAAAACCTTCCAAGAAATACCTCGAGAGACTCGATCATATGCCTTTCCCAGGTCAATGAACACCATATGAAAGTCCTTCTGCTTGTCTCTATATTGTTCCACCAGTCTCTTTAGTAGGAAAATGGCTTCCATTATAGATCCGTTGGGAAAAATAATACCCCAAGTGTTTGATAAATGTACCCTGCCCAAGAAGGTTTATCTGACAGCTAAATAGAAGTTCCTGCGAACAGCAAGAAGACTCTTGGCTACAACAAAGAAGTCGTAGGTATTTTACTTAGGAAAAATAAAACGCAATCCAACAGGATATAGACTTAGAACTTTAAACCGTTGCGAGATAACCATTTCTTTATTCATAAAGTATTCACGGTTTTAAAGTAGCATTTAATGCTAACAGGACAGCATTTAATGCAGTCGAAGACGAAGAGACTGCAGACAGAAGAGCATTTAATGCAGATCAAAGAGAATCTCTGAAGCATTAAATGCGAAATATCTATAATTTAAACATTCTGAAGCCACCGATCAGATCTGTCTAAATCTCACCAACCGGCCAACCACTACATTTATAACAAATCTATTTCGAAGGTTATCAGTTGTATCAATCCGTATGAACGATACAGCGACCGATTTAGTTAAAATCATATAGTTGTGTACGCCTTGATTTTAATACACTTTTTACTCCTATGTGGAGGAACTGTAAACTTAGAGGGGTTTACCTCGAACAATATTAAAACTGTGTTGTCATTTCCTGCACTTACAGTTTTCATAGTCTGGGATTTTTAGTATATTTACTCTGAAAACCCTGTAAGCACCAAGCTACATGAGACTGTCTAGCTACTGTGTTGTCCACAGCAACTTAGCTTAAAAGTTCCACTACGCAAACCAAACTTCGAAAAAGAGTACAGCTCAACCCCCTTTCTAAGCTATAAGATAGTATACTTTGACCAACAAATGGTATCAGAGAGGTTATTCTACAAAGAATCAGTCGATTTTTAACCTGAAAGATATGAATAACTATAGCTGATCCATCATCCTCTACACAAACACTGCAATTATAAATTTATATATTTGCTTCCTCAAAAGTGATTCTTATTTTTTTCATGCACTGTTTAGATATCGTAATGTTTCTCCACCCAAAACCGAAGGTATTGTTCTTATAATTTCAGTATTATCTGAACCTGCGTGCACATGATATTAACTTTTTAGGCTCTAGGGGGATACAACAAGCAACATTATTGGGACTATCCCAAAAATATATAAACAAATAAACACCATCATTTTTACTCATGATGATTTATGGTACACCACCATACATGGCTAAAACACCCGCATTGGCATTATTCAAATCAATACCGCATTAGACACAAAATTCAAGACCGTGCCACCCGATGGAATTTCCCTACCATCAACAGCAAGCAGTCCGATAGGTCACTACATCAAATATTCAGAAATAGAGTTGGATGAAGTTAGCATTTGGAATTTGGCCTCATTAATCTGATTAAGCTTCAATCACTAATAACAGTGGTTCCACTTCTTTACTACATTTTCATCATTTGTAGCATGACTGTATGGATAGATTATATGACTTATTAGAAGGTACAACTGAAATTTACTATGTAGCCAATGGAGCCAACAAAACCAAGGATCACCATCAAGATGATAGATATAGGTTGCAGCTCTGTACAACATGAAGATTCAATCAATTATTAAGGCAACATGCTCACCAAACTTCCTGCTCTGGCAGGAAGTTGGTGGGTGGATGAGAAGGGATGAGAAGGGAAGAAAGAGAAGAGAGAAGGAAAAGATATCACTTCAGAGAAATAAAATCAATATGGAATCATGTATTATCATTTTTAAAAGAGGCTAGCATATCACCCACAAAGTTAAAAGATAAAGTAGGATTCATTAGCACCACGTGTAGAAGAAACTGAAATATTTAAAAAAAAAAAAAAAAAAAACTCACTTGGCATCTGGCTTCACGGGTTTAATGCCCCGTGCGCGTAAATCGGCATCCTTGTCATCGAAAAATCCTGTAGGAAGCACTCCTTTGAGTAGCTTATCCTCTAAACCAGCAGCTGTTCCTGACACTTGCCTTGAATCAATCGAAGTCGGAACTTCAGGATTTCTCATCCGCATAGATTGAGCAGAAGATGATCTGTAGGTCCCACTCCCTGAGTCTTGAGTCTTTGCAGAAACAGAATCCTTCTTGTGGAAACTAGCGTCTCGATACTGGACTGAATCCCTTTCTAGAAAAGAAGAGTGACCTCAGGTATAGTTCATGTCTTGACGAAACCAATGAAGTTAACAAACTCTTAGCATCTAGACTACAACCGCAATGTAAAAACTAAAAAGTACAAAATCAAGGTACTCCGGAATTGAGCTTGCAGTACAAATCCAAAAGAGAATAATTGGACAACATTAGGTTACTCAGGGAAAGCTTAAAAGAACCAAAAATTCCACCAGATGCCAAGATGAGTGTCTCCAACCATGAAACCCCCAGTCCAATCTCAATTTATCCTACTGCTTTCAGTTTATTAGCATTAAATCTTCTTGTGCACACGCCCTTAGCGTTTTTTAGATCATTACACGTATACTTTCATGCTAATAGAGAAATTATCCCGACTTAAACGAAAACTACAACTGGAGTTATATATTTCGTTTTTATTTTTATTATTTTGTAAGGACAAGGTCATCCATCCATACAAAACAAAAGTTTCTCAACTCTCCAAGATCAATTTCCATAGAGCTATGCACAAAAAGGTAATAGTTCCTCTATTTTCTTCTCCCGAATAATAGATACCAAAACTGAATGCAAGATATGATATACGCTTAAAAACGAGTGCTGAACAAAATATATGATAAATCCAATGTGACAGAGGGAAGGTGATTGGGGATGAAAGAAAATAACAACTCAAGAACGCTCCTCAAAATGAGGCCCTACAGCGATGCTGTCCACAAAGTAATAATATGTCTGATGATTCAACCCTAATCCTACTACTACAACAACAACATCATCTAAGCCTTAGTCCCAAAATGATTTGGGGTCGGTTAACATGAATCAAATTTTGAAACCATCAATAATCGTTACATAAATAACATAAAAGGAAAAAAGAGGGAAAAAGTAGAGAAAAAAGCAAATAAAAAAAGAGAATGAATGTAAAAAAAAAAAAAAAAAATCCTGAAAAATAAATTAAAAGATAACATGAAATAAAAGAAAATAGAAAAAAAAAAAAAAAAAAAAAAAAAAAAAGAGGAATCAGACTCCATCCACCATCCGTATTCTTTCCCGCCACATTTGCCTCTCCATCGCCATACTTTCTCCAATTCCAAGAAACCGCATATCATTTTCAATCATCTTTATCCAAGTTTTCTTGGGTCTTCCTCTACCTTTCACAACATTACTTGTTCCCCAACATTCTAGCCTCCTCACTGGGGCATCAATAGGTCTTCTTCTCACATGACCAAACAATCGTAATCGATTCTCCATCATCTTGTCTTCTATAGACGCAACTCTTATCTTCTCTCTGATCACCTCATTTCTGAGCCGATCCTTTTTTGTATGACCACACATCCATTGTAGCATACGCATCTCTGCCACACATTCATCTTTTGAACGTGACACTGTTTTACAGCCCAACACTCGGTGCCATATAACAGCGCAGGCCTAATTGCCGTGCGGTAAAATTTACCCTTTAATCTATGAGGCATGCCAGGATCACATAAAACCCCTGTGGCACTCTTCCACTTCAACCACCCTGCCTTTATTCTGTGAGCCACATCGCCATCTAGCTCTCCATCCTTTTGGATAATAGATCCAAGATACCGAAAGAAAGTGGATCCATGAACAACTTTCCCATCAAATGTGATCATCCCCGCCTCTCTATCACTGTTTTCGCTAAACCTACACTCCATATATTCAGTCTTACTTCTGCTCAGCCTAAAGCCTCGAGCTTCCAAAGTATCCCTAATCCTACTAAACCTATTTAAATAACTTAAGGCCCATTCAGGAACACAGCCCATGCAATAATAAGCCCAGACACTTAATACTTAATTAAATCAAACAGAAATAACACATAAATAATAACCCAATAAACTAATAACTAATAATCCACCACAGGCTCCACAGCCCGCGCCCCACACATGGAAACTCTCCACGGCGTCGGCGCACTCTGGATGTTGTTATCAACTGCCCCTTCCGGCGAAACAGCCTTGTCCGCAAGGCTGAAGTTAGGAAATTGCCCACGCACATCCGCCACATCTAACCAAATTGCCTCCTCCATACCAAAGCCGCGCCACTGTAACAGCTCCTGCTCAACCTCTTGACCACCCCGATGCAACACCCGACGCTGTAACACCAAGTCAGGCACATAAGGAGGGTCCACAGATAGCAACTCATCGGGCAAGGTAGCCACAGCATGAACAGAACCAACAGCTTTCTTCAATAATGAAATATGAAAAACTGGGTGCACTTTAGAAGTTGAGGGTAGCTGTAGCCGATAAGCCACTGCACCGACACGCTCCTCGACCTTAAAAGGTCCAAAGAAATGGGGTGCCAACTTACGATTGCAAGGTGCAAACAGAGTAGACTGATGGTAAGGCTGGAATTTAAGATGGACCATGTCACCAACTGCAAATTCCAAATCGCGGCGGTGTTTGTTAGCCTCCCTTACCATATGTTGCTGTGGACGCTCCAAGTGATACCGAAAATGAGATAAAATCTCGTCTCGAGTGCGCAATGACTCGGCTAAGGCCTGCACCCGTATCTCGCCGGGCAAGAAATTGGCGAGCTGAGGAGGTGGCCTGCCATAAACTGCTTCAAAAGGGGTTAGACCTGTAGCAGCATGGAACCACGTATTATTGCAGAACTCAGCCCAGGCCAGCCACTTGCTCCAAAACTTCAGCCGCTCCTAAGAGAAACAACGGAGGTAAGTCTCCAAACAACGATTCAAAACTTCCCTTTGGCCATCCATCTCTGGGTGATAAGCAGAACTCATGCGCAAAGTAGTGCCAGACTTCTTAAATAACTCCTGCCAAAATCAACTCAAGAATGTTGGATCTCTATCTGATACAACTGATCGCGGAATGCCACGAAGGCGTACCACTTTCTTTGTAAAAAATTCGGCCACGGTTCTCGCGGTAAAGGGGAGACGTAATGCAAGAAAGTCACCATATTTCGAGAATCGGTCAACCACAACTAGAACACAATCAACGCCCCCGGAACGAGGTAAGCCCGTAATGAAGTCAAGGCTAATATCTTCCCAAATTGCTGAAGGAATAGGTAATAAGTCAATAACCCCGTCGGAGACTTGGTCTCGTATTTGTTCCGTTGACACACCTCACAAGCAGCAACAAATTGGATGACACGGCGCATCATTCCTGGCGAGTCGGCAATATGTGCGAAAAGCACCAGGGTCCCCCCATAGGTGTTGAATGGAATGCCACCAATAGCTTAGGGATACAATCAGAAGCTCATGGTATGACAAGTCGACCCTTATAGAAGAGTGTGCCATGGATTAAAGTATAGTGTACCCGAGCTGGACGATTCTCCTCTAGAGCTGCTATAATACGACTCAACTCTGTATCAGTTCAGACGTCTCCTTGTAGGAACGACCAATCTACCCAAGAGATAGGGAGATCGCTGACAATTCACCCGCTTCATCACAGCGTGACACTGCATCTGCCACCCGGTTAAGCCCTCCTTCCTTATAAACAATAGAAAAGTCATATCCCACCAAGAGTTTGGCGGCCCAATTTGTTGAGTTGGGATAGTGAGTGGCTGCGATAAAAAATGTCGAAGAGAATGTTGATCTGTTCTAATCACAAACGTCGGCCCAAGAGGTACAGTCGCCAATGTTGAACTGCTAAGACCAACGCCATCAATTCCTTCTCATAGGCCGACTTGGACAACAACTTCCTAGTTAAACTCTTGCTAAAATATGCGATTGGCTGCTTATTCTGCATTAAAACTGCTCCAATGCCCTAGCCAGACGCGTCACATTCGATTACAAACTCCTGTGAAAAGTCGACATGTTCAGAAGTAGGGCCTGCTTGAGTTCTTCAAATGCTGCGCTCACTTCCGGAGTCCAACACCACTTCTTCTGCTCTTCCTTGCGTAATAGGGCGGTCCAGGGGGCTGCAATCTTGCCATAATTGCGGATAAAACGACGCTAATACCCCGTCAAACCTAGGAATCCTCGCAACCCCAGCAGAGATATAGGTGTCGGCCATTGTAGCACAGCGGGGACCTTGGCGGGATCCATAACATTTGTGCCAGACACCATTGTCCCAAATACTCCACTTCGCGTCTGTTCAGAACATATTTTTTTTGGATTTACAAACCAAGGAGTGAGTCGAGATACTGAAAACTTGGCGAAAATGCTTTAGATCATCCAACCATGATCAACTATATACAAGTATATCATCGAAGAAGACCAGGACAAATTTGCGAAGGTGTGGCCTTAAAATTTCATTCATAAGTCCTTGAAAGGTGGCCGGGCGTTCGTAAGCCCGAACGGCATCACTAAAAACTCATAGTGGCCTGAATGCGTTCTGAATGCTGTTTTGGGGATATCCTCTTGCGCTACACGAATTTGATGATACCCGGCCCCTCTGAAACACGGACTCTCCTACACAAGGAGAGTGTCCGAGTCCAGTTCGTTTTAGACTCGGACTCGCCGCCGACGCGGCGCAGATGCGTGTCCGACGCGCCTGATGACGTGGCTTTGTGGACGCGGCTTCGGATGCAGGAGGGACGCGGTTACATCTTTTTTTGGGTTAAAAATGGGATAGGAATTGAAATAAAGAAAAGAAAAGAAAACTAGGCCTTCGAAGAGGCGAGGGACCTACCTCCAAAAAGAAGAGGCGACGAAAGAGGCGACAGAAGAGGTGACACACCTCCAACCGCGACGGAACCCTAGGTCGCGCACCTCCAACCACGACAGACCCGAGGGAGACGCACCTCCAGCCGCGACAAACCGACGGCGACGCACCTCCAGCAGGTAACTCTCAGTGCGGCTTTCCGGTGCTAGCTAGGTGGCAGGTGCGTTCGAGTCCCTTCCCTACTTCTCTTCTTGTTTTTAGCAAATAAATGATAAAAGAAGAACCGAAGAAGTCTTCAAGTGACTTCTTAGCTGCTGCAGTGCTGACTTATCTAATTAGTAATTACTAATTAGTTTTTTTAATTATTTTTTATTCTACTATTATATATATTTTTTATATTATTTAATTTGCTGAGTCCTATGCCGTGTCCCGTGTCCGTGCTACATAGCCCGGCCCTCGAGTCTAGCTTCGAGAACCACTGTGCCCCATGTAATTCGTCTAGTAACTCCTGGATAAACGGAATGGCTCGGTAAACAACACAGAGACGCCATGAGCTGACTTTTTTTCGAACCATGGGCTCGAGTAGGGGTTGTTGCTAGGTTGTATGATGCCGGCTGTAAGCATCTCTGCCACGAGGCGCTCCATCTCGTCGTTTTGTATGTGGTTATAACGGTAGGGCCGTACCGATACCGGCTACGAACCGGGCTGCAGCACAATGTGATGATCATTTGCCCGAGAAGGAGGC
Organism: Orobanche coerulescens; assembly: GCA_033398695.1. Taxonomy (NCBI): domain Eukaryota; kingdom Viridiplantae; phylum Streptophyta; class Magnoliopsida; order Lamiales; family Orobanchaceae; genus Orobanche; species Orobanche coerulescens. The sequence goes on along the minus strand of CM065816.1, from coordinate 69,294,635 downwards.
AGTCCCATTGGTTTGGCAGTCACCGTTAGAAAAGAAGAATGGTGGAGAGATCGCACTTAGCCACCTCTGATAGGTCTTCGGAGACTCCAAACTGATCCATAACTGACTCCCCTGCCATCAACCATAATAGCTAGCATTGGTCGCCATGTTCAAGGAAGCACTCACGACGAGCACAAGCCTTGCAAGCCAATGCGGGATCGCCACGGAGGCACTGTACTCGGCTGTTGTAACTGAATTCCATAGAGGGATCAGCCCAGTTTGCCTTAACCTCGCCTAATGTTGCCATCCAGGACACTCCCATAATCAAGTCCACGTTATGGAGGGGTAACACATAGCACGAAGTATGATATAATTCTGAGTTCATCAAAAGAGGAAGGTCCTTACAGAGCCCAATCGCTTGAACCATCAAAGGAGGGTAAATCCATCTTCTCAACATCTGAACCGGAGATATTTCCTCACCGGATGAATTTCCGATTGGTTTCTCAGTTTCGCTTCCAATTAGGGTATCCTTCTGGATGGGCAATCTGCCTAGAATAGCCTCCAACTTGAAATTCGTGGCAGCCTGGGATTCCATCGTGCCGTTCACCGTTTCTTGCAAATCAGAAACCACCTTCTCTAACTCCTCGCCATAGTTATTTCAGGCGCGCCTCAGGCGACAGGCGCGTAGAAAAAAGCCCTCATCGCCTCTCAAGACCAAAGGCGGGCTATGTGGGTGAGGCGCGCGCCTTGGTGCGCCTTTTACCTGCGCCTCAGTGCGCCTCAGGCGCGCCTCTGTACTGTTGGATTTTCTTTGTATTTTTTGTTTTTTGAACACTTGTAAATGTTATTTTTTTATTGTTTTGACACTTTATTTTTGTTAAACTTTACGTTTTTTTGATAGTTATATTTTCTTTTCATTATGTGTTTATGAGTTTTATAATTTAATTTATTTTTTATTTTTTATTTTTTTTTTGCGCCTCACATTTGTCAGGCGCGCGCCTCGCCTTGCGCCTCAGGCGATAGGAGCTCTTATCGCCTTGGTGCGCCTTTCGCGTTTAATAACTATGCTCCTCGGTCCTTCTTACGGAATCGGCAGGTCTGACCAATTGATAGGGGAAAAAAGAAAATAATGATAACTCAAGAACGCTCCTCAACATGAGGCCCTACAGCGATGCTGTCCACAAAGTAGTAATATGTCAAAACCTATTTAAATAACAACGCCCATCCATGAACACAGCCCATGCAATAATAAGTCCAGACACTTAATACTTAATTAAATCAAACAGATAACACATAAATAATAACTCAATACACTAATAACTAATAGTTCACCACAGCCCGCGTCCCACGCGTGAAAACTCTCCACGGCGTCGGCGCACTCTCGACGTTGCTATCACAATGATAAAGAGCCTCAAAGAATCAAAATGCACAGAAAGACAAACTGCAAAAATCCTAGCATCTCAAGGACTAAAATTCAGGAAAAATGGAACCCATGATTCATGGATAAGAACCCATAACATTTACCAAAAAATCATGTGTCCTACAATTAGCATTCTGTAAAACTACATAGATTAAATCGGAGCCAACTGCTTTCTCTAATAGTTTAACACATGAACAGAACACTGAAATCCCAAAAGAGTCGTACCATTTTTCTGCCTCTTCTTGTCATGATTATCGAAAAAATCCGGAGGCAGAGTGGATGAATGTGTACGCGATGAACTTGAAGGTTCAGATTTGTTAATCAAGTCTCTAGATGGCTCAGGTATAGGCTTTGGCAACTCTTTAGCAGACTCGTATTTAGCGACACTTGATCGATATAGAGCAGCAGCATTAGCTTTGAGTTTGTTGATAGCCTGATCAAACAAAATGATGATGTAAGAAAAAGGTCAATGCCAACAATACACTTAAAAAAAAGCATTAGCATTAAGTGACCAACGTCAATTCTGCTTCCAAATAGGAATAACAAACAAGTTAATAATTAGCAGATGATCGAGCGAGGACAATGAAATAATAGGGAAATACATAAATATATAGATAAAATCCTCAAACGGGGCCCAAGAGAATCATTCCCTGCCACAGAGAACAATCTCTACCACAACCAAGTTGCACACAATAATGATTAAAGATAACCCTAATTCTAACGAGACTCACACTTTAATAGACTCAACCCTAAACCCTAACATAAGCCCCAAGTCATAAGGCCCATGGGCAATTTATTTAATCTAGACTATACATAAATTAAGGACTAACAATAATAATAAAAGTCAATTATAAAGATGTGTATCAATTCTCGAGCTGTCAAACAAGCCTTGTCCTCAAGGTTGGAGTAAATCATAAATATCCTCCTGACAGACCGTGTCATTGGGTTCTTCCCCGTCGCACTCTAACATGATAGCTAAGGACTTAGATGGACATTTATGCAGGGGTCCATAGATTGGACTGCACCTATAGCACTTCCCCTTTGCCCGATAAGCTCGAGCCTCTTCCGCCATGAGGTGGCGGATGTTACAGTTAGGTGATGGGACCGACGATCCTGCCGAAGAATTCTGGGAGTGTCCCAGGCCTGAGGTGTTTGGGTTCGGGCTCGACTCCTGAGACAAAACATCCCCAAACTGAGATGTTAGGGGTCGAGAATAAGGTCCTTGGCTGAATGTGGAGCGAGGCGGTGCCGTCGGTTGTCCAAGGACCTGCGCAATCCGTCGGCAGCCCAGATGGCTGCGAAAACATCAGTCATTCCAGAATCCGATATATGATCTCGAACAGATTCTGGCATACCCTCCAAAACATTCAAAATTACTGCTCCACGGGTAAGGAGGGCAACCGTGCGACACGCTCATCAAAAAGAGCCACAAAGTCATTGATAGAACCGGTATGTTGTGTCGTGTGCATAGCTTCGTAAGCATTCAACGCCGAGCTGTTCCCAAATAGTCTAACCAACTCCCTGGGGAGCTCTGGCCATGTGATCGTAGCGTCCTGCCAAGGACCCACTCACCCAAAACATCGCTCTCCCACACAGCGATGAGGGCCAACTTAACTCGATCGCCCATAGGGGTGTCGTGAACCAGGAAGAACTGTTCCACTGGACGAGCCACGCGATTAGTTCAGACCCATCAAACAGGAGCGATTCCATCTTGGGCAGAAAAACGGCCGCGGAGGCCAACTGTGCCCTAGGCGGTAGGATAGGGGCAGACGGTAGGGGTGGCCCTGTACCGACTGTCGTGTGCACGAGGGACTCAGGTGGAAGGACGGGTTGCTTCCCCGTGCGGATGAGGACGAGTCGGAAACTACAGGAAATGGCGTAAAGGATTTGGGCCCTGCAAAGTCGAGGGTTCCAGTTTCTTGAGCAGAAAGTCAAGTTTCTTGAGCAGAAAGTTGAGCTTCTGCTTGATGCCGGAGACGGACGAAGCGAGTTCCACAATTGCCGAACCCTGTTCACCCAAGTCAACTTGAGAACGCCTATGGTCTTCTCCATCGCGTCGCATCTCTCCTTTACCGACATGGTGAAAAGGCGGCAGGTCGGACAAATTGACATAGCAAGGACAATGAAATAAGAGAACAATACGGAATATACAGATAAAGTACTCAAACGAGGTCACAGAGAATAAATCAGCGAACGGTTTCTGCCACAACCAAAGTTGCACACAATAATGATTAAAGCTAACCCTAATACTAATGACACTTAAATAGACTCAACCCTAAACCCTAACTTAAGCCCCAAGTCATAAGGCCCATGGGCTATTTATTAATCTACACTATTAAAAGACTCGGCATAAATTAAAGACTAACAATAATAATAAAAGACAACTAATAAAGATGCATATCAATTCTCTCGATGTCCAATCTGCCTTGTCCTCAGGCGGGCTGGAGTAATGGATCATACATGCCATCCTGACAGACCCGTCGCACTCCAATATGACAGCTAAGGACTTATATAGATATTCATGCAAGAGTCCATAAGGTTGACTGCACCTATAGCACTTCCCCTTTGCCCGATAATCTCGAGCCTCTCCCGGCGTGAGGTGGCGGATGTACAGTTAGGCAGTGGGACCAATGATCCTGCCGAAGAATACTGAGAGTGTCCCAGGCCTGAGGTGTTTATGTTCGGGCTCGACTCCTGAGACAAGCCATCCCCAAACTGGGATGTCAGGGGTCGAGAATAAGATCCTTGGCTGAATGTGGAGCAGGGCGGTGCCGCCGGTGGTCTAAGGACCTGCACAATCCGCCGGCAGCCTAGATGGCTGCGAAAACATCAGTCATCAATCTGGTATATGTTCTCGAATAGATTCTTGCAAATCCCCCGAAAATATTCCCAATTACTTCTCTGCAGATAAGGAGGGCAACCATGTCGCGCTCCTCAACAAGAGCCACACAGTCATCGACAGAACCGGTATCTCGTGTCGCTTGCATAGCCTCGTAAGCATTCAAGGCCGAGCTGTTCCCGAATCGTCTAACCAACTCCCTGGAGAGCTGTGGCCATGCGATCATTGTGTCCCGGCAAAAGACCCACTGCACCCAAAACATCCCTCTCCCCGACAGCGATGAGGGCCCAGTTAACTCGATCGCCCATAGGGGTGCCATGAACCAGAGAGAATTGTTCGCCTGGGCGAGCCACGCGATTGGTTCAGACCCATCAACAGGGGCAATTCCACCTTGGGCAGAGGAACGGCGGAGGCCAGCTGTGCCCTAGGTGGTAGGACAGGGGCAGAAGGTGGGCGTGGCCCCGTACCGACTATTGTGTGCACGGGGGACTAGTGCAGAAGGACGAGTTGCTTCCCCCCTGCCGACGAGGATGAGTCGTCAACTGCAGGAATTGGCGTAAAGGGTTTGGGCCTCGCCAAGTCGAGAGTTTCTAGTTTCTTGAGCAGAATGTCGATCTTCTGCTCGATTCCCGAGACGTACGAAGCGAGTTTCACAACGGCCAAACCCTGTTCACCCAAAGTCAACTTGAGATCGCCTATGGTCTTCTCCATCATGTCGCATCTCTCCGTTGCAGCTATGGCGAAAAAGCGGCAGGTCGAACCAATTGATAGAGCCAGGATAATGAAATAATAACAAAGAAGTACGAAATATATAGATAAACTCCTCAAAGGAGGCCACAGAGAATAAATCCCTGCCACAGAGAACAATCTCTGCCATAACCAAAGTTGCACATAATAGTGATTAAAGATAACTCTAATTCTAATGAGACTCACACTTAAATATGCTCAACCCTAAATCCTAACTTAAGCCCTAATTCATAAGGCCCACGAGTGATTTATTTAATCTAGACTAATTAAAAGACTCAACATGAGTTGAAGAAAATAATAACAATAAAAGACAATTAATAAAGATGCGTAGACAATGCTGTATTCACTTAAAGGGCGATTTACATCTGACTACCTTTTTAGATAGCCTAATTACAGTTTAGTCCCTATTGTTTCATATATTACAATGAAGGACAAACTTTGCACTGTCCAGAAACTATATTTACAACGAAGGACAAAAGTCAAACTTTCAGATGATGTCACTGGAGAGAGAGTATTGATATTCCGAATTTGCCCTTTTATTTTTCCTTTTCTTTTTTACCCATTTTTTTTTCTCCTCACGTGGGTGGCACATGCTGGACCTCATTGTAATATATATAACACTTTTGGACTTCAGTGTAATAAATTTTCAAGCTTTCTAGAAAAAAATATTTTTTCCAGAAAAGAAAGTATTTTCTGGAAAAAAATATATTATTTTTCAAAAAAATTATTTTCTGAGAAAAAAATTATCTTTTTGAAAAAACATTATTTTATGGAATTTTTTTTTTCGATATATTTAAAAAATATTTTCTCGAGAAAAAATTATTTTTTGGCAATTTAACATTTTTTCGTAATAAAATTATTTTCTCAAAAAAATTATTTTTTCGAAAAAATAAAATTATTTTCTGGAAAAAAAATAAAAAAAATATTTTTTCGAAAAAATTAAAAAAATATTTTCTGGAGGAAAAAATATTTTTTGGCAAAATAATATTTTTTTCGAAATAAAATTATTTTCTTGAAAAAATATTATTTTTTCGAAAAAATAAAATTATTTTTCTGGAAAAAAATAAAATAAAATATTTTTGCGCAAAAATAAAAAAATATATTTTCTGGAAAAAAATAAAAATATTTTTCAAAAAATTAAAAATATTTTCTGGAGAAAAAGTTATTTTTTGGCAAAATAATATTTTTTTCGAAATAAAATTATTTTCTGAAAAAAAAATAAAATAAAATATTTTTGCCAAAAAATAAATAATATATTTTCTGGAAAAAAATTATATTTCGAAAAAAATTATTTTCTAAAAAAAGAGTATTTTTTAAAAGAAATTTATTAGTCAAACACTTTAATAAGTTATAAGCTATTTATTTCATATGAAATGTATTTTAAAAAAAATGTTTTATTCAAGTAAATAGAGGGGCATTTTCGTCTTTTTAATGGAAGTTAACACCAATTCAGATTTTTGTCCTTCGCTGTAATTTATGAAACAATAGGGACTAAAGTGTAAAGAGGCCATCTAATAGGGTAGTTGGATGTAATTTCCCCTTCACTTAAAATGAGAAAGTTAAGAAATTGCAATGTTTCGGGTAAAGGAGAGGTTGTGATATCTAAGTCCTATTTGAAAGTTCTAATTCTTCTGAAAGAGAAGGGTTGAGACGTGCGTGAGACGAGATATAACTGAATGAGCCAGGTAAATAAATTCGCAAATAACTCCAATCATCTTATGGGTAAGGAACTCTGCCTGTGGGTGTCTTCTTGACATTCATTGCCGGTCTCAAGCCCGGATAAAAGAGGAAGGTTGCGGTAGGTTAGTGGCAACCAGCGTAAAACTCGTCACATTTTATGGAAATGAATCAAATGGAAGCGTCTCCTCAGAAGCGACGTGCTGCATTTCATAGGCCATGGTGCAGTGAAAAGTATGTGAGGGTTGCTAGGTCGTCGCCCAAAAGCGGCGCGCCAACTTTACATTAAGGATGGGCTACACTTCATAGGCCCGGGTGTAGTGGAAAATATGTAAGGGTTGCTAGGTCGTCGCCCGGAAGCGGCGCGCCACCTTGAAGTATGGGTGTGGTGTCAAATGTGCAAGGATCCTTGCAGCGTGGACGGGGACAGACAGAGAAGTTAGTTCATGCGACTAGTAAGGGTAGTAAGGTGCGGTTTGGAACTTGAAACGTTGGCTCTTTGACGGGGAGATTAGCAGAAGTGGGGGAGGTTATGAAAAGGAGGAGGATTCACATAATGTGTCTACAAGAGACTAAGTGGATTGGCGAAAAGGCAAGAGTGTTAGCTCCTTGGGGTTACAAGTTTTGGTACTCTGGAAAGGATAGAAGTAGAAATGGAGTGGATATCGTCATTGATAAAGAAATCATTGATGATGTGGTGGAAGTGTCAAGAAAAAGCGATAGAATAATGAGTATTAAGCTTGTGATAGGGGATGAGTTTCTAACTATCATAATTGCTTATGCACCACAAGTAGGATTGGATGCATCGATCAAACAAGAATTCTGCGAAGATTTGGAAGAGGCTGTCGAACGAATTCCTATGGGTGAGAAATTGATCATTGGTGGTGACCTCAATGGGCATGTCGGTGTTAGCAGAGATGGCTTTGAGAGCGTTCATGGCGGCTTTGGTTTTGGGGATAGGAATGAAGCAGGAAATGGTATATTGGATTTCGCATTAGCTTATGACTTGGGTATTATGAACACTTGGTTCGAGAAAATGGACTCTCATTTGGTGACATAGAAACGGAGGTAATGCAAGTCAGAATGATTTCTTTTTAGTAAGGAATGTTTGGAGGAAAAGTTTTACTAATTGCAAGTTGATACCCGGTGAGAGTGCTGCAACGCAGCATAGGGTTGTGGTGCTTGACTTTCGAGGTAAGAGGCAATTAAGGAAGAGAAGACCACAAGTTGACCCTCGAATTAAGTGGTGGAAGCTCCAAGGGGAGAGTCGACATACTTTTGTGGCTAAGATTGCTGATAGTGGTATTTGGTCTGATTGCACAGAGATGAATATAGATTCGATGTGGAACTTGTTGAAGCATAACATAAAGGAAGTTGCAAAAGAAGTCCTAGGAGAATCTAAAGGAAAACAGACCACCAAGTAAGGACACATCTTGGTGGGATGATGAAGTTAAGCAAGTGATAAAGACTAAACGTGAATGTTATAAGATACTGGGTAAATGCTCGAGCGATCGAGAATTATGAGAAGTACACGAAAGCTCGAACATAAGCTAAAAAGGTAGTGCGAAATGCCCGATCAAAGGTCAATCAAGAATTATATGCAAGGTATCTATAAACTTGCTCGAATGAGAGAGAAGAAGACGCGAGATATTGAAAAAGTTAAATGTGTGAAAGATACTAACCAAAAAGTTTTGGTTCAAGAAAAAGAGATAAAAGGGAGATGGAGGTCATACTTTCATATCATATTCAATGGCCATCAAGAACAAGATACTGCGAATTTAAACATCCCCTCAATTATGGTTAACCGAGAGTTTAAGAGGAGAATTCAAAAGGGTGAAGTGACAATGGCATTAAAGAAGATGTGGTCAAAGAAAGCAGAAGGACCAGATGGTATATCTATTGAAGTTTGGAGGTGTTTGGGGGAGAGGGATCGAATGGGTAACTATGCTTTTCAATAAGATTTGGAGAAGCAATAAGATGCCATCAGCATGGAGGAAAAGTATTCTCGTCCCTTTGTATAAGAACAAAAGTGATGTTCAAGATTGTTCTAATTATCGCGGAATTAAACTAATGAGTTATACCATGAAATTGTGGGAACGAGTGATTGCACAAAGGATCAGATAACAGAAAATCAGTTTGGATTTATGCCTGGAAAATCGACCATGGAAGCAATTTATCTTATCCGGCAGTTGATGGAACATAATCGAGATAAAAAGAAAGATCTACATATATTTTTTATTGATTTAGAGAAGGCATATGATAATGTATCAAAGGAATTACTTTGGTGGGCCTTAGCAAAGCAGGGTGTATCGCGGAAATATATTGACATTATAAAGGACATGTATGAGGGAGCTAGTACAACGTACTAATGTTGGGAGGACAAAAGAATTCCCTATTACGATTGGGGTGCATCAAGGATCTAGTCTTAGTCCTTTTCTCTTTGCCATAGTCATGGATGAATTGATAAGAGAAATTCAAAATGACGTTCCGTGGTGTATGATGTTCGCAGATGATAATGTGTTGATTGATGAAACGAAGGTTTGAGTGCAACAGAAACTGGAATTTTAGAGGGATACTTTGGAAGCTCGAGACTTTAGGCTGAGCAGAAGTAAGACTGAATATATGGAGTGTAGGTTCAGCGAAAACAGTGATAGAGAGGCGGGGATGATCACATTTGATGGGAAAGTTGTTCATGGATCCACTTTCTTTCGGTATCTTGGATCTATTATCCAAAAAGATGGAGAGCTAGATGGCAATGTGGCTCACAGAATAAAGGCAGGGTGGTTGAAGTGGAAGAGTGCCACATGGGTTTGTGATCCTGACATGCCTCATAGATTAAAGGGTAAATTTTACCGCACGGCAATTAGGCCGACACTGTTATATGGCATCGAGTGTTGGGCTGTAAAACAGTGTCACGTTCAAAAGATGAATGTGGCGGAGATGCGTATGCTACGATGGATGTGTGGTCATACAAAAAAGGATCGGCTCAGAAATGAGGTGATTAGAAAGAAGGTAAGAGTTGCATTTATAGAAGATAAGATGATGGAGAATCGATTACGATGGTTTGGTCATGTGAGAAGAAGACTTGTTGATGCCCCAGTGAGGATGCTAGAAAGTTGGGGAACAAGTAACATTGTGAAAGGTAAAGGAAGGCCCAAAAAAACTTGGATAAAGATGATTGAAAATGATATGCGATTTCTTGGAATTGGAGAAAGTATGGCGTTGGAGAGGCAAATGTGGCGGGAAAGAATACGGACGGTGGATGGAATCTGATTCCTTTTTTTTATTCCTATTTTCTTTTATTTCATGTTATCTTTTAATTTATTTTTCAGGATTTTTTTCTCTCTACTTTTTTCCCTCTTTTTTTTCCTTTTATGTTATTTATGTAACGATCATTGACGGTTTCAAAGTTTGATTCATGTTAGCCGACCCCAAATCATTTTGGGATTAAGGCTTAGATGTTGTTGTTGCATCTTATGGGTAAGGAGTGGAAGACAGAGAAACTGAGAATTTTCATCTTTTACATTTGCATGGAAAAGGACGCCCTTCAAACAAATATAAATAAATGTTTGTTTCTTCCATTGTCTTCGCCAACCAAAATATTGATCCTTGACAAACTTAATGACAATTAGAGAGGAAACATTAAGCGAAATTTATCAAAGTATATATATACACACACATAAATGTAATGTTTAATACACCGTCCATCCAATTGTTATGAGTCTAGTTGTCCCAATATGATACACGAAGAAGTCAAAAATTATGTTATAAGTTTTTTTTCACTCATTTTACCCTTAGACGTTGTGATTGTGAGTTAGCAATTTCACATCATACTTTAAAGTGCGAGATAATTTACAAGAGAATAGATTCCAATATCGAGAATTGGAGACTGTCTGTACTAATACCAAGTAAAGAGGCAGTTGGTTCCTATCATTATCAACATTAATGAATTTTGCTATAACAATATTAAGATGTCACGCCGGCACAAGATAGCATGTTTACAATTCTATATCTTGCATGTAATGTAGTTCCTGAAAAGTGAACCGGCATATCGCCCCTTGTATGTCACACAAAGATTTAGCTCCCCTATAAATCAAATCACATAATGGAATGTAAACATTTTTCTGATGTAATAAAATATACCCCATGATGTTTGCGAGAAGCTTGGTGTGCAGGCCAAAATGACTCGGATTTGATGACAACATCACAAGCTCTACATACAGGTTGATCGTGTTCATTATACCTACATTTACAATTGGCAAAGAAATTTAGCTTGTTTAGCTAAAAATTGACAGAATATGCAACCACGAGTTCATAATCAACGAAAATAACATATATCAACATAGTTGTTAAACGTGAAAGGCGCACCAATGAGATAAGGGCTTCAATAGCCTGAGGCACAAGGTCCAAGGCGAGGCGCTCATGTGACATAAGTGAAGTGCCAAAAGAAAAGGAAGGAAATAAAATAATCAAAAACACGTAGTGACAAAAAAGATAAATATCCACAAAAAATTAACAATTAACCAATATAAAACATCAAAAAAATAAAGAACATTCTTCAAAAGTGTTTTAGAAATACAATAACATGGAAAAAACTAATGTCACAGGTGCATTGAGGCACGCCCCGATCCCGCAAGCCTTTTGACTCGGGAGGCACGGGATTTCGCTCTCCGCATGTCGCCTGAGGTGCGCATTTGACAACTATGGCTATTAAATCCAAATATCGCTAGACTATACACAATTCCGCAACTGAGTTTATCCTACATACGGTACCTGGACACTAGTACCCTATGATCAGCATTTTAGCTGCATCAAATTTTTCCATGTTCTATTTATTTACTCGGTGTAATCTCAAAAATATAGCCCGCAAAATATTTCTGCATTTCTAAAATAGCGATTTGCGAATGAGAGAGTTCAAAATGTCACTTCATCTTCCATTCTGAAGCATGCGTCCGCATCTGATACAGACAGATGCACAAACCCTATGTAGGCATATATATATATATATATATATATATATATGGATTGACTATGGTGGAAACACCCTTAGTGGTGAAATCTAGAAACCAATTGCATTATTAAGTAATTTCATTGCATATTTGTTACTATTTGTTGCATCAAGCTGATCGCTAGTATATACAACAAATAATGCAATAAAAAAAATACATAAATGCATATAATTCTACTCATCTACGGTCGTTAGATCACTAATATCAATGGCCTACAAAAGTTTCTAAATTTCACAAGATAATTAATTTTCATATGATCTATTTCCTATATATATATATATATATATATATATATATAACACTTCACATGAGCTGAACATCTCAATACGAACAAGATATATCCCATTTTCAGGTTCTAGCAGTGTGTCCAGACTTGAAGTCATAAAAGGACCTTAGGGTTGATATTCAAGAATACTTTGGCTCTGTTCTTTTGGGTGAATGAATCGAATCGACCGAATCAATCGAGGCCCGAATCGAATCGAATCAAATATATATTAAGGGTAAATAATTATAATAATAATGGTAAATAATAATAATAATAATAATAATAGTAATCAACAACAACAACAACGATAATAGTAATATTATTAGTAATAATAACAATAATAATAATAATTAAGATTAATAAGAAGAAGAAGAAGAAGAAGAATCAATGAATGGACTCGAATCGAATAGGCTGAATGGACTCGAGGCGAATTTGGCCGAATGGACATGAATCGAATCGAATGAAAAATAAGTCCAAAAGAACAGGGCCTTTCTCTCACAAACAAATAGTCGAACCCTGAAATTACTTTAATATGCACATTCAAATAGAAAATTTCCAAAAAAAAAAACAATTCAATTACCTTATAATGGGAGAATCAATCCTCTGCTTTTGCTGCTTTTGTGCGTTCAGTTTGGCTCTGAACAACGCTTTCTTCTTTGCTTGAGCATCCATCTTCAATCAATTCTATGTTCACCTGAAAAATAATCAAACCTTACCATCAATTTTCATGCTTCACAATATTTCCAAAACATAATATCTTTATCCTACCGGTCATTTATGCCTTAATTTCGGTAATGGAAATTTCGCTCAAACTGAACTCAATTTCGAAAAATTACTTGGAAGAAACTTGCACGCCTATGATATAATTGCCTGGAAACATAATATCTTTTAGTAGCAACAATTCCTTAATTTGTCTGTTTAGTTAGTAAATATTTTGTCAAATTACTTGATCTTTTTCCCATTGGATTCTTATCTTTATTATTCAATTTGGTTTCTTTATTAAAGCAATAGTGATAATACTAAATAGTCTATTAAACTATAACAAAATGCAATAAAAACAATGAAGATAAAAGAAGTACAAAACAAGGGTTTCTTTGTGCAATGAGGGAAGCATGTAAATAATGATTCTGAGCAAGAACACTGTCACAAAAAATGTGGTAAGATAAGATACTTCTGAAAAATTCTAGGTTGTGAAGAATAGAACATGTACATTTAATGAGCCCATGAAAATTACAGCATCCAAAATTAACCTAATTACAAAATGTAGATATCATCCCATTAATCGAAGCAAAAAAAACAATAGTAACCTCTGCTCGCCGGCGGTTTGATGATGACAGTGCATCACCATTCAGAGAATTGACGAGAGGAGGACGAAGGCGCTGTGTGCTTTGATTGCCTGTTTTTTCCCTTTTGTTTTCTGCTCAAATTTGAGGGTAGAACCGAAAAAAAAAAATCTGGTAGATGAAAGATTGAACGCCTGGACTAGTCTTGACCTCTGCAGGCCAGGTTAGGCCGAGTTCTTTTGGGAAAAAAAAAAGAGAAGGAAAAAGAAAAGACTGGTTGACGTTTGTGGGTGAGATCAAGGAGCTATTTACCAAAAAATTTGTCTGCCTCGGTAAATTATATAAACTATCTTACTAACAGAAATGACCGATTTATCCTTGAATATGAATTATAAAATGCTTTATAAATTGCTGTTTATTTTTTAAGCCATATAAATGATATAATCCAAAAATCAAATTCTATCCTAATTCTCTTGTGTTGGTGTGATTCCCGGATTATTCCATACCTAAAAATTTGTCCATTTTTAGGAGAAAATAAGCACATAAATCCCACAAATATTTTCCACACAAATCTGTCCCTTTTAAAGAAAAAAACAGCACCTGATCCCAGAAAAAATTCCTATCAAAATCTGTCCATTTTGAAGAAAAACGAAGCCACATAGATGAAGAAAAACGAAGCCATATAGATGAATAAAAACGAAGCAAAAAGGAAACCAGAAATCACACAACACGACGATGACGATGATGTATGAGATCAATAGACCCGGCAAAATAGGCGAGGCCATGCGGGCGGGCAATCCACCATTTTGGGCGGGCATTAAGCTGCATATTATTAGCCCAAAAAACCGGCCTTTTGGCGGCCCATTTGGCCCGCCATAGAGGCCAGCCACATGGTGCCCGCCTTTTTTTTTTTTTTTTTTAATTTATGTTATGTGTAATTATAATATTTAATTTTTTTTCCTTGTTTGTTAGATTATAATACATCTATATGTTAATTATTGCTGTAATTTTATTTTGGGACTTTGTGATTATTTGTAGTATCTCATATCAATAATAATATTATTTTATGATTTTATAAGAAATTAGTAGTGATAAATGATATGATGATCAAATAAAAATATTTGTATATTTGTCTTTTGATTATGGTAGTGTAGTAAATAATGTAATTATCAAATAAAAATAATTGTATATTTATTTATCGATTGTGATAGTATAGTGAATAATATAATAATTAAGGATCGAAAAATATTTGTATATTTATTTGAATTAATATTTCAAAAAAAAAAAAGTCGAGGCCGCGGGCCGAGAAACTTGGCGGGCCCACGAACCTAATAATTTTGGCCGGGAAAACGGGCCTTTTGGCCGGCCCAAAAAGGCCCGTTGCTTGCAGTCTAGAGATCAAGTCTGGATAGCTTGCTTGTTCATTCAGTTGAACCAAACTCACAACAAGTAAATTCAATGAATTTGGCGTCTAATATGGAATCACATGAAAAAACATGAAACAAAGACAAAATACAGATTGAAGCACTGCTTGAAAAAACATGAAAGAATCACACATCAAAAAGACAGAATAATACCAAAATTGAAGTCTGTTTTTCTTCATCAAGATTTCCAATTACAAGGTTTCAACAAACACATCCAAATTCATGAACACCTATGAACGAAACAATCCATCAATCAAAAAAATCAAAAATAAATTAAACATATCAGAGAAAATTTGGATTCTTCCAACTAATCGAAACAAAGATTTGAACAATGTCAAGCACAAGGGAACCAACACCGATGTACAAATTGGAAAAGCGGAAACCCGAGATCTTGGATATAGGAACACAAAGCTATTGGAAAAGGGGATACGGACCATGAGATGCAAGCAAAGTCGGGAGCGGCTAGGGTTGAGACGTGAGAGGAAAAAAAATGGAGGGGGAAGGAGAAACATACCGTCGTTGGTGAATAATGCGATCGGAGGCGATGGTCCAGATAACTTCGTTCTTATTCTTGCGTCTGATTAGGGCTTGCGAATGGGAAAGTTGGAAACTCGAGCGTGAAAGGGCAGAGGGTAGCCTTCGACTTTTTGTCGTTTGTAAAGCGATTGAGACGGTAACTGAGCGAATAAGTCATATATAAACACTTTAAAATATCTGTGCGAATAAGATATTTTATCTATTAAGCTGATAAAGTCATAAATAAACAGCCTCCAAGTCATACTACGACCGAGCTAGGCCAGGCCGGGCCATATTAAGTCCAGATCAGGTCAGTATGTTTGTTCTTCTCACTTTCTTTTTACCGAACCACAAATAACTTTTTTCACTGATTTAAATTGAATTTTATTAATTTTGCTGGATTTATTTTTACTAATTAAAACTGGATTTTATTGATTAAATATATATTTTGCTGATTTGAATTGATCTGTAGGTAGTGTACGTCACAAGTCCTCAGGAATAAGTGTAGAGGGGGTGAATAGGCTTATTAAACTCTTTCTTGAATCTCAGATGAGTTTCTCAGTTGTGATTAAGTGCAAATGACTTGTGTCGACTGCAGACAGTGCGGGAGATACAGCTGATAATAATGCAGATAACAAGTATCGACTGCAGATAACTTTATAATGGAACAGTAAATATGTAAGCAACAATTATGTATGATGTTTAAAATAGTAAATCACACAAACACTTATAGTGGTTTCAGAGGTGGGTGATCATCTACTAATCCACTTCTCTCCAAACCAGTTGGAGATAAATTTACTATAATTATCAACCAGTGTAAAACCCAGATTTTTGAACATGTTAAAATATCCTTTAATCTCGAATCTATAAAAGACGTTTAATTATTTAAAATATTGCATTACGATTATAACCTAAGTATTTAAATCGTTAACATTTGAACAAATTAATGTAATACGAATATAAGACTTATACTGAAATAATTTGTACACATTTAAAATTGTCACACGTTTTCTATTTTTGTCCCTAGCCGCATGATATGTTGTACACAAACATTTGTAATCGTGAATCATGTCAAGGTTCGTGATGGGTTTTAAATTTGGCAAAGTCTTCCATCAAATCCCCATAATTTAGGCATTTTCCTTTTTGAAATTCCTCCCCACTCGCCTATATATACCACACACACATACTTCACAAAACTAAAAACTCTAAAACCTAAAACTAAAAACGGCGGCTATCTAGTTTTCTACCATTCCCGTTCGATCGAGGCGTGCACAAAGGAAGGCTTGGTGGTAGATTGAAGGTCTCAGGTGCGTTGGTATGATTAAACACGTTATATGATGGCTTAAATGAATTCTGGAATTAAGACAGCTTGTATACCTGAATTTGTGAACAAGATAGGTCATGATATATAATGATTCAATTAAGTTTCTTTTGATGAAAACCTAGTTTTATGTCTTAGTTAAGTTCTCCAATTTGTTTGGAGTGATTTCGAGTTGTTTGGTCGTGTTTTTGATTTTTGTGTGATTAAGTGTTGAATCTAAAATTCGGGAGTCTGAAATCAGTCCACTTTGTCGATTTTTTATTAAAAAACTATAATGAGTTGGCCCATGAAACTCTCCAGTATGTAACTTATATACGATTAGTAATACCATGAATTTTTGAGAATTTTTCCTGGATGTTTTGATAGGTAGTTGAGGCGGATACTTTTTGGGTACAACTGCAGGTCGGTTTTCTGAATAGTCTGAGTTTGAGTATTTTTCGTGTGGGGTTAAACTAACTAATAAATTTTGGGAAAATTCGTGTGGGTTCTAAAGACATTGAATTACCCGTGTGAATTTTTGTGAATTTTACTTTTGAGTTCTGATGGTTCAAAAATTCGTCAAGTTGTAACATGTTCATAGATAAAAGTTGATAAAAAGGTTAAAAGGCTAATAAAGGTTAGGGTTGTATTGAATTTATCTCCAGGTATGCTGTCAGGTTTTTGGGTCATATTGAAAGGGGTCCATTTTAATGATACCAACTTGTTTTTAAGTGATTCTTGAGTCTAAAATCAAGTTCCGGAAAGGGTTGTAACATGTTCATAGATAAAAGCTGATAAAAAGGTTAAAAGGCTAATAAAGGTTAGGGTTGTATTGAATTTATCTCCAGGTATACTGTCAGGTATTTGGGTCATATTGAAAGGGGTCCATTTTAATGATACCAACGTGTTTTTAAGTGATTCTTGAGTCTAAAATCAAGTTCTGGAAAAGTACTTTCTAAATATGTAAGTCTTGTAATTTTTAGAAGTCGAGAGAATGTCTTTTCTGATTTTACAAGTTCAAGTGTCAAACCTGTCAATTAATAATCCGAATTTCAACCTTGGTTTATAATTTTTGTTTTGAAATCAGTAAGGAATCATTAACTCAAATTGGATAGGGCTTAAATATAAGATGTGTTTGGCCTCTGTGATTTTTGGTGGAATTTTTAGATTAGCACATCATGGTCTCTTAATTGCTTACTTTTTTTAGTCTTAGATCTGTCACCGAATCTGGACTAGTTTTGATAAGGAATTTTTGTTCTATAGCTATACTACCTGGAAATTCTACAAAAATTATACAAAGTAGAAACATATGTACCTACCTGGGGTAATTTTGCTAAGGCTCCAGGAAGTGCACAATTATACTTTAAAAATCTGGAAACGTGATAAATGTTTTGAAATTAAAAGATGAGTTTTCTTAAAAAGGTGGTTACACACTCAAAGTCTATTATATTACTAATATGAGTAACCAAATTCATTTGGACTTAAAGTAATACTTGGTTATTGATCCTTATAGGTTCCGTGAAATGGGAGTGATCCTGTATCTTGTGATCCATCTATCTTTGTTTACTTTTACTGTTGAATAAGGTACAGATATTCCGTACTCTTTCAGCATGAGTACAACTACTTTCTCTCTCATAACCTTTCTCTCTCTTCTATATTAGTTGCCTATCTTATTTTGGACTATTGATATTCGAACTCTTCGTTTGAACCTTGACATTGCATCTTTGATTTGATACATGTGAATTGAACCTTTGATATTAGCCCTTTGATTATTCGAACCTTTGATACTGAACTTTGACTATATGAATGAGACCTACACTTTGATTTGGACTTGTACTTTTTGACCCTTCAGTATTTACCCAGGTATTATCTGTTCCTAATTATGGGGGGTCCATGACCGTAGCATTGATGCACCAATGTTATGACTATAGTGTGGTTGGAGAGATGTACCACACCGTCCCTTATCTGCTATCTGCTATGGCCATTATCATGATTATGAATTGTTTGTAGGGGCGTATGGATGCATCCTAGATTTGTTTGTTATTTGTTTGGGCTACTATGATGATATAGATATATATTATATTCGTTCGGTGATTGGGCATGCGTGCATGCAGTCCCTTCACATTTGGGAGTTGATCACTCCATTGGGCTACTATTTGTTTGGATATTTGTTTGGGCCTGGGGTAAAATACTGAATCCACATTCATACACTTTATACTTAAACTTTGACATCCTTTTGATTATCCATTGACACCATATGTATTCTATCTTCGCATTCCTTTGATTATCTTATCTCGTTTGATCTGTTTTGTTATTTGCTTTATATCTGTTCACTGAGCTTTTTATGCTCAGCCGCTTTTCTTCTCCATGCGACAGGTACTTAAGCTAGGAGCGGGGTTATTATCTCGGGGATGAGAGAGAGTGGATTACCCTATAGCTTTATTTTAATAATGAACTTTATTTCCTTATCGTTATTTCCGGATTTCAGACATTTTTATTTTACTTTCTTTTGTTCGGTTTCGGGGACACTGGGTGTTGTTTTAGTCCCCTTTTGATACTCTTTTGAGAAATTTTATTTAAGACTTTCGCTGTTTGATTTGAATCTGTTGTATCTGATATGTCACCATAAAGTGACGCTTCTACCCTTGCCGGGTTGGGGCGTTACAATTTATGGTATCGGAGACCTAGGTTCGACCTGTAGAGCTTAGGTTATGACCTGTGAGGGATTGGGTAGACATTAGGTTCTTCATCTTTTCCTTTCGTACTTCATCTTTATTTTTGACTTTGCTACGATTCATTGGACCGTTTGAGACTCTTGATCGTATTGGGGAGGTTTCTTATCGTCTGGATCTACCTCCGCAGTTATCACATATTCATAACGTCTTCCACGTATCTCTTTTGTGGGGATACAACTATCATCCTCTACATGTGGTGTCATACCCTTTTGACCAGATTCAACCAGACATGTCACTTCCGGAAGAACCAGAAGCCATTCTTGATAGGCAGGAGAGAGTCATGAGAAATAAGGTCATTCGCTTTGTTAAGATTCTATGGAAGAATCACCCAGAGCGTGAAGCTACATGGGAAACCGAGGAATCGATGCTAACAAGTTACCCTCATTTCTTTTCGTAGTCTGGTACGTCTTCATTTCCGATTTCATTTCAATTTCGCAGACGAAATTTTTTTTAGAGGAGAAGAGTTGTAAAACCCAGATTTTTGAACATGTTAAAATACCCTTTAATCTCGAATCTATAAAAGACATTTAATTATTTAAAATATTGCATTACGATTATAACCTAAGTATTTAAATCGTTAACATTTTAACAAATTAATGTAATACGAATATAAGACTTATACTGAAATAATTTGTACACATTTAAAATTGTCACACATTTTCTATTTTTGTCCCTAGCCGAATGATATGTTGTACACAAACATTTGGAATCGTGAATCATGTCAAGGTTCGTGATAGGTTTTCAATTTGGCAAAGTCTTCCATCAAATCACCATAATTTAGGCATTTTCCTTTTTGAAATTCCTCCCCACTCGCCTATATATATCACACACACATACTTCACAAAACTAAAAACCCTAAAATCTAAAACTAAAAAAGGCGGCTACCTAGTTCTATACCATTCCCGTTCGATCAAGGCATGCACAAAGAAAGGCTTGGTGGTAGATTGTGTTAGGAATATGCCCTCGAATGCCACTCAGGGGATGAGAGAGTATGGGCATTGTACATGTAATTATGGAATAATAAATAATAAAAAGGCAATTCGATTCATTCAATGTTTATTGTATTTCAATTGCATTCTTGACTTGGTAAACATTGAAGTGAAGTCCATGTAAATAAATCGAACATTCCATTCTCGTTATGGGATAAGAGAAAATGCACTGGAAGTGTTTAAAGTTTATTTACATAAATCGTTCGCAAGTCAATAAACTTAAATAGGCATTAAGTTTTTAATAAGACTTGTATAACTAATGCTAGGACATGTGCATGTCTTGATAGTTGATAGCATAATTATAAGTATATTGGTGGGACCAGTATACTCGAACACGACTCATACTCGATTCAGTCACACGGTATTCACTCTCGGAGAGTCGATGACGAATCGAAAGGTTGTGATAGTATACGTGGACCTTTGACTTGAGGGTTCAGTAGAAGATGTGCCTGTGACGTTTAGTTTGTCATTAGAGTAGTTAGACTCATTTGCTTAATTGCTGAGTCGACCTCGAAGTGCGGACTATACGGGCAGGTAGCAGTCTTTACTGTACGCCAAGAAAGGATTCTATCTCCTGTTAGTGAGCAGGCGAATGTCCTATACGGTTAATGGCAAATAAGATCATAAGTCTTTGGCCAAAGCATTCTGATATAGTAGTATTAGATACACTATTGATTAGTTGGTCTTGATTTGCATTAACACATGTATAGAGTTTAGTCAACAGTAGGGTTTGACTTTACCGTGACCCGAAGACTTGATCGGGACATCTGATGAAGGGTCTATACGTATATAGTATTCACGACATAATGGTTCTGGGATAATCCCTTCATTCGTTCTCAGTCGGGGTTTACAGTGCGGCCCGCTAGGCTGGCTAAGTGCTGCCCGCACTCATTGGTTCCTCCCAATGCCGGTTGAGACGGACCTACGGAGTCGCGCATTAGGAGCGTTGACGGATGAATGTGAATTTATTATCTCTCTAATTAATTAGATATTGGATATCTAATTATGATTTATTGGATAAATCAAAAGGCGGTCTCATGAATTAAAATTAAGTTACCGGGTAATTAATTTAATTCATAAATTATATTTCTTAGAGAAATATATTTGTATTTGATATAATTAATTAATTAGATTAATTAATTAATTAATATAAATACATTGATGATTAAAAGGAGTGTATTTAACGGAGTCGTTTGACGAATGTCCGGTACACGAGCCGAGTGACTCGGCTCGTTTCTAGGAAGCTTCCTTATAGGCCACCCCCCACCTCACATATCCATTACATTTTGCATGTTGTGTTTGTTGTAAAATCATCTTAATAATGTTTGAGATTCCTCTCACATTATTTTTATTCATTATGATGAGTTGTTATATTATATATATAACCAATTCTTGATGAAGTAGGAGATATACACACACATATTTTCAGCTTGCAAATCAAGTGCTGGACGTGAGTTCTTGAGGAGGGAGGGAGAGAGAGAAAATATTTTTTTTTGTTTTTTCTTTAACTTTGAGTTGAGAAAAAATTTAAGAAAAAGTGAGATATAAATTCCTATAGTAATTCCTAGCCGTGTTCTTGGAGAACGGATTGCTATCGAATTTTTTCTGGGAAACTTCTGACGCGTGTGAAGTAGAGGCTTCGAACTTTCGGTGCTTGGAACGAAGGGATTTCGTGTTCGGGACGAGGTTCGTGATCATCATCAATTTTACGAAGAATTATTTCAAAGGCTTCAAGGGTATGATTCTTTATCTTCGTATTTAGTTATATTTTCGTATATACGTTACTTGATCGATCCTGTTTGGGATTCGTATTTATTTCCGCTGCGTATTTCGTTTTATTTTCGGAATCCCAACAGTGGTATCGGAGCGAGGTCAATGTTTTCGTATATACGATTATTTGTGTATTTTGAATGCTTTTGGATGATTATTATGATTTAGAATCATGTTTGGAATAATCGTAGATTTTAAATTGTTCGTTGTAGCATCACGTTTTTGGAAACGGGCCGAAAAACGAAGAAACGGATGGCGGCGGTGGTCTGGCAAAGATCACTGGGCCGCTGCCAGTTGCCGAGCATGCTCGGCCATGTCTCGATCGCGGTGCGAGAGGCCTGATGCCTTCCGATCGAGGACTCGGCCAGTCGCCAAGCATGGCTCGGCCAGCGATCCTCGTGTTTTTGGCCCGATTTTGAATCGGGCCGGGTCAGGGCCTAAACCGGATTATCCGGACTCGTTTAAGTTTATATTTCGTTGTAATTATTTCCCAAAATTTATATTGGATTTTAATTTGACTAAATTAATATTTGGAATATTTTTTGTATTAAGGGAAATAAATTAAACGAGAATATTATTTTGGCCGGATTACTTCGAACGAATTAAAATGACGATTATTAGTATTAATTGGATTAATACCATTAAAATTGAATAGATTAATTTTATATTGATTGGATTAATATATTAATTGATTATTTAATTTTAATGCCACTTTATATTAATTGGATTAATTTAGTAGAAATTGAATAGATTAATTTATAGATTAATTAGATTAATTTATATTAAGATTAATTGTTTAATTTCGTTGCCATTACATGTTGTATGGAATCATTATGTGATGGTGATATAGCTCGTGGACTTAGTTTTTTTTTTTAATTTGTTCGATTCGATTGGGTTGTAAAGGCCGTTTTGAGCCTATTTATATTTACTAGAAAAACTTGTATAGGATGCAATTTTTCAATGACGTAATTATTATTTTGGGTATGAAGAAGACCGAAGACAACCGACCGAGAAGACGAAGAATCGAAGACTGTTTTTTTTTATTGGGTCATTCGCAGCCAAGATTTAGGAATTAGGTCCATGAGCTATATGTTGGTAGTAACTAGGTTCTTGTTTTCATTTTCATTTTGAATGATTGACAAACCAATAAACGCGCGTATAATTGAATTAATGTGCAAAGTGTAACACTAATCGCGAAATTCTCCCGACTACAAACAGACTAAGTTTGAAAAAGGTTACGAGGTTTCCTACCCTCCATCAAACTCGTAGAAAATTGATACCCGAGCTGATGTACTATGCTTCCGAGTTATCGGGGTAGTACATTTGGTAGAGGTTGAAAAATTCTTGAGTGCATTAGATGCCTTCGGTTGGTGATAAATTTCGCCCCTAGAAACCTGATAGGTTGCCGGGTGAGATTCAATAGTCAAACTGATAGACGTTGATGGTCAACAACTTAGATAGTCTGGATTGCCAAGAAACCTGATAGGTTGAGGGCCTGAAGACTAGGGGTAAAAGAAGATCAAATCATCCGTTAGACGGGTTGGTGTTAGACACCACTTTACAGAAATTAATTGGCAAGAAACCTGATAGGTTGCGTCTGTTAAAATTTGTAAAGAACTTGATCACCACTAAGAAGTCGATCTAACCATGATTTCCGGATTATAACGTGGGAGTGTATAATTCCGATAAAATTAGTGGGAGCCGAGACAAGAATTATACAAGCCCTTAAGTTCTATACTCGGTCATAATTAAACAAGTCACTAATATAATCTTGTCTAAATCTTTGCAGAAAACGAAATTGAATCTCTCTAAAATGGCTAAAAACCCACTTGCAATACTACTTGAAAAGTAGGGCTGAGCATGGGTCAGTTTGGGTCGGTTTTGGGGTAAAACCGAACCCAAACCGCTAATTTCGGTTTTGGGGTTTTAGAACCCAATGGGTTCGGTTTCTGTTCGGTTTTGGTTTCTCGGTTTCTGGTCGGTTTTGGTTTCGGTTTTGGTTTCTCGGGTTCAACCCATACGCTCATGGATTTTGGGTTTAAACCCGTGGGTTTTGGGTTTTAACCCATTTTCCAGCAAATGTATATATTAAAATATATATTAAATATATATTTAATATTATAATTAGGGTTAGGTTCCACATTTTAGTTTTTTATTTTTTAAAATATATATTAAATATTAAATAATCAGGTATATAAATATATTATGGGCCGGTTTCTGGGTTTGGCTCGGTTCCTGGGTCGGTTTCGTAAGAATGGGTCGGTTTCGGTTTCACGGTGCGGTTTCTAAAGTACAAACCGAAACCGAAACCGAAAAATTTGGTTTCTAAAATATGAACCCAAAACCGATGGGTTCTCTTTAGTTTCGGTTTTTCGGTTCCGGTTTCATCGGTTTTTGTCGGTTTCTCGGTTTCCGGATTCGGTTTTGCTCAGCCCTATTGAAAAGAATCTCCTAACTGGCCATAACTTTGTTGACTGGTTGCGGAATCTGATGATTGTACTCAGTATGGAGTCTCTGGGATACGTCTTGGAGGCGGACATTCCACCGACTCCAATCCGGACTAGGGGTAATCAGGAAGACATTGACGTCCATGAAATATGGGTCAAGGATGACGTGCTAGTCCGTGGCTTTATGATGGGCTCAATGACTAATGAGCTGCAGAGAGCGCACGAGAAAATGACTTCTGCTAGGCAGATTCTCGCACACTTGACCGAACTTTATGGAGAGCACAATAGGACTGCTAGATATGAGATATCGAAGCAGTTGTTCAGTGCTAGGATGAAAGAAGGGGAGAAAGTGGGAGACCACGCCCTCAAGATGATCTCTATGATTGAGAGGCTCGAGGTGCTCAACTTTAATATGGATCTATCCCTTCAAATTGATCTCATCCTTCAATCTCTCCCTGACTCTTTCACGCAGTTTGTAATGAATTTCAACTGTAATGAAATTACATGCACATTAGCTGGGCTAATGAATAAACTGGTGACGGCGCAGTCTAACATGAAGACTAAACCGAGAGAGGTTGCTCTTGTAATTTCTTCTGGGCCTAGGAGGTCCAAGAACAAGAAGAAAAAGACCTACGAGCGGACAAACCCAAGAAAGGGGTGCAAAAGGAAAGGGCAAGGCCGGAAAGGTTCAAAAGGTAGGCGGTCCAAAACCTACGGACAAATGCCTTGAATGCGGTGAGTGGGCCACCGGTGAAGGACTTGTCCCAAGATTAATGGCGCATCAGTACGGAACTTTTTGTTTTTGAAACTAATTGTTCCGCTCTGTATATTCTCGCTTCATGGATTACGGATTCGGTGCCACTTCTCACATTTGTACTATGAATCAGGATCTGGAACGAAGTAGAAAACTTGAAGCTGGGGAAATAATGATCACTGTTGGAAGCGGACAAAGTGTCGAGGCAACCGATATTGGATCAATCCTTCTGGGTTTAGAATCCGGTTTTATTTTGACATTAGATGAAGTACTTGTTTTGCCCAAGGGGCATAAAAATATTGTATCCATTCCAGTCTTGGACCGGAAAGGATTTTGTTTCTTCATTGGCAATGGCAGTTGTAAAATTTATTTTCGAAATAAATTGGTTGGAACAGCTACATTGTTGAATGGTTTATATCATCTGAACATGCAAAATAAAACAGCAGTGAACACTATAACTAGGAAACGTGGTAGGCAAGATACTAATCAAGCTCTTAAATGGCACCTTAGACTTGGTCATGTTGGTAAGACCAAGGTTCAGAAAATGGAGAAAGATGGACTTTTAAGTCCATTGGGAGTAGAACCCTATCCAACTTGTGAATCTTGCCTTAGAGGCAAAATGACTAAGTTCCCCTTCACAGGGACTTTTGAAAGGGCTGCTGATAAACTTGGATTGGTGCATACCAATGTTTGTGGTGCTTTAGAAGTAGCCCGAGACGGATATCAATATTTCATAACGTTCACAGATGATCATACTAGGTATGGGATTGTGTACTTAATGAAACATAAATCCGAAGCCTTTGCTAAATTCAAAGAATTTAAGGCCCTAGTTGAAAAACAAACTGAATGTCATATCAAAGCACTTCGGTCGGACCGAGGTGGCGAATATATGAGCACTGAGTTTGATGAGTTCCTTAAGGAACATTGAATAGTTTCACAATTCACGCCTCCAGGAACCCCACAGTTAAATGGTGTTTCAGAAAGGAGAAATCGGACTTTGTTGGACATGGTTCGCTCCATGTTAAATTACACTGATTTACCTATTTACCTGTGGGGGTATGCCTTACTAACCGCTGCCTATATCCTTAATAGATGTCCTTCCAAATATGTTCCTATCACTCCGCATGAGATGTGGAAGGGTAAGAAACCAAGCCTTAATCACATAAGGATTTGGGGATGTCCAGCCTATGTCAAAAAGGCTAAGGTGGACAAACTGGAAGCGAGGTCCATAAAAGGACGTTTCATAGGATACCCAGAGGACTCGATGGGTTATCTATAATACATGCCAGACGACCATAGGGTAGATGTTGCATTACAAGCGCACTTCCTTGAGGATGAATTCATTCGGGAAGGTGGCTCGTAGAAATATCTCTTTGGAAGAGCATAATGAAAGTCCTAAGGAGACATCCGATCGGGATCAAGAACCGAACATATTGTAACACAACCTCCACTTGAAGGTCCGATAGGGTATCTCACTTACGAGAGGTATGGCTATACACATGTCGAGGAACCGGGTCTCCACGACACACCTGATAGCAGTGAAAACGACCCTGTCACCTATGACCAAGCGATAGTGGACATAGACTCCGATAAATGGCAAGAAGCAATGGAAGCTGAGATAGACTCGATGCATACCAATCAGGTCTGGACTCTAGTAGATCTTCCAACTGGCATGAGGACTATTGGAAATAAATGGATCTATAAGAGAAAGACTGATGGGGATGGCAAGGTTGATGCCTATAAGGCCAGGCTTGTGGCAAAGGGTTATACCCAAAGGGAAGGAATCGATTATCATGATACCTTCTCGCCCGTAGCTATGATAAAATCGATTCGCATGATGCTTGCCATTGCTGCCTGTTATGATTATGAAATATGGCAAATGGATGTCAAAACGGCTTTTCTAAATGGATACCTCGAGGAGGAAATCTATATGGAATAGCCTAAAGGTTTTGTGTCCAAAGCTAATATTCATAAAGTGTGTAAGCTGCAACGAGCCATTTATGGTGCAAGCAAGCTTCTGAGTTAGAACCTTCGATTTGACGGGCGATTAAGGACTTTGACTTCGCATTTAAATGAGGAGGAACCGTGTGTTTACAAAAAGGTCAGTGGGAGCAACATTGCATTCTTAGTACTATATGTATATGATATTCTACTTATAGGAAATAACATAGCAATGCTCAGCACTGTGAAAGCTTGGCTTTCTAAAACGTTCTCCATGAAAGACTTGGGAGAAGCTTCCTATATTCTAGGGATCCGTCTTGACAGAGTGTTGTGCGGTGATTAATACGCCTCGATAGGCGATCGGCATCACGATCAGAGAAGCCAACCATGAAAGACACTCTGGACAAACGCCTAGAGTTCGGCACAATACGGCGATCGTCTTTTGACATCTGACGATCGTCTTTAATGAGCGGACCAGAGGCGATCATCTCGTGCCACGTATGGATCCAGCATCCGTCAAAGTCGTCGAAGACCGAATCTTGGACGGTGGCCCACATGCGGATCTTCAAAGGATACCGACAGATAGGATCATTGACCCCAGCCTGTCACCTACCACACCTGCCGACAAGGCCGCCGAAAGGTACAAAGTGGGTCCTCCCCGGACAGTGACTCAAGACGCATGCTGGCTTCCCATTGGTTCGCCCAGCTGGCCACCAGCAGCGACCTCGGACCTCAAGGGAACAGGCCCACGTGACGGGACGATCGGCCATCTTATTTTAATATAGAAAACGGCGGTCGCCCGCGATCGCCTGGGGAGTCCCAATTACCTTGTCCCCTATAAATAGGGAACTCACTACAATGGCCAGAGGGACGCGAATTCTACTACGAATTAAGTGCAAAATACACACCAAAGAGAGAATCAAAGGCTCTTTTGGCAACCACTAATACATTCATAGTGATATTCATACACATTCATCACATATCCCAAGCAAGAACTCACAGATTTATCTATCTGGTTCTTCCGGCAATCTACGCGCTCTAAATCCTAGATAACTAGAAGTCTTTACACTCCTTGTAATAGATTCTAACATTAATATTTGTACTCGACAGTATATTTATTAATAACATCTCGCGAGAGCATTCAAGCCCGGGATTAACAACCCCGGCAAATCTTGTGTTATCTATTTTCTCACGGAAGTGTTCTCGCATTTGTTTGTTACTCGATCATTCCAGCAATACTATCTCCGGATAATATTTTGGGTAACAACAATTGGCGCTAGAAGAAGGGCATCTAAACCTTCATTTTTATTCCTACCATCTCGAAGAACACTCACTGTTCTCCGGACATATACTTGAAGAAACACTCACTGTTCTTCAATAGAAAAGCCTTCAGAAAAATGACATCAGCAACGACCTCCAAGAGAGCCACCCTGAGATCTGCCGGAAATCTCATTCCGGCGAGGACCGAATCCCAGCCCACGGCGGAAGGCGACCGTGGCGACGCTAGGCTCACTCCCGCCCCGAGGGACGGTTCTAGCCTCTCACTCGATCGGCCTGCATCAAGGAGCAGTTGAGGAGGCTATAGCCATCCTCAGGGAGCGACGGAAGGCCTACGACTCGCCCACCATCACTCCATCGACCATCCGCCGGGCAGGCAATCGGAAGCTTAAGGGGATCTATGTTGAAAAATCGACAGAAAGCCCCGAGCCGCAGGAGAAGGCTCTCGTGAGGACGGACGATTCCGTCTTCAGCCGCCTGGGGAGCGATCCCTCATGGCGACCCGGGCACTCAGGCCCCAGCCGGGAGACATCGGTATCCGAATCCTTTACCAGGAGTTCGGCATATCCGACTCCCAGGAGACAGGCCGGTCAACGAGCCCCTGCTCGCCCAAGAAAGGAACCCAGTGGCAGGGAGCTCGTCATTCACCACGGAGCTAGGGGATCAGTACACGATCGCCTTGGTTCACGCTCTGAGAGCCACTCGGCGAGCAGTCAGGCGACGACGATGGCCGCCATGCAACGCCAGCTCGACGAGATGAAGACGCTCCTGGAAAATGGGGCAGGCGCCAGGAGATCGATCATTGGATCAAGCGAACCACTCACGACTCAGATCGAGCTCGCCCCAGTCCAACCAACGATCAATCCCCCACAAACACCTCTATATGAGGGGAGATCGGATCCGGAAACCCACTTAAGCAAATTCCGGATCTACATGACTGGATGCGGAGCTTCAAATGCGACGAAATGTCGTATGTTCCCGTTAACTCTGGGCGATCTCGCCCACAGGTGGTACATCTCACTACCATCTCGCTCAATCAATTGCTTTGAGAAGCTGGCGAACGACTTCACGTCATACTTCGCCGCCAAAGTCGCTCGCCCGGAAGGTCCCCACCGCATGATGAAAATCAGGCAGGGGAAGGACGAATCGGATGAGGATTACATCGACCGGGTAGACGAGATAGTCCTCACCGGTGAGCCCATCAGCGACGAGATCGCTCTCCACGCAGTCCTGAACGGATTCCACGGACGCTCGCCCATGTTCAGGCACCTCACAAAGGATTTTCCCCCGACCTATACGGCCTTCCGCGTCAGAGCCGCCGATTTTCTGGCCAGGCAGAGGATGCTCTCACTCCGCTTAGACGAGGGACCGTCCGAAGAAGGAAAAGCACCTTCCCATGTCTAGAAGAAGGCGGTCGCCAAGCCCAGAAAGGCGGTCGCCAAGCCGCCTGGCGAGTTCAAAGCCTTCAAGGATGTAGAGGTCCACCTTCTTCACAACCTCAACTTATCTCCGGCCCACATCTTCAACGCGATCAAGGGTCGCGAGTGGCTTTCCAAGCCAAAGTCAATAAGGGACCACGACCACATAGACCGTAGCAAATTCTGTGCCTATCATAAGAGTCCCGGCCACAACACTAGCCAATGCCGCGACCTCCTCAGACAGCTCTGGCGACTGTTTGAGGAAGGCAAACTGGACAATTTGATCACCAAGCCAGAACCCAGGATGGAAAGAGCCGGAGGGCGCGAGCGCCGACCAAGCGAAAGGATTCCTCCTAATCCGATCGCCAGAATCGAGCATGAGCCGGAGTACTGTGATGAGTCGATCCCTCCGATCAACCCTGACGGTCGGATCAACATGCTTCAAGCAGAAGGTGGGAGCCTCGGGGGCCTTTCCCCGGTTTCCACCCTGTCAAACAGAAAGAGAAAAGCTGAGCTGAGGGCTTTCGCCGAAGTCCATATTGTAGTACCTCCGAAGCCGACCATCTCTAGAGACGCGCTCATCACCTTTTCCAACAAGGACAGGGAGGGAGTGCAATGTCCCAAAGAGGAAGCACTAGTGATCTCCGCTTGTATCCTTGGGAAGACGGTCGATCGCGTGCTGGTCGACAATGGGAGTTTCTACAACATCATATTCAAATCCGCCCTAGGCCAACTCGGCAACTTAATCAAATTCATCAAGCCTTTCAACACCGTGCTCCAAGGGTTCGGCGACAACACAGTCCAAGCCTACGGGAGGATCAA
This sequence comes from Orobanche coerulescens, assembly GCA_033398695.1. Lineage (NCBI taxonomy): Eukaryota > Viridiplantae > Streptophyta > Magnoliopsida > Lamiales > Orobanchaceae > Orobanche > Orobanche coerulescens. The sequence goes on along the minus strand of CM065816.1, from coordinate 69,264,022 downwards.
GCTCTCCGTCGAGCTAGTATGCTTTTATGATCCCAAGGTTAGGATTACTAGGAACCTAAGTTTTGTAATCATAGATAGGCCCAGCATCTATAATGGGTTCCTAGGTCGCCCCTTTTTAGAAACCTTTGAGGCGGTCGCCTCATCTTTCTTTTATCAGATCAAATTCCCATCGCCGATGGGACAATGCATCAGTAAAAGGAGATCAGCTAATGGCAAAAAGATGTTTGAATTACTCCTATGTTGTTACTTCTTTCAATACTTCCCATACTATATGTAACATTGAAGCGATCGACGATCAACCCATAGAGATCGACGAGCCGAGCGCATCGTACCAACCCGACTCAGGGGACGCCATCTCTCATCAATTGACGGACGACATCGAGCCAAGGATCGGTTTCGAGCCAAGTCTCGACATCGAGCCAAGGGCCGAGTCCGGAGATCGCACCAATCGAGAGGCGACCGTCCCTGTCGAAGAGTTGGAAAGCATTACGATGGATCCGGATCATCCAGAACGGGAAGTACAGATCGGCGCAAACATCGACCACGAATTAAAGAGAGATCTGATCAACTTGCTACGTATGAACATCGGAGTCTTCGCCTGGTCGCATCAAGATATGGTTGGCATAAGTCCCGAACACGCTTCCCATTATCTAAAGATCGACCGAGCTATGAAGCCTGTTCACCAAAAGCGTAGGAAGTTCGGTCCCGAGAAATACGCGGCGCTCGACATAGAAGTCCAGAAGTTACTCAACAACAAATTGATCGGAGTAGCCACAGACGAACCACAGTGGGTCGCCAACGCGGTGCTCGTCAAAAAGCCAACTGGCTCCTGGAGATTATGCATTGACTTCACCGACCTCAACGCGACATGTCCAAAAGATCACTTCCCGATGCCTCATATTGATCACTTGGGCGATAGTACGGCATGTTGCGAAATGATGTCATTTATGGATTCCTTCGCCGGGTATCATCAAATCCCAATGGCGGAGGAAGACGTAAAACACACCTCTTTCCACACGGAAAAAGACATATACTTTTGGGTCCGAATGCCGTTCGGCTTGAAAAATGCAGGGGCGACCTACCAGCGATTAGTCAACAGAATGTTCGCTAATCAGATCGGCAAGACCATGGAGGTCTACATTGACGATATCATAGTCAAAAGCCTCAAGAAGGAAGATCACCTCAATGATCTCGCCGAGACGTTCGCCATCCTTGAGAAGTTTAAGATGAAGCTGAACCCCAAGAAATGCAATTTCGGGGTGGGCTCCGGGAAGTTCCTGGGGCACATAGTGAGCCAAAGAGGGATCGAGGCGAACCCCACCAAGGTGCAGGCGATCCTTGACATGCAAGAACCGCGAAACATCAAGCAGGTGCAACGCCTCACAGGTTGTCTAGCCGCCCTAAACCGTTTCATATCACGGCTCGGCGATAAAAGCAGGCCTTTTTTCGCAACCATCAAGAACAAGAAGTTCGCATGGACGAAGGAAAGCCAGATAGCGTTCGCCAAGATAAAGGAATATCTATCTAACCCCCAGATCCTGGCAAAGCCGATCCCCGGTGAAAAATTATTCCTTTACTTAGCGGCCTCGGAGGTCGCGCTGAGTGCCATCCTGGTGCGAGCAGAGGGGCAAGCCCACTTGCCGATCTACTATGTTAGCCAGGCGCTCCACGACGCTGAGACACGTTATACGCCATTGGAGAAGATCGCCTACGCCCTTGTCATGAGTGTTCGTAAGCTGAGGGCTTACTTCTTCGATCACCAAGTGGAAGTCCTAACAACTCTACCTCTAAGACAAGTCCTACACCGACCGGATACCAACGGGCGACTCCTCAAGTGGTCGCTGGAGATCGCCCAATACGGTATCACTTACGCTCCTCGCACGACGATCAAGGGCCAAGCTCTGGCGGACTTCGTGATGGAATTAACTTTCCCTCACAGTCCAACCCAGGTCGGCCGACCTGCCTGGAAGTTATATGTGGATGGCTCAGCGACCAATTCGAGAGCGAGGCGGATTGTCCTCATCAGCCCCGACGGTCAGAGTTTCACAAATGCTGTGCGTTTCGGTTTTCGTGCGACCAACAATGAAGCTGAATACGAAGCTTTGGTAGGCGGGCTCGATCTAGCCCTCGCCCTAGATGTTCATCGCCTCCATATCTTCATGGACTCCCTTTTGGTCGTAAACCAAGTCAAGGGAGAATATGAGGCACGCGGCGAACAGATGGTCAAATACCAAGAGCTGGTCGCCGAAATGTGCACAAAATTTGAAGAAGTACTAATCGAACAAGTCCTGAGAGAGCACAACTCCAGGCCGATGCTCTTTCCAAGCTAGCATCATCGGATGGGGCAGCCGACTTCTCCAATATCCAAATCACAAAGTCAGCAAGGCCGGCGATCGACAGAAGCCTGGTTACCATGGCCGCCATCGCCGAGGAGAACTGGATGACTCCGTTCATCAAATACTTAAAGGACGGAACGGTCCCTGACGACCGTGTTAAAGCTCGCCAACTCCAGCTTCGTGCGACTAAATATACCCTATTGGACGACCGGCTTTACAAGCGAGCCTTCAGCCTTCCCCTCCTCAAGTGTATTACACCGTAGGAAGGTCGGCTCATTTTAGCTGAGATCCATGACGGAATTTGTGGAAACCATGCGGGCGGGCGAGCCCTCATCCATAAGACAACCAGACAAGGGTTTTTCTGGCCATCACTTCGGAAAGATGCGATCGCCTATGCCAGATCGTGCCATAGGTGTCAGATAATGGGCCCCAACATTAAACTATCACCCGAACAGCTCACCTCCATGTATAGCCCTTGGCCATTTGCGCAATGGGGCATCGACCTTATAGGTCCCTTACCGACGGCTCCAGGTGGATGTAAGTTCGCCATCGTAGGGGTCGACTATTTCACCAAATGGGCTGAGGCCGAACCGCTCAACAAGATCGGCCAAGAGCAAGTGATCAAGTTTATATGGAAAAACGTCGTATGCCGATTCGGTCTGCCTCAGGCCATCATCTCCGACAACGGAAAAGCTTGATTCGGCTTAGAAGTCATGCAATTCGTGAAAAGTGGGGAATCAAAGGTTATTCTCGACCCTATCACCCTCGCATTTAACAGGCGGTAGAGGCAGTGAATAAGATCCTCAAACACATGATTAAAGCGCGACTCGAATCCAGGCAAGGACGATGGGCGAGCGAGCTCCCAGACGTTTTGTGGTCCTACCGAACGACGACCCGCAATTCAATCGGCGAAACCCCATTCGCCCTAGCCTTCGGAACAGAAGCGGTGATCCCTTCAGAGATCGCCGTCCTCAGCCATCGAACCGAGCAGGAGATAACGACCGACAACGATGTGGCCCGACGAATCGACCTAGACATGCTCGAAGAACGACGGCTGACCTCAAAAATGACGAACACAATCCACAAAAGGAGAGCCGAGAAGTTCTTCAATTCAAAGGTCAAAGAAAGAAGGTTTCAAGTGGGCGATCTCGTCCTCAAGAAGATCCAAACCCACACAGGCGTTTTCGGTCCAAACTGGGAAGGACCTTTCAGAATATCCAGATGGCTAACTAAAGGAGCCTACGAACTGGAACATCCTGACGGTACTCCGGATCAATACCCCTGGAACGCCGTGCACCTGAAAAAATACGACCAGTGATAATTTTGTATTCAATTTCAATGATGTACAAGGAATATAGTGAGATTTTTTCCTATCCCATATATTCTGGCGATCGCCCCACCAGGCATATCGCATACTACCGACGATCGTTGATCACGACGATCCTAGGTAAAATCAATGCAGCCATGGTCCTGGAGGTCGATGGAACCGACAGCTTCGCCCATGCAAGGTACTTTTGGGCTGAGATCGCCCGCCCTTCGTTTAAATACGAGGCCGGCATAGCCGAAGGACCCTCCAAATTAATCAGTAGGCACGATCGCACGTTCTCAAGGTACATCATTTAACATGGTGAACCCGAACAATGCGACGTACCACTACCCCCGTCTCAACGTACACCGTCGAGGGTCGCCATTTTCATGGCGGGCCGAGGTGGAAGCAGAGCTAACAAGCCGCGGACATGGAGTCGAATAAGCCGACGACACCCCGCGCAAGGACTCCTCCAGACCGAGATCGCCCGCCTTTCGTTTTAACACAAGGCAGGCGTAGCCTAACAGAGGACCCTCACAAAAAGTGAGTCGCGGGATACACAATATCCCTCGCACACAAAGACACGATTGGGGAGGTCGGTCCATCGAACACCCCAACCATACATGATTCTTCAGGATCGGCAAAATGAAGATAGCTCGCCAGACAAACTAGTTTTTGTTTCCTTACTTACAATAAGTGAACAAAAACAATGGGGCAGAGATAGGTCGAGCTAATCTCAAATACGATCGAACAAAGAGGAACCACACACGATCGGCTCTGCTCAAACACACGCAGGACGATCGAGGTCGTCCGACAAAAATTACAAGTAAGAATTCCAATTCAAAACATATCAATTCTTTCAACACTCAGACAATCGGTCGGATGAACAAAACGTCGAAAGCAATCATACACGTACTTGTAAAAATTGCACGCAAACATTCAAAAGCGATCGCGTGTAAAGAGACAGTATGAAAAGAAGAACATTTTATTCATAACGCAAGTTTTATACATTACGGGGCCCGAAGGCATTACAAAAGAAAAAAGTACAAGTTACAGGGGAAAACAAAATGCCTCTCAAGGCCCCGCTGGCTGGTCATCGCCCTCGGGTTGCGGATCGGCTTGGGCTCCCCCATCGGCCTCAGGATGAATGAGTTTACCGGTATACCAACTCAAGTCGATCCCAAAGTCGACAAAGTCAAGGATCGGCAAGGAGAACTCTGGATGCAGAGGATGCTCGAGGGCATAGGATTTGAAGCTCTCCATCAAGGGACCGATCTCGATCCCTGCCTTTTTAGCGGCTCGAAAAGCGTCAGCATAGGCCACGTAATAAGCGAATTCGCCGACGAGCTCAACGTTGAGGTAGGGATCGACCTCGATCGCTTTCAGCTGCCCCTTCAAATCCGCGGCCGTATTCTCGGCCTCCGCCAGCTCGACCACCTTGGCGGCATTCTCACCCTTGGCTTTCTCCAGCTCCTTCTTCGCCGCCTCCAACTCACCGCTGAGCCGATCCACCATCACCTTCAGCCCGTCCGCCTCCTCCTGCGAAGCCGCGAGCTTCTGGCGGGTTTCCTTCTCCTTATCACGGGACCGGTCGGCAGCCTCCTTAGAGCGGCTCAGCTCCTGCTTCAATCGGTCCACGTCCTGCTTAGCCCTTTTGGCCGTCTCCTCAAACTCCTTCTCCATAGACTGGATCCGGTTGGCAGCCTCAATATTTTTGTTCCGGGCGGCCTCGAGGTCGCTATGGAGACGAGCAGTAGAGGGTCGCCCCTCAAAATCCCTAGCAGCTTGGACGACCATCGTCGCCGTCTGGAGAGCCAGGGCAACGGTCGCCTGCATGGCGTCTCCAGATCGCCGACGAGCGATCGCATCAAGATCGGTCGTCCAAGCCTTGGGCAGAGAGGTGATAGCCTGGCGGACGTAAGCAGGGACTTCGAGGGACTGTTGCGGAGCCTTGCTCGACAGAAAGTCCAGCACCATGGGAGCAACGTCCGGGTCGGCGAGACGAACCCTGCAGCGCAAACCAAAGAAACCAAAGAGTTAGCCTATACCCTGCCCAGAATGCCCAACTCAGAAATTCTTGATCCTCTCTTACCTGTTAACCAGCTCGGGATCGCGTCCAAAATAAGGCTTGCCCCGAGGGGTTTCCGCCTCGACGATCACCACCTTCTTCGCCGAGCCGCCAGATGACCGGGAGCCTGGGACCGAGGGCCTGGGGCCTGATCGCTCCATCATCGGGATGGCAGAGATAGGAGCCGCAGCGACCGGAGGCTCAAGAATTGATACATCCGCCTCAGAAATCGACGGGGACTCCTCCGACCTCCGCCTCTTGCGGCGCTGAAGCTGTTCCTCTCCTGAACCACCGGCTCGGCGACTGGCGACTCGGCAGGCCTCGTCACCGGAGCAGGGCGAGACGTCATCGCGGGAATGCGACCAGTCTGCTTACCCAAGTGAAGGCGGCCGATGAGTCTCGGGTTTGACATAGCGATCTCTGGCGGTGGTTCGGCAAATCGGGGAAAATAAACCTGTGTCAAAGAAGAGATACAAATAAGTTAGACAAAACAAAACGACCTCCTGGAGACGATCGTCCAGCAAGGAAGCACCACTTAAACTCATACCTGGAACTTTCAAGTGACGGGGGTAGCAGAACAATCGAGCCCCTAACCGATGAGCTTCGGTACCAAGCGAGCGAACGTCGATAAAGGAGTTCGGCAAGGCACGGATCCGCTCCCAAACGATCAAGAAATCGAATGGAAGGTCGCCGATCGCTGGAACGAGAGGTCCTGCAAAAAGAAAACAAAATTAGATCAGTCCAAGACAAGCTCAATCAAGGGGAGAGTTAAAATCCTTACTCGGATTCCTCTCCCGGAAAGTGGTGGGGATCTCCAACTCCTCATTCGGCCTGTCACTCGACGCCGATCGCCATGCCCCGCCGACCCAGCACCATTTAGCCAGGTCACCCCTGGTCTTATTCGGCACGCCAAGGACCACTCTCCCGATTCGGCCTTGGATGTGATTTCCGCCGATCGACCCTTTCTGCGTGGCCAGTTTAAACAGATAGTTCATCTCCAGCACAGTAAGGAGGCGGAACAACCGGTGACCGCCAAACAGGGTCAACGTGCAGATGATTTGTAGCCAAGCGTTCGACATCAGTTGAAGAGGCGCCAAATTCCAGGCGATCAGCAAGTAGGAGACGGCGAATGGCAGCGGGAATCGCAGACCCGCCTCCATAATCATCTCGCTGACGGCAACCATATCCTTGGGCGGTTGGTCGGCACGCTCATTCTCCGAAGGCACGTGCAAGGAAACGTCAGAAGGGATGTGATATTTGGCCCTCCAACGGCTCAGGTCTTTCTTGGTCGCCGTACTCCGGATCTTTCCAAGAGTCCACGGAGACAGGACGGCGGCCTGAAAAACCGCCCGCTTCACATGTTCGTAAGGGTGAGCGGCGGAGTAGGCCTCGAAGTCGAATTCCGGACAGGGTCCGACGATCGCTTCCATCATCTGAGCAAAAGCCACGTAGGCAGGGCCGAATCTACTCTCTCGTTCCCAGGCCTCCCGCACCAAATCATCCTCATCCACCGACGAGCCCCCCTGCTCCGCCGTCGCCGCCGTCCTCGCCACCTCAACCTCGTTGAAAAGTTCTTCGAGTTATGCGGGTGCAATCCCCGCTCGAATAGCTTCAACGGCCGTCTCCATATCCACTCCAACGGGAATCTCCTCCCATTCAGGCGACGCTGCGGCAGCGGAAGAACTTCCGGTCTCGAAGGTTTTGGATCCTCCCGACATATTAGAAAGTAAAGAGAGGGAGAAGGTTAATTTTTTCTTACCTAGAGAAAAGAAGGAGATCGGCACAAAAAAAGCTCCAGAAATTTCTGCAGAATTTCGGCTATGGATACAAAGGACGCGTAAAAAGTGAAGGAGAAGGAGCACAGGCCCTTTTATAGATGGAGACGAGGGTCTAAATGCAAATAGGAGAAACCTCGAGGGCTGGATCGCAACCGTCACGTGGGGACGCATTAAATGCCGCCCTCGAATCCCGCAGACGCGTCTTTTCGAGGGCATGCCAGCCGACAAGTCCGACAAAACCGTCGGACTCCCCCAACAGCGGCGCGACGCGTGTCCCTGCCATTTTAGAAAGCCCGCCTTCTTTTCCCGCGGCTCTCGACGCGAAAGAAGGTCGTCCATATTTGAATTCAGATCGACTGATCATTTAAACATTGGCGATCGCCAACAGTGCCACCTCACCCCGTGTTTTCAACATCGAGGCGAGCTGGGGGGCAATTGTTGTGCGGCGATTAATACGCCTCGATAGGCGATCAGCATCACGATCAGAGAAGCCAACCATGAAAGACATACTCTGGACAAACACCTAGAGTTCGGCACAATACGGCGATCGTCTTTTGGTACCCAGCGATCGTCTTTTGACATCTGACGATCGTCTTTAATGAGCGGACCAGAGGCGATCATCTCGTGCCACGTATGGATCCAGCATCCGTCAAAGTCGTCGAAGACCGAATCTTGGACAGTGGCCCACGTGCGGATCTTCAAAGGATACCGACAGATAGGATCATTGACCCCAGCCTGTCACCTACCACACCTACCGACAAGGCCGCCGAAAGGTACAAAGTGGGTCCTCCCCGGACAGTGACTCAAGACGCGTGCTGGCTTCCCATTGGTTCGCCCAGCTGGCCACCAGCAGCGACCTCGGAGCTCAAGGGAACATGCCCACGTGACGGGACGATCGGCCATCTTATTTTAATATAGAAAATGGCGGTCGCCCGCGATCGCCTGGGGAGTCCCAATTACCTTGTCCCCTATAAATAGGGAACTCACTACAATGGCCAGAGGGACGCGAATTCTACTACGAATTAAGTGCAAAATACACACCAAAGAGAGAATCAAAGGCTCTTTTGGCAACCACTAATACATTCATAGTAATATTCATACACATTCATCACATATCCCAAGCAAGAACTCACAGATTTATCTATCTGGTTCTTCCGGCAATCTACGCGCTCTAAAGCCCAGATAACTAGAAGTCTTTACACTCCTTATAATAGATTCTAACATTAATATTTGTACTCGACAGTATATTTATTAATAACATCTCGCGAGAGCATTCAAGCCCGGGATTAACAACCCCGACAAATCTTGTGTTATCTATTTTCTCACGGAAGTGTTCTCGCATTTGTTTGTTACTCGATCATTCCAGCAATACTATCTCCGGATAATATTTTGGGTAACAACACAGAGATAGACCGCGAAGAATGATAGGACTTTCCCAAGCCCTTTATATCGATAAAATCCTGAGAAGATTCAAGATGGATGAATCTAAAAGAGGGTTCCTTCCCATGCGACATGGAATTCATCTCACCACGAAAACTTGTCCTCAAAGTGAGGAAGACAAGAGAGAGATGAGTAAGGTACCCTATGCCTCGGCAGTGGGTAGCCTCATGTACGCTATGTTGTGTACGAGACCAGACTTAGCCTACGCTGTGAGTATGGTAAGTCGATTTCAAGCAAACCCAGGAAGGGAACATTGGACTGCCGTAAAGAACATTCTTAAGTACTTAAGAAGAACTAGAGATTTAGTTCTTACTTATGGTGGTGGAGAACTGAAGGTGATTGGATTCACCGATTCTGATTTTCAAGGAGACAATGACGACTCTAAGTCGACATCTGGGTATTTGTTTACTCTCAATGGAGGAGCAGTATCTTGGAGAAGCTCCAAGCAAACCGCTACTGCAGATTCCACCTGCCAAGCAGAGTATCAAGCTGCCTCAGAGGCTAGCAAAGAAGCATTTTGGATGCAGAAGTTTATACAAGAACTTCAAGTGGTCCCTAATGCGGAGTTTCCTATATCACTATTCTGTGATAATGATGGATCTGTCGCTCAAGCTAAGGAGCCGAGGGCTCACCACAACACCAAGTATATAGAGAGAAAGTACCACATCGTTCGAGAGATGGTGGAAAAAGGATATGTTTCATTGCAAAGAGTAGACTCAGAAGACAATGTCTCTGACCCGCTGACTAAGCCATTATCTCAGGCTGTCTTGGAACGACATCTAAAGAACATGGGTATTGGATACCATGATATGTGGCATTGAGTGCAAGTGGGAGATTGTTAAGAATATGCCCTCGAATGCCACTCAGGGGATGAGAGAGTATGTGCATTGTACTTGTAATTATGGAATAATAAATAATAAAAAGGCAATTCGATTCATTCAATGTTTATTGTATTTCAATTGCATTCTTGACTTGGTAAACATTGAAGTGAAGTCCATGTAAATAAATCGAACATTCCATTCTCGTTATGGGATAAGAGAAAATGCACTGGAAGTGTTTAAAGTTTATTTACGTAAATCGTTCGCAAGTCAATAAACTTAAATGGGCATTAAGTTTTTAATAAGACTTGTATAACTAATGCTAGGACAGGTGCATGTCTTGATAGCATAGTTATAAGTATATTGGTGGGACCAGTATACTCAAACACGACTCATACTCGATTCAGTCACACGGTATTCACTCTCAGAGAGTCGATGACGAATCGAAAGGTTGTGATAGTATACGTGGACCTTTGACTTGAGGGTTGAGAGAAGATGTGCTGTGACGTTTAGTTTGTCATTAGAGTAGTTAGACTCATTTGCTTAATTGCCGAGTCGACCTCGAAGTGCGGACTATACGGGCATGTAGATCTTTATCAGACGCCAAGAAAGGATTCTATCTCTGTTAGTGAGCAGGCGAATGTCATATACAGTTAATTGAAAAAAAGATAATAAGTCTTTGCCAAAAGCATTATTATATATTAGTATTAGATACACTATTGATTATTTTGTCTTTATTTGCATTAACACATGTATAGAGTTTAGTCAACAGTAGGGTTTGACTTTACCGTGACCGAAGACTTGACCGGGACATCGATGAAGGGTCTATACGTATATAGTATTCACGACATAATGGTTCTGGAATGATCCCTTCATTCGTTCTCGCCGGGGTTTACAAGACGCCCGCTAGCCGGCTAAGTGCCGCCCGCACTCATTGGTTCCTCCCAATGCCGGCCGAGACGGACCTACGGAGTCGCGCATTAGGAGCGTTGACGGATAAATGTGAATTTATTATCTCTCTAATTAATTAGATATCGATATCTAATTATGATTTATCGGATAAATCAAAAGGCGGTCTCATGAATTAAAATTAAGTTACCGGGTAATTAATTTAATTCATAAATTATATTTCTTAGAGAAATATATTTGTATTTGATATAATTAATTAATTAGATTAATTAATTAATATAAATACATTGATGATTAAAAGGAGTGTATTTAACGGAGTCGTTTGACGAACATCCGGTACACGAGCCGAGTGACTCGGCTCGTTTCTAGGAAGCTTCCTTATAGGCCACCCCCCACCTCACATGGCCATTACATTTTGCATGTTGTGTTTGTTGTAAAGTCATCTTAATAATGTTTGAGATTCCTCTCACATTATTTTTATTCATTATGATGAGTTGTTATATTATATATATAACCAACTCTTGATGAAGTAGGAGATATACACACACATATTTTCAGCTTGCAAATCAAGTGCTGGACGTGAGTTCTTGAGGAGGGAGAGAGAGAGAATTTTTTTTTGTTTTTTCTTTAACTTTGAGTTGAGAAAAAATTTAAGAAAAAGTGAGATATAAATTCCTATAGTAATTCCTAGCCGTGTTCTTGGAGAACGGATTGCTATTGAATTTTTTCCGGGCAACTTCTGATGCGTGTGAAGTAGAGGCTTCGAACTTTCGGTGCTTGGAACGAAGGGATTTCGTGTTCGGGACGAGGTTCGTGATCATCATCAATTTTACGAAGAATTATTTCAAAGGCTTCAAGGGTATGATTCTTTATCTTCGTATTTAGTTATATTTTCGTATATACGTTACTTGATCGATCCTGTTTGGGATTCGTATTTATTTCCGCTGCGTATTTCGTTTTATTTTTGGAATCCCAACAGATTGAAGGTCTTGGGTGCGTTGGTATGATTAACACGTTATATGATGGCTTAAATGAATTCTGGAATTAAGACAGTTTGTATACCTGAATTTGTGAACGAGATAGGTCATGATATATAATGATTCAATTCAGTTTCTTTTGATGAAAACCTAGATTTATGTCTTTGTTAAGTTCTCCAATTGGTTTGGAGTGATTTCGAGTTGTTTTGTCATGTTTTTGATTTTTGTGTGATTAAGTGTTGAATCTGAAATTCGGGAGTCTGAAATCAGTCCACTTTGTCGATTTTTGATTCAAAAACTATAATGAGTTGGGCTATTAAACTCTCCATTATGTAACTTCTATATGATTAGTAATACCATAAATTTTTGGGAATTTTTCTTGGATGTTTTGGTAGGTAGTTGAAGCGGATACTTTTTGGGTACAAGTGTAGGTCGGTTTTCTGAATAGTCTGAATTTGAGTATTTTTCGTGTGGGGTTAACCTAAGAAATAAATTTTTGGAAAATTCGTGTTGGTTCTAAACACATTGAAGTACCTTTGTGAATGTTTGTGAATTTTATTTTTGAGTTCTGATATGGTTCAAAAATTCGTCAAGTTGCAACCTGTTCATAGATAAAAGCTGATAAAAAGGCTAAAAGGCTAATAACGGTTAGGGTTGTATTGAATTTATCTCCAGGTATGCTGTCAGGTTTTTGGGTCATATTAAAAGGGGTCCATTTTAATGATACCAACATGTTTTTGAGTGATTCTTGAGTCTAAAATCAAGTTATGAAAAAGTACTTTCTGAATATGTAAGTCTTGTAATTTTTAGAAGTCGAGAGAATGGCTTTTCTGATTTTACAAGTTCAAGTTTCAAACCTGTCAATTAGTAATCCGAATTTCAACCTTGGTTTATGATTTTTGTTTTGAAATCAGTAAAGAATTATTAACTCAAATTGGATAGGGCTTAAATATAAGATGTGTTTGGACTCTGTGATTTTTGGTGGAATTTTTAGAGTAGCACATCATGATCTCTTAATTGCTTACTTTTTTGAGTCTCAGATCTGTCACCGAATCTGGACTAGTTTTGATAAGGAATTTTTGTTCCATAGCTATACTACGTGGAAATTCTACAAAAATTACACAAAGTAGAAACATATGTACCTACCTGGGGTAATTTTGCTAAGGCTCCAGGAAGTGCACAAATATACTTTAAAAATCCGGAAACGTGCTAAATGTTTTGAAATTAAAAGATGAGTTTCCTTAAAAAGGTGGTTACACACTCAAAGTCTATTATATTACTAAAATGAGTGACCAAATTCATTTGGACTTAAAGTAATATTTGGTTATTGATCCTTATAGGTTTCGTGAAATGGGAGTGATCCTGTATCTTGTGATCCATCTATCTTTGTTTACTTTTGCTGTTGAATAAGGTACAGATATTCTGTACTCTTTCAGCAAGAGTACAACTACTTTCTCTCTCATGACCTTTCTCTCTCTTCTATATTATTTGCCTATCTTATTTTGGACTGTTGATATTCGAACTCTTCGTTTGAACCTTGACATTGCATCTTTGATTTGATACATGTCAACTGAACCTTTGATATTAGCCCTTTGATTATTCGAACCTTTGATATTGAACTTTGACTATATGAATAAGACCTACACATTGATTTGGACTTGTACTTTTTGACCCTTCAGTATTTACCCAGGTATTATCTGTTCCCAGTTATGGGGGGTCCATGACCGTAGCATTGATGCACCAATATTATGACTCTAGTGTGGTTGGAGAGATGTACCACACCGTCCCTTATCTGCTATCTGCTATGGTCATTATCATGATTATGAATTATTTGTAGGGGCGTATGGATGCATCCTAGATTTGTTTGCTATTTGTTTGGGCTACTATGATGATATGGATATATATTATATTCGTTTTGTGATTGGGCATGCGTGCATGCAGTCCCTTCACATTTGGGAGTTGATCACCCCATTAGGCTACTATTTGTTTGGATATTTGTTTGGGCCTGGGGTAAAATACTGAATCCACATTCATACACTTTATACTTAAACTTTGACATCCTTTTGATTATCCATTGACACCATATGTATTCTATCTTCGCATTCCTTTGATTATCTTATCTCGTTTGATCTGTTTTGTTATTTGCTTTATATCTGTTCACTGAGCTTTTTATGCTCAGCAACTTTTCTTCTCCATGCGGCAGGTACTTAAGCTAGGAGCGGGGTTATTAGCTTGGGGATGAGAGAGAGTGGATTACCCTATAGCTTTATTTTAATAATGAACTTTATTTCCTTATCGTTATTTCCAGATTTCGGACATTTGTATCGTACTTTCATTTGTTCGGTTTCGGGGACACTTGGTGTTGTTTTAGTCCCCTTTTGATACTCTTTTGAGAAATTTTATTTAAGATTTCCGCTGTTTGATTTGAATATGTTGTATCTGATATGTCACCATAAAGTGACACATCTACCCTTGCCGGGTTGGGGCGTTACACTCACACTTAACAGACTGCATACGTACTTGTTATAACCTCAAGATGTGAAACCAATGTCAAGTTGGAAAAAAGGGTACAAAACAAGCAGGGTCATTGAAAGTACAGAAAGATGTGAGGATGATTCTGGTTGGAGGTATGATGTTATATTATTTCTAATGTCGCCTTTTTTTTTAATTTAATTTAATGGGGTGGATGTAGTAGAACTGTTCAACGTAGTTAAGCTGGGTATGCAATTGAGATAATGTTATACACTTGATTTTGGCAGTGAAAAAGATAAGAATAATACCAAGGTGAAAACTCAAGAGTACATATTCACAATGAAGTACCATCTATTTAAGTAGTATCCCAACATCTTTGATCATATTTAACAGGTTCCCTCTCTCTCTAGTGTCTTATTTAAGTAAATTCTACTTTTTATTTTCAATATTTTGGAGGGTGAAATTTGAGGATTTTCTGGTCAGTTTATATTTGATTTTTAAACATAATACTACCCTCTCCGTTCTAGAAACTGAGTCTATAAGAGAGGAGGTATACCACAATGACTCCTTTGGAATATCAAAATCAAAGGCGATAAATGTTCAAGTAAGAACATATGTGAATATTTTGGGGCCCAACACTTGTTCTAGCTGATCAACTTGGTTATCAGGTTTTAGGATTGCAGTTTTCTTTTTACCCATTCATATTGCCTGTAAGTTTGAGTAATATATATTTTTTGGTATACTAAGCAGTCTATGCTACCTTATGTAAATGCTCAGGGAGTCTATGCTACCTTATGCAGAAAAGATGTAACAATGATTTTGCAGTTTATCTTACCCTATACTTTATCATCTGTCTCTTGTGAAATTCAACTCTCTCCTTCTTAACATAATGTGACATATCCTCATTCTTCTTACCAGTGAGTGTATATATATAGTCAAGAAGAGTATATTACAGAGCAACCAAAAAAGGGAGATAAGGTACTAGAAAACATCGATACACAGTGCTTGGCAGGTCTTATCAAGGTACAAATTCTTTGCAAAACCAACTGTTACCTCTGTCCCAAAATATATGGCCATTCTTATTCTCAAAATGCTAGTATTTCTGTAAATTCTATGATTGCCAATTCCATGATTGCCAAGGGTGTAAGGTTCAATGCAGACTGGCCAGCATAGCAGTGGAGGTTGGGAACTTCCTTCAACTGAGGGAGATAATGATGGCTCTTCTCAAATATAACAACATACTCTACAGCTGAGAGTGCGAGGAAAGAAGTCGGAGACACAAAACGGTCTGCTCGACGTAGACCATGAGGTAACTAGAGCTGTCGTTTTGGGGGGGCTCAGATGATGAAATTTTGCTAAGTGACTCAAGTAGTGTTATATTTATCGATTGCGATGGTATCTTATTCTTAGCTATTAAATAATACTTGAGCTAATTGTTGAATGGCATTTTAAGTTAGATTTTGGATCTTGGGTTATGTAAGTGCATTTGGCTGTTTGATTATGGATTATGAAGCAACCAGAACTGTTGTCTGAGATTGTCGATCGTATGGATTATCCTTTGGGGATTGTGATCCCAGGAGGGTTGTTTCGGATATTTTCACTCGTGTCGATCATTCATTATCCGTGTATCATTGTTCACTTCAGTGAGTCTATTGATCCTTATTGGATATGTGATTCTTTGAGTCTCGATGTCATGTTGGATCGTGACATATCTGGAGTTATATCTGCGTGCCGATTGGTTATTATGTAGGATTTTTACCCGGGCACATGATGGTTATGCGTGGATGTTTCCACATTGAACTGTGCACACGAGACATAGTTCGTGAGGCTAATTAGGTATATGTCCCATGTATATCCTAGATTCCGTATACGTGGTGGACATGTGCACGGACACATTTCCGGATCGGGCGTACTATGATGTCCATCTTTGAGCCATATTGTTTGGTTGTTCATCCTCCATTTATGGTAGGGTATGTTCGACGGTATGCGACTGGTTGATCATACGTCCGAGGGGTATGCTCGACAGTCAGGGTTATTTCTTTGAGATCCATTATTGTTGATCATTTGGACTTTACCTTGTTGAGGGTATTCTCGGTTATTGTTGATCCTTTGTCGATCGTATTTGGAGTTTACCATGTTGAGGGTGTTGTGCGGCGATTAAATACGCCTCGAAGGCGATCGTCATAGCAGTCGGGGAGTCTACCATAAGAGATATACTCTGGGCAAACACCCAGAAGTCGGCACCCACGGCGATCGCCTTTGAGGTGTACGGCGATCGCCTTTTGTTGATTGGCGATCGTCTTTTGTTAATTGATGATCGTCTCGTGCCATGTATCAATCCAACAACCGTCAAAAGTCATCAAAGCCCAAATCTCGGGCTGGGACCCACGTGCAGATCCGCAAAAGGCGCTGACAGACAAGATATGTGCCCACAGCCTGTCACCTACCAACAGGGCCGCAGACCTGCAAAAGGTGCTGACAGACAAGACCTGTGATCACAGCCTGTCACCTACCTCACATACCAACAGGGCCGCCGAAAAGGTGGGTGACAGTGACTCAGGACGCATGCGGGTTCCCCGTCAGACCGTACAACCATTGCCGATATGCCGCGGACTTTAAGGGAAAAGCCCCACGTGACGGGATGATCGGCCATCTTATTATAATATAAATAACGACGATCGCCTGCGATCGCGGGAGGGGCCCTAGGAACTTTGTCCCCTATAAATAGGAGGTCCATAACACAGAATAAGGGCTTCGAAAATACAGAAAACGAGATACAGAGAGAGAAAGACATTCTCATACACAGAACACCCACAACAAGAATTCACAGAACTTCATATCTGGTTCTTCCGGCATTCTATACGCTCCACAACTTAGAAAACTAGAAATCTTTACACTCTTTGTGATAGATTCTAACATTAATATTTGTACTCGACAGTATACTTATTAATAAAATCTCGCGAGAGCATTCAAGACCGGGATTAACAACCCCGGCAAATCTTGTGTCATTTAATTTCTCACGGACGTGCTCCCGCACTTGTTGGTTACTCGATCATTCCAGCAATACTATCTCCGGATAATATTTTGGGTAACAACAATTGGCGCTAGAGGAAGGGGAATTACCTTCACTTTTATTCCTACCGTCTCGAAGAATACTCATTGTTCTCCGGACACACACTTGAAGAAACACTCGCTGTTCTTCAAAAGAAAAAAACCTTCAGAAAAATGACATCTGCAACGACCTCCAAGAGAGCCACCCTGAGATCTGCCGGAAATATCATTCCAGCCCGGACCGAATCCCAGCCCGCGGCCGAGGGTGACCGCGGCGACGCTAGGTCCTCACTCCCGCCCCCAAGGGACGACCCTAGCCTCTCACTCGATCAGTTCCAGACCGCGGAACAGATTGAGGAGGCCATAGCCGTCCTCAGGGAGTGACGGATTGCGTGCGACTCGCCCACCATCACTCCGTCAACCATCCGCCGAGCTGGCAAGCGGAAACTCAAGGGGATATATGTTGAGAAATCAACAGAAAACCCTGAGCCGCAGGCAAAGGCTCTCGTAAGGCGGGACGACTCCGTCTTCAGACGCCTAGGGAGTGATCCCTCGTGGCGACCCGGGCAGTCGGGCCCGAGTCGGGAGGCATCGGAGTCCGAATCCGTCACCAGGAGTTCGGCATATCCGACTCCCAGAAGACAGGCCGGTCGACAGGCCCCCACTCGCCCAAGAAATGAGTCCACAGGCAGAGAACTCGTCATCCACCATGGGGTCAGGGGATCGGTACATGATCGCCTCGGCTCGCGCTCCGGTAGTCAATCAGCGAGCAGTCAGGCCACGGCGATGGCCGCAATGCAGCGCCAGCTCGACGAAATGAAGGCGCTCCTAGACACTGGGGCAAGCGCCGGGAGATCGATCTCTGGACCAAGTGAACCCCTCGCGGTCCAGATCGAGCTCGCCCCGGTTCAACCAACAATCGCTCCCCCACAGACACCTCTATATGAGGGAAGATCGGATCCGGAGACCCACTTGAGCAAATTCCGGATCTACATGACCGGATGTGGAGCCTCAGATGCGACGAAGTGTCGAATGTTCCCGCTAACTCTGGGCGACCTCGCCCATAGGTGGTACATCTCACTGCCACCTCGCTCAATCAATTGCTTCGAGAAGCTGGCGAACGACTTTACGTCGTACTTCGCCGCCAAAGTCGCTCGCCCTGAAGGCCCCCACCGCATGATGAAAATCAAGCAGGGGAAGGACGAGCCAGATGAAGATTACATCGACCGGGTGGACGAGATAGTCCTCACCGGCGAGCCCATTAGCGACGAGCTCGCCCTCTATTCAGTCCTGGGGGGATTCTACGGCCACTCACCCATGTTCAGGCATCTCACAAAGGATATCCCCCCGACCTACTCGGTCTTCCGCGTCAGAGCCGCCGATTTCCTGGCCAGGCAGAGGATGCTCTCCCTCCGCTTAGATGAAGAACCCACCGGAGAGGGGAAGACGCCATCCCATGTCCAGAAGAAGGCGGTCGCCAAGCCCAGAAAGGCGGTCGCAAAGCCGCCAGGCGAATTCAAAGCCTTCGGGGATGTAGAGGTTCACCTCCTCCACAACCTCAACTTATCTCCATCCCACATCTTCAACGCAATTAAGGGGCGCGAGTGGCTTTCCAAACCAAAGCCAATAAGGGACCACGGTCATCTAGACCGTAGCAAATTCTGTGCCTACCACAAGAGTCCCGGCCACAAAACCAGCCAATGCCGCGACCTCCTCAGGCAACTCTGGCGACTGTTCGAGGAAGGCAAATTAGACAACTTGGTCACCAAGACAGAACCTAGGACAGAGAGGACCAGAGGACGCGAGCACCGACAAAACGAAAGGACGCCTCCCAATCCGGTCGCCAGGATTGAGCACGAGCCAGAGCATTCGGATGAATCGATTCCTCCGATCAACCCTGGCGGTCGGATTAATATGCTTCAAGCAGGAGGTGGGAACCTCGGAGGCCTTTCCCCGGTTTCCACCGCGTCAAACAGGAAGCGGAAGGCCGAACTAAGGGCATTCGCCGGGGTCTATATTGTGGTACCTCCAGAGCCGACCATCGCTAGAGACGCGCTCATCACCTTCTCCAACAAGGACAGGGAGGGAGTACAATGCCCCAAAGAGGACGCATTGGTGATCTCTGCTTGTATCCTTGGGAAGGCGGTCGACCGCGTGCTGGTTGACAACGGGAGCTTCTGCAATATCATATTCAAATCTGCTCTGGAACAGCTCGGAAACTTAAACAAATTCATCAAGCCATTCGACACCTTGCTCCAAGGATTCGGCGACAGCACAGTCCAAGCCTACGGGAGGATCAAGCTCTCCATCGAGCTGATATGCTTTTACGATCCCAAGGTTAGGATTACTAGGAACCTAAATTTTGTAATCATAGATAGACCGAGCATCTATAATGGGTTCCTAGGTCGTCCCTTCTTAGAAACCTTTGAGGCGGTCGCTTCGTCTTTCTTTTACTGTATCAAATTCCCCACTGCCGATGGGACGGTCGGTACTGTAAAGGGGGATCAACTAATGGCAAAAAGATGTTTGAATTACTCCTATGTCGTTACTGTTTTCAATACTTCCCACGATATGTGTAACGTTGAAACGATCGATGATCGACCCATGGAGATCGACGAACCAAGCACATCGTACCAACCCAACTCAGAGGACGCCATCTCGGGTCAGTTAACGGAGGACATCGAGCCAAGGATCGGTTTCGAGCCGAGTCTCGACGTCGATCCAAGGATCGAGTCCGGAAATCGTTCCAAGCAAGAAACGACCGTCCCCATCGAAGAGTTGGAGAGTATAGCGATAGATCCGGCTCGTCCAGAATGGGAAGTACAGATCGGTGCAAGCATCGACCGCACACTGAAAGGAGATCTGATCAATTTGCTACATAAGAACATCGGAGTCTTCGCCAGGTCGCATCAAGATATGGTTGGTATAAGTCCCGAGCACGCTTGCCACTATCTAAAGATCGACTCGGTGATGAAGCCTGTTCACCAAAAACGTAGGAAATTCGGTCCCGAAAAATACGCGGCGCTCGACATAGAAGTCCAAAATTTACTCGACAACAAATTAATCGGGGTAGCTACAGACGACCCACAATGGGTCGCCAACGCGGTACTCGTCAAGAAGCCAACTGGTTCCTGGAGGTTATGCATCGACTTCACCGACCTCAACGCGGCTTGTCCAAAAGATCATTTTCCGATGCCTCATATTGATCACTTGGTCGATAGTACTGCAGGCTGCGAAATGATGTCGTTTATGGATGCCTTCTCCGGATATCATCAAATCCCAATGGCGGAGAAAGACATAAAACACACATCTTTCCACATGGAAAAAGACATATACTTTTGGGTCCGAATGCTGTTCGGCTTGAAGAATGCAGGGGCAACCTACCAGCGACTGGTCAACAGGATGTTCGCTAATCAGATCGGCAAGACCATGGAGGTCTACATCAACGACATCGTGGTCAAAAGCCTCAAGAAGGAAGATCACCTCAATGATCTCGCCGAGACGTTCGCCATCCTCGAACAATTCAACATGAAGCTAAACCCCAAGAAATGCAACTTTGGGGTGGGCTCCGGGAAATTCCTGGGGCACATTGTGAGCCAGAGGGGAATCGAGGCGAATCCCACCAAGATACAGGCGATCCTTGACATGCAGGAACCTCGGAACGTCAAGCAGGTACAACGCCTCACAGGTTGTCTGTCCGCCCTCAACCGCTTCATATCTCGGCTCGGCGATAAAAGCAAGCCTTTCTTCGCGACCATCAAGAACAAGAAGTTCACATGGACGAAGGAGAGTCAGATAGCGTTCGCCAAAATAAAGGAATATTTATCCAACCCCCAGATCCTGGCCAAGCCGATCCCCGGTGAGAAATTATTCCTTTACCTAGCGACCTCGGATGTCGCGCTGAGTGCGGTCTTGGTACGAGCGGAGGGACTAGTCCATTTGCCGATCTACTATGTTAGTCAAGCGCTCCACGACGCTGAAACACGCTATACACCTTTGGAGAAGATCGCCTACGCTCTAGTCATGAGTGTTCGTAAGCTAAGAGCCTACTTTTTGAGCATCAAGTGGAGGTTCTGACAACTCTCCCTCTAAGGCAAGTTCTACATTGACCGGACACCAACGGGCGACTCCTCAAATGGTCACTAGAGATCGCCCAATACGGCATCACATACGCTCCTCGCACGGCGATCAAGGGCCAAGCTCTGGCGGACTTCGTGGTGGAGTTAACATTCCCTCACAACCGACCAGTCTCGCCCCCTCGGAAGCTATACGTTGATGGTTCGCGACCAACTCATGGCGAGGCGGATTGTCCTCATTAGCCCCAACGGACAAAGTTTAACAAATGCCGTGCGTTTCGGGTTTCGTGCGACCAACAATGAAGCCGAATACGAAGCCTTGGTAGGCGGGCTCGACCTAGCTCTCGCCCTAGACGTTCGTCGCCTCCATATCTTCATGGACTCCCTCTTGGTCGTGAACCAAGTCAAAGGAGAATATGAGGCTCGCGGCGAACAGATGATCAAATACCAAGAGCTGGTCGCCGAAATGTGCACGAAATTTGAAGAAGTACAAATCGAACAAGTTCCGAGAGAGCACAATTCTCAGGCCGACACCCTATCCAAGCTAGCGTCGTCAGATGGGGCAGCCGATTTCTCTAATATCCAAATTACAAAGTCAGCAAGGCCGGCAATCGAAAGAAACCTGGTTACCGCAGTTGCCATTGCCGAAGAGAACTGGATGACTCCGTTCATCAAATACTTGAAGGACGGGACGGTCCCTGACGACCGTATCAAAGCTCGCCAACTCCAGCTCCGAGCGACCAGATACACCCTATTGGACGATCGGCTTTACAAGCGAGCTTTCAGCCTTCCCCTCCTCAAGTGTATTACACCGGAGGAAGGACAGCTCGTTTTAGCCGAGATCCACGACGGAATCTGTGGAAACCACATTGGCGGACGAGCTCTCATCCATAAGACAACCAGGCAAGGTTTTTTCTGGCCATCACTTCAGAAGGATGCGATCGCCTATGCCAGGTCGTGTCATAGGTGTCAAGTAATGGGACCAAGTATTAAACTCTCCCCCGCGCAGCTCACCTCAATGTACAGCCCATGGCCATTCGCGCAATGGGGCTTCGACCTTATAGGTCCCTTACCGACGGCTCCAGGAGGCTGTAAGTTCGCCATCGTAGGGGTCGACTATTTCACCAAATGGGCAGAGGCCGAACCGCTCAACAAGATCGGCCAAGAGCAAGTGATCAAGTTTATCTGGAGAAACATCATATGCCGATTCGGTCTACCCCAGGCCATCATCTCCGACAATGGAAAGCAGTTCGACGGCTTAGAAGTCATTCAATTCTGTGAGAAGTGGGGAATCAAAAGGTTGTTCTCGGCTTCCTATCACCCTCAGACGAACGGGCAGGTAGAGGCAGTGAACAAGATCCTCAAACACACAATTAAAGCGCGACTCGAATCCAGGCTAGGATGATGGGCGAGCGAGCTCCCAGACGTTTTGTGGTCTTACCGAACAACGACCCGTAATTCAACCGGCGAAACCCCATTCGCCCTTGCCTTCGGAATAGAAGCGGTGATTCCCTCAGAGATCGCCGTCCTCAGCCATCGAACCGAGCAAGAAATGACGATCGATAATGATGTGGCCCGACGGATCGACCTCGACATGCTCGAAGAACGACGACTGACCTCGAAAATGAAGAACACTATCCACAAAAGGAGATCCGAAAAGTACTTCAATTCGAAGGTCAGGGAAAGGCGGTTTCAAGTGGGCGATCTCGTCCTCAAGAAGATCCAAACCCACACAGGTGGCTTTGGACCAAGTTGGGAAGGCCCCTGCAGGATATCGAAATGGCTAACTAAGGGAGCCTACGAGCTGGAACACCCTGACGGTACTCCGGACCGATATCCATGGAACGCCGTACATCTGAAGAAATACTATCAATGATAACTTTGTATTCAGTTTGAACTGCCAAATGTACAAGGAATATAATGAAATATTTTTATTTTCTATCCCATCTATTCTGGCGATCGCCCCACCAGCATATTACATACCGTCGAGGATCGTCGTTCAAGCATGACAATCCGAGGTAGAAAACAATACATCCATGGCCCTGGAGGTCGATGGAACCGACAGCTTCGCCCATGCAAGGTTCCTTTGGGCTGAGATCGCCTGCCCTTCGTTTAAATACGAGGCCGGCGTAGCCGAAGGACCCTCCAAAACTAATCAGCGGACACGATCGCCCTCCCTCAATGGTTCATCATCTAACATGGTGAACCCAGACAATGCGACGTGCCACTACCCCCGTCTCAACATACACCGTCGAGGGTCACCATCTTCATGGCGGGCCGAGGTGGAAGCAGAGCTGACAAGCCGCGGGCGTGGAGTCGAATAAGCCAACGACGCCCCGCGCAAGGACTCCTACAGACCAAGATCGCCCGCCTTTCGTTTTAACACAAGGCAGGCGTAGCCTAACAGAGGACCCTCACAAAAAGTGAGTCGCGGGATACACAACATCCCTCGCACACAAAGACACGATTGGGGAGGTCGGTCCATCGAACACCCCAACCGTACATAATTCTTCAGAATCGACAAAACTGAAGATAGCTCTCCGGACAAACTAGTTTTTGTTTCCTTACTTACAATAAGTAAACAAAAACAAGGGGGCAGAGATGGGTCGAGCTAATCCCAAATACGATCGAACAAAAAGGAACCACGCACGATCGGCTTCACTCAAACATACGCATGATGATCGGAGTCATCCGACAAAAATTACAAGTAAGAATTCCGATTCAAAACATATCAATGCTTTCAACACTCAGACAATCGGTCGGATGAACAAAACGTCGAAAGCAATCATACACCTACTTGTAAAAATTGCACGCAAACATTCAAAGGCGATCGTATGTAAAGAAACAGTATAAAAAGAGGAACATTTTATTCATAACGCAAGTTTCGTACATTACGGGGCCCGAAGGCATTACAAAAGGAAAACAAAAAGTACAAGATACAGAGGAAAACAAAATGTCTCTCAAGGCCCCGCCGGCTGGCAATCGCCCTCAGGTTGCGGCTGGCAATCGCCCTCAGGTTGCGGATCGGCTTGGGGCCCCCATTGGCCTCGGGATGAATGAGTTTACCAGTATACCAACTCAAGTCGATCCCGAAGTCGACTAAGTCAAGGATCGGCAAGGAGAACTCCGGGTGCAGAGGATGCTCGAGGGCATAGTATTTGAAGCTCTCCATCAAGGGACCGATCTCAATCCCTACCTTTTTCGCGGCTCGAACAGCATCAGCATAGGCCAAGTAATAGGCGAACTCGTCGACGAGCGCCACATTTTGGTAGGGATCGATCTCGATCGCCTTCAGTTGCCCCTTCAACTCCACGACCGTCTTCTCAGCCTCCGCCAGCTCGACCACCTTGGCGGCATTCTCACCCTTAGCCTTCTCCAGCTCCTTCTTCGCCGCCTCCAGCTCACCGCTGAGCCGATCCACCATCGCCTTCAGCCCGGCCGCCTCCTCCTGCAAAGCCGCGTACTTCTGGCGGGTTTCCTTCTACTTATCACGGGACTGGTCGGCAGCCTCCTTAGAGCGGCTCAGCTCCTGCTTCAATCGGTCAACGTCCTGTTTAGACCTTTTGGCTGTCTCCTCATACTCCTTCTCCATAGACTGGATCCGGTTGGCAGCCTCAATATTTTTGTTCCGGGCGGCCTCGAGGTCGCTATGGAGACGAGCAGTGGAGGGTCGCCCCTCAAAATCCCTAGCGGCTTGGACGGCCATCGTCGCCGTCTGGAGAGCCAGGGCAAGGGTCGCCTGCATGGCATCTCCAGATCGACGACGAGCGATCGCATCAAGATCGGTCGTCCAGGCCTTGGGCAGAGAGGTGATAGCCTGCTGGATGTAAGTTGGGACGTCGAGAGATGTTTGCGGAGCCTTGCTCGACAAAAAGTCCAGCACCATGGGAGCGACGTCCGGATCGGCGAGACGAACCCTGCAGCACAAACCAAAGAAACCAAGGAGTTAGCCTATACCTTACTCAGAATGCCTTACTCGGAAAGTTCAAACCAATCTCACCTGTTGACCAGCTCTGGATCACGGCCGAAATAGGGCTTTCCCCGAGAAGTCTCGGCTTCAGCGATCGCCGCCCTTTTCAAATAGCCGGCAGGTGGCCTGGAGCTGGATGCCGATGGCCTGGGACCAGACCCCTCCGCCATCGGAACGGAAGAAACGGGGGGAGTGGCGATCGGCGGCTCCAAAATAGCTAAATCCGCCTCAACCGAAGTTGCGGTTGCGCTGAAGTTGTTCCTCACCTTGAGATTCCGGTTCGGCGACCGGCACCGCAGCGGGCCTCACCACAGGGACAGGGCGAGACGACGTCGCAGCAACGCGACCCATTTTCTTTCCCAGATGAAGGCGACCGATAAAACTGGATTAGACATGGCGATCTCCTGCGGTGGCTCGGCGAAACGGGGAAAATGAATCTCTGCCAAAGAAGAAACTCAAACAAGTTAGACACTTACTTAGACATGGCGACCTCTTGGAGACGATCGCCACGCAGAAAAGAGTAGATGAAAAGTCATACCAGGGGCCTTCAAGTGGCAAGGGAAGCGAAACAGTCGAGCTCCCAACCGATGAGATTCGTGGCTGACTGATTGAACGTCTTTATAGGAATCCGGCAATGCGCGAATCCGCTCCCAGACGATCGAGAAATCAAAGGGGAGATCGTTGATCGATGGAACAAGGAGTCCTGCAAAAAGGGAAATAAATTAGATCAGTCCAAGGAGTATCCAAATAAAGGGAGAGTGGAAACCCTTACTTGGATTCCTCTCCCGAAAATTGGTGGGGATATCCAACTCCTCCTCCGGCGATTCGCTCGATGCCGACCTCCATGCACCACCAACCTAGCACCACTTTGTCAGGTCGCCCCGAGCCTTGTTCGGCACCCCAATGACCACCCTACCCAGGCGACCTTGGATATGGTAACCGGCGATCGATCCTTTCTGCACAATCAGCTTAAAAAGATAATTCATCTCCAGCGCAGAAGGCAAGCGAAACAGCCTGTGACCGCCAAACAATGTCAATGTGCTGATAATCTGCAACCAGGCGTTCGATGTCAACTGAAGAGGCGCCAAATTCTAGGCGATCAGCAGATATGAGACGGCGAACGGCAAGGGAAACCGTAGTCCGGCAGCCAGGGTCATTTCGTTGATGGCGATCATACCCTCGGGAGGCTGGTCAGCACGTTCGTTCTCGGAGGGCACGTGCAGTGACACATGAGAGGGGATATGATATTTGACCCTCCAGCGGGTCAAGTCCTTCCAGGTCGCCGAACTCCGAATCTGACCAAGAGTCCATTGAGACGGGTCAGCTGCCCAAAACACCGTCCGCTTCACATGTTCGTAGGGATGAGCGGCGGAGTAAGCTTCGAAATCAAACTCCGGACAGGGCCCAGCAATCCCCTCCATAAGTTTAGCGAAAGCCGTATAGACGGGGCCGAAGACGCTATCTTTTTCCCAAGACAAACGCATCAGTTCGTCTTTTTCCACCGGCGATGCATCTCGCTCCTCCGCCGCCGCAGATCCCGCCACTACGGCCTCGTTGAAAAGCTCCTCAAGCTCTGCGGGTGCAATCCCCGCACGGATAGCCTCTACGGCCGTTTCCATGGGGATTCCCACAGGAATTCCCTCCCGATCCGGCGAAGCCACGGCGGCAGAAGTGCTTCCGGCCTCAAAGATCTTAGATCCTCCCGACATATTCTTAAAAATTAAGGGAGAAAGAAAATTGGGTTTCTTAC